>OY978459.1:7796610-12596610 GCA_963854805.1 Plagodis dolabraria | reverse complement strand
ATATAGATATAACTTACCTATGAGTGTTACTATAAGCGAAAACTTCTTAAGCTTAGAGTATTAGACTACTGTTCTCATCATTTTGTATTTAATAAGCTGTTTGTTTTCCATGGAATTTAAAATCAAATAAAATAAAAATAAATATTATTATTCAATGTTATTATTAGTCAATAATATGGTTATAGTTACCATATTATTCAGGTTCAAATAGGTCGGGCGGATTTTTTTAAATTAGTATTTCGATCCTGTAATTATTTGTTTTTAATACAGGACTTGTTTCCCGTATAAGCATTCACTAAGAAGGCTAAGCAACTTCTCGTAGTTATTGAAATGAACCTGTGTTATGTTTTTATGAGAGATGTTTGCACTTAATCACTGTTTATATAAACAACGGTAACATTCTGGTGTAGTGTATATTATAGTATTTCTTAAAGCTCAAATTTTTCTTCTGCATTGAACAGCAATGCTTAAAATATTACGCGATGGTTTACAACATTTCCTGAATTTTTAGGAACTTTTTGTTGAATGAGGAAGATAGAAGAGAAATCCTTTTGTTAACTGAACTGAAAAGCTTTTTGTTGCTTTTAGAGGAGTGATTTGATTACACAAGTATTGAGATATTAATAAAACGAAAAAGCGCTGTACAGTTAAAAACATATTCATCTTTGGAGGTGTAGAAAGGGATAAATATATTTTTTTTTTTCGTAGGGTATTTTCATATGATTGGCGTAATTATATATCGCCACATAGAGACATATTGTAAGACTCCACATTGTAACTTAGAATTAAACTTTGCTTGGCAGACTTGGAAATGAATCCGGTACCTCGCGATTTGGAAGTGAAGTTCATCTCTTAGTAATTTTTAAAACCTCTCTCTCTCTTCTTTTATCTATCTTTCTCTATTTATCTTTCTTCCAAGAAGTTAATAGGCAACGACTTTCCGGGGGAGTCTCGGGTGCAAAGCTTCGGTCTTTTACCGGATACATTTCGGTGAATGTGCACAAGAACTACACGACTTAGTTGCGCCCTCCCCCTTTTTCCATCGGACGTCCATACAAACGGAGAGGCACCATCCGTACATGGTTGATATTCCCAGGACCCGTACGAAGTGCTTCGCTTCCACTTTTCTCGTGCGTATACTACGAAAGAGTGGAACTCCTTACCGTTGTCGTTCCCGATGGATATCATGGATGGATACAACATGGGTGTCTTCAAATTGAGGGTAAAAGGGTTTCTTCTAGGTAAGCGAGCTCCATCTTATACCACATCAATACTTAACATCAGGCAGGGTGTGGTCAAACGTAAATCCATCATGAATAAAAAAAACTTTTTCTCTCTCTCTCTTCCCCGTATTCATTTAGAAACGCTTACGTTTTGGTCATAATTAGTAAGAACATTAACGTGATTAAAATGTATTCTCAACGTAGTAATTGCTGAGTAACAATAAACATTGAAGCCTTTGCGAATACATTATTTCCACGTCTAAAATTTGCTCTAACCACAAATGGTTTTAATGGGAATCAAATATTTAGATTAAGAGTAATAGTACTTAGCATATTCGGTTTCATGGATATAAACAAATAGCTAATACTTGTAGTTAACGCCTGATAGTAGATTTCTTTGTACAAGTTTTGGTAAGTTATAATAAAACACATTAGAATTAGTTACTACATTAATAAAAAATCACGCCTGTATCACCGTAGGGGTAGGCAGAGTTGTGTTAACACCCAGGTTTTACAAATTAGACTTTGGTCTCATGTAATAGGGGGCGAGGCTATTGCCATTCATTGGGTACAGTTTCAGGGTCATACAAAATGATATCTGTAACACACTGGTCGAAACATAGGAACATATTACGGGTAATATGTTTACGCTAACGACAAATACAGGAACAAAAGAACAAATTGTATGAAACTCTGGCAGGGCACTAAGATACAGCCCTGTTGTGCGTCTAATGCACACAACACCGTACTCGCATCCACACGAGAAGCGGCATGCTGCTCATTTGACGCACTTTTCCCTTAGTCGCCTCTTATGATAGCCACGGGAAGAAATGGGGAAGTGACATTCTAACCCGGCACCCCACGGATTACACCACATAAACAATATTCAAAATAACAGACACATCTGCTTATCTCATCAAAAATATACAGTCATGATGATTTTTATTCAATAATTTAGTTAGTATTGCAAATAATCTTTTATATGATGTATGATATTCCTTTATTTAAATCTCGAGTGAATAAGCGCCTTCTACACCTGCTGGCTAGGTTTTCAATGCATCGTCACTTTTCATTCATAGATTGTGAATGTTGTAAAGTAAGAAGATTTTATATAACATTGAGCTTTATGTTTTACGATTTGGTCGTTATCTCTAAAAACTCATATATACAGGGTTATTGGTAAAATGCTAACGACCTCTTAGGGTTGACTGCTGCTAGTCCTTACATTTTAAGTTTTGTTTTGTTTTTTTTTTTAATAATAAATTCAAATTCAATTTCAAAATCATTTATTCAATTTAGGCGTCTACGGCGCTCTTATGAAGGTCAATTACAAATTTTAATATTGAAATATTCAACATTGTACTGCCACGTTCAGCAAAAAAAAATGTATAAAGCCATTGCGAGAAGAACGGGCAAGAAACTCGGGCCATTATTTTAAACGTCTTTTAACAATGTGTTATATACAATATAATACAATTATTACAATATTTGTTTAAATTACGCAGGTGACAGCTGATAGCTTGGTAGAGGCGGAATTTTCCAAGCATTTTTGTCGTTTAAGTAATCAGAAACTGTGTTGTAGGATCAAAAAACATTTTGATTAAGAAATCCTACGACTTTTAACCTCAGGCGGTCCTCGTACTTATTCCGTCAAAAAAACATAAAAAAAACACATTTTTCTTTTTTATTATAAACAAAAAAAACATCTCAAAATGTTTGTTACGATTTGCAGAAGTCAACCCTAAGTGTTAGTATTGTACCAATAACCTTGTATATGCACCTACGAGTACTTTATATTGAACCGTGCATATTTACGCCATCGACTATATATTATGTATCTTGGTTCAAAGAAGTGCTACGATAAATTGACTATGTTTTATCTGGGCTCAACGGTCGGTGCGCCCGGGCAGACAGACAATGATAAAAAGTGATGATGCTGATGATGTAAAATAACTTCATGTTTTAATCGAGGACTTTAACTAGCCATATTGTAAGCGTCATTTGAATTTGTATAGCCGTTTAAGGGTCAAGGAGTAACAAACATAATTCACATCCTTACTTGCGCACAAAGTTTCGGATACATAATATTAGCGTAATTTTGGACTTGTATGATATGTTTAAACTGCCCTGTTTTAATTGTTGACAATGCATTGACCTTTTTTCTAACAGATGCTCCAGTTTGCACACACCCATCACCACAAGTTCTTGGTGCACAGATAGAAGAAGCATTACGCGTCCGGTGTTCCGTTACTGCAAATCCTCCAGATGTTACCTTCTTCTGGCAGTTCAATAACAGCGGAGAAAGTCTCGATGTCTCACCCCTAAAGTTTGGTAAATAAGATCATATAAAATATTGAATGGTAAACTATGTACGTGATACAGATATATCTATTTTGAAGCGCTCGTAGCCAAGTTTGCTTAGCCATTCTGAATCGATCAGCAAAGTTAAGCAACGTCCGCCGCGGTCATGACTTGGATGGGTGACCGCTGGTGACATAACTACTGAGCGCTTCCGTGCTTCGGAGGGCACGTTAAGCCGTCGGTCCTGGTTGTTATCTTTAGATAGCAGTCGTTACAGCATGGTGGTAGGGCACTTTGCAAATGCCCGCCTGGCTAGCTACCACCCTCAAGTTGAAAATCTGTTGCCAAGCACCTAACGGTGTGTTCCGGCAGCTGTCCTTGAGAGCCAGTAACTCTAGGTAAGTCTGAACAACATCCTCGACCACATCATCACTCACCATCAGGTGAGATAGTGGTCAAAGGCTAACCTATCAGGCATAAAAAAAAATAAAAAAAAATAGCAACTCTAATCACCTAGTATGTAGGTAACGGACTTTTGCTGAGATCAAACGCTAACGTTATATATACTAAATATAAAATAAATAAGGCATAGACACATCACTCAATTTCCAGGTCTTAAAAGTTACCAAAACTAACAGAGACGTTTTGAATAAACTATACATTACTACCTTTCAGTAGTAATCCTTTGTTCTTTTCTGTGAATTCACTTAGATATGAATAGGCTAGACAAATATCATATTAAATCATAACTTCAAATGAATGTAATATTATATTACTTTAGTTTATAATGGGTTTATTTGTTTTTAGAAAAAAAATTACCTTGGCCTTAATTGATCGCTTGTCAACAAATTAGATGGGATCAATAACCGATCGTTTCGTTCCTGTCTTTATTCTGTCATTATATTGATTAGGGTCGACATATTATACTTTTCTTTAAACATATCTCTACTTACTTCTTTCTACTCATATCTTTCTTCATGTAGGAATGTATAATGAAATTTCTAATGACATGCCCACACCAAGCCAATAACTCCCCATTTTAATTTTTTGATATTGTTCTAGTACCTTTACATATTCTAATTCTCATTCGCATTACTACTATATGCATTTTCCATTCGTCCATCTATTTTGAAGTCTATATATAAATCAGTTTTATACATGACGACAGGCCATATGATGATCCTATACATTTTCCCATCGGTATGTGCAGATGCCATGTGATCCTAGATACGAAGGCTACTAGTAAACTGTTGCACTATTCTTCTGAGATCGCCTCTCGCACTTGTTGAAGAATAATTTAGCTAATTTCATCCAATTCCTTTCAAAAACTTTCATACATAACATCCAGCCATGCCAATAATGGCATTTATTTCATTATGCAAACTTTTGTTCTACTCTTTGTACCTATTCGTTTATTTTATCTTATGTATATAGCATCCCACATGGTAACATGTTTTCACTTCTAAGCTTATTTTTTTTTACAGTCTGTTTTTCTTTTACAGTCTTTTGCAATACTTTATTTCACACCCTTGTCGATGCTCTCTTCAACTTTTATGCCTCCAAAAATATCCATCAACGCACATTATGCCATTTCATTCCAACATTAATTCACAGCATTCATTAGCAAATGCTAGGATGCAAAGTGTTGTGGTGCTCATCACTGCTGGTGTGGTACTGCAGTTGATCAGCTTGGTCACAATGCAATGGCCTCTCTTGCTGTCGAAGTGCTGCTAGTTGTATATCTCACCGCGCTACCCTTAACGGTATCATCGGCCGGGCTATAACCTTTTCCAATATTACACGAACCGAATGGTCTAATGCGTGACCATGATAAACAACTTGACGGTATGACTCTGGTTTTATAGAAGTTAGGGCAGCCATAAGTGTGGGACGCTTCGTGCGTTGACACTGTTGCACCATCACATCTAAAACAGACTTGAGGACTGGCCACGCGGCTACTTCTGCGGAGCGGCTCGAGAGGCGCGAGTACGCTAATTTCATTAACGACTACATCATTGTGCCGTTACTTAACTGAGCCGTTTTTGCAAATGCATTGGGTCCGTGGGGGCAAGGAGCTAACCTTATTTTCCAAAACATAACAAAGCTCATGGTCATCACGTGATCATAATCCTGGCACTTGCTTGGCTCAACGAATAACCCTTGCTATTCAACATGGTAATGCTGCCAACATGCTGGGCACGTTGTGAACTGGGAGGGAGTAGGAGTATTTTGTGTGCTTGTGGGCTTGCAAAGGCCTTTTAGTTGCTTTAATGCTTTCGTTGTGGTAGTTATAGTTTTGTATATAATTTGTTGTGTTTTTTTAACTGTATTTTGCATTATGTCGCTTCCCTCCTTTCTCTTGAATCTAAAATAAAATTGTGGGGGCTATCACTTTTATTCTAATATTAGTAATCTGATTTCATTTAATTAAGGAATTATGTTCTCGACTAACAATATTGTTAGGTTTTTATTTCATCTGTTTACAATGAACTTTCATGCAACATAAAAGCAAAATATCAGCAAGTTCGTAGAATTCAAGTCAATTACGCTCAATATAAAACAAAGCTTTACTTCAAAGGCACGGTCTTTGTTCAATAAAAATTCCTGGAATATATAGTTTACTAGCTATTGTCCATGACTTTGTTAGTTAGTAATTTGGTTATATCTCGTTGAACCACCTGTTTTTACTTTAAAGTAACAAAAAAGTTAAAAACGACATCGAAACAGAGTAAGGTCATATATTTTTTTAAACCCTCATTTTAATTCAAAATATATTAAAAGCTTTTACCTATATGAATAATGCATTATAATGTAAAGAAGATTTCGTTGACGGCTCATCTAAGCTAAGAGCTTGTCAGGTGTCGCATAAAATATTTTGTGATTTCTTTTATAATTTCGTATCAAAATTAAATAATACTGATTCTTCTGTTCGTTTATATCGGATATTTTAAATTGGCCCTTTAATTTGTTTTCCTTCCTCGACGTATTTGATCAAAGGGACAGTTCTTCTTCTCATTTCCTTTATTTTTACTCTGAACACTTTGATTTTTTTTTTCGCGTACTTGAAGAAAGACAAATTCTGGAACTCTTATGAAATAACTAATTCATATTTGTTAAAATCTTTAAGACGCAAAATATGAGTGACTTGGTATGTCACTACTAACATAGATTTAGACTGTAGTGATTTTGAAGTTTGCTTAGCCGTTCTGAACCGATCAGCCATGTTAAGCAACGTCCGCGTCAATCATGATTTGGATGGGTGACCGCTCAGACCGAATAAAAAGTCCAGACAGAATGTTATGTAAAGAACAGTGAGGCCGATAATACTACGCCTCGCCGTGTACAACCGCAATTACACACACACGCGTACAACGAAACTACGCCGTGACTCGTCAGTTGAACTATTGCGGCGCGTGGCAGCAACACGTAAAAGATTACGATATATTTGCTAGTCAAAATGCCGAATTGTGTTGTGAAAGGATATATAAAACAAACTTCAAAACATAAAAAGCAGGATAGAATCATAATTCACTTTTACGTATCGTAGATAGAAATAAAAATAGAGGTTCTTGATTGAAACATAGCAAGTGTTGCCGTTATTAAGCCTATAAGGTTTACCCTATTATTAGGTGAAAATATGCAACGTATTGCTATTAGTTTTTTTTTTAATAGATGATCAATGTGTTATAACCGACTTTAAAAAAAGAGAAGGTTCTCAATTGGACTGTATTTTTTTTAAATACAGATATTGCGTTGTAGATGCCTACGACGCAATATCATTATCAAAATCGGTTCAGTGGTTTAATTTCAAATTTAAAGGATAGGTTTCATTCATTCAGTCCATTTTCAACCGACTTCAAAAAGGGCCTATTAATTAATAAAAAATATTATTATAATATTTTTAAAATTTTATTTATTTAATTAAATCTTTGTTAATTCATAACTAGGTCATTTTATTTTTGTTGGATACCTTTAATTATGACTTATATTAATTTCATTGGTATTGGATTTTCGGTTTAGAAGATTTTGAAGTAGATGATGTTTTTTTTCGTTATAAAAAACATATTTCCATCGTTTTTTTTTTAATTTTTCACTTTGTTGTGTATAGAGTTAAATTATAACCATATTATTATTGATATTACAAAGGCAAATTTAAGTTTTCTCTTAACTGTTCACACATTACTGGTGTGTTTAATTATTTTTTTCATTTTCCGAATTGAGTCCAAAAATTAAACAAAATTGGATCGAAATCATTCGGAAAAGTAAGAATGACAATATTAATGTCAATTTTTCTATCATGGCAATATTTTAAAATCGGCGACTTATATTTATGTATACCTATTTCTACCGCCAAGCAGTTATGTTCACATTCCTATGTTCCGGTAAAATTACAGGCACATGAGACTTAACATCATTATGTCTCAAGGTGATGGGCGCAGTGCAGTTTGCAGTTACAGCTTAACACCAGGCTTAACATTTTTTCCCCGATTGCATAAAAAACCCGTCACTAATTAGTTACAAGAAATAAGTGCATGTAAATGAAATACCCAGTAATGTTATTTCTGAAACAGTTTTTCCATTCCCTTCCCCTACTTAACGACACTACTTTTACCGACACCTTACGTCGGAACCCTATTGTTGTATTAAAACTAATTACGTTATTAAATTGGTAGCGTTATTTTATAAGATAATTTGATTATCATGGCAACACCGACACACGCACACATGTTTGGAAAACTGGCCTCACTTCACTGTTCACTACATTCTGTCTTGACTTTTTATTTGGTCTGAGGGTGACCGCTGGTGACATTACTACTGAGCGCTTCCATGCTTCGGAGGGCACGTTAAGCCGTCGGTCCCGGTTGTTGTCTTAAGACGGCAGTAGTTATAGCATGGTGGTAGGGCATTTTGGGCATGTCCGCGGGGCTAGCTACCACCCTCAAGTGGAAAATCTGTCACCAAGCACTGAACGGTGTGTTCTGGCAGCTGTCCTTGAGAGCCAGAAATTCTTGGTAATCCTGAACAACACCTTCGACCACATCATCACTTACCATCAGGTGAGATAGTGGTCAAAGGCTATCAGGCATAAAAAAAATAGTGTTGTTTTCATGCTATAGGAAGAGAAACGAGCAGGTGGCTTACCTGATGGTAAGTGATCTCCTTGCCCAAGGACATCCGCAACAAGAGAGGTCTTGACGGCTTCCGAAGAGTGAATATGCTCTCTTCTTTATGCACATTAAGCACACAACAATGTTATTTTAACGCTCTGAGGGAATGCTATTGTTGGAAGTGTAAGTTACGAACAACAGCAAGGATAAATTTACAAATTATTGGAATACAAAATGTTTTGCCCCGGGCGGGAATTGAACCCGCGTCTTTCCGATTTCGCGCCGGATGCTTTATCTACTAAGCTACCGGGGGATCTAGATAAAGCATCCGGCGCGAAATCAGAAGGACGCGGGTTCAATTCCCGCCCGGGGCAAAACATTTTGTATTCCCATAATTTGTAAATTTATGATTTTCGCTTAGTACGCGGTAGTGCTTGTAATCATAATATATAGAAAAACAGCAAGGATATTAGATATCTTTCACATTATTTCGTATATATATGAGTCATACAAACATACTTTATCATTAATAACAACATGGATGTTATAAGCGTAGAAAAAATGATTGCTTAAACAGTGATTTGAATTATAATATCATTATTATTTATATATTTAATGTTATTATTTGAATTTTATACAATTATTTTGTGGTTAAAGGCTAAATTATCAGGCATAAAAAATTGAGGAAGTTTTTTTAATCATATTAATTATTTATTACGATTTCCGAGTAAAGTTCGGTTCGAATAGAACTACGTTAAATATGTATTTTGACAATGAGTGTCCCACAACAGGACTTAGGTACTTTTAGTCCGCATAATATAATTTTTAATACTATGCCTAAAAGTGGAACATTTAGGATAATAAGTAAGTAAGTAGAAATATCTAATATATGAAGAACACGGGTGTTTGAGCGTGAACTTACTATGAGTCGATATCGGTTACGGCTTCTAGCGGAAGCCTTCCTCAGGATTTTGGGTGTGGTACGTCCGCCGCGGTCGCGTCACGCTTCACACTTCAACACCAGTATTTTTCATATATTAGATATAAATATGAGCGTAAGTTTTTATAATATGATAAGTAGAAATAGTGGCATAAGTACTTTATAGATAAAGAAATCTAAGTGGCAGGGAAGTTTAGTTTTTGCCCGCTGCTCAGTAGGTGAATTTGTGTTTGAAGATGAAATTTAAGTGAAAGCAGGCTCACAAGGCGTGCTACTGATCGCATACTGTTGGACGAAATATTCTTTACTTGAAGGTGGTGGCAGGCAAGGTATTATCAACTCACAAACTCGCTGCACGATTGATACCTTAAACTTCTTCTATTAATAAAACAATTCCACCAATGCTTCAAAAATTTTACGTAGTTATTTGTTGGTATTGGCCGTAAAGTTTCCGTTCGTTTTATCTTTTGTTTTTTTATCGTTACTGAGTTTTCCTGTACTATTTTTAGCTGAATTGTTTTGCATTTCCAAATGCTAACTGGTGACTTCAGTATCGTATGTTTTTGTTAAGGTACAGCAAACGGAAGCACGAGCGAGCTCAGTTACAAGCCTCAGAGTGAACGAGACTACGGCACGCTCAGTTGTCGAGGCTCCAATACCGTTGGAAGGCAGTTGGATCCTTGCGTATTCCAAATAGTACCCGCTGGTAAGTTTTCGTTTATATAACTAACACCGTTATTTCTTCAAATCAGAAGACCACAATATTTATCGATCACAATATTGTCTAGTATACTCGTATTGATTATTGGATTTGAAATTGCTAAATCACTTCACAAACTAGATAATAGATGTAATAATACGAAGTCTTGTATAGTTTTCTGATGGTGGTTGTCTTAAGATGGCATATGTTAGACCTTGGGGCCGATTGCAAACTTCGACGCTAGTGCTGGCCTTATAGCCGCATTTGGACCACGAATGATTGCCTATGCTTTTCTCTTTGCCTTCCTCTCGCTCTTTGTGACAAATTGGCCCGCGTATTGGATACGCGGGCCAATTTGTCACAAAGAGCAACAGGAACGTGATGGAAATGTTACGAAAACAAAATAAATAAAAATAGCGATTATCAAGACAAAATATCAATTTAGGATAATGCTATAAGTTCAATCGTTAATGTCAGTGTAAAATAGTTTCAGTATTGTCACATAATGGCTCATAAATATATATAATAAAGTAAACATTGATTCGGAAGCTAAAATTTGGGTAACATATTGCAATTCAAATCACCCGCCATCCTTTCAAACGTTTGAACAGCCTTAATCGGATTATATCCCACGCTCATTACAAAATATGGAAATGCAAAAAAACCTGCCACTGCCCGCGCCGGACGTAATAAAACGATAAAATATTCCGATAATCCAAGTTCCAGAGGCCCAGTCGAAATGAACAGTCCAATAAAAGCATTAATAAAACCACGTGCACACAATTTGAATCAACAACGCGAAGCCGAACTCTGAGCACGTTTTATAATTTCGGGTTGCGGCTTTCACCGGGTAGCTACACGCCGAATCTCATAACTCTTCAATGCAGATGTTTTGCTCGCTGGATGTGACTGGACTGAAATCAAATTTTGAATGGCATACGTGAATTGCATTTTCAAGATTATGCAGTTATCCGGCAGTTGTGCCTTAATTATTTAATGCACGTAAAACAAAAGGTACTTTTTGTATTCAGGTCTGGTTGTCGAGGACTTATACACTGAAAAATAACACGAAAATTATTCTGTTTCAAGAATTTAAGAGAATTATTGGGAAATATATTCACTAACTTAGTTTTAAATTAATGAACCATGTGCTAGAAATTTCATCATGCCAAATCTAATAATCTCGTCTAGTCGTGCTTAAAGTTATAAACACATCAAAAAAAGTCTTGTTGTTCGAGCAATTTTTAATATTTCCTTCTAATGCAAAATACAGCAGCTTGATAATTTTTAGAGAAACGTCTTTTATCTCGAGCTTCGAAAAATATGCTTTGTACAAAACGTTTTCAAGGCGCGTTACTTTAGCTCCGGGAGACTGCAAGGCGAAATATGAGTTAGCTGTTGAACACTGCAGCGAAATACGCTCCAACCCGCAACGTTTAATATCGTCCCAGTTTGTTATAACATATAACAAGTTAAATTGTCACCAAGCTGCTATAAGTCACGGCAAAATTAGGGAATTTAGCTTTATACTCAATTCTCGTTTCGTAAACGCACAGCTCTATTAGATTATGAGAAATAATAACGTTCATACATACCTACTCGTTATTTGCCGTTTCAATTTTCTGTGGCTTGGAATTCCTGGAATCTTGGCTTGGAAAATCAATATTTTCCCATGTGGTTGTAATGTTATCGTGGTTAAGGAAATGTTGGTTTTGAGGTGTGACTGACTCACATTTAGGTGAATTCCGTGAATCACAATCGTTAGCACAGGAAAGTAATTTCGAGGAAAAAAATGCCGGTTTTGTTAAAAAAATCATTTCTTATAATAACTGTAATAGAATGTGACCTTTAAAGCTTTTAAGCCGTGACGTCCAGCATTGAACTAAAGGCAGCCCCCGTTTTAGGGGCCTTACATAAATCTCACGCTTGTCAGGCGTCATGGGGATCAGAAAGTTCTTCTGATGGCTCAAACGCCCACCTTCGAGTATTTTTTCCTTTGTCGTCTCTTACGAATCCCACAGGATTTAGTTACATCATATCAGTAGATACATTATACTCTTTTAATACAAATAAACGCCCTGCTTAGACTTACATTTTTGTCCCCTCAATAGAAACACATCGTAACAAGTAAAAAAATTAGTAAGTACCGCCGCATTCACAGTTATGTTTCGTATCCTTATCCTTCCTTTGTTTCAAATGCGGAAGTATGTGCGTGTATGTGTTTGTTTGTAATCAGGTGCATATATTCCTTAAGGTCTGCGTTAACATATAGAATACCTTTTAATTACCTTCAGAAGCCGTGGACGGAAGAAAGTGTTATCATATTACCACATGAAGTATATTTTTCAGCGCGTCCGACTGCCCCACGAAACTGCTCGCTCCAAGCTAGTAACAACAGTATTGAGGGTGTCACCAGCTGGCTGCGCGTGCGCTGCGTCGCAGGCTACGACGGTGGACTGCCACAGTCCTTCATTTTGGAAGCGCTAGACCCTATCACTGGCAACACAAGGTTCAGTGGAAAAGTCAATGAGACAGGTACGAACTATATCAAATAAATAGTCAAGCAGTAGCTTTGACCAAATATCCGTGGGTATGTTATACCTCTACAGATTACAATGGCGGTGTGTTTCAGTGCATTTAAGCGGTCGGTAGAGACGCATTCTTACTATTCACACACATATTAGATATACGTAAGAAGATATGTTCATGTGTGTGTAGAGAATATGTGTTTGTTACCTTTCCATCATACTCCTTAGACATGTGCTTGTATCCTTAACAGGAATGTCCAGGAATTTCAATGCATAGGAGCCAAATCTACTTTAATATATGTGAGGGCATATGCAACGCTTGCTGAGGCATTCACAACCCTTTATTCTAAATTCATACTGGTTGTGAAAAGTTAACAGGAGTTAAAAAGTTAAAATGTGAGAAATAATTGATCAAAACATTCCTTGTGATTTCTGAAATAATTCGCTTTACGCCATATCATTACCATTGCAACATCACTAGGGAAACAAAACGCTACAAGTTATTGAATAACTTTCATGACGTAACATTGTAGTGATCCATATAACATGGAGGTATATGTAAAAGATCTGTAAGTGTATTTTTTATTCAAAATAACGAAGGCAATTGGGCAAAAAATGCTCGCATATTTTGCAAAACTCCTATGAATAATTTCATACTAGTTTTACCAATTACACTCGATCCTCCAAAATAACCTTTCCTTACAGATGGGTTAGCCGTATTCAAACTGGATCTCTCACAACTCACAGTCACTGGAGACACCGAAGGCGCCACATTCAATTTGCTCATCTACGCGAGGAACCTCAAGGGAGAGTCGGAAAAAACCTTACTAGAAAACATCGCCTTTAACGACGCTGCTAGGAGGACAGGTAAGCAAATATGTAATGTTATATAACTTGCACAAATAATAATGAAGGTTAAATTTTCTTAGGAGGCATACAAATCTAAGAGAGGAGTTACTCATAGCAGAGCTTGCCTCATCATTCATAACTGATCAATTCGAAAACATCTTTGCGGTCTTAACTTGGATTGGTGTCCGCGGTGGCAATTACTACTGAGCGCTTTCGAGCAACAGAGGGTGTATTAAGGTTCATCATCACACATCATCACTGTACATCAGATGAGAAAATAACCCATTCTATTCTCTGAATGAATTTATGACAATGAATTTAAGAGATGCTTCATTTTTGTGAAAAGAAAAATATATATATTAATTAAAATTTTGTTTGGAACAATTGGAAAGTAATAAATAGGTTTAAATATAATCACTATGATGTTTTGTGACGTGTTGAGACGGCTGATTATATTATATTATGTTAGGAAGTATTTAAGTTTTTGACATTTTAATTCGATTATTTTATTAATTATTGACTTCACAAGGGAAATAACATAAATTGCAATAATGTTAGTTATATAGTATGGTTTTTAATTACAGTAATGATAATGACAGAAATAATTTTAACCAATGCTACAACAATGAATTATCTATGCGTGCGTTTATAATGTATGTGTATATTCAAACTTATATGTAAATTGATTTGCATTACCTCAGTTATGTAAAATGACATACCTAGTGTAACAAACATTGTTATAATGGTGAATAAATATTCTGATTCTGATTCTATTCTGATTCTGATTCTGAGATTGTGTCGCCAAGCACGATACAGTGTGTTCCGGCAGCTGTCTTTGAGCGCCGGTCATTCTTGGTTATAGCCTTATATCATCTGTCTTCGAACGCATCATCAATAATCATCTGCTAAAACAGCTGTCAAAGGCTAGTCAGAAAGAAAAATATAAATGGAAAAACATTCAAGAACCTATCTGCGTAGCAAATTTTAATTCTAATAATTAATTGCACAAAGAATTCTTTTCATACCCAATCATCGTTTTGATCTGCAGACGATATAATTAAATAGTTCCTATGGCATTTCCTCAAATCTTCTTTCTGGTCCAGATATAGTTCTCAAGGAAAAATAGTTAACCGCAGCCTCGTGTCTAACTTTTTTCCTTACAAAAGTATGGATACTAACAATTTAAGTTTCCATAAAGAGACTTAATTAATAATAGCATAATGCAGAGCCATTTCGAATAATAACGAAAACAGATCTTCAATATCAATAAAAAACAAAGGGAAATTTATAGGGACAACTTTTTAAATTACTACAGTTACGACTGGTCTGGCTCAACACAATATCCAGATTCATGGCTTACAGAAAATCTCAGGTCGATGCCAATAAAGTTGCCATAGTTCTCAGCTCCCTAACTTTGGCAATACACCTCTCTTGCCTGTATTGCCAACTCGTAAACGACCTAGTTTATTTGTATATATAGCAGACAGATGTTTCGATACTAAACATTTTTACTGGCTCTTATTGATTTGTGGAACCTGCAACGGGTGTTTCCTCAAACGTTAAAGTATCAGAGTGGTATTTTTTAGTATAAAGTTCATATTCGTTACCAATGTTGATGCTATATGTATCCAAATTTTCATCGATTTAATTATCCTTACGAAAGTTAAAGTTAATATAAATGTATCTCAACTCACTTCAAAACTTTATTTACCAATTTTCAGCTTAAAGTTAATTCACCTAAGTGTTTTGATATTAAAAGCTTTTCAGTGGGTAACTTAATCACGTTTAAGCCAAATAAATCTCAAAGTACACCTTAATTTCAAGGTAGATTTTTCAGATTATTAATAAAAATTTAATGGAAGCCGTTGGGGTCAAGTCGCGTTTTAAGCGAGGGACACACCACAGGAACGTTTGCGATGCGATAGTGGTTTTATACAAATTCCTTTTGCTGAACGTTTGTTTTCGTTTACTATTTTTGGCGAATCATTCATATAATTTACGCACTGATAGCTGAGAGCTGTAAGCGGCTTGCACTACTGCATGATATTATATTTCACTGTTCAATAACCAAGACGTGCCCACAGTTCATCACCGTTGTTAAATCGTGTTACTAAGTTTATTTTTACTGCGTATACGCTAGCCTTTGACCACTATCAATGGTCTATTAATATATTTTACACTCACTATCAATATATTTTAATGGCAAATTGAGTAATTGTTATTATTATTTGTTTAACAAATTTTGTAGCCTTTGACCACTATCAATGGTCTATTAATACATTTTACACTCACTATCAAAATATTTTAATGGCAAATTGAGTAATTGTTATTATTATTTGTTTAACAAATTTTGTAGCCTTTGACCACTATCAATGGTCTATCAATATATTTTACACTCACTATCAATATATTTTAATGGCAAATTAAGTAATTGTTATTATTATTTGTTTAACAAATTCTGTGTCAATGCATTAAGGATATAAAAAAACAGAATCTTTATCAACTCCATTTTTTTGATAGTGTTTAATTAATCCTACTATATATGTTTTCAATCACCGATTTATATATATTTAAGCTGTCATAGTTTTCAGTTTTATCCAGATACGTTGAAATACTGTTCATGTTTGCTTGTGTTCATGTTGTCTTTCTTTGCTACATTTGAATTCCACATAATTTTTGTTCCTTTTTAATTTAAAAAAAATTATCATTGACCGGATTTAGTATTAAATAATAAGTAAACCTACAAGTTTTTGAAAGAAATTCCGTAAAGTTGGATTTATCCCCTCTTTCTGGATTTTGGTTGGTACAAAATTTAATTAATAAATGAGTAATTACACTAGTTATATTATTAAATATTATACACTAACCGGCAAACACACCAACGTTCGGGATCGAATAAGACCTGCGTTTCCAGCATATGAGATGCTCATCATCAGGGTGAGTGCGCAGATGCGTCTGTGAGCTCCCTGCAAGGACGTATTCTATCCCCAATGTCAATGTTTTTGCCGGTTAGTGTATAATATATAAATATTAGTGAAACTCACGAGAATTTCATTAAAAAAAAAAAAGTTAAATAAACTTTATATATTTTCACCATTTCTTACAGAAGAAGGGCATAAACGCAGTTTGACAGACAAACAGCAGATGAAATTATTGGGGCTCTGTTTTTCTCTTTGGGTACGGAACCCTAAAAATATTGTCCTATTTATTCAATTAAAAAGAAAATGCATGTATTGATATAATTTGTATGTTTTGGCTTACATAGAATACGCGTTAACTTTGTATACCGAAATATCATCAAGTAACTTAGGAATTCACAAATAGACATACCTTTATTACCTATATATGTACTTTTGATCTCGTATACAGATAACAATTCTCGATTTGCAAAGTGTTTTCAACTTAAGAGCGCAATCACGGTTGTTTAATTTTTTTTTTTTTAAATACATCCGCAGATGGAAAGAGTGCAATGGGAGGTGTAACTCTAGGCGTCGTAGTGGCTGCAGCTCTAGGAGCGGCAGTTGCTACCGGGGGCATTGCCTTTGCAGCACTCTGTGCTCGGAGAAAACGTAGTCAACAACCGCAGAAGCATCCTCCGGGAGACAAGCTGGAAGTCAGCGATGGAGGACGGCGATACGTGGTCGCATATACCATCAAACCCTCGCCGGAGTCAAAAACACCCGATCCGCAGCCTGATATTTTGAATGCACGAGGTACGAAAAGTCATAGTTTTAGGGAATTTTATTATTTTCCTCAAAAATATTGTGATATAAAAACATACTGTAGTTTTAGTCAGATGTTAAAATTCTTAGCTCCAGGTTTGGGTCGCTCTATATACACTGTTGTACAAATTACTTCAGTAATTTTAATAAGATGTTAAAATACTAAGTTCCAGGTTAGATTTGCTCTGTAAACACTCTTGTACAAATTGCTTTTATCAATGAAATCTGCGATCATTTAAAGAAATTTAAAAGATAATTCACTTTCAGACACAGAAAACCAGATAGCAGCACCTACTGCAGATGAAGCAGATGAATGGCCTAGCATAAAAGAAGTCAGAGGTAATGCTATTTTAACTCAAATATTCTAACTAAATCTAGTATAGATAGCTAAAAATTTATTAATTACTTTCTTTTCAGGGGATTGGAGTAAAGTTGGCGCAGTATTTTCAGCAGAAGACTTGGCACTTTTAGATGCGACTGGAAGACCTCCATCGGTAAGGCAATAATTATTATTTTGCTCTCTGTAACCTAAATCTAGGGAAAACTTATAGAACAACTTGAATCTAATCTACAGACTGAAAATCTCATATCATGCTGTACGCACAAAACATCTTGGGGTAATTTCCGCCCAAATTACAAAATGCCAAAAAACCGAATAAGTCCAATTGTTATACTGGCATAACGTAACAATGACTTTGTGTTAAAATAACATAATAACGAGAGGAAAAAATATAGTCATGTACGGGATTCGAAACCGTGCCATCCATCCTTATAACCGGGGAATGCTTGACCGCTAAGCTAACATGACTTATAACTCCAATTTGTACTCTCGTTTACAGTGTTAAAACTTCAAGTGTTTAAACATTAAATATTTGACTTAGGGTTATTTCCGTCCAAAGGATAAAATGTCAAGAAACTGAATAAGTCCTATGTATTGCAATTGCTTATTATTTTTCAGCTGACACCCAACAGCGACTTGGTATCGAGCAGACAGGAGGATGTTCTCAACCAGAACCTGCCTCAACCAGTGGTACCAACTAACTTTAGGCCTAACTACGTAGTTTCTAACAGCCCAACTTTGGGCAGTCCTAACTTTGTGTGCCCTAATGGCAATTTAAACTCTCCATTTGGAAGTCAGAGCTTGACGCTCAGTGGACCGACTTTAAGTTCAGGAAGTCTCGCAACCTCAACGCTACATAGAACGAAAGGGAAAGGGAATGCACGGAGAAGAGAACACGTCTTGGCGGAAAATCTACCAGGGCCAGAGAGCTGTGTGTAATGTTTTCTTAAAAACGTACTACATTATTGCGAGATTTAATTAGCAACTTTTATTTATTTCATTTCAATAATAATTTATCATATTAATATTTGTACAATTAAGATTGAATTTTTAGTATTCCACAAATTAAAAATCGCCGTAGATTTCTGGCTGTTGTCTGTTCTTTTAAACATATGTTTTTTTGTATAATTTCATGTACGTTATATTTTATATTTTAACGAACAAATCATATTTTTTTATGTTCCCTACGTATACTTACATAGATATTTACCGTTCGTTTGTTGGATTTAAGGACGAATAAAATGGAAATTAATTTAAGGATTTTGGTCATCATTTCAAAGGACAGGTTAACTATTAGCGTAGGATTTTGAATAAAATATTTTCTGACTAGCTACTGTGGTCCATACTATAAAGAGATTGTTAAAGAATTTATGAAAATGTATTTTATTGTATACTTGTTTTGCCAAAGCTACTCTATTTGTTGGCGTGACAATATTATTGTAAATACTTGGTAGAAATCCGTTTCAAAGTAAGATTTTAATGTGCGATATAGGAATTAGGTGCTTGATTTACTTTCACAGTTTGCCTAATACAGTCATCATTTTTTTATTCAATATGAATACATTGTTGTTTACGAAATAATTTCAAATTCATTGCTGTTAACATTGTTTATTTCCGCAAAAATGTCTATAGACATCAAATTATCTAACGTAATTTCTTTATCACCTGTGTGTGATAGATAGTTTTCCTTGCAATTTTAAATATATGTGCTATTGCTCAAAAGTGTAAATTAATAACATAATTAAGAACTTCCATGAGACGCAAAAAACATAGCAATATATATAAACATATAAACTAAAATCCCATGATAATAATACCTAAAACGAATAACTTTGTTTCTTTGATAGAGCTTAGGAATTATATTATGACGTCATCAAAATAAAAGCTGTCTCAATGCTCTAGGTATACTAATAAGTGTAAGTACGTAATAGTTTAAATTAAGAACGCTTGTAGACTCTCCTATTTATTTTAATAAAATCGGTTGTGTGATGTAAATATCAAATATTGTTAGATGTAAAAATTAAACCAGAGATGTATGTATATAATAGGTGAATGTTATTTTAAAATGCTTTTGTTGTCAAGTTATTTCTGTACATTTTTCTAGGAAATTGTAAATACGAATTAGACGATAAGAAAATATGGAACACTGTAATTTACAGCATTATATAATACATTAAAGAACATAATATATTTGTTAAGGGTTCCAGTACGTATAACGTTGAAGCTAATCATGAAAACTTGAGTGTATAGTGAAACCACATCTTTCAGTCATTATTATTTAAATATTATGCGCGGATAGTGCAATATCTGTTTCATATCTAATTAGTGGCAACTGTTCTATTTTACACAACTAAATAAAAAATTAAAACCAAGCTAATTACGACAGTTCTTAATATATTTTCACTAAAATCCAAATTAGTATCTCACAAGAATGATAATCCAATGAATTTTAAGGAAGTCGTTAGTAAATGTTGTACCAATGGTGAATTTAGTGTAATAGTTACTTTTTGGTCCATAACTGAATTGCGGCTAATGCTAACAAAGATACAACTCTTTATCTCTTCATAATACATTTGGTCAGTTATGGACGAGATCTATAGTTGCTTTTGTAATATTTTGCAAACCCTATAGAATCGTAATCATTTCAGCTTTGTTTCTATGGCCGGGAGCTTGCGCAACGATCACTACTCTCCAGGAGGGAACCGTAACGAATAGATAACCGACGACGTGTTTGAGAGTTCTCGTTGTACCCGCATAGCAAAATGCTAATAGAGGTTCAAGAGAGCATAATTATTATAGTTGGTATACGTTGGTATGGGAAATCAAATGTCTATGTTTTAAAGTTGTGTTATTTCTAAAAAGGTCGCTGGTTTCGCTATTCTCAAAGTGGGAAACTCATCAAATATCAGTGCTTGCGCGGACGCGGTCGGGAGCGCACGTACTCCATGACGAAGCGACTCTATAAGTCGCGAAACCGGTCGAGATCGAGCTACTCGATTGTAATGACGTAAGTAAAATCGGTATGAATATTATTTTAATATCAAACTATTTGTAGTATAACCATGACCTAAAACAGTTTTGCAATATAGAAGTTTGCAAATAATAAATATATATCTTCTGTCTAAAATTAATTATGAATTTCTAAGCATTGTGTTCATAAATATACTCCTAGCATAGCTTAGATTTTAACATTTCTTTTCACCATTATGTTGTAAGTTACAGTATTTTATACTAAAAGTAGTGCCATTTTATAAATAGCGATTTGTAAATGTTTCGAATTACGTTGATTCTATTGAATAGAGTTTAAAAATTGTGGCATAAATGTATAAATGACCTACGATTGATCTGTTGTAGCTCTGAATTTTCTGTGGTCGTAATGATATGGCGATTTTATATTTAATAAAATAAATAAATGATTTTATATAGTCAATCTTTTATTTGTATTTAATAAGTTACATATATATATCCAGCAAGTAAGAAGCTATTGTCTTATTGTGACAGTGCTCTTTTGAATTAGAACTGAATAAGTACAAATCGTAGTCAAAGTTATAATATGATAAAAACAAATAACGTAAATTTCATATTGAGTGTCAATAATGAATGAGGAAAGAGCGTCCTTTTTGCTTCTTGGTCGTAAGACCGAAATATAAAACAAATTGAGCTATCTCTGCTTCTCAGGTTAGCAGAAACTTTGAACATAATTAAGAACATCACCTTAGCTTGAGTTAAGCAGTCTAATTTGTATATTAAGGACACAAAAATTGCTTTGTATAAACTTGAATAACTGACAGTAGACCTTTCCACGTAAAAAACACCCAAATAAAGACTCAAACCCTGGCATTGCCGTTGAGTTACAAAGTGAAGCAACTGGTGCTACTCGTTGCGCTTATAACTAAATATCTTAGCAACGACTTGCCAATAAACATTAATCGTAAATATTGCATTAATTTAAAATAATTATATAGAAATTTGAAAACATATACAGATATATTTGTTACATACCTCATCACTTACGAAGACACGCGCCTCTTTATTTCTGCCTCTTCAACTTTCTTCAACTACTACTGCCGACATAAGAGATCATATTTTACATTTTATTGCTTTACTGTAAGTACCATTAGCATTTATATATTTCACACACACACTAAGCTGTCTTCAAAGGAGGCCTACCCGACAAATGCGTACTGTGCAGTGGCGCGCCTGTATGAGGGTTAGGGTCACATAGGTCTATAAGCCGTTTCAGAGGTATACGAACAAACAAATGCCAACTCTTCTTATAACGTTAGGTGTAGAAAAGACTCTATTAATACATCTACGAAAACAGCAATACCCAAAAAAGATATTCCATACGGTAGAAATAAGTAGGTCCACCTACTCAAGTCGGGCGTTGGTCGAGCAATCTAATAAAATCACCCCATCCCACCTGTCTTGTCTCCCTCAAGACTGGTTACTTAGATCTCTATATCGGATTAGAGGCTTATTTGACGCCAACGTATAGAGCTTCGTCTAGACGTCGCAGTATCGCGTGTTAGTAATAACATTAGCTACGTTGGTAATAGTAAACACGTTATTAAGCACTGTAAAATCACTCCTTTTGAATTCGTATACAAAATATTGGGAAAAAAATATGATTATCTATACTAATATTATAAAGAGGACAGATTTGTATGCGACGAATAAATTTAAAAACTATTCGACCGATTTGGATTAAATTTGGTATGGAAATAGTTTGAGACCAAGGACATAAGATACTTTTTATCTAACTGCGCAAAAAGAGGTTAATGATTTTGCGCGATAACCGAAATGCGCGCGGGCGGAGCCACGGCCGGAGAGCTAGTTTATTATATTTTTTAATTTCTATTATAAAACTTACAAAAAATAAATAGTTCGTCCGTTACAAGTACCTACAAGTACATACTTTTTAACTGATACGTATATAGTTTAACCCAGCGCCAATGACGTGAAAAATATTACGCAGCCAATGACGTCGGGTCATCATGACCCGAAATTTAGACAGTAAATTTACAGTATCTTTATATAATGAACTAGCTTTCCGGGCGCGGCTCCGCCCGCGCTTATGTCGGTTATCGCGCAAAAACATTAACCTTTTTTTGCGCAGTTGGATAAAAACTATCCTATGTTTTTTCTTGGGTTTCAAACTATTTCCATAACAAATTTAATTCAAATCGGTTTAGTAGTTTTGGCGTGAAAGCGTGACAGAGTTCGGTTTAGTACTTTCGGATTTATAATATTAGTACTGATTAAATAGTTATTGACTTTAAAAAAAAGGCATGCAAAATCAACCTGAACAACATAACTTGCATATTTATGTTTTTTTAATTTAACCTAAACATTATAAATAATGAATATTTTTATGCTAATACAAAGATCACAAAAACCACTTATCGAACTAAGGCTATAAAATCAGTCTTTCAAACTTTCACTTTTAACACTTCGACATCAGAACCTGGATATGGATCACGATTATTTTCATCAGAGCTCGATACTTCCAACATCGCCAATATTCTCTCTGGATGATCATTCAAGGCCATTTTCCGTAAAAATACAAAAAAAACGCCAGAAACAACAATACTTAAAATAAAGAAATTAAAATATGTTACGAAAACCCGTATTGCCGCAACACACTCATAATTGTATCTCATAATCTCACAGCGCAGGTGGCGTCGCAACTGGTACTACACTGTTACAGGTAGAATGGGGGTATATTTCCAGCTACACGAAAGGTCAATTACATTGGTGAACGAGTGTTGAAACGAGGTTTCAACGAGTGTTGAAACATTTTTACGTAGGTTTATAATCACCTCGGGTCAATATGACCCAGCGTCATTGGCGCCGGGTTAAGGACTTTTCTTTACTGAGCACGCTCAATACACTACCAATTGAACAAACATAACTTCCTAGCAATTGAACAAAGTGACAACAGCTAGAACCATAAAGAAGGCAGATGACATTGCGATTATAGCGTTGCTAACTCTTCTATCGTCACAACGTTAGATGCACCCACTGTTAGAACCAAAACTTGAAGGTCACAAATTAAGCAAATTAAACATAGCTAGAACGGCAAAGTAGGTAGATGACATTATGGTTATCGCATATTGCTATCCACATAATGTTAGACGATCGCTCTGTTAGAACCACAACTTGAAGATCATTAATAAAGCAAAGTGAAGCTAGAACGAGAAAGTAGGTAGACGATATTGAAACGAATTATATCATTTCCATCCTCACAATGTAAGATGCTCCCTGTGTTAGACTTTTACTTGAAGGCTAGTGAAAGTACATATTGTACATAGGTAGAACCAAAATATTGAAACTAAGGTTGCTTATATAGCAACTGTAAAGTTGGTTCTGTAACAAAATGCACGTTGTTTGTTATATATATTTTTAAGAAAACTTTTACAATAGCGTCATGCCAGTTTCCCGGAGAGGTATTCAGAGATTCTATTCCCAACTGCTACTATTTTGCTTCCTTCAATTTACATTTTTCATTCAGGTCTGCTTTAATACACATACACATATGTATATTTTATACCAGGACTGTTATAAAGAAAAACGATTATTGAAAGAAAGCAGTATAATTAAATAAATATCTCAAGGTAGTTCCTGTAAACTCAACTTAACTATGACACTCAATAATACTTCCAAAGCACAAGATACTTTTCATTCGAAGTAGTTCTCAAAGTCTCGAGCGGTCGCCACTAACCCAATATTAGCAAAAGGCTAACAAATCGACTCTCAGAACCTGAGTAACTCAAGTATTGTTTCCATAAACATCGCCTAATTATAAACTGCTGAATAATTCAAGACCCCGCTAGACCGTAACTTGTAACTACAGTCTTGGGAACAACTGTTTACATTTGCTTAAAATGTATGCTAATTCCTTTCGATATTTAAATAAGTATTACTTTAATGGTGAAGTTAGTATAAGATAAGCTTTATTGATAAAAACTGTATTGAGCCCTAGTTCATAAGTCCAATGAAAAATTGAAGGCGTAGTCTCAGAGCAATAAGGAAAAAGGGAGTCTCATGAAAATCAAAAGTGAAGTATAAAATTCAGCCAATATTATGTAAGACACAACTCACTCACACAAACGTATTCAAATTCTGCCAATTTTGTCCTCATCCACAATAGACCCTAGCACATTATGCACGTCACACATAACAGAAAAAATAAACTCAATACCGTATTGAATACGTAAGTATTGAATATAATGTACTTTCTTCAATATTATACAACGCAATTTAGGTTATAATTTCGAATTAAAATGTAAACAAAAGTGTTGCCAGACATAGAGGTTTTTTTCGTTGAGGGTAGTCAAATAACATACACTACTAAAATTTTGTTCTCAATTAATTTTTAATTAATAATTGTATTTATAAATCAATTACATTTAATTTAGATGAATTATTAAACTTTGTGTTAGAATACCTGCCAGGAAGTGTTTTCCCTACAAACAAACTAGTATTTGTTGAGTTGCATTCACATTATAGTTTCACCAATACATTTTGCACAAGATGGAGGCCATCAAACAAACTATGTCCCAACTGAATCAAACATTTCACACTAAGTTGGCTGAATTCGAGGAAAGGCAGCAGAGGATTTCAACACCTTCAACTCCAGATGCTGCAAATTTAGCTGCAGAGTTCTCCATGTTCAAGGCTTTTGTTGTCAGTTCTCTGAAGACATTGCAGTCCCAAGTGGACATGATTGCTCGCAGTTATGATAACTTGGAGATGCACAATCGCAAGAATATATTACTCCTTCATGGTGTTCCTGAGAGTAAGACTCCAAATTTAGAGGCTGCCATCGTCGAGACAGTGTTGAAGAAATTGAAGCTTAGCGATTTCAAATCGGAGGACATTAGCCGGTGCCACAGAATGGGTCGTCAATCTGCGTCAGCTTAGCCTCGGCCGATATTATTTGAGGTCCATGCTTTTTCAATGCGCACCAAAATCTGGGCCGCTAAGAAAAATCTTAAGAACACGGGCGTAACACTGTCGGAATTTTTGACGAAGCCACGGCACGATTTGTTTATGATAGCGAGGCAACGATTTGGCGTGTCTAAGTGTTGGACGCACCAAGGTTTTGTTGTCGTGCTGGGAGCAGACGGTGTGAGACATCGCATCACTTGTACTGCAGAATTAGAAAAACTCTGTGAACAGGGCGCCTCAGCTCCTGCCGCGAAGCAACCAACAGTGGCTGTGGCGGATGTTGAGGAGCCTACGGCAGCTGCAAAACCCAGACGTGCAGCAAGCGCAGCCAGAAAGTAAATAGTTTGTTTCACTTTATGTCTACTATGTATATATCATTCTTTTTTGAACTACCCTTTTCTTTAGTATACCTTAGCTCACAAAATTGTGCTTGCACTTCACACAGATTTGCATCATTAAAATTTAATGTCTATACTTTATACGTAGGTAGTGTCTAAATAAAGGACGTCATATTGTCAAAGTCAATCATCTGAAATTTGAAAGTGACAGATGTGAGATTGTTTCTTTTTTTTTGGTTTCAAATTGGATTCGTGAAGTTTGTACATATATTTAGTGTGTCTATTTTTATTTCTAGTACATAATGAGGGTGGTTATTGTTCTAATCTAAGTTTTGTGGACATGATAATATTCATGTATATATATCGAATGTATGTTCTATTTTGTAAATATTGAATGGTACATTTTAAGTTGATTTTACACATCTGGCAGGTAGATTTTATGTTAATTGTAATTTTTATATATTTTTTTTAGGTGTAGGTATTATTTTATTTCTTATATATATATTCTTATTTATATATTATTATCTATTTTATTATTTGTATATAATGTTAAATATTTTTGGTGATAATGATGAAAGTGATGACTATTTTTCTGTGTCTTCTTCAGGTAGCAGTAGTGATAATAGTTTTTCAAGCATCCCCTCTCTTTGTGAAACTTTACATTCTGAATTTTCTGACGTATCCAAGAATTTGAATATTATTCATATCAACGCGCAGAGTATTCAAAACATTTTTCTGACATGCACACGTCTTTCAACAGTAAAAATATTCATGCTATACTAGTCTCCGAGAGCTGGCTTAAACCAGCTCTTCCTTCTATTAGTTATACTATGCCTGGCTTTAATTTAATCCGTAACGATCGGACGGGTAGTGGTGGTGGTGCTGTAGCAATTTATCTCCGTACGCACATACCTTTCTCTGTAATTAGCTCATCTACCCAACCACTTTCCTCTGACGCCGGAGAACATCTTTTTATTGAAGTCCTTCTTTCTCACTGTAAAGTACTTCTCGGAGTCTACTATAGCAATTCATCAAAGAACAATTATTTCTCTTCCTTCGAAAAGATCTTGACAGATCTGTCTCCTTCTTTCAGTCATACCATTATTATGGGTGACTTTAATACGTGCCTCTTAAAGCATGATAATCGTGCGTCTTCCTTAGAAACCATTGTAGAATCCAGCAACATGCATATCCTACCTCTGAGTGCCCTGCATTACTTTCCTAATTGTACTCCATCTCTCCTTGATCTTATTCTGGTATCCTCATTAGATCATGTTGCTAAACATGGCCAGTTTACCGCTGATGCCTTTTCCTATCATGACTTGATTTTCTTATCATACAAACTTCGTCCTCCTAAGTCTAAGCCCACAATTATTCTGCAGCGTAATTTTAGTGGTATGAATTTCGATAAATTTATGATCGATGCCAGAAATATTGACTGGTCACCAATTTTTGAAACAGATACAATCGATGACCAAATTTCAATTTTTAATACTTTCATCACACAACTGTATGATGTACATTCTCTCCTTAGGTCT
Organism: Plagodis dolabraria; assembly: GCA_963854805.1. Classification (NCBI taxonomy): domain Eukaryota; kingdom Metazoa; phylum Arthropoda; class Insecta; order Lepidoptera; family Geometridae; genus Plagodis; species Plagodis dolabraria. The sequence goes on along the minus strand of OY978459.1, from coordinate 12,569,070 downwards.
ATTAAAATTAAACATACTCCAGCACCATGGATGAGATGAGATGAGATTAAAATATTAAAACATAAAAAACATGCTGCCAAAAGTAAGTGTCATCCAAATGATGCAAATAAAGCTAGGTACGTCAAACATAGTAATCGCTGTAATGTGGTGTATAGGGATGCGCAAAGACGCCATATCTTTGAATCCGTCCAAAATGGGAATCCAGCAAAAATCTGGAAGTTCCTAAGGTCGATAGGAGTTGGTAAATCTCGTTATGAATCTTCCCCAAATTTAGATATTAACTCATTAAACCAACACTTTTCCTCATCGTGTAACATTGATTATACGGTAAAAGCTTGCACTTTAAATTCTCTTTCTAACATTTCAACTCCTACCGTTTCGCCTTTTATGTTTAGCCAATTCACCGCTTGTGATGTTGAGAAGAGCATACTTTCCATTTCTTCTAACGCTATTGGTGCGGATGGAATCAGTCGTAACATGCTGATACCCATCCTTAATTCTATTCTCCCTATTCTTCGTTATATTCTTAACTTTTCTATTACTAATGGTGTGTTTCCGTCTGTATGGAAGGAAGCTCACATAATACCTCTTCCCAAAAAAACTAATCCTAAATCTTTTAGTGAATATCGTCCCATATCTATACTTCCTTTTTTTATCTAAAGTGCTCGAACGACTAGTGCATAATCAAATTAATTCTTTCCTTATTTTTAACAATCTCTTGAACCCTTATCAGTCTGGCTACCGTCCAGGACATAGCACAGCTACTGCACTTGTTAAAATAACAGACGATATACGTTTAGGAATGGATAAGGGTCAGCTAACTGTGCTGACACTCATAGATTTCAGCAATGCTTTTAACACTGTAGATTTTGACATCCTTCTTGCAATTCTTCGCTCCAACAACATATCTCCAACGGTGATTAGCTGGTTCCATTCTTATCTTCATGGTCGCCAACAGCGGGTTTGCCTTGATGAATCTTATTCTTCTTGGTGTAACACGTCAGCTGGTGTACCTCAGGGTGGCGTCTTATCTCCTCTTCTTTTCGCTATTTTTATTAACTCAATTTCTAGAACTATATCTTCTTCCTACCACCTTTACATAGACGATCTACAATTATACTGCCAAGCACCTCTCACTGAATTGTCGGATGCAGTTGCAGCTATAAACACAGACTTGGTTCAAATATCAGAATGGAGCAAAGCTTACGGACTCAATGTCAACGCTACGAAAACGCAAGTCATTGTAGTCGGAAGCTCTCACATGATAGGTAGAATTGACTGGAACTTATTACCGAAGGTTGTGTTCGATGGTGTTGCCATTCCATTTAGTAAAACAGTCAAAAACGTTGGCTTAACTATTGACAGTTGCTTAACATGGGGGCCTCAACTAGTTGAAACGAGCCGCAAGATGTTCGCTTCTGTAGGTGCCTTACGCAGACTTCGAACTACCACTAAAATTGCTAATATCTTCTACCAACTACCACTAAAATTGCACTTGCACAGTCTCTTTTAATCCCTATTCTTGATTATGCTGACGTCTGCTATCTCGACCTCACGGAGGATATGCTAAATAAACTTGAGCGTCTCCAAAACTTCTGCATTAGGTTAATATTTGGATTACGCAAGTATGACCACGTCTCTGAATTTCGTACTAAGCTCAAGTGGCTTCCCATTCGCTTTCGTCGGAATGCTCATATTTTTTCCCTTCTATATAGTATTCTATTTCACCCCTCTTCCCCGCGTTATCTCAAGGAACGTTTTCGTATCTTTCATACTACTCACTCATGTTCTTTACGATCGTCATTGAATTTTCAGCTTAAAGTGCCTGAGAGTAAAACTAAATTTTACGATGGATCATTCACCTCTGAGGCTGTACGTCTTTGGAACTCTTTGCCTCTTGCTATTAAACGCTCACCATCAATTAATATTTTCAAAAAGCTTGTAAAAGATCATTATCTTTCCCCATCATGATTGTATACATCACTGTCAGCTTTAAATTGCTACTATGTTCTTACTTTTATGGTTCTGTATGTTAACTACTTACATTATTTAATGTTATTGATATAGGTATATGTATATATTGTATCATCTTATGTATACACATATATATTTATATATTATTTTATATATGTACTTATTTATTTATGTAGGTATATGAATTATTAATGAACTGTGTTAAATGTTTATTACTTTAATTGTTTTTATTTTATTTATAATTGTACATATTTTAGATGCTTTCTAAGTAATTATTTTGTTTGTATTATGAAGACTACCGCCTATGTATTTTTACTAAAATGTTGTCCTCCAGTTATAGGTCGTCTGGAAGAGATATGCGCTCTAAGCGATAAGGTCACCTATTTTTACATCATATTTTGTATTGTTATCTTTATAAGTTATTTTTTAAATGGTGTCTCAATAACGTGTTATCTATCTATCTATCTATCTACATTTTAGGTTGTTTCCAAGTGTGCAGTTTTTAAAAGTCTATGTACGTAGCACTAAGTTACTACTTCAATTAAACAATCTACTGTTTATTAGGGAAATCTAAGAGGCTTTACGTAAGAAATTGCCACAGGTCTGACAAATGTGTTTTTAGTTAATTTATTTAAAAAAAAAATTAATACCATCACCAATTTATTTTTGTTTATTTTTTATTTTATGTGTTTAGGACGGAACAAGCACGAGGCCCACCTGGTTTTAATGTGTCAGTATGATCGTCGAGTCAACATACCACATGGTGGTTACCTCGTGATCCAAGTCAAGGTACCTGCTGACTTTGTCTTTCTCGGCCTTCACGATATTCTCGTCATGTGGGATAGTGATGCCAACGAGCACACCGGCGCTGGGATTGGTCGACCACCGCGATATAAGGCTTATTGCAAACAATAGTCCTGTCTATGATGATACAGCGATCCCAGTAGAGCAATGCACGACCATTCTCGAGAACTGGCGCTGGTGCGTACTGGCAGTACGGCACCTTTGACATCTATTATTATTTATTTTAATTAGCATTTACACCCATACTAAAACATATTGTACAACTAGGCCTACCCGTACAAATTTATTATGGCGCACTTTCGTGACTGAACATGTCTGTACGATGACATCCAAAGTGTTAAATGGCTTAACTAAGAAATACTAACTATATATGACAACTGCCGGATCACAGCTTTAGGTGCTTAGCGAGTGATTTCCTTCGTGAACTTGCCAGGAGGACCTTCTCAAGGAATAACTACTGTGATTTAAAACCATGGTAACCAAATTATTCAATTGCACCTAGATTATATCCATGACTGATATTATCAAATTCAGAGCCAGCGTCATATTGCAAGCAAAAATGTATGTCAGTTTGCTATTGAGTTTTTTTTTTTTTTTTTTTTTTTAATAATAATAATAATAATTTATTTCCCAATAAAAACACACGTTCAGTAACCATACCTATAGCAAATACGTAAAAAATATATACAATTTAATCTTAATTTGATCCTCAAGCTTTTATAGTAACTATTACGTAGGTATATCTAATGTGATCTTAACAACAATGTTACATATTGACATGTGCACTTTGGCAGCTGTGCTAGGTTGGACCTGTGTTACAGCTGTCAACCACTTCGTTCTGTGCTGTAACAAGTGTGATGTAGGTAAACATTTACAATATTTATGTTCTTAACTAAAATTTCCAATGTAGGTATACTAATTAAAGATTGTGTAACTTACTTAAGTACTCAATACAACTATCACATCATATTAGTTAAATTTTAATTAATGACACATATACTAAATTATACCGGTACTAGATTATACACACTCTAATATAAAAAATAAAAAAAATAAAAAAGAATGAATATAGTAGCAGATAATCGTGTACCTTTGCTTATCAGTAACTATAGACGCCAATCTACGTTTCCTCGTAAGCATTCTAATGAATGGCGACATAACCGGTATTGTGTTGTGTCGTTGTGTGCTGCAGCTTACGGATCGAGTATACCGCGGTACAGGAATTGTGGAATCAATATTTTTATTCCTTTTTTTTTGTAAACAATTTTGTTGAAGACCTTCTTATAGAGATATAAAACAATTAAATGTGATTAGATGCTATACTATATAATGACAGTTCACATATTAGTTCATAAAATAATATTATGTTTTCTTAGATAATACAAAGTGAATTTGCTACGAGAAAGTTGAATAGTTACATGTATTTTTGAATATATATATATATATATATATATTATAATTATGGATATTATTTGTTTGTGTGTGTGTATGTGTGTACTGTGCGTATGACTGTGTATGTGTGTGTGAGAGAGAGAGAGAGAGAGGGAGTATGTGCATGGGCTGTGTAAATAATCATTATGTCTAGCTTAAACATGTCATCATTGCTTCTGTTTCCTCGTAGCTTAACGTGAGTAAAAGATTCTTAACATTAATTTTGCACTTCTGGAGGGTAAGTGGATAAAGATTAACACGCTGACAAGTTTTTTTGTATAGGAATGGACCTAAAAAGCAAAAGTGTCTCTTTGCATACACTGTCGAGAATAATGTCTGAGTAAGAAATAAGTCTTTACGTCTTTTGGATTTAATTTTTTCTACGTCAAATTTAGTATTTAAATGTGTTTTTAAAATTGATTTATAAATAAAAATCTGACGAACCGTTAATAGTTTAACCTCATCATATAACTGTCGGGTCGGATATCGGAATGGTTTAGAGAGCATCACTTTTAGTATTGTTCGTTGTGATCTTTCCACGCGTAATAGAAAAGTTTTGTACGTTCCACCCCATACTATAATGCAATATGTTAGCAGCGATTGGCATAACGCGTAATAAACAGTTTTTAATACATTGAGATCACCTATAAATCTAAGACGCTTAAAAATAAATACTAACTTTCTAACTCTGCCGGTAAGTATTTTGATATGTTGATTCCAATTTAACCTCTGGTCAATAATTATACCAAGATATCTAATATTTGGTACCTGCTCTAATGTTGTACACGAACAAGATGGAATTGTATGATCAAAACATGTATGGGCTTTTAATTTATCAATATTATTCGTTGGTTGACCAGCCATTGAATTAGAGAAGTGCATATATTTTGTTTTGTTTACATTCAAGGTGAGTAAGTTTCTACGCAACGAAGACATAACCTCTTCTAGACCAATTTCAGCAAGTTTTGTTACTTTCTCCCATGTCGAAGCTGCAAATAGCAACGCTGTATCATCGGCAAATGCCACTATCTTACCACCAGCAAGTGTCAACTTGCAGAGATCGTTAACATAAATCAAAAAGAGCGTAGGGCCAAGAACACTACCTTGAGGTACTCCATATGCAATAGAAGATTCATCACTTAACAGGTTTCCAATTTTTACCCTTTGCTTTCTATTAGTAAGGTAGTCTGTAAATAATTTCAGCGAAGAACCCCTTATTCCTACCTTCTCCATCTTATTTAGCAGGTTAGGAACAGAGACAGTATCAAACGCTTTTGCGAGATCTAAAAATATGCCTATGCATTTGTTATTACTATCCACATGACGAACAATAAAATCTGTTAGTGCTGATACTGCATCTTCTGTCGATTTTCCCCGAACAAAGCCAAACTGATTATCAGAAATAATGTCAAATTTTAATAAGTAAGATTTAAGTCGTCTGCTTAGAATACGCTCTATTATTTTAGACAGTGCTGGTAGTATGGATATTGGACGATAATTATCGATTTGGTCTCTTTCCCCTCCCTTATAGATTGGTTTTATGAGTGCTGTTTTAAATAATGTGGGAAAGATGCCTTGACTAAAACTTAAATTACAAATGTGAGTGATATACGGGACAATTATATTTTTGGTATATTTTAAGACTATTGTTGATATACCGTCATATCCTGCGGCGCTATTTTGTTTGAGGTTATTGATCACTGACTCAACTTCAGAGTAATCAGTGGGAAGGAGGCCAAAAAACTGCTTAACACTATCGAGATTATTTGGACCACTACTTTTATTATTTTGTTGTAAAATTTTGTTTGCTAAGGTTTTACCAATATTAGCAAAGTAGTGGTTAATATAATTGATTGAGTCAGTCTCATTCCCCTTCATAGTAAGCAGTTCCTGGTCCAACAATTCATTACGAGATATTTTGCCATTTAATTTTGCAATATTTTTAATAACCTTCCAAGTCTTTTTATTATCACCACTAGCTTTCTTGACTTCTAATCTATCATGCTCATTTTTAACTTTTCTGAGGATATTTCCACAAAAATTCCTATATCTTTTATACGATTTATCTAAGACTTTATTTTCGGGGTCACTTTTCTGAATCTGGTGTAACTTGTCTCGATGTTTTATACAACGCAACAATCCAGGAGTAAGCCAGGGATGTATAAGTCTTTTTCGGCAAGAAACTTTCCTAATTATTGTGTTTTCGTCAATAACACGTTTTAGCTCTGTCACTAAAATGTAGGTTGCTTGATTGACATCATCCGTTTTAAGAATTGTGTCCAGTGTATTTATGTTTAAATCCGTAACAACATTGTCATATTTAATTACTTTCTGTGAATTGTAAGTGCTCTGTGGATGCTGATGGTTATCAAGAACAAGTGCTATAGAATAATGATCAGTTACCGTTGAAGCAATAACTAAAGTAGTAGCCTATTGGCTCAGAATTTCCCATAGAGATGATGAATATAACAAAACATAACAGGTTATGAACCGAAATTGTTTTTCCGAAATTGAACAGTATTTATACTGAATAGTTCTTCCTGAAATGATAAAATCTATAAAACTTAATCAATGAAACAGATGACAATGAAAGAAATTATCTTGTACTTCTGTTTTTTATGCGATGTACTTAAATTAAAAAGTATTATTTCAAAACATATTGAGTTGTTTAATTTTCTTAATTTTTTTATTCATAACAGACAATTGGTATTATGTATCGTAATATTTACCACACTGTCTTGTGTCTAGCATTAAATATTTATAATGTAGAAAATAAAGTGCTTTACAACGTCTTATAGATGAGAAAGAAACCATATTATCAAAATATTATAATTTACTAAAGGCCAGTAAAGGCCTTAATCCAAAAATTACACTGGTCGAATTATTGGGTCATGTTAGCGTACGTGTTTAAAGCTCGGAGAAAAATTAGGCTTGTTTATGCTCGTAGTTCAACTTTGGCCAATGAGGATACAATAAGAAGTGGCTGCAGATATCGCTCCGCTTGCTTAACGTTAACAATAAGAACGAAAAGATACATTTGAGCTATGACTTACTCACTACTATAGCTTAATGTTCACGATTGTTAAAATTTTTCCTTATGCTCTAATTTTGTAAGCTTGGTAGTTAACTAAGATTCAATTATTAAATTATTATTCACTTAGCAGTCGTAAATGTAAAAAATAGTACGTTAGAATTATCGGGTTGCGTCATCGTTCATCTAGAAATGTGAATGCTACTATGCAAATGTCCTGTCCGTTGCAAAAATAAAGATTTTTTCTTCTGAGTAGAAATCTTGTACATTGTTTCATTTCTGTAATATGCATTGAAATCGTTAGGACACTTTTTTTATTGGATATTCTCCAGGTTCTCTGTTTAATTGCGTTGCCTGTTGTAGATGATGTACAAAAAATAGGACTGAATTTGCATAATTATTAGCCAGCACTTTCATTTAGAAAGTGCTGGATTTGCTAAAAGGGCTATAATAATAGACCATGGAGGGAAATGTGTATTTATTATGTAGCACGATATAAGATACGTGTTCTGGCAGACTGTTCCATATGCTCTCATTCGATGATCATAAAAGCTAATTTAATCTTCGCATTTGCAAATGCTCACCTGGTTAGGAAACCACGTTTAATGAAGGAACGAAGGAAGAAATTTGAGCTATGACTCACTCACTTCGATAGTACAGTTTGAAGGGCATGTCCCGGTTATAGGGGAGGATGACCACGGGTTCGAGTCCCGCTCGCAGTTTAAATTTTGCCTTTCAAAAATAATTACAGGCTTAATTTTTTGCTGAATTATTAAGACTTATACATAATACTTATAGAATTTTGGAACTATATCCAGACTTACTAACTTCATAAACAAAAGAAAATATAATACAGTACTGTCTTCCTACAGACAGTGCAATGATATAAATATACTTTGTAGCTCCAAATTCACAACAGAATGAAGCACAAACCATAAAGTGATATACACGTACATCGTACAAGATTATATTACTTTAAAAACTTATAGTGGGTCCGAGGGAATAGCTAGGAGCAGACTGTTGCCTTCAAGGAAATCTAAAATGTCTGGCACGAACGCTAAAGAAGTAAACGCACCCATATGTTTGTTCCATGAGAACAGGTTGGAAATTTTTATCAAGAGGTACACGTAGGTATTCGTAAATAATGTATTACTGGATACAGATTACAATCATTTTTATCATTACAGTTTTACAATCTACGAAAAATACATTTTTTTATGCATACTTGTGAGAATATTGTTTTTATTTGGAAATAATAAAGCTTTTAAATCTGTCCGCAGATGGATTTGTAAAGTTACAATGTGGCCCAAGCATTATATCAGAATCAAAACTACCAACTTTAATATGCTAAACACCTGATTAAAGTAAAGCTATTTAACACTTGTCGGCGCCAAAGAGCTTTCAAGGCAACGCAGACGTGTTACTGCCTCGACACCGTAACATAGTCGCATAGTCTGTGGCCTAGCCTCATTATCACATGAATAAAGTGAGAATGAGGCTAGGCCATAAGCAAAATTATATGTTAGTCTGGGCGTCACGCCGTTACGGTGGCATTGATAAGTGTGCGTTATATTATGGAGTTACATACAATGAACACTCAAAGGCTTGAGTTGCGGTGAGTTCGATGCGGTCGGGTTGATCAGTGAGCGCTAGTAATTTTTTTACGGTTCAACATTTTGCTTTAAATTTAAAGCAATTGCTGGCATCCAACTCAGCTAAAAGATTTGAATAGTACCAAGGCTCTAAGTGGTGCCCAGGGTCTGCAGGTATATACCCGTCGTGCTTGAGTTATTTGGATTTGTCATAGATATTATGTTATGACAGGCCTACCTCATTCCGAACTTTAGGTGCAAAGTCAGAGGTACATAATAGTCTTAGTCCAGAAGAATAGATCATTCTGTTTTAGGTACTCCATGCTTTCTGCATCTTTATTGCTTCGTAGCTAGAGTAGCTCATTTATTAGGACAGCTTTGCCGAGTGATCCTTCTCCTATTTATTCTGTGGTTATGATTAGTCTTGGCAAAAGCTATAGCCCAGGTGAAGTCCAGTTTTGTCTGTACTCCTTGAATTTATCTTGGCAAGACCTATTGATGTGGGCTGTGTCTACTATAAAAGTATTTCAAAACAAATTTTGAACCCGAAATACTAAGGTTTAATTTAATGTGTTTCCAATTTATTGAAATGCGTATATTACTTAATACAGCTTTGTGACCTTTATCTGCAATGGTTGCTAACTAGTGGTTGATTCAAATAATTATTTCTGGTAGGTATAAATACAAAGTAGGTAAACACTGCATAACCCACAATTTTAAAACTACATAATACAGAATACTTCTGTCTCCTTTTTAGCAAAATGGAAATTTTAGCTTCTTAGCAAAACTATATCGTAATTATTATACCAACGTAATAGCTAATGTGTTGTTACCAAATCCTCCTTTCCACGTATACTTCCAATACGCACTTGGCAGTATTCCATTTAGGTAGGTATCAATTGTAAATATATTTACTTTTCTCGTCTCTGTTATATTTATTTCAACCCAATTCAAAGTTCCTTCGCTATGTGAAGTAACGCTCGACTCAAATAGAATTACTTACATTCAGAAATAGGCTTATTCCTTCTGATTACACCTCTCACTGTCAGCTTTTAGGGGCCCAAATTAAAACGAAGTGGCTGTGAAGGTAACATTATTAATGATCTCAGACACCTTCTATTCAACGGGAACTAAAGTTTAAATAGAATAATTGCTTCTGAAGTTCTGTTGTCATTTTCATTTAATAATCAAAACCAATCGTATTTTGTTAATGGTAGAATCTTGTTCAACGACCGAATACCATAACTTTTATGGGTATTTTAATAGCATGAAAAGTGAGTCAAATTCAAAGTCACCTGTATGTCAGAGAGGTTTGAGATAGGTTTCGAAGCTATGCCAATAATGTTGTCTTTTAATAAATCAAGTTCTTAGAAAACCAAGTTAGAACTTAAATAAAAGCTTAAAAATATTATACTTATAAATACCTGTTAGCTTGTCATTTTGTATCAGTTGGCTTTGTTCGCTATGGCCAACAACAAAAGTGCTTAACAACAGACGAACCAACAGCTTTTTTGGTTCATTACGTCTGGGTATATATATAATATGTCTATATTAATCACTTTTTATCTAATAAAAAAATATTAAATAATAAAGCAATTTAAAATACCATTCGCGTGATTAACATACTTAATATATTTATTTGGTAAATACGGTAGAATATAATATTTCTAATTCTGACTTGTATGGAACTCGTGTATTCTCACGATCAAAGGCTACTTAAGGTTCAGACACAAATTTACAAAGGTTACCTAAGTAAACCATATAACCACTAGAATGGATAACTTTTACGACGCTGTAGCTATGTATTGTATGTTCACTAAATACCTTTTAACTAAATCCTTTTTTCCGCAAGAAGACAGAGGTGTTCAAATAAAGCAAAAGGGCTCATATTGTGCCACGTTTAGGTACGTGCAAAGACAACATAGTCATAGTACTTCTTTTATTTTAATCGAAAATATATTATTATATGTTTCTTTGTAAAGCTCTTGACCGAAAAGGGCCTTTTAAATCAGAAAAAGATATTATATGTATTCAAAAGCACTCAACGACATACATGGCTACTTCAAATCATACTTCCAATAGATGTTTCTTTATAACCTTTATAAAATTCATTTCTCACTAAATGACATCGCTAATAAACTTGATGATTTATATAGACCCTTTTCTAGGCGATGGTTTCAATTAGTAAAGCCCAGTTACCTGACTAATTTTTCGAATACTAAATGACTCTCTGGATCCTTAGTAGTAACATTTGATAAACCAATGAAAGTACATGCTTTGTTCGAAATATTACATAACCACTAATTGGTGAAGCTAGCTGAAATAACAGATTGCTATTCCATTGCCGAAGTGAAATCAAACACGCTTCTTTAAAAAAGGTATAATTTCCATGGAGAGCTCATTTTATGTTTTATTTTATTTTTAAAACACTCTTATACATTGTTTCAATCGAAAATTATAAATTACTATATGATTACTATTATTTTTGATGATGCTTAGGTTCATATAGGGTACATAAAAGTAATAATTAGTCGTTGTTTTCATACTGAAGCTTTAATTCTCATTCTAGGTTAAGTCTACATCAACACTTATCAACAGATTATATAGTTGTTTTGGGCTACCCTAGCAGAAATAAAAACGTCATTTCTTCAAGATAGCAGTCAAAAGGCCCACTCCGCTGTGTAAAGCTTCAGATGGTGCAAGTGTGAAAATCCACCAAAAAAATTGTTTATTTTTGTTAAAAGCAACGCTTATAGACTTGAAATACATTTAAATATTTCAAAGTTAAATTAACATCAAAATACGCAAATATAATATCAATCAAAGTCACCGCAACTAACAAACAAAAATAACATTTTAAGTGGGAAACCTTTCCAACTCCAACCCGACAGCTCTATCGCACATTCCTGCCGAGGAAGTTTTTCACCGAAATTACTTCGCAAGTTGGCCTTCAATTTACACTTGAATGAAGCAACTGTAAAGTTGAATACAAATTCTACTTCAAACCAATCAGAAGTTTGGAAAGCTTCCACCTGACCCGTTGGAAGCTAAATTACATATTAAATATTATTATTAATGATTTACTTGCTTTCAAAAATATTTCATATAGATTAAAGGAAATATAACAAGTAGCTAGCAGTTACTGCTACATGTGAAATTACTGCCGGCAATACATTTTTTGGTTGTATCAAAATAATGTCTGTACATATGCGCCCATCCCAAATATGTTTAGACCAGAGAATAATGGGGAAGACTCTAGCCTGTTTAAAGGTTTCATGGTACTCCATACAAAACATCTAGAACTAAAATATATCAGAATAAATACCTTTTCACCATTAGTTCAAAACATCATCCCTCTGATATTTCAAACAATTGTTCTATATAATCTCTAGTGAAAGTAAATCCAGAAAAAGACGTCAATAATCAAAAATAAAATAAATAATGTTCCACCGGTAGGAATAGCCCTTTGACTAAGTTCAACTAGCACGAGTAATCTTATTACTGCGCATATAGTAAATGTCACTCCGTCCTCTTAGTTAATAAAGAAGAGTTGTTAATTTGTATGCATTAAACAATAATAAATTTTGAAGCGCTCGTAGCGAAGTTAGCTATACAACATTATACTCTGGCCGAATGCGTTTGACAGTACGTGTTTTTATTGGCGTTGTGGCTTGTAAATGGAGTAAATTAAATATATACCCTATTTTTATATACTTCGGTGCCTGACTAATACAATATTATGCAGTCAAACTGTCTATGTTACTTTGAACTGGGGAAAAAATATTCACAAAACGAACTGTCAAACGCATTCTCTCGACGGCCGGAGTATAGAGTTCATATTTTAATCTTTTTTTGTTTTAACGTGCGGTAAGTGCGTGCGTTTAATGTTATAGCGGCATTTTTGTATTTGATGTTATAGCGGCAACAGAAATACATCAACTGTGAAATTTCCAACTGTCTAGTTACCACCGTTCTTGAGATAGAGCCTGGTGACAGACGGACGGACGGACAGCGAAGTGTCAGTAATAGGGTCCTGTTTTTACCCTTTTGGTACGGAACCCTAAAAACATCAAAATCGGTACCGAATCAAACCTTCTCATTTTTTGAAGTTTGTTAAAAAGCTACAGGGACGAGCATGATAATAATCTCAACTTTAAGGTAATACTCACTGGCATGAGAATCGTGTCTCAGAATCAACCTTAATTACACTAACAAGTCTAACAATCACCCGTAAGCAAAACCACTTTGGCATTTTGCACCATTCTGTATCCAATTCAGTCAGGCTGTAAGTGAACGCAAGTCCAGCGGTTGGCCATAAAGCCTTCAAAATCAAACAAGTGTTCGCTACACCCGTACTCGGCACCGTTTATCTGATTCTGTGATTCAACCCAATCCCTCTCGTTCGGTTCGACCGTTCTCAATTACAGATAAGGTCTTGAATATTTCGCAAATGCTACCTAGGATGATGAGAAACACCAATAATTAGAATTGAGTCTTGGTTACATTTGTTACGAGTTATTGCTTGGTAGGCAAACGGTTGGATTGGGTTTCAATGAAATTATCATTTTCCTACTCTTGTCCCACTAATATAGGGTTGCTACAATAAGTCGTATCCAACAACAAAAAGGCAACACAAGAACCTGTTTAAAAACTTGTATATGCTGTCAACACACTGGCCAAAACAAGAACATAACTTTATAAAATTATTAAATACTTAGGAGGGTAGACGTTGAGAGGCATCACATTTTTTATTTTATTAAAATTATTTGCATAATAACAAACTAATTGTATAAGTATTTTGACTCTTTGAATATTTGATTTAAAATTTAGGAATTATGACAGATAATATACTTGCATATAATACAAGTATATTATCCACATAGATCTACTGAAATACAATATTTTTCTAGAAAATTATCATGATAAAAATGTTTTTTTGTGATTTGTCGAAAAAGTCAAATTGTATTTGACTTTTTATACTATTCGTATAAATCAAGTTAACGTTTTTTCAGTTTAATATAAGTTTTAATGACTAGTCTACCTACAGCAGACATATTATGGATGTGACGACGATCGAAGCGAGAAAGAGTGATTTGTTACTGGTACCACAACAATGCACGAGCTCAACGGCAAAGCGATCGCACCGAAAATCTAACCGGGCGGTAGAAAAAGAATTTTCAAACGTTCCTTAATGGCCGGTCATAAAGGTAAGGTTTGTACTAATTTAATGCACTATTAGCTACCTAGGGATATTTTTTTTACTTGAAAGTGGTTGCTTGCCAAGCGAGCATTCGCATTTCGCGAAACGATTTACCAACATGTAAAAAACTATAAGGAACTACGTAATTAACGTTACGTAATGTATTTTTTGTCTTGTTTTGGTTTCAGAATATTTTCATCAACTTTGTTTTAAATAGCTTGTTCTTAACAGGTGCCAGTACTTACGCTACGGCTTAGCATTACTCTAGCTTTAGTTTGTGGTCGCAGATCCCAAAAGTCCGCCATTTTGCCCGCTTTCAAAGTTCTGTGTAAGTCCAGGATTTCCTGTAAAATATGTGCAAGAACACTAATTCTTTTAAGAGGGACAGGCGATACTAAGTAACCGGACAGAGTGTTTAAGCGAATCTATTTAACAAACAAATACTGTTTATATGTATCTGTATTATCTAATGTGTTGAAAACATTAGATAATTAAATAATTTAGCAATAAACCAACTGAAGAGCAGCATAATGTTTTACTTAAATCGAGTATTGAAATGTTCTCAATATGTACTATTCACGATAAAAGTAATAGTTATTCAGTGGAAAAAACTTAAATTAAATAGATATTTACCTATATACATTATTTGTTATGACTTATATTTTTCTGACGGCTTAGTTTTCAGTTTAGTCATGGTATTAAGTTATTTTTATTTATAGCTGATAAGCTAGCATTTGACTACTATCTCACCTGATGGTAAGTGGTGATGTAGTCGAAGATGTCCTTCAGGCTAACCCATACAATAACTGGCTTTTAAGGACGCTGCCGGAACACGCCATTAGGTGCTTGGCGGCAGAAGTTATACTTGAGGGTGGTAGCGAGCCAGGCGGTTGGGTATTGCAAAATGCCCAACCCGGTGTTGTTTAGGGAAAAGAGCAATTTCCTCAATGCATAATCGCAATTTTCCAAATAAAAGCCTGCATGAGCTTTAACACAGTCTATCTGACAGTGTACAAAACAATTTGAATGCTAAACATATTTTATGGAGGGCTCTTTTAGAATCAGTCAGCTTTGTGATCATGTATCGCACCAGCAAGACTGTAGAAAAAATGACAGCTATTGAAATCATATTATACAAAATCTCATTATTGACACACACCATCTTAAGTACAAAACATTAAAAATATATAATATATAAAAATATGTTAGCCATCAATGGGTTGAGAGTAAGATGACTTGAGCATTCAACAAAAACTAGCAACAGTGTAAAAAATCCGAAATTAAACAGTTTGAAAACAATTCAAAACACAAGCTCAATCACTTGGTCTTGAGTACATACGTGTTTACAAATTCAATAAAAAAAAGAATCTAAATACCTACCTACATCATGGATGAATGTCATGGAGTCACTATCCCCTACAGTAAAAGTGTCAAGAACTTGGGCATCACTATGGATGAATGTCTTCAGTGGGGTCCTCAGATTGAAGCCGTCAGCTGCAAGTTATTTTCGTCTGGTGGTTCTCTTAAAAGACTGCGTAATTTTCTGCCTACTGCTACTAAAGTTGCGCTTGCGCAATCTCTTTTGCTTCCTGTTTTAGATTACGCCGATGCCTGCTATCTCGACCTCGTGGAGGACCAGCTAGATAAACTTGAGCGACTTCAAAACTTTTGTATACGATTCATATTTGGTCTTCGCAAATATGATCATGTCTCTGAATTTCGTAATAAACTCAAGTGGCTTCCTATACGACTTCGCCGAAATACTCACATTCTTTCCCTTTTGTACACCGTTTTATTTAACCCCAACAGTCCACACTATCTTAAAGAACGGTTTAAATTCTTTGAACATTCTGGGACGCTTACACTCAGGTCATCAGAAAATCTCTGCCTGCAGATGCCTCAGCATAGCAGCTCTTTTTATGATAAATCGTTTACAGTCCAAGCAGTTCGCTTATGGAATGCATTGCCAGTTTCCATAAGGCAAGCACAGTCTCTCACTATTTTTAAAAATCAAGTAAGAGAATGGTACTTCTCGCTTAATAATCCGTCTCTAAAGTTGATTAGTTGATACTTATTTTGTTTGTCTCATTCATTATTAGTTTATATATATATATATATATATATATTGTTATTATTTATATATGAATATTTATGTAGATATTATTAAGTATATTGTATGTGTGATTAATGTTTATGTAATGTTATTACCATAAAGTGTAGGTTACATAAAGTACCTATTTAAGTTAATTATTTTTAATCTTGTATTATACACCACCGTCATTTATCATGGCTAAATTTCTCTCCATCCAAAGGTTGTCTGGAAGAGATCGCTTTTTAGCGATAAGACCGCCAATTGTACAACATTACTTAAGTTTATGTTATTGTTTATAATGATTTTGTTATTTTGGTGTACAATAAAGAGTTATCTATCTATCTATCTATCTATCTACATCATCTATACAGTATTAAATTCACAACATGTAACCAAATCACCTCAATTTTCTAAACAGGTATAAAAGTACGCATATTGCGCAATTTGTCTCGTTTTATTCTACATTATAATTAAAATAATTAGGTCCTAATTTCCTGGCGCTTACGTGGCGTTAATTAGTCGCACGGCGGCACGACCCGGCGGCAAGTCATATCTCACTGGGAGTGCGTTGAAGTGGCGTGCTGAACAATGAGCCATTGTCTGTTGAAGCCCTGCCAGAGAGGTTTACAAACTTAGCACTCGGAGCCATTAGTTCATTACACAACAATCTTGACCTGCGCCATTTCTGTTCGTCTGAGGTTTCGAGGGATAAGAGCTCGTTCTCGCGTAGAAGTTAAATCCACTTCTATTGAACTTTACACTTCTTAGCAATTTCTCGAGGGTTCAGGTCGCTATACAGATCTTAATCAAAGTATTTAAAACTCATGTTTAGCATCTCAAAACATACACTCATTAAAATAAAACATTTTAAGGTTTTTTCTGCTGTCGTTCTAGGTCTTTTGGTCTCGGGGATAGACTGGTCCATGATATATGATTAAATATGGCGTAAACCAACAAATAAACAAGGAACAAATAAATGCTTATATTCAATATAAAGCCGTCATACATCGAACTAAATTCATAAATTATGCTTGTGATACATTGTTAGCGACATCTCCGTGCTTCAGAATATGTCTGCGCCCACATTATTTTTTTCTGCTGCCAGCAATTTACGTTGATTCCGTTAAATTTTCGTTTGAGATTATATAATTCTAACTGACACATCTTTCATTACCTCCACCTTAACCTTAGATTCCGTTGATTTTCCGTTTGAGATTATATAATTCTAACTGACCTGTCTTTTATTACCTCCACCTGAACTTTAGATTCCGTTGAATTTCCGTTCGAGATTATATAATTCTAACTGACCCATCTTTCATTACCTTCACCTGGACTTTAGATTCCGTTGAATTTCCGTTTGAGATTATTTAATTCTAACTGACCCGTCTTTTATTACCTCCACCTGAACCTTAGATTCCGTTGAATTTCTGTTTGAAAGTATATATTCTAGCTGACCCGTCTTTATTTACGTCCACCTGAACTTTAATTGCAATGCGATATAGAAATATTTTTTTAAGCCACAATTAGATCTCCTCTAATTCGTCTTTGTCGCGAAACCTTTAACTGACGTCCGTAGCTTAAATTCAGTAGGTTAGTAGCATAAAGGGAGTACATTAAACCCAGACCCTCGCCCAAAATCCGGTGGAGCTGGATGATCGCACAGGCGGTAGCCAGCATCTCTGTCCTCCCTAAAAAAAAAAAAAAAACCTACCTGCCAAATTCGTCAAGTTGTTTTCAGATCAGGAAGCAAATGGTTGAACTTTTGCATTCGAAACATATACTTATTACATAGGTAATGCGAAAATGCTTTTTGATTGACCTAAAACATAATATTACCATAGTCTGCAAACGAGTACGAAAAATTTTACTGCGTTGTTATTGGCCTACGTAATCAACATAAAGTCCGTTCCACACGAACTCTGAAGTTACATGTAGGTACATTCAGTTGAGTCTTCGACTCTTCGAGTCTTCGCCATTCTTCGAATAATTATGCTTGTAACGAATCCATGGCTAAAGTTGCAACTTTTGAATTAGAGTAAGCAAAACAAAGAGCGTTTTGACAAAAATGTTGTAGCTAAGTCAACAAATGGTCTCGTCATACGTTTGCTGACGTATCACTGTGAGCTCAGCCCAATTGAATTAGTTAGGTCTCAAATGAAGGGCTATGGCAGGAAATAACAAAAGTTATAAAATTTATGAAGTCTGAACTCTTATGTTACAACGAGTAGCTAAAGTGGATATATAAAAATGGTGGTCACGTCTCAATCATGTTTTTGATAACCGAGATAGAAACATAAATGTATTGAGTCGACTATCATTTACAAAATATATTAGAGTAATTTATTATTGACGTATCTGCAGAAAGTTCAATAGAAGGATGACGATAATTTTTAAGATTACAAGAATTGTAGTAGAATAATTTGATTTATATGTTCTACGGCATAATATATATATATATATATATACTACACTAAGCCATATAATACACTAAGTGTGACTATTTTACGATATATTTATTGTGTGAGAACCCCTATTTACCCTCCTCTTGTTTTGTTATACTCCTCAATCACATTTGTAAAGAAAAACTAGCTAACTAGTATAGTTTCTATACGGAAAAGCAGCATACACTTCAATCTGTTCCCGTTTATCTCGAACAGAACGCATTGAAAACATCAAGAATGTATACAGTTTAAACACAACCTAGATTTCCAAGTTCTAAAATGTTAAATCCTGAGTCCAAAGCATCCGAGAGACGTCCTAAGCGATCCGCTGTCATAGTGCGTAAGGACATCCTCCGTCGACGGTAATGGACTTGGAGAGATAACAGATATAATAACTGGCGATGTTGTCCGAAACAAGATGAGGACACACTCAGAGATATTTTATACAACTACATGCGGCTTGCTTGCAGTTCCTGGCTGATATAAATCAGGAATATTCCATGCTCTACCAATTGGGTGTGTTACCATCTGACTGAAGTAAATTATCGTTCTGATTAAGCAACGTGCGGCTATAACTTATCGTTAAAAATACCTGAGCATCAAGTGCCGGTGCAGTCTTCACTTTGAGTACTTAGGACTCTACGGCACTTAAGAAATATGTATCAAACTCAAATAAAATGCTAGAACACTGGCAAAAACATGTATATTGTCAAACTTGCAATGCTGCTGCTAAAGGCGCGTCCCTTGCAAAAGGTCTTCCAGAAAAACAGCGCAACAACAGAAAACCTTTGTCTATGGTCGATGCTTTCCGTGAGAGCATCGACTTATTTTAGCTCCCACGTGGGCGGAGAGGAGCGTGGTACTGGCATTTGAACCAACCATAAGCTCGTAATACTACGTGAAATAATGATAAGCACTGAGCAAGTAATAATAATGATAAGATAATGCATATTTCTGAAACAAGGCTTGTATCGGTCCGCCTATTGACGTGAAAGAAAGTATTAGAAACGAGTTTTTGTTTGTTTACCGGTATAATTAACAATACCATACAAACTAAAATACTACTGCAACGAAAGCATTAAGGCAGCTTAAAACACATTACTGTACCACAGA
Source organism: Plagodis dolabraria (assembly GCA_963854805.1). Taxonomy (NCBI): domain Eukaryota; kingdom Metazoa; phylum Arthropoda; class Insecta; order Lepidoptera; family Geometridae; genus Plagodis; species Plagodis dolabraria. Next base: position 12,549,392 of record OY978459.1, on the reverse strand, counting down.
TAGTCTGAATACTTCAGCCCACTACCAGTTGGCAGCATAAGATTTTTGTTGAATGTTTTGAAAAACATGTCGCGATGTTGAAGGGGTATATTATTACGCTGATTAAAATCAGTTATTTACAATGTGGTACGTAAGTTTGCTCAACGAAGAATTCACTGATGTTACTGCGTTGAAATTGCTAACTTATTACTTTCAAACAAAGTACGCTAACGGCATATAATCATTTATAACCTGGAATGGTTGAGCTTAGCCTGATAAAAGTGATAGGGGGAAATAAATGAATATGCTTCAAAAATACTAGTTTAATTAATAGTACTGTCTCAAGTTGACGTCAGGGAGAGTGCTATATTGCCTTCTTAATGTCCCTGGTACAGAGCTTATCATAGACCACGGGTGATCAAAACAGCTGCTAGTACTCGGGTCATATTCCACCCAAAGAAGCAGCGGTACCAGGCCAAAGCTCACTTTAAAATATACGTTGTTTTTTACATACACCACAAATTTAACTCTTCAATCAGAATTATTTATTTACGACACTCGTTCTTAAAAGGACATTTAATAAAATACGAATTATTGCTGTCCTATAGAGGACAACTTAAAATGAATACATTCGGAGAAATATTAACCTATAAGGGTTCTGTTTTTCATAGGATGTACAAATCTTGAAAACTTACACAGCAAACCATAAAAAAATTATATTTATATAAAAAAGTGTATTTATTAAAAAAAAGTTTAAGGCTTGTTTTCTATTTATAAAAGTTTTAGTAGAAAACAAGTCGCATTCAAGCATCTCACTGTGACTCCCGCATTAAGGCCCGCAAGATCGCGTCGTAATGTCTATGGAGGCCAACAGATGGTCCCGGTTCCGACAGTCATTACCCTTTTGTCTTATATCCAACAACAACCAAAGCATTACCAGCCGTATAACAATACACCAGATGCTATAATCCCTCAAATAGTCAGCAATGAGCGGCGAACGAGTATATTATTGAGCGGGAAAAATGTTTCAGAACTCAAACTGCAGGTTTTCTTTTCATGCAACTATAACGATGTTTGGATGATGCTGCAACGGTTTGTTTTAATGTATTATCTAATGCAAGTTGTTTTTGAAGTTTATCTTTTCATATAGATATATTCTTAATAGTCTCGTTTCTTAAACATTTTAGGAAACAAAAATAAAATCTTCCAATATTGTAAAATATTTTGTATTTTTCCTTTTTACTTCTAATAAATAAATCCTGATTTTAATGCTCTAATCTTAAAATGTAACCTTAGTTTAAAGTGCTCGTTGGGAAAGCATGCCTAGCCATTCTTAATTGATCAATATTGGCTTCGTTCTCTGCTTGGATAGGTGGTCACTGAGCAGTTCCACGAGTCGAAGGGTACGTTAAGCCATCGGTGTTTGAAGGTGGCAGAGGTACCGAGACTCGCCGCTTGTCCTATGATTTCGAGGACTCTATCATGGCGACGTGAATAATGACTCCTATCAAGAAGCATCCTACCAATAAGTGCATTGCTGTACCTATCGCCTCTTACAAATACCGCAAGACTTTTCGGTGGCTTTCCCCCATCTTACTAAGTTACTTTGGTCTGAGAGGGTCATCTGAAAGGCGTTTAGATAAATTTTTTATAAGGCAGGAGCCCAATCGTATATCATGGTAATTATATGTAACATATACTTTAACGCCAGAGGGATACAAAATTCACCTGTGGTTAGCCATTCGCTTTTCATTTCTAAGCTCATTGCATGTACTTTATAGCTATCATTTTGGTCTTGTTGTAAAAAAGATTTTACAATGTCTTTATACTCATCTTTCTTTTTCGACCCAAGACCCGCTTTGCTAGACTGTGTACCTATCATACATTGTTTGTGGAATTGAAGCCTCGAATCAAGGTCGGAGGCACTTCTGTCTTTTGGTAGAGATGCGTTTTTTGCGTAATTCTGAGGTGTTTATAGAGTTCCGATGGTTTCTTTGATTTCACCCCTAAATAAAGTAGATGGGTCTGCCAAATGTGCAAGCCCCAACTATTACTTCAATGTCCTTATGATATTAACATCCAGCTTTGTTAAAAGGGATTTAGTAATGTCGTATACTAAAAAAGTCAGACTTGTGTAAGATTAAGTAGTTGTCACATATTCAAGCTGTTTTAATGTTACTTATTGGTTGTTGTTTATATTTACCAAAAATATAATCATTTTAATTTAGTGATTAGATTATGTCGACCAAAAGTATCAAAACAAAATTTAGAATAAAAAAAATTGATTATGTAGTGCTGTATCAATATGCAAACAGCACAATATTACACATAATTAAATATTATTATACATAATTGTCAATATGATTTTATAAATTGGGATAAGAAAAAATTTTAACACTAAGTGAGAATCAACTTTTTTTCCTTGGTTTCTGTTTAGCATGCGTCAATGTTTTTTTAAATAATACTAGTCAAAATAAAAATGTTTTCATCGATTTGGTGTTGAATGTTGACCATATATGAACCTACCAGCCCAAGTAAGTCTTCTAATATTTGGGTAGATGTTGCCAACGTCAAAATAGACCTGCATTCAAAACGAATGGACAATTATTCAATTGTCCAGTACCCGCCTCCATAGCATAGTTGGAAATTCATCGGAACGGTCTTCTAGGGTTGCGGGTTCAAGACCCGCTGAAGTTCTTCCCGTGAATCTTATTTCATCCAAAATAATTTATATTAATTCCTTACGTTGTAATTTTGTATTCTTATTCATATAGAAAGCGTTAATGCAAAAATTATAATATTAGAAATATGTTTTTAACTTCTCGTTTGTATTATTAGACAATACATCTTGTACTGATGGTAAAAAAAGGTTGTAATTTGATAATTTTAGACACGGGTCTAGGTAACGTTATGTCGTTAAACTGCTCAATAGTGGTAAGTCTCAGGCAATGTTGTTACAATGCCTTAAATCATTGATCTCTGCAGCCAATTTAGAAGTAGCAACAACATCAGTAAATAAACTCAGGATCCATATTTGATTCTACAATATATCATCGAGAGAATTTTTGATATCCTCTGGAAATATTTCCCAAATATATGCATTTACGTGCTCTCCAACACGCTATAAACAACAGAGCTCAGTTCATATTTTCATAATAAAATCTGATGTTGCAATGACGTGTTTGAGTTTTAAAATCCTTGGTAAGGAATAGACTTTGTCTGTCATCTCACATTACGGGTTTACTTGTAGAAAAATGTTTTTGTTAACAGGTAGGCCTTGGAAAGTATTGAAGTCAATCAAATGTGGCAAAGTACACGGCCAACAGTAGTTTTTTCTCTATTTATACAAAGTTTTTCTGGAGAAGTGGTCATTCGGGCCAGAATGAATACCTGCAATCGTGCTGAAGATTTGTGCTCCTGAGCTGTCTCCAGTTCTAGCCCGTCTCCTCAATCTCTCCTAGCTCAGTATTCAGTACTTGCTGCGTTCCGTCTTAATGGAAAATAGCCCTTGTCCACCATATCCCGAAAAAGGATGATGGGACAGACCCGACCATCCATAGGAATACAGCGTTAACATCCTCGCTATACGCCTATACTATAATAAAATACGCTATAAGTGATGGAGCGAATTATCAACGAGCAACTTCTGGGCTACCTTGAGAATTCTCAGCTTCTCATCGACCGGCAATATGGCTTTCACCGTAGCCGTTCCACTGGGGATCTCAAAGCATACTTAAGTCACCATTGGGCTGAAACCATTGAAAGTAAGGGTCACGCATTGGCAGCTTCCTACAGCAATACACCATACGATATAATATTGTTATAGCTGTATCATTGAGGCAATTTGCCTTCATTGATACACTTTTATAATTTTCTATATCCTTTCAGCTCTTACACTACACCGGATTTTGCTAAATCCTTATAGACAGAATGACATTATTTTATTTCTTTTTTTCTAGTATTTTTTCTGTTTTTTGTTCTCTTTTTTAACCAGAATATGGGAATCACCGCTATCAAAGTATTGCTATCTTACACTTCAATCGGCATTGTCAATGTGTCCAAAAGCTCAGCTTGTCCCAAGTATGACTATATATATAGTTTAACAAATTCCCTAGCATTTGCACAATGAAAATAAGCAAATCTAAACACACCGAATTAAGATTTTCATAATGATTGCTCAACACAAAGCTTGACACCTCGTCCCTTAAAGATATAAAATACTATTCGCCCCACAGTCATCTTAGCACTGGAGCCATTGGCAAGGCATCAATCAAATATTTAAACATTAAAAAAAAAGATCAGGTTAATTATTAAGAATGTAATAATTTAAGGTTAAAGTTATTTATGATTAAAATGAAGCACTTTGACATCAGGTATTTAAGCTCCTATAATGTAGGCGTAGATACATGTGGGTATCGTGCAGATGAAGATACAAAATCATTGTTACAACACTTGATTTACTCTAAATATACACGACCTCGACTCACCCCCGAAAGCTATTCCTATCCACGACTTGCAACACACTATGGATTCCAGATATCGCTGGTTAAGTTAACTCGTTATTGTGGCACGTCCGTCATAACGTATCACGATGTCGTATTTAAAGATTATTTCAATCTTAAAATCACCATAGAGGTTATAAGAGCTGATGTAGACAGATTAATTCTACGCACTTACTTTTAAATATTCAGTCACAAGCATTACTCCATAGGTAGATGTTGCCTATTCGGTGGTTGGCAAAAGACTGACGAATGCAGTGTCTCGTGACGTAGATATCATAGACTGAAGCTTACTTGGTGAATGACTTGATTGATTACTATGGAGAAGAACCCGATGTTGTGTAGTCTGCTCTCACGCTCCGCCGTAAAGTATAATCATAAAGAGAGTGGAATTAATATTTCTAATTAAAATTTAAATTAAGTATAACTATAGCTAATTACCCGTTATCGTTGTCATATATTAATACACAAGCTTTCCGGGCGCGGCTCCGCCCAAACGTATGTCGGTTATCGCGCAAAAACATTAACCCCTTTTTGCGCAGTTGGATAAAAACTATCCTATGTTTTTCCCCTGGTCTCAAACTATTTCCATACCAAATTTCATTCAAATCGGTCTAGTAGTTTTGGCGTGAAAGCGTAACAGACAGACAGACAGAGTTACTTTCGCATTTATAATATTATAGTACTGATAATGTATGTAAATATATAAAAAGCAAACCTTAATATTATTAATCAATATTATCAATGCAGCACAGTGCCGAAGTCTAATGCTAAGTCTACTCTCTTTCTGAACCGACCTTACCTATAATATTGTATTTTAAACCTTTTTGTCTTCCTTTATTAAAATTAAAGTGAATCTTTTTAGAGGTTCTCCTACAAACCAACAATTCCAATGCAGCTTAAGCAAAAAAAACAAATTCTCTTAAATAACGTAACCACACGACAAAGTCACGAAGCACATATTCCGTAAACGGTATTTTCGGATTCCGACGCCATAATAAAGGTCTCGAGAGACAGCGACGATGTTCAGAAAACCATTTACCACGTTCCCCTTCTAAATGGGTCACATACATGGTGGATATCACTTGAAATTGGCCTAATCTTTAGTTACGGCCTCTGGAGTTTGCTTTTAAACGAAACTTGGGGAAATAGAGTGTTTATTAACATAGTTCTGATTAATTTATTTATTATATTATTATTCTGATGTTGAGAGTAAATCACCTAGATTTTTAATGTTTAATAATTTATTATCGATATAAAGGAAATTCAGTTAGTAGTAGAATCTTACTAAAGAGTAGATTACTAAGAAGTCATCATCATCAGCCGGAAGACGTCCACTGTTGAACAAAAAACGCCTCCCCCATAGAACGCCACAAAAAACGGCTATTAAATGCTTGTAACTTTTGGCTACCCGCGACTTTTACGATGTCGTTAGTCCACCTATTGGAGGGCCAACTCTTCGGCCTCCGGTATAATGTGGTACCTACTCGAAAACCTTTCTTTCCTATCGGCGGCTGTCAGATCGTCAAGCAATATAGCCCGCCCATTTCCACTTCAACTTGCAAATTCTGAAAGCTATGTCAGTGTCTTTGATTATTTGGCAAATATTCGGTGTATACTAATAAAAAGCTGATTTTAAGACGACATATCCAATGTATATATTTTCTATGTTTATTTTACTCAATACTTTCATCAGTAACATTGAAGAGCCAGTTTCCATACTTATCCTTGTTTCTTTATCTTCAACCATATTATCACGTATCTTCCTTTTCCATCATAATCCCATATTATGTGGAGTCGTCATCAACAACACAAAGAGGTCACAAGAACCTTATTTAATTTTTGGCTTTGATTTTGTGGTTCTGGTGTCTTTCTGACACCAACCTTCCCTAGGCAAGGTATAATTGGTGGTATACCCATTACTTTGACGTTAATAAGAACTTTATGATCTTAAAGATCCCCGTAATTGTATGATTGTGTAAGCCGTGCTAATTGACTAAATAAATGATTAATGTGCAGCAACAGCATAGTCATGTCACTTTGAGCGACATGCATTCCCTAAGTCATTTTTTATGACATTTTAGATAAGGAAATGTAACAGTTTTTTATATAATTGTATTAAAATCATTTATTGTACATTACAAGAAAAAATTAACAGTACATATACTAATACAAAAATAAATAAATAATTTAACTACATCTACTTATGACCTAAAAATATTACACTTAAAAATTCTGAGCTCTGTTTTCTACCAGGAGGCAATCATAAGTAGAAAACAGAACTCAGGTCACTGTCCACGGGTAGAGTGCCTATAAGGCTGGCAGCATTACCCCGTTGTATGGCAAGACTAATTCTCTGGCCGAGGTAAGCGCCAGCCCTTTGGTCGTTTGTCTTTTCTATCAGCCGCTTTGATAAATCTTTATATAAAGTCCATGCGCTTGGACCCCACGGACCTAATGTTTCTACTCCAAAAGGCAGAAATATATAACTATTGCCGAGACTCTCGTATTTTCGCCCTTTGGAGCCTTCTGCTGCCACTGCCGCTGCTCCCGCCGTCTTGGAGGTGGATGGTAAATGAGACGCCGCAAGCGTGTCAACGCAAGTGGCATCCCAAACTAGCGGCCTTCCACGAATCCAGGGAGTTAAGGTCATTCCGTCAGGTTTCTTGCCATCGTCACGTGCGATACCGTTCGGCTCAAGAATAGCCGGCACGTTTACGGTAGCAAGAGCCCTGCGGATGACATCATTTAAAGAGCCGTGGCGAGAAAGGCGGCCAGCACTTCGACGGCAGGAGAGGCCGTGGTGTCCTTGGCGATCTACTGGAACTCCGCAAAAGCAGTTATGTGATTCGACTGTGTTTGAACCAATTCGCAGGCTGATAGAAAGGGCAAACGACTTACTGTCCAGTAGCGTCCCAATGTTGGCAGATGGTAAAGCCTGAAGCCAGAAACCTGATTCTCGCTCCGCAGAGGCAAGAAGACGAGCCCGATCTACTGGAGAAACTGTGTTATTTAAAAGGTCAGTTGAGATCTTTTTATTTATAGGCTCATCCCAATGTCTCTGCGAATGGAGTTTGTTGGGAAGGCTTTCACCTGGACAAGCTAAAGTCCAAGCGTTTGTAGCATCTTGCATACAATTAATTTGTACATTTCCTAAAGAATTTTCAATAATTTTTAAAAAAAGGGCACAAGTACTATGAACTGAGGATAGAAACGCCGGGAGTGAAACACTGGAAATTTTGCGGATACCTAAACCACCAAATCTGATCGGAAGGGAGGCTTGACACCAAAAAATATCTGACATTGGACAATTTAGAATTTTGACTAAGGTATTTTTAATACAATCATCTAAAGTTGACAAAAGGTCACTAAAAATCCAAAACGGACTGCATCTTAAAACATATGTTAATTTAGGTACAAAAAGACAATAACGGATTATATGAAAAGCTATGTGTGCGTGGATGTTTGAAAGACGGTCAGAACATTCTTCAAATTTAAGTTTTTGTTCTGTAATGAACGTAGGGAATGCGTCAGTGAATATCGGAGCCCCTAATAAACGAAAAGATTGTCTGTTAAGAATTTTGATGTTAGGAGCCAAAACGTTGAATTTTTCTATTATAGCATTCCTTTCAGAGGATGCGACTGATTCAGGAATAAAAAGCTCACATTTGGAAAAATTTAGTTCTAAGCCAATAGAACTAAATTTTTCAATAATAACTTTAAGGTCTTCCAATACTGTCTCTGAGTCGCCTCCGAGAGTGCCATCGTCTAAATACCACATGTTTAATTTTGATGTGAGGGATGAAATGATCGGATGAATTGCAAGGCTGAATATAGCAGGGCCAAGAGGATCACCTTGTTGGCAACCAGTCGATGAAAGTATATGGTGACTTTTATACAGAAGTGAAGAGTCCGAGCCGTAGCATTGAAATAAATAATCAAATATTTCTGGTGTATGATTTTGAATTTCGTCAAGCAGAGCGGATCTAGAAACAGTGTTAAAAGCATTCTTAACGTCGACCTTAACAACCACCTGACCTACACCTGTATGAAGGTAAGTTCTTAAGGCGTGTACGGCTGCTTCGCACCCGCCTTTGCTTCCGAAACCTAACTGAGTAGGTTGAAATTTTCCGGTAAGTTTATTTAAAATTTTTTTGCAGCATAGCTTGGAAGCAATCCGACGATATGTGCAACCAACTGCGATAGGCCGAATGCCACCATCTTTTTTTTTTAAAGCACACAGATTAGCACCGTATAAAATATTACAAATATCCTCGTGTACCTTACCTGCGATCATTAAATTCATCAGAGCAGTTATGTCTATCAGGAGTGCTCTGCCAGAATCTCCAGGAGCACCTATCATATCTTTAAGATGTTGTGGGCTCAAACCGTCGTGGCCACTAGCAGAGCCACTCCTAAACGACATAATCGCTGTGTACACGTCGACTTCAGTGACTTCGATTGGTTGCACAGTGGGCTTTGAAGTAGACAAAAAGACTGGCAATGGTGATGGTGGATGTTTTTCTTGTAATGCTGCAAGAGTTTCCATTGTATCTGGGGCAATGGTATCGTTAGAAAACAGTAATTTACTGGCACCTTTCAAATCTCCATCGCTGACTTTAGATTCTATTTTGTTGAACAAGTTGTGTGATTTATGAAACTGAGGTGTATGCACACATGTTTGCTGTTGATATCGCTGGTGCCCGGCATGGTTGGAATCAATACAGTTGGCTCTAATGGATGATGTAAGTGATTTTTTATTTTTTGGGTCAGCATGAAGAATTTGAAAAGGAAAGGTCAAAAGGTTTTCCCAAGTTTGTATTGAGTCAGAATTGGTAAGCACTTTTTTAATCTTTATAGACAAATCTTGAGCTACAGTTATGCGAGCACCTTTTGGTATTCTTTTGACCACCGGTATGGAAGATTTAAGTTTTGATAAGGTTTGCCAAAATGGTATCGATGATGATGATGAATTTGAAATGCAACATGGAGGGTCTAGAATACTAGGTGGTTTATTTTTGTTGTGGGATTTGCCAATGTGAATATTTAAACCTTTTTTACCTTTAAAAAAACGGGGCTGTGAGCACTGTTGACATTGTAAGAAATCAGATACATCGTCTTGGTTTTGTGTGCTATGTATATTGGGCGCTGAGGGACCCGTAGACTGTGACATATTGCTTTTTAGGCGCTTGTAGTGTAAATTACCAAGTAATAATAAAGAAAAACTAATAAAAAATATACACAATAAAATCATTCAGGCACACACTGACAAATGTCAAATTTATACGATGACTGCTTCGTTGGAGACTGCGCACAGGGCTCCATGTTTCCAAAGAGAACGCCCTCGGCGCGTTGTTTCCACGGCGACTTTATTTGAGAAACATTTTTGCCTTCGGAACATAGGATCTGCGTCCGATTGCGTGCCAATGACTTAATTTAATATCTTGAAAGCACTTTCTTATCCTTATCCTGACGGAAGCACAGCAAAAACTGACCATGGGACTTCAGAAGTGGTTAAAGATCAAATAAACAAAAAAATTGTTGTTTATTTCTATTGCGTTCCTATTACTGTTACTTATTTGTTATTTTTGTGTATTAACATCCAAATAGGAATAATTATGGGAAAATAAATTTAAATTAAAATTATTTTCAAGACTTGACAGTTTTTTTATTCTTAAGCCGAGAACATTCTTGGTGAACAAATTCCAAATGATCAAAGGCTCGTTAGTAGCGATTATAAAGTTTATTAATTTCTAGTTCTATTATACTTTGATATCCAAGTGCAGTACGCAGTTTAATATGGCAATTTTTCAGAAGTCGCTGCTGCCCACCTTCTGGTATTTTTCCCATTATCCCCTCTTACGACTCCCACTAGAAGATATTGAGGTGCTATACCATCCCGGCACCCTACGGCCGAGTATTAAGTATATTAGAAAAGAGATAAAAAAAAATATCTAAAATTTGGAATTACGGGTATTAGTTTACGGTGTTTTGAAATAGATGACAAACTGTCTAAAGTCGGCATTAAATACTATAATATCATGTCTCAGTAAGGTAGAAGAAAATAAGTAGAGTTACTGCAGAAACGTATAATTTCTCATTAAAGTATTAAGTAAAGTAGAAGAAAATAAGTAGAGTTACTACAGAAACGTATAATTTATCTTTAAAGTAGCAGGTAAGGTAGGAGAAAATAAGTAGTTTTACTACAGAAACGTATAATTTATCTTTACAGTAGCAGGTAAGGTAGGAGAAAATAAGTAGATTTACTACAGAAACGTCTAATTTATCTTTAAAGTAGCAGGTAAGGTAGGAGAAAATAAGTAGATTTACTACAGAAACGTATAATTTATCTTTAAAGTAGCAGGTAAGGTAGGAGAAAATAAGTAGATTTACTACAGAAACGTAAATTTATCTTTAAAGTAGCAGGTAAGGTAGGAGAAAATAAGTAGATTTACTACAGAAACGTATAATTTATCTTTAAAGTAGCAGGTAAGGTAGAAGAAAATAAGTAGATTTACTACAGAAACGTATAATTTCTCATTAAAGTACCAAGTAAGGTAGGAGAAAATAAGTAAAGGTACCAAAGACACGTATAATTTCGTTTCTAATTTCAGCATTACCTTTTCCATACCGTAAACAAAGCCCTTTACAATTGTAAACAAAACAATGCGACAGATTGTAAATTATAAAGCCATAGCAGTAATTTAGCGGTGTGTTGCCGTGGCATTTTGTCATACGCCGCAAGTTGTCGTACGAGTTCGCATGTTGCGCCGATCTCTCGCCTCGGGGGACACTGCTACAAATGCGATAACCACTCACAAAATGAGCTACATCAAACATGTAATGTAATAATATGTGCTGGTGGGTTGCATCACAATTCTTACTATGCGTGAAAGAAAGGCTTAAAATAAACAATTCAAGAAAAATGTGTATGTAGATACCAAACAGAGAAACTTTAAATTTATCCTACAACAATTTTTTTATGAGATTGTACGGAACAATCACGTGGCGCTCCTGATATGCGGTAATCTCTGCATATGCATTTCTTATGACGATACACATCTGTTGTATAGCGTCATAAGAAACGAACTATCACCTTGACACATACAATTATTAAGTTTTTAGTATCTGTAATTTTTTAGTACATTTTAAACAAAACTACATTTTAAGATCAATCTCAACTTTTAGGTACATTTATTAAATTTATCCGGACTTTTTCTGGCATTTTTCTTAGCTAAGAATTTAGAGCTTAGTCTTTTGTCTTAGCTTAGAAGATAGTGCTGGTTAGACCAGCTTAGTTTTTTAGGAAGGAATTAAATACGAAGTAGGTTAGTCGACACAGTAAAAAATGCGAGTGAATTCCAATTTTACGTGAATATTACATAGGCATTTACAAATTATTAGCTCACAATTTTTTTTCCGTTTAGGTTAAGGCCAAGTGGTTGAGGCAATTTTGTGCTTTAATCATTTGTAATGTGATTTTCGCTTAGCACGTAAAAGTGCTTGGAATAATATGTAAGAATTTACGTGAAAATGTTATCCGGAAAAGTCACAAGGATTTTATGAAAATATGAAAAATATATTATGAACATTGCATATTTTATAGTTAATAATAAGAATCTATTTAAAATGATGGAAATATTTTTTTTTACAAATCCAACAACCGCGCACCGTGTCTCATTAAAAATATTACCATATTGTTCGTCGGGTTTTGTGTTGACTGTTAAAAAAGGTAAGGTTTTTGATATAATACCGGTTTCTTTTAGAAATCTCTGGATTCGGCAATTAAAAGTAAGTATATTTTTTTATTGCAACAACAAGGTGAGCCCCATTTTGAACATAAATCAATGTTGTATTTTTGAAATCGTACGTCTATTGATCTTTAACCGACACACATCCAGAATTTGTACCGCAAATAGAATAATGCTGAGTACTGACCACTGAATTTTAATATTATTCTATATATATACATATACATATATATATATATAATATATATATATACACGTAACTTCTTGAAATTAGAGAAACTTTACCGCTATCATAATAATTTAATTTCAAAATGACGATATCTAGGATTTCAAAACAGACCTCTATTCATCTACAAGAGCAACATTCCGTCATACATGCTTGTGAAATCTCTCAGTGTTTCTAAGTTTAAAGTGTCGGTAGGCAGCGAGCAAGGCACGAGGGAATGATTACCATATTCAACGCATTTCCTCGTTCGGCGGTAGGCTTCTAAGGAAATTATTTGTCATATTAACGTCACTCTGGCTCAAGTTTCAGCGTCGAGATGTTAATATATTGAATTATCTGCCGTTTCGTTGGTAAGCTTACCGTGTCTCACCCGGTATCGATACAAATTTGAGAATTTTACTTGATTTTGGTGAGATTGATGCTTTGCATGCGTCAAATAACAAACCTTATAACTTAAGGCATTAATATTGATCAGCAGGATCTGAACGGCTATATTATGTTAAAATCAGCCAATTTCAAAGACTCAGGCACTGAGGGCTCAGTGGCATCACCCAACATATACATTAATGTATTTTTCAAAGAAAAATGTGTTACTTTTTAATGATGTTCGTTATCCTTAACACGCGTCCAACTTGGCCGGTTTTCAGAAAGATAAATAATAAATCAGTGGATAGACAGAAATATTGCACAATGATAATGTTTTGCCCTTTGGTTACGGAAACTAAAAAATAAGCTCTGTGAAATATGTGGAAATGGATTAAGAGCTTAGTACTATAGCTCTTTCAAAGTATATATGTAATACATATTACGTTAAGCAAATTCTCTGTTTGCTTGCTTTGACGTTATAGCCAATTATTCTTAGATGTTGCACATAGATACAGCGACGAAAAGAATTATAGTTTTAGTTTTCTTACAATATAATGTAGGCGCGACCTAAATGACAGGGGCACAGCTGAAGAAAGTCATCCAACTCGACACGTATCAGTCAGTTGATAGTGTCATATCAAAATTTAAAAATTGAGTAGATAAATATATTCCACGCAGCTGGTATCTGGCAATTGTCAGCAGTTCATACCCTGCAGCAATTTTTCTTGGAAGTCGCAAAGTCGCTTTGGTAACTGCCGCTCGTGATATACAGAACCATTATTGGAAGTGCTTAGTTTCTTCCTTCACCAACTACTCACCAACCCTCTACTACTGTGGGTGGTGAATATGGGTCTCCTTGGGTAGCTATCAATTATTTGATAGAAGTGATTCTCCCCACAACGCTTGCCAAGCGTGAAAATTGTGGATGTGTTCAACATAAGATAATCTGGCTGATACAGTTTTTTTTATTATTCTTGATAGGTTAGCCTTTAACCACTATCTCACCTGATGGTAACTGATGATGTGGTCGGAGATGTTGTCCAGGCTAACCTACCTAGAATTACATTATGATGATGTTCAGCTTTGTGGATTGTAGCTACGTAGTCACTCTCCACCAAGGCTGCTGCTGCTGCTGTAGTGTATTGGTGAAGCATTTTTTAAACTGATGGAGATTGGATATGAGTTTTTCAGCTGGTTAAAGACTTTCTTTCAGATTGATCCATACCAAGTCTGCTGCAAGTGTGCTGTAATAACAGCATATAGCAAGAAAATCAAGTTGATGGCCGCACCTTCTGTATGATGCGTAAAATAATAAAATTATAACACAACAACAAAACTTGAGACAAGTGTTTGTCCCCGTTCCCATCCCCGTCCCCGTAACACTGAAAAATACGACATCAACTGTCACTTGGATATCTGCCACATCATACTTATTTCTAGTTAATTTTTTGATCAAAAGAACCCAAATGACCTTAACTGTGGTTATATCTAAGACTTACAACTTCTATTCCTTAAGGAATAGAAGTTCAAGCAAGAAATTAATTTCTTGCTTGAACTCGCTCTGAATTGTTTGTTGATCCTTCTTACTTTTTTCTACCGAATTAATAATAATATTTGAGTGATACTCGCCTACTATAATACTCAGTAACAGCAATAGTATCAATTATTAGGTCATCTGGGTATAGGTATACTAGCAGACTGACTGCAACCTACTCTATAAAAATACCATTGTGCGTAGTATAACCACCATTCGGTTACCTAGGCCTTAAAATAACAAGCGCTTCGTTTTTGCGCCTATTGTGAGGCGACCCTCTTCTCACAACGACTTGAATAGTGGCATGTTGCCCATCCGTCATATCTCAATTTTTACTATCACTCAATGGAATTAACTAACATTTCTAAGTCAGGAACTGTGAAATTTATACTTGATGTCTATAAAAGCAAAACAAGTGATTTCCCGATCATAACTGATTAAAGATTTCATAGTAACTTACTTCGAAGATGTACCGTAATTTAATAAACTACGAATTAAAAATATATTTTTGATGACGAAATTTTTATTCGCATTAAAACGTAGATAATCGCTAAGAACACTCCATAACTTGGTAATTGCTCTCTACCTCGGTGGGGCAGTGCTTTTAGTCGGATTGCTTATATAGCTAATGAAAGCGGTAGATTCAAACTTTTCGCTTTACGTTGCTTTAATAGAAGATAAAATTAATAGAAGAAATATCTGCAATTTATTTAGTAGGATATGATGCAATGAAATTACACAAATTAGAAGCCAAGACTTATTAAATGTGACAATGAGAAATTCAAAACGTAAAGTGTCCTTGACCTTCTAGAATGAAATATATGAAGCAGTCACAAAGCTTAACTTACAGATCTTATACTTTGTTGAAAGCAAAGTAATTAGTAGATCCCTGACTTCTACTCATATATCGTGTAAGAGTTGATATAGGTGAATGGCGGTGGTGCATTCATATAGTTCCCGAATTTGTATTAAAAACATAAGTTCGTAAAATCTTCCCACAAATTCAAGCATAGCCTGCGGTAAGAATAATTGCAACGTATTAAGTCTTGTTTATCATAATTCATTTACATACATTAGAAAAAAGGCATCGTCAGCGTTTTTTGGATGAAATGTACCAGGGTAACATAAACCAATAGGATGTGGCTCTCAAGAACGGCGAACAATACAGGTTCTTAGCTACAGGTTTTCTACGTAAGGGTCCACCGAGGTGGGCACACAAAATGCTCTACCACTTCCGTAACAAATCATTGACGAATAAGGGAAATAGTGATCGAAAGCTTTGAAAGTTTAAAAGTTAAGGGTCTTGCAACGCACTTAAAAAGTTCAAACTTTGAAGTGTTGAAACCTTGTATTGAAAAGTTTGATCGAAAAATGTCGTAATGCTATGATTCAACGAGTCAGGTAACATTTTGGACATGTAAAGGCGCGGGCACACAAAAGAATTTCAATTTGGTAGCGTATCGCGCAACCCTTTTCAACTTTACAAAGTAATTTCCTGGCGTAAAATTGATTTGTTGGCTTCGTGGTTTTTGTTTGGTGTGGCTACTGCCGTTTAATTAAACTGGGGAAAAAATCCGCGTGATTCCTTCAGGTGATCGTAGATTATTTTCAAATTTAATGACGTATATATTGCTACTCATAGCATAGCGTTGCGTCCGCTCCCGTGTATAATTGAATGGTTGAAAGTTTAACCGTTCATCATCTTATACGGTAAATTTGCATAGCAGACTTGATAATAGATAGATAGATAGAACTCTTTAATGAAACATCACAGTACAGAAATATGATGAATTTACAAAAAATACTTTACATTAATATTACAATTGGCCTAACCGCTTATAGCGATCTCTTCCAGGACACCATGTCTGGAAAGGAGCAGTAAACAAATTATTATGACGCCTTGGTGTACTTAGGAGTAATGTTTAAAATTTGGCTTGACTAAATTAACACATAATAATGGTATTTAAAAATATCACACCTGTTTTTTGTGTCACCGACTGATTAAGTAGACTTTCACCAAGCACAATACACAAAACTGGGTACCACCATCGCCAAGACTAGCAATTATCATGACATCGAGGTTGCGGTAAATTGTTAAATACTTTTTAGGGTTCCGTACTGAGACTTCGCTGTCCTTCCGTGCGTCTGTCACCAGGCTGTATCTCAAGAACGGTGATAGCTAGACAGTTGAAATTTTCACAGATGATGTATTTCTTTTGCTGCTATAACAACAAATAAAAAAAGTTGGCCAAGTGCGAGTCGTACTCGCTCACGTTAAAACAAAAAAAGGTTAAAATATGAAGTCTAATGTTGTATAGCTAATGGTACGGAACCCTTCGTGAGCGAGTCCGACTCGCACTTTGCCGATTTTTTCAGTGTATTGGGTGTTACTCACTAACTGATGTTGAAGAAATTTACGTGGAACCACCTAGAACTCTAGCATACCAAAGAAAATTTAAAGCATTCATAATTGGCCGAATAATAGAGTAACAAAAAATACATTAGTTTTCTAATTAATTTCTTAGTGAAGTCTGTTGAAAATATCAACAATTAACCATTAAACTTTATGACCAAATAAACATCTTATGAAGAAACAGTGAAGTACATATTTTTTATGTTTATCGAAACAATATAGATAAAAGATCTAAGAAGTTCACTTATGGATACAATAATAATATACTCGGTATTCCGAAGGTATTATCTACTAAACCGTTTATGTCAGCAATAACATTTTCCATCACATGAAACATCAAAGAAAACTTTATCATCCCTTATTAGCTTTGAATCTCACTTTAGCAGAAATACCAGCAAATTTTACGTGAACTCACCATATTATACCGCGTGATATTATGACGTGAATGAATTATAATTTATCAAGCCATTGAACTGACGATGTGTATGTAATAATAAAATCCTTGGTCATACAAGAAAGACAGACTTGACAAAATTTTGGTAAAAAAGCCAACTCATCTAATGTTAGCTAATGGTCAAAATAACAAGAATACTGTTACGACATACAAATCACAGAAAAATCCTTCCGACTGATCTTCATTCGTGTATACAAAATTCAACAAGCTGTAATTTTACTTTTAACAAAAATGGCTTAAATCCAAGTAAAAAGGTATACGAACATTCGTGAGTTCTATGATGAGAAAACACTCATCCCATTAATCTTCTCCCAGTTATATGTAATAAGGACAACTTATGCAATATTCTAGACACAACATATTATAACACATTAACTTTGCGGAAATCCATATTTAAATTTAACAATTTTTTATGAAAACGTTATATAAATATTTGAAAAACATCAAAAAATCTTCTGGCTTATGACGGCACTTTGGCTTAACAGGAAAATTAAATTAATTAATTAATTTAAAATTAGACGGAATTTTCACAATATATTTTTTAAAGATGTTTAATATTAATTTCAGTTTTTCATAAAAAATATTTAAATTATTAGTAAATTTAAATATTTTGAAAGTTTCGCTAATTTCCATGACAGCTTACTAACGAATAAAATCCTTTTCTCAAACAGTTCACAACGCAACCAATACAGTAACTAATAAATTGGTTATAATAACTCCTTATTTACAGACTGGTAAAGTTCGGAATTCTCTAGATATATCACGACTAAGCGACATTTCTATGAAGTGGTAATAACATCTGAACACAGCCGGGGACAATATGGCGGAGTCAATAATTGGAAAATATTGTGCGGCACCGTTTTACGAGGACCCTCGCAGCTGGACATTTTCGACAATACACGATATTGCTGTATTGCCAACGAGGCAAATATCACGTAGGATGTACGAGATTACTGACCCTGCTTTTAAGTTTTTATTAACATAATTGACTACTTAAATAATATCACAATGGATGGATAATACTCGGTAAATGATTATAAAAGGTAAGGAAATGATAATTACACAATAATATAAAAAAAATGTTTAACCAGAAATGGAACCGATTTTAACACTCAAGAGCTTACACTCTTGAGTGTTAACTTGTAGAAGTCTGTACCATGATAGTTCAAAAGTACCTATTATCACATTGTGCGCATGGTACCGACTTTGTCAAGATATTTCACACTTTTAAGTGCTGAAGTCCATTTTTCCATTTTTAGATAAAAAATGTTTCATCCGTTTTAGTGACCATTAGTAGTAGGGATTCGAGAGTTCTGGCTCCCCCAAAAAAGTTCTAACTCAAACCCCTAAAGTCGAGTCATGGCAAACTCGCCGACTAAAAAAAAAAAAAAAAGTTTGGTGTCTTTTTAGGGGTTTGAGCAACAGCTATCTTACACTGAAACCTCAAGACGCCTGCCAAGCGTGGGTATTACGGCAAACCACCGCTTAATGGTTTTGTCAGCATTAGACAATCCAGCTGATACAGACTGTGTATAATATATCGTTTATTTCAATTTATAACTACCATTCAAATACTCTTATATTAATAAAGCTTTTCACACGTCAAGAAAGTTTAATTTAAAATGAAAATTTTTATTTTTTTATTTTTTACCAGTGATATGCCTTTATTAACAAAATACTATGTACAATATACAGTACTATAGCTACTACAGTTAAGGCATTTAGACAACCCATAAGTCATTGCAGACTCACAGGCAGTCCAAATGCTCCTGTCCACTACCAGTTTACAGCGTGCCCAGTATGCTGGCAGCATTGTTTTTTTTATGCCTGATAGGTTAGCCCTTGACCGCTATCTCACCTGATGGTAAGTGATGATGTGATCGAGGAGGTTATTCAGGCTAACCTAGAATTACTGGCTCTCAAGGACATTGTCCCGTTGAATTGCAATGCTTATTCGAGTTATAAACAAAACACGTCCAGTGAAACGTAGAAGTTATTTACACAATAATTGTTAAACTTTTATTTATATAGTATACCTACATGCGATGTTATGCTGTGTAACATGCATTAAAACGTTCCGTCGTAATGTCTTAACTACAATTGCAGCAATGAGAGCTCAGTGGCATTGGCTATGGACTGCCGCGCAAACGGTACATGGTTCGAATCCCACCGTGGGCTTGAGCTTCACCGCATGGTGGAAGGGCATTTTGCGAATGCCGGCCTGGCTAGCGACCACTTTCAAGTAGAAAATCTGTCGCCAAGCACCTAACGGTGTGTTTCGGCAGCAGTCCTTGAGAGCCAGTGAAATTAAAGGCACATGAGACTTAACAACTATGTCTCAAGATAACGGACGAAGTGCAATTCGTAACTTGTCACGAAATGCATCTGTTATTGGCAGAGGTTAGTCCACTTAACATCGCCGCCTCGAGCTTGTTCCGTCACAATAACATAACAAAAATAAAAAAACATCTTCCTAGTTGCAGGACCCCCATGTGCACTAATAAAGGTTGTTAACACCTTCCCTATGGCTCACTGCAGCACCTAGTGTCACTCGCAGACGTACGTCCAGCCGCCGTGACGTCTTGTCAACAACTGCCACTGGCGTATCGCCCCACCACTTGTGTACATGAGATAAGGTATATCTATTAAATAGATACAAACACTACACTAGTATAGGCTACGGAAGACGGCATACGGAGGCGTTCACAAACACAAGATATTTACTGTATGTCTCAATTAGTCATTTACGAATCCGTAGTTAATCAAACAAGGGTGCGCAAATTTGCCTCTTGCAACATTAAGCGCGATCTTCACTTTAGCTAAATGCTCCCTAAGCAAACATTGTTTGTGTGCGTGTAAGTAAACTACTGTTACAATATGCGTGGGTAATTTGTCTTCGGTTAATGATGTTACAGTCGGCTGCGAAGATACTGTCTCATTTGGAAGTAAGTAATGGGATTGATAGACTATTAAATATACGCCAGTGTCTGTCATAAAATTGTTATT
The DNA here is from genome assembly GCA_963854805.1 of Plagodis dolabraria. NCBI lineage: Eukaryota > Metazoa > Arthropoda > Insecta > Lepidoptera > Geometridae > Plagodis > Plagodis dolabraria. The sequence continues at coordinate 12,529,164 of OY978459.1, read as the reverse complement.
GTTTTCGCTCGCAGCGAAGTTGCCTTAACCATTCTGAATCGATCAGCAAAGTTAAGCAGCGTCCGCCGCGGTCATGACTTGGATGGGTGACCGCTGATGACATTACTACTGAGCGCTTCCGTGCTTCGGAGGGCACGTTGAGCCGTCGGTCCCGGTTGTTGTCTTAGGATGGCAGTCGTTACAGCATGGTGTTAGGGCACTTTGCGAATGCCCACCTGGCTAGCTACCACCCTCAAGTTGAAAATCTGTCGCCAAGCACCTAACGGTGTGTTCCGGCAGCTGTCCTTGAGAGCCAGTAATTCTAGGTTAGCCTGAACAACATCTTCGACCACATCATCACTTACCATCTGGTGAGATAGTGGTCAAAGGCTAACCTATCGAGCCTAAAAAAAAAATGGTAACCCATTTATTAACAGACGATTTTTTACAGCTTATAAATTATTCTTGTTGGCGGCAGAATATCCTTTTAACTAAGTATGTTTACTGGCCGTTTTAACAAAAAAAAATAATTTTAGAACGTAGTATTTTTAAGTGTCATTGTTTTGCGATTAAAAGTCAGTCTTCAATATATACGAGTATTTACGTGGAATGTACTCATAACTGTTTTTTTTCCTAGTAACGTTTGTGGGTAAAGTAGATAGGTACTGTGTGGTTTCCTATATAGTTTATAGAATCATCTCAACTGTTGATGAGTGGTGATGTGGCTGAGGGTGGTAAATAAGCTTAACTTTAAATTATAAAATCACAAAATTACGAGAAGAAAAGTTATAATCATGTGCGGGATTCGAACCCGTGCCATCCACCCCTATAACCGGGATATGCTGGGGCCGTTAATCTAACATTACATACGACTCATAACTCTAATTTAACCTCTCCTTCTTAACCATCGTGTGGGGATAGATGCCTCTCGTAATTTTCTATTTTCTAAAATAGAATGCGTTATTGCAAAAATAAAAATATTTAAATTAACGTAGAATTACTCGGTCTAAAGATCATCTGCTGGCACACCGTTAGATGCTTGGTGACAGATTTCCTACTTAAGTAAAATTTTGTACTTAAGGTGGTAGACCGGCGAGTATTCGCAAAATGCCCTATCACCAAATGAAGCTACATCGTCGGTCGGAATTCTAACCATTGCTCCCCATAGGTGGAGAGGTACGCTATTTATTACCACTGGGCCAATGGTGCCTCAAACTTGTAAAGGAAATTTAAATACTTAAAAAAGACACAAAACGTTTTTTCTCTGAATTAGAATGTATTTTTTTATTTAAATACATGCATTTGTATGGCTTTACTTGTGCTTAGCTACAGGCATGTAAAAATCTCACACTAGACATACGGTGTCACGCAGTGACAGTGCAACTGTAATGGCCAGACGCTTACTATTAGGCAAGCAATTTGTCCATATCGTCACTTAAAATAATAAAAAATAGAAGGCGAGTCGTAATACACATATGAACTTTCGTATGTATATATAGCAATACGATTTGTCAAAGAATGAAAAAATCCGCTCCGTATCAGTTGTGCCACTGAGAAGGATTGATTAACAAGCCTTATTATTAGCCCAAATATTTATATTTATTATCCTACTTACAAGACAAACAGAAATATGTCATAGAACTCATATATGAGTATATAACAGTCTCCATTATTTACTTCTGTAAATAGTTGCATTGTATTGAAATAATTTTAATTAGGCAAATACCACAAAGGAATTGCACACAACATTACGAGCTACTGCCAGGCTAACTGACAACGCCACTGACTCTGATGCAACGCGGTTCGCAGGAAATAGACAAGGAGGTAACGTTTGTTAAGGATAAGAGCTTAAAATATGTTTCAGAAACACGAAACAATATTGAACCCTACAATTACCTTACTATTGATAATTTATCACTAAATTTGTTCGCAACAGAAACCAGACGCAACACAACTAACAATCAGTACAACTAACGCGGGGGAAGGTACCGCGTCACCACTCTCACCCGCTGCACGCACGCCGCTGTCCCCGCTTACAGCGGCGTATCCTCGGTATAACCTTGAAGAGCATGCGCACGCGCAAATATCCAATACTGGACCGTATTCATAAGAAAGTTCGCGAGTGACATTAAGGTGCCCGTTACTCGTAATGTTACAGTTGTAAAAGACAGTTCAGTGCAGCCAGTGCGTTAGCTCATCTCCCCCTCTACAATCCTTAACTCACCAAAATTCACGTAAGTACCTAATACCTACCTAACTCTAAACCCCATAACTATCGATATATTATGGTATTAGCGACAACAAAATCGAATTTAATTTACACTTCCTGCTTCATTTTTTGAGGTAAAGTGGTATGAAGAACAAATTTTAAGCCTAATTCGTGAGTCCTTAGTTTCATTCCAGGGTAATGTTTTGTGTTATCTTATTGCATTTTTGCGAATTTCAATTCTTAGTGGCAGTTTTAGAATTGATACTGTCCGGTAAATAATAACGGCATATGTTTGACTTACCACCAGATATAGTAACATATAACCAGACAAAAATAGTAAATGATTACCAATATTAAACCCGCATAATGTAAACTTATAACGAAAGTTTTAACATCTCGCTATCCTATTTAAGCAAAATGACTCCAAATTAATCATTGTTAACCGAAAAATAGTAAATGATCACCAAAATTAAAACAGCATTTAAATGTAAAATTATAACCAAAGTTTACATCTCTCTATAATTCTTCTGGCGCATCGCCGGCCGTTAGCGCGGCACGTTTGCTTCGCTCGCTTGGCTCGCGCGTTGTTGTGTTCACAATACAGATTAGGGGGTAATCTGTGGGTCACAAGGAACCTAACGCTCCTAGTCGCTTCGCTCGTCGTTGGACCTAAATCATTTACTACATTTGGTGATCATTTACTACATTTGGTGATCGATTACAATTTTTAATTAAAGATCTAAGGGTTAAAGCATTTTATGATGGTCATTATATTTCATTCGAATAATAACGATAGAACGGTAAACTTATTGCATAAGCTAAGCCATGGAAATATGATGAGCTCCCGACCCCAAGGACACATATACACAGGTGGCCCAATGTCTCTACACTAAACGGCTCAAATATGTAACCACTATAAAGAAAATAGTGTTAGATATTGCTGTTCTCTATTAGCCTTTGAAATGGCACATGTTTTGGCGTGATTAACTGAAATATCAATTTTCTGAAAATATAAAGAAAATAACCTTACCGTGATAAAATAAAAACTGGAAAATGGCTTTGTAAAGATGACGAAAAGGAGCTGGTCTTTTGCTTTTTGTACATATTTGTATATTTTCATTTGTTTTTACCCAATTATTTGACTGCCCCCCCCCCCCCCGTATTTGCAAGTACATTCAAACGCAGTATACCAATCACAATGTCCAGTATCTCCCAAGCCATGCCATGTAAGCATTTACTGCGGCGTAACGAAACTTCGTTCAGTACATAGTTTAAATCTTTAGCACAATGTTATCTCGTCGAAAACCGCAGAAGTCGCGGTAACAAGCTTCCGGCGTTGAATGGAACAACTTCGACCAAGTCAGCGGAACTCGCAAATAAGGCCAAACGGGATTCTAAACTAGTCTACTTACCTACGTGGGTTTTATCTGCATGGTATTTATATCTCGCTCATTAAAAATATTGGAGTCGATCATTATCTAGACTGACACAACGATCTATTAGTGGCGAAGTCTAAGGTTATCTGGGCTATTAACGCAAAAAGTAGTTTGTCCGAGCGCAAACAATTACTGAAATAGGATCCTAGATAGACAGACTTCCTAAATTTGAATCACTCTTAGTGAAATATACTAACCCTTCTTAACTTTCGAGTGCCCAGCACCCGCTTCCAAAGCATAATTGGAAATGCACAAGGACGGTATTCAGGAGTTGCAGGTTCCGCTGGAAGTTATCTTTTTCCATCCAAAATAATTTCTTTGTTTTAGCTTAGCATACGTATGGGGAAGGTCTGTTCAACGTTGTACGTTGTGAGAGCCAGTAATTCTAGGTTAGCCTGAACAATATCCTCGACCATATCATTACTTATCATCACGTGAGATAATGTTCAAAAGGGCTAAGGGCTGCTGCTCACATGTATATTAGTGCCAATTACAAAATGTTCAAAATTATTTTATTATGTTTAAGAGATTAATGTTTCATAAAAAAAGGTGTTAGGAATCTCCTTTTAAGCATAAAATGTCTATAGTAGGAGCCTCTTCCATCTCTTCCAAATACGTCATATACCCACACAAGCTCACTTAGCAAACTTAAATGAATGAGTAAGTATATTTAAAAGAAAAAGTACAAACTTGCGTTAACGATAAATAAAACAATAATAAATAATATTTTCTTGGTCCTACAAACCCACGCGCGTGTGTAAGGTCACAGTTGTTACAACTCGGGAATACCAGGAGAGGGAGCTAATTCCACAATTTGCAGATGTACGGCAAAAAAGGTCGCATAAATAGCACGGGCTTTGGATCCCACAAGTTAGTTATTACATATAAAGACTTAATATAATAGGCTTACTTACTTTGAAAATAATTATATTGAGTAACCAAAGTTGTGAAATAAACAGGGTCAACGTTGCACGAGTCTTAGCCTTGTCTGCCAAGAGCCCTTGAGCTGGACCCAGACTGAACAGATTCCTTATTCATCGTATACTTAGTTCCCAGAGTCTAAGATCAGTCGAGTTAACTCAGAAAGTTCTGTTGTCAAGAGAAAGTTTGAATATCTATTGCGTAAAATTCTTTTTCATCCCACCATCTCGGAAAGAGTATTTTTAATCTTCAATATCTGAGTGGAAAAGCCGTTTTTATTCTCTAGAGGATAAAGTAAATTGAATTTAGAACATCGTGTGCACTAAGTTTGTGAATTAAAAAAAACATTAAACCTATTTACTGCTACCTCTATGGTGCCGAATATATCATACAACTTTTTTTTAATTTGTTAAAAACTCAGACTCGGAACCTTAATGGTGTTCTTTTTTCAATTTGCTTTGTACGCGGCATTTTTTCACGTCATTGTTAAACCTTATATTGCATTTAGTCATTTCCTCGCTGAGGTGGAATGAAAAGTTACGTGTTGCACTCGAGTGCAAAGATTTTTCACCTCGTGCTCTTTTGATTCCCTCGCTAACGCTCAGGATTCTAAAATTGAATCACGAGCGCAGCGAGTGATTCAATTTTAGAATCCTTCGCTTGCTCGGTCATCAAAATTGAACACGCGGTTAAAAAGCAACTTTGCACTCTTGTATAGCAAATAACTATTGCTACAAAAGTCTAGTGTGTGAGTCAACGCTATGTAAGCATTTTCACTGTATAAATACTTCGCTATGTGAGCTTATCATAAAGAATAAACTTGATACCATGTGAGCGTATTTTTATATATATACGTTTGGCACAATTGACTGCATTTAAATGAATAACATTTCATCAAAGCACGACTGGTAGTGTCACACAGTTGTACCATGGGTAAGTAACGATTATTACGTAGTATATAATTCTATGCTATGAAAGTCTTTAAATATCATAAACTCTGTTTTGCATGGCAAAATAGTAAAATAGTATTATTTTCAGGGTATTTCTATAATATGTACGGGACATATTGTATGTGTCTTACTAGAAAAATTTTTCTTTGCCACTCTTGCTGCATTGTGTAAACTAAACAGTAACCGGTTCAGTTAATTTCGCATGATGGTGTCAATAAAAATATATTTTTAAAATATATAGTCATCATTATTGAATCCGTACCATTATATGGAGTCGATACACATTGTTCACTTTAACATATTTCATGACCACCTGCTTTCTTGATGCCATCTCTTCATGGGAATGCTCCTTCGAAACCTTATATAGTAATTTAATGAGAGCGTAAAGGTAATAAAATTAAGGAGTCATGTTGAGTGCCTTAATTGCAGCAGTATCCATCTCATGGGTAGTGGCATTCTGCTATTCATTCCTTTAGTGTCATTTTACGACTTTCAACAGGAAATATGGAACAGTTCTAGTGTTTTAGCTCGAAACTGTGCGTCATAGTGTCATAGACTACAAAAACGTCGTGCGTGTGATCTGCTGTTGATTAGGCGCTATACTTCTCAGAGGTCTTTTATGACCTTCGTTTGAGCAGCTAACAGACAGTTTGATTGATTGGATGGGAACTGTGTACGATTATTATACTGTTTAGTAGTTATACTATTGGTTAAGTTCCCCAAGAGAAGAGTACTTACGTACTGGCGTACACAAAAAGTTTTCTTCTGAATGGACATTAAGTTTCTTGTTTGAAACGAAGACTTCCACTGCAGCTCATCTACATAATTACTATCTAGGTATGCTTTTAATATAAAGAAACGTCTTGATCTTAGTAAAAGACAGCTTGCAAATGAAATCGTATTCATTTGTTTACATACAGCTTGCGCAAAGCAAGTACTCTTTTTTTTCTTTAAGAGAGCAAACATGTGATACTAAAAATTTGCTTTTGAAAAGTTGCTAAATAATTACTACGGCTGTATTATAGAAATAATAAGCATATTGAAATACCCTTACAGAAGCTTTTAAACCTTTAAAAGGGTTTATAATGAATGCATATGCTTCAAAATTAAATGTCAGACAGGTTCAACCCCGTACTTCATGTATCTTTCTTTACTTCCGCAGGGGCCCGTTCTAAACTGTTTGTACAAATTTTGTTTTTCATTGTGATTTTAACTTGTGAGTGGTTTCTACTTAATTATCTTATACACCATAAAATAGAGTGTCCTTTTGAAACATCCACATTAAATCATGTCGGTAGGTATGCAAGATCTAAAATATAATGTCCCCAAATGAGTAGACCAAGTGGTCAAAATTTCCACGCTTTGCCGGACATATATTATTCCCATGTAATAAATAGGAGACGGAGCCCATTGTCATTTACCAGACACAGTACCAATTTGGAAATTTCTTTAGGAGATTAACCTAATTACTTTCGATCCGGGGATCGAACTGAGGACCTCCACATTCACAATCGACGATTTAATCACTCAGCTAACGATCTGAATAAGTAACTATAATTTAATAAAAATTTAAATTAATCATCTAGTGATAACAAGGGCAATGCAATGGAAAGAAAATCTTGCTGATTTGCCACTGCGAGTCATTAGCATCCATTTTGGATTCCATCTATCTATTTTCTGCAATACATGAATTTATAGCTCAATATATATTTTATATTTTAGCTCAGTATGTGAAACGGCTTTAACTATGCCCTCACTATCCGTTTCGCAATAATTATTTAGGGAGTTATAATAAAACGACGCACATTCTTTTCCGGCTAAAATCCGACCATCTTTTTATTAGAGATGCACAACACTGTCACAGATTATAAAAGAAAGAAATTGATCGAGTATATTATTCGATTCGTTACAGTATGTATATTCCATCCTCTTGGAAGACAGATTTATTATGTTCGGGATCAACATATAGAACACATCATAAATAGACAAACGCATTACATAAAAAAAAATTAATAGCAACAAATAGGTATTATAAGTGATTTTATATGCCTACATGGTTCACTAACGTGATAATTGCCACTTTACCAAGACTACTACCCAAACAAGCAAATAGTCTTTCCATACGTTTGCCTCAATCAATATATTCACACGCAATTATCCTAACACCTACCTCATATCGTTATGGCTACAACCATCCTAGCGAATTAAATTTAGCGTTATTAAAATCATAAAAGGCAACAGTTATAAAAAAAGACAGCAAAATGTACAGACATCTTAATTTTATCAGTTATTTTTAAACTGTATATATATTCATAAATTTCGCGTGGAATCGAAATATTTTCCGTAAAATAGAAATGTTGGAAACAACATAAACTCCATTAACATTTTATAAGCAACAACGTTACCTCAGTGGTTAATTAAACTTACATCGATTTCTTACACAGCACTTTTTTATTCCTTTCCTTAATCGAGTTTTCCTTATCCCACCTGAAGACAGTTGCTAAGTTTGTTGCGGGTGCCGACTTTCCAAGATAACTTTTATCTGCTGTCTTCTCGCTAAACAAGGCTTTCGTTTTATGCTGCTCGCTTCGATGTTCGTTGTCACAAAAGTCTTCTAAACTTAAATTAGTTGTTTTAACGTCATATTTTTACAATCATGTCGAGTCGCTAGCCTAATAGAAAACTTTTTTAAGTTATTATGAATTACGAAGCACTAACCTGTAATCATCTGAGCATTAAAACTTTATTAAAATGTTTTTTCATGTGTATATTTTTAACTTTCTCAGACCATTTCCATATAGGAAAGAAATGTAATCCTACCACTGCTTAATACACAGTTATTAGCTTCATACACATCTTAATGTGGGATAGTCTTCCAAACAGGTTTCTTCGGAAAAAGCATGACATTAAGAGAAAAGATAAGAAATATTTACATAAGTATTATGTGTGGTGTATTACTTTGGGGAACTGGTGCTGAGATAGGCACAATCTTTATCTTTACTACTACAAAAGCCTGCAGTTGGAGCCATATATGAAATGGTTGGAGCCATTTATGAAATATATGAAATGGTTTCTAAGGAATCTCTGAGATATCATTATACAGAAATCATTATATTAACTATACCAATCCTGTTTATTTTTGAAAATATTTTGAATATACGTAACAATTTTAGCAAATTTAAATTAAACAGTGAAAATCACGATTACAACACTGGAATAAAGATAAAATAGGTGCCACGTCTAAGATTAACAAAAACAAATGAAAGGAACGCATGGCAGTAGAATGTACAATATTTCATTATTAATATTTGTAATTGACCTTCATTAGAGCGTCGTAGACCCCTAAATTGAATAAATTTTTTTAACTTTCACTTCAGAAGTGAAAGCGATGAAGAGTCGTATTCAGTGCTTTTTCTACCGGTGATGATAAATACACGCCATAAGCTAGATAACAATAAATCATCTTACCAATAAAATATTTTAGACAAGTACCTAGTGATGATACACACTTAATTAAAGATGATTTGAAGAACGTTACTTGAACTATTGGTGTCGTTCCACCCCATACGATGGTTAAAGAACGAGAGGAAAGGAGTTATGAGTCATTGTCGTTATAGCTCAGTCGGACAGAGCATACCCCGGCTATAGGCGTGGATGACGCCGGTTCGAATCCCGCATATGACTATATTTTATCTCTCGTGAATTTGTAATGTAACGCGCAGAGCATGCGTTATTGCAAATATTAAAATAACATAAAGCTGTATCCCCTTTGCTTAACAATGCCTATAACAAAGGAGATCTGCAATACTCAACTATATACCTACAAGCAAACTCAATATTCTGTCACATCATCACTAACATAAGAACGCCGTACACTACTTCATTACGGCTGTATAGAAATAAAGATGTACCTAGTAATAATATTATACGATGAGCATGCCATACAGAATTACTTTTTTTATGTTGCAGCTTAGCTCCATGCATTTGATTAATTTGTTTACCCAATAAATTGAACTATTAGTAGGTAGTATCATTATATATGTTCTATGCTATTAGGATCACTTAGAATCAATTAGAATTACATCACTTCGAATTTCAAAGGTTTTTTATTCATTGTCGGTGATCCCACCTAGATTTCCAGCGACCTTTTTTGTTCAATAAGGCGTACACAATATATGTAATAGGGACTTTTATGGGCATCAATTCGTTCAAGCACGTCGTACTTATGCCACTCTATCCTTTTTCTTTCTACACAATATTTGATTTAACTCACATGTTTTTAAAGTTAGTTTAATCACGTGATGTTTTATTTTAACCTCCCCTTGGGTTACGTGGTGAGGTTTAAGACTAACCACCCGCCCTCACCCAATATCACGTGTATTTTTTAGTGGATTAAATATAATGACCACCGTAAAATGCTTTGATACCCTTAATTCTTTTACCAAAAATCGTAATTTAACACCAAATGTAGTAAATGATCGCCAAATGTAGTAAATTATCACTAAAGTCATATTTAGGTGCGACGACGAGCGAAGCGAGGAGGAGCGTTAGGTGTCTTGTGACCACAATAACACGCGAGCCGAACGAGCGAAGCGAGCGTATCGCGGCAGTGGCTGGCGATGTGATTTCGTAATCATTTACTATTTTTGGTGATCATTTACTACTTTTGGGATAACAGTGATTTATTTGGAGTCATTTTGCTTAAATAGGATAGCGAGATGTTAAAACTTTGTGTTATATGTTACTATATCTGGTGGTAGGTTAAACATAAGCCATTTTTAGTACCACAAAAAAAATTGAAATTTAAAAATTGTATTTTTAAATATAGGTAGGTAAGTATAATCTTACCAGACTTCGTTCGTTGCCTGGCAAAGGCGAGTAAAGGTCACACAGCACGCCGCATTTCGTTTTACAAATCGAACCTTTGATGAAAAAATAAATACACGTGATATCTTACTACACTCCGCTCCACCCTTGTGATATTTAGTGATTTTTGCTGAACCCCCTCTCCCCCTTTCAAGCCTGACGTAATTAATGGACAGTTCCTAAGTATATTATAACTTTCGACTAGGTAAATACTTAGACTTCATTTTCTTTTAATCGGTTAAAACAATTTGATTACTAGGTAGGTACACATCAGCAGCAAGTTAGCAACGTAGTAGAGATGTTTCCGAAACTTTTTCGTAGCCCGTGACCCCACGTGGATCTCTAGCGACCTTTGTGTTCGATCGGGCGCACACAATGTATGTAATGGAGGCCATTACGGGCATCAATTTGTTCAAGCGTGTCGTCATACTTGCCCTACAATATCCCTTTTCGTTTCACACAATTTAACGTTACTTGTATGTGTTTGAAATTATAGTTGTAACAATAATTTGTTGTCTCGGTTACAAAGAGTTACAAACCATTTTTTTCTATATTTCATGTAGGACGGTAACCCAAAGATGAATATTGGGCTAAACATTTTATATTTAGGGGGAGGGGAAGAGGATAATGTTGCCGAAAAATACTATTTTTCAGCATGTGGGGTGTAATAATCTAGAGCTTATTGAGTAGAGGATAAATATTTTTATCTTAGTAAATAAATAAATTGGGGCCGTTGCCAATTGTAGACCATTTTCGTGACGGGGTCTATTTCGAAGACAAAACTTGCTAGTTGTATGAAGTCTCGGTAGTCTGTAGTGTCCAGATCGCTGACCCGATATATAATTTACTATTATACGTTAGATATTGTAAGTTTTTACTACGGCCTTTCCAGTATGGAGGCCCAATTTAATTTGGACTACCCATGGCTTTGCCTCCTTGCATTGGGTATTTTGCTCTTGCTCAGGAAATACTGAGAGGGAGAGAGGGGCTAAAAAGTTGCTTATATAGGTAATCAAGGACCTAAAAATTAACAAACCAAATATGTAAGTATCATCAAAATAAGCTTACTTAGACATTAAATTTCAATTAATTAAATTTATAGCTAGTTAACACTTTCGACCACGTCATCATTTAGGTACCATCAGGTGAAGTTGTGGTCAAAGGCTGACTTATCTACCTTGTAAAATAAAATTCTGAAACTTATGCATACATAATATAGTAGTACATTAGAACGATAAGTATATATAGGTCCATCAAACATTGCACCACAAAACGACAGTTCAAATTCTTTGAATTTCATCTTGTTATTTGCAGATTTCGAATCACCAAATGTGGGTGCGTATTTACCGACCCGCAGGTAAACTTTTCTTGCAGTTAAAGAGGTATTCGGGGATTTTATCGCTCGTTAGGGACCTTAAACGACGAGAACGTCCGGGCTCGGTGAAGTACAGTCTATTGCAAGCATTCATATGAATATGTTATGTCCACGCGACTAAGTGACAAGTTAGCCTACTATGTAATGACGTTATGCTTTGTATGTTTTTCTGTACAAATGTTAACATCACTAATCATTTGGTTATTTAAGTAGCAATAGGAAATGAATTGCTCGTAGATAACTTTGCTAAGCCATTAATATCCGATCAGCTAAGTTAAGCAACGACCTCCGCGATCATAACTTGCAAGCTACCACCCTTAAGTAGAAAATCTGTCACCAAGCACCTAGCGGTGTGTTGCGGTAGCTGTCCTTGATAGCCAGTAATTCTAGATTAAGCCTGTTAACACCTTCGACCACATCATCACTTACCATCAGGTGAGATAATGGTCAAACGCTGGCCTATAAGTTATAAAAATGACAATTTAAATAAGTAGATACAGCTACCACGTTTACAATACAGTACAAATGCACTGTATTTGGTTTACCAAATAAAAATATATTGATATAAGGGTCTTAAAATAAGTGTATAGCGGGTGGTCTTATTGTTAATATCAATCTCTTCCAGATAATTATTGAGCAGTCTAATTCCATACAGAGTTTTATGGTATTATAGTTCTTGATTGAATAAACTGAGCTCTATGTGGCAGCTAGTGTGAATTTTAGTTTGTATCTTGTACGACAGTTAAACAAAATAAAAACAAAGTAGAATATAATAATTAAGAATTTTGAAATGTGTGATTATTTGAATTTAATTAAGCTGAGCCAAAATGGTACAGGAACCAAGTAATAAACATCGAAGGATTTAAATTTAACATTTGTAGCTTTTCTCTTCTTGTTCATCTTTGTTGGTTGTATTACGCTGTCAAAAATTTTAATACTTTCAAATGAATATGGGGTTTAAATTTATTATATTCATTATGGTCTTAAACAATATTTGAAGTACGCCATCCGCGTTTCAAGGTAAGTCATCAGCAAAATCTTTGGAATAGAATTATTCCCATGCAATTTCTCCCTTAATCGAGGTAAAAAGTATGCTACATTAGGCTGAATATATTTTCATATGCTTTACTTACTCAACATATTTACATACCTACTCGTTATTTCTAGCTACCTCAGTTTTATCAAAGCTGCGAAGGTGAGCGGCAACAAACGTCTTAGCAATTATGATATTTATGTTATGATAACTTATATTATAAATTCTCAGCATTTATAATCTTTTGTAAGATTATAAAATGCTATTGTTTAGAAGTCCGTAATAAAAAAAAACGGGAACCTATTACTTAGCCTCTACTGTCTCTTCGTCTGTCATACCTTTAACAGCCTATATCTTAGAAACCTCAATAGAACGCCAGTTGAAATATTTGCAGAATATGTGTTGATATAAGCAGATTGCTTAGCAAAATAATAACTGTAACAAATGTTAAAATAAAAAAAGGTCGCTGATTTTGATGAAAAGGTCTTCTCGACGATGTTATATGATTGCATTATCTTAAAAACTATCAATACATCTCGAACTGGGTATGATTATAGTCCTATTCTAGCGTAAAGCAACAAATAATAAAGATTGGCTAAGCGCTACAGGACTTCTGATATGGAATTTTGCAGAATTAAAACAAAATTCGTGCATTTTGTATTGCAGCTGGCACGTGGCTGATTTAAGTCATTATTACTATATTATATGAGATCACACAACTTGCCATATTAACCGAATAACAATGTGCCTAAGGCCACCCTCCTAACTCTCACATGCGAACTCTCCAAACATTAATGAAATGGTTATATGATTGATGTTTTTGTATCAATCGAAGAATACTACTCATATGTACTTCCCTATGGAGGTAGTACATTTCACAACAAAATTTACTATTTTTGTAGGTACATACCCAGAGCGAATACATATTTTTGTACTCAACTGTATATAAGAAAGACTCACATCATTGATGATTATGTTAGTATCCCTAAGTAATCACTGGTCGATTGTTAATGTTCAAAGTTTTTTTGATTCGACGGGCAAGGTTTATTGCCCAACTTGAATAGAAACTCTCCAAATCGTTTTTTTTCCGGGGCAACCCGGAATGGCAATATTCAAAGGAGAAAACCGAGCACTCGCTGTCACTCTGCTGCTCAGTCTTTCCGTATTTCCCCTGTGTCTTCACATCAACAGGCATACCTAACGTCCACCGCTGAGCAAAAGTCATCCGCATTTGGGGAAGTTTCCTTTAATCCTTAAATAATCCCTACGCTTGGCAGACGTCTTGAGAGTGGCAGAGTTAGATGGCAATTCTACAGAAGCTGCAGCCCACCTTCATGTATTTTTCTCTTCGTCGCCTCTTATAAAAAATAAAGAAAAATTGACTTCTATAAATTTTATTGTTAAGTACTATAATCAAGGTATACAGAAAAATGGAGTTAGTATACAGTAACTGTACCCAGCAGATTGCAAATTCATCAACTAATAGATTATATTTGAAAATAAAAACGTGCTTGTGGACACCCCAGCCATGGTTCCGGCACTTCGAGTAACATCATATTAAATACAAGAGGCGTGTCAATAACTTCATATATGTGTCTTCATAATTTTGAACCTGCTATGTTTTTCTCTCGACATCGTAAAGATCTCGACAACAAGCAACAATACTGAGCCCAGAACAATTCGCAGACTGATTCCCCTAAAATTAATTAATTGCTTTGCAGGAAAACAGTGTTCGGTTTCGTTTCATTGAGTGCCAGCCAGTCGGCTGGATTCTGGTATGGCATGTCGGTCAGCGGTCACGAAACTTGTCAGTGGCGCTCGGTTCGCCACAAGTGGCTTGAGCCAATGCTTGACATTCGAAGTTTTAGTCTAGAACTTGAAGTAGTAACTAGACCACAAGTTCTGATTAGTTATTCAGACAACATAAAAAACAGCTGGAAAAGACATTACTGCTAGAAAAAATCTGTTCTATAAATTACTGACATAGCAACATAAAAAAATTTACCAGCAATTATCTACATGACAATAGTCGAAATTTTAATTTGTACAATAATTATTTCAGGCCTTACGGTTTTTTTAATACACACTGCAATAAATAATGATTAAGTCATCACATTTTTTCGTGTCGAATTAATAATAATATTCATTTTATTTGTAACAGTAACACGATTTAGTTACAAACATATTATCAGAATCGATGTCACCTGCAGACGTATAATAACTGTGTCGCAGATGTCAACGCCCTCCTCTGAAAGTTAACCAAATACATAGCGCTTTAGTAATAAACAAAGTACATGAGCACATCTATTTAACTGTAAAAACGTACGATTGACTTTGTGAGTTTAAAATAACCTCATGATACACATCATCTTGAAAACATACGAATCCCATACTTCTTATATATAAAAAACCCCTCAAGAATGAATTGATCGATCGATGCGAACCTCTCAAAATTTAGATAACTGCTAAGCAAATGTAATATAATATACTTTAGAGAAATAAAATATCTTAAACTAAATACTGTATTGAGAATGTGGTTGGTTTCTTCATGAATTATCTAGTCAATAATACTGATTATGAACTGAAATGTCTCTGCAAAGATAGTTGAATATCCTTTTGCTCTAGTCTTCTTAAAATCTTTCGGCAGTAAACACCTTCATCTCGTCCTTCCAATTTAATATACTCAGCCGTCAATTACTTTATTTCAGGCCTAGACAGTAATGGCCAATAATACTATCGTAAACAATTGAAGTGGTATTTATTTGGAGTGTTTTTCTTGGTTATTATTAGGTTCTGACACGGGTATATTATTATGTATTTGGTAAAAACAATCAATGTGATATCGGTAATGCAATGGTATTTTTATAATGTAGTTAAGCCTGAACAACATCTTTGACCACATTATCACTTATCATCAGGTACGATGATGGATAAAGGCTAGCCTATGGTCTTTAGTTGACAACTTCGGCAGACATCCCTACACTTATTGTTGAATTTAAAAAAAAACTAGTTTTTACTCTACACGATAAATTAATTTGATGAATGATACTAAAGTGTAATATCTAAGTGTAATTTATTGTTCTTCTCGTGTATTGGAGCAATCCAGAGACTTTATTCACCTTTGGGTCAATATTTGACACAAAATTTTAAAAAACAATTTTTGGTTTGTTTAATTTTTCCGCTAGTTTGTGAACGAAATGGCACAATCTATGGTTTCATAGATTGTGCCATTTCGTTCACAAACTAGCGGAAAAATTAATTAATTGTGACTCAAACATCCAAAATAAAATTACTTTTGCTATATACTAGTCAGGAAATGAATGTATAAAGCAAATGGTATTTATTAAATTTTTAACTAATTATAAAACTGGAAACTAATAATGAAATAATGCATTAATTCAAAACCCCATGTGGGATGCCGGGTTAGAATTGCACCTCCCCATTTCATCCCGTGTGGGTGTCGTAAAAGTCAACTAAGGGAAATATACTATTAGAAGATGGGCAGCAGCGCCTTCTTAAGAACTATGCTATCAGGCACTGCTATCCGCAAGCCACCTGCCAAGCGTGGGGATTATGGCAAACACCCCCTACATTGGGGAGGGTGTGTTCAGCAGTGGACGATCCAGCTGAAACAGTACAGTACAGCATTAATTCAAAGCTTACAAAGTAAATATTCGTATTCATAAAATTTATAACCACGACTATATTTATTCGTAGACCAAGACGTAGCTTCGCAGCTACCAACACGCCAGTTTATTAATCAACTTATGGAAGTCGGTGACTGTGGCGTGATAATGACATTCACACGCTTTGAATTAAGGTGTCACTGACTTCAATGTATAATGTTTTGTAGCCTTGAGAGTTATCTACTACGGATATGATTTCAAATAATAAGCTTACAATTGGTTAGTGATTATAATCCGTGTAGGGTTGGTTAGAACGGGGGCAACATATTGGTATATCTCTAGGTGTGAAATACCGAACTGTTTTGTCTTATTTAATTTATACCAATTTAGTGTCTAATACTGTTTTTAAAATAATCTTTCGGATCTGAAATGTGGCTCCGTTGCAGGTGTTTCTTTTCAAACTTCAAGACAAAATTGTTCACTTCCATTTAGTAAATACCTGATTTAGGAAGAACGACAACAAAAAAACAAATGCAAATAGGCACGTTTAGTTAGACATAAACAAAATTTTACCTCTACAACACAATACTTTTATTCCGACCAAAAAGGATCTCCGTTTTATGTGTTTTTGGACACTAAAACAGCTCTAAAAAACTTAAATAAATTGATAGCTATTGACGCTAAATTGAAATAATCAAATTTAAAAAAAAACAGTTTCACACGTAAAATACGCATTCTTAGGGATAACTCAAATTATTGAGTATTTGAGTTATCCCTAATAAATTATTTATAAAGAATTAAATAAATTATTAGGGATAACTCATAATAATGGGTCTGATCTCACTCAAATTTAAATGGCACCACATGACGAGCACCAGCTTTCGAATGTAAAAAAAACATATAGATCTGTACACCCTGTAAAGAGTAAATAATATAATATAATATAATATAATATAGTAAAAATAATATAATATAGTAAATAATATAATATTTAATTTTTAGTCACAACAAACAAACAAAAATACAGTTGAATTCAGAACCATCTCCTTTTCTTGCCGTCGGTTAAAAATAATCCAACATCTGAGATATTTCGTATGACTCTCAATTTTATTTTAAAAATTTTGTGCTATCGTTACTGTATAGACTGTCCTGTAACGTTTATGGCCCATCCCTCGCGCGAGACAACTCTCGACGATACATTTAACAAACCCACTGAGCGTACAGACAGAGTAACGATACGAGACTTAAATTAACCACTGTCTTTTCATGCCTGCCGTTAAAGAATATGTTCTTGTTATACCTAATAGGCAATAATTCATTAATACGTCACTAAAACGTAACAATTTCCGCGGAAGAGATTGTGTTGAGACATTACGAGGGCGGTTAACTGCAACGAGCTATCATTCCGATGGGGAAACATTACGCGTTTATGTTTAATGATTATTTGATGCTTCTCATAATTTTGAGGCATTTATATCCGGGCAATAATGACTGCCCGTTAAGGACTTCGGAAAGGGTGATTGTTTCGTGTTTTGTTTAGCTCTGTATGATATTTTATTATGTCATTATGTATTGACTTATTTGATCAGCTAGCCTTTGAGCACTCATTCACCTGATAGTAAGTCGAAGATGTTGTACAAGCTAGCCTAGAATTTTTCACAAATTTTATTAGGGACGGTGGTAGGACTTTACCTTCTGCGTGGAAACCCCTGCTTAAATGTGCCTCGACCAGTTCTAAACTATTTACCCGCGAATCAGACGTAATTGCAATAGTGTGCGAAGACCCTACACATACTTTTGACGAGTGCAGTGAAGATAGTGACAGTGAAGTACGCGCCCCTACCCTGCCTGCGATGCCATTGCTGCCCGCCGCGCCGTTCCTCAAGTTTCGCAGAGGGCGTAGCGAGCAGCCGCCCGCAGTGCGCATCTAGCGGCCCTCGAAGCTGCCCGCATTCCTTGAAAATGAGCGTCTTTACTGCTCGAACACCGGTTGGAGATAACGACTAAACACCGTGAGTTCTAGCCGGTATACGTAGTTAATTAGCCTAGAATTACTGGCTCTCTATGACAATTTATTGCCGGAACACACTTTTAGATGCTTAGCGACAGATTTTCTACTTGAGGGTAGTAGCTAGCCAGGCGGGCATTCACAAAACGCCTTACTACCATGCTAAAGCAAAAATGTGCCACAACATAAAAATTTACATACATAATTAGCAATCTTATTATTATCATACATAATTAAAGTTCTTGTGCCACCAAATGATTCCGATATAAAACAAGTTTTCGAAGATATGAGGCCTGATTAAAGATCCATCGATTTTCTTCCTTCGAAAATAAAATGTTTCACAATAATTGTATCGCGCATTCAAAGTCTGTATATTTTTGATTGAAATTCTCAAAATTAATAATGATTTAGAATTGACCCACTACGACAACTTTAAAGTGTATGACACTTCGTCATTAGGATAAAAAAAGTTCCGACTGTTGGCTTCTACATATTTAATCTGAATAGTTGCAAAAACCTAAGCAATACCTTCCTCAAGTTTTCCTAGTTTGTAGTTAAAGATACTCAATTGGAAGGAAGTACTTATTTTTCACTGCTTATCCTCACATCTCTGTTCGTGCCGTCGTCGCGGAATTAAATCGAACGTTGTTAGCGATAATGTAGCGATTTATCAGTGCCTGTTTTAAATCCACCATGGAGTGAGCATCCGCCAGCAATTCCTTTAGCGCGGACAGAACAATAAGTAATACTTAGTTCCACGTCCGTGCACTAGGGGGCAACTCTACGACCGGACTCTCGCTAATACTACTATTATTCACATAACTTCTTACTTCTGCGTTTATTGTTTTTTTTTATTACATTGCAAGAAAGTTTTATCAGAAAAGAGGTTTTATTAGAAATCTATGCACTTGAAAATATACTTATGAATGCACTTACATTCATATATGTATTTTCGAGTGCATAGATTTGAGAACGAATTGGATTTATTGGTTCTAGTAGTAGTAAACCAGGGGGATTTTTTCTCAGAAAAAAGGGTTATAGTTTCTTATAGCCCTTTTGAACTATGTGAGGGCTATTTCATATAAAATAATATATATTAATTATTAAATTAACATATGTACTCGTACGAGAAAATAAATATTAACTAGTTAACTACTTCCCGTGGGGTGTGAAGTGGAAAACAGCGCCCACTGAAGAACTAATTTTTTTTACTCCGATCTCCAAGATGCATGTCAAGCGTCCGGATTATGTTAAATCCACGCAATGGGGGGTCTCTTTCAACCGTCGACGTTATGTAATAATAAACTACACTTACAATTCTCTTTGAGTTAGAGAACTATACACTTATCATTACAAGTAAGACAGATATCATTACCTACAAAATCTTATACAATGAATAATTAAACATTGTGGTGGAAAAACAAGCACCTTTGTCATAATGAGAGTGTCTATTGCCCGAGGAGCTGCACCGTGGTCCCGTCATAAATCATCGAGCCACTCTGACCCGCCCCTTCTCTCCACTAGGGATGGCTCCACTTCCGTTATTTACTATCGATACTCTTTGTCAATATTGTACCTAAATGTGACCGCTAGAAATATTTTGATACATTTCTTTTGGTGACTTCCCACTACATTCAAATGTAGAATGAGATTCTTTGAAACACTTTATTAGACAGATAATGTAAATAGTGAGTTAAAAACGATTTAGCTATTTACCTTAAAGTATGAAAATATGTATTATATTTTTTTAAATAATCTTAATTAATAACTTTGTGATAATAATGTGATCTCCAAAATCAAATACATACGTTTAAAATGCTATATATTTTAAGCTAATATGTTTAATTAGATACAATATGAGCTATCATCTCAGTATTAAATCCCATTATAAGTGAACAATACATTTTTTTGTGATACAGACGTTACTTTATATAAAAATAGGCACCACGTCGGTGTACTTTGTACCAGTACCTTTATTCATAAAAGCTTACTATGGAAGATTTCTGCTATATGTTTAGCTCATATCATGCCTGCGTAGTCCCAGGGGCCCCAAATGATAAAAAAACATTGGATATCATTTTAAATACAAAGCTAAGTGACGTATCGCTCTTGGAAGCTTCAGTTTATGAACCAGCCGTGAAAACAATCACCTTCTTGCCTGTTCCGGACTACTGGCTTGCTTGTGGGTAGGACATGCATAAAGTCATTTTTTGAAGACACTGTGAAACGCATGATGAAGCACATTTTTTTAATAAATTAAGCATATTATGTAAAATATAACAAAAAAAATACACGTTTACCAAAATGGTTCCTCATTGTACCTTAAGGGTTTTTGTTTTTAATTTATTTATATTGGATGTGAAACAAAGTTATATATATTTTATGCTATGATATTTCATTAGTTATAGAAACATATATGAACGCAACATTCAGTTTTGTTACATTATAAAAGCATTTAATAACTGAAAATAAAATAAAATTCCGAAATTGGTACTAGATATTCTTCATTATTTTTTAACATTAATAATAATACATTTTATTTGGAACCATAACACTATTTAGTTACAAATATATCAGAATCGATGACACCTGCAGAAGTATATAACTGTGTCGCAGGTGTCAACGCCCTCCTCCGAAAGTAAGCTAATTTAGTTCCTTAGTAACAAACAAAGCACGTAATTATATAAATATTTAACAAATATGTATATACGTACGAAAATACTTATATGTGGTAGGGGAGTTTTATAAAGGTTTTATAGGTGTGTGTGAGAGAGAGAGGGTGTGTGTGTGTGTGTGTGTGTTGGCGTGTGTGTGTGTGTGTGTGCGAGGGAGTGTGTATGTGTATATGTGTGTGATAGATTGTGGGTGCCAAAGTGGAATGAGGTGTGGTATGACGTTATTTTAAAACAACAAGGAGGTCTTCTGTATCCTGGTACGATAAAAATTGCAACCATTCAGTACATTTTAGTTTGCATTTATACAATGTAAGGGGATATATATTTAATTGCCTGTTAATCTTATTGTACAGCATGGAGCTGATATAGTAATAATGCCATTTTGCAGTTACTGTCCGCCTTTTTTCTGTGGTGCATACTATATCCCATCGGCGTTTATTATTTATCACGTTTGGATCATATGGCATATGAGCAAGATTCCTTAACACCGTTTGTAGAATAAAAAGTTGTCTTACAGTTAATACTTTGCATAACGAGTATAGCTCACTAGTAGAAAATTGACGTGGTTTTTAAGAGAGGACTTTTAGTACTGCTCTTTGTGCCCTTTCCCGATATATCATATTTGATTTTACAGGACCACCCCATGAAGTTATGCAGTATGTCATGATAGATTGAGCTAGGCCATAGTATACAGTCTTCAAATACTGAAAATCATCAATTTGTCTAATATTTTTAAAAACATACAGCAATTTCCTGACCCTAGACACCATAGATGTAATATGCTGATTCCAAGTCATTGCACTGTCTATCATGACGCCTAGATATTTAATGAGATGGGACCGTTCTAATAGCATGCAGTTGCAGTCGGTAGAACCAACTCCATTATCACAAAGATGACCACGTAATACAAATGAAGGAGGTGGTAGACCGACCTTGCTTACAGCAAATGCAATGAATTTCGTTTTGGAAACATTTGGGGTTCGTTTTGGAAACATTGGAAGAGGTTTGAACATAACCAGATCATAACAAAACGTAGAGCATTCTCAGAAAGTTTTCGTACGTCTTGAATCCAATTTGTCTCCAACACTAGCAAAGTATGAGTTTACTATATCAACTGAGGTAGAAGGGTCGTCAGACAGTTTTAATAAATTACTTGCAGAAGTGTGCTTTTGCTTATATGTGCAAGCTTGTTAATCATATTCCAAGCATCATTGTGGTTTCTCCGAACCTACTGAAATTCCTCTTGATGGTATTCTCGTTTAACTTTTTTAAGAAAAAATCCATGCCTTTTTTTACTGGGCATTATATATGATTATCGCCATATGTGTCGATATACTGTATCGATATCTTTATAATATATGTCTCATGCCTACAAGTACTAGCTCTTGGCAGAACATATTTCTACGTCCAGTTGTACTCCTTGCAGTGAAACAACGAGCGGATGTACCCGAGAATAAGAGCGGAACAATAGCAATAGATGGCTTGCTTTCATATACTTTCTACCAATATATATTCCTCATCCTACCTATCATATATTCTACCAATATGTATTCATATCTTCACAACAATGTTCGATATGAAATATTTATATTGCCTACATAGATCATATATGAACCAAATACCTTATGGTCTTTGTATTCTAGGTTGAAAAATACTCAATTGGCAAAACACAACTTCAATATTATGGAATGTAAAAGCTATTCAGCGTTTTTGAAAATAATTCAAAGTGATTCAACATTTAAAATTAAATAGATTCAAATGTTACTTTGCGGAAATCCATAATTAATAATAAAAATTATAACTCTATATTTCAGAAGCATATAAATAAGTATAATAATCAAGTGACTTAATGCATTTATTCTCGGTCGTGTGCTCAAAGAGTCAGGACCAATGATACTTCGTGTAGGAGCGATATCCGTTGAAAATTCTTCCACGTCGACTTACAAGAAAAATTAGATGGAATTGTAGTGACATTGTAGATATTATTTTTGATCTATAAATATATTTCTGACATATTAATCTAATATTTACTTTAAATTTTAATTAAATCAAACGCACTTGCCATAAAGGATGTCGATTCATTTTTGCAAAATCCACCATATTATGATAAATATATGTTGCTGAAGGTAAGTGTGAACGGACATAATATATATTTAATCGAATATCTCATCATCAATATTAACAAAATGAAATGCCGTTGACTAAAGGCCGCTCTCATAATGATTTACCTTAATTTCCACACTTCAGAAGACGCTTCTGCCCACCTTCCACCTTCTTTTAGCTTGGCCCCCCGCGGGGAATATCATACTCACTTATATTTTATTTCGAAAACTATAATAGTTTCTCAAGTTATAATTTTACAGATTATCGGATGTTAGGAAAATATTGCGCCTGCCTTTTACAAGAACATGTGAACAATGTAACAACAGACGATATCGACATCCACGACTATAATACTTAATTGTCAAGATTTCTGGCAAAAATTAAGCGACAGTTTTGTAATATCGAACTTGTTTATGCAATATCAAGATTAATCTTTTCAACCATTAACGAGCGTGGCGTCATCAGTAGCTCCTGGGCAAGCGTTTGCCCCTTTATCACCACAGCCTATTGCCAATATCACATCCAATAATTGCTTCTCATTGTCGCAAAAAACTCAAAGTAATATTCTGCATTTTTTTACATTGTATACCTACATAATTTTTCACATAACTATTAATTTTACTAATAATGTTTTTTTTTTGTAATGGCATCCCTATTACGCTCGAATTCTTTTTCTTGTTATGATCACACTGGCAATTGTGAGATGGAATAATCTCAGCTGTCAATGCATTAGCGTCCATTTGTTTTGATATAATTGTAAATGCTGCAGGGTGTGTGAACCTCTTATATGCACCTGCGGTTTCATGGTGGAGGCCGATGGCCATCACGTACTCAGCTGTCGTCGCTGCACGGGAAGGTTTCCACGTCACCATGCTCTCAATGGCATAATCCGGAGAGCCTTTGTATCGGCTGATGTCCCGTGCATGCTTGAGCCACCCGGCCTCGGCAGGTCCGATGGCAAGAAACCGGATGATATAACTGATGCCGTGGAAGAATGGCAAGTGCCTCTTGTGGGAAGCCACGAGCTGCTACAGCCGAGGATGCGTCTATTAAAAAGCGCCACAATTATGCGGCCTTAGAGGCGCAATACTTGTTTGTACCATTCGCAGTGGAGACGATGGGCAGCTGGGGAGCAGACGCAAAAAGTTTGGTGAACCAACTAGGGCGTAGACTAAGGGAAAAATCCAGTAACTCCCGCTCCGGCTTGCGAGGCAATGCAGCGAGGTTATGGGCACCTTTTGCGCCAGGTACAATGAGGGGCGGGTTATTTGAGTAACTGATTATTTTGACCATACTGAACATTTGATTTTGTGTGTATCCATTTATAATATATTTAGATTATAAATGGACTATTTAACAACGACATTTAAAATCAAACCCTATATTGAGATACATATTCATTGAAATTATTAAAGAAGTTATATATAGGCCAGAATCCTAATAATTCTATACGTGGATAAAACTGTGTTTGTGGGTGGATCCCATAAGAATTTTAGTCTTAAATCCAGATCATAGAGTGGGATTTAACTCGAAACTCCCTCACTATGCTCGGAAGTTATATAATTCTTTCTTACGGGTTTCAAAATGGCGCTCTTGGCTTTAGATTGCAGCTTTATTCCTTTGGTGCATAACCTTATATTAAAAGTGTCAACGTTTAACACTTTAGTTATAGTCATATCACTCCGAGTATAACGAAAACGGTTATGCTTAACCGTAAACCGTAACCTTCAGAACAGGATGCAGCATACAATATTCGTAAATTCCCATTATCCAGCCAATGCACTTCACAACATATGCGTCATAAAATGGAATCGGCGAATTGCCTAGTGTGGGTATGACGCGAAGAAGGCAAGAGTTCACACTGGCCACATGCCACACTAAAAGATAATGTTATTGATTCATTGCTAATAAGGTCAAATCAACCCATGAAAATATTTATGTGCAATTAAATTTAATTCAATACACAAATTTAATCGTACGAGTATATTTATCTCCCGCACCTTTTTAAAGTTATATAAGTTTCAATATGATAATAGGTTTGCAGTAGTGAGTTTTTAAAACAAGTTATTTAAAATTGAAATTAACAATCATATGCTACTTATGCATGTCTTACGCTGCGGTTATCGTAAATGCCAGTTGAGGCGCTTACTAAAAGAGTTTAAATATCATCTACTTTTAACATTTTCTCTCAAACGGCACAAACATTTACAAAATGTTTGTAATATTTTAATAAAAACCATTTATAACATTTATATTTAAGGCTTTGATGTTAATGAATAAGACAACTTAACGATCTAATCTACTAAAATTAAGCAAGAAACACGATTGGTGAAACTTTCCTAGATAGATATATTTTCTAATGTTGACTCTTCCCAAACACCTATTGCGTCTTTATTCGAAATATAAGAAATATAATTAACTTCAAATTTTATACCATTTGTTAGACGATCATAATAACCAGTCAAATTAAAAAAGTTTTTGGTTATAATTGATAGTTTCTAATATATTAATTATTATCTTGTTTGTCCCTAACTTTGTTTACTTACTTAGTTTATTAAATTGGTTATTAATATTCCAAAACGACAGCGCTTAACGGTCTCTGCATATAATAATATCTCCGGTTCTCGGTGGTTTCGGCCTGGACAGAGGCACAAGCTGTAACTGCAGCGTGCTAGTACCTGAAGAAAATAAACAATCATTATAATAGAAGTGACATTAGCAGGTGTGATAGCGACCGGACCCATATAGTCAGCAAAGAAGTGTCAGTATTCTATGAGTGTGACCGGGGTGTAATCTAATACAGAGAAAGAGCTTCAGTTATAAACGGCATACTTATGTTTTTAAACATTTTTAGCGAAATGTCATGGCTAGAAGAAATAGCGTCCTATGTGTGTTATTTAATCTAAGTGTAAGCTTACTATTTCTTTCGATAATTTATTTTAATACACATTTGTTACACTTATATGATCGGAAAGTTGAAACGTCATTAAATCATAATAAAAAAGAAAAGTCAATATATTAATCTTATTTAGCACTGCACTTACCGCTCTCATGTTCACCACCTTTGGGGGCTAACATAGCTTTTATGTTAAATCAACCTATTTTAATATTACGGTATTTATGTTTGAAATAGACGAAATATCTATTAATGAGTAGTAACAGAGTATCAAAAAAGAAAATTCAAGAATGGTCGTAGATTTTGTCCATCTTTATTACTTTTACTGAAGACGACATGTTAAAAAGTTTTTCTACTTCCTATTCTAAAGGCTTCTTGAACATAATAGAGTGAGAAACATGTGTTTCTGAATGAAGTATATGTACTGTATTGTACGGAAACTCCACTACGGGCGAGCACACGCTCGCACCTCGCATCGGAGGGCACATTGTCCCCGCAAGGGAACTCGCGACTTTAAATTTCACTCGATATCCTTTCGCAGCCGGGAAATTTAAAGTGCGTCGCGAAACGAACGCCAGTGGCACACTGTCGCATTTTCCGAGATATCGCCGGATTTACTGGCTCCCAAGCTTTGTGGGGCTGAAATAAAACGGCCCGTTGAGAAATCCACCGCATGTTATTAGGAGAATGCTAGATTTATATCATGTATTCAATTTGCGTGAGAGCTATTTGTTTTCGTCTATCTGAGACGGGCGATGTTCCGCGGAGCTTAGCGACGACTTTGTTGTGATTAACAAACGATAACAGATGGCAAACTTTGAGAAGATTGTTTTCTTTTATGGTTTCTTTTATATCTCTATGGTTTCTATAGCATAAAATTGTTTAATATAATAATAAAATAGTTGCAATATTTGGTATTCCAATGTGTATAGACATTATAATGCGCGGTGTTATAACTACCATTATACCATTATAGGTACCAAAGGAGTGGGACGTATTTTCTTTTTCAAGCGAGTTCAAAGGACTGCTAAAGATAAAACGCGCTTTTGTGGCACATGCTTAAATTTAAGTTACATATGACAAGCCACCATATTAAGATATAAATAAAATTGTTTATCTAATTTCTGCAGGCGTTTTCGCCAGCGCAATATGTTTTTTCACGTTTTCTCGGAAACTACTAACTTTTTTGCCAACGCGATAAAAATAGCGGATATTTTATTCCAGAAACATAATAATATGCCCTTTACCTGGGTCCAACCATGTAGTTCAAGTAGTACAAGTACGGGTAATTTTATTTCCTGTTATTATATGTATCGGAAGGATTAAAAGATAAAGGCGGAACTTTACCGAAATCTTTGTTTAAAATAATTAAAAATATGAAAGTCTCTTCTATAAACTATAAGGCCTGGTCAAAACCTCCTAAACCTTCCTACCGAAGAGAAACGCATCGGTATTATTCCGGCTTGGTTAAGTTTCTTTCTTAGCTTGTCAGTGATGTCACCCAAACGGCTTTAACGGAAGACCAGCGCTGGTTGAACGACCAGCATAACGCTGAGTTAAGGGCGGTTTTGGGACAAATAGAAATATTATATTATTATGTTTCATATATAATTTGAACTAAGTACATATACTGTCATTATTTATTTGTTGCAAAATTAACATTTTCTTTCTTCTTTCTTTCTGGACGTTGGTTTACGCTAATTGTTTTTTTCTAAATCATCTTAATCACGAAATATCGTTTTATATTTGTTGTTACACACACACATCCTGTTACTAATACTAATACCTACTTTCATATCCTTATATATAAAAAAATTACGTGTCAAGTTATTTGTCCTCGATGGACTCCTAAACTTCTGAACCGTTTTTATTTGCACACCGTGTGCGATTTGATCCAAATTGAAAGATAGGATAGCTTAAACTTCAATTTATAGTCGCAATTACCCGTGCGAACCGGGGCGGGCCGCAAGTTTATAATAATTTACTACTGAAGTGAAATCGTATCGTGTACATTTAAACTATAAATTAAAAATATATGGAAGTTCTGATCATAGGCGACGCGTAACCGGAATCTTGGATAGGACAAAAGCAGGGCTATTATAAATACATTTTGTGTCATACTACCTACACATATAACAAAATTTTTCGCATCAAACAACATCTCAGATTCCGTAATACACTTGACCAACGATGAAACAAATAACTACATAGGCATAAGTAGCATAAGAATCTAAGCCATATTTTTGTAGAAGGAAAAGAAAAGCGTATGAGTGCAAGTACCTATTGCGTACATAATTCGACACCACCAAGTCACGTCTACGTTTCTCACTCTACGTGGCTTCCAGTGATCGAGATCGTCGTCTTCGCATCTTTTCCGCATCATTTGCTTGGGCCGCACACTCCCACATAGTCAACTGCAAATATAACTGAACAAGTTACTTAGTAAAAATTCAGTAGCAATGAAAAGTATCGAGTAGTGAATGCGTATTTTCCCCGTGCGGTGCCGGGTTAGAATGTCATTCATCCCTTCTTATGGTTTTGATGAAAATACCGGATGGATAGCTGCGCCATCTGAGGAACTGGGCAAAACGCCTGCCAAGCTCCCCCATGGCAAACTGTTGTCCTTGTCCGTTATATAGGTACACTCAAATGACAACAGATCCTACGCTGAGTAGTACTGCATTCCAATAGGTAAGTGACAAAAATTAAACTAGATTAACAACTCGTTGCCAACTGGTATGAAAATGAAACAAACTACTGTGGAAATAAGGTTCATATCAGCGTGCACTACGACGTGGAGTTTATGACAACCGCTTTATTCAAAAAGTAAAAAATGTTGAAGCAAATGTTGGTATCTTACAATCAATATTGTATCAACAATCAATTGATCATGTTTTTGAAGGATATCGCCATATAAATTTAAAATGAGATACGAAATTTATTCTCAAAAATACAATTGTACAAACACATAATTTTAATCGAGAACTTTGGATATACCTGCTTACAACATTTACGGGCACAATTTTGTAGTAAGTATTCAACGTTTACATATTATGCGTTATTCAATTAACGGAAAAAATGTTGTGCTTGTAAGTAGGTATTAAACCCAATAATTGGTTTCAATAATTGGCATGTCTTAATTTAGTTTAACACTACATAAAACTATGGCAAATTTTCGGTAAGTAGTAATTTAATCAAGGATTATTGCTTTAAGTATACTTATTTCTGCAGCTGGAAGTACTAGGATAAGAAAGTGCCAGTAATATATGTCGTCGGCGAACGGTTAATGTGTTCGCGCTTCAATGGAGATCCAGCACCAATTTATGCCAACGTCGCTTTTTCTTATCGACGTGTTATTACGTAATTCGACGTTTTCGCACCACATTAGCTCCGGGGTAATCATCGATAAATTCGATAAAAGTGAGTTTCTTCAATTTAATGTTACTGTTGTGCAAAGCTAATTTTCGAAATGCTGGTTCGTTATACTGATTCATCACCCAATAGTATGTAAGTAGTCTTCTTCTTATCCAGTACACTCTTGACAGAGCAGTCGTGATCACTATGCAGTAGTTGTAGTACTGCCGGGGGCAGATGTGATGCGCCTCGCGATGTTTCGCCACCTTTGCCTGCTGGAGGTCTTCTGCTGCACTGTTTCTGTGAACCTCCGATGGCAGACTTGATCTGGTCAGTCCAACACGATGACTTTCCGCGCGGTCTGGTGCCTTCCACTTTTCCTTGCACGACATGGCGTTCTAAGGACTGATTGTCAGATTGGACAGAATGTAAGCATACGAGATTGTACTATTTAAAATAGACGCTGCTTGATACCGAGTTCTCGACGAATCGAGACTTATGTTAGTAGCATGCTTAAGTGCTAAGCGAAAATCACATTCGCAATTTTTTGACAAAATGTCTCAGCTACAGTGGGAATCGTGCTCGAGTCCCCAGTGGTCATCGAGGATCGTTCGGCTAAGCAGCACGGCACCCGGTGCGAATGATCAGGGAACGTAGGTTCGATCAATGAATTCGATAATGAACAATTTTTTCTCTAAAAACGTACGTACTGTTATAATCCCAAAACGTTTTATTTAAAGCAAGATGTTTAGAGTTAGTTTGCGTGGTGATTCTAGGATATTTTGGGAATGCTCGCCAGGCACCCATAAATAGAAAATCTGTCGCAACCCTCATCAGACGAAGCAAGAATACTATTCGGTTTGTAACTAAATAAAACTTACACACTAAAATACTAGCAACATGTTTCTCTACGGAATAAGTATGAGTACTTGAATGAGAGTTAGCTATATTTCGTATTATAACCTTACTCTTAAGAGCCGAAACACAACAAACTACAATTGTATTACTTTATCTTATTATGTCGATACATATTATTATTATTTTAAAGCAAGTAGTATAGTATTATTATATGTTCTATGACATGACGATTCATAGATAGATTCATAATACATATAATAATACTAAGGTCATAGGGTACATTCTCAAGTGTTGGTAAAGTTTCAACTTGAGGTCAGTTTAAAAACTCAAAAAATAAAATCGAAGCGCAGTTATTCTTATACACTTGAACTGCAATGTTTGAGTGAGTTAGAGAGTGCGCTCACAACACACTCACACTCCGATGGATGTGACACGGTGGCGCGACGGGGTACCTGCTAACGACCCCAGTGACAAACACGCGTTTACTTTGCTGGAGTGGCTTGTGTAAACTCGGGGCGTAGCGCAGCAAATGACGCGGCACTGATGCGCCACCTAACGATTTCTACCCTTTTTATCGCAAGGCTTCTCGCAGACGACCGCTTTAAAATGTCACTACTCGTGTTTTAGTTGCACGGAAATTTTGGCACAGACTTTCTAACGAAATGTGAACTGTATTGCAATTGCGCTTATTAATACGATACGAATTTAGTAACTGAAATTTTTACGAAAGAAACTACCCCAGCATAATCTAATTCGAAAATCGAGCTAGACATAACCACAAAAACAACCAACAGCTTTGAAGAATACAATAGCGTACTGTAATGTATGAACCGGTCCACTGCTGAGCACAGCCTCCCACATTAAGGAGGGGTTCGCCATAAACCCTACCGTTGGCTGGCGTCTTGGGGATCGCAATGTAAGATAGCAGTTCCTCAGAAGGCGCTGCGGCCAACCTTCCAGTATTAAAATTTTAGTCACCTCTTACGATTATATGCACAGACGTGGGATGCCGGGCTAGACTGCCAATCTCCCTCCCGCCATCTGTTCCCGTACGGGAACAGATGGCGGGAGGGAGATTGGCAGTCTAGCCCGGCATCCCACGTCGCCATCTGTTCCCACGGGAACAGATGTCGGGAGGGAGATTGGCAGTCTAGCCCGGCATCCCACGTCTGTGCATATAATCATTATGATTTAACCTATATGTCAACAGCATATGAACATGTTAAGCCAAAAAAAACGCATAAGAGAAAATTTTTAAAATTGTGTTTCATCTCGTGTTTGTAATATTGGTGAATCAGTGGATGTGTTGATAAAGTGTTAGTGAATGTGTATCTCCCTATGACGTTTTAGTACAGTAGCCACACCATACTTGACTTTGAGACATGACTTGGACGTGACGATTGTCACTACTTATTCGTTGTGAGTATTTTTTTATAATTAAGTATCTGTCTATGAACTGAACATATTAATTTTTAATTCACCAGGTGTATTACGCGTTTGTCTTAATATTAGGTCTGGTAGATCAAATGCCGCGCGCCCGTTGAATAAACGATGATTAAGAATTTTAGGTTTATCAAATTAAATACATATGATATATGAAAAACACGTCACACTTCAGTGTGAAGCGTGACGCGACCGCGGCGGACGTACCACACTCAAAATCCTGAGGAAGGCTTCCGGTAGAAGCCGAAACATTGTCGAAAGCGATATCGACTCATAGTAAGTTCACGCTCAAACACCCGTGTTTTTCATATATTAGATATAAATATGAGCGTAAGTTTTTATAATATGATAAATACATATACATTTGCATATGAAAAGTCTAAACAATAAAAACGTACAACTTGTTTGTTACTAACATTTTTGCATGGTGTTAGGGCTTTTCGTGAATGTCCGCCTGGGCACCACCTGCACCACCTTCAAGAAGAAAATCTGTCGCCAAGCACCTAACGGTGTGTTCTAGGTTAGCCTGAATGAAATCTTCGACCGTGAAATAGAGTTCAAAGGTTAGCTTAACAACTAAAAATAAAAACAGAAGAAGCTTTGAGGATTGTTAGCAATTTTTCCAATAACAATTTATTGAAACTTGACTAACCAGATGAACAGCGAACGAATAACTGCAGTTCATCTAGCAACATTACGTATATCGTAGTTTTCAAATTAACAATCAATTACTATCGTCCAATTTAAAATGTTCATTAAAACGATTTTCATTTGGAAATTGTGTACTTGTTTATCCGTACACATACAACAACTAAGTACGAGCGTGATTATCTACCCATGCAGAATTTAGTGTAGTATCAGATCTTATTCCAAATATATCATATTGTATCGTAATTGTATTGTAATTTTGATAAATAATATTCACGCTGTCACTAAAAATAAATAACTTACTTATATCAGCATTAATAAAACGTTTATAGGTACAGTCGATGTTGAATAGTTAACACATCCTGTGTTAAAAATCCTGCATGCTACCTACAGACTCTAAATATTAATTTCTAGAGCTTACGTTAGGACGGCTGAGCCCGCATTCATTTATTTTTACATTTCGTAATGCTAAGCCGACCTTGATAACCTGCAAGCGAAATAGCTCTTTCTATCAAGATAAAACCTTTCAAATTACCCCAAACTTGTCTTGCTTACGTGCGGTCGGGCCAGAGGATCTGTAAAAATTCTCGTATTCCCTTTTTCATGAGACCTGGAAAGAGGTCAAAGTGAATATTATTCCCAACTTTGAAAAGGGTGTATGTTGCTTTTGAGAATTAATTTTAATAAATAATTCACTCGTAAGTTTTAAAACTATATCAGTTCAATATTCTAAAAAAATAAAGCTGTTAGACGTAATTTATTTATGCACTCAAACTAATCTAAAATGAAGTACAAAAGCTTTGTTTATACTAAAGGGCAAACTATTATACATACATATCATTCAAAAAAAATCTTTTAAAATAAAATTTAATCTGTTCAACTGGTAGTTTAAGTTTTAGTCGTCGTCTAAATTAGTGCTAAGTATCTTGACTTAAAATTTTATATCAAGATATTTTTTTTTGAATTATCGATATTATGTGTCATATCAATTTGGACCTTAGAAAAGAAATAGTTATTTGTTATACAAGAGTGCAAAGTTGCTTTTTAACCGCGTGTTCAATTTTGATGACCGAGCAAGCGAAGGATTCTAAAATTGAATCACGAGCGCAGCGAATGACTCAAAATTAGAATCCTGAGCGTTAGCGAGGGAATCAAAAGAGCACGAGGTGAAAAATCTTTGCACTCGAGTGCAACACGTAACTTTTCATTCCACCTCAGCGAGGAAATGACTAAATGCAAAAATAAAACGTTTACAATCACAAGATAGGTACACTTTTATTTCAGTTTAGGTATTAATTAAAAAAAAGTTGTATGATATATTCGGCACCATAGAGGTAGCAGTAAATAGGTTTAATGTTTTTTTTAATTCACAAACTTAGTGCACACGATGTTCTAAATTCAATTTACTTTATCCTCTAGAGAATAAAAACGGCTTTTCCACTCAGATATTGAAGATTAAAAATACTCTTTCCGAGATGGTGGGATGAAAAATAACTTATATACCTAATTTTAACCTAATTTTAGTTTTATGATGTATAGCAGAGTCACGACGTTTTAATGAAATTTATTCAATCCTTGCTTCCGTTCGCGGTTTTGTCTTTTTTTTTTATTCAGAATAGGTTCGCGTTTGACCACACCTTGCCTGATGTTAAGCATTGATGTGGTCTAAGGTGGAGCACGCTTACCTAGAAGAAATCTATTCACTCTCGATTTGGAGACATCCATGTTGTATTCATCGGGAAAAACAGACCATGGAAAGTAGTTCTACTCTTTCGCAGTACGCACTAGAAAAGTGGAAGCGAAGCGCTTCGTACGAGTCCTGGGAATATCGACCATGTACGGGTGGCGCCTCTCCGTTTGTTTGGACGTCCGATGGAAGAAGGGGGAGGGCGGAAATAAGTTCTTGTGCACATTCACCGAAATGTATCCGACATAGAAAACGGTTAAAATATCCATGTCCAGGATCTGTATACCAAGTTTCATAAAAGCTTTCAGCCGTTTCGGAGGTGTGTGGCAACTAACACAAATACTTTCACCCGCATTTATATTTAATATATGTATATTAAGAACATTGCTACAAAGATTTCAATATAACTTATGTAGAAGTCTTAGCATCACTACAGCTATTTTCTAGCCATAAAACAGAAACGAAAAATAACAACTGATCAATAACAAATTCACTTATTTTTGTAGTAGAAATTAAATAAGTGTTCCAATAAAGTAATATAATAAGTATTGACATCTAATCGTATCGATCAAAGTTTTGTAAAGCCAAATTAATTGGAAGAGGTTTGATCCACTGAGTTGATATAATATATAATGGTTGTAATTTGATCTAAGCGAGACCATGTCTCTTGGCCAAGATGCCTTTTGTCGGCTCATAATTAATAGCACCACCCCATTGTGGATATACTCGGGGAGAGCAAACCTCCTTTGTCTTTACCCACTAAGCTTCAGAGATTTGCAAGAAATCACTTAGCTTCATATTTTGATTTATTCATTACGAATTGGTCCATGGTGCTTGGGACAAATGTATAACGTCCGTCATAATGAATCTGAATTTGGGAAGCGAAAAAAACTTATGCAGGGTGCGGCAGGGATGCAAATGTTAAGATTAAGCGGCAGGGATGAGAAGAATGAGAAGATAATGTGTGGTGTAAAAGTAGCACTCGTAACAGAAAATCTGGAAGTAATAGAGCGAAGCTTGTCTCGTCGTCCTTAGTCTATCAGCGTTCGCTGCAGTTGTGACTTTGATCGACAGTCTTCTTCTACGATGCGGGTCAGGTATGAAGAAGCGTACTAGACGTACCTACAGGGGCGAGTAAGAAGCGGTTCACCTATCCCTCTTTCCTTGTGACTAGGGGAGAGTTGGCAGAAACTCCATTGGCTTACAAGTCTCTGCAAGTCTGGGGAATGACCTTGATGAGCAAGATCGCCCCTTTACAAGCACAGAGGCCTGGTGCGTCGGGTCCTACCACCGGGACGAGATGATGAGGACGATTGCGTTAGCATTTGCCATATTTGAATCAGATTGTTGCAAATTTGGAAATTTGATTTTGGTCTATATACAATACTTATTTGCATTTCAAACTGGATGAAGTAAGAGTCACATCCTAGTACTTATATCTATTCAATAATTGCCTTGATAAGTTTGTATATTACCCTGTTGTTGTCTGCACTCTAAGCCATATGCGCCTAAGCCACTGCACCAAGACATATATTATGTAGATAATATATGAAACGGACATAGGGCACTGCTTATCCCAATTAAGTGCTTAGTTTCTGAGGATTATACGCATTTGGCATGAATTAAGATTTTCCAATATAAATAAACAAATGAATTAAAAATATATGATATACGCAGTACGAGCGAACATATAAAGCGGCGAAGAATAACGGCCTATAAAAACAATCAAACTAGAGCTGGCTCTTTTAAAAGGCTAATGAGCGCTCGTCCACATAAAAGACGAGGAACTGAAGAGCCGCGTTAAAGTTTGATTGGGTTTTCATAGTCCGAGGCGGCTGAGAGCACACACATATCGTGAAACTTTATTGCGTCTTACTGCTATACGTCGCCCTCTATCGGACGTGGAAGTAAAACTACAGACAACAGGATTAAAGATATGTAGTTAGCTTTTTATATTAAAGATTTTTTTTACTTTAACGCTTTTTTAGTGAACTTGCGCGACTTTCTGATTGTAAGAGGTAAAAATATACTATCTATAGTTTCGTGTCTGGTCTGGTATCGAACCCAGAATGCGAGGCTCTAAGGTTGTAAATTACTCTGCTCGCCTAACGAGGCAGTCACATTTTTTATTATTATTAATACAATACCTGTATCCGTATATCTTATACCCTAATACAATAGAGTTGTTTAGTTATGATTAATTCTGTTGCTATTCAATGACATAAATAATATGGTGTAGCGCTTATGAACTCGCTCTGAGAACAGTGGTATAATTAAAATTGATAATTTGGGGCACAAGCACTTAAGAACATACATACATATATAATACATTTTTAAAGCACAAACTGGGCTTGCCAGACATTGTAATTTAAAAAATATGTATGTATAATAATTAAATAAAATATTAATTAAATAAAATATATTAATCAGATGTATGCAAGAACAACAAAAAAAGAAAAACTTTCTAATGGCGCTTGCGATGTGCTCTTGAAGCTTGTGTTGGTAATTTAAAACACTTTAGAATAATAACTAAGAATAAATCTAACGCCAGAATTAAAAAAGAAGCTACTTCATTCTCATATATAAAATTTTTCAAGTAGATTTTTCTTATAACGTGCAATGTAAAAACTTTTAATTAAACAACTTTAAACGGTTTAAATCGCGTATATTTGTCCCGACGTTTCAAACACTTTGCAGTGATCACTACAATTACTAAGTGTTACAATCGCGAAAACCTAAGACAATATTATAAAAACTTTTACCCCATATACTCGTATATGAATATTATGATGTACATACAATGTATAGTACGGTTCGATTTATTTATTTATTCTTAAGTATTTTAATAAAGTAAAATGTCACTAATGTATTTTTTATTATGGCATAAAATAAATACACATCAGTCCGTGTAAGATATTCAAAAAAGTTTTCGGAAAAAGATAACAAAGTAACACGTTTTCTTAAGCTTTTAATAATGTATGTAACCATATTCAATAAACATTGTCTCTCCCTAGTGCAAAGGCTCGTAACGAAACACGAAACGTTTTGTTTTACGATCTCATAATAACACAATAACATAAGCAATTTATTATTTTCACACAAAAACGGCTACAAACTTTCACTATATTTTAGTTGACATCGTTTTCATATCGTGGGATTCGATCAAAATCGGAATATTTCCACGAAATTCAGCTTATTGGATATAAATCCGGTATAAAATGGGCTCATACCTATTCAGAGGTTAGCTCTGCTATAGCTTTATGCTTATATTATCTTTGTATATCATACGAACGTACCGTACCGTTGTAATGCAGAAAAAATGGAAAGAGAATTGCTGGAGAAATGGAAGTATGTATTTTATATGCACAGATTTCCTTTGATATTATGCAAAGTAAATGAAACAAAGCCTGACAAAAAGTTTTCTTTCTTACATTAGGTAATTAAATTAGAAATAAAAAGGTACAGAACTCAAACTTGCTATGCTTTTGCCTAATAACCATTTGAGCTCAAATGAGAGTTAGTACGAGAACGAGTATAATGTTTGCAGTTTTTTATAGGTACTATATTATGTCCAAAGCGGTGCGCGAACTTTTAAACTTGAAATATATATCGAAAACAGGGGACCCAATTTTTATCACACGTAGCTACGAGTAATAACAATAGAATAGAATAATTATTTATTGCTACAAAGAAGAAATTAAATGATATACAACTTCTTACAAACAACATACAGCTTTTAGCATAAGGAATATAAGTACTCAGTTTGAGTTATGCCCATTTTCATACATAGAGGCTACAGTGCCACGATACAGAATGAAATAGACATTGTTTACAGTGATGGCTCAGTGGCATTGGCTATGGATTGCCACGCAACAGGTCCATGGTTAGAGTCCTGCCGTGGACTTGAGCTTCACCGCATGGTGGAAGGGCATTTTGCGAATATCCGCCTTGCTAGTTACCACCCTCAAGTAGATAACCTATCGCCAAGCACCTTACGGAGTGTTCCAGCAGCTGTCCTTGAGTGCCAGTAACTCTAAGTTAAGCCTGTTTACACTTAAACCACAATATCACTTACCATCAGGTGAGATTGTGGTCAAAGGCTTACCTACCAGCAACAAAATAAAAAACACACACATAGATAACGGCTTCAAACTTAAATTACACCTCTAATGTCGTCGGGAGTACAGACAAAATGTTCTAAGTTGGCTCTTTCATTTCAGTTTCTCTCGTTTGTTGTTTAGGGAGGACATAGATGCTGGCTACCGCCTGTGCGGTCGTCCAGCTCCACCGGGTTTTGGGCGAGGGCCTGGCCCTACAATAGCCCGGGAGGGAGAAGTGCCGAAGGCACTTCTCCCGAGACGGGCGTAGAAGGCGAAAAGCGCTTTCTACCTCCGTCTCCTGCGGACGCCGAAAACGTACCGCTATTATAGGAGGGGTTGACAGCGAGCTCAAGGGCACCACTGTGGTTCGGACCTCGGCTTGTCTCGCTGTCGAGAGACATGGGGGGGATCGGAGCAAAATGCCTCTGTGCAACTGCAGTGTTGCACAATTGGGCCCTACTGAATAATACTCTTTGACTATTTGGAGAGCAATTTATCGTGACCTTGTTTTTGCCTCGAGCTCGCCGGCGAGCTCGGTGTTTGATTGTGTGACCTCTGATTACCTCACACCTGGGGATTTTACCTCGACGACTTGCGGATAACGCTAAAGCTGCCAATGTAATGGCTGCGATGGGGTCATCCGGGTCGTCTAATACCTGCCGTGGTCGGCGACGGGGGGGTTTGAAAAATGGGATAGAAGAGGCAGTCGAGTAGTTCGATGCCTGGACAACCAATGGGTTCGGGTGGTGGGGCGCTCGATCACCTTTAATTGGAGTATCGGCGGGCGCAGTCCTTATTGAACTGCGCTAGAGAGGGAAGGTTAAAGTCGCAATGCAACTCGGTGTTCCGGATATACCACGGGGCGCCGGTTGCATTACGAAGAAAACGGTTTTGGATGACTTGAAGTTTGTGAAGGTGGGCCTCACTAGCATGACTAAACACTACTGATGCGTAAGTCATGATGGGGCGGATGCAGGCAGTGTAAAGTGTCTTCTTATTACTAAGAGACATTTTACTCTCTTTGCGAAGTAGGGGACCAAGGCGACCCATTACGAAGGCCGCTCTGTTACGGACGGTTGTTATGTGATCGTTAAAGGTGAGATGACGATCAAGGGTGACTCCGAGGTATTTTGTTCTAGGAACCCAGGGAATGGGTTCGTCGAACAAAATAAGCGGTTTCGG
Source organism: Plagodis dolabraria (assembly GCA_963854805.1). NCBI lineage: Eukaryota > Metazoa > Arthropoda > Insecta > Lepidoptera > Geometridae > Plagodis > Plagodis dolabraria. The sequence goes on along the minus strand of OY978459.1, from coordinate 12,489,815 downwards.
GTAAGGGGAGCGTGTCTTCTCAGTAAAGCACATAGCTGTGCTTTTAGCTGGGTTGACCGCGATGCGCCATTTACGGAACCAGTCACCGATCTCGGTGACGGCCCGTTGAATGACGAAATAGGACTGTCTGTTGATATGCCACCCAGTGGTGTAAATGGCGGTATCGTCCGCATATTGGGCTAGGAATACTTTGGGCTGAGAGCGTGGGATGTCACTGGTATACAGTGCAAAGAGAATAGGTGATAGCACGGAGCCCTGAGGGACTCCGGCTCTGACTGGGTGGGGGGAGGAGAGGGTGCCTTCCACGCGATAGCGAAAGCTTCTGGCTTTAAGGAAGTCTTGTAGGATGAGCACAAGACGTTCTGGCACGCCAAATTGGTATAGCTTGTAGATCAAGCCATTGTGCCAGACTTTGTCAAAAGCTTTCGCTACGTCGAGGAAGACTGCTAGCGTAGTCTGGGGTTTGGGGTACTTATTGAAGCCCTCAATGATGTGCTCCGTGAGGCGGTGCACCTGTTGGACGCATGAGTGTCCGGGTCTGAAGCCAAACTGCTCATCTGGGATAAGGTGGTGTTCCTTAGCATGGGACTGGAGACGGTTTGCAAGTAACCGCTCGTAAAGTTTGCCTAAGGCACTGAGGAGGCTGATGGGGCGGTAGCTGGTGGGGTCAGATGAGCTTTTGCCTGGTTTGTGAATGCCAATGACATTTGCACATTTCCAGGTGTCTGGGAATAAGCAGTGGCTCATAGCAGCATTGAAGATGCTGACTAAGTGAGGATGAGAGGAGGAGAGAGGTTTTTAAGAACCCTGTTGGAGATGCCATCGGCACCGGGGGACTTGCGCGGTCGGAGAGCCTTGATCAGTCTCTCCACCTCAGCGTAAGTCGCTAAAGTGATTGGTGGGAGTTCAGAGGTGACCACAGAGCTTTTACGTTCGACTTCAGCATCCACCGAATCGAGGTGAGCTTGGTCAACGTGATCTACGTTAGGGGAACACTGAGCCTCTAGGCTATCAGCTAGGCACTCAGCTTTGTCTTCGTCAAAGAACGCTGGGACTAGTGGGACTGGTCTGTATAAGGGAGGCATGTCGTTGTGGTTACTTTCTTTCAAACCTCGCGCCAAGTCCCAGTAAGCATGATGGCTTGGCACGAGGTTTGAAAGTTTATCGCCCCATTGTTGATCACGCAACTCAGACATGCGACTTTGAACCATGCGTTCAAAGTGGCGTTTCTTAGTTTTGTTCTCTTTACTGGGGTAAGAGTCGTAATGTCGGGTCACTGCTTTACTCTCCGTCACCAATCGTCTCACATCCGCTGGAATGACAAGGCGCCGGTCGTCCGGCACTATGACCTCCTTTGCAGATGCACCTACTACGGTGGAGAGGTGATTGGTGAACGAATCGATCGCAAGGGTTACGTCATCTTTTGTCAGGATGTCGTCAGGGATCTTGTCAAGGTCCGGTGAACTGATAGCCTTTAGGGCATCGCCTACTTGCTTCCAGTTCACTATCATCTTAGTGGGGCGGGGGAGGTCAGTCGTTGGGTCGGGACCTAGTCGCAGTATAATGGGTCGGTGGTCAGAGTGAAGCTCGTGAACCACTTCTATGGAGCGTAACCGGAGTGTTACGCCTCTGAGTAGTGCCATGTCAAGCAAGTCAGATCGGTGGTCTTCCATATAAGGGTAGTGAGTGGGCTCAGTGGGCGCAATTATGTCAAAGTTAAGTTCTGCGATTAGGTTTTCAAGTGCAATACCTTTGGGATTGTTGACGTTACAATTCCATAGGATGTGCTTACTGTTGAAGTCGCCAATCAGAATGACGGCGCTTCCTAATGAGAATAAGGCTTCTAAGTCAGCTCGGACGATCGGCTTGGAGCAAGCTTGGTAACAGGACGCTATGACTATAGGTTGATGACCAGTCATAGCTAGGAGGCAACAAGATGCTTCCATATTAACAAGAGTCGGGGTAGGTAGGGGAATGCAGTGCAGGGACCTTTTGTAATAGATAAGAGTGCCTCCCCCACGGGAGTTCACTCTATCATCACGTACCGTTCTGTAATTGGCAAACCTAGGGTTCGCCTTCCCCGGTTTTAGAAAGGTTTCCTGCACGCATATGATATCGATAAGGTGGGTACAACAAAAGTCGTGGACGAGGTCACGTTGTCTGAAGAGGCCGTCAGCGTTAAATGACGCTAACGAAACTGAGTACGGTTTCGTGCGTTCGGTTGTACTACCCATAGTGGTTGTACTGGGGAGGGGCCTGGGGGACGAAGCGCTTAAGGGCACGGATTGGATCACGTCCGCTGGGGATTGAGCGTATTGCATCTTGTGGAATAGCTCTTGTACCTCATTGATGTCAACCGACATAGCCAGATCGCTGACTAGGTTGATTGCCTCTTGAAGAGGGGCAGCCATCAATGGCATAGGGGGAGCTTGTGGCCGGGAAGCGGCGTGGGGAGGGGCGCGAACGGTGTTGGCAGCGGGTGCCGGGAGCGCGGGGCGAGCCGGGGCCGGTGCGCGGGCAGGGGCCGCGGCGCGGGCGGGTGCGGGAGCGGGCGCGGGCGCGCGGGCCGGGGCGCGGGCGGTAGCGACGGTCTTAACCATACTGGGTGGTTTAGACCATGCGTTACGGGCTGGGAGCGGCGCGGGTATTACCTGTGAGGCAGGTACTACCGTTAGTTTAGGGCTTACCCGTTGGTAACGGTCATAAGAGGGACGGGTCGGCCTATGCCTTGCCACCCTGTGGTTCACTCGTGGTGCTTTAGGGCAACCACGGTAATTCGCGGTATGCCCTTGAGCACCGCATAGAACACAACTGGGTGGGTCCGGCGAATCCCGGGTGCGAGTGCACGCTGCTGTCGCGTGATCGCCTAGGCACTTAACGCACCTAGCGCGAGCGAAGCAGAAACGGGAGGCGTGCCCGTATAGTTGGCAGTTATGGCACTGCGAGGGACTCCCATTCTTGTATGGGGCTTGGACATCGAGTCCTGAGAGGCCACAGACCTTTTTTAAATTAAAAATGGCCTTGCCTTCAGGTGTACGATCTAGTACTACGAGTACTAGATCGTAGGGACTGCGGTCCTTCCCGCTGTACATGCGGTGAACTGCATGTACGGGGAAGTCTTGTGCTTTCAGGTCGGCACATACCGAGTCGGTATGTACCTCCTTGGGCACACCGCGGATGACAACTCGGAGGACTTTCTCCTCTTCGAGCGCATAAGTGTGAAAACTTATGCTCTCTTTACGGAGGAGCTTTGTTAGCGCTCTGTGGTCGCTAATGGTGGACACTTGGACTAAAAGTCCAAGTGTCCACCATTAGCGGCCCTGCTGCGTGGAGCGGGCATTAGTATAATGGATCCCACGATCCGAAACTAAACGGGACAGCATGTCCCATTTGGTTTTGTCCTGAATGAACAGGGGCGGAGGCGGTTTTTCGCGGCGCGCGCTCGCGTCCTCGGCAGTGGTGGCCGGAGCGGAGGGAGGAGACGCGGGGCGCGGGGCGGGGGTCGGCTTCTTGCCGGAGGCGGGGGCCTTAGCGGGTGCCTTGGCGGGAGGGGCGGAAGTTGCGCAACTAGCGGCTTTAGGAGCACGCTTGCGTTTTCTATCTACGACGGTATAGCCGTCGTTATCTGAGTCCGAGTCGGTGCGTAAGGCGCGACTCGGATCTACCTCCATCTCCGCTTCGGAGTCCGAAGTGGGCTCGACAACGGCGATGGAGGGACGGGTGCTCGCTGGCCTCCCGATCGGTGAGCGCGAGCGAGACCTCTCACGGGGAGGGGCTGCCACCGTGCGTCTGTTGTCTGGGCCCGGAGCGGGCGAAAGCGGACTGTCCTCTGAGAAGGACCGGGTCAGAGGAGGGACGTTGGCCTCCGGGATTGAAGTCCCGGAGGGAGCAATAAGAGTGTCCGTGAGGCGGGCACTCGCTTCCTCTTCGAGGAGTTGCATATGAGCAACATACAGATCGGGGTGGCGGAGGGCGAAGGTCTGAAGGACCTGCACCTCACCGTTAGAGGGACGGAACTGCATCCTGAGGGGAATACTCAGGACGCCCTATCAAGGGTTTGAATTCCCTCACACACCTTGTGAGCTCACTGTGTGAGAGGGAGTGTGTACCTAGGGTGTGCCCTAGTTGTGTACCCTCTCCGAGCTTTTTTCTCGGCGGAGAGGGGTGCTCCTAAGCGCTACTCCGGGGTTGACTAGGGGCGACCCCAAGGCCAGTTATCCCGGAGCCCAGCTTGCTTCGGCTGACCCGTGAAGCGGGAAAGGCCACGGTGCAAGGTTAAACCAAAAATTCGACAGTTGCCGTTGTCACCGTAGGGTGTCACACTGCGACCGCAGCAAATGGCGGATTTGATCGTTCAGACGGGTTTGGCTGACGCTACCCCACGCCTGAACGACGTCGCTTAACAGCACAAAGTGTGTTGTTACGCGCACTGTTACAATGTTGTGTCGAGTAGTAAAGTTGTGAAATGCGCACCGAAAAGTGCGGTCAAAACAAGACCACCAGCCCGATATGATGTTGTTCCGAAACAAGGGACTTGGGTAGGTGGTAATGCCTGACGTCTTAGAGCGCCTCTGCGCGACGGCACGGCGAGCTCGTAGCTCACGTTGCACGGCGTTCGGCGGCTGCTCAGCTTCTGCACACAAAACAAAACTTCGTCAGGACTGCGTATTCCAAGGCACTGGTCTGCAACTAGCGTCGGAACGATGACCCGAGTGAGACGGCAATAGTGCGGGGACTATTGCGGTCTCACTGGGAGATACTGGCGGAGCTGTAGACAGGTGTGCACGGCGTGGCGGCACAGGTTGGAATGTGCAGTTTCTCTCAAAATCAAAAGTATTTTCAAAGTAACAATGACGCAAGCAATATCATCGAAGAATAAGGGTATCCAAATTTGTTCTGGACCAATAAACCCGTGGCGGTATACAAACAACTAAACAAGACAGGGCCTGAAAAATAGTTTGCATGTAAAGCTCTAATATGGTTTACGTGATCAGGATGTGTAACTAGGCATCTGTTGAGAGCTTGGTTTCCAAACTGAATTTACACTTTGAATGGCTGACAACGTCGTCCTGAAGGTAATTGTACACCCAAATAATCATTATGGGAAACAGGGGACAGTGTTGACACACCGCAATCGCAAACATTCATTCGTAACACAATTTCGTATTTATATTGCTCAGTGTAAAGATTTGTATGCTACATTTGAGTGCCGTAATTTTCGAATTTTTCGGACGTTTCGTGAACAAATTGGATCACTGACAATAATTTTACGTGAGAATTTCTTTCCTTGTGCAAATTCAAGTTGTTTACTGTCAAAAGAAGGTCGCGAGTATTCATTTGCTGAGGCGACATCTCATTAGACGTTTATTTCATGCCTACACAATTTGTAGACGCTTTTTATGAGGTGGGCTTAAACAAATGTTACGATGATGAATTTTATTTTCTGGCTCAAGAAGTTTATTTTATTTCAGACCAAATATATGTATAATTTGTAATACAATCTAACTTCCTTCCTTGAGGTTTCATTTCGTAAACCTGAACAAAGAAAAAGTTTAAGCGAGCTTTTTTAAGTTATTATCCCGGTGACAAGGTGAAGGCAGATATTTTGATATCACTGTTGGCCATGCCCTTTTAGTGTTAAGGTTATCAAAATAAATCTCAAGTTTATCTTAGCATTTTTTGGCTGAGCATCTGTAGACAGGGTAATTAATTTGTATTCGTTGAATAACTTTTATATTTTGTTTTTCAACTAGTTTGTTGACTAGTAGTATAATTAATAATAGAAGTCCTATGGCCATATTTTATGAGTGAGAAAATTTTGCGTTAGTATATACGCCGGACCAATAAGACTTTCCTTTCTTACTGTTTGGCTTGAGCTGTGCTTACTGCCAACACCCGATTTTTGATTCTATTCAAGAACTTTAAAATTACAATGTTGTATATTACTGCAATTTTTGTTAATAATTACGACACAACAATTTTATTTCAACAATTATTATTTTAAGTAAGATTTGACATCTCCACGCTAAGCAGGAGTGTAGGGGTCTTTTTTTAAACTTTTACTCGAGAGATCGCAGTGCTTCAGAAGGCGCTGCTACTCATCTGGTATTTTCCTTTAGTCGCCTTTAACTCATCTCATTTGAACATATGTTTCATAATAATATCATTATTTTAGCCTGGAAAACACTGATTCCTTCACAATATGCCTCATCACAGATAAAGTAAAGTAAAATAAATTTTAATTTCACAGAATGTATAAATTTACACATTTAATGTATGTTATATGGCATTAGCTTATCTAACTGTGAAAATTATGAATATCTTATATTATAATTGACCGAGCGAAAACTTATTTTGAGCGAAGCGTCTCTGCTTCAACTTTGACAAAAATGAATTCGTATGCCCGGTTATTATCCTCTACAGGTCGCATTTCTCAACCGATTCTCACGAAATTTTGTGAGCAGGTCTGATAAATCCTTTTTTTTGTCGATTCTGTTTTTGTATATTATTCAAAATGACGGGATATATGTTATGAGGTGTTGAAAGTATGGACGCCTGCGCTTAATTTAATCACAATATCCTGATACGCACGTCAGTTGCCTTAAAGTGATAGGCTCTCTCTCTCTCCCTCGTATTATCAATTATTTATTTTCCATGTTTTTGTAGCCAGTGTATTAATTAGACATAAATACATTACCAAGTATGTAAAATTATTGTATATTTACTACTTACATATCTATTTCTCATACAATTAGCCTTTGCTGGGGCCCGCGTGTCATTGATTTTCTTGGACATTAGTGCAATAAAATCACATAAGTATCTAGATTTTTGGATTTCTTGACCCATTCTCCCAATAGCATGCGCAGTGAACCTTTATTCAATTGTAAGCTATGCAAGGGCAGAGTAGCGAGGTCTACAGCTCGAAGAGCCACTGGTTAATGTAATGTAGTACACTTTATATTATCAGTGGGCTCCAAATTCGGCTAGATCTGTATCATGGGGACTCGAAAGACCTTACTCAAGCGTAACAGAAGGTAGGTTAACCCATTGCGAATATAGATGATATAAACATCAAATAATATTTTTTTTTTTACCGGCGGTATGCCTTTATTAAACAAAATACTATGAACTATATACAACACTACAGCTACTACAATAAAAGCATTTAGACACCTATAAGTCATAGCAGACTCATAGGCAGTCCAAATGCTCCAGCCCACTCCCAGTTGGCAGCGTGCCCAAATTATTAAATAATATTGATAATTAGGCAGTAGTTTTTCATCCTTGCTAAATTTTGTTTCGATTCATGTCGAATAAAAATCATTAAGAGTAGAAAAACAAAAATAAAAACACAATAAAAACTTAAGGTAGCTCCCATCGTAGACTAGAAATTCTAAACATTATTGTTCCATTAGTGATATCTATATAATTCGCCGAATAGGAGCTGGAGGCATCTGTAGTGACAGATCCATTTATTATGCAAAACCTACAAATGATTTACGTCTAATTTTCACGGCTTGGGACATTTTTGTTTCAAATACACAAATAAAATAAGTAAAAGTTTAAATTAAAGCTTACATAATACTGGTATGGTATCGGGAATCTAGATATGTAACTTAAGCAGTATCTTGTAGAAAATCATTTATAAGTTATACAATCTATCAACGCTTCTGATATAATTAATGCCACGTACAACTCATGTAATTGTGCTTATAAACAGCTCATTTGTTCAATTCGCGTTTATCTTATGTAGATTCATTATTTAAGATAAAGGTTTCGTTTTCATATTTATTGTTATCAAATGGGAAAAACAAGTTTCTAATATTAAATAATTTCGAAGAAAAAATTAAATGGTGATCAACCCACGATGTTCAGTACTCAGAAAGGTCCCTTACTTAGACACGTGATTTTGAGTTGCGACTGATGGTAGATCAGAATTTACCTAAAATATTATTGTTCTGAGAATACTTTTTTTTGAAGCGCTCGTAGCGAAGTTTGCTTGGCCATTCTGAATCGATCAGCAAAGTTAAGCAATGTCCGCCGCGGTCAGGAGTTGGATGGGTGACCGCTGGTGACATTACTACTGAGCCCTTCCGTGCTTCGTAGGGCACGTTGAGCCGTCGGTCCCGGTTGTTGTTTTAGGATGGCAGCCGTTACAGCATGATGGTAGGGCACTTTGCGAATGCCCGCCTGGCTAGCTACCACCCTCAAGTTGAAAATCTGTCGCCAAGCACCTAACGGTGTATTCCGGCAGCTGTCCTTGAGAGCCAGTAATTCTAGGTTAGCCTGTACAACATCTTCGACCACATCATCACTTACCATCAGGTGAGATAGTGGTCAAAGGCTAACCTATCTAGCATAAAAAAAAAAATACTATGAAGTGTATGTAACGCCACCGGAAATAGTATGTGACACAACAGTTTGAATGCTTGACAATCTTGTGTATATCCACGTCTGAACGAATATTGGATATTTTTTTTTGTTTTATATAAATCGCACACTATTCTCAAGATAATATCAAGAAGATGGTAAACTTAGTTAAAGTAGCTAAGTTTCACATTTGCTACCAGCTTTTTTCCTAGTGAGAAATTAATCACACATTATTGTTATGCTATAGATATATCTATAATGTTTAGATTCTAGATTTGCCTAGCTAGGCAATTCTAGAATTTTGTTCATCATATCATATTTACCTAGCTAGGTATGATAAATAGCAGAGTCTTCTACCTAGATCTGTTGATGAACCTAAATACGCGGAGCTAAAATTAAAAACAGGAAATGTAACTTACATAAAATTATTTGTTCTTCCAACATTTGCACCCTCACGCTTACTCACTAACACTAAACTAGCCAGATAGCATTAATTTAAGTAAACTCACGTGCTGGGGTGATGAGTTCAATTTTCCTCCTTCAAAGGTTCCTCAAGGGTCACTGATTTTGATCACTGACAATTTCCTCATATTATCAAATTATTATTATAATATATCCAAATTATCAAGTTTTAACAATCAAAAGGCAATCAGCCATTTTTCAAAATCAAAAGATTATGCGGAGCTAATCAAACACGAGACACTAACTTCAACAAGCAAAAATCAATTTGTTCAAAACTTGTATTTTCTGCTAAGTGCATGTGTATTATGTTAAGAAAATAAATATTTTAAACTATAATTACTGTTCCTTTTAAACTTTAATAACTATTAGAAGCACTTTATGGCTTCGTTGCTAGAGTCCCTTCTTTATCGGAACGGCTTTGCGGAGTAATCCTTCTACGGTAATTTTTATTATGTTACTCTGCCGAATCTGTATTAACGAGTCATTTACGGTCTCGCAACGATTTGCAACAGCCCTTAAATGTAAAGGTAATAAAAATATACGGTGGTTTTTATAAATCAGCGTTTTCAGTATGAGTTAATTGTTTAAAGAAAAGATATCTTAGCTTACGTACAAGAAATCAACAATGGCTTCCGCAGATAGAGTTGAGTAACTGAGACATGGCAAGTTATTTTGTGTTCTATAACTATTTAAAAGCGCTATAGATTTTTCACAGCGTAAAATTAAATTATAATTCAGCGTTTTAGTATAATAGAGGATGTCCCACTAATATAGGTACCAAAATTTTAAATGCCTAACTACTAATGTTTTTGACACAGACCCGTCACAAAAATGCTAAAAATGTATAGCTCTAACGGCCTCTTAATTAATTAGATTTTTTGAAATTTAACTGCACTTTAGGTACCTTTTTTTTTATTGCTGATAGGTAAGCCTTTGATCACAATCTCACGTGATGATAAGTGATGATGTGGTCGAAGGTGTTAAACAGGCTTGACCTAGAATACTCAGTTTAAGACAATAACACTCTAAATGGTAGGCTGTAAAAATATATTTGGTAAAGTTTTTCTTTATTGGAGCCCATGTTAAAATTAATTTACCTACCTAATTGAATTTCTACCATTGGACCAACGCTCAATACAAAATACATTTCAGACTTATTCTTTATTCAGACTTATTTACTTATTCTTTTGCCATTTGGGACTGGAACCATAATAACAGCTCTGGTATAGTAAAACGGCCAAATGAAATAATTTTAACAAAAGTACTTCAGCCCCGTAATAATTGTTATTACACCACGATGTACCAAAAAACCAACAATGTCGCATCGAAATTCTATATCAATAAACACCCAATTTTCAGAGCCTTTCGATATAGCTCCCAGATATTACAACTGTTTATTCAATCGTGAATAGATACGAGAATTGTTCACGTGACGTATTTAAACTGCGAGCATACATTCGACTTGTTCACAGCGTACAATACATACATATTGATTTTAACGTAGATAGTTAAAAATACATAAAATTGGGGACTGACACACAGAACAAAGAAGCATAAAACAAGTTGTTGAAATCGTTTACGTGCAAATGTAAACACTGTTATATTGTTGTTTTTACCCGACCTCCAAAAAAAGAGGAGGTTCTCAATTCGTCTGTATTTTTTTTATGTTTGTTACCTCAGAACTATGGACTGGGTGAACCGATTTTGAAAAATATTTTTTTGTTTGAAAGGTGATGCTTGTCGTTTGGTCCCATTTGAAATTTTATCAAAATCGGTAAAGCCGTTTTTGAGTTACACAAAATACCTGAAAAACATTTACCTATCTTGATGATATACTTGTTAAAAATGAATAATAATCGATCCCGTAAATCTTGCTCACTAAAAAGTGTGAAAAAAACTTTTAGCAAAAAATGGAACCGACTTCAACACCCAAAAGTGTGCTGTGTGAAATAACTTTTCGAAGTCGGTACCATGCGCACAGTTTTGTTGCGCATGGTACCGACTAAGTTTTGTGATTATAGGTACTTTTGAACTATCGTGGTACCGACTTCAACAAGTTATTTCACAGACAATTTTTTCGTCGTCTCGACTCAACGAATACTTAAAATTTGTGTAAAAAACAGTAGGTTATAAATTAGAATAAACATAGTTATATTTGTTATGCAAGACTGCAAAGATATTGTGTGTACGCGACTCCTTTCATTGAAACCTGAGGAAGCAAAAAATCAAATGTTGAAAAATGGAGTCAGCGTAGCGAAAGCTTCAAAGTTCAAGATGCAAAATAACATTGTTGCCGAGCAATACACAGTTTTCACCACATTCCAGCAAAGGAAATGCTAGAAACATAGCTGAAATAATTATTTTCCACAAAATTATTTTACGAGAGGATAAATTTTAGGCATGTGCGGAATTCGAACCTGCGGCATCCACCCCTTTAGCCGGGGTATGCTTTGACCAACTGAGACATGACAATGAGTCAAAACTCTATTTTTTCTTATCGTTCTTTAACTATCGTGTTGGGATGAAGCGTCATCTATTTTTATTGATGGGGAAAAATGCCTTCGCAGTCCCTTCCACCATGGGGACGGTGGAAGAGGATGTGTGGGACATGAAACCACTAAAACCCCCCGTGAGCAGTCCTCCGCCGAGACGGGGCAAGATAGGGTTGCGTTAGCAGTCACTATCTTGCCCCGGTGGTATGCCCGAACTCAATCGAGCTTTTGCACCTGTGGAGGGGCGACCCGGCTCACCAAGGCGACCCCCAAACGCGTGGGGCCGTGCAAGCTGGTGGAGAATCCCCCAACTCTCCACCAGTGACCCCACTACGGAGAAGGGAGGAGACAGGCGAACTGCCGCCTTAAATAAAAAAAATGTCAAAACTGTCATGCTGTTGGTGTTGCAACAATTGAAAAACAAAGCTCTTGTTGAAAAACCTTTTACTTTTTTCATCTTAGTTGATGTTGATGACATCTAATAAAAACAATCGACAAAATCAAATGATCCAGAAAAAGTTCAAGTCATAAAAATATAAATAGGCATTCATTTTATTTCTCTCTACGAATAGAAACTTCCACCATTTTCTAAGTCAGCTAAAAATCATAGATGGCGTTTTTCACACACTATAGTTAAACCCAAACTTATTTGTTGGTAAATTAAGTGTTCTGTGTTAAAAATAGATGTCACTACTCGTACGTAATGCGTGAGTACTGTTATCACGTGACATCAAAACGGGCAATTGCGATGCAAATGAAGAAATTTTTCAGCAATGCGACCGCATTCAATTCATTTTCACCAAATTGCAGTCCATTCCGTAGTTGTAATGAGCGTGGCTGTGCCGATGCGATTCGTGACTGTAATACCATGCTTAATATTATTGTTGAGTTCATTTACCAACGTTTAAAATTATATTTACTACTGTTTTAGCGCGGTATACGTTCTTAAATTGTTGGTATTGTTTATCTTTTGTTTTATTCGATGGTACATAATTTTATGGCAATCATTTTAGTTAGAAGGTATATTTGCGATAATATTAGTTTTTTTTTGTTTGAAACTATTTCATTGTCTTTAAATTTAAATAAACTTAGGGCCAATTTCACCAAACTAGGTGATAACTATATGAGAATAACTTTAGTCTCTCTTTCCAACAAAGTATGATATATTTTGCTCACCATTGACACAAGTGTTGCAGTATTATATATTTGCCAAGGTCTTGTATGATATTTGACATCAGGCAGACGCTATAGCAAAGAAAAAAAACAGCGTTTATAAATTATACCTTCGAATTTGGCGATATGGCCCATAGACTAAAAACAAATGTGGTCAAAGTCAGTATACTGAAGTGCTTATTTAACACATTTTTCACTTTTATACACCTACCATAATCAAATTGAGAAGTCTAATGTCCTAATTTATAAGCCAAGTACTATACAGCCTTATACAAAACTTTGTCATTGTATTCAAGAAACAAACAGCAAAGAAATTGTCAAGAAAACAGAAACAAGAAGCTTTATCGAACAAAAACTGTTTATTGTCACTACTCAAAAAGGAATCAGCACAAAAAGACGACACAGTAAAATTGCATTCAGCGATATCTCAATTTGTCAGCCTCCAGTTACGTTTGCTTTTTAGCCGATCTCTACTAGCTCATCGAGTTATATTTGTGACGGATGGATCTAAGAGAGAACAAAATCGGCTCCTAAGGTACCTAGCGAAGCCGTACGCGACCACGAAACGGCTTACTGCCTGCAATCGTATCTCAACGGTGGCTTTCCGAGACAAAAACAAATGGAAGTATTACCGGAGACAATCTACATTTAAATGGATCTTTTTCCTCAATTCGTGCGGAGTTTGGTGATAGGTATCGCAGTCTCAGATTTATTTCTACAAAATTTAGATTTAACCGTCCTTTGTGAAGACGCTGTTGCATCCGACCCGTCAGCTTGTCATCGCAACCCTTTTGTTTCACGGTTCTGTTAAAAGGCAGGATTATATATTTTATTTATTCCAGTATTTTGCTTTGATTTGGATTAATGTAGTCGTAATAAACAAGACGGGCTTTGACAAGGTTTCGGCGGATATTGCTACCGTCAGTTTAACTGAAATATCATTCTCATTATTAAAGCATCGGTGCGTGGTTATGCTCGCGTCGATATTGGTAATATTGCTCTTTCATGGGAACTATGCAATAAATCAGTAAACGTAGACGCATGATAAAAAGTATCCTGTGCCCTAATTCAGGACAGGAATACAAATTTCAATAAAATCCGTTCAACCGTTTCGGAAGTAAGTGGCAAAAAAAACACAGAAACCACCATAATATGCACTTGTAATACATTTGTTTCTAGTATGCCTTTTGTGGATATTTATAATGTCATAACTGTCATCTTACTTCGATAATTTATCGAACAACAATTAACAACTACTAAGCTCCAGGTTCGAATTCCAATATCAACTTCTGTACTGATATTTAGATACCTACACTACACTTTACAAAACGTATCCAAGTTTACATTTTATACAAATAATGATAATAATTACAGTCAAAATAATAATTTATGTCCTTCTCGTTTAACAAACAATCACGAAATCAGTCGCTTGTCAAACAAGGCGAAGGTCTACCAACAAATCCACCAACAAGCGACATTCGAGGCAAGAAATGTGAACCTATGCTAGACCTACCGGTAAACATGGTTACATAAAAACATACAAATAGACGATCATACAATTGTAGAACTTCTTTTTGAAGTCGGCTAAAAACTTGCAAAATACTCGCTATGGTTTCAATAGTAAAGAAAAACTATTTCCATATACTTGTTTCGCTGCGAACTAGTCTGATATCTACTGACAAGAGTGAAATCCGAGTGAAACAGTTACGAAAATTCATGCAAACTAAAATCTTCTAAAACAATTGTTATTATAGCGGTTTGAAAAAAATACTAAGAAAGTACTGTAAATAACCGATTTTTGTAAGGTACCTACTGTATAACTGAAGAACAGAAAATAGGTAGGTATAGTATAGGTTACCAAGAATGACATACCTCGTATTATAAAATAAAATAAGGTCGTAACCATGGTAACCTTATTTGTCACGTCGTCGTAGTGCGCGTGTGGCACGTCCCGAGCTCAAGTAAAATCAGCTACAACTCAGACCGCGGCAGGGTGAGGAAGGCTGGATTGGGTGGGGGGTGAGGAGTGTCGATTCTATACGTAGTATTATTATATGTTCTATGGTACAAGTGTCGCAATGAACCTATCACTAGAAGCGATTTCTTACAATCATCTTTTCCAATTATCAATATGAATATTATTTCACACTCACTCATTCCGACCTGTGCCGCCACGCCGTGCACACCTGTCTACAGCTCCGCCAGTATCTCCCAGTGAGACCGCAATAGTCCCCGCACTATTGCCGTCTCACTCGGGTCATCGTTCCGACGCTAGTTGCAGACCAGTGCCTTGGAATACGCAGTCCTGACGAAGTTTTGTTTTGTGTGCAGAAGCTGAGCAGCCGCCGAACACCGTGCAACGTGAGCTACGAGCTCGCCGTGCCGTCGCGCAGAGGCGCTCTAAGACGTCAGGCATTACCACCTACCCAAGTCCCTTGTTTCGGAACAACATCATATCGGGCTGGTGGTCTTGTTTTGACCGCACTTTTCGGTGCGCATTTCACAACTTTACTACTCGACACAACATTGTAACAGTGCGCGTAACAACACACTTTGTGCTGTTAAGCGACGTCGTTCAGGCGTGGGGTAGCGTCAGCCAAACCCGTCTGAACGATCAAATCCGCCATTTGCTGCGGTCGCAGTGTGACACCCTACGGTGACAACGGCCACTGTCGAACTTTTGGTTTAACCTTGCACCGTGGCCTTTCCCGCTTCACGGGTCAGCCGAAGCAAGCTGGGCTCCGGGATAACTGGCCTTGGGGTCGCCCCTAGTCAACCCCGGAGTAGCGCTTAGGAGCACCCCTCTCCGCCGAGAAAAATGCTCGGAGAGGGTACACAACTAGGGCACACCCTAGGTACACACT
The DNA here is from genome assembly GCA_963854805.1 of Plagodis dolabraria. NCBI lineage: Eukaryota > Metazoa > Arthropoda > Insecta > Lepidoptera > Geometridae > Plagodis > Plagodis dolabraria. The sequence goes on along the minus strand of OY978459.1, from coordinate 12,474,454 downwards.
CCCTCTCACACAGTGAGCTCACAAGGTGTGTGAGGGAATTCAAACCCTTGATAGGGCGTCCTGAGTATTCCCCTCAGGATGCAGTCCCGTCCCTCTAACGGTGAGGTGCAGGTCCTTCAGACCTTCGCCCTCCGCCACCCCGATCTGTATGTTGCTCATATGCAACTCCTCGAAGAGGAAGCGAGTGCCCGCCTCACGGACACTCTTATTGCTCCCTCCGGGACTTCAATCCCGGAGGCCAACGTCCCTCCTCTGACCCGGTCCTTCTCAGAGGACAGTCCGCTTTCGCCCGCTCCGGGCCCAGACAACAGACGCACGGTGGCAGCCCCTCCCCGTGAGAGGTCTCGCTCGCGCTCACCGATCGGGAGGCCAGCGAGCACCCGTCCCTCCATCGCCGTTGTCGAGCCCACTTCGGACTCCGAAGCGGAGATGGAGGTAGATCCGAGTCGCGCCTTACGCACCGACTCGGACTCAGATAACGACGGCTATACCGTCGTAGATAGAAAACGCAAGCGTGCTCCTAAAGCCGCTAGTTGCGCAACTTCCGCCCCTCCCGCCAAGGCACCCGCTAAGGCCCCCGCCTCCGGCAAGAAGCCGTCCCCCGCCCCGCGCCCCGCGTCTCCTCCCTCCGCTCCGGCCACCACTGCCGCGTCCCCTCAGGACGCGAGCGCGCGCCGTGAAAAACCGCCTCCGCCCCTGTTCATTCAGGACAAAACCAAATGGGACATGCTGTCCCGTTTAGTTTCGGATCGTGGGATCCATTATACTAATGCCCGCTCCACGCAGCAGGGCATTAAAGTCCAAGTGTCCACCATTAGCGACCACAGAGCGCTAACAAAGCTCCTCCGTAAAGAGAGCATAAGTTTTCACACTTATGCGCTCGAAGAGGAGAAAGTCCTCCGAGTTGTCATCCGCGGTGTGCCCAAGGAGGTACATACCGATTCGGTATGTGCCGACCTGAAGGCACAAGACTTCCCCGTACATGCAGTTCACCGCATGTACAGCGGGAAGGACCGCAGTCCCTACGATCTAGTACTCGTAGTACTAGATCGTACACCTGAAGGCAAGGCCATTTTTAATTTAAAAAAGGTCTGTGACCTCTCAGGACTCGATGTCCAAGCCCCATACAAGAATGGGAGTCCCTCGCAGTGCCATAACTGCCAACTATACGGGCACGCCTCCCGTTTCTGCTTCGCTCGCGCTAGGTGCGTTAAGTGCCTAGGCGATCACGCGACAGCAGCGTGCACTCGCACCCGGGATTCGCCGGACCCACCCAGTTGTGTTCTATGTGGTGCTCAAGGGCATACCGCGAATTACCGTGGTTGCCCTAAAGCACCACGAGTGAACCACAGGGTGGCAAGGCACAGGCCGACCCGCCCCTCTTATGACCGTTACCAACGGGTAAGTCCTAAACTAACGGTAGTACCTGCCTCACAGGTAATACCCGCGCCGCTCCCAGCCCGTAACGCATGGTCTAAACCACCCAGTATGGTTAAGACCGTCGCTACCGCCCGCGCCCCAGCCCGCGCGCCCGCACCCGCGCCCGCACCCGCACCCGCCCGCACCCGCACCCGCCCGCGCCGCGGCCCCTGCCCGCGCACCGGCCCCGGCTCGCCCCGCGCTCCCGGCACCCGCTGCCAACACCGTTCGCGCCCCTCCCCGCGCCGCTTCCCGGCCACAAGCTCCCCCTATGCCATTGATGGCTGCCCCTCTTCAAGAGGCAATCAACCTAGTCAGCGATCTGGCTATGTCGGTTGACATCAATGAGGTACAAGAGCTATTCCACAAGATGCAATACGCTCAATCCCCAGCGGACGTGATCCAATACACATTGGAACACGCAAACTTACTAAGCGCCCTTAAGCGCTTCGTCCCCCAGGCCCCTCCCCAGTACAACCACTATGGGTAGTACAACCGAACGCACGAAACCGTACTCAGTTTCGTTAGCGTCATTTAACGCTGACGGCCTCTTCAGACAACGTGACCTCGTCCACGACTTTTGTTGTACCCACCTTATCGATATCATATGCGTGCAGGAAACCTTTCTAAAACCGGGGAAGGCGAACCCTAGGTTTGCCAATTACAGAACGGTACGTGATGATAGAGTGAACTCCCGTGGGGGAGGCACCCTTATCTATTACAAAAGGTCCCTGCACTGCATTCCCCTACCTACCCCGACTCTTGTTAATATGGAAGCATCTTGTTGCCTCCTAGCTATGACTGGTCATCAACCTATAGTCATAGCGTCCTGTTACCAAGCTTGTCAAAAGCCGATCGTCCGAGCTGACTTAGAAGCCTTATTCTCATTAGGAAGCGCCGTCATTCTGATTGGCGACTTCAACAGTAAGCACATCCTATGGAATTGTAACGTCAACAATCCCAAAGGTATTGCACTTGAAAACCTAATCGCAGAACTTAACTTTGACATAATTGCGCCCACTGAGCCCACTCACTACCCTTATATGGAAGACCACCGATCTGACTTGCTTGACATGGCACTACTCAGAGGCGTAACACTCCGGTTACGCTCCATAGAAGTGGTTCACGAGCTTCACTCTGACCACCGACCCATTATACTGCGACTAGGTCCCGACCCAACGACTGACCTCCCCCGCCCCACTAAGACGATAGTGAACTGGAAGCAAGTAGGCGATGCCCTAAAGGCTATCAGTTCACCGGACCTTGACAAGATCCCTGACGACATCCTGACAAAAGATGACGTAACCCTTGCGATCGATTCGTTCACCAATCACCTCTCCACCGTAGTAGGTGCATCCGCAAAGGAGGTCATAGTGCCGGACGACCGGCGCCTTGTCATTCCAGCGGATGTGAGACGATTGGTGACGGAGAGTAAAGCAGTGACCCGACATTACGACTCTTACCCCAGTAAAGAGAACAAAACTAAGAAACGCCACTTTGAACGCATGGTTCAAAGTCGCATGTCTGAGTTGCGTGATCAACAATGGGGCTATAAACTTTCAAACCTCGTGCCAAGCCACCATGCTTACTGGGACTTGGCGCGAGGTTTGAAAGGAAGTAACCACAACGACATGCCTCCCTTATACAGACCAGTCCCACTAGTCCCAGCGTTCCTTGACGAAGACAAAGCTGAGTGCCTAGCTGATAGCCTAGAGGCTCAGTGTTCCCCTAACGTAGATCACGTTGACCAAGCTCACCTCGATTCGGTGGATGCTGAAGTCGAACGTAAAAGCTCTGTGGTCACCTCTGAACTCCCACCAATCACTTTAGCGACTTACGCTGAGGTGGAGAGACTGATCAAGGCCCTCCGACCGCGCAAGTCCCCCGGTGCCGATGGCATCTCCAACAGGGTTCTTAAAACCCTCTCTCCTCCTCTCATCCATCTCTTAGTCAGCATCTTCAATGCTGCTATGAGCCACTGCTTATTCCCAGACACCTGGAAATGTGCAAATGTCATTGGCATTCACAAACCAGGCAAAAGCTCATCTGACCCCACCAGCTACCGCCCCATCAGCCTCCTCAGTGCCTTAGGCAAACTTTACGAGCGGTTACTTGCAAACCGTCTCCAGTCCCATGCTAAGGAACACCACCTTATCCCAGATGAGCAGTTTGGCTTCAGACCCGGACACTCATGCGTCCAACAGGTGCACCGCCTCACGGAGCACATCATTGAGGGCTTCAATAAGTACCCCAAACCCCAGACTACGCTAGCAGTCTTCCTCGACGTAGCGAAAGCTTTTGACAAAGTCTGGCACAATGGCTTGATCTACAAGCTATACCAATTTGGCGTGCCAGAACGTCTTGTGCTCATCCTACAAGACTTCCTTAAGGCCAGAAGCTTTCGCTATCGCGTGGAAGGCACCCTCTCCTCCCCCCACCCAGTCAGAGCCGGAGTCCCTCAGGGCTCCGTGCTATCACCTATTCTCTTTGCACTGTATACCAGTGACATCCCACGCTCTCAGCCCAAAGTATTCCTAGCCCAATATGCGGACGATACCGCCATTTACACCACTGGGTGGCATATCAACAGACAGTCCTATTTCGTCATTCAACGGGCCGTCACCGAGATCGGTGACTGGTTCCGAAAATGGCGCATCGCGGTCAACCCAGCTAAAAGCACAGCTATGTGCTTTACTGAGAAGACACGCTCCCCTTACCCGAAACCGCTTATTTTGTTCGATGAACCCATTCCCTGGGTTCCTAGAACAAAATACCTCGGAGTCACCCTTGATCGTCATCTCACCTTTAACGATCACATAACAACCGTCCGTAACAGAGCGGCCTTCGTAATGGGTCGCCTTGGTCCCCTACTTCGCAAAGAGAGTAAAATGTCTCTTAGTAATAAGAAGACACTTTACACTGCCTGCATCCGCCCCATCATGACTTACGCATCAGTAGTGTTTAGTCATGCTAGTGAGGCCCACCTTCATAAACTTCAAGTCATCCAAAACCGTTTTCTTCGTAATGCAACCGGCGCCCCGTGGTATATCCGGAACACCGAGTTGCATTGCGACTTAAACCTTCCCTCTTTAGCGCAGTTCAATAAGGACTGCGCCCGCCGATATTTTGATCGAGCGCCCCACCACCCGAACCCATTGGTTGCCCAGGCATCGAACTACTCGACTGCCTCTTCTATCCCATTTTTCAAACCCCCCCGTCGCCGACCACGGCAGGTATTAGACGACCCGGATGACCCCATCGCAGCCATTACATTGGCAGCTTTAGCGTTATCCGCAAGTCGTCAAGGTAAAATCCCCAGGTGTGAGGTAATTAGAGGTCACACAATCAAACACCGAGCCCGCCGGCGAGCTCGAGGCAAAAACAAGGTCACGATAAATTGCTCTCCAAATAGTCAAAGAGTATTATTCAGTAGGGCCCAATTGTGCAACACTGCAGTTGCACAGAGGCATTTTGCTCCGATCCCCCCCATGTCTCTCGACAGCGAGACAAGCCGAGGTCCGAACCACAGTGGTGCCCTTGAGCTCGCTGTCAACCCCTCCTATAGTAGCGGCACGTTTTCGGCGTCCGCAGGAGACGGAGGTAGAAAGCGCTTTTCGCCTTCTACGCCCGTCTCGGGAGAAGTGCCTTCGGCACTTCTCCCTCCCGGGCTATAGTAGGGCCAGGCCCTCGCCCAAAACCCGGTGGAGCTGGACGACCGCACAGGCGGTAGCCAGCATCTATGTCCTCCCTAAACATAACAAACATAACGAATATTATTTATCATTATGAATAGTTCATAATTATTATTTAGTAAGCGGCTAGGACTCGCGTAATATTTACCGGATATTGCTCCGACCAGTTTCAAACTTATTTGAAGTTCTTCGTCTGGGAGTCACGTTTGTGTATGAACTATTCATAATTATTATTTAGTAACCGGCTAGGAATCGCGTAATATATACCGTACATTGCTCCGACCAGTATCGAACTTCTTATCACAGTGATAGTGACAGAAGTGACAGTTCGGACGGAGAAATTTTGACTATGACAGCAGCGGTGCAACCGTCTCAACGCCAGTTACGTGCTGAGGCCCGTGCTCGACGCTGTGCACAATCGTGACTCCCAGACGATGAACTTCAAATAAGTTCGAAAGTGGTCGGAGCAATATCCGGTAAATATTACGCGAGTCCTAGCCTAGTACTTAATAATAATTATGAATAGTTCATACTCAAGTATACACATGACATGACACATGTATATAGAAATATGTATATGTTGAATTCTAAGCATTATGCCATAACATGCCAACTGTCTCTACCTATAATAAACGTGACTCCTAGTTCAAGAAATGAAGTTGGCTTGGTGAGCGGTGCCGGTGGCATTGTCTCACGGGGGTTATTAATTATTCCAATGTGAATGGATGACAAAAGGCATTATCGTGAAGATAATGGCTCCTGGAGACGGAGGCTTCCGCCGGTGGCTGCTTACGGCGAAACGCTTGCAAATGAGTCGTCAGCGTTCAAAACTAATTTGCCCATATCTTATAACTCCTAGTGAAGATTTAAACAAAGTAAGCCTCGTAGATCCACGATCTTTACTGTTACATATTCTGCGCACTGCTATAAATATATGGATACATTTTATATTAAGAAATATTGCTGTAAAAGTATTATAATCGCGGTCGTTTGTATGTTACTTTGATACGCATATATATCCATGACGCCGGAACAGTTTTTCATGATTTTAAAGATTGCGTCCGAGAGAATCTATGCTGTCCATCCGTCATATTAGCCTACCTCTAACCCTATGTGTAATCAAATAAAACAACAAAAATAATATATTAACGTCCTGTGTGAAATATCACAGCCGATTTTCAGTGCTGTTGATTTTTTTCTTGGAATACTTAATACCCGCCCTAATAGGCTCGCCCCGGCTATTTAACAAACACTAAAAAAAAACAAGTCTTTGAAAATATTCTATTGCCTATGTTCATAAGGAATAATTTTGAATTGTAATGGTGAAAGTATTTTTCAGTGTATCAGTAATCAGTTCAGTAGTTTTTATGTTTATTCGTTACATACAAAAATACAAATCTTGCCTCTTTGTAATATTGATATAGATATAAATAAGTAAATAATATACCTTATATATATATCTAAATAAATAACAAAAATCATACGCTGTATCATAGTATTGGTAATACAGTTCATCCTAAAAGTTAGTACAATTATTGTAAAAATATTATAAAATTTATTAACTAGCCCAAAACGAATCCGACACGCGCGTCATTTTAAAATATCGACTTTGTTTCATTCTAAAATCTTAACGTGTGTTAGTAGAGAACCCTTGGTTTAGTCCAACGTGCTCTTGGCGAGTTTTATTTTTGACCTCTTTCGGAACAACTTGAAGGTGATCGCTGCATTGGCATTTCATGACACTTTTTTCGAATGAATAGCAAAACATATTTCAACCCTACCAGTATATACATATACAATAAACAAGTGCCCCAAGTGCTCCCGAACCTTGTCCAACAAAATCGGGTACTCAAGCCACCAGAGAGCGCACCAAAGGGTTGAACAACACAACCTAGTTCTAAATCCCTAAATTTAGCATACCTATCCATAACTAGCAGTCGCTGTGGCCGAAATCGGTCAGGACTACATCATCATACAATAAACTATATATAAAAAGAAAAGTAGTTAAAAGTATAATTATTAAGTACGTACATATAATATTGAAATTCAAAAATGTTGGAGGGCGCGATGGGGGCCCAAAAATAGCAGGATAGGATAGACCTACCAACGGCCGAACATAGAACTCGTTAAGTTGTCGTTCTGGAGTCTGTAAAACTCCTGAATCCTGCGCTTTAAAAGTAAGATAACGTTAGTGCTATCTTAAAGAAGTATATCTTGTACAATGTACTCCTTATGATAATATGAAGTCCCATGGCAGTGTTAACTAGCAGTATGTTCTGACACAGATGTGCATACACGAGCTCTGTCGTGTCATGCAAGCCATGGGAATACATGGTACTAATTTCCATGCATTCCTATTAATTTCTGAGCCATATATAGCCAGGGTAGGTATAGGTATAGGTTTAGGTATAGTGATGTGACTATATTTGCTCAATGCCAAACATGTACGATAAAATAAACCTCCCAGTTTGTTTTTATTTATGTTGTATAGCTGATAGGCTATCCTTTGACCACTATCTCACCTGATGTAAGTGATGATGTGGTCGAATATATTGTTTAGGCTAACTTAGAATTCACGGATCTCAAGGACAGTTTCCGGAACATACCTTTAGGTTTTAGACGAAATTGTGAAAAAGTAGACAAATTTTGTAGTCCAATAACGGTTTAACTGGACTACAAAATTTGTCTACATAGGCCCAAAAGATATTGAAATGTTACGTCAATCATGACAATAATTGCAGTCGAGTCAAGTGCTTGTTTATCGATTGTGAAAAGAAAGATTACCTAACCGATACATAAACGGAACAACCTTTTTACCGCTCAAATATTGTTACGTGTACAAAGCAACAAAATTACATGCCAGGTGACATTTCATAGAAGTATTATTTCATTATAGTGAAGTTTTGGTAAATTGCACGTGAAATCGTTGATTGAATATGTCACTGAAAACCGTAAGGCGGATGTTCCCCGTAAACAAATAGCTTGTAATCAATCGTATTATTTCGTTGCTACCGTGCATTTTGGACGAGTAAATTAATGCAAAATATTTCGTGTAAACTCAATTTATTACCTTTCGAATTGGTGGTTATTATTTGATGGCATGTTGATGTATTGATGGAGTACCATGTTTAAGTACATATAACAACATTATTGTCAGGTTACGCCATTGATTTAAGTTACTGAAATTTAAAATTTAAAAGCCTCTCGTGGCTTCGTCCTCGAGGTATTTGTTGATTTGATACCACGTTCCCTCGAAAACTGTTCAGTAAATTGAGATAGTAGGTAACCATGTAAGCATAAAAAAAGTAAACTCAGAAGTGTCAGTAAACTCTTATATTTTACTACTAAAATGTCATGCTCGTCTGACTGAAATCATCCATAACGTAGTTTTTTTTTAATTTTGCATTGACTATTTAGTAACCGGCTAGGAATCGCGTAATATATACCGTACATTGCTCCGACCAGTATCGAACTTCTTATCACAGTGATAGTGACAGAAGTGACAGTTCGGACGGAGAAATTTTGACTATGACAGCAGCGGTGCAACCGTCTCAACGCCAGTTACGTGCTGAGGCCCGCGCTCGACGCTGTGCACAATTGTGACTCCCAGACGATGAACTTCAAATAAGTTCGAAAGTGGTCGGAGCAATATCCGGTAAATATTACGCGAGTCCTAGCCTAGTACTTAATAATAATTATGAATAGTTCATACTCAAGTATACACATGACATGACACATGTATATAGAAATATGTATATGTTGAATTCTAAGCATTATGCCATAACTTGCCAACTGTCTCTACCTATAATAAACGTGACTCCTAGTTCAAGAAATCAAGTTGGCTTGGTGAGCAGTGCCGGTGGCATTGTCTCACGGGGGTTATTAATTATTCCAATGTGAATGGATGACAAAAGGCATTATCGTGAAGATAATGGCTCCTGGAGACGGAAGCTTCCGCCGGTGGCTGCTTACGGCGAAACGCTTGCAAATGAGTCGTGAGCGTTCAAAACTAATTTGCCCATATCTTATAACTCCTAGTGAAGATTTAAACAAAGTAAGCCTCGTAGATCCACGATCTTTACTGTTACATATTCTGCGCACTGCTATAAATATATGGATACATTTTATATTAAGAAATATTGCTGTAAAAGTATTATAATCGCGGTCGTTTGTATGTTACTTTGATACGCATATATATCCATGACGCCGGAACAGTTTTTCATGATTTTAAAGATTGCGTCCGAGAGAATCTATGCTGTCCATCCGTCATATTAGCCTACCTCTAACCCTATGTGTAATCAAATAAAACAACAAAAATAATATATTAACGTCCTGTGTGAAATATCACAGCCGATTTTCAGTGCTGTTGATTTTTTTCTTGGAATACTTAATACCCGCCCTAATAGGCTCGCCCCGGCTATTTAACAAACACTAAAAAAAACAAGTCTTTGAAAATATTCTATTGCCTATGTTCATAAGGAATAGTTTTGAACTGTAATGGTGAAAGTATTTTTCAGTGTATCAGTAATCAGTTCAGTAGTTTTTATGTTTATTCGTTACATACAAAAATACAAATCTTGCCTCTTTATAATATTAATATAGATATAAATAAGTAAATAATATACCTTATATATATATATATATATATATCTAAATAAATAACAAAAATCATACGCTGTATTGGTAATACAGATAATCCTAAAAGTTAGTATAATTATTGTAAAAATATTATAAAATTTATTAACTAGCCCAAAACGAATCCGACTCGTGCATCATTTTAAAATATCGACTTTGTTTCATTCTAAAATCTTGACATATGTTAGTAGAGAACCCATAGTTTAGTCCAACGTGCTCTTGGCGAGTTTTATTTTTGACCTCTTTCGGAACAACTTGAAGGTGATCGCTGCATTGGCATTTCATGACGCTTTTTTCGAATGAATAGCAAAACATATTTCAACCCTACCAGTACATATACAATAAACAAGTGCCCCAAGTGCTCCCGAACTTTGTCCAACAAAATCGGGTACTCAAGCCACCAGAGAGCGCACCTAAGGGTTGTACAACAGAACCTAGTTCTAAATCCCTAAATTTAGCATACCTATCCAGAACTAGCAGTCGCTGTGGCCGAAATCGGTCAGGACTACATCATCATACAATAAACTATATATAAAAAGAAAAGTAGTTAAAAGTATAATTATTAAGTACGTACATATAATATTGAAATTCAAAAATGTTGGAGGGCGCGATGGGGGGCCCAAAAATAGCAGGATAGGATAGACCTACCAACGGCCGAACATAGAACTCGTTAAGTTGTCGTTCTGGAGTCTATAAAACTCCTGAATCCTGCGCTTTAAAAGTAAGATAACGTTATTACTATCTTAAAGAAGTATATCTTGTACAATGTACTTCTTATGATAATATGAAGTCCCATGGCAGTGTTAACTAGCAGTATGTTCTGACACAGATGTGCTTACACGAGCTCTGTCGTGTCATGCAAGCCATGGGAATACATGGTACTAATTTCCATGCATTCCTATTAATTTCTGAGCCATATATAGCCAGTATACAGGCGTATATTTAGGTATAGTGATGTGACTATATTTGCTCAATGCCAAACATGTAGGTACGATAAAATAAACCTCCCAGTTTGTTTTTATTTATGTTGTATAGCTGATAGGCTATCCTTTGACCACTATCTCACCTGATAGTAAGTGATGATGTGGTCGAATATATTGTTCAGGCTAACTTAGAATTCACGGATCTCAAGGACAGTTTCCGGAACATACCTTTAGGTTTTAGACGAAATTGTGAAAAAGTAGACAAATTTTGTAGTCCAATAACGGTTTAACTGGACTACAAAATTTGTCTACATAGGCCCAAAAGATATTGAAATTTTACGTCAATCATGACAATAATTGCAGTCGAGTCAAGTGCTTGTTTATCGATTGTGAAAAGAAAGATTACCTAACCGATACATAAACGGAACAACCTTTTTACCGCTCAAACATTGTTACGAGTACAAAGCAACAAAATTACATGCCAGGTGACATTTCATAGAAGTATTATTTCATTATAGTGAAGTTTTGGTAAATTGCACGTGAAATCGTTGATTGAATATGTCACTGAAAACCGTATTGCGGATGTTCCCCGTAAACAAATAGCTTGTAATCAATCGTATTATTTCGTTGCTACCGTGCATTTTGGACAAGTAAATTAATGCAAAATATTTCGTGTAAACTCGATTTATTACCTTTCGAATTGGTTGTTATTATTTGATGGCATGTTGATGTATTGATGGAGTACCATGTTTAAATACGTATAACAACATTATTGTCAGGTTACGCCATTGATTTAAGTTACTGAAATTTAAAAGTGACTAGCCTCTCGTGGCTTCGTCCTTGAGGTATTTGTTGATTTGATACCACGTTCCCTCGAAAACTGTTCAGTAAATTGAGATAGTAGGTAACCATGTAAGCATAAAAAAAGTAAACTCAGAAGTGTCAGTAAACTCTTATATTTTACAACTAAAATGTCATGCTCGTCTAACTGAAATCATCCATAACGTAGTTTATTTAAATTTTGCATTGACTAACCCTTTTACGTATTCCTTCGAGCCGGATCTTAACGAGTGACCTTTGTTGATCTACGATTGTATCCATTTACAAAATTTCATCCATTGCAACCGTTTTGAAAGTGAATGGTAACACGCATATACAATCTTTTGTATTTATTGTTAGTATGGACGGATAACGGATAGGTAAACAAGTCTAACTATCGGTTGTAAATTGCTCAGGTCTAGGTTCTAAATGAATAAATCAGTCTGGATATCATTATCCAATGCTATAATGATTGTTCTGTAGAATCTAAAGACTCTGGTGTTCTACTATAGTTGACCTTAGTCCATATCATCGTAGCATAGCAAGTAATACTGATCACTTATTATTTGCTCTTGGGACGACTTTTTTAGCCGATTGATTAGCTTTTGACCACATTCTCATCAGAAGATTAGTGATGATGTGGTCAAAGGTGTTGAACAGGCCTAACCTAGAACTAGAGTTACTTATGAAATATTGAGTAAAATTGTATAGATAGTTGTTAAGATACGAGATCATGAGAGGGGAATCATACAAAGTGCAAAAATAGGTCAAGTAGGATATCATACGAAAATCTCTAAAGCCAGGCGTCAATTATAAGACGGCCGGGTCGCAAAATCGGCAAGGATTTTACGTATTGTGTCTATTGTATCAGGCAAAACGGGCCGCATCGGCTTAATTATACCAATTATATGATAATAGAAAGAAAGTTCTGATGAATAATTATTTGTACTTCTCTTTTTTGACGAGAAATAAAGTAATAATATCATGATCATATTCATACAATTATGGCTTTTGAATGGTAGTAGGGCATTTTACAAATGCCTGCTTGGCCAGCTACCAACCCAAAGTAGAAAATCTGTCACCAAGCACCTAAGGGTGTGTTCCGGTGGCTTTAAGGGCCAATAACATAAGTTAACCTGGACAACATCCTCGACTACATATACATCGCTTAGAATTAGGTGAGATAGTGGTCAAAGGTAATAAAAAATACAAATCTGTTCAGGTATTTTAAAGTTGTGGTAGGATAATGAAACTCATACACATGAGCCCTACAAAAATTACAGGCCTTTTGGGCAGTCGGGTAAAACTACGACACTGAAGGGCATAAACGGAAATATATCAATGCCGTTTTATACAATATTTATAGACCTTGATGCTAAGTGGAAGACACTGTACGCAATAAGACCTTAAAGTTATTATGTTACCATTCGAAATGTCCAAAATTGAGTACAGTGCAAGTGTCCGTTCTTCCGTCCGATGAACAACTAGTTCTTATTTAATTTTATATGTAAGGCGTTGTTTATCTAGCTTCTACCCAAGCCATACTAACTACATAAAGTAGCGGAATGAAGATCTTTAGCCATCCTCAACACCAGTACACACCCTATTGGTGTTGAGGATGTCGATGATGAGAAGGACTCTTGCAATCCCGTTGTGATTTTCCGTTGTTTGTTCCATAGCCTTAAGACGACGCAGTGGTAAACAATTAATCTCATTTTCCTCCGCAAGTAATTCACATGTTTGTATTTTTTTTCAATTTACATCGCAATCCAGCATGGTCCCTAAAAGGATGATAACGAGTTGGAGCTGTCGAGTGTTTATTTCTACTCAGCAGTAAAATAATAAAACGTGATTCAGAAGCTTATAAACTTACATAACAAGCAATTTGCCCGATTTTTGTTGAATGTTTATTCAATTTACATATATTTTCCAATTATAAAATTTTCTTACAAAGAGTAATATCTAAGTTAATGTCTCAAACTAACGTGAATTAAAAGGCTTTATCTTTTTCTTTTTAGAAGTCTTTGGCAGTCATACGGTTGGACGTACAACCTAACCACAACAAAAGAGTTCCGCTTTGACCCTTTGGGTACGGAAGTCTGAAAAATATAACGTAATCTATGCGGCTCATTTCTAACAGAATATAGCGCGTTAACACAACAAATATTATGTATAACGACTATTTTACCTGATTTCATTTTGCCATTGTTCGCCCACGTAGCAACCACACTGCCTCGAGTAGAAAATCTGCCGCTAAGCATCCAACGGTGTATTTCAGTTCGGGTTTCTAGGGCCATGTCACATTCAAAGATTACTCTAATAAATATCTACGATCACATCATCACTTACCAAAAGTGACATAGTGATCATAGCCTGTCAAATCAGCTTTGAAAAATTAAATAAAAACTACCGAAAAATCTCGTAATTTTTTATGCCATATCAGTTTCCTTTTGATGTCGTTCTTCTTAAAACACTTTTTCATTTGTTTTTCCCTGTTAAGGTACGGGGGCATTGATGGAAGGGTCGACACGGCTCACACAAAAGACTCGGGGTTTCGTTTTGTTTACTTTATCAAAGAGATCGTTTTCAACCCCAAACGATCTTCTAATTTTATATAATTCCATTTAATTTTCCTTCGCGCAATTAAAGATTAGAGAGACTTCAGACGGCTATTAGGGAGAATATAAGTTATTCGTTCAAAATTGAGAGATGGCTGAGTAGGTACAGTTATAATTCATATTCCCTGCCACCCTGTCAGAACTTCTTGAAATGTAAATTCTCCATTTTATGATGTTCCAGTCGGTGGCGGCCATTGACCCGTAATTTGCCAGATGTTCCGTTTCATCACTTAAGTCTTTATTGAATAAAAAGTTTGAGGGAGCTCATACCCCCATAATGTGCATCCGACTCTTCATAATGTTACTAAAAGAGCTCGGGATATAAACTTATTTTTTCCCTTCATAAAGTAAAGTTACATCATCTTTGCTTAAAATATCAGCCGCGGGGGTTAACATAGGATATAAAGCTTTTCTTGGAGTTTTTCCTTAATGTTTTACAGTCATTTTTTATTGCTCAATGGACGTTTACTCTGTAATATTTATGAACATAAATTCTAAGGAACTTCATACATTTCCCTGTAAGTATAGAAAGTATAAATTATTTCGCGTGGCAAAAGATAACTTCCAGTGGGACTTGAATGTGCACACCAGATACCGTCCTGGTGCATTTCCAATTATTATGCTATGGAAGAGGGTGCTGGACTATCAATTGTTTTCCATCCATTTGAATGCCTGATTTTTGACGTTGGTGACATCTACTTAAATAGCTTAATAAATTCAAATTCAAAATTGTTTATTGTCAGCTGTGTGTTACATGTTGGTCAAAATGGTGAAAGTATCGACAGCTACCTTTTCAGGCGTACAATATTATATAGATCAATATGATACAATAAATTATATTCTAATTAACATTATGTCATGCAATAATTATTATTTAGGTAAAATGTCAAGATTTTTATCATTTAAGAATTTGTCAATTGTATAATAGCATTTGTTCAGTAATAGTTTCATTAAATTATTTTTAAATTTGATAAATGTCATAGTTTTCATTGTATCTGTTAAATGGTTGTATAATTTAGTGCACATAACGTAAATACTTTTGCTAAAAAAAATTGTTTTAGAGCCCTGAACACATAGTAGTTTTTACGAGTTTTTCGTGGCTTACGTGTAATTTTTACGTCAAAGCTATTTAAATTTTGTTTAACAAATAGGCAAGCCTCTAGAATATACAATGATGCTAAGGGAAGTAATTTAAGCCTTTTAAATATTGGAACACAACTTTTTCTTTGTCTGGCTCCAGTTATTGCTCTCAAACATTTTTTTTGCATTACAAATGGTAAGCGCGCTCCATCATCGATCGCATCATCACTTAACATCAGGTGAGATAGTGGTCAAGTGCTACCCAGTTTGGAGTAAAAAAAAAAAAAAAAAAAAAAACAAATACTTTTCTAGCGTTCACAGAGTTTCCCCAAAGTAATAATCCGTAACGCAAATACTATTTACTTAGGCTGGTAGGTTGATATACGATCAACATTCACACAAGGCTTCGTGTGTTAGGCTACATTGAAAATGCTCCTAACGGTATATTACTGCAGCTGTCTTGGGAGTCTCCCATTCTAGGCCTACACAGCATGCATGCATCTATGTTCACATCATCGTTAAAAGTTGAGATGACGGTCATAGGCAAGCTTGCTTTGGGAGTCAGAATATCATAGTCACACTGCGCCATTGCCCGTGAAAGAAAAATAATGTATTTGTGTTGCTTACAAGTCAAAAAACCATATAAGTCATTAATTTATGGGTTACATGTTGAAGTGACTGGTAAACAAAAAATCTAGTTCGTATTTTGCACAAAAAACATTTCATCTGTTCATCGTGGCAAAGCGGTAGGCATTCTAGGCTTCTTCCCTCAGACAAACAAATAGTAATGTAAAATGTATGATTTTAATTTTTTTGTACCAGCTGAAGGGTTCCATCCTTTGTATATATATTTACCTATACATTTATAAATATATATATGTATATATAATATTGCATAACAAATATATATGTATATATATATATTTGTTATGCAATATTAGGTTAGAGTTGACATGCTTCTGAAAACATTTGTATTTCAGGTATGTAAATCATTCTGTTTACAAGTTAGAGACCCATTAGATGGTCATTATCAAGGATGAGATTTGCTATTTGGGTAGAGAATCAAAAAAAAGCTTTACCAAAGCTGCGTTCACGTTATCAAAAGACTTGTAATACGTATAACTATGTCTAAAGTTGCAACTAGAGACGACAACTGCTTTACATGAGCAACACGTTACCACGATTGTTACAATAGCGAATGGTCACAAAGTTGGCATGCGCGTAATGTAATTTTGCATCTGTCTACCAACACGTTCATCCCGCCACGCGTTTTGTCACCCGCAGCACGAAGCATTCCCGATCTGAGTAATTATTTCAGGACCATACATGCCTAGAATGCAAATGTGCTTAGCGAAGACACTGCTTACAATTAAAAGAAATTACATATGTGATTTGATTTAATGAACGCATTCAATGTACAAAGCGTTTTTTTAAGCTATTGCGACTAAACGAGCACGAGGCCTACCTGATGTTAAGCGGAATAACCTTTACCTATAACAGATGCATTCCGGCACGTGACGAATTTCACTGCACCCGTCACATTGAGATATACAGTTGTTAAGTCTCAGGTGGCTGTCATTTTTCTGGCTCTCGAGGACTGCTGCCGGAAAAAGCTGCTGCTGGAAAGTGCTTGGCGACAGATTTTCTTACTCTACTTGAGGGTGGTAGCTAGCCAAGAAGGCATTCGCATAATGCCCTTCCACCATGCGGTGAAGCTCAAGCTGGTGGTGGGGATCTAATCAGGATCCTGCGGCACCGCAGTCCAAAGCTATAACCGCTCTGCCATCATTACTTCATAGCGTACGACTCTATTTGTCAAAATACTTGTAGCTGTAACATCACTATGTGAATAACTGTCACTTGATTGTTCAATAGAGTAGACGGAAATATAATATATAATTGTTGTTTTAATTGGTTTTTTAATGCGAAACGTGAAATTAGTGCCCCGGCACTTTATGTAGGAGAAGTTTGCTTGGGATTAACGTTGTCCCGAAGAATATATCTTATTTTGATTTCGTAGCACGATACCTAAGATTGCGCTTAGGTAGTTGACTGGACAAAGTTATCCGTAGCATAATGCCAACACTGAGTGGCAACACTTTGAAACCACGATACATTAAATTACACTTTGCGTACAAGTTCATTTTTGTCACAGTTGCATCGCACTTTGCTAACTCTAAAGATCTAGTCTTATGATAGCATAATATCTATTTTAGCGCAGCTCTAATCAAAATGTTTATTTTGTTACTCGTCCAGCTCACGAAATAACAAGGAACTGCTGATATTATATGCTACTTATATGTTCTATTTTAAATAAGATGACTTGAGTAGGTATATATACTTACGTAACAAATATATTCATTAAGATTACCTTAATTCATTAATAATACAAACGCTCCTAATGTATAATTTTATACCTTATTTTTTGAGATATCGTTACAGGTCTTTTTTAATTGATAGCTTTCATTCGGAATTTAGATCTATATCAAATCTCAAACCTTTGTAACGAACGAAACTAGTGGACAAAGATCAATGTCAATTTCTAAAATAAAGCTTTTTTAAGTTTGATAGCTGTCATCATAAATAATGTCAACAGATATCTATTATATCTATCACTTTTGTACAACAAAAGAATAGTGTTAGTTCCATCCTACTGTTTAAAACAGTAAAAATAAGAGAGCCATGACCTACAATAATCCGTTTTATCGCGGTATTGTACAGCAAAATACTGTACAATACCTGGCATATAGGCTGGCACTTGATACAAGTTGACTCGACAAATAAGGATTACAATTCAACAGGGCGATGCTGCTGCCAGCATACTGGACACGCTGCCAACTTGTAGTAGGCTGGAGCATTTGGACTTCCTACGGGCCTCCAATGGTCTTCAGGTTTCCCAAATGCTTTCGTTATATTCTGTAGCATTGTACATAGGTTGTAGTTTATTGTTAATAAAGGCATACCGCGAAAGTCTAATACTCACATAATGATTATTTAGACCTATAGTCAGTTAGTTGGAATTACGGAAGGTAGGAGTAAGATAAGAATAAGAGAAGATTAGACAGAAGAAGAAGAGAGAGAGAAGGTAGGACTCTAATTAGCACTAAACATGCCCGCGGTATCTGCAAATCGTAGAATTTCGACCAAGTGATCTAGCATTGACTACCTGTGAGGTGAGAATTTTTTGCATGTAATCATTGCTAGCCTGTAAAACTGAATTTGAGCAGCGCTAACTAATGCTCTGTTCTGTTTTAGTCCTAACCAAAAAGTACCAGATTTTTCTAGATTATTATTTCATACAGGAATAAATATACAATAGAGAGAACGAACTCTTGTGGTTGTCTCTCGGGATAAATTCTCAATTAATTAAAATCTATCGAGGACACTCGTATCGATCCTTCCCTCAATAAGTAAGGAACCATGAACACAAACTTGTGGGTAAATACGAAGTAAGCTTGTCAGCGGTAGGAAGGAAGCTTATTAGCCAGGCTGTCGTGCCAGACCCTGTCAAAGGCTCTATCAAACGTTCCTCGAGCAGAGCGATGACCCAAAAAAAGAAATCCTTTAAGTACTTACCCACAGTTAGCATATTTTAAATTCTTTAGAACTCTGAAACCTCGAGACTTGTGATATGAAAATGCTTACTACTTTGTTTATGTTAATACCTACAAAAGGTGACGTACAGTGTAAAAGCATATTACGATAATTTATAATTATATTTTTTCCCATAAATGCTGTTTTTAGCAAAGTTTTTAAATGTTTTAGTGATAAATAATATGACAGTATTCAATGTTTTTAAAAGATTCTTTAGTGCTGAAAAATAACGCTTACAAAGTAATTTTTACATAATATTATTTTCATAGTCTATTTTCTAAGATATGCTACGTAACATATGTATTCAGCAAAAATATTAAATTCAACATTACAAACATGCTGTCAAAAGAAATTCAGTATTACTTCCTGATCAGCAAAAAAATATGATTGTGAGGAGTTCTAGCCTAATTATCAGCGAGTTCTTCGAATTTAACGCACTGGACACCTAGAACAACACCAAGAAACAAGATAGTAGATTCTCTTTCTCTCTCACGTCTAGGCATCTATCACACTAACGTGTACCAAACTAGAAAAGAGATTAGTTTTGAATTTACCGCAATAAAATTTCCAGCTTTATAGCTATAACTCGCAAAAATAAGAGAAATTTGTGATTAAAAACTCAGAAGGAACGGGTTTAAAACGCATCTGTTAAGATTTATCTCTAAAATGTTCGTATGATGCAAGTAAATGTCATCTCAACCTTTAAACTTTGTAAGTTATTATGCGTGTTGACTATAGTATAAATAAAAAGTTAATAAATCCATAATTAAACATTGTCTCAATACAGCATGCGCCACCCACACCACAACACTGCACAAGCGTCAAGTATGGGGCTGCAATGATCCAAGCTTAGCGCTTTATAATGAGCTCCCTAGGCGAAGCCACCTCCTCTACGCTCGCGTTCACATGATGGGTCTTTAAAAATTAAGCGGTTATTTTTGGCCCTTGTATGTTTCGATATTTAACGACACGAATACTAGCTGTCTATTAATACACCCTTATCTATAATGCAGCATGCACAAACCCGATACATTGCAGTAATGTCAAGTGTAGGGCTGCAATGATAAATTCTTAGTGTTTTTATAGTTAGTTAATTTCAGCGGAAACATCTCGCTACGTAGACGATGTTTCACTTCACGTAGGTATATGTGTCGTATTGCCACCCACGGCACGTGTGTCCGTACGTCCTTTAAAGACTCAATGTTAATAAATAGGCATAATAAGTTCCCAATGTCCTTCATCGGGCTATATAATTAATTTGTGTTATATCTAGTAGACTTACCATTTATAATCAAAATCTGTTTGTCGAGCTCGCCACAAATAAACAATTTGTGGGCAAAGTTTGAGTTTTAATAGAGCGTGACTATTAAGTAAAAAAATATAACAATTTTACATAATTTTTACAAAAGATTATTTAAAAAAAATTGCCAACCAAATAAGAACTAATGTGATTTAAAGTGTGCGTAGTAGAGCTTGGCTAGTCGTCCTTAACTGATCGCAATGTTCTCGGCGGCCACTAGGTACTTGGTTCAATGACTGCTAGTGGCATTACTACTGAGCGATTTCGTTCTTGTCCATGTTTCCATTATAAAAGCCCGTTTACCGTTTTCGAACGGTTCCGACTTCATCAATTATCATCAAGTGCGGTGTTGGTGTACCGAGAACCTATTAATAATAATACTACGGTACTGTATTGAGATGGGGACGAAAACGAACATCAGTAATTTTTTTGAAAGTTATAGTTGAATTAATACGATTCCGATGAGGTCGGCGCGGCGTTAGTAGACTTAATCACTAGTGTTAGTGTTTTTTGAGTACTATTCATAAATACGTATTCCAGTTACTGTAATAGCGCTATTATTTATATTTTGGATCCGTCATCAATCCTCCATCCGGTCTGCAAACAAGCATGCCGGTAACTTTCGTCCGAATTTTAGAAGAATAATGTTTCCTGACAAACTGTCCGCACAGTGAACGTGACTTTACTCTCTTGTTTCCACGTAAATATATACTCTTGTATCATATGGCTCTCAGCTTTCGTAATATTAACGGCGATAAAATGTTTACACCAAGACCTGTTTACCTTAATGGATACAGTAGTAGTACCGTAAGACTATAGTGTTTACTCGAGCTTGTTCGTGACGAAATTAGTGTGGGTGCTAGGTGTTGGATGTGAAAGGACTTAAAAGGACACTTAGTAGCTGTGACAGATAAATATATTTCTAAGAAAAAAATAGAGGATAAATTAATTTAAAACCTGCTGGACACTTGAGGTATTTATGCTCGACAGTATTCAAGCAAAACCATTAATCTGTATCCAAACCCCACCGGTCGAAAATAACCAATAGTATTTCCTGGCTTAATTTCAACTTCATATTCAGCTAGCAACATGTTTTAATATTTCAATCGCAATATAAATATTAATCGAACCAATAAGTGATCAAACGGGAACATTTTATGCATCGTCGCCGTCCCCTTCCCATAAAAATGTATTAACTCCTATAAATTTAGCGTCGTCAGCGCTTTATATAGCGCTTCAACGATACACCCTCGACATCGTTAATGGAGGGAGCATTTCTCAAACTTTACAACGTCTTGTAAGTTGTAACACATTGTTTAAGGTTCAAGTTGAGCTAATAAATAGATCAACATTTAACTACGTATTTCATATCACTGAACCTATATTCTGAACTGTCGTTATTTCTGTGTAGGATAATTATAATCAAAGATTGCTGTTTTCGTATGAGAATTTCGTGTGGTTTTAGTATCTACAGCTCTCATGTGGTTATGTCGAGTTATTGACCAAGGTTTTAAGGATACCCTCAAAGACAAAATAATTTATTCCAATTACGCGTTTACGATGCTCTTTTGAAAGTCAGTTACAAATTTTAATATTGAAATATTCTACATTGAACTGCCACGTTTAGCCAAAGAAATTATAGAGCAACTGCGAGAAGAACGGGCAAGAAACTCGGGACCATTCTTTTAAACGTTTTTTTAACAATTTGTTAAAATAAACGGATTAAATTAATATATAGTAAAATTATTACTATATTTGTTTACATTACGTAGGTGACAGGTGCTAGCTTGGCAGAGGCGAACCAGTCCAAGCATTTTTGTCGTTGAAGTAATCACAAACTGTGTAGTAAGATTTCTTTATCAAAATGTTCTTCACGCGCAACTTGAATTTTCCTTCTGTGAGTGTTGTATAAATGTTGTAATACGTTTTGAAACTATATTATAAAACGGCACACAATTGCCTAAGAAAGAAAATTTATTTGTTTTTGCTAATCTAAAACCTGGCACCGCTATTTTATCTTTATTCCTACAATCTGTTTAGTTTTTATCAAGAATTTTCACTGACAGCTTGGGCAGACAACGTTCAAATCATTAACGGAAATTTATGAGACAAAAGGCTCAACGTGAAGCCGTGGTTATAGATTATTTTGTTAATCATCATGATTATTTTTTTCTTTAATATCCATTTCGATTCTGTTTAGAATAATTAACGAATTGTCACTTTACTGCAATACCGAGAATGCGGTACCTATTAGTATATTCATGCTTCCATGATATTTAGATCATGCTCAACTCAACGTAAGAAATAACTATTATTATATAAGTAAATCTAACCATAATGACTTATAGGTTGTCTTAATGCTTTTATTGTAGTAGCTGTAGTGTTGTATATAGTTTGTAGTATTTTGTTTGATAAAGGCCGGTAAAAAAAAGTAAATCTTCAGATATTAAATTTTAATATATTATTTATGCGATAACGCAATGCTTTGCGGTTACATTACAAAATTTACAATGAGCGGAAATATTCCTTGCTTGCATGACTATAGTTTTTCCTCTAAAATTATAGGGTTGCGTCACCGTTAACATGTTTACAGCTAATTGCAAAAATTGGTCTTGTTTGTAGTACAACTAAAGCTGAACTTTAGATGTCGCTCCATCCTCATACGATGGTTAAGAATGAGAGTACAAATTAGAGTTATGAGTCATATGTCATTTTCGGTTGGCTTAGCGGTCAGAGCTTAACCCGGCTGTAGAGGTGGATGCATGACGCGGGTTCGAGTCCTGCACATGACTATAATTTTCCGCTTGTTGTAATTTCGTAAGATATTCAATTCTTCTGTACGTGTGTTTGTCACTGAACTCTTTCTAAACGGCTAGACTTAGTTAGTTAATTTCTACATTTAATTTAGTGTCTCTGGTTTTTTTTTATTGCTGATTGGTAATCCTTTGACCACAATTTCACCTGATGGTAAATGAAGTTATGGGCGAAGGTGGTAACAGGCTTAACCTAGAATTACTGGCTCTCAAGGAGAACTGCCGGAAGACACCGTTAGGTGCTTGGCGACAGATTTTCTACTTGAGGGTGGTCGCTAGCTAGGTTAAAATACACAATTATAAACGATAGATGGCGCTGGTGCATATCACAGGATACTACTTGTATATTTTAAATCTCATAGTATATATTTTCACACTCATGACACGAAAACATATATAGGTTGCATGGTGGAAGGGTTTTTGCTAATGCCCGCCTGGCTAGCGACCACCCTCAAGTTGAAAATCTGTCGCCAAGCACCTAACGGTGTGTTCCGGCAGCAGTCCTTGAGAGCCAGTGAAATTACAGGCACATGAGACTTAACAACTATGGCTCAAGGTGACGAAATGCATCTGTTATAGGCAGAGGTAACCGCTTAACATCAGGTGGGCCTCGAGCTTGTTCCGTCACAATAACATAAAAAAGGACGTTCAAACATAAAAACGTATGTGTTTCAAAGTGTAGCTAAAGCAAGATCGAACAATAGGTTTAGTAGATGTGTGTTTAAATAGGATCTCAGGCATCTTCGATTGAGTACCAATTCTTAAAAGGCTATAATTTGTATGCCTTAAATAAATTTATATCAAGAACAACTACATCAAACCTGTGACGACCACCGAAACAAAATAAAATGCTGCTTATAGTGGAATACTTTAGGTGCTCAGCTTAGAGGTAGCCAATAAAGAATACCTCGAACTTCTTGTTGTCTTTTTGGCAAATACTACTTTACTGACGAAATTATATACGGCTTTTCAACCGACTTCCAAAAAAGGACGAGGTTCTCAATTCGTCTGTATATCTTTTTTTTATGTTTGTTACCTCAGATCTCTTGACTGGGTGAACCGATTTTGAAAATTCTTTTTATGTTTGGTCCCATTTTAAATTTCATCAAAATCGGTCAAGCCGTTTTTGAGTTACACTCCAATATCTGAAAAATATGTACCTAGGAATTAATGACAATCGATCCCGTAAGCAGCAAGTGTCACTAAATTGAAAAAAAATTTTTTAACTAAAAATGGAACGACCGAAAGTGTGAAATAACTTGTCGAAGTCGGTACCATGCGCACAATATTGTGATAATAGGTACTTTTGAACCATCGTGGTACCGACTTCAACAAGTTATTTCACAGTTTTGGGTGTTGAAGTCGGTTCCATTTTTTATTAAAAAAAAAATTATATCGTAACACCACTGATCTTTTTATAACTGTTTGATTTATTTTGCAATATGGTGAGCTGATTCTGGTTACTTGCCTGATAACACTTCTACGACTTGTTTTACTGCGAAAAAGTTCTTTGATGAACTATCAATGGAACAAGAGATGGGAAGACTTTATCGACGCGCTCATCGCTCTTTTTCATCATAGCAAAAGAAAACGAACAAATATGAATTTACATTGATAGATGTTCCATTTAAAAGAAGCGGGGTCCTGTGATGGATGGGCCCGTTACCAGCTTCGATTTCGTTTGACGAAATGCGATACACGATGCATTAGCATTCATGCTGACTCATCGAGAACTCGAGATAATGTATGTACCGCCAATATGATTAATATGGAAACTACTGAACTGTGTGCGAACGAAAATATTATTAATCATTTGGGGTGATGATTTTACAACGCCTAGATTATGTGTGTATATATTATTCTATTATTATATGTGCATTGTCGATCAATCTTATGATATATCTGTTGCTAGAAATTCGAGTATTGCTTGTAATAGACTGACTTCTTTCCTTTGATGGTCCTACCACCTCCTCCAGCTGTGGCCTATCTTATGGTTTTATCTCTTTTATAAATAATCTTAGTATCACAAAATCATTCATCGTATAAAGTAGGTAAGGTAGTTTCTATGAATTCCAATCTGTCAGGCGGTGAAATTGAAACATCAAATACAATTGTGTTTTACACTATTATGTAGATGTAATACATGAATTAATTAGAACGTTAGGTACCTTGTAAGGTTCCCTCACTAATTATGTTATAATAATTTCAAATCAATATATACTAGATTTCAAATAACAATGTGGGTAAAATAATAATCATATTTTAGTACAAGTACCTTTTTGCTTGGTTTTGACAACTGTATCTTCTGTTGGTAGGAAAGTGACATTGCGATCTAGGATGGAAAACACGTTACGAAGGGACACGGCCTGTGAATGCCCATACAAATGTAATTCCTATAACTATCTTAAATATAAAATTAAATTAAATATTATAAACGGTCAAATGCGTGTCGGGCCACGGACAATTTAGGGTTCCGTAGAAGCCCGTTATCATAATATAGAACGATTCTGTAGTTCTTTATTCTCCTCCACTTTCTTCCTCCAAAATTTAAGAAATAAGAGTACGATTGCCGCCAAGTTATTATTTCAATTGTAATTCGAAAATGAAAAAAAAATTGTTTGTGAATTCTATAGGTAGATACTCGAATGAAAACTTAACGATAGCGCGATTCAGGAACTTGGTACATTGTAAGAATTTGAATGTCATTTAATTTATTTTCTGTAGCTTAAATAATTATTTAATTCTATTCTAAAATAGTTTATATATATATAAGTTGGCCAAGTGCGAGTCGGGCTCGCGCACGTTAAAACAAAAAAGGTTAAAATATGAAGTCTAATGTTGTATAGCTAATGATACGGAACCCTTCATGCGCGAGTCGGACTCGCACTTGGCCGATTTTTTAAAATAAATTTAAATTCTAAGCCTGCTTTAGACATGCCCCTGTCATTTTGTCATTGTATTCAGCAACTAATTATAACTAAGAACTACATTGGGGAAACATGTCGAAGTATTTCGACTAGGTTGACTGAGCACATAAGAAGCGTGAAGAACATGGATACGAGCAGGTCAGCCGTAGTGGAACACGCACAGGGAGCCTACAATTTTTACACGACTGCCCAAAAAAAGGAGAGTTATGTTTTTAGGGTTCATGTATGTATGTATGTTTGTGAGTTTCTTTATTCCACCATAACTTCGTAATGTCTCAACCGATTTTGATGTTTGTGATATCATTAGAAGCGTTGAGTTATTCCGGATAACATAGGCTATCGAAAATTAAAAACAATTTAAAGAGGGGGTCATACTTCATAAAATTAAAATAAAAAAATTAAAAATTTCGTGAAAATTTTACAAATTTTACTATCACCGTCTAGGGCTTGCTTAGTACATAACAAAAATATATAATAGTAGTATTCAATATACATTGGTTCACTAATATCAAAAGTAATAAATATTGTCTTATCCGTTTCTACACTTGCTTCTTGTAGACACAAGTAATACAAATAAATAAATCACCGGCATACGACAGGGCAGAGACCATGCGTTTTTTGACCGGAGAACGCCTTCAGAGAGAAAGGCATTTCATACACAACTACAAAAAATGATTATTTTGGCAGTGTTAACATTTAACTGTTAAGTGACTTGATGCAGCTTTCACTAGTAGCTAAATCCGTCAGCGGGACATACTGAATCAGAATCAGAATCATTTATTGCATACTACTGCTTTAAACAACCGCCACATTTAATTGCTGAAATAGATTTATGGGCGTTATATAGCTTCTGCGAACTGCCACAGAATGTGAGGCAAGCAGACGACACCACATTTGTCGATATTTTGAATAGTTAACGGGTTGAAATCCTGGACCATCGTAGAGTACCACTTACTGGACCAGATGGCGAGTGTGTGCGAAAATTTCCCACGACAAGACAGGTGAATGACTCGAACCACCAAATCAAAATCAAACGCTGACCATCGAACTCGCCAAAATTTGCCAGATGTTTGACGTGGTAGTATCAGATACATCCGTAGAAGCTAAAACCAACGGAAAGCGGCCAAAAACCAAATTTATACTTTCTGATCCCAATAAAAGAGGAGGTATTGTTCCATTCTTAAAATTTACTATTGGTTCTAGGGCGTTGCGGTTAAGTTGCGAAAAATATTAAATTTGGACACGCCTTGGTAAATGACGCTATGGGGGTCATCCGAAAATTCGTATGGCCAGCGCTACGTCGTAACCGGGAGAGTTACCGCAGGCCGTTTTCGTTGAGTTCTATGACAAAACAATACGTGGCAACACAGGTCAGTTTGGGTGTCAAAATTGAGCCTAGCACTGTCGAATTTGACGCGTTACGGGGTCAAGGTAAAGTTGAGCGGTACATGCTACCACTGATATTATGTTGGGTTGTGACAGTGCACAACCTGCAATAAACGACACTGGACAGAGCCGTCGTGGATCTAGGCACTAAAATGTTTGCCAAGGGGCAAAGTTTATGTAATTTTACCTGGGACAGACTGTCCAGTTAGGTAGGTCCAACTTCGAAAAAGAGGACACCCGAAGAACCCAACTCGGATGGGCAGCGTGCGGGAAGTTACGCGACATTTTCTCGTCAAAGATCCCGCAGAGCCTGAAGACCAAAGTCGTCAACCAGTGTGTATTCCAGTGATGACATATGGCACCGAGACGTAGTCCTTAACTGTGGCCCTTATGGACAAGCTCAGAGTCAGTGAACGAGCCATGGAGAGAGCTATGCTCGGAGTTTCTTTGCGCGATAAAATCCAGAACGTGGATATTCACCAAAGAACCAAAGTCACTGACATAGCTTTCAGAATTTGCAAGTTGAAGTGGCAATGAGCGGGCCACATTGCTCGACGAACTGATAACCGACGGGGAAGAAAGGTTCTCAAGTGTGTCTCTGGGTATTCTTCTCAAAGCGCGAATTGCGCCTGGGGTAGAAGCGTCAGGGCGTCGCCCTCTTGCTTCGGCTCTTCTTACCCCGTTACGACGGGGCAGTCTTTGTGTTGGTATTTACCTTGACTTCATCGGTCCTACCGCCCAGGGGCAGTAGGTGCCTGGGCGATCACGGAAGCACCGCCGGGTTGATCCCGCTGGTGGGAAGCCCGGCGCGCTGATCAGCGACCAAGGCGTTGCCCGCTGGGGGTATCGCCGATTTGGTCGCGGTATCACCTTCTACATCTCCCGTCTGTGGAATTATTAGTTCCCTTGGATAGGGCTTCATGGCTTTCTTGCCTTTTATGTCCGGAGGTCTTGCGTGTAAAGGGGCTATGCCCTTTATGTGCTCTAAGTTCGAGGCATCTGCTCTGGTGAACATGTTGGTCGCCAGTCTTCTAATGAATTGCTCCAGGTTTTCCATTTTTAGATCTCTCATTATGGTGGCATTTCTCACATATCTGGGCGCATTTACTATGTTTCTGAGGCATCTGTTTTCTATTCTTTGGAGTCTGCTCTTATTCGTATTGGCGAGGAAACCGTACCAGGCCGGTCCCGCATATGAAAGCCGTGATCTTATATAGGTCTTGTAAATCATAAGCTTCGTTCTTACCGGTAGCTTGGACTTCAGTATTGGCAATAGCTTCCAGCTAGCTCCTTTCGCTCTTCCTACTACGTCATCGACGTGCTTGTGGAATTTGAGGTGTCTGTCAATCGTTACTCCGAGGTATTTGACTTTGGGTAGCCATTCGACTGCATCTCCCATCAGTTGGAGACGTGGTGGGGGTTTTTTGCAGCCGATGGCGATCGCTTGGGTTTTCTTGACGTTGACAGACAACCTCCACTTCCCCAGCCATTCAGGCAGGGCGTCGAGCGTTGGCTGCAACCTCTTGGCGGCATTTTCCCTCTTGAAGGACGTCGCGAAGTAGGCTGCATCGTCCGCGTATAAGGCGAGCTTTGCGTGCCCGACGACTGGAATGTCGTCGGTGTACCACGCGTAGCAAAACGGTGCGATGCAGCTTCCTTGCGGTACTCCGGCTTCTACTGCCTTTTCGGTTGATATGGCATCTTCAACTGATACCTTGATTTTTCTATTTTCAAGGTAGGAAGCGATGACCTTCACTGTCCTCCTGGGCGCCGAAGACTTTGACAGTTTGTACACTAGCCCCTCGTGCCACACCCTGTCAAAAGCCTTCTCCATGTCCAGGAGGACAGCCACTGTGAACTCTTTCTTGTTCATGGCTGTGGCCATTTCATGGACAAGTCTTGTTACTTGAAGTGTCGTGGAGTGTTCCGCCCTAAACCCGAACTGTTCATCTCTCGGGGTAATGTGCGGAACTAGCTTCGTTAGTAATAGCTTCTCGAATAACTTTGATATTGTGCTGAGCAGGGTTATCGGTCGATAGCTTGCTGGATGCTTGGGGTCTTTGCCGGGTTTAGGGAGGACGATCACTTTTCCGGTTTTCCATGCTGTTGGGAAGTGGCCACAGCGCATGATTCCATTGTAGAGTCTTGTGAGCGCAGCTATTGTTCGCATGGGGAGACGCTTAAGGGCTTCATTTGTTATCCCATCCGTGCCAGGGGCCTTTTTGTTTGGCAGGCGTCTTATTATTCTCACTACTTTGCCGGGGGAGTAGTAAATTAATTCTTTATCTTCTTCTTCAGGCGTCATTGTGCGTGACCAGTATTCTGACAGGTGATTCTGCACCATATCTACGTGCTGCTGGTCACTGATTGGGTTCGGTTTAAATTGGGATTCAAGATGAGTTGCAAATATCTCCGCTCTGTCCGCGGCCTCAAATTTCAGTAGTCCGTCTTGTCCAATCAGTGGTCTGGTGGGTGTTTTATCCTGTGTCATCCTTTTACACAGCTTGTGCACGGATGGGATCTCCTCTCTAATATCGTCAATATGGCGTTCCCATGACACTGCCGCGTTATCTTGCAGTGCTTCTTGCACTTTAGAAACAAGTTTGTTCAAAACTTTCTTCAAAGCGCGACAGCGGGTGGCCTGCCACAGTTTTCTGGTCTCCCTCTTCTCTCTGATCAAGTCCCTTATCCACGAGGGAAGAGAGTGTTTGCGCTCGTCTATCGTGGAGGTGTGAGAAGCTACTGTGAGGGAGTCCTGTATCGCTGTGGTTAGTTCTGTGGTGATCTTCTCTACATCTTCACTGGTTTCCACCGGCCTGGTTGTTGTCCGTTCGTGGACTTCTGTGTGGAAGGTCTCCCAACAGATTTTCCGCCTCCTCGCGGGGGCGGCAACTCTGCTTGGGAGATCCTTGTAGTGAAGTAACACAGGTCGGTGGTCTGATGGTAAGTCCGGCATCACAGTTTGAGTAGGAGGCGTTCTCAGGCCCTTTATGACAGCAAGGTCTATGACGTTGGCGCTGCCCCTCGCGTCATAGTGCGTCGGCTCGTCTGGTCCGATGACGTCATAACCATGACTGCACGCATCTTGAAATAGCGTTCTGCCGTGTGTGTCTGTGTATGTGGAGTTCCAGTGGGTGTGCTTAGCGTTCATGTCCCCTGCTATTATCGTAGGATCGTCTGTGCTCAAAAGTTTTCTGATCTCTGCTGTATTCAGTTTTGTTGTTGGTGGCTTGTAGGTTGCGTAAATACGATGGTTTAGACCTCTGATGTTTACAAGCACACCCAAGGCTTGCATTGTTGTGAAGTCTTCCACGGGCAGAAGCTGATGGACGATGCGCCGGTGCACTATGACCGCGAGTCCTCTTTGTGCCACGCCTTTATCCGATACTTCGTCCTTCCGATATACATGATAGTTGGGTATCTTGAATATCGTGCTGTCTTTCAGGTGCGTCTCACTGACCAGTATTATGTCAATATTGTGCTCACGGAGGAAGAGGGTCAGCAGTCTTCTCTTCCCCGTGAGCGTTTGGGCATTCCAATGCACTATTTTAATGCCGTGATCCATTGTTGGTGGACAAGATTCTCATTAGGCCTTGCAGCGTGGCCGTTTCGGGGTCAGTGCCGCCCTGGACCGCTTCAAGAATACCCTTTAGCACCTCTATGGTTTGACCCAATGAGTCACGGCGTGGGGTTTCTTCCTGTTTCTGTGGCTTCTGAGTTGTTGTTTGTGCCTCTGGGGGAGGCCTTTGTGCTTTCTTCTTCTTCTTCTTGTTATTGGCTTTCATACCAGCTGATCTGGGCATGTTAGCTGGTGCCATTAACGAGGCCTCTGCTGTCTCTTCGACCGTGCTCTTTTCAACCGGGGCGGCGCCCCGCCGGTTGATAGTGGTGAGGGCTACTGTGCCCGCCTTCTTGTTACGTATCTCCGTTTTGAAGACGGGGCACGATTTAAAGTTAGCGGGATGGGTGCCTTGGCAATTTGCACAAGTTGCTGGTTCTTCCCGTGGGCGCGGGCAATCACGCGCGAGGTGCTCTTCACCACAGCGCACACAAGCCTGGACTCGATGGCAGTTGTGTGAGCTGTGGCGGAATTTTTGGCATTTATGGCACTGTGCGGGCCCCTTCTTGCCGCGCCATGCCACTATAGAGATGCCAGGCATGTATAGTAATTCCGTGATGTCGTAAATCGCAGGGATAAGGTCAGGCGTTCTCTTAAACTGGGCATAGAAAATGCTCCCAGGCCGTCCTTGCCTTCCCTGTATGTTCTTTATGTACTCAGGTTCAAACCCGAGTACAGTGAGGGCTTCCGTTAATTCTTCTATGGGCGTATCGCATGGTAGGCCACGGATCGCCACCTTTAGTGACCTCTCTGCTGGTAGCGAGTAACTAAACCAACTTAGGTTCTCTTCCTTTTCAAGTTGCGTTAGGTAGGCTTGAATGACCCTATATTCATTCTCCTCCGTTGGCATAAATCGAATGCCCTGCCCGAAGGGCCTCCCATTTGGCGGTCTTCCTAGTTTTTTGGCAATCACCTTGAAATGGTGAGTCCAATTTTCTATCCGCTCAACTATTAGAGGGGGATAGCGTGGCTTCTTATCTCTTTCTTCCACAGGGGCGGGGGGGGCTTGTGTCTGTCTCTCTCTGACATCTTCTGTCCCTGTCTGTCTTGACGGGGGTTGGGGAAGCTTGCGGGGAGGGGCAGGCATCGTGCTGTCTCTCTCTTGTTGTTTTGTCTTGCTCTGGCTTTGCAAGGGAGGCTGAGGGGTCTTGCTGGGAGGGGCCTTAGCGCTTCCCTGTTTTTCTTTCTGCGCTGCCTGCGCGAACGAGGGAGCGGTAGGTTTAACCCTTTGGGGTTTCGGCTCTTCGTATGGAGCCGGTTTTTTAGCCGGTCTTGGCGTTAAAACCGGCTTGGGGCTAACCGGTATAATCCGGGACGTGTTTCCCTTCTTAGCGGCCGGGGGGGTCGCGGAGAGGGAGCGGGTTCTGGGACGTTTTCTGCACTCCAAGATCTCGTCTATGCTCATAGTAATTTGCCCTTCTGGCAGCATACCGGCTTTCACCTGCGGGGACGGTGGCAGGTTAAGTACTGCCCTCGATGCGCTCTCTAGTACTACTCTGTCGTTCTCTGAGATTGGAACGCCTAGTGCTTCGGCTTCTTCTAACCTCAAGTAAATGGCCATCCATGATAACATGCCTCCGGACAAGGCTTCCGCCCTTACAAGGCGGGCCAGCATGACAAGGTCACTTTCATGCTGACCTCGCGGTGACAATGTCATCCCAAACGGCGTGATGGGTGAG
Organism: Plagodis dolabraria; assembly: GCA_963854805.1. Lineage (NCBI taxonomy): Eukaryota > Metazoa > Arthropoda > Insecta > Lepidoptera > Geometridae > Plagodis > Plagodis dolabraria. The sequence continues at coordinate 12,441,950 of OY978459.1, read as the reverse complement.
CTATCCGTTGATGCGGCGGCTTCTGGGCTGCACTGGTACTCCGCTGGGCGGCTTCCAGTTGCGCTGGCTGCATCTGGTTGGCCCTGAAAAGGGCCTTTTTGCGCCTCTTGGCGGCGCGGCGGCTGTATGGAAACATCCTTACGGGGGTGTTGGCCCTGAAAAGGGCCTTTGTTTGGATCTGGATCAGGATCCATGACGGCGGCTATTGGAGGTAACCCGGCGCGACTAAGGGTGTGAATAGCTCTGTTACCTGCTATTCACACCGGTCATCGTTGGTCGAGGAATCTAATCAAGTAGCCGTCGCCACTGTCGCAATCGACGAATTTTTCAACAAGAAAAATCGTACGATTCGCTATATGGTTGGGTTGGTAAAGTCCGAACGCATAAGCGGGTTACAGCGATCCTCAAGTGTGTACCATTGTAGACCGGAAGACGTAGAGTTGGTAGGCCCCCTACTAGATGGACTGACGATATCATAAAAGTTGCGGGTAGCCAATGGTTACAAGCGGCTAGTAGCCATTCTTTGTGGCGTTCAATGGGGGAGGCATTTGTTCAACAGTGGACGTCTTCCGGCTGATGATGATGATGATGAAAGTTTATGTCGCTCTTAGTCGCGTCAGACAGCTAGAAGAATTGGTGTTTTAGATCCACGAAAGCTTATGAACGAGCCCCATGACAAAAAGTCTCTGCAAGAACAGAAAGACCTCAAAGTTATCATTAATAATAAATTATTCAAAAAAAAAAATTTCGCGTTATCTTTTGCGTGATAATAATTTCCAAAAAAAAATAAGTTATGTTTCGTGGCACATTGTGCGTTTGCAAAGATATTGTTTTATCACTAAAAGGTACGAAATAAAAAGAAATAATTTAAAAATTAAAAAACACGCCTGCCGTACCAAAAAGTGAACTAAAAAATTACAAACAAGTTACATGATTTTAATGTTGAATGGCCACAATGTAGGTACTAAATAGATTATATTTACTGTGCATTTAAAACACCATTGAACCCAAAAATGGAAAACAGATAACCAATCTTTTCATTGCAGTCGGGGGACAGTTCCTTAGAATAGTTCTTTTCAGGCCCCCGACTTCGATGAAAAGATTGGTTATCTGTTTTCCATTTTTGGGTTCAATGGTGTTTTAAATGCACAGTAAATATAATCTATTTAGTACCTACATTGTGGCCATTCAACATTAAAATCATGTAACTTGTTTGTAATTTTTTATTTCGTTCACTTTTTGGTACGGCAGGCGTGTTTTTTAATTTTTAAATTATTTCTTTTTTTTACTTCAACTTCAACCGGGACCAGGGATGGAATTTAGCACCAGCAGCGTCGAGACCGGTTCTTCAAGTAACTGCCAGTTTTACCAACTGGGTGGAGGTCTTGCCGCAGGACACGATAAGTGTAGTGTGCACGGGACTTTACCATAGAGCTATAAAACTTTCTCTGTTCTGTGGGACTTTACAATAGTACAGACATCAGTGATAACGATGATACCAATAGTGACCAAAGCAGCGAGGTGCAACCGGTTCCGACATTGTCTCGCAGGGCTGAGCCACGGTAATGTTATACAGATACGTTATACGCCGCGATCTCGACTATGATAATTATCGTAAATGCAAACAGTATATAATAAATTAATATGTCGAATATCTTACGTAAGTTTTAATAATGGTATAACTAAGTTTTAATAATGGTATAAAGTATATGACCCTGAAAAGTACTAAAGATTAGTCCGTATTTCCGACCGTGGCCCAAGTGGTTCGTCCCATTAACGGGTTTACGGGCAATTTTATTTACCGATACACGCAAAAAATATAAAGATTGTTTTAGGCCTTTGGACTACTGGCTACGCTGCCAAATTAATTCAAAGCTAACTTCACTTCGCCTCGCGGCTTTACGTAGACAATGATGAAAAGTATCTTAAACTATCTATATTCTAAGTTTGAACTAGATCAGTCCAGCCATTTCAGCGTGAAATATTAACAAACATACACACTCACTAACAAATTAATATAACACATTTATGATATAATTGTCTTTGGTTATTGTGGCTTATATATAGGTCTGAACAAACAGACAAACTCGCTATATACAGGGTTTTCGGAAATATTTTAACAACCTCTTAGGGTTGACTTCTGCTCGTCCTAACAAACATTTTGAGATAAAAAATTTTTTAGTTTTGAAATAATTTTGATAAAAAAAAAGTGTTTTTGGCGGAATCACCGAATCAGGACTACCTGATGTTAAAAGTTTCTTGTGCCTGTAATATATTATTTCATATTCTTTTCTCGATGTAAATATTCAAAACTCTATTCAAAGGGAGCACGGCGCGGTCCGGTGTTGCCACGGCGGGAGTTCTTGGCTAGGCACAAAAACTTGGCTTTAAGACACAAAAAAATATTTAAAAAATTAAAAATACATTTCAAAATTAATAAAAAATATCTCAAAATGTTTGTTAGGACTAGCAGAAATCAACCCAATGAGGTTGTTATCATTTTACCAATAACCTTGTATAAGCAATTGGAAGAGCGCAAGATGTTTGCCTCAGATTATTATTATACGAGTATGTTCTATGCTCAGATATCGAGCCCGCATATTCAGCTTCACTTCACTTCCGGCTTTCCTAGCCGAATATGTTTCTATCTTGGCAACCACGATCGTTTGCTTATTGTTTATTTTCAATAGACTTCTAAGTTCAATAAGACGACAATAGACGGTGAGTGATGCAGCGGTACGAATTTAACGCTCTTACTAAATTATTATAAACCTAATGCTTAAAATATGCTCTGCTGTAATCGATCAGACAATTATTCTGTCTTGATATTATCCATCAATCGAACCATTAATTTTTAGTCTGATTCATTTTGAAGCGATCATAGTGAAGCTTGCCTAGTCATGTTTGACCGATCAAGTATGTTAAGCAATTTTTGCTGAGATCATGACATGGATAGGTGACCGCAGGCGATGCCCCGTCCACTGGACTTTGCCACTGGTGGGTGGACGGGGAATTCCAGTTTCCTCCGCCACTCACTGCAATAGAGTGGGAACCAATTAAACTGCTTCATTGATATTACAAATAATAATTAAAAGGAATTATTGTGTAGGCTTTTAGGAGAAGAATTGGGTGATGCCCCGTCCACCCGCACTTTGGATACAAAACTACAGGTACGTGTGCGTATCCGTCTGGACGGAATTATTCTACAGTGCGTGCTGCGTAAGAAGAGATCAGAGCTATTCGTGGTTATGTGATAGAAAGAGAGACGCCTTGTAGGTGAAAATAAATATTAGGTGCTTCGCGAGCTAAAGTGTACTTAATTGCTTCGTAGCTAGAGTCGCTTATTTCTTGGAATGGCATTGCGGAGTGATCCTTCTGGTTCTTTTTATTCTGTGATTGTGGCAGTCTTTAAAGCATGTTGGCGAGGCATTTTGGGAATGCCTGCCATCTAGCTATCACATTTGAGTAGAAAATCTGGCAACATGTACCGAACGGTGTATTCTGGCAGCTGTCCTTGGGAACCAGTAAGTGCAAGATTACTCTCAATATCTTCGACCGCACCCATTATGATCAAGAGAGGTAGTGGTCAAAGGCTAGCGTATTAGATTTTGAATCACATGCAGAGAAGTTAGCCTCTCTCAACCGATTAGCTAAGTTAAACAACGGCCGCTGCGATAATGACATGACTTGGATAGGTGATACATACATACTATACTATATATACTATACTATATATACTACATATATATATATATATAGTTTAAATATTATTTTATATATTCCTACTTTAAAACAAAATTACGAAAATCATAATAATTATTCATGGTGACAAACGTTCATACACACACCACATAGAGACACCCTCGCACACCCTGACAAGTTCACTATCTGACTGCATAGGAGTGAAAGAGAAGCAGCTATGGTGAAATCGCGATCAGTTTTGGGTGAAAAACAATAACTTAAAACGATATAACTTGTCTCTCGTGATCAGGTTTTACAATTTTATCGTTTTATTTTTATACACATACATACATGAATTATGGAGATATATAGATACGTTTAAATCGTAATTTAAAATAAAACTAGCAAATGAAAAATTTAAGGAAACGTGTTTCAGAATTAACTTGGCCCTAGATAAAATGATAAAGATTAACATATAATTTTTCCTACTGCTGAAAACTTAATAGTTTCTCAAAAAATCTGTACAAGTGAAGCTATTTAGCACTTGTCAGCCCCATAATAAAAACTATGTATATAGTTATTGTTTGACTTTAGTACATAATATTTTTTTTATAATTATGGAAGAGCGAGATCTCCTGATACAGGTATAAGTTCATTTACTTAAAATAAAGCATCAACAAATTTAGATATGAAATCCTGTAGTTTATAAAAATAAAATGTATCTTCGCTTATCTATCATAACTTCGGTAATGACATAGATCACAACGGAGGTGGTATCAAATCTTTAACCGCTCTTAATTCATCTTGAAGTAGTGGACTTAAAACTGCCATCAATGAAAAGATGGGAAGGGAAGAAATAATTAAAATTATTCAATAACTCCTTATTAGATTTCAGTACACCTCATAGGCCTTATCGTCTAATGCCTGGTTCCTGTATCGTCAAAAGGGATCGTTTTACTGCAGTACCTATGTCAAAAGTCTTTCTATAAAATACTACGGTAGCTGAGATGACAGATTACTGGCTATTAACGAACACTACTATTGATTGTTTCATTTGTGACGGTTGCAAAGACGAATAGCGGATGATTGAATAAAAGAACTGAGCAATACGAATGGCAATGAAAATTACCTTCATTTTGAAATTGGAACTTTTTAATGGGCATTGTTTTCAAATAAAAATGTCCAAAAACATGTCCATAACATTTTTTTTAGAAAATACGTCCCTAAATACTTTACTGGCTAAGTTTTTAGAACTGGCCAGTAAGAAAATAAGCAAATGAATAGTTATTTGTTATACAAGAGTGCAAAGTTGCTTTTTAACCGCGTGTTCAATTTTGATGACCGAGAAAGCGAAGGATTCTAAAATTGAATCACGAGCGCAGCGAGTGATTCAAAATTAGAATCCTGAGCGTTAGCGAGGGAATCAAAAGAGCACGAGGTGAAAAATCTTTGCACTCGAGTGCAACACGTAACTTTTCATTCCACCTCAGCGAGGAAATGACTAAATGCAAATTGAGGGAGAAAGCTCATTTGCGCATTATTAATAGTTTCAGTCAATTCCGTTGGCGTCAAACAAACTTCCTCATCGCTAGAATCACTCATTTTAGTTTTTTCACTTGTTCTCAAGTTTCTTGTTTTTAATATAAGGTTTAACAATGACGTAAAAAAATGCCGCGTAAAGAACCGCGTACAAAGCAAATTGAAAAAAGAACACCAAGAAGGTTCTGAGTCTGAGTTTTTAACAAATTAAAAAAAAGTTGTATGATATATTCGGCACCATAGAGGTAGCAGTAAATAGTTTTAATGTTTTTTTAATTCAGAAAACTTAGTGCACACGATGTTCTAAATTCAATTTACTTTATCCTCTAGAGAATAAAAACGGCTTTTCCACTCAGATATTGAAGATTAAAAATACTCTTTCCGAGATGGTGGGATGAAAAATTTATTATTAATATGAATATATATAAACGTTCTACATTCAAATTTTTATTACATTTTCATTGGCTTAGTTTCTTACTGAAGAAAATACTGAAGAAAAACACATCGTTTTTAGAACTAGTCAGCTGGTTCTAAAAACTTAATAACTTAATCTTAAGACTTTGTAATTTAGGGACGTAACTTTCCGTGCAATACTCGTATCGAATAGAAAATTGCTGTCTTTTCACTGTCCTCTCTTCATTTAGAGTACTAATTATCCCAAATCCAATCTAAAGAATCAAGCATCAGTCATCAAGTCTCCATTATCCGATAGCGTATTTAAATCACGCAATATTGTCAGGAGTAATGACAAAATAATGTCAGTGGTGGCTGATTGCCGGTAGCGACAGGTGCCCGCCTCGTCTGAATACTAAATACCCCGTATTAATTTAATATGGGGACTCGCTCATACCCGTGACTCCGCTTGCGATCGTTGCCGAGACCTTTAAATAAGGCAGTTTTGTAGCTGCGTCAGCAAAATATTATTTTATTGAGAATGTACTGTGAATGTTAATATTATATTATAGTATCATCACGCTTCTTGGTACATTTGATAATTTTCTTACATTTGCTAACCACGTTTTTTTAATGGGATTTATAATTAAATAAGCACTAGGCCCACCATATGCTAAGCGTTAACCTCTGCCTATAACAGATGCATTTCGTCACAATTGACTAACTGCATTGCGCACGTCACCCTGACATATACAGTTGTCAAGTATCATGCGCCTGTAATTATACTGACTCTCAAGGACTGCTGGCGGAACACGCTGTCAAATGAAGCTCAAGCTGGCGGTAGGCATCTAACCAAGGACCAATCATTTTTATAGAAAAAAATAGTTATATGAATTCAATGGTAGGTATTTATAAAAAGTCTTATAGACGTAACATGCGTATTTCTTTTTGTAAATAAAATCAGATCTTAAAATTGACTCATTAACTGGAAGGCTCTTAAATCGTACGCTATCCTAAACCAAGGGATGAGGATCACGAGAACTAGTCAAAACAATTTCAAAACCATTACAAACATACTATCCCATCTCCAGTTTTACTACACATAATATTATAATAGACAGTTAACTAGGTAGGTCTACATATATATGTCTAGATGTATGTGTTGTATGACGCAGCTCGTTCGGGATTCATTAGTCCCCGTTTCATTTCAGCTTTACTGAAACATTAATCTCTATTTGTCTCTATGTCTAATGCGGGGCCCGTAATTGAAAGGCGATCTGTTTTTCTTTTACTTCGTGGAAATGTGCAGTTTGCGCTTAGTTTTAAAAGGCTAAATTTATTGAAATCCTTGAGTTTTGAAATATTCTAGGCAGCTGATATGACCTAATTCCTCCTAAATCTTTACATTAATCACTCGTCGGTCGATTGAAATATTCATATGTTTTACGAGTATGTTTTGGCTTTGAATCTATGACCGGAAACTTTTAAAACTCTAAACTTTCTTGAATTCTCGTTGTTAGTATACCCACTACCAGTAAGATAATAAGATTCACAAATGCGTAATGAGTCCTATGTGGCTGAAATATCAATACTATAACCAATTCTTAATATAAACTTATATATTCAAAATTACAACAAAAGAAACAATTTGGAGCACGACCTGAAATTGGAACCCGTGAGCAGTAAATGTTCCGACAGTTGAACTATCGTGGTGAGTGAGTCTTTGTTCAAATTTATCTTTTCGTTCTATTCTAACATTGTAATATTTTCATCTTAGCTTATCGCCTTAACAGAGCAGTGCTTACACACTACTTTTTCGAATTTCGTTTTGAAAATAGGTGTAACTACATCCATCCTTTCCATTACAGATGCGGACTTAATTATACCTATGAGTTTTATACATAATTATCTCATTTTTACACGACTGTCTAAAAAAAAGAAAGTAATGTTTCCACGGTTCATGTATGTATGTATGTTTGTGAGTTTCTTTATTCCACCATAACTTCTAAACGGCTTAACCGATTTTGATGTAAGAGATATTGTTAGGTTCGTCTTGATAACCCAAGTGACACTAGGTACATACAAAAAATTAAAAAAAAAAACTGGCGGAATATAGACCCCATATTGTGACATAAAAACAATTTTTCTTCCAAATCGGGGCAGTCGGCGCATCAAAATGAAGATCTTTAAAAAATGATTCCATAAATATATATAACATGCAATTTAACTTTTAATTTCGATGGAACGATAAATCGCTTAACGAAAATAAGTAAGTTGGGTTTTTTACTTTTTTAATTAATGTATGCATGTTGTAGGTGTTTTCATCTTTGTTTGGCAGTGTAGTGTCATTTGCGACTGTGGCGCTGCCTTACATTTCTTAGCTGAACGGGTTCACGTACTGTTACACCTAATATATTGCTGACCTTGGCCCGAATCACTCACAAACCTATTTACGCGTTGTCAGCAGTATTTTTCTCTATATAAACGGTGGCTTCCAAAATTAAGTGTTCAGATTTATTGTGATAACTCCAGGAGTCACCAGACTCAGTACCAGTATACCGTTCAGGTGGAATCTCTGCCCAAATTAGTACCAAAAGTGAGTTGCGGGAACTTTTAAGTCAAGTGTAAATTAATAATTTTATTTTTCAAATAAAATAGATGTGTGTGTGTCCATAAGTTTTTTTTTAAGACAATTGAATAGGTCCACACAACAGTACGTTGCTTTAATTATCGCAATAATTGTGTACATCAGACGACACCAGAGTATGATACCAACAAGTGACACTGTAATCAAAGTGCATATTTAAAAGTTTAACCTTGTTAGTTTCTTTTTCGTTTCTTCTTAACGAACTGTTGTGGGGATCTATTCAGCTGTCTTAAAAAAAACAACTTATGGACACACACACATTTATTATATTTGAAGAAATAAAATCATTAATTTACACTTGACTTACAAGTTCCCGCAACTCACTTTTGCTACTAATTTGGGCAGACGTTCCACCTGAAGGGTATACTGGTACTGAGTCTGGTGACTCCTGGAGTTATCACAATAAATCTGTGCACTTAATTTTGGAAGCCACCGTTTATATTAAAGAAAAATACTGCTGACAACGCGTAAATAGGTTTGTGAGGGATTCGGGCTAGCCATGAGAAGCCTCAACTAATTAAAACATGTTCTACGACAAACACTCAAATTATTGTCTAAACTAGGGTTGTAACGATTATCAATTTGCCGATTACGATTATCTAAATCAATACGGCAATCACTTTGTGAAATTAAAAATGTATTAACCTTGTTCCTGTATTCAAAACATTGTCTTATGTTAAGAAAACAATTTAGTACCCTACCAAAGAAAAATGGGGTCACATACCAAACAAAAACGTTTCTTGCCATAAATGACATGCAGGAACAAAATTGACACTCAGTAAAAACAACCCACGAACATAGTAATAACATGAATTTACTAGCACTAAACTTGTGAGACGCAAATACATTACCGAACAATGGTCGAAGACGAACCGATGGCGACCCCTACCGCTCTGCCCCAATTTTTGTAGAATCGTAAACCCGTAAGATTTAGTGAACGGTCGGAGTTTTAACGAGGGGCTGTGTCCTGTAAGTCCTGTACCCCTTCGAAATATAGTTTTACGACTCCAGTGAACCATTAAGCAATTTTCACGGGTACCGGTGCACTGTTACTATGTTTATTCTTTATGTTCGTCTCCTATTTCTGCTCGTTTTCTTGGTAACTTGAAACTTTGTGATTCAACTGTGGAATGAATAATGTCATCGTCGTTGCATTTGGATTGACTTAATTCAATGGAATAATGTTCTCTTAAAGCGAAATGAAGGTTTTTTTTTATGTTATTGTGACAGAACAAGCTCGAGGCCCACCTGATGTTAAGCGGTTACCTCTGTCCATAACAGATTCATTTCGCCACAAGTCACGAATTGCACTGCGCCCGTCACCTTGAGACATAGTTGTTAAGTCTCATGTGCCTGTAATTTCACTGGCTCTCAAGGACTGCTGCCGGAACACACCGTTAGGTGCTTGGCGAAAGATTTTCAACTTGAGGGTGGTCGTTAGCCAGGCGGGCATTCGCAAAAAGCCCTACCACCATGCGGTGAAGCTCAAGCCCGCGGCGGGATTCGAACCATGGACCTGCTGCACGGCAGTCCATAGCCAATGCCACTGAGCCATCACTGCTTCAAAGGTATACACTTTTACATATTTCATAAAAAAGTTTATAATAACTATACCCCATCAGTGACGTATCCTTACAACAATACACTTTTCCTTTCTTAACTGACTTATGAAAAGGAGGAGGCTCTTAATTAGTTTGTATGTTTGTAATGCTATCACTCCGCCACTTGTGAATGGTTTTTGATGATTCTTATTTGTTTGAGAGATCATACCTTAATGGTGGTTCCAATACATTTTATCAAAATCGGTTCGATAGTTAGGTTTGATGAAGAAAATATCTATGACATTCAAGTAAATGGAACCATGTCTAAATTAAAATGAGATGAAAATCGTCATGTTCGGGATTCGAACCTACGCCATCCACCTATACGATGGTTAAGGACGAGAGGACAAATTAGAGTCATGAGTCACATTATGTCATGTTGGCTTAGCTGTCAGAGCATACCCCAGCTATAAGGGTGGATGGCCCGGGATTCGAATCCCGCACATGACTATAATTTGTCCTTTCGTTGTGAATTTGTAATGTAACCCGCAGAGCATGCGTTATTGCAAAAATATAAATAAATCAAATTGTATTTCATACTATTTAGTTTTAGAAGTAATTTCTTTTTTATAGTCATTATTAAAATATGTTTATAGGCCCTAGACCATGATCTTTCCTTATGAGTGACTGTGGAAAATAATGATAAACAATCTAGAATGAAAACAGGCCAAAAGGATAGCTCACACAGATTTTCTACTTATAGGTAGCCAGGCGGTCCATACCACCATGTAAAGTTTCGCGATGCTACCTACTCAGTCATTACTGCCATTGTATCAGATAACAACCAAGACCGAAACGGCTTAATGCTCTCCATAGCACAAAAGCACTTTATAAAATATACCACTAACGGCCCATCCAAGGTACTAATAACATTGCTCTATACTAGCTGATGAATGAATAGACAAGCTTCGTTACAAGGAATTCAAGACTAGAAATAAAAAAAAAATATGATTGTCATTCCGATTATAATGAATATTGAAGTATTAAGCTGACATATAATTTTTGCTGATTGAACGTTATCCTAATATATGTACATATCTTAACAACATTAGTTTGAAAATTATCGCGAGTTTTATACATATTAACTTATTAGGAATAACTATTGAGTTACGCATTCTGTGGTTACGCGCTGAAGCCCGTGCTCGTCGCTTCATGCAATCGTGACTCCCAGACGAAGGACTTCAAAATAGTCCGAAACTATTCGCCTAGTTTCGGACTATTTTGAAGTCCTTCGTCTCTTATCTTTCCAGTAAATATAACGCGGGTTCCTAATAGGTCAATATCTGAACAAATTGTGAAATTTTGAAAAAAACGCTGTATGAGATTGTAACGGAACTTGCACGAAGCCTGGTGTTAAGCCAGTTAAAAAAGGTAGCCTATGCCTATATCAGATGCATTTTGTCGTCAAATGCAGTAAGTACAGAACTGCTGCGGGACAGAGTCACCAGAGCTCCGAGACAGCGTTTCTCATGTAGCAGTGTCACGCCATACAAAATGCTGCGTTTACTATACATATTATATATATCATATGGACTCACTTTAGCTTTAAGATATATATATTTTTTTAACAAAAAAAAAACAAACAAGTTTACGGACCACGGAGTCTGTACTGTATAGAATGTATTCATAAAAAAAAAAGAAAAGAAGTACAGAACTGCACGCATCACCAAGTGACATACAGTTGTTAAGTCTCATGTGCCTGTACTTTCAAACCGGAACACAGCAATGCGAAAATCACTGCTAGGCTGTGTAAATAGGTGAGGTGGCAGTAATTTCCCAGACGAACTCGATCACGAGGAATTTCAAAGTCAATCAAATAATCTCTATTTGATTGCAATTGAAATTCGGTATGTATAGTATTAACATAATAACGTTAAATCGGACTATTCAGTAATGCCAACATACATGCTAAGACTAACCAGTGTTTATTCAAGCCAGTCCAAATCACGGAGTGGAAACTACAGGGGTACTACTGATAGGCAGTGAGGTATGAGTTACACTGGGAAGTTCCGGCTCACAGGGGTATCGTGTCTGTGACTAACGGCTCACTGGCTTTCCAGAATTCCACGCTCCAAGCTCACTAATTTACCTTAAAGCGTCTGGAACAGAACTTCCAATTCTAAAGACTTTGCGAACCGACGCTGCCATTGAAGCTACTTGTTTACTGTCTATTTATTTGACTTACGTTAGTAAATAACCATTATCTTACCCTTAACCCACGAAGGAGAGGTCAGCCAAAAACGATATGAATAACGAAACAAGAGTATAATGAAATTAAGGTCGTCCATAACCGTCCATTGTTTTTGCAAGTAAAACCATTAAATTGTAAGATTGTTTTGGTTCTGAGTTTATATGAGTGATCGCCATCCTGACACTAACCCTAATTGGGAATGCTATTGTCTGTCAGCGTGGGTAAATCAGTTCATAATATTTAATGCAAACCCAAATCGCACTTCACCAGTTTTTATTATTTGTTGTTTCTCATTTTATAGTCTATTCTACAAACACACTATGTTTGACGCTTGTATGTTTAATTTAATGACTGCCGCATCTCCCGGTTTTTGTAAATTCAATCTTTAACCTTTTTTAATTTATAAATATTTGTTAGGGAACTCGCCATAAAAATCTGTGAAAATTCATTCAGCTGCCAATAACAGTCAGAGAGAGACAGACATACAGCAGCGTACGAACCCTTAAGAACATATTCAATGCAGACTTATTCCTGGACCGAAAACTCAGCATTACCAATCAGTGTAAGAATTCAGGGCACTATCCCTGTTTTTTTAGAATTATTTTGACTTAAAATCACTTAATATGAAATCAATTAAAATTACTAGAACCATTTCAATTTAAGGATTCTCGTTCTTCTGTTACACCAATTTGGCTCTAACTTGGAAGAACTTATTATCCCAATTAAGTAGTAAATTTGTAATATTTTATGGATATTTTAAAATATATACGTTTGGGTTATGAAATATAAATTCCATTGTCAACCAATTGAGAACACGCTCAATTTAATTAAGTTATTTTACTCTTTAATTTTGAAGTTAAATAAAGCTAAGCACGATTACTCTATACTAATATTATAAAGAGGAAAATATACTATATAAAAACGCAGGGTGTGGTCAAACGCGAACCTATCACGAATAAAAAAAATAATAATAAAGAGGAAAAGTTTGTATTTTTGTATGCAACGAATAAACTTAAAAACTGCTCGCCCGTTTTGAATGAAATTTGATATGAATATAGTTGGAGACCCAGGGAAGGTTATAGGATACTTTTATCCATAAGTAAAAACGATAACCGAAATACGCGCGGGCGGAGCCGCGGCCGGAAAGCTAGTCTAAGATATAGAGATATTTAGTTTCGTCAGACATGCGGCTGGAAACAAATCTGGTATTTCTTTTATAAGCCTCATAGGTTATCCTTTGACCACTATCTCACCTGATGGTAAGTGATGATGTGATCGATGCCGGAAGTGATGATGTGCCGGAACACACCGTTAGGTACTTGGTGATATATTTTCTATTTGAGGGTGGTAGCTAGCCCGGCGGGCATTCGCAAAATGCCCTACCACCATGCAAAAAAGTAGTTAGTGCAAGGCAATAATTGTGCTAACTCTACCTAAGTGGTGGGATAAGAGTAAAAGAGTGTACAACAAGATGATCATGATAATTAATAGTTTCAGACGTTACTTATCGGAAATACATGATTAACAGTTCTTCGCGTCGAATCTACGAATAACAATCATCATATATTCTACGTTTCGTCACGTTTACTTAACCGGTAAAGGATGGAATCGTCATTTCCGTTGGTGTTATAAATGGTATTTTGAAATATTAGTAAATTATTTTCTTAAAACGTTCATAAATATTTAATTATTTATTAAAATGAAATCGGTATATTCTTCTGTGAAAATATATTTTTTACTACCTTATTTTTTATGCTTCACCATTTATAATCCTGTGAAACATAACACGGAACTACCTAGGTTTAATTTCGTTCCAGCGCGCGAACCAATTTCATTTCAGATATTTGGAATGTATGTAAAATAAAAGCTTATAAAAGGCAGTAGATAGACAGTTGAGTATCGGAGACAATGCTCGTATGGAAGTGCTCGTGACAAAACGGCTCTAGATAGAAACCTCTCGTCTGTTACAATACGCTTTGTGTCACTCCAATCGCAAAGGATATTCCAATGTATTGAACTCTAGAGAATTTCACTCGCATTGAACGATTCAAAGGAATCTCACGAAAATTCCTTGCGAATTTTTCACATAATCCAACTTGGTCGAGGGAGACCGTTCATTGTTTAGAAAAAATTCGGAAATTCTACACGGACCCTCTGTGTAATTTTAGGGTAAACTGACGCGGCTTTAGTCCTATTACGGACTATGTAACTCAAAATGTAGTGCGCACAACATCATTCAACATAAGGGAATTACACACATAATTAATTACGTTGCGATGTTTGCTTATTATATCACTAATCCGTGGTAATCTAAATCCTTATTTAACTAGCAACAGATAGCGATTTGCTCTTAAACGTGTGTCGTAAGCCCGGCAATGTTCCCGACAAGTGGCTGAATGTTTACAAGCACCTCGCGTCGAGCAACCGTGTCCCAGACGAAGGTTTGTTTAATTAAGATAACTTTCCCACTCGCATTAATGCGCATTAACTCGACGAATGTCGGCCACAATTAAGCCGGTAGAAGTTTGTGCGATAAAACAAATTCAGGAAGCGCTTCCGTTGCTGACTGTACAAGTTGTGGACACTGGCTTAGCGCGAGGTGAGAGCTCATCTGCATTTCATACCTGGGTTTTTGCCCTGAACTTCAAGTTCCGAAATGGTTGGATTTAAAGTGGCGTCTTTAATGTTGTAAAAACACCCTTTACTTGGGATTCCGAGTTTTCAAATAGAACAGTTCAAGTTTCACTGTTCTTTTCTATCTTATTTTAAATTTGATAAAATAAGGGTTTACAGTCTCAAGATTTAATAAAAGTTAACGAGAATGACATATTAATATTTTTCAAAAGCAAGTAGGTACTCACATTTAACAGTATTCAAAATGGTAATTATTCTTTAAGCTAAATGCGCTTCAAAAATTATATAGTTTTAAAATTTTAACGAATTAATATATATCTTTACACACCGAAGAAGGAGGCGTAGAACCTATCGCACGGGTCTGTATAAACCTAGTTTAGGAACCATAAAAACAGCTCTCTTTTTACTTGTTATCGAGTAAAATACCCTGTACCGAAATTAATTTCTATCATTTATTATTATTAATTTCTTTTGTTGTTATTCATTGCAATTGTTAATTTTATTAACTTCGGACAGAAAAAATAAATATAAAAACATGGCAAAGAAATTTTAAATATGGCATCACGTATCATCAGTTAGTACCTATATCTACGAGAAAGTTACATTTCACAAAAGCATACTCAACATTTTTTCAGCAAAAAAAAGCATTCATCAGAAGAGGTGGTCAAGAAGCTGTGAACATGCAAAGACAACCCGGACTGCTATAACTACAAAGGCTTGCAACGCAAAAAACAATAAACAGTACTAATAATCATATAATAATAAGAAACTTAGTATGAAAATTGTATAAGTATAGGTATTATTTCAACGTACATATGTGGCAATCAAGTTTAACTACTGTACATTGCCAATATTGCCTTGTTTAATTCATTAGAGAGCAGTGTAGAAATACTTATCATAGAAGCACATACATATTTATGTACAGAGCGCTCAAGATTCAGTATCAACATTGAACACAAACGTGCCATTTGTGGCGACCACAGAATACAATTGTAGTCATACACTTGCCATTCGTGGCCACTCGATCCACAAGAGGTCGGTTTGCGGTATTCTTATGCTTATAGTTAACGAAGATTATACAATTAATATTAACCATTTTAAATCCGTAAGTAATTAGGGTTGTATTAATTGATTTGCATACAAACCATATATTATTTTAATTAGTCTTAGAAGGTTTATTGCAATAATAAACTTTTGAAGCGCTCATAGCAAACTTTGCTTAGACGTTCTGACCCGATCAGTAAAGTTAAGCTTCGACCGCATCATCACTTGTATAGTAGATAGTGGTCAAAGGCTAACCTATCAAGCATAAAAAAAACAGCAACCATGCCAGATCAAAGAGTTCAACTTCACACTCCGTGCAGGGTCGGTAAACATGTATTTTATTCAACGTTAATGACCACACTCGAAAATATTCATATAAAAATATTTTTGTTAACAGGACAGAGCATGGACATGATTGTAAAAAGCATTGGATTTAGATATGCCGACCGCCTTCGCTACGTGGTGACGGGTCCCGACTCCCGACGTAACTCTTCGTTGGTAAATTTTAATACGTTACGAGTAGTTAATAGAATGAGGTATATACAACTTTAACTATTGTTGTCTTAGGTTTTCGCGATTGTTACACATAGTAATTAAACAACTTTAAACGGTTTAAATCGCGTATATTTTCAGTCACCCCGTGACCACGATCACTGCAAAGTGTTTGAAACGTCGGGACAAAATAATGAAAAATATACGCGATACAAAGTTGTTTAATTACTAAACTTTAACTTCTTCTTCTTAGTCGTTACACTCTTGACAGAGTGGTCGTGGTCGTCACATCAGGAGTGGTGACACGCCTCACAACCCGTTACCATTCCTTCCGCACCGCTGCCTTCCTGGTACACTCGTGGAGTGGACGATCTAGAGCAGCCTTCACTTGGTCCGTCCAACGCATGGGTGATCTGCCCGAAGCTCTTTTGCCATCCACTTTTCCCTGCACTACAAGGCGTTCCACAGACATGCCCCCTTGCTGCGAAACATATCCAAAGAAACTTAGAATGCGACCCTGTACGACGGAAGAAAGGCGTTGTTTAACCTTGAGTTCGTCAAGTATGGAAGTATGGGTTCAAAGTTGAGTCCATGATATGCTAAGCATTTTTCTCCAACACCACATTTCCAGAGCGTCTATTTTTTTTTTTCTCAGTCTCTCTTAGCGTCCATGTCTCAGCACCGTAGAGAAATATAGGAAACACTAATGCCCTAAAAAGTCGCATTTTTGTGGCTTTTGTGATGTTCCTGTTTCGCCATTTTTTTTCCGAGCCGATCCATAGCCGACCTTGTGATAGCCATACGTCGTTTAATCTCTTCTGCGCTTTAACACTCAAACATTTTTTTTTAATTACTCTAATAAATTTCAATCAACAATCAGTTTTAAATTGATAGGTAATCCTGCTTATCATCTAGCTGCTTCCTCTACAGTAAAAAAAGATAGTTGAACATCGTATATTCTATTTAGTTACAAAATTTATTGCATTGTGTTAGTTCTTCGTTCATGTGTTGATTTTCAATATTTAGTAATTCTTTGTTTTGTTGGTATGTGATGTTAACAATTCCCTGTGAGTCTCTTCTTCTTTTTGTACGACATACATGAAAATAAAACTAACACAATGCAATAAATTTTGTAACGCAATAGAATTTATGATGTAAAAGTTCAATTATCTTTTTCTACTGTATGCTGGAGGAAGAAGAAACAAGAAGACAAGCAGGATTTCTTATCATTTTAAAACTGATTATTGATACATTTATTAGAGTAATTAAAAGTGAATATAATATATATATATATATATATTCAAAATAATCAAATTAAGTAATCTGTAGCCATCTGTGGAAATTCAGTACATAAAATATATAGTTCATACACTAGAACTAGTGGGGCTCCTAGTCTAGTTCGAATACGCGACTACCTGTATTTGTCGTGAGTCTGTCGATTAGTCGCGGCCTCGAATCCTAGCAGCCAATATGTTTTCTATCTAGCAGAATTTTAACATACATATGTCAAAAAAGACATTATATTTCATAACGTACCAAGAGTTTTGTATCGTACAGGTAAGAGGTGACTGACACGCGTATGGTAATACAGGGTTTGTGATTTGCGCTCATGAGATTCAATTTCACGCGGCTTCATGATTGACGGGGGCATTATGCAGCCATCCAGCCCCACATAATTTACTATTTTATCATTCTTCGGGATGTCGTTTGTTTCTCTACGCGAATTAGGACTAATGTCAGTACGTTACCGAAAAATGACGTCATATTTTATGATTGAAAAGGGACGGTTTCGGAAAATGTATATGTGATCAAGTTTATAGTTGAATATTATTTTATTCCCCATAAATCAGTATATCTGCAGTGACGTAAAGACCATGATCTAACAAATACCGTTGGATATATTTGATAAGCAAAAGTGCAATTAGATATTTGTTTTTAAAAGGCTAACATGATTCTACTCGTAATAAGTAAAAATTGAGGTATGTTAAGAAGGTTTTTTTTATGCCTGATAGGTTAGTCTTTGACCACTATCTCACGTGATGGTAAGTGATGATGTGGTCGAGTATGTTGTTCAGACTAACGTAGAGTTATTTTACATTGAATGTTTACTGCCGGACGCTTGAAGGTAACAACGTAAAAAACGTACATTAACAGAAGGTGGGCAGCAGCACCTTATAAAGAAGTGCCATCTTACACTGCGGTCCCCAAGATACATGCCAAGCGTGGTTATTATGACAAACCTCTGAATGGCATTTGTTTAACGGTCAACGTTTAACGGCTGTCGGTGACATTCATAATAAATTCTGTAACAATAAAATTTTACATGACACTTTTGGGTGCTATATGAATTCTATTATTTTGGGTCTAGTCACGTACAAAGAAAGTTAAAATAGCTCAAGGTTTCAACCAAGTTGCGGTGATCGTAGTCATTAGGACAAAATGTATAATAATAACCACTCCCTTATATCTGGTATTCACGAGCAGACTGAAGAATCGCGTGTTATTGTCTTAATACGTCGCAGATGCTCTCTTCATCTACCCGCACTTATTTTTCTTGTTTGTTCTGCTTACATGATAATACAATATTGCAAGTTACTTGCACCATAAATATAATATAAGTCATAGTTAAGGATATCCAGCAATCTTATCCAAAAGCAAAATATAAAAACCTATGTATAATAGAAAATATACCTCACATGAGTACAGGTAAAATCTTTAGAATAATGCCTTTAACCAGTCATACAGATAAGCGAACATTTCGCTAACGAATCATGAATAGCAAGCAATTGTAGTCCGGACCATCGTGTCGTGAGCAACAAAGGTGTATGAGAAAATAATGTTTGAACGAAGTGCTATTGTTATGGCGCTTCTTTTACAAAGAACCGCGCAAAGTGCTCGCTATCTGGAACTACCTTCATCTGAAATTACTTTTCGTTTAATGTTGTTTTGTGGCCTTTATTGATAATGATTGATGAGAAGATTGTGTTCAATTATTAATCCGATTTTGCTGTTATTAAAGTTCCACTGTGATTTTTGGATCTGAAAAGCGCATTGCTGTTTACTCATTAGGAATGCTAACATAGTCACTATAATTTATAGATTTTCGATTTCTTGAACAAAACTTTTTTGTTAGAAGCTTCAAAGTATTTTTTTCCAGGCAGCTTCTATCGAGTTCAGTTTTACGAGTATTGCTATTAAAATAGGTTAACCTATTTATGTGAAAGATATAGTTGATAATATATTTTCTATAATGAATTTGTAATACTTCTGTGTACGGGCCTACCGACTCATGACGGCGCGCTCCTCCATATTGCGTGAGTGTTGTTGGAACTACTACTCACTGCCCAAGCGATCATATTTTATCGATTAACATTAGCAATTACACGCACACTAAGACGTAGTGTACAAACGAGGCCTATAGCAATGCTCATCAATAATTACTGTGTAGGGGTACGCCTTTGTGAGTGAATAAATCTATATCTATATTAGTGTTTTGAAATGGTACAAACTACAATACTTTTATACCAATATTGTAACACGTTTTTTGAACTGTAAAAGGTTCAATATTTACAACCCTTTAAGGGTAGGACAGCATAGGGTTAGAAATAGGGTCCCAATTTCTACTACAGAACTCTAAATTATACGATCACTAGGTTATGGAGCTTGTGTGATTCTGAAGCCAGGAAAAGTACTGCATTTCAAAGTTTTGCAAACAAAAGCTTCCCCGTACAAAATCTTTGATAAAAATCTATAAATCTTCCAATACGTAGTCGTCTCAGAGATAAAGTCTTCAAATAGGATTGAAGCGCGACGCGAGATCCAATTGTTCTTTTGAACTCTACAATATCCAGGATTGACAATATGCCCTCCTAGATACCTGTTGCGATACCATCCTATTTAGTAACATTTTCTTGTTTGAGCAATGATATATTTCGATGGTACCCGTCAGGTTTTTTAGGTATGAGTCTATAGTTATTAGATCTATAAGAATAATAAAATTTAAAAAAAAGTTTAGGATCGACAACCAAGGCCACGAATAACACACATTACCTTTTTTTCGATAAATTAATTACTATACTGCTTTATAAATAAACTCAGTAACAAAAAATAATGACTACCTACTTGGACGGCTTATATACCATCTGTATATATTTTGTTTTGTTATTCTGTTTTTTTACATGTTAGAGTTACTATTCCGTATTCCATCATGTCATCGGTATAACTAGAACTTTAATAGCTATATTAATGTTATGTAAAAGTATACAAATATTGATATAAAAATCAAAACAAATGAATTGGGTCAAAATAAAAAAGGCAACGGAAAAATTTAAAAATTTTGTAACCTGGCTCATGCTATTGTACGAAATGGTATAGTATCACCGTTTCAATGAGTCAATCAATCAATTTAGTTCACTGCATTAACATCTGATAGCTGTCCACCGTTGAACAAACTATTTCTTCATTAGGAGTGTTTATCCTAACCCTCGACGATCCAATGCTTGGCAAGTGTTTAGGGGATTGCATCGTAAGATGACAGCGCTTCAGGAGCCGCTGCTGCTTTTTTGGTACTTTTCCCTTTGTCTCCTCTTAAGACTTCAATAGGAAGATAAGGAGGGTGCAATTCTAGCCGCGCACATCTCCCTAAATGGAGGAGGCTGTGTTTAGCAGTGGACGATCCGGCTGATACAGTATAATTTTAACAGTGGTTGATGGTAAATATCGACTCTCAAAGGCACTGCCGAAACACAGTGCTTCTCGATGGACTAGACAGGGCTACTCAGTGCTTCCAGGGTATCTGTGGCCCCAGGGTCACTCAGTGCTTTCAGCCCATGCTTGAGGCCCTGACCCCTGAGGGTTTGAAAAGGTTGACAGTAACCTTGTCCTTAAAAAAGCTATGCAAACTTTCACAAAGCGACCTATAACAAGCTTGAGCCTGCGACAGGATATGGACCGTGAACCTCCCCTGCGCGGAGGTCTATTGAGCCGTAGCTAGCACTACCTCTGGGCCATAATTGCATTAGAGTCCTCAGTTCTATTTTCACACATGTATTTTATTCGATTGTAATTTGTATGTATAGAAGTGTAAGGTAAATAATTTAAATAATGCAGTAACTTTATAATATGAGATGAACTAAGAGAGAAACAATGTTCTTCAGAGCTCATGAAACTGTCATCAATACAACTTGCTTATCGGAAATTCTCTCTGGTCGCCGCCATCTTTGCATCTATTTAGTGGAAATTTGCATTGCATTTTACAACTCGTTTATTAACTTTTTACGATATAGAGGTTCTCACAAGTCGATTTCATTTTAAAAATACAGTTTTAATATTCTCCAACTTTCTCTTGTCTAATCCACAGGGATTTACATTAGATCAGCCCAGTCCCAGGAATGGGCTGTTCTGCTCGCCGCCACGCTATTACGATTGCTATTCTAAGACACCGACTTAACTGAACGGAAGCGTTTGGTAGTAATGCCACTAGCGGTCACCCATCCAAATCATGACCGGTGCGGTTAAAAATAACAAATGAAGCTACACTACGAATGCTTTAAAACCTTTCAGGTAATCATGGCGTTAAGATAGTATGGAGCCCCGCTATGCGCGTGATTAGTGGCATGCTTCTCGTTAGGCATTACAGTTGGATATTGAATTCGAAACGAATATGGAACGAATATCGAGGTATCAATAAGGCATGGTATCTGAACATCGCCTTTATTTAGACTTAATAATATTTTACCGCTTCCGTGCTTGTATATAAGAGATTTATGCATATTTGTCAAACAAAACTCTGCTCAAGGCTCACAGTGAAATATTTCCAAGACAAAGACGTAATCGTTTTGAAAACTTATTATGTCTACCACGCTGCCATAAATATATATACCTAACAGGGTTTAGGTAAAATGCTAACAACCTTTAACATCGGGTAGTCCTCGTGCTTATTCCGTTAAAAAGACATAAAAAAAACATCTCAAAAAGTTTGTTAGGACTAGCAGAAGTCAACCTTAGAGGTTGTTAGCATATTTCCAATAACCCTGTACAAGGAAAATGTCTAAAATATGTGCATTGCCTACTTTGTATAACAAATTTCATGGCGAAATAAAACTGTTAGAGGGACATTTTTATAAGAATATACTATATCAGTGGTTATTAGAAAATTGTTTGTAGTAGGTATTAAATAATATATGGAATTTTAGAGAGATACATATGTATTAATTTGATTAAGTTGTTAATATTGTAGTGTACATTAGCATTAGCCTTAAATATTTGCACGTCTGCTTGCAGGCAGAATAAAGAAACAACGCATTTTACACTAGAACTCAAAATGCACATAAATGATTGTATTCTTGCAAATAAATTCTTTGATTTGATTTAAACAGTCCGTATATTCGACGACATAAACCATCCGCATCGTAGAAAATTATAACAAAAGAAATTGACGATATCGTCCACTGCGAATGCTAAGAGGTCACTGGCCCTACAAAACGTTTTTCTGTCAGGGTAGCATTTATAAGGATTTCTTCCATCATTTGGCATTATGAATTATAGTACATGATCCTAAGTTAGTAGATATTGAAATTACTTTTTAAATGAAAGGTTTTTCCCAAAGCCTCTTAACTTTGAATGTTTCTTGTAACTTAGAGCGTTGCTCCTTATTTCAAAGTCTTCTTATGTGAAAACAAACTGCTCCAATTAAAACGTCGTAAAGGGACATAGAACTACTTGACGGTCTTGGATATTAGATGGACTTTGATAACATAGGTACACGTTTGACCATAGCCTGCCTGATGTTAAGCATTGATGTGGTCTAAGATGGAGCACGCTTATTTATATACTCGTATATATATGGTATTAATTTACCAGCTTTTGCTTGCAACACCGTCTGGTGCAGAGTACTAGTACTAGTGTCGACCCCCGCCGCCAGCGCCGTCGGCTCGAGCACAGCGAGCTGCCGCCCGCAGTGTGAAGCGTGACGCGACACCGGCGGACGTACCACACACAAAATCCTGAGGAAGGCTTCCGGTAGAAGCCGAAACATTGTCGATAGCGATATCGACTCATAGTAAGTTCACGCTCAAACACCCGTGTTCTTCATATACTAGTGTCGTTGTTAAAAATTATATGTATAATGACTGTAACACGTATATGCTATACACACTCTCGACCATCTTCAGTCTCATTCATCAATCAGTCCATCAGTCATTACATTACATTACAACATCAATCTGACGCTAATAGGCAATGGGTTCCAAACTAGGCGCAGCCTGTATCTTGGTAACCCTTGATAACTCTTGAGGTATTGTAAATATTATATCCTCTCATCATACAATTTATTAATTTCTTATTAAATTTAATTCTAAGTTAAAGATTATTCATTTTATACTCAATGCCTATATTTAAGCTTCATTCGATATAGATAGATATATAGATAGAAAACTCTTTATTGTTACACACTTATGAAATATAAAAGTTTACAAATTAAATAATAATAACATAGTGTTACAATGGGCGGCCTTATCACTAAAAGTGATCTCTACCAGGCAACCTTAGGATGGAGTTAAACGAACAAAACAATTGGGGCGGGTGTAGTCCAAAAATGAATAATGAACAAAAAAGGGCATACTCAAATTTCATAAAATATTTTAAAACTAGCTTTCTGGGCGCGGCTCCGCCCGCGCGTATGTCGGTTATCGCGCGAAAACATTAACCTCTTTTTGCGCAGTCAGATAAAAACTATCCTATGTTTTTTCCCGGGTCTCAAACTATCTCCATACCAAATTTCATTCAAATCGGTCCAGTAGTTTTGGCGTGAAAGCGTAACAGACAGACAGACAGAGTTACTTTCGCATTTATAATATTAGTACTGATAAAAACGAATTTTAGTGTTATTTCTAAACAATAGTACAAAAATAAATTACTTATAGGTTTTTACAATAATTAAATAAATACAATCATTATATATACATATCTGTATATATACATAATAACATACATAAATAGATACATACATAAATTATATAAAAATATATACAAATTATAATATATTTATAGTATAAAATATATATATAGTAGTGAGGAAGCCAGAGAGAGTGAGAGTATTTGTGTGGGGAGTATACCTATGTGTAGGGAGGTATGCGGATTGGCGAAGGATGTTTTAGAGTTGTGCCAGTATTATATCTGTATGCTATGCATGTTGAATTTATAATCGTTACTTTATATTATGACACTGGGACTAACAATCTCTCTGTCTCATCATATGAGATTAAGAGCATGTTTCAGAATGTCCTAATAAAGTTTCGGGTTGCTATGCAACACATAAAATAACTGAATGATAAAAATTACAATTAACATACAGCGCGTTTCAAGCTTTAACCGATGGATAGGCTAAATCGATGACTGTGAAACGCAAGATAGTGATTTGTTTATTAAATATGTTCTGGGTAATAAAACCGGAAGTTACTCGAACATTCTGAAACAGGCCCTAACTATAGCCATGTACGGTATTTCATCTTCGTATAATGAATAAGTGGTGATGCCACAGGAGTCGAGAACTCTATTATAAATATATGGGCATCCTGCGAGGAAGTCCTATCCAATCTGTTATTAATCATAGACTGAACTGATAGCCAGAATTTACGTGTAACATCCTCCTAAGGATTATCACTATACCCCATACAACCAAATCTATATAGGCATTTAAAAGTGGAGGTGGAATAAACAAACACATACATACATATAAATGAACAGTTTTGTAATAAATATAGATATTATCTCAAATAAAATGTTCTCTGATGCCTTTCCAGTGTTTCAATTATGTGAGCTCTTCATTTCTAAGTCTTCATATGTGGAAACGCAAGGGCACTCTTTATTAAATCGTGAAACCTGCAGACAATTGACATGGTGGATATAACTAGGGTATCTGAGAGACTCTGGGGCAAACAATGACAATTTTTATGTTTAGTAATGATAAATTTTTTCATAAATTCAAGGCCGTAAATCGCTAATAATGTAGTCACAGGTTTGGTACAGTGCTACAAGGATCTGTTAGTGCTTGAATGACATTGACAGGGACGCATTAGTTGTCAAATAAATAGCAAAAATTGTACTGAGCGAAGTAAGAGCGATAGTCCCAATTTTGTCTACGTGCCAAAAGATCCTTGTTGCACTGTATACATTATTGTTTTTAAAATGTTCTACATATTACGTGGTCAGGGTTATTTTTTTGAAATTAATGTGACGAAACAAGCTCGAGGCCCACCTGATGTTAATCGGACTAACCTTTGCCTATAACAGATGCATTTCGTCACAAGTCACGAATGTGTTAAGTCTCATGTGCC
This sequence comes from Plagodis dolabraria, assembly GCA_963854805.1. Taxonomy (NCBI): domain Eukaryota; kingdom Metazoa; phylum Arthropoda; class Insecta; order Lepidoptera; family Geometridae; genus Plagodis; species Plagodis dolabraria. Next base: position 12,416,393 of record OY978459.1, on the reverse strand, counting down.
TGTAATTTCTCTGGCTCTCAAGGAATTCTGCCGGACCACACCGTTAGGTGCTTGGCGACAGATTTTCTACAGTTACAGTGGAGTCACAGACTCCACTGTTCGAGATAAAGTTCTTTGATGTAAAAAGGGTATCTAACAACTACTTGATCCACAGAATATACCTAGTTAAAGACAATCGACGGAAATTATTCAAAGCCGGAACCAGTGACCGGCCCTTCAACCTAGGATAATAAGATACTTTAAATATAAATTTAATGTAAATGACGGCTGCTAACAAACTAGATATAAGAAAAAATATATATGTATAACAAAACATATGCAATAAAAAAGTACTCCCCCTAGTGTTAAGATTGTTACACACTAACACCCTTCCCTTCAGGAAGACGATGTATTGCAGACAACAAATAATTTAAAAATGGTATTGATAACAATAAAAAGGAAAATCTAAAAAGAGTACGGACCCAGAGTCTGTAGTGCAAATGATTAAGTAATAAAAAAAACGACGGAAATTAAAGAAAAAACCGATATCAAGTAGGTACCAATATTTCGACACTAGGTATCCGCATCGCAACTACGAGTACTATAAAATAAAAACTGATTTCAAAATTACAACAAAAGAAAAAGTTGAATCACGAGCGGCATTTAAATCCGCGACAAATATATTATTTCGTTATCTTGTGGAACCCTCTTAAGGAGACGGATTAACGCTTACTCGCTTAGAAAAACTGATTGAAAAACTCATTATACAAAAATCTGTATAGAAACAATCAAAATCAATTATGCTTTTTAATGTTAAGTCAGTCATTTTAATATTTATCAATAGATAATATCTTTAAATAATACACAGAGGCAGGCGCGTATAAGTTAATTGAACAAAAGTACTTGCTTGAAGAACTTTGGAGTAAAATGTACACTGAGTACCAATTTTGATGGAAGAATGGAAGAAGGCAAGCGGCTGATTGCTGGCTACCCTCGAGAAATCTGCATGACAAAGGCCACTCTTTTTAATTAGGTGACTATTTCACAGTTGGTTTGCATACAAATTAACCAAGATCGAATTTCACTTACATTTTTGACATTTTCATTAGGATTTTATTTTTTGTTAAAGAACTTTTCATCAAAACACAGTACATACTATTATGTAAATGAATTGCGACTGGGTTTTCATTAAAAAGTTTATGACGTTAGCAGGTTGCATGACCTTTGGGAACTAGAGATAATTTTTTATAATACTTTTCGCTTACAGTTATGTCAAAGTCTCTTAACCAGCGGCACACTTCTGCCCAAATTATTTTTGAATGTCATTGATATAGTACCTACCTAATAAGGCCCCGTTTCAGAATGTTCTAATAAAGTTTCGGATTGCTATGCAACACATAAAATAACTGAATGATAAAAATGACAGTTAACATATAACGCGTTTCAAGCTTTAACCGATGGATAGGCTAAATAATAGACTGTGAAACGCAAAGATAGTGTTTTATTTACTAAATATGTTCTGGGTAGTAAAACCGGAACTTACTCGAACATTCTGAAACAGGCCTAACTCTTATGAAATCATTTATCACTAAGAATTATTATCTTATTAATAATCCATTAATAATATTAATAACAGACATCGTGCGAGGGGCGAATACGGCACAAATTATTTGTATAACTTACGAATTAAATCTTTTACTGCTTTCTTATGTATTTAAAAACTCAGCAAGTCAAAATTAACGCAGCACATAACTTTTAATACCTGCTTCTCAATATGAATTTTATTCTAACGTAGATTTTTGCATATTTTAATATAGAATATTTAATATTTTGAACTTGTTTATTAAAAAAAATGTCCAAGTTCAGTAACTGATTTCGGCCTCATATCATGCTTCCAAGTTTCCTACTTTAATCGTCACGAAAATAACTGGGCCAGATTAATACTATGGCAAAGAGGAACGGCCGGAGCCAGCTCAGCCCCGCCCAGCCACCTAATGAATATCATGCAAATGCCCGGTGTCTAATGAAACCACACTCGCCTCTTTAACGTACAAAGTTTTTGTGACAGTCGCGGAATATTCAAACGGAATGATGAATACGGATAAGGCGACGTCTAACGTTTACAGTGCCATGACAAAGTCGATAGTCTGGAACAATGTATTTGAAAACTTAGAGAACAATGGAACCTATTATCTGTTTACCGGATCTTGAAGGGTTCCTATAATTGGAGCGTTCCCGTTAAAAATGTCTAAGAAATGCTTTTAATCTACTGTTTTCTACGGAATTCGTTTTATTTAAAGATTATTCGTATAGTTTCGATTGTGAGGAAATATATACAATCATTTATAACCCCTGATTTTTAACAACATCGTTTCTATCATGATTGGTATTGTAACGGCGCGTGGTCTTACAATTAATATGCAAGCTATTAAATTGTTACAAGTATCTAAATGTACTATATATGTTACATGAGATGTTTCCGAATCGATACGACTTAGAAACTTTCAATAAGAGAGCATATTTTCTCCTCAAAGGTCGGCAACGTATCCTCGAGACCTCTGGTATAGCGGATGTTCCTGGGCGACAGTGATCACTTAACACCAGGTGAGACGTTTGACCTCCTATCCCAATTGTTTTTTATAGCAGTCTTAAGACTGATGTCTTCATTGGGTGTGTGTTGCCAGTGATGATATACGCGTACGGCGCGGAGACGTGGTCCTTAACTCTGGCCATTCTAAACAAGCTCAGAGTCGCAAAATATGCCATGGCAATGCTTGGAGTTTCATTGCGCGACAAAATCCCAAGCACAGAAATACGACAAAGAACAAAAATCACCGACATGGCTCTCAGAAATTGCAAGTTGAAGTAGCAGTAGGGTAATCACATCATTCAACGAACCTGTAACCGATGAGAAAGAAAGGCTCTTGAGTAGTTACCACGAAGAGAATTTTGTAAAGTAGTTGGCCACTACTACGTACTCTGACGATATAGAGAAAGTCGCAGGGAGCATATGCAAATGGCTAAAAGCCGTTAAAGGTGGACGACTTTCAGCTATTGATAATGATGACCTAAGTTTATAAACAGATGAATATCAATAACAGAATTTTAACAATATAAATTATATTTTAAAGAAATACTTAACCTACACTATATAAAGCCCTTAAAAAAGGTGCAAACAAGAGGTTGAAAAGGTTTTGAGGCGATCGTGGCAAACCTGTGTAGAAGCAATGCCCGCCGCGGTCGTAGCTTTGATGAGTGATCGCTATTGGCATTTACTACTGAGCTCTTCCGTGCCTCGGAACATACCCATGTTTAAGCCGTCAGAGCCTGTTTTTGTATCTTTCATGGACTGGAAGCTAACGCATGGCATAGTAGTATTATTTGCGTCATCATCATAACTTACCATGAAGTGAAATAGTGTTCAAAGTCTACCAGCACTAAAGATTAGTAATTTAAGGGGCTTTAAGCCTAAATACAACGCATCTCCAAAAGATAATAGCTTAAGGTTAAGCTCTGAAGGTTATCTTTTCCCTTGAAATCTTGGCAAAATTTAAAAATTGTGCAAATATCGCCTCATTAGTGTATAGGCCTCTCCATAGCCTGTCTCAGACGATCTGTGTGTAGTGTCAATATGTATAGGTCTTACTAGAATATAAAAATCTTCATGTTGCCAATTTTGAGATCCTATGATTATATAGTTCAAATTTCAATAAATAAATGTTTATGTGATAAATAAGGTAATACGTCTCCGTGAGAATACTTTTGTAAGTAGTTGTTTTAGTTAGTTACTCCCTAACTCTCGGGTAATTAAAGCACCCTAATGTGTGCTCAATGTCGAAAAACGATCGAAGCATGTTCCATGAAACGAAATAGAAAAATCCATATATTCTTAATCCGGGAACGGCATAGGCAGTGCTTTAAAATCTGTAATTCTTTCATTCACTTTCAATAAACATGGAAAGAAACTACTTCCACTTCCACTAGTTTGACTTCGTTTATGATTGTAGTTATTCAGAATAGACTTTGTTCAGCTCAGTACCGCTGGCATTAGTCTCACAAAAGTATAATTACACTTAAATAATACAGAAAGTTACCCGTACGACATTTATGTGTACTATATACCTACCTATTTATAGTTCACATACATACATATATTTCTTACTGGACTATTGCTCAACATTAAGGCTTAGATAACCAGAACGTGATATTCAGACACAGCCGTGTATTCAATGATACCACATATTGAGAACAATCTGATCTCGCTATCATTGTCTCGGACTGTCCAGTGTCCAGGCCCATAACATTGTAAGCATACACGCTACCGGCAATCAGAGGCGCCGAGAGGGTTTACGTGTAATCGGCTTCGAACACCCATTAGCATATCCCATTGGCAATATGTAAGCAGACCGTCTTGGATCCCGGCACTTGTGGTGTCGCAGGTGTAGGTACCTAAGTATTCAGTCTACAATATACATGTGTAATTGAATCCTTTATAGATGTAGCCATGCCGAGTTACTAGGTGCTATTTAAGCTTAAAAGAAACTAAGGTATTATATTATTGATGTAGAGATCTTCGGAAGAGAGATTTATCTTCAGCTCAGAAACGCATTTACGCGTAGTTTAGTTACTAGACTCCTCTTTTTTATGTTATGTACTGATGAGACAAACAACATGCACGCCTGATGGTAAGCGTTATGACGCATGATTGTCCGTGACTGTTGCAGTGTCAGCCTTCTCGTTTTACTTGACACTGCGCTGTGATTGTCACCACGAGACGTCAGTTCTTTTGGCGCCTAAACGCAATAGTGCTCAGAGGCACAATATTTCTAACACTACGTTGGTACCTAACTAAACAAATTCTTGCTAAAGAGATCTATCATCTGTTGAGAATGAATGATATTGTCCTCCACCTGACATCAGGGGACTATATAAGCCTCTGCTACGTCTTCAGGTCTGTAGTCGCTTTTTGATAGTAATGCTTCGCTCTCTATCAGTTCAGGCTATCAGTTCTTGGAGCGAGATGAACATGCTGCAAATTAAGAGAGCTACGCTGTATTGGTGACGCTAATTATTTGGTTTACTTTCTCGTTTAAAATGAATGTTGCTTGCATTCCTCAAGACGTCAGCCAAACGTAGGTACATATCATGGCAAAAAGCACCCCCGCAACCTTAAAGACCTAAGAGATAAGATTTCGATATCTAACGACAGAATAAAAAGGTCACTAATAACTAATATAGGTACTAATACTCCAGTGAATTTGAATGCTACTTTTTAGATGATGGTCATGTATTTCGATTCGAGTCGACAGAAATGTTTCGAATGAAGAAAAGTATAAGTCCAGATTTTTAGAAATAGTTTTGCTTTCCTAAAAAGTAGCTCTTGTTTTGTAGTTTCATTGTTGGCCTCTGACTTTAAAAACTTTATGTGATATGTGTATCCCGAGCGAAGAAAAAGTAAATTTACTGCGGGTGCAAGACGGATGAGTGTGGCGAGTCGCAACGGAAAAACTTTAAAGATTAGAAAGTTCCTGTACATGCGGTCGCCGGTTGTGCCACAGATAAATTCATAGTCAGTATGTGGTTCGTGCCTCCGCGCCGACTCTCTGTGGGCACATTACACCGCAATGTTTACACATAAAAATAAAGTCAGAACGTCTGGTGTCATTACGATTCTTTCGGAGAAGGGTAACTTTGTTCGGCTCAAGTTTGTCTTCTTTCTGAAGATTGTTGTAGCAGTAAAAATATACTGGTTCCAGTCCTTCGCATCGTATCCATCCTAGAAAGCGCGAGCCTCAAAATTTTTTGATTGTAGTGTAAGTACTACAAATAAATATTCTTCGTAGTGTAACTACGAAATCAACCACATTTCCCTTAGCTTTTATACCAAGCTAAGCCGTAGTGCACAAACGAAGCCTACTCGTATTAATTATTTGCTGTGAAAGAGCGTGCTTTTGTGTGAGTGAATAAGATTTGTAGGTAGAAAGGACTTAGAACCAACGTTCTACAAGAAATATTTAATAAAAGTTACGAGATTATTGCCATTTACCGTCACAATGCAATATAGTTTAACACTCAGGATTACTACTGAAGATTTCTATGAAAAAATAAAAACCAAAGTGTTTGTCCACCCAGGTATCGAACCTTGGGATTGTAAAGTGGTGCTTTTACAAACACACCAACATGATATTCACCTAACGAACGAGACATCACAAGAATTAAAATACTTACAGTTTTGCGTAATTTATTAATTAAGTGATGTCATGTTGGTGTTTATTTTGTGAAGAAAATATTATTATAACCATAAAAAAATATTATTACAAAAATAAACGGGGTACAAAAATTTATCTTAATAACATTTTCTGTAATTTTTACTCTTTCACCTACACTAATTCAACTATTCATCTGCGCACCTTCTACTACGGGCGTACCCGTAAGCTTACAACTGCGTGTTACGCTTACAAACTACAATTATATACAATGAGGAACTTCTAGACATTCGTTCTGTACTAAATTTCGTTTGCGCGATTCAGGATTTCATAAAACCTTGACAGCGTTGTTCCCGGCAAGTATCAAGTCTCTAAGAAGTGGGACAGACTCAGCTACTAAATTACTATACTTAGAGCCCGTTTCTTAATAAAGTTTCGGGGTACTATGCAACACATAAAATAACAGAATGATAGAAATGACAGTTAACATGCAGATCGTTATTTTTTTTTAATTCTGAACTGTGTAGCACTTGACCACTATCTTACCTGATTTTAAGTGATGATGCGGTCGATGATGGAGCGCGCTTACCCAGAAGATACTTGTTCACTCGCGTTTTGAGCGTTTCAAGCTTTAACCGATGTATAGGCTAAATCGATGACTGTGAAACGCAAAGATAATGTATTGTTTAATAAATATGTCCTGGGTAGTAAAACCGGAACTTACTCGAACATTCTGAAACAGGCCCTTAGGTTACTACTAAAGAAGCTAAAACCTACCACACTGCGCAAGCGTATCCTGTCAAAACTTTCAAATGTGACATTTAGTGATGGATTCTCTTTGGTTTTAGGTCCTTTTTATAAACTACAGAGGTTTTAGCTAAAAGATTATGTCAGATGCAAAATTCTAAATTTTTTTGACATGAAGTTGGCAAAAGTGCTCTAAATACTTGCCATATAAAAAAAAATATTGTCATAATGTTACTGATTTTGTTAACATCGCAAAGTAAATAACTGTAGGTTTTAATTTAAATCTTTCGTTACATAAATCAAGTATGAAATAAACTTTTGGACACAACACAATGCTCTTCGGCAATTACAAGTGGAACAAATCGGTTATGTGGGTAGGGGAATACGTCGATTCGGGCATTCTGTTAACAGCAAGCACACACAACACAGTCGTAACCGATACAGAATTTAAAAAGTACAGACGGTATCGAATGAACTGAAAAACAAGTTAAGGAATTGTTGTTCTGACTACGGACGGTTATGAGAAAATTGACAGAGAGGATTAAAGGATTGTAATTACTGGATACTAGACAATAAATTAAATGAATCTTAAGGTAATCATAAAGTTTTTATTACACTAAGCATTATGGTTCTCTGGTTAGGTAACTGTGAAGTTATAGTTAGGTGAATACAAGCTGTGAGCTTACATTAATAAAAGTAAACTTAATTAGGATTTTTGGCAGTCAAGGAAAGCAAGATCACAATGGATTCATTGTCCTTGCATTTTATGAATTTACCGGTATTGGGCATTTGCATTCGTTGCAGTGCAAGAAGCTCACAAGAGTCGAGGACTCGCAAATCAGGTGTTTTTTCAAAAAGCATAAGTTAAGGTCATAAAGGAAGACATCAAGTTCGATTTGGAATCAAATTTCATAGGTTTCGTAGTACCCACTAATTGTTAAAGCAACTTTTTGTTGCTATTATGGGCTTGACAACTTTAAATACCTACTGTTCTAACTTCTTTAAACAAAATTTTATTACCTCAAATGGAACCGACTTCCACACTCAAATTTGTGAAATAACTTGTTGAAGTAGGTACCATGATAGGCAAACACTTTTCGGTTATTGGTGTGTAACACAAAAACAGCGCCACCGATTTTGATGAAATTCTAATGGGACGACACGGGTAAAAAAGCACCAGATGTCAAATAAAATCATCAAAATATTAATAAAGTTTATTGTGCAAAAATCAGGTGCATAGAACAGACAGAAAACATGAATTTTAACAATAGATGAGTAGCATTTGCTATTACTATAATACTCGTACTAAGCAATAAAATAGCTAACATAAAAGTTGTCTTACATTACATCACACTAGCCCCCACACTAGGATACCCTGTGTTGTGGATGGACTAGTTTCTCCCAGAGTACATTTATTTAAGGATAAGATGTCATTACAATAATTTAAAGTAATAATTAGAAACTAAATATTATGATAGATCCTGTTTGGAATGTAAAATAGACATTGTAACGAAGCTGCATATCAAGAACCTATTTTCGGATATATGAACATTTTATAATAAACGAAAGGAAAATAAGGATCAACAAAATAATAAACATATTATGTAAAAATATAATCTTACTTGAATTATAAAAACAAGTTTTGAACATACCCATTACAATGTAGGTACCTGCACTCGTATCACACTTATACACAGATAATGTGAATTTTTAGGTCACAAAAAACTTGACAACATCCTTGCACGTAGGTTTACATAAACATTACAAAATTATTTCTATGTTATTTCAACTTTTTTATTAAAACATACAGCATTACAAGATCTTGGTCAAATTACAATGACTAAAATACGAATGGAGGTAGGAAGGATAAAATTTCTAGTTTGTGTTGTGCAAATGTATTCACCCAGTAGAAAGTTCTGAGGTTACAAACGTAAAAACAACTATCGAGAACCTCCTTCTTTTTTTTATATTATTGTGACGGAACAAGCTCGAGGCCCACCTGATGTTAAGCGGACTAACACCTGCCTATAACAGATGCATTTCGTCACAAGTCACAAATTGCACTGCGCCCGTCACCTTGAGACATAGTAGTTAAGTCTCATGTGCCTGTAATTTCACTGGCTCTCAAGGACTGCTGCCGGAACACACCGTTAGGTGCTTGGCGACAGATTTTCTACTTGAGGGCCCTCCATTTTTATAAAAGATCCTATATTTTTCAAAAGCCATTTTTTGCTGCGAGTTCTGATTTTGAATCCTAAGCAAGCGAAGGATTCAATGATTGCTCACTGATTTCAGGCAGCAAAACCTACATGTTCGAGCTACTCAAATGAAAAGGTATTTTAAAACAGTGATTCTCAATAAAATATTGATTCCACACGAGTATATATTTGTTAATCCTTGCGTATCATAGATAATGATAACAATTGTTACGCATGGTGATAAGGTATTTTGCGAATGACTACCTGGCTAGCTACCACCCTCAAGTAGAAAATCTGTCACCAAGGACCTAACGGTGTGCAGCTGTCCTTGTGAGCCAGTAATTCTATGTTAACCTCAAAAACATCATCGTCGACCACATCATCACTTACCATCAGGTGAGATAGTGGTCAAATCAAAAAAATAATCTATCAAGCATAAAAAAAAACTTATTTTCACTCATAAATCCCAGAACTCGGATAAGTGTGAAGATTACTACTCTTATATTAAAGAACTGAATAGACTTTTTTTCAAATTTAACGATGTAAGATTACCTACCTACAAAAAAAGTATCGTGAAATGTGTTAGTGACGGCTTGCTTACATTATAACACATTTACTAAGGCATTTGTATAGTAATGCTGTGATGATTCAGTAAGAACATCCTCTATAAATCTGTAATCAATTGAAGCTATTGTTCCTCCGTGCGGGTTTGCAGTCGCCGATGTTTACCCGATATTATACCAGACATTCCTTTGATTACTGACTTGATTTCGTTAATGGTCATAAATATCTTACACTTCCTTGCAATTAAATTACACAATTAAGGTTTTAAAATGTTAAAAATACCCTTTATCCATTCTCCTCGTATTGTCTTTGTGGTAACAACATTCACCAAGCACTCTATAACGCGAAATGGCCGTCGTCGTAACTGGACGCGGGTGCTCTAAACCTACATAAAACCCACAAATGGACAACGTGGAGACGAATTTCTCAGTTTTTCTACAAGTGTACAAGCCATAAACAGAGTGGGTTAGTAAATAGCTATGTAAGTAAATTACAAGACAATGTTGTTAGTTTTTTTAAATGATTTTAGCGAACCTAACCTAGTTTCTTTTCCTGACTGAAAGCGTAAGACGGGGAGACCTCATTTTGTATGCGAGTGAACGAAACAGAACTACGCAATATTTAAATAGCATGAGCGAGCGAGTTTTTTTTAATAATTCATAATATAGTGATTTTCTAATAATCGTTGAAACTTTCCATGGCTGCTACTTAATAATTATAAATAAAATCTATATTGATACGATTTAATATATAGACATAAATCTTAAATAACAGATATAATAGAGTATATCAGTTCTATTTTCATAAAAACTAACGTGAGTTGATATACTTATTAACTACATATACCGGCTAGAACTTACGGTGTTTAGTCGTTATCTCCGACCGGTGTTCGAGCAGTGAAGATGCTCATTCTCAAGGAATGCGGGCAGCTTCGAGGGCCGCTAGACGCGCACTAGCGTGGAACACCGGTCGGAGATAACGACTAAACACCGTGAGTTCTAGCTGGTATATGTAGTTAATAAGTATATCTGTTGTATTAATGTTTTTTTTCGTATTTTCAGATCAGGCATAATATTTGTTATATCTTCTAGAATATTATATATTTTATTCATATCTGTAGCTAGGTACCCTGCTTAAAAAAGAACATGTTCATCATTTGCCTTTTTGAGCATGACTTCACCTTAAGCTGTCAGCCCCAGTTGATATCTTAGTATGACAGTCGTTAGGCTATTTACGAATGCCAAATTCTAACTACGAAACTCAAGAAGAAAATCTAACGCCAAGCTGCCATTGGTGTGTTCCGGCAGCTGTCCTCGAGAACCAGTTCTCATTCTAGCTTTGACCACATCATCACTACCTTCAGGTGACGTTGTGGTATAAAGGCTACTTAATTTCCAATAAAAAAGCATGAGAATGATGATGACTAACCATCACAATTCATATTATATTGAATGAGCGATGAACAATCTTTGTTGCATTTAAAAGGCATTTAATATTGTGTACCTAATTGCCATACTATAACTTTCCAACGTCAGTTCTATTATTCAAAAAACTTGATGAAGAAGCAGTATATTTAAATAGATTTTTTTTTTCAGATCGATTGTCGCCCTTGTGTCATGGAACCAAAACCATGGTATTTAGACCCCTCTGCCTACCCCTTCCAGGAATGTAAGTGTGACGATGTATAATGTTTTTAAGTTTGTTGTCTTTTTCTTACTTATTTTTTCATTATTAACTCACTATCCCTATAAGAAATTTGTCACAGAGATAGATAAGTATAGTCGGGTATACAGAGAATACTATTTGTTTCCATTCAACACTAAATCCCTTAGAGTGAAAAATATGTGATCCTCCTTGTAATATACTCCATGTAACCATTGTTGTTCTACAAACACCAACGAATTCCGCTATGACAAAAATTTACGGCAAAGAATCGCGGACCGGTAAGCTCAATTAAAATTAAATATTTCATTATCTTCATTACCTTAATCCTCATGTGATGTAAGAACTGCATCTGCAGAATCAAACACAAAGTAATTCTTTGTACACTGCCGCTTCTTCACATTGAAAGGAAGAAAAAGACATTGCATTCTTAAAAGACAGCAAATCAATCTCAACTCTTTCCATCTAAGTTTCGAAGAATAGGTCCCCCCGGTAATGCGTGTGAGTGCATTTATACGAGATGCCACATCACTCAGTTTTACTGGTTTTACGTCCATATAGTCTCGATGCGACTGTACCCTCTAGATGCCGACTTGAAAAGGAAATGGCAAGAAAGCACCCGCGCTATTTCATTCTTTACGACAGTGAACAATATTTTTAACGGTTGTTTGTCTTCTTAGCCGATGTAATTACCATGTACAAGATTTTACTGGATCATCCGATCTTCATGTTTTTATTTTGTTATTACTTGACCAAAATGTATCAATTTAAACGGGCCAATATAGACCATTGGCCCGTTTAAATTGATCAATTTTGGCCAAGTAATACCTTAGTTATAGTCAATAAAAAAAGCAACATAAATGCAAAAAGTCATTACCCATTTGCTTCTGTGTCCTAATAATTTATTACCAAACAATTCAAACTAAGTATTTTGTATTGTATTGTTGTATCTATAGCTACTACAACGAAATCATTTAGGCAATCTAAAGGCTATAGTAGGCCTATAGACAGTCCATATTGTCAAACTCACTTATTTCAACTTGTGTCAATAGTAAAAATTGTATAGTGATAATAAATTTTGGGCAAGTACAAATTGTTCTGTAGGCAGCATGCTTTACATAAAAAATATTAATTTTGTAACCAAAAATAACTCTTAATTAATAAAGATAAAAACAATGTCATACACTGAATATGAAATAAACTGTAGGAGTTGGACTAAGAAAATATGAGCTCAGAATGTTTTAATCAAGCCTGCTGACTACAATTCGGTATTTATTTAGAGATAAAGACGATTAGGATTAACAAAAGGTTAAATTTGTCTAAACTAGCTTTATAGCTATATTTCCATACAAAATTTTTGACTGTTTCAATATTGTGTTATATAGTGTTTCAATATTAAATATTTGCTGTATGTATTTCTATCTATATAAGTTATTCGTGATTTACATTAAATGTATGTGAGTACCAATTATTTTAAATTAAAAAAAACATTTTGTGTAAACATAACAGGTACAATAGGTAGGCAGGCAACAGTGCTTGCGTGGACTCGGTCCGGAGCGCAAGTACTCCATGACGAAGCGACTCTGAAAGTCGCGAAACCGGTCGAGATCGAGCTACTCGACTGTATTAACGTAAGTAAAATCGGTGTGAATATTATTTAAATGTGTTCAGACTATTCAGTACGTTGTCAGTAACATCATGCAATCTGCTTGTATTACAATTTTGGTATATTTGAGTCCTATGTAGGTGTTTTATATAGGTTTAGTTCTACGGCCATCAGCCAGCTAGAACCAAAAAATTAAATCCCTATGTTTATTTATTTTCTATTTTCCATAGATAAAATGAAAGCTAAACAACTGCTCGCTTTTCCATTCCACGACTCCTTATTTCAACGACAAGTGCTTTTTTATTGTTCCATGCCAATACTTTTCCAACTTAACAACAGTTTATATCTGAAATTTTTCAAATGTTAAAGTTATAAAACAACTCGAGACGCAGTTCGTTAGAGAATATTGCAGAAGTTTAATTTCTTTTCCATTTAAAGAAAGTAAGTACATCCATAAAATGAGTTCAATGTATTTTTAATCGGCATACATTGTATTATAAACAGCTTTATCCCTGATATAGAATCACGGTTATGATGCAGAACTTGTTACAATAAGTTGAATTTCATAAAAAGGTATGTTATTGTTGTAAGTAAATTCAAGTCACATTCACATTCACAAATTATTAGAGCACAATATTTTTGTCCCGGGCGGGAATCGATCCCACGTCCTCCAATTTCGCGCCGGATGCAAAAACCACTCGGCCACCGGTACATACTCATTCGAGCAGAATCTTTCTTCCTTAGGGGCCGGTGCGCGGTCATCAACCAGACTAATAGCATCTGATCGAAAGCATTGCTTTTTCAAACACTTTACTCTCCTAATAATGTCGCCACCCTTCTATATTTCTAAATATTCAAGGCAGCCATATTGTTATTTTAATTTCTTTATTTGGGTAAAAGTAATATTAAATAACAGACGTTATGATAGACATTCACGCCATATATCTTATTAAAACATTTATTAATAACAAGGTTAATGAGTTTGTCCTGTAATATCAAACGAAATTGTTTTAAAAGGGACGTAAAAAGAAAACAATCGCACTTTAATTAAGCATAGTGAACGCCACAGTAATACCACAGTAAGGGTGCGTGTCTACCAGAGATATGTGAAGAAGGTGAGTGGTGTAAGAAGAAAAAAATATTCACTAGGATCGCTTAATTGTATAGCCTCATTGAGCGCACCGATCCCATAGGTAATTTTCTCTTACACCGCTCATTTCCCTCCCACCACTCTGGTGGCACGTTCCTTCTCGCTTCGCTCGTCGTTGCATCTGTATATGACTTTTCCGTAGATTAATGACTAAAACCATTATAAGCCCAGGTTCGAACAGGGGTAATACAAATCTTTTTTTTTTTATGCCTGATAGGTTAGCCTTTGACCACTATCTCACATGATGGTAAATGATGATATGGTCGAAGATTTTGTTCAGGCTAACCTAGAATAACTGGCTCTCAAGACAGCTGCCGGAACACACCGTTAGGTGCTTGGAGACAGATTTTCAACTTGAGGGTGGTCGCTAGCCAGGCGGGCATTCGCAAAATGCCCTACCACCATGCTATGACGACTGCCATCCTTAGGCAGCAACCGGGACTGACGGCTTAACGTGCCCTCCGAAGCACGGTAGTAGTAAGCTCAGTAGTAATGTCTTCAGCGGTCACTCATCCAAGTCATGCCCGCGGCGGATGTTGCTTAACTTTGCTGATCGATTCAGAATGGCTAAGCAAACTTCGCTACGAGCGCTTTAAAGGGAAATCTAATGGGGATTTCAGGACCAAGCCAAGATTGAACTGAGACTAAATTTTTTCAAAAACAAAAATTTTTTTCTGATCTTTTGTATGAAGCAGAAGTATAGAATTATCATCCAATAGCCACGAATTAATGAATTCTAATTTTATATAACTCAAGCTAAGAAATAAATGCGTACATGTGGATTTTAGGGTTTTTATTATTTGACAGTATCTTTGAAAGAACACAACAGAATTTGTTTGGCCTGTAGTTAAAAACTACACAGTTGAAAAGACTACTTACACCTGTTTCATAGCTTTTTATATATCTAGGTACTTAACCATATCAAACACAATCATTACACCTGTTTATCCCCGTAGTAGTAGGCAGACGTGTCTTACAAACACGTTTACCCAAAAATGTTTGATCCTCGTTTAATAGGGATTTTTTATTTATATTAATAGCTGATAGGCTAGCCTTTGACCACTATCAGTTGATGTGGTCGAAGATGATGTTCAGGCTATCCTAGAGTTACTGGCTCTCAAGGACAGCTCCCGGAACACAGCTTAAGTGCTTGGCGACAGATTTTCTACTTGGGGGTGGTAGCTAGCCAGCCAGGCATTCGTAAAATGCCCTACCACCATGCAAAAGGTGGGAGCATACTGCTTTTACCAGATCACTACTACTGACCACTACTGAAAATGCCATTGTTGCATAAACCTAATCACTTTCCAACCGTAGGTAACCGAGCCCAGAACTTCGGGATTCTAAGGCGGGATAAATCTCGGGATGATAAACCTTCTTGTAATCTTGATTTTTTTTGTTAGTTCACACGCTTCACTTAGTATAAATTGTTCTATAATCCAAACTCTTAAATGTATCATTGACAAACACAGTAATTAAAAATAAGTACCTAATCTAATATAATAATATCCCAATAAGCTATTTGATCCTAAGTAAGCGCTTTACCCCATTAATCTATTTTACGTGTGGGGTAAAACAGGTGATGCATGCACACAGATCCGTTGATCAAATATAAAGTTGGATAAATAATCGTTTCCCCCGGAGTTGTCTCGCAGACGACGTTTATTGGTCTGTTTTGGTAGAAATGGCGCCGCGGCTACCTGCTATTTTTGCCATTAAAAAGGTAATTGACTAAGTATTTTAGTTAATATTAACTAGCATGGTTCAAATTCGCATGTCTGAGTTGCGTGATCAACAATGGGGTGACAAACTTTCAAACCTCGTGCCAAGCCACCATGCTTATTGGGACTTGGCGCGAGGTTTGAAAGGAAGTAATCATAACGACATGCCTCCCTTATATAGACCAGTCCCACTAGTACCAGCGTTCTTTGACGAAGACAAAGCTGAGTGCCTAGCTGATAGCCTAGAGGCTCAGTGTTCCCCTAACGTAGACCACGTTGACCAAGCTCACCTCGATTCGGTGGATGCTGAAGTCGAACGTAAAAGCTCTGTGGTCACCTCTGAACTCCCACCAATCACCTTAGCGACTTACGCTGAGGTGGCGAGACTGATCAAGGCCCTCCGACCGCGCAAATCCCCCGGTGCCGATGGCATCTCCAACAGGGTTCTTAAAACCCTCTCTCCTCCTCTCATCCATCTCCTAGTCAGCATCTTCAATGCTGCTATGAGCCACTGCTTATTCCCAGACACCTGGAAATGTGCAAATGTCATTGGCATTCACAAACCAGGCAAAAGCTCATCTGACCCCACCAGTTACCGCCCCATCAGCCTCCTCAGTGCCTTAGGCAAACTTTACGAGCGGTTACTTGCAAACCGTCTCCAGTCCCATGCTAAGGAACACCACCTTATCCCAGATGAGCAGTTTGGCTTCAGACCCGGACACTCATGCGTCCAACAGGTGCACCGCCTCACGGAGCACATCATTGAGGGCTTTAACAAGTACCCCAAACCCCAGACAACGCTAGCAGTCTTCCTCGACGTAGCGAAAGCTTTTGACAAAGTCTGGCACAATGGCTAGATTTACAAGCTACCCGCAACCTTTAACTTTGTTCGACCAACCCATCCCCTGGGTTAGTAAAACAAAATATCTCGGAGTCACCCTTGATCGGAATCTCACCTTTAGCGATCATATAACAACCGTCCGTAACAGAGCGGCCTTTGTAATGGGTCGCCTTGGTCCCCTGATTCGCAAAGAGAGTAAAATGTCTCTTAGAAATAAGAAGACACTTTACACTGCCTGCATCCGCCCCATCATGACTTACGCATCAGTAGTGTTTAGTCATGCTAGTGAGGCCCATCTCCATAAGCTTCAAGTCATTCAAAACCGTTTCCTTCGTAGTGCAACCGGCGCTCCGTGGTATATCCGGAACACCGAGTTGCATTGCGACCTAAACCTTCCCTCTTTAGCGCAGTTCAATAAGGACTGCGCCCGCCGATACTTTGATCGAGCGCCCCACCACTCGAACCCTTTGGTTGTCCAGGCATCGAACTACTCGACCGCCTCTTCTATCCCATTTTTCAAACCCCCCCGTCGCCGACCACGGCAGGTATTAGACGACCCGGATGACCCCATCGCAGTCATTACATTGGCAGCTTTAGCGTTATCCGCAAGTCGTCGAGGTAAAATCCCCAGGTGTGAGGTAATTAGAGGTCACACAATCAAACACCGAGCTCGCCGGCGAGCTCGAGGCAAAAACAAGGTCACGATAAATTGCTCTCCAAATAGTCAAAGAGTATTATTCAGTAGGGCCCAATTGTGCAACACTGCAGTTGCACAGAGGCATTTTGCTCCGATCCCCCCCATGTCTCTCGACAGCGAGACAAGCCGAGGTCCGAACCACAGTGGTGCCCTTGAGCTCGCTGTCAACCCCTCCTATAATAGCGGTACGTTTTCGGCGTCCGCAGGAGACGGAGGTAGAAAGCGCTTTTCGCCTTCTACGCCCGTCTCGGGAGAAGTGCCTTCGGCACTTCTCCCTCCCGGGCTATTGTAGGGCCAGGCCCTCGCCCAAAACCCGGTGG
This sequence comes from Plagodis dolabraria, assembly GCA_963854805.1. Lineage (NCBI taxonomy): Eukaryota > Metazoa > Arthropoda > Insecta > Lepidoptera > Geometridae > Plagodis > Plagodis dolabraria. The sequence continues at coordinate 12,398,702 of OY978459.1, read as the reverse complement.
AGCTGGACGACCGCACAGGCCAGCATCTATGTCCTCCCTAAAAAAAAAAAAAAAAAAAAAAAAAAGGTATTTACATGACATTTAATTTAAGTACTAATTTAACTCCGTGTCTTTTAAATAAATGCTAGTATCTAGTAAAACTATTATAATCACACAAATAAAATGTTCTCAATACAAATTGAAAATAATTACAAATTCCTAAATCGACATAGTTACACTAGCTGCACAAAAAAGTATAAAGCTATTAGCTGCGTTCCCGTACACCATAAAACATGCTGCATTATATAAATAACTATTATATGCTAATAAGCACTACTAATATATTATATAAGATATTTTAATGGGTGCCGATTTTAAAGGGCGCCTGTGAAACAAACACTTCATGAAAAACACATTCATTCAATTAGCCCGCCTCTAACGGTACCCGTTCCAAAGTTGCCCATGATGCTGGCAGTATTTCACCGCTGGATAACATAGCCTTCTTTCCACCAGAATGAGCCAGATCAGGAGTCATCATACCAAAAATAAATTAAATAATATCTCAACAAAATCACTCTGAACCTGATATCTGAACAATGTTATATTTTGAGTGTCAGTGTTCCTACAAAATTACACCAGGCATAAACAATAACATTACGTGCATGAGAAGTAAAAATATTTTTTTGCCTTGTGCGCCGCAACTGGCAGTGGTCTATGGACACAAACAAGTATTTGCTTATTACTTTAATGTACATTCATCACCGAGCAAGAAAACTAATTGTCATTAAAATTTACTTCCACTTTACTTCATATTAAAATAATGACGTATGTGACATTAGACAGTCACTCTTAATTCAGGGCCTGTAATTTCACTGGCTCTCAAGAACTGCTGCCGGAACACACCGTTAGGTGCTTGGCGACAGATTTCCTACATAAGGGCGGTCGCTATCCAGGCCAGCTCAAATCCACGGCGGGATTTGAACCATGGACCTGCTGCGTGCCAATCCATAGCCAATGCCACTGAGCCTACACTGCTTTATTCAGGTTTGTCAAAAGTCGAAACCGCCACGTTACAACGTGCATTGATATTGATCCTTATTTTAAAATGGTGATTGTTTACCGTTACGAGCTCCTAATTAATCGCAATCAAACCTTTTTTGCCCAGGACTTTACCATTTACAAATAACAACTAACAACTGATTACAAGTATTATTGTAAGTAATTTAGCTTCCCTGTGTTATGTCAGTCTTATTCATTCCTATCATAGATAAAACAAATACTTAGATATGACTCACGAAAAGATGTGAACATTACGACAACATGTTATTCCTCAACCGAATCAATAAGCTTCCAAACAGACAAATTAACTTTTATCGATATCGGGCACCTCGAAGCCGTAGAAGTGAATAAAGAAGTTAAATAAAATAAGGTTTTCTTGGGCGGTGAGTGAGGAGTCCAGAAAGTTTGGCAGGTCAGCGATAAATCGCAATTTATGGGGAGCCAGAGCACCCCGACGATGCATAACAAGGTAAAAGCATTCGTGGTTTACCTACTCTACTCATGTGGGGGCGTTTAAATAAACTAACAGTGATTCGACGAGGGTTTCCTTATTTTTAGGATTTCGTACATACAAGGAAAAGGGACTATTTTCTACGAATCACAAAAAGTTGAACTTTTGTACTTGTATAATTATATATAAATATCGTCAATACTTCTAATTTGAATTATTTTAACACACTTGGAATTTGAGGGATATTTATGTAGGCCATTAATAAAAACTTGTCAATTGCGATTTATTACAAATCAAACATTAAAAATTATGTTGGAAGCATATATAAAGTGGAAATTAATATATTGACAACAATACTGCGGGGGCTGGTTTTAATCGAAAACTGAATATGTTCGAGCAACGTTTAATTTTTACATACATTTAATCAGTACTAATTATTATCTAAGCTGTGACGCGTTGGCTTTGACAATGATAGCGACATCCGATGTGTACTGAGGCTTTGACAATGATACCTACTCCATGCACACACACGCACGAATGCTACGCAATTTTTGTCTGTAACGTAAAAATGGTTATGCCAACATATTATAGTCGTTTGTGCATTCTGTATTTGTACCTATGGAACCCTACGGGTGAAAATTCAACCTGCATTTGGCTGGCTTTATTTTGACTAAATGTGTGCTCTTCCAAACTGTATCGTCCTAGGTTCAACTCCTTGATAAGTGGTATTGATTCTGTGCGCGATAGATAGCAACACGCTCACCTCCCTACATCGCAAAACGAAAAATGTGTTTATATACCTACCCACCTTTTGCTGATAAGGTACACGGCGAGTGATGAGATTGTTTATTGTATAGTAATAGGTTACCTCTGCTGAAAACCTGCAATAGTACCGGTAAGTCCTGTTAAAAGGTCTCAACAACTTTGCTTTACGAGAAGACTGTAAAAGTATGTAGATAGGAGGTAATTCCACAATTTTACAAGTGCATTTTGTGAATAAGCACGTAAAACAGACTGTTTACACTAAATGTGTGGTAAAATGTGGGTTGAGCTTTATGACGGATGAGAGAGAGGGTTAAAATAATTCAGATGCTAGGATAGGTAGGTACCGTGAATACACGAGTACGTGCCACATGGTTTCTATTTGGAGATATTGCATTTTGAGCGCCTATTTTTAGAACACTAATGAATAATTACAAATTTAATTAAAAAATATTTTAAGACAACAATTTAAGAAAATACATTGAAAGATATATAATATAGAATATGTATCTAGCAACAATTCCGCATAATTTTCCTGCTAAACCGTCGTGACGTCATAAGTTACAAACAAAAATATTTTTATTGACAATGATACAATAAATAATAATAAATTACAATAAATAAGTAAATAAGTACATACAATTAACCCATAGGTTCGCGAACTAGTATTAAGTGTGTTTCAGAAACCAGTGGCTTCTCCCATTTTAGGTTTCTTAATAATATACATTTTATCATATTAAGTAGTTAGTTAAAACCAAAATGAAGATATATTGCATGAAAAGTTAAATAATTAAAAAGGTATGTGTGTGTAGATTGAAGTGTAGTGATTGTATGTTTTGGGGTGTGAGTAGTGTTTGAACGCCACGTTGCTGAAAAGTACGTTCGACGCGTTTGGCTTCTACATAGCATCATCAGGAGGTCTTGACTCTTTGAGGCACGATCGAGAAACATTTCATTTGGGGTATGTCAGTTAAAGTGGCAGAGTCTATAATATGCATTATTGCACCATATTTAAAAACAATATTCAATCTTTGTATTGATAAAGGAAACTTCCCCGACTTAATGAAACAAAGTAAAATCACTCCAATTTTGAAGTCGGGGGCTACATCTGACCCTTGCAATTACAGACCTATTTCTATCTTACCTGTTCTGAGTAAAGTATTCGAAAAAATTATGCTCAAACAACTTCTATCCCATTTTAATGAGCATAATATATTAAATGAGAATCAGTTTGGTTTCACAAAGAGCAGATCCACAACAGATGCAGGTGCTCAATTGATGTCACATATACTTGAAGCCTGGGAGAGTTCACAGGATGCTATTGCCGTATTCTGTGACCTTTCTAAGGCATTTGACTGTGTAGAGCACCGCACTCTGATTCGAAAACTTTCACATTATGGTATTCGTGGAAAAGCTCTGGATCTTATAAAGTCATATCTGTCAGACAGGCTACAGAAGGTTAGAATAAATGGCAATACTTCTTCCGGGTCTTTGGTAAGAATAGGCGTACCGCAAGGATCAATTTTAGGACCTTTTCTGTTTCTAGCTTATATAAATGATCTGCCTTGCATGGTTAAAAATTTCTGCGATATAGTTTTATTCGCAGATGATACCTCCCTAATTTTTAAAGTAGATAGGAGGGATAGTGAACTTATTCATGTAAATAATGTGTTATCTATGATCTCTAAGTGGTTCGCGGCTAATAATCTTCTCTTAAATTCAAAAAAGACCAAATGTTTAAAGTTTTCTTTACCAAATGTTACTTATGTTGAACCAAACATTAAGCTTGGCCTAGAAAAACTCTCTTTTGACAATGCGACAGTCTTCCTGGGAATTAAAATGGATTCAACTTTACAGTGGAATCCACATATACATGATCTATCTGGAAGACTTAGTTCTGCTGCATATGCAGTTCGTAAGATAAGACAGCTAACAGACGTAGCTACTGCTAGGCTCGTTTATTTCGCGTACTTCCACAGTATTATGTCTTATGGTATATTGCTGTGGGGAGCTGCTGCTGAGATAGAGACAATCTTTATCTTACAAAAGCGTGCAATTCGAGCCATATATGAAATGGATCCTAGGGAATCCCTGAGAGATATTTTTAAAGAAATTGATATTTTAACTTTACCAAGTCTGTATATATTTGAAAATATTATGTATGTTCGTAAAAATTTGAGCAAATTTAAATCAAACAGTGACACTCACGATTATAACACTAGGAATAAAGATAAAATAGCGGTGCCAGGTTTTAGATTAGCAAAGACAAATAAAAGGTCCTTCTTAGGAAATTGTGTGCGGTTTTATAATAAATTGCCCAAACATATTACAACGCTCACAGAAAGAAAATTCAAGTTGCATGTGAAGAATATTTTGATAAAGAAATCTTACTACACAGTTTGTGATTACTTAAACGACAAAAATGCTTGGACTGGTTCGCCTCTGCCAAGCTAGCGCCTGTCACCTACGTAATGTAAATTAAGTATTGTAATAATTTTATTATATAGTATGTACTTAACACATTTTTAAAAAAACCTTTAAAAGAATGGCCCCGAGTTTCTTGCCCGTTCTTCTCGCAGTGGCTCTATAACTTTTGTTTGCTGAACGTGGCAGTACAATGTAGTATATTTCAATATTAAAATTTGTAATTGACCTTCATAAGAGCGTCGTAGACGCCTAAATTGAATAAATGATTTTGACTTTGACTTTGACTTTTCTTGGCAAAAATATTTTTATTATTAAATATGGATTTTCGCAAAGTTACGCCTAAATCTGCAATGAACTGATATAATAATGAAACTGCGAATGAAATGAACATAATACGCATTCAGCTTTATTTAATTTAGGAATTTAAAAATAACAATTTGAATTAGTTTTAATATTTTTATATTTGCAATAACGCATGCTCCGAGGCACTTGGGTTGTTTTCAACTCAGGGAAATTCTATTCCCTTAAGGGCGCACCAAGCTTTTTTGGCGCGCCGTGTATGTGTGCGTAAGTAAGGCACACCAACAGTATCCGTCCCTGTCCGACGGCCGAAGAATTACTAAAGCAGATAGGGACAAAGCTTCGCGGCTCTGACTAAAATGAGCAGAACATGCGTGAATTTGAGTATTTCCTTCGTATAATAAAAACAAATACATATTTGTCTCTCTCCGTTAAGTATTTACGCCATACTAAGAATTTATTTAGATGGGGATTTTTAGATGTACCTTTGCATTTTTATTCTATAGAGAAATTTTTAAGTAATCGTGTTTCCAAAGTGTATTTATAGAAAGAATCCTTAAATATAATATATATTAATTACATAACTCAAAATTAAGAAATAAAGATACAGCAAGGGAAAAAAAATCAAGTTCAAACGAACCACAATTTCGTATCGCTGCCTCGGTGTAGGCTTAAAATCAAATCAAATCAAAATGCGTTTATTTCGGACAACAGAAATCCATATGCATGTTAGTACAGAATAATACAAGAAAAAGAAAGAAATACTTAAAAACTATTGTTAGTAAACTATTTATTATAAATTACATGCGGACAATGCGTCCGCATGAAATGCGCCTGAAAAGGTGCTCTCCGGTCATCTGCCACAGTTCTCAAAATGATGTTGCTGCTCTCCCGTACCCTCCTCATCAATGATGCTACCTTTTTACGAATAACGGCATGAAAGCCATCAGTATGCGCCTGCGCAAACATCGTGGAGGCACTGCAAAAGCGGGGGAGTCGCAACATCATCCTGAAAATATTGTTATACTGTACGCGCAAGGTGTTAAGCGATTTTTGTGAACAGTCAATCCACAAGCTGCCCGTGTAAAAACCCTGGCAGTAAGCCTTGAAAAGCGTTATTTTGACTTGGTCAGTACAGCGGGCAAACCTGCGAGCCAACATGTTCCCTCGAACCGCCAGAGCCCTGCGCTCCCTCTCAATATCAGTATTGTCTTTAAGGTCGTCGGTAAGTATGTGTCCTAGGTATTTATACTGATAAACTTGCTTTAGGTTTACGCCATTGAGGGCGATATTCGGAATTAATTCAGGATATTTACCGACGGCCTTAAAAACCATAAACTCGCTTTTTTTTACATTATACACTAGTCCGTGTGATGCAGCGTAGGTCTCGCAGATTTTAAGGAGTTCTCTAATGGCTCCCGCAGTGGGGCCCAACAGCACCATATCGTCCGCGTAGCTGATGTTATTGACACTAACACCACCCAATCGGCAGCCGACACGCATGCTACTGAGCTCCACTATGAGATCATTGACATAGAGGTTGAAGAGCGTTGGAGATGATATCCCCCCCTGCCTCACACCGCACTCCAACCTATACGACTCCGACAACTTGTTCGACCACTTCACATGATTGGTCTGGTTAGTGTACCAGTATTCAAAAATTTTCAATAGTTCCGCCGGTATACCTCTGTCTTCCATCTTTCTCCAAAGCACGTCATATGACACTAGATCGAAGGCCTTGGAAAGGTCAAGGAAACAGGCGTACACCGGTGTCATTCGATCTGTATAGTATCGGACAGTATGCTTGAGACTAAGGATTGCGCTTTCCGTAGATAGTCCAGGCCGAAACCCAAACTGTGCGTCATGAAGATTTACATATTGATCCAAGCATGATCCAAGCATACTATCCAACACCTTAGCTATTGTAGTAGCAAGAGAAATCGGGCGGTAGTTGTTCTTATCTGATATATCTCCTGTCCTGTTCTTCACTATGGGCACTACCATAGTTTTCATTAACGCGTCGGGTAGGTACGCATGACTAATGCACATAGTGAAAAACATAGACAGTACTCTATTGAGATGTGACCCCGCATATTTCAGGTGATCGATGCTGAGCCCATCGTGTCCTGGGGATTTGCCTCGGTTCATACCTTTGATCACTGTCTCAACCTGTTTAGCAGTAAACGTAACAGAGAGTCTTCTGCCTGCACGACGTGTCCAGGAACAATACCCTCAGAGGGACCCAGTGGAGACCGCACTTGAAAATGTTTCATGAACATATTTGCGATCTCACCTGGGTCACTACTGTCACCGACACTCACCGGAAGGCCAGGCTTAATATCCAACTTCCTTGTAGACTTCCAAAATTTACTAAAGTTCTTATCAGCCCTCTGCTTCGCTAGAGCATCCATTTTTAATTGTTGTTGGTTGTTTTGGCACCATTTAATTCGACCTTTGAAAACTTTGCGAGAATCGCACATTTCTTTATGCACGAGCCCAGATGATGGTCTGCCGTATAAGGTCCAAATTTGGAATTTAAGCCTGGCATCCCCGTGAGCTTTTTTGACGTGATCATTCCAGCCACATAAAATTTTGTCTCCTTTTTTGGGGCTAGCACTCTTATTTGTTTTTACAGCCGCATCGCACAGTATGTGAACTATTTTACCATACAGCTTATCTAAAACTATTTTATGGTCAGACACACCACATGACCCATAGCTACAAGACTGAAACTCAGAAGGGAAGCAAATATTTCGCAAACCATCGTTGCATAAATCATGGTATTTACTTCTCTGATATTTGTCTCGTTCTCCCCATATTACCGCACTTCGAGGCGCATCCTCGCTTACAAGTTTAGGTCTGACAGTACCTAAGTTACATTGTACATAAATAGGCAGATGATCAGAAACAAACACATCTTCAACTATACCTACGTTAACAACTGTTTGCCATGCTGATAGGGAGACAATACAGTGGTCTAACCAACTCCTACTTCCATGATAAGCATCAAAGAAAGTGTATTTATTTGACTCTGCTCCAAACTTTTCTACATCCGCGCAAACCCAAGACTGATCTTTACCTGTTAAGTAGTAGCTTAAGTACAACCTGTTGTGCCTGTTGTTCATTATAATATCATCATAAAAACCAAAAACGCTGTAAGTTTGAAATGTAGCTTTGTTATAGTAAGGTCATTACTATTGATGTCCGATTCATTTCAATGTTAGAAATAAATAAAAAACATTATTTTAATTTTCTTTTAATATTGCACGTTATTTACAATGATTTTTCTGAATATTCAACGTATTTGGAGAAGCGGCATCATGATAATAGAACTGTGGGTAATGTTTCAAAACTTGTACCTAACTCCAATAATATTACACATCAACGAGAGCTCCACAGTTGAGCTAACAGCAAACCTCCCCTAAGTTTATTTGAAGCTAAACTCTCCTCCCTCCATAGCAAGATACGCTTGCACATGGCAAAGCTGCATTACTAGCCCCGGCACCCAACGGGCAAATTTTTACAAACATTACAAAACCTGTCAAAGCTCACACTTGAGTGGCAAGCCGTTATCCAGCGTTCTGTTCCTTCAACACGAATATCTACGTACGCCGAAGTTAGTCCACGGAATATATATTCCTCTCGCGCTAAATAACGCAAAGCATTAAACCGTCCTTCTATTCTCTATTCTTCATTACAAACAGTTTACAAAAGCCGCGATATCCGTAGCAGCGTAGCAGTTACATAATATGTAAATTTTTCGTCGTGATTCACGCAAACCGAGGTGTTATCCAAGTGTAACTGAGGAAGTTCTTGTTTTATGTATGAGGCCTTTTCAATTCATTTGGACGATACTTGTACCTTTGTCCTTTCCGGGTCAGTTATTTATTGCCGCTTGTATCTCGGATACAGAGTGCGTACTCATGAAACTTAACGTCGCCAATACAAACAATATACACTGTTGGACTGAGGACTTGAGACTAGGGGTGGCATCGGTTTTCTGGATGATTGCCTTTTGCTTTAAACATCCCAAGAATTGAAAATGTGTAGGTGTTGGTTGTTGATTTAGATTTTAACGATTGCATTGGTCATGACAAGCAATGCGGTGGTAAAACTGTTGTTGCTTTAAGACTTTCGCGACTTGAACACATAGTTATAAGCACATAGTTATAACCAATGCAAGTTGGTCGAAACATTGAGTAAATAAATAAAAAAATATACATGTTTTATCGCGATTAAGTCCCGTTAATTACTTATAAATAAAAGTGTGGGTTGTGGGTAAGAAATACTTTGCCTTTAGTTTTTTTTTAAAGTTCGATACCCAAACCCGACCCGTGGGGTGCCGGGCTAGAATGTCACCACCCATCTCCACCTGTGGGTGTCGTAAGAGGCGACTAAGGGCAACACCAGAAGGTGGGCAGCTTTCTGAGAAACTGATATCTCACACTGCGATCCCCAATCCGCCTGCCTGGGGATTATGGCAAACCCGCCCATATTTGGGGAGGCTGTGTTCAGCAGTGGACTATCCGGTATGAGCCGGATAGTCCACTGCATCCGGATTCCGGTGTTTCAATTTCAGGTTTGTAACTTATTGAATATATTAGATAGAGTAGGACAAATGCACAGCGGAGGCTTATTGATCGGGCTCTATTTTTCCCTTTAAGTCTGGAACCCTACAAACTGGTCAATTTTTTTTTCTTTCCACTTCAACTGCGGCGGGCTTTCATTTTATATTGGTGTCGTATGTTGCATTGAAAATGTATTGCATTAGAATAAAATAAAATATTTTAACCAAAAAATGGAACCGACTTCAACACCCAAAACTTTGAAATAACTTGGTGAAGTCGGTACCATGATAGTTCAAAAGTACCTTTTATCACAATATTGTGCGCATGGTACCGACTTCGACAAGTTATTCCACACTTTTGTGTGTTGAAGTCGGTTAAATTTTTAGTAAAAAATTTTTACACTCTTTTTAGTGACCCTTGCTACTTACGGGATCGACTGTCATTCATTGTCAACGACTATATCATCAAGATAGGTAATTATTTTTCAGTTATTGGAGTGTAACTCAAAAACGGCTGAACTGATTTTGATGAAATTTGAATGGGACCAAACGACAAGCATCAGCTTTCAACCAAAAAAGAATTTACAAAATCGGTTCACCCAGTCAAAAGTTCAGAGGTAACAAACATAAAAAAAATGAATTGAGAACCTCCTCCTTTTTTGGAAGTCGGTTAATTAACAACACTTGCAAATAAACTGTTACAGTTTTTTTACTGCGCTCGTCATTCGGATATGTTACTGCCTATCTCACCTTCACACAGTTTGACACACCTGCAAAGGCAAAATTTGAGGCAAAATATCTGATACTGCGGTCGTTGGCTAGACGGACTCCTGCTAAAATACTTACCACCTGATAAAGAAGATAAGATAGAAAAATGAAAAGAACGTGTAAATGGTCGTCTCCCAGTGCAGTGCCAATCATTTCTCCAGGAATTGTAGAAAATAGCAGTCTCGCTACTTGGCGTGAAATTTTCTTCTTGGGGCTCAGAGGTCACAGTCGAAAAATTCAAATACATTAGGGGACCGCCCAAATCGGTGGCAGCCCTATGCGTCAATGTTACTCCTCATTAGCAATTCTCTCTGAACAGAGCAAAGGCTAACAATATTAAATAAATCTAGGGACTCATAAATACTACAAAAATAATAAAGTAGTATTTGAGCAATTTTGTGATCTGAGCGGAGATAATAAACGATTGTGTGTATATTTTCTTCTCGCTATTTACTTATTTATGTCAACAGTTCAATTTTATGGAGAACATACTATCATTTACAATGGAAGCAGTTAAGCAACCAATTAGCCATTACAAATCTATACGTGGTCCAAATGCTAACTTGTTCGCAGTGTGTCTTGAATACCAACAGCGTTGCCTCATTCAATTGCATTGTTGGTTGGTCTAAACCATTGGTAGAATCCTCGGCATGACAGTCAGCTGTGGTCATTTTATACAAGCGTTGCAATGAATTGTTTCAAATATCTACCGATAGAAATTGTATCTGACTACGTCCCATATTCTGATTCAAAACAGTGCACATAGCTACAAAGCAATATAAAATAGTTCACCGCTCCGCCTCGACTGCACATAATTTGATATTCATACCACGTGGAATCGTGAGCGCCGTTCAGCAAAATAGGAAGTGTAATAAAATATTTCTGAATGAAATGCCATAACTTATAACTGAAATAGAGTGCATGCGTCATAAAATTCACATTTTCAAAGTACGAAGAGTGTATGCGTGCTTGTATCTGAGATTTGATGATAACTTCTGCTTCAACATCCAAAAACATAAACCAAATCCTCGAGTTTGTATTCCCATGTAGGTTATGCCATATAAGAGAGATGTATATACCTTAGTTTCGCGTGAGATATTTTGGTACCATGTAATTAGGGCAAATATATACACTTATTTTTCACTGTATTTGAGGTTTTTGTTAAAAAGATATTTAATACCAACATCTACAAGCAGCTGTGCCTGCGTGAAAATCTGTGATGAGCTTATAAAACCTTAACCTTATAATGTACAATATATGTATAATAATAAAAAGTGACCGATGTTTCACTCTGAATACATATATGTATTTACCAAGTTCTATTATAATTCGATTAGACCTATTGGGGATGATCGGACACTAAAACACACACACTTATCCACACAATAACAAGTCAACTTATATTTACATATATAATAATAGTGTGGTACTTGGAAGTTACTTAAACAATGAAGCGTTCTGATGTCTCAAGTGATGACAGTATGGATAGGGTAGTAAGTGTAAACGTTTACTTAATATGTATGCAGTGTTCGTTAGTCAGAAACTTTCCTGCATTAAACTCTATGCAACATTGTAACTAAGGAAATATCGCCGCAACTACTATGTAATTGCGTAATTGGTTTCTTCGCAAATTCTTCAATGTAATATTCAAAAGCAATCGGTAGTCATTTGTTCTACCGCCGGATAAAGTAATTAAGGTGGAAACTAATGTCTATGGCGAGAAATTCCAAATTTTTCAGTTTTATCGCTCTTATAGCTAGGTTTCGTAACGATTCTACAACATAATGGTATTCGTGTGCTTGAAAATATTTATCGTATAATCTTTAAAAGTTATTAGAGAACCAGAATAAAATATGAGTTCTTTTATATATGGTATAAACACAGATACGACACAAAATTACAAATATTTTTAAAATTGGGTATAACAATTGAGAGAAAAATTCCTTGAGCGTAGCTCTTCTACGCTCCACGTAGCATCTAGACTGGGGCATTTCTACGCCGCGAGTACTTTATTTGAACAGATGGTACTATACAATGCATGGTAGGGTTGCAAAATGTAACCGGAAAATTATATTAACTTAGATTTATGTTACTTTATAGCGTTCAGTAAAATTTCAAGTAAAATTATTTTACTAACGCTAATATTAGACATATTGCTATCAAAAATTTGATTTTTGACAGACCACGCTCGAGGACAACCTGATGTTAAACGGTAACCTTTGCCCATAACGGTTATTTCGCCAAAAGCACGAATTGCACCGCGCCCATTACCCTGAGGCATACTGTTGTTAAATCTCGTGTGCTTGTAATTTCATGATTACTTGCTTTCAAAGACTGCTACTGGCCGTGTGTCCAGCAGCAGTCTGTTGCCTAACAGTGTTGTAAGGTGTTTTGTGAGAGATTTTCGACTTAAAGGTGGTTAGCTAAGCAGACGAGCATTCGCAACATACTGTTCAATCATGGAAAAAACGTGAGTTAATTCTTATTATATCATATAGTTTATCTTTTTGACTTGAATATTATGTTGAGGTATAGGATTGTAAAAAAAATAGCTGAAGCCTGTGGCGTCGCCCTAGTGAAACCTAGTATTATCGCGCTCCTTTTCTCGTTATAAATAATCCATGATATAAAGAACCTATATAGGTACATTAAAACACTCTGGGTTCTTAGAATACCAGACTGCCAAAATATCGCCAAAACATTTTCTACCGCTGCGGCCGTAAAGAGAAAACTAACACACATGCTTACAGGTAGGTAAGCTTTGTTGCTTTCTTAGTATAAACTAAGACTGACTAGTGACCTGCCTAAGTTTAAGCACCAACCTGCCCAGTACGATGTTATTGCCGGTGGCATGTAACCGACACTTCAACTATAAAATTTAAACATCATCAACGCGACACTGCATTGCACTCGTCACCCCGTGACATTAGATAGTTCTATACCTACTTCACCCAGTAATTACACTTGCTTCTTAATACAGAAATGTTTTCACATAACCCCTTTTAGGCAGAATGTAGATAATACCCATACAATGTATGATCCTAGCATGTTGTTGATTTATATGACACTTATATGATATTATTCGAGCACCTAATTCTCGAACCTAAGTAACCTATTTTATTTAATCATAATCCATTCATCTATTACAGAGATGAGGGGTTGCAAACACAAACATATTTTTATATTTTAAACATAGAAGGATATATATTTAGTAGGGGCGGTTTAGTGACCAAACCGCAATCTATTGCACATCCCTGACACATACACGTAACCTAAGGTAAGGATTGCCTTCCCCGCCAATATGTTTCAATTTAAACTAAGCCGCTTGTCGATACGGGCTGGCCTCGGAATATCTTCCGTTTCAAACGGATTCAACGATAACAAAAATAATGTTTCAATAGAAATGTAACAATTGCGTTGCAGAGAATCTTCTGGTGTAGTATTCAATAAACTAGTTTTTCCTTGGTTTAATTACCTTTTTCTGTAATGAAAATTTATGTAGAAATAGGTTTTTTTAATTTATATAACGATGATTGCAAGTGTTGTATTTAGGGGATCGAGTTTGTTGAAAATAAATAAACGATTACTTTGGTGTAATCTAGATCATGACGATAAATTTTGGCAATGTAGTTCTATATTAGAATTAGGTACCTATAATATATTTAGTGGACCTCAATACGGAGCTTAGTAAAAAAATAAATGACAAAAGCAGGTAAGTCCCTTTTTTAAGATAAATGCGTTTTTTTTTTAATTACAATATTTTAACATTTCTGTTTTTTACATCGTGTAACTATATTCATTGCTCCGTAATGCACCAGAATCGAAAAATATGTGTTCCAAAGATCTACTTATTTTTAGACTCAAACTACGTTTGGTACAGGTAAAAGTATATCTAAAATATTTTTTATTCGGTTCTAGGGGTTAGTTATTTCAAATCACTTGCTTGATTATCATTCATGACTTTCAAGATAAATTCACGATGTCTATGATCATATTGAAAGGTTCACAAACCTAGCTACAAGTTATTAGTATGTTTTATCGAACACACGCTACGATAAAGCTTTTAGAATGTTGTATTTCCTAACAGACGTGAATTTCCACCTCAATAGGCTAAACCTAAAAGAAATCAATACAGCAACATGATTTCCTTACCTACGGATTGAAAAAATGGTTTTTAAATTCTAAAATTTAAAGCAATTTTCTACTTTGGCACATCCAAATCATATTTACATTATAAACAAATGATAATTATCCTTCTGTTTGAATATTCCTTTATTCTACATTATTAGAAGATAGAAAACCAAACACGAAGCATTTTGTCAATGCAAATAATAAAACTATAAAACAGCAAATTTAAAAAAGTATATAAGTTCGTTTAAAATAGGTATAGTAGTAATCCAAATTCAAATGCGGGCTTTACCGTCGAAGTTCGGAAATAAAAATTTCGCAGTACAAACAAGCAATCAGCAGCATTTGCGAAGTCGCGCTGAGCAAACACTCCCGTCCCGGTCCGTAGAAGTGCTTCTCAAAGACTGCTTTCAATTCATCCGATGTATTTTTTATCCAAATCGCATCGCAGTCCCTTTAAAGCACTTTCACAGGTGAGTGTGGGGACAAAATGGCCGAGCATTACCTACATACATACGTATAGCTGAGGCCTTAGAGAGATAGCTGTTTTCAGACTCAGCTGAGTTGACCGTATAGGTGTTAGATGGATACTTGTAAATGTACTTCGGATTTGAGGTACCTACTTAAAATTTTAGTAAAACGTGTGTGGACAGCGATACGGATCAAAATAGTGAATTCTGGAATGACCTTTTAATTTTAAAGTTTATCATGTGACAGATATCAAGGCAAATGCAGGATGGATGAAATGGCGACTTTTTAGGACTACATGTGACCTACGCATGGCAATGAAGCTTGGGAAAATATTATAAAACTATCATCGTCGTAATGTATACGTATCTAGATGTTGAGTCAGATAAATTAATAGAATCAAACAAGCTTTAAAAAGATAAAAATTATATAAGGGAGATAAGGATAAGAATAAAAATAGAATTTTAATCCAACTTTTGTTTGTTTATTGCTGCGCGTTATTTTTACTTGCTATGTAGATATTTTATTAACGTACCTAATATAAATAACCACATATTTTGGTTCAAAGCTTCAGATATAATGTATGCTCTGCAGACTTTTCACTTGAGCAAGTGCTTACCAATTCTGGAATTAATAGATTTTATACTCGAATGAAGATTGGAATATTGAGCAAAATTAAGCGAACTGAAACGATCAGCCTTTTCGCATTCGAAAAGCATTTATAGAGAATTGTGAGGCACAAAAGGCTGTCTTTTTCTTTGACTAGTCTGGGAGAAAGTTTGAGAGTTATCGCAGAATTTGGTGAGCCAGTGGAGTAGGAGCTATTCATGCGTGAGAGCAAAAAGAATTTGATAAACAACACATTAATATATCTGAACACAAACCTGAAGCTGTACGTTTTGTTACTAGGTCTTTAGGTTTAGGGAATTGTCATCAAAGCACTTTCTATACTACGTTTAGAGTCGTCATATATTAAACACTATATACTATGTCTATATTATACTTTGGATAAAATTTGTATACCTGTCCTTGAGCCCAAATTACAAGCTTCCGGTTTGTCAGTTTTCTGAAATATTATATAATATCAAAATTATTTGGAAAAAATATTTCTCATTTCTGGAATTCGGTTTTTCACATTAAAATAAAATACATATTAAAATTAAAAACTGGCAATCCTGAAACAGATATTAGGACTCAAGGACATGCCAAATTTCAATAAGTTCGAACGTTTCATTTTGAAATATGATAAAACTGCGTTTGTTTGAATAGAGAATAGGCACTTAAAGTTTTTTAATAAATTATAGGTGACTTAATTAATCTCTAAGTTTAGTAACCAATAAGTCACAAGCGATTATTACTTGTAATTTTGTTCATGGTCTTACTTACGAAATAATTCCTATAAAATATTCTTGTGTTCTTAATTTGATAAAAGTTTGAATTTAAAGCTCACTGAAATTTAACATTATATATACCCCTTTATGTTTTAATCAATGCTTATATTAATAACAATTTCATACTCACTGATGACGGGGTGGTAAAACACGAAAGAATACCTACCTTACAAAATTATTGGCTTCTTATTATGGCCCTCCGCACCGCGCCGTCTTCCTGGCTGCTTACAGAACCCGCAGCTTTCTAATGGCGATAAGGTATAAGATTGTAATGTGGTGTTTTGTGATTATGAGTGTTAACTGCAGACCTAATGCACCGACATTAGTAAATGCTTGTTATTAACGTATACGTATAAACGTATTTGACATTTTTTTTCTTAGACGGGTCACTCGATGAACTTTCCAATTAATATATGAAACCATACAGTTTATAGTGACTGTACGAGGCAATGTTATTTACAACTTCTCAATTTTACAGCTGTCTGCTGCTCATTAATATTTAAAAAATATTAAAATGTCATTTGATTATATTGATATATATTATTTGATTTTAAATTGTACATTTCTTTCGTAATTGTTGTTAATAATTTGTCCATATCATTAGTGTAATTGGCGTAAGCCGTGCTAATTGACTAAATAAATAAATAAATAATAAATAAATATATCCCACCGATATTTTCTGTCCAACAACATTACCAGACTTATCCAGATGGAAAATATCCCCCCAAAATTCATCGACATCTCTAATCCTCGACGCAGCCGATTGCTAGTACGATAAAAACGTAATAGATAACGATTGGAACGGATACAATTTTACCGACGGTGAGCAGAACATCCCACGGCAATGCGTCAAATGGCAATAACGTATTTTTTTCAATTACTGTGCAATTTCCATGAATCATTTTGCTGGTGAACATTTCGCGCGCCGTTCGCTGGTACCCGCTGACCCAGATTGGGAATATTTGAGCACACCTCGTGAAATGCCAATAGGTGTCTGTGGACAGGTTTTAGAGGATTTGTTTCTACGTCACACCGAAAGAACTGTTTAAAATATGATTTTTTATGTGAATATTTCGACTACAGTTCATTCGAAATGTTGTGAAATTTAGGATTCCGTTACTCAAAAGGAAAAAACCGGACCCCTATAGGACCACTTTGTTGTCCGTCTGTCTGTCTGTCAGGACCCTTTTTCTCAGGAAAACGTAGAGGTATCAAGCTGAAATTCATATCAAATAATCAGGACTACTGTCCCTTGAAGCTGTAAAAAAATCAAAGATTAAACCATCGCAATCAAAGCATACAGACGTTTGTGCTGCAAATTTTCGACACTCGCAAGGGAATCAAACCTATAGGGTACTTTCCGTGAACTCAGTATCTTGAAATTTGGTACGAAGCAACGTCTTATAGCACAGATAAAGGAAATATTGCGAAAAGCATAAATTTATAGTTACCTCATAGAATAAAAATATTTTTAATTATTTTAAAATATTATGGCCTTCATTTAGCAATAAAAATACCATAATTTTTACTTATATACCAACTGTTTGCAAAACTTACAACTTACTTATTACACAAGGTTTGTACGGAACCCTCAGTGCGCGAGTCCGACACGTACTTGGCCGGGTTTTTTTATGGTTTGTTGATATATTTCCAAGAACAGGTTATACTTTGCTTCTATATTATAAAGATATAATAGCGGGAATGATTCTATATGTTTATTTGAGCTATTATATAATGTGTTATGTAACAAAAACACGAGTTGTAGCAGTAATGTGGAGAAAACGATCGCGTACATGTTTACTACAATGTTTTTTGATATATGTACAATATGTATAGATTTACAATATAGATTTGCTTGACTATATTAGCAGGTAATCAATCTAACTGTTGGCAGAATGCTTTATATCAACGCTAGTTATGTTACATACGTGCCAATTTGCATGATTGGCTTCTCTTGTGTGCGTTTAATGTAAATTATAAAATGCTATATTAATTTTGTAACAGGGGCTTAATAGATATATAAAGAGAACGTCAAATAATTAAGTTTCTATATGCTGTGTTTTCTATGTAGGTAACCCTAGGTATATATGGAAATAGGGCATGTTTCACCATACATGTTAGTAACAAAGCTGTATGCGCTTTGGTTTATTTTAGGTTAAAGTTTTGTTAGGATAAAGAATTCCGTATCGAAAGTGCAAAACGTCCTATCAGAAATGTCCTGTCGGTCTGTCAGTATATCATGCATCTCTCGAAAACGGAATAAGAGATCATGCAGTTTCAAAATGCATGCCCATCCACTAAACGTTTAATGTATATGTGTGTGTGAAGTGATTTTACTGTGATCTTGGACACGTCCAATCCAAGGATCCAAAACGAACCAATGATATTGACGAAGTAAGCCGCCAAGCAAGCTACTTTCAGGAACGTCATGCGGTGAGCTAGAGTGAGTTTGCTACGAGACTGGCAACACTTTGATTTATTCATATTATTTCTAGTCTGTGACCGCTGCTAGACTATAGTCATTGGGAGTCTGTATTGCAACAAAAGTATTTTTTTTTATTCAACTTCTACTTAAGATATTGGTCTATAATAGTAGTAATGTTGACGCTAGTATATGTGTTACCGATAGATCAAAGACATAAAAGTATCATCATACAGGTTTCATGTATGGAAACCCAATTATATTTAGAGTTTGTGTTATTATTATATTAAGGCAATGATCCATACCAACACATATTTCTGTAAAAATTCAGGATCAGGTCGGACAGACTGACGAACGGACAGCCGAGCCTTGGTAAACTCATGTTTGTATTTAGATATTTTCTTACTAGAAACCCTAAAAAACTGTCAGATTAGAAACTCATTTTTACCCAGATTTTTTTAAGCAAAATAATTTGTATATTTTGAGTCATATTACGATTATTCCTTTTCATTTGCCTATTATCTCGGTTATGGATTGAGGCTTGGATCCCGATTCGACATATCCCAGATATTGCCGCTGCCAACAGCACCCGCTTGATTTATTGAATTAATTTCTCATTTTACCATCATTTATCTAATCCGAGCGCCAAATTAATTCATCCAAACATTCCCTCGTACCTATAAATATATCTTTAAACAACCTTATTATTTGCTAAACATGTATGTATTGTTACCTGTGTTTAGATAGTTATATGAGCTCGTTATTGTAACACCTAGCTCAATTGGACAAAAACATGCTAAGTAATATATTTAAGTGTTACAATGAGCAGTCTTTTCGATCAAAGCGATCTCTTCTAGACAACCTAACAAAATATATAAATAAAATATTAATTTATTGCTAATATAGATAATTTATTAATACAGGGTTTATAAGCCAATGTTAAACGCTAAAAAAAATATTAGCTAATTAGTAACTTTAGGACTTGAACACATAGTTATAAGTTTTAACGGGACTAAATACGATAAAAACATGTATATTATTTACCTAGATGTTTCGACCAAGTTGCATTGGTCGTGGTCATGTACTTACGAACGACTGTATTGGAAAAGGTGGGTGTCAACTTTCTGGAGGACGGGTATTTTCTTCAAATACCCGCATTTGATTTAGTTAAGTATCGTCTCGATACACAATTCTGACAACATCCATGTTTCGAATGGCGAAGATGACTCTAAATAACGATTGCATTCTAAGACAATTTATATAAAAACAATTTAAAACAATGTTTTGTTATTCACCCAACCGTATCGTGATCTATCCATCTTTACCTCTGTTGTACTCATAGTCCGATAGTTATGGAATCACAGCTGTTGTATTGCAGCGTCTTTGAACTATGTATAATTTTACTAGGATATCGTTTGGCTTGGCATTTAGGTAAATGGAAAATGATTGTACTTGTTTAAGTAATGAATTCATCGGTGTGATGTGACTCGTGTTTTTTTCATTTACATGTACATTCGACTTTATAGTATTAAAAATCAACCAAGAAAATATCTCGACGTAACGAAGGAAGACAGCAAGGACACAGCGATGTTCTGAATAGGTATAACTGAGCTCGGGTATAAACTTGTTTCATTAAATTTAAATTTAGCGTCTGCTTATTAATTCAAAGAAACGTCGTTCTCTTCGCGAGTCCGCAGCGAGAAGGGAACTTTTTTACCATTGATACATTTTAACGTCTCATTTAAATTTTAAATTATTGTCTTAATTTAATTTATATTATTTAATTTAAGGTTGTATGAGTTTAAAAAGGGTTAAATTAAACATCTGTATGTACATGCTGAGCCTGAACAGAACATCAAATTGCAAGAATGTAATTCTATTTATTACGAGTATGGAAACTCAATCGAATGTAGCAGAATAGCATTTTGAGCCATGTTTCGAATCCCTCGGAAATCACTGAAGTAAAAGAGTATTTTTATAGGTAGCTAAAGTCCTGTAACTATACTGTGTCGGGGTGGCTTCATATTAATATGTACACAATATTAGACAACACTCTTAGATCAGGAGGTAAAAAAAAAATCAAATTTATGAAAACAATTCTCGACGTATTCCGAACACATTGCGCGTGAAGACCGCATGGTGAAGGATATAGGTATTAGGTTTGTAGCCGCGTCGTTAAGGTAATCCAGGTATTTTTTGCCTGCGAACAAGCACGACGTCCACTCTACCTCTAACAGATACTTTTCCACAACTGCACTGCGCCCATCACCCTGAGACAATAAGTTGTTAAGTCTCCATGTGCCTAAAATTTTCCCAGCACCTTCAAACCGGTAAACATTACTGTACACATAACAACACAATTTTTTTGCAATCAGCTTTAAACTTGCTACTCAGACCTATAATTTTAATCTTTTTTTTTATTTATAAAAAGTAATCAGAAAAGAAAGCGTTAATCAGTACTAATATTATAAATGCGAAAGTAACTCTGTCTGTCTGTCTGTCTGTTACGCTTTCACGCCAAAACTACTGGACCGATTTGAATGAAATTTGGTATGGAGATAGTTTGGGACCCGGGAAAAACATAGGATAGTTTTTATCCGACTGCGCAAAAAGTGGTTAATGTTTTTGCGCGATAACCGACATACATATGACATATATTTTGAAGCGCTCGTAGCGAAGTTTGCTTAGCCATTCTGAATCGATCAGCAAAGTTAAGCAACGTCCGCCGCGGTCAGGAGATGGATGGGTGACCGCTGGTGACATTACTACTGAGCGCTTCCATGCTTCGGAGGGCACGTTAAGCCGTCGGTCCCGGTTGTTGTCTTAGGATATCAGTCGTTAAAGCATGGTGGTAGGGCACTTTGCGAATGGCCGCCTGGCTAGCTACCACCCTCAAGTTGAAAATCTGTCGCCAAGCACCTAACTGTGTGTTCCGGCAGCTGTCCTTGAGAGCCAGTAATTCTAGGTTAGCCTGTACAACATCTTCGACCACATCATCACTTACCATCAGGTGAGATAGTGGTCAAAGGCTAACCTATTAGGCATAAAAAAAATTAAAAAAAAAATAACGCGCGGGCGGAGCCGCGCCCGGAAAGCTAGTGAAAAATAAAAATAAAAAACTGTTTTTTATTCATTTTGCACATATTGTATCCCGGACCAATCAAGTTCAGGTCCAAAACAGCCAAGCGCATTAAATGTGACAACAACAGAAATGTGGACAATTAAACTAGTGGAAGAGCTTTCGAAGCAGATACGTATATTTAAAAAAGTCAATGCTAGTGTTAATTTAATGATGTGTACCCGCTAAGAACCAGTTTATTATACAAACACATCCCGGTCGTATCTATGCGGTGTGCTAATCGCGACCGCGACTGGGTGCGGAAATGTCCCGGAAATCAACACTCCCCGATCCCGCGACCGTGACGTCTCAAGTTACAGATATATTAATGCAATATTTGTGAAGAAGATGTTTATCTATATATCTGTCTATTAGTGTCCTTTTCACTCTTGTTCCTGTATGATTGAAACAAATTTAATAAAAATTTGTAGTTAAAATTATCCTACAACTCGCAGTTTAATGAATACTTTTATTTTTATTCGTTACTAGCTTTCCGGGCGCGGCTCTGCCCGCGCGTATGTCGGTTATCGCGCGAAAACATTAACCTCTTTTTGTGCAGTCGGATAAAAACTATTCTATGTTTTTTCCCGGGTCTCAAACTATCTCCGTACCAAATTTCATTCAAATCGGTCCAGTAGTTTAGGCGTGAAAGCGTAACAGACAGACAGACAGAGTTACTTTCGCATTTATAATATTAGTACTGATTTTAGTTTTCATCCAGAAGTCGTTACCGTGGGGAGTTATCTAAATACAAACATGAATAAATTCGCAACTGGCTTAACTCAAAATAATAAATACTAAATATTGAACGTCTTGCAGGCATGTTTCCCTATAAAATGATTTGTTATACGAACCACATCCCGGTATCCTATAACCGGTGCGCTAATCATGACCATGTCTGGGTGCGGAAACGTCCCGGATATCGGCAGTCCCACATTCGACAACCTACGATACGACATGCACGACTTATCACAACAATTCATGAATTACTAACATGGGAACCAGTATCTTTTTTGCGCTATTATGGCTTTTATAACCCTTTTTTTATGCCTGATGGGTTAGTCTTTGAACACTATCTCACCTGATGGTAAATTATGATGTGGTCGAGGATGTTGTTCAGACTAACCTAGAGTTACTGGCTCTCAAGGACAGCTGCCGGAACACACCGTTAGGTGCTTGGCGACAGATTTTCAACTAGAGGGTGGTAGCTAACCAGGCGGACATTTGCAAAGTGCCCTACCACCATGCTGTAACGACTGCTATCCTAAGACAACAACCGGGACCGACGGCTAAACGTGCCCTCCGAAGCACGGAAGCGCTCAGTAGTATTGTCACCAGCGGTCACCCATCCAAGTCATGACCGCGGCGGACGTTGCTTAACTTTGCTGATCGATTCAGAATGGCTAAGCAAACTTGGCTACGAGCGCTTCAATGCGTGATCAAAGGCTAGTTTATCAACAATAAAAAACAAATATTTGTTTAAAACTAATATTATGAAGCAGTGGCATTGGCTATGGACTGTCGCGCAGCAGGTCCACGTTTCGAAACTCGCCGCAGGCTTTTGCTTCATCGCATGGTGAAAAAGCATTTTGCGAATGCCCGCCTGGCAAGCAACCACCCTCAAGTAGAAAATCTGTCGACAAGCACCTAACGGTGTGTTCCGGCAGCTGTCCTTGAGAGCCAGTAAATCTAGGTTAAGCTTGGTAACACCTTCGACCACATCGTCACTTACCATCAGGAGAGATTGTGGTCAAAAGCTTACCTATCAGCAATAAAAAAATAAAAATTCTAAATAACTCACCGCTAATAATTTTCCATTTAATCAAAAAGGCAATGTTTTTATTTGCCAGAGTAAGTATAATTATGTACTACTACCAAAAATTACCCAATACCAAGTTGAACTTTCGTTTAAAAAATCTTCCTGGGGAATTAGTTATAAAATTATCTGGAAGATTAAGTTTAAAGTGTTTAGCCTTCTATTACCTCGTTCAAATAAGTACTTCACGGACAGCCATACCAATATCGATAAAAATCACCAAAACAAACACAGCCCAAGGTTGCGACAGACGTTTTAGGCAGGAAAATGAAACTGTGAAGCATATGCCACTGCAATACAGACAAAATTAAGCGATATATTAAAAAAAAAAAAAGAAACAAAGCTATCAAGGAAGAAAATTATTAGGTAATAAAGGATATTCTAAGGGTATGACCTTTAATATATATAAGTTGTGCTATGTTTAAATTTGTTAGGACACTAAAAATTCTAAACTTTAATAAGTAATAAAAGCAAGTAAATAGCCTAGTGCATTAAAAAGACCAAAACAAGACGATAATCTCGCATTGATAAATATATGAGTTCCTCCTTAATGTTCTTAATCTATTTTTTTTTTACAATTAGGTCCAGAACAATATTTATAACTTCCTGGATTACTTCATGTAATTCAAGATCTACTTTTACTTGAACTTACAAATGTTACTTAATTATATTAAGTACCTAACATTTGTAATTTCCTACTGTAGTTAATTAAATATTTGTATTTTTATACTTATATTATGTTTTAATGTGTATATAAAATACAGAAACATAATATATGGAAGAGATTGAATCTCACACACAGGCCACCCTAGTGTGAGGTTCAGAGAACCTTACTCCTTCATTTGCTGCATAAAACTATGTAATGATTAGTTATAGCTTAGACTAAGTTTTTGGGATGAATAAATTAAATTATTTAAATTATTATTTTTTATTATCAATTATAAGCGCAGTTTCACACATACCTACACTTGAACATTACTGCACTATGCGGCAATCAGCGATCCTATGAGCTTTACGAAGAATTGGACACATCCTTCTACATGGTATTTTTACACGCAATGCAAATATGTATAACAGCAAATCAAATAGAATACCGAGGGTGGCCAGGAGCTCACTTTTCAGTTATAGATAGGTATCTGATGCAGAAATCATGACTGCGACTGGGCGCGGAAGTGTCTCGGAAATTGGCTGTCCCAGATCCGGCAACCTACGAAACATCGGTCTGTTCGTCAATGTGACCTCGAACTTGTTACTTTGAATATTATGCGAATGTGCAACCGATGAGGCATCGAATGTAAACAAGCAAAAGTCATGCCTGAAACTCCAATCGTGTAGAATTATGGTTTCTCTTCATATTCGTGTATTAGACATTGTTTAACTAATGTACTAACGATAACGTCATTAAAATGTTTGAAATTAATCTATCTCTATCAACTATATTCATTTTGTGCTCCAATTATTTGTATATTTTCGCTTTCATGCGGTAATAATTGTAATCATATTTAGAAATACATAAGTTATATTGATTCTGTTGGACATGGAAAAGGCGTTCAACAGAGTATGGCATGAGAGACTACTACTATTCTAGCTGTCAGAATCAGCCATCCCCAAGAAAACAGTAGATTTCGTCGCCTCTTTCCTGAAGGACAGAGAGATCGTAGTAGCAGTAGAAAACGCGATTTCTACAAAGATGCCTTTTAAAACCGGAGTCCAACAAGTAAGCTGCATCTAGCCAGTGTGCAACGCCTGGTATACCAACGATATCCAAGTCGTTGGGCAGGCGCAGCTAGCTCTGTACGCCGATAATGCAGCCCCCTTCGCCTAGTCCTACAAGCCAGCTTTTGCAGTCAAAACGACTACATCCAACCCTCGTCGACAAGACGCAAGCCTAGCTCTCGGATAGCACAAAGCTACCCATTCCCCTGTCACTCCTCGGGAAAGACATCTCATGGAGTGTACCTGGGACTGCCTGTCGTTCAAGCAGTATATTGACGTCATCTTGGGAAAAGTCAAAGGAACGCGTGCAGTGCTATCGCCGATACTGCAAGAGACCTCAAGCATGAAAACCTGACAGCATTTGTCAAGAAACTGATAACTGATTTGTTCGCACGAGCGGATGAATCGAAGCAGATGCATTGCCCTTAAAGATCGCCCAATGAAGTGGAGAAATTGATCGAAGCCGTATTCCTAAGACCTGATACCCGTGGAAAAGGACGGAGATACCCTCACAGTGCAAGAAAGAGAAAGCGGCAGTGTGAGAACCGTCGGCTGCCGCTGCCGGTGTCGCCGTACGGTCCGCTGGGCTTCCCATGTAGGCGGGGATTCCAGCTGGCGCGGCGTAATTGCCCTAGATGAGCAGAGGCCAGGTCTAGGCCCACACCATATTGACACCTTCAAAACCAACAAATGGTGCCAATAACCTATCTTTATAATGAAAAAAGTCCGGGACTAAACTCAAATAACATTAATGTTAGACGATGAAAGTAATGTTAACAATCCAGGACCTGTCTTGAATATATTCACCAAATTTTTATGAAGTTTCTATCCGTTTAGGTGTTTTGTAAGTGAGTGGCGATAAACACACACACTTACTTACTTTCCCATGTATGGTATATATAAGTGTGACGTGTTGAACAAATTGGAGAATTCATTTCAAAGCTTATTTGGTTACTAGAGCCAATAGTTACAGCTTATATCTAATAACAGTTAATAAGGTTGAAATCTGTTTGGAGATAGGCAGGTAACCAAGCGTCCATGTTCCGGTTGAATGTATCTGATGCAGTAATCGCCACGACTGGGCGCGGAAGCGGCCCGGAAATTGGCTGTCCCTGATCCGGCAACCAATGACACATCGGTCTGTTTGTCACCGTGGTGGTGCCAAACTCTCTGGTTTTTTTTGTGTTAGTAAAGCCGGTGTTGAATTGTAG
Source organism: Plagodis dolabraria (assembly GCA_963854805.1). Classification (NCBI taxonomy): domain Eukaryota; kingdom Metazoa; phylum Arthropoda; class Insecta; order Lepidoptera; family Geometridae; genus Plagodis; species Plagodis dolabraria. Next base: position 12,372,119 of record OY978459.1, on the reverse strand, counting down.
AATATAGTAGCATCACACAGTGGCAATTGCAAGAACATGGGGCTCAAGTTTCAAATTTGCCGCAAGTTTATGTTTTGCCATTTAGTGGTAGAGCATTTTGCGAATATTCGCCTGGCTAGCTACAACCCTCAAGTAAATCTGTAGCCAAACAGCCAAACACGTAACTGTATATTTCAGCAGCTGTCCTGGAGAGGTAGCACCTAATATGTTAAGTTATTTAAGAATAGCCAACAGGGGGGGAATGGTCATCAAACACATAGTACTTAAATTATATCAGTGGATAAGGTGATACTACTTAAACATTTTTTTAGACAATCACGGTTTTGATATCTCCTGGTAGGTTAAATCAATAATAGTCTGGATAAGTAGTATCACAAATATTTTTATCACTTACGGGATTTGCACCGTAGCGATTTGACACAAATCACTGTGATGTGTGTCAACCACTCGTCTCTCCAGTCACCCCGCGATCATGATGCATGTAACTGCGTCGAAATATCGGGAGCTCAAAAATAAAAATCGCTACGCTACAAATCCCGTAAGTGATAAAAATATTTGTGATACTACTTATCCAGACTATTATTGATTTAACATACCAGGAGTAGTGTCGGAGTGACATTTAAACATTCGCTAATGGAGATATCATTGTTAAGTGTGGTGTAACTACTTAAGCCTGGTCCTACCCCCCCCTACAATATAGGGGTTCAGTTCAGGACAATATGGGGGTCTACAAAACGTGAATGACTAGATATTTTCTGGATTAGCGCGTTCCATCTTCAATCGCATGATCATTTAACATCAGGTGAGATGACTGAGACCCAGAATAGAATTTAAAAAAGAAACATTTTTTTATTATGAAACCACTTTACAATTGTATCATCCAGGTATGCCTTTATTAAACAAACTACTACGTCATATATACAACTCTATAGCTACTACAATAAAAGCATTTAGACAACCTATAAGTCATAGCAGACTCATAGGCAGTCTAAATGCTCCAGCCCAATTGGCAACGTGCCCAGCATGCTGGCAGCATTGCCCCGTTGAATTGCAATGCTTATTTGTTGAGCTAAATATGTGCCAACATTTTGATCACGCGTCGCATCGACTAAGCGCTCAGATAAGTAATAATAATAATCATCCATAACTAACATATTTAAATGTACAAATATCACAATAAAGTTATACAATGAGATATGTAGTTAAAAAGAAGCATTAAAATTACAATTCGCAATCACAACAAAAAAAAACACATCATCCATTACCTACTGATATCCAGATGATATCCATAATATTTACATTGCGACCGTTCCAATAAGTCTTCCACTGTGAGTTAGTGAAGAGTTAGGTATCCTACAAATTCCAGGTATTGCCGCAAAATCAGGTCAAGGTTACGTTCTTCCAATATTTAAGTAATAGGATAACAAATATAGAATTGGTCAGACCCGTGTAAATAGCTTACATCTCGTAATCGACTAGAAAAAGGCTGATGTTTTTCAAACGGCTGAACAGTCTTGAATTATACCTAAGAACCCTTCCGATTAAGTAACCTTCTAGGAAATAAAAATTGTTTTATTATTTTGGGAGGTAGGATGCTACTAACAGACATACAGATACACACGTTGAACTTTGAACACCCCTGTTTGCGTTGAGGGTTAATTGACGTGAACTCTGTCTAGGTCTACGCTGAACGTCGATGACAGTATTTTTTTATATAAAAAAATTTTATTGGAGTACAAAATTTTGTGCCCAAGGCGGGAATCGAACCCGCGTCCTCCGATATCGCGTCGGATGCCTAATACCATCTCGGCCACCTGGGACTTGGCATTTCTGAAGAAATTTTGTGCTCCAATTGTATTACTTTAATCGTCATACGGGACGGGGCGCGGCCATCAACCAGACTACTAGACTTAATCCTATTGAAAGAAGTGCTTTTCAAACACTTAACTCCCGGTATGATGTCGCTACCCTTCTATATTTCAAAATATGATTACAAGCACTATCGCGTACTAAGCGAAAATCATATCAAACAAATTATTGGAGTAAAAAATGTTATGCCTCCTCCGATATCTTGTATAGTATTTCTCTTGTTTACTATTTTGTCTGTCAACTAAAATATTTTCATTATTATGTATATTTTCATTATTCATTAATACGTATCCCTTCTGATGCATTTATTAAAATCGAAATACGATACCGGTCCGCTTTCAAGTGTTTTGAAGTGGTTGTGCCCGTCACTGGCGCGTGGCAATCGATTCTTGTTTTTTGTGCCCGTGGCGGGTAGCTTGGCAACGGAAAGGTTATTGAATTGAATTAATATTCTTTTTTGTACTTACGCAATTATTCATATATATTTTTAAGAATTTTAGTGGTAACTCAGGAAATCGAGTACAATATAGTGCTTTAAAACTTTTTAAGATATTATCATATCAAACACGCAAATATCATTATCGTTTAGACTGGTTCACAAAATAAGCGCGGTAAAATTGGTAAAATTTTAAATTTGAAGCAGTAATGGCATAGTGGCATTGGCTATGGACTGCCGCGTAGCATGTCCTTGGTTCGAATCCCGCCGCGGGCTTGAGCTTCACCGCATGGTGGAAGGGCATTTTGGGAATGCCCGCCTGGCTAGCGACCACACTCAATTAGAACATCTGTCGCCAAGCACCTAACGGTGTGTTCCGGCAGCAGTCCTTGAGAGCCAGTGAAATTACAGGCAAATGAGACTTACCAACCAGGTCTCAAGGTGACGGGCGCAGTGAAATTCGTGACTTTTGACGAAATGCATCTATTATAGGCAGAGGTTAGTCCGCTTAACATGAGGTGGACATCGAACTTGTTCCGCCCCAATAACATAAAAAAAACATCGCCTCAGACGTGAGCTTTCTCCATAAGTAGTTAACAAATTATTAGAAGACGTTTAAAAAAGAATGACCCTAAATTTCTTGCCCGTTTTTCTCGCAGTGACATGTATGGGGAGTGGTACACCAAAGGTGAGAAAATTTACAGTAAATTTGAAGACAAAACAGCTTTTCAGCTGTTGGGTGTAAAATTGTAATATTAAGTGAGTATTTTGTATTTTTATTGTTTATTAGTAGTGCGATACCGGAGACGCAACTTTTGGTATATTACACGCTATGGTACGAAGTGGATTAAGCTTTGTTAATTTCATGATTTATCGGGAGTGGTACACCTAAGGAGAGAAAATCTACTGTAAATTTGAAGCCAAATGAGATTTTTTGCCGTCGGGTGTATACAACAAATCCAATTTAAAAAATTTAACTCTGATTTGTGAAGGATATTTTAGCGAAGAAGTAAATTCCGTATCGCTAAAGAGGAGTTGCCCCGTGGGGTGCCGGGTTAGAATTGCACCTCCCCATATCATCCCGTGGGTGTCGTAAGAGGCGACTAAGGGAAAAATACTTGAAGGTGGGTAGCAGCGCCTTCTAAAGAACTGCCAACTTACACTGCGATCCCCAAGGCGCCTCCAAGCGTGGGGATTATGGCAAATACCCCCTTAATAAGGAGGCTGTTTTTAACAGTGGACGATCCGGCTGTTACAGTAAGGAGGATAAGTGCGTTTCAGGTTATTTTTACCTATCATATATCAAGAAGTTATGAAAAAATCTTGAGGTTATTTATTTATTTATTTCATTTGTGGCCAAAACATCCGAACATAACAATATATTTTAACTAAATCCAAATAATATCCGTAGAATTCCTCTTCAAGGTGACCTAATATCAGGAAAGTACCTAGAACCTCTAAGTAAAACAACACGCCATCCACTACAATATATCTTGTTCTGTATTATATAATCATAACTAGAACGGATGACAGTCGTGCCGACGCAAATCTCCATGCATAATGAAATCATTGTGTGTCATGTTTGTTTGTGTACACGATGCTCGCTAATTGGGCTCTAAATCCGCGCCTGCGTGCAGAATGGACTAATTATGGTGACGTTATCGACGGCAGGTGCCACCTATTAGATATGCCACATATCATGCAGGTACAAGCGATTGATAATTATCACATCATATTATGTAATTATTATTAATGTAATAAAGCGTGTATAAAAGAGCCGTTTGTCAAATTGGGTTGCAGTTTGTTAAATAGAATTCAATGGAAAAAGGAATACGTCGTGGAACCTACTGGACTACTCCGCAAGGGCGAAATTAATAAGTTTCTATGTATTTTGTCACGACTTTATGTATCTATCCAAATCACACGAGGACAAAGCTATGCGTGTGGATAATATTTATTTATAAAGGAGTATTAATGGAGATATTGCATTTTGAAAATCTCCTTTAATGGGATAAAATAACGGTAACTATAACAGATTGTGCTGAGAGTTTTTAAGTTGTTTCCATGGTAAACTTAGGATATAATAGTAACGAAAATAAAGTATTAAAATAACATTTGTCACCATTTTTTGGCCATATACACTATTATGATTAAACAACTTTAAACGGTTTAAATCGCGTATATTTGTCATTATTTTTGTCCCGACGTTTCAAACACTTTGCACACCGTGACCACGATCACTGCAAAGTGTTTGAAACGTCGGGACAAAAATAATGAGAAATATACGCGATTTAAGCCGTTTAAAGTTGTTTAATTACTATGTGTAACAATCGCGAAAACCTAAGACAACAATATACACTATTAGTTGCCTTTAAATGGGATTAATTTTGTATGGAAAATAATATGTTTAGTTAATAGTAATATGTTTCGTTTAGTTTTATAATAATGATAGTTTTAATGCTAAAAAAACGCAATATATCGTTGTAATGGATAGCCGTTTTCTCACACGCGTTTCTAATGTCAAAACAATTGTTTTAAAAATGTCTTTCTTAGGAGTGCAGTTATAACATCTTTTTTTATATGAAAAAAACTTTTATAATATAAGTGTAAAAAAATAACTGTTTCTCTACTTATCCTAACCTCAAGAATATTAATGAAAAGGGGGTTTAAAATCTAGAGATTTCTGATACCTATTTTCAAAATCACGTTTTGACTTATTTGTATTATAAGTTAACAGTGTGGCTTAAAAATCAACCCTAAAAGCAGTTTCCAGAAAATCTTAAAGTATAAGTGACACACCCACTAGCACTAAAAACTGATATTACTTAGTTTAAAGATTATTACTACCAACTACAGACTTTTGAGAACCAAAGTGATTGCGTAAGTTTGTTCTGGAAAGTCCCATTAAGCCAGGCCCTTTTTATGACCACTTTTTGATAACAACGGGTGGTCTTAGGATATGTCAAAGCTTGAATGTCACATTTATAGCGGTGAAAAGTTATATATTAATTGAAACGTTTTAAAATACCACCTTTCGGATCAAACATTACAATTAATCACATCACACCACATTATATTTCGCAGCTTAATTCGACGCGATTTCTTCTATTAACATATTGTAGCTGAGTCCCAGGCTTTGGCTTCACACACAGATTTTTAGATTTCTTGAGTAAAACAGAAAAGGCATTGTGGCAACTCTAAAATCTTTTTTATCTATACATCTCACTCTCGACGGCGCTTCATTTTGTGTTCTGTGTGCGAAGGCTTCGCACGTATCATCTTACTCAAAAGGAAGAAAAAGAAGAGCTTAACGGTTTGAATCTAAGTTCCATGGAAAGAGTTTAATTATAAATATCTTCATCTCCGTCAGAGTACGAAGACGCAGATCGTAAGTTATTATCCAAATACCTACCTACTTTTTTCGCTAATCTTGTTTCGTAATCGGTCTCACCGATTTAGTGATGCGAGAAACCAGCGGGGTTATCTTCGTCACGTCGAAACAAGTTAGGTGTAGAAGTGATACGTTTCGACCAGCGGGGTCGTCTCTGTCACGGGTGGTTGCGCGCGGTCCAGCGGGGGCCGCGTCGACCACCTAATTCTACCACCTACTGCCTGCGCCACGATCTGCTATAACTTTTATTATGGCACTAGCTGGGTGCTGTATGTTACATATAATTGGTCGCGCGTGGTCCAGCGGGGGCCACGCTTCCTTCATATTATGTACCTTCTATTCATAAGCCCCTACTACTTGTACTGTGGTACATACTAATAGTAATGTGAACAACCAGCGGGGTTGTGTCCGTTACGCTTGACTGCGCGTAGTCCAGCGGGGACTACACCTACTTTCATTAATTTTGAAGTACCTACACCTAATTTTAGGTGTTTGAGGTACATTCTGGGTTCCAATAAAACCCGGATGTAGTTTAAGCGTTTTAGTAGAAGCGGCTCCGTCATGTGTTTCCACGCAAAATAAGGAATTGAATTTAGACGAAGAAATTCTTGCGTTGTTGAGTGATGCTTAGAAAACCAATCCCGATTTGGGTAAACTAATTCTTTAGACATGTTGCAGCCAGACGGCACGAAATTGAACGCTGAAACTAAGACAGCTATTGGCGATAAACTGGTTAATTGCGATAATATGTTGGAGCCTAAACAAAATCAGATCTTATGCCGCGTTACCACAAGCCTTAGATAGCATATTGACAAAATATTTTTTGCCACAAAAACTACTAGAATCAGCCAGCGATGCATGACAGAGCCTGTCAAATGGCTCAGCCAAAAACTCTTTATTCTTACGTTCGTCAACAGAGACATAAAAGAAACTATGAATTCAACCTTGACAAATATTTGATTAGGAAAAACATTTCTGAAAAATTAAAATCGGCTAAGACAGGATATGATCCAAAGCCGAATCAAAATGGTGCTAGTCTTAATTGTAACCCAAAATTTAATAAGATTAATTTCATTAAAAATAAAAGTCAAGGCCAGTCAAACTGGAGGCCGCCGCAAAGGAAACCAATGGGCAAAGCCGATGCAGGGTTCTGGACAGCCCAGAACCAGCCGCGCACCAACATCCCGAGGAGTGGCCTTCAACATCGGGAAGCTGCAGTGGACCGGACCGGTCGTCGCCGCCCCGCCAGCGCCAGCGCCCACGGGGGCGCCTGAACACGAGGTACGCTATGCTGGTCGTTTACGCCATTTCATTCATAAACGGTTGGAGGTCACAGACGATCCGATTGTTCTAGCGTGGATACAAGGATATAAGATTCCTTTTTCGTCTGAGCCCATTAATTATACAGAACCTTCTCTGATTACAAAATATAGCTTTTGATAGAGAAATATACACACTTTTGTAAAACAATGCTAATTCAGAATGTACGCAGCACAACCAACAATGTTTGTCGTCTATCTTTTTAGTACATAAACCAAACAGGATCAATCGTTTTATCTTGAATTTAAAACGTTTTAACAAATTCGTGACTACCCGCCATTTTAAAATGCAAGACTATAGAACCATACAAAAATGATTACAGATGGTTGCTAACGCAAATGTATAATTCTCACTAAAATATTTAAGATTAATTTTATAAAATTTATCTTTATTTTAAATTATGTGATATGTACAAAATTATGTTAACTTGAATATTATTAATTACTTTTCTAATGAATCCAATAAAATAAATATTATTATTATATTACTATTATTATTTATAATGAAGATCTATACGTTTGATTTGTGTACAGATCCTTACGATTTCACAAAAATCTTAAAACCAGTAATCGAATATTTAAGATCTAGAGATATAATTTCTGTTATGTACCTGGACGACATATGTTACCTATGGCGTTTATTTAGAGAATGCGAAGCAAATTTGAACTTTACAGTTAAAATCTTAAACAGATTTTATAATAAATAATGAATAATTTGCATATCTAATTGGGATGCACTCAATATGCATGGATGTATACAAAAGAAATGGAACGACATAAATACTTCCTATGTTTGTTAAATAATCCTAGCAATAACAGAATTGTAAATATTCCTAGTACTGTAAAATGTGATTTGGATTGGTGGTTAAATAACGTTGATGTCGGTACACAGCCCTTGCAATCAAATGAGTAGAAATTAGAATTTTTTTTTCGGATGCGTGCATGGCGAGTGTGCATTCTGCAATAACATGGAGTCCAAGACTATGGTTTTTGGAAAGAAGACGATACCCTCCAGCATATAAATATGTTAGAGTTAAAAGCAAGTTTCTTAGCCTTAAAACTTTTTACAAAACATATGAGGGGATGTAACGTTTTATTTTATAACGGCACAGCTGTCTTCTGCATCAATAGAATGGGTTCTGTTCAATATTCACATTTAATCACATTGCTCGAGAAATTTGGGGGCTATGGTGCGAGACTCGTAAATTAGTAATTTTGGCATCATACATAAATCGTAAAGCTGACTGAAATATACTGTAAAGCAGATACCTTGTTGAGGCGAAATTTTGATGACACTGAATAGGAGATAGGTGAAGCAGCTTTCGAGAAAATTGTTAAAAAATTTGATTCACGGGAAATAGATTAAGTTACAATACTAAGGCCTAATTTCACCATACCATGTTTGTTTACGCTAAATCAGGCATTAGCTAATGGGTCTTTAAAAATAACAGAGCTGTTAAATCAGTCTACGTTCTATGAAGTTAACTGAATTAATCATCCATTAACAGTTGGTGGGACACTCGGTTCCGTTAACAGTCCGTTAAAAGGATTAACAAGGCGTCAAATAAATAACAGAGTATGGTGAAACTAGGCCTAAAGGTTCAGTCTTTTAATCTTGGAAAAGCCATCCCGATGTCTACGAAATAGACGCGTTTACAGTCCCTTGGGCAAATTTATAATTTTACGGGTTTCTTCCATTCTCAGTTATTCTAAAAAATATGCAAAAAATATTACGCGACTAGGCCGACGATATAGTACTTAGTTGTGCCTGATTGGCCAAAACAGACTTCGTTCCTCATTTACGACATTTTATGGTTTCAGAACCATTATGAAACAAACATTAACCTATTGAAATCTCCTTTCAGAAACTCGTACAACCTTTATCCTACGTTTTATTGCCGTCAAATGGTTAGGGAAGTATTACAACAAAAATCTTTGTCACAAAATTCAACAGATGTTATTTTAGCGTCAGTCTTTTAATCTTGGAAAAGCGATCTCGATGTCTACGAAATAGACGCGTTTACAGTCCCTTGGGCAAATTTATAATTTTACGGGTTTCTTCCATTCTCAGTTATTCTAAAAAATATGCAAAAAATATTACGCGACTAGGCCGACGATATAGTACTTAGTTGTGCCTGATTGGCCAAAACAGACTTCGTTCCTCATTTACGACATTTTATGGTTTCAGAACCATTATGAAACAAACATTAACCTATTGAAATCTCCTTTCAGAAACTCGTACAACCTTTATCCTACGTTTTATTGCCGTCAAATGGTTCGGGAAGTATTACAACAAAAATCTTTGTCACAAAATGCAACAGATGTTATTTTAGCGTCATTAGCAGAAAATACTTACGAACAGTACATTACATTTTGGGTTCATTTTGTAAACAAAATGGCTATGATTACCGGTGAATGAAGTTTAGTAATAGTTGATTGTTTTGTCTGAATGTTATCAATATTTTGCTAGATATAACACAATTCACATAAATCTGCTCTAGTTTTCTCTTTCCAAAAATCTTGGATGATAATTATCTTGAATGATTTATGATGGTGTATATGAAAGGTTTATTTAGATTAAGACTACCCGCGCCTAAGTATAGCGTAACTTGGCGTCCAAGTGTTTTTTAGAATATTTAAGTTAAAAATGACCAAACAGCTTATTTTGGAAAAAAAAACTAAGAAAACAATATAACAATAACATTGTTAGCACTTGTAACTAACTGCTCATCGAGCTAAAACGTTTTCGTTGATAAAATATGAAAATATTCAGATATGAAGTACGAACATAATTACAAAAAATCATCTTGTAAAAACCTCGAGAGTAAACTCTATACAACCGGTACTGTATTCGCCTTTTTATAGCATCAAACTCCAAATATGTCCCTGCTATAGCCCTGATAGAACATACTATGAACAAAATATATTTGCTGTGTATCAATAACTGCGACCACTTATTTGTTTCATACAGAAAACTATTCTTTAAAGTAACTTGACAGACAATCAGAAGTGGAGTGGACACTTTAATGTTTAGTGCTCACAACACCTGCCTCTCGTCCACTTCTTTGTCCAGCAGGCTCGGTATTAATTTGGATGTTATTTACAAAAATGCTGGATGGCCGGAGGCATTCAAAGTTTTTGCAAAATTTACAATATAACGTTAATTGATGATCCTAATCAGTTTGGAAACGCAATGTTATCATATACTGAATGATATGTCAAGTTTAGAAGGAGTTAATTAATATCTAGTAAGCTGATACGATATTTAAAATATATCTGACTACCATAATTCTCCATTTTATTTTTACCTGCTCTAAACATCCTACAATATGTTAATAGAAAAAATCGCGTCGAATTAAGCTGCGAAATATAATTAATGATCAAACGAACTTACCTGTACGTGAAGTTCGATCATTATTATATGAGCAGCTTAATTCGACGCGATTAATAAGAACCCTTCCTTTCCCTAAATTAAATAATTATACCCAAAAAAAAAAAAGTGAGAATTATGTCGACTAGCCTTGTTACACATAGTTTATTAGGAAACTATACTACCAAAGGTGCAGATACTGGCTCTAAACAAAATTAAGCGCCGTCGAGAGTGAGATATATAGATAAAAAATATTTTAGAGTTGCCACAATGCCTTTTCTGTTTTACTCAAGAAATCTAAAAATCTGTGTGTGAAGCCAAAGCCTGGGACTCAGCTACAATATGTTAATAGAAGAAATCGCGTCGAATTAAGCTGCTCATTTAATAATGATCGAACTTCACGTACAGGTAAGTTCGTTTGATCATTAATTATAAAGGCGAAAGTTTGTGAGTGTGTTTGTTACTTCGTCACGCTCCAACGGCAGGATCAATTTTGATGAAATTTGGTATGGAGGTAGATGAAGCGCTTGATTTAGCACATAAGATACTTTTCATCATCATTTATCATATCACCGTGACGAACATTTTTATGCTCGCTGCGAGTGGAAAGCGGAAAGCTAGTTTTATATAAAGTGACGATTTAAAAGGAAACTAAAATGGCCTTTCATTAGAACAAAGGACATTTAATCGCTCTCATTTATTCGATTAAACTTCTGGCGTTAAGTTTACGCCAACACAATGAAAGATTCTTAGAAGATAGAGCGCCTATTTAGGTAGGCAGCTCCTATTTCCTTTGAGAAATAACCAGCTCGTCCAGGCCACAAGGCGTATGGTAACCAAACGTAAAATTTTCGATTATAGTCCCTTTTAGCCGAGGAATATCTTGACAAATACCCTAATAAAAAGCCTCGCCGCGCCCCCCGAACGTTTGGAAAACCATTTACAAGGTTTATCGCCGCCATGGAAATAATAACTGGAGCCGTTATCGTCCTAAATTGATCTAATTTAAAATTATTGTTATCGCGAACCTTTTATTTTTATTAGCAGGGATCATAATATTTTATCTGTGGGCACTTGAAATCTTGTGCATGTGTTATCCGAAATTAAACGGGTGTCGTTGTATTTTCATTATTGTTTTTATGCTCGATAACATGCATTCGTTTTTATGAGGTACTATATTCCACGACACTTGTCGGTTTATTAGTTTTCGATATTACGGTACAGCGCTTTTTACTGCAGACACTGCTATTCGAGTTCTTTTTATGTAGCCTTTAATCCGTATTTTAATATCAGGAAGCTTCAATGAAAATGTTCCATAATTTTCCTAAAAAAAATTTTCCTCCATTTTAGAATTCTTAGTTTATCTTAAAATTTCTTTATTTTACCGGGATTTCTTTTTCCACGTCGCACTTTACCATTTTAATAACCTCATTATACAAAAGATAGTGGATATACTCCCAAAGTGGTCGGCGTCATACGGTCTTTAGGCCATAAAATGTTCATTTATCATCCTTTGAGTTGTTAGAGTTTGGCAAAGAATTTCATCAAGGATGCATCATATCCCCTATTTATTCAACATGTACTGAGAGTACATATTATTGTGATGTATGCCTTGCTTACTTGCGAAGAGCGCGATGGTAAAATTACTATCAACGGCACATAAATACAACATCTTGCTACGGCAAAGACACTATCCACCGATTTTGCAGCTGATGAGGCTCATATATTCTGATTTCTGAACAAAATACAACAATGTATTATGGAGATATATGTTGGATAAATCGGTCCAAAACCAAATTCATGGTGGTAGGTCGAATCTCTAAGCTAGATCTTGATGGGACTCTTAATTTAGATTTACATTAACCACTTTGTATATCTGGTACTAGCAATAATAGTTTTTGTGAAGACAAAATACGAACATTGCAGACTCGGATCAATATATCAGTAATTAGAGACAAATGAACCTCGTCAACTCATTAATCATTTCCATTTTATTATATGAAGCAGACACTTGAACACTGTAACTCAAAGATTGCCAAAACACGGATTCTTTAAAAGTAGTACCATAAAAAAATGCTCCGCATTCCATTGACTGCCCATAGAACAAACCAATCGGTTATCGACATTGGTTACGGTTACAGAAGATATTATGTACCGACACCACATAGGTGCGTGGAATGTTTTTTTTTCTAATGATGCACTTAGTACGTCATTATATTACAATCTAGCCTACAATAGTAATTAGCTAATGCTAATGAGTAATTTTAGCTTGACTTAAACTGCTAAATAGAGTAAGTTAGGAATGTGTCCATTAACACCTATCTTATTGTCTCTATTAAAGGGAAGACACTATGTGTTCTTGTGTTCTTAAGGTGCGTGGAGTGGGAATAAAAAATTACTATAATAGTTCTGGGTGTTATTAAAAAACAGCACGAATCCATAAAAAGTTCGGATTACTCAGAACACCTAAGGGACCTCTATGCGGTATACAAGATATGTATTTTTTTCGGTAAGTACTTGTTTACCTCACATAATTTTACTTATACTACCATCAGTCCATCCGAAAAACTGTAATGAAGAATATTGCTGCATGGCGAACTTTATAAAAGATAAAGCAGCGGTACCCATCCAAACGTCTGCCTGAAACTTTAAAAATCTAAACAAGTCTGATGACAGTTCCACTACATTAGCAAATTCACAAGAGATTAGGTGTGATCAGGATACCTTATGGCGGCTATAAGTTGGCCAATAAATAAGTTGCTTTACTTCCTTAGCAAGCAACTAGAAGAAAGTGAATATATTTTATTAATGCCTCATTATTTTACTAACCTTGTTTCACTATATGTTAGCTCGACACAATAAAGTTTTTAGCAACACAATAACTTGCCGTGCACTTGCCCTAAAGGCACAGTATAGGTGTCCTCTTCCTTGTACTAAAGTGTAGGTGAACATCTGATATCCAAGAAAACCAGGCTTAATACTTCGGCTCTTATAGGCAATGTGAATTGACCGGTTAATTAAAATTTCTGTATATGTCATCAATATATTGCTCTTTCCGCACTGGTTTATGTGAATGAACACTCGGAAATGCGGTACTTATGTTGTGCGGTGATTTCTCAAGTCAAAGTTAAAATCACTTATTCAATTTATACCTATATAAAGCAGTTACATATGTCAATAAAAAAATCACTATTAAATGAATATACTAACAAGGGTATGGTGTCACTGTGAGAAGAACGAGCAAGAACCCTGAAGCAATTATTTTCAAATGTATTGATATTCGCAACATAAATTTATTGTTAAATTATTACAACATATATTTACAGGATATAAAAAACTGGCAGTGGCTTGAACATATATTTACAGGATATAAAAAACTGGCAGTGGCTTGACAGAGGTAGAATGTTCCAAGGATGTTTGGAACATATTTTTTTTATATATTATCAACATATTTTGCTTTGCTTTCCGAGCCTATGTGGTCTATGTGATGTCAACCGACACTTCTTAACCGTCAGTTCAAACGTTGTCTACTCTACAGTCTTACATACACACAATCCATAGAAAAGTATATTTTTTATATAATTAGTTTTCGAGGTGATCAACCAAATTCTATGTAGGCTATTTCTAGTAAGTAATTGTAATGGTAGGCAATGTTACCTTTTTTATTTTCAAGATTATGTTCCTTTAACCTACAATGTTCTATCATTGAACGCAACAAGCTTCTATTAATAGAATCCTTTGATGGACGTCCCACCCCTCGCAATAATTGCCTTCGAGACGAGAAAACAGTGCTCTCACGATAACATATTATTTGTGTGTGACAGCCCTTGAATATGTACCAACCATATCTCAAAGACACCCGTTGCACTGTTTGCCGCAGAGTTACAACTTTAGACATGGTGGGGCATTTTATGAACGCTCACCTGACTTAATACCACCCTCAAGTAGAAAATTTATCGCCAAGCACCTAGCAGTGTGTTGCGGTAGCTGTGCTGTGAGCAAGTTATTCTAGGCTAAGCCTGTTTGTTTACCGGTGAGACTGTAGTGAAAGACTAATACATCAATTGTAATAAATATATAAGTACAAAAACCACAAGTACAGGTGTATGAAGCGCTCGTAGCCAAGTTTGCTTCGCCATTCTGAATCGATCAGCAAAGTTAAGCAACGTCCGCCGCGGTCATGACTTCTGATTGTGGTCAATAGCTACCCGCTTTTGACCACAATCTCACCTGATAAGTAAGTAATAATGTGGTAGAAGATGGCAAACAGCTTCAAACGCTTGTAGCAGAACTTGCTTAGTCTTAACCGATCATCTAGGATAAGTCAAGTTGTATTTATATAAGTCACTATAGTGACTGCAGAGAAGTTGACTTATTACTTACCACGGTTTTTCCATCTAAGTAGGTATACCTACTTAGATGGACATCCGTGCTATCGGCATTTATACGGAAAGGTGAGAGTTCCGGTACTCATCAAATTTAGTACGTTGCCGTTGTAATTAAGTAGACAATGAGAGTTCATATTTGGTGGTGGGCGGGAGACCGGCTATTGTGCTCAGCCCGTTATCTGCAGACCAGTCTTTTTAGCTTTGCACAACAAAGTGACTGCCTCCCGCGGTTGCCTCTGTTACTGTTTATTGGACACGAATTTCTTGTAATAATACAGTGGGGAGTACACTGGCTTGCAAAAAACGTTATCTAAATGACACTCCAAGTCCAAAGTAGTAGGAAAATGTTCTTTTCTGTATAACTGGAATGGTATTAATATCAGAACTGCAGAACGTTTGTGATTAAAAACATTCAAAACAAAACTACGTGTAAGTGATTTTCATAACTTACCCTCTAACAAATTAGTACATTCAAAACAAAAAATATATAAAGCATCCACAGTCACTGAAATAAATTATGCTCAGATAAGATTTTCCAACGAAGCAGCTAATTCAAAAGGAAATAAAAACTTTATTTCTTTCATAAAACAGATACAAAGGGCGAGATTATCCGGATTTTAGGGCCGACATCGATTCAACGGCGCAGAAAGCAAACAATCGTCTTTTGTTGTCCCTAGCTATTGAAGTTTGGGTAATTAATTATACTGGGAAGCCATCATTTTGCAGATTCACTTCAGCTATAACGCTCTTGCGAGATTGACTGATTAGTTCCCTCGCACCGACTCCGCTCACTGATTAACCCCGAAACCCCATAATACGCGTATAGAATGTGAATCGATATGGGCTTATTTATAATCCTTCTCTATATGAAGCTTATGATCGCAAGCTCTTTCAAAAACATTAGTATTACCTTCATTAACCGGATTGATTACGACACCAATAAGTCTTTAATAAATACTCCTTTTAAAAATCCCTGAAAGAAAAGCTTGAAACATTTAAGATCGTATCGAACTGCACTCTCTATCGATATTTTAAAAGCATTTTAGCCCGGCCAAATACATTAAAGGAAACCGAATATCGAAAAAATACAAATGGCGAGCATTCCCTGAAGCAATACCTCTCTGTTGCAGAAATAAAGTGAAGAGAAACATTGAAGGACGAGGGATACCAATTTTAAAATGTAAAAGAAAAAGGAATAGTTTCCAATATACGAGTTAAAGCGCTGTGAACCAAACTCAATTTCATATATTTTTATAATGATGTTCTTTTGACTTTACGTAGTGCTGAAAACATTGAATTAAAGTAGAATCCATACATTTCAAAGGTGGCCGGGCTGCTATTATTACCCTTATACTATATGTTACAGTCCTGAACAAACTTGGTCGTTACATAGGTTGACAATTCGTTTTATTAATAACTGAGAACAGACGGTGTGCAGAGTTAGCACTTCTGAAAGTTTTCTAGACGACGACAGCTGCCCGTTCTGAATGGCCATTAAAATCCGTTCTAGAACTAAAAATTTAATCTTTATAGTCTATGATTAGTGCAGCGGAACGAAAGCGTAATAAGTTAATTGTAGCCGGAAATTGGCAAAATGGACTGCAGAAGTTATTTATACTCCGTATTTTGAAAACAAAGGATATATATAAAATAAAGGAAGTAAGTAAAGTTGCTGATTTAGTAGTTTAAGCGGGATATTGTCTCTTTAGACATATTTCATATAAATAACGTTATGCCACGCATTTCGGATAGTCAGACCTGTACAGACAAATATTCGATTTTTTTTTTTTATGCCTGATAGGTTAGCCTTTGACCACTATCTCACCTGATGGTAAGTGATGATGTGGTCGATGATGATGTTTTTAAGATTTCATAGAATAGTCTACTAAATAATAAATAATTCAAAAAATTTATCAGTTAATTATTAAACACGAGCATCGAACCCGCGGGACCTAAAATTAGATGCGACTCATTTTCACTACACTGAAGTGTTATTTTAAATTCTATTGAACTTGCTGTTTTATAATGGCAGGTTTAAGAACTTTAATGTGCCGGCGTATAAGCTGACACATTATTATAAGATTAATTAACTGGTATAATATTGTTATTATTTTCTTTAAAACTATAAAACATGTCACAATGTCTGTGTTCGTAGAGCTGTTATATTTTGTGAGCTCTAGTTCACTAAAATAAATATTAATATGATTTTACAGGTTTCCGGCTACGCCCCAGTATTCGCGGAATAAAAAATAAAATAGACTTGGTAACATCTTCAAGCGCCAGCTGGTGAATTTGTATCTGTCGAAACAGTGAAGGCGCGGCCCACATCAAAACAGATTTGAATAGAACGCAAAATGAAGGCAGAAGCGGCGCGTCCGAGATAACGGCTCTTCAAAAAAGGAAAAATGTTAAAAAAACAAAATTCAAAAGGAAAGGAGGAAGTAGGTATCTGAGTAAATTATAAAAGTGCGACGAGAGCCTTTTGTTTAGAAGCCGCTACTGTCAGTACTCGCAGTTTCCAGCGAGATCGCATTTAACAGACTGCCAAGTTATGCCTCTTAATATTGCGCCTATTTAATAAGGGCGGCATAGTTATTTTTTTCCAAATCTCGGGTGATTAGCGCGAACAATGCGATCGTCATTTGTTTTTTTATCTCAAGCAATGAAGGAGAAATTGAACTGTTGGGACTAGAATGGCGGATAATTTGGAATACCTACTTCTGAACATGTAGAAATCTAAGCATAAACTTATATCGGTCGCCTATTAATTGAAGTCGAAATGTTAGATAGACTCAAATGTATTGATCGATGTAAGTCTGCTGTGATTTGATGATAAAAAAAAAGATTGGCGTGGTTAAAATTCTTTTCTAGTTAGGTGTTCATCAAAATGACTTCACCTCGCCTAATGTAATAACTATTACTAATTTATTACCTACATAATTATACGTACGTACGAAGAGTGTGTTCAAGAAGAGAGTGGACTTTGAGGAGACCAAGAGGAGAAGTAACATTAGAAATTTTAATAACATTATAATTTTTGGAAATCCCCTCTGATTGAGCAACCATCTGATTCAGCTATCAGGAGCTGTCACATCATCGTGATGTTTTTGTGAGTTAATTTGCGTGTTATTTACTAGAATATATTTGTTTGGAAAATGCCGAAACGAAAACAGAAAATACATTAAAGACTAAACTTTCAGACTAAGGGTCCGTTTCAAAATGTCCTAATAAAGTTTCGGGTTGCTAACATACACATAAAATAACTGAATGATAAAAATGACATTTAACATGCAGTGCGTTTCAAGCTTTAACCGATGGATAGGCTACATCGATGACTGTGAAGTGCAATGATAGTGTTTTATTTATTAAATATGTTCTGGGTAATATGACCGGAACTTATTCGAACATTCTGAAACAGGCCCATCTATTACAGGGTTGCTTTTACCCTGTAATAGATAAAGAAGAAATAGATTCATTGCTCGCAGCACATGGCTACAGTATCGTCAAGTAAAACAGTAACCTAAATCCAATTGAACTGATTTGGAGTATGGTAAAAAAGTACCTAAGTGGCAGCAAAAACTGTTATTGTTACTTTTACTGTGTCAGGCAAGGAATTGATGTCTATAATAAATGAGAGCTTAGACAAAATCACTACAGAAAATTGAAGAAAAAAATGATATCATATTATAATTTTAGATAAATAATACTGGAAACAGGATCGAGTAATTAGTACATGAAGGAATTCATTGTAAACGTGAAAAATTCAGATATATCTTGTTCCGGCTAAGGTACATATTATTCAGATGATGTTAAACTTACCAACATTGACTACTTAGAATCAGATTTCGATTATATCACAGACTTTTTCCGAATGCCCGCCTGGCTAGCGACAACCCTCAAGTTGAAAATCTGTCGCCAAGCACCTTACGGTGTGTTCTGGCAGCAGTCCTTGAGAGCCAGTGAAATTACAGGCACATGAGACTTAACAACTATGTCTCAAGGTGACGGGCGCAGTGCAATTCGTCACTTGAACGATAAACTGCATCTGTTATAGGCTGAGGTAACCGCTTAACATCAGGTGGACCTCGAGCTTGTTCCGTCACAATAACATAAAAAAAAAAGTTTATAGGGTTATTGGAACTATAATCAGGATGTGATTTCTTGCTGTCAGAGTCTTGAGCATGAACTGATAAATATACAGTAAATGTATGGTTAGAAATATATGGTAAACTAGCTTTCCGGGCGCGGCTCCGCCCGCGCGTATGTCGGTTATCGCGCGAAAACCTTACCTCTTTTTGCGCAGTCGGATAAAACTATCCTATGTTTTTTCCCGGGTCTCAAACTATCTCCATACCAAATTTCATTCAAATCAGTCCAGTAGTTTTGGCGTGAAAGCGTAACAGACAGACAGACAGACAGACAGACAGAGTTACTTTCGCATTTATAATATTAGTACTGATGGATCGAGTACACTGTTGCATACTTACGCTGGCTAAAAAGGGGATATAGAACAGTTGCGCCCTCAAATCAAAGTCCACTCTCTAACTGAACAGACAATTATATTATATATATATATATATTCATACACACACACTATTGGTAAATATATCGACTTTTTGAAGCGCCTGTAGCTGAGCTTTCCTAGTCGTGTAACGTTCACTGCGACGTTGATTTGGCTGAGTGACCGCTATGATGACGCTAATAAATAATAATAATAACAATAATTTCTCTTTGGAGAAACCGAGGGTTTTGTCTGTGCAATTGCAGACGAAGTAATGATGACGAACAACTATCGGAAATATATCCTGAAGGATGGTACGGTCGCCATTTGTCGAGCATGCCGCCGTCCCGGAGAGTCACTCAGGCATATCATTTCCGGTTGTTCGCATCTTGCTAACGGCGAGTATTTGCACAGGCACAATCAAGTGGCCAGGATCATCCACCAGCAACTTGCCCTTCAATACGGCCTTGTCGAGTCAGAGGTGCCGTACTACCAGTACGCACCGGCACCAGTTCTCGAGAATGGTCGTGCATTGCTCTACTGGGACCGCTCTATCATCACGGACAGGACTATTGTTTGCAATAAGCCTGATATCGTGATGGTCGACCGATCCCAGCGCCGGGCAGTGCTTGTCGACATCACCATCCCACATAACGAGAACCTCGTGAAGGCCGAGAAGGACAAAGTCAGCAAGTACCTTGACTTGGCTCACGAGGTAACCGCCATGTGGGATGTTGACTCGACGATCATTGTCCCGATAGTCGTTTCGGCGAACGGCCTAATAGCGAAGAGCCTCGACCAACACCTCAAGAGACTCTCGCTAGACGGTTGGATCAAGGGTCTTATGCAGAAGGCAGTGATACTCGATACCACACGCATTGTCCGAAGGTTCCTCTCTCTGCAGTCCTAACCGCTGGTAGCTTGGGCCCTGCCCCGCTGCTGGCGGCATCCTAGTTTTAAGTTTTTTATATATGAATGTTGTAAAAAATTTAAAATTATGTAATTAAATAAATGTCGTGACAATAATATAATAATAATATAATAACGCTATATGATCGCCTTCGGAGAGCACGTTAAGCCGATTGTTCCGGCATGGCAGTTGTCTTAGAGAGCCAGAAATTCTACGTGAGCCTGAACAACACCTTTGACTGTTTTATTGCTTACCATCAAGTAGCCTATCAACAATAAAAAAACTAAGCACAAGATCCGAGAGATGCCATTGATTTTTGCTAAAGGTTTTTATGCATCCTCAAATTGAAATTATTGGATTTAGGTCATTATGGATTCCATTCAAATAAACAAAATTCGCACTAAGTTCAATTAAAACCTTAACGTGTATAATCAATTATATTAAAATTTTAAAATCTGTGTCAGTACATGAGTTGGAAAATAATTTCGTCGCCATGCGGGTAATCACTGGGGATAATCATGCACATATCTGTGTTCGACAAATGAATATGACTCTGTTACAGTGTAGATATTGTAGGTAGTACTTAAGCTTTGCTTTATTGCGTATGAGTGTCAAAATGCACGCAAAGCTCCCACCAGCAGCCAGGCTTGATGGAAAGGATTGTCGAATTTGTTTTTTTTATTTATTTATTTATTATATCTTAGGAAGACTATCAACTACATAGCTTAAATAAGGTAAAGAAATATATACAACAAAAAAGTCATTTACTAGTCTCCACATTTTTTTATGCCTTATAGGTTATCCTTTGACCACTATCTCACCTGATGGTAAGTGATGATGTGGTCGAAGATGTTTTTCAGGCTAACCTAGAATTACTAGCTCTCCAGGACAGCTGCCGGAACACACTGTTAGATGTTTGGCGACGGGTTTTGTACTTGAGGGTGGTAGCTAGCCAGGCGGGCATTCGCGAAATGCCCTTCCACCATGGTATAACGACTGCAAACCTAAGACAACAAACGCGACCGACGCGACGGCTTAACGTGCCCTCCGAAGCACGGAAGCGCTTAGTAGTATGTCACCAGCGGTCACCCAACCAACTCATGACCGTGGCGGACGTTGCTTAACTTTGGTGATCGGTTCAGAACGGCAGAACAAACTTCGCTACGAGCGCTCCTCTATCCTTTTAACTTGATAACCATCACGGTATTTCGCGACAGGATGCATGAAGCATCATGGCGAACAAGCCTTGCGAGCAAACTAAAAAGAATTTATATTAACTTGAATATTTGGTATGTTGTATGATGCCGTAATATGAAAAAGATAATTAACTTGAGAGCTCGAAACATTGTCATATAAAGGTTTCGAGCCTCATAACTTTTAAGTTTATTATCTTTTTTTAATTTCGGCATCATACAAGCCTAGATAATGACGAGATTAATCGGTATTATGCTTAATTCTGGACCTAAAATCTCAAATAATGGAGTGATTACCCTACAACGACGTTTGTATGGAGAAGTGAGCGGCCAGTTCAACCTTATATATACTTTATATTATATATCATTAATGTGAATGAGGGTCGGCATATATAGCAAAAGCAAAAAGTTACTTGTCGTGTGCTCGCCAAATCTTCCTGCAATGTCACTTATTGATACGACTTCTGCAGAACTGGGTGTTGACTGCTATTTTTATACAAATTTAACTGTTTTAACTTATACATACGTAAAGCCTGGCAAATATACAAATCATACGGATCGGTTTAAAGCTCGATCTAAGAATCCAATTTAATAAAAAAATATTGAGGTGATCGTTTTATTTTAAAATCTGAATAGTTAACAAATTACTCGGTTCTCCATTCCTTACTAAATTTGGTAAGATTTTGATGCGCATTCTGGGACGGTAGAGACGGTTGTTCTTGACAGGCTAATCGGTACTAATATTATAAATGCGAAAGTGACTCTGTCTGTCTGTCTGTCTGTTACGCTTTCACGCCAATACTACTAGACCGATTTGAATGAAATTTGGTATGGAAATAGTTTGAGACCCGGGAAAAACATAGGATACTTTTTATCCAACTGCGCAAAAAGAGGTTAATGTTATTGCGCGATAACCGACATACGCGCGGGTAGAACCGCGCCCGGAAAGCTAGTAGTATATATAGTCCACCACAAAAGTTAAAATATGATGGATGACGATGAGAAGATATTATGTTTATTGCTTATTATACTTACTATAATACTTTTACTTGAACTAGCTTAAAGCAAAAACGTTTGGTTTGTTTGAAGATTCAATACCGCCATATACAATGACGTTAGCTCAGGAAGGCGTGAGTCGAGGCACTGGAGCGGTTTCATTAGGGGCCCCATTTGCATGTTATTCATTATACCTCCCCCTGTATGTATATTATTTCTGACGTTTTTGGAACGTTGTTACGAACTTCAAAGATTTTGAAGAGCCGTCGTTTACTTTTTGCCTTGCCTTTTTTTACTTTTAATTTCGTTGCTAAATTCGCTTAAAGTGCGACTGGCAACTTACATTTTTAGGTCAAGAGCTGCTTTGAGATTTGCACTGCCCAAATTACAAAAAAACGTATTATAACCTAATTTGTGTTTTGTCTATATGCCTTTACATACAGATTTTGAGATTCTTATAGACTTTAAGGCATGATACAGTTGCTTTATAGCAACGAAAATGCATGTCTATCGCCCCCACGTTATTTTTTTATATAAGATGTAAATATTATTAAGAGGATAGATTTGTATTTTTGTATACAACGAATAAACTTAAAAACTACTGGACCGATTTGTATGCAATTTGGTATGGAAATAGTTTGACACCCGGGAAAGGATAGACGATAGTTTTAACCCAACTGCGCAAAAAGAGGTTAATGGTTTAGTAAAATTAACCGACAAACCGAAAGCTAGTATTTGAAAATGTTAGATCTCACCTGATAGTAAGTGATTACTTAGAATTACTGGCTCTGGAGGACAGCTGCCGGAACAGACTGTTAGGTGCTTAGCGACATATTTTATACTTGAAGTAACTACTCAGAAGGGCATTCTCAAAATGTCCTACCACATGCAGTGGAACTCAAGCCCGCGTTGGGATTCGAACTTGCGCGGCAGTCCATAAACATTGTCACTTTGTCATCACTACTTGAATGGTTGTGGTCCACAAAGATATGAGTTATGGACTATAAATAGTGTGCTGAAGAACGTAGAAACGAGTATTTGAACGGCTGATGTTAAGACATTGTAGCTCTTGCTCAGTGCGGACCGCTCCGAACACACTCATTGCATACAAAACCTTAATTACGGGATTACCCAAATTTCATGAGCATATTTTTTTGAGCGAGCGTGAAGGGCTTCTGATGCTTCTCCGTTTCAGCTTGTCCACCATTCCTTCGTATATCTGGCCGGTGGATATCCAGCTGTTCTTCTCTACACTCGCATTCCTTGATTCTCGTGAAATTTTGTGAACAGGTTCGTTAATATGGATTTTTTATGTCGATTCAGTTTTCAGTCATTTTTGTACGGTGAAGATATTATGAGGTTTGAAAACGTTGAAAAAATCATATTTCAGGCGCGAGGTCTTTAGATCACATGACCTCGGAATCACGCCCGACCGTTCTAGAGAGCAGACGTATACGTTTTCCATATTTCGTTTTTTAGAGGGTAGTAAAAGTAAAAGAAAAGAAAAAATCTAAGTTCTATTTAAAAAGTTTCATCATTGCGTATGATTGTGTGCCTATTTATTTTGAAAGGCTCTATACCAGATAACTACAATGCAAGAATCAGGTCAAGCTAACGTCACCGTGAGAAGAGGCACGCAGGCTTCCGCCTCTACAGTACAGGCGGCTAACCAGGACGTCACCAAAACCCTCAAGAATGCAATGGCTGTACAGTTTAAGGCGTTGGGAGAACGCCTCACCGGCCTCGAGACAACAATGCTCGAGGCACACATGAATTGGAAAAAGTATAATAATAGGCTTGAATATCAGTTGTTTTCATACTTACGCGCAAAAGTTAAAATATTAGAAAATCTTTGTTATAAAAACTATATAGAAATATCTCAAGAAAAAATTAAATTATGTCCTGAATTATTTTGGTCTTACGTTAAATCTAAAAGAAAAACAATACTGATTACCCAAAATTAATGTTTTACGATAATCAAATATTAAACACACATAAAGAAATATGTTCATCCTTTAATGATTTCTTTAGTAAAAACTTTAGTTCAGTCTCATCCCACTCAAACATAAACTATAGCGCTGTCTCCGTCACCAGTACTGATACCTTACATACTATTTATGTGGATGAACAATTCGTTAAGAAGCTTCTTGAAAATACAGACCCTAATAAAGGTGCCGGAAGTGACAAAATACCGTCGGTTTTTTATACTAACTGCGCTATTTCTCTAGCTAAACCTGTCGCTGTTTTCGTGAAGGATACTTTCCGAAAATATGGAAAACTGCACATATAGTTCCCATACATAAAAAAGGTACCAAAACTGCAATAGAAAATCTTGAAAGAATACAAATTAAATTTATAAAACATCTAAATTACCGAACCCATCATGTGTATGTTTACTATAATGAATCTTGCAAATTCCATAACATCCTAAGCTTACATGACAGACGAACGCTCTCAGATATGACATTTCTTTATAAAAACTATGTTGGAATGATAAACAGTACTG
The DNA here is from genome assembly GCA_963854805.1 of Plagodis dolabraria. Taxonomy (NCBI): domain Eukaryota; kingdom Metazoa; phylum Arthropoda; class Insecta; order Lepidoptera; family Geometridae; genus Plagodis; species Plagodis dolabraria. The sequence goes on along the minus strand of OY978459.1, from coordinate 12,347,240 downwards.
AGCTCCTAGAAAACTTTACGAGTTTGCAAGTCCCATCAGTTCGCAAAAGAAGCACAAGAAATAGTCCTTTCTTCAACCTCCCCCACTCGCACACTAATTATTACAGAAACTCAATTATTTTTAGATCTCAAAAGACTTATAACGAACAGTTACAACCCTTACACACACATCCTTACACACACACACACACACACACACACATGCGCACGAACACAATCTTTTTCCCGCAATCTCTCATACATATAAATATATAGCTCTGCTCTCTATATGTATATAATATAGATAAAGTAAATCCGTCATTAGATGTAAGATATAGTCAATAAGCAAATATATGTTTTTAAGATCTGTGGATTTTGTAATAAAGGTAAGTAAGTAATTAAATCACAGGCCACTAGTTTTTTAAATTATGAAGTAGTGAGATGGACAAGGCGCGCGCCTTGCGTTAAACGTCCTTCCATTACAGTTGTAGTGTCACCGTTCTAATTCTGATTGAAACTTTACTTCACTGCACTCGTCACACCGCTGAGACGTTATATACATTTATGGTTCTTTTGTCGTGTTCGATCAGTAAATTTCACTTGTTACATAAAAGCCTTCTACACAACCACAGTAGGAAAACACAGTATTGTTTCGATGCAGAATATTTAACACTATGGTAGTACCCATAGAGATATAATTGCTTTCTCTTTTCTGTGGTAGTACCCAACTACCATAATTATTTTCTGCTTACTATTTGCCTACTAGTACTCTTGCCTAAATATACCACCTGGCAATAAGTACATGTAATTTTACAGCCTACATTTTGCCTTGTTCTTGGACACAGTATAATCATCAAATCACGAATGAGGTCACCCATTGGAAGGACCCATTGGAAGGATTTGCCTTAATCCTCACGCTTGGCAGGCGACTTAGGGGTCAGAAGGGGACAGAAAACCCTGCTTCCCATCTTCTGGTATTTTTCCCTTAGTCACCTCTTACGACACCCACGGGAAGAAATGGGGGGTGATATTCTAACCTGGCACCCCACGGTGTAACAACACAATATAATGGAAATATTAATACTACCAACTCATAATAACTTTAGCCTGTATAAATATCATGCCTCAAGCAGCTGGATGTGAAAATATATTCGGGCGCGTGCTACGCTGACGCTTTGTTGGAATGGTCCAATCACTGAATAAGTCATTAAAATGCAATCAGTTTTGTTGCGAGATATGATTGTTAACGACAAATCACACAAATGGTAACGTCGAATCTTTACAATTTTCATTCACACTATCTTCCGCTTGGATGACATCACGTATTGTTAAATTACGATCTTTCGGTAAATTCTCAGCAAATCGGCTTCGCAGAAAATTATGTCAAAAGCTGTTCAACCGTTTTGGAGATGAATGGCGTTGCCATTCATTGAACGTACTCACACACACGCACACTTCTTACGAGTATATTAGAAGGATACGATTACTAGGGTTCATTATTAGAAACTTATATAAAAACACGGATATTATAAGGCTTGGCAAATATACTGTAAAAATATAAATGTTGATGCTACTCACTGTCTCTGAGCTAATTGTCATCAAAACAGCTCTTTCGGCGTAAAGCCTAAGCTAGCTATTAAGGATCTTTAGTAGGGTCTGGCTGTAGGCATTGCCTTATGTGTAAGTTATACACAGTCATCATCAACTGCCATAATGTCCTGAATTAAACAAAATAATTCTCCATTAAGGTTTGTCACGCTTGGCACACGTCTTTGAAATCGCAGTGTAAGAAGAAGTTCTACATAAGCTGCAGCCCTCCTTCTGGTGCTTTTCCTTTCATCACCTATTCCGACTCTCACAGGAAGATCTGGAGAGGGGCCGATGCATAGTACATTTGGGGGCTGACTCATCCTTCGACCGTAGGAAGGTACCCTTAATCTCGATACTTCACACACGGTTCCAGGGTGGAGCCAATCAGGTGACAAACCAGGTGGTAGACCTTTGAAGCTAGATGGTGTCTCGGTGGGTATTACCACAGTGTCAAATATTCTACCTCCAAGCAAGTGTGCAAATACTGCTATGCTTATGTTTGAATGGGCACTGTAGCAAGTGAGATTACCGGGCAATCGAGACTAAAAACAAATTTCTCGATGTGTCGAGCGCAGTGCATTGTCACACACAATGGTAACACTGTAACTGTATGGACAGAAGTGATACTTCCCATCACGCGCCAGCTTGTCTGTCTTAACATTAAAATAATACCTACCTGATCACAACAAACAAAATCTTATATGAGCACCAACATAGTCAGTCGTATAATGCAGCTAGTTACAAAATATTAAGTCCTTAGTTTGTGCTATGAACCACGCAGCGCCATTTTCACGGTTCTTGTTTCTTTTATACAAGGCTGCTTCCATTTTTACAAAGAGCTGGCTATTACACAGATATAAACTGAATTAATTCACAATTTAGTTTTCATAGGGCTTTCGTACAACCAGTTTTCTTTATAAATTAAGACCAGCTAGTAGCGTTCGTTGAACTCAAATGAGTTAATATTATTAATGTGTTGATATATATCTTTATATTAGGTAAAGTCACTTTACTTAATTGGCTTAATCATTTTAGTCTGGTTATCTTTTACTTTATTTTTAAAGTATGAAATAGCAGATTATGCACCAAGGGAATACGGGATCGTCCACTGCTGAACACAGCCCTATTAAGGGGGTATTTGCCATAATCTCCACGCTTGGCATGCGGCTTGGGGATCGCAGTTTAAGTAGGCAGCTCTTTAGAAGGCGCTGCTGACCACCTTCTAGTATTTTTCCCTTAGTCGCCTCTTACGGCACCCACGGGATGATATGGGGAGGGGCAATTCTAACCCGGCACCTCACGGGGATAGATATAGTATAGTATCATTTACTTTATTTTTAAAGTATGAAATATGCACCAAGGGAATATAGCGGTGTCTTACGCTATAGGCGACTTGTTGTAATCATGCAGTTATTAAAAGTATGTTATTTTGTGTACGTTATTGCGATATGAAGGACTCAAAAACCAGTGGGATGTACCCTGTTGTTGACATTATGTATGTTTTAATCTATTGGAATATAAATATATATTGTTGGTTCCCATTGAATTTATTGAATTTGACATTTTAATATTTGGATATATCTTTTACATCATTAGATTATGTTGACTTGTTATATTAATTCGACATTTGGTTATATTTTGTTATAGATATTAAGTATTTAAATATTATGACATATAATTGTATTTTGATTGTTGTCCGATATTAATTGATTATCTTGACATCTAATTATTTTCCGATTTCAGATTAATTTGATTGATATAATAAAAATGTATTTAATTTTTACTGTGTGCTAATTTGTAATTGTAATATTGTATACTTTTTTTTATCACAATAAACAAATTTGAATTTGCAATATGTGTTATTCTAGAAAAGTACTGCCACCTTATCTATTTCAAGCAACTGTTAGCATTTCTGTGTTCGGGCTTGAAGGGTATGGGTGCCCGGTGAAATTATGGGCATATGAGACTCAGCGACGAAATGCATCTGTTATGGCCAGATATTATTTTAAAAAAAAGACCCAACATAAATTACGCATTATAGAGGATAATTCTACATGACAAGCACCAGCATTAAAATCGTTGAAAATCATTAAAATCACAAAAATAAATACAGTTGAGTTGGGAACATCCTCCTATTTTGAAGTCGGTTAAAACCAGCGCCGTAAAAATTGGACTGTTCCAGACTCCAGCTATCGTAACAGACGTTATTACAGATAATGCATCATATAATAATTAGATACATTTTTCTTTGACACCTTTAATTATTTTACTATTTTTCATTTATTACTTAGAGCATAATTAATGAGTCTGTTGTCTGTCTGTCTATTCGAGTGTGTGACAGGTCTTTAGCTTGTAAACGGAATGAGTAACAAACCTGAAATTTTGTTATTTTGTGAAGAACGTTGACCTAACGATGATTATGTGACTATGGAAATTGGATTAAATACTTTTTCTAATAGGGTGTATTCAGTAGTATCTTTACACAAACGTTCCGCTAGATATGTTTTGGTCCCATGTAATTCGGTGCAAGCAGTGTATTGCCATATCTAGTGGACAAAAGAATCCATATAACTATACGACCTAGGGATCAAACCTAGGATCTCAAGACTCCAAAGTAGTCCGCCAATGAGGCAGTCTCTGGCTGTATTTCAGATTTAAATATTAAAATATATAAAGAAAAATCTGAAACTTTGTGTAAGTACCCCGTGTGAGATAGAGCTTAAATAATTCATTATTTAATTCAAGATATTTTCTTGAGGTTTCAAAAGGTTAAGCTTTGTGTTAAGTTTGAGTTGAGCTTGTTAAGTTGATTAAAAAGTTATAGAACATTTCTTATTCTTAAAGTAAAATATTTTGTGATTAAAATTAGGTCGTTTCAATTACACTTAATAAATACCTGATTATTACAGACGACAGATTGTCTCGACCACCCTTAGGACTAATTAAGCGCATATCATACCTTAAAAATTTTAGGTATCATTTTGTGAGACACTTGGAAGGATGAAAAACTGAATGCTTATAGTGCGCGCGGAACTAGTTGGCCGCGCCTTAGGTGGCGACAGGGGTGAGGGGACGGGTTGCCTACTGCTCGCAACGCTGAGTACACACACACACACTGATGTAATATACGTACACTGAGAAGCGCCCCTGCCTCTCCGTCTCACCGCTCACATACCTAAGGCGCGGCCAACTAGTTCCTCGCGCACTATAATTATATGGAGGTTTATCTGTATAAACCGTTCGGAAGTAATTATTAAACAAGCATACCACATTCAAATGTTGAGTTACAAAAGCTGTCACTGGCGGCTTTGCTTCACTAGCGCACAATAGTGCGCTTCAGTAGCTTCAGTATACTACCTAAGTAACAATTTTCTATACCATGCGGTGAAGCACAATCTGGCGATAGAACCATGGCTCTGCAACATGGCAGTCAATCGCTAGTACCGCTCGGCCATCATTGCTTCAAGCTATACTAGCAGCTAAACCACAGATTACAAAAATATTATTGATTTTTTGAGTTTGTATACAAGGACAATGACTCCTTAGTATAGTAGACCAGGAGGTCACTGTCGGTAACCCTACCTCATCGAGTACCATAATTACATAATATACATAGAAAAAGAATGGACAAAAAAAATTAAAATAGTGGTCGGCCTAGGCTAAATTGAGCAGTAAATGTATAGTATATAATATCAGGGATTGTTTAGATTATTTGTCATCATAAGCATGTTCACACCTAATTGAAAAAACAGTTTATAAGGCAACTGACATTAGATGTCACTCTATCCCGTACGACGGTTTATGGATGAAATTACTCTTTCGAACTATGAGCCATCACTACGATCAATAAATATGAGAGGTAGACCATATTCTGGCCTTTGGGACGGATAGGCCATTCATACATAACATGTTTTCACGAATGTATTCCACTAATAGGTATGGTTTCTCCCCTGTATTACAGGGGCACCGGGCAAGGTTTTATCAGGACAAACTATCAGAAAAAAACAATTAGGTACTTGTTTCCCCGGGAATTAAACCCAGGACATCGAGATTACAAAGCGGCTTGTACCAACAAAGACAGGTCGTGGGTTGAAATCCCGCGCGTGGTACATATTTTATCTTTCTTTGCTATTTTATGCATATTTTTAATTTGCAGTAATTTAAGAGATATATCATAATTTTTAACTAGATATTTGAGAATTAGATTATTTAATCGAAATAGGCTTAAAACTTTTAAATAGTCCATTAAAACTAAACTTACCGATCCTTAAAGTAATTTCAGCTACGGCAATAACCAACAAAATAAAGCAATTCAAAACATTTACGAGCCACATCTGGCTGGACGGACTAATCATTTGCGTTTATTGTTTCACTGGCTTTGGTAATTAACTATAGGTTGTTATAATCGCCAAACATTTTCTGCCACATGTGGCCGAAATGTCAATAAATTCTGCCAACATTTTCGGCTTATGACAGCAATCGGAACTCATATCGACATGGGATTTTAAGTTAAATTCCGTACAAAGTCAACTCAAGATTTCATGATTGTGGCTAAGTGTAGGGAGTAGTATTAAACACTGTCGCGTCGCACTACTTTGTATGATATTTCTTGTAAAAGTCTTTTGATCTTTCACAGGTATCATGATCACATACCTATATCATTTTATAGACAGAAAATTATTTAAAGTGTACTTCCTAAAAATGCCAATGAACTTGATGCTTTATGTATCGACTAAATATTTTTGATTTGTTTGATCTATTTTCTAGTTCATAATTCATCTTTGGGTCAACTTTAAACACCAAATTTAATGTTGAAATTTCACGCTTTTGTATCTCTCCGTTCCAAAACGGGTTAAAGACCCGTGACATAGGGATGAATGAACAGACGCACAGACAGACATCGGAGTCGTATTAACATGGTTTCTTAATACCTTTTGGGTACAAAACCTAAAAAACACTGAGACCTTAAGGATATTGGTTCTTTAACTGAGTATAAATGTTAATCCAGGTTTCATGAAATATAATGAACGAAATTTCAGCTAAACCTTCCAACACGTTGCGGCATGAAGAGTAGACAAAAACGCGTGTATACACACAAACTTTGTATGTAAAATACCTATAAAGCTATCACGCTAATGTGATAGAAGCCACTAATGTGGTATGGAAACAAAAACATGATATATGTGACGTTGAAAATGATTTATAATTGTTGCAAGCTCTTTAGCGCTTATGAATTGTGTATTATTCCAAAACACTAAATACTTTCTAATTCCTATTCATTGTTTACAGAAATGCCAGTTTTCGAACGGAAGCAATAAATTGGCCTGACGCCGGTGCCGGTAACTCAAACTAGCTGGTTTCCGACGTACTCTTGGCAAGATGCTGAAAATAATTTCTTCTTACAAAATGACAAAGTTTTCTTTATCCTACCCTTATCACACGTAATTCGGCACAATATTTCTTCTCTAAGAAGCAAAGGACTACTCAAGAAAATACTAAACATTTGTTTCGCCAACAACACATGGTGTTATGGCCAACTGCCTCCTTAACTGCGTCCCTTCTTGGCAGTGCTCACGTTGGTAGCTCCGCTTCCTTAGGTTAAACCACAACGAAATGGAAATGTAAACCACATGTAGGATTTGAACCCACATCCAATCCATTCCTCAGGACAAGATGTTAACGTGGTGATAAGCCTCTCACGATGTATACCATTTGAAAGGGCTTGTTATATTATAATTATAAATATTTATTTGAATCAGTTAATACATAATTAAACACATTTACAGATGTTTTTATTGAAGGCGCGCTCCTCCATATTTATAAGTGAAGTTGCATCTACTCTTGCCTTCCCAAGCGATCATACTTTAATTTTATTATTTTACTGTATTTACTATTTCCACTCTATGTCATCAGCGCATTCTCACGTATTTTGGACACGTAATCAGGAGTGATGACGATAGTCTGGAAAACTGGTTATAGTTGGCAACACCGCAGGAAAGAGATCAAGAGGATGGTCACCAACTAGATGGTCTGACCAGATCAGAGGCACCACTCCTTCGTCTAAATTCTATGCCACACTTAGGAAGGCCACGGACCGAAATCAATGGAAACAGTTTGTTCGATCCTATTTAGCCAAGAGTGACCACGACCTTCAGCAATGAAGAAACGACCGTAGAGAGAGAGTATCTACTATTATCATTTATACACACACTAGGACGTCGTGTACAAACGGGGCCTACTACACTCGAGAGCAATGAATCCGGGTCACTTAAAGAATGTTAAAAATCTCGGAAACTAAAAATGATGCTTGTGCATGCATGCTTGCTTGAATCTTTCCCCTGGTCTTCGATACACTCTGTGTCTTCCATCGTGCTTGTAGAGCATAAATTTTGATTCGTCGGAGAACATAACTTTTGACCAATCTTCAATACTCCAATTTACGTGGCTCTGGGCATATCTTAGTCTCGAAATACGATGCCCACGCTCCAGTTTAGGGCCGTTTGCAGGTCTAAGGGGTTTTAAGTTAGATTCAGCAAGCCGACGTCTTACTGTCCATGCACTTGGGTTACTTCCTCCGAGGCGTCGAAACTGATTGGTGAGTTCAGTTCCTGTGAGAAAGCGATTTCGAAGCATGGTGTTCACCAAGTATCGGTCTTCTCGTGCTGTGGTACACCTGGTTCTGCCCGTTCCTGGTCTGCGTAGGTTAGAACCAGTTTCTTCGTAACGTCGGAGAACTCTTTGTACTGTTGACAGCGACACACCGACAGTCCTGGCTGTATCGCGCTGACTCCGGCCGGTTTCCAGCATTGTAAGTATTCTGGTGCATTCTTCAGGCGTAAGCGACATAATTTCAGCTTGAATAATGAATATAGAGCACTATCAACATGGTTTATGTACCCACATAAATGACAGATTACAAACAAAAGCAAAACCAAATGCTGTAATTTCGTAGTTCCATCTTCGAAAGTGGCCCTTTTTCAAATTTGATTTTTTTATGATATAACTTTACAATAACTAAGAAGTTTTAATACCTTCATTTAAGGAGTATTACATTGTCTATTAAATACAATTTATTGCATTAACCTAGCATTTTTAGTTTCCGAGATTTTTAGGATTCTTTAAGTGACCCGGATTCATTGCTCTCGAGTGTAGTATAAATGTGCGTTAGTAATTTACGGTGGAGAGGCGCGCCTTGGTGACTAAACATGTCTGCATTCTGGTTAACAAATTACAATTTGTATCACTAAATGGGATTTAACTTTAATTTAAATAAAACAAGTGCAAAGAATTTTTACTAGGTTTCTCCATGTCAAAGAATCTAGTTCTTGTTCAATACTTAGGTAGGTATATGAGTTCCAAATAAGAGGGTCCATTAAGTATTGAACAACTTCAGTATGAAATTATAGATTACAAAGCTCAAGTAATACGAGTAATCAGTACTTCAGTACTAATATTATAAATGCGAAAGTAACTCTGTCTGTCTGTCTGTCTGTCTGTCTGTCTGTCTGTTACGCTTTCACGCCAAAACTACTGGACCGATTAGAATGAAATTTGGTATGGAGATAGTTTGAGACCCGGGAAAAAACATAGGATAGTTTTTATCCGACTGCGCAAAAAGAGGTTATTGTTTTCGCGCGATAACCGACATACGCGCGGGCGGAGCCGCGCCCGGAAAGCTAGTTAAAAAATAATATCATGCATAATGAAGGCCCATTACATTTTGTATGTTTCTGTGTGTTAGTGTATATGAACAAAAATAGAAGAAGAAATGTAGATGTTTTGTATGTAATTATTCTGAAATATTTGTATAATAAATTACAGAGAAAGAGGATAGATGTTCTCGCGGTGTACTACTCGTCAAGTTGTCAGTACTAAGTAGATCTTACACATATGACTTTAGAGCGTTTATGCATTCCTTCTGCAGCTTACTCTCATACAATCAGTTTTTAACATTAAATATTTATCGGTAATAATAATTATTATATATCTATAATAATATACCTGAGAAAAATATTGTTTTCTCGCATGCTGCTACTTTCACTTGGACATCACTAAGTGAAAGTCCTTGGATATAATCTGAATTAAAAATGGTCTAAAACTAACATTTGGTTTTGCATAGGTTAAACAATATATTTGTGCTTAATGAGCTCAAGCTTTAGATCACATATTATACCCTAGCATTTCGTGAAAATCCTAGAGAACGAAATAGTAATTTTTACACATGGGTCGAAAGGAATCAATTCTCATACGAGGTATTTACATGCCATATAGTTCGAGTAGAAATTGTTGCCTTTCACCCGTTTTAAACACTCTTCTTTTCAATTTGAATAAAATTAAAGTAAAAAATGGTAATTTTTCCATAATATATATTGATAATAATAACATAAGTATTACCTACCTATTGAAAATAAATTGAGAAGTGGGAATAATTTGTGGAATTTAAAGTTAAATATATTTTTGTAATACGAGTATTTACGGGCTATAGTCCACATAGGAATTGATGACTTTCTCTCACGTGAAACACTCTACTTTTTATTTCGAATATAAGGACAGTCAGACATAGTAGTTTTTCTAGAATATTTATTGATAAATAATATGATAGTACCTATTTCAAATTAATTGAAAATGTTTCTAAATATGATTACAAACACTATCGCGTGCGAAGCGAAAATCATATCAAACAAATTATTAGAGTACAAAATTTTTATGCCCAAGGCAGGAATCGAACCCGCGTCCTCCGATATCGCGTCGGATGCTTAACACCATCTCAGCCATCCACCTGGACATTGGCATTTCTGCCGAAACTTTGTGCCCCAATTGTATTAATTTAACCGTCATAGGGGACGGTGCGCGGCCATCAACCAGACTACTAGACTTCATCTGATCGAAAGAAGTGTTTTTTCAAACACTTAACTCTCGGTATGATGTCGCTACCCTTCTATATTTCTAAATATGATTACAAGCACTATCGCGTGCTAAGCGAAAATCATGTCAAACAAATTATTGGCGTACAAATTTTTTTTTATTTATTTTTTTTAGTTTCGGCAGAAATGCCAATGTCCAGGTGGCTGAGATGGTGTTAAGCATCCGACGCGATATCGGAGGACGCGGGTTCGATTCCCGCCTTGGGCATACAATTTTGTACTCCAATAATTTGTTTGATATGATTTTCGCTTAGCACTTAGTCTAGTAGTCTGGTTGATGGCCGCGCACCGTCCCCTATGACGGTTAAAGTAATACAATTGGAGCACAAAGTTTCGGCATAAATGCCAATGTCCAGGTGGCTGAGATGGTATTAAGCATCCGACGCGATATCGGAGGACGCGGGTTCGATTCCCGCCTTGGGCATAAAAATTTTGTACTCCAATAATTTTTTTGATATAATTGAAAATGGCTTAGTTCATTTAAATCCTTATGAAATATTTAGGCTTGGGTCAACAGTCTACACATAATAACAAAATCTCAGGTTCGTAATTTATTCTACTTAAGAGTTAGAGACCCGTAAGATACGGATGGAGATTAGTATCTTAATGTAGCGTTTTTTATACAAACATAGTTTCGTCATATTTTAAATACCAACTTTTCAAACTCAATTTTGCATGGATGTCCTTGAGCCTAATATTTATAGGCTTTTGGTTTGAACATTTTTCGTTTTATTATTTATTTAATCTATACAGGGTTATTGGAAAAATGCTAACAGCCTCTTAGGGTTGTCTTCTGCTAGTCCTAACAAATATTTTGAAATGTTTTTTTTACTTTAAAAAAATGCTATTGTTTCTTTATTTTAATGATGTTAAAAGTGTCTTGTGCCTGTTTTTTTTTATTACTTTGCTCGATGTAAACATCCAAAACTCTATTCAAAGGGAGCACGGCGCGGTCAAGTGTTGCCGCGGCGGGCGCTGTTGACCCAGAATACGCTTCAAAACAAAAAAAAAACTAAGAAAAAAAATCTCAAAATGTTATATAGGACTAGCAGAAGGCAACCCTAAGAGGTGGTTAGCATTTTACCAATAACCCTGTATATGTGTAAATAAGGATTCCCAAAAAAACTGTTTTGCGATGAAATTTTTAGATACCTAATTTTATGGAAAAAAGTAAACAATGAAAACTAGTAAAAATATAAAGCATATATTTTAGGCTCAAGGACAAGCCTGCAAACAGCGGGGAACACTTGACACTACTTATGACGAAACTACTTTTATGTGAAAAGCACTATGACTACTTTACAAAAGGAAAAATTATAGCCATGAGCGGCATTTTATCTCTCGTAATTTTGTAATGTAATCTGCAGAGTATGTGTTTCTGCAAAAATAAAAATATTAAAACTATTAAGACACTTCTCTTAAACGTACAAAACCCCAAAAATAACCGCATCCAGAAATATTGAGTACTTAGCAAAATTTACAACTCGATATGAAGTTCGCAACTTTTAATTGAATCGACATTGCAGTTCGAAGCTCGTTATTATCCAGATCAAGTGTTTTAATTACGCAGGTGTAAAGTGGTTTTCATTTACTATATTTTGAATTGTTCTGGAACTTTCGTAAATTTTATTTTTATAACGAAGCTTTTATAAAACAGATAATTAATACGAGAATACGAATTTATTGAATTAGATGAAAAATTGATTTCGTCAAAAGTACGAATATAATCAGTACTTCAGTACTTATCAGTACTAATATTATAAATGCGAAAGTAACTCTGTCTGTCTGTTATGCTTTCACGCCAAAACTCCTGGACCGATTTGAATGAAAATTGGTATGGAAATAGTTTGAGACCCGGGGCAAAAAGAGGTTAATGTCTTTGCGTGATAACCGACATACGTGCGGGAGGAGCCGCGCCCAGAAAGCTAGTATAAGAATAAAGATTTTTTTATAACATAACAAGTACAACCTGATAGTTCGCCATACTAGCAATTGTCTCATCTGTGACTTTAATCAAAATGGTAAAGGGAAAATTACACCCATCGTAACTTGCCGAGCCGATGAAAACGAAAAATCGAAATATAACCTTGCGCATGTCTGTACTGGTAGGTAGTTGCAACAGATGTGGTGGGCATTCAGTAGGATACATAGTTCTCATCACAGACATAGTTACCCCAGCAAAGCCTATTGAAGCTAGTTCAGCAGGTAGGTTAACTTGAAGGAACTTTAGGAGCCCTTTAAGGACTGCTTTTGGAAATCTCTCGTCTTTGAGAGCAAATGGGTGAAACATAACGTTTTCTTTCACGAGGTCAGGGATTTTAACTCTATTCTTACTTTTATATTATAAATGAAAACCTTTTTCATATTTTTCAATCAGTTCTTTTATTATATTGAATTGGATACATAAAATCGACATTGCAGTTCGCAGCTCGTTCTTATCCAGATCAAGTGCTTTAATTACGCAGGTGTTCAGTGGTTTTCAGTGTTACTATATTTTGAATTTTTCTGGAACTTTGGTAAATTCTATTATAACTAACGAAGGTATTAGAACACAACTTATGCACAATGCCCTTCCACTATGCGATGAAGCTCAAACCAGCGGCGGGATTCGAACCATGGATCTCCTACGCGGCAGTCCATAGCCAATGCCACTGAGCCATCACTGTATCACAAGACATTTCGTCAAAACGATGAATATAGTATAAGAATAAAGATTTTTTGTAAAATTATAAGGACAAACTGATTTTTCGCCATACAAGCAATTGTCTCATCGGCGACTTTGATCAAAATGTAAAAGGGAACATAACACCCATCGTAACTTGCCGAGCCGATGAAAACGTAAAATCTAAATATGGTGCTACGAGTTGGCTACGTGCCTACGCGGAGACTGCTTCTACAAACGCTACGAATGTGCTACGAGGCTACGAATCTCGTTACGAACAATCAAGTATTTTTTACGACATACACTTCAGTATGTGTAATGTCCTTGAAATATACATTCGAACAAAATATTTATAAAAATGTATAACTTATTTTCATTCCTACACACATTCATCATCTACCTGCCCTTATTCCAGTTATGCGGGGTCGCCGAAATGTGTTTTTCATAACCAAGAACCAGGAAAACACATGAACGTCGAAAATTACAGGAACATGAAACTTAACAACTATATATATCTCAGTGTGACGAGCGCAGTGCAATTCGTCACATGACGAAATGAATTTGTTATAAGCAGAGGTTAATCTGCTTAACATCGGGTAGGCCCTGTGCTTGTTCCAAAAGAAATGCTTTTATTGATAACTAGCTTTCCGGGCGCGGCTCCGCCCGCGCGTATGTCGGTTATCGCGCAAAAACATTAACCTCTTTTTGCGCAGTTGGATAAAAACTATCCTATGTTTTTTCCCGGGTCTCAAACTATTTCCATACCAAATTTCATTCAAATCGGTCCAGTAGTTTTGGCGTGAAAGCGTAACAGACAGACAGACAGACAGACAGACAGACAGACAGACAGACAGACAGACAGAGTTACTTTCGCATTTATAATATTAGTACTGATAAACATACTACGCGTATATGCGTGGCGTTTACGACGTAAAGTCGTCGTCGACTAAGCAGGAAAATTAGGTGGAATTTTCCCTAGACATATTTATATTGTTTTAAAGTCATTAATTTAATGTTTTCTTCAATTATTTTTTCAATTACATGATCGGGCACAACGGTCACCATTTTTAATTTTATGCCAAAATATCACCGTAGGGACTTGAACCTTATCCCTATTCATCGTTATTATAATATATACTGAGATATTACAATACAGGGTTATTTGAAAAATACTAACAACCTCTTAGAGTTGACTTCTGTAAGTCCTAACAAATATTTTGAGACGAATATTTTTTTAATATCTTTGTGACGAAAAAAGCACGACCCCCACCTGGTTTTAAAAGTCTTTTGTGCTGTACTTTAATTTCATATATATTATAACTTTCTTCGGTGTAAATATTCAAAACTCTATTCAAAGGGAGGCCAATGTTGCCGCGGCGGGTACTTTTAGCTCGAAGAAGGCATTGTCTTTTCTACGAGACACAGAGCTGAAAAGTGTCATATACCGACCAAACTTAGATACACACCTACTAATTGAATACCTAGGAACTGCTTCACGTTTTTTATTTTTTAATATTTCATCAGTTAAATATTTTACGGATGTAGTATACAAATGATATCCAGTTTTAGGTCCGTTTCTACGTTTGCAATACATATGTACAAATTGAGTAAACTTATTTCTCTGCTAAGTGAATGTACCTATATTCTTAAGAGAAATAAAGATCTTAAACTATAAGTGTCAGACAGTATTAGAAAAAGTTTATGTTTTTTTCTGAATGATATTTAAGGTTTTAAGCCGTAGAACTAATACTGTATGTCTTGTTAAACGGAGGTAGTCCACAATAGTTTGTTAGCATTTTTCCAATTACCCTGTATATCCTAACGAGTTATGTGACTTCTTTTGCACTTAAAGTATTTTCCTATAAAGCTATATAAGTTAAAGAGTTTTTATTCTGTGAACTAGATTTTGATCATATCATTGGCGACAAAATCAAAAAGGAAACAATTTATAGGTTACTTACAACTAGTTACTTAATCATGAGTATCGCGAGATTCAAAAAATATCGATAAGATTATGTAACAAATAAGTCTAAGTAAGTATTAGTGCTTTCGATATTCTCTGACATTACTATCTAAGTCATACCTATCACTGAGATACCATTCTCAAGGTATAAGCATCCTAATTCTTAGTGTCCGAAGAAAGATTAAAATTTTAACTAAAATGTATATACAAAATTCAGCAATGTTAGCAATTCGCCATTGCAGAATTTCATTTTATTACGGTTTTCGCTTTTCAAAACACGATCGACTTTGACGATATAATTTTTACCATATATTTCTCGTACCTCATCTTTGGAGCAATCTCACGTCTTTGGTACGTTTAGTACTTAATATTTTGACTTATATATTTAAACAGTGATTTTAGGTAAATTTATATAATCCTTTCATCATTATTTAACAATTTTCTGTATTGTCTAGCTAAAATTCGATAAACCCTTGCTTCATCAGACTGACAAAAGGTCAATAACTTACGTCTAATGTCATAAAATATTATATAGTATTTGATTACGACTATAAAAATCATAATAAGGATACATAACTTCCACTCAAATAAAAAAAAATGCGCATACATTATTTATTCGTGGCATCACATCTTATCTCATATGCAAAGAGATTTGCTTGCCTCTTGCCATAGAATTCCAGCTCAATTGATAATTTCATTCATTCTCAATCTTTAAATCCAAAGTATTATATAAAACAGTGCTCTGCAGTGATAAATGTAGTCTTAGCATTATGCAGCATACACTAAGATTTGAGCTAAGAAGACCGACGTTTCGCATGCATCAAAATGGCAAAACGGCTTAAGCCCGAGTTTACACTGTCAGGTACGTTCTTTTATAAATTTGGTACCATAAAAAAATTGGTGCTTCTGTTCAAACGAAGTTTTTGTTGACTTACCCAAAACATATATCTTTATCTAAGATACAGGGATGACAGAACACTGCGTAATGAAATCGAATCACTATTCGAAGTGTTTTGATTCTTTACGAATCATTGTCAGAAGCTGTGCCAAGCTCGAAAGTGCTAAGCTATTTTGAATCCGCCATCTTGTATCTGTTGACTTATTTTCCGGATATCTGTTTTTAGTCGAATCACCTAAAAGTAGTAGATTAGTTTGACACCATAAAAAGGCAAAAATAGCAAGGCTGGCTTGACTAAAATTGGTTGTGAGAACTATTGATACGCGACAATTGTTTGTTTGCATTGAATAGGCTCTGGAACTACTTGACTGATTTGAAAAATTCTCTCACCATTAGAATCTTACATAAGCCTTTATTAACATACTGTACTGTAACAGCCGGATTGTCCACTGCTGAACACAGCCTCCCCGATTTAGGGGCTATTTGCCATAATCCCCACGCTTGGCAGGCTTCTTGGGGATCACAGTGTAAGTTGGCAGTTCTTTATAAGGTGCTGCTTCCCACCTTCCAGTATTTTCCCTTAGTCGCCTCTTACGATACCCATGGGATGATATGGGGAGGTGCAATTCTAACCCAGCAATAGCAATTAACATAGTGAAATAACTAGTATTTTTCACAAAAAAGTGGAAATACCTAATATTTTTTTAAATACCTGTGTGAAGATGGGACGTCCCGTTAGTGTAATATAATAGAAATAGTGGATTATAATAAAACATAAAAATTTGTTCAAATTGATACTGATTTGCTATAAGCAGGTGCAATGATCTACCAGCAGTTGTTATCAGTCTTCTTCGTAAATTTAACGCAGAACTGAATACTTCCAGTAAACGCCTGCAAGAAACTTAAAATTTTTTAAATGCGTATACTAGTAAGCTAGTGATAATTAAAATATGACGTAGTTCCATATTTTAATTATCAAGTGTCAAACTCGCTGAAACTTTACATGAAGAGCTATGCTACTGGTTTTTCGTAAGGTGGTGCATTTTCAAAATCATTTGATAGAAAAAATAAGAAATAAAACAATAAATAAGAATTCCTATATTCTTATTTACTCTTTTAGAGATAAAACAAATGTGATCTCGAAAAACTGGCAAACCAGAAGCATAGATATTAGGCTCAGGGATATCATGCAAAATCTCTTAGAATTTGAACACTTGATGTTTAAAATATGACGAAACTAAAAGTGTAACAAGAAAAACTACTAGAGAGTAGCAGGATACAGCCAACTATCAGTTGTTACAACTGTCTGCCTGATAATAAAAAATAATAATAAAAATCATGGAAAGTGCTACTACTAGTGCGCTCTCACCTTAATCACTTGACTCAATGTACATACCCAGCAGCATCTAGTATACTTCAGCCAGCATCCCACAAAAATCATTTCACTGTGTGCTCTAGGGCTTAGCAATGCGGTGCGGTGCAACGTCCCAGTTCCCCGGATAAGGCAGGTGCGAGGCGAAGATAACCGGGCCGATGTTTACCCGGTATAAATCATCCGGGACCTAGCCGGATCGACTGCACTTACTAATGTTTACTGTCAATACTAGTTTCGTAGGTAGTGATGCGACTACCATGTATATGCAGATCTGACCGGCGCGGCAGCCGGTTGTTGGTTCCGTGACGGGCGACGGGTGCCGCCTCGCATTTCGCATCGGCTAATGTATGCTAATGGTATACTGACAGTAAAAATAGGTTAACGTGCTATCAATCTTACAGACTGAAGCGTTCAGTAGGTTATGTGAAAATAGGATCTTTTAAAGTAAATTTGTTAAAGTCTAATAATAAACAGTTTAACCATGTCTGATTTTTTTGGCGTTAATATTATCGGAACTAGTATTGCATTTAGAGTCGAGACTGTTAATGATTTTTCCTACCTCATATTCATTTTCTATCATTTGAACCCCGTGTCTGTGACCAGCTAAATTGTATTGTATAGGTGAGTCGCCACGTTAACTGTTCATAACTATTATATTTCTTATATCTTATATAAAAAATCTTACTTGCCTATTATAAAAACTTCATTAGCGATTTGTGTACAGCTTCTAAACTTAATAACTATGAAACCTGAAACTTTTTAAGCATTAGTTTAGCTTACTTATGTGTCAACATATAAATAAAAAAAAATCTTCTTTTACAATCTACAGTATCAGAAGGTCTTCATCATCATTCTCATTAATTTAGCTCGTGGAAAGATCCTCGAGATTTACCTAATACAATTCAATTGTATAATCAGCAAATTAAGTTTCCTGGTAAAGTTTTTGGAAACAATTTAAAACCGGTGACATTATTGAACCTTCACAAGTAGTCATCATTTCCTTTCGCAAAAATCAATAGCACTAAACACAACAAAAATCCTAAACTATACAATACCCTGCTAATACAATATTAAACACTGACTAAACACAAAACAATTTTCATTTAGACAAAACTGTTCTACAGTGGATCCGGAACGTTTAACGACAGAATAAATAGTCACATACATAGTTAATAGCGGCCAGTCCGTCGGTACGTGGAACGGCGTAACAGTGGGTTTCACTTTATACATTCTCCCAGGACAAGGTTACATGAACACTTTAGTTTTATTGAAATATATGATACGTTATAATTTAAGAACAGCTAATATCATCATTATTTTCATGTAAGAAAAATCTATAAATACAGACCCACTTTATAATCGAGCACTACCAGTGATATTTGGAAAGTATGGCAGGTCTTGTCCTTACGAAGAATAGTCTTGAGTCTATAGTACGGTCACAATCGCCAGCTGCGATGTGGCGTCAGCACATTAAAGGGACGTGATACAGTACCATCGGGTTCCTGTGCTGAAACAACAGGGATGGAAATATAAAAGCGGGACATCATGCAATTATACAAAACTCACTCCAGAAAAATTTGTTATACGTCTTCCATTTGATTTTTTAATTTGATATACATCAATATCAGCCGAAAGAGGTCCACTGTTAAAAATAGGAGTTTTTCATTCAACGCCTAAAGTAAAGGGTATGTGGCATACCATATACGTTGCTGGTTCCATGAATGGGGTGGATGCCCTATATAATTAAAATATAATATATTGATAATAAAAATAAAAGGTATATCTAGTTAAAATTTTGGTGTATATATTAACGGAAAAGTGTGTAATCCGTCATTGAATACAATTCCTAGGAAATCTGTACAATTCTTAAAAAAGAGGAAATGTATGATATATTTTGTAATAAAATTATATTACTAACTAAGTATAATTCTTCCGGCGCATCGCCATCGGTGGTCATAAGTAACCTAACGCTCTTCCTCGCTTCGCTCGTCGTTGCACCTAAATATGACTTTGAGATTTAGTGATAATTGACTTCATTTGGTTTGGAATTAGTTTAGGAAATGTGTACAATTCCAAGGTTTCATACATTTCCGGTAACATACACATAAGATACTAGTGTGTAGTTGTTAAATTTTATAATATCTTCTTATGTTAGAAAGCATATCATCTTATTTTTATACATAACTATGTTGTTACAAAATGTGTTACAGTAAGATTTGATGTTCAGGAGAGGTTTATATTACAAAACTTGTTTTTACAAATTTGTAAGAGAGAGATGTTAAATTGAGAGGGGGTGATAAACATCACTAGCTAAGGTGCCCAGTACTAGGGATGTGCAATCTGTGACAAGCGATGTTTGATGATTTCATTTCTGTAATAAAGAGAGAAATGGAGTCAGAAAAAGTTATTTTATTTCAATATTGAAATACATACGGTCTTCATAAATAAATCCAAATATCACCTTTTTATTATACCTACCTGATTTGACTTATTAAATTTTCTCAAACTCTCAGCAATAGCACTACATATTATGAGGAGTTTGTGACACTTCGCTAACCGGGACGTCCCGGGTAAATGCGTCATACTAACAACACTAGCGATACAGTAAATCGAGGTGTAAAGAAAGTTAGCCGAAGCCGGATTACGGCTACCGAATGAAAACGGTCCGCTAATGAGGAACGTAAGTTAATTGCAGGGAGGGTCCCGCACCCCCTTCCTCTTCGCACTATACACTCTGGACCTTTGAATGCTGATAACGAAACAATGGCAGGTGTTAAGAAACTTCCAAATGAAAAATTTAATTATGTACTCTTGTAGATAGGTACAGAGTACCTGAACAGGGAAAAGTTGGAGGTGAAATTGATGTTATTAGCGTTCCGTACTCAAAAGACCGTACTTTCTGCCCATCCATATGTCAGGGACCTCTACATCGTCGACGGAATTAGTTACATACAAATGTAAAATTTAGATATTATGTGTAAAATGTTGATGACATACCAAATATTGATAAGAAATTTAATTAAGCTATAGTTAAGGGGGCAGGGATGTCTGTTACACATTGGTGCAAACAGCATCTTTTTTTCAGAAACCTACTTCGTGTTTAATGTATATAAAGCAGAAGAAACAGTATTTTTATCTCAAAAAGTAAAGTAGACACAAATGAGAAATGTCTGCATATTTTATTCCAAAAAACATGTGAATTTTAGAAGCGCTAGTAGCGTAGCTTTTATAGTCATTGTTAACAGATCAAATAGTTTTTTTTATTGGGTTGTGACGGAACTATCTCGATGCCCAGATCTTCCATCCTTGAGAGCCAGCAATTCTAGATTAGCCTGAACAGCATCTTTGACCGGATCATCACCTAACATCAGATGAGAAAGTGATCAAAGGCTAGTCTATCAGCATAAACAAATATACCGTAGAAAACGAGGTATAATAAAAACCGGCCAAGTGCGAGTGGGACTTGCGCACGAAGGGTTCCGTACCATTATCTGTAACTATTATATATCTGTTATATTATTTTGAAGCGCTCGTAGCCAAGTTTGCTTAGCCATTCTGAATCGATCAGCAAAGTTAAGCAACGTCCGCCGCGGTCATGACTTGGATGGGTGACCGCTGGTGACATTACTACTGAGCGCTTCCGTGCTTCGGAAGGAACGTTAAGCCGTCGGTCCCGGTTGTTGTCTTAGGATAGCAGTCGTTACAGCATGATGGTAGGGCACTTTACAAATGCCCGCCTGGCTAGCTACCACCCTCAAGTTGAAAACCTGTCGCCAAGCACCTAACGGTGTGTTCCGGCAGCTGTCCTTGAGAGCCAGAAACTCTAGGTTAGTCTGAACCACATCCTCGACCACATCATCACTTACCATCAGGTGAGATAGTGGTCAAAGGCTAACCTATCAGGCATAAAAAAAAAACAATTCTAGCTTTTGGGAGCCCCCTTAATTATTTATTACATTTTAATTAATTATATTTAAAGAGAACATAAAACTAAATATTCTGTGAATAATTAAAGCGTCTACCTGTCACCGTTATTAGTATCGAGCAAGAAAGGGTAAAAAAATCAAGTTTTTTGTATGGAGCCCCCCTTAAATATTTATTTTATTTTATTTTTAGTATTTGTTGTTATAGCGGCAATAGAAATACATAATCTGTGAAAATTTCAACTGTCTAGCTATCACTGTTCTTGAGATACAGCCTGGTGACAAGCGGACCGACGCACGGACAGCGAAGTCTCAGTAATAGGGTCCCGTTTTTACCCTTTGGACGGAACCCTAAAAACCGCCCAAGTGCGATACGGACGGAAAGGATCTCAAACTGAATTAACAATATAGGACAATTATTTTAAACACAAACAAATATAAAAATAAATAAATTGTGTTGTCACTCGTCACTCATCACCCTCAGCCTTTTATAACAAGAGAAATCACACTCTTTTGTTTGTAGGGATTAGTTAAAAATTCAGGAGTTTTCAAGTATTCGTGAGAAGTCTCCTTTCGTAAGGTACAAAACGGTTAGAGTACTCCTCTACCTGTTAACTAAAACAAAAAAAATACATCTTCTTTAAAAAAAAATAGTAAGTAGGTAGGTCCAGAAAGTCCAGAAACTGTACCCACATTCACCTCAGCAGAAAATGGTTAAGAAAAAAATGATAATGAAAATTCTATTCTGTTCTTTATACACTCGAGAGCAATGAATCCGGGTCACTTAAAGAATCCTAAAAATCTCGGAAACTAAAAATGCTAGGTTAATGCAATAAATTGTATTTAATAGACAATGTAATACTCCTTAAATGAAGGTATTAAAACTTCTTAGTTATTGTAAAGTTATATCATAAAAAAATCAAATTTGAAAAAGGGCCACTTTCGAAGATGGAACTACGAAATTACAGCATTTGGTTTTGCTTTTGTTTGTAATCTGTCATTTATGTGGGTACATAAACCATGTTGATAGTGCTCTATATTCATTATTCAAGCTGAAATTATGTCGCTTACGCCTGAAGAATGCACCAGAATACTTACAATGCTGGAAACCGGCCGGAGTCAGCGCGATACAGTCAGGACTGTCGGTGTGTCGCTGTCAACAGTACAAAGAGTTCTCCGACGTTACGAAGAAACTGGTTCTAACCTACGCAGACCAGGAACGGGCAGAACCAGGTGTACCACAGCACGAGAAGACCGATACTTGGTGAACACCATGCTTCGAAATCGCTTTCTCACAGGAACTGAACTCACCAATCAGTTTCGACGCCTCGGAGGAAGTAACCCAAGTGCATGGACAGTAAGACGTCGGCTTGCTGAATCTAACTTAAAACCCCTTAGACCTGCAAACGGCCCTAAACTGGAGCGTGGGCATCGTATTTCGAGACTAAGATATGCCCAGAGCCACGTAAATTGGAGTATTGAAGATTGGTCAAAAGTTATGTTCTCCGACGAATCAAAATTTATGCTCTACAAGCACGATGGAAGACACAGAGTGTATCGAAGACCAGGGGAAAGATTCAAGCAAGCATGCATCGAAGAAAAAGTAGCCTACGGTGGTGGGTCTGTACTTGTGTGGGCCGGAATTTCTTCTGAAAGTCGCACAGAGCTGGTGATCATAGAAAACGGCTCTTTAACTAGCGTAAGATATGTGGAAGAAATCCTCAATGATCACGTTGGTCCATTTATGGTCAATTTAGGTGCTATATTTATGCATGACAATGCCCGACCTCATACAGGTAGGATTGTGAATGACTACCTTCAAGAGATGAACATTACTCGTATGGAGTGGCCAGCGCGCAGCCCGGATATCAACCCGATCGAGCATGCTTGGGACGAGCTAGGCAGATGCGTAAAACAACGAAACCCTCCCCCAATCACGCTTCGTGAGCTCAAAATTGCTCTCACAGAGGAATGGGAGAATATTCCCCTAAATCGTATAAGGAACTTGGTGTACAGCATGCCAAACCGCGTAAACGCAGTAATGGAAGCACGAGGAGGCAATACGAAGTATTAAAATTCAAGAAAATCGTAATAAAGTTCAAAAATTTCATGTTTCCTATTTTTGTTTTAAGGAGAGATCAGCAGTTTTTTTCTTTATGTAATTTTGTGTTAATAAAATGTATGGTGACTCATATTTTTTTTACTTTCATTTAAGGAGTATTACATTGTCTATTAAATACAATTTATTGCATTAACCTATCATTTTTAGTTTCCGAGATTTTTAACATTCTTTAAGTGACCCGGATTCATTGCTCTCGAGTGTATAAGTCATATAACACTGTTTTAAAATCTTGTATTACTGGTGGTCTTCACACTAGACGTTGAAGTCTGTATCATGAAGACCATAATTATGATATTATATAATAATATAGTACAGTAATAGGGTCAGTGCACAGTTGACTTTAGTACAATTTTTCCTTTTCCGGCAAAATAGTCATAAACATATGTTTAACTTACAAATAATCCATAAAATAACATCAGCTTCATACGCTTTTTTTTATAAATTATAAACGCTGGTGGTAAGCATTAATATTTTAACTAGATTTGTGTTATTTACGTGTTTGTATGTATTTTATCTATATTACTATATCAAAAGTGATTTTTTATACATAAATATTAAAATATATATGTATATTAGCGGCCCGCCCCGGCTTCGCACGGGTAATTACGACTATAAATGAGATGTAAGCTATCCTATCTTCAATGCGGATCAAATTGCACACAGTGTGCAAATCAAATTTAAAATCGGTTCAGTAGTTTAGGAGTCCATCGCGGACAAACAACGTGACACGTAATTTATATATATATATATATATTGGAAAAAGACTAACAACCTCTTAGGGTTGACTTCTGCTAGTCTTAACAAACATTTTGAGATGTATTTTTTTGTTTAGAATAAAAAAATGATTATTTTTGTAATTTTTGCGTTTTTTATATGTTTTGACGGAATAAGCACGAAGACCACCCGATGTTGAAATCTCTTGCGCCTGTAATTTCATATTTTTTATTACTTTGCTTGACGTAAATAGTCAAAACTCTGTTCAAAGGGAGCATGGCGCGGTCCATTGTTGCAGCGCCGGGCGCTCTAGACTCGGAGTAGGGTTTAAAACAAAAAAATATATATAAAAAGAACATTAAATATATTTTTTTCTAAACAAAAAAAACGTCTCAAAATGTTTGCAGAAGTAAACCTTAAGAGGTTCTTATCATTTTACCAATAACCCTGTATAGATTAGCAGATATGTATATTTAAGATATATATACCTATAGATATTCTATTGCAAGAAGGGTTAGCTTTCCTTTTATCAAAAGATTATAGTATTATGTTACACAAGTAATGTTGTGGATTGTCAGATAGAGATAATTATATACGCAATAAGATACATAAACCGAATTGTGCTGATTTCGCAGAACTTTCTTAGTCTGTTTCATTATATTATGCTGATACAACAGCAGCTCTATAATAATTATAGAGTCACTCTATCTACACAGCATATGAGGAATGGTTTTGTAAGCTGGAATGTAGTGAAAATAAAAAAAAAAAAAACAGAGCCTCCTTCCAATACTTAAAAGTATGAATAACTTGTGGAAGTTCCACATGGTGAACAATAATAATATGAGGTCAGTGTTTGATTGTCAGTGAAGTCGCTTTCATGTTCATTTAAATTAACATGATAGCGACTTCAAAAAGTTAATTCTGATTTTTCAATGTTTCAAATCAGTTTCTTTTATTTTTTATATTGTTGAGTCTTTTCTCACGCTATTTAGCAGCAAGTAACACATGATTCATTTAGAACGAGCACAAAGATATAAAACTCATAATGGTCAAATCACGTCGTTGCTCGAATCTACTTGTTCAGCAGTGAACGTCCTCGGTGAGTGAACTTCGCATCACGCGTCATTTTGTCAAAAACCGCAATAACTTTCCAGAACGTATGTACATTGTGGTTGTTAGTTTTTATCCATTACTGATTGGTTAGCCCTTAACCACAATCTCAACTGATGGTACCTAAATGATTTTGTGGTCGAAGGAGTTAATAGACTTTACCTAAGAATTACAGGTGTGTTAAGGACAGCGGCCGGAACACATCAACAGGTTCTTGACGACAGATTTTCTATACCTAAGAGTGACCAGGCAGTCATTCGCAAAATTATCTTCCACCATGCTGTGATGACACCATCCTAGGACAATAACTGTCACCGAGGCGGCTTAAAGTTAGTACTGCTGAATGAACTGAACGTCTATTGCTGAACACAGCCACCCCCATGAAGGGAGGTTTGCTATAATCTCATCGCTTGGCAGGTGACTTGATGATCGTAGTGTAAGAAGTCAGCTCTTTATAAGACGCTTTTGCTCACCATCTAGTATTTTTTTCTTTCGTCACCTCTTGAGACTCCTACTGGAGTATTCCAGTAGGAGTCTCAGTCTCCATTGATGTTAATTGTACCTCCACCATGTATATGGTGGGGGTACAATTAATTCATCACACACACATCAACGATGATGTCATCTCATTCCGAACAAAGACCTTTAATGAAGACGACGCCATTGTACGCGTAGCGTAGCGAAACGACAATCCCACCCTTAAAACTCTATTAACAAAATTACTCGAAACAATCCCCTCATCGCGAAATTCAGTGTCCGTACAGTATATTTCGCACAAACGGTTGCAAAACGTCGACAAGAAACGATAATGACCGCACAAAATGTTTACGTAAGAAATTGGCATGGCTTCGGCAATGTTTCGCAAATAAGCCCTGCGGCCGACCGCCCTGCGTGTGACAGGAAATCTAATAACCCTTGAACGAGTCACATGAGCCGCTAGTGCGAGAACCCATCACATGGGAAGTTTCTTCTGAGGAAAACGATACACTGATTAAGATTATACTCCTCTACAAAACTATATTTTTGGTAATGGAATTGAATAACAAAAAGTACGTGTTTAAGTTGTATTTAGGCCCCTTATGATTGTGAAAAATGCTGAAATTCTGCCACTATTTGACTGAACAGGAGTGAAAGAGAGGTAGCGATGGTGAAATCGCGATCAGTTTGGATGAAAAAGTAAAGAAAGCTTTTTAATTTAACTATTTTTTATAGTAAATTAAATCAAATGTAACTTGTATGTATCTCATGATGAGATGTTGCTTATATATTGTTATATTCACGTAAGTACATGCATGAATAATTTTGATAATAACGTTACAAGCGTAATATAAAATCAACTGTGTAATTTTATTCTATCATGAAAACTTTAACTTTAAAAAGAAAACGTGTTCCGAAAATATTTTGGCCCTAAAGAATATGATCAAAATTTGCATATTATTTTCTTATTGCTATAAACAAAAAATCTGTTTAAGTAAATCTATTTAGCACTTTAGCATCTATGGTCTGTTTTTTTTAACAAACAAAATTTTATTGTGTTGCTATTGGCCCACGTAAACAACATAAAGTCCGTTCCACATGAAATTTGTAGTTACATGTAGTGACATTCAGTTGAGACACGGTAATGTTATCTATACAGTATCTTAACTTGGCTCTGTCCTCGAAATAATTTCCTACCACTGCGCGGTACGTAAACATGCGATAGGGCTACCCGCCTCTAGCATTTTAATTACATTTTCATACCACCATCTCGGAAAGAGTATTTTTAATCTTCAATATCTGAGTGGAAAAGCCGTTTTTATTCTCTAGTGGATAAAGTAAATTGAATTTAGAACATCGTGTGCACTAAGTTTGTGAATTAAAAAAAACATTAAACCTATTTACTGCTACCTCTATGGTGCCGAATATATCATACAACTTTTTTTTAATTTGTTAAAAACTCAGACTCGGAACCTTCTTGGTGTTCTTTTTTCAATTTGCTTTGTACGCGGTTTTTTACACGGCATTTTTGCACGTCATTGTTAAACCTTATATTAATTAATAATTTAAAGATTATTCTGTAATACTTACCTGTCATAATGTAGTAATTAATACCTAAACTAAAATAAAAGTGTACCTATCTTGTGATTGTGAACGTTTTTTTTTCATTTAGTCATCACTCGCTACGCTCGTGATTCAATTTTAAAATCCTTCGCTTGCTCGGTCATCAAAATTGAACACGCGGTTAAAAAGCAACTTTGCACTCTTGTATAACAAATAACTATTGCCTACTTTGTTGTAAAGTCATTCACTGCCAATGACTATATTACGAAGATACGCGTAATACTTTCAGTAGTTAGAGTGTAAGTCATAAACTGCTTATGCGATTTCAATTAAATTTAAATGAGACTACTGCGAAAGTATAATCTATGAAATAAAACAATTTTTTTAAAATCGGTTCATAATGGGCGAAAATATCAATGAACATACACAGAAAAGTATAATAATATATACAGACGAACATAGAACCGCCTCCCTTGGAAGTCCTTTATAAGTTATAGTCCTATTTAAAAGGCACTACGATTCAATTTCCTTTAACACAAAATACGGCTGAGTACTGGGTTCACCGATGTATTAGTCGGCCTCGTACATTTATATACGGCTGACTAATGGTAAAATTAGATTTGTGTGTTATAAAAGATATGTTCAAAGTACAAAGAAAGCTAGTTGCCAAGTAAATTTCAATAGGAATTACTAATTCAATTAAAATTATTAATTATTTCAATTAAAACTACTGGCATTATCTACAAAATCCGAAACCCAGTAGTAAGCCATACAAATTTAAACGTAGTTTACAAAGAAAAATCTCTTTCATGTTTAAAATACCACGGAATGAACATTTATTAGTAGCAAAACATAAAAATCTATAACAATGACTGTAAAGCAAAGTAACTACTTAAGAAAATCTCGGACACGGCTTCTTAGAAAAAAAATAGTTTGTGACACGTGCGCGGACTTGTTGCTGACAGCAGTGCAAATAAACGTTCATAGTTCTACTGCGGAGACGTTATAGTTCATAGGTGTGAGTATTTGTCAATCTGAGGGCACAGATTCTGTTAAAAGTTGCTGGTTATGTTTAAATACATTTGGACACTATTTATATGGAAATAAAAGCTGTAAAGGCTGGGTACTGGTGCAGGGCTGACTACCGGGGTATATACCATAGTGTAGGATACCATCCTTCTGCAAATTTTTACACAATCAGAATCTCATTGTCAAATTTATAAAACCCAATACTTATATAGCAAGACTGTTTATATGTAATATAATGCAAAACTACATTCAATGTTTATTTTTTATCTTATTAAGGTAACCGTGGTAACGGTACCACAACTTAAACATGGACATATTACTTGCTCAGTGGTTAGGACACCCGGACAAACTAAATGACTGGCAAATGCACAGCAAGTGCGATGCTAAATCGAAAAAACACACTAATCGTCATATATCACTAAAACAACGAGAAGCATTTCGTTCTAGGCAGCGAGAAGGGATATATTCTCCACGATGTATTCTAAAATTAGATGTTATTAACAAAAAAATCAAATAAATAATTTTAAAAATCAAATATTATACCCCATTTGTTACAGTGCCATCTCGGATTTTAGACATATATTTTCAGCAATATTCCTCATGCTTTGTTGTTGCAAAGTAGCAGTATTTTAGTAACACGGTAACTTATAAGATAGCGCTTCTAGCAATATCTTAGTTATATGGTAACTTACTAGATGGCGCTTCCTCACAATGTAAATAATTTTATCATAACGTTAAAATTGAGATGGCTAGATATACTTTGAGGTAGTAAGAAAGAGATAAACTAAGAAAATAAATATGATGAAAATTACTGCTCACGTGGCGCTATGATCAGCTGAACATGGCGAGCAAATGTCAAATAACGTCATCTTGACGTCACTGGCAAGTTGTAGTTTTCCGTGTATTGCGTTTTATTAGAAATTATGGCAAATAATGCATATTTTGGTGAAAACTGCGATGTTTCAGCTATATTATTTGATTTAGACAACACTTTAATACAGACAAGAAAAGGAGATACTAGAGCGTGCAATAAGGTATGTAAAATTCACTTTTGTTATTGTGACATTGCCACGGTCATGGATTTCTAGTTCGGTGCGAAGTGCGCGCGCTGTCATGTCATCGTGAATATCGCCCACAACGCAGTTTTTTATTTTGCGCCGATAACTAGAGTTGCTCGATTCGATAGAAAATAGGAATCGTTAGCTTGTTGCACTCCGCGTGTATATCGCTCACGTTCCAGCACGCGATATTAATAGCCATTTCATAGTTGGAGAACGTGAGCTCGCCGTCCAGATTTAGATATTTTGGAAGCGAACTCACTCTAATTATAAACGTGATGTAGATCGAGCCGCTAGAGCAATCCTACTGTGGCACCTTGCGCTCAGTGGAGCGCTAACTACTGCGCTTTGTGATCGCGTTCGGTGATTTGTGATAATGGGTGATATATCGGAGCCGATAAAAAAATGCATCATGATACTGAAGGCCGCGAAGAGCGATACGGAAAAATTCGCGGCACTCTTCATGGTAACCAAACTAGTGAAAGGCAAGGATTGTAATGCAGCCGCCAAGAAAGCACTATTTGAAGCCATTGGATTTCAGTTCTTGAAGAAACTGCTCACCAACACTGGCTTGGATGATGATTGTCCACCATCGGTATACAAGTCAGTTGCTCTCTCTATTCTCACATGTTTCTGCAATGAACCTGAACTAGCAACCCACCCAGAGATGCTTGTTAACATACCTGTTTTCCTGGACATAGTGCAAACATCAGACAATGATGACTATGACGATAACCTCATTATCATCAGTGAGGCTTACACATGCCTTCAATGCATCGCTGAACATGAAGCTGGCCAAAAAGCCTTAATTGAAGTAGGAGCTATTACTAAAATGTCAGAGATTTATTCCCATCAAAGCTTTCAAACTGATGAAGCCTTGAATATTCTTGTGAAGTTGGTAAGCAGGTATGGCCCTGCTGCTTGGGGAAATGACCCTAAACCATTCCACGCACTGGTCAACAAAATATCTTTGGATTTCGCTACTGATCAATCTGATAGGAAATTTGAGTTAGCTACTATACTTAGTGCACTTTTATACAGCTGCAATAAAGCTACTGTGATACCTGGAGCACCCGATGAAACATGGTCACTCAGCATCTATAAAGCTCTAAATGATATTCTCACTAGTAAGATAGGTAAAAACCAAAGAGATCCTGCTCTTAAACTGGCCGCTAACATTGTAGACCTCCTTGGCATTGAATGGACATTGACTGATGATGAAAACCCTAAGAAATTTTTCCTGCTTTTACTGCAACTGTGTGCCATCGAAGTGAGAATGCAACTGGACGATAGGAGTTTTAAACAGGCATTTGCAAATGCTGACTTGGTGACCTCCTGTTTTATTGTACTGGAACTATCTGTCAACTACATGGCCACTGATCAGCTGGATTTAGAACAGAAGGAGAAGCAGTCTGTTTATACCAGCCTGAAAGGAGCATTCAATGCTGTGGTGTCCATCTTAACTAAAGTGTCAAACGATAAGAACAAAGATAAACTACCCGATGCTGAAAAAGTGTTTATATGTGCTATGGTTAGAGTTTTGGTGTCTTGGATTGCGCAGGAAACAACCGCCATGAGGGAACAAATCTATGCACTGCTTCCATTCATGTTTGCCCTTGCCAATGATTCCTTCCATGCACATAGGTCAAGAAAACTAGCGGAGAAAAACAAATCTGATGGAGAGTCAGCAGACATTGAAACAAGCCTAATGGGACAAATTGACCTACTGCGTTTGATGCTGCCAGCTCTATGCCACTTAGTTGTAGAAGACAAGGCCAGAGATATTGTACTGAACTTGAAACAAGAAGATATCCTCTATGAAGCAATGAACTTCCATTGGTCAATTGTTCATTACAAGAAGCCACCTATACCAAAGTCAGAGAGGGGAAAAGCAAGAACTCAACCCGAGCCTGAAATGGACCCTCAGCTGCTGGAAGATATGAAGGACTCCAGAGCTGCCATGGTCAGCCTCTGCAATATTTTCATGAACCTCACAGTATTAGCTCCCAAAGTAGTAGACAACAGCATGCTGTTCAATACTTTACTGAAATTTATATTCAACAACCTGCCAGAACTGAAGAACATACCTGAGAATCTTGTACTTCATGGCCACCTAGCTGTCTTAGGACTGTTGCTGTTAAAGTCACAAGCCAGCAAAGTGAAGAAGAATGATTTCTCGATATGCCGTTACATTACATCTACAATTAGGTTCTTATGGGATGCTTACAATGTGGATGAATCGAATGACCCCACTGCCTTAGTTGTATCTATGGCTTACAAGGAGCACTGGAATGAAATTGCCGATTTGTGGTTCTTAGGAATGCAAACTATGAGCGGAGTCCTCACTATTGTACCGTGGATATCTGAGTTTGCTATTGAGAGTGGTTGGGCTGAAGGTATATCTGAAATGCTTGCCAAAGTCAAAGTTGGAACCCTCCCACCGAATGTAAAGTCTGCATTTGAAGACTTTTTGTGTAGGTTAGTTGATTCTAATGAGAGTGTGATACCAGTCCTTAAAAAAGCAGGTGCGTTAAAGACCTGCAGAAATCACCGGCTAATGGAGCTCGGCAAGAAACTGTTTGGAGACTAATATTTCCCGTAATACTAATAGGTTTACTTTCATATGTTAATGTAAGTAGGCATGTCTACTTATTTTGGATTTGTTTGTATAAAATTTCCCATAGTTTTTTATTTAACTAAAGTACTTAATGAAAATTGTATCAGAAGCAAAATTGTTCTTGAACTTGCATTTTAATTTGCTGTAAATAAGCGGCTTTTACGGGTTTTACAATGTTGTATTTCAATATAATTTAATTCACTTTTTATAACCAGAATTGGCCGAAATAAAAGCTTGTATGTGACAAAGTTGTATATTTCTTTATTAATGTAGTTGCACAGGAACCGCTTATTAGTTAGATTGTGGTTTGCCAATAATGAGCACGTAGTTTCGGTAATCGTTTGCGTATCATCTTTCAGTCCACGAAGCTGTGCCAAGCTTCAGGTGAGTGAACGCCTAGCGAGGGCCGATGAACCCAGGCTAAATCTGGAGCACACGCTTCCTTACACACAACTTAATGTTAGGAAACATTCTGCTACGCAACACATTGACGATTTACATACACCATACGCAGTTAAACTGACTCAAAATAATTACGCCACCACACGAATTATCTCAACAGGATAAATAATTCTCAATGGTATTTATGGTAGGTACATTAAACTGTAAACAAATATATGTATCAGAACCATAACTTCGCGTTCTTCGTTATGTTACGTAACCATATTTTCTTCTATGAACACCGTCATGAATATACGTATATTTTATAATTAGGGAATGATTCATGAACTCAGAAAAGTCCATTTAAGTATATCGCAGTATTACGACTAAATTAGAGAGCGTAGGTAAATACTGATATGGCCTTTCATTTACCCAGTCTAATCGTAACACTGCAGCCACAACATTGAGCTGAGTGTTGCTGCACATTACGCGAATACCTCTCTTTCCTTACCATCTTAAAAGTTCTGGGCATACGCAAACAACTCTCTTTCTTTACCGTCTTAAAAGTTCCGGGCATACGCAAACACCTCCCTTTACCATCTTTAAGGTTCCGGGCATTCTACCACAAACATCATTCCCAAGGAGGGAACATTCTTGGCTTAAAGGAAGCAAGATGATGAGATCAGACTGACGAAAGAACAAAGCTGCGTAAATTACCTGCACGTGTACAGTACCTGACCTACTTGTGTTGTGTCACCTGTATATGTCGACACCCACATTTCCCTTTCATAAATAGGTAGGTACAATAATAACTATAGCCTCTTATTTTTTTTATACTACGAACGATATATACAACACTACAGCTACAACAATGAAAGCATTTAGACAACCTACAAGTCATTACAGACTTACAGGCAATCCAAATGCTCCAGCCCACTAAATTATTAATATCAAGGTAAACAGCACCGAGCACTTAAAATTAGTTGAGTAAGTATCCAATACATCAAACCATGAACAAGTATACTAAACACCAATGTGGTTGCTTAAAACAGCAAACCGAAGACCAAGAGAAAACAGAGGCGAAGCGAGCAGGTGGCCCGCCTTATGTTAAGGTTCTGCTACTGTCCA
Organism: Plagodis dolabraria; assembly: GCA_963854805.1. Classification (NCBI taxonomy): domain Eukaryota; kingdom Metazoa; phylum Arthropoda; class Insecta; order Lepidoptera; family Geometridae; genus Plagodis; species Plagodis dolabraria. Next base: position 12,313,728 of record OY978459.1, on the reverse strand, counting down.
TATAGTAAGTACGGTACACCCCAATCAACTGCTGACCGAGAGGTCTTGAATTCGATCTCCACCACGGGCTTCAGCTTTACACAATTTTCGCGTAGTGTCATGTAGTATTTTAAATATGTTTTTCACTCAGCATGCAATAGCGGTTTAAATATATTTTTTTTTAAAACAAATATTAGATGGTATAACCATAAACTATATTAATACCCACGTTTCGCCAGTTAGGTTTTGGTCCCATGTAATAGGGGGTGAACCTATTGCCATTCACAGAGCATAGTTTCAGGGTCATACAAAAAGTTTTCACTAACACACTGAACGAAACACAAGAACATATTACGAATAATATGTTTACGCTAACAACATGTAAGACAGGAACAAAATAACATATTGTATAAGGGTACTAAGGTGGTATACAGCCCTGATGTGCCTCTAATGCACACAACACTCTACTCACATCCACGTAAGAAGTGGCATGCTGCTCATTTGGCGCACTTTACCCTTAGTCGTCTCTTACGACGCCCATGGGAAGAAATGGGGAGATGACATTCTAACCCCACGGGTAACTACAGTAATAATACTTATATTTTTATATGAAACTTCCCCTCTTAGTAGCAGTTCGTCAACTATGACGAAATGCATCTGTTAAAGGCAGAGATTACTGCTTAAGACCAGGTGGACCACATACTTGTTCCGTGAAGGGGCAATCGCATTCCAGCGAGGTGCAAAGTTAGGTTAATGTACATAATATGAACGTATTTTTGAAGGAATGATGGCTTAGCGGTAATAAGCTATGGACTGCCCTGCCGCAGGTTCCTGGTTCGATCCCCACCGCCGGCTTGAGCTTCACCGCATGGTGGAAGGACATTTTGCGAGTACTCGCCTGGCTAGCTACCTCCCGCAAGTAGAAAATCTGTCCCCAAGCACCTAACATTGCGTGCAGCAGTCTTCGAGAGCCAAGAAATTTACAGACACATGAGATTTAACATCTATGTCTCAGAGTGACGGGCTCAGTGCAATTCGTCACTTGTGACGAAATGAACCTGTTATACGCAGAGGTTAGTCCACTTAACATCAGGATGGTCCTCGTGCTTTTTCCGTCACAATAATATAAAAAAATGTACTGTTTAATTTAGACGATACTCAGCATTTGATCCCAAATTCCTCAGCTTGTGGAGATCCTTCAGCTGCAATACGGCATACCCCAGGACGAGGCCGTGGAGAGCGGAAAAAAGTTTCTGCGTTCATTTCGCGCGTGTCCTGACGATGAAACGTACGCGCTGGACGCATGGCCTGAGCTGCTTTGGCAGAACAGTCTGCCGAAAAACTACAGACATATTGCCAGTAAGTTATTAGTCAATTCAAGCGACGCATATATGTTCTACTCAGAAAGATTTTATAAAATTGGCAATTCTGAAAAGAACCCATTATTTATTAATAAGAACATTTTTGTTTCGAAAAGTGTGGATTGGGTAAAAGTTTAGATGCAGTAGGATGTAGATAGCTCTATAATCCAGTTTTTCTTAAGTATGTACATAAGAATTATACCCACTTCAAGGAAAATTACGATTTAAGCAAACTTGGATCATGCTTGTCTAATAGGTTCCTGTTCACTCGATCGAGACTAAAATACTCTCAGGTTATAATTATGAGTAAACAATAGCGCTGGGAAGTTGTTACGTGATATGATAATGAATAAAGGATATGCTAAGTTCGGTCGAGGGAATAAAGGAATACTCTGATGTTCCTACCCTTATATCTAACAGAGAATACCTTTGGGCGAAAAATTGGCAGTGTCTTTTTATAATACGCAGCAACTAAGTACTTATCGAAGTGAGCACTGAGCATGTCTTGAGAACCAGCACTCAATTTAGGCTTAATCTGCTGCCACCTTTAACCACATCGTCACTATCCAACATGCGAGAGTATTGTTAACAGCTAACTTATGAGCTAAACCGTCCAAAGCAGAAATTTGGTATAATAAGTTCTCCAATTCATATCCTAAACTTAAAATTTATTTATTTAAACATTACATACCCTTTACAGTTTACACCAAATCGATGCTGTAGACAATACTATTACAAAAGTAAATTAATATTAAATTAAAAAAAAATAACACAATATATTACAATAGTACAGAACTAGAAACTTTCCAATATTTTTTGTGACACTTCCGTGAATTTCATCAATGTGTAAATAAATAAATGTGTACTATCTTACTATCATGAAAATATAAGACAAGAAATGTTTACCATTAGCTCAAATATAATTCAAATTAACAGCATAAATATCACATTGAAGAAGTAATGAGTTGAATGTCACTTAATATTTGTTGGTAATTAGCCTCCGCCCGTGGCTTCACACGTTTAAAAATGGGTTCTGTCGCGTTTCCGTCGCTATCTATATGGTAATTAGTATCAACATTCATACATACCTAAAGACCTAAGAAACAGATTTCCCAAATTTCAACAAAATCTGAAACAAACATTCGAATTTATAATATCACTGTGATGAATAATGAGGTGAACTGAAGGGTACCTAACTGCAACAATGCCCCTGTGCCCTTAACACATGTCTCTCTTCGTGAGAAAGCAAGTAAAGGTGAAAAATCTGAAAATATCATTAAATTCACGTCGAAGACGCGTGATGAAACCGTATGCTATATCTACACAACCCAGTAGGTCGCCGACACATAGTCTATGAATACTTTTCATTTCTCTTTTTACATCGGATAGGTGCTAATATTTTCCAAGAATATCATCAAAGCAGGATGAGATACGAGTACAATATCAATTATTTTTTTCCTAATGACTACATCCACAGTGAAAGCACGTAGACGAAACTCTGTCTGCTTCTGTAATTACAACTTCACCGAATTAGTTTTCATAGACTTGGCAATGCGCCTAGAATTCTCATATGCATCTAAACATTTCCAACCACATTTGCTTGCTGCGTAACGATGACTACATACTTTCTGAGTAATGTAGTGTAGCAGGACTTATGATCTGTCATAAAGATGTAAATGTGAAGGACCTGCTTCTCCTCTAAACCAATGTTATATTTCCAACATTCACGTAAACAATCTGGCTCGAGGCAACAGCGTAGGCGTATGTTAAATTTATAAACATCTGAATTCGTTCTACGCACACCATGAAAAATGAATGGGAACATTTGATACCGTTTGTCTTTGCCATAGTGAATTTGCTATTGTAATTTATTTTAAGTACTTCGACAAAAATATTAATGTATATATTAAGTTTTCTGAGTTATATATCGGGCACAGCTATATACGGCCTTTCAAAACCCCATAGTTGCCAGGAATTACATTGTTTGCATGAAGCTCTATTTTAACTCGTAGGTAGCAACTCGTACCTCACTCGGAGCGACTTTGAGTTGCCACAAGGCTGCAAAAACCGGAAAAAAACGAGCCCCAGTAATAGCCAAAGTATACACGAACTATAATACTTTTAATCTCTATTAATACGGCATTATACAAGAACTATTTATACACGGGTTACGTTAGTTAATAATGGCTTTTGCTACATAAATATATGCTGGGAGGGAAGAACGTATGTTTTAATTTTGAATACATATTTTTTTCGTTACACTTGTAAAACCGTTATTAACATACGTGCAAAGAAAACAGCAAAGAAATAAATGGTTTAGCGTTGAAAAGGCTCATACTCTGAATAACAAAATAATGATGAAAACTATAATGTTGACTATGATGTATTTATTTAGTAGTCCTCTTCATATTTTGCTATATATCAAATGAAGTCCTAAGTTATTTTACACATAGTATTACAGCTAGGTACCTTTAAATAATAATAATAAACTTTATTTCGGATTCATGATCCATTGTAGAAAAAAATATTCATTATAAAATAGAAAAAAATAAAAAAAAAATAATATATACAAATATATCAGGTGGCAATGGCCAACCAACGTCGGTACTTTGCAGTCTGCTGCAGGCGGTCTGCCAGACTCATTAGAATGGCGTTTTTACACCTATCAATTCTGGACATAAATGACGCTATCCTTTTACGCTGGATTGCGTTGAAAGTATTGATGCACGCCTCGAAAAATATTCCAGACGCGCTACAGCTCCAGGACAGCCCCATCAGCTGTAAATAATAATGTATGTAGCTCATGAAATGACTTGTATGTTAAATTTCAGAAAGTATATCAACCGAATGGATAAAACTAAGGTTTCATTGTTTGAAACTAACCAATGACGTAATACATCTACTGGAAACTTTGCGGTATGTTGGTTGAATTTACTAAAATAAACTATTAAATTGTGTTATGGAGAAATATTCAATGTGTTAGTTTTCATAGATGTTGATATTTCTCCATAACACGAATAAGATTTATAAAAGTTAATAAAGATTTAGTTGTATGTCCTTTGTTTATATATTTGTATTTAAACTAAATGTGTATCTGTACGAAAACAAAGGAATACTATTTTTGGAGCACCTTGTACTTGTATTAATTGTTCTAAGATTATGAACGGTGAATGATGATTACCTAACTCTAAAATGTGTCAAGTGTTTTACGTTCAATTCAATAAATCAATTGGAGAATAACGTACCGTTACATATCGGTATCTAATTCATAACAATAGAAATGTATTCTTGTGAATATATTCCCAGCTGATTCTCAGTGGTTGAATTTGTTACTGGCATCATTTACATCCATTTCTCTTGATCTCAGAACAAAATGTTTTTTTATTTTGTGCATGGTGTTATGTGGTACACTAAATTATTTTCTTCATTTTTCAGATTCATACCATCGTATATTGTAATTGTCAATCACAAATTGACCTAACACACATGTCGTTTACATTAAGTGTTGGTATCTACTGTTAAGTTTTTGTTCCATCGGTTATATGCATGCCACATAATACTATGGATATAAGCGCATTATTGATTTTTGAATTCATTAAGAAGTCACACCAATTATTTGTTAAGGCATTGGATTATTTCGAGATGTATCTTTATATAGCTAATACAATAATTACAAGAATATTGTACGCCCAATGCCTTACCAAATATATTGGTCTGACTTTGAGCGCATGTTGCTAATAAATGACTTGTTTTTCAACAGTTCAGTTGTTGCTCATCGAGTGACTTAACTCGGGGCGCCGCGTGCGCAACACTTAGGTTTGAATTGTATTTGTAAAATATGTGGGGGAGTCAACACTACGAAGGTAAAGCCGTTACCTTAGACACTACAATAAAACAATGGAGACATTTTCCTGACCCATACTATGATCATTTATATGTTTAATAAAATATTTTTTAATATATATTAAATCTGTCATATAAATTTTCCATTGTGTAGATATACTAAGAAGTCTTAAAAGAAATTACAAGTTGAAGATAAAAATTAATAAAAATGTCTCTATTGTCTCTAAATTTAACAATTAGTGCTCTGTTGATGCGTACACCTAATTTACACGAATATCCAGACATCCAACACGGCACTACTTAGTTTTAAGATCTTTTCATATACAATTTAAAAGTCTATTTTGTATGTGAATCTATTTTTAAATTCTCTTGCACACACTTTAAAAAAAACTAAATTCCCTTTATTAATACAAACTTTGCGTCTCACTTTGCAAAGATTAACATCTCAGAGAAATATTTGAGTTTCACAACATTGTATATTGTACAGAATGTGTGCAAGACTATTTGGCATGTTTGTATCGTGCGCTGAGTTTCAGCATGAGCAGTGAATAACGAAAGGCTGGTGAATGAATGGCACAGGGAGGATTACCTTCTCGGTTTGATCACGAACGGGCCTTCGCGGGCCCAATGGCAGAAGATTGACAAGTTGGACCTACGCAAGTACTTCGATTGCGTGTTGGTGTCTGGCGACCTTCCATGGGAGAAGCCAGACCAGCACATCTTCCTCGAGGCCTGCAAGCTGCTTAATGTGGAGCCCAGAGTGTGCATCATGGTGGGAGATAAGCTTGAAACTGACATTAGGGTGAGTGTTATTGCTGGAAGTATTCGGATGCGTTTTGGTGTCTAGCGGCTTTCCATGAGAGAAGCCAGCCCAGCGAACATTTCACGAAGCTTGAACGTGATCAACATAAAGACCAGGGTCTGCATTATTACCACTATGATGCAGACCTAGGCCAGAAGATAAGCTTGAAACTGACAGTAGGCTGAGATACATTGCTTCTAGAAGTAATTCTATTGTGTTGATATCTGGCGAACTCTTCTGGGAAAAGCCAGTCAAGAACATCTTCCTCTAAGCCTGCAATAACACCTTGTAATCATATCCAAGATTTTTTTTAAATCTTGCATTCAAAGCGAGGCGAGAATACGTATGCTCTATTTCCGAAATTCTGAAGTAAATCCCAAATAGTTAATTTTTTCAGTAGTTAGTATGTAAAGTTTATTAATGAAGAGGGTTTACGCAGAAAGCATGGTGGTAAAGTGTTATGACTAGGGTTGCAACGATTATCAATTTGCCGATAACGTACTATTACCTAAATCAATAATCGGCAATTCCGATGATCACTGTGTGAAACATGACAATTTGTTAACCAAGCAAGAGTATCATTTACAATATTCTTTTCTTTCTTTTTCGAACTAACCAATATCCAATGACTTGTTCCATGTCATAGTAAACTAAAGAACTCTGCTTGCAATGCATAATAGTGAAAAATAATTTGGAATTCAATTAAAAATATTTTTTACTGATTTTAAGGGTCACCAAATACCGAATAAAATGAGCCCGTATTACAACTACTGTGTTTTCTTTCCCATTTCTAAGCTCTCTTAATTTACGGTATACAAGGCAAATGTACGTACGGGCAGGTACGGGTACCTGCAGCAACTGCTTTTTTTTTCGATACAAATAGCTACGCTTACGCTTTTTACCAGTTAATGCATACCTAACGAATTTTAGGCTATTGTGCTATAGTTAGATATATTAATCGGTAATCGGACTGATACTCGCCGATTAATCGTATCGTAATCGGTTGCATCCCTAGTTATGACTTCTCGTCTGACAATCTACATTACCCATGTAGAAGTTCTTACGCCAAGAACATAATACAGCTGTCCTTATAGGCCTATTTCCTTCTAGACCAAACCTGAAGGCACCTGAGATCACATCATCACTTAATCGACACTATTTATCATAAAACATTATCACTTACCGACAGGTGTAAAGCGATTTGACTACCGAGAAAAAATCGTAAGTATTCCACAAAACTATACAACTACCGACAAAAACAATCTTAAGAAAATAAAAGATAAGGAAGTTTTTCTGTTCTCTGGATAAATTACGAACGCTCATGGCTATTCAAATGTTCGTGTTTATTATAGCTCGTAAAGAATTGTGTAACTCCTTAAAATAGCAGAGCAATAAAGAATGATGTAACTGGAAACATCGTTTCCGGTTATGAGAATTTTTAGGAAACTTCGTGTTTTGATCTATTTAGTACTGAAACTGAATATTATAATAATCATTACCTTCATTAAGGCGAACGCTACCGTCTTTGGCGGTATTTTTTTGTTACTGTTGTCAGATCGACTCATCGGTAAAACACGAGATTCGTGTAGAAAGAATGGAAGAAAAGTATTTTATTGGCAAAAAAATAAAGCAATAACTACAATTAACATATAAATTTAAACATAATTGAAGATATGCTAATTTACTTCACAAATAGTATAAAACTTACATTGAATCGGTATTCTTTGACGCTACAAATTGAAAAATATACTAAAAACGTGCTTTTGTAAGGCGAAATTTCAGCAGTTAAATCTGTATCTTGAAATTATTGTTAAGTCGAAAACTCGTAACCCAATTTATTTGCATTTCCCTTGACATTCGAGTTATTGAGATTCCACTGTATTTTAAATTATACTGTATATATATTTAATGGATTTATCTTCGTTACGCGGGTAAACGTTATTTAGTAGAGGTATTTATTTATTATTATATTGATGTCCAAAAACTGACAGCATAATAGGAGCAATGTTATTGTAAGCTCGCGAAAACCTTGATCTTGTGAATAATTGTGAAACCTTGTTGCAAGCGTGAAATCTCACATAGTTATTTTTTCGGTTAGCATGTGTTGGAGCCTCCCGAAAAATAATTTACTTGATTTTTTTTTAATAATTAATTAAAACGGCTTGAGCTTTACAGTATGCTGGAACGGCATTTTGCGGATTCTCGCCAGGCTAAATAGAGCACCATCAAGTTGAAATTCTGTCGCCTAGCGCCTAACAGTGTGTTCCGGCAGCGGTCCTTGAGAGACAGTAAGAAATTACAAGCACATGAGATTCAACTTCAGTTCATGTGTCTCAGAGTTTATGTGCGGTCTGGTATAGGCAGCGTGAAACTTGGTGTGATTTTAGTACATTTGAAGGAAATTAAGGAATACTTAGGTACTCGATAAAAACTAGTAAAGTGCGATGTAAAACTTGGAGCTGACTAAGAATTCTGATATTAAATAAAAAAATGATTTAAATTCATTGCGGAATTTTGTGGAAAACTTATAGAACAAATTGTGTCTTGGAACGAAAATCTTAGACAGCAGACCCGAATTGCATTTAGGTCTTATTATTTATTTTATTAATGAACGGCTACCGATAACCACAGATCTCTCACAGATCTGTTAGCATTTCATCCAATACAATGGCATATTATTAAATTACATAATGATATATATTTCCAAATTGTAAATCAACTCGTGCCTCGTGCGTGTACCTTCACAAGCCCAACAAAATACGGATTAATAAACAGATATCTATAAGTAGTCCCAATTATTGGACTCTGATTTGCCCTTATGTTATGCAACCCTAAAAGATGATTATAACCCGGTTTGATAAAGAAACGTAAGTGGCGCCTCTATACCTCGCCCTCGCACACTATTGCTGTATATATGTGCGAGTGAGAAGTTAAGCGCCATTTTCGTTTCGAATCGTTTCTTTATTGTACCTGTATAACTGGGGATACGTTTTCTAATTGATATAATATTAATTTCAGGGCGGCAAAGACGCCGAGTTAGGAGGTACTGTATGGATCCCACTGCAGAAGGACGAAGAGGCATCTGATTTACCCGACTTCACCATCGATAATGTTACAGAGCTGCCAGAGGTCCTACCCAACTCTCCCAAACTTAGACGCTCTGAAATTTCTAGTAAAGATTGTTGACACAAACCAATTTCAGTCCACAAAAGCTATGAAAAAGGGACTATACGATTCTGCAGACATGTTAGACGACTAAACTATTAAAAGAAAGTTTTCTATTTTGGTCACTCACTTAAAAGTGGTTTGGTCGCCTCACATGTTTTATATAATGGTTGTAATGTAAATATAAATATATATTTTTCTACTCTTCATGGATGAACAGTATTCTTTTTAAGTACAAATTTTATTTGCAGTACAAAATGTATATAATTTTATATTGCGAATCTTGTGTTCATGGAAGTGATAATATTGGGAGTTAGTCGGATTGTAATACTGACATCAACATCTGATTTCAGATGTATATTATTTTTTGTTATTTTTGTTTAAGGAAAAAAATGCTTATTGGACATTTATGAAAAGGAATCGAAAATAGTTGTTGCTGTATTTTTATATGAAAAAAAATATCTAAATATGTAAGTTATTTTGGTTGTTGTAACTGTAATGGCATCTCCTATAGACTGTCTTAAATGTGATATTGATAGATGTTAAAGTAACTTTCGAATACTTCTTTCTCATTGTTATTGTATAATGATTATTTATTAAAAAGAAAACCATTTACGAGGCAATCTCTTGTATGCTTAGCTGTTTAGGGGCTCAAAAAGTGCTAGGTTTATTGTATTTAGAAAAGCATATAAATTAGTTCACATACAAATTTCTTTGGTTCCACAGCCAGGAAACTATACCAGCAAATGTAGTGACGTGAATAAATTTTATGCAAATCTTTAATAAAAATCTCGATTATCCAGACCAAGCATGTTTTAACTACATTACAAAAGTAAGGAAAAATTATAGTCACATGCGAGATTTTTCCTCGTTGTAAAAGTTTAAGGTAATTTTGTTTTCATATTCCAATTGAACAGAATACCCAGAGATTAAAATTATTTTTTAAGACAACATTAAAATTATTTTTTTAAATAATGTGATGACCACTTAACTGACTTAATCTGGATTATCGGGGTTCTACTGTAGGAGACTGTAGTCATATTTTTTGCTAAGAATTACTAATTGTAGCACTTCGTTCAAGTAGTTACAGGGGTATAGATACAATATTTGACTAGAAATACTGACTGAAAACATCAGATATTTTTTTAATGGAATAGATAAGGTATACCTAGTATGATCAAGATTTTTATTTTCGTAAGAGTATCGTAGTGATATAGTATATCAGAGAAAACATTATTAGTTTAGGAATGGTTTATAGAAGCTACTAATTAGTATTTTGTAAATAGTTGTCGTGTTCCTTGTCAATTTTACTTTTAAGTGACTGTCTAATATTTCTCTTCGCTGTTTTAGCCAATATATCATCAGCCAATTTTAAAATAAGGAAATAAAAGCATTATTTTTAATAATTCTGTTTTTCAATAATTATTCTAATTTCTACATACAATACCTATTAACAGTAACTAAGAATATTTATTTTAATAGAAACTATGCAGTTCTCAACATTTTGGCCTCTCTCTTCTCTTGTAGTGCCTTCTTTTGATCTTCTACAATCTTTTTCCTGTCCTGAAGAAATTCACCGTATTCCTGTAATAAGATTAAAACATATGACATAAGATGGGTTAATGAAAAAAAAACGTTTTTAAAGGTCTACATAAACATAATAGTAAAATGATACCATTCTATGTAAGGCACCCGTCCCTCCGACAGTGAGCAAGTAGGGCTATAACGAGTTGGTGAGAAGCGCATAGTTTTATCGCAGACCACGACACGACAATATCCTCACACGCAACACTGATCCACACTGTAGAGCAGAGCAACTGATATATATCCCTTACTACCAATTGAGAATCTGTCGGCGGGATCTCTGACCTGACGGTCACAACTTTTCACTGGAAAATTCGAGTTTTATCCACTCGTGGTTACACTACACTTGTGACTGAGACAAAGTAGTGGAGAGAAAGTTCACGCCGCACAGTGAAAATTCAGCGATGAATTAATCACATAATGTATTGACTGATCATGAAAGGCTTCCATTCTACCTTCACTATGCATACAGCTAAAGTGCCACTAACAGCAGATGCTGGTAGATGCTTGCACATAAACAGCAGCATCCGCATTAATCGATGCTCATTTTATTGCTGATATTCAGGTCGTGACATAACCTTTAAAAGTGGCGCCGAGCACCGGCGGCTGATAATCTGCTGATCCTGATATTCGTAACAACTCTGTTTCACAACTCAGAATCATGTATACATTCTAGCAAAATATTTGTTTTACTACGAAATAAATAATAGTATATTATGTGTAAGTAACCGTAAAACAAATGCAATTACATAATTCAGACCAAAAATAGTTTTTTTAATAAGAAATCACAAAAAAGTATAGTATCAATAAATTCATTTTAGTTATAACTCAAAACATGATTATTGAAGGTTCAATATGAAGAGTGGAAAGTACCATTTAGTAATTAATTACAATTTTCTTTTGTGAAAACCAATGCATTGTGTAAAGAAAAAATCGGATTTTCTAGTAACTAGCATTTTTTTTAATGCCAGATAGGTTAGCTTTTGACCACTATCTCACCTGATGGTAAATGGTGATGTGGTTGAAGGTGTTAAACAGGCTTAACCTAGAATTACTGACTCTCAAGGACAGCTGTGGGAACACACCGTTAGGTGCTTGGCAACAGATTTTCTACTTGAGGGTGGTTGCTAGCCAGGCGGGCATTCGCAAAATGCTCTTTCACCATGCAGCAAAGCTCAAGCCCACGGCGAGATTCGAACAATGGGCCCAAAGCGCGGCAGTCCATAGCCAGTGCCACTGAGCCATCACTGCATCAAAAGTATAAAACTGCATGACGCCAAAGCCTTCACAAAGATTAAAATATTTACCTTAGCATTTAATTCTTTCACAACTTCTATGCCACAAGTTCTGGCAGTGGATACCAACATGTTGCATATTTCCTCTAGTGATTTCCATTCAAGTGGTGGGTCTTGTTGCTTGATCTTTGCTATTTCATATACATGTTTAAGTGTTATTTTACCGGATGTCTCTTTCACTGAAATATACAATACAATTTATAAATACTAGGTTGAAATTTTATTTCAAAAATGTAATCACTTAAACTGAGATACTCAAGAATCAGCAAAATAGAAAACATTAGATCTAGGGGAGGTGCAAATCGGGCTACCCTCCACTTGCAGCAGTTTCAGAGGAGATTTATGATATGGTATGATTAAAAATAAAAAAACTTGCTCTGTAGATGCTGATAAGAGATTTGCAGTGTTAACATTTCAGTGCAATAATGCAATTTTAGTTAAGGGTTCTTATCTTCCCATTCATGAAAAATTAGAAACATTTTATATTTGAGCTTTTTTAAGTAATTTCAAATGATGGAGAGGGAGCACCACTATCAGGTTTCTGCCCCTAAGTTCCAAATAATCATAGATCCAGAGCTATATATACCTTCCTGTATCAGGATTCTGCATCACAAACTGAAGATTGTTTTTGGTTATAGCTTGTTTTATTCACATAATAAAAATCACAATGGGATTTCAATATTTTTGTTGTAAAGATGTTGATGATACTTGTAGGATACATAATTTATGTAGTAATTCAAATTCCTAACTAGTTTAATTTTCAGTTTTTTTTTTTATTATGAAAACAATAAAGATCTAAAGATTGAACTGGCTCAATAAAATATTGTTTGACCCATTTCATTATAATTATGAAACTGAACTAAATGCTTTCACTATTTTAACCAGAAAAAATAATAAATCTTAAACTAAAACTTAAAACTGGTTAATGACCGAAACCAGTTTGAAAATTCAACCAGTGGTGTCCAATCCCTACAACATACTATGAAGATGAATTATGATGATATTTCAGGTCTGTAAGTTATTCCCTTTCTTTCTTTGTTTTGGCTTTTATCGTTGTTTGACTATATTCTGCCAATGTCAAAGTATGTATATAATCCTGTAACACTTAGACAGACTAGAGACATTAAATAACCAAAAAATTCTTAATCTTAGCGCAATATTTTAGCAATCACATTCAACCAAAAACCAAGTAAATAGAAATTATACATGAAATATAACCAAACTATGCTATGATATAATATTATCTGAATACAAATATGGAAACATAATTATAAACTATTCAAAGTAAACATACCAGGTTCCATAGCGCCTCTACTAATACCAGCAGCTTGCTTCAAGAAGTATGATGCAGGAGGCTGATGAATTATCAGTTGATAAGATCTATCTGCATTTACTTTAACTCTTGTTGGTAAGGGTATTCCTTGTTTTATATTGGACGTTTTCTCATTGAAATCTTTACAGAATGCTGCTATGTTAATATTTCGCTGAAATGATACAATTTTCAATATAGTAGATAAATAAAGAATTCTTTTTGGCTCGTCTTTAGAATTGGTATACACCACAATTCTTTTTTTTCAGATAGATATAGTTATTTTAAATATTCACACGAAATTTTATCTCCCGGAAATCAATAGTTTTTGCGAAATAAATTATTGAAGTTTTAATTGTACATGGCATAGCCTAATGGATTCAAGATACCGCCAATTATTCAGGTGGCTTAGATTAGGTTGTATGGTGTGACAGACCCAAATCGGAGAACCCACCTTCCAAACAGTCTTGTCTGCCCTACCCCTCAAGTGTTTTAAATAAGCCAGAGGCGCGGAGGGGGAGGGGCGCTAGTCTACAAGGCATTGAGAGTACGCTGTGACGAGGTAGCGAGAAGATTAAAGCGCTGCGTACCCACAGCACTGGAGGTGTCATAGAATTACTTCACTTCTAATAAGACATTTTTGTCTTATGCCTAACCTTTTTTTGTTGACGTTTTAGTGCCTGTGATTTGTGACTAATTATTTTGATGAAGAAGAACCTAATTTTGAGAATTTTCATTAGTATTAAAAATCTTTGGTTCTGTAATCCCCTCCCTTCAGTGGGGAATATTCCGCCCTCTCTCCCCCTAACCACAATATGTAATATGTACTAACATAATATACTATATCTAACTAAAGTCCTTTCAGTGTATGTAGGTATAATTATTTTTTAAATTATTATTATTTAAAAAAATCCGGTACCCCACACCCCTCCGGAGGAATGCTATACCTACCCTCTGCCCCCTCCACCCCTTTCTATAGTAGGTATGTATGTATACTGTTTCTAAAGTCCTTCCTTCATTTTATTTATGATACGTAAAACAACATTGCCTGACACTAAACATTCGGTCCATAAAAAGTTAGTATATACTGAAGGTACATAAAAAGGTTATTTAAGAAATTTATGTAAACAAGTATTTTAGTCCTTATGAAATGGTCAAAACGCATGCGCATATGTGTAGGATCATGACGCTGCTTCCTTTTATTATAAGTTCGAAACTTAGTAGTAGATACTTTAGGATTCAATACTGACCTGGCCCAGCATAGGCCCCAGAGGAGGGCCAGCAGCAGCCATTCCAGCCGGAATATTTGTTCTCAACTTTGATGAATGATCTACCTTATCTGCTACTTTCTTCATAGATTTCAGACGAGCGACGGACTTCGACATACCTAGCGTTTCGTTTATTTATTTACAAAATGATTGAGTGTGCGATATATAAAATTTATTCATGTGAAAAAAATCAAAAAAACAAACTTTGATAACCTGTGCCATAACCATAGGATGTAATCTGTGACGACCATAGGTAAGAAAGATTGGATCAGCTGTCCATAGGTAAGATTAGATCAGTGTATCATGGTAGAATGAATATTTACTAGGCCGCGTTCCAAGCCTCAGAATGTAGTTGTTTGCTTGCTTAACTTACCCCACTACAATCTAATCTAACTACACGCAAATTTACACCCAGGCACATACATTATAATCTCACCACATCTATTCACTCTAATAACCTCACACTTACACACAACACAAACACTCATACGCACGCATTCATACACACATCATATACTATATATTATATATACATATATAAATTATATACACATATAAGCTATATAAATTCAGTAGTATATAACTTTTATTTTGAATTTGTTAGCGTCTAAGTAGACTATGTATTATTTACTAATTTTGTACATACGAAGAGAATGCAGAATTTACAACACAAAAGTACATCTTAGTGTCAAAAAATGGCAAAAAATACGGATGGGTAATTAGCAACAATCGCCTAGAACCCCTATGGTATGGGTGGAAGGTGATCCAACCCCGTAGAGTCCGTTACAATAAATAATTCAGAGGACAATGATATTGATCAAACATATGATAGCACAAACGACGAAAGTGATTGCAATTTTTGATTCTTGATTTGAAAATGTATGATGTTTATGGACTTTGTATTTTGCACCTTACCACAATGTTCGAAAGTAGTTCTTGTCGTCATCGTAGCCAATTCGATTTTTTTGTTGATTTGTATCTATATAAGTATTGTTCTTAGTTGGACATTTACAGTCAATGGCTATTGAACCATTATTAATTCAACTTTGACCATATTTCGGTGAATTAGAGTGATCTCCGGTGGTTGAGCCTACAATAAGTCTATATTTTAAGTAGGTAATCGGCAAGATTTGCATGCCCGTAATTTGGATAAATGTGTCAGATTTAATAATTTTCTCATTACCTAAATAACTCACACATCATGCAACAAATTTTCATTTAATTTAAAACCACATATTTCAGATAACTATAATGAGCACTTTAACTAAGTTTTGATTATTGTTAAATTGGAAACCTGTTATTGTACTCGTGGTGTATGTTATTCAATTTTATACCTATATACATTACTAACACTACATTTTTTGTTTTATTTAATTATTTGATGAAAAACTAGCTAATATTTATACATTTTATAAATTGTAAACCTGTTATTGTACTCGTGGTGTATGTTATTCAATTTCATACCTATATACATTCCTAACACTACATTTCTTGTTTTATTTAATTATTTGATGAAAAACTAGCTAATAATTATAAATTGTATAAATTGGAAATCTGTTATTGTACTCGTGGTGTATGTTATTCAATTTTATACCTATTTCAATTCCTAACACTACATTTCTTGTTTTATTTCATTATTTGATGAAAAACTAGCTAATACATATATTATATAAATTGTAATTCTGTTATTGTACTCGTGGTGTATGTTATTCAATTTTATACCTAATCATTCCTAACACTACATTTCTTGTTTTATTTAATTATTTGATGAAAAACTAGCTAATATTTATAAATTTTATAAATTGGAAACCTGTTATTGTACTCGTGGTGTATGTTATTCAATTTTATACCTATATACATTCCTAAGACTACATTTCGTGTTTTATTTAATTATTTGATGAAAAACTAGCTAATATACATACATTTAGAAAAAAGTTACTATTTAAGTTTAAGTGAAATTATGCTGCCTACCTACTTCAAATGCTATAACTAAGTTTTGGCAAGTTTTGACCTGGCAGACCTTTTAATCCATTATCAGGGGTTTCTTAGCTATTATTTGGCGCAAGTTACTGGGTACTCGATGAGGTAGGTTGAGCGTATCGGAAGGGCATATTTTTGGAGGTCTGCCAAGTACTTCCGGCAGGGTGGGCAATGGCAGACCAACTTTTTTTAAATAATGAATCAATGGTTACCTATTGTCATCACCTTAATTCGGGTACCACATCAGGTAATTATCACAAACAAATTACGTCAAAAAATATTTATCATTTCTATGACCCGGCAGGATCAGCTCTGGCAGACCTAATTTTTTTTTACGTTTTTAAGTGTCGGTTAACGATCTAAAGATAGCCTATTAGGGTACCCGATGAGGTAGGTATTTTTGAAACCGGTTCTCGCACTATAGGCAAATGTTTCAGATGATATTTTTAGAGGGTTTTTCGGGGGTTTTTGATACGTAACCAACCAAGTATCAAAAACCCCGTAAAATCGTAAAATCTGACTATACAGGAAAGCGACCCGTGCATGTACCCCATGGTGGGTGAAAGGTCGGTGTGACGGGTGACCCACAGGTTTGACCCTCATGTTTTTGTCTGTGGCTGGGTAGAACAGCTGTCAAATGCTGTCAGAAATGAGAATGTCATTTTTGAACAGGTCATGTCACCAAAGTGGATGTCATGTCACCCACCTCCACCATTGCTGCGCTGTAAAGAAAACAAAAACTATATGACCGATTAAAATAGCGCAAAATTATATCTGAAACAAATATAAGTACATGTAGCTATACAACCGTAAAGTAATTTAGTATTAATCTTGTACTGAGGGTCTACAGGCTCAACTAAAAATGTGTATTGTTTCGTGAAGTAGGTATGTATTGTGATCAGGCTGCAAATAATTTATAGTTCAAGATGTGGTCGTTTTTCTCTCGAGATCCGACGAAGGATTTCCCCTACGAAGTCGGGGACCCTGTACCTGCATTGGAGGATAAGAGCGTGTGGTCTTTGCATAAAGGAAAAAAGAGAGGAACGCAAGATGAAGTATCTATTTTCCTATTTGACGTTCAGAAAAATTCGGAGACTCAGTTTGACATAGCAAAGGCCTCGCTCAAGAGACTGAAGACTATGAGACACCCTAGCCTTTTACATTATTTAGATAGCTGTGAAACTGAAAAATTTTTGTATGTAGCTACAGAATATGTAGAGCCTTTAGCATCACACATAGAAAGTATGACATTAGAAGGACTACAGAAAGATTTGTTTCTTGCTTGGGGCATATTCCAAATAACTGTAAGTATTACAAGAAATTTTCCTGCACTTAGAATTTCATTCAATGGCTTTGTAACTTTCCAGTTGTGTAATGCTACTAAACTGTTCTAATGTATTTTCAGAGAGCCTTATCATTTCTTAACAATGATGGAAACATGAGACATAACAATGTCTGCTTGTACTCTGTGTTTGTTACCCTTGCGGGTGAGTGGAAACTCGGTGGCTTTGAGTTCCTCTCATTACAGGGACTAGAGACATCCAATGCCATACCAATAAAGATTTTACCTGCACTTGAAATATATGATCCACCTGAAAAGAAAGACTCTAATAAATTAAAAGCTGTCACTAAATGGTAAGTACAGTCTCTAGTTCATTCTGTTTCATTTACCCTTCATCAGTAGCCTTCAGGATCCTAGTTAGACTAAAATCTGTGGTAACAAAGATACTAGTGGCATACACAGTGACCCTTAGTATTTTATTCTGGCTGTTATTATTTAATCAAATAATAACAGCCAGAATAAAAGTATATTTAATCTAAAAATTTCACTTTTGATGATCATAACAACAATAAACTTTATAATTATCTCGCATACAGGGTTTATACTGTAAATGCTTGAGCAAGAAAATGTTGGATACCATTTTGCATAGTAGGCCTAACACTCAAACTCAAAATTAACCTTGGCATACCTGGATTGACAGACTGGCAGACTTGGATATCTCAATTATTGCAGGGACCTGAAATAATAAAAAAAACATCATATCTTTTTAAATACAAAGTTAGGTGACCTGTCACACATAGAAACTTCAGTTTATACAATATCTATGACAACTATATCTCCTACATGCAGTCTGAAACTGACTTCCTTATGACTAAAACATTCATAAAGTGATTTGGGAATATCTTACTGCTTTGAAATTTTAGATGTTGCACAAAGTTGCATAAACATTTTAAATTCTCAGGAGATAGTAATTATTATTAATATTTATCATTCATTATTACATAATGAAATTAAATAGTTAATCATTTCATGCCTATAATGTTTTTTTATACCGTTAGCCTTTGTAGTTTGTACACCATCTCACGTGATGGTAAGTGATGATGTTCTTGAAGGTGTTGTGCAAGCTAACCTAGAGTTACTGCTTCTCAAGCACAGCTGCCGGAATACAGATTTTCTACTAGAAGTTGATAGCTACCCAGGCAAGCATTTGCAATAATCCTCAAGATAATGACTGAGACTGATGTGTACTGGCTTAATATGTCCTCTGAAGCACCAAAGTGCTAAGTAGTAGTTACCTATCCAACTCAAAACTGTAGGGGCGTTAATCAACTTAATTGATTGGTTATGAATGAATGAGCAAGCAACACAAAGAGCATTTTTTATGAATGGTTTATGTTTTTAATGTATTTTAATCAAATTATAGTTATTAAAACTTATATATTATTTACTGCTTATGATGTAATTGTTGTTTAATTCCAAAAAAGCATATTAAAAAGGACCAGTTATGTTTTTCAATATTAACATAACTGTTGCTGTCTGAGTAGAAAATAGTATTCATATAATTTAAAGTTAAAGATGTGTATAATATCGTCATGAACCTGTAAAAGATCAGATAAAGCAACATTGATAACTGAAAAAATAGGCTGGTGGTTATTACTGGTAATTTAAAATAGAAGAACACCAACATTACCAATACTGTTAAGGAACCTAACTCACATGTGTGTGTTATATGAAAATACTTTGAATGTTTTGGGCAGACTTATTAGCGTTTGAATTATAGCTTTAATGCTGTATTAAAGCTCAAATTTTGATTGTATAATATGGAGGCTATACTAGTAAGTTATTATTAGCTACATTTATCATATCTCTATATGAACTACTTCATACTACTAAAACTTTTAGCATTACAATCCAAAATGATGATTGGTTTGGTGATTTTTTGGTTTTTGTCCAAAAATAAAATGTTTGATCAAAGAATATATTAATATATGTCCATGAAACCTCTTTATAGACACATTTTTTATATAGATCTTAATGTATGATGGTTCTGAAATCTTTGATAAGATTAAAACTTATTCCACAATAAGATAATGGGTTACATAGCAATAATCTATATTATAAAGGTAACTTGTTTAATCTAAGATCGCATTGTATTATTTCAATAGTTGTAGTAGTGCATCTTTACTGTGTTTAATTTTTTTTTTTTATATTTTCTGCTCATAGTTTTGCCTTTAACTACA
Organism: Plagodis dolabraria; assembly: GCA_963854805.1. Classification (NCBI taxonomy): domain Eukaryota; kingdom Metazoa; phylum Arthropoda; class Insecta; order Lepidoptera; family Geometridae; genus Plagodis; species Plagodis dolabraria. The sequence goes on along the minus strand of OY978459.1, from coordinate 12,293,620 downwards.
ATGTCAACTGATGGTAAGTGACAATGTGGTTGAAGGTTTAACCTAGAATATTTTGATTAGTGCACTCTATCATTCTCTATGTTCATGTGGAAATTTTACTACCAATCGCTGTACCCACTACACAATTGGAAGACGCAACATTTTCACGACTTTATCACTGAGTCATAATATTTTTTTAACCATTATCAATTATGTTCTAGTTCAACAGATATGTGGGGCCTCGGTTGCCTCATCTGGGAAGCATTTAATGGGCCGCTCAAAACTCAGCCAGCACTCAAGACTACTGATAACATTCCTAAGCAACTTGTCACACTGTACTGTGAATTGGTCAGTGCAAATCCAGGTTCAAGACCAAACCCTGCTGATATAATTACTAGGTATTAATTTCATATATGTAGCCATGATGTTGTAATATTTGATGCTTAAAATAAAGATATTGATTTTGCCTGCCCAATCAATTGACGTTTACCTCAGGACCTATTTCCATTGTTTTAAGTAAGGTTGAAATTAAATCATCAAAAGAGGGCTCTACACCTTCCCCAATTCTTACCGCCCCTTAAATCGATTGGCGTTAAACTATAGTCATGCCAAATATCTTAAGTGATAGTTCCGCCAAAATTTCTTGCTAGCTGTCGCGGCGGCTCATCTGTCGACTATATATAAATATTTGTTATTATTATTTAATATCATCCCGCATTACAACTTCAAGAGAAAAACGTTAAACGAATTCATAATTTTCTAGGTGTCGCAAAATTGGCGGATACTTCAAAAACGATCTTATAGACACGATGCTGTTTCTCGAAGAGATACAAATCAAAGACAAAGTGGAAAAGGGCAAGTTCTTCTCTACTCTCAGTGCATACTTGGACAACTTCCCCGAGCCTGTGTGTGTTCATAAAATTCTACCACAGCTGCTCACTGCTTACCATTACGGCGATGCTGGCTCGGCTGTTCTTGGACCCATGTTTAAGGTAAATATGAATTCGTAGTAAATCTCCTCTTTATTTATGACGCTTTTATTAGTCCACCTTGCATCTATGTACTGGAATTAATGGGTCTGAATTTCACCATCATGAAACTTTAAATTTGCAATTGTCTATTATTTCTGATGACAATACAAATAATATCGTACTATCTAGTATGTTAGTATTGTTCAAGTGAATGAGCCTGAAAGTAGACTTGAACCCTTTAACGTAACAACAGGTCTTGACCGTGTTTGGTCTTGTTAAATTCGTTTTATAGATGCACTCTGACTCCGGGACAACCATGTTGCTATAGTCTCTCTATTTTGCTGAATTATTTTTTTTGTAATTAACATTCAAAATAACGGCGTAAACGCCAAATTTGAATGTTTACTTGATGAAGGATATTCAGGATGCGATATAAAAGGACCGAACATGTTCGGCCTTACCATCAGGTGAGATAATGGTCTAAGGGTAGCCTATAACCTGTGTAATAAAAAAAAAGACCCAATAAGTAGAACAAGTTGCCAGGCCAAATGTATTCTGTTTAGAATTAGATTTAGAATGCATGATTGAGAATACGAATGTTAGTATTACTGTTACATGGTCTATGAAGTAAGCATTACCACAGCAAAACGTTGTATTTTAAGGTCATCAAAATTTCATTATAAAACAAGCTTTTCATTAACTATGCTAATTTCTTCGTTATATTAGTATTTAATTAACTTTTTCAGTTAGGAAAACTACTAGAAGATGCTGAGTACCAAAAGCAGATCGTTCCGTGCGTGGTGAAGCTGTTCGCGTCGAACGACAGGACGACGCGGTCGCGGTTACTGCAGCAGTTGGATCAGTTTATATTACATTTGCAGAATAACACTGTAAGTGAACAAAAAGAGGGAAGAATAGTAACATGCTGAAACAAGGGAGTTTTCTTTCAGTGCTTGTTTGTTCTCATAAAAGTGTTGCCACATACCTCCTACCGATTTAAACCTGATTAAAGCCTGATGCGTTTGCACTCGCCAAGTTGCCATTACCTATCTCTCTTCTTTTCTTAGCTGTGGTTTCATGAATAACGGTTTCGCGTTGACGGCGGTCGACTAAGTTTCGGCCGCGGGTGGTGAACGTATCGTCTGTGTACCGCGCGATCCTCCTGTAGTCTTACCCTGCACCCCTATAGCGTAGCGGGCGTATTCTGAGATGTGGTCCGCCTATAGTTTCCTTGGTTGAGTAGTTTCGGGCTGAAATGTATAGCTTGAAAATTGGGTATCTCTGTCGCAACTTTTTGTATTTGTTCTTATAGCGGCAACATAAATACATCATTTGTGAAAATTTCAACTGTCTAGCTATCACCGTTCTTGAGATACAGCCTGGTGACAGACGGACGGACGGACAGCGAAGTCTCAGTAATAGGGTCCCATTTTTACCCTTTGGGTATGGAACCCAAAAATTATAGTTATGTTACTAAAACTGATGAAATCAATTTGATGTGACACAGGTAATTTGCGTTTCATTACCTTTTACAATCATCTATGAGTAAAGAGCTGTGGCTAAGTGCGGGCCGCGCCACTCCCCGCTTTAATCATATTTATTCGTATTTATTAGATTTTTGCTTACTATATTAAGTACCTAACGCTTTAAAGTGAAAAAATTAGCAAACACAAGCTATATGTGTATATTAGGTATGGGTTAATAATGGGCATAGTAGGTATAACCAATAATATTGCTTATCGGTTTACGTCTTCTATAGTATGGGTCAACAAAAACTATTAGGTACACATATTCCTAAAGCTAATGAAATTCCATTATGATTTGATAAAGGAAATACGCGTTTTTTTTCAATCTTTTCCACGCCTGAGCCATTTAAATTTATCGGATGAATAAGTTGTGCTGACAAAGATACTTCGTGTTATGGGTAACAAAAAATTATGTAACATTTTTGAATTGTTTTCGAGATATACGATTGTTTAAAGTATCGAAGCCTATCTATATACGTCATTTTGACAAAAAATCCAAAATTGACAAAAATTATATATGGAATTATCAAATCTGCTCACAAAATTTCACGAGAATCGAAATCCTCTACAGGTGAGAAATCCCACCTGTAGAGGATAACAGCCGGAATACGAAAGATTTTTTATGTAAGCTGATGTAATAAGACAATACATTTCAAATTATATCACATACATAAAATTATACTATGACATAGACAAATACAAAGCAGGCAAAGGCGAATTAGGGTAGCTTAAATTTGGCTTATAAATATCAACTAGTGTTCGTCATTCCTAAGTCAACTTCAAGGTTCATAAGTCGTATCGTGTCTAAGTGTTTTCGTGATATTTCATACTTTTAGTATAGGTATATAGTTATATAGGTATCTCACTTTATAGGTTTCAGTTCTTAGTAAATGGTTCCGTTATATAAATTTCAGGTAAATGATCAAATATTCCCACAAGTGGTGCACGGTTTCCTAGACACTAACCCAATAATTCGCGAGCAAACGGTCAAGTCCATAGTGCACCTCGCTCCGAAGCTCAACTACAACAATCTCAATGTTGAAGTGCTCAAACATTTCGCTCGACTACAAGCTAAGGACGAACAAGGTGGTATAAGGTAATTAATTTTCTTATTCAAGACAATATTCTGGTGCTCTTAACTGCGTTAGTCGGTCATGAAGTTAATATTTTTAAATCCGAAATTCAAGCAAATGGTCAAATAATATACCTCGCTTCGTAACAACTACAACAATCTCAATGTTGAATTGCTCAAACATTCTGCTTGACTACAAGCTATATATATAAGGTAAATGGTCTTTGATTTATTTCAGCTTATATTATCTTTATAAAATACAAAAATTATTCAGCTGCACCAATGACAAAATAATTCTAGTGTTTTATAAATCTTTCTTGAACTCATTTGTCACATACATGGAAAATTCACGTGGTTATTGGGGTCCATTAGAGCTGAAAGAACAATTTTAGGCTCCTAAAAAGTAGTTAATTTTTATTAATTAGCAGCTGTCCTTGAGAGCCAGTCATTCTAGGTTAAGCCTGTTAACACCTTCGACCACATCATCACCTACCATCACGTGAGATTGTGGTCAAAAGGCTTACCTATCAGCAATAAATAAAAAAAAAATAAAAAAAAAAGTATATGAATAGAACAGACAGTGTCATAAAGATATGAGCTTTATTAGCATGTGTTCATTATTCTTATAACCATTCATAGAACAGATATAGGACAAACTAATTCAGGTCAAGTACTTTGTGTATTTGTTTTGCTTCAGATCAATTGGGGTCGTGTTATTCACTTTATTTTGTGTGCTAGGCAAGCATGTATATAAATATCGGGATCATATTACTAGTACCTTTAGGTAGTTGTAAATTTTATGTAGTGTTTTATTTAAAATATAATCAATGCTAACAATATGTTCTTCATTTGGCTGTACGGCTTAAAAGTTAAGTATTTTAAAAAATATGGCGTTTGGTTAGTAATATCTTAAAAACTATGTTAGTTGTCTAGACATTGAGTACTCAATGAATAGTTCTATGATAAATATGAATTGTAAAAGTACAAGTAGGTATAAGCCCTACTAGCTTTCCAGCCGCGGCTCTGCCCGCGCGTATTTCTATAATCGCGCAAAACCATTAACATCTTTTTGTGTTATCCATTAAAAGCTATTCTATGTCCTTCCCCAGGTCTAAAACTTTTTCCATGCCAAATTTCATTCAAATCGGTCGAGTAGTTTCAAGTTTATTTAATCATTCAAATCTTTCGTCTTTATAATATTAGTGTAGATTATTAATTAAGCACAAGTTGCATTTTAGGGTTGGTCAGGTAGGTGGGGCAAATCAGAACGCAGCAGAAGCAACATAAACAGAGTCCAGCGCTCACAAATAATTGTTATTGAAATATCGTCATACTTTAATAATATTTCATCGATTGATGTTTTGTGTATCAGCACAGGTATCAGTGAAATTACATTTGTGTGAGCTTACGCGACTAAGATGCTCTATTATAAATGGATATAAAGGGTGTAATCCGTTTTGTTCTTACAATGAGTACGTAAGGATGTAGCTATTATTAATATATAATACAGAATAATAATATATATGATATAATTATATATTCTGCTCACATGTTTCAGAACGAACACAACAGTCTGCCTCGGCAAGATAGCGGCACACCTGCACCCACAGATCCGACAGAAAGTTCTTGTATCGGCATTTGTTCGGGCGACTCGCGACGCCTTCCCACCGGCGAGGCAAGCCGGAGTTCTCGCTTTAGCTGCGACCCAACAGTACTTCCTGTTAGCCGAGGTCGCTAACAGAGTACTGCCGGCCCTGTGCCCACTCACTGCTGATCCGGAGAAACAGGTATTGTATCAAATTCATTTAAAATATTTGTGATTATTAAATATGGATGACCATACAGTAAAGCATAAGCATCATGCTATTAATTTTATTTAGATTACCTTTTGATAGCAACCTTTTCGATAATGTCACATTCCGTATTGATGCGTCATCATGAATCTGAACTCCTTGCCAGGTCCCACACCGCTGCCATTGCGCGAAATGGTTGATGGGTTCGCACCAAAGCGCCCTACACTTGTGCTACGGGACAGCTGAAGTGTAGGCTGATTTGTCACGCCAGCCTTAATTAGGTCATCCGTCGGGCTGTTGTGAGTGTTGACATTCCATCGGTCCTTGAACCCAATGGAATGATGCGGGATGACGGCAAAAGGCCATATGGATTGCGTCTCATTCCCTCGATGACTTTAAAATAGGATGCAACATGCTTTGCACATGCGTTCACTTAAGTACCGTCTCATTTATCAGAGTTCAGGCTGGTGGTGCCGCTTTCAAAACTAAAAAACCTTAAGGCTAGGATATTCGAAATCAACCTATTTTTGATTCAACCGTAAATAATGAAATATTCATTATTTTGATCTGAAAAAAATATATGTTGTAGTTCAATATGCTTGCTAAATTATTTTCTGGTTCAAAACACGATAATTACAACTTCACTCGATCATAAAAAATCACGAAAAGAGAGAAATTTTGATCGTTTTTTAGGTCATACGTATAATATATTAATCTTTTACTATAAAAAAATATGTCAAAAAACAGGCAATGATGTTTAGAAGAACATTTTGTGGTTACTTTTTCTCAAACCGGTTTATTTATTTTTAAATACAATATTATATAACAGAGCAGCGCCCCGTCTGGCTTGATTCAGTCGTCTGTGAGACGTGTCTGAGGTAGGACCTGTGTCGCTTTTGCCGACTCGCTGCATTCCGTCACTAATCGATCGCTTTCCTGTTAGAGTTATTCGTTGTACTTGCAGTTTTAAAAATGTAGCTCATTTTTACGTTTTTAATATCACAGTATACACGTAACAGAAGTGTAACTAATAAACATAGGTAGATTTTTTGCAGTTTCTTTTACTTTGGTTTCCGTTTAAAGATACTTAGATCTAAAGGAGTATTTACAACAAAAAAAAAACATGAAGAATAAGTACTTACATACCTAACTTTAAACTCGGTATTTTTGACCGAACGAGAACTTAGTTCGTGCGAGTTGCTTCAATTTAGAAAAAAATGCTTTGTTATGTCCGGATGTTCTCCTCTACAGGTCGCATTTCTTAACCGATTTCGACGAAATTTTGGGAGCAGATTTGATAATTCAATAATTTTTTTTAATCAATTGAGTTTTTGGTTTTTTTTTCAAAATGACGGAGATATACATTATAAGGTGTTGAAAGTATGGACGCCTGCGCTAACTAAGTACTAAGTAGAAAATCTGTCGCCAAGCACTTACCTATCGATGAGTTCAGCTATGTGTCCTTGAGAACCAGTAATTTTGCGTGGTGGTAGAGGATTATGCGAATGCGCGCCTGGCTAGCTACTACCCTCAAGTAGAAAATCTGTCGCGCATTCGCATAATCGTCTACCACCACGCAAAATGTAGAGGAACACACCGGTTAGTGCTTGGCGACAGATTTTCTACTTGAAGGTAGTAAGCTTGCCAGGCGCGCATTTGCATAATCCTCTACCACCACGCAAAATAACTGGTTCTCAAGGACACATAGCTGAACACATCGATAAGTGCTTGGCGACAGATTTTCTACTTGAGGGTAGTAGCTAGCCCGGCGCGCATTCGAAAAATCCACTACCACCACGCAAAATTACTGGTTTTCAAGGACATATAGCGTAACAGACCGGTAAGTGCTTGGCGACAGATTTTCTTCTTGGGCGTGGTAGCTAGCTAGGCGGGCATTATGCCTTACCACCATGCTACCCGCCATCAAGCTACCACTCTCAAAGAAAAAATCTGTAGCCAAGCACCTAGCAGTGTGTTACACTGAAAATCCTATTTGAAACTAATAATGTTATTGTTCCCACTTCCCATCATTCATATCAAATAATATAGGTACGTGCTAATAAACTCTCCCCCCCGCAGCGTATCGCGCCACCGCATAACCGCACCCCCGCCCGCCTGCTGCACTCTCATTGACTAACAAAAAATACATATACCGAAATGGAATTTGGTAATCGTATCGCAATTATGCTAACAGATATACCTGTTACCCTTATTTCATTACGGTATTTACCGAAATCGTATCGGTAAATACCCATACCGTAATATGCCTGCTACGTGGCTGCTTACATGTGCTCACCCTAGGTACATTTTAGAATCGTATTTCTACGGGCAAAGTGTTATTTTTTTTTATCTTATTTATCAGTTATATACAATAACAAAATAAAATAATTCCTTTTTATAAATTATAATATTAGCATCGATTAGTTAGTTGTATTTCAGAATACCTATGCCAAACTAAACTTACAAATCATTGAAAAGTATGCAATAACTTGTTAAAAGTCGGTACCATGCTCATCTAAAATACTCTATTTTCAAATTCCGCAAGTTATTTCATACTAATTATACATTTACTCTACAGACGACCACATGCCATAATTAAATTTTTCAGCTACTTGCTACGTATGGGTAACAAAAATAATAAAATAAATAAAGTCTAGTCCATTATTCGCCGTTTGTTTCGGTTAGGTAGGTTTGTTACTTATTTCGTTTACGAGCTAAAGACCATTGACTTACGGACGGACATACAGACAGACATCGGGAACTCATAAATATGCGCTCCATTTTGCGTTTTGAGTTCGGAACCCTAAAATATATCCGAACCAAACCTAATAAAAATAGGTACGTATTGTGAAACGCATATTTTTATTCTATAAGCGAATAAAAATGTTCACAAGAACAAAACAATTATTTAGATGCAGTTCTGGATTTAGTAGCAGATACCTAAAGTTGATCAACTAATACACTGTGACGCTAATAGCGTGCGGCTGGGGACATCGAGCGAGCGACCTGTCGCGCGCTGTGCGACTAGAGCGCAGCGCTACGTAGTGTTAATAACCCGCAACTCTCGGACACTAAATTTGCCTACTGATTGAGAATATAATAGCCTTAACGGCGCAAAACGTAAACTTAAAAAAGAACATATATTTGTCTTGTTTGAGGTGAAAACTTTGGTTCCATGAGATGGGGTCCTCGTGAAACCAAATCTAACCCATCAACTACTTTGGGACTTGACAAAACGTTTGGTGTAGGCGACATGTGAACAGAATACTGGCTTGTTATACCTACAGTGAGGTAGGAAGCAGGGTAATTGCAGCCAGCAGCCTTAGCGCTTTTCTCTCCGTAAGGGGCTTATTAGATTTTTAGTTCAATATTTTTACTCTAATTTATATTTGACTAGCGACCAATTGTATTAACATGTAGAACATTCACTGCTAAACACCAAAACAGTGTTTCTGCAACTGTCAAGCATTTCCTAGTCGTCTAGTCTGCAACCACATTATCATTTACCAAAACGTGAAATAGTGCTAGGCGGGTGTATCCATTACAATTATTTATTATCTTTTTCTTTTTTTAGGTTCGCGACGCTGCATTTAGAACTATAAGAGGCTTCCTTGGCAAATTAGAAAAGGTCTCAGAAGATCCTAGTCTGAAAGAAGGAATGGGTAAGTCCCTCCACATATTTATTTGTGAAGGTTTGTCTCACGAAGCAACTCTGCAACGGACTGACATAACTTTTTGCATGTAGACAGTAACAATTTAACAGGTCCGAGAGTTTGACAATGAAAAGAATTTGCTCCTAAAGTGTTATATGCTACCATAGTTTGCTAGGCAATACTGCACTGAGGACTTGGTGCGTTATCCATATGCGGTGTTTACTACTTTACCGAAAGCTTACTGCACTGGAATTTAATAACACATAAATATATTTAGTGCTGTAATAAAATATCATGAAAGGTTTTTTGACCAGCCCTTTATACTTTTTTCATCATCTTTTCATCTACCAGAGTAAATATAAAGATTCTCTTTTATTCAACAGAGGCGGACGTCCATACAGCGACCCCGTCGCTTAGCAACGCGGCGGCCACGTGGGCGGGCTGGGCTGTCAGCGCTGTTACCTCTAAATTCTACCGTTCACATTCGGACACAGCGCGCGTGCAGCATCCCAAGTCGGTGCTCTCCAAGCCGGGCTCTCTCGGTAAGAGTGCTGTCAAACATAGAAACGTACCTCCAGTAACGGGATAGGCTGTCAGCACTGTCACCTGCCAAGTTCTACCACTCACAGTCGAAGTTTGCGCGCATGCAGCATCCCAAGTCTGTGGTTTCCAAGCTTGGCTCTCCCGGTGAGAGTAATGTCAAATGTGAAGTAGCTAAAGGATGGGCTGTCAGCAATATCACCTCTAATTTCTAAAGCTCACCGGCTCTCCGGGCCTGGTTTTCTCGGTGAGTGCACTGACAAAATAAAAATGAACACATGCAACTGAGTCAAGTACAGTGTCAAGTACAACCGCTCACATTCACACTATTACTGCAAATTATACTTATCCAGTGTACTTATCTTCAAATACTATAGTCTGTTCTTTTTAACAAACGAGTACTGAAAATTTTGCTGTGTTGCTATTGGCCTACGCAATCAACGTTAAGTCCGTTCCACACGAACTCTGTAGTTACATGTACGTACATTCAGTTGAGTCCGAAAAAAATGTTGTAAGTCAACAAATCGTCTCGTCGTATGGCAGGAAATAACAAAAGTTGTAAAATTTACGAAGTCTGAACTGTTTTGTAACAGGGAGTAGCAAAAGTGGATAAATAAAAATGCTCATGTCTCAATCATTTGATAACCAAGATAGAAACAAAAATGTACGGAGTCGACAATCATGTACAAAATATTTTAGAGCAATTTATTATTGACGTATCTGCAGAAAGCTCGTCAGAAATATGATGATAATTTTTAAGGTTACAAGAATTGTAGTTAAATTATTCGATTTATATGTTCTAGAGCATAAAATATATATACTATTACAATATGGTTTTATATAATAAACGCGAACAGAAAATTTTGTTACGAATATACTAAGAATGCAAATTTGAAGCATAAAATAATAACGTAATTTTTTCTATAGTAAATATTATAAGTATTCAATATGAACGAGCCTTAACAATTTCAAATCGAGAACAAAGGCATTGACCAATGACGGCAATTACCCATCTCACGTTGTGTGAGAAAGACGTACTCAGGACTCGTTTGTTAAAAAAATAGACTATAGTTGTTATCTTGAAAGGCTTGCTTGACTGATTCCCCTCAAAAACGCAAGCAAATATTATTACCAGCGAAATGCATGCAGTAAGCAACTATCTTGTTGAATCGCATTTCACCTTTTATACACTCTATATGGGACTGCATCGATAAAAGGAAGCCGATAATACCTGATTCACGTAATAGAAATTAAATTTATTCGAATGAGAACGTATTTAGTAATTTTGTAATGGATGCAAGGCTTTTGGAGGGATATTTTTTTTGCTTGCTGATGGCTAGCCTTTGACCACAATCGCACATATCGGTAGCACCGTTACGAGAGCTTCACAAAAGAGTCATCCCTAAGACCTAAATTAATATCCCTAAGACAGTTGTCCTAACGCCGACGATGAGCGAGAAACGAGTAGAACTAGAATAATCTCTCGATAGTTTTGTTGATGGGGCTCTTTAGGAGTGTAACATCTATTTACAAATAGATGTTACATTCCGTTTAAACAAAAGAGATGCATATATTAATAGTTGATGTCTGACTGTTTACACTGCAGGCGAGGACTCGCTCCAATAGTTGGTCGCTGAGCGACAAGAGCTATACTGGCTCAGCGATGCTACCTCGGTATAATAGTCAAAAAACTCGCCGAGACTCGACTCTTGGTAGATACGCATACTAGTGACTGCCTCGAGCGTGTCGGCAAGTAAGTGCCTGTCGCACTCCTATAGAGCCCCATCAACTTTTAAACGGAATGTAACATCTATTTGTAAATAGATGTTACATTCCGTGTAAACAAAACAGATGCATATATTAATAGTTGATGGCTGACTGTTTACACTGCAGGCGAGGATAGTTCCTCGCCGGCAGTGGGAGAACTGCCTTAAGATGTCGTATAATTATAGCTTGAAATTGAATTGTAATTAAAATAGCGCAAAGTAACCTTAAATCTAGTTAGATAAGAGTTTTATTAACAGTATAATTATGTATACATGTGGACTTTTGTTCCGCAGAACAACCGTCATCAAGTAGTATGTCAACGACTACGTCATCGGTGACGTCGATGACTTCACTGGAGCACAGCGAGTCTGCTTCCGACTATGACCCCGAGCATTGGGACATGACGGCTTGGGGCGAGATCGACTCCAGCGCAGGTTTGATTATTCCTCCAAAATTATTATTATAAGGTGTCTGTGAACGATCAAAATTGTTTGTTAAACATGTTTGACAACAAACATTTTATCGTTACGTCTTGGTCAAATTATTAGTACGTGGGCCTCATCTGGTCTTGCTTGACACGTTTGTCACATAGTATTATTTTTTTGACGCGTTTTATCTTGTTTGATGGAACGTGTTTGTCAAACATGTTTGAAGGTGTGTTAGACGCGTCCGTCCGGTCAAACACCCTGGATGCAGTCCGTAACGGTGTGTTACAAAAACAAGTTTGAAGGTTAGCGGCGGAGTTTGCCAAATATGTTTCACTTTGTTTTATGTTGTTGGATCGTTAACGCTCTTGTTTGAGGAACACATATAGTTTCACCAAACGTGTTTGTCAAACATGTTTGATCATTTACAGGACGTTTTAGTGGAAAATGTTTGGTATTACATATCTAACTCATATCCTTCTCGATGGTTATTCGACCAATTTACATGATGATGTCATGTTTTTCATGGCGTTTTATTATTTTACATACAGAATACATTTATCAATTTATGCACGACACGTCAAACGTTAGTTCAGTAGTTTTCAAGGTTTGTTTGCAACAAAAATATTTAAATTTAAAGATTTAAAAAAAAAAAATTTAATTACCTGAATAACTATATGATTTTGAATTCTATCAAAAATTAATTGCTGAAAAGTTACGTTATCGAATGGCTGGTGTGTTTCAGCATTTGTAATGTGTATACGAGGAGCGTTATATTTATTTTAAGTTTTGGGGTGTCACATGTTGATGTTCTGTGAGAGTATGTATATATACAATACATAGAAATGGTAGCTAGGGACTGCGCCATTGCAGGTTTGATCCCCACTGCTAGTTTGAGCTTCACCGCATGATGGGCGGGCATTTTGCGAATGCACGCCTGGCTAGCTATCATCCTCAAGTAAAAAATCTGTCGCCGAGCAACTAACAGCATGTTCCGGTAGCAGTCCTTCAAAGCTAGGAAAATTACAGGCTTAACAACTTTATGCCTCAGGGAGAAATGCAACCGTTATTGGCAGAGGTTACCGCTTAACATTAGTTGTGCCTCATGCTTAATCCGTCATAATTACATTAAAAAAATAATGATAAGTAGGTCGCACGTATTCCTCAAACATATGATATGACGATCAGAATGTGTGTGTTGATTCTATAGGAATTCTCTAAACTTTGACAGTTCTTATTCTGTTCATACTGAAATTGACATTCGTGTAACACTTAGCGTAAAACCAGACCGAAAAGTGGCAGCGACCGCCAGTTTTACTGTCAAACCGTTTTTTAGTTTGTCTCATCACTATAATGTATAATATAGATGAAAGAATTGACGGTGATAGGCCGTGGGCGGTGGCACGACATATGCCATTTGAAATAAATGTGCTAAGTGAATGCGCACAGAAGGAAAATTCAAATTGCACGTGAAAAACATTTTGATTAAGAAATCCTACTACACAGTGTTGTCTTAGGTTTTCGCGATTGTTACACATAGTAATTAAACAACTTTAAACGGTCACGGGATGACTGCACCCCGTGACCACGATCACTGCAAAGTGTTTGAAACGTCGGGATAAAATAATGAAAAATATACGCGATTTAAACCGTTTAAAGTTGTTTAATTACTATGTCCTACTACACAGTTTGTGATAACTTAAACGACAAAAATGCTTGGAAAATTCCACCTCTGCCAAGCCATCACCTGTCTCCTACGTAAACAAATATTGTAATAATTGTATTATATTGTTTATAACACATTGTAAAGACGTTTAAAAGAATTGCCCCGAGTTTCTTGCCCGTTCTTCTCGCAGTGGCTCTATAATTTTTTTTGCTGAACGTGGCAGTACTATGTAGAATATTTAAATATTAAAATTTGTAGTTGACCTTCATAAGAGCGTCGTAGACGCCTAAATTGAATAAATGAATTTGAATTTGATAATATGCGTTGTAGAAATAGGGAAAAAGCCGAAAATGGTTTGTCATTAAAACCGCCGGCCTCGGCCAATTCACGTAGATTGAGCATTAGGATGTGAATTAAAAAAAAAAAGATTGTTCTATTCAATATTAGACAGTTTTACAACAGTTTAGAGAGCACCAAGTTTCAGGACGACTAAGTCTGCGTAAAACATACCCACAGTTGAATGGAAATATCAAATTCTGTTATACGAATTTGGACTTAAGTTGAAACAGAATAAGAATAATCATAATTAAGATATACTTTTAAATTAAGAGGATACACTCTAGAAGCGAATCTGTTAAACAGAGCCTCCCTCACGCTTGGCTTGGGCAGTTTTAGGTTTCAATTCATTAGAAGGCAAAAGGTTAAATCCCACGTTGCGGTATTTTACCTTTAGTCGTCTCTTAGGCACTTGTCCCACCGCCGCGCCGACGAGAAAACGATTAACTATCGACTATTTTCTCGCTCAAGAAACGTACAGTAGATATACATTCCGTGTAAATAAGAGAGATACATATAAATAGTTGATCGCTGACTGTTTACAATGCCGGCGACGACTCGCTTTACTAGTTTTGTCGCTGAGCGACAAGAGCTTTCGCTTGATCATTTCTTTTGTGATAGTTTCTAAACAGTGCGGTTTTGAAAGTGACTCAGGACTGAGCGACCGCGGGCGAGTGGCACGAGTAACAGCTCGTCGCATTTGCACACTCGCATATAGCCCCGCGACAAAACTATCGAAACTACTCACTCGCTTCCCGCTGATCGCCAACTCGTTTCTAATTCTAGCTCTACTCGTTACTCGTTCATCGTTGCCGGTGAGACAACTGCCTTACGACACCCACAGGTAGCAATGGGGGTGACATTCTAGCACGGCACCCCACGGTGCATTATGTAATCCTTATATAAACCTTCAGGCAGTACAAATGAAAACGATAATCATTACGTATTTATTTATGCTAAACTATTAAGTACAAACACTAATAAGTAAGACTGAAATTATTTTTTGCGTAATACATGATTGAACTAATAATTATTAGAGGTTGCTTCTTAAACGTAGTTCACAGCACATTGATGGCAATCTGAAACAAATAATGCATTTCATAACAACTCGTGTTTTATTGGAGAAATGAGGTTTGAAATCAAATAAAATAACTGCATTTTCATTTAAAATCAGCCCATTTCGTAACATTATGAAATATTAGTAATGCAGTTTGGATTTATTGATATATTCCCCTTACAATAGGTAATCTCAGGCGTGCCCCAATGTCACTAGTGTCCATAGAGGTAAACAAAAAGGCCCGCTTCAAGAAGAAACACCTAAGCTATATCATATACCCTTAGAAGCTAGCGATGGCCTTAAGAGACATAAAAGAGCTGCTGTGCGCAGAATTTTATAAATAAAAGCAAGTAATACTGAAGCAAGATTATGCCCCACGTGTGTAATGGATTGTTTAACTCTCCCACGGTGCGTGATAAGACCTATATGTAATTTCTTTCAACAATAACCTAATTCAATTAACCAAATAATAGTTATTTTTAGGTTTATCTTAGGGAATCATGCAATCGCGGATCTTGGATAAAACCATTAATACTCCATACATAAATATTTATTTCATACCTGTCCGGAGTATATAACTATTATAAACGGATTGCTAAAGCTCTCTCTAGAATGTCTATACCTGCGGTGTAATTTATGATTTTAATATACAGACCTATATCCAAGTAGATATCACAAGTACATACCTCAAATTGTATAAAAGTCGAACGTGTGGCAATTGGTATTTTATATGACCTCATGAGCAACCCAGAGTTGGTACCTAAATGTTGGTACCGCATGAAATTAATTCAAAGGAACACCATCAAACTTATTCAAGGGCACCGTTCTTCAAATAGCTTAGGGCGTCCACCGCCTATCGCGGAGGACGCACACGCGCCGCATACGGCTGGATTCAACTCAAATTATTTATCTAACTTCGGACATAGGTAGGTCGACTTGTAGAATCTACTTGAATATAGGTATGTGCCCTTATATGATATCTATCTTTCTATCTCAACAAAAAAGCACAGGAAGACAATGTTTAACATTGAGTTATGAGTATATACAAAATATGTATTGTGGAGTAAAAAACCTTTCTAGTCTACATCTAGATAATGTTGAATTTGCCACGAGGAATTTAGTTTTCGCGTGGACAAACTCTATCCTTACTACTATCCTTGTTTATAGGCACAGGTGCAAGCGTCAAGTCTCCGCCGAGCAGTGGAAGCGCGCAAGCGCCGGCTCTAGCGGCTCTTTGCGAAGATGAGTGGGACAATGAAGAATGGGGAACCTTACAAGAGAATCCGGTGTGTGCTACTTTTATTCATCACAAGCATTACTCTGACAATTTATGTTTGTTGTTAATTTTTTAATTCGGATCTCCAGTGCCTCTGGATTTTGCCATACGAAAACCCTGGAGAAAGTTTGTCTTTTTCATTGTCAATTTTCTTCCATTTTCTAGTAGATGCACTGTACTGCAGTGGGCAGAAATATATTAAATGTTGTTATCACATTTGATAACAATATTATTTTGTAAACACTGAAAAATATATTTTTATATGAATTAGATAATTTATTGTCCTTTCAGATCTTTTTTACGTGTAGCAGGTTATTTTTACCAAGCAAGTAGTGTCTTCTCTTTGAAATATGATAACAAGTTACTTTTCCGTAATTCTATAGGGTGCAGAAGCAGAACTAGTGAGTCCGTCAGAGACGTGGAACAACTCGCAGTGGACGGACCCGGTAGTGAACAACGCGAATGCGACCTACGTACGGAACACGAGCGCTCCAAGACTGGAACATCGGCCCGCTGCGCATCAGAACAGCAACGACTCGCTCGGAGGTTGGGAGGACACAGAGTTTGAACCTATCGAGGAAAACGTTGACGGTGAGTTTTGTTTAATGCGTCAGACATGGAACAATTTGCATTGGACGGACACAGTAGTGAATAGTCGAATGCGAGTTACGTGTTGAGTACGAACGCTCCACAAATCGAAACTACTTTCACGGAGGCTGGAAGGACGTTCACGGTACCCTAGTAAGCGTCAATCTACACCAGCAGAAGCGGCCGGCAGTTTCACTGTCAAACCATTTTCGCCTTTGTCATTATTATTACAATGCATAGTATTGCTTGAAAGACTTACTTAAGACAGACAGCTAAAAATAGCAGGCCGCGCTTTCTGAAAGGCCTTTGGCCACCATTACACCTGATAGTAAGTCATGATGTTGTTCAGGATAACCGAGAGTTACTGGCTCACAAGGTCAGCTGCCGGAACACACTTTTAGGTGTTTGGAACAAAACCTTTACTTTTCTATTTACGTAAAAAGTCGTACTAGAGGTATAGAGCATAATATATCCTTGATGGTTGTTGTGTTAAATCTCTCGTGAAGTGCAACCCTCATGGAAGGAAACATAATTGAAATGATCAGTATTGTTACAATTTCTAACGCACTTCAAGAACATCTCCGCTCGCTCCGCTCAATTCACTAAAATTTTCAACATACTTATAATACACCCAATCATTGTTTCTTAGGCCATGGATGGCGAACCTATGGTACGCGTGCTTCAAGAGGCACACGGCGAAATAATGTCGGCACGCAACTGCCGAAGTTGGATACCAATTTTAACGTTCATTGAAATTATTCGTTGAGTCGGGTGAGCACGAATATGAGAATATTTGATTGATTGCGCTCGCTTCGCTCGTGCTTTTGCAAAAGTCAGTTGTATTGCCGTATGATCAAAGTTTTTATTTGTATTGAATTGTGCAATTAGTTAGAAATAGCTGTATATTTTGGCCCAAGTTTTGTCTGCGCCTTCGTAATGCATCATGTATTCGTGTGGCACTTCACTGATAAATAAATAGCTTGGTTCGTACGTAAACGTTCTCTTGAGGTTCGCCATCACTGCCCTGAACATTTTTATTCGTCACACTTCCACCACCGTTTTTCGAAAATCGCTTCAACTTAGTTCTATTTTTATTTTGTTTGCATTGTATTTAAACCCCAGTAACCCAGCACAAATTATTCCTTAAGTTGTCCCCAACGTTCAGAATTTTCGCGTAGTACTTGAGTATTTTTGGTGATTTGGTTTATTTTTTCCGCTCTAGTCCGTAACATTGTAGACAAAAGCGAGAAAATTGCAGAAATGATTCAATATCCATTTGCATGTATATCATTAAAATTTGCATGCTGTAAAGGGTAAGAAACATAGAAAATTTAATATTTCTCGCTCACGCTTACAAGGTTTATCCTGCCGGACAAGACGAGCTATAGCAAAAGGAGAATTTATCAGAATAATATGTAATAAACGCACGCTTTTACACAAGAATTCGTAGTCAGAAGCTGAATGTTGAAGCAGTATTTGTCATTCGTAAACAATTATTGTTGAGGCCCCCAGCTGAACAGAGTTTTACGTGTTGTCTTTGATCAATCATTCACCCAGTTTGTATTTAACAGTACTCGTTTTACACATTGAGATGTATGATAATATGTACTAGAAAAGGTATTCCTAACAAAAAGGTGTCGAAACTTGAGGGGGGGCCTGCGCGGAGCGAGTACGTTGTGGATTGACAGGTATTTGCTGCAGCGCTAAATGTCGTTTAACCAAACTATTCAACCATGCCCTTTTTAGTCTATGATTGCAGATGGCTTGGCATTTAAATGAAGAAATATTACATATCTAATGTGGTATAACGATATCATTATCCTACCTATTCATTCACCTAATCATTTTAATTTGACTATTGAATTATTATTTACGTCCAGGTTTACAATCAGGTTGAAATTCTAATATTATTAGCACCGCTCCGTATGCAAAATGCGTAGAAACTGAATTCATCATATAGCGGCTAAATCGTCCCCTAGAAGAGCTCCCCTGTATTAACTATGAATTCCTGGGTCAAACACAAAACTCAACCGCTTGTGTGAGATTGCATCTATAGTTTTAGGCCAAGTAACTACTTTTCATACAATGTGTACTTTAACTACTGCAATATAAATTGCGATTCATTTAATCCTACATATAAGAAATGCTAATAACAAAGGACAAACCCTGTGGTTCAAGTCACGCAAATATGCGCTATTTGCACTGTGTGCACGCAAACGGTCGGTTCATAACTTGCTAAACAGACACTGCGATTGCATAATGACGTCATCTTTGACGTCATCTCCGGCCGCAAACAACGCTCACAGAAAAGTGGTAGTGCAATGTATGCACAAACGTCAAACTCAAATCTTGACAGATAGATGAGGAGATTTTTATTGTTGTGGTTAGAATGTTCATCGTACAAACATCTGTTCACAAAAGAATGCCTTGAAATGCAATACTTCTATTATCAACTATTAACGTAAAGGTTATTTTGGGTTAGTTGCCAAAAAGCAAATTGACAGTTAGCAGATATTATAAGCGCGGCTACATATCGGTTCACATCGTTTGCGCGCAAACAGTGCATATTCTCGTATTTCAGTTATGGACCAAGCTTTTGTAATGTATGCAGTGACAGCAGTATTTGCGTGATTTAAACCGTAGTGCAAGAGTGCCGTATTCTATAGGTACAAGACAGTCAATGACTGCGTATATCGGTCACCCTCTGACAAAAACGTTACAGAAATGTTATTGCAACTCTAAACTTGACTTTGGGAGAAAACAACGAATGCAAATAATTAATACAGAAATCTGAAACTTTCCTCTAATATCAACCCTCGCCTCTTACTTTTAAAATTTAGTTGATTACTACTACAAACTCAGTTCTTTTCCTTGAAGAAAAGAGTTGAATAATGTTATATATATATATTATAAGTTTGATAATGAATACTCAAATGCTATAATATATAATCGACAGAAAACAACGCCTCAAAGATGGACGAGATGCGGCGGAAGCGAGAAGAGCGAAAGCTTCAACGGCAACGCGAAATGGAAGCGAGGCGGTCTGCGCGCGGGCAAGGCCCCATGAAGTTAGGCGCCAAGATATCGACAGCACCGCCGCCATTCTAGCCGCTATCCAACTCGGAATCACTTTACCCTGCGGAACTAGCATGAATAATTTGGGTAAAACTTATAAATATCGTCTATGTAATCCACTGACCACGCTGAATTTACAGGTCAAACTAACTTTTTCTGTGATCTGCCTCACGAAAGCATGCTCCTCCACAGTAAATTGGTGCATTCCTATGAACAGTGTGATGTCTAAGTCTTATTGTGGGTGTAAAAAGTAAATGCTGATGGTACATACAGTAAAACAACATATTATAATATAAACGCTTGGATAGGTAGTAGTTGTTTCAACTATTCAAAAGGAGGAGCGCGCTTTCGTGAAAGGTCTGTACCGGATAAAGTTGTGTTTTGTACATAATTTGTGCTGGTTTCAATATATAATAATATCGGCAATATAAACATATATTGCCGATATTTATATCTAGAGAATTGCACAAACTGAAAGTGAGGCGTGCGATATTTGTCGATCCTGGGCTATTTGAAAGAAAGGAGGATACACAGTGCGTGACATTCGGGGGCGCTCAGTTTGTGGGGACTTACATTGCTTGTTATTCGTGCTAGTGATAATGTACTGGACAGGTATGACGTGTGCTCTTCTATTGATGTTTTGTATCTGGATGGAAATATTAAATAGTGTGCTAATCGCCTCTTTGTGGAAGGAATCTTTGAATTTCTATTTCGCTTCGGAGTATGTTCGTAACGTCTCAACTGAGATCTTCGTTAATAAGTTATTAGATAATTATGGACTGTACAATTCGCACAATAAATAATCCAGCCTTCAGCTATTTAAACATCCTTTTATTAACATTAACACCTTCATGCTAAACTTTAGCTTGTGTTATAGTTTGCTGTACTATTTAATATTTGTAGTCAGATAGATTTGAGCCGTTGAAGTCGAAATCAGTAATGAATTGTAAAAATTGAATCTTATGAATATCAAAATAATCATGCCTTCTATACTTATAAATGGCAGACTGACGGTCCAGATTGTGTATAAAGATTGTTTTTGATATTTCTTAAATATATAATAATTATGGCAAACCATAATCCTTTTATTGTCTTTCCAAAGTATTTAGTTTAAGGTACATATTTATTTATATATGTAATAAATAATCACTCCATATTAATTGATTATAATTTTACCCAATATTTGTTGTATTGAGTGAAATGTATAGAGATGTCATATACTGACACACATGCCCTTAAGTTTTAAATTACACATAGTTGAATATATAATATACTAGACGTCATCAGGTCGTTTAATTACGAATCTTTGAAAAGGTTTGGACAAAAATATCGTAAGTAATCACAAGTGCCATTTTGCATCAATCAAAACACAAATTATTTCGCCATCACTGAAGGTAGACCTTAGAGAAACTCACATTCGTTTTTTCTGAAAATGTTGTATGTGAAACAATCCAGTAAAAATCGGTAAAAAAACGCAACATAACGTTTTCGTAAGTTTGGCGTCTATTTTAATTTATGATGTGATCATTTGCAGCCTGAGAAATTTACTTTATTTGTATGTATAGTGCTTTTATCAGTGTTACAAGTTGGTCGTTCTTGTGACCTGCAGTCACAAGTATTCAGGACAGTCAAGCCTGGTAAGGATTTCTGTGAGGTGTTTTCTTGAAGCACGACTATTTTGTTATAGGTACCTCCCGATTTTGTCACAGTAATATTTCAGAATACGTTAATTTTTTAAGTGCTCATTCCATTCCTGTATGGTCGCTGTGAAAGTTGATGAAATTATCATTTATATATGTAGCCAAGTTGCGTCTTTATGTTCCCTGTAGTCGTAATATTTTAATTTAGTGGCTATGTATGTGTCTCTTCGTACTAACCTAATCATTTGATACGCGAAATTCGTAAAATATTCTTATGAAGATTTTTAGTAATTTTAATACTAATGGATAGATTCAGGCGTTACTTTGCGTGCCATATTTATAAATAACATATATTTTAAGAAAACGTTAAATTAATATTTTTAAAAAACACTTAAAAAATAATTTGTTGAATTGTCACTAGTTTTTTTTTTTAATTTTTTAAGTGTTTTATTATAATTTATTGTTTTCTTTATATATTTTAAAAATATTTGTTATTATTAATTATAATACTCATTACATGCTTAACAGGTATTATTGTCCTGAATTTCATGATCATGTACAATACTTTCCATACTTGGCTATAAAATAAAACACCGTTTATTAATTTTATTTGAAGCAACAGACCTGCGTGAATACTACAGGTACTTTGACGTTTATTGAATAGACATTCCTGTATTAGCCATGTGTTCACTCTTTTCCAATATACAAAAAAGCACTGGTGAATGCATATTATATGTTGCAACTATACAAATATCGTATATATGGAAAGGAATTTACAAGTCGTGTATTTATAGTATTAATAATAGGTATATATATTGTATATAGCATTAGCGACCAGACTGAGCCGGTATTTTTACCTCAGTTACGTTGTGAATTACATCTATATCAGGGAATATCTTAATAAAATTATTCATATATACCTAATATTTTGTGTAGGACTGTTCAAAAAAAGTTAAAATATAAAATACACCAAACGGTTTTGCTAGCAACATAATATAATAGCTGAGAACTTGTTTTAATAAAACCTCGTTTAGTATAATGTAACAAATTTATAATAGAAAGTGTAATCGTGTACAGAAAAACGAACAAAATGTGTTTTGAATAATTCACTATAGAATTTGGCTTGCAATATGCTTTTTAAAGCCATGTTTATTGTTTGTCAGACATTTCTTGCGAAATGATCTGAGTGCACGAATTGTCTATTATGAAAAAATATTATGGATGCAGAATAATTATTATGTATTTATTATTAATAGCAGACCAAGCGTGTGTAACGTCATAAGACTTGTAATAAAAATGAATGATATTGAAATTGTGTGGTAAAAGAAATTCTTAATTCTATCCGCTAAAAGTTTACACTTCTGTAAATAAAATATTTGAAAATAATACTTCTAGACTTTTATTATTTCGTTTTGCTGGTCATCTGAATAGATTAAAGTTTATGTATATTTATGAGTATAATTTGAATCGGTCAGTGAATCCTGAAATGAAACAAACACATACAAGCAGTAAATATTTTTAATAAAGCCATAAATTGTTAATTAAAACAACAATAAACAAGAACATTGTTAAGTACATCGTGGGATTTTAAATGTTAACAAATTGCAACAAAAATATACAATTTTGTTAGTAAACTAAATAATTGTTAGTTATAGGAATGAAACAACTATAAACGGATTTAAGCCTAATTTCACCATACCATGTTTGTTTACGCTAAATCAGGCATTAGCTAATGGGTCTTTAAAAATAACAGAGCTGTTAAATCAGTCTACGTTCTATGAAGTTAACTGAATTATTCATCCATTAACAGTTGGTGGGACTCTCGGTTCAGTTAACAGTCCGTTAAAAGGATTAACAAGGCGTCAAATAAATAACAGAGTACGGTGAAACTAGGCCTTAAAGGCGTGTATTTATCATTATTTTTATCCCAACGTTTCAAACACTGCAGTGATCGTGGTCACGGGGTGACTAATTAGTTTTATTTGTCACATGAGTAATTAAGAAAATTATTTGGTCTATCTTGATAAATATACACGATTTAAACCGTTTTAAGTTGTTTAATTACTATATGTGACAATCGCGAAAACCTAAGACAAAATTGTTAGTCATTTTCCTAAAAAAAAAGTAACACAACAAAAAAGCAATAATCTTCAAAAAATAAATTCTCATTGAAGTAAAATTAGCTCAGCTTACATAATATAGATACTTATGAGCTAGGACATCCATAATCAATTGATCACCCTATCAAACCAAGATATCATAATATATTAATGATTTCTGTTTTGATAGATAAAAAAATTGACCCTGCAACTGTAATCATACAAACAACCGAGCAGAAATCACAAAAAACAAACATAAAGTTTAATAATCAATATTGATAAGAAAGCTATCAAAATTGAGATATCACAACCATTACGTATTGGTTGCAAATATAAACAGAATTCTGTGATGTATAATATTATGCTTTGATTAGCTTTTCAGGGTACAACTGACAAAAAGGTCGCGTAAGCTTGCTATTTTACTTTTGTTTTTTTTTTATTTTTTATGCCTGATTGGTTAGCCTTTGACCACTATCTCACCTGATGGTAAGTGAGGATGTTGTTCAAGCTAACCTAGAGTTACTGGCTCTCAAGGACAGCTGCCGGAACACACCGTTAGGTGCTTGGCGACAGATTTTCAACTTGAGCTAGCCAGGCGGGCATTCGCAAAGAGCCCTACCACCATGCTGTATCTCTGGTTGTGGTGTACCTATCTATTTCGACATCGAGCACTACAGATAAAGCTGAACACGCACAGAGAGGCGCTGCGTGGAGCAAATCGCTTCCGTCGCCATGCTTCTTCCGACTAGCTCTCTTATATATAAGTTCAGACTTTTATATTAATTAATATATTACAAGCTGTACGGACCGGACCCCGCATCGCCACGCCACCGTTAAAAGTACAGAAAATGCGATATCGCGTGGAATGAACATACTTACATGAAAGAGTCCGCACGAAAAGCGTGACGGAGGCGTTTTGAAAACCGCCGCATCACGCCGCTACCGCTTTCTGTGCGTTATTTTTGAGTAGGTTACAAATTCTAGTTGAAATCAGAGCTTGCCATAAATGACAACGTATTGAAATTACCATACTTTCAAAACAACATTGAATAAACTGATATTTTAAATTTATAGCCGGTCATAAAATACACATCATATTAGCAATTTATATAAAGATTTATTTTGTAGACATTAAACCATCAAATTCACAAAAAACATGGTTTGATGCTTAAAAAAGTCGTATCACCTCACCACCACCAGTCAATACATACTATGAAACTAAGGTAAGCGAAGCGATCCGTAGGAGATATCGTACATTGCATTTTAAACCTTACTGTCGCATATTCTCAGGTCTACCGTCAGTTTCGGGTCTTACGAGAATACTCAATAAAGTATTGACCCCATATTAAGTTTCATGTTCCACATAACAGAAGAAATAAAGTTCAAAATGCAAGTACATAATCTTAACCATCAACGCTTTCCTTGCCTTTTGTGAGACTGAAACTGGAAATATTTCATAAAAACCTAACAGCGACCAGAAAATCAAAACATAATCCATATCTATATAGGACTCAAATATGTTCCTATAAATAAAATTATCTGCAGACCTACAATCATGTAGACGAGTAAGGCTCTGTTCAGACGTACGCGGTTTGAGGGCGGCGCGCTATGATTTCGCAGGGACCGCGCGCTTGCCGCCCTCAAACCGCGTACGTCGGAATAGAGCCTAACTGGAAAGGCTGCAAGTATATAGGTACTTATACTCCGATGATAGTAAGTAAGTAATAGTGCGATGAAGCGATGGCTGCGGATGCGGGTGCTGTGATGACGGCTCGGCTGGTCGTGTCTACTTACAGTTTGGAGCGCAGGTCGGACGTCCCAGCGGCTAATTGTCAAGATGGATCATCGAACCTGGAATTGTCATATTAACATTTTAAATATGACTGTTATTTATTTTATTTAGGGCCTGTTTCAGAATGTTCGAGTAAGTTCCGGTTTTACTACCCAGAACATATTTAATAAATAAAACACTATCTTTGCGTTTCACAGTTATCGGTTTAGCCTATCCATCGGTTAAAGCTTGAAACGCGCTGCATGTCAACTGTCATTTTTATCATTCAGTTATTTTATGTGTTGCATAGCAACCCGAAACTTTATTAGGACATTCTGAAACGGGCCCTTATAGCTCTCTTTTTTTTATTACTTTATTTATAACACTCTTAGCCACTTGAATCGTCTCTTGACCAAGATGCCTGCATGTGATATGTTTGCGGATGAATGGAAGGATATTCTGTCGGAGTTCTTGGAGTACTGTGAGATGAATGCGCGCAAGACGAATGAGGATAATGAATTTTATTATGATCTCTTGACATAATACGTATTTTGTTCAAAATTAATAATTATTTTTCCATCCAACTCATGGCCGTGGCGGACGTTGCTAACTTAGCTATTCGGTTATGATATGAACGGCTAAGCAAACTTCGCTACGAAAGCTTCAAAAAACTAATGGTTGCGTACGAGAAAATTAGACATTATTACGTTTTCCGCCCGTCCCTCTTTTTAGTTTCTATTATTTATTGAGCAATGCCAGTAGGTACCACGTTGAAAATTTAACAGAATTATTATTATTATTGCCGATTGTATAACAAAATAATAATACTACTAGGGGAGGGTTTGTTTTTATGTTTTGTAATAACGGTAATATAAACACATGTACCTATGTTGTATTAGAAATACAAACAAGAAAGCGGTAGCGGGTCGGACTCCTGTGTATAAATATAAAAGTAATTTAGTAAACTGTGACGAGTCCGCTCGCACTTGGCTGCTTTCTTTTTAAATATTTAGACGTGGTTTACAATAGCACCTGATGGTAAGTGATTGAAGATGGCTAATGAGCTACTTAACGGGAACTGATTTTCAAGGAAACTACCTATCGTAACACAAAATCAAATGCTTGGCGACAGATGCCTGAAGGACGTGGCTAACTAGGCGATCAATCTTTGTTTGCATAACTTAAAAATTATATTACAATGAAACAACAAAATAAACGTATATAATGGGCGGTCTTATTGCTTATAGCAATTTCTTCCAGACAACCGATCTGAAAGAACTCGTAAAATTAGCCAGCTTAACAGTTTAACATTACTTATATTATAGTTATCTAATTATTTACACTTTTACACCTATTTAAATAAATACATATACTTACATTATATATTATCTAAATAAACGTACATAAATACATACTTACATACCTTCACTATATAAATAAATTATAAAATATAACAATATGACTACATAAATATAAAAATAAAATTTAATACTATCGAAGGAAAAGATAAGCTAAGAATGGACAAATAAAAAAATTTACTCTATTTTTGAATATGTATAAAGACTGCTACAATATCCGAGGTCTCCAGGATGCGTTGCCGACCCATGAAGAGGGAATATGCTCTCTTCTTGAAGGTTCGTAAGTCGTACCGGTTTGGGAGTTCTTCATAATTATATTAAACATTCATTTTGGTAAATTTCAATAGTTATATACATAATTGACAAAATGTGGGTGCTTACGACATCTACTTAGCCCTTCAGGGATATACAGGTGCATCATATGGTAAAGTATGTATTGCTGAGTAGGTATGGTATGTTACCTCATGTTCATAGCGTTAGAGTTTCCAGGCTCCATCTTGTAACCGAGCGTTTCATAGAACTTGATCAGCTTGTCCTTGCAATCCAACGACATTTTATAACATCCCACCTCTTGAGCTAGCAACGACACCGTTACTACTATTCTGGAACAAATAAAAATGTTTGCATTAAGACCTGCCCATTGCGCGGTGATTTTATCGAAATATTCGAGTCCGGTTTTCAACTATTTTAAATCCTACTAGACATCATGCAGACTGTCTTGGATAAGTGGGACAAATCCTGATGGAAATGGGGGTACCGAGACAACTCGTATTTTTAATTAGTCGGCTTTAAGTGGATGGCATAGCACCAGTTGATGTACCTACTCTCCGATAAATTAAAGACCGAGTCCGGTGTTCAACTATTTTAAATCATACACAGACATCATGCAGACTGTCCTGCATGAATGGGACAAATCCTGATGGAAATGGGGGTACCGAGACAACTCGTATTTTTAATTAGTCGGCTTTAACTGGATGGCATAGTATATATAGATGATGTACCTACTCTCCGATAAATTAAATACCGAGTCCGGTGTTCAACTATTTTAAAACCTACACAGATATCATGCAGACTATCTCGGATGAATGGGACAATTGTAGTCATTACACACTACCCTCATTTGTTGGTCCCGTGGCAATTAACCTAAGGTATGGTGATCATACTACGCTTCTAAAGAAATTAATACTTAGAAGAGATATTGATTAGTCTGGAAACAAATTGTCTTTAATTCGGGCTTAGTCTTAATAGAGACAAGGCGAAAAACTGACCGGTCCGCACTAGAGAGAGTACTGTCAACGTACCACCTGCGAACGTACCCAAAGCTACATCGGCTCCTCAAATTCGAACAATGAAGACTAAAATGAAACGACGATATGCTATCACGAGGTCGGCAGTTTAACGACGAGGAAAGATTTACGAAGAATAGAATAAGGACAGGCGCATGACCAAGAAAACAAAGGTTCGTCTAATGAGAGAGTAGTCTGCTCTTTGCATTATTTCTTTATGGAGCCGAAACGTGTTCTCTCAAACTACAGGATAAAATCGATACACTGGTGATCGATGTGGTACTGGAGGAGATTGTTGAAAATATTATGGACAGAATTACAAACCAATAACTCGATAATCAAAGAACTTCAAATACAAGATACACTTTTCGACTATTCAGATACGAATACTGAAGTTTTTTGGAAACTTCTCCAGGCAGAACTCGATGGAGAGACTAAAAGGGCTAGGCCAAGTGGATGGAAAGAGATCCCGAGTTCGTTGATCAACACGCTGGACAGACATGATTAAGAAACCGAACCACTGCACCTGAGTACAGTATATGCTCGCATTAAACTAACCACCAGAAATGGAGAAACAATGCGATGCGAGCTACAGACCTGAAAATGACGGCGAGGATTTGCCGTGGACATCTCCACGAACACTCAGTCAAAAGTAACCGACTAAGAAGAAGAGAAAATAACATTTATTGTACATGCAATGCACGAATGTAGACATATACCTAGTAATATATCATGAATTGTTCCGTCTCGAAATTTTATTTATGAATTTTCAGTAATATATCCACCACTTTTGAAGCGCTCGTAGCCAAGTTTGCTTAGCCATTCTGAATCGATCAGCAAAGTTAAGCAACGTCCGCCGCGGTCATGACTTGGATGGGTGACCGCTGGTTGGGCATTACTACTGAGCGCTTCCGTGCTTCGGAGGGCACGTTAAGCCGTCGGTCCCGGTTGTTGTCTTAGGATAGCAGTCGTTACAGCATGGTGGTAGGGCACTTTGCAAATGCCCGCCTGGCTAGCTACCACCCTCAAGTTGAAAATCTGTCGCCAAGCACCTAACGGTGTGTTCCGGCAGCTGTCCTTGAGAGCCAGTAACTCTAGGTTAGTCTGAACAACATCCTCGACCACATCATCACTTACCATCAGGTGAGATAGTGGTCAAAGGCTAACCTATCAGGCATAAAAAAAAAAAAAAACTTAACTGAAACACGTCTTGGACACCACTCTTTCCACATGACTGGGTATTTAATGTAACTTTTTATCCCATTTTAACTTTTACCACATATTATTTGACAAATGGTAAATGACCTAAAACGACGAGTCCGATTTGATTTTAAACTGGCACGGTCATCTACACTAGTTATTATTAGAAATGGGATATTGACCGTGTTTTTTATTGCTTTTTAGCTCTCGATATTTCGGCATTGTTGCAAGCACCATTAAACTGAGAGCTCGAAAACACGGTAAATATCCCGTTTCTCATAATAAATAAAACGAAAGGTGTTTAAATATGGAAACTTACAATTTTCCTAGCTGTTTGCCTCTGTATGTATCGTTGACTACGACATCTTCAAGACGTCCGCGCTGAAAAAAAAAACGGTAGTCATTAAATACAAGATAATTTCTAATAGGCATGTTTTCAGGCAGCCATGTTTTATCATAACAAATTATTTTGAGACAGAATATATTATCGTCCTGTCGTAAACTTCTTCTTGTAATCTCTAAATTTGTCTTTTATCCAAGAAATAGTTGTTATATGCCGGCACGAGTCACGACCGTGGTCGCAACCAACACATAATAAAATCTGCATGATATGTTGTACGAATCACGAACTAGGGTGTATGATCGATATAACCATCATTTTATAAGTAGTTTACTTTATGTCCTCAATTTGTGGCTCTGCAGCCAATGTTGTGACAATGACCACGACTGGTCGTATTTGTGATAGAACTGTACGATACCTACGATTGACTCCCCAGACAATAACATGAAAACAATAATATGAGTTTACACAGAAAAGGTTTTCGTGAGGTCTCAGACTAAGATAGCTTGGTATTAAGAATTTTCTCAATCACGATGGGTGGCTTCAGCAGGATCATAGCAAAGTCCTTCAATCATGTGGGGGGATGGCTTAACATTTTTGCCAGCTTACCAAATCTAATTAAAACACAGCGAAACTGACACAGAATTTATAATTTTTTTTTTTTTTCTTTTATTTTATTGTGACGGAACGAGCTCGAGGCCCACCTGATGTAAAGCGGGCTAACCTCTGCCTATAACAGAAGCATTTCTTCACAAGTCACGAATTGCACTGCGCCCGTCACCTTGAAACAGTTGTTCAGTCTCATTTACCTGTAATTTTACTCAAGGTATGCTGCCGGATCACATCATTAGTTGCTTGAGTTTAGATGAAAAGGTTTTAGTTTTTAGTTTCAGACTAAAATAGCTTGGGTTTAAGAATTTTCTTGAACACAGTAGTTTCCTGTAGCAGGTTGATAGTCCTACAATCATGTTCAGACGGGAAGGCTTATAATTTTTGCTAGTATAACAAGTCTAACTAAAAGATACAGCGAAACTGACACAGACTTTATTTATTAATTTAAGAAAATATATTGAAAATAACTTACCACAGAGCAGTTATGGATAAACTTCTGTTCAACAGTGAGGGTAGCTGCACCTATTAACTTAGATATGCGCGTGTCTTCTATCACAGTGACGTAGTACCCGCCGGACTGTTTCATCTTCGTGAATCTTTCTGAAATTTAAAGTGGTAACCTATTAAATTCAAGAAGTAACTGCATATAATTTCGAAAGTCGTACTTGGGACTGTGTGTGTATACCATCATTATCGCTTTTTTAAGACACTGTGATGTTTTCGAAAACTGTTAATTAGGAAACTGAATAGTGCGTTGGGCAGATAAAAAAAATCTGGAATTAAAATTTTTGAAGAGAACTGTGCCTGCCTTTCCTCTGGTCCATGGTTCGACGCCGTCTTGAGCCTCACCGCATGGTGGAAAGACACTGTGAATGCCCGTCTGGCTAGCTACCACCTTCAAGTAGAAAAATCTTTCGCCAAGCACCTAACAGTGTGTTTTTGAGACAGTCTTTGAGAGCCAGTAAAAATTACAGCATACACATGAGACTTAACATATGTATGTCTGGGTGTCGGGCGTAGTGCAATTACTCATTTGACTACTTTTGTCGAAATGCATCAGGGTGGGCATCGAGCTTGTTCAATCACAATTCCATAAAAATAAAAGCAAGGTTGACTGAGTCAATGGTTCTTAATTTTCAAATTATAAGGTGCCAGATATGCCGAGTCTGCTGCCCACCTTCCGGTATTTTATTAACCTTTAGTCCCCTCTTACGACACACACAGGTAGCAATGGGCCCCCTCATGCCATTCTAACCCTGCTATCCACGGAACTGTAATGGTGTAAAATAATTTTGGAATCAGCTTATAGAAGCCTTTCATTTGATACTCCACATTAACTGGAAAATGTACCAGGTAGCGGATATTCACCCAAGCCTAAAAGACTAAGACTCCTACCAAACTTTCCTGAAAAAACTCTCCATAAGCGAACTTTCCCACAAAACTGCAATCAGGTCGAGTATTTATTGAACTAGAAATTAATTAAAATTATTTTTCAGATAATGTATCCGAAAAAACTTTGTAGTAAGTACCCTAACATGTGGGCTGTCAACCTCGGGAGCTCTTTGAGCAGAGACCAAAATATATTTATCAATAAATATATTTAAAAAAAAATACACGGAGGCCGTCAAATTTATACCATTTTAGTTACAGGGTCTATCTTAAAAACTAACAAAGCTAGGTATTTGAAATTTCGGTATCTTACGTACCATATCCACAATTTAACCAACAAATGCAGAAAATTGATTTTGAAGCTGTAACTGATAAAAAATTCGAAAACCAAATATTTTTTTCTTTTACAGAGGCTTGAAATGCCTATCCCGAGTAAAGTCGGAGGCCTCGATCTGGGAACATGGGAAGGCATTAGGCACCGAAAATATCTATACCTGCGTACTTCAATGGTACCTACGAGACCGCGGATCCTTCAACATTTACTTAGATCAACATTTTCTGTCTAGATTTACTAACGTATGATACTCGTACGTAGCTTTACTAATAATAATGACAGTTTCAAAAAAAAATAGTATTTTCTCGCTTCAATACACGCGGGCCGCGATCCTCGTTTAATAATAAAATTACACTCTATTTTTACACCGGAGAGCACAACTGTTTTTTGCTTAAAAATTACAGTAGATTTAAAATTATAATTATTTTTAAATATAAACAGGTCACCCAGGCACAAAGCAAACACAATAAAATTGATCATGAATGTGTGCCCTGAATGGAAATCGAACTTTTTTCTGAGATTCGTGTTTATTTCTTACTTAATTTACAAATTATTTACATTCATTGTGTAGTGTTTGTTTACATATAATATATTATAGCTCAGTGCTTACTAATATACCTACTACTACCTCACGAAATTTTTTATTCTGTGCTTACGGTACATTTTTATGTGTAATAGTGGGTAGTACCTCTCACTTGAACTCGAAGCAACGGGGGCGAGGTCACTTAAGCACGTGAGCAATTATATCAAATTGATGCAATTTTGGATAAAAAAAATACAATGGAGATAAATATTGTTGAAAATAATATGAGACGAAAAAAGGGACGACTACATATAAAAAGAAATGACGTCCAATAAAAAAATAATCGTACAATAATGGGATTTCCCGCAATACAATCCTTCTACCGTAAAAAGTCGTGAGATCTCATGTAAAGCCAAGTCAGTTATTTTAGTATGTATGGAAGCAGCACGTAAAATATTTTCTCAGAATTGATTCCTAATCAATTCTAGGTTAGCCTGAACAAAATCTTCGACCACATCATCACTTACCATCAGGTGAGATAGTGGTAACAGGCTAACCTGACAGTTTTTTTTTTATTTGGCTAAAAGTAACTTTATTCACAATTTAGTATGTACTTACTACTTTTATTATAATATACCTTCTTTAAATGTAAGAATAATAAAAAATCTAGAATACTATTTCCTGTAGAGTCAACAACGAAAGTAAACGTAACGATGAGGTACAAGAGCAAACGCCCACGGCGCAAATATTTTGAAAACATCACCGCCCACCGGATAATACAGCTGCAATTTGAAGATTATGAAATATTTTATTTTTCTAGAATATTGAGACTTGCCTATAAAATTAAAATGTAGGAATGTCAAGCGGATTTGTCGATAGTGATTCTCTAAAGGATTGGAGCGCGTGTGATTTGCGGGCTTAACAGTTTATGATAAAACTAATTATTTTGATATACTATACCTACTACTTAAGATATAGATGTTATCACAAATACGGAACTAGGCTGTACATAGCAAAAAGGTCAATATCACATTGCGCTGGTCCACGAAGGTCACCCACTTTAATGCCAATATATTTAGCATTATTTACGCTGGAACCTGTTTGTAGAATGTGGTTATTTCACTACACTAGCATTTTTGTCACGTTGCAAATATTTCACAATTCTATTGGAGTCTATAATGGTACGACAATATATTTTACTTACAAAATTTTAACCAAAGCAATATATGTCATGCAGATTAACTGTTTATTGTTGTATAATATATTTAGTAATAACGTTTTCGGTATCTACTCTAAAGATAACGATACAATTTTTAGCATAATGTGAGAATGGAGGGGTGAAAATTAATAAATAAAAGCTATGAATATCAGTACTTACAGGGACAATTATTATGAAACTAGCTTTACAGGAGCGGCTCCGCCCGCGCGTATGTCGGTTATCGCGTAAAAACATTAACCTATTTTTGCGCAGTTGGATAAAAACTATCCTATGTTTTTTCCCGGGTCTCAAACTATTTCCATACTAAATTTCATTCAAATCGGTCCAGTAGTTTCGGCGTGAAAGCGTAACAGACTGACAGACAGACAGAGTTACTTTCGCATTTATAATATTAGTACTGATGGTAAATGAAATACACGCTGTGCTGTTAAACGACAAGCGCTGCGGTTAAATCTTGTTTGTAATTATGAACTAATTGCCATCACGATTGAAAAGTAATTAAAGGGTAAATTAAATAATTAGTCAACTTGTGCAACTACTGTCAATTTAAAAAACCTGTCAATCTTACCATCAAACTGCTTTCGGGAGACATTGCCGACGTCAGTCAATTGACCCAGCAGTTGGAGGAAACCCTTATCATAGTCACTGCGCTGTAGAGGCCTCACCACCATCCAATCTTCACCGGGTTGGGCTGCACTAATCTGAGGCTTGAACACTGCAGGGCTCTTGTTGAAGTCCAGGCGTTTTAGTATCTCAGGGGGATACAGATACTCCGATGGTTTCCCATCCTGAAAATATATATTTAGTTATAATAACAATTATTATTAGAAATGAATATTTCTATATCAGTAGATGTAATGAGATATGACTTGTATTGGGCTGCTTGTTCCCCCTTTTCTGGGGTCAGGGCGGTTTGGTTCGTCATTAGCATTACAGTATATATTGTAACAAGTCTAATATGTTACCTTCTCGTAGTGCCGCCCGTAATTAGTCTTGGTTGATAAAAATAAGAATATTTTTACGTGTTCAAATGCGTCTGATTAAAATAAAGTTGTTGAAAATCAGCAAAACGAAAACTAACGACCTGTTCTGCAATTTCAGTGGTACCGTTTACCCAGCAAACGTAAAATGGTGTATGCACCATGTGTACCAGTCTGTTCTAATTTTCAGTATCTTAGTTCAATGATCCAAAATGACAGCGACATTCTTAATCTCCCGCATCCTCCGCGCGTAAGACCATTTCATCAATGCCTATAGAGCCTGATGGAGAATTTATGAGACTATATTTTATAGTTTATGCATTGTTAATGTCATAGTTGTGGGGTATGGTTTAACTACAATGCACAAGATAAGCAAGGAATGAGTGTATCAGAAAAGTTAGAGACAAAAAAAACGGCATGGCGCAGACAAAGACCAAATAAGGCATGGACAGACTGTAAAGATCTGAAGTTATAGACTAGTGAAGTTACAGTTATAGAGTGAATGAAGAATACATGTTGGGCGGCCAAACTTGTTTGGGTTAAGGAAATAAAGATGAAGACAAAATTATGATTTATTTGTTTCTTGACAGGTGGTATTTATAGCAGATATATACAGTCTTTGACACAATAGTACCAGAGCCACCAATTTATGCATAGTTTGTGTGTAAAATAAGTTTTCATGTAGATTATATCCAGAGACGGAGCAGTTTGTCGCCATCAAGAACTCTTACATGGTAATATTTATTGAATTGGTTAGTCATTTCCGAGAATGTGAATATACTTACAAATTAAATTGCTAGTATAATAGTACATGATATATAAAACAATTATATTGCATTATCAGCCACTCTATCTTTCTAGATAATGAAGTTATCAATATAAGTACATCTTTATCTTGTAACTTAATGACTAATAAGTATTGAGTAAATGAAAAATTACCTGTTTAATACTCATATTAAAAGATACGTCCTTGAATTATCTTTAAGTATAGGTATTTTCAACCAGTTGATAAATGGTAGACATGATTTTTGTTGCCTAGTCCATCATTCAAGCAAGCAAATATCAGTGGCATTTTGAAAAGCAATTATGGTCCACATACCAAAAAAAGATAGAGTAACTCATCCAAAAGATAGAAGGCCGATGTCACTAACAAACACAATATCCAAAATATTTTTCTCAATATTACAAACTGACTGTTGATCATGAATGACACAATTCATAATTTTCATTAAGTATTTGCCCATCAACAGAAACAGGAAAGCCTGGAATTTATAGGTGCCTGGAACACAATACCCAACTAGCGGAAAGTTTGAAAGATGCCAGAACATACGAAAGGCAAATAACAGTGTTCTGGATAGACTTGAGAAGGCGTTTTGTTCTGTGTAGCATGAACTGCTGATGTTCGCGATAAGAGGTATAACATAAGATAAATAATTTAAATAAATAATATAACACTAGATAAATAATTATATGAAAGAGCACTTTCATTAAATAGTTTAAACTTGGAGTATAACGTAAATCAATTCAGCATCATCATGAGTAATAGAAAGTGTTAAGGTTAAAATCATATATTGTACTTGTAAAACTTGTAAATGTTAAGATAGCAGAAAATGCAACATAACTTTAAAAAATATTTACTTAACTTTGTAATAAAAAAATATTAAATACAATAATGACTGTAACATAATATCAAGAAAGTTCTGGGAAGCCACTAACACTATTCTGATAGCATTATAGATAACATCTTATACTGATAAGGTCAATAAAAGTAAATTAAATGTTTATGTTACATATTAGGTAAGTTTTTTATTATGTTTCAGAAATTATTTTTAATGTCTAAAATTAAAACATTTAACATAATTTTTATAGTCAATCTATACAGACTATATGTGGGGTGCCAGGCTACAGTGTCACCCCCCCATTGCTACCTGTGGGTGTTGTATGAGACTTAAAGTAAAATACCGGAGGGTGAGCAGCAGCGTCTTCTGAGAAACAGATATATTATAAAGACTATCTACTAGAAAACCTTTAAAATAATAATTGTTAAAAACTGCCTTGAGAAATGGATTATGCAAAATAATGATCCGTTTCTAGATGATAAAAAAAACTACTTACATTATTTTTAATTTCAAGTATATACATTCCCACCTTGAGTTGCAGGTACCTCAGTATGCCGTATTGTGCTAAGCTGCTACCGTTTCACATGTTTTTTTATTGCTAGCTGCCAAAGACCATTGACCAGAGCAGAAAAGGAACACAAAGCAACTGTTTTGTTGGGCCTATTATAACTGCCAATTGACTTCTCGGAGCATTTGAGTGTGTGTGTAAATAAAGTAGATACACCACGGTCAGTGAT
Source organism: Plagodis dolabraria (assembly GCA_963854805.1). Taxonomy (NCBI): domain Eukaryota; kingdom Metazoa; phylum Arthropoda; class Insecta; order Lepidoptera; family Geometridae; genus Plagodis; species Plagodis dolabraria. Next base: position 12,256,789 of record OY978459.1, on the reverse strand, counting down.
AAAGTATTATTCATAGAACACAGTTGGCGTTGCTATCATTCTCAAAGCCAATGTGACATAGCTTGTGTAATAGTTAATACTGATTTAGTGCATGAGAAAATTTAACACTCAATTATCTATTCACACCACCCCTGCAGTATTGATGATTTATTAATATCCTAATTATGTATTTATTATGGCAATTATATTTTTCACTGCCATGATCTTGATCCATATGGGTAAAATTATAACTAATAATTTATTTCTCGAAAATGGTGGGTCTTACAAGCTAAAACTTCATGTGGATAATCAAGATAAACAAATTTATATGTTCTTAAATTACAATTAAAGTACATAGTGGCATGAAACTTTTCTAAAGTCCTTCCAAAGAATATAATATATTAAAAGAACAAACTTATTCATGAAAATGTAACCTAAGCTTCAGACTCTACACGTCATATGCCTTTCATGAGGTGAGTCCAAGCAGATATTATTATACTGAGCACGGTAGTCATTTAATTTTCATGAACAAGTTGGTTTCAGTTAGTTATTTTAAACATTAAAAGTCAACTTACCGCACTCGAGTTATGTCTTTCCATTCCCATTTTTAAATAAAACGTGTTTATTAACAACTATGTTTCATTGTTCTTTCACGCAGAATAGATCGTTGCCACGAACGAAACGAAGCCGTCTAGAGCTTGGAACCACCAAGAACAAGTGTTCGGGAGAAAGGCATAAGGTATTACGCTAAGGCCAAACCACCGCTTCTGTTTATTACGTACGTCTATAACTACGTTTACGTACGTGGCTTGTGGTATCGTCAGAATTATGTAAATAAAACATCAATGCACAGCACACCACAGCTGACCTGACAGCGTAGTATATATAGGCGTCGGAAACAACCGAACAATCCCGATGTCATTAAACGCGATCTTGATAACTGATGACGGAACGTCAGGCTAATAATAAATTTCGCAAATTGCTGTGGAAGTTGTAGCTATATTCAGACCATAATCATAATAAAAAAAAACTTATTCAGCTGTGGTAGGCATGTCCATATAAAAGATTTTAACTGTTTTTAATCGATGTGATACATCGATACGTAGCATCGATTTTTTCCGATGCAACGCCATCACATATCGAATACATTTTGGATATACTTTAGATTTTTTTTACTCCTACTACCGGAGAGGATAAAATATTATGTGTATCTATATAACCGTGAATGATGCCACATGTTCTTAATTTAACACTAAGCCTTTTGAATCATCAGATTATTGTGGACTTTTGTAATGTACGGGGTCAATAATCGAATCTGAACTACACCCATTACCATCGGTAGACTTCTGAGGCAGGTTTTATCTATTTGGCTGAAACACAAATATTATGCTCCCCAACAAACACCTCCTTTCTCACTTCAAAGTCAAACTGATTAAGTCAATTTATAAATGTCTACAAAGCTCGTATAGCTCGTATATCGTATATATTCATAACTAGCTGCACCCGCGACTTCGTTCGCGATTGCCGTACCTGCAGACTAATTATTCACATTTGTGCACTGTTTATCTCATATTAAGCAACACTGTGGTCTGCGGTGAAGCACTCTTATAGTAAATCATAGCTCTGAATGGAGCTTTCTACTTTGGATTTCAAAACTCCCGTGTTGTATTTTCCAGAAGACAGTAGTTAAGTAAGTCAGAGAGTTCTTTCCCGGTTCGCACAATAAATGTTGCAGCAAAGTACCTTGTGCGTTTCTTTAGAATTTCGATTTTAAAACGGCGGTTTTAAAATCTAAAAAAAAATTTAAATTGACGGTAGATCGTTTTTTTTTTATTTCTCATTCTCGGAAAGAAGTGTTTGTTTGATCTGAGTAGCGGGTGGGAGACGCTCCTTCCCACCTAAGGCCGGGAAAAACATTGGTGTAAACAAAGTTATATGTCTAAGATTTTTCGTTGTAAAATATTCTGTTGGTGTAAAACAATTAATAACAACTATGTTTGGCAGGGTAGTAACTAAACATAAGGTAGAAAGTGTGGGTAAAAAAAAAATTTAACTTTCCCTAAATTTCATTGTTCTAACTCCTAGTGTATCTTTGTATCTTCTACTCATGTTTATTATTTTTAGTAAATATTTAGAAAATCTACTATTTTTTTACCCTCCTCATATTTTAAATGAAAAGTAGAGTGTTTAACACGGATGTAAGTCATCGATTCCTACTTGGACTATAGCCGCATTAATTTTAAAAATATACTGCTCATGTTATTAAAATCAAAATAAATAATATAAAAAAACATACTATATTTATATCTTTATTCCTTATATTAGTAGTGAAAAGCAGAGAGATTCCTATTCGGGCTATAGCCGCCCGTAAATATTCCAAGCAAAATTTTACGTAAAATTTCACAAATAGTTCAAACCTCTCAATAATTTTTTTAGTAAGTATGTTATTTTATCAATGAATAATTTTTAGAAAGCTACTTTATTTACTTTCTTTAAATTCGAAATGAAAAGTAGAGAGCTGAACGCGGGTGAAAGTTACCAATTCCTTTCGACCCTTGTATAACAATCTACTAAAGTTGTGCACTTCCAACTTTTAAACGGATTAAATCACGTATATTTATCATTATTTTTGTCCCGACAGTCACCCCGTAACCACGATCACTTCAAAGTGTTTGAAACGTCGGGACAAAAATAATGATAAATATACGCGATTTAAACCGTTTAAAGTTGTTTAATTACTAAGTGTAACAATCGCGAAAACCTAAGACAACATTGTGCACTTTCATTTCGCAGTCTCCGAAATGTATCCGTCAAAAGAAAGATAATTACGTAGTTTAAAAAACTGATTGTGGTGAATGTTTTTTTTTTATTGCTGATAGGTACGCCTTTGACCACAATCTCACCTGATGGTAAGTGACGATGTGGTCGTAGGTGTTAACAGGCTTAACCTAGAATTACTGGCTCTCAAGGACAGCTGCCGGAACGCACCGTTAGGTGCTTTGCGACAGATTTTCCACTGGAGGGTGGTCGCTAGCCAGGCGGGCATTCGCAAAAATGCCCATCCACCATGCGGTGAAGCTCAAGCCAGCGGCGGGATTCGAACCATGGACCTGCTGCACGGCAGTCCATAGCCAAAGCCACTGAGCTATCACTGCTTCAAATGTACCACATTTTAGAGTTTTATCGTAGCAAGCTTGCAAAACTAAATAAGGGTGCCGTGCTGCCCGTGGGGCGCCAGGCTGCCCGTGGGATGCCGGTCTGTCCGTGGGGTGTCGGGCTTCCCGTGGGGTTCCGGGCTGCCTGGGGGCTTAAGATGAGCCGTACGTTAAAGGGTTTCTCAACATTCCGCGGTCCAAGTTATTTAAAACGAAATATTTAGTTAGTGATATCTGTAGTTTCTGAACTGCAAAACTGAGGACTTTCAAATATTTACGGGAAAATAATTAAATAACCACTATTGTAACAAAAAAATAATGATTGAAATCGGACTACGCGTTAATAAATTACAACTAAATGTACATTTTGACTTTCATCCCCTTCCGAATTTCGGGATAAAAGTATCGTATGTCCTTCTTCGTAGTATGAATTCGAATCGTGCTAAGTTTCATTCAAATCCATTCAGTAGTTTTGGAGTGATGCGAGGCCGAGATACAGACAGACAGCCAGAAAAAAATACAGTTTTTGCATCAGTATCAGCTACAGATTGCTCTCAAAGCATATTTTCAAAATATCTGCAATGTATAGAATTGGACCTGTTACAGTTTTATTATAAGTATAAATATATAAATTTAAGCGTCTTCCCTCGCGCTTACCTATTCGCCTTCTGCAACCTGTTATAGCTATAGATTAGACTGATTAGAACATTGCATGTTATGAAAAATATAAGTAGGGAAGTTGTGCTTATCGTAATAAAAAAAACCGTGTTTTATCGTTTGAAAAATCAGTCTTTTGGAGAGGTCCGACTACAGACCTATCTATTATACCTATACGATAAAGTGCAATCGCCAGCTTAAGATGAGCCGTACGTTGAAAGGTTCCTGTACATTCGGGGTGTCAAGTTATTTGGAACGTAATATTTAGGTTGTGATGTCTGTAATTTCTGAACTGCAAATCCGATGACTTTGAAATATTTCCGTGATAATTTTTAAAGCACCACTATTCTAATTAAAAAATCGGCCAAGTGCGAGTCGGACTCGCGCACGACGGGTTCCGTACCATTAGCTATACAACATTAGACTTCATATTTTAACCTTTTTTTGTTTTAACGTGAGCGAGTCCAACTCGCACTTGGCCAACTTTTTGTATTTGTTGTTATAGCGGCAACAGAAATACATCATCTGTGAAAATTTCAACTGTCTAGCTATCACCGTTCTTGAGATACAGCCTGGTGACAGACGGACGGACGGATGGACGGACAGACGGACGGACGGACAGCGGGACAGCTTTGGGTACGGAACCCTAAAAAGAACGTCTGAAATCGGACTACGCGTCAATAAATTACAACTAAGTGTATATTTTGACTTTCATCCCCTCTCCCAAGGGAACCATGCTGAATTTCGGGATAAAAAGCTAAATTATCCTACCTTGTAGTATTAACTCCAATCATGCTAAGTTTCATTGAAATCCATCCAGTAGTTTTGGAGTGATACGCGGCCGGGATACAGACAGACAGACAGACAGACAGACAGACAGACAGACAGACAGACAAAAATAAAAAAAAAAATATTTTCGGCATCAGTATTAGCTACAGAGTACTGTACATTTTTTTTTTCAAAATATCTGCCATGTACAGAATTGGACCTGTTACAGTTTTATTATAAGTATAGATTAGTAGTGAAAAGCAGAGAGATTCCTATTCGGGCTATAGCCGCCCGTAAATATTCCAAACAAAATTTTACGTAAAATTTCACAAATAGTTCAAACCTCTCAATAATTTTTTAGTAAGTATGTTATTTTATCAATGAATAATTTTTAGAAAGCTACTTTATTTACTTTCTTTAAATTCGAAATGAAAAGTAGAGAGCTGAACGCGGGTGAAAGTTACCAATTCCTTTCGACCCTTGTATAACAATCTACTAAAGTTGTGCACTTCCAACTTTTAAACGGATTAAATCACGTATATTTATCATTATTTTTGTCCCGACAGTCACCCCGTAACCACGATCACTTCAAAGTGTTTGAAACGTCGGGACAAAAATAATGATAAATATACGCGATTTAAACCGTTTAAAGTTGTTTAATTACTAAGTGTAACAATCGCGAAAACCTAAGACAACATTGTGCACTTTCATTTCGCAGTCTCCGAAATGTATCCGTCAAAAGAAAGATAATTACGTAGTTTAAAAAACTGATTGTGGTGAATGTTTTTTTTTTTATTGCTGATAGGTACGCCTTTGACCACAATCTCACCTGATGGTAAGTGACGATGTGGTCGTAGGTGTTAACAGGCTTAACCTAGAATTACTGGCTCTCAAGGACAGCTGCCGGAACGCACTGTTAGGTGCTTGGCGACAGATTTTCCACTGGAGGGTGGTCGCTAGCCAGGCGGGCATTCGCAAAAATGCCCATCCACCATGCGGTGAAGCTCAAGCCAGCGGCGGGATTCGAACCATGGACCTGCTGCACGGCAGTCCATAGCCAAAGCCACTGAGCTATCACTGCTTCAAATGTACCACATTTTAGAGTTTTATCGTAGCAAGCTTGCAAAACTAAATAAGGGTGCCGTGCTGCCCGTGGGGCGCCAGGCTGCCCGTGGGATGCCGGTCTGTCCGTGGGGTGTCGGGCTTCCCGTGGGGTTCCGGGCTGCCTGGGGGCTTAAGATGAGCCGTACGTTAAAGGGTTTCTCAACATTCCGCGGTCCAAGTTATTTAAAACGAAATATTTAGTTAGTGATATCTGTAGTTTCTGAACTGCAAAACTGAGGACTTTCAAATATTTACGGGAAAATAATTAAATAACCACTATTGTAACAAAAAAATAATGATTGAAATCGGACTACGCGTTAATAAATTACAACTAAATGTACATTTTGACTTTCATCCCCTTCCGAATTTCGGGATAAAAGTATCGTATGTCCTTCTTCGTAGTATGAATTCGAATCGTGCTAAGTTTCATTCAAATCCATTCAGTAGTTTTGGAGTGATGCGAGGCCGGGATACAGACAGACAGCCAGAAAAAAAAACAGTTTTTGCATCAGTATCAGCTACAGATTGCTCTCAAAGCATATTTTCAAAATATCTGCAATGTATAGAATTGGACCTGTTACAGTTTTATTATAAGTATAAATATATAAATTTAAGCGTCTTCCCTCGCGCTTACCTATTCGCCTTCTGCAACCTGTTATAGCTATAGGTTAGACTGATTAGAACATTGCATGTTATGAAAAATATACGTAGGGAAGTTGTGCTTATCGTAATAAAAAAACTGTGTTTTATCGTTTGAAAAATCAGTCTTTTGGAGAGGTCCGACTACAGACCTATCTATTATACCTATACGATAAAGTGCAATCGCCAGCTTAAGATGAGCCGTACGTTGAAAGGTTCCTGTACATTCGGGGTGTCAAGTTATTTGGAACGTAATATTTAGGTTGTGATGTCTGTAATTTCTGAACTGCAAATCCGATGACTTTGAAATATTTCCGTGATAATTTTTAAAGCACCACTATTCTAATTAAAAAATCGGCCAAGTGCGAGTCGGACTCGCGCACGACGGGTTCCGTACCATTAGCTATACAACATTAGACTTCATATTTTAACCTTTTTTTGTTTTAACGTGAGCGAGTCCAACTCGCACTTGGCCAACTTTTTGTATTTGTTGTTATAGCGGCAACAGAAATACATCATCTGTGAAAATTTCAACTGTCTAGCTATCACCGTTCTTGAGATACAGCCTGGTGACAGACGGACGGACGGATGGACGGACAGACGGACGGACGGACAGCGGGACAGCTTTGGGTACGGAACCCTAAAAAGAACGTCTGAAATCGGACTACGCGTTAATAAATTACAACTAAGTGTATATTTTGACTTTCATCCCCTCTCCCAAGGGAACCATGCTGAATTTCGGGATAAAAAGCTAAATTATCCTACCTTGTAGTATGAACTCCAATCATGCTAAGTTTCATTGAAATCCATCCAGTAGTTTTGGAGTGATACGCGGCCGGGATACAGACAGACAGACAGACAGACAGACAAAAATAAAAAAAAAAATATTTTCGGCATCAGTATCAGCTACAGAGTACTGTACATTTTTTTTTTCAAAATATCTGCCATGTACAGAATTGGCCTGTTACAGTTTTATTATAAGTATAGATTTTAATTATGAAATAATAGGTACCTATTCTACATTCGAGTCATGTAGTACGTGCGCTCCCGACCGCATCCGCGCAATCACTGTTGTCTGCGGTGGCGGCGGCGGCAGAGCGGTGTGAATATTATTCACATAATATGTGTAATACTTACGAAAGTTTTAATAAAATATTCTACATTCTGCTGACAAAAAGTGGCCAAGAGCTATACACCCAAGAAAAAACGGGTAAGAAAGTCGGAGCCATTATTTTTAATCGTCTTTTAACTTCTTTGGGGGCAGTACCTACCAGGTTCTTCGATTTGACCTCAGTCAACGCAACTCGATTCATCAACGATCATGATGTCTTCGATCGACTCAGCCCTCTGGCACTGCGTAGCGATGTTGGAGTATACTCTGCATCTTTTACCGTATCTTTCATGGGATGTGTTCTGAAGATAGTTTGGTTTAATACCTACAGCTGAATTTCACCATCGACAGAGCATGGTGATGCAATAATTTCATCACTACCAACGTCTAGAAGGTCACAACCGTGTGATTCAAACAACATTTTCTGCCCCGTACTACTATAATGTCGAGCCAGCTGCCATGTGAAGTATAACCGAATCGATCCGATTTAGGAACCTTCATGAAGAAAGCTAGTGTCTTGGATATTCGTAGGCGACGATGCTAATCACTTAGAGAGTCATCTGCTCTTTACCCTCCTATCCTAGCTAAAAATAGACTTTTTAATACCAAAACTCATATGAACTTTTCTTTTAAAAACCCACATTAGTTATATTAATATTGGGTGTGTAATGATTATACGTATAGGTAGGTATTCCAAGGAATATTAACTACCTCATAATTAATAAAAACGGTCAAATGCGTGTCGAGCCACGCATAATGTAGGGTTCCGTAGAAGCCCGTTATCATGATATAGAACGATTCTGTAGTTCTTCATTCTCCTCCACTTTCTTCCTGCTAAATCTAAGAAATAAGAGTACAATTGCCGCCAAGCTATTATTTCAATGGTAATTCGAAAATTAAACAAAATTCGTTTGTGAATTCTATAGGTAGATAATCAAATGAAAACGTAATGATAGCGCGTATCAGAATCCGTTGGTACATTGTAAGCATTTAAATGTCATTTAATTTATTTCCTATAGCATAAATAATTATTGTATTATAAAATAGTTGATAAATATATTATGAAAAAAAAATTAAAAGTATACACAATTACTGCAAGTAAGCTTAAAAATGGGCTATTATACTATATAATAACTAGCCTGGCCATAAAAACTGTAACATAAACACTTTTCAGCTTTGATTGAATTGAATGATTTAGAATTTGGAACGCGTTTATTACTTTAAAATTTTCTTTCGATTTCGCGCCATTTCATATATTATTTCGTATTCATTATCAAATAACAATATGAAATGACTTCGAGGTGTTAAAGAAAATAAGATAGCAGTATTCGCCTTGTACAAAGTAGGTATTGAGCCGTCGCGTCGATCATATTCCAGACACTTCAAAAGCTTGTTATCAGCCGTATGTTCGTATATCGTAATATCAACAGATACAACAACACTTCCTCTGTCGAAGACCATAAAAGATCAGGGCAGCCGCGTGTCTTAGAACTAAAAATTAATGCTGCCCATTAGGAAGTAAAAAAAAAAAATTTAACAAAAAATGGAACCGTCTTCTACACCCAAAAGTGTGAAATAACTTGTTGAAGTCGATACCATGATGGTACAAAAGTACCTATTATCACAATATTGTGCGCATGGTACCGACTTCGACAAGCTATTTCACACTTTTGGGTGTAGAAGTCGGTTCCATTTTTTGTTAAATTTTTTTTTTCTATCTTTTTAGTGTAACTCAAAAATGGCTTGACCGATTTTGATAAAATTTAAAATGTGACCAAACGACAAGCATCAGCTTTCAAACAAAAAAAGAATTTTCAAAATCGGTTCACCCTGTCAAGAGATTTGAGGTAACAAACATAAAAAAAAACCTCCTCCTTTTTTGGAAGTCGGTTAAAAATATGATGATAACTCAACAATAATCTTATTGCGAGAAATGAAGATAACTCAACAATAATCTTATTGCGAGAAATGAAGATTCCCGCTAGGAAAATGTCGCGTATTATAAAACAAGACCTGAAGCTCGATGCTTATCGTGGATATACAGTACATGCCCTAAATCAAACTTTAAAATTAAATAGAGTACCTTCCGCTGCGATACGCAAGTGAAGGGCACAGAAATATTCTCTTTACCGATGAAAAAATTTACACGATTGAAACGCCTACAATCAGCAAATTCATGATGTGTGAAATGAAGTGAGCGATGACCTTGGTACGACAGGTACAGACAGCAAACACTTCTAGTGTACGGCGAGGATGAGGTCCAAAAAGTACTTTATACCTATATAAGTCGAATCTTTGTACTGTCATATATATACCTATACTAATATTAAAAAGAGGAAAGATTTGTATTTTTGTATGCAACGAATAAACTTAGAATCTACTCGACAATTTTGGATTTAATTTAGCATGATAATATAAGTTTGAGACCCGGGAAAGTACATAGAATAGTTTTTATCCAACTGCGCAAAAAGAGGTTAATGGTTTTGCGCGATAACCGCAATACGCGGCTGGAAAGCTAGCTAGTCATTCTAGGTTAAGCCTGTTAACACCTTCGACCACATCATCACTTACCATCACGTGAGATTGTGGTCAAAGGCTTACCTATCAGCAATAAAAAAAAAATCTAGTATGTATGACATAGGGCATAGTTATTATTTTAAGTTTTTTATTAAAGATTTAGTTTTCAATGCCAGTATTTACCCCTTATAAACAACCAACTACTTCATCTGAGTCACTTTAAAGGATTTATTCTATAGATTTTATATTTGATACAAAATTATCCAACATCCAAGTTCAACGACTATTACTGCTAAACTAATAAAGTTATCTCAACCGCTATACTTTTCCTTTAAAGTTCATGAAACGCACTATCAGCTTGAATTTTTTCAGATTTTTCAAGTCCGCAGTTTAGCTTTTAGGGGGTGGGGGACGCCCTGCTGCGACAAAAATTTGCACTTTAATGTTTAATATTTCGTAAATGGAGCATTAAATCGGAAAACAGTATTAGCAACCCCTAAATCATTTTAAAAGACCTATTCAACCATACCACACACAAAATAATAGACGACGAAAAAAAATTTCATAACCACGTCACATGTATGGGAGAGGTACCATAAAAAAAAAAATTTTTCAAAATTTTATTTTATTACTTTGTCGGCGTAATTGATTTACATATCCATACGAAATTACAGCTTCCTAGTACTGACGGTCTCTTAGCAAAACGTCGGACAGACGGACATGACGAAACTATAAAGGTTCCTTGTCAGGACTACGGAACCCTAAAAAAGTAGGCCTCAAAAATGCAAAACAGTTTGAACATTTTATACGAAAGGTAGCAAAGTCACGATCCATCATTTTGTGTGATGTTTGAACAACACATTATTTGGAATGCTCATAATATATGTGTGACTGTGTAAAGTTAAAAGTTAATAATGTTAAGTATCACAGACCACATGATGTGACTGATTGATGCTGTCAGATTTTTTAAGATCCCTTTCACACGCATTACTCTGACGCCTCTGACATTGGTAGAATGAAAGAAGTTAAATAAATATATTTGTGTGTAACGGTCAGCCTCTCATTATTGTGCTATGAAAGGTGGATGTGGCAGGCCTGATCAGAGAACGGTGTAACGCCAGCTTATATAAACAGGCCTATCACGTCTAATAATACTCGTTCCTGCAGCCATTCATGGGTCTCAACCGCCAACACCACCGTCCGCATCCCGCACGAATTCCGTAAAAACAGCGCCTTCTCCAGTTATTCCAGTGTGCCGCGATTTATTGTTTTGTTACATTATATTTGTTAACGCCTAACTCACCTTTGTCTATCTATAACATTACATAAGTTTGTTTGTTCCAGAAAACATGTGTCTCACTATAATATCCGTAAAAACGGGGTTAATTGTATCATAGAAATACATTATTGTCTGTGATACATCGGATCATTTCGATGTTTTGACGGTATAATCGAGTAGTTTTGATGCATCGGTATATATCGAGTATCCCTAAATTGTGGATTATGTGACAAAATGGCGGGAAATAATTTCTATCAAAATTTAAAATATTTTTTACGTCTATTATATTAAGTATAGTTTTAATTAGTCTACAAAATTAACAGCATATAATGTCGGATCGCTAATCAGGAGTCATTAAAAAAGTCCTGGAATCAAGAAAAAGTATTGGTTGAGAAGACGTACTACGATATTGTGTTATACTAGTCATTTTGGTGGTCAAAAACTTATCATACTCGGTAAGTGTTCCTAGATTTTCAATAAGGAGTTGCCCTTAGCTTAGTTGGTGGTGATGGGGCAGTCCCTCCAGCTGTATAATACTATTTTGTACAAAGCTTGTAACACAGTCTCAGACTACAAACAAAAGTATTACTACCGCGTTTTTTATCTTCACAGTCATTGCATGGTAATAGGTTCTTCTGGATATAATAAGGGGCTACTTCCCTAATGGTGTGTGTGTACCATAAGCTGTCATTGTGTGCCAAATCATATATAAGCCTGCCCTGCTGACAACTTTAACATGTTAGTGCAACAGAAGTTACTTATGGGTACCTGATAAGGTTTCAGAAAATAAAAAATCAACCTACTCATTCATCGCCCACCGCTGTATGTAAGACTTGTACTATCTTTATAGTGCTGCTTAATATGCCATACTTTCAGCTGACCCGAATGCTTGTTGATCTATTTATAATTATGATAATAGAATACCTAGGTAATCTAGGTAAGTAGGAATCAGGATAAAAAGTATTGTGTAATTAAGCCTCCTGGTTTTCTGATTTGGAAACTGTGACAACTAAACTTGTTGAGAGAATGATGAAAGATTAATTTTCGACATTTCAGGAATATAATTGAAAAACTAATTGGTAAAGGAATTGCTTCAGAAAAATGGAAAATTAAAAAATACTATGAGTGAACTGATTCAACTTGAGGAAGACAAGTAAGTTTTAAACATATTAGTTTATACAATAGATGCAATATATCTACTTATAAAATAATATTGAACAACATCATCTTCCATCCCTTATCCCATGAATGTGGGGTTGGTACAATTCATTCTCCTTACTAACACAAGGTGGATACAAGAACATATTATATATTATAGATTGTCAAGACAATCTATTCTTTAGGAAAGCAGCCAGCCTTGTAAGGCTTGTAAGGCTGGCTGCTTTCCTGATGCTATGAAGATAATGCTTGTTACTACCAGCAACCTACCTGCTACCACAAGATAGCAGGTGAGTTTGTTAAAATGATTAAGAGCTCTGTTGTGGACATCATTTGCAACAACACCTTATTTACATAATTAGTGGCATGCTGCCCATTAAGCATATTTTTTCTCTTAATAGACTTTTACAACATCTATGAAGAGGATAATTATTAGTTTTACCTGAGAGCTGAACAGCTGAAAATATTAGATGTGATTATACTTATCATACACTTTGGTAATTATATTACTAGGTAGTAATATTAATAGCAGGGAAACCATGCTCTTAATCCATAATTCCCAGAAATAAGAGTAGGACTTAGTTGTGTTGAGATAGATGACATAACTAGTACCCTGACGAGCTGTTAAACTATAAGGTAGTGACAAGTTTTGCTAGAACAAATGAATATAATGGGTACTACTCTGCCACAGCTTTACTGTTCTGCTTCCTAGTTCTGCACCCCATGGTTTCACCCGCATAGACCTATTATGTAAACAGATATAAATAGTAATATCTTGTGTTAATCCAGGCACTACACTGCCAATATTTCAAGTTTCATATAAATATGTTAAGCCACTTCAGTGTGAAGGAGCTACAAACATACACAGTCACAAAATTTCACATTCACAATATTATTGAGATTTAGGGCCTGTTTCAGAATGTTTGTGTAAGTTCCAGTTATACTACCCAGAACATATTTATTAAATGAAACACTATCATTGCGTTTCACAGTCATCAATTTAGCTTATCTATCCGTTAAAGCTTGCAACGCGCTGCATGTCAACTGTCATTTTTATCATTCAGTTATTTTATGTGTTGGTTACCAATCCAAAACTTTATTAAGACATTCTGAACTTGGGCCTTAATTTATGATATGTATAATAGGAACATAAGTAAAAGCTTTTTTATTGTTTTTCAGTTCTCCTTTAATTACTATCAAACCTGATGATAAGTGAAGATGTTATCCAGGCTAACCTAGGGTTATTGGCTCTGAAAGACTGCTGGAAATAAAATGTTAGGTTAGCGCTGAACACCAGTGGTCACTCATCTAAGTAATAACCTCAATAGATGTAGCTTAACCTGGTTGATAAGTTAAGAATAACTCACTTAACAAATAACAGTATCTAAGATTTAAGTTCTGACACTATTACACCCTAGCATAGGTCAATAATATGCCTGTAGGGTGCTGGGCTATATAATGTGGGAGGCTGTTTTCAACAGTGAACAATCCAGCTGATACATTACATTAAATATGTCACTAAAGTACTTAAAGAGCAATCCATGGATACTTATGAAAGTATTGAAATGAAATTAAATAACATAAATAACTAGATACCTACATATTTTATTTTACATAATTTTATTTACGGCATATAATGGCAATCTCAGTGAAGATATCAATATAACAACTTTAAATGAAGTAATGTTTGCTGAAAATACTTAAGTTCACGGTATACTGCTACTCTCTCGCGCATTCTTTCTTCATAGCTAGTAACTAGTGAACTATCCTTTCTATGGCATGGTTTGTAATTAAAACTTTGACTATTACAATATCTATTATTGCTTGCAGCATATGGTGTAATTTAACCAGTACCTACCCTGGTCAGGTTTGTGTCCAAATTGTACCTATAGTAGTTTTAGGTCAAGAAACCCACTGTCGTGGTATGTATATTACTAATCAGTTTTTAAATCAGTTCATAAGCTTTTTTGTGAGGTTCTAAATTTTGTTGTTGATAAGAGGTTACCTAAAATATGTTACAATGCTTCTTTGATAACCACGTTGTCGTTACTCTTATTCCTTTGGAAATGTTTGTCTGAAATAGAGAAGAGCGTTGAATGAACGAACTAGTTAATTCGACCGTCGACGTACAATAGACGAACGGACAGTTCATCGACGATGAATGGACTAGTAGAATCTGTAGACGGCAGAACGGCTAAATTGTAGTCTATACAAAATTCATAGCGACTGTCAACGCGACGACGACTCGTGAACACAGTCGGTTAATATATTCATTCATTGGTCCGTTACACAACACGTTCAATGTTATTATCAACTCAGAGCTCCTACATTTAAAGTTCAATTTTGTCTGCATGGACGGTCATTTTAACGCGTTGAAATCGTTGAACCGTCCATGCAGACAAAATTGAACTTTAAATGTAGGAGCTCTGAGTTGATAATAACATTGAGCGTGTTTTGGACGGTCATTTCAACGCGTTGAAATGACCGTCCATGCAGACAAAATTGAACTTTAAATCTAGGAGCTCTGAGTTGATAATAACATTGACCGTGTTGTGTTGATCCTCCGTCATAGACGTAGACCGGCCGCGCGGCGCCTTGACTACAGTCGAAACGCGAACGATGCACTTATTAGAAACTTTCTTATTTCCTGTTTAACCAAATTACGTACTATAGTTTCAAAATTTGATTAAATGTTTGTTACATACGAGTATTTTATTATTGTGAATAGTGTAAATTAATGTAAATAGTTTAAAAAACTTTCAAAACTTTATGGTTGATTTTAATAAGTAGATAGGTGATATACCTAAGTGAACTTTTTAGTGTAGGAAACAGTAAAATGGCAGGACGAAATTTAAGTGAATTATGGCATCACTTTGAAAAGGACATATCTAGTGGAAAGGCGATTTGCAATCTATGCTAAATATATGTATGAAAAATTGGCATATAAATCTACTGCGGCAAATTTAAAAAGCCATCTAAAACGGAAGCATATATCTATTTTTACGTCATTACCGTCGTAAATATTGTACATAAAACACATTAAAAAAAACAATGATTGTAAATAGAATCAGTTGATCTTCTAAATACGCCTAAATAGGGATAATAATCGACTATTATAAATTCTATTCAGCCAGTCCTTAGCCTGGAAAAAGTATGTAGGGAAGGTCAAACTTTTCAATAATACGTAACATATAAAACTACAATACAAATTACATTTAACTAGAATACTCATTCATTACTACTACTAATGCGTCTAGTCTAGTTGAATAGTCAGTCGTACGTAACGGATCGAGTCGACTAATCGTCCATAAAGAAAACGCCGTCGGTATAAATCAACTAGTCGATGAATTTAACTAGTCCATCGACTAGTCCACGAAAGAAAATGGACGGTCTAGTTTCGTCTACGTTAAATGCGTCGACGACCCATCTCTAGTCTGAAATACTGTAGTACCCTTAAACTAATAATTGGGAAGTATTTGTAAAAAAAAAAGTAAGAATTATTTCGTTTGTTTTGTTTTCTTTCAAGAACATAGATCAGTATTAGAGAAAGAGTAACAGATAAGAGATAATTATAGAGTACAACTGCACCGCAGATTCCACAGACGAGTGAAACTAATTCTACACGGTCGGAAACTACAAATTTATGTTAATCAATCATTTAATAATGTATTATTAATAATTAATCAACCTAAGTCACAAACGAGATAGCCTTAGTCTGCCATAATGAACACTGCATCTATTAGGTCGGATAGGACAAGTCATAACAAACAAGTCTCGAGGCGCACACCCATTAGGTAGGTACATATCGGACGCAATTTTGCTCTATTTTGGCGAATACGTTTTAGGTGCCCACCCCGCCAACTTAGCATAGTGTGGTAAGAAAAGAGTTAATCAACTCCAACTTCTTCTTTAAGTGGCTACTGTGGGCTTGCCACAAGGGTGATAAATTGAATGTTTATGACTTCATTTAATCTTAGTCACAGACAACTTTGTGTATCATTCTACTTACGAGTATTAATAAATGCATGTTTTTTTTATAATTACTAATAGGCTAGCCTTAGACCACTATCTCACTGTATTAATGATGTGGTCGAAGATATTATTCAGGGTACCCTAGAATTACTGGCTCTCAAGGACAGCTTGCGGAATACACCGTTAGGTGCTTAGCGACAGATTTTCTACTTGAGGGTGGTAGCTAACCAGGCGGGCATTCAAAATGCCCTACCACCATGCTGTACACTACTGCCATCGTAAGACAACAACCGGGGACGGCTTAAAGTGCCCTCCGAAGCACGGAAGCGCTCAGTAGTAATATCACCAGCGGTCACCCATCCAAGTCATGATCGCGATGGATGTTGCTTAACTTAGTTGATCGATTAAGAACGGCTAAGCAAACTTCGCTACGAGCGCTTCAAATATTTGCTAGGTTGGTACACTTAATCGCGATTCACGCTTAAATTCTAGGTATTTAATTCACAGGGTGGTTTTGAACTATTTTTTCTTGTGATTCAAATCAAAACGTCTAAGGTGCAATTGGATAAATATTGTGAACCAACTAAGACCTGGCACCCTGAAAACGCTATTGAGATCGTAGTGTTTTCCTTACCATGATACGGATATTTGTATGCAAATAGCATGCAATGGCATAACTTGAACGCGGAAGTAGGTCAACAATTTGTAAATATATAAAATAACAAGTATAATAATGTTATCTTAAGTTAATGCGATTATTACACATAGTAATAAAAAAAACTTTAACGATCACTGCTTTGTTTGAAACGTCGGGTCAGAAATAATGATAAATATAACACGTCTATTTTTTTGCATATAAGTGCTTCATTTCATTATGTATATATATTTAAAAAAGTAATAATATATTTTCTACCATTTACCTACTAAGATATTTACCATGTATAAACGTTCTCCAGAAACAGTTAACATATCAAAATGTATGCAATATTTAAGCCATTAAGAATGTGAATAGCGATTTGAAAATAACTGATGAGATTTCGAGTTCGAGAGGGAAATTGATGATGTGCTCGCCAAGTTTTTGAAGACATCATAATGGCTTTACAGATATCTATTATTAAATTTGGTTTTATTTTACAGGACATATCAAGCGTATGAAACGTGTTGCAGTATCCAAAGTGTAGATACCCATTTGCTTTTAACACACTAAAATTGAAGCGGAGTGGAGGAAGATATATGTACATTTTGGGCTAACCCTAATTGTGTGATATGGACGAAAAAGAATTACTACTTGTATGTTAAAATAAATGCCAAAATAAACTTAAATTTGTTTTAATTCTATTTAAATTTGTTTTAATACCATAGGAGTACAACCTGTTTATAATATGTTATTAAACTCCGTAGTAGAATGGATAGTACGTAATTGTTAATTCGATCAAAACATTTGCCAGTATTCGTCTCAGGTATTTAAAAAAAAAAGAGATCGGCGACTAAAGTTTAGGCGCATGAAGGTCTGTTACCTATCTGTCTTTAGACATATCTAAATAATTTGTGGTATATATTCAGTATATTCTATTTGATCTATGGCTGACAGCACAAAACAATACTTTTTTTTTTTGGCAATTGCTTGTAACTTTTTTTATCAGTCACGTCAAAAGGGTAATAATAGTAATAGTAGTTTCTGTTTATGCAACTGTCATAATTATAATAGTGGGTATTAAAACATGAGTGTAGTTTTTTGAAACGAGCCGCAGCGGGCAGGCGAGTTTCAAAATAAGATTACACGATTGTTTTAATACCTAATAATATGTAGTTGCAAACACTACTAATTTATTTAATCGCATGGCAATACGCTTTTCTTGATTTTTCTGGCAAAAATCCATTCGTCAGGTTCGTAGCTGTTTCTAGAATGTCAGGTGGAGTTAAATTTGCATCAGTACCTCGGTAACCTCCTTGGTTGGGACACTTTGTACTTTAATAATTAAAAATTGTTTTGTAAGGAGAATAATGCTTGAATTTATTTTTCTAATTTTCTTAAAGAAGTATGTAAATAAAATATGCCAATAAAAGTCTGTATTTCATTTCATAATAATTAGAATATTTCCGAATGAGATTATACAAAGGAATTTTTAATTTGGTCATAGAACATAATCATTATAATATTTGATATTTGGTGTAATTGTGTATCTGAAACGATGGAAAAATATCTTAGACGTACATACTAACTACAGAATCGACAATGTGATAATATAATTTTTGTAATGAAACGTAAAAAAATTACATGACATACTATTAACTCTTTACTGCATTTATTTTTATAATTCGTTTAATTTTATTTAGGATATGTCTCGTCCATGAAGCTATCCAAGAAAAATATCGAATAAAATAAAAATGCATGAAAATTTGCGGAAATTTAGGAAAACCACCTTGTTCCATATATAGAACAATATGCAACAAAAAACAAGGTATTATTTGTATCAACGCGGGCGTCCCGAGCTCTCCTTGAAAAAGACCACCGAATGTGGTTGAAACTATAGTCGGAGCTATCTGACTGATTCACGTGAGTTATCCCGTATTATTTAATAAAATGAGTGAAAACCACGTTAGTTTTTATATTAAAAAAAAAATAATTATTATCTGATTCATAATTATTTTTTCTATGATACTACAAAAAACAAAACGTTTTTAAATTGTAATATTCATATACCTACGTAAATTTATTTATTTGACGTCTGTCCCAATATGTCATTGATTCCTTCTATCACCTTCCCAGTTTCTTCCAGTTCCGATTCAAAGAGAGCATACCCCAGCCAAAAGGGAGGATGACGCGGGTTTGAATCCTACACATGACTATAATTTTACCTCCCGTAAATTTGTGATTTTGTCATTTTTCATAGGGCTGTCACCTCAGTCAGGGTGTCAGTTATTGAAAATGAAAAACCGAGCAACTGCGTGTTGGGATTCAGCAATGAGCATAGACGAGAAAACGGACGGAATAATGGACAGACATGACAGATGTCGAAGTGACTGATGATGACGTATTCCTTGAGTTTAGTTTCATACTTGGGTACCAAATTACCAGGACATAAGTCTTCTACGTGACAGATGTCAAATTAGCACTTATTGTCATAAATCTCGAATTTGAGTTCATGATTGGGTTGTAAATATTTAAAAAATTTGCAGGATATAAGTATTTAGACCCAAATTTGAAATACAAACTGAAAAATATGAGATCAAGTGTCACTTCAATCACACCAAAGACCTTTATATAGTATTTTTTTTGTATTTGCGAACCAAATATGAAATACAAATTTAAAAATATGGCATCAAGAGACATCTTTGACATATGTCACATGAGAGGCCTATTTCTTAGAATTGAAAAAAAAATGCTATTCAAATTTTAAATATATATTGAACAAGCTTTCCGGGCGCGGCTCCGCCCGCGCCTATGTCGGTTATCACGCAAAAACATTAACCTCTTTTTGTGCAGTTGGATAAAAACTATCCTTTGTTTTTTCCCGAATCTCAAACTATTTCCATACCAAATTTCATTCAAATTGAATCTGTTATTGGCTGTAAGATATATATATATATATAAGTTGTATCTATCTTTTGGAGGCTGAGTCATCCGCGTCCGTAGGAGAGTACCCTAGAGCGAGTTCCTACACGTGGTCCCCGGGTGGTGCTAATCAGATGACATACTGGTGGTAGGCTTCGGCCGAGGCTAGTGACCACCCACTGGACAAATCCACGCCGCCAAACGACCTAGTCGTGTTCCGGCGCGATGTCCAGTGACGCCGTATGAAAGTCGGGTCAGAACAGTTGCATCCCAAGTAGCCTGAATAAGAAGCACATCGTTCAGTCGCATTGGGTGACTAGTCGCGGAGGGTAGCGGGATCCTAGGCACGGTGCACCGCTGGCCGACCGCAGGTAGTAGGGGACCCAACTGTGACTTAGCCACTCATGAAAGGCTGTCCCGCCAACTGTGAAAAATCCCAGGGATGCGCCATCACGCCGGTCGGCAACCGGGTGAGAGGACGCGATGGACATCTCTGGGGGGGCTCGGGCGTCCCCGCAGTCTCCAGACTAGTCTCCCGTCAATGTGTGCAGTTTCGATGTGTTTCGCGGGTTCTACTGGGCGTAATGCCTCGTTCTACTGCCGGCTTTCAACCTTTTTTACTCCCAAACAACATGACGAAAAACAGAAACAAGAGTAAGTTAAAACAGCGGCTGCACTCTCTGAACGCTCACTGAAAGTGCACCTCTGCAACATAAGAGGTTTGCACTCTAATCTCGTCCCTGTCCATTACCACCTGGAGACCGAAAAACCTCACCTCTTGTTTCTCACGGAGACGCAGATTGGTTGTCCATCCGACGTGTCGTACCTTACATACCCAGGGTACACCCTGGAGCACAACTTCAAATCGCACGCGGGTGTATGTGTATATGCCCGAGATGACATCTGCATTCGGCGTCTCCGAAAATTTTAAGACCCCATGTTCTCTATACTTTGGGCGCTGGTGGACACAGGTATTGAGAAAATTCTCTATGCTTGTGTTTACCGCTCACACAGTGGAAATCAGGAGACGACCAGGCTCACCGAATACCTCAGCGAGGTGGCGGATGTAGCTCAACAGAAGTACCCTACAGCCCAATTGGTGTTTTTGGGGGATTTTAATGGCCATCACCAGGATTGAATATACCCATACTAAGACACCGACCATGCCGGTAGAGAGACGCGAAAGCTTGCTTTAGCGTTAAATCTCACCCAGCTGGTCCAAGGAGCCACGAGGGTACCGGATGTTGAGTCTCACACAGCCTATTGTCTGGACCTTCTGCTGACAACTGATCCAGACCTTTACTCGGTGTCGGTTAGTCCACCGTTAGGTTATTCCGACCATTGTCTGGTGAAATCTGTATCTGTCTACTCCCCGCCCGATCCCAACCCTCGAGGCACCCGGCGGATGTGGCGATACAAATCAGCAGATTGGGATGAGATGCGGTCTTTTTTTGCGTCTTATCCTTGGCAGTCTGTGTGCTTCTCTTCTGGTGATCCTACCGCCTGTGCAAATGCCGTGACCGATGTGTTGCGTTTTAGTGTTAGCAATGGAATATTTCATTCCATTCTCTGACGTACCACTGTCCGGCAAAGCTCGCCCATGGTTCGGTCCTGAATGTGGACGCGCTGAGGCATTGAAACATCAGGCATACCTAGCTTGGGTTGATGCTCGTAAGCATAAGGCAAAGGACATTCACCTAAAGAAGAGGGCTTTTAACAAGGCTGCCAAATCCAGCAAAAAGGTCTTACAGAAGGCTCGTTTTGACCACATTGGCCGAATAGGGAACAAACTTGCTTCGTACCCTATGGGTAATAAAGCGTTTTGGTCCCTAGCTAAATCGGTTGAATCGAACTTCTGCCGCCCCTCACTGCCTCCACTGCGGAAACCTGATGGAACGCTGGCTCACACCGCTGAAGAGAAAGCAAACTTGTTTGCTTCTCTGTTTGCGGAGTCTTCACGTCTTGATGCTGGTACTGCGTCTCCTCCAATTCTACCACAAAGCGAAAATGTCATGAATGACATACACATTCGCCAAAAGGAAGTTCGTAAAACACTACGCAATCTTGACGTGAATAAAGCCAGTGGTCCTGTCCTGACGGTATATCTGCAATAGTTTTAAAAACTTGTGCGCCTGAATTGTCTCCTGTACTAACACGTCTCTTTCGGCTATCTCTTGAGACTGGTGCAGTGCCCAAATCATGGAAGCTTGCTAACGTGCAACCCGTGCCTAAAAAAGGTAGTCGCGCTGACCCTGCCAACTACAGACCCATCTCTGTCACGTCCATACTCTGTAAGAGTATGGAACGCGTTCTCAACAGTCGGCTCCTGGCATACCTAGAAGCGAATGATCTCCTCAGTGACCATCAATACGGGTTCCGCCGAAATCGGTCAACTGGGGATCTTCTAGCGTATGCCACTTATATCTGGAGTGAGGCCATTGAGAAACAAGGGGAAGCGCTTGCCGTCTCCCTGGACATCTCTAAGGCCTTTGACAGGGTCTGGCATGACGGCCTTATCAGCAAGCTTCCTACATACGGCCTGCCTACAGGTTTTTGTGCGTGGATATCTGACTTCCTGAGGTATCGTTCGTTACGAGTAGTCGTTGACGGCTGCTCGTCTGATCAAAGGGGTATCAATGCCGGTGTTCCCCAGGGGTCAGTGCTCTCTGCAACGCTCTTCCTGCTGCATATCAACGATCTGCTGAAGCCCGGAACCTTTGGGTATGCAGACGACAGCACGGTTGTAGAGAGCTACACATCTACCGCACGAGCCAGTGAGCAGGAAATCCAGAAACTCAGAGAAGCTATGGTCGAACGCTTGAACTTGTCCCTTAAGGCAGTCTCTGATTGGGGCGATGCCAACCTGGTCTGATATGAGTCGATTGAGAGGCGCGCCAAGAGGTTAATAGGCAGCGACTTTCTGGGTGAGTCTCGGCTACAAAGCCTCGAGCACCGCCGTAAAGTTGCTTCCCTATCGGTCTTTTACCGGATACATTTCGGTGAATGTGCACAAGAACTACACGACCTAGTTCCGCCCTCCCCCTTTTTCCATCGGACGTCCAGACAGACAGAGAGGCGCCATCCGTACATGGTTGATGTTCCCAGGACTCGTACGAAGCGCTTCGCTTCCACTTTTCTCGTGCGTACTGCGAAGGAGTGGAACTCCTTACCGCTGTCAGTTTTTCCCGATGAATACAACATGGGTGTCTTCAAATCGAGAGTAAATAGGTTTCTTCTAGGTAAGCGTGCTCCATCTTAGACCACACCAATGCTTAACATCAGGCAGGGTGTGGTCAAACGCAAACCTATAAAGAATAAAAAAAAAAAAAAAAAATATCTTTAACAAGAGCTGTAGATTCTGTATGAATAAATGAAAAAAAAACGGTCTAGTAGTTTTGGCGTGAAAGCGTTACAGGCAGACAGACAGAGCAACTTTCGCATTTATAATATTAGTACTGATAATATAACTGTCACTTTGACATCATTCATATTAAAGTCCTATTACAAATTATTTTCATATTATATTCGCTGCTTAAATATGAAACCCGTAGTGCAAAATAAGATATCAATTGTTACTTTGGTATCTGTATTTTTTTTACATCTATAACCTATTCCACAGTAAGTTTTAGAACATTTGCTATCTAAATACGGAATCTGAATTGTTAAAAATTACATTTAGTGTCTCATTGACATCTGTCACATGTAAGACATATTTCCTTGAAAATTTTTGAAAGTCAAATTTGTAATTTGTAATGACGTTAAAATGTACGACTTAAAAGAGTATTTTCTAGTTTTTGTATAATTATTTCCAACCACAAAATGCAAATAAAAACTAGCATTATGACATCAAGTATCACATTTGACAGCTGTCACATC
This sequence comes from Plagodis dolabraria, assembly GCA_963854805.1. Classification (NCBI taxonomy): domain Eukaryota; kingdom Metazoa; phylum Arthropoda; class Insecta; order Lepidoptera; family Geometridae; genus Plagodis; species Plagodis dolabraria. The sequence continues at coordinate 12,233,018 of OY978459.1, read as the reverse complement.
AACCTCTGCCATATCTTTATGCAAACATTATCATTGATTGCTCTTTTTTCGAATGAACCACATAAGCAAAACGAAGGGAAATTTTAGTATAACGATTCAATGGTACCACGGGTTCATAGAAAACAGTAGATACCGCGGTACCTTCAAAGGAACCATATAATGGTACCACGACAAGATAACGAAAGTTCGTACAGATGGACTGGCCGATGGCCGAGGATTAATAAGAAGGGCCAGTTTTCCAGTAAATAACCTTAAGAGAGAAATCTCATTGGCTTCCCTCTTATATTTAAACAAACAATACTTACAACAATTTGGCATCTTTATGAACATAAAAGCAACAAAAGAAACACATACAACTACTTGACTGGTATTATTAGGGTTTAACAATCCAATCTTGTAATCCTGTGATAAATCAAACTACATAATCATCCGCGTAGTATTGCGTTGTGGCACACCTTAACTTTGTCCCCTTACTGAATTGGTTCAAGCCAGTTTTGCATCCGAGCGGGCACCGTTAATACCCCCGCGAGTCTTGTCGTGGCAGTTTTAAACACATAGCTTGCATGAGTAGTGAAGCTTACCTTCTGTTCGGTTCTTTATTCATGTGCCAATAACCAACTCAAGAGCTGGTCCAATTTGTACGAAGGACACCAAACGCTCGCAAGGCTGATGGGTGTGATGTGATCGATGACGTCACCACTCAGCACTTACAGTACACACGGCCCAGCGACTGGGCGGGCTGGGCACCGTGAGCACTGCATGTCAATATAGCATTCTCACCACATCTTGGAATATTGTGCTTGTCATTTCCTTGTTTACTAATATGTGTCTTAAAAGCGCTTAACCGTCACAACAAATGGAAATGGAAAAGTAAAAACTATGAGACCTTTTACAGCTCGTAATTCTCTCTCAAGTAATCAGTAGTACAAATGCGTTTAATTTTTTTTGCGAATGGTAGGAGGTTATCTAATTGTTTAGATAAATGTAATTGTTTAGATGACGTCATATGCTCGTTTAGCTTGATCCGAATTATTAGTAATGGAAACGGACGTCGGGCGTGAACGTGTAAAATTCAAATCGGTCCAATAGTTGCACTATTGGCGCATCTCGGACAGCACCCCTAGACTATGATATTATATTCCTTTAGTCGATTATTGAAAACTGGTGAATCGAATTGCCGTGTCAATGAGAACCTGAGAAGAGAGCACTATACAGCACTATTGTTTTGATTGTGTCTTGTGTTGTGAGGTTATATTTTGTATCAGAAGAAGAGATGATTATATAAAATCTGTTAAATGTATTAAAACGCCTAAGTGATGTTCGTAAGAACAATGGCACTGCTTAGAAGATATTCTGTGTTAAAAATCTATAACCACCAACGGAACTTTTCGGTGTTATGTAAAACTGAGAATTTAAGTCCAAAAACAAATATTATATGTCCGATAATTCATTCAACGCGTTATTTATTCTGGGAGAGGCACAGGAAAGGAGGATACAACACAACAGAGAGAATATCCAACTGGGAACACTTGAAGAAGGGATTTAAAGAACTCAAACAGGAATGCAAATTATTCGCTCAAGAGGCTAAAGAGCTATTCGAATCTGACCCCATTCTTATAGCTAGACCAGGTAAGAGTAAAAGCACTATCACTAAATACATAAGAATGCAATGCAATGAATTGTTGTGCTCCAGGTTTCAACTTCGAACAGAAGAACTCAAGTTACGTTTGTATTCTGTTAAGTCTGTATTCTGAGCAGTCAGTACTTGTTAGTAGCAGATGCAATAAGAGCTGTGAGGAATTGTGAAGAGATACAAGTCATAAGTGTAATTTGTAATTTCTTTATTCATCTTCATATTCATTTATTCAATTTGATTATTCATCAAAACTCAAAAACATCAAATATGTGATTTATCTAGTCCTTGTGAGTTCAAACACTAAAGTACTTCATCTTTTTGATAAACTCTTTAGTGATAAGCATTGTGTAACCTCTTTGTTTTTATAATTCTAATCATGATCTATTTAAATAAATACCATTTCTATTATGAGAATATCCTATAATATTTTCAAACAGGCCCAGGTTAGTTTTCCATCATCTTTACAAACTGTAAAGATGTTGTTCATCGATAGTCGGATTTACAGAATTACCCTTACATATGTAAAAGTCCAATTCTCATAATTCAAACAGTTTTTGAAACAATGCATTCTTGGCTATACGAAAATATGAACCATATTACTCTAAGATAATGGAAAGTATTTTAAATCGTATTTTATAAATATTGGAGCACAATATTTCATGCCCTGGGCGGAAATCGATCCCGCATCCTCCGATTTCACTCCTGGGTACGCTATCTATAGCTGAAATATCGTGTTCTAATTGTATTACTTAACCGTCATAGGGGTCATCTGAAAATTGTTTCACGCCATTTTCTTTGTGTGTTTAAATTAAACTCAGTTTCCAGTAAAACTTTCTACAAAAAGGTCTATTTTCATTAATTTTCTCATAAAGCCTATATTATGAGAATTGCATTGGTACTAAGAAGTTTATACCTTGACTGGAGATTGCATCAAATAAACTCAATTTAAAAAAAAACTCAAAAAAAATTATACATAATGCTGTTTGATTTCGTTGAAAAAATTATGAAAATGTTATATTTGTATGGTACATGTAATATATTGTGGTCTGTGGATATGAGAGTTTCATGTGTAGGTGATGGAAAACAACTGAGTACTACAAAAAAAGTCAAAATCTGTTTAATTATTTAAAGTATTTTATTTTAAGTTATGCAGCATTGAAATTGGAGTATAAATTATTGTTGTAATGGCACTACCAAAGAGTGTCTGCAAAACCCCATCAGTGTAATTGAAACAAAGTAATCTCAATTTCGTAGAAACAGAAAGAGGATGCAGGACATGTGTTTTGTTTTAATGTAACTAGTCCAAATAGTAAGACTACTTGAAAGTGTGTATATAGAAGCATCTGCAATGGTTCTTTAACATTGAATGACAAAATAGATAGCATAATTAGTGAGAGGAAATATTTATGCAACTCAGATTTTCATGAAAAGAAAGTCAACAATCTCTTATATTTGTGCAAGAAATATGTATGAAACGATCTTAAACCAATCAGTAAAATTTAATAGGTATCTTAGTGTGGCTTAATTAATACATCAGATTCTGACCCTAATCAAGAAATTTCCAATCTTCGTTTGAAGACCTATGCCTTATTTATGTTTTTCAATTAACAAGCTGCCAATCTCAGATAAAATGACAATATCAGGAATAACTGATATAGTGAATGTTGCTCACTGACAAAAACATTTCTGAAAAAGTACACAAAAGTAAGTAGTTTGTACAATAATATGAAATACTATAAGTTATATAAAATGCAAATAGAAATGTTTTGTTCATTGGAACCCTTGGTTTGGAAGTCTGACTCGCACACCATATTTTAATGAATTTTCAAGCTGCCCCTTGTGGAAATGGTGACAAACTAATAATATGTCCATACATATTATTAGTTTGTCACCATCCCATGTGAATCTGTTGACTTTTAAGATAATGTAAACTCCTCGATCATAAGACATATTTATGATTGAAGTGTAAACTATGAACTTACTCAAACTTAGGATACAGAGCTTAAAAATCATTATGGTTTTTTAAACACTTTTTAGTTAATTTCCACCATGGTTATAGAAAAGTCTTAATCCGTTTTTCACCTAGATTTTTTTTGTCAAATTAAGAAGGCTCATTTATAGAATTAATTTTACTTTTATATATTTTATATTGATATGGTTGAAGATTTTTCCAGGCTAATCTAAAATAACTGGCTCTCAAGGACAGCTGCTGGATCACACTGTTAGGTGCTTGGCGACAGATTATCTATTTCGGGTATACGCAAAATGGCTTACCACCAAAATCAATGGAATTCTTGTTATGTATATTTATTGTGTTTAAAAAACCATGATGATGTGGTCGAAGATTTTGTTCAGGCTAAAATTACTGGTTCTCAAGGACAGCTGCCGGATCACACTGTTAGGTGCATGGTGACAAATTTTCTATTTCGGGGTGTGAGCAGGCTAAGCGGACCCAAAACCAGTGTTTTTTTTAAATTTTACTTTATTCAATTAGTACCACATAAACACGAATTAAACTAATGATATGAAATATGGATACATAAACAAATACATGATTAATCTTTGCACGGGGGCGTTTCAAGTATTACGGAAGCAGATTTATTACAATTATTTACCCCAATCCCCCTTGTTAGCAAAAGTAAGCAAAGCCGCTACCCCCTCCCCCCATGCTTACGTAAACATCATCTCAATTAAAAAATATTGTTATCTTACAAATATAACAAACTTCTTTTAAACTTTTGGTACACATATTAAATCCAAATTAACAGTCGTCAGTCCATGAAACCCGAATCCATGATTCTAAGTTTTCAATGACATTTGATAGCTTGGATTGCTGCTCAGTGTTGTGAGTCTGCTCACTTTCATCCGATTTTGGAATGTCTACCTACGTCGTTCTCATCAAGCCAACATCATGGTGCTCTAAATTTTGAATAATGCACATCAGTTCATTAGCATGACGAGCAGCGACTCTTACAGGTCTAATTTTCCTATCAGTGTCCGTGTTTAGTTTTATGTGCGTGTTTACAAAGACAATGTGAGGGTTGCCATTCATGTACAAAAGTAAATAACTACCGATGACGTAACGTCATCATCATCTAGACTCCCCTACCCCCCATGTCATCCAAAATAAGCAAAGCAAAGACCTCCCCCTCATAGTGCTTACGTAATACTTGAACGGCCCCACGTCATAGATAATGGTAATAATTGAATCTCACTCATAAGCTTTCTGAAGCGCTTGTAGCGAAGTTTCCTTAGCTGTTCTTAATCGATCAGCTAAGTTAAGCAACGTCCGCTGTGGTCATGAGTTGGATGCGTGACCGCTAGTTACTACTGAGCGCTTCCGTGCTTCGGAGGGCACGGTCCCGGTTGTTGTCTTAGAATGGCAGTCGTTACAGCATTGTGGTGGGGCATTTTGCAAATGCCCGCCTGGCTAGCTACCACCGTCAAGTAGAAAATCTGTCGCCAAATGCCTAACGGTGTGTTACGCAGCTGTCCTTGAGAGTCAGTAAATCTAGGCTAGCCTGAACAACATCTTCGACCACATCATCACTGATCATCAGGTGAGATAGTGGTCAAAGGCAAAGCCTATCTAGCTAAAAAAATAATTTAAAAAAAATGCCTCAATTGGGGCGCGTATGATGCTTCAGAAGGAAAGTATAACAACTAACATGAAAAATTAGCCATAATTAGGATATAAATATATAATGTCAAATACAATATTAAAAATACATGTCTATCAATCTTAGTCTTAAGTTAAGTAATATCATAAGGAGGAAACATTTGATTGTCTGTTTGTTTGCATTGAATAGGTAAAATTACTGGACCGATTTGAAAAATTTTTTCAGCATTAGAATCCAACAATATCTCTGATGAACGTAGGCTATAGACAATTTTCAAAAAGTTAGGGATCCGTATGAAATCTTCAATAATGTAAAACAAAGTGCAAAAAATTACCAAAAAATTACATTATATCGCGTACGCTGCGGAAATTATTAAAATAGAGCAAAGTGATGTACTACATTTTTAAAGAAGACATCAATATCTAAAAAAAAGTCCGCAATACTCTAAGGGCCCGTTTCAGAATGTCATAATAAAGTTTCGGGTTGCTATGCAACACATAAAATAACTGAATGATAAAAAATGACAGTTAACATGCAGCGCGTTTCAAGCTTTAACCGATGGATAGGCTAAATCGATGACTGTGAAACGCAAAGATAGTGTTTTGTTTAATAAATATGTTCTGGGTAGTAAAACCGGAACTTACTCGAACATTCTGAAACAGGCCCTAAGTCTAACTATTGCAGTTATGTCACAATAACTACTTTTTCATGTGTTTAAATTTATAATTTTTGATTTTTTTTGTTAAATACCCGTGCGCAGCCGGGGCAGATCGCTAGTTTAAAATAAATGTCAACTACTTATTATATCATGACCAGATTATACAAAGTAAGCAAAAACAAAGTCAATTAAAAAATATATGTATAATGTCATGTCAGTTTATATGCAAAAGATAAAATTAAATACCATCGTAAGAAGATAAGAAGACTAAGAGAAAACTGACACAGACAACTTAACTCGCCGTCCGAAGCACATTTATAAGCACTTAGTAGTAGTGTCACTCATCCAAGTCATCACTGCATCAGAGGTTGCTGAACTTGGTTAGTTGAGTTGAGTTGATTGGCCAAGCAAGCTATCCTACGAGCGCTTTTTTTTGGTTGTCTGTCTTGTCGTACAAATATGTCACTATTCTAGCTTCTAAATGGAATGACTCCCTAACCTCAAAATTAAACATGGGACAGACAGCTTAAGAAATAGTGCACGCTCAGCAGCAGTGTCACTAGCGATCACTTATGCAACTCATGACCGTAGTGGACGTTGCTTAACTTAGCTGATTGGTAAAGAACGGCTTAGCAAGCTACGAGCGCTACTAATATATACACATATATACAGGACATCAAACGGCGATGCCACATGGAGGGAAGATACCTTGAATATTGTAGATGGAACATTTTACTGACAGAAGACATTATATGAATTTTAAAAACATATTAAACTGCATTCATAGATATTTAAATAATTACATAGTTGAACCAATAGCGCATAGTGATGGACAAAATAATTTTTTTGTCTATCGGCTCAGGATACGGCTGTATTTGTTGCATACAACTTGCTTCTGTGGCAGTAGTTGGTGTCGAGTCCAACATATACCTCCAACGCACGGACAGGAATGCGGGAAGGCATTTACTACCAGAACAAAAAAATGCAAACGAAACGCCCGTCACACAGTAATAAGGGTACAGTATTTTTTTTATATGTGTTTGAAATTATGTCTATGGAACGTAATTTTGCGTTCACTTGTCAGAGTACAGAGATGTATCATTTGCGACTATAGTACATTACTGCAGCGGCCAGCAAAGGAGGCATTGATAGACGAACGTGTATATGTGGGCCGAGGCGAAGCCGAGGCATTGATGGACTTACATACGTAAGTCCATCAATGCCTAGTTGTGGCCAAGGCTTGTATAGTGCTTTTCTCAAATAATGCGCGGAAATTAAAACAAAGTAGTACCTAGGTAGAATTTATTATTTGAAGATACAGTTGTTAAATGTACAAATTTTCAATAAACAGCGTTCTATTTGCAAGCCAGATCGATTTTAATAAAACCTTTGATAAGTTACCTCCTTGGTTGCCATGCTACGAAGTAAGATTCAATTTTTAAATTATACAACAGATATGAGTTTTCTATGCAACTTATTTGGCCGCTAGACACGACAGATATAGATTTTCATACATTTTTTGCCGGCCGCTGCGCGCATGTATATGGCCAGTAATGAAATTTCGATTTATCTCGAAAAAGGTTGTCAAAATAATGCTCACATTTCCAAGCATGTTTGAGAAAAAACAATATCGCAGAAATCTGACCATGCAAGGAAAATAATTAATATACGCTAGAAATAGAATAGATCCTAAAAATGTATCCTTACGGTACTCCTATTTTTACCAAAGACCCGAATGAAGTATTGCCATTTATTCCAACCTTCTGTAGCCTGCCTGACAGATTATATATAAGATTCCGAGGTTTTCCACGAATGTGAAAGGTTACGATTCAGCTTGCGGTACTCTACACAGACGAATGCTTGGGAAATATCACAAAATACGCCAATAGCATCATGTGAACTCTCCCAGGCTTAGAATTGTATATGTAAAGATTCCGTAAGTACAAAAACCTGACTTATATAGTTAACGTCATTGCATATTGCCATCCCTTTCTTAAAATTGATAATGCTTCCCGCCCCAAATAAAGAGCCTATAATATATATGCTGTTAATACCTTAAAAATATAATTTAAACCGTTTATATTTTAATTTAAACCTTCAGGAAGATAGCATTCCCACCTTAAAGGCCGGCAACGCAACCTCGAGACCTCTGGTGTCACGGATGTTTGTGGGCGATGGTGATCCCTTACCACCAGGTGAGCCGCCTGCTCGTTTGCCCTGTAAACCATAAAAAAATAGAAAAGTAAATTATATGTATTTTTTAGATGGTCGAAATTCCACTTTGTCGATAATACGTGGATGGACCCGTTATTTAGGTAAAACTTCAATTTATTAATTAATACTTAAGTACAAAATTTAGATGAGACACAAAACAGATGTTATATGCAGCAATGACGTTCAATTCGATCTGCAATAAAGCTAGATATAACTTTATTGAACGAATTGAACGTTCAAAAACTTAAAAAGCAGCTTTGTACAGCAATTTCCATTGGTTGGGGTATAAATTCGTTGGCTGAGACATTACAATAACTAATATACAACGTCCCAGGAGGTTTTTTCTACACCATAAATTATGTTCTGACAGAAATTCTAGGTTAGCCTGAACATAGAGAAATTGTGTGAGATGGTAGTGAAAGGCTAGCAGTGATGGCTAATGATGGCTTTGAAGCAGTGATGGCTCAGTGGCATTGGCTATGGACCGCCGCGCAGCATATTCATGGTTCATTTGAGTCATTGTGAGCATATATATCGTTTTCGCTCACCGTTCGGATAGCTTTTAAAACGCTACAAATGACAGAGAAAAGTGCTATTTTTGACCCACGCCTTACCGTGGGATCGTTGTGATCGTTTTTTGATAACTTGGACATTCATATTTCATATCTACCTTAAGGCGATTAGAGTCGCCAATGGCCTTGAGCATCTGGGCCTAATCGAGCTTACTTTACTCGCGCATCGCCGCATACGTTCCGCGCTCGCTGCACAAATATAACGGTCAAAGAATATGCAGATGTGCGATGCACTCCGGTAACATGGCACTTTATATGCCTACCGCATTATTCTAGTGAGTATCCGCAGTTGCAACTGCGACTGAGATCAGTATGAAAATTTATAGTGTACCTACCTAGGTTGTTCTGGACGTCTTTATTCCTTTTATTTATTTTTCAATGTCATGTGCCGAGTGAAGAAAATTACTCAGATTTGGCTGAAAATCGATATCTAGGTTGTGCTGAGGGTCATTATTCCGAATTTGTAATTATTTTTCAAATGTCATCTGCCAAGTGAAGAAAAATGATACGAATTGTCTGAAAATTGATATCTAGGTTTTTGTAGATGTCATTATTCCGTTACGAATTTGTTTTAGGTTGACGTCTGCCAAGTGAAAAGTTTACTTCGATTTGGCTGAAAATCGATATCTAGGTTGTTCTCAGTTCGCACACAAACACTTTAAAAACCTGCTGATTTTAGTAATATGCTACATAAACGAGTTTTCCAATTAAAATTACCTGTTATTCGTACAACTAATGCCTATATTATATAATAAGATTTTTATTGAAACATATTTATATAATCAAGTCCTGAATCAGTGCGATATAAAACATAGTTCAGTGTTTGAAGCCAAAAGCATCATTGTTAATTGGTTTTTCACGTTCAACTATGATGAGACTGAAAAAGTTTTATCGATTACTTCCTAAATTTATTTAATTGATAATTTTAAGAATTAACCTTTTAATATAATGTTATGTATTCATAATTTATATATTAATAATATACGTATTTATTTATGATTTCTATATATTGATCATATTAACATACATTTTACATACATCCAGTTTATATATATATATATAAATGTCACAGTGTGTGACTGGGGGCGGGCTTTTTTGTAAGTTGTTGTTCTATTGACATTTAATATCTTTTAATTTATGTTAATTGACATTACGGAAAAAATAATAAAAAAAAATTATACATATATAGTAGAAAATATATTTAATATTTTCATTTTAAAAAAATCGCTTTAGATATAGTAATATACATAAAGCATCACACATACAAACACGTATGTAACACAAATTTAGTTAAAATATAAATACCACCTGTGTGGATAATTTATAAAAAAAGTGTATGAAACTGATGTTATTTTATGGATTATTTGTAAGTTAAATTTATGTTTATAACTATTTTGCGTGAAAAATTGTACTGAAGTCAACTGTGCACTAACCCTATTACTGTACAGCTCAAGCAGCAATACAAGATTTGGAAAAAGTGTTATTGGCTTTAAAAAAGGTTTTTTTATTATTTTACTGTTTATATTACTATTATTATTATTCTGGACGTTTTTATTCCAAATTTCGAATTTATTTTTCGATGACGTCTGCCAAGTGAAAAAAGTTACTAAGATTTGGCTAAAAATCGATATCTAGGTTTTTCTGGGCGTCCTTATTCCAAATTTGGAATTTACTTTACGATGACGTCTGCCAAGTGAAAAACGTTACTTCGATTTGGCTGAAAATCGATAACTAGGTTGTGCTGGGCGTCATTATTCCGAATTTTGATATATTTTTTTAATGTCGTCTGTCAAGTGAAGAAAGAAACTCCGATATCTAGGTTGTGCTGGGCGTCATTATTCTGAATTTGAATATATTTTTTATGTCATCTGCCAAGTGAAGAAACATACTCCGATTTGGCTGAAAATTGATATTGAGGTGGTCGTAGACGTAGGAAATTTGTTTTAGTATGACGTCTGCCAAGTGAAAAATGTTACAACGATTTTGCTGATATATGGGTTGTTCTAGACGTCTTTTTTCTGAATTTGGAATTAATTTTTCTATGACGTCTGCCAAGTAAAAAAGTTACTCCGATTTGGCTGAAAATCGATATCTAGGTTGTTCTAGACGTATTCATTCCGAATTTGGATTTTTATTTTCTAAAACGTCTGCCATGTGAAAGATGTTTCTCAGATTTGGCTGAAAATTGATTTCTGGACGTCATTATTCTACATTTGGATTTAAATTTTCAATGACGTTTGCTAAGTAAAGATAGATGACGTATTTTTAAAACGCTAAAATGTACCGGATAAGAGAACGAAAATTATCATAATCAATCGTTTATTCAAATCTCCTTATAAATAAGATTATAGCCGACGCAGGTTTACTCAATTAAAAACGACGATATAAGAGGAAGATTTGTATGTTTTATATTATTTTTGTATGTTTTATTGTACATTGAAAAATAAGAAAAGGGACGACTGTGTCGTACGCAAAAATACAAAATGGCGAATGTTTGTTCGCCCCGCGGCCCTGCCCTAGCCCTTCTGACATCCGGGCTGGTTTTTGATGCTTAGTCAATTGCATAGATAGTACAATCGTATCTGTTAAATATAAATAATGCAACTTCCATACATTACATACACAACAAAAATACCATCAAGGCTACCTTAAAAATAGCTACTTCCTTTTAAAGACATTAAAAAACATATAATATAACACATACAGTTATGTGTCGCCTACAGAGATGATCCTCAAAAATTGTAGATTGTTATACAAGGGTTGAAAGGAATCAATCCCCTTACGAGGTATTTAGACATGTCGGCCCTTGAGATGGAAGCATTTACTATTAATTATATAAATATCTACAGCTATATTGTAAAAATTGGTTCCATCGTGAAAAGGTAACCGAGATACTTTCTCAATTATTAGGAGATTTCAATAATTGATTGATAAGTACGAGTAATCATAATTTTCCTACTCTTATCCTACTGCAGCGTTAGGGAGCTGCTAATCACCCACGGCCAGCAGGTAGGTAAACTCAGGGAATAGGTTTGAAAAGTTTATTAGGCCTTATCAGGTTGCACAGCCGCACAGTTCTACCTGAAGTTATATAGACCGGGGGGAGACACTGGCCTGATAGTACACGTGATCCAGATCGGCCGATAGTTCTGGATCTAGGTAGCGAGTGCTCGAAACAACTGTCCTCAGGTTAAGTCAGTGAAGTGGAATCCTGGAAAGAAGACACCGGCTTAGTGGCTGATATTCCTCAGCCAAGTGTTGCCAAGCCGCGCCGACACGATCGTGGTACTATTACTAGCGACTCACATTTTAAAACTCACAGTCTAGCGCAGTAGGGCAGCACAGCTGTTTACGTTACATAGGTTTTAGTCAGCACTATGAAATAACAATAATAAATAAGGAACTCACCCTAGAGGGATTCACGCACTTCACAACAAGTAAATAACAATTAAGATCGATAGTACGTATTATATTTTTATTTAGCGCAAGACGAGTGTTCCTTGCCAATTGCATAGACAAATGACTGCACGCCACAGATTAACTCATAGTAGTTAAGCTAACTGCATTCAAGAGATAAGGAATTTGTTTAGCGTTCCTTCACTGGTTTTCGACGCATTAGCGAAAATACTTTTAAACGTTCACAAGCCGTGGGTTCCACACGTAATTATATTCCATAATTAGCAATATCAACGTAAGTTTATAATTTTAAATGGTATGTAAGTGAGTTAAAGAATTTAATTAATATATTTTTAGTTTATGATTAACATCTATTGTTTCATATTACGAAGAATACTTTATTTAAGTAACGGCGTTAGGCACAACGTTACACTACATATCTTACCGTTTTCGAGATACGTCATATATCTTCACTTGGCAGACGTCTTCGAAAAATTAATTCCAAATTCGGAATAAGAAAGTCTAGTACAACCTAGACACCTATCGATTTTCAGCCAAATTGGAGTAACTTCTTTTACTTGGCAGACGTCATCGAAAAATTAATTTAGAATTTGGAAAAAAGGCGTCCAGGAAAACCAAGATAAGTATCGATTTGTAGCCAAATCGAAGTAACTTTTTTCACTTGCCCAACGTCATTGTTAAATAAATACTAAATTTGGAATTAAGACGTCTAGAACAACCTAGATTTCGATTTCCAGCTAAATCAAAGTAACTTTCTCCACTGGGCAGACGTCATAGTAAAACAAATTCTAAATGTGGAATAATAACGTCTAAAACAACCTAGATATCCATTTTTAGTAAATTCTGCGTATTTTCTTCACTTGGCAGACGACATAGAAAAAAATATTCCAAATTCGGAATAATGACGCACAGCACAACCTAGATATCGATTTTCAGCCAAATTGGAGTAACTTCTTTCACTTGGCAGACGTCTTCGAAAAATTAATTCCAAATTCGGAATAAGAAAGTCTAGTACAACCTAGACACCTATCGATTTTCAGCCAAATTGGAGTAACTTCTTTTACTTGGCAGACGTCATCGAAAAATTAATTTAGAATTTGGAAAAAAGGCGTCCAGGAAAACCAAGATAAGTATCGATTTGTAGCCAAATCGAAGTAACTTTTTTCACTTGCCCAACGTCATTGTTAAATAAATACTAAATTTGGAATTAAGACGTCTAGAACAACCTAGATTTCGATTTTCAGCTAAATCAAAGTAACTTTCTCCACTGGGCAGACGTCATAGTAAAACAAATTCTAAATGTGGAATAATAACGTCTAAAACAACCTAGATATCCATTTTTAGTAAATTCTGCGTATTTTCTTCACTTGGCAGACGACATAGAAAAAAATATTCCAAATTCGGAATAATGACGCACAGCACAACCTAGATATCGATTTTCAGCCAAATTGGAGTAACTTCTTTCACTTGGCAGACGTCTTCGAAAAATTAATTCCAAATTCGGAATAAGAAAGTCTAGTACAACCTAGACACCTATCGATTTTCAGCCAAATTGGAGTAACTTCTTTTACTTGGCAGACGTCATCGAAAAATTAATTTAGAATTTGGAAAAAAGGCGTCCAGGAAAACCAAGATAAGTATCGATTTGTAGCCAAATCGAAGTAACTTTTTTCACTTGCCCAACGTCATTGTTAAATAAATACTAAATTTGGAATTAAGACGTCTAGAACAACCTAGATTTCGATTTTCAGCTAAATCAAAGTAACTTTCTCCACTGGGCAGACGTCATAGTAAAACAAATTCTAAATGTGGAATAATAACGTCTAAAACAACCTAGATATCCATTTTTAGTAAATTCTGCGTATTTTTCTTCACTTGGCAGACGACATAGAAAAAAATATTCCAAATTCGGAATAATGACGCACAGCACAACCTAGATATCGATTTTCAGCCAAATTGGAGGAACTTTTTTCACTTGGCAGACGTCATCGAAAAATAAATTCCAAATTCGGAATAAAAACGTCAAGAAATACCTAGATTTTGAATGTTAGCCAAATCGGAGTTACTTTCCTCACCTGGCAGATGTCGAAAAATGTATGCCAAATATTGAACAGAAACATCCAGAAAAACCTAGATATCGATTTTCAGCCAAATAGGAGCAACTTTTTTCACCTGGCAGACGTCATCGAAAAATAAATTCTAAATTCAGAATAAAGACTTCCAGAACGACCTAGATTTTGAATTTCAGCCAAGTCGGAGTTACTTTCTTCACTTGGCAGATGTCGTCGAAAAATTAATTTCAAATTTGTAATATAGACGTCCAGAAAAACCTTGATATCGATTATTGGCCAAATCGGAGCAACTTTTTTTACTTCGCAGACGTCATCGAAAAATACATTCCAAATTCGGAATAAAGACGTCCAGAACTACCTAGATTTTAAATTGCATCCAAATCGGAGTAACTTTCTATACTTGGCAGTTGTCATAGAAAAATACATTCAAAATTTGGAATAAAGACGTCCAGAACTACCTAGAGTTTGAATTTCAGCCAAATCGGAGTAATTTTCTTCACTTGGCAGACGTTATCGAAAAATAAATTCCAAATTCGGAACAAAGACGTCTAGAACTACCTAGATTTTGAAGTAACTTTCTTCACTTGTCAGACGTCATCGATAGATAAATTCCAAATTCGGAATAAAGACGTCTAGAACTACCTAGATTTTGAATTTCAGCCAAATTGGAGTAACTTTTTTCACTTGGCAGACGTCACCGAAAAATACATTCCAAATTCGGAATAATGACGCACAGCACAACCTACATATCGGTTTTCAGCCATATCGGACGAACTTTTCTCACTTGGCAGACGTCATAGAAAAATAAATTCCAAATTAGGAATAAGGACGTCCAGAAAAACCTAGATATCGATTTTCAGCCAAATCGGACTGGTTTTGATTTCGAGATACGTTACCCATCTTCACTTGGCAGATGTTATCTCTATGCAGTATTAATTAACCTATATCAAAACACCTAATACAATTATCAAAAAAAGCTTAGAACTCCAAAAGATGTATGAAACCCCATACAAACTCTTAATGTAGTAGAGAACCATTTTGTACCCTACGAACTACCTACTAAAGCCGGAAACTATTGACCATAATATAAAAAAAAAATATTATCTTTAGTTTACCAGTTATAACATGAGAGCGTTATAGACATTACTAATTAATTCTGTACATAATAATATATTATGCACCTAAACCTTTCATTGATCTTATTGGTAATGCCGCCCATTGTAAAGTACCTACAACATTGTCAATTTCAAGTTTTGATTCTTTCATATGTGGTACAATTCAAATAAAATTTGTCTACAAAGTACCGATAATAAAGCGACAACGCACATACTTCACGTCGCAATCAAGTTGGCCCTCTGCAGCGAGCGAATCATTACACGCACACAGCTGCGAATCTCGCGTGTCAATGCACTAATACATAGACAAGATCGTTGTCAGTCGAAAGCGCGAGCGGAGCTACGAGCGACACAACCTCCCCGTGCCAACGCTTGCGCAACACTGCCGCCTGCGTCCGCGCAGAGCACCTCGGAACCGCTATCGTTCTGAATCTGAATAATTCGACATTTTCTTAGGAAAATATCAATGGATTTACAAATGCTATGTTGTAATTGTAGTATATCTATCTAGAAATTTTATGGTACAATTTATTTCTCAAAAATCGTAGCCGTTAAGAAGGAGTTCGCAATATAAGTCAAGAAATGGTATGTAGTTTGAATTTTTTTTACGGCAAAAGTAATAATAATACCGTAAAATCATATGTTGCAAATGTTGTACTTGAATTCATCTTTAAAATATATTTTTTTCAAATCTTCAACTTCAGCGGTTACGGAGGAGTTCGCTTTAGAAAGTACGAATTTGGCGTACCCAAGGGCCTTAACATTTTATGAGAAATATTGTGGTTCCTACCATAAAGAATAGAACTGGCGATGCCTCCGACAGATTCAATTACAGACCTATATCTTTAGCTTCAGTTGTTGCACCTATATCTTTAGCTGCAGTTCCAGAAAACGTTATTTTGGTTTTCAGCGGTTGTCAAAATAAGTATAAGACGTTCGGATAGCATACAGTCATTGGTGGTCAAAAATAGCAGAAGCTTCTTTCCGAACGCTAAGATACAAATGCCACTTTTGTAACTGCTACAAACGCAACCGAGCCAAAACGAACGCACCTCTAATGGCATGTTTGACCCGCAGGGCTATCATGTATCTTTTGTAGCTATGAACTGTTGATTGCAACAATAAAACTGTCAGTTTTGACAAATTTTGTAAGACAGATAGGTAACAGACCTTCATGCGTCGGAACGTTAGTCGCCGACCGTTTTTTTTCTTTTATACCTGAGACGATAACTGGCATATACATTGATCGAATCAAAATTTCGTACTATCCATTCTACTAAAGATTTTATAAATATATAGTATATATACAGGCTGTACTCCCATGGTCAGTATTTCCTTTTCTTTCATATTATTATTATTCTAAAATCTAAATAAAACAAATAAAGGCAAAATTCATACCTGTTACGTGTGAGCAGAAATTTTAATGAGATAAACAAGAGAGTTGGCCTAGACTTATTTTGTACAAGCATTGCATCGGCTAGGCGGTTGTAGCAGAGAGTTCTTCAACTAAATGTTTGAATTTTGTCATAAGCAGCAGTCTAAACATAAAAATACTAAGCTGTAACCTAGTGTTCATTATTTGAATGTCATTTATAAGATAGCTATCCGTGAGGACCTATAATTGGTTATCTGTTGTTATTAGTTATATATAAGATATTTGTTATACTGTTGGTCTTCCTAAGAAATAAATAAATAAATAAAACTTAAGTTTATACTGGCATAGATTTTAAAATACAAGTAGTAATTTCTTATTATTATTATTATTTTTAGTATTCGGAGAGAGGAGAAACTTATTTTTTCCCGCTCATGACTTCATTTTTGCCTCTCGTATTTTTTTTTATGTTATCCGCAGAGCATGCGTTATTGCAAAACATTAAAATACTAAAAATATCATAGTCGCTTTATTACATTTGGTTTTATTTTACAGGATATATCAAGCGTATGAAACGTGTTGCAGTATCCAAAGTGTAGATTGGCCATTAGACACTAGAATTGAAGCTGTGTGGAGGAAGATATATTTTGGCCTAATTTGTGTTCAGGAAGAAGAAATTATTACTTGTATTTTAAAATAAATGGCAATATTAACTTAAATTTTGATCTACTTAGATTTCAAACATTAAATTAGATTTTAGAATAATAATAATATGAAATCAAAGGAAATACTGACCATGGGAGTTCAACCTGTATATATACTATGTTATTGCAACGCTATAGATAGTAGAATGGATATTACGAAATTTTAAATCGATCAATGTATATGCCAGTTATCGTCTCAGGTATAAAAGAAAAAAACGGTCGGCGACTAACGTTTGGGCACAAGAAGGTCTTGTTACCTATCTGTCTTTTTCATTGATACAAGATCTGTCCAAACTGTCATTTTTGATTGTTGCAATCAGCATTTCATTGCTACAGAAGATACGTGATCGCCTCGCAGATGGCACTAATCACCCCGCCGGTTTGACCAGCGGGGTGATCACGTATCTTCTGTAGCAATGAAATGCTGATTGCAACAATCAAAAATGACAGTTTGGACAGATCTTGTATCAATGAAAAAGACAGATAGGTAACAAGACCTTCTTGTGGCCAAACGTTAGTCTCCGACCGTTTTTTTCTTTTATACCTGAGACGATAACTGGCATATACATTGATCGAATTAAAATTTCGTAATATCAATTCTAATAAAGACTTGTACTAACATAGTATACGTATATAGAGGTTGTTCTCCCATGGTCAGTATTTCCTTTGATTTCATATTATTATTATTATTCTAAAATCTAATTTTATTTTTGAAATTTAAGTAGATCAAAATTTAAGTTAATATTGGCATTTATTTTAAAATACAAGTAGTCATTTCTTCTACCTCCCCTAACACAAATTAACCCAAAATATATCTTCCTCCACACCGCTTCAATTTTAGTGTGTAATGCCAATGAGTATCTACACTTTGGATTCATACGCTTGATTTATCCTGCAAAATAAAACCAAATGTTATAAAGCGACTATGATATTTTTAGTATTTTTATGTTTTGCAATAACGCATGCTCTGCGGATAACATAAAAAAAATATATACGAGAGGCAAAATTTAAGTTATGAGCGGGAAAAGAAAAGGTTTCTCCTCTCTCCGAATAAGAAAAATAATAATAATAAGAAATTACTACTTGTATTTTAAAATCTATGCCAATATAAACTTAAGTTTTATTTATTTCTTAGGAAGACCAACAGTATAACAAATATTAAGTTATTTGTTAAACTGTTGGACTTATATAACTAATAACAACAGATAACCAATTATAGGTCCTCACGGATAGCTATCTTATAAATGACATTCAAATAATGAACACTAGGTTACAACTTAGTCTTAATGTTTAGACTGCTGCTTATAATAAAATTCAAACATTTAGTCGAAGAACTCTCTGCTCAACAACCGCCTAGCCGATGCAATGCTTGTACAAAATAAGTCTAGGCCAACTCTCTTGTCTATCTCATTAAAATTTCTGCTCACACGTAACAGGTAAGAATTTTGCCTTTATTTAGATTTTAGAGTAATAATAATATGAAATAAAAGGAAATACTGACCATGGGAGTACAACCTGTATATATCCTATATTTTTACAAACTCTTTAGTAGAATGGATAGTACGAAATTTTTAATTCGATCAATGTATATGCCAGTTATCGTCTCAGGTATAAAAGAAATAAAACGGTCGGCGACTAACGTTTGGACGCATGAAGGTCTGTTATCTATCTGTCTTACAAAATTTGACAAAACTGACGGTTTTATTGTTGCAATCAACAGTTGATTGTTACAGAAGATACGTGATAGCCCTGCTGATAAATACGGCCAGAGAGACCAAATATAGAAAAAAAAAATATTTCCCAAAAACATCTCTGGCATAAGAATCGCATTGTGACCTTGCAATTTCTTGCTAGTTTTTCTGTTTTCCTCTTTAATATGAGATGGACATTGATATTCCCCACACAAGAACTAATTATTTCAAAAATTATCCTTGAAGCATATGTTGTACCTTAGTATGGAGTATCCTGAAACAAAATAATTATAATGTAACGTGGTAAAAGCTATTAAAGATACGTCATATATATATATACATTTAGTCCATGGATGATAAGCCAAAAAGTCCATAAAAGTGGACATAATTCATTACATTTAGATGTTCACAAAAGGTTGATAAATGTACAAACCACACGAGTCAAAAATATAACAAACTACATACAAAAAATTTAGTCGATTTTTGTAAGTACACAGCACTCGAATCGGATAATTTCTGGTACAACCTTTTTGCAGCTGTTGTAATACTTGAATGGTTTGACAGTGATATTACATATTACCTATGTCTTCGCTGTCATGCTTTTCAAAAACATGTCCGTTGGATTCTTTGCCTGCAAGAGGTTTATCGAATTCCGGCTACAATTTTCAACATAGATCAAAGACACGGAATATACAAAAATAGCTCGTTTCTACATTTGGTTGCCGCTTATGTGCTTACTGTTTTATAAAAATACATATTTACGTTACGAGTCCACGCAAGTCACTCTCGGATGTTTTCAAACAGTTTGACCGAACCACCAGTTCGTGATAGCAGTAATCTGCAGAGTATCTACAGTAAATTGCAAAACTTCCTCGGACGTGGAACGGTTAGTTATATTGACCAACGAGAAGATATGCTATCATCAAGAGCTAGCACTGTCGCATCTGAAGAAAGTTTTGCTACACCCGTTTCGTCGGTGGGTGATCTCATGGCTCTCTCACCGAAGAAAGAAAGCAGTCCAGAGTCAGATCTCACTAGTGACCTCCTTACTGGTACAGAGTTCGATAGCATCTGCGACGTCACCATGCACGAAGTGCCGGCGTACGACGACGTGTTCATAGACCCCAACAGCCTTGATTATCTTGCAAAGTGTGCAAAGTCCAATAATAATCATCTAGATCGAGGCAAGGAGAGTTTACTTGTAAAATTTGATCCATTGTATGCTGTTAAACTGGAACGTTGTAACTCTCAATCAGATTCTGCTGTATCTGACACTACTGAAGCAGATTGCGGGTATGAAACAGGAAGTGCAGTCTCCGTTTTCACTGATGTCACTTTACCCAAACACACAATGTCTGACGGATCCATCAATACATGGGATAAACCTACGCAAGTAGTACCACCAGTGGTGAACTCTGGAGCTGTGAAAATAAGCTCGAGTCAAAGTCGCACTACTCCAGCTCTTATTCGCAGTGTGTCAGCCATCCTTGCTCCTACTAAAGTGGCCACTGAGAGATTGATTAACATCTCTGGCAGCACTCCACCCAGGGCAGCACCAAGGAGCCCACGATACAGCAGTTATAGCTCACAGGAAGTTGACAGACTACAAAATCTAAGAAGCATTCTTCAAAAACAAGATCAAGATGTTTTGACTCTCAGACAGGAAAATAGAGAATTGAAATCACTACTTCAAGATGACCAACACCAGCACATGAGGAGACTTGAAGAATTAGAATCCAAAGTAAAGAAAATGACAGAAGAGAAAGAGAAATCACTTGAAAGGGAAAATAAGTTACTGCAACAGCTCAATGAGAAAATCCTAAGCAACAAGCAAATGAGTATTGTAGTAGAAGAATACGAAAAAACCATATCATTGCTAATAGAAAAGCAACAAAGAGAATCAATTGCATCTCAGGAAATGGTAGAAAGAATGGCACATGAAAAAGAACAAGCCTTAAACCACCTGGCTAGTATGGAAACTTCTTTCAATGATCTCCTATCTAAGTATGAAAGGTGCAAAAGTGTTATCCTAGAAGCTAAAGAAAGGGAGAAAATTTATAATCAAAACATAGCTGAATATGAAGTTGGTTTAAAAAAATATGAGTCACTTTATGAGGAAATCAAAAAATACACTTCAAATACCTTGGCTCAGGCTAATGAAACACTAGACACTTTAAATAAGAACCACAATGTTGAAATAACCAAGTTAAATGCCATTATAAAAAAGCATGAGATCACAATTGCCTCGCTTCAGGATTCAGTAGTTCAGAAGACAAGAGACAATGAAGAGCTGACCAAAATATGTGATCAGCTGATTAATGAAGTCCATTAATTTTACATTCAACATATTTCTAGTAGATCTTTGCATACCTGGTACTTTTCTAGTATGTTTTAGATTTTATAGAATTTATTCATAGCATCATAATATGCTTAGAATTTCTGTGATGAATCTCAATTGTGTTTTTATATAATTTTAATAATAATTGTCATGACACTTTTACATTCTCTAACTTTTATCTCATAAATGGATATCATGATGACATTTTATAACATAATTTAAGTTAATGACATGTTTTTTTTTAGTTAAATTGTAAGATAATTTGTAGACTTCAAAGCAGCTGTTAACCTAGGGTAGGTGTTTAATTATATTTTCATTATGTTTGGGTGGTAAAACAAGCTAATGCTTTAAATTAAAAACCAGTATTTAAATTATGTGATTTAAAATTATTTGGCCTCATATAATACAATCATAATGATAGTATTATTGATCATAAGATCGAGAAACAAATTCCATGATACAAGTTTATTTATGCAAAAAGTGAGAATAAGCTTTTATAAAGAATATTTTGATGGCTTTGTTAGTTGTAAAAGCAACCAGAAAGTGGACCATGTTGTTTTGCTTTCTCTGGCTGGTTCCTGGAAACACATACTCTGACTGATTGTTAATTTTCTTCATATTAAATTGACCCTTCCATATATTTATTTACTCCGTATTATAGAAGGACTAGGCTCAAACATTGTTTAAATTATGTCAGGCCTTAAACTAACCTACAAAAAGAGATTGGGCTGTGTGCCTTTCAAATAGTTAAGGGTTGTGAAGTATTTTAATAAAGATGGCATTTATTTCAAACAGCAAGAGACAATATAAAATAATCCTACTATTGCCTTTAAAATTTAAATAAAATACATGTCATCTTGTTACATTTTTAACTACTATTATTCTAGTGATATATTTCATCTCCGCTATTTAGACTGTTATATATTATGATGATAATAAATTCAATATTGTAATGATTATTGTGGTACTTTTTGAATCTCTAAATAATAATTGATCCTGTAGACTTTATAAGAATTAATTAAATATCAAACTTGCATACAAATCAGGAGGCGTATTATATACTTTGACATTGGTTGATTTTAATCAAATATATGACAAAAATAATACAAACTGACCTCTTTTTATTACAATATGTACATTGGAGTTGCAGACGCAAAATTATTAATATTTCTAAAGGCTTGCTCTACTCAATATGAAATGTTTATGGAACTTTTCATGCAACTATCAGTATGAATGCCAAGGCCAGACGGTCATTTGGAAAATTTAACCTTAATTTTTGGTAGCTCTAGCCATGTGTACTGCATGAGTTTGGAGGTCAATGTTCCCATTGCAGTAGGACTCAGTATATCAGTACTAATATTATAAATGTGAAAGTAACTCTGTCTGTCTGTTACGCTTTCACGCCAAAACTACTGGACCGATTTGAATGAAATTTGGTATGGAGATAGTTTGAGACCCGGGAAAAAACATAGGATAGTTTTTATCCGACTGCGCAAAAAGAGTAATGTTTTCGCGCGATAACCGACATACGCGGGTGGAGCCGCGCCTGGAAAGCTAGTATAATATATATAGAGCTAACAAGCATTATCAGTATAATGCTTTCAGTCCAAATCTGTTCTTTCAGTTATTTTTAATTATTTGAATAAAATTATTACATTTGTTAGAAAAGGTAAAAATAATCTTAACTAATATTATAAAGAGGAAAGATTTGGCCGTTTCTTTGCATTGAATAAGCCCTGAAACTACTTGACCGATTTGAACAATTATTTCAACATGAAAATCCTACATTATCATTTATCCCTAATGAACATAGGCTATAGAATATTTACAAAAAAGTTTTTTTTTTAATTCTAAAATACCCTTTCGAAGCCGGGACGGGCCGCTAGTTTAATATATATTTGACGGGTAATTTACTTATGGAATCACGTGCTTTGGGTGCTCAATTACTTATCAAGATACTAGCTTTCCGGGCGCGGCTCCGCCCGCGCGTATGTCAGTTATCGCGCAAAAACATTAACCTCTTTTTGCGCAGTCGGATAAAAAATTTCCTATGTTTTTTCCCGGTTCTCAAACTATTTCCATACCAAATTTCATTCAAATCGGTCCAGTAGTTTTGGCGTGAAAGCGTAACAGACAGACAGACAGAGTTACTTTCGCATTTATAATATTAAGTACTGATTATGGGCTAAACTACTTTGAACTCGCGCATACCACACTCATGTAGAATGGCTAAAACAACTAGCTGCAAGTGCAATATAACTTAGCTTTGAATTTCTCGCATAGAGGAAACACACGCCAGCTCATCCAGATCGGGCAGTGAATAACAAATATCAATTATGAACTTCTGATAGAAAATGAAACATGAAGTCGATTAAGTTCAACCTCGATGTGCATGGCGACTGCGACCTCTTTTGTCCAAAAAGCGCAAAATAATGATTTTTTTAAAGATTTTAATTTAATTAGTCTCATTTTAGGTGAAGTTTGATGTAATAATTCGTTATCATCAGTGACGAGGTTCAAAAAATTATTTAAACAGTTGCTTTTTAAATATTTTTTTGCCTATTAATCAAGCAGTTATGGAAAAAACGTTCAGCATTTTGTTGCGGAAATGTCCGTACATATTTTATAATTTTCCTTCAAAGAGGAGTTTATCTTTAAATTGACCAAATACGGGGAATCGCCCCCTTAAATTATATAGCAGCTCAGAAGTTGATAAGAACGTTTTTTGTTTTATTATTGGTAGCCTAGCCTAGAGGGGCACATGAAAAGCACTCTAGTACGATAACGTACAGAAGAAAGTGTGAGTAGCTTACAGAAAACATTATGCAACTAAAAGCGATGCAATATGAACCCATGTTAATAACTTGAGGTACGCTCAAAACCTACACGTTCAGCTATGTCCGTGTGCTATATTCAGCTATGGTGGCGTTCAAGGATCCCAGCGATTTTTTTACTCTTTTTTGAGCTTATCATTAAAGCACGCTCAAAAAAACGGTTAAATATGAGAGCTTGTGTAGGCAGCTACAATCACAGATTACATAAAAGGAACTAGGTACTGCAATACAATACTCAGAAAATGTGCGCGCCTTCGACCGTGAGGTGAAGGTCTGTATACTGTGATACTAGTGACATTTATTTATTTTAATTTATAACTTTATATCGTTAATAAGTTACCAATAAATATAAATTTCATGGCGAATTTCGCTTATCACGTTACATTATCATATACCCATCAGGGCCTAGGGAGTAAGAGCAGATCCAGAAAATGTTAGTAAAAGTGCAATGGTCACAACAACTCACTTATAGGTTGGATTGGACCAAATTTGACTATCGTTAAGTTTGTAGAAAACGTTCTAAATTCAATCTTAATCCAACGGAATAATTGTTTTGACGAACGATTTGACGTTAACCAGAGATGGTGACACTGAGATTTGAGAGCTTTAGGCCTAATTTCACTATACCATGTTTGTTTACGCTAAATCAGGCATTAGCTAATGGGTCTTTAAAAATAACAGAGCTGTTAAATCAGTCTACGTTCTATGAAGTTAACTGAATTATTCATCCATTAACAGTTGGTGGGACACTCGGTTCAGTTAACAGTCCGTTAAAAGGATTAACAAGGCGTCAAATAAATAACAGAGTATGGTGAAACTAGGCCTAAAGGTGTTAATCACCAGACCGTCAGGGTCGGAAAAAATGTTTCATGTTCCTCTCCAGTTCTTCACAGCGCCAAGGCTCATCGGTACCGTCCTATCATACATGGAAGGCCTTCAGGATTGTCGATTAGGGTGCCTACTTGTGACCTATGCTGACGTAAATAAGCAAAAATAGGCAAAACAACGATAAAATTTTCTATAACCTTTATATTTTCAGGTGAGATTGATGTCTTATGGTGTTTCGACAAGCCTGAAGCTTTGAACCAGTTCGTTACGACCAGCGACAGTGACCACAACGAGGGTTACAGCACGTGCAAGTTGGAGATGAACAGTGCAGGCCGCGGCCTTTTTCACGGATACTTGGACACGAGGGTGCCCAAAGACGGCAGGATCAAGAACGCTGGGTATGCCGCTATGAGGTCCATTAGATTGCGGGTATGTCTACCTACTAATGGCTGGTCACGAATCACTAGGGCCACTTGCGTGGACTTTGACCACAACGAAATGTTTTATAGCTGATAGGCTAGCCTTTCACATGCAATTTGTGAATGCTCAGCGCGGTCAGTAAGGTTTCTATTGAGTCCGATTCAAACTTACTGTACTGTGAAGGTTTGCCATAATCCCCAGGCTAGGCAGACGTCTTGGGAATCACATTGTGAGATATCAGTTCCTCACAGAGCGCTGCTTCCCATCTTTAGATGTGTTACCCTTAGTCGCCTCTTACGAGAGTCACAGGTGAAATTCTGACCCGGGACCCCAAAAGCACATGCCCGCCGGTCTGATTCACACTTGGGAGCTTTTTATTATAAGAATAGGTATGTGTTTCAATGGGGCAACTACTTTATGTTCTGAGAAAGACTCTGTAAAAAAATTATCTATAACTGTAGACTGAGCTCCGCTCATTACTTTATTTGAAAAAAATAAAATAATTATTTTAATTACTAAGAACAAAAGGATGTCAAACCAAATTTAAAAAATAATTGCTTACTTTCTTATTTCTTTATTCAATATTCGGTAATGTGTCAATATTCTGCACTGAGTATTTATAAAAAAATATTTTGCTTGATAGGTCAGCCTTTGACCACTATCACACCAGCTGATGGTAAGTGATGATGTGGTCGAAGATGTTTTTCAGGCTAACCTAGAATTACTGGCTCTCAAGGACAGCTGCCGGAACACACCGTTAGGTACTTAGGGACAGATTTTCTACTTGAGGGTGGTAGCTAGCCAGGTGGGCATTCACAATTGCCCTACCACCATGCGGCTTAACTTATGTGTTTGTAAATTGTAACACATTCCATTCACAAAAGAGTCCAATGGCGACAGACAAACAATAGAGTGGCATATTATATAGGGCTCCGTGTTCTCTTTGTTAATGGAATTCTATAAATCCCATAAGGTAGTCTGGTTGATCCATAGAGCAAAGGACTTCCGGCCCGTCCGTGTTACTTAAAGGATTGGTTGAACCACGGGGTCACAACCTTGGAGAAAGACATACCTACACCACGGTGACAATATAGAAGCAAATTATTCAAATAAAAACAAAGAATCATAAATCATGTCATTGATGAATCTTGTTTTAATTTCAGAAATCATTCAAACGCGCAGCAACTTACGACTGGCACATATACAACACGTTAGTATTGAAAGTTCGAGGTGACGGCAGGTCATATCTCCTGAACATATCATGCGAGGGCTACCACGACATCACGTGGAATGATATTTATCATTACGTGCTCTACACCAGGGGTGGCCCTTATTGGCAGATGGTTAAGGTATGTAATATTATACTTAAGTGTTGAAACTTCGAGGTGACAGCAGATCATATCTCCTGAACATATCGTGCGAAGGCTACCACGAAATTACGAGGAAAGATATTTATCATTACGTGCTCTACACCAGGGGTGGCCCTTATTGGCAGATGGTTAAGGTATGCAATATTATACTTAAGTGTTGAAACTCCGAGGTGACAGCAGATCATATCTCCTGAACATATCGTGCGAAGGCTACCACGACATTACGAGGAATGATATTTATCATTACGTGCTCTACACCAGGGGTGGCCCTTATTGGCAGATGGTTAAGGTGTGTAATATTATACTTAATTGTTGAAACTCCGAGGTGACAGCAGATCATATCTCCTGAACATATCGTGCGAAGGCTACCACGACATTACGAGGAATGATATTTATCATTACGTGCTCTAAACCAGGGGTGGCCCTTATTGGCAGATGGTTAAGGTATGTAATATTAATATGTATGTCTCCAGCTTACTCAATTGAAATTTCTTAATTCTGAATATGCCAATATTTAGAGCCGATTTAGTGCAATTATGAATACCAACTCAAAATTTAGGTGCCAAATAAACTTCGATGCTACACGTGATTATTAGTGTGTTAGCTGGCGTTATGGTCTCCAGCTGACACATGCTGTATATACGAAACGGCTGAAGATGTGATTATATACTATAGCCAGAGATTTAGCGCATAATTTGTGCCAGTGGCACAAAAAAATTGAAACGCCCTACTTGAAAACTGTAGTAGTAATGACCCGATTACAACGTGTAAGCTGGAGACCACGTGTCTACAGCTGCTCATCTGTATCTTCTGAACGAATGGGCCTACGACTTTGTTTAATGTGTCAAAATTTAGCGCCAAATTTGTGCCATCGGCACTAAAATTTTCAAGTCTGTGGCTATTAAGGTTTTGGAGCTACAAGCTCAAATAAACGTGTAAGCTGGAGACACATGTCCCCAGCTAGCACATGCTGCACAGCTCAAACGGGAAAGGCTAGACTACTGTTTAATAGCTAAAAATGTTGGGTAGAATTTGTGCCATCGGCACCAAAATTTTCAAAACAATGGGCCTCATAGTTTTTGCGTAATAAGCAAAAACATTTCTTCCCGCCTAAATATTTAAATATTTCGTTGAAAACGTTACTGAACGCGGCGTTGCCGTCCCGTTCGCTGTAACTGCAATCTGTTTTGAACCTTATTTCTATAGCGTTAGAACTTACTTTTTGCTTTCACGTTAAGGATATGTGGAAGAAGTTACAAAGAAACAGTAAATGTATAGACTAGGAGAAGGTGTTGTGTAGTTTGACAACCATATAATGCCAATATTTACAAGATATGTAGGTAGGTACTTTTTCTCTCAGAATGTTGACCTATTTACTAGATCTTTATTACATCCTCTTTGTTTGACCAAGATATTGCATTCTAATCTAATCCTACACTTTACATCTATCTATATATAGGTTACGAATATACTGTAATTTTATAATTGGAAAAAAAAAGATAATTGTTCGTAATTCTGTTATGGAAAACCAACAAAAATTAAGTGATATATAAAAGTTCTTAGTTTGTTTGCAAAAGTCCAAATTGGTATAGCATTTACAAATCATGATCTAGAAAGACAGTAGTTCTGCAATCGCAAAAAAAATAATAGGCCACGTTTGAAATGATTGTATATGTATCACGCACACAACAGTATGCGAAGCTAGTATTGTTTTTAGAAGTGGAGTGCATCACTGATGGTAAAGACGTGATACCAGTAATTAAAAGCTTTTTCATAACAGTAGGTGAAATTTATGTTTTGATTTTGGGGTACCAATGAATTATCTTAAATTGATTTAAACATCTTCTTTACATAGTAGCTTGTGCATTTTTTTATACCTGATAGGTTAGCCTTTTACCACTATCTCATCTGATCGTAAGTGACGATTTGATCGAAGATGTTGTTCAGGCTTACTCAAAATTACTGGCTCTCAAAGACAGCTGACGGAACACACCATTAGGTGCTTGGCGACAGATTTTCTACTTGATGGTGTACGCACATTTTTTTTCGCGAGAAACGCACGCGGCCTGCCTCCGTATATACGTGTATACCGTTTTCAAAACAGCGGCTGTTTTGTGTGTGATTGTGTTCGGTGCGGTCATCGTTATTTTGGGCGTCGTACGTTCATTGGGAGTAAGGGAGCAACGGTTTCCTGTCTGCGGGCCTCTACGTTACCATCGGGCTCAAGGGACGATTGATGAAATTAAAATTCCTTAATCTACGACTATTTAACTTCAGTTAACGTAGGTTAGGGTGTTTTGCATTAAGCCCCCTTCGACGCAGCGACTAGCGAACCGTTAAGGGGTAAGTTATATATATCGGCTTGTGTCTTCTTGTGACATTCTAGGAAACCAGTCGAATACGCCACGACTTCTTGGTAAAGTGTGGGACTACGGGACATTGAAAAATGGCCCCCCGCCCATACAGTAAGCCCTCGTAGCGAAGTTTGCTTAGCCATTCTGAATCGATCAGCAAAGTTAAGCAACGTCCGCCGCGGTCATGAGTTGGATGGGTGACCGCTGGTGACATTACTTCTGTGCGCTTCCGTGCTTCGGAGGGCACGTTAAGCCGTCGGTCCCGGTTGTTGTCTTAGGATGGCAGTCGTTACAGCATGGTGGTAGGGCACTTTGCGAGTGCCCGCCTGGCTAGCTACCACCCTCAAGTTGAAAATCTGTCGCCAAGCACCTAACGGTGTGTTTCGGCAGCTGTCCATGAGAGCCAGTAATTCTAGGTTAGCCTGTACAACATCTTCGACCACATCATCACTTACCATCAGGTGAGATAGTGGTCAAAAGCTAACCTATCAGGCATAAAAAAAAACAGTTAAATTGCTAAGAAAAGTCTCGAAATATATACTTTTTGGATTATATTTTCATTTATTTTTAGTTGCTAATGCTTACGTATGCAATTTTTAATCCAAAGAACAGGGAAACCCATTAAATTTTGGTTCCATCCAGATGTTCACCATAACTGATGCCACCGGACTGATCAAGGCAACGCCATGCACTTGGAAGTAGTGTTTGTTACGATAGACGAAATAATTTACAGCCAAACGGTGTCGTAGTAGAACGTTGGAATTCTCTGGAAGGTGGTTACTAGCCAACTTTACGTTTATAACCTCAAGACACTATTTTACCGGAACATTAGTAAAAATAAACTCACCATAATCTCGTCTGGTTCAAGAGTAAGTTTTTCGATAATTTAGAAGATATGGCGAGAATCTTTTACATAAGACGGGGTTTTACGTACGAGCGTTAAGTCCTGTTAAATACTTATAACTATGTGTTCAAGTCGCGAAATTCCAAAGGTTACTGTTCCATTCGATGTTTTCTTATCCTTCATCAGATCACAGAATTTCATGTCCAGAATAAAGTGAATGAGCCCAATCAAATACACCTAAACACAGTGTACTTGCTATATGCATGCACAGGTCCCTACGATCTAGTTTCATTTCCGTCATTAGGCCTCAGGGGTTTATTTAGGTACAGAATATGCTCACCGAGTCTAGTCAAATAAGCGGAATAAAACACGGAGTAAACATATTCAATAACAGATGCCGTTAAAGTGTTAATGGTTAAAGTGATGGCAGCCCTAGAGCTGCCATCACTTTAACCACCGAAGCCGGACAAAATCTTAAAATACCCGGACATTTGGGTGAAAGTGAGATTTTTTCTCGGACACCCATGAAAACTAAGTTCATATATTTTTTCATTTATACAGCTTTTTTAAAATAAATATGATTACATCAAGCACTTTCGCGTACTGTGCGATTTTATGGTGGCCGAGGTGGTTTAGGCATCCGACGCGATATCGGAGGACGCGGGTTCGATTCCCGCCTTGGGCATAACATTTTGTAAATAATGTCTCCAATAATCTGTTAAAAAGAATAAATTAAAATTTTTGTTTTAATATATAATCTTCACTTTGAAAACTATCGCGAGTTTTTTCCATATTAACTTATTTTTTTAGCCATTTTCAAATAAGTTAATAAATAATCAATAAATTAATACCTAGTCAGAAACTATAAACTACATAGGTAGTGAACGGGGAAAGTATTTGTTTGTGAAGAGAAAGGATGTGACTTGTTTGAATACTTTTATTGCACTGATTATTACTAATATTTGCTAATATAAAGAAAATTACAAACTAGGTTAATGTGACAATCGCTACCGCTCAGTCGGCGCCTTGTGTAGGTCACCGAAATGCATCTATTGCAGAAAATATAATTAACCTAATGTATGGCATGCCCGTACATACTGCCGACTTAAGAAAGGTAAATTAGTAATATATTAAAATTGTAGGGAAAAAATGTAGAATTATTGTCTAAACTATTATCTAATGAATGTCCATGTAAGGTTCATTGTCAACTTGAGAACAAGGGGACGCCTTGTCCATTTTTACACGCACTGCACTAAAATGTCTGTTCGTAGCGTTCACT
Source organism: Plagodis dolabraria (assembly GCA_963854805.1). Lineage (NCBI taxonomy): Eukaryota > Metazoa > Arthropoda > Insecta > Lepidoptera > Geometridae > Plagodis > Plagodis dolabraria. The sequence continues at coordinate 12,201,680 of OY978459.1, read as the reverse complement.
TGATCCCGCTGGATCTCACTGTAATGCGGATTTGCTGATTCTGAAGAACACGCTGTCGGCATCGGTTGCAGTTCCAATCGAGGTTGTGTAGTTGTATTAGCACCTTTAGCCTTAAGGATGTTATATTTAAGTTTTCGTATAAGGTACATGGCTGCGATAATGACAACTATGGTGATAATTATGTAGGAGATTGTATAGTGATGGATATCATGGGGCGAAATCTCTGTTAAGGCATTCTTCTGTTGTGCCTTCACTTGTACCAGTTTGTCTTGAAGTTGTCTCAGTTGGTCATCGTGACGTGCGGGATGTTCCAGAAAATGGATAGATGAATTATTTATGATTTCATTTATTTCGTTGTGTCTGCGGCAGTTCGTAACGCTGCCCGTCCACTGCGATGTTTGATTTCCTGACGTCACTGCCTAGCGCGCCCGAATGTCATTGCTGTAGGATGCTGGAGCTATGTTGTCCGCAACCCGGATGTGAGTGTATGATAACACAACACGTGAACCGCAAGTTGTTTAGCTCACGGATTCTCCGATGTAACCGAGCTGTATTGCCTAGGCTGCTGGTTGCAGGTATGCTAGCTGTAGTTTCCACAGTACTTGTTGCAGCCGAGCTGTATTGCCCTGGCTGCTGGTTGTAAGTATGCGAGCTGTAGTGCCCACAGAACTTGTTGTAGCCGAACTGTATTGCCCTGGCTGCTGGTTGTAGCTATGCGAGGTGTAGTCCCCACAGAACTTGTTGTAGCCGAGCTGTATTGCCCTGGCTGCTGGTTGTAGCTATACGAGGTGTAGTCCCCACAGAACTTGTTGTAGCCGAGCTGTATTGCCCTGGCTGCTGGTTGTAGGTCTGCGAGCTGTAGTGCCCACAGAACTTGTTGTAGCCGAGCTGTATTGCCCTGGCTGCTGGTTGTAGGTCTGCGAGCTGTAGTGCCCACAGAACTTGTTGTAGCCGAGCTGTATTGCCCTGGCTACTTAATGTTAGAGTTTTTGTAAAGTTGTACATATGTTTACTTTAGATGTACTGCACTGTAAATGTACTGCACTGAATCCACTGTTGTTCCAGAACCTCGCACGAAGAGGTATCAACGCGCGAGGTTCCATTTCGAAGAAAATATTTATGAAGAGAAAGATGTGGTTTGTTTGAGTAGTTTTAGTGAACTCCACTGTATCCACTGTTGTTCCGGAACCTCGCACGAAGAGGTATCAACGCGCGAGGTTCCATTTTGAAGAAAATATTTATGAAGAGAAAGATGTGACTTGTTTGAGTAGTTTTAGTGAACTCCACTGTATCCACTGTTGTTCCGGAACCTCGCACGAAGAGGTATCAACGCGCGAGGTTCCATTTCGAAGACGATATTTGTGAGGAAAAAGATGTGAGTTGTTTGAATAGTTGTGAGGCACTGATTATTACTAATATTTGCTAATATAAAGAAAATTACAAACTAGGTTAATGTGACAATCGCTACCGCTCAGTCGGCGCCTTGTGTAGGTCACCGAAATGCATCTATTGCAGAAAATATAATTAACCTAATGTATGGCATGCCCGTACAGGTAGTATCAATTTTTTTTAAGCCATCTTGATGTGTTACGTAGATTAGGTACCCAAAACCGTAATAATTCTTTATTTAAATTAAAAATTGGGAATTTGGAAAAGTAAAAGCAACTCATGCCCTTAAATTTATACTTTATTTCGATCAGATAAACCATGTGCCTTTTCTCCTTCGTCCATTGCCGTGAGACTAGCGAACATAATAAACTCACAAAATAACTTGAGTTGCCAGCTAATATCAAGATAATCTTGTTTGTAATGTATGTAAAGTTTTCCGCCAGATTTCACTAGACGTTTTTAGCGTATGGTAATGAGAAAAAAGCGCTAAAGACCTTGAGAGAAATATTCTAGACCTAGCACCAAATGCGCCAAAACGGTAACAAAGTGAGTGAATGACCGGAGTCGGCGGCAGCCCTGAATGGTGGGGGCCGATGCGGACGTTCTGTTGTAGTAGAATTTGCAATTATGATACATATATATAATACAATCTAGTAGGATACCGATTGCGGCATGAAGAGTGCTGCCGGGCTAAGAATTCAGTCAGTCATTGAATCTCATTTCAAATTTCAAGGTGGATCCACGGTGCAACGTTGATCGAAAGCAATATGGTAAGTTCAGTTCTCTTATATTTACTAATCAAGACCAGGGCACAGATTACCTACTAATATATATAACACTGTCCTTTCAAAGAGAAAAAATACCTACAAATTTAATCGCTACCACTCTCAGATCAGTAAACGCAAATACGTGTCTAATGCGCTAGACTTAGTGTTACTTTCGCTATGTATAGCCCGCGATGATAGCAGCATTCACCATTGACCATCATAAGACTGATGCGCTTTCTTAGGGCTGACTTACCGAATCAAAAATAAAAGATTCATAAAGCAGCCGCAAGCAAGAGACGCGCGGACGTGCAGCGAATTTATGTATCGCTATATCATATAATTTTATAGAACATATAATAATACGTTAAGCATATATTTCTTCTAGTAAAACATTGGTCAACATAGGTGTCATGTTTTCTGTTGCCGCTTGATAGTAAGTGTCTGTCACGTCGCTATTGACAAATGTTTTATTATATGTTTATTTAATATTGTAATTTATAATCTGTTGACTGAATGACTTATTTTATAATTTATGTAATTTATTTTCAGGACCATGTAAATTTGTTTTTTTTTTTTATTAATTATTGTAAATGGTATGTCCGTAATAATTAATAATAAATAAATAGTTACAACTTTCCGCTTTGATTTCTGGTCTGTGTGTTTTCTAATGTGTGTGTGGAACACACTTTTTCTCGTTTGGTAGAAAAACACGAAAAGCGGGTTAACAGGACAACAAAATACCGAATGTGTAAACGAAATAAGAATCGCATTAACAGAAGAAGAGAATACCGATTTATCCAGTACAACAGGAAACGAGTTAAGAGAAGGACATAATAATGATTAACCAAGCTTAACAGGAGAGTAAAAACTCCGTCTTACCGCCGTAAATAAGATACAGGAAATTAAATTATATAAACATAATACTGACCAAAATCCTAGCACTAGTAATGGCTGCAAAATATATCTGGAAATCAGTTCAAAGAAGCAATGAAAGAAGACAGTTTGAAGAAACGTTTCAAATTGGCAATTAAAAAAAGATAAAAGCTTTCATAAAAGATACATACAATATCATGACATGCAAACACAAATGCACTATTAAATAATTGATGACATTTAATACGTTCCTTTGGGAATATTGGACGACCTTCAGGATATGAATATATAAGAAATTATCAGTCCAGTCGAAGAAAATGTATATATACAACTTATTCGTATGCCTTTGACCACAATCTCACCTGATGGTAAGTGATGATCTGGTCGAAGGTGTTAACAGGCTTAACCTAGAATTACTGGCTCTCAAGGACAGCTGCCGGAACACACCGTTAGGTGCTTGGCGACAGATTTTATACTTGAGGGTGGTCTCTAGCCGGGCGGGCATTCGCAAAATGCCGTACCATCATGCGGTGGGCCCGCGGTGGGATTCGAATCATGGACCTGCTGCGCGGCAGTCCATATCCAATGCCACTGAGCCATATATCTTTTTCTAATACGCTACGCGCAACGGCTGAATGGTGAAACACCGTAATGCTTATTTTCACAGAATATGTTGACGACACAGAATTGTTGAATATGTTGTTAGTATGGAAGATTGCCATACTAACACATTCACACACATTCTGTGAAAATTTCATCCGGTTACCTATTACCGTTCCAAAGATACAGACCTATAAATGTCAGCTATCCATGCTGCTTTGTAATAGGTTCCTGTTTTCTAGTACGGAACCCTAAAATCTGTTATTTAGCTACTAAAATATGTAGGTATTTACACTTACTAAGTAGGTATCTATAAACTAATATTTAACATTTTATTTGTTCACATTAACGAAATACACTACGACCTTCCCTACCTAAATTTAAAAACAGACTGCAAAAACATCGCGCTTTATCAAATAATACAAACAACAGCAAGATAGGTACATACCTGCTATACATACGAGTAGGTACGCATGCATGTAGCGACTAGCGAGTTAGCGACCCGACGAAACTCGAGTGTGTTCGAGTACTATGGTACCGAATATTTCCGAAACCGATGGGAGCTTTTTATACTTATACAGCCGAATGAAATAGGCGCTAACTAGCTACAAACGTGGACTTCCGCGTAATATATCCTTATTCAATACGTCGGATTTTCAAAACTCTAAATAGTTTCATTTCAGAACGAAAACTGAAAAACCGCTATAGCAACGATGGGAAGATAGTTTTCGAAACCAGTAACGTTTTAAAACGACCACTCGTAAATAGTGACGGCTTCAATACCTTTGATATCCGGAAAGCATGCATAGTATAAAATATTTGTCAGATTATATTTAAACCTTCATGCTCCTAGCCTATGTCTCAACGGCGTTTATTTTGTATGAAAGCGATAATAGGTTCCAACCCTATAGAAATAAGGTTCAAGACAGATTGTAGCTACAGTTATCGGAACGGCAACGCCGCGTTCAGTAACGTTTTCAACGAAATATTTAAATATTTAGGCGGGAAGAAATGTTTTTGCTTATTACGCAAAAACTATGAAGCCCATTGTTTTGAAAATGTTGGTGCCGATGGCACAAATTCTACCCAACATTTTAAGCTATTAAACAGTAGTCTAGCCTTTCCCGTTTGAGCTGTACAGCATGTGCTAGCTGGGGACATGTGTCTCCAGCTTACACGTTTATTTGAGCTTGTAGCTCCAAAACCTTAATAGCCACAGACTTGAAAATTTTAGTGCCGATGGCACAAATTTGGCGCTAAATTTTGACATATTATACAAAGTCGTAGGTCCATTCGTTCAGAAGATACAGATGAGCAGCTGTAGACACGTGGTCTCCAGCTTACACGTTGTAATCGGGTCATTACTACTACAGTTTTCAAGTAGGGCGTTTCAATTTTTTTGTGCCACTGGCACAAATTATGCGCTAAATCTCTGGCTATAGTATATAATCACATCTTCAGCCGTTTCGTATATACAGCATGTGTCAGCTGGAGACCATAACGCCAGCTAACACACTAATAATCACGTGTAGCATCGAAGTTTATTTGGCACCTAAATTTTGAGTTGGTATTCATAATTGCACTAAATCGGCTCTAAATATTGGCATATTCAGAATTAAGAAATTTCAATTGAGTAAGCTGGAGACATACACATTAATATTATACTTAATTGTTGAAACTCCGAGGTGACAGCAGATCATATCTCCTGAACATATCGTGCGAAGGCTACCACGACATTACGAGGAAAGATATTTATCATTACGTGCTCTACACCAGGGGTGGCCCTTATTGGCAGATGGTTAAGGTATGTAATATTATACTTAATTGTTGAAACTCCGAGGTGACAGCAGATCATATCTCCTGAACATATCGTGCGAAGGCTACCACGACATTACGAGGAATGATATTTATCATTACGTGCTCTAAACCAGGGGTGGCCCTTATTGGCAGATGGTTAAGGTATGTAACATTATACCTAATTGTTGAAACTCCGAGGTGACAGCAGATCATATCTCCTGAACATATCGTGCGAAGGCTACCACGACATTACGAGGAATGATATTTATCATTACGTGCTCTAAACCAGGGGTGGCCCTTATTGGCAGATGGTTAAGGTATGCAATATTATACTTAATTGTTGAAACTCCGAGGTGACAGCAGATTATATCTCCTGTACATACCGTGTGAAGGCTACCACGACATTACGAGGAATGATATTTATCATTACGTGCTCTACACCAGGGGTGGCCGCTATTAACAGATGGTTATGGTATATAATATCATACTTAAGCTTAGGTGTTGTAAGTCAGAGGTGAAGGCAGATCTTTATATCACGAATGTGTCGTGAGAGTGTTACCACGACTTCACGATATGAGGTGATATGATATTTACCACTACCAGCTACTAGTAGTACACCAGAGAGGTTCATCTTGGCAGCGCGAATGTAATATTGTATATACAACACTATAGGCGCTGACAACTGCAAAATAGCTTTACTTGAACAGATATTTAGCGAGATATATTTAGTTTGTAGCAGTATGAAAATTATATGTTATTCTTGATCATATTATCTAAGGACAAGTTAATTCCGCCACATGTTTCTTTGAAATTTTCTTGATAGATTAAAATGGCAAAGTTTTTTAACAAACTTATTTATGTGTACAACAATGAAATAGCAAAATTTTTTCAAGAGGGATGAATTAATTTAATTCACATTTTCAATTTAAGTTACTGGTTTTGTATTAATAAGCTTTCTTTCCTTTTACATCAAAAATATCGCGATTTTACATTCGCTACCTCACTATCACTCCCACGCAATCCAATAGTGGCAAGATTTCAGCATTTGTCAGCGTCTTAAGTTTTGAAGGTAAGTAAGGGAGACAAGAGATTATGGCAGATAATACCTCTTGTTTAAGTTTTGAGTTGGCTACCACGGCCATCATATGAAACAACGTGAGGTTACCTATATTTACACCCACACTAACTGACGTTTATAGTTTGGAAAATCTGTCAAAAACTGTATCTAAAAATCGATCTCAACTTTAAGATTATTTATTAATACGAGCCTAATCTAAGACGTTAGTGTAAAAACGTGGCCTACCCGTACATTTGTTCGGGTAAAGCGCAACAATAATTGCTATTGAGTAGGAATTGAACCAGTGTTCTCCGATTTCGCGCCGGATGCCCATTCCCGCCCGGGGCAAAACATTTTGTACTCTAATAATTTGTAAAATATCTATTATTATTTTCATATAAACGTCCCTAGTTAACTAGGAGGTTCATTGTTAACCATTGGGTGTACACAGTGGGTCATTTATGCTTCTTTAAAATAACCTTCATCAGGTTGTTCATGATTTAGTAAACAATTACTAACTCGATAAAAATTGCTGGAGAACAGAAATAGAACTTTCTTCCGAGTGACACATAGTGCTTTATACTACACCTATGAGGAAAATAAAATCATTTTCATTCAAGTTTTCTCGTAATTGTCCCGAGACTTCTTAGGAAGTAACTACTTTCACTGAGAGCTGATGCAAATACAATAACATCAAACCGAATTTTAAGCCAATCTGACTGACAGGTTTTGAGATACGAGCTATAACATAAAAGTGACCCATCTTACCCGGTGACCGTTCATCATGGCGGCGTTTGAATGACAAACAAGGTAGTTACTTTTTTTGCTTTATTAAAGCATAGTTTTATATGTAATTATTTCAGATCCCATTTTCCAAGTTCGTGATGGGTTCAAAGGGGCGATTGCAAGACAAGCAGAATAGGTTCCGATTTGACCGTGTCACGCACTTTGGCATATCTTGTGGCGATAAGATCGACGGCAGATTCAACTTGGAAATAGAGTACATTGGTAAGTAACATAACTACCTCGGGCTTTTAAAAACATTAAAAAGACATTTTCTTACATTATTCATATAGCGAAATTATCGTTAGTGGACGTTTATGGCCGGAAATTCAAAGTTAAACATATTTTCGCTTTGTTACTAACCAACCGTTCTATTTTTTATTCCTTGAATTCACAAAATGTGGAACGGAAAAACGTATTTTTAACCGACTTCCAAAAAAGGAGGAGGTTCATAAATCGTCTGTATTATTTTTTTTTTTTTGTTTGTTACCTCAGATCTCTTGACTGGGTGAACCGATTTTGAAAATTCTTTTTTTGTTTGAAAGCTGATGCTTGTCGTTTGGTCCTATTTTAAATTTCATCAAAATCGGTCAAGCCGTTTTTGAGTTACACTAAAAGATTGAAATAATTTTTTTAACAAAAAATAGAACCGACTTCAACACCCAAAAGTGTGAAATTACTTGTCGAAGTCGGTACCATGCGCACAATATTGTGATAATAGGTACTTTTGAACTATCATGGTACAGACTTCAACAAGTTATTTCACACTTTTGGGTGTTGAAGTCGGTTCCATTTTTTGTTAAAAAAAATTGTTGTTATATTTTTGACAAGTAGTGGTAACTTATGGAACCGTGTGCATTGGTGTTGAATAACTGCGGGATAATATGAGCAATAAACATTATTGAAACTCGCGAATACTAAGATAACAAGTAGAATAGTTTGGTGCCAAGCTTGGATTATTCCTTAAGTTCGTACGAATGATTCATACGTCTATATGGTCCATTTCTTTGAACAGTAATTAAAAATAAGGATTATAAGAGTAAAAGCTATTTACGCCTTCTAAAATATTACTACAGTCGAAAACCAACTTAATATGATCAGGCAATAATAGTAATGCAGCGTGCCGTCTATTGATTTGAACTCATGCACTTCTTACAAATTTTATGTTATTACAGATATACTTCTTGCTAAATACGTGACACACGGGACCGTCAAAATGCACAAAATCAACTGGCTTACCTTTCGCCTCACGGTGAAAAAGTTTAAATTCCGTGAAAGATTTCCTATTATAATTTACAATTAGTACATATTATATAGGTGAAATAATTAGATAAAAAAAATATTGGCATCCATAAACAGTTGGACGCACATAGTATTTTTGTTTATGTCAATGTTACGGAACAAGCTCAAGGCTCACCTGATGTTAAGCGTACTTACCTCTGCCTATAACAGATGCATTAAGTAGTCACGAATTGCACTGCGCCCGTCACGTTGAGACATTTGTGCCTGTAATTTTACTGGCTCTCAAGAACTACTGCCGGAATACACCGTTAGGTGCTTGACGACAGATTTTCTACTTGAGGGTGGTAGCTAGCCAGGCGAGCAATTTTAAAATGCCCTTCCACCAGGGACTTCGAACCAGGGACCTGCGCCATTACAGCCCATAGCTATTACCGCTAGGCCATCATTGCATTAAAATGCTGCCATATAGATACTAAACAATACTTGCATACAATATGTTTAATTATACGTACCTACGTAGGTGAAGTTTTTATTAACAAGTATATTAATTTCTTTCAGGTTTAGAATTCGATCCTACGCACGAAGAAGAATTTGCTTACGAAATGTATAAAACTGATAAATTTATAGTCGGTGTTTAATTGTAAAGTTTATCCTGCTTGTTATTATATGTGTAAAATAAATAGGTATTTTAATTTTAAATATATTTGTCTTTTATTTTTAATTTTCGACCGCGGCTTTACGCTTTGTACATTGAACTCTACGAATATATATGTACCTACTTTATTCGTAGATCATACTCCAAGGTGCCGCCATCTGGAACTAATTAAGAAATTGGAATAAAAATGTAACCTAGTTGATTCCTTCAAGTCTGGTATACCTATGACATGGAAAATCATGGCATGGATATTCCTCGGTAAAATATACTACCACTATATTCAGGATCAATGCCTATGATGCACCCAAAAAAATTAAATCGCAAATAAAAATGTGTCTTATTTCAAATTAGTATATAGGTACGGTCAAAACACAGCCAACGTCAAGAAGTGCTACAATGCCTCATTGTTCCTTTAAAAAATCTAAATTATCTTTACGCAAACATTTCATCAGGATTATCATCATACCTACTTTTGGTGGGTAAGCAAGAAGTGTCTAATGTCTGAAGTTTTATTGTAAAATCAAAACAATTTTTTTTTAACGGATATAAGGGCAAACGAGCAGGCGGCTCATCTGGTAGTTAGTGATCATCGTGTCGCCCACAAACATCAGCAACAACAAGTTCTCGAGAATGTGTTGCCGGCCATTAAGGTGGGAATATGCTCTTTTCTTAATTTAAGTCTTCTAAGTCAGCTGCCAGGTGAAGTATCTATTCGGAAATACTTCACCTGGCAGCTGGTTCCATAATGTAACAGTGCGAGGTAGAAAATGCCGTAAAAATCGCACGATTGTAGACTTCCAGACGTCGACATGAAATTGATGAAACATCATGCTTCGTCGGGAAGTCCGATGGCGAAATTGACCTGCAGGTAGTAAATCGATCAGTTCCTCAGAACACTTCCCGTGATAGATACGGTAAAAGATGCAGAGTGATCCAACATCTCTACGCAGTGCTAAAGGGTCGATCTGACCGCAGAGAGCTTGATCATCGACGATTTTAGTCGCTCTGCGTTGAATGCGGTCAAATGGACGAAGCTGGTACTGGGGAGCTCCCGCCCATGGGTGAGAACAGTACTCTATAGTAAATGTTCATAATAGACATACCTATTAAAACTATCAAGCATTTGATAACCGTCGATAAATAATAATTTTTTGGCTATACCTCTTTCGATTTCTTCTATAGACTATTTCGATGATACAGAACTTTCACTATACCTACATATTTGGGCTGTGGTTAGGGGTTTGCAGCCTGCGTGAAGCCAAAATAATATGAAAATACGTTTCAGTAAATTTAAATGTAACATTTTCATAAATCTACCCAAAACTCAATATTTTCATAAGTCTAAGAACCCTAAACTTAGCCACATAGATCGAAACTGATATACCTAAACCAGCTTTAATCCGTATATATATATAAAAATTACGTGTCACGTTGTTTGTCCGCGATGGACTCGATCCTAAACTAAGTACTGAACCGATTTTAATTTGATTTGGACACCGTGTGCAATTTGATCCAAATTGAAATATAGGATAGCATACATCTCAATGTATAGTCGCAATTACTCGTGCAAAGCCGCTAGTTTAATATAATTTGTAACACATGACAGCGATGCGAACTCTGACAAAATAGAAGAAAAGACGGAGGCTCGTAAAACATCAAACTGAAGCCACACTTTTATACATGTGTGCGATAGAAGTGTTGCCATATGAAAGCAAAAATAACTAAATTGTAGGATTTATGGGAGAAAAATTTTAGAAGATATAAATATATAGTCAAATCTTTTCGTAAGAATACTTCGCAATAACATAATATTATTTATATTGTGCAATGTTATTATAATATTGCACAATCTTCACGATTATTGTTTAATATGTTTCGAAATTTTTTTAAGATGTACTAGCTAGACTTTACGTTCTCCAGGATAATAAATAATTGACCAAAGGCGTGCTAGGTTACGTATATGGTATTGTTTCGCCGCAGGTGCCGTTTTTTTTATATTTTTTTGACGGAATAAGCAGAAAGTACTTTGAATTCAACTTACGTGTGAAAATTAATTCCAGATAACTTTATCTTCACTGAATATGTTCTGTTTTTGCAGTGTTTTAACACGCAAGTGGGCATTTTTAGTTTATTTATTCCGTTGTGTCACGTGTGTAATGTGCGACGGCCTATCGTGAACTCAGAGTAGGAATGCACGATATATATCGATATTACAAAAAATATCGATATATGAACACGATATATCGATACATCAATCGATATTATTCAACCGTTACAACACCATAGCTCACTTGACATGTTTGACGAAAACCTTTACATTTTTAAAAGGGATGTTGGCAAACTTGTTTTTCATGGCAAATTGATCGTTAACGTTGCTACGATAACAGCACTTTAATTTTATCATTAACTACTAACTTTTAACAGTATAATATAAGTGCTAATTATGCTAATCATAATGTGTACACATGTTTAGGAATATAGTCCGGCTCGTAAATGTTAACCTATATCATATGTCTTCTTTTAGTGATTGTATTTTCTGTTTTGTGTATCAATATTAATAAATAAATAATTAGTTGGCAACGTATTTGAAAAGTAAAACCACGAATTGTGAATAATTAGCCTTCACAGTTACAAAGGTTTTGTTGTAAACAAAACCTTCGTAACGGCATTTTTTTATGCATGCCTATATTTTTAATCCAAGGGGTGAATAAAAAAATAAAGTTGATTTGTTTCTTTACCCTAGCTGTTTTTACTTATATCAATCTTTCAAATATTTATTATTATAGACTAGCTAAATTAAACAAGAAAAACATTTTCTACGATATATCGAAATGTTTCTGCGATATATCGCAAAGTATCGATACAACACTACGATATATGAATAGATTCAGGCGTTACTATGCGGAAATCCATATTTAATAATAACAAATACTTTTAGAAGTATCCTAAAAAACATTAAATAATATTTAAATAAAACACTTAAAAAAGCATAAAATTATATATCTAGAAACATTTCCGCCTAATTTTCCAGTTATCTACGTGACGTCACAAACATCACGCAGCCTAACCGGAAGAATACCTGACTATCGCTTCTAATCGAAGCATCTTCAGGAGGTCTTGACTTACCGAGCGCACGATCTAGACTAAACGGCCAGCGGCTAAACACGCCTTTATATAGGCCCGATCGTGACTCACTGTTCTTTGTTGTAGCTTACAATTGGTAAAGATATACGTTTTTAAAGTGATAATTACATAAAAAGGTTATTGAATTGTTAACAGTATATTTTAAAGTTATATATGGTATGTTTAGTGTTTAAAAATATGAGAAATGTTGAATAATATAGTAAACAATATTAGGAAACTAGTTTTAAACTTAAAATTATGAAAGGGTCGCAGAGTGACGTCAACACTGGTTCGGCGGGTAGCACGGTTCGGCAAGCAGGCAGATTCCACGATGAAACAGTCACAGGTCCTGCTTGTAGCTACTCGGGACACGTGGGGATGACACGGTGGGTGGCGTGACTCGTAGCGTGACGTCATCACTGGTTGCTGGTTCGACGGGTGGCTTGGCTCGGCACGTTATGAAAAAATAATAGTCAGTCGTCAAGTCAGTCTACAGTAACGTCCGGCCACTTCGAGAATCTTTTGAAGACTGACTTGAATTCTCCCTACTACTGGCCATGTTTGCTCTCCCCTCCAAGTATTACGTTACGTGTCAAATCAATGTCTAATGGACTACGTAATTATCAAATAAGCTATTAAAGGAGTCATATTCGAATCTCGATTTTGAAGCGCTCGTAGCGAAGTTTGCTTAACCATTCTGAATCGAACAGCAAAGTTAAGCAACGCCCGCCGCGGTCATGACTTGGATGGGTGACCGCTGGTGACATTACTACTGAGCGCTTCCGTGCTTCGGAGGGCACGTTAAGCCGTCGGTCCCGGTTGTTGTCTTAGGATGGCAGTCGTTATAGCATGGTGGTAGGGCACTTTGCAAATGCCCGCCTGGCTAGCTACCACCCTCAAGTTGAAAATCTGTCGCCAAGCACCTAACAGTGTGTTCCGGCAGCTGTCCTTGAGAGCCAGTAATTCTAGGTTAGCCTGAACAACATCTTCGACCACATCATCACTTACCATCAAGTGAGATAGTGGTCAAAGGTTAAACTATAAGGCATTAAAAAAAAAAAAAAAAAAAAAAAAAAATTGAAAAATTACAAGTAAAATGTAAAGCATTAAATTAAGTACAGATTAAATCAAATTGAAACCTAACAATTTAAACATTATTTGTAATTTTTGTTTATTCGTTTTTCATAACGTGCCGAGCCAAGCCACCCGTCGAACCAGCAACCAGTGATGACGTCACGCTACGAGTCACGCCACCCACCGTGTCATCCCCACGTGTCCCGAGTAGCTACAAGCAGGTCCTGTAACTGTTTCATCGTGGAAAATTAGGCGGAATTGTCACTAGATACGAGGGTGGATTGAAAAGTTCGCGGCCTAACACATAAATACTTGAACTATTTTAATGTAACTGACCTCATTCGATTTGCTTACTCTCTGGTTGTCACATTGTAAAATTTTATTGCAATAGCATTATCAGTTTTTAAATAAGACTGAATTTTGTGAGCCTAAGTGCAGCATTTTTAAAGAATGGTGAAAATTGAGCAACGTGCGGTTATCAAATACCTGTTTAAAAAAAAACTAACTCCAAAAGAGATTCACGAAGACATGTCAACAACATTGGGGGAATCTGCTCCGTCGTTTACGACTGTGCAAAAGTGGGTTGCTGAATTTAAACGCGGACGAGAGAGTATTGAAGATGACCCTCGCTCCGGCCGGCCTACGACGTCTACGACTGAAGAAAACATCGGGAAAATCTGTGATCTGATATTGGCAGATCGGAGATTGACCATCAGGGAGATTACAGACACTATTGGCATCTCGTATGAACGAACACAAAACATCATCGTCAATGAACTTGGATTTTCTAAGGTTTCTGCGCGGTGGGTACCCAGATTGCTTTCAGTTGAACAAAAACGAATACGGCTCACGATTTCTCGCGACTGTTTGGAAATGTTTGAAGCTGACCCACAAGATTTTTTGGCCAGATTTGTGACAATGGATGAAACCTGGGTACACCACTACACCCCAGAGTCAAAACAGCAATCCAAGCAGTGGAAAAAACCTGATGAACCGACTCCAAAAAAAGCCAAAGCAATTTTGTCAGCTGGCAAGGTGATGGCGTCAGTTTTTTGGGATGCTAAGGGTGTCGTCATCATGGTGGACTACCTTGCAAAAGGTGAAACTATAAACTCGGCTTATTACTGCATCCTTTTACGTCGTTTGCGTGAAACAATTAAAGCGAAACGGCCAGGATTACTCAGCAAGAAAGTGTTGTTTCATCAGGATAATGCACGCGTTCACACGTCTGTTGAATCTATGGCTCAAATTCTCGATTGTGGCTTTGAATTACTGCCGCATCCCGCCTATTCCCCTGATTTGGCACCTTCAGACTTTCATTTATTCCTAAACCTAAAAAAACACCTTGGAGGTCAAAAATTTTCATCAAATGAGGAGGTCGAAGCTGCAGTGGGTGACTTTTTTGAAGGCCTTGAAGAAACTTTTTTGATGACTGGCATACAGGCGTTGGAAACCAGATGGAAGAAGTGCATTGAGTTAAGTGAGAAGAGAGGAAGAAGTGCATTGAGTGAGATAACGTGGAAAATAAAATTACTTTTGTTTATATTACAAATAGTTTTCTTGCTGAGGCCGCGAACTTTTCAATCCACCCTCGTATATAATTTTATGCTTTTTTAAGTGTTTTATTTAAATATTATTTAATGTTTTTTAGGATACTTATAAAAGTATTTGTTATTATTAACTACGATATATTATATCGAAAAAAATATCGATACTTTTTTTGTTTGAACATCCCTAATTCAGAGCAATAAGTAAGAAAGAGGGAGTCTAAAGAAAATCAATAGTTACAAGTACAATAGCCTCTAAGATTTCACTAATTAACATTAGCTTATTTATTTATTTAAAGTATATATAATCTTAGTAAGTAGTGATACGTACACGGACTTTTGAAAACTGCACACTTTTGGAAACGATCTAAAATGTATGTCTGGCAACACTTTTGTTTACATTTTTATTCGAAATTATAACCTAAATTGCGTTGTTTAATATTAAAAAAAGTACATTATATTCAATACTTACGTGTGTTTTAATACTCAAGATGGTTTTTATTTTATTTATTCTGTTATGTATGAGGTGCATAGCGTGTGATGGTCTATCGTGAATGAGACAAAATTGGCCGAATTTGGATACGTTTGTGTGAGTGAGTTGTGTCTTTACATAAAATTGGCCGAATTTGATGCTTCATTTTTGATTTTCATTAGACTCCCTCTTTCTTATTCATTTCTCTGAAGATGCGACCTATTTTTATTAACTAGTGACCACGTGAGATTCAGATTTGATGTTTGGTAATGACAAGATTTTACTGAAGCTAATTAGGAACTACTCAGAAAATCGGTTAGAAAGTAGCACCTAAATTAAATTTTATATTTCTTTTTGAAGAACCTAGAATATAGAATATCAAAATCAACGTAGGTATAATTATATAGTGCAAACTTGACTACCTGTTTACATTATGAATAGGCGTTGCAATGGAGAACACAAAAGGGTCAAAATATTACTATCAAGTACACATAACATCAGAGCGTAGATCATGTACATTACGTTTTATTTCACTTCAATGCAGGCAGTATTTCCAAAGTTATAGCGATGAGAAGTTTAATCCCTTTTATGAATTTCTGAGATTACGCGGGCTCATGCTATGACGTCACAGCCGCCCCGTTCGGCCCGCGAGTGCGACACGGTGCGGCGCTCGGTCCGGTGATACACACGTCTCGTTTAATTTTTTTGCTTGACTTTGAGTTTTTCCGATTACGATCGCTTATATCCGATTACACTGAAACTGTAGTGTGTAGAATGGAAGAAGGATTTCTTAAAGATCAAACGGACAAACTGCCACGAGTGGATAGTTTGATGCACAATATCAGGATATTATGGCTGCCGAAATTAATGGAATAAAGATGAAAAGGTATGTATGTTCTAACTAAGCACTTACTGCTCTCGGGTAATAATTTGTTCAAACTTAAACCTAACTGAAAGTGTGTGTGTGTGTGTTTCATTTAGTACCTATTATGGGTGGTGATAAAAAAATACTAGGTAGGTACTCGCAATGAACATCTCGAGGTTGACGATGACGGTCACATGTCCTGACGCGATTTACTGATGCGTGTTTAAAATTTGTTAGTCATCCCAAAATATTTTAACCATTAAGTGAGAACATACTTAATGAATATATATGCTTATTGCAATGATGGCTCAGTGGCATTCGCTATGGACTGCCGAGCAGCATGTCCATGGTTCGAATCCCGCCGCGGGCTTGAGGTTCGACGCATGGTGGAAGGGAATTTTTGCGAATGCCCACCTGGCTAGCGACCACCCACAAGTAGAAAATCTGTCGCCAAGCACCTAACGGTGTGTTCCGGCAGCAGTCCTTGAGAACCAGGGAAACTGCAGGCTCATGAGACTTAACAACTGTCTCAAGGTAACGGGCGCAGTGACATTTGTGCCTTGTGACGAAATGCATCTGCTATAGGCAGAGGTTAGACCGCTTAACATCAGGTGGGCCTCGAGCTTGTTCCGATAATCAAAATTATTGAGCCTTTCAGTATGCGAGCACATAAGATATCTTTTAATAAGTTAGTATATCGTCAGGGCTCTTTACATAGGTAGGGACTAGGTAGTAGGCAAGATACCTATTTAAGTAATCAAAAGTTGACAACTAGGTACCTAGGTTAAGTAGATCAAATATGGAAAGGATAAGAGGACAATTACTAATATTGAAATGGTCTTCACAGCAGTGCAGCAGTTTTGAAGCAGTGATAGCTAAGGAATGCTGCGCAGTGAGTCCGTTGTTCGAATCCCGCCGCGGGATTGATCTTCTTCACCGCATTGGGGAAGGGCATTTTGGGGTGGTCGCTAGCCAGGCGGGCATTCGCAAGTTGATAAGTAAAAAATCTGTCGCCAAGCACCGAACGGTGTGTTTAGGCAGCAGTCTTTAAGAGCCAGTAAAATTACAGGCACATGAGACTTAACAGCTATGTCTCAAGGTGAGGGGCGCAGTGCAATTTGTGACTTGTGACGCAATGCATCTTTTATAGGCAGAGGTTTGTCCACTTAACATCATCAAGTGGACCTCGAGCTTGTTCCGTCACATTTTTAGGGTTCCGTACCCAAAGGGGACCCTATTACTGAGACTTCGCTGTCCATCTGTCCATCCGTCCGACCGTCTGTCACCAGGCTGTTTCTCAAGAACGGTTATAGTTAGATAGTTGAAATTTTCACAGATGATATAGTTTTGTTGCCGCTATAACAACAAATACAAAAAGTTTCCAAGTGCGAGTCGGACTCGCGCCCGTTAAAACAAAAAAAGGTTAAAATATGAACTCTTAGTGTTGTATAGCTAATCGTACGGAACCCTTCGTGCGCGAGTCCGATTCGCACTTAGCCGATTTTTTTTTGGTGCTAATAGGAATAGGTAGTGATGATGTGGTCGAAGGTGTTAACAGGCTTAACCTAGACTTACTGGCTCTCAAGGACAGCTGCCGGAACACACTGTAGGGTGCTTGGTGACAGATTTTTACTTGAGGGTAGTTTCTAGCCCTGTGGGCATTCACAAAATGCCATTCCAACATGCAAAACGTTAAAAAAATTGCGATTTAGTTTTAAGGCCTATTCTATCAAGTCTCCAAATGGCTGTCATCTACTTTTTCCTCATTTTTGGGTCCTCATGCACATAAAAAAAGAGTTTGTCGGGTGTTTTAACTGTTGAATTGAAGCACTGAGGCACTATAAAGTAGGTTTTTGTCCATTTTACCGCAGATGACTTTATCATTTTGATTTTAACTGCGCAGCGGCTTGCGAACGAGAGCGCGACTGTTGAATGACCCGGGCTGTGACGTCATGGGCTAGTGAGTGCCCGCCCGCGTTTTTAAAAACCTTCGGCCGGAAATACGCACTTTGATCGTTAATATCTCATCCATTTTTTAAGATATGAAAATAGTACAGTTCTTCTCGTAATTTTTTGTAGATTTTTTTGGCATGTAAAGTAAAAAACGTTTGTCAGACCTATTCAACAGGGCAGTGCCACGGTAATATTTAGATAATATTACCGTGGCAAACATGAGCTTGTTGAGGTCATAAGAATATAACTTTTCAGTGAAAAATATTTGGTTTAGTGGTATATCGCTTGTACAGTTACAAATAGGGCATGGATACCGGTATTCGGTATCACGGAAAAACCGGTAATACCGGCCTATTTAGAGTACTTTCAAATACCGGTATTGGAATGAAAAATACCGGTATTTCAGTATTATGACAAAAAAGAAGTTTATATGCATGAAAACTAATCAAAGGCTTAAAAAACCAATACGGCGGCTTTAGATTATATGAATAACATCAACAACTGGTTATTACTATGGTTGTAAATTAATGCGCAGTTTACGTTTTCATTTCATGCTTTTACAAATTAATTAATAAACCGACTTCAATAACCATAAGTTCATAATCAAATTAGGAAACGTTGATTTCTACTTAATAAAAAATGTCATTTTAAGATTGCAACCAGTCAATGTGTCCGTGCAATTGTGAGTACATACATGGTATTACATATATGGTGGTAGTACTGTTTATATAGTTTAACAAAACTGACATATCGTCCGCCACCGCACGCCCCTCAGACCAGCGCGGTGCATATTATCTTTTTATCTCACGCATATTCTCAATTGCATTGTACGCTCTCACTTGATTCGTCGGTTCTCTATTCACAATTCTCTTATTACTACGCACGTGCACGTGGTAGTTGATTAGTAGTACTTTACTTTTCACTTACGGTAATCAGTGTTTCCGAGTATATTACGGTGATAAGAACTGTGTATAAACTGATATCTCACACTGCGATCCCCAAGACGCCTACCAAGCGTGGACATTATGGCAAACTCTGCTTTAATGAAGGAGGCTGTGTTCAGCAGTGGAAAATACAGCTGATACAGTAAGAACGGTGTGGGTAGTTTCCGTTTTAGAGACAATATTACGATAAAAACTATCATTTAGGAGATAATCGGTAAGTTAGAAACTCTAAATTCTTTCTAATTTGATAAGCCTCATAAAGCGTATCTACCCTACTCAGATCGATCATTTGCCAATATCAGCAGATAGTGCCAAAACTAGTTGTGGCGATAGCGTCGAGGTGCCGGTTCAGCTTCAATTTAATAAGAATTAAATAAAACGATCGATAAATCTCTAAAAGAGAAAAGTACATAAAAGGATATTTTACACTAATCACAAGGGATAGACAACGAATTTAATGACTCTGATCCGAAAGATGATGAAATCTGATGAGATACATTATTGAATTATACACACGGAAATGACACAGTACGAAAATGGGGCAATAGAGGACTTCATTGGGATGAACTTTATAAGACCTTACCTCCAATTACTATTGAATCCGAAATAGCGTTTTCAGTGACGATTTTTATCCAAACTAATATTATATCTGATTGTTTATTGTTATAATATATAATAAATATTTGATTATTTATTGGAATAATAAAAAAAAACATACTCCTCTCTATATTTTTTTATTTTTATTGACAACCGGATACTTAATCCTTATGCCTCTCCTCGATATCTTATATCTAGTGTTGCCATTTTAGCAATTTTTCAGTAGTTCTGGTGTTTTTCGATCCTTGTTGGCAGTCATGTAAACCCATTGGAGGCGTGGACAATATTGTCAATTTGTGAATGAAATTCTATTGTCCGCGTTATCTCGGATGCCAAAGGATTAGCAATTCTTGTTTTTCAGCGACTTCTAGTATATTTCTATATATTTGCATCCAACTAACGCTCTGTTAAATATTCTGCCTCCTATCAATGGTGGCATAATATTCTACTGTGATAAGGCTTGAAGGCATTGTAGCAAGTGAAATTACTGTGCAAACAATACACAAGAACTCGGCGCGCAGCGTGACGAGCGCAGTGCAGTATCAAGCAGGACGTTGACCATGAGACGAGAGACTTGTCCGTCTCTTATTCTCCGATATTGCCTTTTTTGAGACTCAACTTTTTGTTACATTTTGATAAATAAAGCAAAATAAAGTTAATTTTCTATTCATTAATAGTTAGTATAGTCGGCATTTTTTTTTTATGCCTAATAGTTTAGCCTTTGACCACTATCTCACTTAATGGTAAGTGATGATGTGGTCGAGGATGTTTTTCAGGCTAACCTAGAGTTACTGGCCCTCAAGGACAGCTGCCGGAACACACCGTTAGGTGCTTGGCGACAGATTTTCAACTTGAGGGTAGTAGTTAGCCAGGCGGATATTCGCAAAGTGCCCTACCACCATGCTGTAGCGACTGCTATCTTAAGACAACAAGCGGGACCGACGGCTTAACGTGCCCTCCGAAGCAGGGAAGCGCTCAGTAGTAATGTCTCCAGCGGTCACCCATCCAAGTCATGACCGCGGCGGACGTTGCTTAACTTTGCTGATCGATTCAGAAAGGCTAAGCAAAGTCAAACTTGGCTACGAGCGCTTCAAAACTTTTATTTGATTTGATTAAATACTTAGAGAGGTAAAAATGATTTTATGTTCAAAAACTCAACAAATTAATGCACTTATAAGTGATTGTAGGCATACAACATAAGGGTAAACTATGTAGAATTTATGTCAGAAAATAAATAAGAACAGGATTTTGGCATAAATAAAGTGGGTTATGAAAATATTTTAGTTTAGCTATATTTGGTTGGGGACATTCTGCAGAGATGAATTTAGATCTAGTAGAGGTCTAGCTAGTGCATATATTATTTTTAGATGGCAAGTGGCAACTCTGTGCTACCCTACTACTGTTATGGCATCACAGATTACAGACCCAGTATGTATGGCATAAGGACAAGTATCCAAAGCCATTTAAAATAAAAATAAAAAAAAAGAACTACTACTGTTTGGAAAAATGAAATTTTATTTTCTTGTACGAGGAACTTGATATCTTTCTTTACTACCCATTTACAGTTTTAAAAATATTCTACAAATAAATGAACACACAGGCTACCTGGAAACGTTATCATCTGCAACTGCTTCGGACATTATGAGGTTAATAACGAGGACTTATTTTCTGAAACACGTAACAAATGTATATCGCTGCAATACAATACATAATCCTAACTTGTTTATCCGTCAGAATATGATATTCCTCTCAAAGAGACGTGCAGCTTTAAGATATCCTTTCGATTTCCTAACCTTTTCCTGTTCATATTCATCGGACAGCAAAAAGGAATTTTTATCTGTTGAGAAGAAAACTGCTATCAAGGATGTACTGGAGCATAAAAAAGTGCAGCTCAAAGACACAGAACAAAGAATACGACTGAAAGGTGAAGAATTTGTGAGTAACATTAAGCATCAGAAAGAAATAACAGGCGAAAAGTTTAGAGCCAAGAAAGAACATTTGATCAAAGATATTCTTGAAACCAAAGCAAAAGTAAAAGAGAGATTTGATGATGTAGTAGAGGTATTATAAAAGTAAACTTAAGCTAACTTTATTAAATGTAATTAATTATGCCGACATATGAAAGCTATTGTTCCTTTTAACACATTATGCTCAGACGTGATAACTAAATATTTTAAATAATTCTTTAGAGCAGTCCAAGAGAACATATATTATGTTATTTAATAATAAGATCAAATATTCATTAAATCATTATTATTAGGCAAAAACTTTATATTGCATGCCCATACATGTATTTTTTTATTTTTACCAACCTTTTGTGATGAGGCAATTAAATATAAAACAAATAAAATATTTTTGATTTGAGAAGTGTAACTACATAATGCATATTATGTAATATATGTTTTCTGTTACATTAATATATAGCTCTATAATATTATTAAAATATTTATATTGTTTTAATTATGTAAATCTGTTAAGTACAGACCTTTTCCATTCATGAAGGTGTACCCTTCCATATTATTTGAGTGTATTTGCAAATATTGATGCAACTGTTACCACATTTTTTAAATGTATGTACCATTAATTATGGTAGGTTGTGGGGCAGGGCGGCCTGACGTCACCACTGCTTTTTAATTTTTATATTAATTCACTCATCAAGGGGCTCAACAAGACTATTGGCAGTTCTATGAGTCAGAAATTTATTAATTGTCTTAGTTATGCGTTTGCGATGATCTTGTAGACCCTATGTATTGGTGCGATGCAAAAACCATTAAATTCCTAATTTTAAATCCTTGTGTATCATAGTTAATGATTATTTGGTCATAAATGCCCAAATTTTCATTAATGCCCAATGCCTGTGGTGCTAACAGGTGTGATCCAGTTACTTCACACCACATGATAACATTTGAAAATATCAAAAACCATTTGTTATTGATTTTTTTGATATATTTATGTTTACCCTCAGTAAGTATACAAAATGCAAACTAACACTGAAGCATCTAAACTGAAGAGTTTTTTTTTCAGAAAGAAAATGTATTTACAATACCAAATATACTGTGTATTACAAGAATTTTCATGTCACCATACCTAGGCTATGTGATAATGCAAAGTGACTACAACTTAGCCCTGGGTCTAATGGTATTTGCTGGTGTCACTGATTTGGTAAGGTATTACATAAATATTTACAACCTTTTTGCTATGAATTTTCCATTTTACCTTATTCTTATTGGTACAAACTACTCTGTGGGATGCCAGGAACGTAACCTCCCCATTTCTTTCCATGGGTGTTGTATGAGGCGACTAAGAGAAAAGTGCGCCAAATGAGCAGCATGTGGCAACATGCTGCTCATTTGGCGCACTTTTCTCACGTGGATGTAAGTGGGGTGTTGTGTGTATTAGACACACAACAGGGCTGTATAACATAAGTGCCCTGCCAGGGTTAAAACTATTTTCTTCCTTTATATTTTTAGGCAATAATCATTGCCTGGAAAATAATTAATTACTAGCAGATACTAAGTAAAAATAACAGACACAAAGTGCTGGTTAAAAACAATTACTCACATTGTTCTACATGCAAATTGTTTAATATGCAAAATCTTCATTACATGGAATAACACAAATTTTAAATCTGTATACATAATGGTCATTATATAATAGGTATGTTTGAGGGCATAGTGTAATTTTGACAACATTAACATTTTTACAGTCGATCTTGTGAAGTTTTCATAACAACAATTATAAACTGTCACACAAATTGTGTGAGGGCCTAGTTGTTGGACTTCAATACTCTTTCTTATAGCTTCATGAAAGCCTAGCCTTTGATCACTGTCTCACATGTTATTAAATGATGAAGTGGGTGAGGATGGTGAACAGGCTTATCCTTGAGTTAAACCTGGTATCAGTAAACGGTACCATTTGGCTGTATAAGCCCCAATATTGTTCTTAAAATTAATGTTGCAGATAGCCTATTACAACGGAGTCTAAAGGTTACTTAAAATATACACATTTTTCCATCCATATATTATTTTTATTTTCTCTATTCCCATTTCTAATCATATAGAGTTTTAACTTAAACTTCCCTTATGAATTCCTCCAATATGTTAATAAATAAAATTTATTAGTAATGTAATTGGCTGTACAATAATGTTGTGTTTTATAATGTTGTCCAGTATGAAACAAATTGTAATTATATTTTCAGCTTGATGGCTGGATAGCTCGCAACTGGGAAGGCCAATCAACAAAAATGGGTTCATTTCTAGATCCCCTGGCAGACAAAGTTTTGGTAGCAACACTGTTCATATCTCTGACATACCAGAACCTAATACCGTTGTTCTTAACACTGTTAATAGTATCAAGAGACGTTATATTAGTCATAGCAGCATTTGTCATCAGATACATGAGTCTACCTCCCCCTGTAAGTAATGTAACTAACAAGTCATAACAGATTTTAATGATTTACCAATAGGTTCTCTTTTATGTTGAATGATGAAATATTTTTTCTCTTTGAATATATTGATCTCAATAATACTTTATGGCAAAACTGCCACGGTCAAAATTGAGAACAAAAAAAAGTTTACTTAGCATCACTCAGTGCTGAATTTTTTTATTTATTTATTTGATAAGTATGCCTTTGACCACAATCTGACCTGATGGTCAGTGATGATTTGGTCGAAGGTGTTTACGGGCTTAACCTAGAATACTGGCTCTCGAGGACAGCTGCTGGAATACACCGTTAGGTGTTTGGCGACAGATTTTCTACTAAAGGGTGGTTGCTAGCTAGATGGCCATTTGCAAAATGGCCTAACACCATGCAGTGAAGCTCAAGCAGGGGGTAGGATTCTAACCATATGGATCTGCTGCGCACAGTCCATAGTCAATACAACTGAGCTATCACTGCTTCATAAATTAATATAGAATCATAGCGACATCACTATGAGAGTTAAGTGTTTGAAAAGCACTTCTCATGTTCAGATGAAGTCCAGTAGTCGATGGTTGATTTTTTACTGTCATATGGGAACACCCATATGACAGTAAAAAACAATTAAAATAAGTAAGGGCTGAGATCGCCGTGGGGTGCCGGGTTAGGCCCCCCGCCCCCATTTCTTCCGGTGGTTGTGGTAAGAAGCGACTAAGGGAAAAATACCAGAAAATGGGAAGCAGCGCCTGCTGCAACTTCTACTGAACTAATAAATAAAAAATATACAATTACCGCGTACTTCTAATGTGTTCACGCTGACCAGAAGGTAACGACACGGCAAATCATAATGACGCAGCACGCGTGACTCGTGCCGATCGGATCGGACGACCGGCCTGACGGCCTCTTATTAAAGAACTTAAGTTTATAGTGTTCAGTGGCGGTTACTGTACCAACCATAAAGTAGGCATTGTGTGCAGGCGGTTGAAAGAGTGCTCATTTCACTATGTCACAATCACGATGTGGCCATGCGATTTGGGAATATGTTCGAATTCAAACTACTGATTTAATATACTGAGATTCTGCTAATCTACTATCCATAAAATATTCATAAATATGTAACCATGAATTTTTTTGTACTTACAGAGAACTTTAAGCAGATATTTTGATGTGACAAATGCAACAGCGCAACTAGCTCCCACACTCATTAGTAAAGTTAATACTGCTATTCAACTACTATTTGTAAGTACCTAACTAATACTATAATAGAAGGGTGACTAATGTACACAATTAATTTAAATCTATTGAATGTTGAAACAAATTGACCACTAACTGGGTGTTGACCTCAATACACCCACTAATAGAATTAAATTAAGAGAAAGTTATTGATAGTGTATAAGACATTATCAATAACAGTAACATTGAATTATCGTACAAGGCATACCTGATGTTAAGCCTCTGCCTAAAACAGGTGCATTTCGTCACTACGTACTAGTGACGAACTGCACTGCGCCCATCATCCTGTGTCATATAGTTCTTATATCTCATGTGCCTGTTATTTTATCTCTCAAGGGCTGCTGCCAGAACACACTATTAGGTGCTTGGTGACAGATTTTCTAGTTGAGGGTGGTAAGTAGCCAGGCGAGCATTCGCAAAATGCCCTTCCATTGTGTGGTGATGAAACTCATCCGGCGGCGGATGTTTTTATGACACTGTTCAGTACTGACTTATGCTGAATATTCTTGAATGAAGAATCAAACCTTTGAACCGCGATTTGTACATGACACTTATGTGTGAGCTTTATAGGTATAATGTGTGGAAATGGTCTATTGGCTTGATCCTAGTTACTCGTCTATATTTTGGGAGATGATGCTTATTATAGCTTAGTTACCAGACTATCATAATAGAATCAAGTCTTATTAGACCATTCAGAATATATAGAATTATTTACATCAGGATAGATGTTGCCAGGCTTTCAAGACAGAATTTACCCTTTTATGGCCTGACTCTATATACCATTTGATTAGAATTGGTCAAATATGTAGTTTAGCATATTCTGAGTGTGAAGTAAGATATGGTTAGTCCAGCCAGAATCCGAATTGAAACTTGCACAAGCAAGATGCTTAATAGCATTTTCGCCTTCACATTGCTTGTAAGAGTAAGAAAATGTAGGTCTTTAAACTTTTTGAAGCTGTGATGGCCCAGTGGCATTGGCTACGGACTGCCGCGCGGCAGGTCCATGGTTCGAATGGCTTGAGTTTTATTTACCGCATGGTGGAAAGGCATTTTGCGTGTGCCCGCCTGGCTTATGACCGCCTTCAAGAAGAAAATCTGTCGCCAAGCACCTAACAGTGTGTTCCGGCAGCTGTCCTTGAGAGCTAGTAATTCTAGGTTAAGCCTGTTAACACCTTCGACCACATCGTCACTTACCATCAAGTGAGATTGTGGTCAAAGGTTTACCTATCAAAAATAAAATATTTGTAAATTAAAAAAATACCAATGTTGAATATTTTTTTTTATATTTCAGGTTGGCACTACATTAGCATCTCCAGTATTTGGCTATGTAGACCATCCAGCATTGCAAGCACTATGTGCTGCAACTGCTATCTCCACTGTAGCCTCGGCAGTCAGTTATTTAGTTAGTAAGGACACTTACAAGTTTTTGAAAAAGAAATCCTGAGTTACAATACATGTTTTTATTTATACCAATACATAATGTCATAAGTCTTCCATTATATTAGTTTTTGAAGGATGTTGTGAAACCAGACATTCAATTATAAATATTATATTTAATTTGTACAAGGTGGCCTTTTTGTACAGAACCTGACAAGTTAAGGATAAAAATATATTTTTGTTATCAAGGCTAATGCCCTTTAAGGTTTTTAAATATCAAGTTGAGTTACACTGACCTTAAAATACACTAAGTACCTACAATGGCCTTTAGGTTGCCAATATGCTTTCTTTATGTAGCTGTCGTCTTGGCATATAGTTTGTAGTGTCTTTTTATAAAGGCATTCCGCAGCAACCATCACCAAAGAGTATTTTATGAAAAGATATCATAACAGCTTTTCTATATTAGATGAAATATTAGGGCAGAAATGATAACACCAGTTACAAATCGAAACTTTTTATTTTCTATTCATGAATAAATTGCAGGTAATTTAAATGAAAATTCAAAGGTATAAAAAATATGTAGTAATCTTACTAAATTACACTTAATCTAGCCGAAATTACTTGAAGTCCAGTTTCTAGAAAAACTCAAAATAATGAGATATATGTTTTATATCTAATAAGGTCCAATCCTTATCATAGCACTATTGATTTATGCAACTTTTTTTTATTGGGTATGGAAACAAAATGGTCTGTAATTTCATTAACGAAATGTGGTGGAATGTTGATATTTGTTAGGGTTAAGAATACTGATTTGTTTTAGTAAAATTATTAGTATTTTATCTACCTTATGCCAAAATTGGTTTATTATGTTATTTAATACTAAACATAGGCTACTTTTATTTTGCTGTAGGCCATCAAGTTTATTAGTGATACTTCAATCAATAATTTAATGCATAACAGGGTGAATCTAATTGGTGAATAAAAACCAGCTCCGGATTCACAAAATATTTCACACATTTTTTTTTTGTCCATACATGCAACTAACATATGGCTAGGAAGATGATGAACATAGTTTGATATCTTAAGTCTGTGCTTTGGACTGATACACATGGATGGTGAAAAGTTATTTTCTTTGAAAGGCACATCTAAAAATTAGACCACTGCTAATTCACACTCAAGTTAAGATATTTAGTAAATAATAGAAAACATATGAGGCTATAAATAAAGTATCTTGTAAATAAGGAATTGACCATTTATAGTTAAGCACCTACAGCATGATCAGTACATATCATATGATAATAGAAGTGTAAAAACTGTATCAATCATGGATAATCTCACAACATGCCTGTGTCTTAGGTAGAGACAGTACAAACACTTATTCAGTTGTCATTGAACAATAAATTATCTTTACAAAACCTTTCCTGGCTTATATATGTTTGTTCCACAAGTTGTTTTATTATAAGGTATTTTTAAATACTAATCTAGTTAATTTAGAAGGTTAATATTTCCTATAAACTTAAATTCTAAGATGAAAATTCTAAATTATTTTTCTAAGTGAAATAATGCCTAAAGTCAGAGTAGGTATGCATAATGCAACAAACAGACTAGAGCATATAATATAGCCTTCTTTTTTGCTTACCTAGTCTTTTTGTGGGCGGGTATTTCAAGCATTTACATGACAAGTAATTCATATACACCTTAAATGCACATGTATGGGTCTACCTCATCACTTACATGTCCATAATTATGCTCTCTTACTAGAGATAGCATATGTGTATTTTGGTTATCAGTTTCAACAGATCATTAACTTACAATTTCCTTATCAAATAATAAGTAAATTAAGCTTTATAATTAAATATATATGGCAGCGTAGGATAATCATTACAAAAAATACTAATGTCTCTTTCATATAAAAGCTACTAAGTATATTTAGTTAAATTCAAATCTCAATAAATACATAGGACTCTTTTACACTGATCTCTGATCTTTGGATGCATATTAAAATTAAGAAGTATCATTAAAACACAAGGGCCTGATAATCTAATTAATAAAGAAAATATTAAGTTAAAACATCTCTCAAATCAACTCATATTTATCTATTGGGAAACTAGATAATAAAGAATAATTGCAGTGGCAACACAAAAGGAGCTACTTATCTTGACAATTATTGTTATGTACATACTTTTACAATAATGAAAACGCACCAAATGAAATTCAAAATTGGAAATCGTACAAAAAATAATAAAAAATCTCAAACATACAACTGGTCCAAAATTCACAAGAAATAAAAAATAGAGTCTTAAAATTGTAAAATTGTACAAAAGTAAAAAAAAAAACAAATTGCACAAACAATAACATTACATACATATCTAAATAATATGAAATTGATTGAAATGGTAACATTACTAGCTCTGATTAAGTCATTTTATCAAATTCAATACAATGTTCATGTTGGTTACAATAAATGAGATATTATATCTGCAACTGCATATAAATACAAAATGCATGTTAATAAATTAAAGTTATATGAGTAGGTAGATATGACATTACTTACTTTCAAGTACTTCAACCCACTTTGTTAATCAACTCATCACAAATAGCAGTGAGTTCCTCGTTGTCCTTAATCTTCTGAGCCAGAGATTCTTGCAATGAAGATGTATGTACTTCACTTTTTTTAAGCATAGCATTTAATTTAAGAATCTCAGCTTGATGGATTTTTTTCACAGAATCCAATTCTCCATTTGCTTTATTGAGTTGTTGCATTGCATGCTGTCTAAGAGTTTCATATCTTGCCTCTAACTTTTGGATGGTGTCTGTGTTCTCTTCAACTTCTCTCTTTAAAGTCTCTTCATTGGTTTTATAGCCTTGTATAATAACTTTACACCTTTCATACTTTGTGTGGACATCATTGAAAGCATGTTCCATTGAAGCAAGGTGAGCGGCAGCCTCATCTCGTTCACGGACAAGTGTGGATCTTTCTTCTGTCCATCTCTTTGCTTCTGATTCTCTTTCTCCAATAAGAGAAGAGATTGTACGCTCATACTCTTCCATGACCACACTCATCTGTTTGTTGTTTCTCACCTTCTCTGCCACTCTTTGTGATAATGTTTTCTCCTTTTCCACATACTCATCATTTTGTTCAGATAACTTTTTTATTTTATTTTCACATTCTTCTAACCTCTCACGAAGGTCATTGTTGAGGTCCCTTAGGTTTTGTGCCTCCTCTTCTTGTGCTGTCAGCAACTCTTTGACAGCCCGTAACTGTTCTACAGTGTGTGGATCCATATCTGTAGGTCTTGTGATTACTGGTGGTGGAGGTGGAATATGAGCCCCAAGACTAAGGAGCCTATCGATTGTTGCAATAGCAGGTGATACAGAATTTGGTTTCACTGGAGTCACTTTATTAGCTGAAGATGGTTGACTTCTATTGACTGCAGGATTGACCACCTGTGTAGGTTTCTCAATTGGTCCACTGTGGCTTGGTTGCACAGATAATTGTTGCATTGAGTTCACTATATTCTGCTCTGTACCAGACATGGTACTGCACACTAGTAATGTTCTTGCTAAATCACAGATTTGCTGTAAATATTCTTTACATGGTCTTACCTGAAATGGAGAATTGCCAATGACTAACAGTTTATAAATATATAAGTATGTGTATACATGACGAATACGACGGTGCACTTGTAAGGCAATGGAATTTTATGGAAGTAACTGAAAGGTCAACACTTCATTCCTAGATATGGTAGAGGTAATGCAGTAAATATTTGTACTTAAATACAAGTAAGCTATGTTATAGTAAGTGTATAATGCAACAAATGTATGAAATGATAAACATCCCACGCAATGGGATGAATGTTCTGAACAAATTTGCGTTGATTGGTTGTGTTACCGTACGTACTGCAATGTCCTCGACCCGACGCACTACCTTTGTATTTATGACCAACTGTGAAATATTATTACTCAACAATTTCTGAAATCATTGAAGTATAATTGTTGTTTATTAACGCAAATAATTAAACATTTATTTTGCAACTCGAAATAAAATTCAGATGATGACATCAGTCAATTTTCCGAATTCCGTCCCGTTCGTTTGACAGACTGATGTTGTCCGAACTAACCTGACATTGACACTTGACAGTGACAATATTTTAAAAACAGGAACGCTGTCTTTACATATGTGAAATGCATGGCCGCGTTCCGAGGGTCAGAGTGCGTTGTTTGGTTGCTTTAATTTACTCGAAGGTTCCGAACGGCCGGTTGTTTTATAACCTCAAATATCGTTTTTGGCGGGGAATTGTGCAAAATTCATAGACATTTTATGATGTTTGAAAAGCAATAACTACCGTTACCTGCAAAATATAAAAGATTGCCTATAATTTACTCATCAAGAAATGTCAAGGTCATGTCAGTTAAACATTCAACATATTAACGACCTCTTTTGATAGTTAAAAAGTTGCGCTCTACCCGAAGGTCGTGAACGACGTTAGAGTGAAAAGTTGCACTCCGAGTGCGCTCTAACCGAGGTTCGGAACGCACTCCAATGCACATCTCTAATGTTATGTCTCATCTCTACTTCTCTACGTCTTATATACCCTACGGTTCAATTCACGCAAATATGCGCTATTTGCACTGTATGCACGCAAACGGTCGGTTCATAACTTGCTAAACAGACACCACGATAGCATTATGACGTCATCTTTGACCTCACTTCCGGCCGCAAACAACGCTCACAGAAAAGTGGTAGTGCAATGTGTGTACAAACGTCAAACTCAAATCTTGACAGATATATGAGGGGGTTTTTATTATTGTGGTTAGAATGTTGAACGTACAAACATCCGTTCACAAAAGAATGCCTTGAAATGCAATACTTCTATTATCAATAATTGACTGTGAAGGTTATTTCGGTTCAATTGTGAAAATGCTAATAGACGGTTAGCAGATGTTATAAGCGCGGCTACACATCGATTCACATCGTTTGCGCACAAACAGTGCATATTCTCGTATTTCAGTTATGAACCAAGCTTTTGCAATGTATGCAGTGACAGCAGTTTTTGCGTGATTTAAACCGTAGTGTTAGTCTGCAGTAGGCGTGGGAGAAATGTCACATCGTCACGATAGGAACATTTGCATCTCGATCAATCAACTGTTCCGGAACACTGATATGTATCATTTGGAACATTGCGTCAATGATACAGATTGTTATGGCACGTCGCGGACGAACTGAGACAGAGAAACGGTTGATGGTTTCAATTGGAAAGTCATGTCACGTATGCCTTCGCAAGCTTACATTTTTTATAATTATTTAATCAATCTAAGGTAGCAAGGTAGAAACATAGCTCAATTATTATAGCAATATTTGGTATTTTTCTTAAATTGTGAGGTCATTAATAAAACCGAATTCCCTTCATACTTTATCCAGGCTTAGGACTGACGGCCAGACCCTTAGGCTAGCTGGCGTATTTAAATATAATTTTAACTTATTCATAAATCACGTACGCATTAAACAGTAGAGAGAGAGACACTCTGTATACGCATTACACTAACAAATCTCAGTAAAGCCTTAAAGCCTCAGCAACAATCTGATTTGTTTTGGTCAAATCAAATTCAACGCTTTAAACTGAGATAATAACAATCTACACGGCGCCAAAAAAACTTCATATTAATGCGAAAAACGACCTTAAAGTGTTTAACATACAAACTATTACAAACGCCATAGTGATCATTAATACGTGCATATGTATCGAAGATTGTGAAGTGTTGTTCATCTCATTCCCTATCTCATTCTTACTTGCTTATAATTTATTGTTTTCCCGCTCTCTCGCTATGCTTGTTGCCCAGTGAATCAATATGCATTCAATGCCTCCGGTCGGTCTCTATACTCTCTATCACGCTTACGCGAAATGATCGGGCTTGAACAAAGAGCCACGTAATGTTCCAGTTCCAAATGATGCATTCTAAACATTATCAGTGTTCCAATCTTTTGGAACACCTAAATGTTTCGGAACAGGGAGTCGTTTCAGTAAAGAGTTACACACGCCTAGTCTGCAGTCTGCACGTAAAAATAATGTCGGCCTAGGCCCTAGATATTATGTAAAAAAATGGAAAAGGAATAAATGAATAGTATGTACACTTCAAAAACTAATTTGTATTTTCTGAATAAGTCCACGGCAAATTCCAATATGATTTATATTCAGATATATAGGACGTTCATATACGTAGGTAGGTACCATAATAGGTATGTGTGCATGAAAGCTGATCTACACAGTTCGAAATCACGAGCTCCGCCCATTGGCCTTGGCGGGTGGCTCGTTGCAAACCAGATATCGCTTAATTTATACATTTTAAAATTACTATCTTTGTATGAAATTTGGAAGAAAATATGTTATAAATTATGCATTATATTTGGTCGTGGCTTTTATACCCACGTATCTCAAAGAGCGAAACGCGTTATGGGTGCGCTCCCGCCATGTATGCGCATACTGCCTAGGCCTAGGAGTGCACGATATATATCGATATTACAAAAAATATCGATATATGAACACGATATAACGCTTCCACCCGATATTATCGAATAACCTAGTATTGATATGTAAATCGATACATTAATCGATATTATTCAACCGATACAACACCATAGCTCACTTGACATATTTGACCAAAACCTATACATTTTCAAAAGGGATGTTGGCAAAGTTGTTTTTTATGGCAAATTGCTCGTAAACGTTACTTACACCACCTAGCTATAAACAATTTGAAAGTGAATCCAGATCAAATAAGCCGGTACAGCAACATATCGAACAAACATTATCTCAGTCGTGCTCCATGGTTTACTACGTCATATAAAACACGAGAAGAAATTGTAATTGCCTTGAGTCTTCGGTCCGGGCATTAAACTTAATACGCCTCTACTTCATCGTCTGAGCGTGACGAGGTCGGTGCGAACTGGGGGCCGATTTATTGTTGTGCTTGTCATTGGGGGGTTTTTGCCATAATCCCCACGCTTGGCAGGCGTCTTGGGGATCGCAGTTATGGTTGTAAATTTCTCAGAAGGCGCCGCTGCCCACCTTCCGGTATCTTTTCCTTTAGTCGCCTCTTACGACACCCACGGAAAGAGATGGGGGGTTGACATTCTAGCCCAGCACCCCACGGTAGATTAAACAGTTTTGCATTTCTTTGTGTTGTTGAGGATTAGTATATCACATACTGGTGGAATGTGTCCGGAACGAAGCTGAGAGGTCAAGGTTGTGTAACGAAATCGGATTTGACCTACAGGTGGTTGGTGAATGGAATAGCATCCTAGCATTTCCTCAATCAGAGGAGGTTAGAATGCTATATAAAATTGTGCGGTTAGCTATTAAGCGTAGAGCGTAAGATATGATATGACCTATGAGGGTGACATGATCATGTGTGATCAAACCCTCCATTACTTATTTGTGGCAAATAAGATTAAAACATAAAACACTATATAAGTACCTACATGTCTTTTAGATATACGCGTACGTGCATAGGTACACACCCAGTAAAATAGTTTTCTGCTTATACTAAGTACCTTATGTTTTAAATGTATTTAATGATTGTAATAGTTATAGGGACTATATCAGTACTTAATATTATAAATGTGAAAGTAACTCTGTCTGTCTGTTACGCTTTCACGCTAAAACTATTGGACCGATTTGAATGAAATTTGGTATGGAAATAGTTAGAGACCCGGGGAAAAACATAGGATAGTTTTTATCCAACTGCACAAAAAGAGGTTAATGTTTTTGTGCGATAACCGACATACGCGCGGGCGGAGCCGCGCCCGGAAAGCTAGTGTACATAGCTGTAATAGCATCTAAGCACAAGATCATAATTCATAACCCAAACCCACGTACCCCGTCAGAAGCGATTAAAACTACGCGATAGAAAGAGAGGCACCTTGTAGGTGAATATAAAAGTTAGGTACTCAGTGGTGTGCGATCTGAATTGCTCCCTAAAGCGTCGTAGCAGAGTTGCTTATATATTTAAACGACTTTGCGAAGAGATCCTTCTGGTCTTGTTTATTCTGTGCCACAACACATAGAATAATACTACTACCGGACAACGCATGGATAGAATGTTATTTCACTTAGCGCGCAATCTAGCGCCGTCTGTTATAAAACTAAAGAGTTAACATTGCCGCTACAGGACTCAATACTCAAATACATCGTAGCTAATCTACTTAATACTAGAAGACAGCACTAACATCAGGTTGTAAAATACACGCGAGCACTCACAATTCTCAGCTTTTTGTTAGTAAATATATATACCTAATAGTTTTTGTTGACCCATAATATAGAAGACGTAAACCAATAACCAATATTATTGGCTATTCCTACTATGGCCATTACTTGCCCATACCCATACAGATTATGTACACTACTTTTTTCTCTTTTAAACGTTAGGTGCTTAATATAATACTTAAGTGAGCATTGATCTAATACGAATATGCAAAAATAGGTAAACAAATATCATACGCAAAGTACATCTGTATCACATCAAATTACTTTCATAAATTTTCATAATATAACAATTAATTTTGTGACCCATTCCCCCATCAGCGTAAGCAGTGAACCTTTGTTCAATTGTAAGCTATGCAAGGGCAAACTCGCGAGGTTTACATTTCCGCTAGAACTAATTGAACGCATCATTTATTAGTTTCGTTATGTTGGGATGTGAATGGCAGTTCTACTGTTTTATTGGATCGAATCATTGTGGACTGAACATTATTGTGGCTCTCAGTTATCAGGCCGGTCGATTCGTGGTTGGTTAATATTGTACTGGCATGATATCTCATCGCCCGATCATCCATAAGAGGCTATACAATCTTTGATATACACTACTAAACGCCAGTTCTTGGGTCGCTAATTATTAGGAGGTAGTGCACGGGTTGGTGATTATTGGCTGGGAATTTTAGTATAGTTTTATTCAACCAAAGATTTGGCATCGCAATAAGCTCGATAACTTATGTACATGGATGTGAAATACTTGGTTGTCAGTTATCAGACCGGTAAAACTCAGGTTGGCAGTTATCATAGTCGGCTAATATCGTCTCCCTATTTATTAATATGTCCTATAATATCCTCTTGTTATTCTGAGCACAGATTAATCATAGGTAATCTGTGTATGTAGTAGCGATGGGCGATTGTTGCAATAAATAAAATCAACTGAATCGAAAATTGGGCTATTGCGCTTTCGATTGTCGATTTAGTAGTTCCTTACCATGATTATTCAAATAACAATCGACGAACTACTAATTGTACGCACACCGCAAACCGCTATGCAATGCATGCGAGTTTGCGTCGTATGCGTGGCTGAACTGCGCGAATGCGTGGATGGGTGACCTCACGGGTAGGAGGGTGTTGTGTGGATTGTTTTTAAGTATAACTTAAATTTGTTTATTTTAATTGGTTTATGAGCAAGTTGAAAAACTCATCAGTGGAAATATTGAAAATAATTTATTTCACTTAATTCTTGCTCTAGGCATTTAATCTCACTTTGATAAAGTAGTTAATATTATAATGTGAAGTAAACTAGGAAATAAAATTCATTTTATAAAGGTAAAAATAATCAATGATATTTTTCAATATTAATTCAAATCTTAGACATATTTGACAGACCACTATAAATTCAAAATAGTTTCTTCTTTTTAAACAGTATTAAACAAAGAGGTTTTCTAACACTGCTCCTTACTCTAGCAATCATAAAGTTGTAAACTAAAACTATTATTGCAAGAGTACACCATACATATGAGTAAAAATAATAATATAAGAAACCTAAATTAAACCTAAACACTAAACAAACAAATTGTGTTTTCATCCCACCATCTCGGAAAGAGTATTTTTAATATTCAATATCTGAGTGGAAAAGCCGTTTTTATTCTCTAGAGGATAAAGTAAATTGAATTTAGAACAACGTGTGCACTAAGTTCGTGAATTAAAAAAAACATTAAACCTATTTCCTGCTACCTCTATGGTGCCGAATATATCATACAACTTTTTTTTAATTTGTTAAAAACTCAGACTCGGAACCTTCTTGGTGTCCTTTTTTCAATTTGCTTTGTACGCGGTTCTTTACGCGGCATTTTTTCACGTCATTGTTAAACCTTATATTAAAAACAAGAAACTTGAAAACAAGTGAAAAACTAAAATGAGAGATTCTAGCGACGAGGAAGTTTGTTTGACGCCAACAAAATTGACTGAAACTGTTAATAATGCGCAAATGAGCTTTCTCCCTCAACAATCACGCGAGAAGTATTTAAAACAGTACGATATGTTCAACTAGTTTAAACTAGTTTAAATAACTGTAGCAACGTTACTTTAAAATTTTCTTAATTATACCTTAGTATTATTTTGTTACAATTTAAAGATTATTCTGTAATACAATTAATACCTAAACCGAAATAAAAGTGTACCTATCTTGTGATTGTAAACGTTTTTTTTTGCATTTAGTCATTTCCTCGCTGAGGTGGAATGAAAAGTTACGTGTTGCACTCGAGTGCAAAGATTTTTCACCTCGTGCTCTTTTGATTCCCTCGCTGACGCTCAGGATTCTAATTTTGAATCAATTTTAGAGTCCTTCGCTTGCTCGGTCATCAAAATTGAACACGCGGTTAAAAAGCAACTTTGCACTCTTGTATAACAAATAACTATTAATCTTTGGCAAGGCTTTTGTGAATAGGTCAGCTTCCAATTCAGCTGATGGCTTATACAATATCTTTATTAGCTTACGCTCTACACATTCTTGCACAAATTATGTTGTATGTCAATGTGTTTGGTTCTTCGGTAACATTGATTTTCAACTATTTTGAGCGTGCTCTTATTATCATTATAAATAACAATAGGCTCACGCGATAAATTGAACGGTGTCAATTCATCTACAGAATTTAGCTTCTTTTACTGACGTACCAAGAGCGTAATATTCAGCTTCTGTACTAGATTGTTTTGCTTGTGGCTATGCCAATTTATCACATTCAGTCCAAATCTACTCACGAAACCAGAATATGATTTACGATCGTTAGTATCCCCCGCCCAATCTGCGTCGGATGAAATTTCAAATTTGTTACTACCTCGCCTAAAATTGAGTCCGTAATCAGTTGTACCCGATAAATATCGTAGCACGCGTTTGGCAGCAACCCAATGCGTCTCATTATAACAAGTGTTATATTGGCTGAGCTTACTGCATACAAATGCAATATCTGGACGAGTGCATACAGCGAGATACATCAAACTCCCAATAAGTTCCTGATATGGAAACATTGAATCAATCTTCTCAGCTTTTGGCGGATTAAAATTTACTTCCATGGGAGTTGCGACTTTGTGACAATCATCCATTCCAAACATTATCAAAATATTTTTCACATATTCAGATTGAGTCAGTTACAATGTCCCTTGCTCCTTGTTCCTTTCGACCTTCATACCCAAAGCTTGAGTAACTGGTCCAAGCAATTTTATATTAAAGTTGGAACTAAGCAATTCATAAAGCATTTTCTTTTGATGATCATTGGAGCTAAATATGAAAAAATCATCAACATATAGAGCTAATAATAGCTCTATATGTTGATGATTTTTTTTGTAGAACAAATTATCTTTGTAGAACACACATTGTTCACTCTTCAACTGTTTATAACTATTGTTAAACAAAACCTTATGAACTTTTTCATTCCAAGCTCTACTGGCTTGTTTAAGCCCATATAGACTCTTTTTGAGTAAACAAACTTTGTTCTGCCCCTCAATTTGAAAACCGGTAGGTTGCTCCATATAGATTTGCTCATCTAAATCTCCATTAAGAAATGCTGTGTTGACACCAACATGTTCAATGTCCATATCATTTTCAACACCAATCACAAAGAGTAGTCGTAGAGTGCTATGTCTCACAACAGGTGCAAATGTTTCTTCATAGTCAACTTTATATTGTTGAGTAAAACCTTTTGCAACTAATCTTGCTTTAAACTTTTCAAATTTCCCACTTGTATCTTTTCTTTGAAAACCCATTTCGATTTTATCACATTACCATTTTTCGGTCGATCCACAAGTTCCCAGACACCATGCGACATTAGTGAGTTATATTCATCTTACATAGCTTCTATCCAACCTTCACTATTCTCACTTTTAATCGCTTCAAAGTCAAAGTCAAAGTCAAAATCATTTATTCAATTTAGGCGTCTACGACGCTTTTATGAAGGTCAATTACAAATTTTAATATTGAAATATACTACATTGTACTGCCACGTTCAGCAAACAAACATTATAGAGCCACTGCGAGAAGAACGGGCAAGAAACTCGGGGCCATTCTTTTAAACGTTTTTTAACAATGTGTTAAGTACCTACATACTATATAGTAAAATTATTACCATACTTAATTTACATTACGTAGGTGTTAGGCGCTAGCTTGGCAGAGGCGAACCAAACCAAGCATTTTTGTCGTTTATGTAATCACAAACTGTGTAGTAAGATTTCTTTATCAAAATATTCTTCACATGCAACTTGATTTTTCTTTCTGTGAGCGTTGTAATATGTTTGGGCAATTTATTATAAAACCGCACACAATTGCCTATGAAGGACCTTTTATTTGTCTTTGCTAATTTTAAACCTGGCACCGCTATTTTATCTTTATTCCTAGTGTTATAATCGTGATTGTCACTGTTTGATTTAAATTTGCTCAAATTTTTACGAACATACATAATATTTTCAAATATATACAGACTTGGTAAAGTTAAAATATCAATTTCTTTAAAAAGATCTCTCAGGGATTCCCTAGGATCCATTTCATATATGGCTCGAATTGCACGCTTTTGTAAGATAAAGATTGTCTCTATCTCAGCAGCAGCTCCCCACAGCAATATACCATAAGTCATATAATACTGTGGAAGTACGCGAAATAAACGAGCCTAGCAGTAGCTACGTCTGTTAGCTGTCTTATCTTACGAACTGCATATGCAGCAGAACTAAGTCTTCCAGATAGATCATGTAAATGTAGATTCCACTGTAAAGTTGAATCCATTTTAATTCCCAGGAAGATTGTCGCATTGTCAAAAGAGAGTTTTTCTAGGCCAAGCTTAATGTTTGGTTCCACATAAGTAACATTTGGTACAGAAAACTTTAAACATTTGGTCTTTTTTGAATTTAAGAGAAGATTATTAGCCGTGAACCACTTAGAGATCATAGATAACACATTATTTACATGAATAAGTTCACTATCGCTCCTATCTACTTTAAAAATTAGGGAGGTATCATCTGCGAATAAAACTATATCGCAGAAATTTTTAACCATGCAAGGCAGATCATTAATATATACTAGAAACAGAAAAGGTCCTAAAATTGATCCTTGCGGTACTCCTATTCTTACCAAAGACCCGGAAGAAGTATTGCCATTTATTCTAACCTTCTGTAGCCTGTCTGACAGATATGACTTTATAAGATCCAGAGCTTTTCCACGAATACCATAATGTGAAAGTTTTCGAATCAGAGTGCGGTGCTCTACACAGTCAAATGCCTTAGAAAGGTCACAGAATACGGCAATAGCATCCTGTGAACTCTCCCAGGCTTCAAGTATATGTGACATCAATCGAGAACCTGCATCTGTTGTGGATCTGCTCTTTGTGAAACCAAACTGATTCTCATTCAATATATTATGCTCATTAAAATGGGATAGAAGTTGCTTGAGCATAATTTTTTCGAATACTTTACTCAGAACAGGTAAGATAGAAATAGGTCTGTAATTGCAAGGGTCAGATGTAGCCCCCGACTTCAAAATTGGAGTGATTTTACTTTGTTTCATTAAGTCGGGGAAGTTTCCTTTATCAATACAAAGATTGAATATTGTTTTTAAATATGGTGCAATAATGCATATTATAGACTCTGTCACTTTAACCGACATATCCCACAAGTCTTCGGTGCTCTTAATATTTACATTTTTAAATGTCTTTATAATTTCAAATATTGCTGTGTGTCTGAAAGAAAAGTCCGGCGATTGCAGGGGAAATTATGTATTAGCAGAGTTTCTGCTACATCGGGACATGCATCCAATGACTTAGTGACTTCTTTATATGACTTCGGCTCACTACGTCCCATCAAAGTTATGTCATGATTTTCAATTGATTTTTAGATTATTTTATCTGAACCATATTTTATTCAATATTTCGGTATTTTAAACAGTGGCAACACACACACGATCTCGTGGTCGGTTATTCAAAATCGACCAATCACTGTTGAGTTCAATCGACCAATCAGAAAAAATTTAGCGCTATCGCATTCTGGAGGGAAAAATATAGGAGGCAGAAACCAGTCAGTCCGTCGAATATTCATTCTGGCAAGAGACTTCAAGGCGAAAGGTGCTAGCTTGAAATTGTACAAGTTTGGAATAAAGTAATTTGGAAGTATTATCTACAATGGTTTGAAATTCTTCATAGTTCAGAAGTGTGAAGTACCTACGTTATATCCTGGACAAATTGGTATGTAAAATTATTTTACCACGTTACGATTATAGTTTAAACATATAATAATAACGGCCAATTGCCACGCCTGCTTTAAAATCATTCTATATATTTCAATTGCATTTATAAATATATGAAGTAGTTAAACTGGGTTAACATTCGGTCAAGCACTCTTGACAATGTTGTTCTGGTATGTTGGTAGAAATATCTTGATCAGGGCTACCCTCTGATGGTATTTCTATCTAACACCATATACTGATTATATTTCCATTCTATTAATAACATGATGTGAGGCAGTTAAACCGGGTTAACATTCGGTCGAGCACTCTTGACAATGTTGTTCTGGTATGTTGGTAGAAATATCTTGATCAGGGCTACCCTCTGATGGTATTTCTATCTAACACCATATACTGATTATATTCTCATTCCATTAATAACATGTGAGGCAGAGGCGTGGCAGAAGGACCTTATATTTATAAGAAGGCGACTGTTTAAATTAGTACATTCAGATTAAATTTTATTTCAACGCACAAATGAATACTACCCATATTTGAAAATAATATCCAAATTCAATGAAAGATCCTTACCACCGGAGCTATGCACTCCCCGTCTGTAGTGCTGAAGCCAGTTTAGTTACTAAGGAGCTATGTATGTTCCTCAAGAGATTATGAATATCCAACGGAGCTATGTACGCCCCGTCTGTAGTGCCAAAGCCAGTTTAGTTACTAAGGAGCAATTCAATTTAATTGTCTATTGACATAAAAACGAATTACACATTTACATTTAAAGAAAAATATAATTAATTAAATCTTATTTATAATTGCACAAAAATATTAAAAATAATAACAAATACTTTTAAAAGTATCCTAAAAAATATTAAATAATATTTAAATAAAACACTTAAAAAAGCATAAAATTATATATCTAGTGACAATTCCGCCTAATTTTCCTGTTATCTACGTGACGTCACAATATATATAAAGGCGTGTTTAGCCGCTGGCCGTTTAGTCTCGATCGTGCGCTCGGTAAGTCAAGACCTGAAGATGCTTCGTTTAGAAGCGAAACTAGTCGGGTATTCTTCCGGTTAGGCTGCGTGATGTTTGTGACGTCACGTAGATAACAGGAAAATTAGGCGGAATTGTCACTAGATATATAATTTTATGCTTTTTTAAGTGTTTTATTTAAATATTATTTAATATTTTTTAGGATACTTTTAAAAGTATTTGTTATTATTAAATATGGATTTCCGCAAAGTAACGCCTGAATCTATCCATAATATTAAAAATATAAAAGAGGCGATGTTTGCCAAGCGAGATTACACGTTGTGAATAATAATATTTAAATTTTGAATAAACTAATATTCTTTAATATTTCAAGGCATACTGTCGTTAAAGCAGGTACATCATTTCATATTGTAATTGATATAATATTATAGATTCAAATAAAATATTCCTAACTATGAGATTACATATACTGGAATAATATTGTACGCAATACGTATTAAAGTCACAATTCTACTTAGACCACTAGTTAAGGGTGCAAATTATTCATGAACAGATTTAATGACTACAATGTTACTGTATGCGAGGAACTGGGATCGGACAAGGAAGCTGCTACCGATGACTGCGCGCGGAAAAAACCGTTGAGAGAGTCGTTGCCATGAGCACCTGCAAACGGGCGTCCTCTCAAAATATGTAAGAAGACTGACATTGAGGTGGCCGGCTAAGGTGATAATAGGTGAATCTACTACCAGCAGACGAGGTATTTATATTTTTAACTTTTATCTACCTTAAGTGATGACAACGATAGTTTCACGTTTGAATTATAATCAAGTCTACAATATAATACCAACTTTTTATTCTCTAGCTAGGTGTTCTAAAGAAATCCTACAAATGCACTAGCATTAATGATTGAGACTAGAAACAGACCATACATTAGGGACTTCAAAAGTAGATTTGTCTAAAAATGGCGTGAGACTTTGGTATCGGTATTTATAGCTCCAAGCTATTATTCGATAACATGCAAGACTTCCCGTTCATTTGTTCAATTTAAGCGTCTACGACGCACTTATGAAGGTCAATTAAAAGTTTAACGGTAAAACAGATATACACTAAAACGGCTATTGTTACGCGGAAAACCTTGTCGATCGCCACCATCAGTAAAACTAACGATTATAATTTAAAAAAAAGGAGTACGTTTAATGTAAGTTTTTTTTTTGCTTATATAAATGTTGGGAGTGAGCACATTATAAATGCGTGAATCTGTTTCTCGGATGCTTAACTGAATATTTCAATGTAAACATTGTATTATAATAATGCGCATTATTGAAATATTCAGAAAAATAAATAAAAGTTTTGACTCTAAAACTTGACGATGTTAAGGCTGGAACAGAAATCTTGTTTGTTACTGACGAATTTATGTGTGTACTGGCGGTCCGACCCGGCTTCGCACGGGTATTTAACAAAACATTCAATAATTATAAATTCAAACACTTAAAAAGTAGTTATGGTGACATTTATTTATTTAGGAAACCGACAGCATTTACAAATATATATAAATTAATTACATGTACTGAAAAGAAGGGCCAATAACAAGTTACCCTTAACTTATAGGAAGTATAAGTATAATAAATAAGTATTTTCAATAGTTTTATAGTAAACAATAAATGGTGTTAAAAGTTACTGGTATTAAATTTATATGTAACATTTGCTATTACTACAAATCAATTATTTATATTGCAACCGATGCATAGGATTTTGTATGTTTTCAGTTATTTGTGTGTACTGGGTGTGAGTGAATGTGTTTGCGAGCTGGTGGATGGGGGGAGATACTATAGGTAACAAGGGAGAACTTGACTGAAAATTGTTTCTGTTTATGGTTGCTCTGATATCGTTAGCAACATAGAAACGATTCCGTATTTCATTATTGAATAAGTTTTTGTGACTTGAAAATGGGTCGTGATTAAATAAACTTTTGTTGCAAGTGTTGACGATACGAGTAAGAACTGAATTACTTCGGTAGTTTGTTCGGTGGTTTGGAGTACTAAATCTCTATTATCAACAATTTCCGCAGCGTACGTGATATTTTTGGTATTTTTCGCACTTTGGGTTACATTATCGAAGTAAACATACGGATCCCTAACTTTTTGAAAATGTTCTATATTTTATGTTCATCAGGGATAGTAAAGATTTTTCAGAATCGCTCAAGTAGTTTCAGAGCTTATTCAATGCTAACAAACAATCAATCAAATCTTTCCTCTTTATTATATTAGTTAGATGAGTACATTGATAGCTGAATACCTTACTGACGCTAATAGACTGATATTCTACAAGAGTTCTCTTAACCATTTCTCTGACCAAAACTGATTTATATTAGATGACACAGTTGTATTGAATGGAGAAAATGTCACTTAT
Organism: Plagodis dolabraria; assembly: GCA_963854805.1. Lineage (NCBI taxonomy): Eukaryota > Metazoa > Arthropoda > Insecta > Lepidoptera > Geometridae > Plagodis > Plagodis dolabraria. The sequence goes on along the minus strand of OY978459.1, from coordinate 12,157,047 downwards.
GCAAGTGCTTATCACATCAACCAAGGCAAAGTTCGCCTTGTAATTGCAAACTTATGCACTGACCTTTTAGTGTTGACTTTATATTATGGTACTGACTCGAGCTATTTTTGATAGAGGAATTTTATCAAGTTAATTGAATTATCACAGATGAATCTTTATTAGAACCCATTTGGGCTAAGGGTACATTGGTTAAACTGCGAGAGAACTTTGTTTTGAAACCGGTAGCTTACTCAAATAGACATACCAAACCGAGAGCACGCGAGTTGCAGCCCTATGAGCTGGAAACTAGCCAAGGAATGTACTTACTACAAAAAAAAAGTGCTAGTTGGACTCGCGCATCAAGGGTTCCATTCTAACCGTATATAAGTAAAAGTTATGGTATTTTTATTGCTTAATGGAATCCATAATATTTAAAATTATTTAAAATATTTTTTATACTATGTAACTAAAAATGTATGCTGTTAGAAATTTTTCCTTTATCTAGCTATAAGACGTTGCTTCGTACCAAATTTCATGACATAATTCTGAGTTCACAGGAAGTTCCCTGTAGGTTTTGATTGCATTTGCGTAGAAGTTTGTTTATTTTTTTGCAATTCCAAGGGACAGTAGATACGAGTCATTTGATATGAATTTCAGTTTTATACCTCCACGCGTTCCTGAGAAAAAGGGTCTAGACATACAGATAGACTGACAACTATGTAATCCTATAAGGGTTCATACAGATAGACTGACAACTATGTAATCCTATAAGGGTTCCGTTTTTCCTTTTGAGGTACGGAACCCTGAAAATTCAAAATATATTAATTAGGTACTTCCAAGGACTCAACTCTGAAGTTATTAAAGTGTTGTGCTTTAGTAACTACACTCACTTTTGCGATTTTATACTGCGTATATAGCTGTTGTAGGTGGTGGCTGCAAAAAAGCGAGTTTACCTTTGAAATTGAGTATAGAACTGGTACTCAAATAGCCCATGTTGATGCCCTGAGTCACAACATAAAAGACGCCAGAGGCAACTCGACTGCTTCAGTTTCAGTGAGCATTGGCCCTTGAAGCTATATATGACTACGTTATCTACAGTCTAAGTTTATAGAAAAGTTGACAATTGGTTACGTATAATTTATGGTACCCGATTTCAGATTTTCTGGGACAATTTGGGACAGACAGGTATTTCTAAAATGCTCTGAAAGATTCGGAAAATCTTTTGGTGTCTAAATTTATGATAAACGTACGCTTGCATACAATTCTTATAATACAGATGGTGCAGCAAAACAAAAATCTGCTCACTTATATCCGATTCTAAGGTTCAAATATTATTCTCTCACAATATTCATACTTAAATAATTAAGGAAGTGTCTTTCTAAGATCAGTACAAAGACTAAAAGTACTCGGAAGCTTCGAGCGAGCATATCTTACGCTTTTGACCTCCCTTCTTGAAAGATATGTGATACAGGCACTCCTTTTACTTGAGATGGTTAAAAGTTGTTGTGAATCACGTGGCATTAAATACTTGTTGAATTTTGTATTAATAATTCAGTTCACGTCACTTCCAAGAAATGCGGCATAGGTTTATGTCTATTGTAAACTTCATGATTGTTTGCCAAACAAGCTTCATATTGGCACTAGTATGTAACCTAATAGTATAATGTGGATCATCAGCCCTTATCTGCTGGTGGGGGCATCGATTATCGGCTCATGCTGAGCCTCATGAGGCCACTAACTCATGGTCACTTTATGTTCAGGTTCTTTTACTTCAACAGTTACTCTGAACAGTTCATATGCATTGCACCTTTGTGCTTCTTTTCAATGCTATCTCTTATTTTTCATGGTGTTTCCTGCCTGGGCTCAATCATCCGCGGAGTATTCCGAGGCACCCTCAAGTAGCAGCTCACGGGGGATGGATCGCCATGTCTTCTTGGTATCAGGAAGCCAGGGTGGAGTGGTGCTATCCCGTGGAGGTGCGCATGTGAAAGGAGATCTAAACATAGTGAAGATATTCAAATAAAATATCATGAACTTGAAGAGCTCCTGCTATAAATTTCAAGGAAGGAGATTTGATAAGGTGGCAAAGATTTCTTTATCAAAATACTAAATGTTGCCAAGCTTTTACCTTAATTCACAGGCTTTTACAAAATAGAGAGCTTTTGGAAATGACGTGTCTGATTGAAAATATGAATATTTTTAAATAATAAGAGTAAGATTTTTGAGACCGTATAGTTGCATACGATCATATTAGGTCGTGTACTATGAATAAATTTGTAAAGTGTAACGCGCATATTACCGCTTTAATTTGAACTTTTCGAATTCACAATTAACAATATACGCAAAATCATCTGAAATAAATTGGATTGGTTTAGACTTCGATAAAATATACCCTAGATGCAACTTTTCGTATTGACAGAACGCATATAAACGGCTCGAGTTATCCTATACCTTTCTGTCTATTGAGATACACATAAAAACCTTAAAATTACACAAAAAAGTAGTAAATCTATTTAAGTTATTTAACAATATTCAACCTTGTTTCAGTTGCATAAGGTTTAATTTTCAATTACTTCGTAATAAACTTACAGCACTTTTACTCTGCGCCATTGAAGAGAGCTCGTAAAATTTTATTACCCTTTGCTGTGATAGAACATAAAATACAATGAAGTCGCTTACTCCTAATCTCGTACTAAAAATATTATTTAGTAATTAGTTGTTGTGGTGACTTTTTTTATTAATTGGAATTTTAACTATCCGTATTGGTCAACTAGCTTATATACCCTAGTTTTGCCCGGGTTGAAAAGGTGTGTAGTAGATTATATGCGGATGTTGGGAGATAGAAAAGGGATCTGTTATAATGAAATCAGAATATTAATTATTTGGCTTTAATTTTCATTAACAATTATTTATTTATTCCACACAGAACAAAAAGCAATTAAAAACAAATAATATAACAATATAATGTATCAGACCTGAATTGCAGTTCAGATACTTGCGTGTCACAGCAAAATGTATAAAGTAAACGTGTTTGACTAATTATGAATGTTAATACAATGTTAATGTTATACATTATATATGTAATACAATATTTCATATTTATAAACTACCTTTACATACTATATTCATATCATACATTCTGAAAATCATCTGTAATAATAAGAGTGCACGCTAAACCTCGTGCATTCAGGATTGTGCAGGTGGCTCGGACATTTTGATATTAAATTATTAACATACAACATTGATTAAAAACCGGAACACTAGAACTTGAAAAAGGTTTTGTGGTGATTTTCCAATCAGTAAGCCAAGTCACTCTTACACGTATTAGTACATAAAACATACATACATATGACACACATACATAAAAATATTGTATTTATGTTTGTAAGCACTAATCCATATTATATTATTATGTGAATATATTGCAGTTCTAATAATATTTCATACATACATGTCAAATGGATAACCTCCTTTTTTGAAGTTGGAAAATTTAAATAAATGCCTGTGTACAGTCTGAGAAAATAAAAGATTATTATGGCGACTCTAATAGACTTGTTCTGAATTAGGGCTCACTTATTCTTGTCTTGTATGGGATGTTATTATGCGTGCGTAAGAGACAACTGCGTGACAGGAGTAACGGAATTTAATTTGGTGATGTATTAATTTGGAGGTGATAATTAAATAATTATGAATGTTTATCACTTAAAATACTATAAATATGTATAAAACTTACCGAAAATACGAAATCCCATGTATTTTTCGCTTTGTAAGTGTATTATTTTCGCAACTATTCACAGAGCACTTCGGCATTGTTTCACTCGACGATCAGAGCGTCACTGACAGCAAAACTGTGCTTCAGATCATTTTAAGCACAGTTTTGTTTGGTTAACTTTGGAGCGTTCGCGCAGAATCTAGGGTATATTTTATCGAAGGGTTTAGACCTTGGAAATATCGCATTCAATTGGTCGTGTTAAGATAATGCTGCACTGTACACTTTTTAAACCACGCCCGCCACGTTAAGGGCTGCGTTCTGCTGTTTGTAAGTTTGATTTACATATCATATCTATTCGTAGGTGATGTATGAATATATCTATATTTAGACATGATTATATTAGGTTCTATGTAAGTCTGATACATCAAGCAAAAATTTTGCGAAACTATCATGCAGTATATGCAAAGGTCTCTTTATCAGTATTGTGAAGCTAGATCCGAATGTCATGATGAAAATAAAAACATGGGAACAATGATTTTAGATAGATGTTTATGTAAATCATTTTAAATATATCACGACCGTACGGTAATTTTAACTTATTTGTGATTCTTACCAATTATTAAAACTGTCGGAGTGGTATTTTAATACACCGGGGTGTTGAACTGATAACTTGTGTCATATATCTTCTAGTTTTTATATATAACGCCTACGACAATTTTAAAATTGTGTTTTGATGTGTAAATCTTTTTAGAAAAGTTTTTCTTATTTTTGCCAATTGGTATTACATACATAGTGTAGATAGTGGATATCTTTTAATAATAATTTATAAGTGTTTTGACATGTATACCTTATAATTTATCACATAAATCTTGCTTATTTTGCCAATGAATTCGACTGACTGGGTGGTTTTTATGCACACCAGGAGGTTGCACTGATACGGATGGCCGAATGTCATGATTTTCAATGGATTTATAGATTATTTTATCTGAACCATATTTTATTCAATATTTCGGTATTTTAAACAGTGGCAACACACACACGATCTGGTGTTGGTTATTCAAAATCGACCAATCACTGTTGAGTTTAATCGACCAATCAGAAATAATTTACCATTATCGCATTCTGGAGGGAAAAATATAGGAGGCAGAAACCAGTCAGTCCGTCGAATATTCATTCTGGCAAGAGACTTCGAGGCGAAAGGTACTAGCTTGAAATTGTACAAGTTTGGAATAAAGTAATTTGGAAGTTTTATCTACAATGGTTTGAAATTCTTCATAGTTAGATCAGAGAAATAGTTCACAACATAATCTTTGAACCAAATAGGAGAATGACGGTCACGTTGGGGTCTAGAATTTTCAGCAACTTCCTGGTGAGAAATATTCTGATCCATAATTTGTGAGTCAGGTTGAATATTATTCAATGAAGGTTCTTCCCGTTCATCAGATGTTACTATTCCTTCGATTTGAGATTCTTCTTCTACTGGATGTAGAACATCAATATCCGTTGATGATACATCTGGTGTGGCGAATTCATCACTGTCAGATTCATGGCTAATTCCATGAGAAGTATTGGGTTGATACACCGTAACTTCAACAGCATTGGTTAAATCCTTAGAACTTTCTAAAGAATTTGCTGTTTTGTAGGTTATACCTTGAACATTTTCAATAAATGCGACAGAACGAGCTTTAATCAATGTCAAACCATCATCTGGATCACCAATTCTGTAACCTTTGGTATGATCACAATATCCCAACATAATGTAGGGCTTAGATTTTGGATCAAGCTTTTTGCGTTTTTGTTGTGGAGTAAGAGCATAAGCTGTACTACCAAAAACTCGAAGATTACTGAGATCCACTTTAGACCCAGTCCACAATTCTTCAGAAGTAGCATTTTTCACAGCTGCAGTTGGACTACGGTTCTTCAAATAACATGCAGTATTTACCGCTTCAGCCCAATATTGTTTCTCCAAACAAGCATTTTGCAACGTGGCTCTGGCTTTTTCCATTAAAGTTCTGTTTAAGCGTTCAGCAACGCCATTTTGTTGAGGTGTTTACGGAACTGTTGTTTCGTGAATAATACCGCATTGCTTAAAATGATTCGCTAAACTTTTATTACAGTATTCCGTGCCGTTATCGCTCCTAACCCGCTTTATTTTAAGAGTTTGATTTTCAACTAAAGTTTTGAATTCCATAAATGTATTCAAAACAGTCGTCTGATCTTTGCGTTTCAGAAAATATATAAACGTTTTGCGCGAAAAATCATCCGTAAACGTTATAAAATAACGATAACCACTCCAACTATTGACCGAAAAAGGTCCACATATATCTGTATGAACTAAGTCAAGTTTAGTCATGCTCCTATGTGCCTGACCATACGGAAATGATTTGCTCTTTTGTTTACCCTCAAAACATGGAATACAAGGTGTCAAATCACCATTGTTAAACTTAATACCATTCGCTAACTTATCACGAAGTGTTCACATACATGCTAAACTTAAGTGCCCCAGGCGACGATGCCATATTTCCAAAGAATTAATGTTGGACACAAAAGCATTACCTTCAGTGCGAATATTAGGCTCTTGGTTTTTCTTACATACGTAACTATCCCTTTTCTGATCAATTTTGTAAATACCGTCCATATTAGTAGCTGTTACAACGCTGGAACCAGTCACATTGACTTTATCCTTCCTGAAAATATAACAGTTATTAGCATCAAATAATAAAACATAGCCTTTTGCTGCAATTTTGCTAACAGACAAAAGATTAGCTGCTACTTTCGGCACATACAAAGCATCAGTGATGACTTCATCAATGTCATCATTAAATGTTACAGTAATATCACCAACGCCTTCACTGTATATCTTATCATTATTTGCAGTAGTAATTTTGGATATATTACTGGCAGAAAAATTCTTCATCCAGTCTTTCCGGTTAGTCATATGACTAGAACAACCCGAATCTAAGATCCAATTATCACTGTCACAAATGGTATTTATTAAAGCAATTTCTCTAGAGAATAAAGTCAGATTTGCACTATTTCCCTTCTTTGTAGACGAAGATGCATCTGCCGTCAAGTTTTTATCAGGCATCTTCTTCAAATTCTTCTTTAATTTGAGACACCTTGGCTTAATATGCCCTTTTTCGTGACAATTATGACACGTAGGAATAAATTTGTCTTTTGCAACAAGAATCTTCTCAGTAGGTTCCACAGTCGAATTTAAAGTTCCCTTTTTAAATTCGCTTTGTATCAACTGATATTTCACAAAGTCAGATGACAGTTTCGTATTCGTGGCTTCCATGGCCATAATCAATGAGTCAAACTCATTTGGTAATCCTATTAGCATCATTTCGGCTAATTCATCATCCTCTATTTGACATCCAATGTCTGCCAATTCTTGTGTTACAGAAATTATATTTCCTAAATAATGATCCATTGAGCTATGATCAACATATCTGAGCTGCGATAACTTCCTTTTCAGACTTAATCGTCGGCTAATGCCACCATTTTCGTAAGCAGCCTTTAGATTATTCCAGGCGTCTGCCGCCGTCTTGGAAACCTTTACATGCGGGTAGCAAATCGGCTCGATATTCAAACATATTTTGGCATATGCTCTCTGGTCTTTTATGGGGTCTGAAACAGTATTCGCCACAACATCCCATAAACCATTATCAATCAATAAAAGTTTTATTTGAAACTTCCAGTTTTGATAGTTTGTAACACCCTTTAGTTTCTCAATAGAAATATGTGAGTTACTTACAATTGTAGTATTCATATTCGAAGAGCTAATAATGTTCTCCATGCTCACATAAACTCCCAGTGATATATTTCATCATAGAACAATATTCCACGAGAAAAAAAAATATCACATTCTTGAAACATACATGTGATAAACTTCACAAAATAAATAAGTACTCGTACTAATAATTATTACAGCCCATAACCTGATAAAGTAGTAAATATTATAATGTGAAGTAAACTAGGAAATAAAATTCATTTTATAAAGGTAAAAATAATCAATGATATTTTTAAATATTAATTCAAATCTTAGACATATTTGACAGATTAATAATTTATAGTGGAATTAAAAATAGTTTCTTCTTTTTAAACAGTATTAAACAAAGAGGTTTTCCAACACACTTAAGGCTGGAGCAGACCAGATGCGTATGCGTAGACGTAAGCGTAGACGCGCACGTACCACTGAGTTGTAATGTATGGAAATGTATGAGACAGGCCACACTGCTTGCGTAACGTAGACGTGCGCGTCGACGTAATGCGTAGCCCTACGCAACGCAGCTCCCAAGACACATACTTTTGTGAATACTAATTTAGTAGTACGTACGAGTATAGTAATTTATAGTGAGTGCCCTGCGCTACAATCGAATTAGTAGTAAAAAATTGATACGAACACCGTGTCAGTCATTGCCATTATATATATATCTATCATTGCCACCCGCCGCACACCGCTAGTTCGATTGTTATCGACTTTTATCGACTGAACAAAACAATCGACTAAGTCGATTAGATTTAGTAATAATTGCCCATCGCTAGTATGTAGCTAGATTCTGAGTGTCTGAGTGTCCGAATTCCGAAAGAAAAGATGTTTTGTTATGATTTCATTGTGGTTTAGTTTTATTTTACTCCATACATGATTATAAAGCAAACTTTGTGATATCTACGTATGCACTGAACAACACCGTCTAAAGGAAGTAAATGTGAGTTTATTATGTTTTGTATTTGTATTGAAGTGTTCATAACAGATCGCGCACTGATTGTGAATTTGCAGGTAAATAAATAAACCGAAGTTATAACTTATTTTACTCTGGTTTATCATTATCTTTGTAGGATATGTGTAGGCGTTTTATAATGCATGTTTATAATTACAAAGAAAATGGGTAGTTGTCTGATTAGTAAACGCCCATGGTCTCTAACATGGGTAGACAACAAAGGTGATGTTTACGTGCTACACATAAACACATAACATTGCGACCCAACAGAATGAAGGACTAATTGAAGTTAAAACCTGTTATTATGAAATAAACAGGTACATAAAAGTATTACTTTGAGCATGTTACATATAAAAAAATATTTTTATTTATATAGTTTCTCCTGATTAGAAGCCTCTGTGCATGTGATATGAGATCACATACACACAGGCTTCTCTAAAAATAAACATAAAAGTAACACAAACTTAAAAAGTTTTTGGCGATCAAACTTTTCAAAAAAATATCTATCAACATGGTTGATTCACATTGACTTTGTATGGTTTGAACAATGTTTCACTTACAGAATTGGCATATTTCTATCATTTGATGTTGTGGACAATTACACATTTTATTTTTACTAATTGGTAAAAAATCTTCTCTGAAATTCTGGTCCAGAGAAAGTTAACTCCTTATGCATTGTTACAATTCTCAAGACAATGTGAGAATGGTGGCTTTTGATTGCAATTGAACCTCTCGCTAAGGTTTTCTTTAATAATTCTTGTTGAGTCATCAGAATTCTTCTCATGGAATATTTTTCAGGCTATGATAAGGCCTGCCATATGTTTTTCGTCATCACAATGTACCTTCATTATTTTTTTACAGATAGATTTAGTTACCTTAATAAACCACACAAAATTGTATCCTATGGAAATCAATAACTTTTGAGAAATAAATTATTGAAGTGTTAATTATAACCTTAATTATTTGCATCTTTTCACTTCCTTACACATAATATTGAATGTATGCACAGATAACAGAACTTTTCAAAGAATGTACATCTAACATAGTTTGCATAGTAATGTATGGCTTATATTGTACTGTCTATTAATGTACATGGTATAGCATTATTCCTGATTGTTGACCAACTGTTCCTGAACTGGAATTATTCAGGTGGAGTAGATTCGGTTGGATGGTGTGACAGAACTAAATTGGGGCACCCACGATCCAAGCAGTCTTGTGTGCTCTATCACTAGAATGTATATTATAAGCGGCAGGCACAGAAGAAGGGTGGCATTAGTGTAATTACTTCACTTCTAATAAAACATTTGTATCTTAAACCTAACTTTGTACTTAAAAGTACAATCTGTAATTTATTTTCACTTAGTTCTGATATAATGTATATGTATAGTAATTTTGGATGTGCATTATTGGTTATACATGAATGTACTATTGGATACATTCCGATTACCTAAAACAAAACGCAAATTGTAGAATGGCACTATTTTGTTGTTGACATTTTCGAGCTTATGATTAGTTACTACCTACTGAAAGAGTTTTCTGCAGCGCATTTCATTGATATCTTGCCTAGAAGGCATATAAAGTCTTGTAGTTGTTAGACCTGTTCCCTTTGCTTGCTATAAATCCCTATTATTGTTGAATGTTTATCCATTTATTAAGTATTTTTTAACAAGTACAAAAATGGTTAAGTTTAATAAATATGTCAGTTTGTTTGTATTTCCTTTTTTATGAAGAAGAAGGTAATATTGAGAAATTTCATTATTATTTAAAAACTATGTTTCTGTAACCCTCCCCATATGGACATATACTTACCCATTTTTAATTCCTTACATTTCACTTATTATTAAAATCAATGAATCATAAATATATTGATTACTTGCATGCTCTATTTTATATTTAATACAAATGTAATAAATCATTGTTATACATATAATTTTTTTATTAAGTAAAAAAAGATGGTATAATTTATAAGTCAGATATATTGTATTTAATATAAAATAGAATATAAGTAATAAATAGTATCATGATATTAGAGGCAAAAGTATGGATTGTATTAGTTTTTGTCCAATAGCTTGTATTTATCCAGTTCCAACTAGTTTTTGTAAATGTTTGCTAGTCATGATCACTATTGATTTTCAGATGTATGAAACAGGAAGTTAGATACTATAATTATTAAGGTAACGCATTATCATCTACCGACTCCGAAAATTGTTATATTTCCGTAACCCCCCATCCCTAAGGGGGGGGGGGGATGCTCAAACTCCTCTCCGTCTTGATGTCGCACTACTGGCGACGCCTCGTAGCTCGCGGTACGTCATAAGTTGGTACGAGAGGTGTGTTGCATTGCAGTTGGTCGTGTCGGCGAGTTATCTTTCTCGCTGGTTTGTCGGTCTTATTAACCTTTGTTTCAGTTTATGTAATTTTTTATTAGTTTTTATAACCAAAAATACTATAAATATCTTAGAAACTAATCAATATCATCTTCAAATTGCACTCAATAGTTAATCTCATTTATTATTGAATATTTTCTTTTTAACATTGTACACATTATATCAATTGTTATAAAATGTATAAAAAAAATAACAAAATAAAAGCTGGTCCGATTCATTTCGTGCTGCCAAGTATTGAATAATGTAGTCTCCTTCATCTTAAACTTCATCCATCTACATCTTTCGTTTCCGTCTACTTTAGCAAGCAAGATATTCATCATTCTAAGTCTTCGTAACTCATTGTCTAAAAGAAACAGTGTAATAGGTAATAAAATTACATATTTTACAATAATATAATTTTCATCCCACCATCTCGGAAAGAGTATTTTTAATCTTCAATATCTGAGTGGAAAAGCCGTTTTTATTCTCTAGAGGATAAAGTAAATTGAATTTAGAACATCGTGTGCACTAAGTTTGTGAATTAAAAAAAACATTAAACCTATTTACTGCTACCTCTATGGTGCCGAATATATTATACAACTTTTTTTTTAATTTGTTAAAAACTCAATCTCTGACAAACCTTCGTGGTGTTCTGTTTTCAATTTGCTTTGTACGCGGTTCTTTACGCGTCATTTTTTCACGTCATTGTTAAACCTTATAGTTTAGTCATTTCCTCGCTGAGGTGGAATGAAAAGTTACGTGTTGCACTCAAGTGCAAAGATTTTTCACCTCGTGCTCTTTTGATTCCCTCGCTAACGCTCAGGATTCTAATTTTGAAACACTCGCTGCGCTCGTGATTCAATTTTAGAATCCTTCGCTTGCTCGGTCATCAAAATTGAACATGCGGTTAAAAAGCAACTTTGCACTCTTGTATAACAAATAACTATTTCTACCTTATAAGCCAATAAGATGATAATATCGTCTAGGTTTCCACTCCATTTAATTTGTCCAGAATAGTTTTCATAGTGAAAGAGCATTTTGCAAATGCATGCCTGGAAAATCTGTCGCCAAGAACACTGTGTTCCAGCCGCAGTCCTTGAGAGCAAGTAAAATAATAGGCACATGAATATCTCAGGGTGAAGAGCGCAGTGTAGTTTGTCGTTTGTGAGAAAATGCATTTGTTATTGGCAGAGGTTACCGCTTAACATCGGTTGGGCCTGGTATTGATGCCGTCAAAACACCATTTAAAAAACAAAAAGCATGCACGCTTCTGACAAATGTCACAAGGCTACTGAGTAGTATGGTAGTAAGTACCTCACCCCCTCAAGGATATCATGGAATCATAACGGTGATCCCCATTATGAGGTTATTTCAATGTAAAATACATTCTGTGTAAACTCAGAGCACGCTCGCAATCGCTGGATGGTTAAAGTTGAAAAAAGTTCAACTAGGTTGAATATAAATGGCCAGTAATTCTAGGTTAGCCCGAACAACATCTTTGACCACATTATCACTTACCATCAGATGAAGCGCTCGTAGCGAAGTTTACTTAGCCGTTCTTAATCCATCAGCTAAGTTAAGCAACGTCCGCCGCGCTCAGGAATTGGATGGGTGACCGCTAGTGACATTACTACCGTGCTTCGGAGGGCAAGTAAAGCCGTTGGTCACGTTTGTTGACTTACGATAGCAGTCGTTACAGCATGGTGGTAGGGCATTTTGCGAATGCCCGCCTAGCTAGCTACCACCCTCAAGTAGAGAATCTGTCGCCAAGCACCTAACGGTGTGTTCCGGCAGCTGTCCTTGAGAGCCAGTAACTCTAGGTTAGCCTGAACAATATCCTCAACCACATCTTCACTTACCATCAGGTGAGATAGTGGTCAAAGGCTAACCTATCAGGCATAAAAAAAAAAAAATATGTGAAATTAAATTGACCTGCAACAGGTGAGCAAATTCACTCACTGTATCTTTACTGCGGTTAATCAATTTTAATACCTTATGTGAAGGGCTGATGCCCCAAATAGCTCATCTTATGAAGTCTCGGAGGATGTGGTCCTCTAAGATCAACCTTAATATCGATACCCTGGGCTCAAAGGAAAGAACTAGAGGAAAAATTAGAGACATGTGCGGAATACGAACCCTCACCATCCATTCCTATAGCCGAAGTTTGCTTTAACTGTTAAGCCAACATGACATATGACGCACGACTACTAATTTGTCCTTTCATTCTTAACCATTGTATGGCGATGAAGCGACATCTATAGTTCAACTTACGTTGTACTACAAACAAGACAAATTTTTGCAATTAGCTTTAAACTTGTTTACAGTGACGTAACCTTATATTATTTTTAAATATTTTTATTTTTGGATTGAAGCATGCTTCGAAGTTTACATTACAAAATTACAATGAGAGCAATATTATAGTTATTTGACTGCGTTGAAAAGATTAATTTTTTAGTTTCGCAAATGTTTCTGAGTGTCACATCTCAGGATTTTATGTAGAAGCAGTATAATATTTTAAATACATCACGCATCTGTTACATCTATTTTATACTTCCTACATTGTAGTAGTTGGAGCGAATAAAATTGTTCAAGTCAAAGACTTATGACCCAGGAGGCAGATAAGTTCTATTGACACAATTAAGTTATCTGTTTACTGTGGAAGGTATCGTTATGCATTGATTTCTGCCCGTTGCCATGGAATAAAATATGTACTAAACATAAACTGAGCGAAACTTCTAATCCTATTATTTTATTTGATTGTTAGAGGGTTTTTTTTTAAAGTTATGTTTCATGTATGTATCTATGTTTGTGAGTTTCTGTATTCCACCATAACTTCTAAACTGCTTAACCATTCTGAATGTTAAAGATGTTGTTAGATTCGTCTTGATAGCGCAAGTGACAACAAACTGGTAAATTTTAGACACCATATTGTAAGTTTTTTTTTCTTCCAAACAAATGAAGGTCTTTAAAAAACAATTCCATAAATATATATAACTTGCACGTTTAATTTCAATAGAATGATAAAACGTGTAACGAAAATAAATAATTTGCGGTCGAGATTTTTACTTTTTTAATTTATATTTACATATTATTTGGCTAGCTTGTGACCATCATCTCACTTGTTGGTAAGTGTTTTGATGATCTGGTATGAGATGATACATGATATTCCGTTCTAACATAAGGCTAGACATAAACAGGAACTAGCGCTCATAAAAAATCTGTAGTTTCTTTAAAAAAACGAGATCATAATTTCGCTTCTTTATTTTCCTTAATAGATAGGCCAAAGTGTCTATATTATTATTATTATAATTTGTGATACACAGGCAGCTCTTAAGCTGATGCGTGTATATCTGAGTCTTTGTCAATGCACTTTAAATATTTGTCCAGTCTATTTTTAAAAGAGTTCACTGAGGGAGCACTGATCACTGATTCCGGTAACCGGTTCCAAGTTTTAACTATGCGATTTGGTAGTATGTGTTCTCTGGGTTTGCTTTTACTTGGCCCCCGTTGCAGCTTCAGCGAGTGTCCTCTCAGGTTTGTATTTGTGTTCATAGTATATAGTGTCTCTGACAATTTAGGTATACTATATCTGTTGGTGAGAATTTTAAAGGTCTCTATAAGGTCTCCGCGCTCTCTACGTTTCTGAAGGGTGGTAAGCCCTAGTTCTTGCAGACGATCTTCATATGGAAGTTCTTTAAGACTAGAGACCATTTTTGTTGCCCTCCGCTGTACACGTTCGAGAAGGTGACTGTCCTTCTTGAAGTACGGATTCCATATCTGGAATGCATACTCCACTAAGGGCCTCAGGTAGGTCTTGTACAGCTTTAGGAACAGTTCCTTGTTAATGTATGAGAAAGCTTTTCTTATAATGTACATCATAGAGTTTGCTCTTTTCACTACCTCTACAATATGGTCCCCCCATTTTAGGTTGCAAGTTATAAGTACTCCCAGGTCTCGCTGTTTTTCTACCTTTTCAAGAGGGCTACCATTAATTGAGTAGTTGCATTTTGAATTTTTGCCTCCAACATGTAACACTGTGCACTTCTTTTCATTAAGTGTGATTAGCCAGTCTTGGGTCCATTCATATATTCTGTCTAGGTCTTTTTGCAGGGTGTTATGAGCAATCAGTGGATTTCCCATGATTTTGGTGTCATCAGCAAACAGTGACAGCTGTGATTCAATGTGCTGATCCAAGTCAGTTAGGAATATCCCAAAAAGGATTGGTCCGAGCACAGATCCTTGTGGGACTCCACTGCTGACTTTGTGAGGTATATACCCGTATTTCGTTAGAGGTTTTGGTACAATGTAATAGAGGGCGACACTATTGCCACATACCGGGCGCAGTTCCAGACTACAGACTGCTACTGAACATTTCCTTATCAGAAAATCGGAATTACTGTCCAACCTGGGGATCGAACTTAGAACCTCGAGATTTCAAAGCGACCTTTTGCGCCACACGAGTCACACGACCCATAATACAGTCACTAAAATTAAAATTCAATAGACATTGGTAGTTTGAAATTGTAGGTATATAGCAGTAGCTGCAAATAATTACTTCAAAATATGTGTCTCACTATGATTACATAATATTCTTGCTAATATGTATTATGCCCTTATAAGAGTATAATATGTATTATATACATATTACATATAACTTTTAAGTTGTACAACTGAATGGTAATAGTCATATTACTATCGTAACCTAGCAATAAGGCCGCCGATCGTACTATCTATTTTTTATCTTAAGATGAAATATTTTGTTAGTTATATTAATTGTAATAAGAAAGTACAATAAAGTGTTATCTGTCTGTCTGTAACCTAACATCTGGTTGTAACATGTTAGGGTACAATGAAAATACATATTTAGGGTTATATTAAACACTATTATATTGAACACTATGAAAACTTAAATTTCGAAATGTTTCGAAATGTTCAAACAAAACCTAAGCTATATACTTTTATTTCGCACTTATAGGTTGTCTAAATGCTTTTATTGTAGTAGCTGTAGTGTTTTATATAGTTCATAGTATTTTGATGAATAAAGGCATACCGCCGGTAAAAAAAATAATTAAAAAGTTACATCTTATGCAGCTAACTTGCCATGAAGACCTCGCTTCGCTCTATTATACGTATTTTTATTTTTATTACGCTTCAAATATGTCTTGTAAATAATATATGGAGATATATTGACTTTGCTGATGGATTGAGTTATAAAAACTTGCCAAACGCGAGTCAGATTCCGCATTGCAAATGCCTAAGAAAAAAATGTTAATTTACTTTGATAACATCTCTAAAATCACATTTTAAATAGACATTTACAGTATTTGTTCGTTAAACAGAGAATTGTACATAACAGCGAAATTTTAGATTTTTAATGATTCCAGCTTATTAGACAGACCATGTAATAATGAATTGACAACTTTGAGTCATTTATTTATTTCCATAGATTAATAAAAAATAAAAAATATATTTACTCAGTAAATATATTTTTCATTTCAAGATCGGAAAGGTGTTGTTCATCCTTCAAAATCTGCGTGGAAAAGTGCATTATATCCGTTAGCGTGCAAAAGGTTTTTGAACTTCGAACCTTTATAAAAGTTCCACATTAATATATTTTCAATATTATCAATTCTACAATAATTTTTTTACGGCTCCGCCCCGACTTCGCGGGGGTATTTAACAATAATTTCAAAAATTATATATTTAAACACATAAAAAGTAGTTATTGTGACATAGCTGTATTACAGTTAGACTAAGAGTATTGCAAACTTTTTTATAGATATTGATGCCTTCTATAAATTTTTAGTACATCACTTTGCTCTATTTGCAATGAATTTCCGCAGCGTACGCGATAACGATTTTTTGCATTATTTTTCGCACTTTGGGTTACATTATCCAAATTTTTCATACAGATCCCTAACTTTTTTGAAAATCTATATAGACTATGTTTATCATGGATAATGTTGGATTCTCATGGTAAAATATTTTTTCAAATCGGTCCAGTAGTTTCAGAGCCTATTCAATGCAAACAATCAAATATTTCCTCTTTATTATATTAGTTTACATAGATTAACATTAACAATTTAAGTTGTTTTTCCACCTAGCATTTATCTCGAGTGACGTGAAAAATTATGTTTCGCTCGGCAACTTTTTGGGTCTCGTACCTTTGAAACCTTCGGTACTCTCAGGATTCTATTTTGAACCACTCGCTGTACTCGTGACTCAGTCCTACAATTCGTCGCTTCCCCAAGTTTCATTCAATAAAAGTCCTCGCGCCAAATAATAACTTTGAAGCCTTACATATGCATAATAAATAACTATGGTATTCTACTCGGTGATGACGACAACAACTTTGAAGCCTTACATATGCATAATAAATAACTATGGTATTCTACTCGGTGATGACCACAACAACTTTGAAGCCTTACATATGCATAATAAATAACTATTGTGTTCTACTTGGTGATGACGACAGCTACTTTAAAGCCTTACATATGCATAATAAATAACTATTGTATTCTACTCGGTGATGATGACATTCCACATGCTAATGAGATTACTGCACCAGCCGGCAGGCGTATTGGAGATCGCTGTTTAAGATATCAGTTCCTCAGAAGACGCTGCTGCCCACCTTCCAGTATTTAACCTTTAGTCGCCTCTTACGACACCCACAGGTAGCAATGGGGTGACATTCTATCCCGGCACCCCACGGGGAAATAATGATAAATTTGTAACTCATTAGTTAATTTACTAATTTATTAACTCATGGATGGATGTGGAACATCATGGGAGATGGAATGCTATTTACGAGCTAAAGTCTTGTGACAAACGGACGGGCAGACAGAAAAACCACAGAGTCTAGTTAATAGTAGTATATAGTTTGACCTTTAGGTATGAAAACCTAAAAAAAATATTTAAATAAATTATTATCAAAGTTTTGTGGATCTTCAAATTACTTGCCTTGCCACTATATGTGGGCCATGCGAAAGAGAAAATAAATGTGTTGCAGAATGTAAAATAGTTTTGTTATAAATAACGATTTCATTATAATAAATAATAACTTAATATGTTTATTTCCAGGATCATAATTCAAAATGAAGGAAGAAGAATTGAAATACATTTTGAGGCTTCTTGACCATTTGACAGAAGAAATATTTGAGGTAACTGTAGAGTTTGTCCCATAAATATTATTTTAGTTTTTTTTATATGTTGAAAAAACAGAACTAAATTCCAACCGAAGCTTATTAACACGGTAGCTCACATAGAGCTAGTCAAAGAACCACAGAGATTTGAAATTGACACGTGTTTTTTTTTGTTTGTTTTAACTGAACCTAGCATTTTTGATTCGCAAGGACAGTTGCTGGGCTGTTCCGGCATCTTCAGGTGGGCTTTCGCAAAATGCCCTATTAACCTAACATTGCTATAACGACTGCAATCCTAAAAAATCATTAACCGAGAACGATAGCTTAACGTGCCCTCCGAAACAAGGAAGCGCTCAGTAGTAATGTCACTAGCGGTCATCAATCCAAGTCATGACCATTCCGGATGTAGCTTAACCTAGTTGGCCGGCTAAGAACGACTAATAAAGCTACCCTACGAGCACTTCACTTTTTTTTGGTAGTTTTGAAGATCAATAGTATCGTTAATGAAATCCTTATCTTCATTTTAGGAGTTATTACAATTCCACTCAAACATTGAAGAATGTAAGGAAGTCAAGGATTTAAGTGATGAAACACTAAACTTTTTCAAAGTCAATCTCAAAAGTAATCCAGTAACATCATCGTACATCCTCCATTTTGTAGAGAAACATGTTAATAGTATGGACAATATTAATAAAATACAAGCAATATACATAGATGTTATGAAAAATGAATTGTGTGACAATAATTGCACTGATAAGTTGATAACACTTATATCTTTAGTTAAATGGAGAGACAATTATATACATCAGTTTGTGAACCATCTTTTAAAGCCTATAACAGAGGAAAGTTTCAAGCAATATCGCAAGCAAATTCTTCTAAGTCTTGTGCCTCGTGAAAAGCCAGAGCTTCTTCATACAGCAACTGAAATGATAGATAAGAATGATCCCCAAAAGCAGTTTAAACTGAGTCCAGAGTATATGCTAGAACTTTGTTACCAGGAAAAAACTCACTGGTTACTTAAAGCAGCTCAGGTTTACAAGAACCAAGTCCAGGATATGAAGAACGTCACTTTTAAAATTAATAATTTCACAAAGCAGATACTCATTATGGTGCTAATTGACCTCACAAATAGTCCTGAAACCTACGATCTTCCATCTCTAGTGCATCAACTCACAAATATATTTTCAATACTAGATACGTACACGTCACAAGATGAACAGTTACAATTCTACATTACAGAAGTAAAGAGAGAATTGACTATAATAAAGTTTTGCTTAGAAAACAACTGTAAAATCATGACAACTTCTATATTTAGTCAAGTATTGGCACAGAGTGCTTTAGCTGTGATATCACAAGTGTGTCGCCTTTCTAAAATCGACAGGTATAAAGTTTCGAGGCTTTTAAATACTAATAATGACTTCATTAACGAACTCTTGAATTTAAGTAGGGGTGACCATAAGAAAAAACCCGTTAATGGTGCTAATTGGGATGTTTTGACATACAATAGTTATTGTGCAATTACCAAAATAATCGACACTATATTGAACTCTGCTGAACGTAGCGAAAATACAGAGGAAACCTCTCGATCGTTGAATGAAATAAGGCGGCTAGTTTTGTCTATACAGCCATTGCAGTGTTGTTTGGAAATCATCGAAAACATATTCTCATGTCTGTTTTTAAGATACGAGTACCTCTCGTGTTACGATCACAATAATCAAGATTTTCAACAATGCGGGGCGCATTCAGAGTGCTCCTATTTCTATTCCAAAAAGCAAGCCAAAAGCGTGCATAGCAGCAATGCTGGGTTCATGGCCAACCCATATACCACACAGGTTGTTTTAAACACATTAAAGTTGTGCTTAGACCATTTGGAAGATAGTGTAAATGTCGAGGAGCTAGAGCAAAATTTAAGCATGAGGTTTAAACACTTGATTAAAGTGGTTAGTCATTCTATATGGAAATTGCAACTGGTGTCGACCCTCTCTCCGGACACCTCGCCGCTGCTATTGAAGCTTTGTTTGGACTATGTTGAAGTTGACGATAGCAGTGAAGATGAAACGAGAGTAATAGAAGCCAAGCCTTTGAAAAAGAAGCCAAAAACGAGAAGGCGACAAATGAGGCAAGATGTGGAACAAGCTATGCTGGCCTCTACAATATCTGCTACTGACGACTGTGAGTAAACATTATATATAACATAACCTTTTAAATATTTTCACTAAATGTCATAGAGTAACAAACAGCAGGGTTAGAAAATGTAAGCTTCTTAATATGCCGTACTTGTATGTTCATTTTCAGTGTATGTGCCATCGCCCGAAAGCAATATAGATTTTATATCAATTATGTTGGCAAAACCGACGTGTTTGGTGGCACTGGCTCTTTACCACAACGACTTTCCGAAAGCTAACCAAATATTAGAGGTAAGTCATTGTATTAATCCTACAACAATGAAGTAAAAGGCAGTTAATTGATATATCGCATACATGTGTGCGTAACTAGCATAGATGCAATACGGGTGTGTTTATGCGCGAGCACTATCTTCTTACTACTCATCACTGAGTCTTACCCTTTCCCACAAAGGTATAGGTGAAATAGCATGCTTTGTTTCCTCGCCCGCTGATAATCTCGGGCCTTCGGCATGTTTATCCTTAATTTTGCAAAATAGCTCGAATGTTGATGTACGCATCTTGAGATTTAGATGCTTGAGGCCCAACTACTATCTCTTAATTCAGTCTTATTTGAGCCTTATATTTTATTTCACACTACCAAATATCATTAAAGCAAATTTACATTAGAACTTCATAGGAACGGACATATTGAATCAAGACGTGTGTGACGTACTGATATATCCCTTGGTAGGGAAGAATGGTTTTTTTTTCTCACCTGTTACTACTAGGGGAAACGTAGATATTTTACTTCCACGTATTTCTACTACGATCAAGTACAAATAGGAAGAAAAATTAAAAGAAATAAATTAATAAAGGAATTAGGTTTATTTTATAGTATAGTTTTTAGAAGGTGGGATTTGAGGCGCTGATATTGAAATAGCTCTTGTGTACATTTTATTTGAACAACTTATATTGCACTTGACTTATTATGATATTGAACAAAACAATCGTTTAAACATATAAACCTACATTTAATAACTTTAAAATACTGATTATAAAGTCCTTATAAAATGACCAAACTCTTCGTAACAGTCCTTTTCGCGTTCCGTCGGTTCGTAATGTATAATGCCACCTCGCTTCGTGACCAATGTTCCCGGGGGGTTTAACAGTAAATACTTTTTGGCCTCTTGAATAGTTTGTTCAGGCTTAAAGAACTTGCAGCATAGGCAACAGCAGCACCAACCTAGAATATATCCTTATAGATATATATATTGTTTGCTCTTATCTAATACTTAACTTAGGGCCAATTTCACCAAACCAGTAAAAAACTATACGAGAATAAATACTCTCTGTATTAACAAAATATAATAGACCTTTGTCACAATAGACGTTCAATATGTTGCAGTATTTGAAATTAACCGTTGACTTTTGTAAAAGTAGTCCAAGAATTATTTTATTCCAAAAAAATATACGAAATAGATGTCGAATTTGGTGATATACTTCCATAAGCTTGAAACAAATATGGCCACTTTGCTACAGCAGATAATACATACTACTTCTATACCCACGCTGCTGTCAGAGGTCATAAAAGTCCAAAAAAGTTTAAAAGTTTTATTTTTTACGACAAGAATCCAACTAATTTTATAGGTTACAACAGATAGGTTTGATGTTTTATGATAAAGAAGGCTTATCACATTTTAATGGTTCAAAGTAAGTCAACTGACTAAATAACCTAAGATTGGTGAAATTGGGCCTTAATGAAATTAGTAAAGTAATACAATGGAGTGGCATTACGGCTGTCGTATATGCCCTAGGAAGGCAAATCTGCACATTAATTGATTAAAGTCTCACAATATTATTTATTATGAGATCGTTGTCCATAAAGTCGTGATGAAGGGTTCGCTATCGCAAATTAATATTCAGAGCATAGGTCTGTCATACATAATACACAACTGAACTCAGCCTATCAGTTCACCTTCTATTTATACTAATAAATACTATTTATTGGGCTACGTCATTATTTTTTACTGATTGAGATTATTAATTATCGGTTATGTAATTAAAATAATTTGATGGAAAAGTATGAATTACTGCGGTATTTATTTTCGTTACCTCTAGTGCACCATAATGGGATAGCCACAGTAAGAAATACAAGCAACCATATAAAGGCAATGTTCCAAAGCCGGATCGCGAGATTATGGTGCGATTGGCGTTTTTCCAGGTAGTCTTCAACCAAGCATTTGATAGCTCTGAGACCGATGCCTCTTGAATCGTCTATTGTACAGTTAGTAGACATATCTATTGATATAATTTCTTTTATGGAGTCTAGGACTCTGTATCCTGATTCGAATTTACCTGCAAAAAAAGGGAAACATATAATGAGACTTATTTGTTCCAATAATAATCTCTTTTCCGTTAGGGCAAACTATGCCCATTTTTACTATCTGCGTACTCTTTACTTTTGTATGTACCTCGTTCTGTATTAGTTCTGTGATAACATGAAACTAATCACATAACCCTATTTCTACACACCGGTATCATTTGGGGTTTTCTTCCCATCATCGCTACACATTTATACGCTACATTAGTGTGTTCGATTTGAGACGTTAGCGTTCCTAACTAAGCGTTCGGAAAGCAATATTTTGTTTACTATGCTGTAATATACTTACCAACGATTTGCCCCAAATCGAACAACACTTCTTGCCACAGCTGTCATTCTCAAAGGATAATGAACTCGCGTGATTTGATTCGATATATAAAAACATAGAAACACACAATGCAAATAAAGCGAATATAAATACTGTGCGACATACAAAACTAGGTTTTCAATACATTTTACTACTAAAAATATATCTTGTGTGATAAAATTCTTCCTTTGTTACGAAGTTTAACTATCAAACACGCAGTTGTCAAAAAACAATCACAATAAAACCTATCATCAGACATGGGTCAAAAATAGCATTTCGCGATGTCATTTGTAGCTGTTTTCAAAGCTTTTCTAAAGGCGTAAGAAAACACTCATAACGTTATTTTTGTCTAGAACGTTCGAAAACGAACGCCGAGTGTGATCGTTTTTAGGGTTCCGTACCCAAAGGGTAAAAACGGGACTCTTATTACTGAGACTTCGCTGTGCGTCCGTCCCTCCGTCTGTATGTCACCAAGCTGTATCTCAAGAACGGTGATAGCTGAACAGTTGAAATGTTCACAGATGATGTATTTCTATTGCCGCTATAACAACTAATACTAAAAATAAAATAAAATAAATATTTAAGGGGGCCTCTATTTCCTACGTTTCAGGGTGGGAAGTCGGATCGTTTTAATAAAAAAATATATAATGCGAATTTACTACTGGACTCGTGCGTGGTTCTCGACCCGTTATTATTTCATTAGAATATTAACAAGAATGTCAACTCAGTCCTACAAAAAAGTAAAACAGTTATAACAACTAAATAGGTTAAGGTATGTACCGGTTTTAACAGCGTAATAGATGTTAGTTCCAGCCGTAGGTTCAGTCCGAATTTCTGTTTTATTAATAAAATCTGATTGCTTCAAACCAGTCTTAAAAATGTCTCTTTTCACTTTTGCACCAACCTGAAATAACATTAAAAAAATTAACATACGAATATTAAATGATTGAAATTAAGTGCTAGGGAACGAACACTCATATTTACACTATTAATATTATAAAGAAGAAAGATATATATTTTTATATGCAACGAATAAACTTAAAAACTACTGGACCGATTTGGATTAAATTTGATATGGAAATAGTTTGAGACCCGGGTAAGGACATAGGATAGTTTTTATCCAATTGCCCAAAAAGAGGTTAATCGTTTTGCGCGATAATCGGATCCGAGGCCGGAAAGCTAGTATCAGTACTTATATTATAAATGCGAAAGTAACTCTGTCTGTCTGTCTGTTACGCTTTCACGCCAAAACTACTGGACCGTTTTGAATGAAGTTTGGTGTGGAAATAGTTTGAGACCCGGGAAAAAACATAGGATAGTTTTTATCCAATTGCGCAAAAAAGGTTAATGTTTTTGCGCGATAACCGACATACGCGCGGGCGGAGCCGCGCCCGGAAAGCTAGTTAGATATAAATGATCATAACTGTATCTGGAAAGTCCACTGTCGAATATAATATGTTGAAGGTTGATTTGACATAACCATTTTAAGTTTAGCAGGCGATTAGAGGTTCACAGCACAAATATTCTTCTTTTATTTCCGTCGGTACAATGTGCTTTTGCGACACCAAGCACGGGAAATAATAAATGGGGTAGATTGTGTAGGAGGGTGTAGAGAAAGTTCTCCTCTTCACCCGACACCGGATTAAAAATCATCAACACTGCTGTTATATATGCTTTTACGCCATCAATAAAATCACACAAAACAGCAATGTTGTAACATTTCTTCATAAAATAAACTAAAATGCTCATTATACCTTATCACTGATCGTAGCGCATAGCAACAGCTGTGTTTATTTAACTACATGTACAGTTTACGCATAGTTCAATAACACCCAAGTTTTGATAACAATGCGAAGATAAAATTGTAAATATACAATAGTCAATGTGTGTTGATTTCCTTACAATAATATTATGAACACAGTGAAATCGTTTCCGAGGTTTTTTCAAGTGACATATTATCGCAAATATGTTTCACAGTCATAGCAATTCTTTTGTTAGAAACACCAAGTTAGCTCACTAAAATCTTATTTTAGTTACATTATAGATTCCTTTCAGTTGTTTCGTAATTCTGAAGATAAAATATCGATTTAGTGCACCAATCACCAATTTTTTAGTTCACAAGATTCCTTCACGCTATTCACTTGTTTGGTCAAATATAAGAAATTATTTATAAAAATGTTAAGGTCCGTCATATAGTGTTTAAGAATGTTCAATATCCAACCATTGGATGATAAAAAAAAAAAAATTACGCTGAATCGTGGAAATGGGTATGCGGGCTTAAAAATGTTGAATCTCTAGTTTAATCTGTTTTGCATTAATATAATTGCTATCCAGTTATCTTTATATAAAATATATTTACGTTAGTCAATAGCTTTTAAATCAAACTTATCCCTCCTAATAAGCACGTTACACTGAAGTCTCATAATATCTCAGTCCCCAGACTATATAGACTATACAGCACTCACTATTCCTCTACAGTACCCTATTTAGGAGACACAATTAGTACCAACAAATGCAATTCCACTTCTTTTCCTATGCCCAAGACTAGTTAGTACCAGAAAACGGTAAAATGGCGGTCCTAATTTCACTCATAAACATCCTGTTATTAACTTCTTATGCATAAGTGATAGGTTTGTCTTAATATTTTTTTTATTATTGCAATAACGCATGTTGCATCTATATATATCCGGAATGGATTTAGTAGTTTCATCGTGAATATAAAACAAACAGACAGACAAACCTGTCCTAGAAAATAACAAATTTACGATGAAACTACTAAATCCATTCCGGATATATATAGATATAGGGATATATATACTACAAGCTATAGGTATATATATATATATATATATATATATATATAGCTTGTAACCCGATAAAAGTATAGGTATTAGCATGTTGTTCCCAAAAAAGTGCGATGTGTCCTATGTCTTTCGTAACACGATAAGGACAAGTTGTGATTACTCTTACCGGTGATAGCGTAGTAATAGCTTCTGTAGCATCATTGTCATCAGCTTTCACGTCAGTAATCTTCGACTTGGACTTATTACCTTTAACTTCTGCTGTACCGCAACGTGATTTCATATCATTCTCATATTCTCTGCTTACAATACTAAAATCGTATTTTTATTATCAGCACATCACATTCCCACAGTTTAAGGACAGACAGAGAGTATAATGATAAAATAAAATAATTCTCTAAAATATTCTCAAATACCTACTGATCTTAAGTGGTCTGCCAAGAAATTATTTTTATTTAATTTATTACTGCTAATAGGATACAGTGTTTTGTACATCTGTGATACATAACGATTTGAAGCTGTTAGTCCTTACGCCTATCACATTACACTGGCCTTAAAAAAACTAAGACCCAGTTGTGCAATCATCCATACTACCGCATTTTAATGATTAAAACGTAGACATAAATAAATAATTAGTTCACCTATAGTACTCCTTAAATGAAAACTCGTCTAAGTGCATGTTCAGTTTGATCAAATCATCATCACTAAACATCTCGTAATCTTCATCGCTGATGTCTAGATCTACACTGAAATCTTCGTTTCCATTACTGGCCAGATGACTTTTATGGGTGCGTTGGAGAATAAACCCATTGTTTACTTTACAAATTGTTAAAATAACAAAAATACGTAGCATAATAATTATTCTATCTGTTTACTATCATCAGTGACAAGCCGCTGTCTTAAAATAGAAACGTCAAATATATTTAAGACAAGCAGTTTGCAAATATTTTCACTAGCAGCTGTCACTTTATTCACTATTTCGCGGCAACGTAGAAAAGTTTTTATATATCTATAACAAATCACTTCCTAAAGGAGATAGTTGAGAAAAACTAGCTAGCTTAGTCTTAGAAAAACTAGCTAGCTTAGTCTTAATAAAATCCTTTGTTTCCTTTATATCTTTGCTGCTCGTGGACACAGGGCTTTACACTGTTATTTCCAAATAGCTTTTCCGTATAAAAGTTTATTGACCTACAGTCAATGACACCTACCAACTACAACATGTATTCGCGGAACACACCTGTCTCTATAATGAATCACGAGTGTCCTGACATCAATTCTCCGGAATTTCCCTCTAGCCGCTAATTAAAAAAAAACACTTGTTTTTAATTATATAATACTTAGATACCCACTCTTCCATTACATAAGTTTGATTACATTTTGCAGATGTTTGATCTGGCAGATTCCGAAATAGCAACTGAGGTTACATTCACCGAACATCTACGAAATCTTGTTGCAAAAATAAAGAACATCATCTATTACAGAGACGACACACGCTACCCAACTAAAGAATTATCAGCTTTGTCTGTGGTCTCTACAGAAGTCATGGGTCTTGTCGAAGGTTTTTTGGCTTCTAATCGAGCGCCTAACTCCTTTGATATTATGGAACTTGGAGCCCGACACCCACATCTCCAATTATACAACCATCAAAACGCTCCTTTCGTTAACGCTGTTGATATTCTACTCAGCAGTGGTCTGAATAGGGAGATAACATACGGCCTAATCAACGTGGTGGAAAGAAAACTCGCCGAAGTAAGAAGCTCTACTGATATCGGCGCTGTGAAGAAGACGAATTACATTCGCTTTGTCGAAGACGTAGCCAGCGTAACATTTGAGATTTTCGGCAATACTGAAAAATCTTTCAACTTCGTTGATAATATCTGCGGATTGATTACTGACTGTCGAATCCCAATTAAACACAAAGAGTTCTGTAAGTTAAACCAGCTGTCAAAAGAGTTAAGACAGTCCTGTGAAGATTTATTGGAAATTGTTAATCCAAGCGCAGACAAAGATCTGGATCAAAATTTGCTCCAGAAATATCACATGATTTACATGAACGTGGTCGCTGCATCGGACAAAGATATATGCAATGTTGGAGAAGTTTCTCGGTACGGCTTTAAGAAAACAAGAACCCCATACTTGAGAATGTGCTACATGTATTGTAAAACTGTATCACAACTGGAGCAGGAGGACATTCGTGCGACTGACTCACTCCCAGACTTGCCCTACTTCGCGGTATTGGAAAAACAGCTGCACGATATATTCGGCAATATGATCAATAAAAAAGAAGTTCCAGTGACTAACTTAGAGCCGATATGCAAAAAGTTGAACGTAAATCTGATTCCAAAACTGATTCTCAACTTTTGCCCATCGATAACGCTCGTCGGACCCCACAAAGAAGCGAGTGAATACAACTTCAACTCGCTTCTCCACGTTGTATATGATTTTAAGAACCCGGAGGAGAATTTGTTCATAGACCCAATAGCTAATTTTGCTCCACTACCACGCTCGCCTGACCCCCAATGTCTGACGTATGTTGTGCTTCATAACTGGGTTTTGGCACACATCATTAAGAAGATTCATACGTCTCCTGATCAGAACAGCTTGCAGCAAAGTATGGACGCTCGCACCAAATGCCTTAACAATCACATGGAGCTTGAAAGATTTAATTGTACCAAAGATTTGTTTGGAAATAACAAATACTTAGCTTCACTACACACGACCGTTGACTTGGATAAATTGTTTATGTTCATGCCTCAACTGATAGAATCTGGAAAAATATTGAAATGCTTGCATTTATTAGATTCCTTATCTGAACGTCAACTGATGTGCAGCGCTAATTTAAACAACTTGAGGGATTTGATTTTGTTCAAGCTTGCTACCAACCCGAAGGTTGCTAACAACTGGAAGTACTGTCAGTATCTGAAGTGCTCTGAATTGAAAGTGGACCTCATATTAAACAATTTGAGCAGTTGGTCCGCGGAAGGTGCATTGGAAATGTTAGACTATTTGCGCTTCCTGCTAAACCAAGAAACATTGGACGAAACCTTGTATGAGAGGTGTTCTGATTGGATGTGTAAAATTCCCTTGTACGATCAGGTACCGTATAATTTTATTTTATTTTGCAATATTTTTATTGATTTATGTTATGACCGATATGAAAATTTCCAGATTGCATCTATTATGGGGACAAACCACTGGTTCAACATTTATGAGAAATCTATGGAGAATCCTGAAAACATTATCGAACTCTTAATGGATAGCCAGCAGGTAAACTTTGTAAACCGGCCTAGTGCGAGATAGACTCCCACACCGAGGGTTCCGTACCGATACACTATATATTTGTGGTATGCATGAATATTGTACACACCACAAATATATAAAAAAAATACCGTTAATTTAATTCTGTTCGAGATCCTTAGCGCGAGTCTGACTCCACTTGGCTGATTTTTATTATTTTTCGTTGTTTTATTTTATACAATGTCTGTGTAGGAGATAACATTTTTTTTCCTTATTTCTGTACTTTTGTTTTTTATTGAGATATTAGCCATAATAACACATACCATGTATACATTTCAACTGGCTACCTATTACGTGTCAGATAACATTACAGCATTTTAAAGGTAGAACGGTTGAATGGACTGCGTAGGCTTACTTGCCGTTTTTTTTAATGCTCGATAGGTTAGCCTTCGATCACTATCTCACCTGATGGTAAGCGATGATGTGGTAGCAGATGTTGATCAGGCTAACCTAGAATTACTGGCTATCAAGGACTGCTGCCGGAACACACCGTCAGATGCTTGGCGACAGATAGCCGTTTCCTTTTAATTTTGATTTTGTATGGAAAAAAATATATTCAATTGTAGATTTAATTAAGACTGAGCTAGACACCTTTATATATTTCGCTTTTTTTTCGTTGTCAAAGGTAAAGCCATCTACACCCATTTACAAAATTCACCCTTTGTAATCTTAACAATTTTGAATATATGGGAGATATTATATTCTGTTTCAGTTTAAGCTGTGCTTAGAATGGGCTGACGTGCACGAAGTATCAGAAAACATGAAAAGTTTAATCGTCACGAATCTTTTGAGGCAATTCTTCGAATACACAAGCCAGGCTACTCCTACGCTCGTCAAAGAACTCTTACTACGCCTTCCCGCAACCCAAGCTTTAGAATTGATACAACAC
The DNA here is from genome assembly GCA_963854805.1 of Plagodis dolabraria. Lineage (NCBI taxonomy): Eukaryota > Metazoa > Arthropoda > Insecta > Lepidoptera > Geometridae > Plagodis > Plagodis dolabraria. Next base: position 12,127,345 of record OY978459.1, on the reverse strand, counting down.
GAAATATCCAAAGTAAGAGACGTCGAAATCCTCCAAGTCTGCATCGATTTCATATCAGAAAACTCCTTCGATTGGAAGACTTTCGAGAATATCAAGATAGGTCTTCAGATTATGCTCGAAATTGACACGAATATGCGAAGTTTGTTTTGGGAACTGATCGAGAATCCTCTGCTAATGATAGAACAATTTCTAATGAACACCAAGTTGGACACACTGGCTAAAATTTTAAATAAGATCTCACCGAATTTGAAAAGTGATCTGAGTGGAGATAAGTTGTACTACAACATCAAATGCATAGAAAGCACTGTGGTATCGCGCAACGCCTTGGATGCCTTGCTGAGGTTTTACGCGGAAAAAGCTTTAGATATGAAAAATCCGCGTAATGTGTGCCCGGTCCCACCGAAACCATCTGATGATTCCTTGCTTCAGTCTATAGACTCAATCAATATAGAAGCTGCGACGCGGCCTTTTGTGATGCCCGAGCAGGTGCCTACAAAGGAGCAGTGGGTCGAAGACTATTCTGTAGATAGATGCATGATGTGTCGCACATCTATGTTCTCTATGATTATTAGAAGGCATCATTGTCGAAGATGCGGACGGCTTATTTGTCATGCGTGCTCGAGACACAGGATGCAGGTGAGAATCTTCTATTTTACTATATTTTTAAGTTTCTAATATACATGTTTTGTTTCGTAAACTATTTAATATTAAATATTAAGTTAACGAAATAAAACATCTCATTGTTGTGTTTGTATACTTCAAAATACATGGTCCTGGTTTGATGAATTATGTATATTACTACACTTAGGGCCCGTTTCAGAATGTCCTAATAAAGTTTCGGGTTGCTATGCAACATATAAAATAACTGAATGATAAAAATGACAGTTGACATGCAGCGCGTTTCAAGCTTTAACCGATGGATAGGCTAAACCGATAACTGTGAAACGCAAGGATAGTGTTTTATTAATGAAATATATTCTGGGTTGTAAAACCGGAACTTACTCGAACATTCTGAAACAGGCCCTTTAAGAGTTAAACTTTTTTTTTGCCTTTTATGTTATTGTGACGTAACAAGTTCTAGGTCCACCTGATGTTAAGCGGATTATCCTCTGCCTATAACCGATGAATTTCGTCACGAATTGCACTGCGTCCGTCACTTTGAGAAGTAGTTATTAAGTCTCATGTGCCTGTATTTCACTGGCCCTCAAGGATTGCTGCCAGAACCGTTAGGTGCTTGGCGACAGATTTTCTACTTGAGGGTGATAGCTAGCGAGGCGGGCATTCGCAAAATGCTCTTCCACCAGGCGGTGAAGTTCAAGCCCGCGGCGGGAATCGAACCACGTGGCTTTATTTATATTAGTCGCACTTTGTCTGTGACAGAAAAACTTGTCTCACTTCAACATTGTTAGATATGTGTGATCTTTCCAGGTGCCAACATATCCAAGTGGCGTAAAATTCCGCGTTTGCGACGACTGCTACACGCAATCTATGAACCGGAAGTCAAAATCTTTCCAAGACAACTTGATGATGAGCAGCACTTCCGATTCTGCCGGAAGTGGCGTAACGTGTCTGGACTGGTGCCTGACAACTAACGCTGCTAAGAATGACGCCGTTCGAGCGGAGTTTAGCTTTGAATTCACTCCCAATGTCACACTATGCCTGACGATTATGAAGATGCATTCTATCAATTTGGATTATCCACGGTAAATTAGAAGCTAGAACATGTTTTGATGAATGTTATAAGTTATAAGCTACATAACACTTGAAACTTTTATCTTCTACAGTTATCTTGGTGGCCAATTATGTATTTGCTGTTGGCAAAATTTGATTGAAATCATGGAACAATGGAAGTTTCGTTATAACGTATACACATATTTTACATATTTTAATACAAAATCTTATGATAGTCCTAAAACTTTAGAAACACCTTTATCACCATGGATCGTCCAATGATGTTGCAGAATTTTAAATTTGCCATAGAGTTGACTTTTACAGGCCCCCAGGCCGCCTGCCAAGCGTAGGGATTATGACAAAACTAATTGTTCAACGGTAAATGTTATATAGACTTTTATGAAATTTTACATCAAGCAGACGGCTGTAGCAAAGGAAAATATCTTACCAAAAATTTTAAAAATATACCGTTGAACGGTATAGCCCCATAAACTAAAATAAAAATGGCCACTTTCCTTTGTACAGCTGATAAATACTTATTTTTCTGACAAATTTCTAATCTGCCACTAGGCTTGACGTTCAGGATAACAAGTCCTTTCACAATCTGTTGGTTTATAGTAGAAAGTTATCCGCTTATAAACCCTAGATTGGGGAAATTGGGCCTAAGCACAAAATAAAGCCTAAACGTATTTAAATATTTCTTTAATCACATTGACCGCCGCCGTTCGTTTATTTCATGAACATCGACTAAATATACCGCACTTACTGCTACAAGTTCACATTCGTCTATCGCAATGTCTTCCAGGAGTCAATGTATACTATAATATCAGTGCTCGCAATGAAACTAAATAGACGGTATACAGGTTGCATGAATCATAAATGGCGTTCAACTAATGCATATTGTCGTTTTAAGATGAACTGAAAGTTCAATTCGCGAGGTGATTTAGAAAGCGCACGAGTGTGGATATATCCTACGTTTACCTGATTCTCAATATCCTTTAATCTATATCAACATTATATACCGAACAATTTTGCGGGTGAATTACACTCTACTTTTCATCTCCCTTAATGAGAAATAGATTAGAACGTAGTTCGCGCGTTTATATTTTCTAAATACAGATGGTGCGCCAGTAGACACTTTTCTAACCAGCCAGTAACTATTTTCATGCAACATTTTTGTTCGATCTCTCGTTTGCGGGACTCGCAGGACGCAGGAACAATATTCATTCCTAATTCAAATCTCACAACAGCTCTCTGTGGAACTCTCTTGTCTTTTCATTGTGATGATATTACTTTTGACTGTTCCTTGAACATTAATGATGTTTTTTTTTCAGATTTCTTCTTGACCGAAGCGACGAGGTGGCTCGTGAGTTGTCTAATGGTGGCGACGCTCGACTTTTGGTACGCGCTCGACGTTCGCTGCTGCTCGCTGCCGCAGAGCTCTACTCGCGAACACATCACGAAAACAAGTGAGTAGACTCCATTCAGACTGCTGTGTCAGCCGGCAGTTCTATTGTCAAACCATTTTCAACTCTGTCTCTATCATTATAATGTATAGTATACGATGAATATAGCCTATGTGTTTGACTGTGGAGGAGGTTTCCTTCTGAACCAAAGCCATGAGGTAGCTTTAGAGTTGTCTTACGGCGGTAACGCTCGCCTGTTACTGTGACAGTTTGCTGGAATTAGCACTATAGAAAAGCACACAACCACCAATACAATGTTTGTTGAAGCGAGTGCGTTCCACAGGGTTGACTCGGAGTGATTGAAACGATTGCGGAGCACGCGGCCTGATGTTCACCGCACGTTACTTACGTAGGACATTTTTTTTTTTTTTTTTTATGCTTGATAGGTTAGCCTTTGACCACTATCTCACCTGATGGTAAGTGATGATGTGGTCGAGGATGTTGTTCAGACTAACCTAGAGTTACTGGCTCTCAAGGACAGCTGCCGGAACACACCGTTGGTGCTTGGCGACAGATTTTCAACTTGAGGGTGGTAGCTAGCCAGGCGGGCATTTGCAAAGTGCCTACCACCATGCTGTAACGACTGCTATCCTAAGACAACAACCGGGACCGACGGCTTAACGTGCCCTCCGAAGCACGGAAGCGCTCAGTAGTAATGTCACCAGCGGTCACCCATCCAAGTCATGACCGCCGCGGACGTTGCTTAACTTTGCTGATCGAATCAGAATGGCAAAGCAAACTTGGCTACGAGCGCTTCAAGATAATATAATACTCAGTATTACCAGGCCTGGCTCACTCCGCACACTAGGTACGAAGCTACGAGTACATCGGCGTGATGGGATTATTCTACGATGCGTGCCGCGTCAGATATATCAGAGCTATGCGATAGAAAGAGAAACGCCTTGTAGGTGAATATGAATATTAGGTACTCCGTGCTTTGCGAGCGAAGTGCACTTTGTTGGTTCGTGCGTAGAGTCGCTTATTTATTGGAATGGATTTGCGGAGCGATTCTTCTGGTCCTTTTAATTCTATGGTATTGCTTAATATAGATTGTATTACTAGAGAGCAAAATTATATTACGCTGTTTAAAATACAGAGCGGATCCTAACGATTAGAGTAGAATCCAGAGTTACGCGAAGGCGCTGTTTGGAATCCAGAGCGGTGTGAAGGATTCTAGACAGCGTAGCGAGAGATTTTTAAGTAGAATCCTGAAAGTAACAGGGTTACCGTGTTGCTTCTGCTTCAATTTCAATTCCGCTAAAATTTTAATAAGTAGGTATAAAAATATCGCTACTTGAAGAACTTATTTTTGAAAATTAATGAGAAGTGCAATTTTAGCCCAGCGCCCGAAGGGTCTATTTGAATGGGAGGTATAGAAAAAAAAATTAAAATAGTTATGCTGTGTGATTATTGCAGTGATTGGATCCCTCGGGGTGGTGGTGGGGGCGGGGTCCCGGGTGCAGCCGGAGTAGCAGAGACGGGTGCGGCGCACGCGGCGCGTTGCTTGGCTCACGCGGACGCGATGGCCACGCTCGTCAAGCATCAGGTGCACCATCTCGTGCCGCATCAGGGCGCGCACCCCAGTCAGTATAACTGTACCATACGAGCTAGAAAACTATCTAGAGTTTTGTCCTTAATCCAGATACAGCAAACGTCTTAACTCCAGTTACGTGCTGAGGCCCGCGCTGACGCTGTGCACAGTCGTGATTCCCAGACGAAGAACTGAAAATAAGTTTGAAATTTCGTTGAATACCCTTAAATTTCTCCGACTCTCTTGCCAGACCAGTTAATAGTTAATATAGTCCTAGCTGCTTGTTAACTAATAACTATTCTATACGCTGCACTAGGCGGAGTCCCGTCGTCATATCGACGTAGCGTTTTCACGCGCCGTGGAGACGTGCAGCGGGCCAAATACGCTGCAGTTATTGTGAATACCCATTACTAATAATACAGTTCGATACCCTTGCTCGGCGTAACATGTCTCGGATGTAACTCAATTAGAAAATATGTCGCCAAGCACCTAACGGTGTGTTCCAGCAGCTGTCCTTGAGAGCCAGTAATTATAGGTTAAGCCTGTTAACACCTTTGACCACATCATCACTTACCATCAGGTGAGATTGTGGTGAAAGGGTAAGCCTTTCACCACAATCTCACCTGATTGTCAGCAATAAAAAAATATTAAAAAAAACTTAACAACTTTTTGTCGCAGGTCGTCACTTGGGACGAAATGCATCTATTATAGAGGAGAGGGTATCCCCTGCCTATTACGCCTACTGGTTAGTTAGTTTGAAAGATCACCACCATTTTTATTGAATGAGGTGATGAAGGGCAGATTGTTAGATAACTGGAGTATTGCATTTAAATACAACGTATGTACAGCATAATTATACATGAAAAACGTGTACTTTCCAGGCCAAATCGTCCGCTCACTTCTCGAAGCTGAAAAATGGGAGCTAGCCCTAGAAATAGCGACTAAATCCGGTCTGTCGCGTAACAGCGTGCTCGCCGCTTGGGGCAAAGCGTGCCTCAAGGCGGGATGCTTCAAACAGGCGCGGGAGAAGTTCGCTCACTGCTTCAAGAGTGCGCTTAATGTTTGTGCTGAAGTTACGGAGGAGTACGAGTTTGGGAAGGAAGCATCGGAGAGCCATTTTGTTAATAGGTAAGTACCATGGAATCAGTTACACTAACGTAGATTTTAATTTGAACAGAATGATAACTACTGAATGAAGTAAAATATAAATTTTGAGAATTGTTATGCAATCGACCCCAATATTAATATGTTTTTCAAGACTCAGAAGTAAGAATACACACAATACGTCTGTACATCAGAATCTAGGCAGATGTATAAACCTATGTTTTGTCAAATATGTTTTTGGTCCCGTGTACTAACTAAACAGGGGGACTAGTTGCCACTTATCAGACACGTTTCAAACTCCGATTTGATGGAGATACTCTGTTGCTATAAAATTTAATATTTCAATATTAATTTCTGTAATTGACCCCATAAGAGCGTTGCATATGCCTAAATTGAACAAAAAACATTGAAATTAATAATGTGTCGCCCAGCACAAGTATGTTCCGGCAGCTATCCTTGAGAGCTAGTAATTCTAGGTTAGCTTGAAATGGATCTTTGTCCACATCATCACTTACATAAAGTGAGATAGTGGTCAAAGGATAGTATATCACCTGTAAATGAAAAAGAAATGTCTGCTTTGCAGGAGAATAACAAGCCTACGGTGTTCTGAACGATCGCCTTCGGTGTCGAGCGTGCAATCGGACGGACGGCCCCGAGCGAATCCCCCCTTGCTCAATGAAGTAGTCGGAATACTAGAGGACATGAACTATCCTGTCAGTCAAGTTATACTACACAAGGCTGAGTCGATTAAGGTAAGGTTTTGAATGTTAGACGATTGCCACAAAAGCGTTCTGCTCGTGATTGACTAGTTATAGTTAAGTTGTTAGAACCTAGTTAAAAAAAACTGTGATGACTTGTATAAAACACATTTATTGTGGTACGACAACAAAAAACTTTTACTGGATCGTCCCTTATTTTTTTGGGTAGAACATGACTTCATGTTGGTCCCGTTTAAATGTCGATCGAGAAGATTCTTAGTTATACTCACGCTACGAATAATTAGGTAAGATAATGAGGTAACCATAACGTTCTGTTACACCTAATATATTGCTGACCTAGGCCCGAATCCCTCACAAACCTATTTACGCGTTGTCAGCATTATTTTTCTCTATATAAACGGTGGCTTCCAAAATGAAGTGCTCAGATTTATTGTGATAACTCCAGGAGTCACCAGACTCAGTACCAGTATACCCTTCAGGTGAAATCTTTGCCCAAATTAGTGCCAAAAGTGAGTTGCGGGAATTTTTAAGTCAAGTGTAAATTAATAATTTTATTTTTCAAATAAAATAAATGTGTGTGTGTCCATAAGTCGTTTTTTTTAAGACAACTGAATAGGTCCACACAACAGTTCGTCGTTGAACGAAGGTCTCCTCGTAGGGCGTTTTGCTGTAATCTCCACGCTGTTACTTGGGGATCGCAGTGTAAGATAGCTTTTCTTCACAAGGCGCTGCTGCCCAAATTATGGTATTTTTCCCTTCATCGCCTCTTACGAAACCCGCACGAATTTTTTTTTAATGCTTAGAGCAAATCTTGTTGTACAATAATAGGCAGACTTTTCTGTACGTTGATCACAGGCAAGATCATAAAATGTACATCTTTCTAAGAGAACTCTTAACTCACTCGCTTTCAGAGCACAAACGAAAAACTAGCGTCAATGAACACAAACAAAAAGAAGATATCATTAACAGAACCAGCTATCAACATCATGCACACACTGGCAAGCGTCAAAAAGATCAAACAGGGTGACTACAGTGACTTCCAAACGGCTAGCGTCCAACCTAAAAAAAGCCTAGCACAAGGCTTGCTTCGACGGAACAATAATCACAACGAACCTAAGCCCGACTTCTCTAAACGACTAGATCCGTTCTTCTATAGAGAATGCGTGTACTATCTGAGCAATTATGGATCACATACTGCCAACATTGCGTTCTACATGAAGCACAGCAACATGGGTGAAGTTATTCGGTATTGTTACGAGAATTTGGTGGATAAGGAGACGTTTACGGAGGCAGTTTATATGGAGTGCTTGAAAAAGGAAAAAGTTGGTGAACTGTTGGGCGCGATGAGCGAAATGGATAGCACGCTTGATATGTGGGGGGTGAGTGAAAAACTTATTTATTAGTTCATACACAGTTTACCCCTTTTTTTGTGTACCAAAGATAACGTTTTTGACTATGACGCAAAACTTTGAAAACTTTCCATGGTGTTCTATTCTATTCCAACTGTCATAATCATATTTACTAAATTTAACTTATTTATATGTCCTTATAGAAAACTAACATTAATTAATGTGGGTAGATATCTTTGTGACGTTAGTATTTGATATACTCGTATTTAGTAAATGTTAACCGGTGATTTTTTTAATATTAAGAACAAGTTAAAAATGTAATTCATTAATGTATTCTTGTATGAGCGTTGGTAGTATATCTATGTAAGTACATAATCTAGTTTATAAGCAAGGCTTGGACCTTCACTTTTGCATGCCAAATATGGTGGAATGTGCAGATCTGTTTACAGTTAACTAATAACTTTACTGTATTGTTTAAATAATTACTCACATTCTTGCAAATAAATTGAATTTGAATTTGAATTTAAAAACTAATAACCAAAAAATAATCTAAATATTATAACTCTTTAACATAATTAGGTACACCTCCCTATCTATGTCCTATTTTTGTGCGTGTCAAATACTGTTAATAGTAGGTAGTATGTTACTTTTAGTAGTAGATCATTTTAAACGATAAATAGAATATTATTTTTTGTATAAAAATTAAGAACCTGTAATTGGCAATAAGTATTAATATAGTAATTATAATGTAATTTTATCAAGTACTATGACAATATATAAAAAAACAAAGTTCCCCTCAAGGCCCCCAGAATACGCTGTTTATTTCGACCCTGAATCACAGATTACTTACTACCAGAATGCATTTAATCATCTACTTCTACCGACTCTGAGATCACATACTAGAAAAGTGTCTATAACTCTTGACTTAGCACTATCGATACATCGTACAGCCGGCGATACGCTAACCGCCCACCACCACAGGACTGAAGCGGTGTTTTAGGGCTGACTTACAGAATTGAAAATACAGGATTTATAAAATCAAAGCATTCCTTTTACCTAACGAATGTTGTAAAATATTATTCTTAATAAATCAGGCGTAAGCAGAAGACGCGAATTTAACCATTATAATTTTTGTAGGTAAGAATATATTTAGCAAAAAGTTGAATAATATTTAGTGTACGGAATTTTTTTGTCGTCTATAATCTATATATTTAATAATAATAACTGTATATAGAGTTTTGCTGCCAAATTTATTGTCTGTGTATTTTTTCCCAACGCGGACATACACATACATACATGTGTATGTATGTGTATAATAAATAATAATATATGATACATACACGGATACACCGACCATCGATCCATGTATCCGTGTATGTATATATGTATCCGATATGTGTATACCACAATCTAAGCGTCTTTATGTCACGAGTAAATAGATATTTTCTAGAATGTAAGCGTGAACAAACGCAAACCACATCATAACTTGATTAATTGAATGCACTAAATGGAATAGCTGTCAAACGTAAGCCTTAATTTTCTGTCAAACATTTTCAGGAGTACATAATGCACATTTGCCGAACGTTAGAGATGTCGAAACGTCTAGAAGCACTATACGCGGTGCAGTGTGGGAGCGGGCAGCACGCGCGCGCCGCTGCCACGTGTGCCTTGTTGTACTCCCGACCGGTGCGCGCACGTGGGTTCGCTGCGGCGCTACACGCGAGGCAGCACCATCTAGCGGCCGCCACGGGACACCTCAACCGGTGCGTGCCTGTCGCCAATGCTAACAGTAAGTGTCTTCTACCATATGTATATGAAGCGCTCGTAACGAAGTTTGTTATCAATTTTTCATAAAAAAAAATGTTGCTTAAATGTGAAAGAATTTGTCTATTTTATTTTTTACAGGGTCATCGGACACCAAATCAATCCACTTCAACCTAGACAAAACAACCATAGACAACCTGATGACGACGATTACTCGTCAAATCGAAGTCGCCAAGTTCCTAGCTACTTGCGAATCGAACGGACGGCTTACGGAAAAAGTTATAGACGACGTATTGCCCATACAAGGTATGTAACACATATCAAACTTTTCTTCAAACACTGGTAGGCTAGGTTTTTGCCACAATTTCTTTTGATGGTAATTGGTGGTATGCTGTTGTGTGGACCTATTCAGTTGTCTTAAAAAAAAACAACTTAGGGACACACACACATTTATTTTATTTGAAAAATAAAATTATTAATTTACACTTGACTTTAAAAGTTCCCGCAACTCACTTTTGGCACTAATTTGGGCAGAGGTTCCACCTGAAGGGTATACTTGTACTGAGTATGGTGACTCCTGGAGTTATCACAATAAATCTGAGCACTTAATTTTGGAAGCCACCATTTATATAGAGAAAAATACTGCTGACAACGCGTAAATAGGTTTGTGAGGGATTCGGGCCTAGGTCAGCAATATATTAGGTGTAACAGTGCGTCAAAGATAGAAAATAAGCGGACGCAAAATCATTACCTGTCATGGAACCTCAAGTACAGTACATATAACTCATCTAAAGTATTGTCGCTTTGTCCAGCCGAAAGAAATTTTTTTAAGCGACGGGTGCACGTTCTGATTTGAAAACAATTATTTACTTACATTAATTCACTCTCAACTCAAGAGTTGAAAAAATAAGGCAATGTAAATACGGCAAATATTGTTTTATATATTTTCCTGAGTTGCCACAATACTTTGTGCAGAATTGCACTTCCCCATATCATCCCGTGGGTGTCGTAAGAGGCGACTTAGGGAAAAATGCTGGAAGGTGGGCAGCAGCGCCTTCTAAACAACTGCCAACTTACACTGCGATCCCCAAGACGCCTGCCAAGCGTGGGGATTATGGCTAATATCCCCTTAATAAAGGAGGCTGTGTTCATCAGTGGACGATCCGGCTGATAGGACAGTACAGTACAGTACAGTACCACACTCTTCTATGTGAGTGGTGTGTTGCTGCATTTTGGACCCACATGATGTACCCTTAACATCTAAATGCAGAGGTAACGGGTAATTTACCAACAAGAGCATTCCCAGGGAGGATTGGCGTCAAATCTTATTACATGGCTTGTGTTTAGTTTACGGAAACGTGTTTTAATGTGTTCTTGCGTTGTCCTATATGTTATTAGAGAATATATAGTATTGTATAGTATAATGACCGATCCCGCATGCGTGGGATAAAGGTAGGCCAAAGATGATTAACTTTTGTAAACGAACTCTTTTTTTCATGGGATTGTGACCGAACAATCACGAGGCCCACCTGATGTAAAGCGTAACCTCTGTCTATAACAGATTCATTTCGTCTCAACTGACGAACTGCACTGCGCCCATCACCATGAAACATGAAATATATAGTTATTATATCTCACGTGCCTGTAATTTAACAAGGACTGCTGCCGGAACACACTGTAAGGTGCTTGGCGACAGATTTTCTATTTGAGGGTGGTGGTTAGTCAGGCGAGCATTCGTATAATGCCCTTCCTTCCTGCGGTGAAGCTGAAGCCGGCGCTGGGGAACGACCCATGGAACCTATTACCGCTCCTATACCATAACTATAACTACCGCCGCTGAATAGTAATGTTCGCGTCACTGTATTCCGGTTTGAACAACTTTATGTTTCATGGGGATGGGCGCGGTGTAGTTCGTCACTTGTGGCGAAATGCATCTGTTATAAGCAGAGGTTACCTAAACACTAGAAGGGCCTTATGTTCCAAGCTGTGCTGAAGACCAGGTGGGCCTAGTGCTTGTTACATCACAATTCCATAACAAACAAAAAAAATGCCTGTTTATAGAAAAAAACAATGTAATAATAGGTTCCTTTGTTTAGGTGGACGGAAAGATTCGGAGAGTGAAATGATTCGACCATTGACGCTGTTCGGCTCGAACACGGATAAGATTCGACTTGTCGCGGTCATTCTTGCTACGGGGCAAACTGTTGAGAGTGGATTCGAGCTGGCCTTCAAGTAAGTATGTATATGTTGGTTTCCAATTGCGCTCTGAGTGTAATATGAGTTTTTTTTATATATCTGTTAGGCTAGCCTATGACCACTATCTCACCTGATGGTAAGTGATGATGTGGTCGAAGATATTATTTAGGCTAACCTATAATTACTGGCTCTCAAGGACAGCTGCCGGAACACACCGTTAGGTGCTTGACATTAGATTTTCTACTTAAGGGCGGTAGCTGGCCAGGCGGGCATTCGCAAAGTGCCCTACCTACGAAATGTTTACATAATTACATGGGTGAAAGTTATAAAGCACGAGCAGGTTTCGAACTCGCGACCATTTTTCTGTGCTGCCAGAACATGCTTTGCCAATCAGCCATCAGTGGAGAGGATAAAGTTCTCTCTTTGATATTTTTCCATTTTGCAAGTGTGAGCGCGCTTGTAAGGATGTATCTATAGTGGATAAAAGCTTTCTCACCATCACTGTCAGTAGTTTTATTTGATAATAGCGGTGTCCCGCGGTTTCACCTGAGTAGACAATAATGATGATAATAAAAAGTTAATCCAGGATCTTACTGCATAATTATGTTCCAAGTTTTATCCAAATTGGAAATCGAACCCGCATCTTCTGGTTATATGCAAAATATTTCATACTGTTATCCCTTTCTAAAGTATGATAATCATGAAAAGTGATGATTGTGATAAAAAGTATCCTAAGTGTTAATCCAGGACCTAAAATACGTATTTACCTTAATTTGTTCAACAGTTCATTTTGTAATTCAACAGTTAGCGTGAAGGAATTACAAATATGCACACTCAAAAACTTTGGCCTTTTTAATATTAGTGTTATTATCAGTGATCGGAATAGGCTGAATGATTTTACGTACTTACATCACGTTGTCATAACATGGATATGCCTTTTTTGCCGGAAAGTTCCGATATTCACGGGATTGCGTTACATAATATTATTAAAATAGTGATTCAGTAACTACTTCAAAGTTACTTATCAAAGTCCTTAGATCCAAGCCAAATTTGTAGTTTTAAGAAGATTCCAGAAAGTCCGTACAATTCACGATTTTCACAACACAGCAAAACTCGTTAAAAAGAAACGCACTCTACGAACCAAAGTAAGAGAATGAGATAGGTAATTGCGATGTGCACGTGCGCGCTATATTTTGACAAACAAACAATAAGTCATTGAAGATACGCCGTTCTGATTGGTTGCAGTTGTGCATACAAATGATAAGGTGACAAAAGACCCTATTAGCCGAGTTATAGGCACTTATTATTATTCATGGTATTTATAGCTCATCTGATCTCGTTTATACTGAGTTATTTACCTGTGAAGTGAGGGTGCGCGCAATATTCTGACGAAAAATAAATGAACCATCGAAGATACTCAGTCCTGATTGGTTGCAATTGTGCATACGAAGTATAAGGTGACAAAAGACCCCATTTCCCGAGTTATAGTTACCTAATTTTTTTTGTATGTAGAGCTAATAACTTGATCCCTATTTATACTTCGTTAGGTTTTTACTTAAAGATTTTGAACACCACAGTTTTCTTTGCTATAAAATACCGGTCACCTATGGCGCTCTAAGAGCATTAAAAGTTATACAGAAAAAAAATGCTCATATTGATAAGTTACTTACTTTACGCCTCCACGTAATATTTTTGATATTCCGGAAAAAAAAGAATGAATTTAAAATTCCGAAATCTGGGAGCCTTATCCATATTAACATATACGTTCGAGATCATTGACCCTAAATCATTCTACCTATTCCGATCTCTGGTTATTATATACATAACAATATAAAAAAACCGTTTTTTGTTATTACTGCTTGAGCATTTGACTATTGTAATGAAAATGCCCTACCGCCATACTGTACTGCCATCCTAACACAAAACCGGGACCGACGCCTTAACGTGCCCTCCGAAGCACGGAAGCGCTCAGTAGTAATATCACTAGCGGTCACCCATCCAATTTGCTTAACTTAGCTGATTGGTTAAGAATGGCTAAGTTTGCTACGAGCAATTCAAAACTAAACTAACTACATAACTTAAGTTTTAATTTTACAGGATTATAACCGAGCACAAACTGGACTCTATGAATATATACTCACACGTGGCGAGATACTTGGTGAACACGGATAGATTTATAGAAGTTAAGGCGTTGGCCAAATGTATCCGCGCCTCCAAGGAAACTGCATCAAGGTATTAAAAAACATACTAAACACGTACTCGTAATCTACATGATAATACATGCATTGCTGATAGGTAAGCCTTTGACCACAATCTCACCTGATGGTAAGTGACGATGTGGTCGAAGGTGTTAACAGGCTTAACCTAGAATTACTGGCTTTCAAGGACAGCTGCCGGAACACACCGTTAGGTGCTTGGCGACAGGTTTTCCACTTGAGGGTGGTCCCTAGGCAGGCGGGCATTCGCAAAAATGCCCTTCCACCATGCGGTGAAGCTCAAGCCCGCGGCGGGATTCGAACCATGGACCTGCTGCGCGGCAGTCCATAGCCAAAGCCACTGAGCTATCACTGCTTCATAAATCAATAATCTTCTCGTTTTGCCCCATTATCATTCCTTTATTACATATTGTAAATGTAACTTTTAGGGCCTGTTTCAGAATGTTCAAGTAAGTTCCGGTTATACTACCCAGAACATATTTATTAAACAAAACACTATCTTTGCGTTTCACAGTCATCGACTTGCCTATCCATCGGTGAAAGCTTGAAACGCGCTGCATGTTAACTGTCATTTTTATCATTCAGTCATTTTGTGTGTTGGTTAGCAACCCGAAACTTTATTAGGAAATTCTGAAACGGGGCCTAAGACTTTCACGACTTGAACACTTATAAGTATTTAACGGGACTTATTGCGTTTAAGTCCCGTTAAATTCTTATAACTATATTGTAAAAGTTTCGTCTTTGGTTCTGTGGCTATTCGCTACTTCCTAAATCCGTTACCAGTCCGCTAATAAAGTCGCAAAAGATGGTTTGCCTAATGAGCAGGGACACTGCATTATAAAGAAAAATTAATATAGGTACCTATATAAAACACCACTTCTATACTATTCTGTACAAAGACTTTCCTTGTGTACATAATATCCGGAATGTGTAATTAAAAAGACGCCCTTACAAGTTCTAATTTGAATACTGAAGGTTTATTTAGATTAATTAACTAATTAAACGCGTGAAATCCCGCTGCTTTTACTAAGAAACTAAAAAAGCTGTGTCTGTGTATACTGTTTGAGTTATTAGCAATAGTCACTAAAAGACAATTATAATAAGATAAATGAACACATAGTTATACTCGGTAAGTATTTAACGGGACATAATCGCGATAAAAACATCTATCTATTAACATTAACATTGATTTTAGGAGCTAACTCTATTAACTAAACACGTTGGGTGTAGTCCGAATTGCGTCAACAGTACTAATGGTGCTAAGAGTATTCACGATTGAACCGATTGCCATATGCACATTCACGACCATTCGCATTATTATCTATTCGGACTAAGCAAAAACGTGGTTATGCCAACATCTATCTAAAGAAATACGTAACCTCCTTACCTTCTCAAAAATTGATGGATTTTAACTGTTAAACAGTACTTGAAAGAAAGAATGACAAGCTGTAAAACAACTGTAAAATGTCTGAGATTTTCATCTGTTTACTTTTATATTGTTGTGATAGTCCAGCCACAGATGTTCCCAATGCTTGGTGGGATAACGCTAAGAGCGCTATTCGCACAGAATGCTCACGTTTTCCTAAGTCGTCATCGATGACATCAAACCTATCAACCGTGGAAACTTTGGTATCCAATTAGGACCAGCTCTGAGCGTGCTTTTGGTATCAATTGCGTAATTCGGACCGCACCCAGTAAGTGCCGTTTAATGGGCTTGTAATTTGACAAAAACGAACGCTTCGATTAGGAACTCCCCTCTCTTGTTGCTTTTCGATTACGATCATCCGTCATATTTAGCTGGTAAAATAGTAAAGGTGGCAATGCCAAACAACGATATGACGTAAAAGTGAGTGTTTGTGTTGTCGTGTACAGTTTGCTGAGCGAGCAGGCGCTGGAGGCCGGCGTGCGCTGCGTGGTGGCGCGGTGCGAGGCGCGCTCGCAGCTCTACGACGAACAGGCAGAGCTGCTCATCGCTGATATACACAGCCTCAACATCAAGGTATACCTATTTACCACTAGCGGTCCGCCCGGGCTTTGAATGGGTATTAAACAAAAATTTCAAAAATTATAAATTTAAACACGTTAAAAAATCGGCCGAGTGTGAGTCGGACTCGCTCACGAAGGTTTTCGTACCATTAGCTATACAACATTAGACTCCATATTTTAACCTTTTTTGTTTTAACGTGTGCGAGTCCGACACGCACTGTGCCTACTTTTTGTATTTGTTGTTATAGCGGCATCAGAAATACAAAATCTGTGAAAATTTCAACTGTCTAGCTATCACCGTTCTGGAGATACAGCCTGGTGACAGTCGGAAGGACGGACCGACAGCGAAGTCTCAGTAATAGCGTCCCGTTTTTACCCTTTGGGTACGGAACCCTATAAAGTAGTTATTGTGACAAAACTGTAATAGCTAACTATTTATATTGTTGCATTGATCTCTTCTGTAAAATTGCAGTAAGTACATCATTTTGCTCTATTTTCAACAATTTCTGCAACGTACGCGATTTAACGATTTTTTTGGTATTTTTTTCGCACTTATCTTACCTTATCGCAGTTTTCATACGGATCCCTAACTTTTTGAACATTTTCTATAGCCTATATTTATCAGGGCTAATGTAGGGTTCTTAAGATGAACGAATTTTTCAAATCGGTCCAGTAGTTTCAGAGCCTATTCAATGCAAACAAACAAACAATCAAATCTTTTCTTTTTAGATTTCATATACCGCGTTTCTACCTCGTAAAGGGTGTCTACGTATGGCCCCTATCTACGTCATGAATTATTTTTTTCCATTGGTTCTCATTGATGAGGATATAATGATTCATTCGGCGTATATTTTAGATATATTTATTTAGCCCTTTCCTGCCTTTTTATTTATTACGAATGGATGAAATGTAATGATATAGTTAAGGAATCAGCTCAAAGAGATATTAATTTGATACACCAAAGACCAGAGGAGTATTTGAAAAAAAAAATGTTTTTTCATACAATAAATAGAATAATTTTGTTTAATAATGTATAGGCTGATATCACCAAAATACAAAATACATTCAGACTCCTACTGATCTTTCCAGAAAATAAAATTCTCTACACGTTTCCGACAGGACTGACCAATAATATTCGCGAGTTTTTCCCAACTTGGCCAGTGTTGACACGTCGTTTTCCTTCGTGCTGACGATTCACAATTTAGATGGATGACTGCCAGTACTGGGCTGTAGCCACCCGAAGAGTAGAGGCCTCGTACAGGTCACCTAAAGTGCAAGCATTAGACACTGAGGGCAGGACAGCAAATGACCTACGTCAGAGTAAACCGATTTGGTTATCAATTAATAATTACATGTTTTTTGCAGATATCTTGCTACCTTGCATGCCGGAACGTTAGCAGCGCTTATATACTCGCAGCAAGAAACGATCGCACGAACGACTTACGTCGGGTGCTCCATGAAGCAGAGCGAATAGGCAACGAACAAGTTCGGAATGCATGTTTAAAACGACTCACTTCTAAAAATGTTTTATAGAAATCTGTTAACCAATTAAATGAGGACTGTTGCAATGATAACTTAGTTATTCTAATAGAATATGACTATAAAATTATATAATGAGAAGACGATACTCACCCAATGAATCCCAAAATTACATAACCCTTAATGCAGACATATCAATGTCAGTCTCACTTATTTCTTACAACTCAGACTTACTTGCAAGTTTGTCCCGAGTATAGGGCTTTAATATGTATGCGGTTTGGTATAGAATTCCGCACAAAGAATTCTGAACAGCTTGACTTGAGGCAATTCTGATTTAGATCACTGTGCTCCAATCATTATTGTAACTGATGCAAAGATGAATCATAATGATTATGCATTAACTATGTAACTAAAGTAATCTCAATTAATCTATTAAAACCTATTTACACAGTAATTTTGTTGATTTTTGCTGAGACATTTCTTTCAAAGATCATTGGGCAGATGTTAGGGAGTGAAAGCGTTTCGTACTAAGCAATGATCTCGATATAGTTACTAGTGCATCTAAAAGAAGTTACGGAGAATACAGTTCTAGGCAGCTTAATAATATGGTCAAACCTTACTAACCACACTTAAAATTTTTGGTACAATCAGCATGGATGGAAAAGAATTCAGATATATTCTAGAATGACTTCTGTGAAGTATTGATATGCTGGATGACCTACCATGTTTTCTGTTCTTCAGTTCTCCCTTTATTCTTAACCATGAACCAAAGTTTCATAATCTGCCGCAAAAATTATTAAGACGTGTTTTCGGACTTTTTATAAATTAAATACTCAAATCTATATTTTGTGTGACGCCTTTTATGGAAGGAATAAGAGTAATGGATTCGAAATAATTAATTGGCAACAGATATTGTAAAATTATGAACGCTTATCGCTGAAATATATAATGATTATGCAAATATATATAGTGCAGCTTTGTAAAATATATACATATACTTAGATGAAAAATATACCAAAAAATATTAGCTTTACCTACTATGAGTTTGTAAAAGTGAAATGACTTCCAAGAAAAGAAAGATGAAACAAAAAGATATCCGATCAATAAAATTATATCCTAAAACAATATTTCATTTATTTTTAATTATTTATGTTACAATACTCAAAACAAAAATGTTTTTTTTTTGCTGAAAGTAACAGTATTAAGTTTGTTACACATAATTAGATATAAGAGAACTTGTATATCTGCATGTATTGATATTGAATTATAAGGTAATTGGCAGAATATATTTTTATAATGTAATTAATATAGATAAATACTTTGTATTGTTAATTTATGTTGGTCTCATAATGTGATATTCAAAAGTTAAAATACTTATAACCTTAAAAGCAACATATACAGTTTTATTGTATTATAGAGCCAAATATATTTGTTAAAAATATTAATATGTTGTATTCACTTTCTTTCCCTAGATAACAGCGATATTGATAATAAACTGCTTCATCGATATTACAAATAATAATTATATTGATATAAGGGTTTCCTTTATTGGATAAATTCCTTTATAACAACAAGCCTAAATATTACTTTTGCTATTGGATTAACTCTGAAGATAGGCCCTAGATGTGACAGTTGACATTGCAGTTTTCGGTTTCGTTTCTGGTTTAAAATTGTTTTAACTAATCTATTTACTAATTGAAAACTAGTTATAAATACACCTTACAAATAAGCAGTTTATTTAATTTTCATTTTTCTGCTAAAAGGTTAACTTCTGACCACAATCTCAATTGATTGAAAGTGATGATGAAGTTGTAGCTAGTAAACAGGCATTCTGTAGAATGTGAACCGGCTCTCAAGGACAGTTGCTGGAACAAATTCTATTAGGCCCAATCCACATCAGTGTCAGCGGCCAGCGTATTTACTGTCAAACAATATTTTATTAGGTCTCTATCACTATAATCAAGCATTGTATTGCTTGGAAGAATACTATTAGTCACACTGTTGATTGTGATGGAACAAGCATGAGGCCCTTGTGATGTTAAGCAGACTAACCTCTGCCTTAAACAGATGCATTTTGTCACAAGTGACAAATTGCACTGCGCCCATCACCCTGAGACATACAGTTGTTTAGTCTCACTCAATTGCCGGTAATTTTACTGCATCTCAAGGACTGCTGCCTGAACTCACTGTTAAGTGCTTGGCGATAGATTGCTTGTGTAACTTTATAGAACATTGTATATTATTGTACACAAGTTTTCTTACACTGGTGTAATTGAGATGAATTTTCTACAACACAATTGGGGTGTCAATAACAATTTTTAGACCAATATTGTAATTACCTAATATCAAACTTATGTATTTATTGTTATTAATTAGATATCATTTGTATGATCACAACATACAGTTGATGTTGAGCAATGATCTAACAACAAAACCTGTCTTTTATACATGAATGGGGAACACAAACCAAATACTGTCTCTATCCTAACAGATGATTCATTGCAACTTCACTGCAACATTTTATATGCAGATTATTTTATTGCTAAAGGATGAATAATAACAAATACTTTTAAAAGTATCCTAAAAAACAAAAAAGAAGTCTTGACTTTAAAAAGAGGTCTTGACTTACCGAGCGCACGATCGAGAGTCTCGATCGTGGGCTCGGTAAGTCAAGACCTCCTGAAGATGCTTCGTTTACAAGCGAAACTAGTCGGGTATTCTTCCGGTTAGGCTGCGTGATGTTTATGACGTCACGTAGATAACAGGAAAATTAGGCGGAATTGTCACTAGATATATAATTTTATGCTTTTTTAAGTGTTTTATTTAAATATTATTTAATGTTTTTTAGGATACTTTTAAAAGTATTTGTTATTATTAAATATGGATTTCCGCAAAGTAACGCCTGAATCTATTCATTACCTAAAGAATGAATACTTGAAGTACGGAACGTAAGCAAGTTAACCATCAATGTGCTTTATCTCAGCGTCACTGCAAGTTCTGCTTAATTGCTTGACTTACCAGTATACTTGTAAAACAAAAGAAAGCAGACCAATAATGACAAAACAGAATTATCCTGAACTCATACTTTAATAAAGTATAAGCTCCAAGAGGCAATATAGGGTTGAGAAAAGTATTCAAATAAAATTTAAGAAAGACATAAAAATTAAACCAGTTGCCAGCTTAACTTTAATTTAAAGATTGTACATAACATAAATATAAAAATAAGGTTCATTGGACAGATGGTCAATGACTACAGCGCAGCACTAGCACTGGAAGCACGACTCCAACTCTTCAATCTCTTAGGGAGAGAAAAGCACAGTTCAATGGACCTCGTCCTACAGCTAGGACTTGATGGTAGTGTATTCATCATACAGTCACTTTGTTAATCACAATTTGTTGCGCACATAACATTATCAGTCTTGACACATTGTCACAACTAGAAAACTATTACTGTGTTGCCATAGTTTTCTTTTTTGGTTTTTTCAACCGTTTCAATCCATTCACACTCGTTTTCAATAGGTTAGAGTATGCAGTAGTGAATTTTTCAACCTCTCTTTGCTCAACAACTGTTGATATCTTTTTGCTTTTTGATTGGGCCCTAATTAAACATTTATATTCAGGGTTTTTAACAGCTGGTGTTCCGTCCCGAGGATGTGGTTTTGTTCGTCCATCATCTGAAATAGTGTAAAACATATAATTATCATTGTTTGAAGGAAATAATATAATAATATTATTTTGCCTTTTTTGTCCAGAACTAACATCTTTTCATGGTCATTGTGATAGATCCAGCTGCTCGAGCTTTCTGGAACAGCTTTGTTAGCTCCACCAAAAACTGAAATAGATACATATATATTTTATTAGTTTTTAACTGAAAAGCAACACGGTAAAAATTTTCACTCAAGTTACAAATGTTTTGAACTTACCTCGTCATTTGACAATAGAACCATTTTTACTACTTTAGCTCAGAATATTGATTACTATTTGGTAAGCTATTATTAGTGAAGTAATTGTCTTACAAGATACATTTTACGATATTTTTTAAAGTCGAAAGAAATTAAATTCTCCTTTCATGAAATCGAGCAAGACAACACGAAGACACGTTGAAAATGACAACTGACATTGATGGAACAGGATGACATTTTATCAGGGACGTGTAATAATTACTTCTAACTCAACCTTCCGTTTCACAACAAAAGCGATTTTATCGATTAAAGCCCTTACCATTCCGTTTCAGAATTACACTTTTGACAGTTAATTAGTATATTTATCGTTACATAAATATTCGAACACATAACCCCTTCTATTCTTAGACGTGACACCTGTAGCAGAGATATGAAGTCGTAAATTCGGTTTGATTTCAGCTTTTGGTGTTCAAGAGTACAAAACTAATTCAAAGAAACAAACCGTTCTGATTTTTATAAGGTGGATATAAATTCATACTGCGGAGGATGGTGTAGAATCGATAACGGAATGTGTTCCACTCATGTTTAATTTTCACATACAAAAAAAACGGTATAACTTTTTTCTAGGCGCGGTGCGTTGCCTTTTAGTATGACAGCGAGAAACACAGTTTAGTCCATTCTCACACGTACGAACGCTACCCGATGTCAATTAGACGCTACTAGGGCAAAACAGCTACTTTGCCCTAGTGATAGATGAAGCTGTTTCACGTACCTATTCTGACGAACGCGAAGGCCTTACCAGCCAATCTAGCTGGACTGCCGAATGCTTTGCATAATCGCCAATCGATTAAACTCTTATAAATGATAAAAAAGGTTACTTACCTACATTCTTTATAATTTCAAGTTTACGTAGGTAGGTACGTACTGTATTGTGTTGCAGCTACTTAAGTATGCCGTATTGTGTTAAACCGCTACCGCGTCGCGCGTTCTTTTGTCGCAAGCCGCCAAAGACCGACTAGGCAGAATAGGTACACAAAACAGCTGTCTATTGTGCCTAGTATAGCAGTTCATTGACTTCGCGTAGCAATCGTGCGTGTGTGTGAATAGAGTAGATACACCGTGTTCGTAGACCGCGGTTGTCCTTGCTATTATTCCCAAAGGCCAACGTGCCACAGCTTAAGCAATAGTAGTAGTAGAGTTTGTGATTTAGTAGAATTCTTCACTAATAAGTACCAACAAGTATAGTAGAAGTAATACAATTGGAGCACGAAATTTCGGCTAGAAATGCCGAGGAGATTTAGGCATCCGACGCCAAATCGGAGGACGTGGGTTTGATTCCCGCCTTGAGCATAAAATTTTGTACTCCAATAATTTGTTAAATATTTCTTACAGGTAGTCCAATAATTAAACATAAATAAAAACTGCTGGTCGGGCCTCGCTAATAAAGGCTATTACATTAGTCTCTCAACGGACAAAAAAAATATTGGAAAAACTACATTCTTAATCGATGTTTTCAGTATTTTTTAACTAAAGAGACGAAATGGTACATTTGTAAGACAAAACCCAATAAAACTCACTGTTTCAATCCACGGTATATTATATTAAAGAATATCTTAAAGGCAAGTACAGACTAGTGCTTCAACAAGTACACTTCGATTATACTCTGAAGACTACCTCACTCAACAGCTCGCAACAGAATGACTCCAATCTCCACAGTGTGACCAGATTTAAATTGGACATTATGCTAGCTGCTCCTTTAAATTCTGCTAACATTATTTTTGATTGATGCCAAAACATTGCTGATGAATGAAGGAAGACCCAATTAAATGAATGTTATGTACATTTTTTTTTATGAGTCTTGAGAGACTTATAGACAACCTATAAGTCTCTCAAGACTCATAGGCAGTCCTAAAATCGAGTTGGAGATAGGGTCTAGCAGAAGACCCTAAATTGGAGATCAAATTATGGTAAAATCGCAGAATTCTGCTAAATCTGGTCACACTGAATCTCCAACTCGATTTTCCACGTGCCCAATATTCCGGAAGTCGGAACGGTTTCTTTCAAAATTATGCATTTAAGAGTTGCCAATTGGGCAATGCTGCCAGCATGCTGGGCACGCTGCCAACTGGGAGTGGGCTGGATCATTTGGACTGCCTATGAGTCTTGAGAGACTTATAGGTTGTCTAAATGCTTTTATTGTAGTAGCTGTAGTGTTGTATATAGTTCATAGTATTTTGTTTAATAAAGGCATAGAGTTGCCAGTATTTCAAACCCAGCTTTTAGAGTTGCAAGTATTTAAAATATAGTAACCATAAGAGTTGCCAGTGTTAAAATATCATTAAAATACCGTGAAATATGCCAATTTTGCATCCAAAGGAAACTTTGAGTTTGCCCCAAGATCAATTTATAAGCATAACTTTGATTTGCAAAAATATCCTTATATTATGACGATATTAATTGATTTTGGTGGAAAATAGGTTATATGTATGTCAATACTAACCATCGTATTTGTTGCTAACTTTGCTAAGTAACTTGTTGGAGCTTGTCGAGTGAGGTGCCTATTTTTACGGGCAAATTTTAGTGCAAATTTAAAAGTAAATTCTGCGGAATCGCGAAAACCCAGGTTAGTTAGTTTAATTTATAACATGTTTTAGTAAATTGATCGTTAAGTACATTAATGGTAGTGTCATTGCGCAAGGTCTTTTAAAACTAAAGTTATGATGATGGGCAAAGTTATCACGTAATGTTCCTACCTACGATTGACAACATTGCCCACCATCAAAAAAAGCTTAGGGTTGGCACATTACCAACGCTTGATTTTTTTTATTTATGGCTACTGCTCATCTGATTTAATTTGAAACATATATTATTTCATTAATAACATTTAAAAATGACATTAGTTATTGGGTACTGAGTAAGTAGTTGCTCCAAATACCTTATAACTTGAACTTTATTAAATTCTTATACTGGTCAGCCCCATAACCTTGTTTGTAGTATGCCTGCCTCCGAACACACAGAATCGCCGATATAAGTTTAAATTAAAAAAAAGAGACAGGTCATGACTGAAGGGATAATTATCATTATAGTCTAATTTTTTTATATATTCCGATTAGGTATTTCAGTTTAGACTATAAGTTGTGAATCAGTGAAATGTAAAAAAAAATTGTTAAAACATCACAATTATATGGGCCAAAAATACAATATGTATTATGAAATGTGGATATTTTTTAATATAACATTTCACTATTATTTGACTATATGCGAATGAAACAAAAAAATATTCTATTTTTATTACTAAACAAAATGTTTGTCTTAATTTAATTTGCCTACCATATATGAATTTCTTAACTTTATCTCTATTAGTAGTACCTAATTATCTTCTTTACCAAAAAGAGTGTTAGTTGTAATACCTATAAAATTTTATTAAATAGGTATATAATTATATGCGTGAAACATTTTTCTTTTTATTTATGTAAACACATATTATTAGTAGAAAGTAATAAGAAACAGAATATTTTTACCATGTACCAACCCTAGCATTTTAAAAATGTGAAATGTGGATTGTATGACAAAGTTAAAATATGTCAGGATAACATTGCCCACTTATTTTCTAAGCAACTTTTCATAGTATCGTTTACATTCCTAAAAAAAACGCCATCTTTACCGAAATTCTATTACTGGTTTTAATGTTAACTGCGTAGAGGACGTATTTACGTCAAAAATCAATATGGGCAAAGTTGTCTAAAAGTCCAGATAATTTTGCCCGCCAATAAAATCGAACAAATATTGAATGTATCGTTGAATAATAGTAAAATTAGTTATACAAACACACATACAAAACCTTATGGTATTAGCTGATGAAGCAAAATACTTGCGTCTCCATAGAAAAAAATAATTAAAATTGTAATTTTATCATAAAAGAGGGCAAAGTTGGATGACAATCAACAGAACTAAAAGAACCCCCAAATACCTACTAATCCTTTACCTACTGTTGGATGCCCACAGCAGTCCATGGAGACGCAGCTCTAAATGTAGAGCTTCTGTTTGAAGAATCTAAAATAATTATAATGGCTGATTGGCATAAATCCTCATTGTCTTCATCGACAGAATTAAAGAAGTAACAATAATTTCACAAATACCAAAATCAGTACTAAGATGTACAAACTCTCCAGGTGTACAAACTCTAGGAGGGGCAGCTGCCTTCCCCGCCCCCACCTCGGTACGTCCATGCATCGCACTTTCATCTTATTTGAATACTGCAACATTTTAGTTACCTAAATCAAATTAATGGAAATAAGTTAACGCTTGAGAAAGTTTTAATTTTTTAAGACGTGACGTGTTTGTCGAGGAATTTCAATTTATTTATATTGTTTTTTTGTACGTGGCAGTAAGTTGGGGCGGGAGCCCGACGGCGGATGTCCGTATTTCTTGAAGCCTGGCTGTATTCTAATAATTTTACAATGACGCGCAGTTTCACTAAGTATATTTAAGTATTTTTTTTTACAGCGGTGTGCTTTTATTGAAAAAATATTACGAACATTAAACAACACTACAGCTACTACAATAAAAGTATTATGACAACCTACTAGTTATTGCAGATTCACAGGCAGTCCAAATGCTCCAGCCCACTACCAGTTATAGGTAGCATACCCAGCATGATGGCAGCATTGCCCAGTTAAATTGCAATACTTATTTGTTGAGCTATATAGGTGCCAGCATTTTGATCACGCGTCGCTTCGACCAAGCGCTCTGATAAGTTTTGGAAAATACGATGAGCTCCCGGTCCCCATGGACTCAACATCTCTACACCAAACGACTCAAATATGTAACCATTACCAAGGTTAGTGTACTTGTGCCGCTTGAGTTGCTCCGCCGAAATAGCCGCGGAACCAGCCCTCACAAAGGGCACCTAAAATGTCAAATTTCAGTGAGTGTTAAATCTTAATTTTGTAAACTGTTACACGGACTAAAGAATATTTATGGGAATTTTATATTATAACGAATATTTCATATTCAAGATGATGAACAAAATTATAATGATAATCGCATAATTATGTTTGAACACTTCGATTGAACTTAGAGACGAATTAAGTCATTTGTGTTGTCTTAATATATAAACGCTGGAGTCTCAAGTATAGAGCGAACAGCAAAGAGGTACCTTTTAGACATATACGCTTCATATTCGATTACATCCTCATCAGACGAGAAAGTGGTCAGTGGTCTTTGATTTCTAAGGGTGACTGGTCTGCCATCCTATTTTTTTCTACAGGGTTAATGGTTCCCTTTCTTTTTCAGTAAAACATTTTTTGGCGGAACTTGATGACTATGTTACTGGCGGACTAGACCAGAATTCTACATCTTATCTACAATTTAGATTATTAAATTATAATATTTTTTACTATCTTAAAATAAAAACTACTAAAGTAAAGCAAACAATACGAATTAACAAGAAAATAGTAGGTACTGATATTAAGTTATTTATATCGGATAAAGTTGTGTTTAATATTAAAACATCGAGCTTCTAATGATCGAAGCATTAAAATGACTAAGAAGTAAAAACACATATCTCAGTAAGTCTTCACTGATCTGATGAAGATGTAGATATATATATATATATATATATATATATATATATACCTACTAAAGCCAGGAATTGAGAGCAAATCGGACGAACACATTCTAGATAACGCTGTGGGAGAACATCAGAACAATTGATTGAACGGGAGCGTTGGGGGGGAGGGATTGTGTATGTTTTGGTAAGCGTGAGGTGAGTGGAGTAGTAGGTATCTATTCTGTGTGCGAGAGTTCACTTACGTTCCACTCTGCTTCCGCACTATTCCGCAGTACATTGAGTTGAGCATACGTATGACTTGTGTTGTGTGATTGTGTGACACAGAATTAAAATTTAGAAGTGTGTTAATTGAAGCCCTATTTACCCAAAACATTCCGGTATGCCGTATCAAGGTAAGCAGTTAAACTATTACGCGGTTTATTTAGGTTATAAGTCGATAAAAAAAACTACTTAATTAGAAGACCGCGCTTTTTTGCTAACTTTAAAATGATGAATGTGTCAGAATATAGGTTAGAATATACTATTACCGACTTCATTTTAAAATAAATACCAGTAGCTAGGTACCTACTACCAATGGAGTATCTTCTCTGCCTCAACATCTTAATGACGCCTAATTACTAAAATATTTAAGTACCTACGACATAATAGATAACTACAGTTTTTCCTTCGCTGCATTCAGTACCTACCTAGGTACTTAGTTACCTAGTAGGTAGAGTATGTTTCTATTTAGGTACTTACCTATTTTTTCTATAAACAGAGCTTACTGTACCTATATGAAATAACTTGTTGGAGTGTTCCACGCTGGTTCAGTTTCAGAAAACACTAAACTCAAATTAAAATTTTGGACGATGTTCTGTTTAGAACACGTTACTTACCAACTTATTATTTTTCATTGTCACAGAGATCGTCCGGTTTTTTATATTATTTTCAACTCATAACTGTGCTAACAGCTATGAAACAAGTTTGCCACCATATTTGAAATTTAAATAAATCTACATAAACATAATAACATTAATAACTAACATGGAGCAAAAGAAATCGGTCATAATAATTTTCGATTAAAAATCGTCCACCTCTTAGTTGAGATTCAGGATGGTTTGAGCGTAGGTTACACGCGTTTGGCGGTCAACTGCAGCTAATAGCTGATGGACTGTCTGCGCTTTTTAGGGGAACATCGAGCGAGTGGCCACACGTTGGACTATTTGTCCAGTTGGTGTCGAACGACCAGGAAATCTGCGACAAAATTCATGCTGCGCCAACACAACCGAATAATTAAAATGGAAACAGTTATTATTCCGCGTTCTAGTGGAGTAGTATAAAGCGATTCATAACTTATCGATTTGTATTCTGCGCTTGTTTACTTCACAAATGTCAAATCCGAATTGACATTTGGCGCCATTTGCAAATATTATAGGGTTTTTCCAAAAGGGTAATTACTTTTGTTTGCCGCACCTTGTATTACGTCGAAATCATCGAAGTAAATGATATTTTAATCTATCATGCATATATAGTTCAACTGGTTGAACTAATACTTAATGGAATTTTTCGGAATAGGTCCAAACATGCATCTAATGTAGAAAGATCATAAAACCATATTTTTGGATTCACCTGTATAAAAAATGTCGAAACTTTTTTAATAGAGAGATCGCGAAAAGATACGAAGACACCGTTTCAGCTTGGGCAATAATGCTTTCGTAGGTACACCTGTCCGGATTTCCTTGTTCTCCTTCCTCTACAGGCCACATTTCTCGACCGATTTTAGTGAACTTTTTTGTGAGCAGGTTCGAACCTGCTCGGTTGATATATGGGGGTTGAAAACCAAAACAGGTTTTCAGTATTTAAAAATAAACGGAATCGATTTCCAACACTGAAAAGCATGAATATCTTGTGGAAGTCAGACCATGCTAATGTGAGGTCGTTGTTTTAAATCAGCACGGTAACGACTATGTAATGGTATTCATGACTTCCAACACTGCTTTTACATTTTTCAGTTTATTGTTCATGAAGCATCAAAAACTTTCTTATTTTGAATGAGATGAAGTGATTGTTTTACATTTGAATCACATAATATGGAAGTAGGTAACTAAAGGAAGTAGGAATGTATGTTGACAGTGGTTAAATACTTGAATGAGTGTTAATAATTTGATGAAAAAGGACGACTACATTACTGTAGTAAGTGGGGTCACAATAACAAATTAAATAGTCGAGCGTCATCGTAGCGTTCAATTATACTTGGTAATGGTAACCTAGCGGCAAGCTCCGGCATCGCACGGGTATTTAATTAACAAATATTAAAAAAAAAAACAATATTTTTGAAAATATTCTATAGCCTATGATCATCAGGGAAAATGTAGAAGAATTTTCAAATCAGTCCAATATTTTTTAAGTTTATTCGTAATTATTTCGCAAAATACATATCTTTCCTCTTTATAAGTAATATTACTAGCTTTGCGACTCCGCCCGTGCCTATGTCGGTTATCGCTAAACCATTAACTAACTAAATTCTATTTTTGCGCAGTTGGATAAAAACTATCCAATGTCATTCCCCGGGTCTCGGACTATTTCCATACAAAAAATTCATCCAAATCGGTCCAGTAGTTTTTAAGTTTATCCGTTGCATACAAAATACAAATCATTCCTCCTTATATACCTATAATATTAATTATTAATTAAAATAATATTACAATATTAATGTAGATGTAGATAAACGTCAATCAAGCCGATGCGAATGAACGAAAACACTGCGTGACTTTAAACAAATATATATTTTTTTAGATCAGACCTATACAAAGGCAGCGATCACCGCTGCTGGCGTCCTAGGAGCAGCGTACGTCGGTTACAAACTTTACCAATCTAAAACAAGAGTACCGAAAGAATGGAAGCAGGTGGGCACTCTGAAAGACCTCTACGTTTACCCGATCAAGTCGATCGGTCCTGTTGTACTGGAGACGGCTGAAGTTACGATCTTGGGATTAAGACTGGGATGGCTCAGGGACAGGTGAGGTCATTAGGGATATACTCTAACTCGTCTTAAATCTTCGATTTCAGATTTATATTTACAACTAGCTTTCCGGGCGCGGCTCCGCCCGCGCGTATGTCGGTTATCGCGCGAAAACATTAACCTCTTTTTGCGCAGTCGGATAAAAACTATCCTATGTTTTTTCCCGGGTCTCAAACTATCTCCATACCAAATTTCATTCAAATCGGTCCAGTAGTTTTGGCGTGAAAGCGTAACAGACAGACAGACAGACAGACAGACAGAGTTACTTTCGCATTTATAATATTAGTACTGATTTAGATAAGGTTTTTTTTTCAGAAATTAGGATTGGCCCATGCGTTAGTTTCTTAATGCCTATGCGTGACTTGATTCGCGTTGCATAATAGTAGTAAGTAATAGCGTACTAACCAGACTGTCGTTCAAGTTAAATACACAGGACCCAGTGATATTTTAATAATTTTATTTCAATAATATAATGTTATTGTGACGGAAAAAGCTCACAAGGCCCACCTGATGTTAAGCGGACTAGCCTTTGCCTATAACAGATAAAAGAACCTATGCCTATGCTTACTGATCACAAGTCACGAATTGCACTGCGCCCGAGACATAGTTGTTAAGTCTCATGTGCCTGTAATTTGTAGTTAAAGTTAAAATCACAGAAAAGAGAAAGCAATTTATATCTCTATGGTTAAAATAAATTCATAAAAAATGAGCTGTTTTACGAAATAAAAACTTTGATGAATGAATCGACATCTGTCAGCGTGCTCGTGGTGGACATTTGCCAGATATAATTTTTCATTCATAATTGCCAAACTTTTCCCTTCATAATACAATTAAAATTGGAATCTGAATATGTAGAGCATATGTATGATACGGAGAGCTCAAGCTGTTATTTTAAATCCACTAACACAATAGATCTAGATTAAAAGTTATCCGTTAAAGTTGTCGGCCGTAGAGAGGTGTAGAGCAAAAAGTGGGTGTTAACTAACGTCTGTCGGCTAACACCCACTTTTTCAGCACCGTGGTTGTTTTGATCCACGGGCGGCTGTGGTTAAGTAGGTAGGAATTGAAATGATCCGCACGATAGCAGCAGTAGAACTACTTGTAAACGAGTTCGTCCGGAGAAGTATCTTGCCTTGCCACCATACCCTTCCCTACCGCCATGCGCCGAGTACCTAATGTTCGCATTTTATTACCGAAATAATACGAGACAACTCACGAGAATAAGTCAGATAGCTCCGACTATAGCTTCAACTATATACATCTGGTAGTCTTTTTCGAGGAGAGTTCGGGACGCCCGCGTTGACGTCTCGCTCAGCACAACAATGTTCGCATTGCCGTGTTCCAGTAGAAATAAATAAGTTACGTATTTATGTTTCCCTTGCCGTGATTTTTCCAGGGTTTTGATGGTAATTGACGACAAAAACAACTTCATTACGGCGCGAGTGTACCCTGAATTGCTGACGGTGCATCCCTCTATGAAGAGCTCTATTCTTACGTTAAAGCACCCGAATACTGAACCTTTGGTCGTCAATTTAGCTGAGGTACGTAAGTATAAGAACCATAATAAACTTTATTACGGGCAAACTATAATCAGTTTATTTTAAAATTTTCAAATTCCATTATTACGACGAAAACACTACCTATAAAGTAAACACTCATTAAGCGGTCAAAATTGTCCTCGTTTCCGCAAACTCATTATGCGGACATATTTGTCCTGTAATGGCAACCGTGCTTCCGTACTTTAGTTTTTTTCGTATTAAAGCTTTTCCGCAGGTTTTTCGTCGTTATAATGTTTAAGACAAAGTGAGTCTAATATATTTTTATGCTATAAATGTAAGAAACCCTTCATGGATCGAACCATGGAACAAGGATTTTTGTGTCGAAAATTGACTTTTTTTTTTCTTTGTTTATTTTAGTTTGGCAGGGCTATTCATGCAAAGATTATTCAATACCCAATATACCCATAGAATGCACAAGATAAAAGGTCTCAGACTAAGTATAGGTATACTTAGTCTGAGTAAAAGGTAGTATTTCTGCAAAGAGTATGTCAGGGTCAAAATCATAAGCAAAGAAAAATGATGATATAATCTGTTGGTTAATGATGATATAATCAGTTGTAACCAAACCAAGATGCTTCAACGGTAGCGTGTTTGGCGGGAACTAGACTTATCAAGGGTAATTTACGCAGTTTTATATACAAAACCACATTACATGCAACATAAAGAAATAAAACGTAGTTTTTAGTTATGTTACTTCTTATTTCAAGAAAAACGGCATAGTATTTCCGAAGTAATTAAAGTTTTCCCTAAAAATCGTTTTTTCGCGTGTTTTTGGCCATTATTTAAATGTCAATTTGTGTTGAGTAAGAGGGGTCAAGGGGTGACATAAAAGATCGCATAATTTTCGTTACAGGCTTTCCATTTCGGCTATGGAAACTGGTATCAGGGGCGCTAATGTTGTGCTTATATTAATTTTCCGAGACCGGTAGCCAAAATGGAAAGGCGCTTGTAGTGTACACCTTGATCTATACCCGCATAAGGCGGACGCTTTGCGCTCTAAAAGATTAGATGTTATCAAACATTGCTAAACTGTTACCTATAATTAAAAATAAATTGACGTAAGTAATAATATAATACGCTGTTTCCAATTTTCACATAAACAGGTGATCGAGTCAGAAATAAAACCAGAACCTGCGACCGTATGGGGAGTGGAAGTTCCAGTTTATGATTGTGGATGGGAAGCCAGGGAATGGATCACCAAGTGAGAAGCTATTTTCGTAAATTATTAAGAAAATGCGTAGATACCTAAGTACTTTGCCACAAAGCAAATACATGTAATTTTTTATCAGCAGGTATAGGTGTCAGGGCGATAAACCTTTCAAGTTTTCTATGTTCCGAATAGCAAGTATATGTATATACACTTGATATTCGGCATATATACCAAGCGTGGAGAACTTATGTGCAGTAGTGGAAATTTTGCGTCGGTCCCAGTTTTTGTCTTCGGATGGCAGTCGTTACAGCATGTTGGTAGGGAATTTTGCAAATGCCCGACTGGCTACCCACCCTCAAGTAGAAAATCTGTCGCCAAACACTTTAACGGTGTGTTCCGGCAACTTTCCTTGAGAGCCAGTAATTCTAGGTTACAACATATTCTACCACATCATCACTTACCATCAGCTGAGATAGGGGTTAAAAAGCTAGCCTAAGCTATAAAAAAATAGTAAAAAAAGGTATTGCACCTTCCCATAGCAAGATCCTGCTATAGATCGCTTATTTGATCAACAAACGTGCAGCCCTCAATAAGTATTATGCAAACAAGTCGTATTCACAGAGACACACATAGTCCATATAATGATAATTATTATATATAAGGAAGTGGCATTTTCGGTCACTCATTGACTAAACATGAAAACTCGAAAACCACTTCACCTATGATAAAAAATTTGGTAAGTAGACAGTTTATAGGTATAATATAGGGGACGTCAGCTAAGAACGGAATTTTCGACAGAGCCGAATGAGGGGGTCAAATTATGGGCCTCAATGTTTGTATGTTTTTGAAGGAGTAGAAAATTTCGCAGATTTGTTGTTTATAGGCAAGAGACCTTAGGTAAGAACGGATTTGAGGGCCGAATTAAGAGAGATTAAACTCGGTAGTTTATAGGTTAGCTTAGAACGGATTTTGCAATATGAGAGAATTAAAAGGATTTAAATTGGGGCTAACATTTTGTATGAAGTCCTTGGTTTTGAAGTTAGAAGTATGAAAATTAGTAGGAAGTTTCGTGACTTCTTCGTATTCTTATTCTATTTGGGGGCGATATGTCCTGCACTGACGTCCAGCTTGGGGTGTTTGGCGTCCCGCTTGGGGTGTTCGTAACTGATAATAAAAAATAAAAAACTGTCTTCACTAAACAAAAACATAAATAGCAGTAAAGTAGCAATATCAAATAGACTTTTGGCAAGAGTGGACTGTATTACGTAGACCTACTTACTTAATTAGGTTAGCTCAATGTGCCGCTAGAGAAGCCACTAGGTATTATTGTAATAATGAAATTAAATTCGAGTTTGATTACGAAACTTGCGCAGCCGCTCCTTGGCATCGTAAACTCACTATCGAACTTATCAACAGAAAAATATAGATAAACAATAAACTCATCTCATTTTAAACAGCATTGTTGACCTACGTTATCAGACCGAAATAAACTTTACCCAGCTGTAATTGTATGTTGAAACAAATAACGTTGAGAAATTGTAACTTGTTACTGACGAACTAGGTACTTACTCGTTATTACGAGTATATACAAATGAGTGACGAACTACGTTAAGGTTTGTATTTTTCTGTACCTACATATCAAAATTATTGCTAGGTTTAAAGAAAATTTAATCGATTTGAAATAACATTTTAGTCGCCATATTATTATACAGAAACAAATTTCAATTATTACATGAAAGGGTTTACAATATGTAGGTGCCAACATTTTGTTGTAAGTATAACTTTTATATAGTACCTAGTACATATATAAAAATATTGTATAGGTACTCCTGTATATTTTTTATAAGTATAGGAAAAATACTACTATTCTGTTTTATTCCTTTAGTTTTATATTTTTATATTTTAATACTTTGGTGTAAGATTTATAAAAAAAAAATTAGTTTTTTTTGTCTTCGGTATCTGTATGTAAATTCGCGTATTACGTGACAAGTAGGTACCTACATGACCTCTACATATTTTCATGGAATTTGATATAGCTACCCGTATGATAGTGTGCCTTAACTTGAGGCAAAACTAAAACATTCAGTAAGTAATACGACCGCGTTGGCGTTGGCTTATAAGAACCGGGCGGATACACTCATTTATATAAAAAAAAAAAAAAAAAAATATTTATTTATTGCCTTCAAAAATTACTAATTACTAATTTAACAAAATTAAATAATTAATAATTAAATATATTTTTTTTTCTTATTACATTTGCAGATTCCTCAATCGCCCCGGCAAGAAGTTCCGGTTGGTGTACTACGCTTCTCACAAATCACGCTCGATAAGGAACCACATACACTTTTCAAAATATAAGTTTACTCCCAATGATACAGTAAGTAATATCAGTTTTACAATCATGATTATATTGTAATACTGTGGTAATATCGAGCAGTACCTTCTCACTCTAAACCAGGGTTTTTTAAAGTGGGGTCCATGGACCCCTTAGGGGTCCGTAGCATGTGTGACAGGGGTCCGCAGTAGCTTAGTTAACCCTTAACATATTCGTTTGTTTGACCACTCGAAGACAGTTCGACAATTTAATGTGCACACTGAGTCTAAGCAACAGCATCCTTCTCATTAAAGTAGTTTAGATTGAATTTCATTAAGTATAAAAAAAAATTTAAGCAAAGTACCAAAAAAGCGTTTAGTAAGGAAGTGAAAGGCTTTGTTTTCTCTTCCTTAAATATTCATCGAGAGGGGTCCGAGGAAATTTTGAAATTCTGACAGTGGTCCATGACTGCAAGAAGTTTGAGACTAAACTATAGGATAGATTAAAATGGAACCAGATTCCGGGCCAACATTTGACCACCCGTATCGCAAACCATCAGCTGAGATCGTGGTGAAAGTCTAACTCATCGATAATAAAAATAATGCTCAATAGGGTAATCTTTAAAAGACCGTAAGACTTTTCCTGATGCAGAGATCTAAGTGTTAGTGGTGTAAGGTTGGTGTATTCGTCATATTATAAATACCAAATGTTCTAACTCGGTGAAATATTGCTTACTGTTCTTGATTTATCTGTGCTTCTGCAGTTTTCCGTTCAATTAATTGTATCATAATGTTAAAATTAGAAATTTTATAATAAACTATTCTGCCAGTAGGGTATTTTTCAAATATACGCCAAACTAGCAACCATCCTCAAGTAGAAGATCGTTAAGCACCTAACGGTGAGTTCCGGCAGCTGTCATTGAGAGCCAGTAATTTTAGGTTAGCCTGAACAACATCTTCGAGCACAACATTCGCAAAATGGCCTTCTACCCTGCGGTGAAGATCAAGTGCGCGGAGGCAATCGAACCATGGAACTGCGGCAGTCCATAGCTATTACCTATTGGGAGCTATCATTGCTTCAAAAAACTTCGCTTGAGGAGTTCTTCGCCTGTTGCAGGGCGCCCTCCCCGACGAAGTATCCTTCAACTTGATCAACGAGGCATCGGTGGAGGACCTGAACACCCGGTTGAAGGAGAGTCAGGTGACACACCGCAACTTTAGACCTAACTTCGTGCTGAAAGGAGCTCAGCCCTACGAGGAAGACAATTGGAAGTTTGTCAAAATCGGCGACCACATCTTTGAAATCATTAAGCCTTGTGGCAGGTAAGTTCTTTTATTTAATACACTCTTTCATTCTATTTATATATCAGACTTTTTTACCCTCGTAGAGTCGGACTTGAAGTTCCCTTCTCCCAAATATCTTCTAGAGAGTAAAAAAAAAGGCGACGAGGTAATAATACCAGGTGGACAGGTGGGCAGCGGCGCCTCTTGAAGAAGTGCGATTTTCAAGACGCCTGCCAAGCGTGAGGATTATGGCAAATGCCCTCTTATGGAGCCTTTGTTCCACGGTGGACATTATGGCTGTCGATGATGATGATGAATCTCTTTCTATTCATTTTAGAAAGACTTATGTCCTTGCAGAACGTGTGAATGGAAACCACCTAAAACGCAAAATCACTAAAATCAGAAATAACAGCAAAAATTTTAAGCTGTTATTTCTTATTATGGCGAGCGTAAATGTTATTTTTTTCCATATAAATACGATATTAAATCTTTGAAAATTCTTGCGTTGCCAGCATCTGAATGTATAATCCACTCCAAAAACAGAATATCTGTTGATTATTACCTACGACTTCTTTCGGAGAAATATAAGTGACTGAATATATTTCAGATGCTTGCTGACTACCATCGACCCGGAGACAGGAATTCGTGATATCAAGAGTGAGCCGTTGGAAACCCTCAAAAGGTAACTTATCACTCCATATCAGTTCACACTAATATCGGTAGAGCTGGTGAGGTCAAAAGTGGAAACACTAGTCCTTTGAACAAAATTATTACAACCACTAAGAGTTGGAAATGGCCCTTGCTTCTGGTTCGTCACTACCTATTTTTGTTTAATTTGGTCTCACGGTCTGCAGTTATTCCGTATAATATTCTGTATTAATCCCGAAGGATCCCGAACGATAAAAACAGTCTATCTGTTACACATGAGGCAAAAACTATAGACCAAGTATGTTCTGCGATTGCTTGGATTGATTTGATTGAGTTATGATACATTTTAACTTTTCTTTGGATAACATAAAACATGTATGGGTATAGTAAAAGTGTTGAGTTTGGCCCTGAAACGACATCCTCTGTCTTTTGGAGATTTCGCAAAATCTTAAAATTGAGTATCGATAACCCAGCGCTCTCATTCACTGTACTTTATGCAATGTACTTTTTGTTTCAGCTACCGTCAAATCGTAGACCCTGCAGAACGTAAGGCGAACGGCAGTGCTCCTCGCATGGGGCTCCAGATGGCGCTGCGGAGCGCTCCGGGGGGCTTCGTCTCGCTCGAGGATCCTATATATGTCGCCTAAGCTACGAAAAACTAAGCAGCCAGAAAGTGCAATATCGATATAAAAATATAAAAAGTGGTCTAGAATTCTTAGTTCTACGTATCGCATTTACAACAAAGTGAGCGGTTGTTCTTCAGTTCAATCTACATCGACATAACAACACATGAGCTTTCAGATTTAAAGAAAATAAGTATATACAAAGTTACTTTATGAATTAAAAATGTAAGAGTGAGACGAATAACAAATCTTTGCTAGAACAACTGTTCATGACAAAGGTGAGATCTGTTGCTAAAAAGATTAAATGCCACAACAAACTTAAATAGAACATGAATTATCTTTGAGCGGTTTGACAGCAATTGTGCGTGCATCACGAGCTTCTATGATCGAAGGTGTCAGAAGAACTCAGATATTCTAGAACACTCAGTTTGGGTCTGGATCCTTAAAGATCAATTTTTATTACAAACTAGTTCCGGGCGCGGCTCCGCCCGCGCGTAATTCGGTTATCGCGCAAAAACATTAACCTATATTTGCGCAGTGGGATAAAAACTATCCTATGTTTTTTCCCGGGTCTCAAACTATTTCCATTCCACATTTCATTCAAATCGGAGTTACTTTCGCATTTATAATATTAGTACTGATAGAAACAATTTCCAGTTAGACCCGTTCAAAATGATAAATTATCTAATAAGGGTGGTCATAAAACCTTTAATTCAACCTTAGGAATGTACCTCGAATTTGTTTAAAAAACATTAATCCAGATAAATGACTTCATACTAATACTTTTTATATAGAAACATTTACAAGTTTTTTAATCTTTCGCTATTGCAAAGAATTGACTAAGAACCTGGAATGAACTAAGATATCAGCACAAAACAGGAACGAATGCCGTTATTATAACATTAAAGTAGCCTCTTGGCTAGGCTCTGAAGCTTGGAAGTTACACTGACCGTTTTTCTGCAGATTTACTTGTAATTTTTTAAGCTTTTGTTGATTTTTCTTCTATTTTATTTCTTTTTAAACTGTTGTAATGTTCGTAATGTAAAAACAATAAGATTGATATATGATTTATAAGCCTACATAAGAAATAAATATCTACTAAATTAACTATGAGTGCTTCATTTCAATAATGTCAATGAAAATGATGATTGCATGGTGGCGGGTATTTAGCATGGTGCGAGTGCTTGCTTGGCTAGCTACCATACTCAAGTTGAATATCTACCGCCAAGCGCCTAGCGGAGTATTCTAGCAGCTATCCTTTAAAGACAGCCATTGTAGATTAAGGCTGTTTACCATCCTGGACCACATAAAGGTAATGTGTAGGTCTCAAAGGGCAATATATTCGTCTACCACCGTCTACCTCTTCCTTAGTTTCTGTCCATCCAAAGGTTGTCTGGAAGAAATCGCTACAAAGCGATAAGACCGCCCATTGTACTACCATAGAAAATTAGTCCTAATAAGTGTGATTTACTTCTACTTTGGTAAACAGTAAAAATAAATTGTATTGTAAATTATATTATGTAAGAAAAGGATATTTAAGATATGTATTATGGTGGAAACTCAAGTCAGTGGTGAGAAATTCAAAATTTTAACATATTTTTAACGATGTAGGTTTTGTAACTATTTAACAAGATCATGGTATTCACACGTTAACAATAACAATGCTCGTATTATGTTGTATAGTTATTCGACACCAATGCACATTATTCCATATATTTCCCCTAAAACCGTCAATAATATTTTTTTTTAAATACAGTCGAAATGAGAACCTCCTCCTTTTTTGGAAGTCGGTTAAAAGGATAAGATATTTAAAAAAAACTTTCTCCGTATCTCGCGTTTGACGGTATCAAGTACAATAGCTAGACGTCCTAGCAAAAAAAAAATATTTTTCGTCATAGAATATACAGAACAGCAAAGTATATGTACTAAAAACTAACGTGAGTTGACATACTTATTAACTACGTATACCGGCTAGAACTCACGGTGTTTAGTCGTTATCTCCGACCGGTGTTCGAGCGGTAAAGACGCTCATTCTCAAGGAATGCGGGCAGCTTCGAGGGCCGCTAGACGCGCACTGCGGGCGGCTGCTCGCAACGCCCTCTGCGAAACTTGAGGAACGGCGGGCAGCAATGGCATCGCAGGCGTGGTAGGGGCGCGTACGTCACTGTCACTACTTCACTGCACTCGTCAAAAGTATGTGTAGGGTCTTCGCACACTATTGCAATTACGTCTGATTCGCGGGTAAACAGTTTAGCACTGGTCGAGGCACAATTAAGCACGGGTTTCCACGCAGAAGGTAGATTCCAGCCACCGTCCCTATTAAAATTTGGATGACGGTTTATTTCAATAGCCTCACGTACTTTCCGCGGCACAAAATACTTTTCTCTCGCTAGTACGGATGCTTTATCAAACCGTATGAAATGTTTCGTATCCTTAATTAGGGCGTGCTCGGCTATTGCGGATTTCTCGACTTCAAGGTCCTTAATACACCTGACATGCTCCGTCAACCTTGTAGCGATGTTTCGTCGTGTTTCTCCGATATAGGACTTTCCACAATCACACGGCACTTTATATACCCCAGGCCCGGCAAGTGGTTCTCTGTCTTTCGGTGAACGTAGCATTTGTCGGAGTTGTCCTTGTGATCGAAAAATCGCCTTAATTGAGTACCTCCGTTTCATCAGGTATCCGATTTTATCCGTTATTCCTTTGATGTAAGGTAGATACACCGGCGATCTGTTGACCGTGGTAGGTCGCATGCGTTCAGTTCCACTCACAAGTCGAGAACATTGGCGCCAATTATAACCGTTATTCTCTAGTTTCGCTATTCCTCAAGCTAGATTCGCTATTCCTCAAGCTAGATTCGCTATTCCTCAAGTTTCGCAGAGGGCGTTGCGAGCAGCCGCTCGCAGTGCGCGTCTAGCGGCCCTCGAAGCTGCCCGCATTCCTTGAGAATGAGCGTCTTTACTGCTCGGACACCGGTCGGAGATAACGACTAAACACCGTGAGTTCTAGCCGGTATACGTAGTTAATATATATGTACTAAATTAAAGATCAGGATTTATTAAAAAATATTTATTACTTATCAAATTAAATGCGTACGATTTGCGCAGCGAGTGCCAAGTGTTCTTTATCTGCGGAGACCAAGAGTCTAGCGAACGTGCCGCCGCCGGTGCCCTTCGTCAAATGCTCCGGGTTCACCACCACGCATCCATTCACCTCCTGTAACAAACAAGAAATGTTTCATGTTTGTTATCAAATTAAGAAATATAAAAGGGTTGCGACATCATTGCGAGGGTTAAGTTTTTGAAAAAAGCACTTTTTTCGATCAGATAAAGTCAAGTAGTCTGGGTGATGGCCGCGGACACGCCCTATGACGGTTAAAGAAACACATTTGATTTTGACATTGGAGCACAAGATTTCGACTCGAATGTGTGTATCCAGGTTGCCGGCCAATTAGGCATCGGGCGCGAAATCAAAGACGCGGGTTCGATTTTCGTCCGGGACTAACTTTTTGAGCTCCATTTAATTGTATATATGATTTTTTTCTTAGCACTATTGCGTGCTTGTTATCATATTTAGAAACATGATTAAAAAATGTGTTTACTGTTGGCGAATGTTCTTGTAAAAGGAGTGTCATGGCAATGTAGTAACTTCCCTGCAGTGGCGAAGCGTGGATATTTTCCAAAAAGTCTGCCTAAAGCACCACGTCAAGTGGGAGTCGGACACAGGTTTCCGCACCAACAAACAATTTACTGTCTAATCGAATTCGTTTTCAAAGAGTTCGGGATTCTTAGCGGGAGTACACCTCGCACTTAATTATTTTTATGACTTCTTCATGGCAAGTTTGATGCCTGTTTAAATTGCCGTTTTTGCCGAAAACAAAATTTGTTGAAAAAAATATGTAAGTATCAACCTATTGTTTGGCGACTTCCCCTACATGTATGTTATTATTATTTTTTCAGACAGATGGACAGCGATGGCTTAGGATAGAGCCTTAAGA
Organism: Plagodis dolabraria; assembly: GCA_963854805.1. Classification (NCBI taxonomy): domain Eukaryota; kingdom Metazoa; phylum Arthropoda; class Insecta; order Lepidoptera; family Geometridae; genus Plagodis; species Plagodis dolabraria. The sequence continues at coordinate 12,085,812 of OY978459.1, read as the reverse complement.
GATAATGTTTTTTATAAGGAATCCTAAAAAGTTCACAAAATAATTGATAATGAGGAAAATCTGAAACAATTGCGATTTATGTATGCCCCTTATGTATAAAATATATTCTCAGCACACTCCATTTAATTCAATACGAACTTTTCGGTACACAAATTATTTAATATACCCATGTAATATATAACAAATGTTTATCTAATTTTAAACAATTTAGAAAAACAACATTTGAGCCGCCGCGCCGGGTACAGGAGGTAGTACTTTTGAACTTATTAATAACAAGCTGGCGCGGCTCCGCCGCAAAAACATCTATCTCTTTTTTCGCAGTTGGATAAAAACTATCCTATGTTTTTTCCCGGGTCACAAACTATTTCCATACCAAATTTCATTCAAATCGGTCCAGTAGTTTTGGCGTGAAAGCGTAACAGACAGACAGAGTTACTTTCGCATTTATAATATTAAGTACTGAAGTACTGATGGCGTTACCTTGACAAAGTAGCGGAAGTTGGAGGGCAGCACCAATACATGCGGAGTACACGAGAGCTGAGCGTGCTGAGCACACAGCGCGCCGTCTACTGCGAGGCTTGGAGCCGCCGGGTACAGCGGGTAGTACGTTTGTTGAGATAACACGTGGTTCGCCAGTCTTGACAGTTTGTCGCCGCCCATACCCCTGACAAAGTATTAATCGCAATGTTAATTTATTATGATGATGATACGCTTATTTTCTGCATTCAAACGCTGTTTTATAGAAGACTAGCTTTCCGGGCGCGGCTCCGCTCGCGCGTATGTCGGTTATCGCGCGAAAACATGAACCTCTTTTTGCACAGTCGGATAAAAACTATCCTATGTTTTTTCCCGGGTCTCAAACTATCTCCATACCAAATTTCATTCAAATCGGTCCAGTAGTTTTGGCGTGAAAGCGTAACAGACAGACAGACAGACAGACAGACAGAGTTACTTTCGCATTTATAATATTAGTACTGATGACAAAGTTTATTTGAAGCATGTATGCCTATAGTTTAATTAATACGAGTCTAGCGTGTTATATACAGGAGAAATCAGCAACCAGCAATCACTCAAAGTCAGTCTGCTGAAGATCACTGAAGAAGCACTCGCGTGGATTCTGGAGGCCTAACGAAAAATTTCAAATAACCTTGAAACTGGCCGGAAAAAACATTTTCAACCATTCACTAACAAGCGAGAAAGTGGTAGGCTAGTCTGTCAACAGTAAAATAAGATCAGAATGAGATCAGAAAATTGAGATTCAGTCTTCAACATTATTTTGATATTTGCTTTACAGAATAAGTGGAGCCCTGGCTTTTTATTTTTATTGAATGGCCGGAATAATGGGCATAACTCTTATGAAGAGGTTTATTTTTCATCCTGGTTCATAAGCTCAACATATACTAAGGCTACGAGTACATAAATTCCATTATTCGGGCGAACCGAAACTGCTTGGCTCACCAATATATTTTTTTTGCCAACGCGGACTAGCTATAGAAGAGTTGATAAATTAACTATAGGTAAATGTTGAGGTCTTGGAATTAAAAATTAAACTATTTTGGAATTTGTAGCTTGGTCTGAGGTGGTTGGCATCATGTGATACGCGAGCTTTGGGATATATTCTGGACAAGATCTTACAACATTATTTTTTTGTGATTGTGACGGAACAAGCACGAGGCCCAACTGATGTTAAGCGGATTAACCACTGCCTATAACAGATGCACTTAAGTCATGTGACGAATTGCACTGCGTCCGTCACATTGACACAGTTTTCAAGTCTGTAATTTTGTGCCTGTAATTTCTGTGGCTCTCAAGGACTGCTGCCGAAACACTGTAAAGTGCTTGGCGGCAGATTTTCTGCTGAGGGTGGTAGCTAGCAGGACGGGCATTCGCAAAATGGCCTTCCACCATGCGGTGAAGCACAAGCCGTCGGTGGGGATCGAACCAGGGACGGCAGTCCATAGCTATAACCACTCAGCCATCATTTCTTCATAAATATTATCTTCATTAATTTCTTTTAATAATTGTGCAAGCGATATAAATGTTTATGGTAAACATATTTTTCAACATTGTTGTGACTTAATTATGTTTGTTAGTATTAAAAAAAATCAAGATATGAGTAATATTCTTTTCATACCGCAAATTCCATGATTACCAAAACTAGCTACAAAAGTGAAACAACTACCTAATTTTTGAGTTTTGCCGTGCTGGTGACTTATTTCAATGTTGACAAATCAAAGCTAATAGTTACGTTGAAATCTCCTCTTGGCTGATGTGCATAAGAACGTCCGTGCTTGTGAGCCCGATGAGCACGCCGCTGATGTTCAAGGTGCACGGATCTGGCACGAAGTGCACGTTGGCGTGCTTTCGACGGCTGTGGTACGGCGGGGTCGGGTAAATGTTCACGTGGAATGCATCCTTTATGTTTGATACTATGTAGATCTTTGTATATGGACTGAAACATAGAATAAAGGTACATTTAGATGCGAGCTGGGTGCAGTCCGGGTCTAAGGTAAAGGGCGAGAGCATCCCCTCCCACTACCCGCTTCAGACACTTGTAGTGTATGCTGTCAACAACGTTTATCGTATGGTTATCTATCCCATAAGACTCGAAATGTGTCCGAGTATCAATTTGCTCGACCCAGTATCGAACCCAGTCTCAAGATTCCAAAGCAGTGCTTTTATATGACAGTGTTAAACTCCGGAATCTATGTTCTTAAGTTTTACTAAACTTTCTACTATAATATTTGTAAGCTCAATCCAAGGACCCAGTCATGGCGATTTTTAAGGTAAATTAGATTATTTTTGAAATGAAATTCTCGTGAGTTTCACACATATTTAAATATTATAAATAAAACCGGCAAAAACACTCACGTTGGGGATCGAATACGGGCACTGCCCGTCGGGAGCTCGCAGACGCAGCTGTGCACTCGCCCTGATGATGAGTATCTGATATACTCGAAACCCGGGTCGACGTATTCGATCCCCAACGTGAGTGTTTTTGCCGGTTTTATTTATAATATTTAAATTAGATTAAATTAGAGGATGTGTGTGAAGTGAAATAAAAATTATTACTCACCATATTGTATTTAATTCGCCTAAACTATCAATCAACTTGTCAAAGAACGATCTGAAAGTCTCGGCCATGGTGTTGTCCTTTACTTTGGCATGGTCACTGTCTAAAAATGGCCCAGTCATGATGACCACATGAGGTTTGTTAGTGCTTATGTAAGCGACCAAGTCTTTGAGTGGCTCGTAAGCCATGTTGTCTGATGTTGTGTAAGGCCCGGCTGCAATCACCATTGACATTGTGCCTGGAGAATTAAACATTATTTTATTGGATAGAAATAGTTTAAAAGTACTTATGTTACATATGTTTAAAAGTACTTATGTTACTTAGGTACAGAAAACAATATGATAACAAAAAATTAATTAGCCTAATTATCGATTCAATGTGTGTGTGCTGGGTCCATAGCATTGCTCAGGCCCAAGTTATGCCTGAGCCTTGTAACCCAGAAGAGGCAGGGCACTTAGGCGATATCATGAATGCTCCCCAAGAAGCTCTGATTCCGCCTAGCTAAAATTAATAAAATCCTACTAATGCTGCTTTAGTTAGGCGTTCAGAATGCAAGTCCACCATTGGTATTACAAAACGCGTTGAATCAAACTAAGTTCCACTTTAGTGTCCATGACTACTCTATCTCTATATATATATATATATATATATATATATAACGTGTATATTAATTCATCAACAATACTGCGGGGGATGGTGTAGAATCGATAACTGAATGTGATCCACTCATAATTAATTTTCACATAAACAAAATTAATACTAACTATTGCCTAAGCTGTGGCGCGTTGACTTTGAGAATGATACCGACGACAACACTCGCGGCCGCCGTGGACTAGACTCACACATACACACACGTTCTAGGTATTCTAACGCATTGCAAGGGCAATGAACTCCGTAGGTATACCTACCGAGTTCATTGCCCTTGCAATGCGTAGGTATACCTACCGAGTTCATTGCCCTCGCAATGCGTTAGAATACCTACCGAGTTCATTGCCCTCGCAATGCGTAGGTATACCTACCGAGTTCATTGCCCTCGCAATGCGTTAGAATACCTAGAACGTGTGTGTATGTGTGAGTCTTGTCCACGGCGGCCGCGAGTGTTGTCGTCGCTATCATTCTCAAAGTTAACGCGCCACAGCTTAGGCAATAGTTAGTATTAATTTTGTTTATGTGAAAATTAATTATGAGTGGATCACATTCAGTTATCGATTCTACACCATCCCCCGCAGTATTGTTGATGAATTAATATACACGTTATATATAATGCTATATTATTGTACTCAGATATGAAAGTTAAATAATGTTTGTACAACAATAAATTAATTTCACTTCAAATGTCATTGTGAATAGTGCAATTTCACAGATCACCTAACAGTTTACAACACAGTTACATTAACCCCGCATCTCTTACTAGATTGCGATTGCCCCCCTCACCCTCATAAGCATGCACGTCTCGCTAGCGACCACCCTCAAGTAGAAAATTTGTCGCCAAGCATCTAACGGTGTGTTCGGCAGCTGTCCTTGAGAGCCAGTAATTGTAGGTTTATTAAGCCTTCGACCACATCATCACAGAACATCGGGTGAGATTGTGGTCAAAGGCATAAATAAATAAATAATTGTGTGAAAGGGTCTTTAAAATTTCGCGATTAGCTGCAATTTGTTCATGACAGTGAAAGCTCTGAACGCGTTAAGTTGAGCTTAACGTCGTTTGGAGTTGGGTTCAGCCTGAACTCGTTACCTTTATATATATAGTTGTACAATACAAACAGAAGTATATAGATAGACAATACATTCAGTCAAACGCGTGAAGTAGGATATCAAGCTAACCTGTCAAGGTGTTCATCATATCAGTTGTATGGTCGGGCTGAGGTAGCGCAGCGTCGCACAGCACTTCGCGCGCTACGAACCGATCCCCGCGAGGGTTCACGCCGCGCATCACCACCACTTGTCCCGGGAACAGGGAATACTGCTGCACACTGTAGGAATGGAACACTATAAATATCAATAATGTTTAAATATTACAAGGAAACGAAAAAAATAACTTATAAACTTCGTTATAATTTTGTGAGCTTTTTATTCTTATCCTATTTGGGGGCGACATGTCCTGCACCAACGTCCTTCTTGGGGTGTTTTTTGATCTTATGCAAAAAACACTTGCAATAGACTCTGCTTAAGAAATACACACACTGTGGGTTCAAAATACCAAATTATGCTTAAACATTTTAAAAGTAGTGTATAGAATCAGCCGGTTTGACCACTGTTAATCACCTCTCCCATTATAGAAGAGCCATAATCCCCACTCTTGGTACGTCTTGGGGATCGCAGTGTAAGATAGCAACATCTCACAAACCACTGCTGTCCACCTTAGGTTATTTTACCTTTAGTCGCCTTTTTCGACAACCACGGGAACAGATGGAGCCTTTCAATGAGAAATGCTTGAAGCAAAATATGTAAATAAAAGTAAAGTATCATTGTACATCGTGAAGCAAAAGCTTGCTATATCTGACGCCATTCTCTTAACGGTTTCTTTAAGTTGCTGTCCATGAGAGACATCATGGACCCACTTCTCAATGGGACTGATATAAGCTGTTATGCCGATCCATATTTCCACAAGTTCATTCATATTGAGAGTCATTACAACATAAAACCCACAGTATAATTACCATATATAAAAAATATGTCTTAAAAGCTGAGCCAAAACAAATTTCCTCTCTTATCAGGTTAGTTGCTAACTGCAACCAGTTTTATTTTTTAGGAAGTCCATACACATGCCTATAGGCATGACCAATATTCATGCTGCCTATTTTCAGATCCAGATATATAAAAAAATAATCTAGTGATCCGTTGCAAGTTGTCAACGGATCAACGTATACTGATTTAAGTTATACCTACTTGTCGATGTCTACAGGAACAGCTTGACTGAGGGACTTCTCCCATGTTCCTTGCAGCACCACGCATTTCGGATTGAGTCTGGCATCGGCGTCGCACTCTATTCGACCCACCACTGACACTTCTGTCTATGAAACAATACAATTTAAGTCATACGACTTGGCATTACTCTAGACTCCACTGAGGTTGAGCTCAGATTGTGCCAAGTCAGCTCTCAGGATCCCATGGAGGACTGAAAATTAAGGACTGATCAAATTATATCACATCGTACATAGCCTTAGGGATCGTAGTATAAGAAAAAAGTTCCTCAGAAGGCGCTGCTGCCCACCTTCAGGTATTTTATCCTTAGTCGCCTAGGGTGATGACATTCTAGCCCAGAACCACATGGGCCGACTGATTATATCGATAACTCTGACACTGATGTGATGAAGCTTTCAATGGAGATAATTTAAGTGAATATGTGGTATGTGATGTCGCCCTGCACTTAACGAAATCACGAGGATTCGGTAAAATATGTCTACTCTAGCAACATTTAGGACCATAAAAGAGCTTTGGCTATCAATACCCGGAAAATAATTGTAAAAATGATGGCTTCAATAATATGGCCGGCCGCCTGCTTGATGCCAATCCTTATGAGGGATGCTCTCATTATTACTAGACCTGACAGGGCATTAAGTAGGTACATAGTTAGTTTTTACAGCGATTTACCTGTGATTTATGGCGAACTGATGTCGTCTCTGTGATGTTGGCTTTTTTCATGATACACTGAGACAAATAGCGGATGTCGTTATCGAAAGTGCTGGCTTTTTCATGCAGCAGCTCAAATCCAAACCTACAAATATGGAATAGTTAAATAATGTTAGTCAAATACTACAAAAAAGTTCTACCTTTTTAACTACAGATTCAAATGAAAATGAAACACTTCCTCCCATGATCTTACCAACGTTGCAGTAAATAAGACCCAAACTGTGTTCACTTCGGCTTTTCAATGTCCTACAAATTATACAATCTACGTACTATCCTGTACTCTCTCCTTCTACTGGGACTGTCATTAAAAGGCAAACCTTCGTCGTCGGGTATTTTTTTAAATTAACGCGTAGAGCGCTCGGTGCCGTGTGTGCGCGAATTCAGATCTACAGATTGGCGTATGCCATCTATCATTCTTGTACGCATAACCACATACAGTCCCAGAAAACGCGATGCGAATACTCGCTTGGTTAGCTACCCTCAAGTAGAAAAACTGCCATCGAGCACCTAACGGTGTGTTCCGGAAGTTGTATTTGAGAGCCAAACCTGTTTACCACCTACGACTTGCCAAAGGTTGTTTGTTGGTTAGCTGTAAAAAAAATATTTAAAAAATTATAAATATAGAGACAATTAATTTACTTACATGGCTTTAGTGTATATATCACCATCATCGTTAGGTACCTGCGTTACTCTAAGGTTCAGGATATTATTTGGTCCATTGGGTTCTGATATTGATTGCAATATTTTTTCGTCTCCATATGAATGTACGACGGTACCAGCATTCGCTCTTGAAGCATATTTCGCTGAAGTGCTGTAATTTAATTTTAATTCTTTCTCTAACGTTGTAATTTCCACACGCCTATTTAGTGTACTTTCAAAATTAGGAAAGGTAACATTTTAAGGTTAATTTGCATGTAGCGATTTTTATACCAAGGTAATTGTTATTATTTTAAATACCAAGCGTTCAGTTTGCCAGTTTTCCGTAAAATTAATTGCATTCAAGATTATTTGTCATCCCTCGTTTTCCTCAGACCTAGACTGCCATTACTATGTTTTCCGAAATGCATTCACTGCTAAGATTTTTTGCTCGGGAAGTGATAAGTACGTAGGTAATATATTTATGTGCGTGCACAATGAGTGAGCACCCTCTGAAAAAAAATAATAAAATAGGATAATAAGGTTCTTACCTTATTATCCTATTTTATTCCCTTCGGTACCTTTTTATAAAATACCTTATTACAAAAAGGTATTTTGGTTTTACAATTGTTTTGGAGCTTTTACTAAATTATCCTCTTTATTAAGTTTTTCAGAGGGTGGTGCTCACTCAATGCACACGCACACATATATTTTTCACTGTCGAATCAGCAGGGCGATCACGTATCTCTGTAGCTATCATACAGTTGATGCTATCAAAGTTTTGTAGCAATCGATATTTTGCGATCACGTATCTTGTAGCGATCAAATATCAATTTGTATCTATCGATAAATTGCAAAATGAAGTTGATGCGAATAATTGGTTATCTGACCAATTTAAATGGCACCATCTAGTATGAATGTCTAAATAACCAAGTCACAACTTTATTCAATACGTATAATTATAAGTCAAATTTTACGTGATCGCTATTTCATACAAAACAGTTTCTATCGATAGATACAAGATACGTCAAACGTGGTTCTGTAGCTATCAACGATTTCATTGCAACAAAATCTGTCAAAACTGTCGTTTTTGATTGTTGCCATCAGAATTCATTGCTACAGAAGATACGTGACCGCCTTGCAGATCCCCTGAGTTTCTATCACAAAGGAGGAATGATCTTTTCTCAAGATGATAAAGTGTATAAAGGTTAATTTGGTCGTAGCCAGCAGCGTGTAGGCTGGCAGAACAGCATTTATATTGCAGTAGGATTCATTACTGTCCCGATATACATTTGGCAAAAATATCATACCAAAAGTCCGAGTACCAAAGATTGCTAATACGAGTTTTGTCATTTAGATGTTTGGACATTAAGACTTATTTTATCCGGAATTATTCTTAAAACCAAATAACTAATGATAAAAGTATTGTCACTTACACAGTTGGAGAATATGAGGCCGGACATAATTCATTTTGATTGCTGGATTCAATTTCAACTTTTAATCTCTGAAACATAATATTATTTATTACAAAGGGTTTTATTTTTATTTATTTTTTCAGGTTTAACCGTGCGTCGTTCACAATTATTCTTTCACACATTTATACTTATTTTACCTTAGCTTACAACAAATATTAATACAGATACATAAATATTAATATATAATTATATTATAATATATAAACATCAAATTCACTATTATTTTAATTATTTCAGTATATTACTAGTTTCGGTGTACTCAATGTGCCTCGTTTGGTGACTGGTCGGGAACGCACCTAAAATAGCCGCAAGACGACCCTGTATTGCCACCACCCCATCATACCCACCCTTCCCCTAAGCGCCTGATTTTCATTTGACGATCGGCACCCACCGGTCATAAACATCAAAGGAATAACCAATTATGTACAATACAATACAGTGGTTTTAGTGCACAGTGCTGGGCCGGTATGACACCTAAAAGTGTGTTAGAAGTATTTTAACATTTTATATACAACTTGTTTCTGATGTAACATGTTCAGTTTTAGCATAAAACTACTAAGGATGCCTTGTCGTCGCTTTAAAGACGCCTTTTTACACGAGCGGCATTTTATCAGCCGCTACCCGCCGCGTCGACACATCGCCTGCAGGCTGCCAACTTCTGTCTTCTGGCTGTCGACGGACAACTTGCAGTTGCCTCTGCCATTGGCAAATGCCGTGTAAAGAGCTCTTACATACAACAAATGTTTTTCAAATTGACACAAACTAAGCTAAGCTTCTATAGAAATAGTCATGGAGATGTCATGTTCATGCTTTAGAATTTATTTACATCTGGAAATGCGTTAAAATTCGTGATATTACGCCGTATTCACCGAAATAATTGGCAACGTTTGTTTCCATTTTATCCACACCGCATTTTGTAGCGTTGGCAACAATATGAAGCACATTACAGTTGACAACTAGCTTTCTGTACCTAGACTTGTGCGTAGTATATTATTGTATGGGCTTGTGCAGCTTGTGTAAGTGGCAACGTGCTCCGATTAGACAAAATGGCGTCGACGTTAATTTATTATGCTGACAGCTGCAGCCTTTATTATGTATAGCAAATAGAAACGGAAGCATAAATTTTGAGTACAAACAACCAAGCCTCTTAGATAGATGGAAGTATAATTGAGCTAACACTGAGAAATTAGGAAGTACTACCCGTAGTACATTTTGAGTAATTTATAAATTAATAAACGAATCAGTTTTCGTTCGTCTATTAGACGCTATGACTTAAACTGATTTCTTAACTGAGCAAATAAATATCAGCAGATGATATCACTGCAAAATTTGGATGATTCGTCTAACGAACGTATCGTTATTGACCTAAGTGTAGGCTGCACTAAAGTAAATAACGGTACTTTAGTTAGACGTCTTCCTCGTAGTTCTGGTCGGTGTTCCCACTACGCGGTTAAATTAAATAATGCATGATGAATTAAATATACTGATTTAAAGCACGTTATTTTTTTTTATTGAAATCAGAAATTTGAAACAAACTGGTTTTTTTTTCATAATTAGGTTTCGCACTTGTACCACATATTTCCAATATACTTACTTATAAGTATATTTGAAATATTTGGTTTAAATGCATTAAAAAATTAAGTATTGATATTGAATTGATTGAATAAAAACCATTACGACGTTGTGGAAATTTCATTATCTGTACAATAATTTTCGAATTGCGCGTTTTTGTCAACCATAAAGTCAAAGTGGATAGCCACCCGCGTCTCAAGCTTGCATAGCCCACATGCGGAATCTTATAATTTCATACATGTTTTTCCTATCACGCGGGCAGCACGCCCGCGGCCAGGAGCATGCTATCACCCGCGTGCGGACCGAATCCGCGCGCGGGCGAAAATACGAATGATAGGAAAATCAGACTCTGCGGGTAGGAAGGATTCAAATCATAGAGCGAGAGAGAGAGGAGCTTCAAATCATATTTAGTCAAAATAATTATCTCATGACGTCGGCAAGTGTTGCTTCTTACAAATTTGAACACATATATATATATAAATTATTTGCGTATCTATGCGACGTATTTTTTACTGTAATATAAAAAAATATATATTAAGTAGACTTGTAAGACGTAGGTTGTTACAGCTTTTTTCATTTTGTATGGTTTCAAGAAAATTGTTTTGTTATAACAGGATTACACATTGTTAAGTAACAGTGTTGAGAAAATTAAAACAAACAATTTCATTATGTAACTTTTATGACTGGTTGGGAAAGTCACCATTTCGGAACACAGTGAAATTATAATAAATATTTATTTAAATGCGTAATATATGTACCCAAATTGTAGCTTATTTGTTTTACCTTCATTTGTACTGAATTCAATAAGTGTATCGGTATCGCCGATAGTTTGTATCGTACTGAGTAAAGGCAAAAGTCGTATCAATTCATACCTATTTGAAATATTGTCCTCTAAACATGATGTCTTATAATATGTTAAGGAAAAAGAGCGTCTAGACCCGCCGCAGGAGCCGCTCTAGGCACTATGACGTAATCCGCGCAGCCCCCGGACACTGGTGGACAATGTCCTACTGAATTTTACAGTAATGCGTCAATCAATAATTATGTAAATCCGATCGTCCACCGACCGAGATTTCGGTACTACACGTTGTGCTACACTCAGAGAAATTAATAAGATAATTCTTCTATTTTGTCAGAGGTGCTACAGTGGTATATGCATGCTACTTATTACGCATGTAAAGAAAAATACAACTACCCTCAATTAACGTAAAAAAGTTACCGCAATTTCCGAAGGGATAACAAACGCAGCAGCCTGCATATTAAATTATCGTCATTTTATTTTGTGAAACAGGTGCACGTATGCGTTGCTACTTTGAGCCACTTTGAGCACAAAAGTCTATGAATACTGCTAGTTGTCAACTGTAATATCCTTCAAAACGTTGCCAACGTAATATTATTCTGTATGGAAAAAGAGGAAACAAAGAGTTTGTAACTTATTAAGACTTACAAACACGAATGTTGCCAATTATTTCGATCAAAACGCGCCATAACATCACCTTTCAAGCATTTTCTGACGTAAATAGTTTACAACATGAAAGCTCCAAAATTATTTCCATAGAATAAAAGCTTAGTATACATTTATTGAAATAGTGAATTTAAAAATAAACTACTGATAAGATAAAGCACAGACGAGTTAGGAGCCGGCGGCAAGTTAAATAAAAATGTAGATTTTTATCCAAGTCAACACAGTTATATAAATTTTTATAGTGTTTACTTACTCCGTTACTGACTCCCCATTAAGGTAGAGTTTGTCATATTCCCCACGCTTGACTGGCGGCTTTGGGATTGGGCAGTGTCAGAAAGCACTTCAGCCCATCTTCTGGTAGTGTTTATATATTGAATTTCTTTTATTGTATTTAGTTTATACAAATTCGTAGCATATAACAATAATTCTATTTGTAAACTGAGACAATAAAATTTTGTAGCAGTTATGCCACTGATAAAATTTCTTGGTCAACTGTGAGACTTTAATTAAAAAATGGTGTATTCATAAAATCTGATGTTTAAAAAATAAATAGAAGAGACAGAATAATTTGAATATAAAACAAATATAAAATGAAAAATCTGGCTCAGTGCAAATCTGGACCAGTATTATAAGGTTTCCACATCACTAACTTGCGGAAGAATTTCAATTAGTTTTTGTTGTCAATCATATCTTAAAGCTACATTACAAATAGGTATTTTTGATACATTATTAAGAATGCAGACCCAAACTGTACAGCCTGACAATAAAACCTAGGACCTTGAGATCAAAGCGGCACTTTCATCACCATGCTAATAGTGAATTCAACAATTTTGGTTTAACAAACAATAAATATTTTTCCTATACACATACTATAAATCTCATATCAAAGAAACACAGGAGATTTGTATTTAGCTCATTTTTGTTCACATAAAAGTGTCGCCACGTCTCTCCCACCCATTACACTCACACATCAAGAAAAACAATAAGTATGGCACGCCAGAACTCCCCCAGCACACTTATACACTTCCTGAATGTACTCATAAAAAATGGCTTGTGTTCGGTCCAGTAGCTACAGTAAAATATTGCAATATTTCTGAAACTAAAATTTATAACTTACTATTCAGTCTTAATCAATCCAAGATGATTTATCCATCAGCGACTTTGCATGATGTATAATTTCCATAGGTAGTTTGTATTTGATGGCTGCAGACGAGTATGGATCTAGTCATGAGTGGTAAATACATGCACCAGAAGCGTACTCGCCCACAAATATCATCAAGTAGTAAATTCATAGTTGATAGCTCCACGCTTGCAATAATAATGAAGATGGCAATAACATACTGTAGTTTGAACTCTACAGGTTGGTAATTAAATGAAACAATTGAATCTATTGTCTTAAGCAACTTCACATCAGCCAATGTTTAGTAGTTAACATTGTCAGTTTATTATGCTTATCTTGACAGCATCTCACAGAACTGCTCTGAAGTCCAGTCCCTGAGAGAATGTTATGACAGTTTACAATATAAAATTTAGACTTACGTTTATGTCTACCCCCAGTTTCTCAAATATTTGTTAAAGCCTTGATTAGTTGATAAAATAAATACTGTATGCTGATTGGACAATGGAATTCTAAGATGCAGTAGGTGGTCAATGATTATTTGGTATTCTAAGTGTTAACCAATCAAGGTGTTGAAAAACATTCCAGAAAATGCTTGTTACTGCAATATAATGTCATCAGACTGTATGTTGTTTGGAATTGTTGAAAAAATATTGATAAAACAAATCACTTAGCAGCCACAATGTAGCTCTGAAATTACTTAAATATGACTTCAATCTAATTAATACTTTACCAAGACCATTCTTCAATATGTGGTAACAATTTCTACAGGCAATCAATGAGTGTAGATCTAGTCACAGGATGCTCCACTGTGCCACTAAACCTATACCCATCAATTGCAAGCAGAGTAATTTCCCGCTTCAATCTTCATGGTGCTTGACTTGGTAGTTTCTTTCAATGTGCACTCTGTGTACTTAACTGCTAAATATCACAATATCGATATCTATATATCATATACAAAGTCAATATACAATTAAATTCTAAGATGTGCATTGGTTAATCTTAGTACTAGAAATGCATAGTTCAGGACCAAATGCAATGGCCGCTAATATATATAATAAATTACCAGTTCAAATCAAAAGTAAAGTTAATGTTCACAAATTCCTAAATGTACTAAAAATACACTGCTTGAAAAGTGCTAATATACTGTTGAAATTTTTTTAAAGATGCCTCGTTTTTGTAATATATTAGCCCACTCACTATGTGTTGCTAGCTATACCTTATCAGGGTCATTATGTACCATTCCACCTAATTTTGGTTTGTTTATATAACTGCAAGTAAACCACATTTGTATGAGTACTTAACAATTGCAATAAATGTTTGAGAATTGATCATCATAACAGGCCAATACTCTAAGCTTACAAGCTTAGTAAAAATGCAGATAACTTGACACCAAGCATGAGTTTTGCATGGACTGAAGTTACATATCCACTTTTTTTTACCAATTGCTAGTCATTATCAACCTTGATACAATACATGAATTTAACCTTAAATCTCTTACTGTATTTAGTCTACCTTACAAATCTTTAAGAAATCGTAACATACCTTTGGTGTAGCAGCCATATAGTTCGAGAGGACTTCATTGTCTGATCTGATTAAGGATAACAATGAAGGTCAATTATTGTGCAAAATGTCCGCTGTATTCTAAAACTTTGAGTTAAATGAAATGACGCTTGCCTACATCGTTCACATCAACAATCATGTTTTTTAGTATACACCGGGATAACATATGGACACGTGGTATTTTAATAGCAAAGGATACTGTACTGCTACCGAAGCCGGCGCTCCATACACTGTCAAGCCTGCGCCGGCGACGGTGTCTTTCGTCGGAGCGTTAGATCGGTTCGCCGCGCGTTTGGAAAATTCCTTTCTTGCGAATAAATCCAAGTTTTCCAAATTGGGCGATGCGCCATTCAAGTTGTTTAGACTGAATGCCATCCATTGTTCAATGAATGATTCCGCGTCGACATCGTATTCCTCGCACAAACTTACGCCTTAGGAAAGAAATGTAAAACAACCTTGAACATTACTTTTGTAAAACATTACTTTGAATTTATTTACATTGTGAATGTAACAATAATTAGATACAGAGATAAAAATGATTACGCAGTTAAATACTTACATTTTGATAAAACTTCTTTGTGTATTTCAATACCCAAAAACTGAAATTGCTCTGTCACCAACTGAGCGGAAGCCATTTTCTATAAATTTAAAATAAAAGGAACGACTTGAACAGCGAGCGGAGTGAATGAAGTCAATGTTGCCATAGCTAATTTATCAAAAGTAACGTAGTATGAGTAAATATATAACATTTTTCAACCTACGAATTTAAGTAAACAAGTCTTCTAACTCTCATACAGTTACCGCTATAATTTTATGAAATTCACAATTTTCAAAACACACAACTTTATTATTTTATTGATTGGTTTATTGATTTGGCGCTTAGAAATGATCGCTTTCGATTGGGCGCGTCGACGTGGTAGTGTTTTCACCGTCCGTCTATACCATAGAGACGTGTGGATGGATGGGGTTATGCCTTAATATGTAAGCTTTTTTACGTGTTCATTTACTATTACACAGTTTCCACTAAAATATATTTTTGAATTCCTAAAAAAAATAAAGTATTTCGGAAATATCTTATTGGAAAATAATATTTTTTTTAATGAGGTATAATATATGCTGGAAAAGAAACGGTCACTACCAGTTGGCAGCGTGTCCAGCATAGCCAAAATTATAATTGTAGTATGCCATTGCACTTGATATTATTTTAAAAAGTGGACATTTTAGTGCCGCTACATCTTTCTGAGACCAATGTGAGGACTGGCACCGCAGCTACTTCAGCAGAGGAACTCAAGCGGTGCAAGTATCATAACCTCGGCAGTGGTTACAAATTTAAGCCATCAAAACTAAAATGTCATAATAGTCGCGGGCAGCCAATGGTAACAAGTTGCTAAAAGCGGGTCTTTGGAGGCATTTGTTCAACCGTAGACGTCTTCCAGCTGACGATGATATTCCCAATTATAACTTATTAGTTTCGGATCAATAGTGTCCTAATAAATAGATTTTAGTTTGACAGCTGTCATTTGTCATTAAGATCTCGACGATATGTCACTTTTATAAAGATGCTAGTTGTGCATGATCAATAATTTTCAAGATAAATAGTCTTTGAATTTGAGAGCTGTAATCTTTACTAAAGGTCTGTTACAAGATCTGTTATTTAGAAAATATACTTGTGATATAGAAATCACAAGTTTCCAAGATTAAACCATTATATAATTTGAAAGCTATCATTTGAAATAAATCTCGGCGAGACTGATAACTTTTATTAGAGAGCTTGTGGTTTAAGATCAATAGTTTTCAAGGGAATCCACTTTTAAGTTTGACAGGTGTCATTAAAACTATCAAGACAGATAAAATATGACAGCAAGCGTCACTTGGATCATTGTTGATCCAAGTTCAGAATTTAATGAAAAAGTAACGAGGTGGTCCTAAAGGTAACAAAAAACTTTAACAATATAACATAATGGCAGCACTGATGATATAACCATTTGCCAATAAATAAAAAAAAAGGAAACAATCAAAAAGAGCGCGAATGCCAACAAAACATACCCATAGCCAATGCGAACATTTTATAATTATGGTCTTAGTAGACTCGTGCAGTTTGTACATTTACCAGAGCTTGAAAAAAACTATATACAACTACAGACAGCTGCTTCCTACGAATAATGATACGTAAAACCTTTAGTAAGCTCAAAAAGAACCCAAATGCGGTATAATTTGCGTTGCAGGCGTGGTTTGGAAACGAAACTTAAGCAATTTGAAGAATGTATGTAGTTAATTACGTACTCACTACACACTTCATAAGGACCATCGTTGGCGCAATTTCGATGTATCGGAATGGAGATTACATGGATAAAATTACCATTGGCGTGGTATCGAAAGGCTGCATAAGAAACACATTTATTTTAATTTCGGACTCGTATGATTTGTACATTTGCCAAGTAAAGAATAGTAAAAGGCAAGGCCTAGTTCTGTCTCATACGCTTTCACAACGCCTTACTTAATGGGTTCAGCATAGATGATTATAAGTATGTATTATACCTGACGAAGAGTCCACTCATAGCATACTCAATCATGCAATATCATAGGCGCGGTGATGAAAATATAAAATTAAGGAATAAAAACAAATTTCTGGGTAATACATATACGCATTTATTATGTTTAATAATCCAAAATCATTTGCAGCCTTTAGGGCTAATTTCACCATACCATGTTTGTTTACGCTAAATCAGGCATTACCTAATGGGACTTTAAAAATGGCAGAGCTGTCAAATCAGTCTACGTTCTATGAACAACTTGCCTTGTTAACAGAATTAATCATCCATTAACAGTTGGTGGGACACTCGGTTCATTTAACAGTCCGTTAAATGGATTAACAAGGCGTCAAATAAATAACAGAGTATGGTGAAATTAGCTCTAAATCATACATTATCAAACTTCAGGAGATGCCTTGATAAAATCTGGAATTGCTTATACTTCGATATACAAGTAGGTATACATTTTACTTCGATATGGGAATATTATAATCAGTTTGTTTAATATTACATGCTTTGTTATTAACAAAAACTGATTGAAATCATGGAAAATGATAACTTCGCGACTATGTATTCACATTTGTGAGTAACAAATGGTCTTTATTCAAGTACATTATTTTATAACAGCTTTAGTTATTAACAAATGTATATACGTTATCACAAAACTGCACTTTTTCTATTATTTCAATCAATTTTATAACTAACAAATTACCTACATAGCTGATCTGATGTCCTAACCTCGAATAGGATATTAAATTATTTATTACACTTTTAAATCTTCGAACTAAGTAACATAAATATTTATATGTATAAACAAAAACAATAACTAAGTTCTTTGGACATGAATATGAAATTTACACGAAGGCATTGATTGTACTTCAGCTGTCACAACACTATTTATGCAGAGGTTTGCCAATCCGCCTCTTATCAGACCACATGTGTACGCCACATACTGCAACAAAACAAAATACACGTTCTATATTTTACTATATTATGAAGTGTCGAGTCTCCCACTTTTCCAGTCACCCATCTCTTGATAAGCGGCACACTTGACTAAATAGGTATTTATTGTAATGGTCAAAAGTGGACTCAAATCATCATAGCTTCACGAACATACCCAATATTATTAACATGAATTAGATTCTATAAAATGTTAATATTTTGTTTCTTATACCTAAATAACACTATGTAGTGCAGCCATTATATAGGGTTTTTTCCAGTCATGCCACCCGCGCGGGGATCCGGCGCGCGGTTACGCTCGCGGATGACAGCCTGTTCCTGGCCTCGCGCGTGCTGCCCGCGTGATAGGAAAAACGTGTATGAAATTATAGGATGCCGGCAGCCCGCAGTCGGGCAAGATCCGCACGCGGGTGACAGGAAAAGCAGCTTTACATCTTTCATAGTTCATTGTCATTTATTCATATATCTTACATATTAATACACATCAATAATACATTTTTTGTACAAAATGAACATTTTCAGCTTGTATAGCTTCAAATACATATTAAAAAAATACAATAAAATAAATAATAATAATAATAATAAAATTGCAGACGAAGTAATGATGACGAACAACTATCGGAAATATATCCTGGAGGACGGTACGGTCGACATTTGTCGAGCATGAGGCCGTCCCGGAGAGCATACTCAAGCATATCATTTCCAGTTGTTCGCATCTTGCTAACGGAGAGTATTTGCGCAGGCACAACCAAGTGGCCAGGATCCTCCACCAGCAACTTGCTCTTCAATACGGCCTTGTCGAGTCAGAGGTGCCCTACAACCGGTACGGCGCCGTTTCTCGAGTATGGTCGTGTATTGCTCTACTGGGACAGCTCTATCATCACGGACAGGACTATTGTTTGAAATAAGCCTGATATCCTGGTCTCAACATAAAATTCAAAATCATTTATTCAATTTAGGCGTCTACGACGCTCTTATGAAGGTCAATTACAAATTTTAATATTGAAATATTCTACATTGTACTGCCACGTTCAGCAAAACATTCATAGAGCCACTGCGAGAAGAACGGGCAAGAAACTCGGGGCCATTATTTTAAACATCTTTTAACAATGTGTTGTATACAATATAATACGATTATTACAATATTTTTTTAAAATAGGTAGGTGACAGGTGATAGCTTGGCGGAGGCGGAACTCTCCAAGCATCTTTGGCGTTTAAGTAATCACAAACTTTGTACCTAGTATGATTTCATAATAAAAATATTTTTCACATGCAACTTGAATTTTCCTTCTGTGAACATTATAATGTGTTTGAGAATTTTATTATAAAACCGCACACAATTACCTAAAAAGGACCTTTTATTTGTCTTTGCTAGTTTAAAACCTTGTACATACTGCTATTTTATATTTATTCCTAGTGTTGTAATCGTGGTTGTCACTATTTAATTTAAATTTACTCAATTTTTTCCGAACATACATAATATTTTCAAATGTATACAGACTCGGTAAAGTTAATATATCAATTTCTTTAAAAAGACCTCTTAGAGATTCCATAAGATCCATTTCATATGATGCTCGAATTGCACGCTTTTATAAGATAAAGATTGTCTCTATCTCAGCAGCAGCTCCCCACAGCAATACACCATACGACATAATACTGTGGAAGTACGCAAAATAAACTAGCCGTGCAGTAGCTACGTCTGTTAAGGGTATATTTTAGACGAACGCCTCCATACAAAACGCAGCTCCAATCTCATTTTAATAATAGCGAATAAAACTCAATGATTTTTACCTACGTAATAACAACCTTAATATCAAGGTTTGTTGTGCATCAGATTTTCATTAAATTATACAGTTTTGAAATTACACTCGCTCAAAAACTCGTAATTTTAGATAAAAGAAAGACCCAACTTTAAGCATCTCATTCAAGAAAAATAAGCATGTTTTTAAAATTTCTATTGCACCACAAACATGGGGAATATAATAAACTTTCTATAATGGGAAGTTATTTATACATGTGTACCATACTTTTTAAATAAATCTGGAGCTACGAATAACTGGCTCAAACTCCTAAAAACGAGTGCTATATACTAAACGCTATATAATTGCCGGCCTTAGCCGGTTGCCAGTGTCGATTAGTGCGATCACGAAACAAAACAATTGTACTTATCAATTGGGGCAAGATAACTCCTTTTGCTATGGCGAATATAGTGCTCTCGAAACTTGGATTGGCTGATGAAGGCGCTAGCACAACACGAAAAATCAGCATAGACGCATACGAATACAGTGGTAATCGGATACGAAAGAGGAGAGGTCGCAGATCACATAGGGTGCATACAGGCCTCGAAATATCACGAAGTAATACCATACGAGGATAGAGGGCAAGACCTTAGTTTCCTCAAAGCACCCGCTGTGACTTCACCCATAAACACCACGGGAATCCTCCAGCCGCATTCGATTATCCAAACTGGGTCTGAGCGCCTTCAGTAAAAAATGGAAGCCCTTAAATGCAGCGCAAAGCAGAAAGCAAATCCGACTGAGAAAGCTGAACGAGCAAGACGCACAAAGACCTTTATGGATGTCGTCAGTGCTGCTGTACACGGAATAAAGGACAAAATATCAAGGAGGGCAGATAAACAAGCAGCAGCCCTTGAAAATTTCAATAGACCTCGCCAAAAACCCGTTCAGCCTCAGAAAAACGCACAAGAGCCGACAGGGGGCAGGTTAGTCCGCCCAGCTACATTCCAACGACAAACCCCATAGACTACGCTATCAATGCATTCCTTGAATTCTTGGCGATTGAAAAGGCCACACGTGATGTAAATCTGGCCACTTGCAAAGACATCATGCAAGCATATCGCTGGGAAAACGAGGGATTGTTGAACGTTAAGACTTGCAGAGGCGGAGGCGGCCATATATGACAACGACACTTCTCAAATTATAAAGGGAACAATGTCAGGTCAATATATGGCTGCGTACAGCTGCACGGGCGGCTTTGTTAAATTAAATGAAAGCGAAACACAAAGGACTGGCCGAAACATCTTCAACACTCCACCCAACGATCCCCTTGTCGTAACTGTCCGGTGCACGAAGATAATGCTGCAGGAGAAAATCCTCGAAATGGCCAAAACCATTTCGGGGTCTCTTGATCCATAAGCAGCACGCGAGCTTTGGACTATGCCAAACATAACATGGATTAATGGAGTTCCAGGATGCGGCAAAACAACTTGGATAGTTGACAACTTCGATGCGGATAAGGACGTCATAGTCACCACGACAACCGAAGCAGCCAAAGATCTACGAGACAGGGTAGCGCAACGCATAGGCGATGGAGTCAAATCCAAAGTGCGGACCCTGGCCTCCGTATTAGCCAATGGGTTCATGAGACGCAGTGAACAACGTCTTCTCATAGACGAGGCTCACATGAACCACTTCGGGGCCATCATAATGGCAGCGCGGTTGCTGGACGCTGAGGATGTCGTCATCATCGGAGATGTTAACCAACTACCCTATATCGATAGAGAAAACCTCTTTGATATAGGATACGGTAATCCAAATATGGTGGCTTCCATCAACCAACAGTTGTTCTGCACGCACAGAAATCCCATGGATGTGGCATACGCTCTTAGCGAAGTGTACCCGGGCATGTACTCATCGCGATCCCAAATTCATTCCTTGACGCTAGAACGTTACACAGGTGCAAACATTCCAACAGAGCTCCAGAATAAATGAGAGAAACAGTCACCAAGCTCCGAGACAGTGTATCACACACAGTAGTAGCAGTGTCACGACACTCAAAGCACTGCACTTATTACACGGACGACAGCTCGGACGCCATGGGCAGATTCATGAGGCGGGCAACGGAGGCAAACAAAAGCAATAAGCGAGTACAACCTAAAAATGGCCATAAAAAACCGGGACGAAGGGGTTGTAGAGGCTCACATACAAAAACATCAAGGGCAACGCCGGAACCAGTGGCCGGCCCTTCAACCTAGGATGTAGACTGTAGATGTACTGTAAATATAAATTTAATGTAAATATCGGCTGCTAACAAACTAGATATAAGAAAAATATATATAACAAAACATGTACAATATAAAACAAAAAAAAAAAGACTCACCCAGAGTTAGGATTATTACATACTAACACCCTTCCCTTCAGGAAGACGATGTATTGGAGACGACAAATAACTTATAAATTGTAATAAATTGAGAACAAAAAGGAAAATCTAAAAAGAGTACGGACTCAGAGTCTGTAGTGCAAAAGATTGAATAAATAAATTAAAAAAAAAAAACGCTATATAATAAAAAATTTAATTATTAGTCCAAAAGAAAAAGGATTTAAGCCAGAAACGATAGGTCTAATAATACACTATATTTACATGCGAGTTTTTTTTAATAACAAGTTGAGTTTATATAAAAGTTCACGCTTTGGCTGGCTTTTTCTTTTTGGCTCCTTAACTGTCTTATCTTACAAACTGCATATGCAGCAGAACTAAGTCTTCCAGCTAAATCATGTATATGTGGATCCCACTGTAAAGTTGAATCCATTTTGATTCCCAGACTGTCGCTATGTCAATAGAGAGTTTATCTAGGCCAAGCTTAATGTTTGGTTCAACATAAGGAACATTTGGTAAAGAAAACTTTAAACATTTGGTCTTTTTTGAATTTATGAGAAGATTTTTAGCGGCGAACCATTCAGAGATCATAGATAACACATTATTTAAATGAATGAGTACACTATCTTTCTTATCTACTTTAAAATCAGAGAGGTATCATCTGCTAAAAAAACAATATCGCAGAAATATTTGACCATGCAAGGCAGATCATTAATATACGCTAGGAACAGGAAAGGTCCCAAAATTGATCCCTGCGGTACACCTATTTTTACCTAAGACCCGGAAGAAGTATTGCCATTTATTCCAACCATCTGTAGCCTGTCCGACAGATATGACTCTATTAGATTCAAAGCTTTTCCACGAATACCATAGTGTAAAAGCTTACGAATCAGAGTGCAGTGTTCTACACAGTCGAATGCCTTGGGAAGACCACAAAATACGCCAATAGCATCATGTGAACTCTCCCAGGCTTCAAGTATATGTGACATGAATTTAACACCTGCATCAGTTGTGGATCTGCTCTTAGTGAAACCAAACTGATTCTCATTCAATATATTATGGTAATTAAAATGAGATAAAAGTTGTTTGAGCATAATTTTTTGGAATACTTTACTCAGAACAGGTAAGATGGAAATAGGTATATAATTGTAAGGGTCTGGGGCCCAACTCCCACCTTTTATAAACTATTATGGAAAGCAAACGTCATTGTTTCAAGTTTAAATTATTGATACTAAGGTTGGTACCGTGGCCGTCACGAAACAATAATGTTCATATAGTGCTACCTCTGTCGCACAAATGACTTGATCCAATGCATGCATCCCGCTCTCACGTTGAAGTTCTAATGTAAGTATACTATAGTGATATGTGGTGGTGCGAATTAAAATTGTAGATGTAATGTTAAAATAAGACTTAATTAAGAGATGGGAGTTGGCCCCCAGATGCAACACCCGAATTCAAAATTGGAGTGATTTTACTTAGTTTCATTAAGTCGGGGAAATTTCCTCTATCGACACAAAGATTGAATATTGTTACTAAGTATGGTGAAATAATGCAAATTATAGACTGCCACTTTAACTGACATACCCCACAAGTCTTCAGTACTCTTTATGTTTAAACTTTTGAATGTCTTTATAATTTCAAAGTTAGTCGTGTATCTGAAAGAAAAGTCCGGTGTTCTGCAGGGAAAATTATGTTTTAATAGGGATTCTGCTACATTGGGACAAGAATCCAATGATTAAGTGACTTCTAGGGCTAAGTTAGAAAAAAAAAAACAAATATATTCGCCCCTTGTATTGGATCAGAGATTTGATGTTTATTAATAGTTAAGACATATGTTGAATCTCTAGGTTTATTTTTACCAGTCTCAATATTTATAATCTTTCGTTATTTTATTTTTAGACATGCTAATTTTGTCTCGAATAAAAACAGATTTAGCACACAAGCAAACAGACTTAAAAATTTTTGAATAGTTCCTAACATGATCATGAAACTGCTTGCAAGATTTTAAATTTTTCCTGCTTTCCATCACCATCCCACATTTTATAATATTTATTTTTTTATTTATGAATGTAACCCAAAAATGGGACCTGTAAAGAACTATTCTAAGGAACTGTCCCCCGACTGCAATGAAAAGATTGGTTATCTGTTTTCCATTTTTGGGTTCAATGGTGTTTTAATTGCACAGTAAATATAATCATTAAAATCATGTAACTTGTTTCTAATTTTTTAGTTCACTTTTTGGTACGGCAGGCGTGTTTTTTAATTTTTAAATTATTTCTTTTTATTTCGTACCTTTCAGTGATGAAACAATATTTTTGCAAACGCACAATGTGCCACGAAACATAACTTATTTTTTTTGGAAATTAATATCACGCAAAATATAGTGCGAAATTTTTTTTAAATAATTAATTATTAATGATAACTTTAAGGTCTTTCTGTTCTTGCAGAGACTTTTTCACATGGGGCTCGTTCATAAGCTTTTGTGGATCTAAAACAACAATTCTTCTAGCTGTCTGGCGCGACTAAGAGCGACATAAACTTTCATCATCATCATAATCAACCGGAAGACGTCCACCACTGTTACTTCCCCATAGAACGCCACAAAGAATGGCTATTAGCCGCTTGTAACCATTGGCTACCCGCGTCTTTTATTATATCGTCAGTCCATCTAGTGGGGGGCCTACCAACTCTACGTCTTCCGGTGTACCATGGTACCCACTCGAGAAGCTTTCTTCCCCATCGGTTATCAGTTCGTCGAGCAATGTGGCCCGCCCATTGCCACTTCAACTTATATTTTATGAAAGCTATGTCGGTGACTTTGGTGAATATCCACGTTCTGGATTTTATCGCGCAAAGAAACTCCGAGCATAGCTCTCTCCATGGCTCGTTCAGTGACTCTGAGCTTATCCATAAGGGCCACGTCTCGGTGCCATATGTCATCACTGGGAATACACACTGGTTGACGACTTTGGTCTTCAGGCTCTGCGGGATCTTTGACGAGAAAATGTCGCGTAACTTCCCGAACGCTGCCCATCCGAGTTGAATTCTTCGGGCGTCCTCTTTTTCGAAGTTGGACCTACCTAACTGGACAGTCTGTCCGAAGTAAAATTCAATAAACTTTGCCCCTTAAAAAAAAAATTTGCGCCTAGATCCACGACGGCTCTGTCCCGTGTCGTTCCTTGCAGGTTGTGCACTGTCACAACCCAACATAATATCAGTGGTAGCATGTACCGCTCGACTTTACCTTGACCCCGTAACGCGTCAAATTCGACAGTGCTAGGCTCAATTTTGACACCCAAACTGACTGTGTTGCCACGTATCGTTTTGTCATAGAACTCAACGAAAATGGCTTGCGGTAACTCTCCCGGTTACGACGTAGCGCTGGCCATACGAATTTTCAGATGACCCCCATAGCGCCATTTACCAAGCCGTGTCCAAATTTAGTATTTTTCCGCAACATTACCCTAGAACCAATAGTAACTTTTAAGAATGGAGCAATACCTCCTCTTTTATTGGGATCAGAAAGTATAAATTCGGGTTTTGGCTGCTGTCCGTTGGGTTTAGCTTCTACGGATATATCTGATGCTACCACGTCAAACATCCGGCAAATCTTGGCCAGTTCGATGGTCATCGTTTGATTTTGATTTGGTGGTTCGAGTCATCCACCTTTCTTGTCGTGGGAAATTTTCGCACACACTCGCCATCTGGTCCAGTAAGTGGTACTCTACGATGGTCCAGGATTTCAACCCGTTAACTATTCAAAATATCGATAAATGTGGTGTCGTCTGCTTGCCTCACATTCTGTGGCAGTTCGCAGAAGCTATGTAACACCCATAAATCTATTTCAGCAATGAAATGTGGCGGTTGTTTAAAGCAGTAGTATGCAATAAATGATTCTGATTCTGATTCAGTATGCCCCGCTGACGGATTTAGCTACTAGTCAAAGCTGTATCAAGTCACTTAACAGTAAAATGTTAACACTGCTAAAATAATCATTTCTTGTAATTGTGTATGAAATGCCTTTCTCTCTGAAGGCGTTCTCCGGTCAAAAAACGCATGGTCTCTGTCCTGCCGCATGCCGGTGGTTTATTTATTTGTGTTACTTGTGTCTACAAGAAGCAAGCGTAGAAACGGATAAGACAATATTTATTACTTTTGATATTAGTGAACCAATGTTTATTGAATACTACTATTATATATTTTTGTTATGTACTAAGCAAGCTCTAGACGGTGATAGTAAAATTTGTAAAATTTTCACGATTTTTTTTATTTTTTATTTTTATTTCATGAACTATGCCCCCTCCTTAATTTTTTTTTATTTTTCACTAGCCTATGTTACCCGGAATAATTCAACGCTTCTAATGATATCACAAACATCAAAATCGGTTAAGCCGTTACAAAGTTATGGTGGAATAAAGAAACTCACAAACATACATACATGAACCGTAAAAACATAACTCTCCTTTTTTTGGGCAGTCGTGTAAAAAGGAAATTTGTATTCCTGAGGATGTTGGTGTTTCGTCTTCCAGACCAGACATATTTCTATACTCAAAAAATCTTAAACGCATTGTACTTATGGAACATACTGTGCCGTGGGAAACAAACATACCTAAGGACCACACATTAAAAATAAACAAATATTATGACCTAACAAATAAATTATCCAAAAACGGTTATGTGGTTAATTTATATGCTGCAGAAGTTGGAGCAAGGGGTATACCAGCGAAATCCTTATATAACCTACTTAAATACCTTGGCCTGCCAAGAAAAACCGTAACTTCCATCCTAGAACGTGTATCTAAGGCGGCATTAGTAGGATCATACCAAATTTGGTTAGGTAGGGAAGGAGGATTGAGCAGGAAGCGGAGCGTTGATGCATTGTAAAGAGGCCTTTTAACCCTACACCTGGGTTGCAAGTCCCCGGCCCCTCTAGCCTCTTCCTCTGCAACCCGGCACCCGCAAGGTGAATCCATGGAATGCTAAGTTATTCGTCTCTGTTTTTCGTAAAATGTTCTTAATTAGATAGATAGATAGAAAACTCTTTATTGTTACACCACGTTGAAATATAAAAGTTTACAAATTAAATAATAATAACATAGTGTTACAATGGGCGGCCTTATCACTAAAAGTGAATTAAAAAATTACTACATTCCCAAGGAGTGTTGGCATCAGGAGAGTGGCTGTCTTTTGTGTTATCAGAGAAAACATATTATTCTATACTCCACATAAAGTGGGAGGTTATGAAGATGACAATCCAAGTGACTGTGGTTGTTCAACACCAATATATTCTATGAAAAGTGCATAATTAGCATAAAATAATGATAATATAAAAATACCCAACTTTTGAGCATGGCCATTTTAGCTTGATGCTATGATAGCCGTTTTAGTGGTTATATGAGGTGAGTTCAAAGGATTCTCGGTATGGATATAAGAAATAACAGGCAGAAAGATCTGAAACAATTTTATTTTTCTATTTCCCTGCAATCATTACATTCAAAATAATTTTTAAAACCGACTAAAATATGATTTCTTTCTTCTCTAAAATGAATGTTAATGGCCGTCTTGCTTGCCATAGCTTTCATTATCGGTAAATAGCTTTCCACAAATCTCATTTTTCAGCTTCGGGAATAATAAAAGAATCTTGGTGCCAGTCTGGGCCGTACGGTGGACGATTGATATTTTGGAAACTACACTTCTGAACAGCCTTGGCAATGCGGATGAAGGAGTAAGACGCCGGCTGTCAGTTTTTCTCGCCTTCTTTAAATAATTTCTTCCTTCATATTACACATGGTTATTGCGGAAGCAGCTGCTGTTATACTTTGGCCTTTTTTGGTATATTCAGTAAGCAAAATCCCTTTCAAGTCCCAGAATAATGCTGCCCTGAGCTTTCTGACTAGTTGCGTGACTTTAAACTTCATCATTGGTGCTGCACCCCTTTTGACGTTGGTTTTGTCCCCAGTAATGTCGGGATTGAAAACACTGGTAAGATTTTCACCACATAGCTCCAAAATATCTACAACATTCAATTCACCGCGCTTTTATCTGCGGTGGTGTGAGCATACAAGGAGAGCATCTTGCACTTTTGAGAAGTTTATAAAGTCATTTTGTATTGAATTGAATCCATGGATAACTTGGTCATCTCTGCTTACGAACTTAGCTTTATTTGAGCATCTATAAGTACAAATTTCGCGACCATCACTCCATAGATTGTTTTTAGTTTTTCCTTGTAACATCAGGAATTTAATAACAGCGCATAGCCCGATTTTGGTTCAAATTATCGCGTCAGACATTTTGTATCACTCGAAGCACAATAATTGTGAAACAAGGAATAAATGTACATTAAAAAATTTATATATAAAAACATGTTTTTACGCACCTTGAAAAGGATAAAACTAAAAAAACAAATTTAAGGCAGTACTTTTGTATTTTAGTGGCCCCCTGTGGGGTGCCGGGCTATAAAGTCACCCCCATTGCTACCTTTAGGTAGCGTAAGAGGCGACAAAAGGTAAAATACCGGAAGGTGGGCAGCAGCGCCTTCTGCGGAACTGATATCTTAAACTGCGACCCACAAAACGCCTGCCAATCATGGGGATTATGGCAAACCTCCCTTAATGGGGGAGGCTGTGTTCAGCAGTGGACAATACGGATGATCCAGTACAATTTGTATTTTGTCTCATAAAACTTACTACTAAATTTCATCCTTCCAACTTCAAAAGCAAAAGATTTTCAAACAAAATTTCTATTTGGCCCCCTTAATGCTGTCCTTGTTCAAAAACTGTTCTTAACTGGTGTTTTTTTACGAATTAACCGCCTAGCGTATTATAATTTTAAAAATTAGTAGCATTCATTTTAGAAATTCCTCCCTATCATGACAATTTTGGTACCTACATTACTTTTTAAATTTATGATGACACAAACATTTTATGAAATGTTATGCTTCATCAACATGAACAATAAACTTTATTACATATTTTGACCCCAGTTTAACCATGAGGCCAGTTTGATCCCCTTTATATATCAAGTTTCATCTTAAACAAAGGATTTAATATGCGTTTTCAATTCCCTATTTGTATCTTTAATTCAACATACTTTTTTTAATGTGATTAAAATGAATACTTACTTAATGGGTCTGACAAATGGTTTTTACTTTACATGCCAAAAAAATCTACAAAAAATTACGAGAAAAACTGTGTTTTTACTATTTTAATATCTTTAAAAATGGCTGAGATATTAACGATCAAAGTGCGTATTTCCGGCCGAAGGTTTTTAAAAACGCGGGCGGGCACTCACTAGCCGATGACGTCACAGCCCGGGTCATTCAACAGTCGCGCTCTCGTTCGCACGCCGCTGCGCAGTTAAAATCAAAATTATAAAGTCATCTGCGGTAAAAATTGACAAAAACCTACTTTATAGTGCCTCAGTGCTTCATTTCAACAGTTAAAACACCCGACAAACTCTTTTTTTATGTGCCTGAGGACTCAAAAATGAGGAAAAAGTGGATGACAGGCATTTGAAGACTTGATAGAATAGGCCTTAAAACTAAAGCGCACTTTTTTTTAACGTTTTGCATGTTGGAATGGCATTTTGCGAATGCCCGCCGGGCTAGAAACTACCCTCAAGTAGAAAATCTGTCGCCAAGCACCCTACAGTGTGTTCCGGCAGCTGTCCTTGAGAGCCAGTAAGTCTAGGTTAAGCCTGTTAACACCTTCAACCACATCATCACTTACCACTAGGTGAGATTGTGGATTAACCTATTAGCAACAAAAAAAAATCGGCCAAGTGCGAGTCGGACTCGCGCACGAAGGGTTCCGTACGAGCTATACAACACTAGAGTTCATATTTGAACCTTTTTTGTTTTAACGGGTGCGACTCCGACTCGCACTTGGCAACTTTTTGTATTTGTTGTTACAGCGGCAACAAAAATACATCATCTGTGAACATTTCAACTATGTAGCTATAACCGTTCTTGAGAAACAGCCTGGTGACATACGGTCGGACAGACAGACGGACGGACGGACGGACAGCGAAGTCTCAGTAATAGGGTCCCCTTTGGGTACGGAACCCTAAAAATGTGACGGAACAAGCTCGAGGCCCACCTGATCATTTTAAGTGGACTAACCTCTGCCTATAAAAGATGCATTGCGTCACAAGACAAGTCACAAATTGCGCTGCGCCCCTCACCTTGAGACATAGCTGTTAAGTCTCATGTGCCTGTAATTTCACTGGCTCTTAAAGACTGCTGCCTAAACACACCGTTAGGTGCTTGGCGACAGATTTTTTACTTTTTAACTTGCGAATGCCCGCCTGGCTAGCGACCACCCTAAAATGCCCTTCCCCAATGCGGTGATGAAGATCAATCCCGCGGCGGGGTTCGAACCACGGACTCACTGCGCAGCATTCCTTTTCTATCACTGCTTCAAAACTGCTGCACTGCTGTGAAGACCATTTCAATATTAGTAATTGTCCTCTTATCCTTTCCATATTTGATCTACTTAACCTAGGTACCTAGTTTTCAACTTTTGATTACTTAAATAGGTATCTTGCCTACTACCTAGTCCCTACCTATGTAAAGAGCCCTGACGAAATACTAACTTGTTAAAAGATATCTAAAGTGCTCGCATACTGAAAGGCTCAATAATTTTAATTATCGGAACAAGTTCGAGGCCCACCTGATGTTAAGCGGTCTAACCTCTGCCATCTGCCAGATGCATTTCGTCACAAGTCACAAATTGCACTGCGCCGGTCACCTTGAGACAGTTGTTAAGTCTCATGAGCCTGCAGTTTCCGTGGTTCTCAAGGACTGCTGCCGGAACACACCGTTAGGTGCTTGGCGACAGATTTTCTACTTGTGGGTGGTCGCTAGCCATTCTCAAAAATGCCCTTCCACCATGCGTCGAACCTCAAGCTCGCGGCGGGATTCGAACTATTGACATGCTGCGCGGCAGTCCATAGCCAATGCCACTGAGCCATCATTGCAATAAGCATATATATTCATTAAGTATGTTCTCACTTAATGGTTAAAATATTTTGGGATGACTAAAAAATGTTAAACACGCGTCAGTAAATCGCGTCAGGACACGTGACCGTCATCGTCAACCTCGAGATGTTCATTGCGAGTACGGAATACCTACCTAGTATTTTTTTATCACCGCCCATAATAGGTACTAAATGAAACACACACACATACACTTTCGGTTAGGTTTAAGTTTGAACAAATTATTACCCGTGAGTAGTTAGTGCTTACTTAGAACATACATACCTTTTCATCTTTATTCCATAAATTTCGGCAGTTTGTCCGTTTGATCTTTAAGAAATCCTTCTTCCATTCTACACACTACAGTTTTACTTTAGTGTAATCGGATATAAACGATCGTAATCGGAATAAACTCGAAGTCAAGCGAAAAAATTAAACGAGACGTGCGTATCACCGGACTGAGCACCGCACCGTGTCGCACTCGCGGGCCGAACGGGGCGGCTGTGACGTCATAGCATGAGCCCGCGAAATCACAGAAATTCAAAAAAGGGCTTAAACTTCTCATCGCTATGACTTTGGAAATACTGCCTGCATTGAAGTGAAATAAAAAGTAATGTTATGTACATGATCTACACTCTGATGTTATGTGTATTTGATAGTAATATTTTGACCCTTTTGTTTTCTCCATTCCAAGTTTTAACTTCAATAACAGGACTTTCATTATGGCATTCAACTCTAATTTAATTCACTAATATATTCCTGCAGTTGTATATGAATGTTAATAAAATCTGTTCTTAGCAAGAAAATCCTATTTAATAAACTACATAGCTAGCAAATTCTGCTTCATAGTTTAGGCTGAAACATGAGACTTCCTATTTGTATGTTCCTCTATTTGTGTCCCTTAATAGTACTGTAACTTTTTAATTTTATGTCACAACACTGGATTTGGAATTTTCGTAATTAATAGGAGGCTAATTAAATACCTAGTTTAACCAAATTTATGTACATCTTAATATTATTAATCAGAGCCTAAATCGTCACATTCATCAATTTACAAAAGTTTCTGTAATCTTTGTACAATTTTAAAAATGTGAATGGTGGTTCCCTTTATTCTTTGTCAATAGTTGACTGTCTTCCACCATGAGGCTCGAGGAGGCAGTGGGGATCGAACTATGAACCTACTTCAAGGCAGTCCATAGTTATTATTGCTCAGCTATCATTAGTTAAGTTGACCAATAGCACAGATTACCCCCTCTAGATTCCGCAAACAAGACGGAGGTCGCGCGCCACGCATCGGTCCAAATGGTTAGATATAAATGAACGCTTTGAATCATAGCTTCAGTTTCGACCAAGTGTCAGACCCGTAAGCGCCTATACGCTCCCGTGTTTTAGCGCCAGTGAAAATTTGTTTTGAATTAACAAAATAAGATAAAATTCTACATGTACAGTGAAATGGTATGAATTGGTTGGAACTTTGAATTCAAATTACCAAAAAGATGGAATAAGATTTAATTAATAAGTCAGATAATCTTGTTTTACTGGTTATAAGAGGGGTCAGCGTATACTGGTACTAATTGGGTAAAGATCGTTACTTGTCTCTGTTCCACATGGTAGCCGTTGCAAGCTTTGTCTCGTTTTGGCGAAAGCACATGCAACGCTAGTGTTGTGAAATTCTCTAAATTAAAGACGGTGTCGACATCGACATCGAAATAATATAAACATTAAAACAGCAGTCAGTATATAAGCCTAGCCAACAGCAGTCAGTATATTTTTGAACAACTACTTTTTTTAAAGGTTTCCTATATAAATACCCACCAGGGAATAACAAGTTTAACATCGTTTTTTAACCTTCCAAAAAAGGAGTAGGTTCTCATTTCGTATGTTTTTTTAGGGTTCCGTACCCAAAGGGTAAATACGGGAGCCTATTACTACGACTTCGCTGTCCGTCCGTCCGTCCGTCTATCACCAGGCTGTATCTCAAGAACGGTGATAGCTAGACAGTTGAAACTTTCACAGATTATGTATTTCTGTTGCCGCTATAACTATAACAACAAATACAAAAAGTTGGCCATGTGCGAGTCGGACTCGCGCACGTTAAAACAAAAAGTGGTTATTAAAGGTTATATGAAGTCTTAATGTTGTATAGCTAATGGTACGGAACCTTTCGTGCGCACTTGGCCGATTTTTTTTGTTTTTCTTACCTCAGAACTTTTGTGTGGGTGAACGGATTTTACAAGTGGCAAATATATTTGTCAATTTTTTTTCTAACTTACCCCTAGAAGTCACTAAGTCATTGGATGCATGTCCTGATGTAGCAGAAACTCTGCTAATACATAATTTCCCCTGCAAATCGCCGGACTTTTCTTTCAGGCACACAACTATATTTGAAATTATAAAGACATTTAAAAATTTAAATATTAAGAGCACCGAAGACTTGTGGGGTATGTCAGTTAGAGTGGCAGAGTCTATAATATGCATTATTGTACCATATTTAAAAACAATATTCAATCTTTGTATTGATAAAGGAAACTTCTCCGACTTAATGAAACAAACTAAAATCACTCCAATTTTGAAGTCGGGGGCTACATCTGACCCTTGCAATTACAGACCTATTTCTATCTTACCTGTTCTGAGTAAAGTATTCGAAAAAATTATGTTCAAACAACTTCTATCCCATTTTAATGAGCATAATATATTGAATGACCTGATGTGCGTCTTCAACCCTTTCTGGGTTGGTAGGGGCATCGAGCATTATGCTCATGGCCTCTGCTGGACCTCGTGGGGCCTCTACCCCACGGTATCTTTTCACTGCGCAGGCTTCTCTTGTTTTAGGCCGCTCTGCGCAGTGTCTGTATGCACTATTGTGCTTTTTCAGTTGGTTGTTCTTTGCTTCTTCCTTCGTGAAGAAGGAGCAGAGTTCAGCTTAACATCATATCACCGCTTTCGATGTTAGCTTGTTTCACATCTTGTATGCTTCTTATGTTGTCTTCTGTAGTTTAGTGCCTCCTGGTTAACAGTCATCCCCCAGCTCTTCGGCGGTTTCCTTACTTGGAAGGATCTCGCGGGGGAGAGTTCGCCAGGACCTTTTGGCATCGGGCGGTCTAGCATGTAGTGGTGCGATCCCGTGAAGATGGGTGTGCGGTCCGTTATCCGCGCTGTCGAACATTTTCTTCGACAGGCGGACAACGAACTCATCCACAGTTTCAATCTTCAGGTCCTTTGCGATTGTGTTGTTTCTTACGTAACGCCCCGCACCAGTAATTATGCGGAGCGCCACGTTCTGTTGGGTTTGCAGCCTCTTCCTGTTAGTATTGGAGCATAGGTGGTGCCAAGCTGGGGCAGCATACGTCAGTCTAGATCTGACGTATGTTTTATATATCCCCAGCTTGGTTCTGACGGGTAGGTGCGATCGTAAAACCGGGCCGAGCATTGCTCTCGCAGCTCTTGCTTGCCTCACGGCTTGTTCTGTCTGTGCTGTCATGGTGAGCTTCCTGTCAATTTCTACTCCAAGGTACTTAACCGAGTTCTTCCACTCTATCTGTTTCCCTTGGAGTTTGAGTTGAGGTGGGTTCTTCCTTTTGCGGCTGACAAGCATGGCCGCAGTCTTGTTGATGTTCACTGCCATGCGCCAGTCGTCTAGCCACTCGGGTAGGATGTTTAGGAGCTTCTGCATCCTTTTCACCGCCCCTTTGGGTGACAGTGATGTAGATAGGTACGCGCTGTCATCTGCGAACAAGGCCAGCGAGACATCCCGCTCCTCTTCTCGGATACGGTCGGCCAAGGTTGGGATGTCGTCGGTGTACAGCGCGTACAATCCTGGCGAGATACAACTGCCCTGGGGCACTCCTGCCTGTATGCTTCTTATTGTTGAGTCCATTCCTTCAACAGTCACATAGAAGGTGCGGTTCTTCAGGAAGGACTCAATGATTTTGATGTACTGATCTGGTGTTTCTGTTTGTAGCAGCTTGAAGAGAAGGCCTTCGTGCCACACCCTGTCGAAGGCCTTCTCTATGTCCAAGAACACCGCCACAGTGTGCTTCTTGTTGTTCATTTCGTGCGCCAGTTCGTGGATAACTCTGGTGAGTTGAAGTGTTGTAGAGTGCTTGTGGCGGAAGCCGAACTGCTCCTTCCTTGGTGTTATGAACGGCCTCATACGCCACAGTAACAGTCTTTCGAATACTTTCGCCATATGGGGCAATAGTGATATCGGCCTGTATGACGACGCCAGTCTACGGTCCTTTCCTGGCTTTGGTATCACTATTACCTTGGCTCTTTTCCACTCGTTGGGGAAATGGCCTGTGCGTAATATCCCATTGAATATCCTCGTGATGGCTACTACTCCTTTTCTTGGTAACTGGTAGAGGGCGGCGATGGGCAGTCCGTCATTCCCTGCCGCCTTCCTCCTCGGTAACCGTCTGAGGGTTTTTGCTACTTCAGCAGGGGATATA
Source organism: Plagodis dolabraria (assembly GCA_963854805.1). Lineage (NCBI taxonomy): Eukaryota > Metazoa > Arthropoda > Insecta > Lepidoptera > Geometridae > Plagodis > Plagodis dolabraria. The sequence continues at coordinate 12,050,246 of OY978459.1, read as the reverse complement.
TAATCGCCTCCTTCCAGTGGTTTCAACTGTTTGGACAAGTACGCTTCTACGCTCTTAGTCACATACTGGTGGTGCTCCAATGTGTTCATTGATGCTTCTGGTCTGGTTGGATGAAGCATAAACTGTGTCTCCAGATGTTTTGCTAATATTTCTGCTCTGTCGCGAGGGTGATACCTTCTCTCTCCTTTCTCGTCCCATAGAGGATAAATGGGTTGCGGAGAGCTTGTCAGTTGCCGGTTGAGGTGGTGGAGGTTTGTCATATGTTCGCTGGCCTGGTCGATTACTTTCTCCCATCCTGCTCCACGCCAAATCTCCACTTCTTTCGATACATTTTCTGTGAGTGCATTTAATTTTCTTTTAATGACTGGGCAGCGTGTTTGCGCCCAACATTTCCTCAGAAAGCGTTTCTGTTGTAGGTCCCTCTGCAAAGTTAAGGGTAGCTCGTACTTCTTCTTTGGTGCTTCTGCTATGGAAGTGGCGTCATCTTTAGCTTTACACATTTGTTCCGTAATGAGCTTCACTTCCATATCGATTTGTTCTGCTGTGTTAACTGGGCCTCCTTCCATATCCATTAGTTTGGTTCGGTATAACTCCCAGTTTGTTCTGGATATTGGTGTGCGGGCGACGGGACTCACACTTTGCGAGAGCGTGACCAAGATTGGTAGGTGCTGCTCATCTAAGTCATACATTACTTCTATCTTAATGCTGCCTCTGACGCCTTGGTATGCAACTACATCCAATACATCGGGTCTGAATCTCTCCTGTGCGGGTACATGAGTAGGTTCGTCTGGACCTATTACTTCAAACTCATGTATTTCCGCCACCTCATAAAGGGTTCTTCCCGCCGGGTTGACGCAGTGAGAGCCCCACGCCGTATGTTTGGCATTCAAGTCACCCACTAGTAATGTGGGTGACTTGCCATCAAATATCGTCGTGAAGTCGGAGGCTTTTAATGTAGGTTGTGGTGGTCTGTAACCTGCGTAGACCATGAGTTCCCCGTGATTGGTTTTGACCAATACTCCGTTGGCCACGAGTTCAGTCAGATTGGGGTGCGGCAGCTCTTCATGAATAAGGTCTCTGCGGACCAATGCTGCTGTACCTCTGTATGCTTGTCCTCTGGGTGAGATGCAGTCCTTCCTATATGTGAGGAAGTTCGCTATCTTGAGTTCTTTTGCTGGCTTCAGTTTGGTCTCACCCAGGAGGATTATGTGTACTCCTTGCGACTGGGCGAGCATCTGAAGCGATTGTTTCTTCCCGGTGATGCCTCCGGGGTTCCAGTATAGGATGCGTAACTCACAACCCATACTGGAATCGTTGAAGGTTTTGAAGGCCTCTCCTTGCAGCTTCCTGGAGATCTGCTCCAGAAGCTAGGGAGACGAGCAGATCCGTCAGGATCCCCATGATAATCATTATAGGGTTCCCGGCGCTGCTCGCTGGTCCAGGGATGTATTGTGGCTGTTGTGGTCTGTAGCTGTTTGGTGGTTGTTGCCTTGGTGCTACTTGGTGATGCATAGGGCCACCCCAACCTGGCGGTGGCGCTTGCAGGGGGTGCCCTTGCTGAGAATACATTTGCTGTTGGGGGTGCAGTTGTTGTGGGTGTATCTCATATCTTCTTGGATCCCCCTGCGGTCCCCTTGATTGTGGTCTCGGTTGGTCTTCTCTGGGCCCTCGTGATCTGGGCCGCTGCTGGTGAATTGCTTGTGGGTCCCTTGGTTGTGGTACCGGTTGGATTGGTGTGGGTCTGCTCATTTGCTGTCCCATCGTACTCGTGGGTGCGAACCTTCCCATCGCCTGTAGTGGTACAAATGTGTTTATGGTGGGTTTAGGCTTTGGTGCAGTTGAAGTCTGCTTTTCGCCTTCTATTGGTGGTTCGGCTTCTGGCAGTGGAGTTGAAGCGGCCGTTGGGGCTGGGTGGTCCGTACCTTCCCCCTCCTTCTTCTTTTTCCTCCTTCTGCTCTTCTTCCTTTTCCTCTTTTTTTGAGGTAGTGGTGCACCCCTTGGAGTGGGGGCGTTTGCTGCTGTGGCCTTGTCGCTCTGGGGTAGGGTGCGCCTACCACTATACCCCTTTTCCTGGCCTCTCTTAAATAATGAGTACATCTTCTGCTGCATGCCACGTGTGCTCCCTTACAATTAGCACACTTTGGCGGTTGTCCAGGTTCCTTAGTGCAGTCGGCCGGTAGGTGTTCTTCTGAACATTTAACACACCGTGGTGGTCGATGACATCCACCAGAGGCGTGGCCGAACACCTGACACCTATGGCACTGTGGTATGGTTCCTTTTCTGGGTGCCCATCCTTCAATCGTTATGTTGGGGATGTTTAGGAGTTCTGTTACTGCGTACAGTCTTCTTTTGTCTTCTTCGTTTATTCTTTCAAGAATAACATAGTAGATGGGGCCCCCTTTTGCCCCCTTCCTGGGAAGTATTTCCTTCACATACCTGGCGTTGAAGTTGAGTTCACTCAGCGCCATGATTATGTCGGTGGGGTTTATCTCAAAGGGTAGCCCCCTGATGGCTACCTTCGTTGGCAGTTCTTCGGGTGTTGCGTAACAATGCCATGATACACGTTTGTCTTTATCTGCTGCCTCTGTGAGTGTTTTCTGGACCAAGCGAAACTCTTCTACAGTGGTGCATAGGAATCTGAAGCCCTTACCCAGCGGTTTAGCGTTGGGTGCCCTTCCGAGCTTTGCTCTCATTTTGGCAAAGAGAGGTACCCATTCAGGGAGTAGGTCTACCACTATAGGTGGATATCCTTTCAGAATCGTGGGTTGGTTGGTGTCAATGTTTGGAGTGTTTGTATTACCTCCGTTGTCGCGTGCTGTAGTTGCTGGTGCCTGGTTAGGAACCACGCCTTTTGTCGGTTGGCTTTGCGCTGCTGCTTGGCTTGTTGATGGGCCTTTGTTTCTTGGTGGTGATTCTAAGGTCGCTGCGTATGACTTAGCTGCCTCAGGCGTTGGTGTGGGTGGGGAGGGCATAGGAGCGGCATCCATAGGTACCGGCTCTAACGCTGCATAGGAGGTTGAGTCGGTGTGCCCGTGGTATTGGTCTTCTATGTCTTCAGAATCGCTGCTATCGGCCGTTATGTTTGCCGGTGCATTTCCGGCCGATGAAGTTGATGATGATGAAGATGTTGATGAGCCTGAGCTCATTGAGTCGCTGCGGCGACTCCGTCTTGGGGCCATAGCCTTCTTCTCTGCTGCCTTGGGTGGGGTGATTGAAGTCTTTTGTTTAAAGCGCTTCTCATCCCCCCCTTGCTCCTCGGTTGAGGAGAGCCGCCTCCTTGGCCTGGGCGGCCTGCCCTGTGTTGACCGTTCGGTTTCGCGCCCAGATTGACTCTCAGGTCGATCGGTTGCGAGTCCTTGTTCAGGCAACTCAGTTTGGCTGGTTTGGATGGTGGTACCTATTTCCAGTCTGCGTTTGGGGCTACCGGGTTGTATAGCGGCCACCCCTAGCATCCTGGTAGGTTCTGCTGCATCTTCTTGCTCGCTGCGCCCTTTTTTGGTCGGCTTGACCAAAAATGATGCGGTTGCCTTTTTGGGAAAAGTGGCTGATTCGGTTTCCTCAGGGCAGGGGACACTCCCCTCCTTGGTGAGACCACCGGCCTGCTTATCCGTTCTCGTCTCTTTCGTCGCCCTTGGCCGCGGAGCCCTCCGCAGGCCCAAGGCTGACGCCGGAACGATTACTGATTGTTCGGGGTTGAATAGATTACGGCACACAATGCCTTCCTCAATCCCCGCTTCTTCATCCCCTGTTGGGTCCGGAGCCTTCCGTGGGGGAGGCCTTTCTCCATCCGCCATGATGAGTAATGATGGCGGTTAATGATGATGAAGTTGATGTGATGATGACGGTGATGATGATGGGGTGATCGGTATGGTGATGATGGTGATGATCACAATGATGGTGTGATTCAGATGGTGACACTTTCGTGCTCTGATCCACTACCCACGCGTAGCCGTCCAAGAGGCGGTTCTTCCCAGACCGGGTGAATCTCCGTTCGGAGAAGCCCAGCTAGGTGACCGCGCACAGAGACCACACGTAGTAGCGGATGTTTCGAGTGAGGATGTGTCGCTGCGGATCTGGATCTGGTGTTTTATAATAAAACACCTAGCCAGAACCTACTCGTCTTCTTCCGCGCGGAGCGATGCGCATACGGGCGCAAGACGCGAAGGTTAACGAGAGTTCACAGTATAGGGTAGTGAACGGGTGTAGTGGGAGTCTCAACGCATAAGCGGCGACTCGACCACTACACTACCGGGAACACGGAACGCGCTATATGTGAACTTGGTATGGGTGTCGATGGGTATAGTTCCGGGAACAGTACTCAATCGATCCACTTCACACACAACAACAACCCACGAGATATTGAATGAGAATCAGTTTGGTTTCACTAAGAGCAGATCCACAACTGATGCAGGTGTTAAATTCATGTCACATATACTTGAAGCCTGGGAGAGTTCACATGATGCTATTGGCGTATTTTGTGGTCTTCCCAAGGCATTCGACTGTGTAGAACACTGCACTTTGATTCGTAAGCTTTCACACTATGGTATTCGTGGAAAAGCTCTGGATCTTATAAAGTCATATCTGTCAGACAGGCTACAGAAGGTTAGAATAAATGGCAATACTTCTTCCGGGTCTTTGGTAAGAATAGGAGTACCGCAAGGATCAATTTTAGGACCATTTCTGTTTCTAGCATATATAAATGCCATTATATGTAAATCTGCCTTGCATGGTTAAAAATTTCTGCGATATAGTTTTATTCGCAGATGATACCTCCCTAATTTTTAAAGTAGATAGGAGGGATAGTGAACTTATTCATGTAAATAATGTGTTATCTATGATCTCTAAGTCGTTCGCGGCTAATAATCTTCTCTTAAATTAAAAAAAGACCAAATGTTTAAAGTTTTCTTTACCAAATGTTACTTATGTGGAACCAAACATTAAGCTTGGCCTAGAAAAACTCTCTTTTGACAGTCTTCCTGGGAATTAAAATGGATTCAACTTTACAGTGGAATCCAAATATACATGATCTATCTGGAAGACTTAGTTCTGCTGCATATGAAGTTCGTAAGATAAGACAGCTAACAGACGTAGCTACTGCTAGGCACATTTATTTCGCGTACTTCCACAGTATTATGTCTTATGGTATATTGCTGTGGGGAGCTGCTGCTGAGATAGAGACAATCTTTATCTTACAAAAGCGTGCAATTCGAGCCATATATGAAATGGATCCTAGGGAATCCCTGAGAGATCTTTTTAAAGAAATTGATATTTTAACTTTACCAAGTCTGTATATATTTGAAAATATTATGTATGTTCGTAAAAATTTAGGCAAATTTAAATCAAACAGTGACAATCACGATTATAACACTAGGAATAGAGATAAAATAGCAGTGCCAAGTTTTAGATTAGCAAAGACAAATAAAAGGTCCTTCTTAGGCATTGTGTGCGGTTTTATAATAAATTGCCCAAACATATAACAACGCTCACAGAAAGAAAATTCAAGTTAAGAATATTTTGATAAAGAAATCTTACTACACAGTTTGTGATTACTTAAACGACAATAATACTTGGACTGGTTCGCCTCTGCCAAACTAGCGCCTGTCACCTACATAATGTAAATTAAGTATTGTAATAATTTTACTATATAGTATGTACTTAACACATTGTTAAAAAACGTTTAAAAGAATGGCCCCGAGTTTCTTGCCCGTTCTTCTCGCAGTGGCTCTATAATTTTTGTTTGCTGAACGTGGCAGTACAATGTAGTATATTTCAATATTAAAATTTGTAATTGACCTTCATAAGAGCGTCGTAGAGGCCTAAATTGAATAAATGATTTTGACTTTGACTTTTGACTTTGACTTTTAAAAATTCTTTTTTGTTTGAAAGCTGATGCTTGTCATTTGCTCCCATTTAAATTTCATAAAAATTGGTCAAGCCGTTATTGAGTTGCACTCCGATAACTGAACAATATTTACTTCATGATATAGTTGTTGACAATGAAAGACAATCAATCCTGTAAGTAGCAAAGGTCACTAAAGAGAGTGAAAAAATTTTTTTTACCAAAAAAATGAAACCGACTTAAACACCCAAAAAGTAAAATAACATGTCGGAGTCGGTACCATGCGCACAATATTGTGATAATAGGTACTTTTGAACTATCATGGTACCGACTTCAAGAAGTTATTTCACACTTTTGGGTGTTGAAGTAGGTTCCATGTTTTTGTTAATTTATTTTTAAAAATTTTACATATACCTAGGTATATACGCATCTAAGTCAACAAGTAGGTATTTGCAGAAAATATAATACTAACTATATTATTTTTTAAATATGCAGAGCTTGTTCAGAGAAGTCTAGGTAAATATATAAATAGTATTTTTATCGACAAGATTCAAACGTAATTATCGCAAGTATAATATGTTCCTACGACTCAGCCAATCCTTATGGTGAGTGTCCGCTTGGTATAATAACTAGCGTGACCTAAATAGCCAATGAGAGCGCTTTTTTATTAGTCCCTGCAACCCGCACCTACCTCTAACTTTGGTGAGCTCGGATACGAATAAAAATCTTGTAATGTGGTATCTAAAGGGGGTAATCTGTGACCAATAGGAACAGATGCAGTTATGGTGTACAGTATGCGCCATTCTATCAGTGAACTTTGCAGTCCTAATAGTCCAGGAGAATGAATGTGTGATGATTTTATGAATTAAGCTTCAGCAACAATATTGACGTAGAATTGCCAGTAACTCATTGTCACAAGTTTCTCTCCTGACAACTTAAATGGTACTTAAAGCAGCCATTTTCTTATGTAGCTTGGTATATGCCTAAAGAGAATTATTAATTTTAAATTCATAATGTGAAATTAATAGTTCTGTTGATGACGATGAAGCATGAAATAGAAAATATTTTTGGACTGCAAATGATAAAAACATAAAATTGGCTATTGCTAACTTACCCTTGGAGCAAACTCTAAATACTGGAGTCCACTTGAAAAGTTTGTTAGAAAGCGAAATGCATTATCTTGCAAAACATAAACGCCTTGATGGTTTGTACGCAGATTGTCTATTTGTTTCTTGTAAATACAAGTCCAGAAATCAGTGCAAATAAATTTCATTGTATCCAACTCATCTTTGAATCTTGGCCATTCTCGTGTTAGTCTCTCCATTATTTTGTAACCAGCAGCAAACCCAATGTATTCCACAGCAGATAAATCAACCTCCTATAAGAATAATGGAGTGCAGTCAGTATATAATATATTCTTAGTTATGCATGATCCTTATGAAAATTAAAGCAGATAATTTACCTTTTTATCGATACTGTCTTTATTCTGTTCTAATGCATAATTTACGATTTCAGAATGCAGCAAATCAAATACAATGTCATCAGCCATGCCCGAGGCCAAAAGCTACTGAAACCAAATTGTTAGGAGTCCTATTATTCTGTGTGCTTGCTCCACTGCAAGTGCTCCGAATCTTCAATCCTGCTGAATGAAGCCAAGCTGAAAGAAGACCGTATTCTGCTCTGATTTGTGGTTGTATCATGCGGAGCCGATATCGCTCATATATTAATGAAATGAAATTATTATCATGATCTAAGATGCGCATGGATTTATTTCCCCTGTGCAGATTTGTAGCTGCACTCCGCTCCGGTATATTACTATTCGTTTTCTCTATGAGCTGCGCCAAACCATAAAATGTTTTCGCGTAACCAAAATTAAAGTGTTTAGCTCAATCACTGCACTGGGTCTGTACTGTAATCTGTGAATCACTGTACGCAGACCATACAAACTCAGAAATAAGGGTCCCTATAATGTACGACCAATAATACGCGACCAAATAATGCACAGCCAATAATACACGGCCAATATTACGTGGACTGGCTTCGTATTATCGGGGTGTACAATACGGGTCGTACAATATTTGGCTGTGCATTATCTACACGGGCTGATATTACACGGCCAATAATACGCGACCATAAAATGGAAGCTATTTGATGTACATGAATTATTGGGTGTGCATTATTGGCCGTGAAATACGGGCCGGACACTTTTTGCACAGGGCGATAATGTACAGCCGATAATACGTGTACATCATAGACTATATAGAAATGTCAAAGAAAGAGCCTCGTTTGCACGTTCCAGTACCTTTGATCGCAGATAATAATGTCAATATTTCCATTCAACGTTCAATCTTTATTTTTTCTCAGTGTTCTGTGCCCATTTTTCGTTACGTATATGGTTTGGAAAATTCAAAAAATTGAGGTCTACTTATTTAAATTTTAGTATAAAATAAATATGTGAACGATTGATAAACACGAGTGTTATGAGCTTATACTACTCCACCACGCATGTGCAAAGCAAAAGATGTATGATTCCAGGGTTAAAAACCGCACTAATTGAAATTGTTTTGCTCGTAAGCATTCGTCTGAAGTTTTATAATTTTGCCGATTGCATTCTAGCCACATCGGGGTATTTCATGTGAAATTTATCTGTTTCAGGTTCCAGTCACATCAGGCTGCTTGTTAATCCCATGATTTCATGTCGGAACCTGCAACTTACACTAGTAAGTTGCAGGTTTCGTAAGTTCACATATATTTCACAACAACCAAGTTCACATATAGCGCGTTCCGTGTTCCTACCGGGAACACGGAACGCGCTATATGTGAACTTGGTATGGGTGTCGATGGGTATAGTTCCGGGAACAGTACTCAATCGATCCACTTCACACACAACAACAACCCACGAGATATTGAATGAGAATCAGTTTGGTTTCACTAAGAGCAGATCCACAACTGATGCAGGTGTTAAATTCATGTCACATATACTTGAAGCCTGGGAGAGTTCACATGATGCTATTGGCGTATTTTGTGGTCTTCCCAAGGCATTCGACTGTGTAGAACACTGCACTTTGATTCGTAAGCTTTCACACTATGGTATTCGTGGAAAAGCTCTGGATCTTATAAAGTCATATCTGTCAGACAGGCTACAGAAGGTTAGAATAAATGGCAATACTTCTTCCGGGTCTTTGGTAAGAATAGGAGTACCGCAAGGATCAATTTTAGGACCATTTCTGTTTCTAGCATATATAAATGCCATTATATGTAAATCTGCCTTGCATGGTTAAAAATTTCTGCGATATAGTTTTATTCGCAGATGATACCTCCCTAATTTTTAAAGTAGATAGGAGGGATAGTGAACTTATTCATGTAAATAATGTGTTATCTATGATCTCTAAGTCGTTCGCGGCTAATAATCTTCTCTTAAATTAAAAAAAGACCAAATGTTTAAAGTTTTCTTTACCAAATGTTACTTATGTGGAACCAAACATTAAGCTTGGCCTAGAAAAACTCTCTTTTGACAGTCTTCCTGGGAATTAAAATGGATTCAACTTTACAGTGGAATCCAAATATACATGATCTATCTGGAAGACTTAGTTCTGCTGCATATGAAGTTCGTAAGATAAGACAGCTAACAGACGTAGCTACTGCTAGGCACATTTATTTCGCGTACTTCCACAGTATTATGTCTTATGGTATATTGCTGTGGGGAGCTGCTGCTGAGATAGAGACAATCTTTATCTTACAAAAGCGTGCAATTCGAGCCATATATGAAATGGATCCTAGGGAATCCCTGAGAGATCTTTTTAAAGAAATTGATATTTTAACTTTACCAAGTCTGTATATATTTGAAAATATTATGTATGTTCGTAAAAATTTAGGCAAATTTAAATCAAACAGTGACAATCACGATTATAACACTAGGAATAGAGATAAAATAGCAGTGCCAAGTTTTAGATTAGCAAAGACAAATAAAAGGTCCTTCTTAGGCATTGTGTGCGGTTTTATAATAAATTGCCCAAACATATAACAACGCTCACAGAAAGAAAATTCAAGTTAAGAATATTTTGATAAAGAAATCTTACTACACAGTTTGTGATTACTTAAACGACAATAATACTTGGACTGGTTCGCCTCTGCCAAACTAGCGCCTGTCACCTACATAATGTAAATTAAGTATTGTAATAATTTTACTATATAGTATGTACTTAACACATTGTTAAAAAACGTTTAAAAGAATGGCCCCGAGTTTCTTGCCCGTTCTTCTCGCAGTGGCTCTATAATTTTTGTTTGCTGAACGTGGCAGTACAATGTAGTATATTTCAATATTAAAATTTGTAATTGACCTTCATAAGAGCGTCGTAGAGGCCTAAATTGAATAAATGATTTTGACTTTGACTTTTGACTTTGACTTTTAAAAATTCTTTTTTGTTTGAAAGCTGATGCTTGTCATTTGCTCCCATTTAAATTTCATAAAAATTGGTCAAGCCGTTATTGAGTTGCACTCCGATAACTGAACAATATTTACTTCATGATATAGTTGTTGACAATGAAAGACAATCAATCCTGTAAGTAGCAAAGGTCACTAAAGAGAGTGAAAAAATTTTTTTTACCAAAAAAATGAAACCGACTTAAACACCCAAAAAGTAAAATAACATGTCGGAGTCGGTACCATGCGCACAATATTGTGATAATAGGTACTTTTGAACTATCATGGTACCGACTTCAAGAAGTTATTTCACACTTTTGGGTGTTGAAGTAGGTTCCATGTTTTTGTTAATTTATTTTTAAAAATTTTACATATACCTAGGTATATACGCATCTAAGTCAACAAGTAGGTATTTGCAGAAAATATAATACTAACTATATTATTTTTTAAATATGCAGAGCTTGTTCAGAGAAGTCTAGGTAAATATATAAATAGTATTTTTATCGACAAGATTCAAACGTAATTATCGCAAGTATAATATGTTCCTACGACTCAGCCAATCCTTATGGTGAGTGTCCGCTTGGTATAATAACTAGCGTGACCTAAATAGCCAATGAGAGCGCTTTTTTATTAGTCCCTGCAACCCGCACCTACCTCTAACTTTGGTGAGCTCGGATACGAATAAAAATCTTGTAATGTGGTATCTAAAGGGGGTAATCTGTGACCAATAGGAACAGATGCAGTTATGGTGTACAGTATGCGCCATTCTATCAGTGAACTTTGCAGTCCTAATAGTCCAGGAGAATGAATGTGTGATGATTTTATGAATTAAGCTTCAGCAACAATATTGACGTAGAATTGCCAGTAACTCATTGTCACAAGTTTCTCTCCTGACAACTTAAATGGTACTTAAAGCAGCCATTTTCTTATGTAGCTTGGTATATGCCTAAAGAGAATTATTAATTTTAAATTCATAATGTGAAATTAATAGTTCTGTTGATGACGATGAAGCATGAAATAGAAAATATTTTTGGACTGCAAATGATAAAAACATAAAATTGGCTATTGCTAACTTACCCTTGGAGCAAACTCTAAATACTGGAGTCCACTTGAAAAGTTTGTTAGAAAGCGAAATGCATTATCTTGCAAAACATAAACGCCTTGATGGTTTGTACGCAGATTGTCTATTTGTTTCTTGTAAATACAAGTCCAGAAATCAGTGCAAATAAATTTCATTGTATCCAACTCATCTTTGAATCTTGGCCATTCTCGTGTTAGTCTCTCCATTATTTTGTAACCAGCAGCAAACCCAATGTATTCCACAGCAGATAAATCAACCTCCTATAAGAATAATGGAGTGCAGTCAGTATATAATATATTCTTAGTTATGCATGATCCTTATGAAAATTAAAGCAGATAATTTACCTTTTTATCGATACTGTCTTTATTCTGTTCTAATGCATAATTTACGATTTCAGAATGCAGCAAATCAAATACAATGTCATCAGCCATGCCCGAGGCCAAAAGCTACTGAAACCAAATTGTTAGGAGTCCTATTATTCTGTGTGCTTGCTCCACTGCAAGTGCTCCGAATCTTCAATCCTGCTGAATGAAGCCAAGCTGAAAGAAGACCGTATTCTGCTCTGATTTGTGGTTGTATCATGCGGAGCCGATATCGCTCATATATTAATGAAATGAAATTATTATCATGATCTAAGATGCGCATGGATTTATTTCCCCTGTGCAGATTTGTAGCTGCACTCCGCTCCGGTATATTACTATTCGTTTTCTCTATGAGCTGCGCCAAACCATAAAATGTTTTCGCGTAACCAAAATTAAAGTGTTTAGCTCAATCACTGCACTGGGTCTGTACTGTAATCTGTGAATCGCTGTACGCAGACCATACAAACTCAGAAATAAGGGTCCCTATAATGTACGACCAATAATACGCGACCAAATAATGCACAGCCAATAATACACGGCCAATATTACGTGGACTGGCTTCGTATTATCGGGGTGTACAATACGGGTCGTACAATATTTGGCTGTGCATTATCTACACGGGCTGATATTACACGGCCAATAATACGCGACCATAAAATGGAAGCTATTTGATGTACATGAATTATTGGGTGTGCATTATTGGCCGTGAAATACGGGCCGGACACTTTTTGCACAGGGCGATAATGTACAGCCGATAATACGTGTACATCATAGACTATATAGAAATGTCAAAGAAAGAGCCTCGTTTGCACGTTCCAGTACCTTTGATCGCAGATAATAATGTCAATATTTCCATTCAACGTTCAATCTTTATTTTTTCTCAGTGTTCTGTGCCCATTTTTCGTTACGTATATGGTTTGGAAAATTCAAAAAATTGAGGTCTACTTATTTAAATTTTAGTATAAAATAAATATGTGAACGATTGATAAACACGAGTGTTATGAGCTTATACTACTCCACCACGCATGTGCAAAGCAAAAGATGTATGATTCCAGGGTTAAAAACCGCACTAATTGAAATTGTTTTGCTCGTAAGCATTCGTCTGAAGTTTTATAATTTTGCCGATTGCATTCTAGCCACATCGGGGTATTTCATGTGAAATTTATCTGTTTCAGGTTCCAGTCACATCAGGCTGCTTGTTAATCCCATGATTTCATGTCGGAACCTGCAACTTACACTAGTAAGTTGCAGGTTTCGTAAGGCATAAGGCTATGATAAGTAGATATAGCTGAGCTTAGTTGCTACTAACTAGGAAAAGGAATGCTGATATATGAATTTAAAACGCTCCTTGAGGTAGCCCGGTATCAAAGGATAGTGGAACAGATTAATGTATAGGACAAAATGTGGTACCACCAGCTTAAAAGGAATTTGGTAGTATAAAAGTATATCATGTTTAAATTAAAAGATATTTTAACTGTTCCAAATATCTTAATAAAAGATATTTAGAACAGTTCAAAATATCTTCACTCACAGCTCACTTCTACAATACTATCAGTGTTGGCACATCCATTGAGATCATAATTTCATCAATAAGTGACCTTACAATAATGAATGTTTGGCAAACTGGGGACTATGAAACACAGGAAAGTTGTGCAAATTTTTACATAATCATCTACTTACTGCATGCTGATCTGTTTGTACGCAGCAATTGGAAATATACATTTCAGTCCACTGAAGTCGCAGGCATCAAAATGTTACATACTTTTTAATTTAATAACTGGTTTTTCATTATTGTAGTTGTAATATTAAGGAATAAAAGTCAAAGTAGAAATCATTGTACTTATTATTCAAGCACTCATTTGAGTCAATCACAAAATGACTGCCACATTCAGCAAGCTAGGATTATATAGGTGAGAAAATTAGGCAAAAAAGTCAGGGCCACTGTTTTAATTGTACCTAATTAAACAATGTGTGAAATAAATATAAGTTTTTATAAAAAAATTTTATACACCTCCACAGATACTCAAATTTTCATATTATCATTTAAACGAATCAATCAGTTTACTGTTACAAAAAATATAAGCTTTATATCAAAATTAAGTTTTTGGGATGTTTACTTTGTTCTAAAGCTTATTTATTTATAATATGACACATTTTCTGTACCTACACAGTATGGGAACTGACAATGCTATATTCATATGGCAATTCCAACTACTTAATTGCGGGAAATATATGAATGACAGCAAAAATATTCATGTAAGAATAATGTATGGGGTGTGTCAATACTTACAATATTATAGGTTTAAGAACCTCTCTATAATATTATGGGTTCCCACATTAATGTACTTGAATAAACTAGGTACATATTTAATTTATGGGCGGGGTTGATATGAGAAAATGTTCTGGAAACAAATCACACAGTAATACAGCAATAGAAAGTATTATTTACTCTTTTGGTAATGAAGCCGCGCTTGTCCTGAAGCAGGGTATTGAACGAGATTAGAAAGTGCTAGGAAGAAACAGACACTGGTACCTAGGTGCTCACTGTAATAAGTCATGTTTAATTTAATTAATTTGTTATATGTGTGTTCAGGTACACTAGTACCTGCTACTTGACATGCTATATACTTCTCAGAACTGGACATGCTCTCTAAATGTACCTAAGTCCATCCTTGCTGATGTATGTATACTTATAAACAGTGAGTACCTAACAAAAGTGTAAGCATTTTGGAGTAGGGTGTCATCGCTACTCCAAGATGCTTACGCTTTTGTTGTCAGAATGAAATCGTAAGAGAATTATCACATGCTTGTGTGCATATACTTCACATAATTGTTCCCTAACTATATTTAGATTCCAAGTTATTCACTATCACCCAATGGAAGGAAATCAGAATTAATGGTTTTGAACATAACATTTACAATTCACCAGTGTTTGGAATGCATTGATTGCACTTGTACATGGTTTTTGTGACTCTATATAATAATAGCTCTTTGTTCCTCCCCACATCTTCATGGGTGAGTAAGAGGCGATGAAAGAGGAAAATAGGATAGGGCTTTATTCAATGGTAGACATAATGGCTGTTGATGATGAATGATTTAAATAATCTTGTTTAATTATAATTTACAGTTGTGTGACTACATTCTTGTAGGCACCTGTATGTAAAAGCCTATTTCCCTGTATTCTATAATGACTAACACATCTATATTAAATATGATGATTAACATTAAAATACTACATAATATTTAAAATAAAAACAAATTTTATAATCTTTTATTTTATTTCAAACTGTCTTTTCCTGGAATTTCTGTGATAATGTTACATTGAGTGGCAGGGTACCGCTGAAGTATCCTGAAAAATTAGAATTGTCATGTGATTTACTACAATATATAGTCTTTTTTTTATAGCTGATAGGCTAGCCTTTGACCACTATCTCACCTGATGGTAAGTGATGATGTGGTCGAAGATGTTGTTCAGGCTAGCCTAGAATTACTGCTAGACAGCTGCCGGAACACACCGTTAAGTGCTTGGCGACAAATTTTCTACTTGAGGGTGGTAGCCAGGCGGGCATTCGCAAAATACCCACCCTACCACCATGCTGTAACAACTGCCATTGTAAGACAACAACCGGGACCAACGGCTTAACGTTGTACCCGCCCAGGATCCTATACTATTTTTTTTTTTGAAAATATATTTGAAAATCCCAAATTAATAATTTTAAAATTAATTAATAAATGAACCAAAGCAACATTAATATAATAATAAAATTAACTAACTAATACCACCTAACTTAAACTGACCTAAATTAAACTGAACTGAAAACTGATCCCCAAAATCTGAAACTGATCCTATTTTTGCTTTAACCTAAACGATCGTGCTTGACTAAAAATTCTGATCCCTAATTTTCGAATTACTAAAGAAGCCTAAAATAACATATTAAATATTTTTCTTTAATCTAAAATTATTGTGATTTGAAATATGGCATGTGAATCGTCTAGTATAGTGGTAGGACCTTAAGAAGTGACCTATTGTAGTAATCCATTTTCTTTTAAGGTAATTAAGAAAGAACTTGTCTAACCTAACAGATAATACTCCTAAATAATATGTACTTAACCAAACATTTAAATCTATTAAATTAAAATTTATAATTAAAATAAGAATCATAAAGATGGACCTATTATACTAGTTATTATACTATAGTATTCTTATAGTAAAATAATTGACAATCGCTCAATATAACTTAGAATATTATTTGTTCATTTAACGATGTAAAGGAATAGAATTTGAATGTATTATTAAATTAACGTAGACATTCTGAATTAGGGAACAAAGAATAATAGAAATCTCGTAAAATATCGGAATTAGGTATTTAAGACCAATAGTAAATTATTAGGGAACCTGAAGTCTAAAACTAGGTAAATCATTGTAAGAGATGTTACATAAGAGATAAATGTATTATATTTCTAAACCATAATTTCAGGAAAAGCAATTATAAGTGAAGTACCAATACGGTATTAAATCGTATAAAATTAATTAAATCGTTAGATTATTAATTCATTAAACGGCTAAATATTTTTTGTTGGGGAGTAAATAATTGTTTCTTAGAACAAAATAGAAATTACGGGAAATTTAAATGAAAAACAATGAATTTATTATACAAATAGATAAAAGCAGATAAATGAATCCTAAGGTAATTTGTACAGATCCCAAATCTAAAATCACGTGTATAAATTGTTATTGTAGATAGTCTCAAATTAAAAATAGGTATCGAGAAAACCAGACATAAAATCTAGATAAAGTAAGTAGTATAGAATTTGGCTCAAAATAGCGTAGTATAAATAACTATACACTAGATATGTTTTGGCTATTGTAAGGAAAACAACTTGAAACTAGAATTTACTTGAATTTTTGTACTCATAATAATATATTGTCATGACTCCTAAGACTTCCTGAGATTTCCCCAAAAATTGCAAAATATATTAAAGCTTAACAATAACAACCTAAGATGCATAACAGCTTATCTAGTATAGTTAGTGAAATATATTAGATGAAGATATTTTCTCTAAAATACCTTACTATGTTAGATTAGCTTACCTTGACTTTAACTCTAGGAAACTAAGATGTATGAATTAATTATATTATTATTATGTTTTGTGAGAGAGGCTGATAAAGGAAATATACCAAAATGGATAATCAATGAACTCCGTAATCACCTTATATTTTAGGCGACTTCAATCATTTGAAGATCTAAATAGGAAAGTAAAGACATAAATTAATTTAAATTATATACTACAAAATCCGTAATATGTATATCTAAACAAACTTAAATCTGTCGGAAATATAAAGAAAACTACGAAATATTGAATATTGTATTCTAAAATACAAATTGACCATTTACTTCCTCAACTTATATTCACAACGTCATATAGTAAAATGGATATTAATATAAGATAAAGTATTGCACAAAATTGTTTGATGAAATTTGATTAAGTAAATAGAATTATTCTAAAATTGGTCTAATTAAAAGAGTAGGAGAAAGGACTAGACTGATAGACACTATTACTTTTTGTAAGTATAACGTTTATTGGAAGTAAACTAGCAAATAGGTATTTCATAACATTTTGTTATTGTAAGATTTTATTATTTGATAAGTTGCAACTTTGATAAGTAGATGGATCCATCGTATTTTAGTTAGCAGTTTTAAGGAAAAGTTCAAATTCTGAAGTGCCAGGGACTTGCAACCCCTGGAGTACGTTTCAGAAGGCCTTCTTTACGGCGCACGACGCCAATGCTCATCGGTTCACTTAGGTAAAGCCTTCTCCTTAAATAAAATACTGCTTAACTTCCTAATTTGAACACATTATTGAATAATTCATAATATCCATATAATGAGTGTCATTGATTGATTATTTCTCAATTTACTTTTACATATTTCGTACATGACATCATGTCTTGTTAGTTAATATCATTGATATGATACCTTTCGGTTTGAAATAGAATGTTATTTAAAGTATTATGGTACAATCCATATTATTATTTAATTTCAATGAAAAATTTGGTTATATATTTTAGGACTTACTTTGCCTAAGTTTTGTAAAATCACGTGTTTGTGATATCAAAAGTGAATTATATTTATACTCTGACTCAAGTACTCAAATATGAATATATAAAGTTTAGAGGAGTTATTTATATTCCCTCTGATTTTCTCATGTCGAATATAACATCTTTCATCCTTACAGCAGAAAGACTTATTGAAGGTGTGGTCGTGTGGTCGCATTTGCACCAATATTCAACAATGTATCATCATGGTTGAATAGAATTTATATTTCGTATTGTTGAATACATATATACGAGGACTTACATGCCTCAATGTTGTCGTAAGAGTGTCAATCCATATTAGTTGAACAAACTTAAAGCATTCTTTATATCAAATTAAATACTTGAGTAGAATCATCATACACGTTTATCATACATGAATACTTAGACAAAATATTTTTTTTCTAGAACAATATTCAGAAGACATCAATACACAATCACATAATCAATATAATTTACTATTTCAGTAGATTAGAACTGATACACCCAAGAATAAGAGTTTATACTAGTTTAGTAGTGTATCAATCCCGTAAATTTTATAATACTCAAATAATTCAATGTAAACTTACGTACATAACTTTTCTCCACATGATTTTTGTGTTCTACACATATCTCCTTATAGGTTTTCCATTTTTTTAATATATTTCTTATATTTTAGATTTAAGTGAAAATTACGTTAAAAAATACTATGAGGATTTCAATTTTTCTTGTCATTTTGTATTCTTGACAGATCCTCTCAACATTTTCAAACTATTCTATGCCTCTTTCTTTTTAAACATAAAATGAGGTCATAATCTCATTCCAGATTTAAGACATCAAAAAGGTTAGCATACACAAATGCTGACTATAAAAATTTCTTACTTAGGATGAATAATTTATTTTTGATCTTTAGATTATCTACCATATTCAATTACATTATTCATATTTAGTGACGGAACTTCCTACTCAAGGTCTGTTCCGTTACATTCAATCCCCAAAATTTGCGCAGGTGATATGATAATTTAACCGTAGTAAATTTTTAAAACTTATTGGCAAATGAACTCATAAAAATTTCTTTATCATATTTCTAAGCTTTTGATTCTTTACCATATTTTAATTATATTATATTATTTGTGTTAAGTGATGGAACTTCCCTCCCACGATATGTCTCGTTACATCCAACCCCCAAAATTTGTACAAATTATATGATAATTTAACCATAATAAATATTTAACAATCTCTCTAAAATTTCAATCATAAATATGTTCTTTAATTCGAATAAAATTTATTGGCAAATGAACTCAGACATGGTGTATTTGAGAATGTGTGTGTTTTTAAACCATTCCAAAAGTTTAAAATTAAATGAGTTAATATATAAGCTTTTATAGCGATAATCATAAATAAAGATTTCTTTTCACCAAGTCGATTCAATCCTGGTAAGGAAATGCGTTTTGTGTTGCGCATTAATCCTAATGATTCAAAGGTTGGTGTTAGTCTGCAAACCAATCATACGCTTAGAGAAAAACACCCCCTAAGACCTTCCAAAAACTAAATCTACTCTTAAGGCTTAAAGCTTTAATTATGTATGCTCACCACTAATCCACTTAATACCAATTTCATGTAATCAAACTTCTGGTTTTGGAGATGTATAGTGTACCGCAATATTTAATGTAGAGTGGGACTCGTATGAAATCAGTTTATACTGATGACTTGTCTTCTGACTTAACCTAACACCAAATCTCCTTCATATGAGTCGCTGATATGTACTGTTTTGAGCATTATAGCTCCGTCGATAGGGTAATGCATCTGAATTCAATTGACAACAAATTGCTTCAAACCAAGGATATCAATAAATTATTAAAGCTCTCCATTCCTTCTTTAATACAATCCATTCAAAACATTAACTATCATTGTGTTTCATACTCTTTAACAATGAATCAATTCCTTTAAGTAAGAAGCTCAAAATATGACATATTGATAACCGACAAATTATTTATCTTAAAACAATATTTTGGCAGTAACAAAACACACCCCAGAAATCATGAAGTCCCATAACTAAATAAGTTTTCTATAAACTATTTTATTATTAATTTCAAAAATAAATTCATTCAAGTAAATACAACTTCAATTTAATTTAATAAAACTTAATAACTTTTTTATTAGATTATGTATTGTTGAACATTTTGATTTAATACTTTGATTAAGTAAAGTAAAACAAGGTATTGTTAAGTTATATAAATTAAGATTTAATTTCATTATCTAATTCTTTATGATTAACATGGCAAACGATTGAATTACACACATTAAAACATTTGATTATAATATTATCGTAAATATTTTTTTTACAACCGCCATTCTCCCCTCTATCTAAGAATATTTAATATACACCTTGTTGTGATATATATTTTTTTTCAAATTTATTTTCATATAATCCAATTGAAGTAAATTATTTATCTTCCATAATCTAAATAATCATTTGTTTAAATACCTAATTATATTTAACAATTAATAACCGGACTTACTCTTTTCGTTTTTAAATTTGAAAGAAATATTATTATTTAAACAATTCCTTGGTGTGCAATTGTAAAATTATTAGGTAGGACAACCCCCTGACTGAACTTATTTCATAAATGATTTTACCACGCTTCAATGCGGAGCAATATCCGATAAATATTACGGGAGTCCTAGCCGGTTACTAAATAATAATCATGCTTCAATGTTTTATCAACCCCTATTTCAATATTCTTTTATTTTAATTTTATCTATTTATTTATTTATAGTCACCAATAATTATTATATAATTTCGTGCATAAATCTGAGTATATTTGTAAGTAATTAATACAACCCCCTGACTGAATATATTTAATCATTGATTTTAATTCGCTTTCAATTTCAATCAACCCCCACTTTAATTTAATTTTATATTCAGTTATAATGAATAGATTCAGACATTACTTTGCGGAAACCAAATATAATGAAAACAATTTTTTTTTTATATTTCAAGAAAACAATATATTAATATTTAAATAAAACACTTTAAATAAAAAAGTACAAAAATATATGTCATATCAATTCCACCTAATTTTCCTGCTAAGCCAACGTGACGTCACAAACTCCACGCTACCAAACCATAAGAATTTTCGACGCGTTTTGGTTCTACACGAAGCATCCTCAAAAGGGCTTGCTTCTACGAACGCACTTTCGAAATACCGTTTTGTTTAACATACATACTAATATCCTATTAAATATTTCTTAATACCTCTCCTATTTCACGGCAACAAATTGTGCGATGAATCGCACCTTTACAAATCACAATAACCCTATAATTAACCATATTAATCTATCATCACTGTTCTATAACTTTTAGATCAAAAAATTATCTAACTTTTAAATAAATTCTCATCAACCCGCAGTATCACAAGTAAAGAAAAATAACCGTTTGTTAAAAACTGATAATCAAATGATAATCCCCAAATTAATGATAATGATAAATTGAATTTCAACTACCTAAGTAAACTTTTAAATAAATTATGGCAAAATCCCGATTAAATCCTGGTAAAATCCCCTTAATAATGTATCTTTTCTTAACTACTAAAATCCTGGTCAAGGCACTCCAAATTGTACCTGCCCAGGATCCTTAATTTTTTTTTTTTTTATAAATATATTAATTATAAAACCCACATTATAATAATTAAATTAGGTAATAAATAATAAAGAAACATTAATAATAATAAAACTAACTAAACCAACCTAACATCAACCTAACTTAAACTGATCCTAAAACTGATCCCCAAAATCTGAAACTGATCCTATTTTTGCTTTAACCTAAACGATCGTGCTTGACTAAAAATTCTGATCCCTAATTTTCGAATTACTAAAGAAGCCTAAAATAACATATTAAATATTTTTCTTTAATCTAAAATTATTGTGATTTGAAATATGGCATGTGAATCGTCTAGTATAGTGGTAGGACCTTAAGAAGTGACCTATTGTAGTAATCCATTTTCTTTTAAGGTAATTAAGAAAGAACTTGTCTAACCTAACAGATAATACTCCTAAATAATATGTACTTAACCAAACATTTAAATCTATTAAATTAAAATTTATAATTAAAATAAGAATCATAAAGATGGACCTATTATACTAGTTATTATACTATAGTATTCTTATAGTAAAATAATTGACAATCACTCAATATAACTTAGAATATTATTTGTTCATTTAACGATGTAAAGGAATAGAATTTGAATGTATTATTAAATTAACGTAGACATTCTGAATTAGTGAACAAAGAATAATAGAAATCTCGTAAAATATCGGAATTAGGTATTTAAGACCAATAGTAAATTATTAGGGAACCTGAAGTCTAAAACTAGGTAAATCATTGTAAGAGATGTTACATAAGAGATAAATGTATTATATTTCTAAACCATAATTTCAGGAAAAGCAATTATAAGTGAAGTACCAATACGGTATTAAATCGTATAAAATTAATTAAATCGTTAGATTATTAATTCATTAAACGGCTAAATATTTTTTGTTGGGGAGTAAATAATTGTTTCTTAGAACAAAATAGAAATTACGGGAAATTTAAATGAAAAACAATGAATTTATTATACAAATAGATAAAAGCAGATAAATGAATCCTAAGGTAATTTGTACAGATCCCAAATCTAAAATCACGTGTATAAATTGTTATTGTAGATAGTCTCAAATTAAAAATAGGTATCGAGAAAACCAGACATAAAATCTAGATAAAGTAAGTAGTATAGAATTTGGCTCAAAATAGCGTAGTATAAATAACTATACACTAGATATGTTTTGGCTATTGTAAGGAAAACAACTTGAAACTAGAATTTACTTGAATTTTTGTACTCATAATAATATATTGTCATGACTCCTAAGACTTCCTGAGATTTCCCCAAAAATTGCAAAATATATTAAAGCTTAACAATAACAACCTAAGATGCATAACAGCTTATCTAGTATAGTTAGTGAAATATATTAGATGAAGATATTTTCTCTAAAATACCTTACTATGTTAGGTTAGCTTACCTTGACTTTAACTCTAGGAAACTAAGATGTATGAATTAATTATATTATTATTATGTTTTGTGAGAGAGGCTGATAAAGGAAATATACCAAAATGGATAATCAATGAACTCCGTAATCACCTTATATTTTAGGCGACTTCAATCATTTGAAGATCTAAATAGGAAAGAAAAGACATAAATTAATTTAAATTATATACTACAAAATCCGTAATATGTATATCTAAACAAACTTAAATCTGTCGGAAATATAAAGAAAACTACGAAATATTGAATATTGTATTCTAAAATACAAATTGACCATTTACTTCCTCAACTTATATTCACAACGTCATATAGTAAAATGGATATTAATATAAGATAAAGTATTGCACAAAATTGTTTGATGAAATTTGATTAAGTAAATAGAATTATTCTAAAATTGGTCTAATTAAAAGAGTAGGAGAAAGGACTAGACTGATAGACACTATTACTTTTTGTAAGTATAACGTTTATTGGAAGTAAACTAGCAAATAGGTATTTCATAACATTTTGTTATTGTAAGATTTTATTATTTGATAAGTTGCAACTTTGATAAGTAGATGGATCCATCGTATTTTAGTTAGCAGTTTTAAGGAAAAGTTCAAATTCTGAAGTGCCAGGGACTTGCAACCCCTGGAGTACGTTTCAGAAGGCCTTCTTTACGGCGCACGACGCCAATGCTCATCGGTTCACTTAGGTAAAGCCTTCTCCTTAAATAAAATACTGCTTAACTTCCTAATTTGAACACATTATTGAATAATTCATAATATCCATATAATGAGTGTCATTGATTGATTATTTCTCAATTTACTTTTACATATTTCGTACATGACATCATGTCTAGTTAGTTAATATCATTGATATGATACCTTTCGGTTTGAAATAGAATGTTATTTAAAGTATTATGGTACAATCCATATTATTATTTAATTTCAATGAAAAATTTGGTTATATATTTTAGGACTTACTTTGCCTAAGTTTTGTAAAATCACGTGTTTGTGATATCAAAAGTGAATTATATTTATACTCTGACTCAAGTACTCAAATATGAATATATAAAGTTTAGAGGAGTTATTTATATTCCCTCTGATTTTCTCATGTCGAATATAACATCTTTCATCCTTACAGCAGAAAGACTTATTGAAGGTGTGGTCGTGTGGTCGCATTTGCACCAATATTCAACAATGTATCATCATGGTTGAATAGAATTTATATTTCGTATTGTTGAATACATATATACGAGGACTTACATGCCTCAATGTTGTCGTAAGAGTGTCAATCCATATTAGTTGAACAAACTTAAAGCATTCTTTATATCAAATTAAATACTTGAGTAGAATCATCATACACGTTTATCATACATGAATACTTAGACAAAATATTTTTTTTCTAGAACAATATTCAGAAGACATCAATACACAATCACATAATCAATATAATTTACTATTTCAGTAGATTAGAACTGATACACCCAAGAATAAGAGTTTATACTAGTTTAGTAGTGTATCAATCCCGTAAATTTTATAATACTCAAATAATTCAATGTAAACTTACGTACATAACTTTTCTCCACATGATTTTTGTGTTCTACACATATCTCCTTATAGGTTTTCCATTTTTTTAATATATTTCTTATATTTTAGATTTAAGTGAAAATTACGTTAAAAAATACTATGAGGATTTCAATTTTTCTTGTCATTTTGTATTCTTGACAGATCCTCTCAACATTTTCAAACTATTCTATGCCTCTTTCTTTTTAAACATAAAATGAGGTCATAATCTCATTCCAGATTTAAGACATCAAAAAGGTTAGCATACACAAATGCTGACTATAAAAATTTCTTACTTAGGATGAATAATTTATTTTTGATCTTTAGATTATCTACCATATTCAATTACATTATTCATATTTAGTGACGGAACTTCCTACTCAAGGTCTGTTCCGTTACAACGTGCCCTTCAAAACACAGATATGTTCAGTAGGCAGTCACCCATCCAACTCCTGGCCGTGGCAGATGAGCTGATTGATTAAGAACGGCTAAGCAAACTGCGCTACGAGCGCTTCGCTTTGTTTTAATTTTGTTGATGATTTAGAATGAACATAATTGATCACTATCAACCAAAGGCTGCAGCAGAAAAAAGTTATCTTACTGCAACATTTACAATATGATGGTTCTGATTAAAATGAATAGTACAATAAATAATATTAAATATATACATAACATATTTTAATACTTTGAAAAAAATCTGTATTTTATTTAATGCTACCTACTAGTTATTAAAACAACAGTTTGTTTTTATCAATATTATAAATAGTAATTTATTGAACATGCAGTATTCAAATCAGTAATAAAAATATTAAAGTTACTGTGAATGTGAGTAAAAATAATTATTTGATTATAGAAATATTATAATTTTCTTTTAGGGTCAACTACTATAAAGGTTTTCCCCCATGAGGTGCTAGGTTAGAATTGCACCTCCCCATATCATCCCATGTGTGTTGTATGAGGCAACTAAGGGAAAAATACTGGAAGGTGGGCAGCAGCATCTTCTAAAGAACTGCAATCGCCAAGCTGCCTGCCAAGCGTGGGGATATGCAAATACCCCTTTACTAGGGGAGGCTGTGTTCAGCAGTGGACAATACAGCTGATACAGTACTATTGACTTTATTTATTTAAAGATAATTAAATAATTTTCTCTTTGGATCTACTACTAGATTTTTTATTTATTTACAGATTAAATTCACACAGCAGCATATTTTAAATGATGTTAACAACACTAAATTTACTATTGCACTGTTCATTATCTGTTTCCTTTTTGGCAAAACGGCTCCTCCAACCTCTTCCACTATTTTCTCTCTCTTTGCCAAGAGGCAAACAGGTAGTGATGAACTATTAAGGTTATCATCTTATAATTGAGTCTATTTCTCAAAATATACATGTTTACTTACATATTTTTATGTAATGAGGTGGAATATCTGAGGCAGTCAACTAGCTGAATCAGCCATTTAATAAACAGGCATTTACAACTAATAAAATATATTATGCTACTACATAATTAACCAATCACACTTATCACATAATTTCTTATTTGAGAATTACGCACTGCTTATTGTACTCTTTGGCATCTCACAAATGCTGTTGCAGTCATTTGATATGGATATATAGTTTGCTCCTTCTTTAGTCATCAGTCGCAATCCCTGTATGTTGTTGTGCATTAAAAAAAGAAGCATAGACATTGCCTTCGGCATTAGGGTCCTGCTATGTCTGTAAGAGAAAATTATAATGAAAAGTAGGCTCCATCAAGAGTTACTTGGTAAGTGAAGGTTACAAATTTCTCAGAAACTACGTAATTAAAGTAGAGGATTAGAAAAAGACGAGCATTGGATATAATATTAGGTATTTAGCAGTCTCTATGTCCTCAGCCACACTGGGTGGCCCATCGCACAAATTAGTGCGAACGTGCTGAGAGCCAACTGGTGTTTCACGGCACCAGCATACACTTGTACTGCTGGGTGCAGGCAGCCAATCAATTAGAGTGCAAATTTATAATGTTTACATCGCAACTTTGTAGGTTATGTAATTTTAAAACAGGTCAACAATAATAACATAATAGACGCTCCGACCTTCCTTTATTACAAAAGAGAGGTAATAAATTAATTATACAAGAGGTTTTAACGCTCTACGGCTGCACTTTTCAAAGAACCTGCATATTTTTTTATTGTTGTCTCCATCCATATCATAGACAATAGATATAATTCTCTCACTCGCCACTTTTTTATTTTAGTCATTAAACTTATACGGTTTGTACATCATGAATAAAAAGAAATAAATCTTTTGTATTGCTATTCTATAATCCATCGCATCGCGGCAGCCTGCGCCAAAGCCACATAAAATAGGAATAAATATGTATAGAAATGTTTTTTTAATCTTATTGTAACGGAACAAGCTTCAGGTTCACCTGATGTTAAGCAGATTAACCTCTGCTTATAACAGATGCATTTCGTCACAAGTCACGAATTGCAATGCGCCCGTCACCTGGAGACATAGTTGTTAAGTCTCATGTTTCTGCAATTTCACTCGCTCTCAAGGAATGCTGCCGGAACACACTGTTTGGTGCTAGGCGACAGATTTTCTACTTGATTTGGTCATGCATCCATCATTGGTGATGTCCTTTCTTCGTTTAGAGGCAGATAATCATTGACCTATATATACTAGACGTGACATCTCAAACCGACCAGGGCAAGTATGCTGGCCGGCATACTCTCCCCCACACGCAGATGGGCACTCGTAGAGATTACACGCGCTTTACGTTCGAAACTTGTGTATTCAAAATCGACAATTGATAATACACAATATTCGAACGTAAAGCGCGTGTAATTTATACGAGTGTCCAGCTGCGTGTGGGGGAGACTACGGCGGCCAGCATATTTGCACCGGTCGACTATCCTTGTTTGAGATGTCGCGTCTAGTATATATAGGTCAATGCAGATAATAATCTTTCTTCTAGAGTAGATTGTTTTTGTTTCAATATAGAAAGGTTTAGGATAAATAGCTGGCGAACTGTTACACTTGACAATTTTGATACAAATCTGCGCTAGGTAACTTTCGTGGCTTTAACACAGCTACCATAAGAGCCTTTACGCTTTGCGGAATCGGTCGAATATAGGCATTTATCGAAGCGCGGCACACACGGGCACACCGTTAGCAAGGATCGAACTATCAACGACGATGTCGCATGTAATAAAACATTTTGATCCTTTTTGCAGTGTTACTTATTTTTTATAAATAATGTGGAATGTTATCTAACCTTGTAAATTCATATCAAACAAATTATTGGAGTACAAAATTTTATGCCCAAGGCCGGAATCTTTAGAAATATAGAAGGGTAGCGACATCATACCGAGAGTTAAGTGTTTGAAAAAACACTTCTTTCGATCAGATGAAGTCTAGTAGTCTGGTTGACGGCCGAGGACCGTCCCCTATGACGGTTAAAGTAATACAATTGAATCACAAAATTTCGGCAGAAATGCCAAGTCCCAGGTGGCCGAGATGGTATTAGGCATTCGGCGCGATATCGGAGGACGCGGGTTCGATTCCCACCTTGAGCATAAAATTTTATACACAAATAATTTGTTTGATATGATTTTCGCTTAGCACCCGATAGTGCTTGTAATCATATTTATAAATATAGAAGGGTAGCGACATCATACCGAGAGTTAAGTGTTTGAAAAAACACTTCTTTCGATCAGATGAAGTCTAGTAGTCTGGTTGATGGCCGCGCACCGAAATAAATATTTGTAGTTGACAGGTTAAGGTTAGGTATATAACAATTATTTTGTTATATTTCAAAAAGTATAGCTCCGATCGCGCTCAATCCAACGGGACACGATTGGGGACCGCGGCCCGCGTGTTTTGATGCGTGGAGCTATTTAAAAAGGTTGAAATTGAATTTTTAATCGAAAAAATACACGAAATTTTGAAAAATGTAAGTGTAAAACGTTGAAAACTTTTTCACTATTGAATCTATATACCTAAAAACAACGCAGGACGGTCCGCCACCAGCGGCTGCAAATTACCAAACACAAAAACACCACACAATTAGGAAACGAACAAAGACAACACGAATATATGAAATTTCTTACAAAAATATTTGCAATAACAGGTTTTAGCTGTCTAATGTAAGATTTTGTTATGGGACGATACTATTTAAACTGTTTAGTTAGTTTGCGCTACCAGAGACGCAAATTTTGATAGGCTACACTCTATATTGGGACGTGGATTTGACTATGTTGTATTCCTAAAGTATGGGGAGCGGTACACTATAGGTGAATTTTCTATGTTGATTTTACTAAGATTTTGCTATATTTCAAAAAGTATAGCTCCGATCAAATATTTGTAAATTCATTTCTCATCTCTACAGTTTACACACAAAGTCAACTTAAGTGAACCTAATAATAGACCTTGATATATTAACTCATTGACTAACATAAAGATAAAGATAAAGATAATTTTATTTGCATAAACATGGGTAAATACACAGTAATGCATTGATGTTCAATAAAAGTAAAAGATCCACATGTTTTGCCTTAGAAAGGCGTACAAACATTCGAGATACAAAGGCATGCAGGTAGATTTAGCAGTCAAACATAATGTGAAGAATAATAATACAATTCACAAAGTAATATAAAAAAAAAGTAAAAAAAAAAAAGTCATATGTAGCCAGTAGTCTACTTTAGGTCATGTAAGTGATTAAATAACATTGTTAATTAATATTAATTTTATAAAATTACAAAGGATAAAATTTCATTACAGATAAATTTATAATAGTACCTATTACAGTGCTATCTGATTTGTACCTACGATGTCAGAATGAAAAGGAACCTGAAATGCGAATAGGATAAATGTCAGCAAAAGAGGATAAAATATTTTATTATTTATGGTCGGAATCTAAATGTCAAAATGAATTGTGAATTGATTAAAATTTATCAGTCAAAAAATCCTTAACACTATAATAACATTTATCTGTCAACAAAGATTTCAGCTTGCTTTTAAATACATTACTACTACTGTTTTTCATTGATTTTGGGATTTTGTTATAAATGGTTGGCGCCATACACATTAAACTTTTCTTCATTAAAGCTGTATTATGAAGCTGTGATGAAAGTTGGCTATTATCACGCCTATCCCGCTTTACGCTGTCTGCTAATCGTTGAAAAAGTTGAGGATTGTTATAAACAAATAGTGCAGCCAGTAAAATGTACAAAGATGGAAGTGTCAAGATTTTGAACTTTAAAAAGAAAGGTTTACAACTATCAGTAGTTTGTAGTCCAAACATAGACCGGATGCATCTCTTCTGTGCTTTGAAGATTTTTTCAATATCAGTTGAGTTTCCCCAAAAGATAATGCCACACCTTAAAAGGGATGCTGCCAGCCCATGATAGGACGTAAGCAAACCATCCGTATTAACTACCCGAGCAATTTTGTGTAGAGCATAAGCAGTGCTACTCAATTTTTTGCTTAACTCCTCTATATGAGCCTTCCAATTTAATTTATGATCAATGATCAAGCCTAGAAACTTAACACAATCAACGTTTTTTATTAAATTATTGTGATAATGAACATCAATATTATCTACATGAAGTCTTTGGCTGAAATGCATGATCTGAGTTTTGCTTAAATTAATTTTTAAATTATTATTGTCAAGCCATT
This sequence comes from Plagodis dolabraria, assembly GCA_963854805.1. NCBI lineage: Eukaryota > Metazoa > Arthropoda > Insecta > Lepidoptera > Geometridae > Plagodis > Plagodis dolabraria. The sequence goes on along the minus strand of OY978459.1, from coordinate 12,020,185 downwards.
GTACAATTGAAACTAAAGATTCATTTATTTCATTTGGATAAAACTCTTTTATTTTACATGCTATAGTGACTGTACTGTCATCCGCAAAAAGAGTCATTGGATAAGAAGTAACACTTGGCAGATCGTTTATATATAGTATGTACAAAAGTGGTCCTAATATGCTGCCCTGTGGTACGCCATATACGACCTTTCGTGTTTCAGATCGTGAAGTTTCTTCACTCTTGGTATTAATGTTAATTCGATTAATTTCAGTTAACTGCTGCCTACCACTTAAATATGATTTTATTAAATCATTAATATTACCCCTAATGCCATATAATTCCAGTTTATTTAGTAATATAGGATGATCAACATAATCAAACGCTTGCGTCATATCACAATATATAGCACAGACTGGATTTTTTTTATCGACATTTGTAAGCACATTGCGATAAAAGTTGAAAATAGCTAAATTGATATTTTTGTTCTGTCTAAAACCATTTTGTTCATTACATAGAATTTTATTACGCTCTAAATAGGTGTTAATTTCTATATAAATGTATTTTTCAAGTATTTTTGAAAATATAGGAACAAGTGCAATTGGTCTATAATATTGCATCTGTTCCTTATCCTCTTTTTTGAAAAGTGGTTTTATCAAAGAGGTTTTAGGGCATCTGGATATACGCCCTTGCTAATGCACAAATTAATTATATAGTTAATGTGTCCACATATTAAATGACCAACAGATTTTATTATATTCGTAGATATGTCAGCGTATCCTACACTATTAGTGTTCTTAAGTCCCTTTATAATTTTAAAAATGTTTTGTACTCTCCAGTTAAAAGACAACATTTGTACTCTCCAGTTAAAACATAACATTAGCACACCTATAACTATGTAGGTATCCATATTCGATTATATACTTCTAACCATAATTGTATATAGGCAAATAACTCAGTTTTGTAGTTTGTACACCTGCTTTATGCATAAAAATCTTGGTTCGTTATATATGTAGTTGTGACAACACTTTTTCAAAATAGCTCCAATATTATTTTGTGATTAAAAATATAAATAGTGCTATTTAGTGGCTATTTTATGCAATATATTGTAATCTAGTGAGCATACTTCACCTGCCAAGTAAATAAATCCTTTACAAGCACAACAACAGCAACTTTGAAACTTCACTTCATTATCACAGAGGAACATAACCTACAACTATGGAATCAACACAGCAACAGACATTCATGGAGATGATGGATGCTCTCAATAGGCGTATGGATCAATTTGAAGGTGAGCTTCAGAAGACCCCTTCTTCTGGTAACACTACAAGCAGCCTGGCTGCCGAATTTGGAGCCTTTAAAGTATTTACTGCTGAAATCTTCCGTGGTTTCCAACAACAACAACAACAACACCTATAACTATGTAGGTATCCATATTCGATTATGTACTTCTAACCATAATTGTATATAGGCAACTAACTTAGTTTTGTAGTTTGTACACCTGCTTTGTGCATAAAAATCTTGGTTCGTTATATATGTAGACTACCCCGTTGGCGGAGTGGTTTTAATGGTCGCTTAGCAATCTCAAGGTCTTGGTTCGCTTTCTGGGACGGAAAGGTGATTTTGTGACTAAATTAATAAATCTATATAGGTGATGTGTGGGTGTTTAACACCTCTGCTAAATTTTCGGGGATAGGCTTGATTATATTTTTGTTATATATGTTGTCAAGTACCTAGGTATAATATACCTTGAAAAGGTATATTCAAGATATATTTGACAGTGTTATAAACCTTCCTTAAATTTCTACGAATGTAAGTATGTACAAGATTTGTGGGAATAAAATTTGAAACTAAGAATGAAATTGTTTGGTAAACAATTCAATACAACATGTGTAGTACGGAAAGAAAATAAGTTGCGTTTAATATAGAAAGTCTTATTGAAGTCTAAATCCTAACTCAGGGTTCAGTACTAACTGTTTAATAAAATACATAACATTTATATTATTATCAACATCTTTTAATTATTTTTTACCAAATCAGTGCACGGTCCAGACCCTTAGATAGTAGTTATATATTGGGAATTCTGCTCCACTCCATTCGTGTTCGGTCCATCGCCAGCCCTGCTGACGATAGTCCTCCACTCACTTCGTAGGCAGAATACCCAATATTTGTATAACATGATAATAAATAGTGTGCGATGTTAAGATCATTTCAATGATTCTATAGTATACAATAACGAAGTCTGTAGTAAAAATGTCAGTTCTGTTTTGACCATTTTACGGTTTAAACACGTTATTCGTAAAACAATCTGATGATTTACAATTCGATTATAATTTTCAATCATGTACGAGCACCCTGTGAAAAACAAAATAATATACGTGATTATTTTGCTATGGGTTGACATAAAAATATAGATTGTTTTTATTTAAACCAAGCTTACAGCAAGATGAGTTGAGATGAGTTACTTTGTACTCATCAGGGACAATGCAAACCTTTTAGTTTTATTTAAACAAGATGATATTAATCTGAGACATGTTGATGATGAACACATCAACACTGATATGCCTTGGAATCAGTTTCGTTATTTGTGTGCAAACGTTTGGAGTGTTCCATATAATTTCTTAGTTATAAACAAGGATTCTGAAAGAAATAAAGGATACATTAGAAAAAAACTGTGATACGTTCGTTATACTTGAATAAAATTTGCATAAAATGAGAAAAAATCAAAATATTTCTTCACTAATGGTTTGCTCTTCAAAACGCAAACTACTTTTTTAGTAGCCTATAAAAATAGATGAGAAAAGATTATTAAAAAAACAAATTATAAAATCTATAGATGCTGTTAAGAAGAAAGTGAATATGATGAAAAATTATAAACTTGCTACCAACAACGCACTGGAATCTGTTTATATCTACTTAACAAGATAGCAGCAAACCACATAATGATAATAATAATAACGGTAATGATGTTAACCCAATAATTGCACGAGACAAGAAAATAAGTGTAGATAATCATTTTGATGTTGACTCTCTGGATGAGCCTCTCGAATCTTATAAGACTCTACAGCTAAAGAGTTAAGCGACGAGTTAGCTGATAGTGAAAATGACGATAAAAATGCAAGTGCCTCATCATGGAAGTCATTCAGCTCAAACGATTGTTCATGGCGTGAACTTTCTAAAGCCTTTATAGAAGTTCATTTTTCCGTTAGATGGGAACGTGGCAAAATGAAGCTATCTTTAGCATGCACCTATGTGCTTCTCGGATTCATCTTTTGCCAAAAGAAATCTCAATAGGTAGTAAAGTGTACATTAAGACACCAGGAATTATTGAATTGCTGTTTAAAAAAACGCCTACAATGACAATGGTGACCGAAGATGATTTAAGTTATTATAAACAAATTCACGGAATACTGGCAATACAGGTCTAGATAATATCTATTCTAAAAGAACGCCAACAGTATCCGTCCCCGTCCGACGACCGAAGAATTACTAAAGCGGATAGGGACAAAGCATCGTGACTCTGACTAAAATGGGCGGAACATGCGTGAATTTGAGTATTGCCTTCGTATAGTAAAAACAATTATATGTATACGTTATATACAACATGTTGTTATTATTATTTTTCAAATACGGATGACTCTCCGTTAAGCATTTACGCCTTACTAAGGGTTTATTTCGTTTTTTAGATGTAACTTTGTTTTTTTTTTATATAGTGAAAATTTTAAGTAATCGTGTTTCCAAAGTGTATGATTTATTGAATGAATCCTTAAATATACTTAAAATATGTTAAAATTTACATAACTCAAAATTAGGAAATAAAGATACAGCAAGGGATCAAACGAACCACAAATAGGTACGTATCGCTGCCTCGGTGCAGGCTTAAATTTATTTGATTAGTCATCTTCTGTAAATGCTTCTTAAGAGGCCCCTTCCCCACCCACCTAACTACAACGCAAGCATGGTCTAAAAGCATGTTGTTTCATCCAACGCTTGGTCTGAGTGCGAAGCACTGCGAAAAAAAAGAGACAGTGCCTGAGATTTCGGACGGAACTCGGGAATTTCCGCTGCTCATTCAAGATTTCGAGCACAGATATATGAACGTATTACTACTAACGTAGAGGGAGAAAACTATGTTTATGTTTACTATATGTATAGCGTAATGAACGCTCGCTAATGGTTCGCATCGCGTCGCATCACGTCTGTCTAATGGACGCATGGACAACTATATGTACTTACATTTTATTCTGTTATATATTTTGTGCCGCAGTAGTTACCTATATTTATTTATGCATAAGTAATAATGAGTTAGGTATGTACCCGTACGTACTGGGTAAAAAAAATGTATAAAAACGCATGTCATTGGACATGTGTTTTTATACTTTTTTTTACTAAGTGAGGTAACGTTAGTAGATCAAAATAGAATACCTAAACTTATTTAGACGACATGTATAGTAGATATATAGGTAAGTATAAAGACATTATAGCCAACATAATCAGATTTTATGACTTTATTTAGAACTAGTAGCTCGCCCCGACTTCGTACGGGAATGTAACGAAAATTTCAAAATTAAAAATTATAGAGACTTTTTGAATAATCAAATTGATTATTTCGTTCAAAAAGTCTATGATAGTGTACCGTATCATTCCTAGATGTCGGCTCTTCATTTCTTGACATTGATTCCCCTCCCGTACGGCCCCCAGTGTAGGTATCCCAGTGACTTTTTCTAATACTTACATTTTTAAACTCGTGATATATTTCCAATAAAATGTCCGAATTGAATAATTTAAAAAGTTATATAAAGATATTGAAACAGTCTTGAACATGAAGTAATTTACTTTGATAAGTATTAATACCAATTTTTTTTTGTAACTTCGAACTGGGTAGCACATGACCATTATCTCACCTGATGTTAAGTGATGATGCGATCGACGATGGAGCGTGCTTACCCAGAAGATACCCATTCACTCGCTTCTTGAAGACCTCCATATTGTACTTAACCGGAAACACAGCCTCAGGCAGAGTATTCCATACCCTGGCAGTTCGCATGATGAAAGAAGATGCAAATCACTTCGTTCGGGTAAATGGAATATCCACCATATAGCGGTGGCGCTTCTGAGTATCCCTGGATGTCCGGTTATAGAATGGGGATGGCGGAATCAAATCATGTAGTCCTGTGGCACACTACCCGAAATGTATCCGATAGAAAACCGATAAGCAAGCGACTTTGCGGCGATGCTCGAGACTTTGGAGTCTCTTGCTACCAAGATACAAATAAAGAGCCTTTTCTAGCGGTGGCATTTAAATAATTTTTTTTTAATAAAAGAACGCTTATTGTGGCATGACTATAATAGTTAGACATATGCTGTCGTTTTTGTAGATAATGATGTGTTCTGCAAAGTCGTAGTAGGTACATTATTTTATTCTATCATTTAATAGATTTTGCAGCGGAAGACCGGTTCAAATCAGGGATATTACGGTATGGGTATTAACCGATACGATTTCGGTAAATACCGTAATGAAATAAGGGTAACTTGTATCTGTTAGCATAATTGCGATACGATTACCGAATTCCATTTCGGTATATGTATTTTATGATAGTCAATGAGAATGCAGCGGGCGGGCGGGGGTGCGGTAATGCGGCGGCGCGGCACGCTGCGGGGGGGAGTGGGGGGAGCAGTACTGCGAGACTCGACGCTCACACTGCTTAGATAATTATAGGTTTATTAGCTAACTAGTTCTATATTATTTGATATGAATGACGGGAAGTGGGAACAATAACATTAATAGTTTCAAATAGGATTTTCAGTGTAGGTATATTCAAAAACTGTTGCCGTAACACACTGCTAGGTACTTGGCGACAGATTTTCTATTTGAGGGTAGTAGCTATACAGGTACGCATTCGCTAAATCCTCTACCACCACGCAAAATTACTGGTTCTCAAGGACACAATGCGGAACACACCGGTAAGTGCTTGGCGACAGATTTTCTACTTGAGGGTGGCAGCTAGTCAGGCGCGCGTGAAATACTTAGTGGCTGTATGATAATTTGATAAATCCTAAAACTGTAACTCATTATTATAACCGTGTCAGTTGCAAGAGTAGGTATGTCTACCTATTTAACAATAATGTCGGCTGATGTGAGGCGGCTACAGTACAATACAAACATCGAAATAATATTTTGAGTAGTAAAACCATTCAATTCAATGAACGCCTCCGTCTCACCCCGCGTCCCACTACTACCCTGCACGACTCGTCACCCGCGTACCTCATACCGCTCGTTGACTCATGTAAGGTGAGAACACGATACCATTGAACGAAAATAAGCACACGGAAATTTCAGAAAACTTACTTCAGGATATACGTCGTTTTGAATACGCCTTGCAAGTTAGTAAAAAAAATGTCAATATTTAGAATCTCCAATAAATTTTCGAGGATTCTATTTAGATGGATTTTATAATATTACATTTAATGAGTACATAATAATGGGCCAAAATTCAGGTAGAATTAGTGCAAAAAATGAGATTTTTAGAAGATTATACTGAAATCAAGACAAAAATTTTTGAAAATTTACTTGAATAGAAGCGTAAATATAATGTACAAGATACACATTAGTTCAAAATATCTGGGAAAAACTTTTTAACGAAACCATAATCACGAAAGAGCGTTTGTATGGATAGTGTGGCGGGTAGAGTCACACTAACGGTTAGCAACATAGAGATATAAAATACTATTAACTTAAGATTAGGGATCTGTGAATGTGGTTTGGACGAAGGAAATGTGAATCACATATCGCTCCTTCTGTTGTCCCAAAATAAACTCGTGTATTTACTACGTGACATTGGCGAAATTGTGGTGGTGCCCAAAGGAGCCACAAAACAAGAGTTTAAGTTGAAATACTAACCTTGAAAAATTGCATGTTCTTGAAAATATTTGAATAATTTGTTAATTTAATTGATGTTAACCTTCTGATCTACACGTGTATTTATACGTCCTGATAAAAGTTCTATATGCACTAAAAGCAGAGGAACAGATGGGTATTGCTTTTGTACAAGGTGGGCCAAAAGAAGTCATCCGACGTTGTTTGGCTCTCTTTTTTTTTCGAAATGAAAAACTTCGATTTTGTTTTTTGATTATATTTATTTGAACCTTTATAATTTTATTGGTTAAGTCGAGAAGATTATATCGGCCAAATGGGCGCCGTCACAATTGATCGCCATACGGGCTCGTTTTATGGCATTTTTCATCACTTCGGCGAGAACTTCGGGCGACAGATTCTCGCCCTCGCGTCAAATGTTGTCCTTGAGGGCTTCCAGAGTCTCGGTCTTGTTCACGTAAACACGGGACTTCAAAAAACCCCACAAAAAAGTGGAAATGATCGCTCATTATGATTTTGGTCGAAAAATCGTCAACTTCTTCCTCGAGATTGAGGATGGCGTAGGTTACGCGCGTTTGGCGGTCGGCAAGCAGCAGCTGATACACGGACTGGACTTTGTACGGGAACGTGCGCAGGTCTTTGACCAAAATTCGCATTAGGAACGTCCAGCTGATGGCTAATCGCGGGGCACGGCGTCTAGTCGATGTTTCCGGCGACCGCTCGACATCCAAAAAAATAGACACGATTATTCCGCGTTCTTGGGAAGTATCTCGCTCCATGGCTTGTTCACTTGTATTCTGGATCTGTCTAGTCCACAAATGTCAAAACAGATTTGACATTGGCGATCATTTGCAAAAATGAGAGCATCTTCCAATAGAGTGATTTCTTTTGCCCCACCTTGTAGGTCTAACAAGAAGGCTCCAAATTAGATATTGGAATGAGGTGACATTTAGTGATTAACAATTTTGTCGATAAAAAAACATCAATCAGTATATGCCAGATTGCACCGACTTAGTTCATCAGCGAAATATAAAACATTTAGGGTCAATTTATTATGTTTTCCGGTGATAGGATATTCCTACTTTCTTTACATTTGTGACATCGCTATTAAATCTGCAATTTATAACAGCACAATGCGGCATATTCATATACATTTACGGAGATGCATACGGCGCGTTAACTCCGGGTCGACTGTCAGTAGCATTATAGTCCATTGACGTTAATACTCCTGTTTAGGAGTATGTTAGGCTCGCGGGCCACGCCCCCTTCACCTTTCTATTGCTTTCTCTTTTCTGTGGTTAGCAATATGAATATTGACAAATTTGGACATCACGTACGTAAAAGGTTACGCTTACCTAGGGCTGCCATAAAATCCCGGACATTTGGGTATTATTGTGATTTGAAACATATCTTTGTTGTCATACCCATGAAAACAAAGTGCACATTTTTTTTTCATTTATACCTACAGTTATCATTGCATTATACTTTATTGATAAACCAGTCATTCTACGAGGGGGTATTTCCATATTTGTTAAAAATCTCAATTATAAAGCCCTCTTCTTAAAAAGGGAGACACCACATGTGCAAGCCAATATCGACCTATAGCGCTGCTACGTCTTCAAAAATATTCGAGAAAGCCATATGTAAAAGACTTTATTCGTTTTGTGAAGAGTGCTCAATATTTGATGATAGCCAAAATGGATTTAGGAAAAGACGGTCGACTGTTCTTGCTGTATATACCTAGTTTATCTATTATATATAGTTTAATATTACATTTACTGACGTATATTTTATATAGTATACGTATTTTGAGTATTAATTATTATGATTACATACATAACGCACTTTAGTCTATACCTCCATTTAAATTAACATGCAAGTATCTGTTGAGCCTACTGTTGCCTGGAAGAGATTGCTGCATAGCAATAAGGCCGCCGATTGTACTATTTTTAAGTTATTTTAATATTTCTTGTAACTAGTTTTAATAATTTTAAAAGTGCAATAAAGTGTTATCTATCTATCTATATATATATATATCCAAGAAGCGTTGAACATTATTAACACAAAACGATACGCGATAGGAGTGCTGCTTGATATGAGCAAAGCATATGATAAAGTCTCTTATCCTGTCTTATTAAATAAACTTTACGGTATAGGAGTGAGGGGCTTAGCTCATGATTGGTTTACCTCTTACTTAAAAGATCGCAAACAGTAGGTACATGTTAATAGAAAGTTTTGATTTACATACAGGCTGCATAAAACGTTTCAGATCTGACTCAACAACCATAAATATTTCGATTCCCCAGGGAAGCGTGACCGGATGTTTAGTTTTTGATATTTATATTATTGACCTACCTAAAATAATAAAAGAGCTGTGTGTTTTATTTGCTGACGACATTTCTATTTTAATTCCGGTGCCAAGTGATAATGGACTTTTGAATAAAGAATTAGATTCAATTTTATCCCAAATAGTTAACTGGCTAATAGACCATACTTTACAATTTAAAAAAGTTAGAATGTAGGTATTGACTAATTTTCATTACTCGGTATAGAAATAGATACATGTGTAACTTGGAAAATGCACATTCAAAAAATTCAATTAAAACTTAGCAGTTTTAAATTTGCATTAATGGAGTTAAAGAAAACAACGAACATCGCGACGGCAATACGTATACGCCTATTTTACGTATGGTCACGTCTGGTTACAGTACGGCATCATTTTGTGGAAAATAGCACTGATGTCGGAAACTTACTTACACTACAAACAACTTTATAACAATTATCGCAAACATAGACTCACTCACTGAAAGTTGCAAGCCACACTTTATTGAACTCCAAATTTTAACTTGAGCTTCCAGATTCTAGAAATTTGCAAGTTTGTGAGAAAATATCCTCAATTCTTTGATAAAGTTGAAGATTGCTATACCGGACCTTATGATTTAAGGCACAAAGAAAGGCTAGCCCTGCCAAATTCAAACTTAATAATGTGCGGTTCAGGTACCCATATTACGACTATAAAAATATATAATCACATCCCGAAACATCTTAAATGTCTACAAAAAGATTCAACTTTTTTCCATACTCTTAAAGGATATCTTATTAAAAAATGCTACTACTCATTACAAGACTTCTTTACAGATAAGACCCATTGGCTATATATATTTAATTTCGGTCACTTTTGAACAATTTTAGTTAAGATAATAGTTATTAGACAATTGTTAAAAACGCTCGTAAACCATCATCGTCTTTAATAGATGATGACGCAAACATCGATCTTATGGATGGCCTTATGTCTAGTTTTTCTTTAAGTGCTTGAAAAAATGACAAGGGCTTACTTTTTTTGTGGTCATCCATTTTTGAAGGGTTCATGGCATCGGTACTGAATACTTTTTCACATATGAAACACATCGGCAAGTGTTGATTTGATGGAGATGCAATAAATCCGAATTTCAAGTGGTCCAAGCTGTAGTCTGCATTTTTTTTTCGTGTCCGCCATCTTAAAACTTTCAGTAATCCTGCATATAAAAAACTAAGAAACTTTCTAAATAAAAAACAATGCTAAACTGTTAAATTTACTGGTAAATTTTTACAATTGAAACAACTGAGGCAACTGCAAACTGTTGCAAACAATCTACAGATAGCTCAACTAATCACTATCACACAGTGGGGCAATGCTGAGGCACTGTGCCGTATGACACTTTTATTTATTCATAAACTGCATTTGTCTGTAACACAGCCTCCCCCATTAATGGGGGGATTTGCCATATACCCTACGCTTGGCAGGCGTCTTGGGAATCGCAGTTTGAGATATCAGTTCCTCAGAAGGCGCTGCTGCCCACCTTTCGGTATTTTACCTTTAGTCACCTCTTACGACTCAGTACTTACCCTGTTAATTTTTCATAAACTGCAGATATTGTATGGTTACGCTATTAACTCGCGTAAGGAGCTCAGCATTTTGTAAATTCTTTTTCAGTTACTTTACTTCACTTAATATAGATATTTTAACCTTGTAATCTCTTGAAATAAATTAGTACTTATATGAGTAATTATCGTTCAAGCTCCAACGAATTTCAAAACGCAAATGAACTTTCAACCTAAGCGCAAGCTCGTTAAATAGTAAATTATCGGGAACATGTTTGGACTTGTAACTTGATCATGAATTCGTTCGTGTTAAATCTTGTAAGCGTCAAATAGAGAGCAAGTCAAAAGGAGCCTGAAAGACGTACGCTCGAACTCATTATCTTACACACACTTGTCCACACTGACTTGCCGAGTTTTTCATCTTGTACGAACTTGAAATCTTACATTACTACAATAATGCTATTTCCTACAAAAATATTAATTATTCTTAAAACACGTAACACAACATAAACAAAACAGTACCTATCTACCTATCTTGAATGTTTTAAATAAGAACTTGTGTTAATTTAATACGGGTCAGGTTTTAGACTTCGATTACCTAAACCACCGATGCTGGACAAAATCTTAAAAAACTCAATTTCACCCAAATATCCGGATTTGGATGAAATTGAGTTTTTTTCCTACAGTGCTACGCCCATAATTATTCACTCTTCTCTTTCTGAGGCAATCTAGTGATAAAAATAATAGGATCAGTGTTTCTTCACTTTGAAAATTATGGCGAGTTTTATCCATATTAACTGTTTTTTTGCCATTTCCTAATAAGTTAATAAATCGTCAATAAATTAGTACCTAGTTAGAAACTACAAACTACATGCTATCAATTTTTTTTGTGTATATTAAAAGTAAGTAACAAGTTTAAATTTTGACGAGCTCAAGATCTTTTTACTTTACAAAATTACAAATGTAAGGGAGGAAAACTTATAATCATGTTCGGTTTAATTACATTTGCCTACTTTGTGTTTTCATTTAGTTTTGTGATTGTAAATATACTTTTTTTTATATAAACAAATTAAATACTTTCTGAATTGAACAGGAAGTATTAACTAAAAATGCGTGTTGTTTTTTTGACTAGTAGGTAGATTTAATCAAAAAACCAAGTTTATGTAAGAATAAAAAATCGTTCTTAAAAATTTGCGACCGAAAAATATTTGTGAGACGTACGAAATGCTTTATTATTAAATTTTAAAGTATTAAAAATGCGCATTCTAATAACTAGCTATAATATTATTATAACTTGATTATCTACCTATTTCACGCGTGTCAATCACTTTCCTTTACTCTATCTTTTTTTATTAATAATTGAGACCAACAAACACAATTAGGGTGGCTACTATGCGGAAACATCAACACGGGTTATCAATGTAACGTAATCATCAACAACATAGAGGAGACACAAAAATTTTGGGAAGTAGAGGAAATCCATGACCCTGTAAACTTATCGGTGGAAGATAAAGAATGTGGAGAGTTTTATTTAAAAACAACAAAACGGAAGGAAGATGGTCGTTACGAAGTGAGAATACCTCTGAAAGACGACTTAAAACATAAATTAGGTTCCTCAAAGTCCATGGCCAATGCACAATTGAAAAATTTAGAAAGGAAATTTGAAAAACAGGAATTATTTGCGCAGAAATACAAAGCTTTTATGAAAGAGTACATTGAGTTGGATCATATGGAACCTGAAAACAAGGAAAACAACATAACATTAGAATTCTAATTACCTCGCCACGGGGTTCATAGGGCGGAATCAACATCTATGCATTTATTAGCTAATATACGACGAAGATGTGCCGACAGTAACTTAAAAAGTAAACCAACGGAAGAAAATGGAGCCCTATTAATGAGAATTCAATGTCTGTCTGTCCGTCCGTCAATCCGTCCGTATGTTATGGTAAGAGTATCTAACTCGTAAGCGAAATGAGTTAGAAAACTAAAAATTTCATACTGTATGTAGAACGTTGAGCCAAAGATGATTTTCCAGTGAGGCTCCAATGCATATGAAGGTGGCCTTAATAATATTTTAGCACTTTAGATAATTTCGAAGTTCAGCACTTGTGATGTGTTTCGTTCTCATTGAGAAGCGAACATAATATATATTTTTTAAAACTTAAGAGATGGCTACGTTTGAGTGGTAAATTTAAGACCACTTCTTATTATACACGGTTATTGGTAAAATGCTAACAACCTCCTAGGGTTGACTTTTGCTAGTCCTAACAAACATTTTGAGACAGAATAAGCACGAGGACCACATGATGTTAAAAGTCTCTTGTGCTTGTAATGTATTATTTCATATTTTTTATCACTTTGCTCGATGTTAATATTCAAAGCCAGAGCGGTGCGGTCCAGTATTACCGTGGCGGGCGCTCTTGGTTTGGAAGAGGCATTGTAGAGACTCAAAATTTAAAAGTTTCATACAGTACTAGAAAAACTTGTTTTTTTATAACATAATTCGTCAAAAAATATTTAGATAAAAGAATTATTCATACCTACTTACATAAAGTTTTTAGGTTTTATTGACGACGGAATAAATGGTCCCTGAAATGAAATGCGTTTCTTTCATCTGTATATTGTTCAAATTTTAATAGTAGTATGATTTCTTTGTAGTATTTTTATAATTGCCTACATTGCAGTTTACAATTTTAGTTATTTAGTTTATTATATAAAATTTAGGTCATTAATATATACGATAATAAGGTTTGTATACTGTAAGATTTATACTTCTAGTATCGATATATTTTATCAATTATTAAAAGGATTCCAATTAGTATGTGATGGCCTTTATGTTGCCTAAATGCTTTCTTTGAAGTGGCTGTTAAGTTGTTTGTTAATGTGTAGTACTTTGTTGATAGCGCCATACCTCCGGTAAAAAAGTATGTCTAATTTGTAGTGTTGTAATTTTGAAAAAGTATGATTGCCGAATATAATTAAATAATAATTTCTCAAACATATTTATATGTAACGTAGAACGCATAAGCTATAGTCACAAATTAGTTATGTTTATGGAAACAGAATCAATATATCGTGGTGGTAAATGTACAAATCATACGAATCCGAACCTAACAATTTTAATGCGTTCATTCTTTCGCTCGCACTCGCCTACTTTAAACGAGGCATGAAAGAGATTTTATTTGTCTATGGTTGGTCTCGTATTATTGGCCGTGTAATATTCGGTCGTACATTATTGGCACGGCCTGATAAAGCACACCCGATATTTGGAGCATGTACATGAATTATTGGCTGTACAATATCGGCCGTGCATTATCAGTACGGACCGATTTTGTACGGGCAATAATACGCGACCAATAAAAGCCGACCAAATATTACGAATCCATGTACACGTAATATCAGGCCGTGCATTATCGTCCGTACAATACTGGTCGTACATTATCCTGGCCGTGTATTATTGGCTCCCAGAAATAATCAAGTGAAATAATGACAACATGTAATGCAAACAAATAAAACAGATATCTGACATACGTACAAAGTCATTGCTTTAACGTATTTTATATTTTGTAGCATAGCACTCAAATTTATTAAATCAGATAGCGTTGTGTTAAATATGCAGAAATGAATTTCTACGTATGGCAATAGCATTAACTTAAATAAGACATATGCCGATACCCCAAAAAAGAAAAATAACAATTGTCAGTAATTTTCCCAGGGATGGAATCAATGTAGTAATCGATTACTACATTCATACAAATCAGTAGCATAATCTATTAAATTGTATAAGTGAAACTACAATTTTTAAATTTCTCTTTTTATGTGACTTTAAATATTTTGATAGCTCTCGTTTTAATTTTCGTCCACTAATAGTCACTTGCAACAATATATAAACATATACTTCCTCTCAACAATTTTCGGATTTATAATATTAATGTGACTAATGATTACTAAACATACTACTTCGTAAGATTGAATAATCTTACATTTTGAAAACCATGTTTTCACGCAAAATGTTTTGTGGCAGTATCGGACGTAGTTCTTAAGGTAGATACTTACGTCGGCAACTGGAAATTCAAAATTCAAACCATTTTACAAAATCGTAGTATTCCTAAGCTAAAATAATAATGTTAAAGTTATTATATGTGCATTGGTGTTTAAACGTTTTAAACCATGTTTTTAACGCACATGATTCCATAAGTTCATTCAATTCAAATGTCTGTGGATTCTCTTTGGAGCCATGAAGTCATCATTTATTAATGCCATGCAGGTTGAATTCACAAAACCCCTTCTTGATATTCGCAGACAGTTCCTTTCAGACAGCTTTGTTTCTAAATTAATTCAAAATTCTTACCACCCCTGACTCTCGAAATAGAGTCTTCTTTTTGACCTGTATGATTTGAGGAATACGAATAATATTACTGGTCTTCTTCACAGCTTCATTAAATTCATTACCCTTCCTGAACCTCTTCTTATACTTTCCATCAACCCTCTATACTCAACTCCCCATTTGGGTATTAATAAAGAGCCACCTAATGCTTCAGCCCAGTTTAGTAAACGCATTAGTTCACAATACATATGCGTCGAAGTTATCATCCGATAGTGCTGTTGTTAAAGCGTTGTTGATCCCTTCTGATAAAATTTGTCAACCTTTTAAATGCCCTTCCTACTTCTCAGTATTCACTGGTGAAGCCCTGGCTATATTCTCGCTATTTCTATTGTTTAGACTCTCCCTAATATTTACTGATTAAAAAAGCTGTCTAGAAACTATACTTTTGAATTCTTTTTATTTTTCCTCTCGTTTCTTTGTAATTTGAATATTGTTCTGGCATGGATACAAAAAATGAAAGAAATAGGCTTATCAGCCAATTTTTTCTTGCCCAGCTTAGTTTACTAATTAGCTCTTTAAAAAAATAATAAGAGAATGATTCAATTCAAGTCGAAATAAAAATAATTAAGTAATTCACGAAATTTTAGTATCGAGCATTATTGTTATAATAATATTATCGGTTTGAATCGATGGTGATCATCCCTTATTCCTATCGCCAATTGACCTTGGAGGATTTGTTAATGATTATTAATGATTGGCTCTACGGTGTAGCGTCAAGTCGTGGATTTTTGGTTAAATTTTTCAAATTTAATTTTCTTGATAAATTATTCTTATTTTTAGACCAGAGTAGCTGCATTATAGTATATTAGTATAAATATTATTTGTAGATTTGTATCTTAGCTTCATACTCATCAAGATGAATGAACCCCCTGATCCTGGTGGAACATTAGCTATTGTAAAACCTCCTTCTCCAGCCGCGTTTGAATCAATAACAATGTCTGTTGATGATCTACCATACGAAACAGTAATTCGTAAGCGTTCGAAAGCGAAAAAAGCACGAAAGATTAATACAGATCATTCTCGTTCCGAGTCAGAGTCGTCCAATGACACACTCATATTAAAATCAGATGTAGTTCTCCAACCTGGTCAACACTCTCTCCTTGATTCAGTTTCTTCTGTCAGAGATCCAAACACCCATATTGACCAACAAATAGCCCCTTCTGTCCCTCTGCCTGATTCCCCTCGAGTTTCTCCACTCCAATCACAAAATTCTTATGTCCCAACTGGTCGTCAGACATATGGCCCAAATGATCGTGGTCCATTTACGGTACATGTACAGAGAAATGAATCGTCTCCAACTGCTGGCACTTCGTTACATCCGGTAACGTTTAGCAGATTTTTATTTAGTCGTTCCAGAGAGTTTGAAGGAGTTATAGATGGTTCCATCAAAAGCGTCGGTCGAAATAGAATTTCTTTAGATTTTCACTCGGCTGCCTGTGCCAATAAATTTATGGATTCTCCGTCTTTATCTCATAATAAATTTAAAGCTTTCATTCCATCCTTTATTATAACGAGATTAGGCATTGTCCGTGGCATCCCAATCGATATGTCTCCCGAAGAAATTATGACAGAAATGAAGGTTCCCAATGATTGTGGTCCCATAATTAAAGCTCGTCGTCTTAATTTTAAAGTTATCATAGAAGGATCTACACATTGGAAACCTTCTCAAACGGTCGTATTGACTTTTGATGGCCAAGTCTTTCCCTCACGAGTTTTTTTGGGTTATAACTCAATTCCTGTTGAGGTATACTCTTTACCTACCATACAATGTTATCAATGCTGCCGATATGGCCACACCAAGACTCAATGCCGCTCAAAACCCACCTGTTTTAAATGTGGTCTAAACCATTTAGCAGATTCCTGTGAAAAAGATGTTGATAGTGCAAAATGCATATGGTGCGATGGTAATCATTTCGCTACCAATAAATGTTGTCCGGAATATCAAAGACAAAAAAATATTAAACTTGTCATGTCTGAAAAAGCTATATCGTATGCTGAAGCTTCAAAAATGGTTCCTGTGTCTAAATCATCGTATGCTGAAATTGCCGCACCCTCTGTAACATCTTTTCCTCCGCAAAATCGCTCTATTAAAAATTTGACAATTGAACCATCTAAAGTTCATTATAGGAAAAAAGTTTCCAAAACTGTACATGTCTCTCCTACTTCCCGTGTTGGGTATGATCGGGCTGCCCACTTAAACATAATAAGGAATGATTATGATGCTCCCTCCCAAAATGGCTGTGCCCTCCCTAATCCTATAGGTAAAAATTCTGAAATGCCTACTGTTCCTGATATTATAGCAGAGCTCATAAAGCTTTTAAATTTGTTATCAACTGTTATGTGTAATTCTTCTTCCTCTTCCCCAAACGCTTTACCGTCCAACGATGCCTTTAACTTGAATACTCTCTTCTCTCTTTTCCAAAATGGATCCCTCTGACAGGATCCTCCAGTGGAACTGTCGTAGTTTAAACAATAAAAAAACTGATTTAATATTTTTAATTAATAAATACAAACCATGCATCCTGTCTTTCTCTGAGACATGGCTTAGACCTGATTCCCTTTTTGGGTCATTATCACGGGTCGTGCAGATTTTAAACTTTTATGATATTTTTATTTTTTAGTGATTTTTGACGTTTTTAATGCATATATAAAATTAGCTCCGTATTCGGAATAGTAATTTGTGAAAGGCACCTTCATAAGTCAAAAACTTTTTTAATAAAATTAAGGAAAGTAATGAACCCATGGTTGGTAATGAAAATCGACTGGAGCGTAATGAATTTTACTAGGAGCGAAATGATATTAGCTTAGAAGTAAATGAAAACGTGTGGAAAGTTATGAAATTTAGTTAATATTTAACATATAAAACACCGCAAGGTTTAGTGTTCATGAATGAATTAAATGTACAAATCATACTGTTTATTTTATCACTTTTAACATTTTACATTGTTTTATTCAAATATGAGCACAAGAATCAATTATAACTGGGTTAAAATTATTTAAACTACCCAATATAGTTCAGTAATCACAAAAAAATATAAAACGTTTCAAGACAAACGTAAAATTAACAAATATTTTTTAGCAAAAAGTTAAGAATAAGTGAAAACAAAAATGATGACTAAAGTATTTAAACGAAACCCTTTATAAATAATGAAGAAATATAAAACATTGAACTCAAAACGCTTCATTTAACAGAAACTAATGAAACAGTAAAACAAAAAAATTTTTGAACAGTTCAACAAGTTTTAATTACTTAGTTAAATAATGATGACTGAATGACTTTTTCCTTCAAAAAACGTTAAAATGTTTTTATGAAACAAAAAAATTGCAATGACAACAAAATAAAAGGTATCAAATTTTTAAGAGAATCTCTTCAATTTATTCCAAAATTAAAATATGGCAAATAGTATGTACTAATTCTAACTAATAATAAAATTACATGCATATCATCCATAATAGGCTTAGTATCACATTTTTATGAGAGCTTTTTAAAATTATTCGTAGATAAATTTTACCACTTATATGTACTCGTAGTTTGGCTCAAGATCAAGAACTGAATACCATCAAATTCACTTAAGAGCATGTTCTCTTCGATGTTGTTAAATATAGTGTCTGAATCTATTTCTAATGTAGTCAGATGTTCATCCTCTCGATCGATAAATCTGTTTATCACAGTGTCTTCCAAACAATCTTCTCCCAAATCCAGTTTATTTGACAGCTGCAGACCATGTTCTCTTCTATGTTGTTAAAAATAGTGTCCGAATCTATGTCTAATGCAGTCAGGAGTTCATCTTCTCGACTTATAAATTTATTTATCACACTATCTTCCAAACAATCTTCTCCCAAATCCACTTCCAAGTTTATTTTACTGTTGATTTGATAGCCGAGTCAAACAGCGAGGTATATAATTAAATAAATGTTCATTTAAGTCGATATCTAAGTTGCTAATAGCAGTGGTCTGCCCAAACCCAATGTCAAGCACCCCTAAATGATTTTTGTGTTCACAAGTTAAGTTGCTGTTTTAGCAATTGAAATTGCTGAGGCACCTGTGAGCTACACTGTACGGAAATAAAGAAGACCATACAGGTTGTTGAACTTTGGTGGTATCTTTGCAGTCTAGAACGTGAGCAGGAAATTTGTTTCGAGTGATATCTTCCTCTCAAATTACAATAATTTCGACACTATGAACCTTTTCACGAATCTAATCTATAAAATCTTTGAAAGAGCCGACATCGCTCCTAAATGTGACGTGGTTATCTGCGGTTCTCTTATGGATTACCCATACACCATTTGGTGCTCCAGGATAACAACAACATCCAACAGGATATTGGCTTGAAGGAGAATCAGACAATGTGTGAACTTTGGACAGCGATGGGGCTAGCTTTTTTGCAATATAAGCAGGGGTATAATGTCTAAGTCCATGGCCAATATTGCTGACTTATTCATTCAGGTTTTGAGGCATTCAATTTCGTTCTCGCTATATCGGCTGAATTTTTAATTAAAGTAGTTGTCATCAGAAATATCTGCTTCTGTTTTTTTCTTTACGTAGTTTGCGTATTCTTTCTCCATATTTTGTCACTTTGTGATCTTGCACTCTCTCTAATGCTACATATCTTTTTTGTCTCTTTTTTCATGAAATACCTATTCCTATCTTTTTCTTTTTGGATTTCAGAAAGCTCAGAGTTGTTCTTGATTTCTGCATAGTTTTGACGTATATTCTTGGTAACTTTGGCTATTTTTTCTTATTATATATGTGAATTAAAAATCCAAATTTGAAAACTTCAAAATATTCAAAAAGAAATAAACTATGTACGGTATATTATAAATTGGTACCTATCTTAGATAACTTATTATACCTAATAAATGTTACAAAAACTGTCTTTATTACTTCATTTCATTCCTCTCCAATCGTTGTCATTACTATCCAGTATTTTTTTTTGTAAAATGGAAGATAATGAATTGGAGAAGAATGAGTTTTACACATTTGATCTCTAATTGTTTACGATACGTATGTACCAAAAATTTACAAATTATTATTTAGAACAGTTAAATGATATTGATCAAAATGAGGTATTTATGAAACTTGAAAAAAAATTACTTACCTTAAAAATCAGTGGATGGCAATGACAGTGAATCTATGACAAACTCCTTCCGGTGACACAAGATTCTTAATTATTTTTAACGTAGCCACAGGCGTCTTTCCGCTCTGAGCTGTAGTGACGCCTGGTTTGTTGCTGAACTTGCGAGGAATCACCTAGTCATTGTCCAGGGCTTTACTTGAGAGATATGTTGATATTCGATAGCTCGGATAGGAATTAACTTTTTTGTTTGACAAAATTTAAACTTTGATTATCATTAACTTGTAGTCGCTTTCTAAATATAAAAACCTCAATAATATATTATTTGACTATTCATTTATCCAAAAAGAAGTATTTATTCCGTATTAAATAAAAATATTTCACATAAAAAAATATTGAATTAGCTGATGGATTGTTTGGACACGGAGTGGAATGATATTTTAGCATATTTTTCTTCAGCTACTTTTTATAAATAACTATATAGCTTTTTCATGTTGGGTGCTATTAAAGCTTGATTGGGCTGTAACAGTCCCATATACATAGTTTTTAAATAAAAATAAAAGACATATGAGTTATGGGCTCGGACGCGTAATACGAACGAAACGTGATATCGACCCTTTTAGGTTATCTGGCTATGTTGATGTACGAAGAGATCGACAGGATGGTTGTGGTGGTGTTGCTCTTTTTTTAAAAGATCATATGTCATTTTCCCCTATTTCAATTCCTTCTCAAATTGGCTTTGAAGCTGTGGCTGTCCGTACAAAATCTTTTGTAATAATTTCCTTATATATCTGCTCTCCTTCCATATCTATTATCCGTAAGCTTATCCCTATTCTTAACTCCCTTCCTAGACCTCTCATAGTTCTTGGCGATCTTAATTGCCACCATACTGTTTGGGGCTGTGGTATTTCAGATTCTTCTGGAGTTTTTCTATTAGATTCCCTTGATACTCTCAATCTGTGTATTCTTAATGATGGTTCTCCTACAAGAAGAACCCGCCCAAACGAATTTCCTAGTGCAGTTGATCTATCTCTCTGCTCTCCAGATCTTGCTTCTCTTTTGTCATGGCACGTTCTGCTTTCAACTCATGGCAGTGATCATTGTCCTATTATTCTAAATATTTCACTAAATTTGGCTCCAACAATCTATCGAAATTCACCTCTTGTTAAATATATTTTAAATGACAATGCTAACTGGGATAAATTTAATGAAATCGCAGAGATCCATATTTCTAAACTACCCGTGATTAAAATCAATAACATTAAAATTTGTTCGGAGGGCCTTGCTAAAGCTCTTTTAGATTGTGCTGATATGTCTTTCTATATTAAAAAAAATTGTTCGAGTAAAATACCTTCTCCTCCATGGTGGGATAAGGACTGCTCGGAGGCAATTAAATTTCGTAATGAAACTGAAACTACCTTTTGCCTCTCCATGACAAAAGAGAACTTCATGCTCTTGAACAAAGTGATTGCTCAATCAAAACGTCTCTTCCACACCAAAAAATTCCATGGTTGGAAATCTTTTTGTTGCTCTATAGGCCCGCATACTCCACTATCAATTATTTGGAATAAAATTCACAGATATAGAAGAGCTTGGTGCCCTCCTCACCGTCGTTTTTGCCCGAGACAGTCTTGGGCTGACTCGTTTATGGACAAATTAGCGCCTCAATATTGTCCTCTACCTGATGAACTTCCTTCTCATTTTACCTATAGTTCAAACGACGTTTTAGATCAGCCTTTTTCTATTGTAGAACTGAAAAACGTATTGAAATTGGTCAAAGATTCTGCTCCAGGTATGGATGGCATTCCTTATTCCTTTTTTTCTAAGGCTAATGACTGTGTCCTTAATTATTATCTATGCCTTGTTAATTCTATCTTTGATTCTGGCTATGTCCCTGATAGCTGGAAATCGCAATTTATTATTCCTATTCTCAAACCTAACAAAGATCCAGATGATCCATATTCTTACCGTCCTATTGCTCTTTCATCTGTTTTAGCTAAAATAGCTGAACACCTAATTAAAAATCGTCTCGAGTGGTATGTTGAATATTATGAATTACTTGCTAAATCTCAGTATGGTTTTAGGAAAGGAAAAAGTACCATGGATAGTCTTAGTATATTCACTACAGATATAAGGCTTGGTTTCTCTCGTTGTGAATCTATTGTCGGAGCTTTCCTTGATATATCTGCTGCTTACGATAATGTCCAACTTTCAATTCTAAAAAGTAAATTAATTAAATTAAAAATTCCTGTTAAATTAAGAAATTTTATTATGAACCTTTTGACGGAAAGATTTATATATTTCCGCTGTGACAATCCTTCTATTTCACCGAGTAGAGTTATCTGGCGTGGTTTACCCCAAGGATCGGTGCTTAGCCCTCTCTTATACAATATTTATACGTATGATTTAGAGTCATCTGTTGGTCTTTGCCGTATTTTACAATATGCTGATGATATTCTCATTTATAATTCCAATAACAAAATCGATGTGGCAAGTGACTGTCTCTCTGACTCGCTAAAGCAATTGAATGTTTGGCTTAGCGAAAATGGTTTGGAACTCTCTCCTTCTAAAAGTAATATTGTACTCTTTACCCGTAAAAGAAACCCCCCTCCTATCAATATTTTCATTAATAATTGTCAAATCTCAGTTAGAGAATCAATAAAATTTCTAGGTCTTGTTTTAGATAACAAGTTAAATTTTCGTCAGCATTGTGAATACATTATCCAAAAATGTGAAAAAAACATCAACGTTCTAAGATGCTTATCCGGTGTTTGGTGGGGAGCCCATCCTTTTAACCTAAAACTTTTATACAATGCAATTATTCGAAGCGTCTTAGACTATGGATGCTTTCTTTTGGATCCTGCTGACAAGCTAAGCCTTAGTAAACTTGATTTGATACAATCGAAAGCTCTTCGTATTATCACAGGAGCTATGAAGTCTTCTCCAGTCAATGCTCTCCAAGTTGAGTGTGTTGACCCTCCCCTTCACCTTCGTCGTCAATTCCTTGCTAACAGATTCTTTTTCCGATTTATCCAATTCTCTAATCATCCTTTGATTCCAAAATTACAACTGCTTCATCAATATGTCAACTCTACTCGTTTTTGGAGATATAAACATTTTCCTTTGCTTGTTAAGAGTTATGTTATTTTTAATTCCTTAAAATACCCTGTTTATCGTTCTCAAAAGCTTCCAATGTTCAATTATGAATTTAATGTTATTATATCTCAACCTCATATAATTTTAGAATTTGATATTTGTAAAGGTGACCTTTATGCAGATGAATACTTCCGCGAGCTACTTAAAAGAGATTGGCGTGATTGGCATACAATATTCACAGACGCTTCAAAACCTTTACCAGTTGGCTGTGTTGGTTATGGCATTTTTCATGCTCAATACGATATCGTTCAAAAAGTCAAATGTCCACCTGAATCATCTGTTTTTACTGGGGAATGTTTGGCTATCCTTGAGGCTATTAAGTATATCCTTCTCTTCAAGCTGCATCGGTCTATTATATTTTCTGATTCTCGGAGTTCTCTCCAATCATTACTTTCGAACCCTTTTTCTTCTAATGCACACAACCCAATTTTATTTCAAATTAAAAGTTCTATTGCTGAATGTTATACTAAGGGTTTTGACGTTATTCTTGCTTGGATACCCAGTCATGTTGGGATTTCTGGCAATGAACGAGTTGATAAAGTTGCTAAAGATGCAGTTGTTTGTGGAGATAAGGTTCCTTTTATTAATTACTGCCATGACTTATTATGTCTTCCTAAATCTTATTTATCAAAATCTTGGTCATTACATTGGAGAACCAGTAGTCGGTCAACTGGATCTGGTTTTGCTAAAATGCAACCTTTGATTCCGAACAAACCGTGGTTTGCCCGGATGAAGTTAAGCAAACGTTTTACATCATCATTAATCCGTATGAGGTTGGGTCATTGTTGTACTCCTACTCATTTAAAAAAGATTCATGTTAAAGATTCTTCTATATGTGAATGTGGTTTGGATGAGGGGGATCTCAATCATATATTCTTTTCATGTCCCCTTTATAACCATGTAGCGTTTTATTTATGCCTTGAATCTTTAAAAGTTTCCTTTCCAACTTACATGCCTGAACTTTTATCGTCTAATTTTGATATTTATAAAATTTTATCTGACTTCCTCTCTCACAATAATATTCACTTATAATAAGTTATATTTATATCATGTTAATTTTAATCATTCCTTATTCAATATGTTATACTTTGTACTTCTCCTTATATAAATATATGTATATGTTAGTTATTTTCTATCCTATATGATATTATATAACCACGTTAGTTATTCTGGTCATCACTTTTTATTAGCAAAATTTTGTCTTTTATTGATTTAATTCTTGTCGTGAAACTGGCACAAATGTCAATTTGACAATTGCCACAATAAAAAAAAAAAAAAAAAAAATTATTAATGATTGTTTGATTTGTTGCCGTTTCCATGCCGGGAACTTAAATTTATTTAATTTTAAGTCAGAAGTGAATTGTGCATTATTTTTATGATGGTTATGATCATTATAGGGACGTTGTTATAGTGCCAAATACGATGTTACGATGAGGTGTAAAAATAAATTATGTTTGTTATAGTTGTAAGTAAGTAGATATATTAGGATAATAAAACATATATAAACATATAGACTTTTGTATTTAGTTATTATTAGTTATTATTAGTAGAAAAAATTCTTGCACGATCTTTAGGCTCCTTCGATGTAGCATATCTGGCTGAGGCCAAAAACACATGGAGACTGGCTTGTCCAAATACTGAATTCCCAAAAATTTTGTCATCTCAGAAACAGTGGGATCGGCCCCTATGCGAGCTAACACGGAAAGATCTTTTAAATACGTGTTCTAGCATCGCAGATCGTGCTCGTATTCTCGCTGTTTCTGTGTGGGAATCCGGTCTTTGGTTACAGGTCATTCCTTCTTACAAAACTGGTAGCCTTATAGATCCATCCGCTTTTCGTCTAGCTATTAGCTTACGCTTGGGTGCAAGGTGTTGTGTTGCACATCACTGCCAGTGTGGTACTGCAGTTGATCAACTCGGTCACCATGGCCTCTCCTGCTCTCGAAGTGCTGGTCGAATTTCCCGCCACGCCAGCCTTAACGATATCATTCGCCGGGCTTTTACCAGCGCCAATGTTCCAGCTATTCTCGAACCGAATGGTCTGATGCGTGACGATGGTAAAAGACCTGACGGCATGACTGGTTCCGTGGAAGTTAGGACGGCCCTTAGTGTGGGACGCTACGTGCGTGGACACTTTAGCGCCGTCACATCTTTCTGAAACCAACGTGAGGGCTGGCGCTGCGGCTACTTCGGCGGAGCAACTCAAGCGGCGCAAATATGCTAACCTCGGTATGGGTTACATATTTGAGCCGTTTGGTGTAGAGACGTTGGGTCCGTGGGGACCGGGAGCTCATCGTATTTTCCAAAACCTATCTGAGCGCTTGGTCGATGCGACGCGTGATCAAAATGCTGGCACATATTTGGCTCAACGAATAAGCATTGCAATTCAACGGGGCAATGCTGCCAGCATGCTGGGCACGCTGCCAACTGGGAGTGGGCTGGAGCATTTGGACTGCCTATGAGTCTGCTATGACTTATAGGTGTCTAAATGCTTTTATTGTAGTAGCTGTAGTGTTGTATATACAACACTACAGCTACATAGTTCATAGTATTTTGTTTAATAAAGGCATACCGCCGGTAAAAAAAAAAAAAAAAAAAAAAGTTATCAAGTACTTTCTAGGTTTTTAGCTGGATCTTAGTCGTGTTTATACTTTTAATGTTAGAAGTTTCGACCAGTGGCAGGAAGCATTGGTGATTTGGACAAATATATAATGATTGAAAGCAATTTATAAGGTAGTAGGCTAAAATAAGACACATAAATATATAGTATATCTGTAAAAGACTTATAGATATACTATATATTTATGTAATATACATATATGGGTACAGAGACCATACGAAACTGGGATGAGCCTTTATAAAAAACAGATGGCAGCACTGCATTTGAATTTGTTTTATTTTAGTGCCATCTGCGGGGCGATCACGTATCTTCTGTAGCAATGAAATTCTGATTGCAACAATCAAAAATGACAGTTTTGACATATTTTGTATCAATGAAAAGGACAGATAGGTAACAGACCTTCTTGTGCCCAAACGTTTGTCACCGACCGTTTTTTTCTTTTATACCTGAGACGATAACTGGCATATACATTGATCGAATTAAAATTTCGTTAAATCCATTCTAATAAAGAGTTTGTAATAACATATTATATATACAGGTTGTACTCCCATGGTCAGTATTTCCTTTGATTTCATATTATTATTATTCTAAAATCTAATTTTATTTTTTTAATCTAATTAAATCAAAATTTAAGTCCATTTTGACATTTATTTTAAAATAAAAGTAGTAATTTCTTCTTCCTCCCCGAACACAAATTAGCCCAAAATATATCTTCCTCCACTCCGCTTCAATTTTAGTGTGTAATGGCCAATGGGTATCTACACTTTGGATACTGCAACACATTTCATACGCTTGATATATCCTGTAAAATAAAACCAAATGTAATAAAGCGACTATGATATTTTTTTATGTTTTGTAATAACGCATGCTCTGTGGATAACATAAAAAAAAAAAACGAGAGGCAAAATTTAAGTCATGAGCGGGAAAAAACTAAGTTTCTCCTCTTTCCGAATACCAAAAATAATAATAATAAGAAATTACTACTTGCATTTTAAAATATATGCCAATATAAACTTAATTTTTATTTATCTATTTATTTCTTAGGAAGACCAACAGTATAAGAAATATCTTAAATATAACTAATGACAACAGATAACCAATTATAGGTCCTCACGGTCCTATCTTATAAATGACATTCAAATAATGAACACTAGGATACAACTTAGTATAAACATTATGCTTATAATTAAATTCAAACTGTTAGTCGGAGAACTCTCTGCTCAACAACCGCCTAGCCGATGCAATTGCTTGTAACAAATAAGTCAAGGCCAACTCTCTTGTCTATCTCATTAAAATTTCTGCTCACACGTAACAGGTAAGAATTTTGCCTTTATTTGTTTTATTTAGATTTAAGAATAATAATAATATGCAATAAAAGGAAATACTGACCATGGGAGTACTACCTGTATATATACTATAATATTACAAACTCTTTAGTAGAATTGTCAGTCCGAAATTTTTAATTCGATCAAAGTATATGTCAGTTATCGTCTCAGGTATAAAAGAAAAAAACGGTCGGCGACTAACGTTTGGGCGCATGAAGGTCTGTTACCTATCTGTCTTACAAAATCTGTCAAAACTGACGGTTATATTGTTGCAATCAACAGTTAATTGCTACAGAAGATACATGATAGCCCTGCAGAGGGGCGATCACGTATCTTCTGTAGCAATGAAATGCTGATTGTAACAATCAAAAATGATAGTTTTGACAGATCTTGTATCAATGAAAAAGACAGATGAAGCAATGATGGCTCAGTGGCTTTGGCTATGGACTGCCGCGCAGCAGGTCCATGGTTCGAATCCCGCCGCGGGCTTGAGCTTCACCGCATGGTGGAAGGGCATTTTTGCGAATGCCCACCTGGCTAGCGACCACCCTCAAGTTGAAAATCTGTCGCCAAGCACCTGACGGTGTGCTCCGGCTGCTGTCCTTGAGTGCCAGTCATTCTAGGTTAAGCCTGTTAACACCTTCGACCACATCATCACTTACCATCAGGTGAGATTGTGGTCAAAGGCTTACCTATCAGCAGTAAAAAAAAAAACGATAGGTAACAGACTTCTTGTGCCCAAACGTTAGTCGCCGACCGTTTTTTTATTTTATACCTGAGACGATAACTGGCATATACATTGACTGAATTAAAATTTCGTAATATCCATTCTACTAAAGAGTTGTAATAACATAGTATATATTATACAGTTTGTACTCCCATGGTCAGTATTTCCTTTGATTTCATAAATTCATATTATTATTATTCTAAAATCTAATTTTATTTTTGGAATCTAAGTAGATCAAAATTTAAGTTAATATTGGCATTTATTTTAAAATACAAGTAGAAATTTCTACTTCCTCCCCTAACACAAATTAGCCCAAAATATATCTTCCTCCACACCGCTTCAATTTTAGTGTGTAATGGCCAATGGTTATCTACACTTTGGATACTGCAACACGTTTCATACGCTTGATATATCCTGTAAAATAAAACCAAATGTAATAAAGCGACTATGATATTTTTTTATGTTTTGTAATAACGCATGCTCTGTGGATAACATAAAAAAAAAAAACGAGAGGCAAAATTTAAGTCATGAGCGGGAAAAAAATAAGTTTTTCCTCTCTCCGAATACTAAAAATAATAATGATAAGAAATTACTACTTATATTTTAAAATCTATGCCAATATAAACTTAAGTTTTACTTACTTATTTATTTCTTAGGAAGACCATCAGACCAACAAATATCTTACATATAACTAATAACAACAGATAACCAATTATAGGTCCTCACGGATAGCTATCTCATAAATGACATTCAAATAATGAACACTAGGTAACAACTTAGTACTAATGTTTAGACTGCTGCTTATAATAAAATTCAAACATTTAGTCGAAGAACTCTCTGCTCGACAACCGCCTAGCCGATGCAATGCTTGTACAAAATAAGTCTAGGCCAACTCTCTTGTCTATCTCATCAAAATTTCTGCTTACACGTAACAGGTAAGAATTTTGCCTTTATTTGTTTTATTTAGATTTAAGAATAATAATAATATTAAATAAAAGCAAATACTGACCATGGTAGTAGTGGTCAGTATTTCCTTTTATTTATTATTATTATTATTCTTAAATCTAAATAAAACAAATAAAGGCAAAATTCTTACCTATATTTAGACTGTATTTTTACAAACGCTTTAGTAGAATGGATAGTACGAAATTTTTAATTCGATCAATGTATATGCCAGTTATCGTCTCAGGTATAAAAGAAAAAAAACGGTCGGCGACTAACGTTCAGACGCATGGAGGTATGTTATCTATCTGTCTTACAAAATCAGTCAAAACTGGAAGTTTTATTGTTGCAATCAACAGTTCATTGCTACAGAAGATATGTGATAGCCCTGCTGTTATAAATGGAAATACTATCTACTACTGATACTATCCGTGACGTCATCGAAAAAATCTATTAACACCTAGGGATGTCAAGTTTGGTCTCTATTTCAGTATATACAAAGTTACTTTATGACTGTACGTACGTATACGTACATTAGGAGTGCACGATATATATCGATATTACAAAAAATATCAATATATATGAACACGATATTATTATATCGCTTCCATCAGATATTATCGAATAACCTAGTATCGATATGTATATCGATACATCAATCGATATTATTCAACCGATACACCATAGCTCACTTGACATATTTCAGTGATTTCACCAAAACCTTTACATTTTCAAAAGGGATGTTGGCAAAGTTGTTTTTATGGCAAATTGATCATAAACGTTGCTAACACCACTTTAATTTTATCATTTTCAATTAACTTTTAACAGTATAATATTAGTGCATACTGCTAATTATGCTGATCATAATGTGTACATATATATAGGAATATAGTCTAGCTCGTAAATGTTAACCTATATCATATCATGTCTTTTAGTGATTGAATTCTGTTTTGTGTATCAATATAAATAAATAATTAGATACTGATTTATGGTTGGCAAATTGAGTAAAAATACAACGTAAAAACACGAATTGTGAATAATTAGCCTTGGCAGTAAGCCATAAAGGCATTTTTTTATGCATGCCTATTTTTTTATGCTAGATTTAGAGAAAAAATATTAGGAATAAAAAATACATAAATAAATAATTATAATAAATTTTATTTGGAACCATAACACTATTTAGTTACAAACATATCAGAATCGATTACACAAATCTCTCGACTCGAAATAAAGTTGATTTGTTTCTTTACCCTAGCTGTTTTTACCTATATCAACCTGTCAAATATTTTTTTTTTTTTTTTTTTTTTTTTTTTCTCCCTGTCTCGGGAAATGGTCTCGCACTTCTTGTGCATTTGCCAGTGTCCTGTTATCTTCATATAGTGCTTCTTGATGACTTCAGTTCTGTTCTGATTAAGCTGGGAAGACTTCTCATCTTCAGACTTCTTGATTGATTGACTATCTTGGTTTTATTTTTTGTTAGTATTAAGATTAACATTATTTCAAAAATGAGGAAACGATAAGATTATACAATAAATTATGGATCGGGATTCGAGGAAAAAATAGGGTCAGAGGAGTTAGGAAGGATAGGAGGATAATAAATAGGTACATAGTATTGTATAAGTAAATAAGTATCTATAATGTAGCATACCTTATCATAATTTGATGTCGTTAGCTTCAATAAATGAAGCTAACACTTGATAGATAGGGAGACAATTGCTATAAAGTAAGGAAAATATATTAGTAGGGAAAGGGACTTGAAGATGTTCAAGGTCTTTGAAAAGTGGAGCGTGATCATAACGGGGACACTTTAAAATAATATGATCGATGTCACCCACGTCTTCTCCACACTCACACAATTCCGAGTCTAGAATACGTATCCGAGCAAGATGTGCCGGAGTGCACATGTGGCCCAAACGCATTCGAATCAAAACAGACGTAGCACGTTTACTTAGTTTCACTTTAGTAAACCAAGACTTAACCGGGATCATTGGTTGTACTTTATAGAAGTATTTGCCCTTTAATCTGGCACTATTTGTCCAAGCTTCGCTCCATGCACGTTGAAGGTCTAATTTAGAGAGAGCAGCTAGATCCTGAGGATAATTCTTATATGGGAACATGTCTCCACACTGTGTTGCTTGGTTTGCAAGTTGATCAGCTTTCTCGTTTCCCTTTATTCCACTGTGACTGGGAATCCAGGCAAACGAAACTAACCACCCTCTATCCACGCACTTAATAAGCATTTCTCGGGCTTCTATTATAATCGGAAAATATGCATTTCTTTTGAAGGGAAATTTCATAAAGGCTTGTAACGCACTCATAGAATCTGAGAAAATGACGCTATTGGAGAGTTTCATAATAAGGATGTATTCAAGAGCCTTATAGATTCCATAGCATTCTGCAGTAAAAATTGATGTTTGAGGAGGGAATTTTATCTTTTCTACAATGTTGAACTGTCGATGGAATAGGCCTACACCAACACAGTCATTATTTGAATGTTTTGAGGCATCGCAATATATTTGATTCCAATCTGGCCATAATTCATCAATTATGTTATTTAAACATTCATTGGCGAATGGGTCTCCTTTGGAAATATCTAAGTTAAGATGTATATCTGGTTGGACTAAAAGAGATTCATAACTAGTTTCAAATATGGGGAGTTTATGGGTGCGGTGAGTTAAAGCTTCGATCTTATTGAATTTTATTAGGCTATTTATTAAACATGGTAGGCGTTTATGAGACCAATATTTAGATGTATTGATCATTTCTGAAAGGTTTTTAAGTTTTGAAATCAGTGGGTGTTTGGCGAATTGTGTAATGCGACAGAAAAATCTATCTGCGAGAAATTGCCGTCGTAATGGAAGGGGTGGTTCAACGCATTCTACTTGTAAAGCGTTTATTGGAGAACTTTTCATGGCACCAGTTATGATTCTAAGAGCTTTCGCCTGGATGCCATCCAATCTCTTCATCCCAGCTGAGCTACATGGCTCCAACAAGAATGTCCCATAATCTAGAATACTTCTTATAAGAGCATTATAGACCAGCTTTCGAGAAAATGGATGGGCACCCCACCAAACGCCTGATAAGCACCTAAGAATATTAAGTGACCGTTCACATTTTTCTGCAATATACTCACAGTGGGGCAGTCCACTTAGTTTGGCATCTAAAATTAAACCTAAAAATTTTGTTTCTGTTTTTACAGGGATAAGACTTCCATCATATTGTAAGGTTATGGGTGGCGGTACACGTTGTCTTGTAAACAGAAGAGCACAGCTTTTGGATACAGACAGATCTAATCCATTGTTATCAAGCCATACTTTAAGATTAGTTAGAGAGGTTGAAAGTAAAAGACAGGCACTATTAACACTACTATTCACGTTGTATAATAATAAATCATCAGCATATTGTAAGATTGAGGTGTTGCTGATATATTTATCTAAATCGCTGGTGTATATATTATAGAGGATTGGGCTAAGCACTGATCCCTGAGGGACTCCTCTCCAAATGATTCTCCTTGACGATTCTAATGTTATTGAACGACCAGACATCAAATTTATTATAAAGTTAGTTAAGTTTAGCGGAACTTGGAGACATCGTAGTTTGTTTTTTAAGATTGTCAAGCAGACGTTATCGTAGGCAGATTTGATATCCAGAAACACAGCTGTAACCGATGCATTTTGCGAGAAGGCCAATCGGATGTCGGCTAACAGGATTGCTACACTGTCTAGGGTACTTTTTCCTTTACGAAATCCGTACTGTGATTCTGGAAACAAACCTTTACTTTCCATAAACCACTCTAGTCTGTTTTTTACCAGATGTTCCGCAATTTTGGTTATGACAGGTGACAAAGCTATGGGTCGATAGGAAGAAACTTCTGATGGATCTTTATTAGGCTTTAAAACGGGCAACACTAGTTGGGACTTCCATTGCGACGGAACGTCACCTGTCAAGATCACATTGTTTATAACCTCTAAATAATACTTTAGACTATTCTCTCCAAGATTCGTGAAGAAGGAATATGGGATACCATCTTCTCCTGGTGCAGAGTCCTGAATGCCAGAGAGGATGCCTTTGAGTTCGTTTAAAGTAAAAGGCGAATTTAAGAAAGATTCATCATGATTGTGTGAATTTTGAAAAGGACAAACCAATTCAAGTTCAGGAACGAATGGAGGAGCTAAATAATCCAAAAACTCATCAGTCATACTTGATGGAATTGTTCTAAAAGTGGAATCGGAAATACCTAATCTAAAACGTCTGATAAGGGACCACATAACCGAGCAGGGGGTATTGGGAGAAATTGTTGTGCATACACATCTCCAGCCTGAAAATCTTTTTTCTTTTATAAGTTTTTTAGTGTCAGCCATAATTAATAATAAATTTTGGAAATTATCATCTGTCATGTTTATATTGTACTCCACCTCAGCTTCTTTCCGTCTTTTAACAGCATCTGTGCAGTCACTATCCCACCATGGTGGGGAAGGTAATTTACCATCTGAAGCATTTTTGATAGGAAAATAAGCATTAGCTGCTTCTATTAATAATGCAGTAAATGCTGCAGAACAAAGTTCTGCCTTACATGTAACGTCAGGTAGAGTATGTAATTTTTTATCTATGTATTCATTATATTTATTCCAGTTGTCCTCTATTAACCTATACTTCATTCTGGGTGTGGGAACTGTATTTTGCACTTGTTTATTTGGGAAAGATGTAATAATTGGGTAGTGATCACTGCCACAAGAAGATTTATGTGTGTACCAAGATAATTTTGATGCTAAAGACTCTGTAACAATTGAGAGATCAACAGCACTAACATTTTCATTAGGGCGGGTTCTACGTGTAGGTACCCCTGTGTTTAAAACACAGAGATTGTGTTGGTCTAATATATCAATTAATATTTCTCCATTGGTATTAGATAAAGAGCTACCCCATAACCTATGATGGGAATTAAAGTCTCCTAATAATATATATGGTTTAGGTAGAGAGTATAAAATATTATCTAGAGTTTGGAATGTTACAGAAGATGGGTGTGGGATATATATAGATGCAAAAGTTATATTAGTAACAACTGCTGCTACAATATACAAGCCCTCATGTTGAGGGAGGGAAATTATTTTATAAGATAAATTATTTTTTATACATAAGGCTACTCCATCATATCCATCTATTCTATCTTCTCGGAGACAGGTGAAACCTTTAATTTTAAAAACAGAATCTGGCCGCAGCCATGTTTCTGCTAAAGTGATGATTGAGGGGTCATATTTATGAGTCAGGTACATAATTTCAGATTTTTTATTATTCACACTTCGACAGTTCCACTGCACCACCACATGTGGGTAGTGCAGTGGAACTGTCGTTGTGTGATTACAGTTAATTATCATTTGTCGGTGTAAATCCATGTTGGGCATGGATAATTTTTTTTAACATATCAATAATAGGGGCAGCGTTGTTCGGTTTTATTATATTTGATTGTGATAAAATATTTATTAAAGTGATAATAATATTAGTCAGTGAATGTTCTTCATTATCAGATGAATTAGATTTGTATGCACATCCGTTACACGGAGATGGCATATCATATTCTTTTATTAGGGCTTGATGTGCTGCATGGTCATAACCTTTCGCAAACTGATGTGGTGTACGAGGTTTTAGGGTCACAGTTTTTCTGTAAGACTTAGTTGATGAGAGTGGAGGAGGCATTGCATGTTTATTGGGAGTGGGATGAGCTGTTGATGTTATTTCTGCATATGATCTGGACACAGGAGGGTGGAGTTTGGAAGCTTCTGAATATGATACACAGCTCTCAGCCATAGATTGTTTAATACGTTTTTGTCTTTCGTGTTCAGGGCAACATTTGCTTGTGGCATAATGTGATCCAGAGCAAAGACAGCAAGAGCTATTATGCTCCTCAACATTACAGCTGTCAGCTGTATGGGCTTGGCCACACTTGTAACAACGTGGTTTGGACCTACATTGGACTTTTGTGTGACCAAAGCGGCAACAGCTGTAACATTGTATAGTCGGGTATACATAAAGCTCTACAGGTAATGCATTAAAGCATACAAAAATTCTTTTGGGTAGAACCTGTCCATCAAAAGTTATCACTACAGTTTGAGAAGGTTTCCATTGTGATTTTCCATCTATGACAGTTTTGTAGTTTAAACGTCTGACTTTTAATATCTTTCCACATCCAATAGGAACATTGATGTTATCTGTTACTTCTTCAGGAGACCAATCAGCTGGAACTCCACGAACAAGTCCCATGCGGGTGACATTAAATGTTGGTATAAACGCTTTAAAATTATTTTTGCTAAGGCTATCATGGTTAAGGAAATCATTAGCATCATTAAAGTGCGCAAATGCGAGGGATATCCTATTTCGGCCTATGCGTTTTAGACTGCCATTAACAATGTTTTTAAAATTCTGTCTTTGGAGGAACTTTCCAAAGGCAATAGGGTGCAGTATGGTGCCATCATCAGGATTCTGCTGCTCTCTCTGAATATGAATAATGTATGGTGCTACATCATGGGACTCATACAATGTGCGACTAAAAGGCTGGGGTTGAGGACGGGTCTGATGTGTGTCTGTTGTATCTTTCATGGTCAGGACTTTATTTGCTTGGGATGCGTCGCTAATAAGATTTTTCTTTTCTAATGAAAACGGTGCTTTTTCTGATATTGGTTCAACAACAGAAATACATGCGCAGTCCGTTTCTTTAGGTTCTAAAGCAGAGTTGCGTTTGCGTTTTCTTTTGTTACAATGCTTACACATCTTGCTTGGACGGCTACGTTTCAAGGAGCGAGAAGACATGGACCCATCCATGAAAGACCCATCTGTCTCCATGCCCGATTCGTTTGACATAACTGTTATAAAACACGCAGCAGGTGGGACTGAGCCCCCTGGGTCAGGGGGCTCCTCCATGCCAAGAAAAATCAACAAATGAAACTTACCGAGTTATATATACACAATAATATATACTATATACAAATTTAACTAAAATTATTTATAATTTGGACTCTTCTGACCACTATATACACAAAATTATTAAATTTAAATATTTAGAAAATTTAAGCGCGCCCGCCAAGTTTGAACGTTTCCCGCCTTTTTCTGTCAAATATTTAATAATGAGAAGTGTAATATAGGGCCGAGGGTCAGAGTGCGTTGTTTGGTTGCTTCAACTTACTCGAAGGTTCCGAACGACTCGGTTGTTTTATAACCTCAAATATCGTTTTTGGCGGGGAATTTTGCAAAATTAATAGAATTTTTACAATGACCTTCTATACACAAGGACATATCATGCGCACGCTGCTTACGGAACGGCAAAAGTGTGCTTAAAGGCGATGTAATCACAATTTTCGCTATAGTCGTGCGTTGATCGCAGAGGCGTAAGGATGCCGAAGTGTATCATAAAAAAGTGCCGAAAGAATACCCTAACCACGAAAAAAAAAGATGGCGTGACCTACCACGGTAAGTTTATTATATTTATTAAAGATAATACGCGAAAAAGTGTACAGAATGTGGTACAACCATTATTTTCTCAAATAATAGCGTAAATTATAAACAAGTATTGGCATTCCTTTCTCTCCCACGCATCAGAAAGAGACAGACTAAATTACGTCACAAGCACACAGAAATGAGAACAATAGAGTCGCTCTGTTCTTAAAGTATTATGTCTAAAGGCCATTAATTTTTGTTACATTTCCATCTCATTTTTAGAAGATTTTTTTAAGTATACACGTTGAATATTATGGAAATTCGTGAAATAAGACTAGTATTACAAGCTTATATAGTCCTGTTGACACGATTTCAGTTTCAGGTGTTTTAAGTCATTATAATGATACTGAGCTTACATCATGTAAACCAAACTAGCTTGCTTTACTGTGCTTGTAATACCACCCTCGTGTACCGGGCATAAAATGTTAATACGTACTTCATCATAATGTAAACATTACGCAAAAATTATAATGACAAATTTTCAGCTTTCCTGTACACGAAATTATGAGGGAAAATTGGCGTAAGTAGCAAGAGAAAGATCTTTAGAATTTTACAAACCAAATAATTCAAGCGTTATTTGCTCAGATCATTTCCTTGAATCTGATGTATATTGCACCACTTAAGGGTTTAAACATTTAAAAAAGACCGCTGTTCCGCATATTGAGGTTAGTAGTGACTAATATTACACAAGTCGCACCATTCAAGTTTGCCAATCGCATATGTGCAGCCGTTATTGCGACAGCGGCAAACATGACTACGTTTGGTTGAACATGGCCTCTTTCTCAAATATTAATAATTATTCTCGTAAATATTTCATTAAAATTAATTTGACTATTCAATATTTTCAACCAGCCACTCAAAAAGAGTGGTTCCATAAACTAGTCGATTTGAATGACATGGGCGGCTTATGCTATGCGTCTGAGGGAGTCTTTGTGGTAGGTAAATACCATTACAGAAAACATAATAAGACATTACAATAAACTTAGCGATGGCAAGTTCATGCTCAAAAAGTATGACAATACCTTTTTGACATTAAAAGTACTGAAATCTCTTTCGAATTTCAACATATTTACAGTTGATGCACACACACAAGATCAGTTTAGCCACAATTATGATATGACCAAAGCAGTCATAAAAAAATATATTGATGTTCGTTTACATTATATATGTCAAAAAGATACCTTGGATAAAAAGGCTAAGTCTAAACGACGAAATTATAATAAATTAAATTTATTCCAGGGCACTTAATTTCCCGATTATTTTGGGTAAATATGAATTTATTGTTTAAAAATGTTGTTTTTTATGGTCCTCATTTATCAAA
The DNA here is from genome assembly GCA_963854805.1 of Plagodis dolabraria. Taxonomy (NCBI): domain Eukaryota; kingdom Metazoa; phylum Arthropoda; class Insecta; order Lepidoptera; family Geometridae; genus Plagodis; species Plagodis dolabraria. Next base: position 11,982,428 of record OY978459.1, on the reverse strand, counting down.
TTCGCATTCACTAAAACACTTACTTACTCATTACGAAATCTGATAAGTACTCGTATATACAAAAAATTTTTTAATGTCATATCAATTACCTCTCAAAACAGCCCGTAGCTACTCCACTGTAGTCTCTGTTCAACATAATTCCTAAAATCACCATATGCAGCTTCAACTGTTTATTCGTTTTACATTACTGCTTATAGACCGAGTGCATTGTAAAGGACTGGAGTAAGAGCGGCAATGTATGAACATAGCAGTTGAAGCTGCATATGGTGAAGTTAGAGACATTAGTCATGGTTTGGCTTTGTTCTTGCATGGCGTGGTATGTCCTTGTGTATAGAAGATCATTGACTTTTTATGATGTTTGAAAAGCAATAACTACCGTTACCTGCAAAATTTAAAAGAGCGCCAATAATTCTCTCATCAAGAAATATCAAGGTCATGTCAGTTAAAGATTCAACATATTGACTCCTTTGATAGTTAAAAAGTTGCGCTCTACCCGAAGGTCGTGAACGACGTTAGAGTGAAAATTTTCACTCCGAGTGCGCTCTAACCAAGGTTCGGAACGCGCTCCAGTGTTGCCAGATCCGTGAATTCTTAATTATCCGAGGTGTAACGCAAAATAATCTTGTTTTTAACGCAAGACCAAATTTGCTTAACCGAGTCTAAAAAGATCAAAAATTTTGGGTGTGTATATATCGTTATTTTTTTATAAGGTAGTTTCTACATCTAGATATGACACCGTCACTTATCATAATAGGTAATTTTATTGTTGGGCGAATACCTAATTTTCTGGACACTACACGCAGATTGTTTCTATTCTTCTAGAAATTTATTATTTAGGATAGGATCTATTGAAAAGGTAAATAATATTTTTTATTTAATATACGTATGTTATTTTAATGATAATCAAAAAGTAATTTCTGCCTCAGAATCTGCGGGGCGATCACGTATCTTCTGTAGCAATGAACTGCTGATAGCAACAATCAAAACTGACAGTTTTGACAGATTTTGTAGCAATGAATTCAAAAGTCAAAAGACAGGTAACAGACCTTCATGCGCCCAAACGTTAGTCGCCAACCGTTTTTTTTTCTTTTATACCTGAGACGATAACTGGCATATACTTTGATCGAATTAAAAATCTCGTACCATCCATTCTACAGAGTTTGTAATAAAATAGTATATATACAGGTTGTACTCCCATGGTCATTTCATAGTATTATTATCCTAAAAACTAATTAAAACAAAATTTAAGTTTATGTTGGCATTTATTTAAAAATACAAGTAGTAATTTCTTCTTCCTCCCTTAACACAAAGTAGCCCAAAATATATCTTCCTCCACTCCGCTTCAATTTTAGTGTGTAATGGCCAATGGGTATTTACACTTTGGATTCTGCAACACGTTTCATACGCTTGATATTTCCCATATATAAAACCAAATGTAATAAAAGATACCTGTGAAGCGACTATGATATTTTTAATATTTATATGTTTTGCAACAACGCATGCTATGCGGATAACATTAAAAAATTTCAAATTTCCGAGAGGCAAAATTTAAGTCACGAGGGAAAATAAAATCCTCTCGTAAATTTGTAGGTACTTAATTTTTTTATATTATCCGAATACGAATAATAATAATATAAGAAATTACAACTTGTATTTATAAACTTAAAGTTGTTTTAATTAGATTTTAGAATAATAATAATCAGTACTAAACTAATATTATAAATGCGAAAGTAACTCTGTCTGTCTGTTACGCTTTCACCCCAAAACTACTGGACCGATTTGAATGAAATTTGGTATGGAAATAGTTTGGGACCCGGGAAAAAAACATAGGATAGTTTTTATCCAACTGCGCAAAAAGAGGTTAATTTTTTTGCGCGATGACCGACATACGCGCGGGCGGAGCCGCGCCCGGAAAGCTAGTATTAAATAAAAGGAAATACTGACCATGGGAATACAACCTGTATATATACTATGTTATTACAAACCCTTCAGTAGAATGGATACGAAACTTTTAATTCGATCAACGTATATGTCAGTTATCGTCTCAGGTATAAAAGAAAAAAAACGGATGACGACTAACGTTTAGGCGCATGAAGGTCTGTTACCTGTCCTTTGACTTTTGAATTCGTTGCTACAAAATCTCTCAAAACTGTAATTTTTGATTGTTACAATCAGCGGTTCATTGCTACAGAAGATACGTGATCGCCCTACAGAACTCAATCATTGAAATTCTACAGACGAGGCATGTATGCCTTGACGGGCTCTGGTTTTCTCAGGGAATTCTGCGCTGTTCATACACTCAATCATGCTTGGTTTGGTATAAAATCAATTTAGCAGGTTGCGCTACCACTGTCACAGCCATCTTCATCCTGATCAGCCAAAACTACACCATTTACAGTAGTTGTTATAAGACGAAGTCGGGTTTTTATAACAAAATTTTAGTATTTTGGAATAAAAGCATTTCACGTTTCGACTGGAGTCTGGGCTGCCATAGTATATTGAAATATATTGCAAAAATTGCGTTCCGTCACGGGGATTAGAATTCATCCCAAAAATATCGTGTATTTGAAACCAATATCGTAGAAGTTTGATAAGATATCGTGCGATACGTACTTATTATTTTTTATCGCATGATACTCAAACATATCGTGGATCTAGGATAATTATCGCATGTCTGGCAACACTGCAATGTTGCCAACGATCGACGCTGGGCCTAATATCGCCATGTTTTTAGAGAAAAAGTAGCCTATTGTAGCCGCATATCCACTCATGTAGCCTTAAGTAGCCCAAATAAAAGGTATCGCTTTAAATATAATAATAAAGCATTTATATCAATATATTTATTTAAAGATACTTAAAAAATCACTTAAAACTTATGGGTAGTGTAAAGTAGTGGTTACCTTACATATAGTTACGAAATATTACTTCATTCAGCTTCGTATGCCAGCAATAATAGGGCAGGGCAACAAGAAGACTTTCACCGTCAACGTAATCAGTAGTGGCCAGAGAGTTGAAATACATAGAGTAGTTATATCCGAACACCACTGCTTTAAAAAAGTTACTAGAATTTACCTATCTACATGCCTACGCACATGTATATGCAGTTTGTAATGACAAAGAAAGAACATTCAAGTATTATGCGTTTAATCTGTTGTTAGATATGGATAAATAAGCCATGTGTGTTACCACCAAACCGCCACGAGACGTTCCGATCACCATTACGCCGCGATCTCTTTCACTTTCTCACACAAAACGATCCACACATCTCGCTCATCCATTTCACTGTGATTAGTGCCTAAGATAAAACAAAATGACGACATTTAAAAAAAAAAAGTGATTTTGAAAATATATGGTATATAAAAATACAGAATTTTCATATTCTAGTGACCTAATTGCCGTAATCTACTTAAAAAACATATCAAAATAAATAACCCACTCAAATACCGTCCGTAATTATAGGTGATGCTTATGACTTTTGAAATAAACTAATATTGTATTGAAATATTATTATATGTTGTCAGCAAAATCTATTCTTTAAGGCGATTTTTTTTTCTACTAATATCTAGTGCGTGCTGTGTAGAGATAGTCTTGTCATATCTACGAATAAATTGTATATCGACCACCTACAGATCAAGGTCATGCTCAAAATTTTGCAGAATTTTTATCCACTATGGAAAGTATACTGCAGAAAATCTCTAAATGCAGAAAACCCATATTTGTATGTGGTGATTTTAATATAGATATTTTAATGAATAAAGAAAATCATTTATTGTACATTACAAGAAAAAATTAACAGTACATATACTTATACAATAATAAAGAAATAATTTAAAATAAGAATTTTGAAAATTTAATTTAATTAAAAATTAAATTTTAATTCATTTCATGCCTAGACCAAACATAAGGCGTGTGATTTTAGCTAGAGTCTAGACCAGACATGTCAAACATGCGGCCCGCGGGCCGCATGCGGCCCTCTGGGGATTTGCCCGCGGCCCGATACAATTTTAAGAATAGCCTCTTGATGCGGCCCATATTTTTAAATATTGCAGTATCCTCTCGATTAACGGTGAGCATTCTGCGATCTCCAACCCGCCTGCCAAGATTGGGATTATAGAACATCTTTTATTTGAAGGGGATTTCAAACAACGTCTAGCAGCGAGTGTACGTATTCTGGTTGATGATGATGACCGGTCTTTATACATATAAAGTTTTTTTTTCATTATGGTTGGGTTTTGCGGCCCACTGACTAAGATCCCTATGCATTTGGCCCACCAATGGCTTTGAGTTTGACATGCCTGGTCTATCCCCTCACCCATACCACATTTTGCCATTTTGTTTGCCAGTTTTCGTGGAATTATTATAGTGATGGTCATTTCAAAAATACATCGGTGTTTTTAATCGATATTATAATGACCAATATATTTTTTCCGATGCATTGCTATGTAAAATCGATGTTTTCTATATATATATATACGTGTGACGTTGTTTGTCCGCGATGGACTCCTAAACTACTAAACCGATTTTAATTTGATTTGCATACCATGTGCAATTTGATGTAAATTGAAAGATAGGATAGCTTATATCTCAATAATTTATAGTCGCAATTACCTATGCGAAGCCGGGGTGCGGGCCGCTAGTATATATATGACATATTTATGATCAAAGGGAGTATGATATGAAGTTGGAGACGACGACGCGACGCCCCGATCCGACGCAGCACGATGTTTCATCCCTCACACCCTGCACAATTGCCCTGCCTAGACGCCTTCGTGTAGCGACCATTTGGATATTTAGGCTGTGATTGTATTAGGTGGCCGATTTGTTAGTGAAGTCACGGAACTACATACAACGTACATCATGCAGGCAAGACCGAACACCTCACTCAAGAAAGGGGCGGTGCTAGCAGAAGAAGCATAATAAAGTTGCAATAGCTAAAAAAGGAGACAATGCTATGTAACTGGCAATGGCAACTCTTGTCATTAGCAATGCTACCAGATTAAGATAGATTTTTCGATTGTGGCAGGATTAAAGCAAACAAAAGAGAAGCTTTCATGAATAAACTTGAATGAGATATATAAAAAAAATAAGGAATGAGGGCCGAGCGGTAGTAACTTTGGACTGCCGCGGTGCCGCAGGTCCATGGTTTGCCTCACCGCCGGCTTGAGCTACATCCCATAGTGGAAATGCATTTTGTGAATGCTCGCCTCGCTAGCTACCAGCCTCAAATAGAAAATCTGTCGTCAAACACCTAACAATATGATCTGGCAACACTACATGAACGCCAGTAAAATAACGGGCATATGAGACTTAACAACTGTACGTCTCGGATATGCGTAGTGAAATTCGTCACTTGTGGTAAAATGCAAAGGTTCATCAGCTTAAAATTAGGTGGGCCTCGTGCTTCATCCGTCACAGTCATATGAAAAAAACATCAGCCGTAGTTTAAGTAAATACATATGAATAGACGCGATTTAGCGTAACTTAACTCCAGAAACCGTGGATAGCTAATCAATGGATTACATACATATAATCACGTAAAAGTAACGAATTCACCATTGTACTCCCTTAAGTTTTAAACTGACTTCATAAAAGGAGCAAGTAGCATTCAAATTTATTTTATTGGGTGTGTTTCCTCTAATTTTTGCATAATGTATTGGTACATTCTGCAAAATTTAGAGGAAATATGATATAGGCTGTAAAATAAACAGACTAGATGCCATACATTTTACACATACAAAAATTATGTAAGACAGGAGCTCTAAATTCTGCGGCTGCATTTTGAACAATAATTTTGATACAGAGGTCTGAAACTACTTTGAAAGCTAGGCACACTTTTATAAAACTAATACAAACTCAGGTCGGCATCTAAATTTTTATTTGTTTTTGATGTAGCACGACAAACTTTGAACTGGATCATCTGATTTTGATGAACATATTTTTATTGGATAGTACAGTATATAATTATTAAGATTTAATAAATTTCGGGCAAGAAGTTTTTCCTAATAATTAAATTTATTATTATAATATAAATATTTACATTTAACGTTTGATGTAAATTGTATGAATATATATTTTTTTAATTTTGAAGATAAAATTAAGTGAATCAGAATGCTCATGTTAACAATATCATGAACATTCTTAGTATACATAAGCATTCTTTTACAGATACATGGCAGACTTTAGGGGAGCAGTTAGTTAGTACAATAATTGATGAAATCTGGTCACACTGATCGTGAAATAAATAAATAATCTAAAGAAAAATGGCGAATCTAGACAACACAGTTACTTCTCGTTCAAGTGTACATAAGTAAATAAGATTTGTATCCAGGCAAAGGCAGCCTTCTTCGTTATATAACAGTGAGTTAATTGCTTAAAAATATAATTTTAACGTTCTACTGCACCGCTCTCAAATGGATGAAAATATCGTAAATACAATAAAAGATGGCGAATCGACGCTGCTTCACGGTATTACAGCGCCATCTAAAGGAGATAATATATCAAAACCAAAACTTGAAGGCACTGTCAGGAAAAAGAGAAGACGCGGGAAATACAAACGTAAATTAATGAAACCATTCGGTAAAGTGCCATGGCAGGAAAGGTGGAAGAATGATAAAACCAAAAGAAATAATCGATTCCGTAAAATTGTTTTAGCTAAAACACAAGCACCATTTAATAATAATCAGTTTTTAATGGAAATACACAAACCAGAACCCGAGAATACATTCAATATAATGCGCACACCCTCAGCTCGGACTCGCGATTCTAGTTTCAGCATCGATTCAGAAGATAATTATTTTTATTCTTTGCCCGAAGACGAGGAAGAATATCTAACAAAAGAATTTTCTAGCGTGTATGAAGACGCACAAAGTGAACGTTTAACGAATATGTCGAAAAATGAACTTATACAGGAATATCTGCTTCTAGAGGCCAAATATGACAATCTCATAAAAAGGACAGAACGCTCTAAACCAAAACCTATCGACGACGATACATTGGAAAGCGACAAAGAAACATCAGTTACAGATAAAGACAGTATGATAACAGATAGAGATACATCAGGATCTTCTGTGGAGTCCAGTGTGGTAGAAGATCCAAGGTACATAGAATTAGTACAGCGCTTAAAAGACCAAGAACAACAGCTACGAGATCTTCAACTAACTAATGAAAAACTTAAACTTGAAAATGAACACTTGCACCAGAGATCACAGGCGTCATCTAGTGAAGATTCAGAAAGTGACAGTTCATCATCGTCTGACAGTGATAGCAGTTCAAACACAAGCATTGCAGATATGCCGATTGAAAACATAAATAGCAACGGTATTAATAGTGAGAATCATTATATTAATGGCCAAAATGAAGAGACTGAATCTGCTACCCCCTTGGTGAATGGTTTCCATAGTCCTAGTGAATAATGTGCACATTATATCCATATTTCAATAAGCATACTTGTAATTTAAAAACTTTCTGCATGTCTGCCGATATAAAGTGTAACAGTGTAGTACCATTCATATTCTTAAATCTCTCTGTATTCATAGCATAATTGTCTAAGTAATTGGAAATATGTATGCATTTATATTACTTGCCTTATTTATAAGAATTTATTGTAAAAACTCAAGTGAAATTATAAGTTTGTGATAACTTCCTAACACACAGTCTGTAATAAGTTAAATATCTAAATCACAATTATTTGAGGTAGAACTAGCTGCTTACTTTCCAAACAAACATAGAAGATTGATTACTGCATTATTTGACATTTTAGACCTAAAACCTATACATATGATAATAATTTACCCTGTCTAGGCTTATATTTTTTTTAATACATAATTTATGTTAGTTTTTAGCCCTGAAATATATGATTTCTGATCAAACATTTTTGGAACATAAATAAGGTAAATTTGAAACAGAAACCTTAGTAAAAGTTTTGACTATCATAAATTGTTTCAATAATTACATGCAATGTTTTATGCTTATGGATGTATTGGTTGACTCATTCTCGTTTTGTGTTTCCAATATAAACTATTGTTTGTCACACATACTGTTTCACTTTTCTACAAGGGTTCACTAGAAATAGCTTGCTTTTTAGCCACACCCACTGATAAGTTTAAGCAGTCAGTTTAACCCCTAATATTTTCATTTCTATTTTTATAATGATAAAATTGTACCTAGGTTTAAAAATAATTGTTTATTAGTTTTAAGATAATAGTGAGTTAATAATATTTTAAGACCATATTTTGGATATGCTTTGTTATGGTCATTATTATTGACCTTATTGTTGTTTTTTTATCTCCAGGCATTGATAACAACTTATGTGTTAAGAGTAAAGCTTCTTTTTAGTGCTAAGTATTATTACAGAATAGCTATTAGGTATAATTTAATATATTTGTAAACAGGGATAGTAACATATACATTATTTTACCCATCCAGAACAATAATTTGTTACATATTATTTTGTTTTGAGAAGAAATCACAGTGAAGCTATTTCTATTTTAAAGGATTCCATGACTAGCAATTAAATAAAATATTCATAGACTTTATAACTTTTGTTTTATTGACGATAAAAATAGTTATAAAATATAACTACATAGTAAAAATTTTTACATTAAAAATATGATGATTAACCATTGGTACCTACAGCATGACCAGACACGTGTGTATTGACATTTACAATTAAGAATGTTAAATAATTCTATTTATCTTTCTTCATTTTTGAATCTGGGGTATTAGGATTGACACCTTTATAAAATTGTTTAAGTAAAGCCATTGCTTCATCAGCTAAAAGGTTACCAGTCAAAACATATTTATTTTCATAAAAATCACTCACATTTAGCACAGTTTTACCTCCAAATCTATCATTAGCACAGCCATAAATGACCTCCCGTACTTTCAAGTTGTTAAGGGCAGCGGCACACATTATGCAGGGTTCTACAGTAACATAAACAACAATATTTTGAAAGTAAGTTTGATAGTCTATATTATTTGATTTGCAATATTTTAAAATCAAATCAATGCAATTTATTTCAGCATGGCGAGTAGGATTGTGGGTTGCATTGACACAATTTCTAGACTCTGCAATGATCTTTTCGTTAACAGTAAAGACACAGCCCACCGGCACCTCTTGAGCAGCCAGTGCTTCTGATGCTAATTCAAGAGCTCTTATCATGAAATCAACCATTTTAATAATTCTTGTTCTTTGAATCAACTTCAATAGCATAAAAGCTATAATTCACAAACTTAAACACAACTATTTGTAGTGATGTATAATATTTGACTCTTCTAAGAATTTTATTGCTTTTTGATCCCAGTTGTTATTGTTGACTGATCTTGGACTCGGATGAGGCATGTAAAGTATCTGAAATTAATAAATAAACATTAACATTAGTTGTTCAGCTTTTGCCTGCAACTGTCTAAGTATGGACAAAATTTTGCAGGTACAATATTAGTAGGATGGATATGAATTACATACTTTTTTAAAATAAAACTTAAAAAACACAACCAATTTCAACACTGTAAAGTATTAAATGACTGTTTGAAGTTGGTATTGTACTGATTCAGAAAACTCTCACTCTCATTGCCATGGTGTAACTTCCCCAAGTTATTTCATACTTTTCAGTGTTAGAAGTTTGCCCCATTAGTTTTTCACTCTTATAGTAATGCATACTGATTACAAGATAATTGTCACTCGCCTAAAACACTAATCATGCTCACCATCAACAAGAATTGCAGTTAGCATTAATTAATCATTCATGCATGCCAATACATTTATATACTTTTTTCAGTTAATTGACAGTTAACAGACATTGACAAAATTTAAATAAGGCCAACTAGGAGGCATACCCAACAAAATAAGAATCATTAAAATCAAATTGTATTTGACTGAGTACTCGCATAAAAAACATAGTTACAAAAAAACCATGCAAACCAATTTCAGAACAGTTATAAATACAAAATTAAAGTCAGTTATAAATACAAAATTATATAAAGTTCGCTATCCAGGTTTCAAATGCATTGGGATAGTTATAGTACCTCAGATAGAATGAGTACCTGGAACTTTTTGAAAATTTTGAATACAGATATGTACTTCAGTAAATCTTTTAGAGGTGTATCAAATTAGTTGGGTACAAAACTTGGGTCCTTTATTCTTTAAGTTTGCACAAATTTCTGCATGGTTCATTTCTTTAAAAATAAGAATTGTAAGAGTAAAAGCTATTTGAGTCATTTTTTTTTTTTTTTTTTTTTATAGTTGATAGGTAAGCCTTTGACCACAATCTCACGTGATGGTAAGTGATGATGTGGTCGAAGGTGTTAACAGGCTTAACCTAGAATGACTGGCTCTCAAGGACAGCTGCCGGAACACACCGTTAGGTGCTTGGCGACAGATTTTCAACTTGAGGGTGGTCGCTAGCCAGGCGGGCATTCGCAAAAACGCCCTTCCACCATGCGGTGAAGCTCAAGCCCGCGGCGGGATTCGAACCATGGACCTGCTGCGCGGCAGTCCATAGCCAAAGCCACTGAGCTATCACTGCTTCAAAAGAGTCTACTAAAACATAACTACTAGTTGAGTAAAAACCAACTTTGTTAGCTCCCAAATATGATCAGGCAATAACAGTAAGGCAGCATGCCACTTATTGATTCAAACTAATGCACTTCTTTCTAATCAGATGACTCCTTATCGACCGCTTAATGAACGGGCCTTACTTACCTTTCCTCTCAACATATTTACCTGAATGGAATTTGAGGGGAAATATTTCTTAAGAACTTTTTGTGCTCTGGTTTCACAAAATTTTCCAATAGCAACAATTTTTTCAACTTCATATAGCTTTATAACTTTGGCGAAATAAGGGTCACAGATGCCAAATAACTCTTCCCTTTCATTTGCCTAGTAAAAAAATAGAACTGATGTAGGATCATAAAAAAATTGTGTCACCGTAATATGAACATTCACATTAGAATAGTAATAATATAGGGAAACATTATCATTAGAAAATTTACTGTATGATACTACACTACAGGTACCTTTAAATCTCCAGGTGTAACATTACAGCCATTTTTTTTCATCCATTGTTGAGGTAAATAATTATGCACAAAACTTGTCTTAAAAAAAACATCTGGTGTTCCACACAAATTCTTGAATAATCCCCAAAATCTTTTACCACTGACCTGAAACAGTTTATTTAAACATAACTATAACTCTTTTGGCATGATTGACTGCTTCAACAATTCACATCTGTAAGTTATAGTTTAAGAATATAATAATAAAATGATAAAAATATAGCAGCACAAAATTAGTTTCAGTATATCCATTTAAGAATGGGCATGCAAATTCACACACCTGTTGCACATTCAATACTGCATTAACTTGTTAGCATGATGCTTAGAGTTTAAGCCAGGAGTTAACAAAGTCATATAATATATACATATTATGTATAATCTCTAAAGATCAAGCATGCAAGTTAAATGCAATATTAGATACCTGCTCATAAGCAGTCAAAATATAAGGACTGTATATCCTCCAGTTGGAAGTTTGTCTATCCTACAAATGTTAATTCCTTCGGGGAATTGAACAACTAACATCAACATATAGGGTGTTGGTAAGCATTAGGTGCTCTCTTACAATATTGAGGATTATCATGATTTGTACATGGGAAAAATACCTACAAAAACAATTCTTAGATTGAGTGGGCAACAGGAATGCGGCAGGTCTCAAACCCAAGCCCAAAACTTTTCATAATTTCTGTGGAAATTCTTTAGGTTGTTATAGAAAACATAGTTTTATGAGAAATTCATATTTCATCTTCTGTTTTATTCAAGGAAACACAATTTAAAAACTCAACCCACATACATGGGATAAGTGTAGGAAGATGTAGTTGCTTCAGCCAGACATATTGTAAGTTAACTCATCTGAGTTACCTCAGTTCTGGAGCAGTCAAACCCTTTGACAGGTCTGGTTGGAACTTCGCTAGGTGGTTTATTGACTACACCTTCTATACACAGCCAATCTCTTACAGAGCTTACTTCTCCAAAAGGAACCTGAAATAATTAAGCAGTTTTGCACTAAAATTGGCAGACTTTTTTACATGTTATGCAATGTTAAGGTTTAATTCCTTTCAGCCTATAACCACCAGATTTTGAATACATTGATACAAAAATGACAACTTACACAAAAATATAAATATCAGAAAATTCAAAATTGAGTTTTGGCATGCAATTCAAAATCCTTACACCAGTCTGCGACATCCCCCATGGTCCAGGATTCATGCCAAAATACAGAATTGGTTTTAAGGTATTGCAATATTTTCTAACATACATTTCGAATGTTAGTCGGGCATAAATTGTAGGATTGTACACACAATGTATAGATGCAGGCAAATTAAATTGTATAAGAGCTTCATTTAACTCATCAACTATATCTAGAAGTTTATCACTTATGTCCACATAAGACAATTGTTCTGTATTCATGAAGAATGAAGAAACAACTTCTGTATCCATGTTAATAACACACACAGCACATGCAATGTATTAACCCAAACGTAAGTTTAGGACAAAGCCACCAAGCAGTGATGACGAGGATCGCGGTGATTTGCTCTACTCACTCGCAGATTTGATAAGTGTGACTCGTTATATTTAACAATTCTATAACTAAAATATTACTTGCTTAGTGTTTATAACATTTATTATAATTTATCAAAAAGAATACAACTTATCATGTATTCAACACAAATATCAACAAAGCATAGATTAGATAGATAAGATATGCGTTAGCATCTTTAGGTAGTTTGTGGATAAGATAGAATCATGGAAGTAATAAGTACTACGTACAACAGGAATAAGCTCTATCTGTGCATCATGCAGCTAAATTAAAGAAAATAAAACCTTATAATAACGTCATAAGAGTCTTGTTTGGCGCAAAATAAAAATGAAGCCGAGTGAGAAGGCTACCACTGAACCCAGTGTCTCGTTCTAACAGTGACCTAGAGTTGCCAGAGCTAAGTCGATTTCAATCCTTTCGTTGTTTGCCGAAAAAAATGCGATTGATGTAATGTAATGAAGTAAAAACATTTACTTCTAAAATGTTTCTAAACATAAATAATAATTTTGTACCAACATGTGAAAGCAATATTATTTGTTGCTACGTGTAAAGCCATACTAACGCAAAAATTTTGCGATTGGCGTATATGTTTTCTTTTATTTGTATGAAATACGGACACCTGACTCGACAACCCCACATGAAATTGCCGACTCGGGCGTTAATAACGGAGTGTTTTTTGATTTCTAGATATTTTTGAAGAATTTTAGTAAAACTGGGGAGAATTTGTGTCGTGGAGGCTTGCGGTAGCGAGTATTATCCTGATTGTGGTTTATCTTTTCACAGCTTATAGTTTTAAACATAATTTGTTAGTGAGGAATTACGGTGACCATGCAAGACTATCCAATTCTAGTTCAGGAATAAATAGATTTAATATCTATGTATATTTTATTCCTTTCTCTATTAAAATGACTTTGTTTCAATTTCAGATTTCCTAAAGATCTTAGTTTAACTCATAATGCAAAATTAGAAACAATGAAACATATAAGGAATAAGCTTGGTATGCGGCAGAAACTTCACAAGACTGTTTTATTTAACAATATCTGATTTAGAATTACACTTAAATGTAAACTTAACTGTTTTTTCTTACCTAATTAATGAAATATACCACAATAGGTAGTTTATCGTAATTTTATCTCAGTCCAACTGCATGTCGTGTACCACAAGCACGAGTTGGTAAGTACCTACGTATATGACGCGAGTGTGAAAATCAAGCAAAAACAGGAAATGTACAGTGCCGCAAAGGGCAAGTTTATCATTAGCATCTTCGAATAAAATCAATCTGAAGCAATGATCTGCTGACGTCAGATCACAAATCATTTTTATAAAAAAAAGTATTGTCCTTAAATCATATTTCAATATTATCACCATTGCCAGAGAGGGATAAGAGGTACAGTTACTAAGCTCTCGTTCGGCTTCAATTTTGCGACAACAGCTCATTCCTGTTGTACGTAGTACTTATTACTTCCATGGATAGAATACATACAAAACAGAGATTACAGTCTCCGGGCACAGATTACACTCTCCAGCAACAAAGCAAGGATTTGCCATCATAATAGAACCCGACCTGTAGTGTAACACGTGTACGTGAAATACGTGGTCGCCAATTATCAGTCTGGTAAATCTCAGATCGGCAGCTATCATATCATGGTTGGCTAGACGTAGGCTATGGCGTTGTCTTCCCTATCTAGTATCTGGCCCTTTTTCAGCTTGTTTAGCTTCAGCTCCGACAGTAATGACACGGTAATATTATCTATACAGTATTTTAACTCGGTCCTTAAAATAACTACTTACAGCCGCGCGGTACGTAAACATGCGATAGGGCTGCCCGCCCTCAGCATTTTACCTACTTACAGTCAGAGTTGAAATACTTAGAGTTGTTATATCCGAACACCACTGCTCTAAAAGCTTACTAGAATTTACCTATGTACATACCTACGCACATCTATAAGCAGTTTGTTATGACAAGGAAAGAACGTTCCAATATTATGCGTCATATCTGTTGTTAGAAAGAGATAAATAAGCAATTCGTGTTACCACCGAACGGCCACGAGACGTTCCGATCACCCACCATTATGCTGCATCTCTTTCACTCTCTCACACCAAACGATACACATATCTCGCTCATCCTTTTCATTGAAATTCGTTCCAAAGATAAAATAAAATAACGATATTTTCTATTTAAATAATAAAAGCAATAATTACGCGTGAAATGAAACAGTTTTCTTATCTCTCACAGTGCCTGTATAATTGGTGCAGAGTCTAAAGACACAAGGAAGGTGTATTGTCCACAGATTATTCCGAAAAAACACGATTAGCGGCGATGTATTCACCGGACGCACGGAAGTGCTAGACTGGTAGTGACTCAGGCGATTACCCTGAATTCGTCTAGTAAATATGGAGGGCAAACAACTGATCTACAGGTAAAAAAATCTTAGCTTACAGTTGCCTACTTTGTGTTTCCATTTAATTTTGTAATTGTAAATATATTTTTTTATATAAACATATAAAATACTTTGTGAATTGAATAGGAAGTGTTCAGTATAAATGCGTGTTGTTTGTTGATTGGTAGAATTAATTTAAAAAATATGTTTATGTTTTTATAACAAATCGGTCTTATAAATTCGTTTTATTGGTAAATGTTGTTATAACAGCAGCAGAAATACTTAATCTGAGAAAATTTCATCTATCTCCTAAGAATAATAAGTAATACTAGAAAAAATAAGTTTGACCGTCTGTCTGTCACCGACAGAGGTCAAAATCGAGGTTTTAACACGAGCGTACCTACCGTATCATGATTCATGAACCGCCTATAACTACCTATTTCACTTGTGTTTCCTTTACTCTATATACATTTTTTTTATTAATCCAGACATCTGTTTTTTCCGGAGATAAAAGGAAATACTTATCCAATAAAAAGACACACTGTCTGCTGAGATCGAGGCGCGTAGGTATAGCTCGCGCTTCGTCCGTTTGTATGAATTTGGAATACTGTATAGATAATATTACCGTGGTAATGATTTAGCTCCTAGAACCCAAATACAGCTCAAAATTGTCACCTCTGACCTCTCAAAAAAACCATAGACAAGATAAGAAGGAAAGGAAATACAAACAATAACGAAAAACTAAACCTGTCTAAAATGTATGTCATTTTTTACACGATCTTATAGCAATTTTATTTAATTTAGAACTTTGATTGTTTTTCGTGCTGTTAGGTATTAAAATCAAATTGATATGATAGAAGGGTCATTCTTTAGGACAGGTTTTTCAAGCGGCTTTACTTAAAATTAATAGAAATCCAGAAGTCAGCAAGCCATATATTTTTTTGCGAATACCGTAAATCCTGTCTTAACTGGTTTACTGATTATTATTCAATTATCTTTATAATTAAATATCTATAAAAATTAAATACCCCCATTCTTTGATTTTCGTGGAGTGTCCCAAGCCCCGAACTGGTCACTTAGTAATTTATATATTTTAAACTAAACGCTACATGCTTACCAAAAAAAACCTGTAAGTCTTAAGAAGTTAACAATGCTGTAAAAAAATAGACAATAGTTCTAAAAGAACTACATTTCGTACAAAAAAATTAAATGTAACTGTCCCGAGGTTCTTGCTGATTTGCGTGGATTATTATAATTTCGATTGCACATCTCTAAATACGTGGCCCCATGATGCACCATCCTAATTCAAGTTAGAATTGGTTGCGCTCCAACACGGCCGGGAGAGTGGTGATGGTAAGTCGTGTTTTCAAAAAATATATGGTAAGAACTTCGTTGCGTGGGTTTGGTTTCTCAAAACTTTGATTTGCGTGGTACAATTATCTCCAGTGTCTGTGAATGTATTTATTTAATAAAATATTGTGCCGAACAAATATAAGGTAACGTAACGTATAATCAAAACACAGTTTATTTGCTTCAAAGGTTTTTGTTTATTTTTAACATAAAGGGTTTATTTTGATTTCCGTGGTCGTGATTTGCGTGGTTTATGTAGTAGTTTTGACCCACGCAGATCATTTTTTGACCATGCAAATGAAATAGCTTTGAGTTTTGTACTAGTTATGAATAAAAATATTGTTTTATTATTTTACTTATGCTGATTATACGAGAAAGTGTTATTTTTTGAAATGTGTAATTACATGTTATATTTTTGTAATTTCTTTAACAAATAATAAATAATGTTGGACTGATTCTACTAAAAACGTTTCTGTCTTAGTAACCTATATTTTGTTGCCTTATACAAAAATAACTTATTTTCAATAGGACGGACCAATAAGTAACTCGTTTGAGATAGTTAAATTAAAATTTTAATTTTTGTGGGTTTATTTGTGATTTGCGTGGTCACCATTTTTTTAACCTCGATTATCTCTGTAAGTAAATCGCTCTTCGAGGTGCCTTTTTTAATAAAAATATTGCTTTTACTTATACTTTAAGATTCTGAAACAAATTTAAAACAAATAATGAATTTGAAAATTGCCACGAAAATCACCAAAGAATGCCTCACTCGAAGAATCACCCAGAAATTCTAGTAAAGTTATAGCCATCAACATGGTGATCACAAGACGAAATTGATATAGACACGTTTGGTGAAGAAATTGTAAGCGTAAAATGTTTTTTCTGTTCGATAGTTTGTTTTTATTGGTCATTTTTCAATTAATCATTTGTATCAACAACATTCGGTATAGTATTTCTACATAGCAGGTGCCAGATTACATTTATTAAAATAATGAACTATTGTT
This sequence comes from Plagodis dolabraria, assembly GCA_963854805.1. NCBI lineage: Eukaryota > Metazoa > Arthropoda > Insecta > Lepidoptera > Geometridae > Plagodis > Plagodis dolabraria. Next base: position 11,965,107 of record OY978459.1, on the reverse strand, counting down.
CATTTTGTATTGATTTTGCTTAAACTCCGGCCGCTGAGAGAATGCGTTTGACAGTTCAAAGTAACAAAGACAGTTTGACTGCATAATATTGTATTAGTCAGGCACCGAAATATATAGGGTGTCCCGTAAGTAGTGGACCAACGGGGTGTGGGTGATAGGGGGAACTATTATCTACCAAAACCACTAAAAATTATTGTTCTAGGTCTTATAGATTTAAAGTAATGATTGTTTTTAATAAATAGGTGAAATTATCGTCTTATCTACACACATTTTATAATTCTACGAAATCTATCACTTATTTTTTTGTTATTTTTAATCTAGGCGGTTAAGAAGACATAGGTATTTCTAATTAAAATCGTATTCAGGTGTAATTATCATAAGCATGAAAATTAAAAAATAAAACCAGTGCAATTTTTACATTTCAAGATGCTCTATGTGGTGTTTGAGCTAAGCTGGTGTAAAAAAAATTTATTATAGCTTAGTGAAACTTTATTTTAAAAACATCTACATGTCATACCAATTACAAAAAAGTATAGCACTGGTTTCAAATAATTATTTTTCCTATTTTAATTACTATCAAAACCAAAGGACATTTTTGCAAGATAATAAAAATACATTGTTAATTATGGAAAAGCTTTTATTACACATATTTTATCTTACATTAAGTGCTCGAAATGCTTTCCTCTAGCTCTTATGCATAACCAACATCTTCGTATAAAGTTTCTTTGTAAACTTCGTCGAGCCCGTTCATTATTTTTTATCGATTCAGCAACATGATTAAACGCATTCTCTCGGCGGCTGGAGTATAACATCTTAGATATTTGGGAAAATCTAGCCATTTTTTAAATTCTATCTAGCTCGTAAAAGGTTCACAGTTGGCAGTTGGCAGATTTTAGTCCATATATTAGATTTCTCTATGTGCACATACTTTATCTGTGACAGATCAGATAGAATACATTTATTATATTCTATTTGATCTATGGAATACATATCTGTGGAATTGGATAGAAATATATATTCTATTTCTGAGAATAAATTGAATTTAATTCAAATAAAACATCGAAAAACTATGTAGCCAAGTAAAACTTAATCTCAGCTTAGTAGGTCATCATCTAGTATATATTATAAAAAAATCTTAATAGTTTTTCTTCGAGGTTCGTCATGTTGTGAGATGAACGTTCCTCCGGCTCTGGTGGAGGAAAGAGGCACGAACTTAGTGCAGTTTCCTTCATCGACAGTTTTGACTTCGATTTCATCGATATTTGATAAAAATATTTTTATAGCTTGTATAGAAACAGAAGTGCATATAACCTTTAGGAGCTCCATAATGACCGGTCTAGTTCTCGCTCGCTCCAAATCGTCAAAAAACTAAACTAATTGGAAAATGAATATTACAAGAAAAAGACGAACTAACTGTTAACTAGTAACGACACGACGTTTTTGCCTGGACAATGGTTCCCTCCCAACTCCTTCCCTAGATTACACTGTATCCCTGATGCCATCATTCACTCCCTATCAGTTACCAATTAGATCGTGAGCCTTTCAATGTTCATGTTCAGAGATCGAAATCTTCCCCTTCAGCAAGGATGCCCTTACACCGTGTGACATTTTGGTGATTCCTCATTACTACTTCTCGGGAACTACAAGGTACAGTTGTTGGATATAAAGGGCCACAATTGTAACACTTAGCTGACTTTGAATTTCCGTTCTGCTGTATCTGCCAATAATTATATCCTATCTCCATCATTGGCCAACATCCAATCTAGAGCCTGTATTACATAATGCCTGTAATGAAGATTATGTTAATGCAAAGTGTTTATGGTGTGGTGGATTATTTTGCTTACTTATATATGAAATATACATTTTCAAATGCATATTAGGCTATAATTTCAGTGTTATACCATGTTTCAGTAATTGTTCTCATTGATTATGCTTATTTAAGAATTATATGCTTTATACACCTATATGTGGACAGTGCAGAGGATAAATGATGTTTCTTATAAAAACCCAGGTCTTGAGGCATTAACATATACCAACAACACTGGCCAAATCCTGCATTAACGTCTAAATATCCGCTGTAAATAAATTGACAGGATAACAAATTTGTATATAATATTTTTTTTTGCTTTTGGAATGTAAGGCCCTTCTAGTGTTTAGCAGGAACCTCTGCCTATAACAGATGCAGTATGTCACAAGTGCAAACTGCACTGTTCCCATCATCCTGAGGCATAAAGTTGTTAAGTCTCATGTGGTTGTAATATAACCGGCACCCATACCCTTCAAACTGGAACACAGAAATGTGAATATTACTACTTGGCTGTAGAAATGGATAGTAGCAGTACTTCCCCAGACAAACTCACACAAAGAGTTCTACTGCTACTAAAATACCAATAATAATTAATTACCAATACCTTATAGAAATATCTCCACATTTGGCACTGAATTTCAGGTACCGTCCAATATAGTCAGTTGATATATGTCATTTACAAACTATAAATGATTATTAAGTGACAAATGTCAACGTGTATGACATTTTCAAAGAATATGGCAAATTGCCTAGCAAATAATATCATTAAAAAAAGTAGTAGAATATATAGTAAAATAATAAACCGGCAAAACACTCAAGTAAGGGTGGCCCGTGTTTCGAGCATATCAGTTGCTCAAGTATGATCAGGTTAAGTATGCAGCTGCTTCTGCAATTTCCCAGCAAAGGGCATTTTTATATGTGTGGGAAACTCTTGAGAATTCGATTTCAAATAGCATAATAATTTAAAGCAGATAATAGCCTGCGCGGAGTCAAACTATAATGTTGAGCATCACTCGCTGGAACTAGTCACTGTCTTACCTCTCACCAAAAAGGTCTTATACGCCATGAAATACGCGGTCGTTACGCGTTTTCATCAAATAGATCACCTTAACTGACACTGTCGGTATTCACAATTATTTTTTAGACTTATTTTGATTATATATGCGTAAATAATCGGAATTATTCGGCACTGTTATTACTCGTTTGGTTTAAAAACACTATAGAACTGATTTATATTAAGTATTACAAAAACTAGCCGGTTTTTTACGCAGTTTCAAAAATAATTTGAAGAGCAACTAATTAAGCACATAAGAACTTATCTGAGTGCCCTGGTAATATTTACTTGAGAACCATCAAAATATAGTTTTAGGAGGGGCATATGTAAGCACTATTATATTTAGTTTGCTTCTTTACTCATGGTGAATGCTTTTCCTGATATTATTTTCTTCAGTTTAAACAGTGTACTATTTTAACTATTTTAAAATCACTTATTATATTACATTTTTAATTGAAGATACCAGTTAAGTTAGGAAAATTTATTAAAACGGAAAATTAATTATACAGAACATTACATTAATTACACGGAAAATTATTTCTTTGATGTAGTGATTCAAGTTGTGATAATATTACTCCTAGGTTCGGTTCTTATGTGCGCGCGGAACTAGCTGGCCTCGCCTTAGGTATGTGAGTGGTGGGACGGGGAGGCGGGGGCGCTTCTCAGCGTACGTATATTACTTCAGTGTGTGTACTCAGCGTTGCGAGCAGTAGGCAACTCTCACTCGCCCCTGTCGCCAACTAAGGCTCGGCCAACTAGTTCCGCGCGCACTATTTGTATATAGTCCTCATCTGTATAATATACATACTTTTTGAACTTATTGTTGGTGCATGGCATGTCGTATTCTGCAATACACATGATGTTATTCTTGACAATTCTGAACAATTTATTTTATGTAGGTACAATTTAAATCTCTTTGTTCCTTTAACATTTGTGTAGAAGGTTTGTCTCTGTGACGGGCTTGGTAGTTTTTGCTATTTCAACTAGATGGCGCCACCGTCGCAGGGACAAAATCCTGCATCGCGCAAACGATATTTTCACGAGTGCGCGGTAGCCTCGTCGATATTTTATTTTTTGTGAGAATTGGTTCAGGTGTAAAAACTAGTATAAATAAATACTCGGAAACTACATCGGCTGTTCAATTGCACCCTCGTACATTTTGGTCCGTACGAGTCGAATATTGTGAGTCTGGTGACTTCAGACTTCGGCCTCACGGAGAGGTGAGGGGGGCTACAGCTTCGCACCTATAGGCAGTGGATCGCTGCTTGGGGCGAAATTTCAGTGGAGTGTGTTCCACTGTTGGAAGTGGATCAGCTCCTCATCTGGCGCCAGGTACGGAACCTTGGCAGCCTGAGGAAGCCCAGGGTGAGCAGGGAAGTCATCATCATCAGCAGCACTGTGAAGGGGTGCTGTTCGCGGTGGAGCAGGGAGCCAGCTAGGTGTCCAGGAAGGGTGCAGTTCAACAGCAGGAAACGGTACAGTGAAGTGAGTGGTGGAGAAATCGTGAGTACTCTTTGGAATAAATAAATTCAAGCAAATTTCAACCTTATTGTGAAGAAGTCATAAACTTAGTAAATTCAGTGATATTATTAGGACTTAGAATAATTTCGTATATTTGGTTAATACGGGGAATCCACGCCCGATTTTTTCTAAGTGTTTTAAATCTCAAACACTTGTAAAATTTTCGCCGGTTTTTGAGACTTAGAAAAATTTGAGACATTTTTTATATACTTGTAATTTTTAAGTTTGTTTTTTTTGTGTATTAATTTCTGTTTACGTCTTGTATTTGTTAATGTTTGGTTCGTTAAACTAAATACTGTAGTTGTCGTAAAATATATATCGTTTGCGGACTTGACTTTCGGATCTGCAGATTCTCTCGGTTAAATTCGGTTTACATTTGCTTTGTTAATATGTCTGCCAAATTGACCATCGCGCAAAGGGATGTCTATGAAAAAATCATAAGGGGACATAGTAACTTTAAAAAGTCTCCTAAGGAGCGCATAACTGAACCTTATGTTCAGACCAGACTTGCGAACTTGGAAGAATTGTGGAATCGTTTCTTGAAGGTGCACCAGGAGATTTTAGATAAGGCAGATGATTGGGATAAATTACAAGATACTGATTACGTAAAAGGAAATTTGTATGAAAAATCAGAAGAAGCGTATTTTGATTACAAATGCGAGTTGATGAACTCTCAGTGTACCACAGTTCCGAAAGGTTCAAGTCAAGCAAATTCTAGTTCAGCGTGGAAGTTGCCTAAAATAAATATTCCTCAGTTCTCGGGACAATATTCCGAGTGGGTTACATTTCGAGATTTGTTTAAGTCTTTAGTGCACTCTAACCCTTCTTTAGATGACGTTCAACGTCTTCATTATTTGAAGAGTTATCTAACGGGAGAAGCGAATCAGCTTATTCGACAATTGCCTATAACCGCCGCGAATTATATAGAATGCTGGAACCAACTAGAGGCTAGATATAACAATAAAAAATATTTGGCAAATTGTATTTTAAAGCGGCTAATAGGTCAAAAAACAGCTAATTCTGAGTCAGCTGCATCCTTGAAGGACTTGGCTGATACAACGGCAGATTGTTTGCATAGTTTAAAAAATATCGGTATCAATGTCGAAACTTGGGATATAATTATTATTTATATAGTGTCAAACAAATTAGATATGGAAACGCGCAAACAGTGGGAGTTGAGGGTCTCACTAGATAACTCAGATGTATTGCCCACATTTGCACAATTTCGTGAGTTCTTACAATCAAGGTTCAGGGCTCTTGAATCAATAGAACCAACTCCGAAATTAAGAACCTCAAATCCCACTCAAGCTTATCCTGTTAAGCATAAGGTTATGCACGTCGCAACTATGGTATGCGAATATTGTACTGAAGACCACAAACTTTATTCTTGTAAGAAATTTGCCAAAGATGATGTAATCAAGCGACGTGAATTTGTATACAACAAGCGATTGTGCTTTAACTGCATGAATGGTAACCACTCGGCTAGGTTCTGTCCAAGTAAATGGACTTGTCGGCTTTGCAAGGGGAAGCATCATTCGTTGCTTCATCCTAACGGTTCAGGTGGAGTTGGTAATCCACAAAACTTCAACACTGGCATTTCAACGAGCGGAGAGGGGACAGGCGGCTCAACTTCTGAGAAATCGCCAGCCAACCTCAGTGCGGTAGAATCAGCGGCAGTGGTCTCGTGTTTCGGTCAACTGCCCGTACAGCGTCAAGTGTTTTTGGCGACAGCCGTGGTGCAGGCTCAGTCGTCAAAGGGTGATATTCGCTATATCAGAGCCTTGTTGGACCAAGGTTCACAGGCCTCTTTCGTAACAGAGGCAACGGTTCAATATTTAGGTATTAAAAAGTATCCTGTGAAAGGGATTGTATCAGGTTTGGAAGGCAAAAATACTACAATCTCAAGATTTATGGTAGAAATTGTTATTAATTCAAGGTTTGGTGACCATAACGATATCAAGGTTCAAGCGTATGTGCTAAAGTCGATCACCACGTTGCTTCCAAATCAGAGGATTGAATTGGAGGAGATGAGCTGGTTAGACCAAGGTTTTCCTTTGGCCGATCCCCAGTACAACACGCCAAACAAAATTGACATGTTAATGGGTGCTGAAATTTATAGTCAAATAATCGAAAACGGAATCCGGAAGGGCCCGCATGGCAATATTTTAGCACAGGCGACATCACTAGGATGGATTGTTTCCGGAACGTGCCAAAAATCTTCAGCTGCCAATGTTATCGCAATGCATGTATGTGTTGAAGACAATGACTTGCTGAAGAGTTTCTGGGAGATGGAAGCTGATCCTCAGCCACATAAAAGGCTAATGACTGAAGAAGAAGTGAACTGCGAGCAATTATACGCTAAAACAACTCGAAGAGATATCGATGGAAGATATGTAGTCAAGCTCCCTTTTAAAACAGATAGACCGGAATGTGTCAATGGTGACTCTAGGGACATTTCTGAAAGACGGCTGAATGGATTATACTCACGGTTCAAGAAGGATCCAGATCTGAAAGAGAAATATCAGAATGTAATAAAGGAATACTTACGGTTAGGATTTATAGAAAAGATTCCTGAAACTGAAAAGGATACTGAAGCGGTTTACATACCTCACCATCCCGTTGTAAAGAATGATAAGTCTACGACAAAGGTAAGGATTGTCTATGACGCGTCCTGCAAATATAAAAATGGAATCTCATTAAACGATACTTTGATGACAGGGCCTACACTACAACCGGAACTGAGGCACTTACTGATGCGTTGGAGACAATATCCAATATGCTTGGCAGCAGACATCGTGAAAATGTATTGCCAGGTGAAGGTAGCAGAAGAAGACACCAATTATCAGCGGCTGTTGTGGAAAAATGATTCCAAGGAAAGGGCAGAGAACTACAGATTACTAAGAGTAACATTCGGTACAGCATCAGCCCCTTACCTTGCGGTGAAGAGTCTGCAGCAACTGGCACACGATGAAGGAGTCAAGTGTCCTGAAACTGCAAAAAGAGTACTAAATGAATTTTACATGGATGACCTGCTTACGGGATGTGAATCTGTCAAAGAAGGAATTATTATATATCAAGAGATGAACGACTTATTGTTAAAGGGTGGGTTTGAATTACAAAAGTGGATGAGCAACAGTGACGAATTATTAGAAGCAATTAAGCAAACACGGGAAGGACGTGAGGATGTGGGTGAAGAATTAAAAATAAAAATGGATGAAGTAGTAAAGTTATTAGGACTCACCTGGAATCGCAGCACTGACGATTTCCGGTACTCGGTGACACTTTCGACGGAATCAGGACCTGTAACAAAAAGAAAAATTATTTCACACATCGCGCGTTTATACGATCCACTAGGATGGATGTCACCATGTGTAATAGTGGCAAAAATATTTATTCAAAGGCTTTGGATAACTGGATTGGCATGGGATGACGAAGTGACTGGCAAGTTATTGGATGATTGGAACGATTATAAAGAAAACTTACCTCTCATATCGCAAGTACAAATACCTCGGTGGCTTGGCACAACCTCGAATGATTCACTCGTGGAGCTTCACGGGTTCTCCGATGCGTCTAAGATGGCGTTCTCGGCAGCGGTTTATATTCGTAGGGTTGATACAGCAGGCAATGTTCATGTTGCATTGGTAACCGCAAAAACCAAGGTTGCGCCGATCAAGCAAGTGTCAATCCCGAGATTGGAATTGTGTGGTGCAGTGCTTGTCACTAGGCTGTTAGTAGAAGTGGCGGATACTCTGACAATTCCAAGGGCAAATATCAGGGCATGGACAGATTCAACGGTGGTCCTAGCTTGGATAAACAGTCATCCGCGTCGCTGGCAAACCTTTGTCGCGAATCGGGTGTCAGAGATTTTAACGACATTGGATTCCAGCAGATGGGCACATGTCAGCTCTAAGCAGAATCCTGCAGATTGCGCCTCCAGAGGCATTACTCCAACAGAGCTCGCCAATAATACTCTGTGGTTCAATGGTCCAGATTTCTTACGTTGCGAAGCTATTGAATACAGCAAACCGCAGAACCTAGAAACAGATCTAGAAGAAGTGAAGGTTCATTTCACAGTGGCAGAGATACCAATCTGGAATAGGTTTTCATCACTCACAAGGCTAGTAAGAGTTATTGCTTATTGTAGACGGTTCCTAAATTTGAAAAAATCTGAAGGTCAGCACTGTCCATGCTACCTTACATCCACGGAGTTGAGAGAGGCTCTAGAAAACCGAGTAAAACAATGCCAAGGAGAACACTTTGAAGCGGAACTGGAAATCTTGAAGAGGGACGGTAATATAAAACACATAAAGGGACCGCTACGATCTTTAACTCCATTCATTGACGGAAATGGGCTATTACGAGTTGGAGGACGTTTAGATAGATCGCCGCTTGATAATAATGCTAAACACCCATTATTATTGCCGAAAAAGTCAATTCTAACTGATTTGATCATAGCTGATGCTCATACAAGGACGCTTCATGGAGGCATTCAGCTTATGCTTGCGTACTTAAGCAGCAAATATTATATTTTGGGTTTAAAACCTTTAGTTAAAGCTCACGTACGTAAGTGTGTCAGATGTGTAAGACACAACGCGGGGAATTCCTCACAACTGATGGGACAATTACCAGCAGCTCGTGTTACTCCCACTAGAGCATTTAAATGTAGCGGAGTTGACTACGCTGGGCCAATCAACATACGGACATCAAAGGGTCGCGGTCACCAGTCAACTAAGGGGTATATTTCCCTATTCGTATGCATGGTCACGAGGGCAGTCCATATTGAAGCAGTCAGTGATTTGACTACAAAGGGATTTCTGGCGGCTTTTAAACGGTTTGTTGCTCGACGAGGTCCTTGCACCGACATCTGGAGTGATAACGGTACAAACTTTGTCGGAGCGTCACGGGAGCTTCGAAATTTGATCGCTGCACAAAACGCAAATTTGTTGGAAGAGGTAGCTAGTAGTTTAGCTACTAATGATACCACCTGGCACTTCATACCCCCCCACTCGCCTAACTTTGGAGGTTTGTGGGAGGCGGGGATTAAAGCAATCAAATTTCACCTTAAACGAGTTATAGGAGAGTCCACCTTAACATACGAAGAGTTATCCACAGTCTTGGCGCAAATAGAGGCCTGCCTTAACTCCAGACCACTGTCGCGGCTTGAGTCTGAAGCAGATTCAATCGATGTTCTAACGCCAGGACATTTTTTAGTCGGTGAGCCGCTTATCGCTGCTCCAGATCACAATTTTGAGATTACCAGGGACACCAGTTTGCGTAGATGGCAGTTAACTCAAAAGATGATGCAGAATTTTTGGAGACGGTGGTCTCAGGAATATCTGACAAAATTTCTGCATCGTTATAAGTGGCAATACCAAACCCCTGAACCCGAAATAGGTGACATAGTTTTAGTTAAGGAAGACGGTTTACCTCCTTGCAGATGGCTGCTTGGTCGCGTGGTTACCAAGCATCCAGGAGTAGATAATGTGACCCGGGTTGTTACATTACGCACCAAAAATTCAATAATCAAGCGGCCTACTTCAAAATTGTGCGTTCTACCAGTAGCCGTTTGATAATGTTTAACTTGTAAAATTTGTTATTTAAATACAGTCCACTTAAGTTTTTTTTTGTTTAAATTGTATAAAGGTTTGTAAGATGTATTTTGTTTGTATCGGAACTTCACTGCTCAACAAGGACGGAATTAATGGATACAAATTGATTTGTGAATTTGGCCAGGGTGGGCGGAGTGTATAAAGGACAATTTGAGAATTTGTCCTTGGTGGGCGGCATGTAGAAGGTTTGTCTCTGTGACGGGCTTGGTAGTTTTTGCTATTTCAACTAGATGGCGCCACCGTCGCAGGGACAAAATCCTGCATCGCGCAAACGATATTTTCACGAGTGCGCGGTAGCCTCGTCGATATTTTATTTTTTGTGAGAATTGGTTCAGGTGTAAAAACTAGTATAAATAAATACTCGGAAACTACATCGGCTGTTCAATTGCACCCTCGTACATTTTGAATGGAGTCATTGGGAGATAAATCAAAAGCAATCAATTTATATAAATTGATCGCCCCGCAAAAGAAAAATTGTTTATTTCTCGCCTAAAAGAAACTCCCTTACAACTTTACAGAGCCGAGTTAATATGCTGTATAGATAACATTACCGTAACCTTACTATAAAAATAACGTAAATATATATTTCGATTAATAAATGCGATTTTCCAATGCCTACCTTGAGGTAGAATAACAATAAGGGAAACAATTTAGGTTTATTTACAAGCGACCTGGGACGCAAGGAGAACTACGTTGTTTTGTTTCAGCGTATTTAGATTATTATATCCGAACACCACTGCTCTAAAAGCTTACTAGAATTTACCTATATACATACCTACGCACATGTATATGCAGTTTGTAATGACAAGGAAAGAACGTTCAAATATTATGCGTCATATCTGTTGTTAGAAAGAGATAAATAAGCAATTCGTGTTACCACCGAACCGCCACGAGACGTTCCGATCACCATTATGCTGCGATCTCTTTCACTCTCTCACACCAAACGATACACATATCTCGCTCATCCATTTCATTGCGATTAGTTCCTAAGATAAAACAAAATGACGATATTTTCTATTTCATCAATAAAAGCAATAATTACGCGTGAAATGAAACAGTTTTCTTATCTCTCACAGTGCCTGTATAATTGGTGCAGAGTCTAAAGACACAAGAAAGGCATATTGTCCACAGATTATTCCTAAAAAACACGATTAGCGGCGATGTATTCACCGGACGCTTGGAAGTGCAAGACTGGTAGTGACTCAGGTGATTACCCTGAATTCGTCTAGTAAATATGGAGGCCATACAACACATCTAATCTTAGTTTCAGCGTACTTTTAGTGACTCGTTGCGATCTGTTTGAAAGTATTTATTTTTATTATGCATTGATCACCAGTAACAACACGACATAATCCTTCCTTCGGTAAATCGTATATTCTGTAAATAACCACAGATATCGCTTTGCTTGCAAGCTAATCATTAATAATATGAAATATCATATCATTCCTTTCATTATCTATTTCTAGATACTGCGTTATGTGCACAGGTACAAAGCACGAGTTTTAATAATCGGCACGTACTTATTCTATAATAGCATAAGTAAGTGCAAACACCGAAATAACAGCCCAAGAACCGAAATTTAAAACTTGTAGGTTTATTTAGGCACGCCAAAGCTAAAAGCAGTCGTGGGTACGGTAGGTACATTTGATAAAGGGTGGTCAGACCGCAGCTTAGTTTTTTCAGTGCTGATGGGCGAGATCTTTGATACAATTTTCTAAAAACTTATTACGGCTAAAACTGTCCCTCCATGGAGGTTGACAATTTGGAATAAGTTAGGTACTCTTACCATAAAAGTTTTCAAATTTTCATATGACGCGATTTAATAATAATAATAGAAAATAATGTAGGATTCTTCAGCTTTGCGTTAATACTCTTCTGCACACTACGTCAATTATTTACTAGCAGATGATTATTCCGCTTAAAACATTTTCTAATCACCCATTAAACTCCTAAATTACCTACAATAATAGCTTTGTCAATATGCAGCCAATCCCCATGTAGCCAAACTTCCCATTTCTGGATATGTAAACAACATCCCCTCACAAAAGTTACGTTATGTTTCGTTCTATCAAAGATCCTGTATTTCGTTCGAAGTTGTATTTCCACCTCTAATTTTGGATTTTGATATATGTAAACTTGAGTACCTACATATGCTGATGAGTAATTTTGCAACCAGTTTGTCGTGGTTGAAACAAAATCTTCACTGACGCTTTAAAACGTTCCTCTGTTGGCTGTGTTGGTTGTGGCGTTATTCATGTTCAATGTGATACTGTTCAGCGTCAAATATCCTCCTGAACCCATTGACCGTTATATACTAGACGCGACATCTCAAACGAGGATAGTCGACCAGTGCAAGTATGCTGCTCTCCCCCACTAGAGGTGTGTACCGGAGGCAATTTCAGCCTCCGGAGATTTTGCGGAGATTTTATTGAATAACCGGTGTTTCTCCGGTTATTCTCCGGATAGTCAGTATATTTTATTACTGATGCACAGAAAGTACTTGACATCCAATCGAATTTAATGTGACCAATAACAGTAGTTTATGCAACTGTCATATTATAATAGAGGGTATTAAAACATGAGTGTAGTTTTTTGAAACGAGCCGCAGGCGCAGGTGTGTTTCAAAATAAGATTACACGAGTGTTTTAATACCTAATTATATGCAGTTGCACTGCATTATTTAATCTCATGGCTTTATGCTTATTTTGATTTAAAAAAGTCTGTTTTTGGTCTATTGTCTCGGAATCAGGGCGATGCGCGCGCAGCGCGCTCACCACAGATAATGTGTATTTAAATTGAATTAAAACCTCCTTGGATGGGACACATTGTACTTTAATAATTAAAAAACATATTTAAAGCATTCTTTTGCTAGAAGAATAATGCTTTAATTTAATTTTGTAATTTTCTTAAAGAAGTATGTAAATAAAATATGCCAATAAAAGTCTGTATTTCATTTCATAATTAGAATATTACCGAATGAGATTATATAAAATATTTTTGAATGCAATCCAAGGAAAAAAATGGTTTTGATTGTCTTCAAAATACTTACATACCGAGAACAAGTGTTTTTCTTGGTTAGCATAAACGGAGGAGTGCTCAATGGGGTAGTAGTAGTAACGGTTTCCCGTGTAGGTTAATAGAAGCAAAACGCATTTATAGTATGAATAAAATGAGATGAAATTAATAATAACATTTTATGATATTCATATGAGTAGTATCAAACAAAGATACATCCCTACCCTAATCGCGACTGAATCGCGCGTTCAGAAATGATTACCCATCAAATAATCGATTAACCGGTAGTTAATTGAAACACCGATTACTCTCCGGTACCCATCCCAACCGGTGATTATCCGGTTTTTTGAGAACCGGTACACACCTCTATCCCCCACACGCAGTTGGGCACTCGTAGAGATTACACGCGCTTTACGTTCGAAAATTGTGTATTAAAATACACAATTGATAAAACAATATTCGAACGTTCAAATTCGATGGCATCCCTCCGATAGTGCTGCGGACTTGTGCTCCAGAGTGGACACCGGTTCTAACGCGTCTTTTCCGGCTCTGCTACTCATCAGGCGTTGTCCCGAAAACATGGAAGACGGCTTTGGTCCACCCGATCCCTAAAAAAGGTGACCGCTCAGATCCGTCCAATTACCGCCCTATAGCCATAACGTCTCTGTTCTCCAAGATAATGGAAGCGCGTGTAATTTTTACGAGTGCCCAGCTACGTGTGGGGATAGGATAGTCGACCGGTGCAAGTATGCTGGCCAGCATATTTGCACCGGTCGACTATCCTTGTTTGAGATGTCGCGTCTAGTATATATAGGTCAATGCCTGAACCTTATCGTTTTGCTAGTGAATGTTTAGTTTTAATTGAGGCTATTAGGAATGTCCCCTTCTTAAAATTTAATCGTTCAATTTATATGAACTAATCCATTTTCATCTGAGGCTTCCCAATCCTACTTTATTTCAAATTAATAGTTATTCTATAGTTTCGGGTATATTCTTGCCTGGTTTCCCATTCAAGTTTTGAGTCGCTAAATATGCCATTATTTATGGAGACATTTGTGGAGATGCAATTTATTGTAATATGTTTAATTGTTAAGTTTCAGTTAAGTTTTCTCTGTGCACCTAAAGAGTAATTTAAAATGTCTGCCCTATCCGAAGAAATTGTTCGTTCGTTAACAGTGAAAGCTAGTGTTCCAGTGATTTTACGTGGTTATGTAAACAGTTGGCCGCTCTGTCAATGGAGCGTGGAAAAATGGAGTGAAGTATTTGGAGAAAAGGATATTCCATTTCGTTGCATGAAGAAAGATTTTCAATCGGATGAACCATGCTGGGAAAGAAAATGTTCAATAAAAAAAATGACTTTTAAGAAGTTTTCAGAGGTAGCAGCTTGTAATGACGAATGGATGTATTTTGATTACAAGTACCTTCATGAATGGTTTTCTTCTCATGACCTAATATACAAGGTAAGGGCTCAAACAGCATGCCGGCGATGTCACGCAACCTCGGTCTTAGGGCCCGGACACATCTCCACGACTAGGCGGCCGGCGCGCGTAAAACCACGGGTAAATCTATTCGCGCCGTGGATATGTGTCCGGGCCTTTAGGTTCTTAAACGCTGAAACCAATGCGATTCAACCTTGCGTCCACGTTGACGTGCAAGGTTGCAATCAGTCCAAATTATATTTTTTTTTTTTATATATTTCTGCTCATCACGGATGCTAATTGCTCGCCCAGTGTTGTGGACGGCGGTTTTTGCGCGCACGGGGGACGCATGTTTGCAAGCGACCGTGTTTGATCTGAGCAAGAAACGGCAGATTCTGTAAACAATGACAAGTATATTTTAAACCTGAAATGAAACCCTCTTACGAATGATCGTAGATGAACCAGCGAGTAGGTTTGCTTTGCCGTATTCGGTCGTTCAGGTTGCGGGTCAAATGCATCACCGTCCCTGCTGGGTAATGGATGCATTTAGTGCTCCACCACAGCATTTGATGTTGATTTCGAGTGAAGCGTTGCGTAAGGCGGTTTCTATTGCTATTTCTGTGCGCATTTTGGATATAGTCATTTCCGAATCGTCCATCCACCCCTTTAGCCAGGGTATGCTCTAACAAATTGTCATGTTAGCTCAATTGGTTAGAGCATACCCCGGCTAAAGGGGTGGATGGACGCGGGTTCGAATCCCGCACATGACTATAATTTTTTCTCGTAAATTTTGTAATTTTGTAATTCCCTAGGTATTTTTAAGAGACGTTATTTTCTTCAACAGTCTGGAATAATCGAGGTGATCCCACCCAACCAGTGCTGATAGACAGTAGCTATTTGGCACAGAAGGATGGTTGGTCATCCGGATCTATCTCCGTGAACAGAATGATTATTTTCTGGAGACTGTACTAACCCTTTATCTCTTCGGCGGGTTGGCATCAGAACGGCCGGCAAAGCAGCTCCTGCCTGCAAATCTCCTCCTTGTAGCTGGCCCTCAAGATTTGCAGTAGGTGTGCTTACTTAATCTATGACGTCAATGGCATGTTGAATGAATACTAACGAATCGTTGGTATGTGCAGCACACAGTCATGCAGTAAAGTTCCAGTGCGTGGCGGAACCATAGACTTTAGCACGGCATTGCCACAGGTCATCGCTGCTTCTCATAATATCTAGCCATCTTCTGTAACCCGGCCATTCCGATAACTGTTTCAGTGTTGCCAGTGGCCTAAAGCCAAAAGTTACATGAGACAGCTCAAAAAGTAACATTTTCATGTAAAAAGTAACATCATCATAATTTATGTAGAAAACGAAACTAATCCATAGGCACTTTATTTCATTTGTTACGTGTCCAAGGAACAATTATTGATCGAGCAATTAATGGTTAACCTGAAAAAGACATACAATTAATACTGTGTAAGTAATAAACCAGCTAATACAAAAGTGTTTTTCAATAGCTCCACTACAAATTACTTTGGTAAACATTTTTTTAAAACGTTATCATAACCTATTATGATTAGTTCCAATCTAAAGTACTCAAAAAGTACATCGTACTGTTCTAATACTCTGTTGACGCAAGCCTGTAGAGATAACCATCTTGCTGAAGGGTGAAGCGTTCAAAATATTATGAGCTGCGGTGAAAATAAGATCTAAAAAAAAACCATATAAGGCAAGGAATTTAGTACAAAGCATGGTTTCATCCTCACCAAAAAATATCACGCGATTTATAAAAATTTTAGAACGTTAAGAACAAGACAATGCATTAAAAACAACAGATATAAACATACACTTACATTATACGATACATTGCGTACAGCTTGACCATAATTTGTAAAAAACACTTGTTGGTAACACTTCAAAATCACGAATTAAGTTACTACACTGAATAATATAATATGTGAATTGAATTTTTGTAGATCCAATTTTTTTTTAATGTCTGATAGGTTATCCTTTGACCACTATATCACCTAATGGTAAGTGATGATGTGGCCAAAGATATTGTTTAGGCTAACCTGGAATTACTGGCTCTCAAGGACAGCTGCCAGAACACACTGTTAGGTGCTTGGCGACAGATTTTCTACTTGAGGGTGGTAGCTAGCCAGGCGGGCATTCGCAAAATGCCCTACCACCATGCGAATACGTAACGTGAGTAATTTCCACTCTTTTGGACCAAATCTACAGTAGGTAGTCCCCAAAGTTTTGTCTTTTTTTAAACGTAGCTTCAGTCCCTTTGGCCACTGATATTTACCTATTTGATAATATATTTGAAAAACGTAGTCGATATTCAACAAAAGGTATGTCATGTAGCCTGTAGAATAAAGCCTATTCGAGAGTTCATAGGGCTCATAGGCCGAGTATAACAATGCAAAAATACGCAGCTCGCTGCCAGTGTCTTTGAAAATCACGAAAACTACTTGTGAAGTAAGGTTCATATTAGCGCGCTACGTGACGTGAAGAAAACGTCAAATTCTCGCCCGAAATGCTCGAAAATAATACTTTTCATATGGATGCGATGAATTAAAAACAAAGTAAACATTACGAATAGTTGAAAATGGGAGTATTTTAATATCTTGTATAAAATCTTAAAAGTTACATAAAAGTAACATTTTGTGTTGTGTAACATGGAAGTAACATAAGTAAGTCAAAAGTAACATAAAATGTTACAAAAGTAACATTTTGGCAACGCTGAACTGTTTATAAGTGATAATTCCATTGTAGAAGCTATAGGTATTGTATCTTGATGGTATAATTTCAGGAAATATCATGGGCACGTTTTGGATATTTTGACAAAGGAGCGGCAGATACTACTTTGTGGGTAGGCAGTGGAGGTGCCCACACTCCTGCTCATCAAGACACATATGGAGTAAATATTGTCACTCAGGTGCATGGCAAGTGTGTGCACATTCTATAACTAAAACACAAACCGCAAACCGTTACCTATAATTTTTTTTTATTGCCAGAAGGCCCGACATTGACGACTATCTCATCTGATGGTAAGTGATGATCGAAAATGTTGTTCACGCTAACTCAGAACTGGAACGAAAGGACAAAACTGCAGGAACACACCGATAGGTGTTTGGCGACAATTTTTAACTTGAAGTTGGTAGATAGCAATGAATAATGTCGCTCAGGAGCATTAATATTCTTTTAACCAAAATAGAGATTGCAATCTTTTTTTTGATGCTGGTCTAGCTAGACTAGCCTTTAATCACTATCGCGCCTGGTGGTAGGTGATGGTGCGGTCGAAGATGTTGATCAGGCTAGACTAGAATTACAGGGTCGCAAAGACAGCGGCTGGAACACACCGTTAGGTGTTTCGCGACAGATTTTCTACTTGAAGGTTGGAGCTAGCCAGGGGGGAATTCCATAATGGTCTACCACCTTGAAAAAGTTGACCCTTTGCTTGATGTATTCAATGTTCAATATGAATATCTCATAAACAGCATAATCGATATTTGTACTTTTTTGTATACCTAAGGACGATATTTGCCTCATATATTATGAATTAAACCAGATTAAGCGTAAAAAAAAAACTAATGTTTAAAAATCATTTTAAGTTAGTAAAGTGCCTGAGCTTGAGTTTTTACAGTAATTCAAATTTAACAAACTATTGTTTGGTGGGTATTCTTAATAGTTTAACATAAGTTGTTTTACCACATAACAGTTATTTTTAACGCATAAAATTTTTCAAATGTGTATATTTTTACTTCGTATTGATTCAACGCAAGTGTAAACGTAATTTTCGTACGGGAAAATTAAAATGTGACATCTTGATATTATTATGTTGTTTTGTAAAATTATTATTTCGTTGAGTGTAAGGCTGCGTATTCAAGAGTTGATCGAGGCAGACGAGCGGTGTAAGACGCAGAAACCACCAAAAGTGGATATTTTCATTGCGCTCGGCGAGTCTAGGCAAATAAAGCAATCCTATTTGAAGTCTTTTTCCTCTTACACCGCTCATCTTCCTCCAACATCTTTGGTGCCATAAACACAGCGTAAATGTTTATTACTATTGACTATTAACCGAAAAGTATTCGAAATTATAGCTTTGCTCTCACTGGGTTCTTTTATGTCATGAAGTGATGAGAAGGACAAGGCGCCCCCCTGTTGCTAAGTGTCATGACACTCGCGTCACCACTGTCAATGCCATTCACGTTTGTTTGACATTGTACTGTCAAGCAGTAGTCACTCCAGGACGTTTTTGCTTAACTTAGAACTTATGTCTCTTTCGCCCAGCATTTACACTTCATACAGTACCCTTCATGCCTGAACACGTAGTGTTTCACTGTAGCTAGCAAACTAGTGGCAGATAGCTGATACAAAGATGAACTTTTGCTAAAGAGATCCACCGCCTGGTGGACCCGTAAACGATGTTCTTTTTTTTTAAATACCACTAGTTGATTCATCCAACTTATTATTTACTATATTATATTACCTACTGTATTATTTATCTAGCCTCTTGGACTATCATATTTTCATTTAATTTCCGTGTAAATTAACGACTGCCCAAAAAAGGAGAGTTATGTTTTCAGGGTTCATGTATGTATCAGGGTTGTTACGGATGCAAAAATTAAGACATCCGCGGATGCAGATAAGGATGCGGATTATTAGAAATTTACAACCGTGAATGCGGATGCGGATTTTGGGATTTTAAAAGGATAATTATTAAAATTTTAAGTGCATAAATAACTGAAAATCAATTTAATTTTAACTTTTTATTTATTTAATTTTGAAATTCATATTGATTGATATTTTTATTTATTTAATAAATATTTTTAGAACAAAATTACACAAGTTCTTAGTTTTAAATACGACACAATAAAATTTTAAGCTTCAAGTTTCATAATAAACAATCTTTCTTTAATAATTAAACTTAAAAATTGGTGAATTATATTTAATAAATAGCAATATTGCAGCCTTCTCAGCCTCCCACCTGTTTCTTAGTGGATTATATATCAACCCAGCTCTTCTAAATAGTTGTTCGCTGGGAACAGTGGCTGGTGGAGGCCTGCATGCTATTTTGGAGAGAATTTTAACTTCACAACGGTTAACTTTCCACCAATTAAGTGGATTTTCGTCTAAATCAAGTCTTTTTTGTTACGATAAATAACTAACTGTTTGCGAAGAAGATCTACTAAGCATCGGGGCTACTTTGTCCGGTTCTCCTTCACCTTTATCTTCGCTCGATGAATCTAACATCATGGCAAGATCGCTTTTTAAGCAAGTCTTCTTACCCGTACTGGACGTTCCTAGTTCAGGATCGGGAGGATCTCCCATTCTCATTATTTTTGTTTTTTCCGCTGGTTACATAGGACAATCAGCGACGACAGGGTCATTTACCATCTTTATTATTTCATATTTTATTTTTAAAACAGTAAACTATTAATAAAATTATATCAATTTATCTAACCGTAACTAAGTTTGTAAAACATTATTGTAAAACCAATATTTTCGATATATACTTGCTTCATACTTTTTTTTCTTCAATTCCTTTTCGCACTTTGGATTTGGAATACACAAACCCCGGGTGTATTGACTTCAGGTGATTTTTCAAAGAAGTAGTAGTGCGTCCCTTCCGCGAGTAACTTTTATTACATACCTTACACTCTGACTTCTCCGGATCATTTTTGTCTATTGTAAAATAAGTCCAGATACTGCTTTTTATTGGTGGCGACATTTCACTTAATATTTATATCCCGCCGCCTCCTTTACTCCTCCGCCTACTTTTTTTATATGTTGATGTGATTTACTTCTTGATGTGAATCTGCATCCGTAAAAAAACCGCATTGATTGATGCGGATATGAATGCGGATGCAGATGTCTGTATTAATGCAATTATTCCGCATTTGCGGATGCGAATATATTCGTAACACCCCTGGTATGTATGTATTTTTGTAAGTTTCTTTATTCCACCATAACGGCTTAACCGATTTTAATGTTTGCAATATCGTTAGATTCATCTTGATAGCGCAAGTAACATTGGGTACTTAAAAATAATAACAATACAAACTGGCACATTTTAGCGATCATATTGGGACATACATTTTTTTTCTCTTTCAAAGCCATCGAGTGGGGTGTCAAAATGAAAGGCTTTAAAAACTGATTCCAAAAATATATTATATAGCATGCAGTTTTAATTTCAATGGAACAATAAAACTTTTAGCGAAAATAAACGTGTTTTATTATTTTTTAAATATTTTTATACTTTTTAAATGGTAGTTTTACTCTCTCGATAAAATAATCGGCTGTTGATAAAAAATATGCTACTAGAATCAGAACAGTTAGGACAAAATTCATTCTGGTTTGCGAATATATACGCCGTATATAATTATTTTTTCATCTGAGTTTTCTTTTATTTTAGGAAACATTGGATTTTATTTCCTCCAGAAAGCGGTGGCTTGAAGCCGACTAGAGTACCATATGAAGAGTCCAGTGTTTATAGCGAACTGAACTTCTACTGTCCTGCCAATGTTCAAGAGTTTCAAGGTAAGCGAACTATTTTATGAGCATTATTACCTTCCTTAGTGTGCTAACTCACTGCCAGTAGTGTTACGGGGTCCCTCAATCGTGTGAAAAGGGATTTTAAATGTGGAGCTCCAGGGGGCATCCGTGTGTGCTTATGACCACCACTACTACGGCTGGCTTAGATGTTGCAGAGTGTGCTTGACGTCAGAGTCCTATTGTGATAATCGATTTTCCTATGGTAGTATGGTGATTGGTTTACGGCCGGCGGTACATAAGCGTGACACGTGGAAAGCAGAAGAGATGCCCGGCACCAGGCGAGAGCCGGTAATCGTAGGCATGTAATAGTTGTTCCGATGGCGTACGAGGGGCGGCTGATAAGTTCGTGGCCTAGGTTACTTAACGAAAGAAAAATGTATTGTTTAATTTTTTATTTTTCAATGTGATCTTCTTCAAGTGAAATACACTTTTCACATCGTGAATATAATGCCTTTATCCTATTGAACAAAAATTTTCCGAAGATTTCTCCTGAAAATAGGTCTCTACGGCCGACTTCATCTCATCGTTATCTGAAAATTTCGTCCCCGTAACTCCTTTTTCAAATTTGAAAAAAGGGTAAAGTCACTGGGAGCCACGTCCGGATTGTAGGGTGGATGATATTTTTTTCCGTACCAAAGCATCCCTCGCAAAGCGAGCGGTGTGAACGGGCGCATTGTCTTGCAGAAACAGCACTCCGCGCGTCATCTTTCCACGTCTCTTTTGTACGACTGCTTCACGTGCCTGATCCAATAAATTGGCGTAGTACTGACCATTCATAGTAGTCCCTTTAGGCAAGTAATCAAATAATAAAATTCTTTCGCTATCCCAGAAAATGATTTCCATAATCTTAGACGCCGCATTTTCGACTTTAAACTTCTTTGGTGGATTTTCTCCCTTTTTAATCCACTACATAGACTCTTATTTATACTCTGGATCATACTGCCAATTCAGGTTCGTCTACGGTCACAATGCCGTTACAAATTTCATCCAAACCACTCTGACACAACTCCAAAAAATTCTTACAACTCGTCAGTCGTCGCTGTGTGAGCATTCGCGGTACCCAACGGTCACTAATTTTTTTTATGTGCTAATTTGGATGTAAAATTTCTCCAATTCCTTCTTTACTAATCTGTAGTTTTCCTGCTATCTGCCAAAATTTAATTACATGTTCTGCTACAACTATTTTTTTTACTTTTTGGACATTCTCTTCGGTCACTACCATCACTGGGCGGCCCAGGCTAGGGTCATCTTGTCAGCTCTCTCTTCCTTGTTGTAAAAGCCGAGCCCATTTTTTTACCATCAATATGAAGGCCAGAATCTTGAATGACCGATCACATTTGTTTAAAAATGTATATCGGCGAATATCCTTTTTTTTACAAGGAATTTAATCACTGCGCGATGCTCAAAATTGCGAAAATATTCAGTTTTCGTCGACATGGTGTTGTTGTTTTTTTCAGGGTTAAGTGTTAATGAATCAAATTAAACAATGGGGTGATATACTACATATGAGTCAGGTGAATTGTGTTATCAATAACGCGATGATAAGTCATTGCTAAGTAAGGTACTTAAGACCATGAACTTATCAGCCGCCCCTCGTATTTCCAGACGATAGTTCAATATTGTAAATAGTAATTGTAATAGCGTTACGTTACAATTATATTCGTAAGTAACAGATCGAGAGCGTTATTTTAACCCTTAGTTGGTTTCGTAAGTTGACAAATTAACTTGTGTCGTGGGGTCTGTTAGTCCCCCAGCTAAATGTGCTTCTAGTGAGCAAGTTTTATTTATGTGACTGTTTAAAGGTGCACAAATGTTAAGTGCAACACTCTTTTTGTGTAATTAACTTTATTTTTATGTACATACGTAATTCTTATTTCTTAATTTGTATCACAAGACATAGCAAAAATGTCAAAATCATTGGTGATTGTTTTCCCTACAAAACAACAATATGACAAAATCTATTTAGTGTAAGTTCTTCATTTGTGTTTCTTTTTTCTTATTTATAATAAAGTAATACGACCAATAGGACTCAAACTATCAATAAAACAAAAAGCCACAAGTAACAGGTCTGATGGACCATCAGACCTAATATCCATCAGACTTAACTTTAACATATAAAATGATTTTTCCTTATTCGAAAATAATATAATCAAAATCGGCCAAGTGCGAGTTGGTCTCGCGCCTGAAGGGTTCCGTACCATTAGCTATACAACATTAGACTTCATATTTTAACCTTTTTTTGTTTTAACGGGCGCGAGTCCGACTCGCACTTGGCCAACTTTTTGTATTTGTTGTTAAAGCGGCAACAGAAATACATCATCTGTGAGAATTTCAACTGTCTAGCTATCACCATTCTTTAGATACAGCCTGGTGACAGACGGACGGATGGACGGACAGCGAAGTCTCAGTAATAGGGTCCCGTTTTTACCCTTTGGATACGGAACCCTAAAAAGTAACTTCTATAAACAGACTACTCGTAAAATTTAGTTATATCATTTACCGAAAGATTGTCATTTTTTACTGAAAGATCTCTATATTAGTGGTATAAATTTAATTTTGTAGCAATGATGGCTCAGTGGCAATGGACTGCCGCGCAGCAGGTCCATGGTTCGAATCCCGCCGCGGGCTTGAGCTTCATTGCATGGTGGAAGGGCATTTTGCGCCACGTAAACAGTGCAATTCGAGACAGTGCAATTCGAGACTTGTGACGAAATGCATCTGTTATAGGCAGAGGTTAGTCCGCTTAACATCAGTTGGGCCTCGAGCTAGTTCCGGCACAATAACATAAAAAAAAAACAGAATGTTGTCTCTACAGTTACCTGTAACCTGTGTGATTAAGTTCTTGTAAAACGGCAGTAAAATGTATATTCTAACTTTTATTTATTTTTCTAAGATTTTATTGTACTGTAGCAATTGGATCGTTCACTGCTGAACACAACAAGAACTGACATAATCCCCACGATTTACAGGCGGCTTGGGAATCGAATAGTAAGATGCCCACTTTCATAGTGTTTTTCCTTTCTAGCCCGGTACCCACGGGGCAAAGATCTTACTACCACCAATAATTAAACAATAATTATTTTAATTGAACGGCCAGTGGTGGTCACGAGACACTGCCTATTAGAATTGTTGTTTTTTCAGGTTTGACGGGGGCCCGAGTGGTGGAGCTATCGGCCGGCGACGCGCTCGTTGTGCCTCACGGCTGGTGGCACTATGTACAGAACGAAGAGCCTCTCAACATCTCACTCAACATGTGGTTACCTCATGTTAGTTCTCTTTCATTTTTAATTATCTTTTAATGATTTTAATAACAAAGGAGGATTGTTTCCTCGTGTTGGTTCTCTTTAATTCTTATAAATGCTTTTAGCGACTTTAAGATCAAAGGAGGATGGTTCCCAAGTCGACAAAACTTTTTTTTTGGTGTCCGCTCATAACGTTATACTATAATTAATAAATTCAGGCATATTTTTCTGAAATCCATATTTAATAGTAATAAATATTTTAAAAATAATTTGAGAAAACATAAAATTATTATTTAAATAAAATTCCCGAAGTCGTAAACGCCACGTAGGTAGCTAATTCTTCCGGTTTGGCTACGTTACTACATATATTTTTATTCTTTCAGTGTTATTTTTTTTACAATATAACAATGATTTATTAAAATATTTAAAAAATATTTCTTACTGGCTGACACGGCGAACTTCGTAACGTTAAATTAAAAAAAAAATCATGCAATCCCCCTCCTGACAATAACAAACACAACTTTATTCCAATTTGGTGAATAAATTATTACAATATGTGTTTCAATTACGTAAGTGATAGGTTATTGATAGGAATTTTCCAAGCATTTTTATCGTTTAAATAATCACAATCCGTATATGTAGTTTTCTAATCAAAATGTTTTTAACGTGCAACTTGAATTTTCCTTCTGTGAGCATTGCAATCTTTGGGAACTTTATTATTAAATCGCACACATTTCTTCCATCCATTCAGTCTTCCAGACAACTTTTATAAAATTTGATCTGTAGCAAGAGTGTAGACCGGTGCCCAGTAGAAGGTAATAGGTTCGCCGCCTAAAATATGAGACTAAAACATGTTTGGCGAGACGTGGGCTTAAACACCACTATCTTCTCCTTTGAGAAACATGTCGTGGCGACGTTTCTGATGAAGTCTTCTTTAAGGTGAACGTTGACGTTTATGGCGAGAAATTCTTTTTTTATGGTACATAATCTTAAGTTTATATTATTATTTAATATGTTATGTCATGTTTAAAAATAAACTACCGATCCAATTTTATATACCTATGTTATATTGTTCACAGGAAAACGATAACAGTACTCGATTTACTGAAGCTGCGATCAAAATATTTGTCGCGCAAATAACTAAGGACCTGCCACAAGACACCATCAAACTAGTTCTCAACCCAAACGAAGTGAGTAGAAGATTATTTTACTAACCGACTTCAAAAAAGGAGGAGATTCTCAATTCTTCTGTTTTTTTGTTATGTTTGTTACCTCAGAACATTTGACTGGGCGAACTGATTTTTATAATTATTTTTTTATTTAAAGCTGATGCTTGTCGTTTGGTCCTATTTAAATTTCATTAAAATCGGTCAAGCCGTTTCTGAGTTACACTCCAGTAACTGAAAAATATTTTCTTTTCTTGATGATATAGTCGTTGACTGTGAATGTCACTAAAAAGAGTGAAAAAAAATGTTTAACCAAAAAATGGAACCGACTTCAACACTCAAAAGTGAGAAAAATCTTGTCGAAGTCGGTACCATGCTTTCTGACATTTCTAGTACTCAAACCTCAGTCGGTCCAGTAAAGACTTTAGATGCCTGAGATGAAGAAACAGGATCTAATTTTCAACAGAAAATTTTTTTTTTCAAAATCTGTAAATGCAGCAGAGAAACAGGACTATTTTTTTTCCATAATCTGTAAATGCAGCAGAGAAACAGGACTATTTTTTTCCAAAATCTGTAAATGCAGCAGAGAAACAGAACTATTTTTTTTTCCAAAATCTGTAAATGTAGTTCAGAATACCTAAAAAAAACATGGATAGTCTCCTAAAAAACGTTTTCTTGTAACTATAACGGATAAGGTATCTGCCCTTACTGTCCCATCTCAAAAATTCACTCTGTATATATTTATGGAATCGTTTTCTAAAACCCTTTCTTTGTTTTTTTTTTTATTTAGTATCACTTGCGCTTTCAAAATGAATTTATCCATATTATTATCTCTTACATTAAAATCGGTCGAGCCGTTTAGAAATTATGGTGGAATAAAGAAACTCACAAACATACATACATGAACCCTTGAAACATAACTCTCCTTTTTCGTCGTGTAAAAAAAGACCCCATGAAAGAAACGTAACTTTTAACGTGTTTTGTTCTATAGGTAAAACTGTAATACATACAAACGTCAAATATGAAAGTCTAATATCTATCGTATAATATCAAACAACAAACGAAGGGCCGCGCCGCGCCGGTCAGCTCCCCCTAAGGATATCGAACTGTATGAAAACAATAACAAGTTTTTAGTATTTACATTCTGTGTTTGCGGAACCGATGATGGTCGAAGCAATGATGGCCCAGCGGTAATAGCCGATAGATATAATTGTCTGCCGTGCCGCTGGCCCAAGGTTCGATCCCCACGCCGGCTTTAGCTTCAACGCATGGTGGAAGAGCATTTTGCGAATGCTCGCCTGGCTAACTACCACCCATAAAGTAGAAAATCTGATGCCAAGCAGTGTGTTCCGGCAGCAGTCTTTGAGAGCCAGAAAAATTACAGGCACATGAGACTTAACTACTGTATGTCTCAGTGTGACGGGCGCAGTGCTATTCGTTTTGACGAAATGGAGCTGTTATAGGCAGAGGTTAGTCCGCTTAACATGAGCGGACGTCGTGCTTTTTCCGTCACAATAAAATTAAAAAAAATACCTTCGGTGGGCGAGTCCAGCTAACATTTGGCGGGTTTTATTGATGAGATTGAGTGTCTAGACTGGTAGTGATTTGGTTCACTTAGTATTATCTTAATTTTAGGATGATTTACCGGACACGCCGCTGGCAGTGCTGTTCCTGCAACTGGAGGCGGCCGCGAACCAGACCATGAACAACAAACGAAAGAAGGAACGACTAAAACGTCAGAGAACTCTAGTCGAAGACGACACCACTGACACTGCACTTGTAGAATACGACCTCAAAGCTCTACTGGACAATCCTGCTAACAAAATGGAGCTCGCGCCTGTCATCACTGGCCAGGAACTTGTGAGGTTCATCGAAGATAGTAAGAAGAGGTTTATTAACAGTGAAAGACCGCCGAGTGACGACGAAGTAGATGGTAGCTCTACCTCTATTTGTTTACCCAAGATTGTGATCAATTCGTTTTGCGAGGGCAATGTCATGGAGCAGTTCAAGCAGAACTTGTTCGCACGTATGAGTGGATCTAAATAAAGATGGTGGCATGACTTAACTAGCCGGTCAGTTCTCCATAGAAACGACGTAGGGTGATGACTCCCTTATTTGATGATTTAGGTCCAAAACAAAGCATGATACCGATTGATCCCGTCATTATCTAGGCTTGTATGATGCCGATATTTTAACCTCTACGCTCAGGTCAATTTTCGTCCAAAATTATGGGGCCCGCATTTTGACCCCCTTAATTTTAAAATATAAAATAATAAAAATTGTATGATTATTTATTATTGTTTTTATATACAATTTTTTTTTATTTAATTTGTATAGTTTTTTCAATTCAAACTAAGCTGGAATATATCTATTCCAAAACTGAGGTGAAAGGAGGAGGTAATTAACTTAAGGCGAGGCTTTCCACGGACTTTAGGTATTTTATTCGAGCGCGACGTATTCATTTACGCGACACAAAGTTGTGTGCGATGCGCCGCGCGCACGCTTTTAGCTTTCCAGGTAAGGTACAGTACAGTCCTACCTACGCACGGAGATCACGTCAGTACCTATGACATTTTAGAATGGAATTAACTTTTGTCGTGTATTGGTACATACGCCGGAAAAATAATCGGGTCCTGTAGGGGTTCGGTCAGTACAGTAGTGTTTATATATCTATACAGGATGGGGGTCATTGTGTACCTACGGTTATTTTAGATGGGTAAATTATCATTCTTAAGAAAAACATTTTTATTTGTGAGAACTACATTAAATTAATATATTAAGGTTCTATTATATTTTTATTATAGAGAAAGCCGTTTAATGCACCTATTCACAAATGGTAATTTGGTAATATTATTATATTTATTATATTTCAAATATATATATATATATATATATATATATATATATATATATATATAAACTTCATCAAAAGAAAACATTAAATGTCACAACCATGTCATGTGAGATTCCCAGAACTCAGTAACAAGTCTGTCTGTCACAGTTGTCCTATTAACTAATGGCGTCGAGTGATATAGCTTCGTAAGAATAAGTTATATATTAGTTATTTTGTAAAACGAGTACCCTTATGCTGTCAAGACCGTGACTTTTTAAATATGTATTTATGAATATGTCTACGCAGATTAATATTAATATGGTGTGTTTAATAACAATGAATCTAGTGATTGTTTTAAGATGGCTATTTTTGTTTAATCTTTGTGGTTATAGCATGATGCGAACATTTCACGTCCATGGACGTCACAACCGTGGTTTTCATAGAACATGCTAAGGCCCATGGTCGAGACAGAATCGTTTAGTTTTAGTTAAGTTTTTTTAAATTATTATTTTCAGACCATGTATTCAACATAATAACAAATCTCAAAGAATTATGTCGTGCGTTTAAAATAAAACCAAATTCCACAATATTTTTGGATATCATTTTAGCTCATTCTAATGTACTGTTTTGCAAGTTTTATAAAAAAGATATTATCCAAAACGATACGTGTTAAGTTGAGCGCTTATAGAGACCATTTTTGAAACTAAAAATATGTATCAATTGTCTTGGTTGTGACAGGAGCCCCATTGTAATAAATTTCATAAAGCTGTCCTTTACAGAGTGCTCAATTCAAAGTCAATGAGTACAAATTCTTACTTCATAATCATCGCTCATCAAGGCAACCATCTTCAGGCAGATATGTGCCTTCTAGCGAAATTGGCCAGAAATAAAAATAAAATTTGCCAGATAGTGTCTATTATTGAAGATACAGTAGAACCATTTGCCGTAAAACTAAAAAAAATAAGTCATAAAACAGGGCAACAGATACTATATTTAGATATAATGAGTCTATACGCGCACTATAATAAATCAAAATGTCATTTGGAATTAAAAATTGATAAATTAATTTTAAGTTACTATATAAAAAATAGTTTATGAAAATTGTAAGGTAAGGTTTTTAACAAATTTCTAATAAATTCAGTTCATAATAGCAAAGCTTATTAACCGATTTCAAAAAGTAGGGGGTTCGCAATTCGTCTATATTTTTATTATGTGTGTTACCTCAGAACTTTTGACAAGGTGAACCGATTTCGATAATACTTTTTTTATTTAAAAGCTGATACTTGTCGTTTGATTTCTAAATGAATTCGAACGAAAAGTATCAATTTCTTTAAAATCAGTTGTACACTCCAATAACTGAAAAATATTTTCCTATTTTGATGATATAGTCTTTGACAGTGAATGATAATCGATCCAGTAAGTAGCAAGAATCACTGAAAAAATTTTTAATAAATGTAAACCAAAAAATAGAACCAACTTCAACACTCAAAAGTGTGAAATAACTTGTCGAAGTCGGTTCCAAGCGCAAAATATTGTTATACTAGGTACTTTTGAACTATTATGGCACCGACTTCAACAAGTTATTTCACACTTTGGAGTGTTGATGTCGTTTTCATTTTTCGATAAACATTTTTTTATATTGAGAAATTGCATTAGTATTGGATTTGTTAGTAAATTTAAGTAGTATTTTTTTATAACTATAGAAGTAATATGTAACATTAAGTGATTTTTAATACTAGATGGATATAAATTGAATTATAAGTAAAAACGTAAATCTGGCTGTATGGAAACTCATGTTACGTCACGACTATGGTACTCAATGTCACACCCGAGACTTTGAACTAGTATTTTAATATTTTTCTAGGTTCAATGAGCTTGCGAAAATGTAAAGAGTTTTTGTGTGATATACAAAAAAAAATCTAAATATATATTTTATTACAGTTGAGTTGAGGATTCCCCAGATAACAAGTATAAAGAGATACAACAGAATAAATTGAACTCATATTTTTTGGCATTGGACCTAACAATAGTGATAACAATTTACTAACCTTAATTTAACCATTGTGTACATATTAATAGTATATGGTTCGCAAATTGCGTTAAAAACTACACGAGTTAGATATAGTTTCAAACAATCAATTACAACATATCTAGATTCCATTCATCAAAATTGGTTTTCCTGATCCTTCAGGAACCGTTCGGAAAATCGAGATAAAAATTAGAATACGTTTTATGATATATCATCTAAATCCATTCAGCGGTGTTAAGCAAATTTTTGGCGAAAAATGGGCTTGAATTCAGCACTCAAAGGTGCAAAATAACTTGTTGAAGTCGGTACCATGATAGGTCAAAAGTACATATTATTACAATATTGTGCGCATGGTCCCGACTTCAACAAGTTATTTCACACCCTTGAGTGTTAAAGTCGGTTCAATTTTTGGGGTAAAAAAAATTCCCCCATTTTAGTGTCCCTTGCTACTTGCGGATTCGATTGTCATTAATTAGCAATAACTATATCATCAAGATAGGAAAAAACCTTTCAGTTATTGGAGTGTAACTAAAAAACAGATAAGAGTACAACTACACCGCGGTTTCCACAGACGAGTGAAACTAATTCTACACGGTCGTGAACTACAAATATTTGTTAAAGAAGTTGGAGTTGGATACCCCTCACTATGCTTAAGTTGGTGGGGTGGGTACCTAAAACGTGTTCGCTAAAATAGAGCAAAATTTTTGAGTTCGTCCGTACCTTACTAATAGGCGTGCGCCTAGAGCGCTTGTTATGACTAGTAGTATCCTAATAGATGCAGTGTTCATTATGGCAGACTAAGGGCATCTCGTTTGTGACTGAGGTTAATTAATTATCAGTAATACATAATTAATGATCGATTAAGTGGCTACTGCGGGCTTGCCACAAAGGTGCTAAAATGAATGTTGATGATTTCATTTAATCATAGTCACTGACAACTTTGTGTATCATTCTACTACGAGTATTAATAAATGCATGTTTTTTTTATAATTATTGATAGGCTAGCCTTGGACTACTATCTCACTTGATGGTTATTAAAGATGTGGTCTAGGATGTTGTTCAGGTTACCCTAGAATTACTCCTAGAACTCTCAAGGACAGCTGCCGGAACACACCGTTAGGTGCTTAGCGACAGATTTTCTTCTTAAGGGTGGTAGCTAGCCAGGCGGGCATTCAAAATGCAAAACGCCCTACTACCATGCTGATACTACTGCCATCGTGAGACAACAACCGGGGCCGACGGCTTAAAAAACGGCTTGACCAATTTTAATGAAATTTAAATAGGACCATACGACAAACATTCAAATATAAAAAGAATCATATAAATCGGTTTATCAGTAAAAAGTTCTGAGGTAACAAACATTTAAAATAAATAGACGAATTGAAAACCTCCTCCTTTTTTGAAGTCGGTTAAGAAGCTAAAACACATACTACCTTTTGAATTTATAATATATATATTATTATTATCATATAATAATTAAAAAAGGGTGGAGTAAATCTATACTAAAAATTATAAAGTACAGATTTGATTATATATGGTAATGAAGTTAATACTCAAAGCCCAGTGTATACCCATACACTGGGCTTTGATTATTAACTTCATTATCTTAGACCCTGGGTACGAAATACTAGGCATTTGGCTAAAACTAGATATAAAAACAATAATTTCATTGCATTTT
Organism: Plagodis dolabraria; assembly: GCA_963854805.1. Classification (NCBI taxonomy): domain Eukaryota; kingdom Metazoa; phylum Arthropoda; class Insecta; order Lepidoptera; family Geometridae; genus Plagodis; species Plagodis dolabraria. The sequence goes on along the minus strand of OY978459.1, from coordinate 11,933,177 downwards.
AGCAAGCTTATTGAACCTAGAAAGTTATCAAAAAACTAGTTCAAGTCACGGGTGTGACATCGCATATCATGGTCGTGACGTGACATGAGTTTCCATACAGCCAGATTTATGTTTTTACTTATAATTTAATTTATATCCATCCAGTTTTAAAAATCGCTTAATGTCACTTATTATTTCTATAATCATAAAAAAGACGACTCAAATTTACTAACAAATTCAATACTAAATTCAATATTTTTTTTTTACCGAAAAATGGGCTTGACTTCAACACTCAAAAGTGCGAAATAACTTGTTGAAGTCGGTACTGTGATAGTTCAAAAGTACCTATTATCACAATATTGTGCACATGGTCCCGACTTCGAAGAGTTATTTCACACTTTTGGGTGTTGAAGTAGGTTTGATAAATAAAAATTCTCACCCGTTTTAGTGTCCGTTGCTACTTGCGGGACCGATTGTCATTCATTGGCAATGACTATATCATCAAGATAGGAAAAAACCTTTCAGTTATTGGAGTGTAACTCAAAAAACGGCTAGATCGATTTTGATGAAATTTAAATAAAATCACACGACAATCATCAACATTCAAATCAAATAAATCATCAAAATCTGTTCGGTAAAAAAAAAAACGGACAAATTGAGGACCTCCCCCTTTTTTAACTGACTTCCAAAAAAGGAGGAGGTTCTCAATTCGTCTGTTTTTTTTTACGTTTGTTACCTCCGCAACTCTTGACTGTGTGAACCGATTTCAAAAATTCTTTTTTGTTTGAAAGCTGATGCTTGTCGTCTTGTCTCATTTAAATTTTATCAAAATCGTTCAAGTCGTTTTTGAGTTACACTCCAATAACTGAAACATATTGACCTATCTTGATGATATAGTCGTTGACAATGAATGACAATCGATCCCGTAAGTAGCAAGGGTAACTAAAAAGATTCAAAAATAATTTTTTTTACCAAAAAATGGAACCGACTTCAACACCCAAAAGTACAAAATAACCTTTCGAAGAATATTTTGCGCTACTGTGATAATAGATACTTTGGAACTATCACAGTACCGAGTTCGACAAGTTATTTCAAAGTTCCATTTATTTGTAAAAAAAACAGCCCTTTTCTTAATATTAACACACATTTTAACCTTCACGATACTAACTTTCACTACTTACGAAATCAATTGTCATTCACCGTCATTCAGGAAGTCATCAAGATAAGCGTAACGAGTCGAAAGTTAGCCCAGAGCATGTTTTATTTTGTTGTTTGATATTCATTTTGATCCTGTTCTGTGTGGCGCTGCGTAGATCGAAAAAATTGACACAGGTCCTACGTCGACGAGCTCTGCGAGCGCACTGGCGGTCAAGTGAGCGAGCTCTGATGCCATGAATTCATGTTAAAAAATCATATAAAATTAACATGATATTTTTTTTACATTTTTATTTATGATTTAATTACTTTTATTGATAAGTAATGTATAAAAAAATAATTTAAAATTAAAGATTGGTAAAAAGGGAGTCAAAAATCGTTTTTAAATTCGAAATAGAGGTAACTTTAGGATTTTTTTCTATCGAGTGAAGTTATTTATTATGTGGATCAGATTTATGAATTAACTCAAGAATATGCTTAAAAATAACATATATTTTTTTCAGTTTAATAACCGAGTTTTTTCTTTGAGAAAAGTTAATTCTTGTATGGCGTTTTTTGGCCAGGATCGCCTTAAGAGTTTTGAGCCGAAACATGTTCATATAAAATTTTTGAGGATCATAACTTTCAACTTAATTATCTTTATAAAATTTCGGCATCATACAAGCCTAGATAATGACGAGATCAATCGGTATTATGTTGAATTCTGAACCTAAAATCTCAAATAAGGGAGTGGTCAGCCTAAGACGTTTGTATGGAGAAGTGACCGGCCAGTACAACCTTAACAATATTTTCACCAGTCTATGTTTTATTATAAAAACTAACGTGGTTTTTATTTTAGTAAATAATACGAGATAACTCACGTGAATCAGTCAGATAGCTCCGACTATAGTTCAACCACATTCGCAGTGCTAAGCGAGACGTCAACGCGGGCGTCCCGAGCTCTCCTTGAAAAAGACCACCGAATGTGGTTGAAACTATAGTCGGAGCTATCCGACTGATTCACGTGAGTTATCTCGTATTATTTACTAAAATCAGTCTATGTTGTAGTATATTATTATCGCTCCAATTGTTCGTATTCAATTGAAGGTATTTTCTAAGGACAACGTTGTATTTATATTATTTCATTCAACTCTAATTATTAAAAGTGAAGAAAATTCTAGGTTAACCTGAACAACATCTTCGACCACATCACCACTTACCATCAGGTGAGATAGTGGTCAAAGGCTAACCTATCAGGCATAAAAAACAGTCATATAATAGCTCTTACACACGTTTCAAAAGCTTTGTAATTATCGTGGTCACGGGGTTACCGTGACAGTCACCATCACATCGGGACAAACATAATGATAAATATACACGACTTTAACCGTTTAAAGTTGTTTAATTACTGTGAATAATTATTATTGTCTATTCGAGCTAGTATATTTCTGGCTTATTTTGGTCCACAAAAAATCCGATTATCATTAATTTTGGATTAACGTATTTAACCCGAATGACGTAAAGCTTGCTTCCCGCGGTGCGTAATTTGCAGATTGGATGCTAGTTTTTACGTAGATATGATTTGATTCAGCTGCAATACTTTTTTATGCGTCAAAAAATAAACATTGATGTATCGAACACACCAGGCGACTTCCAATACATCGGTTTTTGCGATGCATCGAACTGAAAGCATCGAATTTTTTTATTGTAACGATGTATATCGTCCATCCCTAGCGCGCCGTCAATGTTTGTTGCGTATGACTGAATCTATTGAGACTTATTATATTTAGGAATCTCGTAAAGGCCGAGGTATTATAGGCATCAAATCCCACAAATACTTTTACTTTTCACTATTAGTAGTGAAAAATAATCTATGACACATGATCATAGTGAGACCATGTAAAAGTAGCTTATTTATTGCTAAACTGTAAATACCACAATACCAGTACTTATTAGAATATGAATTCGTTTCAGAATGTCCTAATACATTTTCGGCTTGCTAACCATAAAATAACACACATAATAAACACAAACAAAATAATAATTAGCAAATAATACAACAGTCAACAACACATACGATAACTGAATGATAAAAATGACAGTTAACATCGCGTTTCAAACTTTAACCGATGGATAGGCTAAATCGATGACTGAAACGCAAACATAGTGTTTTATTTATAAGTTCTGGGTAGTATAACCGACACTCGAACATTCTGAAACAGGCCCTAAGTATTTGTATTTATTAAATAATATGTTCTGGGTAGTAAAACCGGAACTTACTCGAACATTCTGAAACAGGCCCTAAGTAAAATAACAGCTGTGGCATATATATAATTATTGACGATTATGGAAACAGAAAAACAATATAATGTCTGGGGTGGGATATGTTTTACCTCAATGCCAAAGGTCAATGTCAACATAGACTAATTTGAGTTTGTAATGTTGCAAAGTCATTTGAAATAAATTAGATTGATAAATGTCATGTTCACTGTTTACGTAGTCGATTATATTCATGAAACAATGTGTTAGATAATGGATATAATTTTCGTGCTTAAACGTTATGTCGTTGATAGCATTATATTTGCACAATATAAGCAAATGTGGCTCGCACAGGTTGCGCATCATGGTGCCTTATAATTACTTATTATACATAAGATAAAAATATAAAGTATATTTTCTTAATACTTGGTTTTTCAATCGTCAGATAGTTACTATTCATAAGAATAAATGCAAAAAAATAATATACCAACATAAAAAAATATTAGTTGTCTTAAAGAAAATTTCATTTGTTTTAGTGTTGGTCTTTTTTAATGTATAAATCGTTTTATTTTTTGTCTAATGATTGAAAAATCAAGGTTTAACTATATTAAGATATTATTTCGCTGTGATAAAAATAATAAATAATAATTCTTCGTTGCTAAAATATGTATAAAATTTGTTTAAATTAGAATTATAATATAATATTTTTTTATTGATATCTCAAAAAATATTTATCACAAGCTTAACAATTTCGGAGTTGGTATATTTAGTATATTACAGTTTTTAGGTGACTTAAATCCACTCATGTTATATATGGTATTTATATAATAATGTGTACAGTGTTTTTTTCGATTGGGTATCAAATATCAATGGCTAAATTATAAACATAAAAAAAGCTTTTTAAAATAACAATATTACGGGCAATATTATCAATATCTTATATTGGGAACTCAGTCCGAAGACTAATTTTAAAGATATATTGGAATTGTTTCGAGTTTCTAACATCTCATTTGCATGGTGGTAGGGCATTTTGCGGATTTGCGGACCCTCAAGTAGAAAATCTGTCGTCAAGCACCCAACGGTGTGTTTCGGCAGCTGTCCTTGAGAGCCAGTAATTCTAGGTTAGCCTGAACAACATCTTCGACCGCATCATCATTTACCATCAGGTGAGATAGTGGTCAAAGGCTAACCTATCACGTATAAAAAAAATACATTTTTCCTTAGACAATCTTGCCCCCTTGAAAAATCAACCTGCCCGAAGCCCCGCTTTGGTAACATCAGGCTGATGTGCACATACCCCATTAGTCGTTGAATAATATGAAGATTTTTTTGCATAATTATTTTCAACATGTCAGTAGTTGCGAAGTATTTCATTTAAATGATAATATATAACTCATAGAATAGCTTGTAACCACTGTTTCAATGTAGAATAAGTAATAACTATTATTACTGGCAATAAAAATAAAACAGTCGTACATAATTGTAGAGAAATAAAATATAAGAATTTCATTGTAAAGCATTTTTATTATTTAATCTAAATATATATTTTAAAAGCTATGATTTCCTTAGCTCTATGAAGGGTGATAATATAATAATATATTACATAATACTAGATTAAAGGATTCAATTCCTTTACACAATATATAATAATATTATTCATACAATTGTGTTCTAAATAAGCTTGCGTTTGACTGCAGCTGATGTGAAGTAACGATGCATTTGAAGACATGACTGCATGGTGGTAGGGCATTTTGCCTGGCTAGCTACCAACCTCAAGTTGAAAATCTGTCGCCTAGCACCTAATGGTGTGTTTCGGTAGCTGTGCTTGGAAGCCAGTAATATTTTAGGTTAGCCTGAATAACATCTTCGACCACACCATCACATACCATCAAAAGATATAGGCTACCCTATCAGTTATAAATAAAAAAAAAGGTTCGGTGTATGCTCGCCTATTATTGCCTATTCGTTCTTGCCACAAACATACCCATATTATATTGTGACACTAATTCACACTTCCATACCTAGGTCAGTCCTTTAACATTATCTATATAAATATCTATAAAACAAATCTCCAAGCAATTCAACTAAAAAAAAATTCAGGCCTTTTTGCTTTTTATATATGAGCGGTAGTAGAAATCTCCAAACAGGATGACCATGAAGAGGTTTTGTGGTATCAGTATGAACGCTGGCTGTCGTGGGAAGCCGCAGTCAGTCGACGCCGCTAATATTATGAAGTGTATCAGCAGGATTGTAAATTGGATCTGAAAACGATGGAGAATGTTACAGTAGTTTTAATCCAATAGCAAGCGTTTCTTGTCAATTATTCCTTTGTATAATTTTAATTATATTAGTATCGATGAAGCAGTTGGTACCAACTCTAGTGCAGTGGGTGGAAGGGGAAACTTGAATTCCCTGTCTACTCACCAGTGGGAAGTCCAGTGGGTAGTTAAATATCTAACCTAACCTATTCTATAACAATGTCTTGTCGAACTTTATTTTTTCGAAGTAAGTGTCATGTCGAAATAAAGAACTAGAATACTCTTTATTGTTACACGACAAAAAAATAAAATACATGTTGACTAAAACAAATAAGTAAAGTGTTACAATGGGCGGCCTTATCACTAAAAGTGATCTCTACCAGGCAACCATAGGATGGAGTTATAAACAAGCTAAAATTTTTAAGCTGTCGAAGTTCTGAGGGACACCGGATACAGTTATATACCTTTAGCATAGATTTTGCCAAAAAGGTTTAGGTATGTATGACTGAATATGATCAACCAATTTTATATAGGTATAATTTTATATATAATTATTGTGTTATGTATAACTATGTCATCTTTATACCTTATCCTACCTATGTGGGATCGGTACAATATGTATTGTAATATTTAAATTTTGTTATTGCTAAGAACAGATAGCACGACACCAACATATATTTTTTGGAGTAGCTCCATTGCAGCCTTCTTGACTTCGACGCTGACACTCCTTGGGATTGATTTTGTTGGTACCTAGTGTACCTGCTACCTTTCCGCTGACAAGAAAGGCTTAGTCCAGAAATCCCCGTTATCCGTATCCCCATGAAGTAGAATTAATATAAATGCGCCATAGGGGATTTTAAAGAAAAAAAACATTAGTTAACTACTACTTGAACTTGCAGCTTTTCCTATCGAAGTTGCGTAAATACTCTTTTAAGTCGCGCCCAGGATATGGTTTTCCAAATGAAGGAACGTACAATAGAAATGGAAGGTACAATTGAAAAGCGAATATCTACGAATAAATATGCGATTATTATATTTTTTTTTTTTTTTTTTTATGCCTGATAGGTTAGCCTTTGACCACTATCTCACCTGATGGTAAGTGATGATGTGGTCGAGGATGTTGTTCAGACTAACCTAGAGTTACTGGCTCTCAAGGACAGCTGCCGGAACACACCGTTAGGTGCTTGGCGACAGATTTTCAACTTGAGGGTGGTAGCTAGCCAGGCGGGCATTTGCAAAGTGCCCTACCACCATGCTGTAACGACTGCGATCCTAAGACAACAACCGGGACCGACGGCTTAACGTGCCCTCCGAAGCACGGAAGCGCTCAGTAGTAATGTCACCAGCGGTCACCCATCCAAGTCATGACCGCGGCGGACGTTGCTTAACTTTGCTGATCGATTCAGAATGGCTAAGCAAACTTGACTACGAGCGCTTCAAAAATTAATTACATAGTAGTCTGTGTATTTTATTCAAAAGTATTCAATACATACTAAGAATGAAATTGCCTAGTACATAAATTGTTGCAATATGGTTGTCCTCTATTACACGTGATCAAGCTTGCCAAATGAAGATATTGTTACTTAGCGACAACGAGATTTAGAGTTATTTTCTCGATGCTTAGCGACTATTACATAATGTGTACCTGATCACTAAATAGGCACCCATATTTTATCGAAGTAAAGAACTCTCGAAGTTCAGAGGAACAACCTACTATATCAGCTTCTAAGTGAAGTGTGTACCTGCATACCTTTAAATTATAAATGATTATAATAGTCTAGCTCAAAAAGGATGCAAAATGGAGAAAGACACAAAATATAGGAAGCGTTCTGGTCAAATCAGACTACATAGTTTAACCGCGAGGTATCTACCTACTTGTAATTTTTGTGTTTTCGTACTTACAATTTGAATTTGCGTGACATATTTCTTCCACCATAAGGACTTCTTGTATGATTCGTCCCAAACGGTGAGCAGGTAATACGCGTACATGATTATGTGAACGAACGAATTTATCGTCACTATGAAAGTGCCGTGACCGCCTGTGAAACAAATAAATACAAGTTAGAAGTTTTTTGTTTGATGTGTCAGTGATGACCAATATCAGTAGATATTTTTTAGTTGGTTATTGCAAAAATCACAACTGAGTATCAAAAGCAGTAGGTTTTTTCTTTTCTAAATATGCAATTATATGTATGTAATATCTTTCAATTAGATGTAATATCTAATTAAAAAATGCTTGCTTATCAATTAAAACTTCCACTTTGATACAGGTCAATTCAAGTTTAGTGGAAGGGATGGGACGTGTAAAATGGACTAAGTTCAAATTTTCTTTTTAAAGATTCTCATCTTTTTTTTTTTATTCTCGATAGATTAGCCTTTGACCACTATCTCACCTGATGGTAAGTGATGATGTGGTCGAAGATGTTGTTCAGGCTAACCTAGAATTACTGGCTCTCAAGGACAGCTGCCGGAACACACCGTTAGGTGCTTGGCGACAGATTTTTTACTTGAGGGTGGTAGCTAGCCAGGCGGACATTTGCAAAATGCCCTACCACCATGCTATAACGACTGCCATCCAAAGACAACAACCGGGACCGACGGCTTAACGTGCCCTCCGAAGCAAGGAAGCGCTCAGTAGTAATGTCAGCAGCGGTCACCCATCCAACTCATGACCGTGGCGGACGTTGCTTAACTTTGCTGATCGGTTCAGAACGGCTTCGCAAACTTCGCTACGAGCGCTTCAATATTCAATATTCATCTTCCATTTTTGAGTTACAATTTCAATTGTAATGATAAAATTGTTTCAATAACTTTAATTCCTTTAAGCTGTATAATTTTGTGATATATCTTACCTGGAACCCATTTGACAATTCCCCAAGAGACAGCGACCATTCCAAAGTGGTGGTACACGTGCAAAAATGTCACTTGGTTTTGTTTTTTTCTCAATAGAAAAAATATCTGAAATATGGAAATTAAACATTTACATGTTTAAAACAAGAACTAGAAATTGCGCAATTTTCTCGATGATGCAGTGGCTCAAACTTTACGTCCAAACAGCAAAGTCAGAGAATGGAGTCCGAGTAGGACATGCGTTACGTATACCATTGATTTTTCTCACCAGAAATTCTCAGTAATAATCTAGAGTATGGAACTGTATGGAAGTAGATGGCAATTTGCCCCTTATTACACAGCAGTACTGAACCTCGAACAGAGACTGCGTTGTACTTAATTTAATACATACTTTATAACTAAAAGAATTTTGGAACCCTTTATATTTTTACTTCAATTAAACTATATGTCAATTTGAAAATTTCAACCCATTAATTTACAATCTGTCGACCGATTGAGCTCATATACATTCTACATAACGTGCAATATTTTTAAATAATAGTTATACAATCAACTTTCTACCACATTTCGTATAATATAATATAATATAATATAATATAATATAATATAATATAATATAATATAATATAATATAATATAATATAATATAATATAATATAATATAATATAATATAATATAATATAATATAATATAATATAATATAGGGCTAACATTCGAAACTAATCGTCTGACAAATTTACTAATATGCAATGATGCCAATTACCATCAACCTCTGTGCCACATAGACATAATACATCTGGCAAAATGTAGGTAGCGCTTATATTACCTATCCTTTAAGGTTAATTATAAGCGCTATAACGTTATTATAGGATTTAATATCCGGCATGCAACTGATTGGCTAGCCTTTGACCACTACCTCACCCGATAGAAAATGGTGACGCGGTCTAAGACTGTCAGGCTTACCTTACTGGCTCTCAAGGACAGCTGCCGCAATACAACGTTAGGTGCTTGGCGATAAAATTTCTACTTGAAGGTGGCAGCATTTTGAAAATGGCTTGCCATCATGTTAACGAACGACTGACATCCGAAGAAAAAAACCGGCTTCTAAGTACGGAAGCGCTCAGCAGTAGGTAAATGCCACTACCGTTGACCCTTTCAAGTCATGATCTCAGCAAACATTATATAACACAGTTGATCGGTTAAGAACAACTATAGGCAGGCTGTATATGAATACTACTCTATATAAACAGTAGGTACTCACCGTATCTAATAAATCAGAAAGTTTCAATACGAAGTAGCCGTAGCAGACCCTCCACGCGTACTCGATATCATTAGGCCCTTCGTTCACTGGCTGACATATCAACTTATAGTGACTTAACCATCCTAAGACCAGGCTCTGAAAATTTGCAGAATAGACGACCTTTAGTGACAAATCGATAATTAAGAAATAATGATATAATCGCATCCTACCGAAGGCTTGGGCTTCACCGCATTGTCGCAATTTGCGCACGTCTGCCTGGCTAGCTACTACGATCAAGCAGAAAATCTGTAGCTAAGATCCTAATGGTGGGTTCCGGCAGCTTTCCAGTTCCTATTTTAGGTCAAACTTTTTACCAAAATGGAATCCATTATAAACACTTTTTAAACAATTTTACCATTTTCGACCACATCATCTCATCATCAGGTGCGATTATCGTCACGTATTTTAAGTAATGGTAATTTAAAGAAGGCAGCATTTTAAGAAGTCACATCACATCAATAGCCGAATACGTCCACCGTTAAACAAAAACCTTCCCTATTGGGAAGGGGCTTAACCACAGTCACCACGCTTTGCAGGTCTTAGGGATCGTAATTACAGATGGCAGTTCTTCAGTAGGCGCTTCGGCCCACCTTCTGATATGTTGCCCTTTGTCGCCTCTTAAGACTGAACGGGAAATAACCGAAGGTACCATTCTACCCAGGCACCCCACTGACCACGTTTCTAAGAAGTGGAAATTTATAATTGTGCTTGGTACGGTAAGCACCTAACAATGTGTTCTGGTAGCAGGCCTACGCCCAGTTCCAGGAAATTTACATTAAGTTGCGATCAAATAAAAGGCTGAATACCTACTGAAGGCTCTTTGGTGACCGATCGCGTCATAGTGTACCATTGACCAATCAGTACAGTATTTATAGTCTCGCAACTATTCAAGGTTCTGACGAACGTTTCAGGAACTGTGGGTTAGAGCCAGTAAATATTCTACGTATATCCTGCTTATCTTGGACTTCATCTTTAAGTACCTACGTCAACTGTTAGGCTAACAGATACATAAATAAAAACATATGAATCTTACCTGATACACGACATAGCCACAACCAATAATTTGCAGCACATTATACAGAGCTATAGTTCCTCTCAGCTCGTACGCGGGCCTTTTGTTCATGAACGCAGGGAGCCACTTGAACACTGTCATGAGATAGAGCGCTAGGATGCCGAGGCCGGGCCACGGTGTTCTCATTAGAAACCATTCTTGTACTCTGGGGTCTGGATTAATGGAAGAAATTGTGAATGAAGGGAAGCGGTAGAAAGTGAACAGGTAGGTACTGTACCAGCCGGATCGTCCATTGCTGAACACTGCCTCCCGTCATTAAGGGGAGTGGTTGCTAAGTCGCCTTGGGGATCGCGGTGTAAGGATGCAGTTCTGCAGAAGGCCCTGCTGCCCACCATCTGGTATTTTTCGTTTCGTTGTCCTCCTCTTACGAATCCCACAGGAAGTTAATCGTAGCATAGTTAGCTTAGCCGCTATTAACCGATCAGCTAAGTTAAGTAACGTCACTGCGGTCAAGTCTTGTGTAGATGACCGCTAGTTGCGTTACTACTGAGGGCTTCCGTGCTTCGGAGGGCACGTTATGCATTCAGTCCCGGTTGTCTTGGGATGGCAGTCGTTATAGCATGATGGTAGGGCATACCTACCAACCTCAAGTAGAAAATCTGTCGCCAAGCATCTAACGGTATGTTCTGGCAGCTGTCCTTGAGAATCAGAAATTCTAGATTAGCCTGAACAACATCTTCGACCACATCATCATTAGGTGAGATAGTGGCTAGCTTTTTACATATACAGCTGATAAGCTATAAAAAAAACTCATTGCACACAGGTACCTTTTTAGGTTACCAGATTAACAGAAAAACGTTCAATATATTTAGAAAGTTAATAATTATAGATATTTGCAATAATGTGGAAAAATCATCTGCTTGGGGATTTAATAAATACCTAGGTACTTACGAACGTTTAGTTAGGCACCTACCTAAAAACGGTACAGTAACTACCTGGGGTAAATTCAGATTTAAGTCGTTTAAGGTTCAAAATACTCTTACCTGCTATCTCCTCATTGAAGTAGTAATATGCTCTAACAAAACTTTTTATAATGACCGACATTACGATTTATTATAGGTAATCTAACGTATGTCGTTAATGAGTAAACACATGCTGCGTTCAATAAAGCTAATGACGTGAATAACTGGCGCTTGACGAAGTCCATGCACGAGTTTACAGCAATAATTAATATATGCTCTACACCCGGCTATGCCTAACTTGAACGTTAAATAAATAAATAAAAAAAATCCTTCATAAGAGATAGGAGATAGGGTAGGTCTTACGTGCAGCACAAATGCATAAATATCGTAGGTATTAACGTATAATGCCTACTTACTTACATATTGGTTTTATCGTAAGGAGTAAGATCGCCTTATTGGTCTCGTCATCATCGTAGATAGAGTGGTTTATGAGATACATCATCATCGTAGATATAGTGCTTTATGAGATAACTTTAAGATTTTCATAATAAAAGTAAATATTCTTTTGTAAACATCGTATCATGATATCGTATAGTGATAATTAATCATTTCACCTTGCAATGCTTACAATAACAAGTATAAAACAAGCTACTTTAACAGCGCCCCGCGCTCTGGTGCCGACCTAGTTTCCCTCGGAAGTTTTCAAAGGAAAAATACGGGATTACTCACGTAGATAAGCCAGATAGATCGGACTCATCGAGAAACTAACCTAATTTATTTCGTACAAAGCAACTAGAATGGCTTCTCTTTGGGTTACTTTCTCGAAGATCGGACTATAGCCTCGATCATACCCAGTGGCCTTTTTCAAGGAGTGTTTTTTTTTTTTTTATGCCTGATAGGTTAGCCTTTGACCACTATCTCACCTGATGGTAAGTGATGATGTGGTCGAGGATGTTGTTCAGACTAACCTAGAGTTACTGGCTCTCAAGGACAGCTGCCGGAACACACCGTTAGGTGCTTGGCGACAGATTTTCAACTTGAGGGTGGTAGCTAGCCAGGCGGGCATTTGCAAAGTGCCCTACCATCATGCTGTAACGACTGCTATCCTAAGACAACAACCGGGACCGACGGCTTAACGTGCCCTCCGAAGCACGGAAGCGCTCAGTAGTAATGCCCAACCAGCGGTCACCCATCCAAGTCATGACCGCGGCGGACGTTGCTTAACTTTGCTGATCGATTCAGAATGGCTTAGCAAACTTGGCTACGAGCGCTTCATAAGTTCGTAAGTTCGAGTGTTCGGGACCCTCGCAGTAACGTCTTTCACCAAACAGAAAAAGACCCATATGTGATCGAAATTATCATTCCATTTGTCTGGCTCACCTTCGTCTGTAGTTTTTCTTTATAAACCCGCCAAGGTTTCCATACCAACACAAAATGTACCACAAAATTTCGCTAATGATAGTGCCACATTGTACCTCTATGGGTTACAGGGTTCCTGCTGGTCCATTCATATGGGTACATATGAATGGACCAGCACGAATAGGCAGTACTACTCCTCCTCGTAATTTGACATGTAGTAGGTATGCGGGGATATCTGTTCGCGAATTAGTTTTAGCGTATAATCAGATGTAGATGATCACCGTAATCGCATACAGGAACGTTGAACCATTGCTTGATCCGGAGTTGCAAGTAAGCACGACCAGCAAGCTACACGACATGACTCGGTCCCGTTTTGTGAACTGTCGTTGCGTCTGGCGCTATAGATCTGCAGATCGGGACGGGATGCGGTCCTTTTTGCGAGAACAAGAAGGTCGAACTTATGGGCTCTCTCGTTGCGTCTAGCCCGACTTTGAATGAGCAAGGGAACTCCTCAACGACCATACTGAGGTGTGGTACTTCTACGTCGGATACTGCTTTCCGGCAATTTGCAGTTAAATCTCGCTGGCAGTACGTAAAGCTCTGTTTCTCTATCACATTCATAAGCCGAGTGGGCATGATAGCATCCCTTCGATACTGCTGCGGACCTGTTCTCAAGGTACCACACCCCAAAAATTAGTGAAACCACGTTAGTTTTATGAAACAAAATTTCTTCGGTTGTCTATGAATTAAACATTTATAATCGTATCCAAGTTTTCTTTAGAAAAACATTCACATTCTTTTACAGTTCGTTTTCGAGTCTGTTAACTTTACATACAAACAGTAAATACCAACATTTAACAAGAATTAGAACTGACGCGAGAAATGTAAATGGTGCGGTCAAAGGTGTGTATACTAATGCCATGATGATGTAGGCAAATATTTCAGGATCAACGTCCACCGTCACTTTGTACATAGATAGGAAATATACCAACTTGACCTATCGTACTGGAGAACAGTCGCAAAACGGTATTTTGTCGTTGTAATTACGAGTTCTAAAGATGAAAGGATGAGGACCTAGATCTTTTCGTTCCACTTACAGTCCAGGACCCCGGTGAGCGTATCGTCGACGTGATGAGATAGAGATCAAAGACAAGAGGGGACCATGTGGACGACTCGTGCTTCACCTGGGTGGAAACTATATCAGCCAGATTGTCCACTGCTAAACACAGCCTCCCCCATCATGGGACAGGGTTTGCCATAATCCCCACGCTTGGCAGGCGTCTTGGGGATCGAAGTGTGAGATAGCAGTTCCTCAGAAAGCGCTGGTGCCCACCTTCTGGTGTGTTACCCTTTGTCACCTCTTCCGACACCCATGGGTAGAGATGGGGAGGTGACATTCTAGCCCGGCACCCCACGGGCAGGGTGGTATAAATTAACCAAAAATAATACAAATATGTACTTGTACTGTATTTCCTCGTGAGGGTGTAAACTGCACCTCCCCATATCTTCCCGTAGGTGTCGTATGGGGCAACAAAGGGAAAAATAACTAGAAGGTGGACAGCAGCGCTTTTAGCAGAACTGGAATCTTATACGGCGATCCCCAAGACAACAGCATTGATGCAATGCACACACAATTGATTATGGTAAACCCCTCCCTATGTTCAAGGAAGATGAGCTGTATAAAAGAAGAAATCCACAAATAAGGATATCCATCCTTTTTATTCCTGAATAATAGCACTCTGGAATCGGGAACTGCGCCCGACAGATTTCTTAACAACTTACAACTGCAGTAGTAACAAAGGCAATCGAATTACCCGCATTGTGTTGATCTATCATCGGCACACAGGTTGTTACATTGCACTCATTTTTAACTTATATTTTAATAAAGGAGGATATTCTCAGTTCGATGCTTCAATCAAATCAGTACTAATATTATAAATGCGAAAGTAACTCTGTCTGTCTGTCTGTCTGTCTGTTACGCTTTCACGCCAAAACGAATGGACCGATTTGAATGAAATTTGGTATGGAGATAGTTTGAGACCCGGGAAAAAAACATAGGATAGTTTTTATCCGACTGCGCAAAAAGAGGTTCATGTTTTCGCGCGATAACCGACATACGCGCGGGCGGAGCCGCACCCGGAAAGCTAGTATACTATATTTCATCGCAGGTTCGATGCGTATTTTTGATATGTATATCTTGGTTCTAACAAGGAAAAAATTAAATAATAGAGCCATAATCCAGGGCTAACACATAAAATACGAAATTTGAATTTTTATAACCACACTTTCCATAAGAATTAGCTTACCTTTGTTGTGGTAGTATATGAGTACAAATAGTAACTTATATGGTACCAGTAATTCCTATTAATTATGGCACATATTTTATGTCACCAATGACACTAGAAACATGAGATGTAAAAATGATTGAAATGACTTTGACACCGCCCTTACCGAAGGCGCGTAGTGTAAGAAAGAAAGAAAACCCATTTATTTTACACAAAATGATTACAACTAAAACGTACATAATCAGTACTAATATTATAAATACGAAAGTAACTCTGTCTGTCTGTCTGTCTGTTACGCTTTCACGCCAAAACTACTGGACGACTGGAAATTTGGTATGGAAATAGTTTGAGACCTGGGAAAAAACATAGGATAGTTTTTATCCAACTGCGCAAAAAGAGGTTTGCGCAGTAAGAATGTGTGTTTAAGAATGTGAATGTTTTTCTAAAGAAAACTTGGATACGATTATAAATGTTTAATTCAAAGACAACCGAAGAAATGTTTCTTTCATAAAACTAACGTGGTTTCACTAATTTTTGGGGTGTGGTACCTGGAGTACAGGTCCGCAGCAGTATCGAAGGGATGCTATCATGCCCACTCAGCTTATGAATGTGATAGAGAAACAGAGCTTTACGTACTGCCAACGAGATTTAACTGCAAATTGCCGGAAAGCAGTATCCGACGTAGAAGTACCACACCTCAGTATGGTCGTTGAGGAGTTCCCTTGCTCATTCAAAGTCGGGCTAGACGCAACGAGAGAGCCCATAAGTTCGACCTTCTTGTTCTCGCAAAAAGGACCGCATCCCGTCCCGATCTGCAGATCTATAGCGCCAGACGCAACGACAGCTCACAAAACGGGACCGAGTCAGGTCGTGTAGCTTGCTGGTCGTGCTTACTTGCAACTCCGGATCAAGCAATGGTTCAACGTTCCTGTATGAGATTACGGTGATCATCTACACCTGATTATACGCTAAAACTAATTCGCGAACAGATATCCCCGCATACCTACTAGGTACATGTCAAATTAAGAGGAGGAGTAGTACTGCCTATTCGTGCTGGTCCATTCATATGGGTACATATGAATGGACCAGCAGGAACCCTGTAACCCATAGAGGTACAATGTGGCACTATCATAAGCGAAATTTTGTGGTACATTTTGTGTTGGTATGGAAATCTTGGCGGGTTTATAAAGAAAAACTACAGACGAAGGTGAGCCAGACAAATGGAATGATAATTTCGATCACATATGGTTTTTTTTCTGTTTGGTGAAAGACGTTACTGCGAGGGTCCCGAACACTCCTTGAAAAAGGCCACTGGGTATGATCGAGGCTATAGTCCGATCTTCGAGAAAGTAACCCAAAGAGAAGCCATTCTAGTTGCTTTGTACGAAATAAATTAGGTTAGTTTCTCGATGAGTCCGATCTATCTGGCTAAAGAGGTTTTGCGCGATAACCGACATACGCGCGGGCGGAGCCGCGCTCGGAAAGCTAGTATAAGTTCAAGAGTTGGTGTCGAAAAGGCCTGAGGCAAGGCACATGTGACGCTGATTTTCAATCAAAGCTAAAGCGTAACTGGTTTTATAATACACCTAGACCACCACCCCATTATGTAACCGATTATAACAAATAAAACAATGCATTCAGTGTATACCCTCGTATATTTAAAGTTTATAAAAAAAAAAACCCTAATTTTTAACATAACACTTTATTCTGCCGCTGTCACAAAAATATCCAAAAATACCATTACAAATAATCCATAGTTTTTCTAATCAAGTAGATAATACCTTTCAATATCTTTTAATTATTTCAAGCAGCAAAGTGGTATAATATCTCAGTACATTTTAATTTGTATTACAAGTTTTTTAGAGGTAGGTACTTAATTATAATGTTTGTGTACGTATGAGGTCGCCTTAAAGAAATTTAGAAATCAGAATAAAATTTAAATCAAAATAGGTGATTACACAATTTAGTCCCAAATTCGAGCCTAATTAATAAAGAACATCACTTTTAAGCCAAAAGGCACATCGAATATCTAGGAATAATAAATTGTTCAAGGATATAATTATTTCTTGAATGGGAACTCAGGATGCTTGTCGATGCCAACGAAGAATGAGAAGTCGCAAATGCGTCCGTTCTCACCCCGGTCCACCGCGGCCAACTTCTCCATCTCTTCTGGAGACAACTCAAAGTCCCACAGCGAGATATTCTATAACAATATTTCACAGGGATTAGCATACTTGATTGAAGCCGTAGGTACTTTAAGTTAACTATGGTGGCTATCAAAACGTAAAAATAATTAAAAAAAAAACAACCCGATGAAGGAAGATACTATGAAATATACCATGGGTTGGGAGGACATTCACATTACGTTAATTTTAGAAGATTATCTTTTTTAATTATTGCACAACATAGCTTCGCGGCCAAAGATGACAAAAATACTTAGAAAAAATTAAAGCACAACGGCGAACTTTGAAATTCGTGTAGGTACATGATTAGTATGCACACTAATAAATTTTTCACCTCACAAGCTCGGAAAGGCTTGTGAGAAAAATTTATCATTCGAAGTATGCATGGAAAAGTGCTTTTTATTACCTAGCGTGGAAAATGATTTGCAATTTCAAATCTCTAAGTTCAAGAAATATGTGTAGACTTCACCCAAGAAATTACATTTTAAGGGCAGGATTACGGTGGAAGTATTGGGAGTAAAGGTGGGGATACGGATGGTGGTATGTAGGTGGGTAATTAGGGTAAAAGTAAGGGTATGGATAGTAATAATGATAACAAAGACGTAGATATCGATTAAAGTCAATATTGAGACAATGTTAATTGAAATGTTAATTAACCTGAATGTAATATTAATTGTGAAAGTATGAAAATGTATATTTTATAAAAAGACCAAAGTACTAAGGGGGATTGTCATTCTGTGTCGTGCAAGGACAGACCTGTTTGATCCGTTCGGGGTTGGTGCTCTTCGGGATGGCTGCGAGACCACGCTGCAGGTTGTACCGCAGCAGCACTTGCGCCGAGGACCGCGAATGTCGCTCCGCTATGCGTTTTACGGTTGGCAACTGCAGCAAGTCTGGGTATTCACGCCTAGAAAACGACCATCGGGTTACGTTTCATCAAGTGGATTTATTAATTCAAAAGTTTTGAGTTTTTAGCTATCTCACACTGGTGCCTTACCTATAAGTGAAATATGCAAAATAAAGTGTGTACTAAGTATATCTTTACAACTTGTCCTTGTATATTAAAATCGAAAACAAAATATCTTTTGATATGTTCTCTTTTTGTGTTGTCATTTTGGTAATTTTTATTCATATCTGATAGGCTAGTCGTTGACCACTATATCTCACCTGGTGGTAAGGGATGATGTGGTCGAAGATGATGTTTACGCTAGCCCAGATTTACTGGCTCTCAAGGACAGCTCCCGGAACACACCGTTAAGTGTTTGGTGACATATTATCTACATTAGGGTGATACATAGCCAGGCAGATATTATCGGGGGAATCGGTCCCGGTTGTTGCAGTCTTTATAGCCCATGCTACCCGATAGGTGATCGATAGCTTATCGTGCCCTCCGAAGCACGGAAGCGCTTAGTAGTAATGCCACTACCGATAACCCATCCAAGTCATGACCGCAGAAGACGTCGCTTAGTGGATCGGTTAAGAACGACTAAGCAAGCTACCCTACGAACTTATTACACTAGTTATCCTGTACCGTTAGTGATTAAGCTGTCTTATACACGATAGATGCGCAGGGAAGAGGAAAAAATGCTCCAATAAAATTGCTTCATTTTCCGCAGCTATCCTATTGATTTTTTTCTTGGAACAGCACGTGTCCATCTTCCCCACACATCTCTCGTGGATACACAGCCTAAGTGCAGAGATAATGATGATGACGAATCGAGCACCTTACCCAGTTTTCTCAGCCAGTACGTCGGCTAGCGCCTTGGAGCCGAGCGGCGAGTATGCGACTATAGGCACACGCAATTCTTTCGCCGCCGCGACCAGCGCCGGCTGCTGGCACAGCGCGTGCACCTCGACTTGCAGGCACGCCGGCCGACCGACCGCACACACGCGCGCTAGCTGCGACGCATTCAGGTTTGACACCCCCACGTGGCGGACCCGGCCGCTCTCTTTCAGCTTTAGTATGCTCTGAAATAATATTCTATTATTTATTTTTTAAGCCTATACATTTAAAACAAGATCTTCGATCGCTACTGGTTCCGTAAAAGGAGGAAAAAGTCTTTGATCGCAACTGGTTACGAACTTCCGGTTTCGTGCACGTCTAGGTACACTAGGAGGGGGTCAGCTTTATACAAGAGATTGAGTGTATCTTTTTGTTTTCGCCCTTCCCCGAAACCGTAATTGATTATTACTTATTTTTCTTGTTAGATTTTTTTTCTTGAGGTAAATTAAACGGACTCTCATGAATTTGCATAGGTTTCGAATTTCTTCCGTGACTCACATGAAACGTGATATCAATAAGAAATAAATGGGACTAAATGGTGGAAAGCGCGGCACCACATTCCGCTCACTAAACGGGGCACATATGCACCTACCTGTAATTTCTCTGGCTTGCGACCTCCGCAATGTGTTCTGGATTGCAATACCATGCACGCTTGGCGGTAGAGACTTTCAGACGTGAGTGTAGTCGGTAAGTTGAATGCGACCCGAATAGGGAACGAATTGCTCGATCGTGCGCTCAAAGAGTCAAGATCTCCTGGTGATGCTCCGCGTAGAAGTGAAGCACGTCGAAACTTTGGCGTTTATGACGTCACGTCGACAGTTAGATTATATAGTATTTTTATTTTTGAAATGTCTTTTATTTTTATTTTTTAATCTTTGTTACTGCATTTTATTATAGATTTACACAAAGTAAAGCCTGCATCTTTTAATTAACTGAATTACGTTCTACTCCCAATTTCCTGCCAAATCTTCAGCAAGTGAAATAATTCATTTGATGAGACGCTATTTCTAAAGGCGACGAAATTATTGTACAAATTTCCATTAAAATAACACCAGTTATTTACCTTTTTTTTCTTTGGTAGTATTACATATATGTCTCAAAAGTTAATTTAGGTTTCACAAATATTTCGCCAGGTCTGCAAATTTTATTATTGTCTGTTGATTCGACGATTTCTTCAATAGATTCAGTATAAGGATCGTCCTTGATGGTAAGAGGTCTTAAATTCGCTTGCTGTGTTCGAGGCGAAGACGTACCACCCATGGTGGAAGTATTACTTAAAATTTTCGGCATGTGTACAACTACGAAATTGCTCTTTGTAAGCTTTGAATTATTCTTTTTATGTGTAATTTTTCGAACCAATGTCGTCATCATTATTTGAAAACTGTTGGACTCTTTCTTGGTTCTATGGATTTTTCTGTGCCACTTCAAACTCATGACGCTCTGGATAGATGAGAGCTCGGACACGGATCGGGTTAAGGAATGAGATTTTATTTCTAGACTGTGAGCGGACTTTAAGCTGTATTGACAACCAAAATTATATGTATTGTTGTTGTCCGTAAGAGGATTTGCTTCGTGCGTCTCTGTTTTTTGACATCCGTGTATAAATTTATTTAACTTTGTCTGTACCCCTTTCCTGCGTTTACTTCGAGCACAACAGAATATATTTGATAGAAAACTATTCCTTTTGTTTTCTGCTGCTCTAGTAGGAATTTCATTCATGTTAGGAGACTCGTATGATTGGCCAAATGTGCGAGTGTATTTATTTGAATAATTACGAACATGAACATATATTTTTTTTAGATCACTTCCCATATTATTGTCCTTGACATAGTTGGGCATCTCCATTGTAGCGTTTTCTTCTTGGATTATTTGATAAAATGTTTTATACTTCTTATTATTGTATGTAAATCTAACTTCCGGCATGACTTGCGTTCTTGACTCTGATCCCAGATTCTCTGTCCATAGTGCTGCTGTAAATAAGTACCTATGCGATTTTTAACAGCGCTACTTTTCTTATTCTTAAACTTTTCAGGGAGGTTCAGCGCTGTGTGTCTAATGCTTTGGAGAAATATTTCATTAAGGATATATCTCCTTTTATCTTTAGGTAATCAAGTCCAGGTGCAGCGTTAGTATGTGTGCCATCTGTAGTAATAATCTCATTCAAATAGTCAGAAGTCATCATTTTGTCTGATTTGCAAGATATTTTTAAGGCATCCAGAGCAACTGTGTTATGTGGAAAGGCTGGAAATTTTTGCTGGGCCTATAACCATTCCCATGGTTTCTTTGACGACACCCTTAAAAAATCAATTTACCTTGTACTATTAGACCAAATAGGATACATTTGGATACACTATAAATTTATGCATCAAAAATATTGGAAGCATCAATTTGATTTATTGAACTGTCATTATGATGTAATCTTGATGATTCTACTCTCTTTGGTATTCTACAACTATCTAGGTATGGTTCTTTGATCTGTCAATTTCACAAAGAAAACTTTATGGACTTTGAAGAGGTATGGAGTTTGGATTAGGTTCTCTTGACATTCTGAAATTATTAGCTCGTCGAGATCCTAATGGATCCAAAAGGTAAATAGCGTTCTTATAAGTATTACGAAGAACAGCCTTCAAAATACCAGCGTAAATTTTTGCAGTCCGTTTCGATCGTAAACGTCCTTGCATCTGTATGATACTCATCAGCGATGCATCTAAATCTGACAAATGTAAATATGGATTAGAAGCAGTTTTGAGATCGATACTTTCGTAGGATTCTGCAGCACTTTGATAAGCTTCCACTTGATCTTCGCCTCCGCAACAACAAGGGCAGAACATTTTTGGTAATACTTGTTTATACCAGTTGGAACACCGTATGGGATGGGATTTGATAGAAGTCACAGAAGTTCCCATTTCTTGGGAGACCACTTCAGGACGACGGAGGTCGTTAGGTGGATTATTGTTATCATAATCATTTGGGGTTTGAAGAAAAGGCATTTCGTTCACAACACTGCTATCTATAACAATATTAGGATGTTTATATTCATCGTGCCTTTTGACGACTGGCGATTTATACACTTTTGTCCAGGAAAATCGGTCTTCAACGCATCTTAATGGCTTCGTTTTTGTCAGTTTCTTTGATCTTTTGATCCCTTTCTTAACTATGGGTTTATTCTTGTAGCAGCAGTCTTTGTATATTTCATCTGTACGAAAGGCCGAGTTTTTGTTGATTTCTTTTACTTCTTTCAGTTTATCTTGGAGGTTAAAGTTGGGATTCACGTTCTGTGTGTAAACTACAACCATTTTTGATAATTAATTAAAAACGAGATGTGTGGAACTATATTTTAAAGTTATATATATATACTAGTTTTTCGGGCAGTGTGCGGGCCGCAAGCGGCCCGCATCTATCTTGAGTCAGTACGAACTGTCATAAAAGCTCCTTATACAAAGAAAAAAAGTACAAAAAAACTCCTATAGAAGTATGAAATCCCATATAAACTCTAAATACAATAGAGATTCATACTGTAGCCACCAAACCAGATTTACCCTACCGCCATAAAAATGTGGTATGGTCAGAATTGTACCAAGGTTCTGAGTCACTTCGGTAAAGGAACCCCACCTGTAGGTGCTTTGGTTACCGCGGGCAGTTACCATAGAGACCAGTCGGAGATGTGGAAAATACCCTCAAGTCGGAGCTCGGCCTTCGGCCTCGGACAGTTACTCCAAATGTAGTCAAAACTCCCACAAAAACTCCTAAAACAGTCGGTAATGTTTAGTAAATTACTCCAAATACAGTATGAAGAATGAGAGGAGCATGTAAATTCGGAGCTCGGCCTTCGGCCTCGCAAGACACTTACACGGCTCGGCCTACGGCCTCGCCATGAGCTCGCCCTGCGGGCTCGCCCACCTTAAGCTCGGCCTTCGGCCTCGCGGGCCGAAAGTTCGGCCTTCGGCCTCACCAGAAGCTCGCCCTTCGGGCTCGCTATACCTTCATGTATGACAGTAACTCCAAATTCAGTCAAAAATTCCACAAAAACTCCAAATACAGTCGAAAATGTAAGGTAAAATACTCCAAATACAGTATGAAGAATGAGAGGAGCATGTCAATTCGGAGCTCGGCCTTCGGCCTCGCAAGACACTAATACAGCTCGGCCTACGGCCTCGCAAACCGCTCGCCCTACGGGCTCGCGTACCATACGCTCGGCCTTCGGCCTCGCGGGCCGAAAGTTCGGCCTTCGGCCTCACCAGAAGCTCGCCCTTCGGGCTCGCTATACCTTCACGTATGACAGGAATTCCAAATTCAGTCGAAAATCCCACATAAACTCCAAATACAGTCAAAAATATAAGGAAAATACTCCAAATGCAGAACGAAGAATGAGAGGAGCATTTTTGACAGGTGTCATTCGACTGCTCTCCCGATTCCCTATGACATTTGTTCAAACACCCCCTACCTATCTCTTACCGTTTTCGAGATATGTCATCCATCTTTACTTGGCAGGCGTCATTTTTATGATTTTCGATTTTTCTCATACTCACCTAAACCCCCCCTACATTTTCGCCATACATCATTTTAACTCTACTCTGCTCCTTCTAGGAGAACATTTATGTCAGTCAGTCAGTGAGTGGTAATCGAGCTTTATATATTATAATAACTAGTTTTTCGGGCAGTGTGCGGGCCGCAAGCGGCCCGCATTTATCGTTATGCAGTATTAAATTATATCAAAACACCTTATACATTTAAAAAAAAACATTTTAAAACTCCAAAATATATACGACGTCCCATACAAACTCCTAATACAATAAGGAACCATACTGTAGCCACCAAACCAGATTCACCCTACTGCCATAAAAAGAGGTACGGTCAGAATCGTACCAAGGTTCTGAGTCACTTCGGTGAAGGAACCCCACCTGTAGGTGCTTTGGTTACCGCGGGCAGTTACCATAGAGACCAGTCGGAGATGTGGAAAATACCCTCAAGTCGGAGCTCGGCCTTTGGCCTCGGACAGTTACTCCAAATGTAGTCAAATCTCCCACAAAAACTACTAAAACAGTCGGTAATTTATGGTAAAATACTCCAAATACAGTATGAAGAATGAGAGGAGCATGTCAATTCGGAGCTCGGCCTTCGGCCTCGCAAGACACTTACACGGCTCGGCCTACGGCCTCGCCATAAGCTCGCCCTGCGGGCTCGCACGTCTTAAGCTCGGCCTTCGGCCTCGCAGGCCGAAAGTTCGGCCTTCGGCCTCACCAGAAGCTCGCCCTTCGGGCTCGCTATACCTTTATGTATGACAGTAACTCCAAATTCAGTCGAAAATCCCACAAAAACTCCAAAAACAGTCGGTTTTGTAAGGTAAAATACTCCAAATGCAGTATGAAGAATGAGAGGAGCATGTCAATTCGGAGCTCGGCCTTCGGCCTCGCAAGACACTAATATGGCTCGGCCTTCGGCCTCGCAAGACACTAACACGGCTCGGCCTGCGGCCTCGCCATACGCTCGCCCTGCGGGCTCGCGAACCGTCCGCTCGGCCTTCGGCCTCGCGGGCCGAAAGTTCGGCCTTCGGCCTCACCAGAAGCTCGCCCTTCGGGCTCGCTATACCTTCTTGTATGACAGTAAATCCAAAATTAGTCGAAAATCCCATAAAAACTCCAAATACAGTCGAAAATG
Organism: Plagodis dolabraria; assembly: GCA_963854805.1. Lineage (NCBI taxonomy): Eukaryota > Metazoa > Arthropoda > Insecta > Lepidoptera > Geometridae > Plagodis > Plagodis dolabraria. Next base: position 11,908,154 of record OY978459.1, on the reverse strand, counting down.
TAAGAAAAATACTCCAAATGAAGAATGAAGAATGAGAGGAGCATTTTTGACAGGTGTCATTTGACTGCTGTCCCTATTCCCTATGACATTTGTTCAAACACTCCCTATCTATCTCTTACCGTTTTCGAGATACGTCATCCATCATTACTTGGCAGGCGTCATTTTTATGATTTTCGATTTTTCTCATACTCACCTAAACCCCCCCTACATTTTTGCCATACATCATTGTCGTCCTACTCGCCTCCTTCTAGGAGAACATTTATGTCAGTCAGTCAGTGGTAATCGAGCTTTATATATTATAACTAGTTTTTCGGGCAGTGTGCGGGCCGCAAGCGGCCCGCATCTATCTTGAGTCAGTACGAACTGTCATAAAAGCAACTTTTACATTTAAAAAAAAGTATGTTCAAAACTCCAATAGAAATATGAAATCCCATATAAACTCCGAATACAATAAAGACCCAAATTGTAGCCACCAAACCAGATTTACCCTACTGCCATAAAAAAGTGGTACGGTCAGAATCGTACCAGGGTTCTGAGTCACTTCGGTAAAGGAACCCCACTTGTGGGTGCTTTGGTTATCGCGGGCAGTTACCATGGAGACCAGTCGGGGATGTGGAATAATACTCTCAAGTCGGAGCTCGGCCTTCGTCCTCGGACAGTTACTCCAAATTTAGTCAAAACTCCCACAAAAACTTCTAAAACAGTCGGTAATCTATGGTAAAATACTCCAAATACAGTATGAAGAATGAGAGGAGCATGTAAATTCGGAGCTCGGCCTTCGGCCTCGCAAGACACTAATGCGGCTCGGCCTACGGCCTCGCCAAGCGCTCGCCCTACGGGCTCGCGCACCATACGCTCGGCCTTCGGCCTCGCGGTCCGAAGTTCGGCCTTCGGCCTCACCAGAAGTTCGGCCTTCGGCCTCACCAGAAGCTCGCCCTTCGGGCTCGCTATACACTGATGTAGGACTGAAACTCCAAATTCAGTCGAAAATCCCACAAAATCTCCAAATACAGTCGAAAATGTATGGTAAAATACTCCAAATGCAGTATGAAGAATGAGAGGAGCATCTGAGCAAACTAAAAAAAATTACAAAATAAAAAAAAATGACTGTTATAGGACAACAACTCCAAAAAAATCCCACAAAAACTCCAAATACAGTCGAAAGTGTAAGAAAAATACTCCAAATGAAGAATGAAGAATGAGAGGAGCATTTTTGACAGGTGTCATTCGACTGCTCTTCCGATTCCCTATGACATTTGGTCGAGCACCCCCTACCTATCTCTTACCGTTTTCGAGATATGTCATCCGTCTTTACTTGGCAGGCGTCATTTTAATGATTTTCGATTTTTCCCATACTCACCTAAACCCCCCCTACATTTCCGCCATACTTCATTTTAACCCTACTCTGCTCCTTCTGGGAGAACAATTATGTCAGTCAGTGAGTCAGTCAGTCAGTGAGTCAGTCAGTCAGTGTGTGGTAATCGAGCTTTATATATATAAATAACTAGATGGTAAGTGGTGTGCGGGCCGCGAGCGGCCCGCATCTATCTTGAGTCAGTACGAACTGTCATAAAAGCACCTTATACATATGAAAAAAAAAAAAAAATACTCCAATATAAGTATGAATTCCAATACAATCTCTTAATACAGTAGAGATTCATACTGTAGCCACCAAACCAGATTCACCCTACTGCCATAAAAAAGTGGTACGGTTAGAATCGTACCAAGGTTCTAAGTCACTTCGGTAAAGGAACCCCACTCGTAGGTGCTTTGGTTATCGCGGGCAGTTACCATGGAGACCAGTCGGAGATGTGGAAAATACTCTCAAGTCGGAGCTCAGCCTTCACCCTCGGACAGTTACTCCAAATGTAGTCAAAACTCCTAAAACAGTCGGTAATGTATGGTAAAACTCCAAATACAGTATGAAGAATGAGAGGAGCATGTAAATTCGGAGCTCGGCCTTCGGCCTCGCAAGACACTCACAAGGCTCGGCCTGCGGCCTCGCCAAGCGCTCGCCCTTCGGGCTCGCCCACCATACGCTCGGCCTTCGGCCTCGCGGGCCGAAAGTTCGGCCTTCGGCCTCACCAGAAGCTCGCCCTTCGGGCTCGCTATATCTTGATGTAGGACAAATACTCCAAATCCAGTCGAAAATCCCACAAAAACTCCAAAGACAGTCGAAAATGTTAGGTGAAATACTTCAAATGCAGTATGAAGAATGAGAGGAGCATGTCAATTCGGAGCTCGGCCTTCGGCCTCGCAAGACACTACTATGGCTCGGCCTTCGGCCTCGCAAGACACTAATACGGCTCGGCCTGCGGCCTCGCCCAGCGCTCGCCCTACGGGCTCGCGCACCATACGCTCGGCCTTCGGCCTCGCGGGCCGAAATTTCGGCCTTCGGCCTCACCAGAAGCTCGCCCTTCGGGCTCGCTATGCCTTTGTGTAAGACAGTAACTCCAAAATCACTCGAAAATCCCACAAAAACTCCAAATACAGTCGAATATGTAAGAAAAATACTCCAAATGCAGTATGAAGAATGAGAGGAGCACTTTTGACAGGTGTCATTTGACTGCTCTCCCTATTCCCTATGACATTTGTTCAAACACCCCCTATCTATCTCTTACCGTTTTCGAGATACGTCACCCATGTTTACTTGGCAGGCGTCATTTTTATGATTTTCGATTTTTCCCATACTCACCTAAACCCCCTCTACACTTTTCCCATACATCACTTTCTTCCTACTCGACTCCTTCTGGGAGAACAATTATGTCAGTCAGTCAGTCAGTGAGTCAGTCAGTCAGTCAGTGAGTGAGTCAGTCAGTGTATGGTAATCGAGCTTTATATAAAGAGATAACTAGTTTTTCGGGCAGTGTGCGGGCCGCAAGCGGCCCGCATCTATCTTGAGTCAGTACGAACTGTCATAAAAGCACCTTATACATTTGAAAAAAAAAAAAGAAATTACTCCAATATAAGTATGAATTCCAATACAATCTCTTAATACTGTAGAGATTCATACTGTAGCCACCAAACCAGATTCACCCTACTGCCATAAAAAAGTGGTACGGTCAGAATCGTACCAAGGTTCTGAGTCACTTCGGTAAAGGAACCCCACTCGTAGGTGCTTTGGTTATCGCGGGCAGTTACCATGGAGACCAGTCGGAGATGTGGAAAATACCCTCAGGTCGGAGCTCGGCCTTAGGCCTCGGACAGTTACTCCAAATGTAGTCAAAACTCCCACAAAAACTCCTAAAACAGTCGGTAATGTATGGTGAAATACTCCAAATACAGTATGAAGAATGAGAGGAGCATGTAAATTCGGAGCTCGGCCTTCGGCCTCGCAAGACACTTACACGGCTCGGCCTACGGCCTCGCCATGAGCTCGCCCTACGGGCTCGCCCACCTTAAGCTCGGCCTTCGGCCTCGCGGGCCGAAAGTTCGGCCTTCGGCCTCACCAGAAGCTCGCCCTTCGGGCTCGCTATACCTTCATGTATGACAGTAACTCCCAATTCAGTCGAAAATCCCACAAAAACTCCAAATACAGTCGAAAATTTAAGGTAAAATACTCCAAACACAGTATGAAGAATGAGAGGAGCAAGTCAATTCGGAGCTCGGCCTTCGGCCTCGCAAGACACTAATACGGCTCGGCCTGCGGCCTCGCCAAACGCTCGCCCTACGGGCTCGCGAACCGTCCGCTCGGCCTTCGGCCTCGCGGGCCGAAAGTTCGGCCTTCGGCCTCACCAGAAGCTCGCCCTTCGGGCTCGCTATACCTTCTTGTATGACAGTAACTCCAAAATCAGTCGAAAATCCCACAAAAACTCCAAATACAGTCGAAAATGTAAGGAAAATACTCCAAATGCAGTATGAAGAATGAGAGGAGCACTTTTGACAGGTGTCATTTGCCTGCTCTCCCTATCCCCTATGACATTTGTTCAAACACCCCCTATCTATCTCTTACCGTTTTCGAGATACGTCATCCATCTTTAATTGGCAGGCGTCATTTTTATGATTTTCGATTTTTCTCATACTCACCTAAACCCCCCCTACATTTTTGCCATACATCATTGTCGTCCTACTCGTCTCCTTCTAGGAGAACATTTATGTCAGTGAGTCAGTCAGTCAGTCAGTGGTAATCGAGCTTTATATATTATTAATTAACTAGTTTTTCGGGCAGTGTGCGGGCCGCAAGCGGCCCGCATCTATCTTGAGTCAGTACGAACTGTCATAAAAGCACCTTATACAATTCAAAAAATATTTAAAATTCCAAAAGATTTAACGTCCCATACAAACTCTTAATACAATAAGGTACCATACTGTAACCACCAAACCAAATTCACCCTACTGCCATAAAAAAGTGGTACGGTCAGAATCGTACCAAGGTTCTGAGTCACTTCGGTAAAGGAACCGCACTCGTAGGTGCTTTGTTTATCGCGGGCAGTTACAATGGAGACCAGTCGGAGATGTGGAAAATACTCTCAAGTCGGAGCTCGGCCTTCGGCCTCTGACAGTTACTCCAAATGTAGTCAAAACTCCCACAAAAACTCCTAAAACAGTCGGTAATCTATCGTAAAATACTCCAAATACAGTATGAAGAATGAGAGGAGCATGTGAATTCGGGGCTCGGCCTTCGGCCTCGCAAGACACTCACACGGCTCGGCCTGCGGCCTCGCCAAAAGCTCGCCCTGCGGGCTCGCCAACCATGCGCTCGGCCTTCGGCCTCGTGGGCCGAAAGTTCGGCCTTCGGCCTCACCAGAAGCTCGCCCTTCGGGCTCGCGATACACTGATGGGGGACAGTAACTCCAAATTCAGTCGAAAATCCCACAAAAACTCCAAATACAGTCGAAAATGTAAGGTAAAGTACTCCAAATGCAGTATGAAGAATGAGAGGAGCATGTCAATTCGGAGCTCGGCCTTCGGCCTCGCAAGACACTAATATGGCTCGGCCTTTGGCCTCGCAAGACACTAATACAGCTCGCCCTTCGGGCTCGCGCACCATCCGCTCGGCCTTCGGCCTCGCGGGCCGAAAGTTCGGCCTTCGGCCTCACCAGAAGCTCGCCCTTCGGGCTCGCTATACCTTCATCTATGACAGTAACTCCAAAATCAGTCGAAAATCCCACAAAAACTCCAAATACAGTCGAAAATGTATGAAAAATACTCCAAATGAAGTATGAAGCATGAGAGGATTACTTTTGACAGGTGTCATTCGATTGCTCTCCCTATTCCCTATGACATTTGTTCAAACACCCCCTACCTATCTCTTACCGTTTTCGAGATACGTCATCCATCTTTACTTGGCAGGCGTCATTTTGATGATTTTCGATTTTTCTCATACTCACCTAAACCCCCCGAACATTTCCGCCATACATCATTTTCACTCTACTCTGCTCCTTCTAGGAGAACATTTATGTCAGTGAGTCAGTGAGTGGTAATCGAGCTTTATATATTATAACTAGTTTTTCGGGCAGTGTGCGGGCCGCAAGCGGCCCGCATCTATCTTGAGTCAGTAAGAACTGTCATAAAAGCACCTTATTAACTTGAAAAAAAACATGTTCAAAACTCCAATAGAATTATGGATCACATATAAACTCTTAATACATTAAAGAACCAAATTGTAGCCACCAAACCAGATTTACCCTACTGCCATAAAAAAGTGGTACGGTCAGAATCGTACCAAGGTTCTGAGTCACTTCGGTAAAGGAACCCCACTTGTGGGTGCTTTGGTTATCGCGGGCAGTTGCCATGGAGACCAGTCGGGGATGTGGAAAAATACCCTCAAGTCGGAGCTCGGCCTTCGGCCTCGGACAGTTACTCCAAATTTAGTCAAAACTCCCACAAAAACTCCTAAAACAGTCGGTAATCTATCGTAAAATACTCCAAATACAGTATGAAGAATGAGAGGAGCATGTGAATTCGGGGCTCGGCCTTCGGCCTCGCAAGACACTCACACGGCTCGGCCTGCGGCCTCGCCAAAAGCTCGCCCTGCGGGCTCGCCAACCATGCGCTCGGCCTTCGGCCTCGCGGGCCGAAAGTTCGGCCTTCGGCCTCACCAGAAGCTCGCCCTTCGGGCTCGCTTTACCTTGATGTAGGACAGTTACTCCAAATTCAGTCGAAAATCCCACAAAAACTCTTAATACAGTCGAAAATAAAGGAAAAGTACTCCAAATGCAGTATGAAGTATGAGAGGAGCATGTCAGATCGGAGCTCGGCCTTCGGCCTCGCAAGACACTAATATGGCTCGGCCTTCGGCCTCGCTAGACACTAATACAGCTCGGCCTGCGGCCTCGCCAAGCGCTCGCCCTTCGGGCTCGCGCACCATCAGCTCGGCCTTCGGCCTCGCGGACCGAAAGTTCGGCCTTCGGCCTCACCAGAAGCTCGCCCTTCGGGCTCGCTATACCTTCATCAATGACAGTAACTCCAAAATCAGTCGAAAATCCCACAAAAACTCCAAATACAGTCGAAAATGTAAGGAAAATACTCCAAATGCAGTATGAAGAATGAGATGAGCACTTTTGACACATGTCATTTGACTGCTCTCCAGATTCCCTATGACATTTGTTCAAACACCCCCTATCTATCTCCTACCGTTTTCGAGATACGTCATACATCTTTACTTGGCAGGCGTCATTTTTATGATTTTCGATTTTTCTCATACTCACCTAAACCCCCCCTACATTTTTGCCATACATCATTTTAACTCTACTCTGCTCCTTCTAGGAGAACATTTATGTCAATGAGTCAGTCAGTCAGTCAGTCAGTCAGTGAGTGGTAATCGAGCTTTATATATTATGATAACTAGTTTTTCGGGCAGTGTGCGGGCCGCAAGCGGCCCGCATTTATCGTTATGCAGTATTAAATTATATCAAAACACCTTATACATTAAAAAAAATTTTCAAAAATCCAAAAGATATACGACGTCCCATACAAACTCCTAATACAATAAGGAACCATACTGTAACCACCAAACCAAATTCACCCTACCGCCATAAAAAAGTGGTACGGTCAGAGTTGTACCAAGAATCCGAGTCACTTCGGTAAAGGAACCCCACTCGTAGGTGCTTTGGTTATCACGGGCAGTTACCATGGAGACCAGTCGGAGATGTGGAAGATACTCTCAAGTCGGAGCTCGGCCTTCTGCCTCGGTCAGTTACTCCAAATGTAGTCAAAACTCCCACTAAACTCCTAAAACAGTCGATAATATATGGTTAAATACTCCAAATACAGAATGAAGAATGAGAGGAGCATGTAAATTCGGAGCTCGGCCTTCGGCCTCGCAAGACACTAACACGGCTCAGCCTGCGGCCTCGCCAAGCGCTCGCCCTTCGGGCTCGCGCACCATACGCTCGGCCTTCGGCCTCGCTGGCCGAAAGTTCGGCCTTCGGCCTCACCAGAAGCTCGCCCTTCGGGCTCGCTATACCTTTACGTATGACAGTGACTCCAAATTCAGTCGAAAATCCCACAAAAACTCCAAATACAGTCGGTTTTGTATGGTAAAATACTCCAAATACAGTATGAAGAATGAGAGGAGCATGTCAATTCGGAGCTCGGCCTTCGGCCTCGCAAGACACTAATACGGCTCGGCCTGCGGCCTCGCCATGCGCTCGCCCTACGGGCTCGCGCACCATACGCTCGGCCTACGGCCTCGCGGGCCGGAGTTTGGCCTTCGGCCTCACAAGAAGTTCGGCCTTCGGCCTCACCAGAAGCTCGCCCTTCGGGCTCGCTATACACTGATGTAGGACCTTAACTCCAAATTCAGTCGAAAATCCCACAAAAACCCCACATACAGTCGAAAATGTACGGTATAATACTCCAAATGCAGTATGAAGAATGAGAGGAGCATCTGAGCCTAAAAAAAAAATGACAGATTTCAAAATATTCCCTGTTATAGGACAAAAACTCCAAAAACAGTCGAAAATCCCACAAAAACTCCAAATACAGTCGAAAATGTAAGAAAAATACTCCAAATGAAGAATGAAGCATGAGAGGAGCATTTTTGACAGGTGTCATTCGACTGCTCCCCCGATCCCCTATGACATTTGGTCGAGCACCCCCTATCTATCTCTTACCGTTTTCGAGATATGTCATCCGTCTTTACTTGGCAGGCGTCATTTTTATGATTTTCGATTTTTCCCATACTCACCTAAACCCCCCCTACACTTTTCCCATACATCACTTTCTTCCTACTCGACTCCTTCTGGGAGAACAATTATGTCAGTCAGTCAGTCAGTGAGTCAGTCAGTCAGTCAGTGAGTGAGTCAGTCAGTGTATGGTAATCGAGCTTTATATAAAGAGAAAGAAGATGTACACTTTTAATTTTGTATTTTGGTCAAATGTTTGCTATGTTGTCATTAGCAGTTGACCAGTGATTTGATTGACACTATACGTTAAATTTATTGCAAGGAGGTTTAAGAACGAAGATAGTTCATTATATAAGTTCTGCCGCAGCGACTTTGATTGAGATGAAAACACCGCCCGAAACATTCTCGTCAACTTTGCACTGTCTACGGTCTGTAAGCCAGGATGTCTCGCTGAGGATATTGAAGATTCCTAATAATTTTATTTGTAAGCCCGAGGTTACTAGGTGTAAATAATTTACCATTCTACCTTTTTACGCTTGGGTCTTAGTATATAGGTTAAGGAGTAATTAAATAGAAAAAACAGGCAGTAAGTAACAGAGAAAAGTAATAAGTATATGGTGAGAAATGACGGAATAAAAAAACAAAATTGCATGAGTAATAATTTGCATTAGGAGAAAACGAAAACCCTATTAATATACTATAACCTACTAATATTTATAAATGCAAAACTTTTCAATTATGTGTGTGTTAAACTCATCTCAAAACCTGTACCTAATTTTCTTGCGAGTAGGCTACGGAATGTACTGCTAAGTACCTAAAACAATTCAAAACAATATGTTTTGGTTTACCATGAAAATAGTATAGAGAATATATAATAATAATAATAATTTATTTCAGTTATAACGTAATAAATTGAAAGTTCAGGTTCCTAACTAAGTTTAGTTTTAGAGTTTGACGTGATAACAAAAATTGTCTAAAATTAACAACTATGACGGTAGCCAATTTATATATGTATTTTAAGTATAAGAAAAAATATAAATTTGTACCCTACTCACATAGCTCTATGTCTATAATTTCATTCCACATATTACGACGCTAAAAGTTTTTATAGGCACCCTGGGTCAATGTTTTCAATATCATTGGGTCAGTGTTCTCCAAAAAATATGAAAATTCAGTTTAGTAGATAGTGATGCGTGCGATAAGGACGGATGGACAGACAGCGGAGTCTCTAGATACTAGATATATATATAGAGCAAAACGTAATAAGTATCTATTGACATATATTTAGTTTATATAATAAAATACCTGAAAAGAAAAAATATATAGAATAAGTTAAAATTTGACTTTTAGGGCGCGGGATGATTCAATTATAACTTCCACATTGCGATTTGCCCTGGAGAGGTTGACTCTCATAAATGACGCAAATTTCCTTCCATTTTGGGATTCAGTCTCTGGAGAGGTTGACCTTCATGCTGCCGTCAGGATTCTAGGGGTAAAAGTCTCAATAGACGTGAGCATCGGCTGAGAATGCATCACGTGAGATTTCGGTGGTGCGAGATGGAACTTGGGAGTGGGTCCGCGTTTAGTGCGCTCAATTATTCAAGATAGTTACCTTCCACACTGCGATTAGGTCCGTGGAGAGGTCTACCTTCATGCTGCCGTCAGGGTTTTTGGGGTGGAGGTCACCATGGACATGCTCGAAGGCGAACGGTGTGTGCATTAAGTACAAGTCGATGTATTCCAAGCCAAGGTCTTTGAACGAAGCGTCGAAGTATTCCGAGACTAGGTCGGGCCGGTTACCTGTAGGATAGAAGGGTAAAAACTGTATAAAAAGTTCGAATTATTGTTTAGTAGCTAACTACTTTATGGTTTAGCATGAAACGAAATTATCGTTTTATCCTGAAATCTGTCTACCATGCACTGACGTACATTTTATTCAAAGATCTCAACACCTATGTATTCCGTTTTTTTGTATATTAGCCGACTATAATTCGAATTTGAAAATATTCTGGTGGCTTGTTAGCCAGCCGAGATTAACACAAAAATAGATTTTCGAAGTGGGTGCCATGCAAGATAAAACCTTGAGGTATAAGGTATCATATATATCAATTGCCCAGAGGTCTACAAAGATAATTTTACACTCTTCAATAAATTAAGTCTGTTTTAGTTTTTTCATACACAAAGAACTGCATCCTATTATGATGAGATGAACAATTATTATTAAAAACATATATATATTATACTTATAATAAAATAACACAATTATTTATTGATCACTGCGATAACGACCTGTGTAGGTGCTCCCGTGCACTTAATTTCATTTAAAAAAAAGGAATCGGCCCCGTAATCGCGGGATACTAATTTTGGTATCGGTTTTTATTTTCATATACTTGTATGTCGTATATGGTTTATTATCTAATTTAATATTCGGTTTTGAATCAGTATGCTGTATATAATTTCTAAACATGTGTAAACTCATTCAGTAAACAGTCCAAATAGAAAATTTCCTCAAGATAAAAAGTTTGTTTCAGGTGTTCGGATTGTTTCGGAAATGTCTGACCGATTGAAGTTTTTAAATGGCAGCCCCATGTCCTGGGGGTTAACAATAGTGTAGGTATTCTGACTCATCAGTGCCCCAAGCAAATTCCTACCCGGTAATCCATTACTTACCGGACACCCTCTGGAAGTCTGGAACATGTACCTATATAAAGTTACATAAATACAAGTTTTCTAGTCCTACCTCCAGGCGGCAGTTTAGTGACCACGAACAGCTCCTTCCGCTTGGCCGCATCACCTGCAATCCATTTATTGAGGGCTCGCCCTAAGGCTGCTTCATTTTCGTACGCCCTCGCGGTGTCGAAATGTCGGTACCCAGCTGCCAAAGCCGATTCTACAGCTTTCTCTAGTACTTCATCGGACGCCTGAAATCGGTAGGTATATGTATAACGTTAACTCAGAGTACGTTACATAGGAATGTTTTCGATATAATAAGGCTTATAGGAAATAATGAAACTTTAGTAGCAACGTGTTCGAATAGTAAATTTATTTTTGTATTATTAAAAAGCAGAAGCGACATCTAACACTGAAAGTATTTACCTTGTGGAAATCGTTATCGTCCTGATTCATATAGATTTATTTATGTGTGTGCCTTTGCATAAGTTATTAAATACCTTTCAGAGACAGAAGTCGTTTCCGTTTTTATAAAAAAAATGAGTTTCACAATTTTTGTTTAGTTAACTGCTAACAAATACGATTTTCACCTATTCGTAGATTTTCTCTCACAATGCTGGTCACTAAACTCCTTACCTACTTCTACTATTCCGGACTCCTTACTGGTCACTCACCATCGACAAGACTTGCAATTATACCATGTCATCAAGGTATAGGCACATATACTTTTTTCAGTTAATTGTAAAGACCTTTTATAAGGTCTTTGATTAGTTGACTTACAAACTTATTAACAGATGTCGGCCAACTTGCAGGTACGAGTATAGGTAAGTACTCAACAAAACAAAAAGGAATCATTAAAATCAATTCATAATTGGGTTGATTACTGAAAGCTATTTCACAGATGGGGCTGTATGTTTGTTACCTAGCAGCAGTCTAGTTTACAAACTGAACTTGTTTTTTTTTCGTATTTTGATTATAAACAAGAATTTTCATAAATTTACTAATTATTGGAGTACACAATGTTTTGCCCCGGGCGGGAATTGTACCCGCGTCCTTCCGATTTCGCGCCGGATGCTTAAACCGCTCAGCTACCGGGGGGTCGGCTATGTTGCCGAAATTTCGTGCTCCAATTGTATTTCTTAGCTTCGCTTAGTTCGTGGTAGTGCTTGTAATCATAATATATAAAAAAAAAAGCATTTTCATGTTTTTCACTATATCTGGCATGTTATTGGCTAAACGAGGAGTTAACAACTAAATTACCTTCTGGTACAGAAAGCTGATCTAGTCGAAATGTTAAAAAACTTCTCTTTCAAACATGTTAACTATTTATACACAGTTTTAATGACTTTTTTTACCCTCCGAAAAATCGAGAGACCTTATTTTCGTTTTAATTATTTACGTCACATATATTTCTTACTCTATCATCTTCACTCCTGTCTTCATCTTTTACATATCTATAACTTTCTTTACACTATATATATATATTGTTTACAGTACATAAGTGCCAATTTTTTTATATATATAAAGATGCATATAATTTAATAGGAATAAAACACATAGGGTATGATATAATTATATATATATATATAGTAGTAGTATAGTATATATATATAGTATGTCACCATCGAGAAAATAACACTTTAAATTAAAGGTTTAAATCTCGTTGTATGTCACATATGCAGCAGTGCATCGTTTTATTGAATTTAAATTGGTTTTCGTAAATCACCACAATACCATACAAGAAATTAGGTCAAACACGTTCCTAAGTTTCGTTTTCGCCAACTACCATGGTGTGTAGATTTTTTTATGCCTGATAGGTTACCCTTTGACCACTATCTCACCTGATGGTAAGTGATGATGTGGTCGAAGATGTTGTTCAGGCTAATCTAGATTTTTTATTATTTATTAGGTTCCATATACCTACTCAAACAACTTAACAAGTCAGCCTATAAAACAACGTTTTCTTTGTACTCACGTCAAAATCTCCCGGTATTAAAAGAATGAAAATACCCACAACTTTATAAAAAAAATCTATTTGAGAAGTTTTTTAATTCACTACAACAAATATGAGGATATATAATTAATACTAATTTATGAGGATTTTAATGACTTGTCGTTAAGGATTACTCAGAAATTTGTAAACTCATATTTCTCGACATTCAAGTACGTCACAGAATAATAAAATAAAAAAACAAAAATTTCCCATCAGATTGACCGTTTACTAGTAAAAAATACTTCCGTCTGGGTCCAATTAATTTGACACTGGGCTTCCCCATTGGTGGAGTACCTAATCGCGAACAAACATACATAATATAATAATCTAATCGAGAACTTCATCTTTTTTTAAGTCAATTAATAAAGTTAAAATAGATTTCTATCTACATCTACACTAATGTTATAAAGAGGAAAAATTGGTATTTTTGTAACGAATAAATTTAAAAACTACTGGACCAATTTGAAAAATTCTTTCATCATTAGATTCCTACATTATCCCTGATGAACATAGGCTATTAAATGTTGTATTTTTTCAAATTTTTGTTAAATAGGTACTCGAGCGAAGATGGGCGGGCCGCTAGTGTAGAATATAGGAGAAACTATATGTAGATACGAATATAGTATGCTTACATTCAGGTGCCTTATAGCCAATGAAGTAATCGTGCAAGTACCTAATAAGCAAAATTACCAAAGGCAATATTTCTAAATATTATGATTACAAGCACTATCGCGTACTGTAACAGCCGGATCGTCCAATGCTGAACACAGCCTCCCTTATTTATGGAGGATTATGGGGGATATTTGCCATAATCCTCACGCTTGGCAGGCGTCTTGGGGATCGCAGTGTAAGTTGGCAGTTCTTTAGAAGGCGCTGCTGCCCACCTTCCTGTATTTTTTCCTTAGTAGCCTCTTACGACACCCACGGGATCGCGTGCTAAGCGAAAATCATATTTTACAAATTATTGGATTACGATTTCCGCCTTGTGCATAAAAAAAATTGTACTCCAATAATTTGTAAAATATGATTTTCGCTTGCACGCGATAGTGCTTGTAATCATAATATTTAGAAATATAGAAGGGTAGCGACATCATACCGGGAGTTAAGTGTTTGAAAAAACACTTAACTCCCGGTATGATTTGAAGCAGTGATGGCTCAGTGGCATTGGCTATGGACTGCCGCGCAGCAGGTCCATGGTTCGAATCCCGCCGCGGGCTTGAGCTTCACCGCATGGTGGAAGGGCTTTTTGCGAATGCCCGCCTGGCTAGCGACCACCCTCAAGTGGAAAATCTGTCGCCAAGCACCTAACGGTGTGTTCCGGCAGCAGTCCTTGAGAGCCAGTGAAATTGCAGGCACATGAGACTTAACAACTATGTCTCAAGGTGACGGGCGCAGTGCTATTCGTCACTTGAACAATGAACTGCATCTGTTATAGGCAGAGGTAACCGCTTAACATCAGGTGGACCTCGAGCTTGTTCCGTCACAATAACATAAAAAAAAAAAAAAAAAACACTTCTTTCGATCAGATGAAGTCTAGTATTCTGGTTTATGGCCGCGCACCGTCCCCTATGATGGTGTAATACAAAATTTCGGCTAGAAATTCCAAGGCCAAGTGGTCGAGTGGTATCCGGCGCGAAAACGGACGACGCGGGTTGGATTCCCACCTTGGGCAAAATTTTGTACTCCAATAATTTGTAAAATATTATCAAAGGCAACTTACTGGCATGGTTAAAATGCAGCTCTCACAAAAATATTCGATTGCAGATATGGCTTACTAATCTCCTTCACCTCACTTACCTAACTTGTAAACATAGATGCTTATCTCTTTTTTGCATACTTGTAAAAATTCTAATTTTTTAAATTATTTAACGAGTTTTAACACATATCAAACAAATTATTGAAGTACAAAATTTTGCCCAAGGCGGGAATCGAACCTGCGTCCTCCGATATCGCGTCGGATGCTTAATACCATGCAGCCACCTGGGACTTGGCATTTCTGCCGAAATTTTGTGCTCCTATTGTATTACTTTAACCGTCATAGGGGACGGTGCGTGGCCATCAACAAGACTACTAGACTTTATCTGATCGAAAGAAGTGTTTTTCAAACACTTAACTCTCGGTATGATCGCTACCCTTCTATATTTCTAAATATGATTGCAAGCACTATTGCGAACTAAGCGAAAATCATATCAAACAAATTATTGAAGTACAAAATCTTATGCCCAAGGCGGGAATCGAACCCGCGTCATCCGATATCGCGTCGGATGTTTAATACCATCTCAGCCACCTGGGACTTGGCATTTCTGCCGAAATTTTGTGCTTCAATAGTATTACTTTAACCGTCATAGGGGACGGTGCAGGTGAAGAGTTTTAACACAGTTTAGTTAGCCTATTCAATTCTACCTATAACTTTTTGCTAGTTCACCTAAGAGGTATTTTTTATCTGCAACGCACCTTGACAGAATATTACGTCAATCGGCTAAATTGTACTTACGTAATAAAATATTCTTGAAACATTGTTTTTTAGATGTACCATTACAACTAGTAATTACGTGATTAAAATGGACAGATATTTATTAAACTTGTACCTCTATTAATGACTGAAGAGCGAGTGATAGCAAATACTTCAGTGGATTCTTACGGCAGCGATCCAAAGCTCGCGAAACTTGTCTGCGAACCCACCTGCCGTGCTTCTACATCAAGAGGACTATCATCTCTCTCCAGCGGAGACCGCGATGACTATGAATACTCCTACTGCAGCGAAGTATGCTCCTGTGACTCATTACCCAATGTCCCCGAAAGACCATGTTCCATTGCTGATTCTACGACAATACTCCGCAAGTCGAAATGGAGAACTTTCAAAAAGTTCATAAAAAGTAGAATTTTAAGTAGTACATCGAAAAAAGAAGTGAGAGAAAGAATGAAACAATCAAATAAAGTCTCTCAGAAAGGTGAAGAAAATAATGAGGGCTTACCAAATAAATTACACAAAAGCCCATTCAATTAACATACGTTTATGCTTCTCACGAGTTCATTCATCTACCCAGAGTAGGTACAGAATGCCTCTATCAAGATAAGTTATTACATTTATGACACAAACACAAGAGAGATATCAATAATATGATTGAATAATTTATGTAATACTCACTTGCCAAGTTCCAAATCCAATACGAGGCATCCGATCACCTCCTTCCAAGACGTAATATTCCGGGATAGACATTTTAATAAATTGTTAAAATTATTTTGTTATTTTCCTTGTTAGTGTATACAGTTTCACGATTGCAATAACAATGCGAGAGAGCGGTGTGTAGCTCAGGTTTGGTGTCCACAGCAGCCTTGGCGCTAATGCTGTTGTAGCGTGTAGGTAGGTTGTATGTAGTTAGGTACCGGTTTGCCGGTCTCACGAAGTTGATTAACTGTACTGTAGAATATGTTTAGGAATTATCGTCAGTGTTTTATTTACGTTGCTGTTTTGGAACATTGAGTTCGATGCAGCTGATTAATATGACATAACAATATGTAATGGTCGAAAAAATAAGCACGTATCTGACATAAAGTTTACCGGTCATTTTCGAACTTACTTTTTTGTTTATTTTCTCGGTAACCGTTGCTTTAGTAGATGTAAAGACGCGACAAGCTATAGAAAGGAGTTGGAGAATGGTCGATGTTTTTTGCGTCTTTCAGCATAAAGGGTAGGGTATTTTACGAATGTCTGCCAAGTGCTACTACTCCCATAAAGAAATTACTGTCGTGGAGCACCTATAACCGTGTGTTCCGGCAGTTCTTTGAAAGTCAGTGTCCATTCTAGGATGAGCCATCTTCGACAACAACATCACCTACGTTAAGGTGAGATTGCGATCAAAGGTTAGCCTTTCTGCAAAAAAAACTCTTGAATTTCTTGTCCCTCGTCTTGTTGTATAAACTAGCTTGTTGTAAGGAAAAAACTACTGTTCGTGATAAGATCGCCTAATGGTACTTCACATTTTACTTTTAGCATAGTACACATATGATTAATATTTTGTTTTATATCTAGTGATGGTATAAACAATAAAGAATTATATATCTATTTATCTTATCTACTTTATCAGATAAACAATACTATACGATTTCAAAAATCAGTTAATAGAAATTTGCATATTTTATTCATATTCTCTTGAATACGGATACTTGAATAGTATCTAATACGGTAAAGAGCCTAAAATATTACTAAATTTAAAAAAGTTGGTACTTACCCAAGCGGCTATGCCTTATCAAACCAAAGTGTTATAGATATCTTGAAGGCAAAATCAGAAATTGTAGCCAATGTCTTGAAAATAATTATTAGTGTGTTCTCTACTAGTACTAGAAATTCACTAAGAGAAAGTTTAGTAAAAGTGGGCAACCTTTCCGCGGATTAATCGAATCTTATCTTATCTAAGAGGAACTTAATACTATATATAAAACTGTATAAAGTAAACTTAAGTCACGGTATAATATTACCGTGCTTAAGTCATTCTTAGGATTAAATAGTAGGTATCGGAAAGTTTTTTAGGCTAACTTCGAGATATCTTGTACCTATGCTTGGTTGGTAAAAACCGACTTTAGCCTGAGGACATAAATATGATTTTATCACTATTCTCGATTTCTCTACTTGGGAACGTTCCTACCCCTCAGTATACTAACCCAGAAATGTCGCATTTATAACGGTACCTATCAAAAAGCCCTTTCAAATTCCCAACCAACCGCATAGTTTTGTCAACTATACAAAACGAGTTCATTTATAACAGATAATATCATTGCGGTAGATCTAAAAGGAAAGCTACAGTTCTAAATACTCGTAAGTGGCCAATGATCTTTACATTTTGTTCGGAAGTGGCCACATAACCGCATTTCTTTTGAAAGCGAGCCCTTTTGTAAAAGTTTGCACAACAATAAAACGATGTGGTACTCGAATCGGCTTTGTATTGTTGTTAAATAAACCTCATTATCTAATCTGTCAACGACGCCTAAATTGAGGACAAATATCTAGTAAAATGCAACAGTAGATAATGGGTGCATTTATGCCACACATTAGCTGAGAGACAGTTTACGAGTTTGACATAAAAATACTAAAATAGTTACGTGTATGTATGTGTTACATTACAAGGGTCATTAATATCGATGAAGCAGTGGATTTGTTTCCAATTCTAGTGCAGTGGGTGGACGGGGAAACTTGAATTCCCCGTCCACCCACCAGTGGGAAAGTCCAGTGGGTGGACGGGGCATCGCCCATATTTTGGTCCTCGAAGGCGTTATTTTGAATTCGGAGCGAAGCGAAAGATTCTAAACTAGAAATTAAGCATAGCGAGGTATTTATATGCCACCGTCCGAGGACAAAGGTATAATGGAATGATACCATCTATTTTTATCACTGCCTAAGAGGAAAATAAGAACTCAAAACTCATAGTTATAGACAAATTATATATCTTATTATTTCTTTAAATATTTTACGTAACTAAGCTAAGTATCTATAAGAAGCACGAAAGCGGACCAATAGAACAGAGAAAAATTGTTCGACTTCGGTACCATGATAGTTCAAAGTACCTATTATCAAAATATTGTGCGCAATACGACTTCGACAAGTTATTTCACTCTTTTGAGTGTTGAAGTCGGTCCCATTTTTTGTTTACAAATTTTTACTCGTTTTAGTGACTCTTGCTACTTACGGGATCGATTGTTATTCATTGTCAACGACTACATCATCAAGATAGGAATATATTTTTCAGTTATTGGAGTGTAACTCAAAATCGGCTTGATCGATTTTGATGATATTCAAATGAGACCAAACGACAAGCACCAGCTTTCAAATAAAAAAGGAATTATCAAAATCGGTTCACCCAGTCAAATGTTCTGCCGTAACAAAAATGAAAAAAAAATACAAATAAATTGAGAACCTCCACCTTTTTTAAATCGGTTAAAAAACGCATCAAAAGTAAGTATTGTTTGCGTGCATGTGTTTACCCAGGTTTTTAGATAAGTTCCTTTAGTAAAGAATTTAAACACGTTCTATATTCCAAGGCTCTTTATAAATATTCTGTCAAGCTGCTTCTGAGGTGAGAGGTAAGTAATAATAATCACACACATGCAAACATTGCCATTTACAATATTAGTTATACTCCTTGAAAACGATGCATTAATAAGGAGTTAATTTGTACTGGTAGTTACAATGACTTAGTTAAATAAACGATTAAACTATGAAAAATATTAACGCTATTTACAAAATTTCTGATGATTACTTTAGGATAACGATTTTTGATTCTCCGTGTATCTCATATCGATTTCCTGAGGCATTATTATATTCCTATAACAAAGTATAGTCGTGGACAATCGATCCCGTAAGTAGCAAGGATCACTAACGTGTGTGAAAAAAAGCCATCATAGTTCAAAATTACCTATTATCACAATATTGTGCGCATAGTACCGACTTCGATAAGTTATTTGACACTTTTGAGTGTTGAAGTCGTTCCAATTTTTGGTTAAAATATTTTTTGTAGTTCTAGAATTTGGCGGAAGAAAACGCAAGCATAGAAGTTGTGGACACTATAGAAAATGTGGTATTAATTTTATTATTAACTGATATTATATTCAATAAACGGTAATCTATAATCTTTGATCAAGAGCCCTGTTTAAAGACCACAAAATAAATTAAAATATTAATTGATTCTTCCACGGTAATATCATATTACATAATCATTTATCCTCAAAGCCGCAACACAATATAACTTACAAATTAATTTTCCCACATACCCTTAAAGTAATAACATCCTTTTGTGAGCAAACAGTATCTTTTTACAAGAGGAACGTATGAATGAGCCGACGTCACAACACTCGTAAGCCCATTGGTGCGTGTTCCCCATTGATTGCGGTAACTGATAACATCTCAAGGGATGAAATCAGCACTCGTATCATGGGCGTGGTTGAACTCGGACCCACCCATATGATAACCAATAGTTGAAAAACTGGGGTTTATATTTTGGGAAGATAAGTTTGTTTGTTATTGTAAACATGGACGCGTCACCGATACAGTCGGGTTCAAAGTGCGGTGGCTCGGACTTCAGCATCGAGAGGATATTGGGAGACAGGAAGGATAGCCGTGAAGAAAATGTGGATGTTCCCGAGTGGCTGTGCTGCACACGCTACCGCCCGCCGCGGTTACCACGTTAGCAATTTTTCTTTTTACCTTCTTTGTTTAAAATCAAATAATTCTGACTCGTAACTCATCGTTGAATATTTTTCGTTGTAATCACTTTCATTATTTCACAAAACATACTTGAAACTTTGTTGTTATTCGTGGTGTGAGTCGCGGTTGCCAATAATATAATCGTAGGTTTGAATTGCGTTGAGCTTCGCAGCGTCAGAAAGCACTTTTTACGAATATATACGTGGACAGCATCCTCAAGTTGAAAAATACACGAAGTCGCCAAGCACCTAACTTCGTGTTCCGGCAACTATTTTTGAAGCCAGTGGCTATTCTCGGGATAGCTTGCTAATGACTTCATCTCAGCAACAGGTGATAGATACGGTCTATTCGCCGCTTCTTTGCATCTTTCGCATTGTTACTAGCCATCCATACAAACTGGATTTTTACATGCTCTTGAAATCCTGTACTTTTCATCGCCAAATTTACTCATCTTGAAGATTAAAGTCGAAATTTGTCGTCCTTATTCTCCTAATGTCGAAGACAAAAATATTTTATTCGAGACAAACATGTTGTCACCTGCGGATGTCGATACATACCTATGTGCTTATTCCTGGAAGGGCAGGGAGAGATGTCTAAGCACCCACGTTTGACATTTGGTGCTAAAAAATAGGGATTGAGCCGTTCCACTGAAAATTCCTATCCGGTATAACTTGTCTGACCCGGGGATCGAGCCCAAGAACTCGAGATACTAAAGCGGCGTTTTTACACAATGCCTCGCATTGTGATCAGCAATATAATAACAAAAACCTCGTTACTGTAAACAAATTGAAATACACTTTATCCAACCTCGTGACCTCCACTCGCTTGATTAACACTTCCTACCTTCGTTTTTGCGTCAGGTGCTACAACCGTGTGCCGATCCCGTCGAGCCGGCCGCCACGCGCGAGTGCCCTTCACGGCGGCGCAGGCATCGGCGCTCGAAGCCGCGTACGCGAGGGCACCGTATCTCGCGCCGCCCGCACTCAAGGCCCTCGCTGCAGCTTTGCAGCTCAGAGATGACAGGGTTAGTATCCTTAGATTATATTAATCCCTGTGATTAGAGATGAGGATGTGGTGACTGAATGACATATGGTTTACCAATACCAGTATTGCTGGGGAGCCTTATTGTATAGAATGGTCATAGAGATTAAGTTCATTTTGAACATTCAAACTTTTTCAATGCAAACTTTGAGTACCTACATTACCCAGGTACATTTGCTTACATTTTCGTTCGTTCTTGAAGCCTTAAATTCTTACTCAATTCCACCTAACATATTTTTTTTACCATTTCATTCTGGAGTTCAAATGTCAGAACGAAGTTTATTTGCATTACCATCTTATATAGTTAGATAATAGCAGCTGATACTTACATAAGTATATGAGTATCTACGCTAGATGCACATCTATAGGTATGCTTGCATATAATAAGAGGAAATTATAAGAATCGTGTGACGTTTTACTGCATAGGCATCCATTAGTGGCTATCGCCCAGCTATTGTGGAACCTTCCCGATAACCTCATCTGTTAATGGTAGATAGTCTCCCAGTATGTCGTGATACAAGGCATTTTTATTCTTCATAAAGCTACACTTTTTAAGTTTACTAAATAGTGAGATAGGCGGGCTATACGACGGGTGGCAGCCGCATTGTCATTAGCTGTCTATATGACAATTCGGCTAGGCTGAAGGTGAGTAAAAATCGACCGTGCAAATGTTCGGCTATAGCATAGAACATATAATAATACTACTATAGTCTTCTGCTGGTGGGAACCGATGCATCCGAAATAAAGGAAATGCTGGATTTCGGTACTGAATGATTCTGCTAGACTTGTACGGTTATCATTTATGTATATAGCTAAAAATTCAGGTTTTTATTCAATTTAATTTTCAATTGAATTTTATGCAATGCAACCAAACATGCAAGCAAAGTTAAACATTTCCAATGCCAGGCCAGTACACAGCGGGACTGTTCTAGTCGACAGTTTGATGCAATATGAAAGTAACCTTACCCACCTGATATTCTTATCGATGTTGTAAATGAAGATGATTTGATTTTTTAATAGTACCTAGCCGTATGGCTTTATCACCCAAAAGCCCGCATTAGTTACTCTTTTTGATACATATTCAGTTTTTAGAGCCATAAAATATTGACACACTACAGTTTTCTTATAGATTATTTTTACTATTGGTTTTAGACATTCTATGGTTCTGGTTTTAGTTACTAATACGCATAAAGTAAAAATAAAGTAATTACCTGCCTATGAACCTAAGTACCTGCCTATGAACCTAGTTTATCTTATTCCGGATGGAAATATTTATTTTTTTCATTTAATACAATTCTCTATTCTAATCTTATATTATTATACCTACATTGCTACAAGGTACATGGCTGCCAAAAATAATGTAAGAAACAGTAATTATTACCAATGTATACTTAAACTGGCTGAAACCCACCAATCCATAGGCTCCCGAACTAGTTAAAAAGTGTTTTTTGAGTGCCAGTGGCTTCTCCCGTCTAGATTATTTTCAAATTTTATGCTTACAAAATAAATTTAGCAAATATATTATACGATATAATATGCATAAAATTCGTGTTCCAAAAGCTATATATATATACACCTATATATATAGCGTGGAATATATATATAACATAATTTTATATTTCCACGCTCGATATAATATGCATAAAATTCGTATATACAGGGTGTCCCAGAACTCAACGTCAAGCGGGCACGAGGTGTGAGGGGGGTTCACACCAGTCCCGGAAATAATAAAAAAAATCCCTATTGGATATTTAAATTTTAACTGACAAATTTATAAAAATTCGGAAAATCAATACCTTTAACCATATTTGTTGGTACTGTGACCACAAATTACACAATTTTACGGTGATTTTTTCACTAACGTGGTCCTTAATAAACGTACTAAGAAATTGCAGTCACAAATCAAGCATAAAATATTGCTAGGTTTGTTAAAATTTGCATATTTTCCTTGACTTGCAATTGAAAAAATAATATCGCCGAACTTTGACACTTCATAAAAAAAAAAACTATAGGACTACCCTCGGCAAGTTACTTCAAAAGATGGCCCATTTAGCTAAGATTTTGGAATAGTATAGCACTACCTACTTTTCTAGCTACACCAGCTGTTAGATTTTTCTAAATATCACCTTATTCAAAATCAAAAACTTTAGTCAATACTTTACTTCAGTACAATGCGTGTTTGTAAATTCGGCTAGTTATTTAAGGTTAATTAAGAGATCGTTCTTGAAAAGGTGCAGAGCCTGCATTCGTGAAGGTGGACAACAATTTGAACAAGACGATTTTTATGCATATTGTATCGAGCGTGGAAATATAAAATATATTAAATTTCTCGAGTAACATGTAGGCAAAATCAGATAATTAAAGTTTAGGTTTCGCTGGCCTACTTTTGACTTTGAAGGCATTATTTCTTGATTATCGCTGAAATAAGTAAGTACCTGGTACATATTGGTGTAGTCATTAGAGTACATTATCGTCCCGGTAATTTCTTTAGGGCAATTAACATACTTCAAAAGTTTCATACTATTGAAACGTGAGATAACATTCACCAGTAAATCGTTTGTGAGTTTTTTAATTACATAATTGCCCATTGTTAGGTATGTGCTCTTCGAATGTAATTTTACACGTTAAATTAACTTTTTATTTAAATTATTTTCAGATTAAAATTTGGTTCCAAAACCGTCGAGCCCGAGAGAGGAGAGAGAAAAGTGCCACCATCGCACCGCCTCAAGGAGTACCTCTAACGCCAACAACTTTAGTCAGTGGATTTTCTCCTAACACCTGGATATCACAATTTAACATCACTCAAGGTGCTCAACCTTTCATAAACGCACAAAGATTTGATAGGCCCGTGAATTTTTCACAGGGCATAAGAAATAATAGTGATAATGTACTAAATATGAATAGATTGGAGACCCCTCAGAATTATACAGAAATATCTGATGATCACAGCTCTATATCAAGTTTTAATTCTCGAGAAGACGATGAAGATACGCCTTTAGACATTGAAACCATTGAAGATTGAACATTTATTTGTAATATTTAAAATTGTGTTTATATACCTACTACTAAGTTTTTATCTGATCTTCGTCTAAGTCTAATCTTGGGTGGGAAAGCTCGGGAAACTGTGATGCTAAGTCAATGTATGGTTAATAATTTAACTAAAGTGGGTCAGAGAAAGGGCTCTCTCTGTGATATAGATAGTCACTTTGAATTTATAATATCGATTTAATTTTAAATAAAATTATATTAAATAATAACATAGGTGTTTTTTTTATGATGCATTCGTTATAACTCCTACATAACTGCAACAAAGTGTGCATAACTGAACCCTCTAGAGCCTAAACTATCACAACAGATATTTCACACCAAATATGATTTTAACCTGGACCGAATATTCATATCTCCTCCCGAGGAAGAAAGATACGAATCTTTTAAAAACCCATTTTTGGTTCAATAGAATCTTTCTTCTAACCATGTCATAGAGTAAAGACGTGCCAAGCATTTAGAAAACTATTACCTCATGGTTGTTTTTATTTAACACTAAATTATTATTATGTTCCTTGTTGTATGTGTAAACTAAGGAACTGTCAAAGTACAGTAGTACAAATCCTGTAAACAAACATACATATTGCAAAGTCAAACATATATGAGTACAAAGGCCTAACGAAACGACTGGAATTTCGAGTCGTTCAGCGAAAAGTAGGTACGTTTTTGGACGTTAAAGGAATTAGACTTATTAATAAATTATAATTATTAATAAGACGTCTGGACACTCCGGTAATAGTGGGTACGCATTCAAAGAGAAAGTTACTAATGCGTCTCATCCGAATTTGTAAAACAAATGTTTAATAATAAATTATAATAAAAAAGAATTACCTACTACTGAGCGCTTCCATGCTTCGGATGGCATCTTGAGCCGTCGGGTTCGGTTGAGAATTCTTTAGAATGGCAGTTCGTTATAGCGTGGTGCAAGAGCATTTTGCGAAGGCTCGCCTGGCTAACTACCACCCTCGAGTAGAAAATTATTCGCCAAGAACCTAAAAATGCGTTCTGGCAGCTGACCTTGAGAGCCAACATTTTAGGTTAGCCTAAACAACATATTCGACCACATTATCACTTACCCTCTGGTGAGATAGAGGAAGAAGAATAACCGTTCAGACAACAAAAAAAAAGAATTGAATATTTATATCAAATTAGCTGTCGAGCCGATAGCATATTCCATTAAAAACCTGTAAGTATACATATTTTCGTCAAAATACTGAGGTAGGTGTTGTGGGTTAGTGTGGTTAGGTACACATCAAAATTGAATAAAATTGTAATTACTATAATACATCTTTCTTAACCCAAAGATGTTATCAGTTACCGCTCTGCTAGATTACCTTTAAATAAGGATACACGCCTCAATGCATCTAACTGCCTACAGCTATTGTGTTTGTCCCTTTCATTGTCTTGTTTACCGTAGCCGGTTCATACCAGATGAATGTCATATCAGTTTACTAATGCGAGTAAACTATTGTGACCCATCCATATAAATAAAGTCAATATTTGTTTTGATTATGAATAGCGATATTTGTAAGTATTTTACTCGTAATGTGTCGGTTATTTGATAGAACATAACCTCATCTTTGTATAAGTACATAATCTATAAAATTTGTCCCTGATTATATGTATTTTCTTTTAAAAGCTAATTAGCTTTTTTTTTTTTTATGCTTTATAGGTTAGCCTTTGACCACTATCTCACCTGATGGTAAGTGATGATGTGGTCGAAGATGTTGTTCAGGCTAACCTAGAATTACTGGCTCTCAAGGACAGCTGCCGGAACACACCGTAAGGTGCTTGGCGACAGATTTTCAACTTGAGGGTGGTAGCTAGCCAGGCGGGCATTCGCAAAGTGCCCTACCACCATGCTGTAACGACTGTCATCCTAAGACAACAACCGAGACCGACGGCTTAACGTGCCCTGCGAAACACGGAAGCGCTCAGTAGTAATGTCACCAGCGGTCACCCATCCAACTCATGACCGCGGCGGACGTTGCTTAACTTTGCTGATCGATTCAGAGTGGTTAAGCAAACTTCGCTACGAGCGCTTCAAAATTCTATTTTAATTTTTTTCATATAAACAAGATTCGAATTTTACTTAACAGTAATATAACAAATTACCGTACCTACACAAAAATATTTTTTATGTGCGTACCATAAGTGTTCAGTAAGAGAAATATTTTGTTCGTCAGTGATACGTATTTTTATTTTCTATAATATAAGTACTTATAGTTATTAAGATAGTGGATTTAATTTTACAAATTTATTACATATAGTTACATATTTAGTTTATTTGAGATCTGCATGTACAACCTATGCGGTATTTTGCAATAAATGATATGATTTGAATACTATAAGTAGATATAACCCCAAGGGTAGGAATTCAGAAAGCATATTACTATAAGTCCTTTGGTAGAGATTTTTTGGATAGGTATTACGTTTTCGTGCATATGTCAGTATGTAGTTTTGTTTATTTGATTATGTGAATTATTAATTACAGAGGTAAATAATGATTTTAAACCACCCCCACTCAGAAAGAGTCTCATCGCGCGTTCAAAAACGTGTTATAAAGTTCGTCACTTCTCCCTTATAAATGTACGGCGGGAAAAGTTATATGGAATTTCATTCCTCCCCTCTGAGGCAGTGAAGGAATGTTGTATGAAAATCCATGCCTGCCCTGCTAGCGCTCTTTTGTTTTTTTAGCTGCTTACAAAAAAAAATACCATCGTCAAATTTCAAAAAGGTTTTACCTATATCAAATAATTAGAAAAAGAGGTGAGATTTTTTTACGTACTCGATATTCAATGGAAGGAGGTTGGCAACCTTCCTCTGCACTACGAAAAAAACGCGCTGCAATTTGTTTTGTTAAATTTGGTTTCTTACAATACGATTTTAACTAAGTACATATTTCAATCAAATTTCTAAAATGTCATATAATAGTAGAAGTGACGATTCTATAATGGTGACGCCACCAGAAATAAAAATACAGCTTCAGGACTTACTTCAAAAAGGGTTTTTTATGAAATAATTAGAAAAAAGAGATGGGATTTTTTCGTACTCGATTTTCAATGAAAGGAGGTTGGCAACCTTTCTCTGCACTACGAAAAAAAACGCAAATAACAAAATTTAACAAAACAAATAAATTGCCATTTGTTTTGTTAAATTTTGTTTTTTACTAAATTGATAATTTAACAGCACGCTTTTAAATATTCCAAACAATTTCCAAAATGTCATCTGATAGTGAAAGTGACAATATTATAACAACAGCGCCACCATAAATGAAAAATACAGCTCAAGAAGTCATAAAGAACTTACTTCCGGAGAAGTCTCGGGACATATACGAGAAAGCTTATAGGTACATAATGATTTTATGTTCCTCGTAGGTGTAGTATAAAGCACAATGTATAATTCGGGAAAAAGTTCTATTTCTGTTTTCGAGTTTCCTTTAAAATATAGGTACTCTCGGACAGAATTAGGTCGTTTTCTGCCCTTGATGTACAATATACTATTATTGCTGTACATTTTATTTTACATACATAGTACGTAATTCAGATTCGTCACAATAAGCATGTCTTTTGAATTGCTGCAAATATTAAGACAAGCCAAACAAATCAATGGAAGTGCCTCGTTCGTATATACACAGGCGCAATATATACAATTGAAAACACACACCGTATATGTACTTAATTATATAGGTATATTTTATCTGTAGATTTTATAATTGATGAGCAGTAAACTTAAATTCCACCATAAGGATCTATGTTTGAATAATTAAATAACTAAAGATTTGTACTCTAGTAAGTGTACAGTTAGTAATTTTAGTTATTATTAATTACTAGCTTTCGACCACAATCTCACGTAGAATCCATCAGGAAAGCTGCGGAACACCGTTAGGCGCCACATTTCTAGTTGAGGGTGGTCTCTTTTTGAATAATTAAATAACTTAAGATTATGTGTATGTATATATATGTGTATATATATTACTTACTGGTTTAGTTATTACTAATTACTAGCCTTTGGCCACATTATCACGTAGAGTCTATCAAAGGAAAGCTGCAGAACACCGTTAGGCGCCACATTTCTGGTTGAGGGTGATCTCTTTGAAAAACGAAATAACTAAACAAGATTTTGTACACTTACTGTTTTAGTTATTACTAATTACTAGCCTTTGACCACAAGCTCACGCAGAATCCAACAGGATAGCTGCGGAACACCATTAACCGCCATATAGATGAGGGTGGTATCTAGCCAGGTAACCATTTGTATAATTTCCCACCTTGGTAGGTAGGAAATTATACAAATGGTTACCTGGCTAGACATATGGTGAAGAGGGCTAGAATATAATGTAGTCCATATGCTGCCCTGAACCCGCCCCGCCGCGCCGCCCGCCGCTGTATTAGACCCACGGACTCACCGCGTCACTGTCACATTAATGTCCCAATGATGAATACAAAAATATATAAATACCTACCTTCAAAGATTATGTACATTGCAACATATATCTAAATGAGTAAATTTCACAGAACATAATGACAGAATAATAATAAAGTATACATTTATTGACTTATTACAAAATAAATATATGTATAGAATAATAATAAAAATAAATGACAGCATACGGCAAAAGGGTTATGCCCGTGGGTTATGCTCAGCATTGCAGCGCCATCATTCACTTACATGAGCGTGTGCTGCGTTGTTTTTCAACATGACCGTACTCGGGCGGTAGTTTGCCTTATAAAAAATTTGAATACTTGTTATTCCGATTTACTATGCGGTTCCCGAGGGAGTTAACAACTAATTCCACCCATGCTAGCACCTAGCGGCCTATATCACTAAGTTGGATATACGAGTGTATTTATGTATAATAAAGTATAGTATATGATTTCTATAACCAATGTTGAGACTCAAGTTCACGAGATTGCGTGTGACCTTTTTGGCCATAAGGTCCTCCGTGTGAGTATTATGTGATAGTTGTAGTACAATTCTCATAAATTAACATATAATTAATTAACACATTAAAATGCATTCCTCATCAGGTTTGATATGTAATATATAAAAAATAATGAGAGTAGAAAATAACTCAATTTGATGAAAGTCGGTAATAAGATTTAAGGGACTAAGCTAAGAGTTACCAAATAAGTAGGTATTTTCATCTCAATATACTGAAAAGCATACATATTCTATAATCATTATAAAAGTTATATATATAAAAGTACCTAATTCATCGTAATTAATAGCAATTGACCTGAATTTAATTACATTTGCTACATTAAGATTAAATAAGTATTTTCTAACGTTTATTTTGTCTATATAGCCCGCAATATCGTGATAACAAATGCTTTATAATCAGTGTTGGATTTCGTATTATAATTATACTATTTGTACCACTCAGAGAAATGAATTTTGTCAGAGTTGTACCATTACTTCATAGTGTAGAATGTTGTATTGTATATTAATTTCACTATACATACAGTAATACTACTACGATAGAACATATAATAATACTAACTATACGACGCGAAAATACCATAATTTTATATTTAGGTTGACCGACTTGTATTATTGGTGAGCCCTAATTACTTTTTGATGATTATATCGAGCCAATAAAAACCCAATAAAGCCGAAATTTTTTGGAAAATCACTTTGAAAGCTCACTACATCACACACTCGATATACGATATTAAAAAAAAGTGAAACGTCAAACGTGGAATAATTTTGGACGAATAGTATAATTTTATTTTCATCCCACCATCTCGGAAAGAGTATTTTTAATCTTCAATATCTGAGTGGAAAAGCCGTTTTTATTCTCTAGAGGATAAAGTAAACTGAATTTAGAACATCGTGTGCACTAAGTTTGTGAAATAAAAAAAACATTAAACCTATTTACTGCTACCTCTATGGTGCCGAATATATCATACAACTTTTTTTTAATTTGTTAAAAACTCAGACTCGGAACCTTCTTGGTGTTCTTTTTTCAATTTGCTTTGTACGCGTTTCTTTACGCGGCATTTTTTCACGTCATTGTTAAACCTTATATTAAAAACAAGAAACTTGAAAACAAGTGAAAAAACTAAAATGAGTGATTCTAGCGACGAGGAAGTTTGTTTGACGCCAACAGAATTGACTGAAACTGTTAATAATGCGCAAATGAGCTTTCTCCCTCAACAATCACGCGAGAGTCATTTCCTCGCTGAGGTGGAATGAAAAGTTACGTGTTGCACTCGAGTGCAAAGATTTTTCACCTCGTGCTCTTTTGATTCCCTCGCTAACGCTCAGGATTCTAATTTTGAATCACTCGCTGCGCTCGTGATTCAATTTTGAATCCTTCGCTTGCTCGGTCATCAAATTGAACACGCGGTTAAAAAGCAACTTTGCACTCTTGTATCAGTACTTAATATTATAAATGTGAAAGTAACTCTGTCTGTCTGTCTGTTACGCTTTCACGCCAAAACTACTGGACCGATTTGAATGAAATTTAGTATGGAGATAGTTTGAGACCCGGGAAAAAACATAGGATAGTTTTTATCCGACTGCGCAAAAAGAGGTTAATATTTTCGCGCGATAACCGACATACGCGCGGGCGGAGCCGCGCCCGGAAAGCTAGTAACAAATAACTATTTTCAGGTACAATATTTTTTGAGGGTCTGAGTCTAACCCCGGTTACAATCGATTCATACACCAAAATATAGGAAACTAGCTTTCCGGGCGCGACTCCGCCCGCGCGTATGTCGGTTATCGCGTAAAACATTAACCTCTTTTTGCGCAGTTGGATAAAAACTATCCTATGTTTTTTCCCGGGTCTCAAACTATTTCCATACCGAATTTCTTTCAAATCGGCCAGTAGTTTTGGCGTGAAAGCGTAACAGACAGACAGAGAGAGTTACTTTCGCATTTATAATATTAGTACTGATTTAAACATATAAAAACTGACTTGATAACTTTTTGTAATCCTGTAATTCTTGTGTTTAGTTATATTTTACGATTAGTGTGATTCTCTCACATTACGTACCTACGAAAAAATTTACTTAATTACCACGTCGGGGTGCGTGCTGAAACGATCCATATTTCAAAGGTTTTTATTGAAAACTGAAACAGTAACTGACCGATAACCCGAACCAAATGGAACGTTTCAATGTTCATTTAACTCCAGAACATAATGTGCGCCTTAACACCACCAGCTTCACCCCACTTGCAAAAATAGTTGTCCCACTCCATACCCATTATGAAAAAACGGAACCGACTTGTAAGCAGCATGCATCACTAAAAAAGGTGAAAAAATATTTAAGATAACGGAACTATTCCAACACTGCAAAGTATGAGATAACTTGTTGAAGTCAGTACCATGATGATTCAAAATATTGACCTCATTAAATATGTTAGTGATGCATGCTGTAACAAGACCATTGCCACTCGTTTTAACATACTGTGCACCATGATCACCATCACTAGTTTCAATTACATCATCCAGGTATGCAAGTACAATTTGAAAAGACTTCAAAAAAAATCTTACCAAAAAATGGAACCGACTTCAAAACCCAAAAGTGTGAAATAACTTGTTGAAGTCGGTACCATGATAGTTCAAAAGTACCTATTATCACAAAACTGTGCACATGGTACCGACTTCGACAAGTTATTTCACACTTTTGGGTGTTGAAGTCGGTTCCATTTTTTGGTAATTTTTTTTTTCACTCTTTTTAGTGACCCTTGCTACTTACGGGATCGATTCTCATTCATTGTCAACGACTATATCATCAAGATAGGTGAATATTTTCCAGTTATAGGAGCGGAACTCAAAAACGGCTTGACCGATTTTGATGAAATTTAAAATGGGACCAAACGAAAAGCATCAGATTTCAAACAAAAAAAAATTTCAATATCGGTTCACCCAGTCAAGAGTTCTGAGGTAACAAACATTAAAAAAAAATACAGACGAATTGATAACCTCCTCCTTTTTTGGAAGTCGGTTAAAAAGGAGGAGGTTCTCAATTCATCTAATTTTTTTTTATGTTTGTTACCTCGGCATTTTAGAATGGGTGAACCGATTTTGATATTTTTTTTATTTCAAAGCTGATGCTTGTCGTTTGGTCCCATTTAAATTTCATCAAAATCAATCAAGCCGTTTTTGAGTTAACACTCCAATAACTGAAAAATATTTTTCTATCTTGATGATATAGTCGTTGACAGCGAATGACAATTGATCCCGTAATTAGCAAGGGTCACTAAAAAGAGTGATAAAAAAATCTAACCAAAAAATGGTACCGACTTCAACACTCAAAACTGTGAAATAAATTGTTGAAGTCGGTACCATGCGTACAATATTGTGATGAACATTTTTCAGTTATTTAAATATAATCTAAAATCTACCGAAATTAAATAATGACATATTTATATATAAGCTTAAGATAAATATGTGTTGTTACAAAATTATAGACTTTTCAATTACAGTATTGTTTACATATTAATATTTTTTCTATATTTGTATTTTTTTATGTTATTGTGACGAAACAAGCTTGAGGCCTACCTGATGTTAAGCGGACTAACCTCTGCCTATAACAGATGCATTTCGTCACAAGTCACGAATTGCACTGCACCCGTCACTTTGAGACATAGTTGTTAAGTCTCATATCATCGCCTATAATTTCACTGGCTCTCAAGGACTGCTGTGGGAACACACCGTTAGGTGATTCGCGACAGATTTTCTACTTGAGGTGGTCGCTAGCCAGGCGGGCTCATTCGCCAAATGCCCTTCCATCATGCGGGATGCCAAGAAAGGCAAGGACATGGGTTCTATAATACCCTATATTAAAACCTGTATGCTTTTTTGTATACCTAATGTATACTTACCATGTTTCCTTGCAAATAAATATCTTGAATCTACTCAACCGAAGTGAGAAGGAGAAAGATTCCATCAATTTGGAGGTATAGGTACTGTACCCAACAAAGAATCACCAAAACCAACTCATGATTGGCGGAGTTATGGCGTAATAATACAAAGATAATAAGTACAATCGAGTTGGGGATCTCCCCTAGTTTTGGAAGTCG
Organism: Plagodis dolabraria; assembly: GCA_963854805.1. Classification (NCBI taxonomy): domain Eukaryota; kingdom Metazoa; phylum Arthropoda; class Insecta; order Lepidoptera; family Geometridae; genus Plagodis; species Plagodis dolabraria. Next base: position 11,875,102 of record OY978459.1, on the reverse strand, counting down.
GTAAAAATAAAATGAGAAAACCAAAAACATAATTTTTGGTTTTCTCATAAACCTCAAAATGTACTTACCCTTCTTATAAAATTAAACTCAAAGCCATGTGCTCGATTCAGTAGATTGTCATACCACGGGTTCGTGTCCCACACGGGGAGCTAATTTTCCTTTTCGTTTTCAAGGTTATAAAGAGTATTCAGCCTACGAGGTAATTGACCAGGTGATTAGGAACAACAGAAAAGTGAAAAGTTCAATATAATGATTGTACAAAATAAACTAGGTACATACACAAAATATTTATTTATAAATCTATAGATACATAAAGTTTGTACTTATGTTTGTATGTAAAAAATTAAAGTAATGACTTGGGCGTTATAAAACTTATAAGTAGGATTTACGTAAGTTTCAATACTAAATGCAGTGTTGAGCTATATATTTAATACCGTAATAATAAAACATAATACTAACGATTACATTTACGATATTCATATAATTAATAGATTCAGGTCTTACTATGTAAACATTTAATTGGGCTGTAACAAATTGGTAAAAAATGTATAAAACAAGTATTGATTAATTTAAGAAGTAAAAAAACCCGACTGCAAGTTTTTTATTTTCGTTAAGCGATATATCGTTACATTGAAATTAAAACTGCAAGTTATATATATTTATGAAATTGTATTGCTCTTCATTTTGATACCCCACTCGATGGGTTTGGAAGAAAAAAATTTTTTTTACCTCACAATATTGGGTCTAAAATCCGCCAGTTTGTTTTTAAATTTTTTTATGTACCTAGTGTCACTTGGATTTTCAAGAGGAATCTAACGATATCTCTTACATAAAAATCGGTTAAGCCGTTTAGAAGTTATGGTGGAATAAAGAAACTCACAAACATACATACATGAACCCTGAAGACATAACTCTCCTTTTTTGGGCAGTCGTGTAAATAGTCATTTGCAAGACTGCAAAGTTTGCTAAACTTGGGGAATCTAAGGACAATAAAATTAAACTACGAGCAAAGCGAATAGTTCGAAATATAGAAGCAGTGATGGCTCAGTGGCATTGGCTATGGACTGCCGCGTAGCAGGTCCATGGTTGGAAACTCGCCGCGGGCCTGAGCTTCACCGTATGGTGTAAAGGCATTTTGCGAATGTCCGCCTGGCTAGCGACCACCCTCAAGATAAACCTGTCGCCAAGCACCTTACGGTGTTGTCTGGCAGCTGTCCTTGAGAGCCAGTAATTTTAGGTTTAAGCCTGTTAACACCTTCGTCCACATGAACACCATCCGATGACATTATGGTCAAACTCATACCAATCAGCAATAAAAAATTTTTTTTTTAGTGCTAACCGTAAAGAAAGTATCAAAGGTACATCATGAACACCATCCGATGACATTATGGTCAAAGTCATACCAATCAGCAATAAAAAAATTTTTTTTTAGTCCTAACCGTAAAGAAAGTATCAAAGGTACATATAAGACGCAAAATAACTTTTAAGGATACTAGCTTAAGTTCGTTGATGACATCACAATTGCGAGGGCACATCTGGTTTGTTGGTTGAGTTGAAGGGTTGTTGTGTACTGTGCCACAACAGTTACCAGCAAGAAGTTTGCGTTAATTGAGTGCTGGCGAAAGTTTTCAGATGCGCTTTGAACATTGTGAGTTTAAGGCGAAAGTTTGTGTTGTGTGTAGAATTTGTAGAATGGCGAAGTATAATAATGTAGTTGTAGGTATTTAACTAGACTTAATCACGATAAAACGTGTATTTATTTATTTAGTTGCTTATAACTGTGTTCATGTCGCGAAAGTCTTAAAGTTATTATAATGTATGTGGTTTTTAGAGAACAGTATCTCGAGCCCAAATTTCTTCGGAGAGTAATTGCACTCCAACCGGTGTGCTACAGCCAATATTGTTTTGTTTAGTTCAGATTAAGAAGAACTTGACATATAACACTAAGGGTCCGTTTCAAAATGTCCTAATAAAGTTTCGGGTCGCTAACCAACACATAAAATAACTGAATGATAAAAATGACAGTTTGTTTGCATGTCAGCAGCGCGTTTCAAGCTTTAACCGATGGATAGACTAAATCGATGACTGTGAAACGCAAAGTTTGTGTTTTATTATTTACATAAGTTCTGGTAGTATAACTGGAATTTACACGAACATTCTGCAACAGGCCCTTAATGTAACAAAATCGAGTTAAGTTTTATGGCCTTACTTTAACTAACCTACTTTTGCGCCTAACCTAATTTTAGAAATGACCTACATCGAAATTGATAATTACAGTCATAATATATTTCATCATCCGCTAATAAATTAACACACAAAATCACTAACACAGTTTCACTATTAGATTCTATGTGGTTTATGAACGTGAAGCAGTCATTTGCACAGAAGCCAGTCCATCTGTGAGACTATCATCGCCTCCCCCTTCGGGATTGTCTTCCGTAGTCGACTTGCTGAGAATCTCGTAGTGTGCGGCTTCTTCTCTCGCAGGACTGGTCTCGTCCAGGCTGTATCTGTGAAAGAAGAACATTTTCATTGGGGTTTTGGGTTCTAAGACGTGTACAGCGATCTAAGGGCCGATCCGTCCAACAATATTTTAACCTAAATATACTAATTATCTAAATTATTAAATTCAAACCTTAAACAACAGTGTACAGAAAAATTGTCTATATCTGATTTAAGTCGGTGAATGTGGCAAGACTTGTGGGGTATTTCGTATAAAGTGGCTGAATCTGTTGTTTGCAGTATTCCACCGTCACGGTACTTAGTAACTAAGTGACAATAATATTCAATTCAAAATGATTTAACTCAGTTACAAAAAAAAAAGGAATAATTTGGTGATGTATTTCTCATGAAGTTTGAGTACCCCACTGAAGCTTGGCCTAAGGCCCTCATTTCAGCAGGATCGGAGAACTATGGTAATTGTGAATTTAATGCTTAAATGCTTCTCACACGCATCTGTCTCATATACTTGCTCAAAAGTCCACTACTAGTGATTTTATCCCCTCAGGTTGTCAACGACAACTTCCGAAAACGACAATTTCCATGAAAGTCTATTCTTTAGTGTCTAAAAAAAGCCTTCCGCGATCAAATATGATTTCAATCAGTTAAAAAAAAAATAAGGAATAATTTGGTGATGTATTTCTCATGAAGTTTGAGTACCCCCACTGAAGCTTGGCCTAAGGTAAGGCCCACATTTCAGCAGGATCGGAGAACTATGGTAATTGTGAATTTAATGCTTAAATGCTTCTCACACGCATCTGTCTCATATACTTGCTCAAAAGTCCACTACTAGAGACTTTAGCCCCTCAGGTTGTCAACGACAACTTCCTAAAATGACAACTGCAAATCGCCGGGCTTTTCTTTCAGACACACAACAATATTTGAAATTATAAAGATATTTAAAAATTTAAATATTAAGAGCACCGAAGACTTGTGGGGTATGTCAGTTAAAGTGGCAGAGTCTATAATATGCATTATTGCACCATATTTAAAAACAATATTCAATCTTTGAATTGATAAAGGAAACTTCCCCGACTTAATCAAACAAAGTAAAATCACTCCAATTTTGAAGTCGGGGGCTACATCTGACCCTTGCAATTACAGACCTATTTCTATCTTATCTGTTCTGGGTTAAAGTATTCGAAAAAATTATGCTCAAACAACTTCAATCCCATTTTAATGAGCATAATATATTGAATGAGAATCAGTTTGGTTTCACAAAGAGCAGATCCACAACAGATGCAGGTGCTCAATTGATGTCACATATACTTGAAGCCTGGGAGAGTTCACAGGATGCTATTGCCGTATTCTGTGACCTTTGTGTGTGGAAAAGCTCTGGATCTTATAAAGTCATATCTGTCAGACAGGCTACAGAAGGTTAGAATAAATGGTAATACTTCTTCCGGGTCTTTGGTAAGAATAGGCGTACCGCAAGGATACATTTTAGGACCTTTTCTGTTTCTAGCATATATAAATGATCTGCCTTGCATGGTTAAAAATTTCTGCGATATAGTTTTATTCGCAGATGATACCTCCCTAATTTTTAAAGTAGATAGGAGGGATAGTGAACTTATTCATGTAAATAATGTGTTATCTATGATCTCTAAGTGGTTCGCGGCTAATAATCTTCTCTTAAATTCAAAAAAGACCAAATGTTTAAAGTTTTCTTTACCAAATGTTACTTATGTTGAACCAAACATTAAGCTTGGCCTAGAAAAACTCTCTTTTGACAATGCGACAGTCTTCCTGGGAATTAAAATGGATTCAACTTTACAGTGGAATCCACATATACATGATCTATCTGGAAGACTTAGTTCTGCTGCATATGCAGTTTGTAAGATAAGACAGCTAACAGACGTAGCTACTGCTAGGCTCGTTTATTTCGCGTACTTCCACAGTATTATGTCTTATGGTATATTGCTGTGGGGAGCTGCTGCTGAGATAGAGACAATCTTTATCTTACAAAAGCGTGCAATTCGAGCCATATATGAAATGGATCCTAGGGAATCCCTGAGAGATCTTTTTAAAGAAATTGATATATTAACTTTACCAAGTCTGTATATATTTTAAAATATTATGTATGTTCGTAAAAAATTGAGCAAATTTAAATCAAACAGTGACACTCACGATTATAACACTAGGAAAAAAGATAAAATAGCGGTGCCAGGTTTTAGATTAGCAAAGACAAATAAAAGGTCCTTCTTAGGCAATTGTGTGCGGTTTTATAATAAATTGCCCAAACATATTACAACGCTCACAGAAAGAAAATTCAAGTTGCATGTGAAGAATATTTTGATAAAGAAATCTTACTACACAGTTTGTGATTACTTAAACGATAAAAATGCTTGGACTGGTTCGCCTCTGCCAAGCTAGCGCCTAACACCTACGTAATGTAAATTAGGTATTGTAATAATTTTACTATATAGTATGTACTTAACACATTTTTAAAAACGTTTAAAAGAATGGCCCGAGTTTCTTGCCCGTTCTTCTCGCAGTGGCTCTATCATTTTTGTTTGCTGAACGTGGCAGTACAATGTAGTATATTTCAATATTAAAATTTGTAATTTACCTTCATAAAAGCGTCGTAGACGCCTAAATTGAATAAATGATTTTGACTATGACAACTTCCGAAAACGACAATTTCCGTGAAAGACTATTCTATTCTATACTCGGCAATTTCCTAAAATGACAAATTCCGCAAATGACAAAAGTGTCTAATCTATACGTTATAACCTTTGCTTTTTTACTGAACCTTTTAATTAAGTAAAACAACTTAATATATACTTAATTTTGGCTCTCGTACTGTCTTAAGTTATCATAGCACTACACAAATCCCTATTAGCACTACTCCATAAAATTTCATGAAATTTTATTTATACCCATTATTTAATAAAATCTTTCCCAGAGTTTCAATGAGGCAATGAGGAAAATAGCATTTCGAGAAAAGTAAAGTGCACTTCCCTACAATATGCTTTGTTTGTTAGTTTGTTGATATACTAGTTATGAATGAAGTGGTACAAAGGACAAAAACTAATGAAAGTACAGTCAGCGCCAAAAGTCATTAAAAAATGATGGGGAATAGGTACGCGTTGTCGTTTCAGGAAGATCTCAATTTTCGCGGTTGTCAATGCAGTTGACGATTTAAGATGTTGTCGTTTTTGAAAGTTGTCGTTTTCCGAAGATGACATACGAAAAAGTTGTCGTTTGCGAAAGTTGTCGTTTTCGGAAATGATTATTTTAAGAAGTTGTCGTTGTCACCCTGAGGGGTTTTAAGGAAGTAAAAACAAATATATTTTGTGTTGACGCTGTGTGACGGTAAGTGAGACTGTATTAAGACCAATGTTTCCATGTTCCTGGAAAAACAGTAAGGTAAGACCACTGGAACCGTGCCGAGTTAGAATACCACACCCCGATTTCTTCCCGTGATTATCGTAAGAGGCGACTATAGGAATAATACCGGAAAATGGGGAGCAGCGCCTACTGAAGAACTTACAACTTCTACTGCGATCCCGAAGACGACTGCAAAGCGTGGTGATTATGACAAAACCCTCAGATGGGGAGACCTTGTTCGACGGGACATTCTGGTTGATTCGTTAAAACATTAGAACTCATCAATCTTCTATTTAGTGACTGGTTTCTAGTGACACGGTAAGGTAAGACTCTTCTTGGGTGCCCTCTGGTTCCTAGAGAAGCATAAGGTAAGGTAAACCACTGTACTCGCATGCCTTGAAGAACGCCTGCGCGGTGAGATTGTGCGACAACGTCGTGAGACGCACGCGAGCATACTGGACAAAATCCATTGATTATGCCAGGTAAATATATCAGAACTCATAAAACTTCTACTGGTTTCTAGTGACACGGTAAGGTAAGACCACTCTTCTCGAGTGCTCCCTGGTTCCTAGAGAAGCACAAGGTAAGGTAAACCACTGTACCCGCATGCCCTGAAGAACGCCTGCGCGGAGGGATTGTGCGTAAGCGCCGTGAGCCGCACGCACCGCATCTTGGTGAGGTGTGCGAGGCGCTCGAGCACGCTCAGAACGCGCTGTCCCAGCCCGCGCCGCCGCCCACCCGTCTCTACTTGCACTTCATAACTGTAATAAATAATGGAGGCTTGTAAATGGCTCTTCTTTGTTTGTATTTTTTTTATTTACACTTACACACAACACAAACACTCATTCACACGCACTCACACACTCATCACATACCTATATACTTATATACAATATACATATTATATAAATGCAATAGTATATAACCTTTATTTTGAATTTGTTAGCATCAAAATAGACTATGTATTATTTACTAATTTTGTACATACGAATGGAATGCAGAATTTACAACACAATAGTAGGTACATCTTAGTGTAGATTCTGCAGGTATTATTTGCAACTAATTAGGCCACTATAAGTTATTAAGTTTCAATTGTTTTATTGTACCTTTTAGTGAAATAAATATATTATTATTATTAATATTACTTTGTAATGAAAGCTGTAAACCCCCCGGATACAAGTAAAATAAAAATTATAAACCAAATTGATTTTGCTTTTCACTAATAACATGTTTACAATTAAGTCGTTGATCACAATCTAAAATATTTTTTCTAGACTTATTCAAACTTCATAGAGTATTTTCGCTTATGGAGATTCGCAGGGGAGAGGTGACATTAAAGCGATATTTTTGAAGTAAATAAATGAGTTAACATTTAAAACTGGTCGATGCAGAGTTGGGATTCTCCATTATTACACAACTGCCCAAAAATGTTTTATTTCAGGGTTCACGTATGTATGTTTGTGAGTTTCTCTATTCCACCATAACTTATAATCGGCTGTATCTGATATCATTAGATTCGTCTTAATAGCGCAAGTGACGCTCATCTTCAAAAGGTAAAAAAGATAAACTGGCGAATTTTACACGCTATATTGAGAGAAAAAAAAACCATCGAATAGGGTATCAGTTTTATTTTTTTATTAATTACTTAATTTTTGTTTCACCATTGAAATAAAATGCAGTTTTAAATGTTTATCTATTTTTGGTCGTCTTATTTCGCAACTTATAAAGATTATTTTGTAAATAAACTGTATTGAAAGGTACACACCAATTTATGAAAGTGACCGTATATATCAAGGAAAACGACTATACATATTTAGTATTATTTATATTTCATTATTTTACCAGTTGAAGCAACATGTGTAGTTGAGATTGAGTGGCTAACTAATTATTCGAGTATATTGATTAATTAATAGGTCACACAAAACGAATGAACACTGCTTCCGGTTACATGTTTAAATTATTTATATAGAATATCGATTTCGAGTCTGATTCCAATGACTGTCTCTTAGGCTCATAATATTAAATGCATCTCAAAGTTGAGAACGATCTTGAGATGCAGTTCTGACAAATGTTCTATATAACTGCATCATTTATTGATATGAGTCCCGCACGTGGCAATTAGTATAAATGTACGTAGCAAACTTGCGGCATCACGCAGCTGTATCGCCAAGGATCTCTTCTTCCTTCTCCAGCATATCTATGCTGGGGCAGAAACCATCCAGATCGTTGTCCCGAATGTGGAACCTTGGCCGCCGTTTAAGGGTTCTCCCTTAAACGGCCAAGGTTCAAAATTCATTGTTTGGCATCAAGGCCACAGGTACCGACGTCTCCACAGCAAAAGGGACAAATTCATACTGTTTCCAAAGTGGCGTATTTGAGGCGTTTGCCTCTGGCAGCAATTTTGTATAATTTGGGTTTTTGTTATCACCATTTACTAAAAATTAAGCATAGCACGGCCGAACGAGCCAATTTTTATTACATGCAATAATGTATATACATACATTATTGTTTAACCTTTGGAGAGAATATACATATAATGGAAAGATTTTACTATGAACGCATAAATTAATTCAATAATTATAATTGTCTTTCTGATGATTATAACAGGAAAATCGCTATCGATCGCAAGCGTGGAACTTATGATAATATAATAATTATAATACCTAAGTGAACTCAACAAGGAAAAGATTCAAGTATCATTGCTACAAACATACTCATGTTTATCATATTATAAAAAGTGTTAAGCGTGACGCGACCGCTGCGGACGTACCACACTCAAAATCCTGAGGAAGGCTTCCGGTAGAAGCCGAAACATTGTCGATAGCGATATCGACTCATAGTAAGTTCACGCTCAAACACCCGTGTTCTTCTTAACTAAGATACTCATGTTTATTCTATAAGTAATAGTAACGAGATGGACAAGTCTTTCGTTTAATGGTAAGCTTTATACGCATTTCAATTAGGTACAGGTACAATGTCACCGTTATCGTTCTGCTTGACACTACACTGTGATCGTCACTCCGAGACGTTAGTTTGTTCGCCCAGTAACTCTACTTGCATTTTTTTTTATTTGACTTTGACGGAATAAGCACAAGGCCTACCTGATGAATTGACTATACGAATTATTTTTGAAAATACTTAATTTTATGGAAATCTGGCAAACCAGAATAGATATTAAGCTCAAGGATACACATGCAAAGTTATACCAAGTTTGAACACTAAAAGCTGTGCCACACAGTTCAAAACCAGCCTCTCAACATGGTCGCCAAGCCAACCATGGTTTACAACTGTGGAAATGATGGTTTGGGACCAATTTACGTTTGACTTTCCAACTTAATTTGGCCGCAAACGTCATGTGACGAACTGCGCTGGACTTTGCACCTGAGACATTGTTGACCTGACCTGAGAGTTGTTGAGTCTCATGTGCCTGTAATTTTACTGGGTCTCAAGGACTGCTGCCGGAATACGCTGTGACGTGCTTGGCGTCAGGTTTTTAACTTGGCTGGTATCTAGCGAGGCGAGTAGTCGCCAAATGCCCCCACCTGCTATGGAATTTAAAATGTCCTTTACGCTTAAACCCAGTAGTGTTGGCACAACTTCGTGGCAGAATACCTGACACTACGGTTGTACCTATACCCAGACGACCTCTCGCCAAAATGCCAGTTTTTTTTAATGGGATATGAGAGAAAACGAGCAGGCGGCTCACCTGATGGTAAGTGATCACCGTCGCCCACAAACATCCGCAACACCAGATGTCTCGAAGATGCGTTCGCCGGACTTTATAAGGAGGGAATATGCTCTCTTCTTGAAGGTTTCTAAGTCGTAACTGTTCGGAAATTCTTCGGACTTCACCTGGCAGCTGGTTCCATAATGTGGAAGTGTGAGGTAGAAAATGCCGTGAAAATCGCAAGGTTGTGGACTTCCAGATGTCGACATGAAATTGATGAAACATCATGCTTTGTCGGGAAGTCCGGTGGCGAAATTGAGCTGCAGGTAGTAAATCGAGCAGTACCTCAGAACTCTCCCAGTTTATTAGTTAGTGCAATTCTAACTTTATCTTACTTCGGACCTTAGAGCTTTAAGTTAAAGCGTACACTAAAGCAACGCTTCTATATTCTAACAGAAACTTATCATGCTACCATGGTACCAAATAACTGATAAGACTGGATGTCATTAAAGTTACATAATAAGAAGATTCTAGTCTTCAGAAAATGGCAAAACTAATTATAAGCACATTAAATAAAATTCTTGTAATGGCACGGCATTTTAGACTATGTCGTGTTATTGTGACATCGAAATATGGAGTTAACGATCAATATTTTTATACAAAGATTAAGAATGAACTTGCCGACGGCCACTGCCCGAACTTATCAGCGGGCGAGGCAACAAAGCATGCTGTTTCACCTACACCTTAGTGGAAAAGGGTAAAGGCAGATTTAGACAGATCCAGTGACTGGCGCCGAAATCGAGACAAGCCAGCGCTGACCCGAAAAAAACCCCGTGTAAATTGATTTCAAGTCAATCCAGTGGCGGAAAGTCAGCACTGGCTTGTAAATTCGCACACGAATATTTAGATGCCGCTGACTAAGCGCGGGCACTGGCGCCGATAACTGACTTGTGCACTGACCCTGTCTTAAAATTGCGTTAAGACAGTGTGATGAGCAGTAAAAAGATAGTGCTAGCGAATAAACACATTCTTAGTGCATCGACGGTCGTTACGCACACTTGTTTGCGCCTTACCAATGAAAGTCGAACCATGCCGAATGAATTACGATTTGTGAGGACAGACGGACAGAGACAATGACATAGAGTCTCAAGCCACGTAACGTGTGTACTTCAGACCTTCATTCGGATAGAATATTATTTATTCATAGATGAATGTATGTTGGCGGGGAGTAGGTAAGGGTTGCCAGATCAAGGTATATACATTCCTGGACATTTCTGGGGTTCGAAAGGGAGTTGGAGTAGTCAGTAGGTACAGACATCATGTCGCGTGAGATATTATGATAACAATAGGCATTAGTACGATTATCCTATATATGTTATATATATATAACATATTTATCAAAACATAATAATCATAAAATGTTTTAAAATCTAAAACATTGTATGTCGAAATATAAATAACAATACTAAAGATTTTATACCTGATATATATATGATTCAATATAAAATTTTATATGAATAATTCATATAAAAATTTTATACATTATAATTATTATAACTAGCTTTCCGGGCGCGGCTCCACCCGCGCGTATGTCGGTTATCGCGCAAAAACATTAACCTCTTCTTGCGCAGTAGGATAAAAACTATCTTATATTTTTTCCCGGGTCTCAAACTATTTCCATACCAAATTTCATTCAAATCGGTCCAGTAGTTTTGGCGTGAAAGAGTAACAGACAGACAGACAGACAGAGTTACTTTCGCATTTATAATATTAGTACTGATGAAAGTAAGTAATGAGTAAGAGAGGAAGCTTTAATAAGTATATTATGAGATAATTTATATAGGTAATTAAATAAATGACGTGAACTGAAATGACCGCAGCACGCGCACGAGCTTGAGACATGAAGCACTCACTACACAAAAGCGAACTTTGGTTTCATAATATTTTAACTTGAACACCCTATATTCTAGCTTGAACACCCTATATTTTAACTTGAACACCTATATTCTAGCTTGAACACCCTATATTTTAACTTGAACACCCTATATTCTAGCTTGAACACCCTATATTCTAGCTTGGCGGTTGTCTTTTCTTTAGGAACTGCATAAGTTGTTGCAAAGGTATCGATTGTAATTATATAAAATGGATTCACATTTTCAGTGAATGCTGTCTTACAAATCCATTTCTAAATAATTCAAATGTAGAACTACTCGTACCGTGTATAGATATTATATGTCTATGACGTATTTATGTATTTATTTATTATAATAATATTAGTATTTATATTATAATTATAATATATTTACATAATAGCTTTCCGGGCGCGGCTCCGCACGGGCGTATGTCGGTTATCGCGCAAAAACATTAACCTCTTTTTGCGCAGTTGGATAAAAACTATCCTATGTTTTTTCCCGGGTCTCAAACTATTTCCATACCAAATTTCATTCAAATCGGTCCAGTAGTTTTGGTGTGAAAGCTTAACAGACAGACAGAGTTACTTTCTCATTTATAATATAAATTAGTACTGATAATTATGTGTATTCATTTATTTATGTAGTTTTTGGTTAATTATGTAATTATTTGGAAACATCGGTTATTTATGTATAGAATTATTAAGACCATAAGAATACCTGCCCAATATTTTTACCATATCTCGAATTAATCTGTGGTCTGAAGGAGATCGCTCTGAGCGATAAGATCGCCCCGTGATATACTTGGTACCCAATTTCCTCAAAATCAGTCCAGCCGTTTGAACAAACGTTCGCCTTTATAATAGTAGTTTGAAAAGGATAAATTTATTACTACTGAATACATATGCATTAGAAATAAATTTTATATTTTTTTATAGTATATATGGTTCACTATTTTGGCGATAATGGCCTACACATAAAATATAGATGATATATGCTGTTGCGGGCTTTTTTGTAGGAAAATTTAAGATAAACATTTCCGTTAAACATTATGTACGTGTGAAACTTAAGGTATTTGCAGCGCACGCCAGAATGTCTCGCATATGGCTGATTTTTTACTTACTTACGTGACACTTATCGTTATATTTTTTTACAATTCACACAATATCTTTACAAATTATAGCCTATGTGTTATTCTGATGTCTAAGCTATATTACTGTAAAGTTTCATTAAAATCCATTCAGTAGTTTTTACATGAAGGAGTAACAAACATACATACATCCATACACACTCACAAACTTTCGCATTTATAATATTAGTAGGATATGAAAAAAACTACAAAATTCCTGAGAGTATTGGTGTTTCGTCTTCCAGACCAGGCAGATTTCTCTATTTTTAGCAAGGGGTACCAGCGAAATCCTTACTTTAAAGATCTTGGCCTGCCAAGAAAAATCGTAACTTCTTTCCTAGAACGTGTATCTAAGGCGACATAAGTAGGATCTTACCAAATTTGGTTAGGTAGGCGAGGAGGCTCGAGCGGAAAAAGGAGCATTGATGTCATCGTAAAGGGGCCGTTAGCCCTACTCCCTGGGTTGCGAGTCCCAGGCCCCTCTGGCCTCTTCCTCTGCAACGCTATGGACCCGCACGGTGTACTAATGGAATGCTTAGTAATTCGTCTCTCTCTTACACAACATTTATTTAATAGAACGTAATTAAGTTCTACATTTTATTGGTGTTTTGTTAAAGGAGTAAAGCGTTCGTAAAATGCTCAACCACTTCGCGTGAAGCTCAAGAAGCGCGGCGAGGGATTCAAACTAGGGATATCTCCGTGGCAGTAGCCATTGCCACACAGCTTATTACTTCATATTATCATGTTTTATTATAATTATAACTTCTAGAAAGCGGTGCAGCAATCAAGACAATTATATCGCTAATTAACAGTAAAAAGGCAAATATGCAACCAGAAGATCATTAAGTTAACTAGAACAGCAACCATATTCATTAATAATAATATTATATGTTTATTAGCTGGTGGTATATATAGTTTGTAGTGTTTGGTTAATAAATGCATACCGGCGGGAAGAAGGCTTATATTTTTATCATCTTGAAATATTTCTCTGACGAGGTAAGAAGCCAAAGTCATTGGCAACTAACATATTGGCAATAGCGTTTCCGTAAATTTATCTGCAACTGTTCAGTTATTGTAAGTGTGATATTCTCTATGTGCTTTAGAGCTTGTTTCGTAATGTTCGAGTAATTTCCGGTTTTATACCCAGAACACATTTATTAAACAAAACACTATATTTGCGTTTCACAGTCATCGATTTAGCCTATCCATCGGTTAAAGCTTGAAACGCGCTGCATGTTAACTGTCATTTCTATCATTCAGTTATTTTATGTGTTGCATAGTAACCCGAAACTTTATTATGACATTCTGAAACGGGCCCTAAAAGTCATATAATGTTATGAAGCTGTAGTTGTCTCAAGTGGAAATACCATATTGCATCGTTAGTACCACTTCACAGAAAACTATATTATTTAAAAATGTAGCAGTATGAATTGTACATCTCCCACGAATACGGCTATTCATTTCTAGATACATCTCACAAAACGCGTAAGATAGACTCGGATGACGACACGATAATTCACACAGAGGGGAGCTTAATCGTCTCGAAGAAAGTTTTCGCCTAGTACAAATGGGAGCAGGGACACAGGTCAAAATGCGTTTGTGCATCGTAGGGCGTGTAATCAGTGGGATGACGTCAGTTATCACGGGCAGGGCAGAGCAGACCGGGTGTCGGTTGCATCGCAGACCGCAACGAGCAGCAGAGAGATGCAGGCGCTAGCTTGGATGGCGATGTGGCTGGTGGCAGCAGACGCGGCGCGTCTGCTTGCCGTGTTGCCCACAAACACCAAGAGTCACTACGCCATGTACGGGAAGCTGATCGAAGCTCTTGCCAGGAAGAACCACAATATCACTCTCGTGTCACACTTCCCAATGGTACGTACTTCAAATATATTTTTATTATGAGTTACAATAATTCTATGATATAAATTTCGAGTAAACGATACCAACATTCTTATATAGATTATAATATATTTTTATATATCTCCATTCGGGTATACAATATAAAACAGTTTAAAAAATATTTAAAATCATCATAAAATTAAAATCCTCCAAAAACTCAACTTATCATAGTAATTTTAATTGTAAGCAAGCATCCTTTGCATTACAATGTGTAGGTTTGGCATTATAGTAGACAATCAAATGAAATGAATACATTTCTTACATAAGGCATACTAGGCTACAGATTTGGTGCTAATAATTTTTAACTCAGATAAATTGTTTCTAAATATTATGATTACAAGCTCTACCGCGTACTAAAAAACTTGTGTTTTTGTTTGCGTTTATTCGCTTAACTAGAAATAATCACTGTGGGTGACTTTTACATAAAAACTGGCCAAGAGCGAGTCGGGCCTCGGTCTTTAGGGTACCCTTAAAGAGCAGCAGCCCTTAAACGAATACTTGTGTTGGTTTTGTTCACACCTACAAAACTACAATATTATAAATGTGAAACAGTTTTCAGTATTAGTTGTTTAAATATAGGATTTTGATAAAAAAATATACCGAAAACATTCCTTACTACTATAGTTTTATTGATAGACCCTGTAAAAAATGATCTAAGATGGACAATATTATTTATTTCTTTAGTATATATTTGTACTTGTATGAGAAAAAATAGGAGTTATGTAATTAATTTAATAATTTAATTTCTAATCTAATAGTCATCACGTTTATACACATCGAGGGCCATAATGGCCACCGTTGAATAAATGCCTACCCTCTTTAGAAGGGCTTTGCGATAATCCCCACACTTCACAGGCGTCTTGGGGATCGTAGTGTAAGATGGCAATACTTCAGAAGACGCTGCCGCCCACTTTCCTGTATTTTTCCCCTTGTTGCCTCTTACGACTCTCGCAAGAAGATATAGGATTCACTTCTAGCCCCGCACCCCATCGGTCAGTTCATCCAGTCAATGTTTTACACAAAGTGCCTAAAGTTCGGCTTTGTAACTCATTCTGTTACTAGTTAGAAACCTTTGACAAATAGACGAACCAAAGGACCGACCGAGTGCAGAATCGCATTAATATGGCTCTGTTTTGCCCTTAGGGTGCGGAGCCCTAAAATAATGAGCATATCGTTTGTGACCCATATACTTAGTGCATCCTTATTGAGTTGGTATCTTCGTATAATTTTCAAAATAAGCTTTCTAAGCGTCGTGGTCAGTATCTAAGCGTTCGGATTGCAAATTGCTCTTTTTTACTAACGATCCCAAATAAAAGCCCCAAATCGAACGACATTTTATTTTGGCACTACTTCGCTGTAATTCTCAAACATAACGCGCATATTTTCCGGAGACCCTTACATGCTAAAACAGATAGTCAAATTGTTATTCAATTTTAATTCAATTCTATATGCAAGAATGGGTTTGAACTCCTAAAAGATAATTAGTTAAGTAAGTAACAATATTCTTGCAGTTTTATCAAGTTCAAATACCTATCAATTAAGCACGTTCATGACACGTGTAGAATTTCTCTCTATTAACAATGTTGATTATGCATTACATTCGCTTATCCGAACTAATGATGCTTTCTAACCCCAACGAGACCAGCGACATTGTCACTGACAATATGTGATTGTTTTTGCCTAAGAATAAATAACATTATTCGTAGGATTTTGCATTTACTAAGACACATAATTTTATAAGATTTTCACCTATATGTGCTTTTCCCACACTAATATCTAACTATCGGCGCAACGTGTAATAGTCACATTCTCTGTTCTACCTATATGTATTCAGTACTCTAACCTTACATACTGTACTGTAACTGTAACAGCCGGATCGTCCACTGCTGAACACAGCCTCTCCTATTAAGGGGGTATTTGCCATAATCCCCACGCTTGGCAGGCGTCTTGGGGATCGCAGTGTAAGTTGGCAGTCCTTTAGAAGGCGCTGCTGCCCATTTTCCAGTATTTTTCCCTTAGTCGCCTCTTACGACACCCACGGGATGATATGGGGAGGTGCAATTCTGACCCGACACCCCACGGGAACCTTACATGCACATCACTTATCGCGAAATCCATCAGATTCACATATTCAGCCTTCCATTACCCTTATATGTCCACACAATCATACTGTTTTTTATAAATTATATATAGTTAATCCCTCCTATCATGTAATACACATACATCGTTTATCTATTACTCTTAATGTTTTCTGTCATTGGTGCTATAATTGAACTAAATTAGCAGCAGTGACAGAAATAGTTATTTGGTATGCAAGACTCCAAAGTTGTTATTTGGCGTAACTACTTGTATTGTAACCTGAAGAAGCGAGCAGCGAAGTATAATTGTTCACCTCACTACAACGACGCAAATGCTGGGTGAAAGAAAAACTGTTTAAATAAAAAGAATAAAATAGTTTTAATCCCAAATACTAGCTTTTAGCTACCAGGCTATATAAAATAACTGAATAATTATGTCTTTTAATAATTATTATCGCCATAATGATCTCCTCTATGAGATAATAAGTAAGTGAGCATGGGATATATTTACTACAAAGAGATCAAGATTATTGAATAGATTTAGGCGCTATTTTGCGGAAATA
The DNA here is from genome assembly GCA_963854805.1 of Plagodis dolabraria. Lineage (NCBI taxonomy): Eukaryota > Metazoa > Arthropoda > Insecta > Lepidoptera > Geometridae > Plagodis > Plagodis dolabraria. Next base: position 11,858,027 of record OY978459.1, on the reverse strand, counting down.
CATATTTAATAATAACAAATATTTTCAGAAAACATTAAATTAACATTTTAATAAAACACTTAAAAATATATCTAGTGACAATTCCGCCGAATTTTCAATTTTGTTTATTTACAGTAAAAGCTATGGACTGACGTGCCGTAGTCCGTTTACAATCCTCGACCACATCATCACCTACCAACAGTTGACATAGTGGTCAAGGGTTAACCTATCATATGATTTTTTATTTATTTATTTATTTAAGAGTCATCAAACAGATATAACAAAGGATTACAGAAGTGTAGTTTTAGGAATATAGCTAGAATATGTAACAACATCGTTAACCACAACTTATCGTAATTAATTTGAACAGAACCAGTGGAATAAAAAAGTTTTATATAAAGTTCTACTTACAATAATAAGTTACTAACTAATACTATAAGAGTAGATGCATTTGTGTACTTAAACTAAACAACTATATGTGCATAACAAAGTCAGTCGAACGACGATTGATTGATGAGGCAGACATTATTGGAAAATTGTTAAAACTAACAAAATTTTTTATTAAACTTAGGGCCTGTTTCAGAATGTTCGAGTAAGTTCCGTATATACTACCAGAACATATTTAATAAATAAAACACTATCTTTGCGTTTCGCAGTCATCGATTTAGCCTATCCATCGGTTAAAGCTTGAAACGCGCTGCATGTCAACTGTCATATTTATCATTCAGTTATTTTATGTGCTGCATAGCAACCCGAAACTTTATTAGGACATTCTGAAACGGACCCTTAGTCAATTTGAATAACTGCCGCCTACACTGTTAAATAACCTGTACGAAATTTTAAATTCCATTTAATTTTCTTTATTTTAAGGTAATACTTATGTTCACTTGTTTTTTGTATCCATCTTTAACATTAGCACTCAGTATCCTACTACAGTGTTAATTTTGTACCTATCACTTGTAATTTTAGATAACAATATATTGTTATAACTTCTTACTTACAAGTAGTTCGTGGTAGCGTATAAATGTACGAGTATGTTATTTTAGTGGCAGGCACCAGTCCCTCACAAAGTTAGATTTAATTTTGGCACTCTTGTTTCTTGTATTTTTTTTTATGTAAACAACCTTTTGTGAGGAGTAAATAAATATATTTTTGATTGGATTTGATTTGATTGGTGATCGCTTACCAGAGTTGGTGCGACGGGCTGTAGTAGTAAAGGTTTTATTATCTGTTCTTAAATTCATTCTCAAAGGAACTTTGTAACAAATTCTATCCACCAACTCAGGGCAATGATAGCGATTGTGACAAATGTCATAAAGAAGCATATCACTTAGTTGCACTCTTCTAGAATTTAACTCCGTTAAGTTATATCTTTTAAGTAGATCGCCATATGACATAAAATCTTGACTACATTAATAGTGCATACAACGTAAAAATTTCTTTTGAACCTTTTCAATATCAGTACTAATATTATAAATGCGAAAGTAACTCTGTCTGTCTGTCTGTCTGTTACGCTTTCACGCCAAAACTACTGGACCGATTTGAATGAAATTTGGTATGGAGACCCGGGAAAAAACATAGGATAGTTTTTATCCGACTGCGCAAAAAGAGGTTAATGTTTTCGCGCGATAACCGACATACGCGCGGGCGGAGCCGCGCCCGGAAAGCTAGTCTTCAATATAACATTTATGGTAAGGATTCCATACTGGTGCAGCGTATTCTATCTGTGATCGGACAAGAGAATTAAATAAAATATTGTATGTAGGCTCTTTATTGAAATTAACCGCACTTTGTATGACAAAGTTGTACATTTTGAAACCACATGCTATAATATTATGTATATGTGTATCAAAGATAAATTTACTATACAAAGTTATACCTAAATCTTTGATTGCTTTGACTTCATCAAGTTTCGAATCACAGAGAGTATAAGTAAGATTACTTACTATAAACTTACTGACATGACACAAGTCTTCGGTACTTTTTATGGTAAAATTTTTATTTTAATAATTTCGGATTGTTGTGTTTCGGAAAGAATAGTCCGGTATTACTCGTATATATATATTAAAGCTGATAGGCTAGCTTTGACCACAATCTCACCGGATGTTAAGTGATGATCTGGTCGAAGATGTTGTTCAGGCTAGCCTAGAATTACTGGCTCTCAAGGACAGCTGCCGGAACACACCGTTAAGTGCTTGGCGATTTTCTACTTGAGGGTGGTAGCTAGCCAGGTGGGCATTGGCAAAATGCCCTACCACCATGCTGTAACGACTGCCATTGTAAGACAACAACCGGGACCGACGGCTTAACGTGCCTTTCGAAGCACGGAAGTAATGTTACTAACGGTCACCCATCCAACTCCTGGCCGCGACGGACGTTGCTCAACTTAGCTCATTGATTAACGGCTAAGCAAACTTCGCTACGAGCGCTTCAAATAACCAATACCAAATTTAACTTGGTCTGGTAAATGTTACGCAATAGAACTAATGGCCATTCGTATCTTTCCACTGCTTCTGGTGTATAATGTTACTAATAATTGATGTAATAATTAATATAAATAAATGTATGAAGAGTTCGCGTAAAGAGAGAAGGAATGTAGAATAGTTAACTATAAAGTGCTGTGACAATGTTAAAATGCACCAGCCATTTCTAATAGACAACGCAGGCGCGTGATTCTCATGACTCGCAAGTTCGTCTTGAGTCAAGCCGATGCCGATACGGCGTAGACCAGAATGCGTGGAATACGAAACCCCTTGTATTGAGGCGATGTCTATAAGATGAGTGCACAAACCATTATTCCGCGGACTCTTCTCTTGGCTGGTAACAATAACTAAGCTTGGTTATTTGCATAATGTATATATAAGGCTATGTCAACGACCTACTGTATCTTTGTACGGATTACACCACCGATGACTTAGGACGTCCAAGAGTCGATAAGGGCGTTTACTCGCTTTATCACAATGTTTACGTTCAATTCTATCTCTTTAATTGCAGCGGCAATAGGACTATGGAACATTGACCTGCTGATCTAAGTTGTGTGTAGAGTTTAAACAAACACCGCCAGGTACTTTTTAGGATTCCGTATCCAAAGGGCAAAACAGAACCCAATTAATTCTTATTAAATTATCTTTATTTCAGATATAGCCATGTCCGAATGTAGTCTCTAGGCTGTAACCAAAACCAGTATTCGTTTTTTCGGGTCGTAGTGGTGCGGTACTCTAATAGAGCGTATATTTATAACCTACTTAATTATCAGCTCGTTGAATTTACAAAATTATAACAAATCTCGAAAAGCCCATCCGTCGTGAATAGTCTAGTTGTTCTATATAGTTATCAACTTTTGATTACATCACACTGCGAGGTGGCTTATCTCACAGCACGCGCTGGCAAAGGGGACTTGCACTATGTGTCTGACTTTGAGAAATTACGATGCAATAAGTCTTGCAATTACTACAATCTTGTCATATTAATCCATACTTTGTTCGTAATTGTTGCACACGTCCAATAATAATGTAATAACTAAGAACTGTACAATTTAGACACCTTGAAGCTTCTGTCCGTTTAAATAAATTTAATTGCTATGCTAAACTATGTTACATAAAACAATCTTTTATCTTTTCCAGAAAAACCCACTGCCCAATATAGAGCAAATAAGTTTAGCGGGGACGATACCAGAAATCAGGAATAATCTAACGAAGCATACTCATTCCACGAAGCCAGATTTCATCCGTAATTTAGAGCAAATCATGAAAGAATGCGTTCACGCGTGCGATACTGTCTCCCAGATACCAGCTGTCAAAGCCTTGGTCAATTCCGACGAAAGTTTCGATTTAGTCATATTAGAAGTCTTTGGAAGCGACTGTTTTCTTCCCCTTGGACGAAGATTCAGGGCACCTGTAGTGGGGTTCCTGTCGAGTGTCCCTTTGCCCTGGGTAAACGAACAGCTCGGCAATCCAGAAGCTACTACATATGTCTCTTCATACATGATGGGTTATGGACAGCGGATGACCATGTGGGAAAGATTTACAAATACCTTCGCTGTTATTGTGGCGAAACTAATGTATCGATACAAGTCACAAGCGCCTTCGCAGGTTAGCATCGGACACACAAATCAGCTTTTACTGTATATGGATTTTATTATTGTACGTTGGGAGATATGTTATTAATTTAACTTTTAAACATTTTCAGGTAATTGCCGACCGTCTTTTCGGCCCTGGACCAAAACTAGAATCGTTAGCGCAGACCTACAGTCTAGTGCTCTCGAACAGCCATTTCAGTATAAATGAGGTGAGACCATTAGTCCCGACGCTGGTGGAGGTGGGCGGCTTGCACTTGGATGAGACCCAGACACTACCTAGGGTAAGTGACTTTCTTGAGATAGTCGTTTATAAATCAGTCTAACGAACTTCACGATATGGTCGAGTATTGATTACTTTTGCAGTACGCAACGTCGAAACAGTTTAATTTCGTATATTCTCTTATTTATTTAAGGGCAATAGACTAGACAATAGATATTTCCCTACAGCTGTGAGAGCTTATCAGAGTGCCTGGGTGGTATTGGTAAGCTGTTATCATCATTCATATATCGTTAGGCGGCATGCGCTGTGCCTATCGTAAGGAGTCACTAGGTCATGCAGAATACGTATTTTCTTTGCTCTAATACATACATACGTAGAGATTCGGAATACAACTAATTTTGTTGTGATAATGGGGCGTCAGTAAATTCATCGTTGCAAATCCAGCTTCACCTGAGGGTTTAATTAATCATAATTTTATTTTTCATACTCTTGCTAAAGCTTGGAAGCTCATGTCCAGCCCGTACCCAAAAACGGTAATAGTGGAGACTCTTCCAACGAATGGCCCATTTGAGTCACGTCCATTCTTTGTAAGACAATAATGAACAATAAGCTCCGGGCATACTTCGAAACCAGACGATGTTGTCAGTGGCCAGCAGTATCTGTTTTTCAATCACATTTGGAGCGAGGCCAATGAGAGATACGGGGATACACTTGCCGTTTCGCTTGACATCTCAAAGGCCTTCGACAGGGTTTGGCATGACAGCCTTATTGGAAAGTCCCCGGTGTCTGTTCACCGCTATAAATGGAGTTTTTTTGAATTGACTCCGATTTCTAAACCAATTTTTTTAAATAAGATAATTAACTTGCGAGTTATGAGCCTCGGAACATTTTCATATATGTTTTGGAGGCTCATAACTTTTAAATACTTCGGCACGATACAAGTCTAGCTAATGACAAGATCAATCGGTATTATGCTTAATTCTGGACCTAAAATCTCAAAGAAGGGAGTAATCACCCTACGACGTTTATATGGAGAAGTGACCGGCCAGTTCAAATTTTTCCGGCAAGTGTAAGCAGCTAGGAAGATAGGAATCCTAGGATATATGAAGCAGTATTTCACGCCGGGACTCCTCCTTAATCTTTACCAAGCACAGGTCCGATCGTCCTTGAAATATAGCAAGGACTGAGATAAATAAAGTAGTGTAAATGGAGCACGGCGCGCGATAAAAGCGAAGCCAAAAAAAATACATGCTCCTATCATAACGTCCCTTTGAACAGTATAGCAAACTATAGAAATTGTTAATTTCTATAGTTTGCTATATTATATTAGGAGGATTTTTTTCCGTTTTTAATAAGCTCACTTTTATATGAATAACGATTTTAGAACATCTTGTACTTTATGCAAGGAATAAAGAATCTTGATTAGAATTAAAATAATTGGAAAAAAATATTATTAATATAGTTCCATTTCGCTCACTCGTATACGAATCGAGGTCCGTCCGTCCTGCACTCTCAGTCTGACATTTTCAAAAACAACTTCACCTACAAAAATTGTCATCACATCAGTTAAATTTATCAGTTAAACTTCTTATATATATTTGGAGATGTCGAGTAATTCAGCAAAAAATCTCGCATATGCTTGAATACACAACATTGTTTACAATGACAACCAGATAGGATGTCTTTGGCAACAAGTACTATACCATTAACCTACTTCTCCCACAGCACAGCACAATAGGGAAACAGTATATCGCAGCGACCCGGGCCCTTTGACTCGCCAGATAGTGTCATATGAATCAACTCATTAGTGCCAAAATGAACAGTTAATGTTTGTTTTCTTCACTGATTCTTGCTATAATCAAAAAGCAATAAGTGCACGTACTTAGTGACTCTTGTCTTATCACTGAGTTTAGTTTGGGTATTTCGGTTATTTAACCCAAATTCTACAGGACGGGAAGCAAAAATGCAGCTTAAGGTCAGATTTAGTAAAAGTGCAACTAGTCTAAAAATCAACTGGTTATGTACGAGTCGGGCCTCGCTCATTTAAATTCTGCCATGAAACATCCCGTAAAAGCAAAAAATGGTGATCAGTTTGGCTTATAGCTCCGTAACAATCAGCGTTTCAGAATTTGATGGTTAATTAGAGGATAAAAATAATATATACCAATATTAAAAAAATAAACTAGTAATGAATTAAGAGTCCTAGAGTTTAGTTTTTGAGATAGTCCACGTAGCAAAGACGGTCTAATATTTAGAATTTTGATAAGCCATTTTTGTATTTTAGATATAATATATTATGTACATTTGTACTCTATATACTCAATGATCATCGCTATAGGCAATGACACTCATGCTGGGATGCATAATTTTTAATCCCCTTCCTTTTCCGCTACTAAAACTTTCTGAAAACTAAAGTCATTGAATATCTGCTCCCCACATGCGTCGTTGGGTCAATACACAGAATATCTAAATGTGCCTTGAAGCACCGATAGCCGAGCAATGGACTGCGGTTCAGCAGGTCCATGGTTCGATCCCCACCGCCAGCTTGAGCTTCACCGCAGAGTGAAGCTCAAGCTGGCGGTTCCAAAATTTCATCTACCACCCTCGAGTACAAAATCTGTCGCCAAGCACCTAACATTGTGTTTCGGCAACAGTCCTAGAGAGCCAGTAAAATTACAGGCACATGAGACTTAACAACTGTGTCTGAGGGTGACGAACGCAGTGCAGTTTTTCACTAGTGAAATTCATCTGTTATAGGCATAGGTTAACGCTTAACATCAGGTGGGCTTCGTGCGTAGTTCGGTCACAATGCCAAAAAAAATACAGGTTTGGCTTCTTACCTTACCGTTTTTAAAATATTTTTTTTTACATATTATAGGCAAAAAATATCCGTCAAGTGCGAGTCATGCCTACTTTGCCTCGGATTTCGCATCTATGAAAGAATATGTTAAAATAAATGTATCAACCAAAATAATTTGATCACATCTTAAAGAAAACAGTAAGCGAGGAAATCCGAGTTTTCATTCTTTGTTGTTTTAAATAAATACGGCACAGAAATTCCAGATTTCTAAATTTTTTACCGATTTTTAGATAGACCCCATAACCGTTTGGTTAAATTTGTACTCTATGAGCTCTCGACGAAGATATCATCGCGTAAGATCGGGTAAGAACTAGGGTTCGAAAAATCCTTTTCACCTTACGGGCTCGGAAAAGTATTGATTGTTATTAGAAATCTGCGTACAAAAGGCCTTTATACTACACCCACTCAGAAAGTGTCTCAATGCTTATTCAAAAACATGTTATAATTTATAAAGTTTGTCATTTCTCCCTTATAAATGTGCGGCGGGAAAACTTATATGGAATTTTATTCCTTTCCTCCATAGCAGAGAAGGAATGTTGTATGAAAGTCCATACCTGCCCTGCTAGCGCTTTTTTTAGCTTCTAACAAAAATAATACAATCGTCAAAACTCAAAAAGGTTTTATTTCAAATAATTAGAATAAAGAGGTGGGTATTTTTCTTCATCAATTTTCAATGAAAGGAAAAATTTCCTCAATTTTCAAAAGGTTGGCATAGCAATCTTTCTCTGCACTATGAGAAAAACGCGCGGCAATTTATTAGTTTTGTAAAATTTTGTTTATTACTAAATAGATAATTTAACAATGTGCTTTCAATTATTCCAAATAGGTAATTTTCCAAAATTTCATCTGACAGTAGAAATCACGATTTCATAAAGATGACGCCACCAGAAATAAAAAATACAGCACCAGAACTTACTTCAAAAAAGGTTTTATATCAAATTATTAGAAAAAAGATGTGGATGTGGGAAAAAAGGTTTTATATCAAATTATTAGAAAAAAGATGTGGGATTTTTTCGTACTCGATATTCTATGAAAGGAGTTTGGCAACCTTTCTTTGCACTACGATAAAAAAGTGCGGCATTTTATTTATTTTTTACTGAATTGATAATATATCAGTCAGTACACTTTTAACAATATTCTAAATAATTCTCCAACATGTCATCTGATAGTGAAAGTGACGATTTTAGAGTTTTAGAGTGACGGTGTTGCAAGAAATAAAAAATACAGCTCAAGAAGTCATACAGAACGTACTTCCTGAGAAGTCTCGGGATAAATACGAGAAAGCTTATAGGTACCTAATGATTTTAGTTTCCTCGTAGTTGCAGTATAAAGCACTATGTATCACTCGGGAGAAAGTTCAAATTCTGTTCGAGAGTATGTAAAGGAAGAATCGTTATCTCCCCACGATGTACAATGTACTATGTTATCTTCTAGCCTGGAAAAAGTTTTAAGAACTAGAACCTTTATAACTGCTACAAAAAACTCTTTATAATTACCAATTGTAGTAAGTTTTACTTTTAAATTTTAACCGACATCCAAAAAAAAGAGGTACGCAATTCGACTTAATTTTTTTTTTATGTTTGTTACGCGATTACTGCGCCAATTATGAACATGTGTCGGGCTATTTCGAACAAAAATAAACCGCTTGCAACTGTACTGTAGGTAGACTAATCTTTAGTTTTTCGCAAAATAATGTGTAATAATTTTCCTTTCTAGGAAATGAAACAACTTCTAGACGCTTCAAACGAAGGCGTTATCTACTGGAGCTTCGGTTCAATGTCGCGTATCGAGACGATACCGCGCGACAAGCTGTCTCATATATTCGAAGTGATATCGCAATTGCCGCAGACGGTGTTTGTGAAGATGGACCGGAGTCTGCTTTCGGCGAACCTCACCGTGCCGGACAACGTCTATACTATGGATTGGATACCACAATACGCCACTTTATGTAAGTTTTGACAACTACAGTTATTGCTTGCATATTTTATTAAGGATTTTGTCTTTAAAGCAGTCTTGGCATTGCCAATACTTAATTTTGTGCCAATCGCGTGAAGATTGTGATGATGGCGTGTGCGATGTAGCACGTATGCTTAGAAAATATTCCAATGTTAAAAACTCTACTGGACTTGTATATATAATATTTTACTGTCTTTAGTGTCCTGTATTTTATTTAAACTGTGGTATTTAAAATTATGACGAAACTATGTTTGTGTGGCAAACTCTATGAATACACTTCTCTTAAATAAGGTTTAAAATATGTACCTATATGGCGGTTGGAATTTCTACCATATATTACCAAATTGCCATTTGTCATACATTTATGCCTGATAGGTTAGCCTTTGACCACTATCTCACCTGATGGTAAGTGATGATGTGGTCGAAGATGTTGTTCAGGCTAACCTAGACTTACTGGCTCCTATACATCAAAATTGCCTAGGGATCAAGCATATTTAGAACTATAAAAAAAAACTACTTATTAATATTTACTAAATCTAATTATTCAGACTGGTTATTTAATTTAATTCCTATGTCTAAGTTAAACTCCGGTCGCCGAGAGAATGCGTTTGATTGACAGTTCGTTTTGTGAATATTTTTTCAGTTCAAAGTAACATAGACAGTTTGACTGCATAATATTGTATTAGTCAGGCACCGAAGTATATAAAAATAGGGCAAATATTTTATTTTACTCCATTTACAAGCCACAACGCCAATAAAAACACGTACTGTCAAACGCATTCTCTCGGCGGCCGGAGTTTAAAAACTTATCCCTATATGAATAAAGAAAATTTTTTATTTTTGCAATTTGAAGAAACTTAAAGTTAATGTCTTCAATCAAATGGCAGAAATACGAAAAAAATATAGGATTTTTGCTATGTTTATTATAAAATTATATTGATTGACTGTGTTTCTACCATTAACATTAATCACAGAAGCACAGCGATTTCGCATGCTTAAATTCAGTTAATCAAAATCACTTTGAGGAATGGCCGCCCACGTTCATTGTAACAGTATAAAGCTGTTGTAGAGTATGCACGGCATCCATACTTGGCAGAGTTCTTCTTTGTAGCATATCCCATGCATGTTCAATGGGGTTGATGTCTGGCGATTGAGCCTACTCAATCGCCATAGGTTCTGCCGTGATCTATCACGGCAGAACGTATATGCGAGGCATCGTCAAGAGTCCGAGTTACGACCCATGCCGTGTGTGGACGTATGCATTATCGTGCATTAGACGAAACGAATTACCCAAACGGCTTAGCAAAGGGATGGTCGCTTCTGAAACAATACTCTCCGCTTAAATCTGAGCATTGAGGTTGTCCCTGATCCAAATCAGATCTGTTTTTCATGATCCAAATACCGGCCCAAACTATTATTGTTCCCCCTCCATATGGGTGAACTTTTTGACAGAATTTTAAACGTTCTTGACGTCTAGAGCTCCTCCAAACTCGAGTAAGTCTTGTATCAGGCCACATACCGAAACGAGACTCATCAGAAAAGCACACAGACCGCCAGTCTCTTACGACAATACTCGAAAACGTACTTGATCCCCAGGGACTTCGGATAAGTGAATGTTTGATCATACGGGGGTTTTCCGTGGGTTTGTTTTTGTTTATTTTGTATTTTATCTCGAAATCGATACAAAAAGTGTATAAACACCACATAGTTGCGCAGCGGACTGCGCAATGTAAAAGTATTGTACGAACACCTATTTATTTAAACGTATACTACATTTATTGTAAACGTATACTACGGTACGTTCTGTTGAGACAGTTAAGCTATCATATATAACTGCGACAAAACTCGTTTGATCTCAATAAGGTTATTCCGCAGCGGTGCTTGCTGAGTCCTTCTTAACATATTAACTAGAATCTAAAACAAGCCACGTCCGGCCCGGCTGCGATCATTACATGGATGGGTGACCGCTACTGAGCTCTTCCGTGCACGTTAAGCCGTCGGTCCCGGGTGTGGTCTTAGGCTGGCAGTTGTTATGGCATGGTAGTAGGGTATATTGAGAATACCAGCCTGACTAGCTACAAGATTCCCTTAAGTAGAAAATATTTTGCCAAGCACCCATCAGTGTGTTCCAGCAGCTGTCCTTGAAAGTCAGTAATTCTAGGTGAGCCTGAACAACGTCTAGGTTTAAAATTCGAGGGAGTCAATTAAGTTTATATACATCTTTAAATACTTGTGTCGAGAACTTTACATAGAAAAATAACTTATGAATATATATATATATATATATTTTACAATACAAAAAGTTTATGAATACATCTTATATTTTGAAGAGATGAGGACATTTATATTATGTTGAACAATAATGTATGATCAACACTTTATAAAAAATACTTTTCTTTTCAGGTCACCCTAATGTGAAGCTGTTTATATCGCATGGAGGTCTTCTCGGCACTCAAGAAGCTGTTGCATGCGGGGTCCCTATGCTGATGGTACCTCTTTACGCTGACCAAGCACTGAACGCCAAAGCCATGTTCGACCGAGGTGTTGCTAGGGTTATTCAGCTTAAGGACTCCGACAAATACGAGTGGAGAGATGCGCTACATGATTTGGTGCAGAATCCTAAGTAAGAATTACTTTTATTGATCGTATCTCAGTATCGAGTAATAACTGCAGTGATGGCTCAGTGGCATTGGCTATGGACAGCCGCGCAGCAGGTCCAGGGTTCGAATCCCGCCGCGGGCTTGAGCTTCACCGCATGGTGGAAGGGCATTTAGCGAATGCCCGCCTGGCTAGCGTCCACCCTCAAGTAGAAATTCTGTCGCCAAGCACCTAACGGTGTGTTCCGGCAGCAGTCCTTGAGAACCAGTGAAATTACAGGCAAAATGAGACTTAACAACTATGTCTCAAGATGACGTGCGCAGTGCAATTCGTGACTTGTGACGAAATGCATCTGTTATAGGCAGAGGTTAGTCCACTTAACATCAGCTGGCCTCGAGCTTGTTCCGTAACAAAACATTAAAAAAAACCTAATGACTAAAATGTTCAGTTTACAATAAAATACTTGGGCTCATATTCATAAATGCATCTCAAAGATAATAGATTCTAAGATGCAGATTTGACGTTTGATGTATGGATCATACATACCTATGTCAAATACTTTATCTTAAGATTGATCTCAACTTTATTAATATGACACAGATATATCAGTTTTAAGATGTATTTATTTTTTGGCTATATTTGAAGGATATCATTTATATTTTGTATAATACTGCGTTAGGACGGTTACTACGATAAAGTTTCTAGCGTAGTTATTAATGAAATTTCAAACAGGAACTTCAGAATCGAGTTTTCCTGCTTACGCGCGCGGTTATTTGTAGCAATCGTAATCAGTTTTGAACTGATCAATGATTATATGAGTTTATTAATTTATTTTACACATATCTTGCATAATGCTGCACCTACATGTAGTTATTTTAAGGTTGCATATACACCAGATATGTGTGAGGAAGAAGAGAAGAAAGAAAAAAGTCCTCCAATAGGATTACACTTCATTTTCCTAGCCTCGCTGAGCACAGCTCTGGTGGAAAAAGGGCTAGCTAAGACTGTATCAGAACTAATATTATAAATGCGAAAGTAACTCTGTCTGTCTGTTACGCTTTCACGCCAAAACTACTGGATCTTATTTGAATGAAATTTGGTATGGAAATAGTTTGAGACCCGGGAAAAAACATAGGATAGTTTTTATCCAGCTGCGCAAAAAGAGTTTAATGTTTTTGCGCGATAACCGACATACGCGCGGGCGGAGCCGCGCTTGGAAAGCTAAATTAAAAATATATTCTGCACTAGCTTTCCGGGCGCGGCTCCGTACCAAATTTCATTCAAATCGGTCCAGTAGTTTTGGCGTAACAGACAGGCAGCCAGAGTTACTTTCGCATTTATAATATTACTCGTAGTACTGATGATGCACACTATTTACTCCTTGTCAGTTCATCAAGATCTGATAAGCATTTTCCACTATTGTAAAATGGAGTAGTCCAAAGTACGTTCAAAATAAAAATCACCAAACGAATACTACATTTTCTTTTATTCCAGGTACAAAGAAAACTCATTAAAGTTAAGGGAAATATTCCTTGATAGACCGATGAAACCGGTCGACATCGGCGTGTACTGGATCGAATATGTGCTACGACATAAAGGCGCAACACACATGCGCTCACCAGCCTTAGAACTGTCTCTGCCACAGTACTTATTATTGGATATTGTGGCTCTTAGTGTAGCGGCTACAATTGCTACTATATTTATCCTTCATATTCTCTTCAGATATCTATGCACTAGGTGCATTAAATGGTGGCCCAAGGAAAAACTCATGTTTGAGAAAAGACTTTTTAGAAAAAACATTAGCTTTATATTGTGCCTCTTGTGGAGGTACAAAATGAAGACCAATTGACCAGTGCCTTCATTAGAAGGAGTTAACTGATGTATTATATTGTTTTAGGTGTAAATATTACCATTTAAGATATTTATAAAATTAGTTATTTTTCATTTTGTTTTGATTATTTCATGCCATTTCTGATAATTTAACACAACACATAAGAAAGCCAGTCTAACTTATAACCAGATGTTTTAATAAGAAATTCCATGGTTAAATTACTAATGCATCGCTGCTATCATCATAGTCAAAACAAATGTATTCTTCCTACTGTTATTGTAGACACAGTTAGGTTAATATTGCAAATGGCATAACTTCTAAGGATGTTGGAACCCCCACATGATTTTATTTTTAAATGTTCTCAAAAATTAGTAGTATGAATTTTAATACAGCATTAATTATGTGACAAGTAAAAGGATTAAGTTTTACTTGTCACATAATTAACATTAACCTTTCGATAATGGTGATTAAATCAAACAATAGAAATTTATTATTATCCTGTGCAAATTAGCTTCAGCCAATGTTTAGAGGTTAACCGCTAGAAAGGTTGTAAATGGATTTAGTTAATATAGAAAATAAATAAACTATTAAGTTCTTTTTCAAGTTGAAAAATACCATGAAATTTTGTCTTTTAATTCAAATTGACATGAGTTACTTCTCAGAATTGTATCATCGTGATCAATGGAAGAGGTGCCAAATATAGAAACTATGATACCAAGTATGCTGTGTTTATAATTTAAAAACATTATAATAATAAATGGAATCATATAATTTTAAATATCATAGAAAGTGTTCTTATGCACTACAGGAGCGGCATTCGCCACAGTCATAAAATTTTATATTTCTATAAATTAAATCATATGCAATGAGGCACACTTATCCCTGCTTTTCAGTAAAATGCTATATGGTATATGATATGTGATGCATAATTGGATTTAGATGAAATTTAAGCTTAAACCTACATTATTTTACCTAAATAATCTTGGAAATTTGAATACTTACTTATGATAAAATTTGATAATTACTAAAAACATATGTTTATCAACATGCATAGGCATAAAATAAAGAACAGTTACCAGTAAAGCACAGGCTCGCCAAAGTCCAGGTCAAACCTAAAATGGGAGAAAGCAATGAGCCTCCCATCCTTCTCCTTTGCAATTAGATACCATGCATCTTGGTCTTTCATCTCTTCAGCTTTACGCTCCTTATTCCAACCCCATGCACAGGTTTCATATCTGTAATTTAAGACATAGGTTTTACCTTCCTAAACCCACTTGATTGTAAAGGCTCTATGAACCGTCAGCAGATTGACACCAAGGAGGTTATTGAGTTTTATAATTTTTCCTTAGAAAAACAAACCACAGTGTTAAAGATATGATACACTTATCAACCTGTTACTGTTGGGAGTTTTTTACCCAACTGCCAAGGAATGGTTATGTTTTTTGGGCATATCTTGTATTTAACTATGTTTGTTTGTAAATTTCTTTATTATCTCTAGGGTGTTGGTAGGCTTTAGTGGGGTGGGTTTCAAGCTAGGAACACGTACCTTATAATTGCTAAAACTAACAGTAGTATATGCCTATGTGTGCACAGCTAGGCTATAAAATGCACACCAACAAGTGCTTCATACACATCCACGCCATTGCTAAACTGCTGCCACGGTCTAGTGATGGGCCCACATACATCCGCCATTGTGGGTTTTCCCATCCCCTCCGGAATAATGCTTTGGTCTAAAATGAGATTCGCACATAGTCACCTCGGGATCATAGCAGCAAAGTATGAAGCGCGAGGGCCAGTCTTCGGCGTCTAGTTACCATCAATGGTGTTTGTTGTTGACATACTCAAGAGTTATAAATGTATCCTATCCATAGTTAGGTTAAAGAAAGAAATGTTATAATGTTTTAAATAATCACCTGTACTCATGCATATTGGTCCCGATTGTTGAACTAGGTTTTGGCTATATCTAATGCCCTTTATCAGGCGAGTTCTCGCATTTAAATCTCTGCAATGATTTCGCTCAATTCTGAGTAGTTGCGTGGAATCGTCGCTGAGAACAGCCGGTTATTTAAGACATTAATATGCCTCATACTCACAAGAACTTACAAATTCAAATAAAAAAATATCTTATTAGAAGTGAAGTCTGCAATAATAAGTAAACATTGTAATTTTCAAAATTTTGGGCAATAACTTCAGTTTCATTCCGTATACACAGAATTATCTTAAAATCAAAGAATAATTTGATTTTTTTTACTTATGTTTATGATTACTAAGAATTTAGTGACATCACATTATTATTAAGTGTGTACTTATTATTGCAGAAGACATTGTGGTGTATACCAATTCTAATGAAGAATTGTTCTTACACTTATTGGGCATATAATTCATAGGCGGTACTTACAGAGCTTTCATATTTCTTTCGGTCAAGTCAATGGCCCACTCAAGCACCTTCGGATCAAGTTCAGTGACTCTCTGGATGTACATGTCTACATCAAGATCCAGATTTCGAAAAATAAGCATTTCTTTGCAAAGGGAAGCAATGTCTTTGAGTTTGTTGGCTGAAGACACATGAGCCATCCCATCGGCTATACGACGCTGCTCAAGCTTCCTAGCTTGGCGCTTTTCTTTATTTTTGTTAACGTTTGCAGTTGTTTTCTTCTGAAAACGATAATCAATAGGTAGAATATTAGTTCGTACAGCGTGATCTCTACTTACAAACAAGATTTTGAAGGAAATGAACTTACACCCATGGTTATCTTATTGGATAAGAACGATAGGAATATGTTTTAGTTAGGCAATTTACTTGTTACAAATATTTTATAAAAGCAAATGCTAAATGAAAATTATGAAATATTTGCAATACCCCGCGGGAAAGACAAACCAAACAACAAAACATGCAACTACTACAATCACCACACAAACATAACAAACAACAAATAACACCACAGAGTATACAGACCGATACAGACGCAACAAGACATGTCAGTCATCATCAGTGTTGCCAGACATGCGATAATTATCCTAGATCCACGATATATTTGAATAACATGCGATAAAAAATAATAAGTACGTAAAACACGATAGTTTGTAAAACGTCTACGATATTTTTTTCAAATACACGATATTTTTGTAATGAATTCACATTTCTGTAACGGAACGCAATTTTTTGTAGTATTTTTCTACAGTCTTCAATCCATACCGCAATCGAGTGGAATGCGAAATGTTTTTTTTCCAAAATCAGCGGCGGCCTTACCCATTGCGAGGCTCCGGGCGGCAGGTCCTTGCGAGGCCCTTTGTTCTTCGTGAAAAGTATGTGATGCTAGGTCTGGTTGTTTGGTTTAGGTATTTGTCACGTTTGACGAGAAATGCTAAGGTTTTACAAATAAATAATTTGAATTTTAAAATATTTTATTTTACATTGAAAGTTTTACAAAATCAACATATACAGACATGATACATTTTAAAATTGATGTTTGCGGCTATTCCTAATACTAAAATCTTTAATTCACGCACAATAATCTTATGAATGAGCTACGTCATTTTCGATTGAAAGAATTGCAAGGGCCGCAAGCCGATCTTGTGTTATCGAATTCCTCCAATATGTTTTAGTAATTTTAAGCCTTAAAAAACTCCTTTCAGCAGACGCAACTGTAACTGTAGTGGCTTTTTTTCTATTATGGCGATCAACTTACGTCGTACTACATTGAACTATAGTTATCGCTCTATCCCCACACGATGGTAAAGGAACGAGAGGGAAAATGAGTTAGGATCCATTGTCATGTTAGCTCAGTCGGTCAGAGCATATCTCGGCTATAGGGGTGGATGACGCGGGTTCGAATCCCGCACATAACTACAATTTTTCCTATAGTATATTTGTAATTTTGTAATGTTATCTTCAAAGCATGCGTTATTGCAATAATAAAAATTTTAAAATTGTAGGGCTGCGTCATCATTTACAAGTTTAAAGCTAATTGCAAAGGTAGTCTTGTTTGTAGTACGACGTAAATTGAACTATAGGTGTCGCTCCATCCCCATACGACGGTTAAGGAACGAGAGGAAAAATTAGAGTTATGAACCATTGTCATTAGCTCAGTCGGTCAGAGCATACCCCGGCGAAAGGGGTGAAAGAATCCTGCACATGACTATTTATTTTCCTATCGAAAATTTGTTATTTTGTAATGTGATCCGCAAAGCATATCTACGTTATTTCAAAGATAAAAATATTTAAATCAGACAGTTTTGTTACACTTTTACAGCTTGCTCAATACTTCTAATACTATAATATACACTTTTCCAGCTCCCTCAATACTTTAAGTACATAATTATCATAAAATTTTATTGAATAGGTATTACGTTTTTATGGTATTTAAAGTAATTATTTTCTAACTCATACTGCAAGCAAAATTATTTCAAGGTGACAAGAGTTGATGAACGAAAAGAAACACGAGGATTTCCCGTGCGATAGAGGATAGAGAAGCAGATTATTATGTCCCGACTGACTCCCGAGCTGACCCGAGTGCTATGCGATTAAAAAACGAAACCGATCATCAAGTATTTCGAGGCGCGATAGTCAAGTAGGTACACTACATAATTATTTTTTTAAATATATTTGAAAGAATGAATTAGTTAACTAACTTTATTTTAATTTACCGTTATTAAAAAATTATCACAATAAAAAAATTAAAGATCAAAATCAATAGTCAAACATAAAAATTTAGGTAAAAACAAGTATATTTTAAAAGGCGCGAGGCTCCTGCATTAGCGAGGCCCCGGGCGATTGCCCAGTTCGCCACCCCCTAAGGCCGCTACTGTCCAAAATACTTAAGTTCAGTTAGAAAAAGCCGACACCGTCTTATAAAAACTGCTCTAAATGGCATAGTTTTGGCTGATCAGGCTGTTGAAGGCTATGACGGTAGTGGCGCAAAGACCAAGCATGATTAAGTGTATGAACAGGTCAGGAATACACGGCCCTGAGAAAACCAGAACCCATAAAAGCCTACATGGCTCATCCGCAGATTTTCAATTATTGAGTTCTGATTCTAAGGAAGAAATTACTCTTAGATTAACATTATAAGATACATATTTAAGAAAAAACAACTATTCATATTTTTTATTTTTATTTTGTAGAAGAACAGAAAGACACTACGTATAGTTTCCAGAAAAATACTTGTAGGTGGCGCCATATATTACAATTGCCTAATATATTAAGTAATAGGTGTTATCTAGATTTTGGAACTACTTAAAAATTTAACTATATATGCCACACCCTTAATTTTAGCCGTATAATATATTGTCTTTTTAGACAAGGTTGAGAAACGTATAAAATAAATTTGAAAAACACGATAATTTTGCATTATCATATACATTTATCTCGGATATTGTATAACTCACGGATCTGGCAGCACTGGTCACCACACACGGCGCGGCGCGCGGCGGCGCACGTTAAGCTGGATTGGGCCGGTTGTAGTGGTCTTAGGAGGAACTTGAAAATTAATGTGATTTCTAATGTGATAGTTCTGATTATTATTGTCCTTTTTAGATTACTCTGTATTTTCATAGTTGTAGGCACTTGTAGTTCTTTTTTTAATGACAATAAACTTATTTTCATTATAATACATTAAAACACACCGTTAGCTGCTTGGCGACAGAATTTCTACTTGAGGGTGGTAGCTAGCCAGGTGGGCATTCGCATATGCCCTACCACATTGCTGTAACGACTGCCATCCTAAGACCAACTGAGACCGACGGCTTAACGTGCCCTCCGAAGCATTGAAGTGCTCATTATTAATATCACTAGCGGTCACCCATTCAACTTATGACCGCGGCGGACGTTGCTTAACTTTGCTGATCGTTTCAGAACGTCTAAGCAAACTTCACTACTAGCGCTTCATAAGTGTCCCAAGCGAAAGGCTCTAACTGACCGCATTGTCTTTGTTCTAACAAGGGTGACATTCAAATATTTTCAAGGAATCAATTCTAGATGACTGCACTTAAATGAAAAATTTGTTACAAAATATTAGAATCCCTTTAGCAACAGTGGTGCGGCGAAGGTTGCCCATCTGTTGTAGTGGGCTTACTATTCTTAACAAGACTGAAATATTCAGTGTTGATGTCTAATTCCGCACACTTTATTCTTTTCATTCACAATGATTGCAAACAACTTCTTCAGATTCAATATTTTTTAATTCAATATCTGTAAGTGAGGTGAAAATGTGGCGATCTCTTGAGCTATTTTTCCAAATAAATGTATTCAATATATTTTGAAGTTCTACCATAGCTTTATTTCATGGACTACAACAGATTATGTGAAATGTACCAAAAAGGAAACGAACTTTTTTTATTTTTTTATTCCTGATAGGTTAGCCTTTTACCACTATCTCACCTGATGGTAAGAGATGATGAGGTTGAAGATGTTGTTCAGACTAACCTAGAATTACTGGCTCTCAAGGACAGCCGCCGGAACACACCGTTGGGTGCTTGGCGACAGATTTTCAACTTGAGGGTGGTAGCTAGTCTTATTAGAAATTCATGAGGTTAGGGATATTCCAGAAAAGCACGAAAAAATTTCACCTTACAATCTAAGTAATACTGAAAAGCGAATTATAAAAAATAATGAAATTCGGGTAGTGCCAGATATACATTAGTATCCCCAAGTACCTATACTCTAAGATTTTTTTACCTGTAGATGCGTTGTATGCCCTCCATATTTACTAGACGAATTCTGGGTAATTACCAGAGTCACTACCAGTCTTGCACTTCCGAGCGTCCGGTGAATACATCGCCGCTAATCGTGTTTTTTAGGAAAAATCTGTGGACAATATGCCTTCCTTGTGTCTTTAGACTCTGCATCAATTAAACAAGCACTGTGAGAGATAAGAAAACTGTTTTATTTCACGCGTAATTATTGCTTTTATTGAGTAAATAGAAAATATCGACATTTTGTTTTATCTAAGGAATTATTCTCAATGAAATGGATGAGCGAGATATGTGAAAAAATCCTGAGGAAGGCTTCCGGTAGAAGCCGAAACATTGTCGATAGCGATATCGACTCATAGTAAGTTCACGCTCAAACACCCGTGTTTTTCATATATTAGATATAAATATGAGCGTAAGTTTTTATAAAAAGATATGAGACACGTTTTTTCTTTGTCATTACAAACTGCATATACATGTGCGTAGGTATGTAGATAGGTAAATTGTAGTAAGCTTTTAGAGCAGTGGTGTTCGGATATAACTACTCTATTATTTCAACTCTCTGCCTATACTGATAAAACGAGACAAACATGACAGTAATAGCTATCTCCTTCAGATCAGTTTTTGTTGTGCATGCGGCTGGTGCCATATAGGTATGGTTATTAATTTACACGAGATTAAAATAGGTTTGTGGAGCGCAGTCTTATTGTATTTAATAAAACTTCTTTGGGCTGGGCTTTCTTTAACATTCTCTTGGCATATGACCACAGAGTACTTCTGTATATCGGAAAGATTTGTCCTGACCAAAGAGAACTCAATCGCAGAATGACCGCAAAATTTGAATTTTTTGTCATCTATGTGTGCATTTGATAAAATTAATAGCAAATTAATAGAGGAAATAGCGTGTAAAAATTATTGAATAATTAGTATTAAGAATCAAAAATAATTATATTACCTTTGCGTCTTGTTTCAGTCCATTCTAATGCAGATTTGGCATGTTGCCAACTACATGATTATTTTCAGGTAATGTACTGTGGCACACGAACTCGTTTCATTTTCAGACTTTCTGTGCGCAGCTATTATAGCAATATTAGAAATATGAAATCTGTAAAATTATCACAAACCGAAGATTTAATGCCCACTATTGGCCTGGGCACTTGGCAGGTATGAGACTCGGGTATAAATATCTAATGTTTCATTTCATATTGCGAACATTGTGTGCCAAAATATTCTTATTGATTTTTCAGGCACCTTCAGATATAATAGAAAGCACTGTATACAGAGCCCTCGATTTAGGATACCGACACATCGACACAGCTTTCAATTACAATAATGAGGAAGCTATCGGAAAAGCTATCAAAAAATGGCTACAGGATGGAAAAGGCACAAGAAACGAATTATTTATTACTACTAAGGTATATAATAAATAATGTTGAATGGTAATCACCAACTGAGAAAAAATATACATCTGCCCGATTTTGTTGAAGCATGTATAGGTTATATAGGTACCTAAAACTTAAAATTATGGTATTCCAATAATATTTCCAAAATTATTATTTTTATGTAGGTAGGTACTACCGGCAAATATTCATCCTTTGCCATCCGAGAAAACGAGAACAAATCAACACACCTAATTATATCCACGGCTCCACCCGCACGTATGTCGGTTATCGTGCAAATCATTAACCTCTTTTTGCGCAGTTAGATAAACACTATACTATGTCCTTACCCGGGTCTCCAAATTATTTTCATACCAAATTTCATACAAAATAGGTCCATTCATTTTGGCGTGAAAGCGAGAGAGTTACTTTCGCATTTATAATATTAGCATGGATTTATGTAGTTGTATATACAAAAAAATATCTACATATATCAAATCTACCGGCTGCTACATGTTCCGCTCCCTTCAAGTCTTGAGAATCGTATATTTTTAGACCTTAGAAATATATTTTTCATTTATCATTTCACTGGCGTGATTAACTCACCTTTCTGATGACGGATGCGTTTTATCAACGGCATCATGGCTGCTGATGATAGTAGATTTTTTAATCTCTATAATTATTATTCAGTAACCGGCTAGGACTCGAGTAATATATTTACCGGATATCAGTTACGTGCTGAGGCCCGCGCTCGTCGCTGTGCACAATCGTGACCCCCAGACGAAGAACTTCAAATAAGTTCGAAACTGGTCGGAGCAATATCCGGTAAATATTACGCGAGTCCTAGCCGGTTACTAAATAATAATTATGGACAAAACTCGCGACAGCTTTTTAGCTCTTAATGTATATTAGGTATTTCACGAGCTATCGGGAAAACAATCTGAACATTGGTGGTTTCTATTTACAGTGAGATTGTGGCACCCTTTCAGTACTGCTCGTACTTAACAAATTACAAAATTACGAAAGGAAAGTTATAGTCTTGTGCGGGACTAAAACCCGCGCCATCCGCCCCAAGCCTAAATATAGCTGGGGTATGCTCTGATTTCTAAGCTAACATGACATGTGACCCATAGTACCCGTTGTATTGTACTACAAACATGATTACTTTTTGCAATCAGCTCTAAAATTGCTAACGATTACGCAACGCTATAATTTTAATATTAATATTTTTTTCAATAACGTATGTTCTGAGGATTACATTACAAAATTACTGCCTGTACTGCTTTAATACCATGGTTGAAATTGCAAGTTTTTTATGATACGTAAATAGTAAATCAGGCCAGCCTGATGGATGGAGTTAAATTCATATAAAGCAGTATAAGGGGAATGTCAAAAATACCAATGTTTTCGAACGTCATAAAATATCTACAACGAAAGGAAAATTTTAACCACGATCGCCACTGTCCGTCCCTTTTTTTTTTTGAGGGGAGCACCACCATCCTTCCCTATTCAGGACTACCTATACTTCTTCAACGTCAACAAAACTAACGATGGTGAAATTGCGACACTTTTATGGAGCGCGTTTATTGAATCCGCGTAACTAGTTCAAATTATTTCTTTCATTGTAATTTTGGAAGCTTATTCGCTCAGCAGGCGTACAATCGTAAATGCAAAATAAAAACCGACGTGAAACATAAAATACCCATCATCAGGGATAACTCTGACTACTCGTCAGATCTCACTCAAATTTAAATGGGACCATATGACAAGCACCAGCTTTCGAATATAAAAAAAAAATCAAAATCGGGATACTCTGCAAAGAGTTTTGAGGGAACACATAAATTATAATGATATAGGATCCATAAAAAAATATTTTGAACCTAAAAATAAAACCGACTTCAACACTCAAAAGTGTGAAATAACTTGTTGAAGTCGGTACCATGATAGTTCAAAAGTACCTATTATTCTTTAGAAAATTGCAAATTTACGAGAGAAAAATTATAGTCATGTGCGGGATTCGAACCCGCGTTCATCCACCCCTTTAGCCGGGGTATGCTCTAACCAATTGAGATAACATGGCACAATGACTCATAACTTTAATTCTTGCTCTCGTTCTTCAACCATCGTATCGGGATGAAGTTTTTTTCTCTCGTTAATTTGTAATTTCGTAATGTAATTCGCCTAGCAGGCGTTATTGCAAACTTAAGAATATTAAAATACCTATTATTCTCCATAGTCGGTTCCATTTTTAGGTAAAAAATATATTTCACCCTTTTTAGTAACCCTTGCTAACTACAGGATCGATTGTCATTCATTGTCAATGACTATATCATCAAGATAGGAAAACACTTTCCTATCTTATGTTATTGGAGTGTAACTAAAAAACGTCTCGACCGATTTTGATGAAATTTTAATGGGAAGCATAATCTTTTAATTAAAAAATCATAAAATCATCATAAACGGTTCACCCAGGAAAAGTTCTACGGTAACAAACATAAAAAAAAAATACAGTCGAATTGAGAACCTGCTCCTTTTTTTTGAAGTCGGTTATAATGATATAATAAACACGATTACCTGTTGCAGTTGCCTCACGTAGGAAACCGCGCATCAGACGTGAAGAAGTTCGTAGACATCCAACTGCAGCGCTTGCAGCTTGATTACGTCGATCTTTACCTAATCCACGTACCGTTTGCGTTCGTGTGCGACCCGGTAAAGCTGACGCCGCGCGTCAACGATCGTGGAGAGTATGAACTAGACACAAACACCGATCATATTGAAATTTGGAAGGTATAGTTATTTTGAGTTAAGGTTCGTTATTTTTCAAATGAGCTTTTATGGTATAAGTATGTAGGTATGTCCTATTTCGAAACCAAAAGGAAAAGTGGTAAGTGCATAAGAGAGTATAAAGCCCGATTTTGACTAAACTAAAAAAGGCGGTTTTTAGAGCCTAACAGACATTAATTATCATAGCCGAAAATAGTAGATTTTGCTCAATATAACATAGGTACATATTTATTGGTCCGTATTAATATGTTAATCCAAAGGTGTACCTACGCCTGTGAAAAAGACGGTGTTCACAGCTTTGGGTTGACTACCCTCTTGACTACCTCGGGGTACAGTATGATAATGGATTAAGAGAGTACTGCGAGAGCCAACATGCTACTGTCGAATACCTTCCTCAATGGTAAATTTTCAGGTTATGGAAGAAATTCAGAAAAACGGTCGTATCCGTAACCTGGGCCTGTCAAACTTCAATGAAAGACAAATTGAGAAGATAATGAACTCCGCCACAATGAAACCACAGGTCCTTCAAGTGGAATTACATGCGTATTTTCAGCAGTTGGAGCTTCGAAAATTCTGCGCTGAAAATAATATTATAGTGACTGCGTACGCGCCACTCGGCAGTCCTGGCGCAAAGGATCATTTTGTCAACAAATATGGCTATAGGTAAGAAAATGTTTAAATTACATTTCATGATATCGGTCTCGGTACCGTACAAATGAAATGAGTTCGGCGAATATACTCGGAAGAGACGGGTTCTATCCTCAGACGAGGCGAATATTTTGAGCCGTAGTTTGTGATATTGGCTAAGCATGCGATAGTGCTATAAATCAAAATCAGAAAGATTCTAAGGCGACAAAAGTTTGAGTATTAGCAAAAATATAATGTTTGGTTGATGGCCGCATCATCTCCTATGACGGTTAAAATCAATTAGAATGCAAAATCCGCGCCTCTCTCGACTCAATGGGTCAACTACTAAAACCACTTTCATGTCGATGCAGTATTGCATAGCCCGACTTATACAAATATACATAGGATCTATTTTACTAAGAAAACTTTATATTGTAACTACGGGTACATGAGAAATCACAACTTTGTCTTAGGGTGATGCGCGCACTGCAGTTCGCCATTTGGACGAATTGTATCTTTATTTATGCCTGATAGGTTAGGCCTTTGACCACTATATCACCTGACCGGAACCTAGATTTACTGGCTCTCAAGGACAGCTGCCAGAACACACAGTTAGGTGCTTGGCGACAGACTTTCTACTTGAGGGTGGTAAGCTAGCCAGGCGGGCATACGCAAAATGCCCTACCACCATGCTATAATGACTGCCATCCTAAGACAACAACCGGGACCGACGGCTTAACGTGCCCTCCGAAGCACGGAAGCGCTCAGTAGTAGTCACCAGCGGTCACCCATCCAACTCATGACCGCGGTGGATGTTGCTTAACTTTTCTGATCGGTTCAGAATGGCTAAGCAAACTTCGCTACGAGCGCTTCAAATAGTCTGTTATAAGCAGAGATTACTGCTTAAGACCAGATGGGCCTCGTCCTTGCTACAGTACGATATAATAAAAAAAGCTCATTCACCGCGCTGGATCATTAATTGAATCACTCCACTTTCAGCTCTGATGCTTTTCCGGATTTATTAGGACACCCAGTAGTAAAAGAGATAGCTGACCGCCATGGGAAGACCACAGCGCAAGTGTTGTTGCACTACTTGGTACACCAGAAGGTTGTGGTCATTCCCAAGAGCACTAGCGAAAATAGAATGAAGGTACACAAAAATTCCAATGTTAAATTAAGGAGTAACGCTTACCAAATTTTTCATACACACATCAACAATGCCTAGGGATATTTGATTTTTACCTTATTTTACAAAATTTTGTAAATATTTTGTGAAAACAATTATATATGAAATTAAAGTCTATTTTATGGTTTATGCTTGCAATACCTAAAAACAGATGCATTAAAGATTTTTGATTATTTTTTTTGTAATTTTATTTTTGGGTGTAATTTTTTTCTTTGTACATGATGGATTTTATATAGGGAATTATGAAAATTAAAGTCAAAAATAACAAAAAAAAGGCATTTAATTAAATTTGATAATCCGTATTTCCTCCCCTAACATTAATTAGAGTTCGGCATCGGTTATTCATGCTCGAAATTAAATTATCCAAATCGAGCTGCGGTATCAGGTCCCAGGTTCTTTTCAAGTGCAGGAAAAGTTGTTCTTCTGTCATCAGATTTGGAGAAAAGTTAACCATGGCTCTTTGTTGTAACATGTCCCACGCGTGTTCAATGGGATTCATGTCGGGGGACTGAGCAGGCCAGTCCAAAACTCTGACTTCATGTTCCCCCCTAAGCATAGTTGATACCAGCTCAGCCGTATGGGCACGGGCATTATCGTGCATGAGTTGGAACTCCTGACCCATTTGTACCCTGTGTGGGATAATCACAGGTTCCACTACCTCATTGCGGTATTTCAATGCATTCATGTTCCCTCTTATCCAAATGAGATCGGTTCGCGCACCTATACGAATACCAGCCCATACCATGATAGTCCCGCCTTGATATGAATGGACTTCTTGTGGATGCTGGAGACGGCTTCGTCTACCAGGAACTCGCCAAACCCTTAATCTTCGTGAATCCGGATGAAATCCAAACCCAGACTCATCAGTAAAAAGCACCATGGACCATTGCTCGTCACTCCATGTGAAATGTTCTCTAGCCCACAATAGTCTCCGCCCGCGATTGCCCCGCCGCAGAGCTGGAACCCGAAGTGGTCTGCGAGAATGAAGACCAGCTTCATGTAATCTTCTTCTTACAGTTTGGTCACTAACCAACAATTCGTGGTCAGATTGTAGCCTTTGAACCATTTGCATAGCCGTAATATTGGGTTGTCGCCTAGCGATATTTTGAAGAAAACGGTCCTGTCTAGGAGTGGTGACGCTATTTCTGCCTGAATGCCGTTCGGCGACATCGCCTGTAGCACGATAACGTGACCATAACCTGGAGATTACATTTTGGCCGGTTTGCAGAATTTCAGCAACCACGCGTTGTATAGCGCCAGCTTCCAACATGCCTACAGCTCTAATCTGCTGTTCCCTTGTCAAATGTCGACGTGACATAACAATAAATGTAACACACGTTTCAATTAGAATAAAGAAAATGTGTAATTGCTTTTAACTTTTCAAAATTTATTGTAACATAAACTAACTTTTCGACCGCCAAATTCGAATAATCGATATTCTTTTGTTTCAATGAGTTTTTATTTTTTTGAATTTCGAAACAGGAGGTGGAGAAGTAAATATTTTATATACAAACTTTTTTTATACTGTAAATAGTTTTTAAGTTAAGAAGTCTTTCATGTAGTATCCCTAGACATTGTTGATGTGTGTATTTAATGAACAAAAATTGCATATATCCACCAAAATCTCTAAATGTAACCATATTTGAACAGATCGTATTACAATGTACTGTATCAGCCAGATTGTCCACTACTGAACACAGGCACTGCTATTGAGAGGTGGGGGGGCATTGCCATAGTCCACACGCTTGGCAGGCGTCTTGGGGATCGCAGTGTAAGATTACCCTTAGTCGCCTCAATCATCGGAAAGTAATAAATGTTCTCCAACAAGCTCTCTTATGACCACGACTTTCGTTGTTATGGTCATAAACAAGAATATAATACCAAACCGAACGCGCTCTTTGTTTATTTAGACGTAGATGACTCTGTAACTTTCAAAAGTGAAAGTGACGCTACATTAATTATATGAAGACTATAAATGAAAGTGTAATAAACGCTATTATAAACTTAATAATTAATAAATTGATAATATAAAACATTTTTTAAAAGAAGCTTTTGTTGGAATGCTGTAAGAAGAATAAAATAAACTATTCCTTTCAAAGTTTGAAAGGAATAGTTTATTATATTCTATACTATTAATTTGTAACGTCATTACACAATTTATGATACAAAAGCTTGTCGCGAGATTGTAGGTACTCGTATAGTCTGACAATTTTAGGAATTAGAATCAATAAAATCAAAATTTATTTTATATAATCTCATTCGTTAAAATCTAATTATGAAATGAAATACAGACCTTTATTGGCATATTTTATATACATACTTCTTTAAGAAAATTAAATTAAAGCATTATTCTCTTAACAAAACAATGCTTTAAAACAATTTTTGAATTATTAAAGTACAATGTGTCCCGACCAAGGAGGTTTCAATTCAAGTAGGTACACATTATCTGTGGTGAGCGCGCTTAGCGCGCAACTCGCTGGTTTTTATATTGCATTTTATTTAATGTAGCCATGAGATTAAATAAAGTAGTGTATGCAACTGCATATAATTAGGTATTAAAACATTCGTGTAATCTTATTTTGAAACTCGCCTGCGGCTCGTATCAAAAAACTACGCTCATGTTTTAATATCCTATATTACATGATAGTTGCTAAACTACTATAATTGACCTGTTTATCTACACCGGTAAGTTTCACGACAAGCTTTTGTATCATATAAATTATGTTATGTTAATGTTTAAAATTTTAGTACAACATTCGTATTCGCGGCTACTGAGAACAGTTTTTTTTTTCTTAAGGCCTGTCGAACCGCGCTAAGTCTATTACATTATCAAAACTTTAAAAAAAAAACAACGTAGCTATGGATGGGACGACTTACCCCCAACATTATAAGAAATGTGCCGAATTGTTCATCTGGCCATATACGACATCGATAAACCAATAAGGTACCTTTCAGGACAAAATCTATACTTAAAAAATGCGGCGAAGTTAGGTAGGTATTCGGCGTGTTAATTATTTGCTCGCTATCCTGTCGCTGCGACTTCGCTCCCCTATACTTGCTAATCGCAAACTAAACACTAACGCCTTTCCTCCTTCGTGCCTCCATCTTAAAACACTATAGCTAAAGCGAACAAGGCAAGATGGAAAGAGGGGTAATCTGAGTGTATTTTGTCTACGAAATAGTAGTGCTAAAATTATTTAACTATTGACGTTTATGATTTATTGCATTTTCGACATTCTAGTCTGCTAACCTACCTATTTAGTACAACATAGGAGATTTTTTAAACCTAATTTGCCATCAACTTTATTAAGAATTGTTTGTAAATCTAGAATGTCAGATAAATTATAAGTCCGCTTCATAATGTTGACAAAATATAAGTTTAGTAATAAATGGTGTATTCTTTCAGGAAAATATCGATATTTACGATTTTGAATTAACACCTCCAGATATGAATCGTTTGAAGAAACTAGACAAAGGCGAGGATGGTCGTATTTTCAACTTTTTGTTCTGGAAAGGCGTTGAGAACCATCCAGAATATCCATTCACGGTGGCCAACAAAGTCACCGAAAACGAATGAGACGTTTAATTATCAATAAATTGAACATTCTAGTCAACACTACCTCACGAATAAGTATTGACCAAAGATATCATAATTTCTATAAGACTTCTATACTTAATTCCTTAGCTTAACGCGTAGCGCTCAGTGAAACTGAATAAAGCTTGTTTTCTAGAGCTTTGTAGCTGTTAATATGATGTTTTTTTTCAGTTATATGAATAAAATTCAAAGTGTTACGATTGAGTTTTATTTTAATAGAAAAGTAACTTTAATTAACTTCGATTGTACTTAAAACTAAAACTTAGACAAGTAGTTAATTAAATTGAGAATTATTTTAAAAGAAAACTTTAAAAAACATACAAATTTCCACGTGATTTAGTGATTTGAGTACCAGAGATTAGGAAAGTCTGTAGAGCATTTTCCTCTGAAGTCTGTGTTGTAGCTCTCCTCGCCGTATCATCGTGTGTATGACTTTTTGGATGGCCCTTTCGGGATACTTCTGTCGGAGGAAGTCTTGGATGATAGTTTGCTCAGACACCTGCGAGCCGACAGCAAACCTGCGCTTCAACTGCTTTTCTATACGGGAGAGCATCTCGTGGTCTTCTTCGCTAGTGAATCCTTCCGCACCTACAAGGAAATAAAGTGGCCACTAAGCAGATATGATATCTCATAATAATATACTATATATATATAAATTCACAATAATATACTTTTAGCAGTTAGAACGCTAAATAACAAAAATCATAGTAGAGGAGTTGTGGAAGGTCGACCTTCACTATCTGATAACTTAGTGAGACATATTTTTTATCGAGAATAATTTATTAACAACCATGCCAAAAAGTGTTCATAGCAATTTTTAATTGAATTAATTTTAATCAAGATTCTTTCATCACCTTCACTCTTTTCATAACCGAATGAATTTCATCTCAACTGATAGTTTAACACACAGAATATGCACAGTAGGCTTGTCTACTTATTTCTGTGCATGGCTTCCTGGCAAGCAGATGTGAACAGATAAGTCAAAGTAGATAACTACACCGATCTGTTAACCAATCGAAATTGATATCATAAGTAAGATATTTTAAATACAAAACCATTCGTATAGACTTGCCTGCAGAAATACGTACATGAGATAAAATTAAAAATAGCTATGTAAACTTTTCTATAGGTAAGTTATCACAGATTTGTTTGTTAATAAATTATATTTGATAAAAAATATGGCTCATCCAGTTATCTGATAGGTGAAGGTCGATCTTCAGTGGCTCTTAGACTATCAGAGAAGTAGGGCTAAATGAAATAAATTTCTTCATACAAAAGTTACTGTGTATTTGTACGAGACGGTTTTTATCTCGGATGCTTTCTTCCAATACAATGTAATAAGAAAACAACCACGTGTTTTTTTTTTGATTGTGACAACCCTATTTTCAATGGAAAATCATTTATATTTATATAAAATTACAATTGGTCAAAATAGTTTTAAAATACTGGCCAAGAGCTATTCGAAAAAACTGTTGGGTTTGGTGTTTCACAATTGTATGCTGTCTGCATTTGCATCTTTGATTGTACCATCATTCGTCTTGTCAAAGTTTACCTTAAACCTATATAATCAGGTTGGGATCTTACCAGCGAGACTGCCAGTCATGGCGGCATCGAGCGTCGACACTTGGAAGAGCCGTAACGCTTCAGTGACGTGCGCTTCTGTCGCGAACGGCTGCAGTTGCATCTTTGCCAGGGACTCTGATATACGCACTATGGCCTCTAGTTGTCTGAAATATTGGACATGTGAACATTATCACCTTTTTCGCTTG
This sequence comes from Plagodis dolabraria, assembly GCA_963854805.1. Classification (NCBI taxonomy): domain Eukaryota; kingdom Metazoa; phylum Arthropoda; class Insecta; order Lepidoptera; family Geometridae; genus Plagodis; species Plagodis dolabraria. Next base: position 11,826,475 of record OY978459.1, on the reverse strand, counting down.
GTGCACACAAACAACAAAACAATGCTATGAGCACTTCAAACAAGTGCGATGACAACGGTAATATGCGCGATTTTCTCGTGTTATGCAACTTTCTTCGCGTGGGTCCTTTGCATGTGACCACCATTTGGGGGAATAAACAAAGCTTCAGAACAAAAGAATTGATAAATGTCCTGTTCCCAGACACAACTGCTTAGCTTCATGGAAACATTATAATCACCAACAACATACTAAACTTCTAAAGTAATAACTATTAGTGTCTTTATTTTATGCTTTTGGAAGACTGCTTTTTGTAACACAGTTTTTACTAAAACAAAAGGCAAATTTTGTACCATATATGTTTTTCAATAAAGATTTAGAGGCTTGGAGATTATTTTTTTGCATGGGGTCGTTTATTTTTACATAGTTCATAGGCTGGTTTTCCACCACTAGTAGTAACTGACGCTCCGGTCGAAAAGTTTGTTTAGGCTATCCTAGAGTTACTGACTCTCAAGAACAGCTGTCGGAAAACATAGTTAGGTGCTTGGCGACAGGTTTTCTACGTGAGTGTAATAGCTAGGCGGACATTCGCATTGTTGAGTGAGTAGAGCACGTCTACTTGGGCGATGCCCTGTCCACTCACTGGACTTTCCCACGGGTGGACGGGGAATTCAAGTTTCCCCCTCCACCCACTGCATTATAGTTGGAGCCAAATCAACAATGTTCAGTTAAGTGATGTAAATGAAATTCTCGTGAGTTTCACACATATTTAAATATTATAAATAAAACCGGCAAAAACACTCACGTTGAGGATCGAGTACGACAACCCGGGTTTCGAGCATATCAGATGATCTCATCATCAGGGCGAGTGCGCAGCTGCGTCTGGGTCATGTATTTGATCCCCAACGTTAGTGTTTTTGCCGGTTTAAGGCCGAGGCCGCACCACGGTTTTTCCAGCAAGCGGTTACCGCTATAACCACTAAACCGCCTGGAGATACACGCACCACGATTAAAAACCGCGTAACTGCCCGCGGTTTTCACAGTTTAAAGATGGATTACAAGAGAGCATGTTGTCGCTCTGGTATTAAGAAATAGCAAAAGAAGTCAACGCAAAAAGTTTATTTTTAACATTCCTATATCAAACTGTCGCAAAGTAGTATCGTACAATGCTGGTCTTTTTTGTACTTCTATAGTGATTTTCTGTGACAAACTTTCATCTGGTTCGTTTGAAACAAACTCCTGGGTAGACGACATAACTGCAATGGCACGAAAACGACAACACAAACACTGCACGGCGCGGCGGTCTGCCGAATACTGGCCAAAACCAAACCGCCCGCGGTTACCGCATAGTGTGTGTGCGCCCACTTAGTTCTTTGGATTACAATTTTGCTGCGGTTTTTTCCCGCGAATCATTTTGTAACATTTCACGGTTTTTAAATCAGTCGCGGGAAAAAACCGCAAGTGCGGCCGTTTGTATTAGTTTTCCTGAGTCACAAAATCATGCGGTTAATAACAGCAGCGGTTTAACCGTGGTGCGGCCTAGGCCTACTGTAATATAATTCTAGGTTAGCCTGAACATCTTCGACCACATCATAACTTACCATCACGTAAGATAGTGGTTAAAGGCTAAACTATCAGGCATAAAAAATATAAAAAATTATATATGTTTGTGTGTACCTGACAGTGATGGGTATGGAGAGGCGCTTGTCTTGTTGGCGCTCATGCGCTAACGCGCCGGAGCGCATGAGCACGTAGCGAGCTCGCAGGCGCTCCGCCGCCGAGGCCGAGAGCCGCGGCCCGCACCGCGCGCGGCAGTAAGCGGAGTAACGCTTGAGCAACGTCAGCGGCAACTCGCCGCTTGCTGTCTCTCGCTCCACGCTGTTGCCGCCCATGTGCACTGAGATTATGTGCTTTGCTAGTGTCTGGACAATACAAAACCGTGTTATCTCATCGCTCTACATTCCGTCTGTCGTACAGTTCCCGGCTTAAGAATATAAGAACCCATCCATATTCTCCTGTTGGATGTCCTAAAAGGCGACGAAGGGATATAGTGCGTTAATTCAGCAGCATGCCACCACTCACGTTGATGTAAATGGGGTGTTACACGCAAGTACCATGCAGGGAGTACCTTGAATATAGTAGATGGAACATTTTACTGAAAGAAGACATTATTAGAATTTAAAAAACAATTTAAACTGCATTCACAGACAATTAAATAATTACATGGTTGAACCGGGAATCGAACCCGTTACACGAGATAAAAGATGGGATTCAAACATGTACGTTATGCGCGATAGGCGAAATTCATGTGCCATATCTTATTTAAAAAAAATACAATTGTATTTTTTTGTGGATACAACATGATTGTATATTGAGATCATTATGGCATTTTGTTAACTTTATTTTAATTTACTTTTTATGCTACAGGTAGCTTAACTGCCATAATAAATCAAACAACAAAATAATCACTACATACATCATATTATATTTAAGTAATACTCACAATATCGCGATTCTGATCGTGCTCATCCTTGACAATAAATATCATGTCGAATCTTGAAAGGATGGTTGGCATGAAATCGATGTTATCGTCCGCCTTGGTGTCGTCCCAGCGGCCGAACACAGAGTTAGCCGCCGCTAGCACTGAGCACCGAGAGTTTAGAGTTGTGGTTATACCAGCCTAAAACAATATTTTTTCAATTTAATTTTGACATTCTAAAGATTATAAGATGGGTTTTTCGCAATTAGTAGACCTAAAACAATTCGTAATTAATACACATTTAGGTAATAACAAAGTGACTCATTGTTAGCTCAATTGGTCAGAACATACACCGGCTAAAGGGGTGGATGGACGCGGGTTCGATTTCCGCACATGACTTAAATTTTCCTCTCGTAAATTTGTAATTTTGTAATGTAATCAATTAATTATTGCAAACATAAAAATAATAACAAAGTGATCCCGTAAGGGTTCTGTTTTTTCCTTTTGAGGTATAGAACCCTAAAAGTCTGCTATGTATACTAATTACAAAGATCCTACATTTAAAATAGAAATTAAATTACATAAATGCAAATATAAAGTTAAAAATAAATTAAACAATATGATATATTAATAATGATTTTTTTATTTATTTTTAGCAGCGGTATGCCTTTATTAAACAAAATACTATGAACTATATACAACACTACAGCTACTACAATAAAAGCATTTAGACAACCTATAAGTCATAGCAGGCTCATAGGCAGTCCAAATGATTAAATAATTTAATTAATAAAATAATGATTAACAACATATTAATCATTTTTAATTGTTTCTGATGAATTCTACTGATACTTTTTAGTAGCCGGTAGACACCAACCGATTTATGTATCAGTGTCACACTTTGCGAAGTGTTTTCTTAGGACAATCTTAGATTTTAAATAAGCTAACCTACTGGGGCTAACATATAATTAAGGTAACTTATACAGGGTTATTCGTAAAAAGATAACGACCCCTTAGAGTTGACTCCTGCTAGTCCTAACAAATATTTTGAAAAGATTCAATTTTCGTTTTGAAATAATTTTTAATCCTTACTACGACCAAAAGCACCAGCCGCGGCAACACTGGACCGCAACCGTGCTCCCTTTGAATAGAGTTTTCAATATTTACATCGAGTAAAGTAATAAAAAATATGAAATAATACATTACAGGCACAATAGACTTTTAACATCAGGTGGTACTCGTACTTATTCCGTCAAAACCACACAAAAACCACCAAAAAAAAAATAATATTTCAAATTGTTTGTTAGGACTAGCAGAAGTCAACTCTAAGAGGTTGTTAGCATATTACTAATAATCCCGTATATGATAGGTATATATATTATGTATACCTTAGCGATAGAAATGGTCTGCTGCTCCATTGCTTCGTGTATGGCGACTCGGTCGTCCTCTCGCATTTTGTCGAACTCGTCGATGCACACCACGCCGCCGTCAGCCAGCACCATGGCGCCGCCCTCCATCACAAAGTTACGCTGTTACGCACAAACATATTTATGTAAGCAAGTGACAAGACTGAAAGTGCCACGCTGAAAACATTAATTTCTTACTATATGCAAATTGTATCTATAGCAAATTGTATAATAACATTTTTTTTAATCTATGTTTGACAAGCATTAGTCCTTTATTTCACCTGATGAAAAGAGACAATGTGGTTGAAAATACTTTTCTAGAAGTTAAGTTCACTCTAGATAAGGATATCAAAATGTATAGTAAATCAACAGAGTGTAAAAGTTAATTAATTTAACTGCAAGTAGGTAAAACAAAATAAGTTCTTATAAACCTCAAGTGACATATAAAACCGATTAGTCGCCCCATGACCACGATCACTGCAAAGTTTGAAATATTGGGACAAAAATAATTATAATTATACAGTTTTAAACCTTTTAACATTGTTTAATTACTAAACATAAATAATAAACTATAAATTTGTGGGGACTTTGACTTTGCTTGGCATAAGATTTTATACTAAAGGGGGGTATAGTGGCTAGACATTAAAAATGCTCTAGTCCCATGTGATGAGACTCAAGCTTGTGATGGTGGTCCATATCTATTTCTGCCTGGCCATAATTGATTCCGTTGCAGTCAGTTACTGTTGTATTTCATTTGATGTATATTTAAAAGCTGCATTACTACAACAAAATAAGTCGACTTACACTTCCCGGATCCCTGATAACAGAAGCAGTGAGACCGGCGGCGCTGGATCCTTTCCCAGACGTGTACACACCGATCGGAGCCACTTTCTCTACGAACTTGAGCAGCTGAGACTTAGCTGTTCCCGGATCGCCCAGTAGAAGGATATTGATGTCTCCACGCCGGGTCAAACCGTCTGGCAGTCTTTTGCGGGATCCTGGTGCAAAATAGGAAACAACAATAAAATAAGACTAGTTCACCAATAAATTTACATAATATCATAGAACATATAATAATACTATGTGGCAAACGGAAGACTGCGTAGTGGAAATTATTATGTTTTTCTAAATATCTAATTGTATATAGAAATCAAATAAGTAAATTTTAAGGACTAACATTGGAAACCTTAATCCAGTAATTCGGTATAGTAAGTTATTTAGAAATACTGATCAGAATAGGCCCAACAGCCATCTTTGCCACAACTCCTTTAGGAAGTGAATACCACACTTTTTGTGTACAGTAGAACATGCCAAATATAGGTAAGATGGAACTGAGAAAATCCACGAAAATCGTTACTTGAAGACTTTTACACAATTAGGCTCATGCTACGTTTGTAGCATTGTTCTACAAGGTATTTCACAGGATAAATGCAGGTGGTGCATCACCACCAGATCTGTATTATTTGAATACACTTAGGAGATGTCTTGGGTATTGCAGTAGAAGTTGTCAGTTCTTCAGTAGGCAGAAGCTGCTTCCCACCTTTTTGTATATTTCCTATAGTCGCCTCCTACAATACCCACAGGAAGAAATGGGGGTGACATTCTAACCCACCCAAGTCGGGTAACCACCACCGCACCTCCACCTCGTGTTCTTTTTACTAGTGTATCTTTCTTCTTTCTCGTTTGTATCTTTCAATGACAAAGACAGTAATTCATAAATCATTAATTAATTAATTCGTTAAATGTTTTTTTTATAGCTGAAAGGCCAGCCTTTGACCACTATCTCACCTGATGGTAGGTGATGATGTGGTCGAAGATGTTGTTCAGGAAGTCTACTCCCAAAAACGAAGTTCGAAGCTTCGTTTCGGAACGAAGTAACGAACATCGAACTTATAACAAAACCTACCACCAAATAACTTCGGATGCGACTTGTACGGACGGTCTTCTTTCGGATTCATAGACAAATATTATAGTGGAGTGATATTGAAATCTTTGGGCAGCTTCTTTATGGTAGATATGATGAATAAATCAAAAACTAATAACCAAAAAGAATTTGTGAAGAAGAATGTTTCGATAATTGATAAATTATTTATTCATGAATATAGTGTATGTGGAATTTAATGTATTCTACAATTTGTTTTCTTAGTAAACAAGTATTCTTCAGAGTGATGGTTGTGTCGTCGACAAACAAAGAACCTAATTGAATGTTGCCTAACACTATAAACTCTTTCGTAAATTCTACTTCGAATATGACAACTAGAATGCAACCATGGACTTACATTAGTAGATAAGCCCATATGTTCAATACACCGTTCGTCAGAATGTTTTTATTTTCTCAAGTAGCAGACCTATTTTTGGGGCTTCTTCTTTTTGACGTAAGTACCAATTTCTCGCGCTGCATTTTATGAACAACCATGCAACGCGTTCCTAAATTAAGTAAACATATTCTTGAAAACACAAGAATGATTTCTTATTTATTGTAACGGCGACTCTTGTACACAGAGGTATTTGTACATTCATGTTCCATAACTTTTTCTTCCACCACCAAGCGCATCACCATTATACATATTATAAATATATATATATTTTGAAGCAGTGATGACTCTGACAGACGTAACAGTAGGGCGTATCTATCATGAGATTATCATTCATCCATAATCAACTTACTGTCTAAATACGAAGTAATAAATGTCAAATAACATTTGGGAGTAGGGTCAAATACGGGCAATATGTCAATTCACGAAGTACGGACCGAAGTTCGGATCCGAAAGTGTTTCGTGGTAAGAAAAGGTGCGATCCGTCAAACGAAACTTCGAACTTCGTTTTTGGGAGTAGACCTCCAGGTTAGCCTAGAATCGCCATTAAATGATGCAGACGACAATCCGGACACCTTAGTAATCTGGAGGTCTACTCCCAAAAACGAAGTTCGAAGTTTCGTTTGACGGATCGCCCCTTTTCTTACCACGAAACACTTTCGGATCCGAACTTCGATCCGTACTTCGTGAATTGACATATTGCCCGTATTTGACCCTACTCCCAAATGTTATTTGACATTTATTACTTCGTATTTAGACAGTAAGTTGATTATGGATGAATGATAATCTCATGATAGATACGCCCTACTGTTACGTCTGTCAGAGTCATCACTGCTTCAAAATATATATATTTATAATATGTATAATGGTGATGCGCTTGGTGGTGGAAGATTAAGTTATGGAACATGAATGTACAAATACCTTTGTACACAAGAGTCGCCGTTACAATGAATAAGAAAGAAATCATTCTTGTGTTTTCAAGAATATGTTTACTTAATTTAGGCATGGTTGTTCATAAAATGCAGCGCGATAAATAGGTACTTACGTCAAAAAGGAGAAGCCCCAAAAATGGGTCTGCTACTTGAGAAAATAAAAACATTCTGACGAACGGTGTATTGCACATATGGGCTTATCTACTTATGTAAGTCCATGGTTGCATTCTAGTTGTCATATTCGAAGTAGAATTTACGAAAGAGTTTATAGTGTAAGGCAACATTCAATTAGGTTCTTTGTTTGTCGACGACACAACCATCACTCAGAAAAATACTTGTTTACTAAGAAAACAAATTGTAGAATACATTAAATCCCACATACACATTCATGAATAAATAATTTATTAATTATCGCAACATTCTTCTTCACAAATTCTTTTTGGTTATTAGTTTTTGATTTATTCATTATATCTACCATAAAGAACCTACCCAAAGATCTCAATATCACTCCACTATAATATTTGTCTATGAATCCGAAACGAAGATCGTCCGTACAAGTCGCATCCGAAGTTATTTGGTAGTGGGGTACAAGTTCGATGTTCGTCGTTACTTCGATCCGAAACGAAGCTTCGAACTTCGTTTTTGGGAGTAGACCTCCTGTTTCTGTCCATCCGAAAAAGCAATGTTCTAATATACTCGTAGTTGCATTTTCAACCAGTCAAATCAAATGACAGATTTGAATTTCAGAGACAAATTTGAAAGAATTTACAGTGCAGTATCTTTAAATTAACTAAAATAAAAAAGTGAACATTTACACATTTTTAGAGCAAAAAAGTTTCGTTTCGAACGCGCATCCTCGAATTTACGCAACATACGATAGTGCTTGAAATCATATTTAGAAATATAGGAGAGCGAGGTCATTACGAGAGTTAAGTGTTTTTGGGGCTGATAAATACTAGTAGTCTGGTTGATAGTGGCACTATCCCTTATGATAGTTAAAATAATAAAATTAGAGCAGAAAATTCGCGTCTGTTCGGCCAGTCTCGATGACCGAGTGGTTAAACGCAGTGCCAGTGCTTTACAAGTTTGTAAATGTAAGAATGTATTTCGATATTGACACCAATAGCAACTATTTACACTAAAATAAAATATTGTCATGTCTGGATATAGCCAGTGCGCGAGGCTCGCCCCCTATTACATGGTGATGAACTATATCTTGAATAACGTGAGAGTTCATATACATTTGTCTATCAAATCGGGAATAAAGACCGATGACAAGTTTATTTCCGAAATATGTAGCTAGATTTTCAAAATTTAATACATGGGATTTGAGAACAAACCTTCTCTTATACTCAATCGCTTATATATGAACGAAATAGCATTTAATCTCACCTCCAAATAGCAAACAAGCTATAGCTTTTTTCATATCGACAGCTCCAAAGACGCTGGGCGCAATCGATTTGCCAATCCGCTCATATATGTCTGGAGAGGCTGCTAGTCTGCGGAATTGCTCCTCCTCTTCAGAGGTAAAGGGACGCAGACCTCCCGTTACGCCTTCCTCTGCGGTCAGTCCCACAGCGCGAAGGTATGAAGATCGCACGCCGACTGAGCCCTTGTCGCGACCTTCTCTCTAAGGACACATTTGTCATGAGGTTGTTTCAAATTATTATTCAGCTTAGATATCCTTAATTTTGTAATGAATCTCAATTCTTGAATGATGATGAATGCCAGAAAAATATATTTTCTTCACAGCATTATTGGTAATGTTGATTTAGTAATATTGTGGGGAACTACTGGAAAATGTGGGCAATGAAGCTCAACAACTTATTTAACTATTATATCATTAACCACTGGAATTGACCATTAAATACATTATTTTTATAATAAAAAAAGAAATATTCTCTGTCTGACCAAAGGTTTTGTCGATATTTATGCATATAATTTATAAAAAACCTTAACATATTCAATAGTGCTAATTAATAATGTTGAAAAGACTACAGATGGGATTGAATATGCATAATAAGGAGCATTCTACCAAACACGACGGCGTTGCTACACATTAGGCACACAATAGGTCTCCTTCCATTTTAGCGCTGAAATTAACCCAAAGGTAGCGTGAACTACTACCAACGACACTATTCTCAAACAGGGCGGCGACAGGTAGGCGGTCGGCCATAAATTTGATGCCTTTGTAGCCTGTGTTACAAAAGAGATGTTGTGCTAATCACACACACGATGATCAAGGTAGTTTTAAAAACTTAAAAGTAAATTTCAAAAATGATATTACTTACAAACTAATTGGGATAGAACCTTTTGTGCTGAATCTTTTTTTTTTCTATCATTTAAAACATAACATATACACTCATCATAACTGCATTCTTATTCATTGTTCTCATAACGCAATAATTACATCCAAATATTTTGGAAACGTTACACGAGGAAACATTGGAATAAAAAAATGGCGGCGAGAGGATATGCCAGCTTCTATACAAAATGTTCGAGCCCCTTTTAAAGGCAAATTATAGTTTTCAAACTTATTTTTATAAACTAAATGCATATACATTAAAGAATTATTATAATAGCAATTAAAAACTGCATATTATGTCAGTAAAAAAATACTCGAAACAATCAGCTAAGATAATTTAAAATAAAAGGTTCACTTTACCCCAATTTTGGCGATCTTCTTGATGGAGTAGATGCCGAGTACAGTGACCCTCGCGCCCGGCGCCACGCGCTCGCACAGCACTCGCTCGCAATATACGGTCAGGTGGCGCGGCATCTCGCCCTGGGGGATGCTCTCAGGGGCTTCTTGCAGTTTTAACACCTGAAATATTAAAGAGTATGGTGTTTGTGAACTATGGAACATATTCCTTAATTCTATAATAGTATAGCTGTGTATGATAAAGGAACTGGTGTATTCCTTACTTCTATAAAATTACACCTACATATTATTTAAGAGCATAATGTAACAATGCTCTCGGTTTTTTTTTAATAACTGATAATAATGGAAAGTTACTTGTGCTTTTGATTAATTAATTGTATCTCCATGATAAGTTTACTATTTTTGTACATGCCAAGCCCCAGGTGCAAAAAACCCGCAGGCGCTAAAAACTAGTTTTATTTTAATTAAATTAAAAAGTTTACCTGATAGTCAATACATTTGCATTTGTCTGGAATTATGAAGTATGGATCTAGCGGACACTTTGGACGACCAGCCTGCTCCCTGAAAGTAAAGTATATTGTTAGTTTCCCAAATACATAATCAAAATTATTATTTAATGTTATTATTTATTGTACAACTACATTTACAAATCAACTCATTTACATTATGTCAAAAATGATACAACAAATATTTAACTATCATTTGTTTAATTAATTCACATGAAAAATAATTGACACAAATTTGTTTTATTTATAATTGCTTCTTTGTACAGCTTAGCTCTAACCAGAAAAGGAAATACAATGGTACCAAAATGGGTAATTGGATTAAATGTATGTGTTTTTTAAATTTTCAATATGAGTTGGAGTGATAAAATGTCTTAAAATAAGATATTTTTATATATGAGGCATTCCTTCTGTACCTAAATGAAATTACATCCAATTTAAAAACCAGATTGTCCTGATGTATTGAACTTTTTATTATCGAAATAAATTATATAGAAACCAGTAGTTCCAACCAAAGTAATGTGTTTTTTTTTTCTTAATATGTAATGTAAACAGACGGGAGTGAAAGACTTGGATAATCTTTATATTATGAAAATCAGGCAGTGACATTTATGGAAATAATAACTTACGTGTTACATTTCCTGGGCATGACATATCCTTCCAGGCCAGGCTTAACATGTAGATTTGGTATGATGTTACGGCATGATCTACATTGAATTGATATCTTGGTGGCCTTTGCTTTTATTCCTGACGCTGATATGACTATCCCAGGTATCTTCACTAGACGGGATACTATTTCAGACTGAAAATATAATTGGTATGTCAAATAACATGAATTTACAAGTACATTGGGAAGACGATCAACATGTCCCATATATGTACTATATGCATCTTCACCATTGTTTTGGAAGTTGATAAGGGATCTGGAACACAATAAAATGCACGAAGGAACCTTTTTTACTTTGCGATTCAGTTTTCTGAGATATTCAAAGAAAATTGACTGTAATCAGTGTATTGACAAAGTACTCCTTTAGCAACTGCCATGTGTCTCAAATAATTATTATACTCTTTATAACCATCCACATATATATAGCTTCCTCCTACTTAGGTATATAAGCTTATAAGCACCTGGTTTATGGTTCTGCTTGCTCTTATTTTTAAAAAACATATTTGAAGTGCTTCCTGCCCAGAAGGAAACATTCTATATCTGTCTTTTCCCTATGTATTTTATGTAAATATTGACTAGGTTTTTACAATCTAAATCTATATGGACAATTTGCAAGCTGTTAACTTTTGTGCTTCTAATAGTACATTAGGCATTAGTATATTTGATAATGTTTTTGACATTTTGAATTTTGAAGCACTTGTACCAAAGTTTGCTTAGCTGTTCTTAACCGACCAACAAAGTTAAGCAATGTCCCTCTTGGTCATGACTTGGATGGGTGACCGCGGGTGACATTACTACTGAGCGCTTCCGTGCTTCGGAGGGCACGTTAAGCCGTCGGTCCCGGTTGTTGTCTTAGGATGACAGTCGTTATAGCATGGTGGTAGGACAATTTGCGAATGCCCACCTGGATAGCTACCACCTTCAAGTTGAAAATCTGTCGCCAAACACTTAATGGTGTGTTCCGGCAGCTGTCCTTGAGAGCCAGTAATTTTAGGTTAGCCTGAACAACATCTTTGACCACATCATCACTTACCATCAGGTGAGATATTGGTCATAGGCTAACCTATCAGATATAAAAATAAAAAACATTGCTGATGATTTTCAGAACATTGGGTACATTTAAGAAAATGTATCTTTGCTGTTATCAGCATGTCATACTCAATTGAATCAACATATCAAACAGTTGAAAAAAAAATTTATTATAATTATGTTAATTCAACTCAAAAAAATTTTTCACCATGCACAAATTTTAATATTTTTTTTGAATTAAATAAGTTTAATCACAGAATTGATTAAATCAATTCTACTCAAAATAATTCAAAACAATTAAAAATTATAACATTTTCATATAAAACAAATATCTAGGTACCAATACAAATTAGGAACAAACTTATCAAAAACATAATATACTTATGTCTCAGAAAGTTTTAATTTTGTGCAAGAAAATCAGTATAACAATTTCTTATTTAATATAAGAAACTTGTAAATTTCGTTAAATTGTACTTTAATAAAGCCAGGAGGAGAAAGATAGACTGAACATGCATCTGATATTATCAATGTCAAGTCTATAGTTCTGTTACTGTTAAATTTGTAAACATATATTACTTTTATGTTCAACAAGTATAAAAAAGTTGTGCAAGTGCTGACTTCATATATTGTGCTAACAAAGTAGTCTAGAATACATTGACTAATGGGTCGAGTTAGACTTAAAAACATTGCTCTTGTGTGTTACACAACTTTTCTAATCTACCAGTGAGACAATGTCATATAAGAAACACACTGAAAGCAATATAAAACAGTAAGACCACTACATTATAATATACAAACATTAGGTACCTACTTATCTAATCTATACAATGGTACTTAGTAGGTACCTATTAGTACTAATAGTGAAAAGTAATTTTCCTGCAATTCTGCGGAATATAAGTAACAATTTCGGAAGGGTATGCAAAGTGCAAAAAAAATGTGTTGCAAAGGAGAATGCCCATTTCACTAGGAGTTAGTGTCTTGATTATTTATTTTTTAATTTGTTAGTAAAAACGTCTAATTTTAGGATTAGTAGCCATTTTTCATATTTTTACCCTGGTTTAAGAGTAATTTAATTTTTAAGTTACAAAAATTATCAAGCATCTAGATATTAAGACTATAATACTTTTTAGACAAATCAAATGATACCATAAGTATCAAAATCCGCAACCTGATAGTTTAGGAGGTAGTATCAACAACTTTATTCTGGTCCTTAATAATTATACTGATTTAATATTAATGCCCAATCCTCTTCTAATTCATTGCTTTTTTCTAGACAATATAACAATATTTATTGTTATATACTAGGTACTATTTTTTCGCACTTGCTCCAAGTTGTAAGCCTGTTTGTATTGATAGGATCCTAATGCGAATCTGCTTAAATCATTTACATTTAATCCAGGAAACTAATCAGCACAATACAGTAAGTACAGTATAGTAACCGGCAAAACACGTGAGTTGTTTGCCGGTTAGTGTATAACTTGATGCTATTTAGGAATAGAAAAGACATTTCAAAAGAAACGATTATTTTCTTTCACGCTATCAGCTCGTTATTGACTTGACACTCTTGACAGTAGCACTTAAACATTAGTAGTGTTGCCAGTTAACATTTTTTAAATCGAGACACACCATATCGATTTTCCCTGACTTAAGAGTGTGTTAAGACAGCCGTGCTTCCACGCTATACCATCACTGATGCTTTTATATATGGCTGCTATAAATCGTTATTTTATTATATTTTATACTCGCTGAATTCTAACGTTCACCTTGCTACTAGCCCGGTGGCACACCTAACAGAAAGCCATATTGTATTGAATATGAGGCATCTATAAATATACATCTTAAAGGACTTGTAGCGTCGTTACAGCATGGTGGTAGGGCATTTTGCGAATGCCCGACTGGCTAGCTACCAAACTAGGTTAGCCTAAACAACATCTTCGACCAAATCATGAATTATCATCAGGTGAGATAGTGGTCAAAGGCTATAAAAATTAAATAAAAAACATACATAAACTATCAATAGTACCTATAGTATATTCAATAAGTATACCTACGGTATGGATCGTTTCTGCGCTGTCGATAGATATTCAACTAACAACGTGTAAAAAAACTATATGAATAGCAATGAATTAAATCATAGCTATGTGTTTTAATCGATCTAAGATTCTGGAAAAATGGGAACTATAAATAACTGGCAATTCTAAGTTGGCAATTTTTTAGTGAGGCATAAGTCCAGTTCCCAATAAATAAAAAAAATGTAGTGCATATTATCTTTGGTTGCTAGTTTTGAAATAACAGGAAATAAATAATTTATAAAAATGTACTCTTTAAGAAAACTTTTAATGCTAGGGTGAAAAGAAATACGCTGTTAATGAGAGAAGAGCAAATAAACATGTAACGATTTTAGCATAATATTTTAATAGGACACTCCGCCATATAGGGGACCTGCCTTAGAACATTCTCCTTTTTGTTGTATTATTTTGCAGTGTAATGAACAACACCAAAATTATCCTTTGTGCTGGAGGTGAAAAATTAGTTTTGGAACATCCTCCAATTTTGCGCCAGATACCTAAACCACTCGGCCACCTGAGCACACTCTTTCGAGCCGAAATTTCGTGCTCCAATTATATCACTTTAACCTCCATAGAGGATGGTGTGCTGCGATTTTCGCTTAGCGCACAATAGTGCTTGTAATCATGTGAATAATTTCAATAAAATTTCTTAGCATACTTCTCATGGGAATGATGCTTAATCAAATCCTAATGGATGAAGTAGTGGATGGTTCTGGAATTTATACATATTTATGTGAGAAATGCCTTACTTTTAATTCCCGCAAATCTGCAGCATGTGCATCAGATGAAAGTAGCACTTGTATGTCTTCTACTTTTTCCTCTCCTTCTGGTCTTGGGGCCGTAAGTTCATCTGCTAACTGCAAGACATAGAATACATTTATTGTGATACCAAACATAAAACAAAGTGACATACATCATAGATTTGTCCCAAAAAAAACTATAAGTGCACAATTAACTATGTTTTGTAAAATGAGCCAGCATTTAATGTTTTTAAATTATACATGAGTTTATTCACTGTAAAATATAAGTAAAATAGAACTGATTTGTGGGGTAGGGTAAGCCAATGCCCAATAAAATTAATTAAAATCAAATTTATAAAGCAGATAATTCATTTATAATAGTTACACTTAAGTAATACCAAACAAATCAGTGTGTACTTTTATAGAAACATTGAATATAAAGAGGATGTGAATAAATACTACATCGGATGGTGTGGAATAGGTAACTGAATGTGTTCCACTCATGTTCAGTCAAAATCAGTACTAACTATTATGTTAGCTATGATGTGGGTGCAGCCAGTATACTCTGAAATATTGAAACATCTTGAGGGCTATCTCAAATTGATTGGACATATTAAGGTTGACCTTAGAGGACCACATCCTCCGAGACTTCATAAGATGAGCTATTTGGGGCATCAGCCCTTCACACAAGGTATTAAAATTGATTAACCTCTTAAAGATCCAGTGAGTGAATTTGCTCACCTGTTGCAGGTCAATTTACTTTCACATCTAATTTGCAAACTCGATCTTTAGGGGTTAAACTGATAATAATCTAAAAAACATTATTAAACATTAATTATGTTTGATTAAACACTGTTTTCTGTCAATAATATTAATACAGTCATTTCAATTTCCACTAATTTCCCAGGCCTACAGATGGTTTTCATTAAAGGTGTGTAATTTTGACTTCACAATGGTTGTTTAACTTTCATAGAGGGAATTACAAGAGTGAGTTTTCCATTTTTCATCAATATTATTCATAATCTTTCAGTGCACCAACACTCTATTTAGTCTCTACTGTTAGGCTTAAGCTATAGCTAGTTATTTAACAAGCAATCATACTATCCAGACATTATCCTATATTGTAGTAAGTAGTAAACTAAGCAATATTATTTGTTATGCTGTATGTCTCACTAAGTAAAATATTTTGTCTCCAGTCAAATATTTTGATTAGACTAATTTATGATTGTATCAGATGTTTCACACTTCACACAACATTATATTGACCATGTCTATTTCTTTCTTTCTTTTGACCTTACTGATAAGACTAGATAAAATCATAATTCTTTCCTAAAAGTTTTACATATAGAAACAAAATACATACATCTTTAGCTGCTTCCTCCAATATTGGTAAATGTTCAGTTGGTTTTTTATACAGTTTTTCGGCTAGAACTTCATCAAAACTAGAAAGATCTTCAATGTTTATTTCTACCCAGTACTGTCCCAAATTGTAGTTTCTTTTTAATGTATCTCTGAAATTATAAAGATATATTTAATTATTGTTTCTGACACCATTATTATCGTACTCATTAAACAATTGGATAATTAATTCGAATTTAGCAACTAAACATCTAAAACATAAACAATCCTAATATAACAACTAAACTACCTGTATTTGTAGTTGAAATTTCCGGTATGAAATTGTCTGATAAATTCTTTAAATTTTTTCTTTATTGCTTGGAGGTTAACTTGATCTTGAGATTCATTTTCTTCCACACCAAAGTTGTCCGAAAAGAAAACTCCTGGATCATCAAAACCTTCCATATCTTGACTTTTGTATTTTTTTCAGTATTTCCTCTGCTAAACTTTTCGATCGGCGGCACTCCACCAGGACCAGTTCCTCCAAACCACCAACACAGATCAGACTTCAAGCCAAAAACTTTAACCAACTAAGCTAAACCAAGCACAAATTCTGAGTGTCTAGTGTCTACCATAGATAGATCCTCTTCTCCTCTAACTCTCTAGCCAGGGCAGCGGGCAGCCTGCCAAGTGCCACCAAGTTGTAACACAATACAAGAAAAGAAATGCAAACACGCGCCGGGGCGCGTTCCAGTAAATGTTGGTCGAGCAATATTTGCTCTAAGGCACCTGGAACGACCTATAAAGGTCCTTTCAAAATATGGAATTGACAGCGATGTTTTTAGGTGATAAAATACAGTCTACATTTTTAATAAATGGGGCATAATACGTAATTAAGCAATGTTAACATAGTATGCCACTAATCCTTGGCTTAGCTTGTACAAAATCTATTATTTATTGTAGAATCTGTCACATTTGACAGCTGGCCAAGATTTGGCCGATTCAAAAGGTAGTAAAAATTTGGCCAGGCAGATCAAAATTTGTTCTGACAGGTCGCCCGGAACGGGTATGATCAAATCTTGACAGGATCAAATTAAGTTCGATTAGAGTGCTGAAACGGCGTATATCTGCGTTTAGAACATAATTTGTCTTGGCCGACGGGTAGGAGGAACGCACCCCCGCTCACGGCGCAGTGTTGCCAACCCATACCAAATTTAACCCCCAAGTATTTCTTCAAATCCCCCTAGAAACCCCTAAATTTTTTTTTTAGATTCTCAATTTATTTCAGAGACATGAGTGCTTAGAGAACTGTTGATCACTTATTTTTCTATATTTTTAGTACTATAGTCCCCAAAGCCTTAAACTTTGTAAATTATCACAACAACCGACAGAGATGCTTGCATTTTATGAATGGTATGCATGTCATTTTAACCTATACTTGAGTTTCTGTCGAAATTGCTTTTTGTAAAAGCCTCTTAAAAAATAAAAAATACGCTTATATTGAAAAAATAATAGAACAGTTTTAATTTAAATTGAAAAAATGCAAACCCAAACAAATAAATTAATTTGACTCTCTGTTAACAATTTCTGAATTGGTTACAAGGAAAAATAGATAAGCTCCATTATTAGGTTAGGATGAAAACAGTGCTAGAAATAGTTAACATTCCATTTATTTAATTATTTCGAGCACTGTATCGTCGTCGTGATCACCTTCGTCATTTGAAAATTTTGAAAAAAAATTGCACCATCATGATGTTTTGACACATTTTCAGGGATAACCTGTTTCTGCGGTGAAGTTTGAACGAGACTGCAATACCAATACATACGTGTGATCGTGTCGTGCGTTCAGTTCTAGTACGAAAAACACAACACGGAGGCTTAGACTTAGTTCTATTTGATTTTATTGCAGGTTTTGTCAGGGTTAAGCCCCCCCCCTAAAAAAACCCCCAAATCTTTTCTACCCCTAAAATAGCCCCTGTTTACATTTTTTACCCCCAAATTTAGGGGGAAAACCCCTAACTTGTCACCACTGTCACGGCGCTCACCACTGACCACAACACACTACAGTTTTCGCGCGTAAATTTGACAATTGATTGACACACAACCTGACATTGACATTTAATATGGCCTCTCGAACATATTCATTCATGTTATATATTTCTTAGACCATGATTACTCTCAATTTCTCGTAAGACCAAAAACAACAACAGTTATATGTAGTCCGGCAACCACCCTGTAACTGACTATCTTGTTCTACTACTTAGTCTGTGTAACTGACTACCATTCAGATGGAAATATTTAACTTTTAATTTTCTCGATGATGGACGATCGCTCCAAGCCAAGAAGCTTCTAAATGTGGGGCTTCGGTCAGAGCCTTGAGAGTGTAGTTGTTTGGTTGTTTTTGTTGAGAGGAATTTTATGGATCGAAATGATAAAACGTATTAAATGTTTGAAAAACTCATATTGACTTAGTACGGATGACAGCGTAAAACAAGTACCTATTATAAAAAAACAAAGAGAGAAAAACCTCCTTCAACGTCCTCCTTTTTTCGATAATCTTTATCGTATAAGTCGATCTATCTTTTAGATTTATTGTAGAATTACCTTGTTCATCATCTTCATCTAAATCAACTCCTGATAATTCAGGCGTAATATAGGACTCATTAGAATCTTCTTCATTTTGTACTAGATTCATCCGATATTGAAGGAACATTGGGAATTGTTTCTTTTTTTTTTTAATATACAACAACAAATATATAACAACAAATGTTCAAATCAAAATTTAAACTTGCAAAGAAATAAAAATAATTACTTAACAATTTGCATTAACCAGTTATGTATAACTGATTAATGAAAATTATTATAAAGTTTATTTTTGTTAAATATCAGCATTTATTAAAAAAATATTTTTTTTATACATTTTAGGTTAGCCTTTGACGACTATATCGAGTGACGGAAAGTAATGATGTGGTCAAAGATGTTGTTCAGGCTAATCTACGAATACTGGCTCTCAAGGACAGCAATGGTTAACGAACGAGAGGAAAAATAGTTACGAGTCATATGTTATGTTGCCTCAGTTGGTCAGAGCACACCACAGCTGTGGTGTGGATGACGTGGATTTGAATCCCGCACATGACTATATTTTTCTCATAAATTTATATATAATTTTGTAATGTGATCCGCAGAACATGCGTAAATTGCAAAAAATAAAAATATTGAAATACCTTGACGACAGATTTCTACTTGAAGGTGGTAGCCAGGCGGGTATTCGCAAAACGCCCTACCACCACTATCCTATAAGAACTGCCATCCTAAGACAACATCCGAGACTGACGGCTAACTGGCCCTCCGAAGCACGGAAGCACTCAGTAGTAATGTCAATAGCGGTCACCCATCCAAGTCTTGACCACGGTGGACGTCGCTTAACTTAGCTGCTGACCTGTTAAGAATGACTAAGAAAACTTTGTGAGTGCTTCAAAAAATGTTATCATCAATCTCTAGGCTATATCAAAAACTATACACCGAGCAGTTGCTTTGTTTGCAAAAGAGCTTCAATAGTGTTTATATTAAGTCTATTTCGTCGTCTTGTCTTCATTAAATTTCATAATGGAAAGATTCTTTCTACGGTGGGTAAAGAAATTAACGAGTTTGTATATTAAATAACTTAACCATAAAGAATACATACAGTAGACAACATTCAATAATATTATAATAATGCACGATATTTGAGTGAGCTATTTATTTTGGAATGTTCTATTTTTAAGCAGATTACAGCATGTAAGTCAATAAAACGTGAAAAAGTACTCTGTATAGCGATAATCTGAATAAATACGGAGAAATAAAAACTTATCGAGATGATATCCGGACAGCACTCGAGATCTTTTTTATTCTGTGACTAGCTCGGGTATCTTAAATATTTGCCCAGTGATTACCGAATTTCTGAACGTCCCCGTAATTTACGTTACCATAGCAACGTTGACTGTTTGTTTTGTAAAATTTGTAATATTCGAAAAGGTGAAAACTTTTCTAGGATATTTCAAACCTCAGACTAATTAGTCTGAGTTTCAAACAATGTGATTGTTTGTAAAAATGTAAAGGAAAATGAGCTAAGTTTTAAGCTCTAACTTAGTGAATCGTAGCACCCACCGCATAAAATATTTCAATATGACTACTGAGGTAAGTTTAAAAATATCACAGTACTTTTGTATTACATACTTCGTGTTCTACAATCAGAGTATATTTTTGTCTGTTTTATTTTTGAGATTCTAGTCGACTACAAACACATCCTGTACTCTATTATTATAATTCTTTAACATTCTCTGAATTACGGGTAACTTAATCAGTTAAACTTAAACACAATTCATACAACGCTCTCGAATGAAATTATTGTATGTAATGCACATATTACCTAGTCCTGTGATGTAATGTTGTCTTAGATTTTCGCATATATTTATCATTATTTTTTTCCGACGTTTCAAACACTCGACTGCAGTGATCTTGGTCACGGGGACACCCCACTGCAAAGCATTGTGTTGTTTAATTACTATTATTGTATGTAGTTCTCAATTTTAGATGATGTTCATACTAAACTCTAAATTAGTATAACGCTTGCGAATATAATTATTGTAGTTTTTATTCTGTTTGTATCGTTGGTCAGACCTTAAAGTTGGTTTTGTGCTCAATTGGTATATTTGTTTTGCCCGAATTTAGTCCTATACTTGGTGCTTTCTAAACTGACTCAATATTGCTTACAATTGAAAAGAACAATCCTATTTTTAGAATGGCCATTGTAAGTGTTACATGAATGTGGATTTTAGCTTGAACAGAATAAGAACTACTTTAGCTTAGAGAATTTTAACTTAAGAGAATTGTGGGTGAATGTTGCACCCTAAATAGCCATCCCCTGTCAAACTGTCCCCAGATCCTTTTGTCACAACTACCTTTACTTTTGGAATATGCATAGTTGCTGGAGGCAAAGTTGTAAAAACATTGCACCTGAGTAATGTGTTTCGATACTCTACTTGCCACTTCTTCATCATTACTCTAAATTACTCTTTAGTACCTAAACTGCATGGTTCTCACCTATCTCAAGTTGTAAGTATTCAAATACCTAGATAAATGTCTAGGGTTTTGAAGGTCAAGTATCAAATCAAATCCACTTTTATGTTATGTCTTCAAGAAAATTTTTTTTAGCTATTTACGTGTATTGACTGCCTATTTATTTACCTCAGGATGATTCTTGGCGAATTTTGAACAGCTATTCAATTCTGGGAAAGATAACTAAAGTGTAACAACAGATATTTCTGACTAAAATTAACATATTTAACTTAAAAAAATAAAATTAAAATAAAAACTTATTACTACAAACTAATCCAATATTCCGCTACCATTAGGCAGTGTTCCCAAAATGCTGGCCGCATTGCCACGTTGTATGGCAATGCTTATCCTCTGTCCAAAGTATATGCCAGCATTT
Source organism: Plagodis dolabraria (assembly GCA_963854805.1). Taxonomy (NCBI): domain Eukaryota; kingdom Metazoa; phylum Arthropoda; class Insecta; order Lepidoptera; family Geometridae; genus Plagodis; species Plagodis dolabraria. The sequence continues at coordinate 11,804,886 of OY978459.1, read as the reverse complement.
TGGTCACAAGTAGCGTCGACCAGAAGTTTTGAGAGGTCTTTGAATAATAGTTTGGCGCTCGGTCCCCACGGTCCCAGCGTTTCGACCCCAAAAGGCACAAACATGTAACAACTACTGAGATTACTATATTTGCGCCTTTTGAGGCCTTCTGCTAGTTCAGCCGCCGCACCGGCCACTTTTTGGGTAGCAGGAAGATGAGAAGGTGCTAAGGTATCGACACAGGTAGCATCCCATACCAGAGGCCTTCCCATCCTCCACAGAACCAAAGTCATGCCGTCGGGCCTTTTACCATCGCCACGTACAAGGCCACTTGGTTCCAAGATGGCAGCGCAGTTGGCGGTGGTAAGAGCCCGGCGAATAATAAATAATAATATAATAATAATAATAAATATAATAAATAAATAATAATAATAAAAAATATAATAAATATAATAATAATAAATCAAGAAAATAGATTTACTAAAGATAACCTTTACTGAAATTCTAAGACAAACCAATGAAAAATAGAGCAAAATGTCTATGTTATGTAATGTCAATTTCTGGTAATTCCAAAGTTGATGACTGATTCACTTGAATAATTGCTTGTTCCTACCAATTAATGGTATGTGATTATTTTCATTGTTTATATCATAAATTAAAAAAAACATCAATAGGATCACTGTCCTCAGCGAGGCTAGGATAATGAAGTATTCCTATTTGTGTATTTTCCTCTTACAGAGCTCATATTAATAGCCCATCTCTGGTGGATATGCATCCTAATTCGGTATTTGTATGATGTATTTCTAAGTGAAAATCATAGTTTACAAATTTTTGTATGATGTAGCTTAAAAAGGGCAATTTCAATTTTGAAATCTGTCTCTTTGATGAATAGTTAGATTAATCCCTAAGCATGGGCTAATGTTTCACACAGAATAACAGTACATTCAATTGTTTTTATTAATTATTTATTTTAAGTTAATGGGTACCTTGGAAGGTAAGGTTTCTTAAGTCTCACAGGGATTGGTTCTTCCAATCTCACATGATTTGTAATTTTGGATGCATATAGCAACCACTTTGCTGCTGTATGCTGCAATAATAATTTCATAAGTAATTCTTTATTTCAGAATAAAGAAGAAGTTGATTTTCGTTTAGAGTTTATAAGTGAATATATATTGAAGACTCTGAAACAGAAGATTGATAAATGGGCTAAATTCATCACTGGAGATGAAAGAGTAAGTTTTTGATTATGTACATTTTGCAACTCTGACTGCACAGATGTATGTTAATATTAAAATTATAGATTTCACATACTTTGCTTAAAAATGTGATAATTAATTATAAAATAATGTTTATAATAAACAATAAATTATAATAACATTTATAACCCAAGGGTTTTCTCATATGGTAGGTACAGTTGCCTGCAATAACAAGTATGTACTTATACACATATTGTTTTTCAAAATAATGTGATATCACTATATTTTTAATTAAGACAACATAAGCATCAGTAAAAAATGCAATTATTCTTTGACTTTAATATATTTCTGTGTTCAAAAATTTATTTATACGTATATAATTATGAATAGATTTTTTAATGTATAATTTATAAATTAATATATTTAATTTTTTATTTCAAAAGTAAGAGATAGATAAAAGTATAGAGTTTTAATATTAAATACTTAATAATTAATATTATTACATAGAGAAAAAAAAGTCTTTGCCACAGTTTTAAAAATAACAATGTGTATAGGTAGGTACTTTTTGCAGGTGACTGTACATATTGTTATCAAAAATTTGTTTCACTTACTGCTTTTTTCACTCTATTATATAAACAACTACTTTGCATATTTACCTATGCAGTATTATGGCAAAAAAAGTTACATGCAATCACAATGCAGTTTGCAGTATACCTACATAATTAGTGTAGGTACTTAATTAAAAAATGTTTTTTCCAGCACATCATATTCAGATTCTTCGACATGCCAAAGTATGAACTCATTGTGTTCCGCATGAATACTGCAGGCCTACTTACTTGCTCAACTAGTTTTCCTCCTATAAGTCGGGGGAAAATTGTGTACTTCCTTAGAAATTCTGAAGAAAAAATAACTGTGGCCAATTATCGTACAGTAAGTTTATCTATTTAATTTCTTGAATCTTTGGCATTTATAGCATTGGAATACGGGAGTGCTTAATAATTATTATATTATAGTACTTATTATATACTTATAGAACTTACTGTGCCGTGGGAAACGAACATACCTAAAGACCACACAATAAAAACAAACAAATATTATGACCTACAAATGAATTAACCAAAAACGGTTAATTTATATGCTGTAGAAGTTGGAGCAAGAGGTATACCAGCGAAATCCCTATATAACCTACTTAAAGACCTTGGCCTGCCAAGAACAACCATAACTTCCATCCTAGAATGTGCATCTAAGGCGGCATTAGTAGGATCTTACCAAATTTGGTTAGGTACAGGAGGAAGCTTGAGCGGGAAGGGGAGCATTGATATATCATAAAGAGGCCTCTTAACCCTGCTCCTGGGTAGCAAGCCCGAGGCCCCTCTAGCCTCTTCCTCTGCAACGCTATGGACCCGGCACCCGCACGGTGAATCCATGGAATGCTAAGTAATTCGTCTCGGATTAAAATATTTACTTTGTTCTGTTTTTCACAAGTTCACAAATCCGATGAAGTTGGATATAATTTTTCACCTCTCCACCAAGGAAAGAGCTTTTTGTGTTGTAAAACTCGCAGCAAAATCAATTTTTTGCTGCGGCCTGCGAGCATGACGAAAAGTGATTCGTGTTAAAAATATTTTTTGGAAATTAAAAGAAAATACTGGTTAATTACCGAAATTACACCATTTAAATGTTTTTTTTTACCTATTTGATAATGAGTAATATTAATTTTATTTTATAAACGAGACATTATGATCCTCTAGTAAAACGTACTGTTATGGCAGCATTAAGTACCTTCCATTATGTTTCTCCAAAAAGCTTCACTTTTAATCATTACCATCTCCTGTGAGCCATGTTCTGACGAAGCATGTATCCTGATCATCGGCGTAGAGTCACTTAATTAGTAACTCATATTAATAGGTAGGTCAATTTTCTCTAACTTTCCGCTATTGCATATAACTCACCATAAATACCTAGATTAAACAGCCACCGTCACGCTACTTATCCTTATCTTAACATTTTTCGATGCTATGGAATTCTGGTAAAGAGATTAAATGCTGCTAACTCGACTCGATAACATCGAAAAATATTAAAGCATTGTACTCTATTCAGTGAGTTCTAGACAACAACAAGCTACATGCCAAGGAAAGAACATACATTTCAAACTCAGTTTGTATGTCTCTTTCTGTTTAAAATTATTGAATTTTTGATTTGAAATGCAGCTCTTGGTCAATCAAAATTTTATATACAATATCCTTTTACTTATTATGTTCCGCAGACCCATAGCCAACGAATGTCGGGCTGACATCAGTGACAAAGACTAAAAGCCTTTTGAGTATGTAGTCCTAAATTTATGATTATGAAAGTATGAACGCACATACTGTGAACAAGATGAAGCTATAAGAGTTCCTTATGTCTGGATGCTAAAACTGTAATTGCTACAACCTTAATTTCAGGCCCTTACAATAGGCGAAATGTCTGGCAATGTCCTAATGGACATAAGTGTGATGGCTGATGAAGTAATTGGGCCTTTGCTATGCAATCCTGAAAACCAAAAAGGTTGGCCCAATATTGTCAAAAATGACATGAAGAGGCAAGTCAACAAGCTAAGGAATTTGATGTACCAGGTTTGTTGCTTTGACTTGATATCCTTTTAGAAGTAGAGATGGTAAGAATGCTGAATAATGTTAAAGTGATGCCATTATTTTTATTTCAGCTAAAAGGTGAAATGTCTAGTCAAGTGATGTTACCGATGCCGGATGGAGTTGAAAATATTTATCAGGCTGAGGCAATACTTAAGGAAAGGTTTGATATAAATTTGAAAGAATAAATTAACCATGTTATGCTGTATATTTACTTCTTGGCATGGTCGAAGCAATGGTGATGGCTATGGGCTCGCAGCGTGTCCATGGTTAGAATCTCGTCGTGGGCCTGATAGTATCACAGCACAGGCAACCGAATTCGGACATTTATGAATTAAATTAAATTGCTATTATTATCTATGATGACGGATAACCGTATGGTGGTTGGAGCATTTTGCGAAAAGTTTGATAGCTAGTAGTAATTGAACATCAGGCGAGCCATCTCCTCGTTGTACCTCTCAATAACAATAATATAATATGAGAATCTTAAATGTGTCGACGTAATCTAATTTTAAACAATAATAAATAATAAGTTTGATAGAAATATTGACGATACTTACGCCAAGTATCTTGCTGAGTGACACCGCCGACGTGGAAGATGATAAACTACAGTCCAGACTTCATCATGTTTATTGTAGAAAGTAAAACGCGTCGAAAGTTGTTCCGATTGAATAACGTCTCGTTCTGTCATCACGTTAGTTTATAATCGGTAATTTTGGCGGGTTTATTCCTCACTAAATATAATTCTTACATATGTTATCATTATGAATATAAGTTTCCACGTGTAATGCCTAAATATGTACATGTGTTACGACTAAGAAAATTTAAAATGATCTTAGCAAGTAATTTTTCTACGAATTTGTTAAAAATACAAAATAAATATGTTCGTCATTTTATCAAATTATTTTTTCAGTAATGGTGAAAATGCTGACCTTTATTTGAAGACAAACATAGAAGGAGCTGTGATAAAATGGGCGCAACAAGTCCACGATTTATTGAAAGAGGATTCATACCTTGGTAATTTTCTTACACATTAATCATTATCTACCTATCACCCATAAAGCTGACCATTGATGAGGAAACCATTTATATGTGATGGATGCAAATAATTAAAAACGTAACCTGGAATTTTCTATAGGTTCGGCCATGGGTGTACCCAGCTTTTAGCTCAGAGGGGTAAACCAGGAATTTCAGGTAGTCAAATAATTACCCCCACGCAGCTGCCCTTCCCAGTACACCTTCCCTCTCGGGTACGCCCATGGCTTCGGACTTCACATGCGGTTCTATTTTTTTTTATATTTGACTGATGTATATTTGAGCCGCTATTTTCTTCGCATATACTATAAAATAATCCTTACATGAAACAGCTATATAATTAGTTTTTATGGTAACCTCACATTTTGCCAGAAATTAACTTTTCTATAAAAGATTTTATATTAAAAAAAGCATAAGGTTACTGATATTGTCTCTCTAATATTCTAAGATTTTTTCATACTGACCTGTCACAAACTCACACACATTTATTTTCATATTTCTAGCCTTTAAACGGACAAAATTCCCTCTCCCGAATGCGGACGTGGCATTCTACGCGCAACGTTTGCGCAACCTCGAAGGCATATATTCGCAACTTCGCGACCCGCGCGTCAAACGTATGGCGCATTATCTGGAGTCCACACGTAGTGTCTATTTGAACTGTTTTAAGTCGATGCTTACCAATGTCGTAGCTGGTATGTACGAAATCTTTAACTGCTTATTATGATTCACTAATTATTTTTTGTTTTTGGGCGTGGGTGCAGTTTAAGATTGATAGGCCAGGTACAGGGATTGTGATCGGGTTTAGTAGTATTCTTCGTATTATCTGGTAAGTCGATTCTTCTGAATAGAATCATTGAGTTCCGAATATTGTCAAATAATAACAAATATTTTTAAAATTATCTTAAAATAAACATTAAATAATATTTAAATAAAACACTTAAAAAAGTATAAAATTATATATCTAGTGACGATTCCGCCTAGTTTTCCTATTATCTACATGACGTCACAAACATCACGCAGCCTAGCCAGAAGAATATTCGACTAGTGCGCACGATCGAGACTGTCTCGATCGTGCGCTCGGTGAGTCAAGAACTCCTGAAGATGCTTCGTTTAGAAGCGAAACTAGTCGGATATTCTTCAGTTTAGGTGATGTTTGTGACGTCACGTAGATAACAGGAAAATTAGGCGGAATTGTCACAAGATATATAATTTTATACTATTTTAAGTGTTTTATTTAAATATTATTTAATGTTTTTTAAGATACTTTTAAAAATATTTGTTATTATTAAATGTGGATTTCCGCAAAGTAACGCCTGAATTTATTCATTAATATTGTCAAAGTCAAAGTCAAAATAATTTATTCAATTTAGGAGTCTACGACGATCTTATGAAGGTCAATTTCGAATTCAATTTTTGATTGTTAACTTCCTTTGATTTTTTTTCATTATTTATTTAGGCTAGACCCTAGTATTAGGACACTAGCTTCCTATCAACCATTCGCACCAGAGCGGTGGGATTGCGGAGTCGTGTCAGGCGTGGCGGTGGCGTTGGTGGTGTGGATGACACATTACCCGAGTGTAGGCGCAGTGACGGTGCCGAGCCGTATACGCTCTACACGTACCATGATTGTTTGCTTGAAACTTGTCAGACGAAATAGAATATTTTTCATCATAGTAGGAAACTACATAACCTTTTATGTTACGAGTATTATTATTATAACATTATACCAAATATATATACCAAAAATATTTAATTTATATTTAAATCTATAGTAAAAATAACACAATGTAGAAAAGTAACAGCTCCAAGAACCGCTATTAGAACGCTCCTCCACTGCACCACGCCGCCGTCACTGCTGTCTCACCGCCGCCGCCCCGGATCGTGTGTGTAGTCTTTTACACTAATAATTGAAACAATACAAAAAAACGGCCACCGCCTCCGCATCCTGTGAGTGGGAATTCCCACACAGCTTTTTTTCTTCAAAATGCTTCACGTAGTAAACTTAAAACGAATTATTATGTTTCACACAATGTTATTTTTCATAAAAGTCGTATGGACATCTTTCGGCTTCATTAAACAACTTGTAAAAATCATCGCATGTCTTGATTTCAGCTGTGGTCGAGTGCCGAGATATTTACGTATATCAGAAGCCGCTGCTCTACCATTTTGAAACGTTTGAGGGTACCGACTTTGCAGATTCAAAGCCTCTCATACGACCGATGTTCCACTGCATTGGTTTACTGTGGGGCAACTCTAGATACTACTGCAATGTAGAAAAATTAATCCGTATGTGTTGAATTTATCTATTATCATTGTAAATTATAATGGTCAAATTTGCTTTTTATATTCGTAAACATACATACTTGTATATTAGGTGGATATTAATATATCAAAAGTACTGCGGGGGGAGGTGTGGAATCGATAACTGAATGTGTTACTCTCATGTTTAATTTTCACACATACAAAATCATACTAACTATTGCCTCTCTCCATTCACAATTCACAAATTATACTTACCTACTTTATTTTTGATTCCAAATTTACGTAGGTACCTACTGTATTGAGTTGCAGCAGGTACCTAGGTATGCCGTATTGTGTTAAGCCGATACCGCACCGCGAGTTCTTTTGTCGCAAGCCGATAAAGACCGACCAAAGCAGAATAGGAAGACAAAACAGCTGTTCTTTTGTGACTAGTATAGCCGGTCATTGACTTCGCCTAGCGTTCGCCGCAATATTGTTGATATATTAATATCTACGGTATACAAAGTCAACTCTGCTTTCTAGAGCCAGAAATCACAGATTTTCACTTCCTACAGATTTTTCGTATACCGATTACTTCCTTCACTTTTATCAAGACCTTTATACGTGCTCCTTATTTAGGATGAATTTTCAAAACTGAAATATTGTTCTTCACTTGGAAACGCTTTACGATCGTGTTATATTGATTGTCATAAATGCTTGAACTACGAAACATTTGACTTAGTTCTCGTAATTTAGTTATACCCATACTAACATCATTCAGCTGGCATTAATCATGAAATATAAGTATAACAAATCAGTCACGACAAAGCACGAATTTTTTTTTAGAAAATGATACTTCAAGTTCATCTGTAATTTCAAGTCCACGGAAGAGTTCAGATCCTTGACCGCCGATGCAACATTCGATGGCCACTTGGCCACTTTAGCTTAGCCACTTACCTCAAGGATATCACCGCTTCAATAACATCATGAACAAACTTCATTTGAAAGTCGAAGACTACAAAGTCAATAATTTTCAGCGCTTCTCCGCGAAGTTTGCAATCTAGTGATCCAGCAGTGTACCCATTCAGTGGACCCGGCCTCCATTTTCCAGGGTGAACCAGATGAACAACTGTTTAAAATACGAAAAGCGATTCATATATTGAACCATTTTATGTGAGTATGTTATTGTTGCAAAGATAAAAAGTTTCTTAAAGGAATTTATGAAGTTATAACGTCTATTTTTATTGTTCGGAGAGTTTTATCGTCTGCGCCTCAGTTGAAATTTCCTAAGATATTAGAAAGAAAAGAGTATGCTCTTTTCTTATTTCAACAAGGTCTTGTCACCTTTTTTTGTAGAACAGTACCACTACACTTCTGCTCCATGCTTTTGGCGTTTCCAGGATAATGGAATTAAATAACTTCTGGAGGACTGAGAGTACCGGTTTTCCACCCGCTCTCAAAAGTTCTGTCGTGATTCCGTCATCATCATGGTGCCTTGTTATTCTTAAGCTGTTTGAGAGCCATTCTAATCTCGTGTATATCCTTGAATATAGTTATCCATATTCAAGACTACCATGTAGGTTACATTAACATGCACTTGAAAAATGAGCAATATCATCAGAATATGTCTGAAAAATCATAAACGCGATAGATTTATTAAAATTTGATAAACTATGATATCACAGTATAAGTCAACAAATTTTAGAAACCACACAATTCTTTCTTACTATTAATTTTGACGAGTATCCGGTCATCCCTTTGTAGGTACTCACAACAAAATGGCCTTAAATTTGACAACTTAGTGTACCTAACCGACAATAAACTATCAGTGAACATCAAACCATGTAATATTAAATTCATCAACAAAAAGTATACTTCTTAACGCTGCATTTTATAATATACCTTTTATTATGTAAAAATAAGTACAAATAAAAACTACGTTGAGATCGACGATATTACGTGCACTCATTCAAATGTGTCCCAATATTCGTCAAAACAATATTAACTATGACGAGAATTGGGACAAGCAGGGATTATTAGGGACCAATGAATGTTAACCGCAAAAATGTATATTCAGCAACAAAAAGAATATAATTTTATAGATTAGATCATCAGACAATTAAAATAACAATTAGACAAAATAATCGTATCCTCGAAACGTCCGGCTGGCCCATCAAGATATAGAATCTTACGTGGTAAGTCTGATGTCACATTCGGCAGCCGAGGTAAGTATTTAAAAAAAACCTTAAGTAAATTAACTTCCAAATCTCATCAAAACCGTTTATCCCTACACTTTCGCATTTAAAACATTATGCGTTATAAATAAATTCTGTTGCCAAGCACCTAATGGTGTGTGCCAGCAGCTGTTCTTGAGAGCCGGTTCCCATTTTCTCCAACCTTTTCTCTGCGATATATACGAGATAAACCGCGACAAAGTACATAATTTTACACACACTTTTCAATTTATAGCATTGTACAAATTTTTTGCACAAGAGTAAAACGCACCTTTTCCACAGGTATACGTACCTACACGATTAATATTGACTAAGTCTAAAGGCCCACAGACGTTCTCATATATAGCATTTATAATAACACGACAAGGATAAATACGTAACTTTTCCACAGCGATACATACGCGATGAATCGCGACAAAGTGCACACGTTCTTCCCAGCCGGCGTGATGCCCGTGCGCTGGTCTTTTGACTTTAACCGCGTCTTCATGCGGTTCAACGTGTTCACCAAGCGGATGAAAATGATCGAGGGGATTCTCGAAGCTACCACTGAGATTCTTAAGCTTGAGAAAGTTGAGTTTTGTGGTCTTAGAGGGAAGATACTCAGTTCTGAGTGCATGAAGGTGAGTGCCTGGGTCGTCCAATACCATAATTCACATTACCGCAGGGATCATTGATTTATAGACTGATCGTTAGCTTTTTCACGCCGTTGATTGAAGTAATATAGCTTATCATATATATCATATGTATCCAACAGATTCCAGGTTCATATTACCATATTCTTGCAGTATTAATGAAGTAAAAAGATACCAAATATCAAATTGAATAGACCTGTGGAGGTGGTCACATTCCTTCAACTACTAGAAAATATTTGATGAACAGATTTTCCTGAATCAGATTTAAAAACAGTCTCGCTGAAATCACCTTTGAAACAAATAAAACAAAATAAATCGGTTCATTCGATCTACGGCGATCAGATCTACATAATATACACGTCATGTTAAACTTAACACAACACTCGATTTGCGCCGGGGTTTCAAAAAATATATAATTGAAATTTGATACGTCTCAAGCTCTGCAGCTAACGATTCTATCGTCCTGCAGAATTGTGAATGAGAAAAATTAATAGTAGAGTCGCAACATAGGTAGGTTTTATATTAAAATACCCCATGGTATTAATCCACCATTCTGCATTTTTGACGGCTTTCATGTGAATGTTCACCGTTTCCTATATGGTAGTTTTAAAAAAACGCCTACTTCTTACCATTTCTGAGGTCCTCCTTCTAATTCCACTAGATTTTCTTGTTTTTGCCTTAAATCACCCAGCCTTTTACCCACATAATTCCTTGTGGCAGAACATTATGTATATATGAACAAGGGTTCGGATTCTTTTTCATAAATTTAATTATAAAGGGCCTTTCTGATTTACCACAAATATTATTTGATAATGTTTCTTAATACAATATATATACAGGCACTATATCATGCACCGTGCCTGGTTAAAATAATAAAATTACATCACATGATTCGGCTCAGTCGAGCATGGTCCGATTGCCTAGAGGTCAGGGCATTCGGTGCGAATCCGGGAAATGCGGGCTCGATTTGCGTTCGGAACAAAATTGTTGTGCTCTAATAATTTGTAAATACTAATTGTTATAAATTTACAAATTATTGGAGTACAAAATGTTTTGCCTTGGGCGGGAATTGCGCGGTAGTGCTTGTAATCATAATATTTAGAAACTAATTGTTATTTGTTTTGTAGATATTAGACGAGTATACAACAAAATACCAACACCTAGGCAACATTGCATATGATCCGTCAGACCCTGAGGATGACTCCTTTCTCGTTGATTATGAGAAGCATATGGGAGTTCTTGAAGACGTCGATAGAAGACTGGCATCTTTGTTCTCTCAGGGATTGGACGAGTGCCATAACTTGGAGCACTTTTACAAGGTAAGACGGTTTTACGTGTTAACGGAACTATTCGCTATTACCTGCTACCAAAAGTTCATCAACAGTTTATTTTTATAGTTAGATATTGATGAGATAGTAATGATAACAGAAAAAATATAGATAAAGGTATTCAGGGACAGCGCTAGTAGTTATTTAGTCACGTGATGTAGTGAAAGAAATCTTTATGGTAGAGAGTGTTTAAATGTTATCAAAATAAATAAAAAACTGATCAATAATATTCTTAGTATCATGTTCAATAATGGTATATGGTGAGAACTGGAATTAGAAAATAGTAAAACAAATACTTTACAATTTTATTATCTTTTCAGTTCTTCCAAATCATTGGTGATTTGTTTCACCGCCCTATAATAAAGAAAGAATTGAAGCCAAAGCTTACCAAGTTACTTGATCTTATGCATTCTAACTTAGATGATGTCAAGGAAATATACGACGAGGAAATGGCCGTAAGTTTATGCTGATAAATAATTTAACGTATTGAATTCAGTTTTATGTTTAATATTTATTAAAAACCCGGATTATATTAAGGCTACGGAGTGAGAGATTTCGGCACTTGCTGACTTCTGTCTCAGCAGAAAGTGTATTCGCAGGCTATGAGTCACCATTTACTAAACACACAGTCAGCAATGGCGTAGAAAAGGGAACCTGCTTTAGATTCAATTACGTGTATAATACGGTTTCTGTAAGTGTTACACGCGGTGCATGCTTCAACACCTCTAGAGCTGATCTCCTAAATCTCCAACCCAGATGAGCAACTAATTCAAACTGGGCGTAAGAGGTTTAATTTATCTCTGGAGAGAATATCGAAAATAGGGGCCTGCAGTGATGCCAATCAACGTTGTCGTTTTGCCACAAAGCCGCCTTTGTTTTACCTGCATTATAATAATTTATTAATAATAGACCATATTACATAAATTGAAATACTTACATAAATAGAAAAAATACCCGACACATCTAGATATGTTTCTCAATAATCTTGCATGCAATGATAGTAGAGATAGCGGAGAACTCTATTTTTAAGACCATTACTTGTAGTATACCTATTCTCGCAAGACTATAAATGAATAAATACTTGGTGCAACATTTAAACTAAATATCTATATGTTTTTAGAAAATAACAAAAGGCCCTGAAAGACCGATGGTGGATAATTATTTACCTCCGGTGGCTGGCATGCTTTGGTGGATTCACAAGCTACGGAAACGAATACAGACGCCCATGGAAGATTTCATCGTGTTTGAGGATCCGTTAGTACCTTAACTAAATACTTCTGTATATAGGTGTAACCAAAAATTTAACTTTGAATTTGAGAATGGATTTTGTGAAAAATGTTTAAAAACCTGAAAGATTTTTTCCGTTTGTAAAAAGTCTTATATGAATTTATTTACAAAGAATCGCTCACGCCATATAAATATTGCGTAGTTCTGTTTCGCTCACTCGCATGCGAAATGAGGTCTCTCCGTCCTTCGCCCTCAGTCCGAAATTTTGCAAAATCTTCTTCGTCTTCAAAGTAGCACTTATTTACAAAGCTTTCTCTGGTAAAATAATTTCTAACCTTTTCCATTCTTACACCACACATAATCCATAATTGATATCTGCCACTCGCACTTTCCTTTACATACAGCACAGACACTTAGTTTTTATATAGTTTACAATTAGTTTGTTTTCATGAAGTGATGATACGGGCAAGTCGCCCGCCTGATAGTAAGCGTCATGCTTGTCCATTACAATTGCAGTCACCGTCTGCGTGCTACTTGACACTGCATTGCTCTAGTCAGTCCGAGAAGTTAGTTCTTGTATCTCGTTTTAAGGCAGAATATCTGATACGGCGGCGCTAATATTGCCGTGTCCGTTTTATCCAAACTCCATTTATCCTGCTCCTGACCTCCTGAGACAGTCAGACTTGACAGATGATGGTATATTAAAAAAATATCCTTAACAACGCTGAAAGAATTCCCTTATTGCTTTTTTCCACAGAATAATCGATACAGAATACGCACAATATATGAAACATAAGCACAATGAAATGCTGGGCTACCTGAACGTGCTCGAAGACCGACAGTTCAAAACGTGGTGTGCCACTGTCACGCCCACATGCAAAGTGCACCTAGCTAAGAACTTGATTTACAGGGACCCGCCGTTTGTGAGGAACAACTTTAGCCCTGAAGTGAGTTTCATCAGTGTTTTTGTGTTTTTTATTCCTTATTTAGTCATTACTTCACTGTATCACTTGACGGTGGATGGTCTATCTTATATAATCTAATATTATTAGCAGGCTAGGCCTAGAATGGGAACTGGCGCTTAAGGTATGGCTGGCCGGTCACTTCTCTATACATAGTATTAAGTAAAATGTTTAATTAAGTAAAAGTTCTGTACCTAAACCCTCAAATAAGGGAGTGATCATCCTTAAACGTTTAAATGTAGAAGTGACCGGCCAGTTCAAGTTTCTTGGTGACATTTTATTCAAGTATATAAAATGCTAAGCACTTAGGGAAGCTATAATAAAATCTTTCCACCATTCATTGAAGCTTAAGAACGCGGTGGGGTTTGATCCAGGCACCTCTTGCTTGGCATCTGATATTCATTACCACGGAGCTGTCATCGCTCCAAAATAGTACATCATTTTAATAGATTGGTCTCTTCGAATGCAACAAAAGAGGATTTGTCCTTATTTTTGCAGCGGATTAGTTATTATAAATTCATAATCAGTATAGATTTTTAATAACAATTTTTACTGTAATTACTTGTAGACTTCTTGTATCTAAGCTTTTTTCTTGTTGTAATAGAAATACCTGCCAGTTAAAATAAACCGTGTAATTATAATCGCGTTTATACTTGAATAGGTCATCATTATAATCTGGTGATGTCACAAGGTACAGCGATTTTGAATGACACGACTGGTGATAAGTTTGTCGGTGTTACGAGGAGTGAACGGAAACATCGGCCAATCACAGCCGTTGAGGCAACAAGAAAATCACATACTTAAATATTAATTAATAATTATACTACTACTTACTTTGCTTGTTATGTTTGCAGTTGGTGATGTTGCTACGTGAAATACGTTACATGAAATACTTGGACAAGCAAGGTATACCGGCAGACGGGCTCGAGCTTTACGATAGAAATGAAAAATTACAGGTACAGTGGAAAGTGCATCACAGTCGTACACGTACAGTCACGTAAGTCAGAACTTCAAATTTCAAATTCTCTCTCGAAGTAAGGTACTCTTTAGCTTTAATTATTAAACGGAGCAACTTCAACCTTTATTTAAATTTGTTTCGTGCCGAAAAATTCTACTCGCGCCTACGTGCTCCTTCGGAAACTACGAAGTAAAGTGGAGTCAAATTCGTCGTGTTGTGGTATTCTAGGGCTTAAGATCTGGAATTAAACTCATCAACATCCGTTCATCCCGTACAGAGACGAACGTGTAAGAAATACACACACATGCGTAGACACAAGTACCTTAGGTAAGTGATCTTCATAACACAATATCGTGTTGGCGTCACGAGATAAAAGTGTAATCTCATGTAATTTTACTGTCCTTTAATCTGAATCAGCAGTCAAAAAAATGCTACAGACCTGTTCGCTCATGAAGGCGTGTCTTGTGCCCTCCTCAGTGAATTATTCTTGCGCATTTGCACACGTAGACCTCGTTTGTACGCTATGTCTTATGTTAATATTACATACAATAAAACCTGTAAATAATATGTAAAATATGATCACTTGGTAAGGCAGTTGTTGTTGCAAACACACTATAAAAAGTGGAAGGGTGCACCGCCCTGAAAGGGAAGGTCAGTACTGGGCGGGTATGTTAATGGACAAGCGGTAGTACCCTGGTCAAACCTCTTCCACACGAAGACTTCAGGGGTGTAAAGTGAGTGTCTATATTTAATATGTTTCAGTATGACATGAACCGGCTTAACCGAGCCATCTCGTGGTACAATGAAATCCGCGAAGGCAGCCACGAGACTGAGGTGGCGCTCATAGAGAAGGAGATCTCTGCCATAGATACGCTTCTCGGCCGCGGTGTTGAGGAGCTAACTTGGAACGATGACTGTAAGCTTTACAGTTTTATCTTAATTCGTCACTTTGGTTTATTTTCGTTCTGGATTGTAATAAATTTGTGTACTTTCTTTTGGGAATAAGCCAGCTAAAGACTATCACTTTTCATAAAAAAGAGTGACTCAGAAGATATCCATGGTAAAAATAGGTCTTACGTGTGGCAGCTGTCAAAGCGACAGTTGACGTAATATTTTACAGTGTTGAGTTCATATTAAGCATACACATGAAATAAAAATTACTTGTAATCGAAGTATTTTTCAGCTTTGATTTCATATTTGGGCTACAAATTAAATTAAAATTACATATTGATTGGTCTTTTCTTTGACAGTTGTTGAATCATCTACATCAACTGCGACTTTGACAGCTTGACGCAACCAATTAATTCTAGCAGCTAAGTATGGAAAGCAAAGCCAATATAGAGGATGTAGGAATAAAAATAATATGCGAGATTAAAATAGATCGTTTATAGAATAGTTGATGAAAGGATATAGCGATCCCGAAAGACTTCCCAGAAAACAAAAGTTCGATCGAAGCTATCTGGTCTACTAATATAAGTCTAAAACATCCCTATCTAGTACACAAGTAATTTATCCAAATCGGTCAAGCCGTTGAGGAGGAGTTCAGTGACATATTATACAAGTAATTATCACGTGAATTATCACACTTAATAATTTAAATGTGAAAGTTTGTGTTTATATTTGCTACTCCTTCACGCTGAAATATTTTTAAACAAAAAGAATTTTGTTATGACAGTGAAGGAAGCAAGAAATATATTTGAAGCTCGTAGCAAATGGAATTGCATGGTCAACTTCGAGCTACTAAACCAAGCTCGTTGTGGGTCTGCCTACAGACCACCATGCATTTCCTGTGAGAAACAGTTGTAACAGTATATATGTATAAACCATTAAACCTTTCGTTTACAGTTACAGAATGGATGGCCGAGGTGTACACAGCTATCAACACACTTCAAGAGCGAGTGCTGACAGCTCAGAACAACGTGAAACGTGGTTTAGCCAAGATATCGTCCTGGGGTGACATACCACTCTATAACCGCAAGGAAAACCCTGACAAATTGGAACTACTAGCAGTTAATGAAAGGCATCCACGATTCGTCAGACGGCGCAATAGAATCCTTGAAAGTTACAAGGAGTTCGTAGATATATTAGCGACCAATTACAACCTGTTTTTCAATATTAAGGATGACGAGGAAGTGAGTACTTGTAGCTACAAGACCGGCCATAGCTGGGCCTTATTCTCAGTCCATTATTTATGATTTATTTCCATCTGCCCCCATGAACGTTCTCTATGTGATGACAGATGGTAACACTTTTCATATGAAAAATGGGAGTACGTGATAGTAAATTATTAGCTATAGCGTTTGCCACCGCGGAGACAAGAGACTAATTTTATTCATGTCAAAGTACTAACATATTATTAAAATGAATTTGACGAAATATTAACGATTCCCTTCTGACGCATAATGACCAACACGCTTTTTGACTAATTTTAAATACGCATCTTTACATACACACAAAAAGTGCAATACGCATAATGCCAAATCAATGCGCATTTACGGGATTCTTTATGATTTCTGTTACAGTTATCTATGTAAACGTCTTTTGGGTCAGATTAGAATTTAAAAAAATTGAAGTTTTAATACATACAGTTTACCCACCGTGCGTGATTTAGCGGACTGCCTCCATAGATTGACTAATATATATTTAGTTAAGATATAACAAAGTTTCAGAAGTATCTATTTTTTTATTAAAATTAAATCTTACTTTTAGTCCGATGATGAAGATGAAGAATTAGAAGAAGTGGACGAGTCCACACTTGACGACGACGAGCGGGAAGCGCGCGAGGCCAAACTAGCCGAGATCGCAGAGAAAAGGGAACAAAAGAGATTTGAGAGAGAGGAACGTGCCAGACTCAAAGCCGAGGCAGAAGAAATAAAATTTGAAAGGAGAGGAGCTAGGAGGTTAAAGAGAGAAGCGAAAGAGGAAGAGAAGAGGGAAAGACAGGCCAGGAGAGATGAAGGTATGACCAAAAACTATGTATTAAAAATAAAAACCAAATCGCAGTCGCAGATACTGAGCTTCGTTCCAATACACAATTCACTAAATAATCGTTATTTTTCACGTTACTGTTTGGGATACCTATTGGAAGTCGGACTTGCCCTAAGGCTATTTTAATAGTTAAGTTTATCTATTCCCGTTTATACGAAAGAGCAAAAACCAAAAACTTCGAAAGAGAGTGATCCTTACTGCCTTTTTTTAAATATTTGTTTTGATAAAACGGAATGACCCAATTTACTTTGGATTGTACCCCACCTGTAAATAAATAAAATATATTGGCTCCGCTTGTTTATCAATAGTATAACTACAAATGATTCGGTGTGGCGAAATATGAGTGTCTTTGGGGAATTGATGATTCTTTAAGATTTTGAAATCCTCAATAATAAGGGGTGAGACCTGCTTGCCATCTAGCACTGGGCACAGTTCCAGATTCAGGCAGGGCTGCTGCTAAGTTTTTTTTGTAAGAGACCAATAACAATTTTCTACCTGGGTATCAGATCCGGAACTTTCAGATTTCAAAGAAATGCTTAACGCCACTCAACGAAGCTTTTCTTACAGCTTTACTAAAAATAACTGTTACCGACAGACAAGGTTAAAAATTTATCATGAGCATTATCAGCCTATATTGTCCACTACTTGACGTAATCTTCTCGTAAATCACGCCACTGAGCCCAATCTTCAGCTCTTTGCATTCAGTTACAGCGAGCAGTCTTTCGCAATTCCTCACTCCACCTGGCTACAGGGCGGCCTGCACTTGATAATGATAATTCATGGATAATCAAAATCCAGAAAGTTGATGAATTAATACTAATGGTTTCCAGGTGAAGATATCGAATCGCCGGCCGAAGAGGAGGAGGTGATCGAAGACCCTGAGGAGTTAGCGGACATTGAACTAGAACGTGTCGAGTTGGAAGAGGAAGCGTTCAGGGCGGAACGTTGGCCGGCCTACGTTAAATACGTAGATTCACTTGTACGTATTATATAAGACCACGCAAAATGACACGCAAGATTACGTAGGAAATGTTTATACATTACATTTTTTTCATTTAAGTTTATACATTAAATTCCGTATTCATAGATGACTCGTATACGTCTTACAACTAAAATGGGACTATAATTTGCAGCGTAGATTATTTTGTCCATCACAATGCGGCTGGCTGATTATTAAGAAATAATTCAAAATTTCACATCAAATGTTAAAATTCATGGTCTTCCTTTTATTTTCGACACTATGTTATATAGCAAAAAATAATCCTTATGATAAAGCTTTTCGATCGGTATGATAAAACTACAGGATGATTATTTTTCTCGTGTAACGGATTCGATTCCCTGTTCAACCATGTAATTATTTAAATATCTATAAATGCAGTTTAAATTGTTTTTCAAATTCAAATAATGTCTTCTTTAAGTAAAATGCTCCATTTTACTATTTTCAATTTACTTTCCCTCCATGTGGCATATCTGTGGGACGCCCTGTATACATAAACATACACTTTTCTACCGATATTTAATGAATACTTACGGTTCTAAAATATCCTTACAGAGATAAAGAAGACATATTATAATTTTGATATTCTGCTACTTAGCCTCTGAGATTTATAGACATATTATCATGCTGACATTCTGGTAATTGCTTGATTTGCCTTTTTCAATTTCAGTTTTCCTTCTGCTGATCTACAGTCCGACACTTTCTAACTTTGACTGCCACTTTTTAAGTCTGTTCTGGAGCTTTTTCTCTCTATTTGTGCTTCTAGATTTTTTTACCATGTACAGAAATTTCAGTTAGTACAAAACGCTATCTAATGGTACATGAATAAAGAATGGAACAGAATAAAAGTTACGAATCTTACCCGCTTATTGATTACTGATCTAGTTCAAACTAGTACTGCCCGCGAGTGGTCGCCGCTGTGGTTGCTGCAACCCCCGCTTGTCTTCTCACTGACTATTTACGCATACATTGTTGTGCGTGTAGTAGTGTAGCTTCATTCTGTACGATTCTATATTTGTGTGCAAACAATCTATCAAGTAGTCACAAAAAACATATTGTAATAATTCTCTCACTAGACAAAGAAAACCTATCAAAAACGTACAATTTACAACGTTCAAATTTTGACGATTCTTGAAAAGCGTGTTTTAGAAAGAAAACCGTATTATAGTGTAAGTTATGTTTTGCCGATATCGTGAGGAGTGATTGTATATATTCCAGATTTGCCTAGCCTATCAAATAGCAGAGTTCTCCTACCTAGACAATCTGTTGATGAATCTACTGTCCGCGGTACGAGGAGCTAAAAATAAAACTAAATGACATGTAACTTACATGAAATTTTGTCTTTTTAACACTCGCACCCTCACGCTTTGGGTACATAAGATACTGGCCAGTTTGATTCATCTAGTACTCACGCGTAGGGAGAGGCAATGTTCCTCTATCAAAGTGTAAAGTCATTCTTCAACAAAAAGTTATTTTCACAAAAGTATAACCACAGACAACAAAACAAGTAGATGGCGCCACCGCGAAGTTGTGATTTTTTATTTTGCCGTATTTCTAGGTGTCCAAACAAGTGATGAAAGCGGTACAGACAAGCTTGGATCTGTTTGAAAAGAACACCGATTTAGAGACAGGCCCTCGGGTGGCTTTCATGGAAGTCATTGTTGAATTACGGGATCCAGGTAAATTTTGTCACATGTGAAACATAAATTGCGTTTATACTACACCTGCTCGGAAAGTACCTTGATACTTTATCAAATTTACGGTAGAAAGTACGTCATTGCATATCGAACAAATATGCGGCGAGAAAACGCATCTGAGCGGGAGAGAAAAGTGTATGAAAATCCATTTCTTAAGTGGTTTTTCTTTTTTAATTTTGGGTAAGACTATGCGCTGGTAACCTAAATATCAAAAGCCAAAAAGTTTTTACAGTGAGTTTTTATCTCCAAGTTCGCAAAATGACACTGGCCACTAGCTGTGTGTTGGATGGTGTCAAACAATTTGAAAAAAGAACATGTGAAAATTGCAGACGCCATTGGCGCCATTTTCAATTTGTGAGTTGTTTGAGGATTCAGTTTTCGTAGAAAAGTAAAATAAAAGGTAGGTGTAGTATAAAGCACTATGTATCACTCGAGAGAAAGTGCGATTCCCGATCTCGGGTGTTCAAACGACACCCTCGACGGTAATCGGTCACTTTCTCCTCTCGGTGAACAATGTACTATTGTTATTCTTCGTGTAGGACAAAGTCATGACAAGTTTCACTATAATATTGACATTTTAATGTTACAGATATATATTTCACACCTTCATTGGACGCCAACGACGAAGGAGGAGTGTTCGACACTCTGTGTGAAATGATGAAAGATATGTTTCTGCAAACTACATTGTTTCCGAGGATTGATCCGCTAATCGAAATTGCATCTTATGAGGGTATGTTATTAAATTTACAAATTATTGGAGTACAAAATGTTTTGCCCCGGGCGGGAATTGAACCCCGCGGGGACCCCCCGGTAGCTAAGCATCCGGCGCGAAATCGGAAGGACGCGGGTTCAATTCCCGTCCGGGGCATTACATTTTGTACTCCAATAACTTGTAAATTTATGATTTTCGCTTAGTACGCGGTAGTGCTTGTAATCATAATATTTAGAAATTGGGTATGTTATTGTTTATCTACCCGTTAACACCGCTGCATCAGCTGTGTCAGTGACAATGCATCTTTTTAAGTTAATAATATGAGAAAACTCTGGCAAGTGTATAGATTCCACTATTGTATCGACCACAAACGGTGTTATTTATAAGGTTTTTTTCAATCTAAAATATAAGGGCGATATCCCATATTGCTTCATGAACGTGTTGGGGTGCCTGTGGTAGAAGCTGACTTGGGAAATTATACAAAAGGCCACACCGCAAGCGAAATGTTGATGGAGATTCTATCACTTCTAATTTATTTAAATATGCATAAGATAATTTTCAGTAGTAGCCCGGAGTCTGGAGCTGAGCCCTGAGGATAGCAATATATGAATTATATAATATAAAATTTTGATTTTAAACATGTCCGACATTGATTAAGCGTGAATACCAGACACAATTGTGTAGCTTAGTTTCAAAACCCCCTATAGCAGTATGAACTCTGTAGGTCGGTAGGTCTGTGTCTGTAAATTCATCATTATATATCATGTATCTATAGTAATTAAACAACTTTAAACGGTTTAAATCGCGTATATTTGTCATTATTTTGTCCCGACGTTTGAAACAGTTTGCAGTGATCGTGGTCACTGGGTGACTAATTGGTTTTTGATTTTGTTCCGCGATTTAAACCGTTTAAAGTTGTTTAATTACTATGTGTAACAATTGCGAAAACCTAAGACAACATTATGTCATGTATAAATACTAAAATGTAACTGAAATTTCGTGATCAAGACAGAGGTCCTAGCCTTCAGGTTTATCAAATGTGCTAACTAAAAAAGCATTTTGACAGCTGATAGGTTAGCATTTGATCTCCATCTCACTTGTTAGTAAGTAATGATATCGTTGAGGAGTTAACTGGATTAACAAAACTTTAGAACAATGTGTTATTTCCCTTAAGTATTCGAAGCTAAACGTGCTATTACTAAATGGTTGGGTTCTCTTACTTACAAACAGATGAAAATATTTTGGAAAAATTGTTAATACACGTGAGAATGAAGCCACGCTTAAATTTTTTAATTATCTTTAGTTAGCATATCATACATAAATAAGAATTCTAAAAATTTAATATGTTCAGTTGGTAAATTAAGTAGTTTTGTATTTGTATCTGGAGGGCAGTACTAATTTCAAGGGCAGCTGCTAGAACACACCGCTAAGTGCTTGAAATATGGTTAAGCAAAACTGTATGCCAGGTTTTTGTTGTACTTATCACTTGTGTCCTGGCCAGTTTCCAATTAAGTTACAATGGAATAGCATGTTTATTTACTTACAGATGATTTGATCCCTGAAGAAGCGATGATTGATTTGTACCATGAAATTCTGAAGAGGATCGAGAATAGTCTCAACGATGTTATCTCGTACGCTACGGTCAGTTTGGTTTTTGTTGTTACATCACTAACCAGCATTGATATTTTTTTTTTATTTTGGGATGCATTTCGTCGTCCCTATACCCCGAATATTGCCTGAATCTTCTTTACTCCGGAAAGAAGGGAACCATCCTAAACTTTCATATATTATACTATAAAAAAAAATGTTTGTGACATAATACAATCACACATAAATAAATAAACAGAAAAAAGAAAGTTTACAGGTTCAGGCTTTAAAGAAATTCTTTTTAAAACAATCCACCCAACTTTACGCAACCAATATTTGTCACAGACTCTTTTCTATAAGTAACATCGTTAGGAGCTGTTGCTGCTCTCCAACGGCTCATCGAATTTTCGATCAACCCAAAATACTTCAAAATCGTGTCTTCATGTTTGGCAGTTGTGGTTCATTACTCTGGTCTGATGTTCTCTGTTTATTGCTGCTAGATTCGCTTTTCTCCACGGATTGCCGGGGTAGAATTGCACCCTTTTAGAAAGCAAAAGCCAATATAGTGGAGGTAGGTATAAAAATCCCCGTGCGAATCTTTACGAGGCAATGAGAGAAAAAGTACTAGAAGGTGGCCAGCAACGCCTTCTGACGAATTGCCATCTTGTACTGCGATCCCAAAGGCGCCTGCCAAGCGTGGGGATTATGGCAAACCTTTTTGATGGAGGAGGTGTGTTCAACGGTTGACGGTCTTGACTATGTTAGTAGGTTTGATTTTGTCTTCATCATTTTCTCACTGTTGGTATGTTTTTTTTTTTTTTTTTTTTTTTATGTTATTGTTACGGAACAAGCTCGAGGTCCACCTGATGTTAAGCGGTTACCTCTGCCTATAACAGATGCAGTTCATCGTTCAAGTGACGAATTGCACTGCGCCCGTCACCTTGAGACATAGTTGTTAAGTCTCATGTGCCTGTAATTTCACTGGCTCTCAAGGACTGCTGCCGGAACACACCGTTAGGTGCTTGGCGACAGATTTTCAACTTGAGGGTGGTCGCTAGCCAGGCGGGTATTCGCAAAAAGCCCTTCCACCATGCGGTGAAGCTCAAGCCCGCGGCGGGATTCGAACCATGGACCTGCTGCGCGGCAGTCCATAGCCAATGCCACTGAGCCATCACTGCTTCAAAAGTGTAGTAAAAGTGTATGTGTAGAAAGCGTAATTCGAGAGAATGTGAATTGTCTCTCATGGGCAGTTACTGAAACACCGTTACGTACTTTGGGACTGGTTTTCTACTGGGGAGGGTGGAAAATATCCAGACGCGTATTCGCAAAACCCTATGCGGGTTAATCGTGTGATGATTCTTTCTGCCCACTTTCTCACTAGGTATTTGCCAACTAATTAGTTAACGTTGTTTTGAAACTTATTATGTTGTACTGTAGAAATACGAGAAGTACCAACATCTATGGATGGAAGACCGCCAGGAGGTTCTGAATGGGTTTCTGAAGTATGGGCGCGTCATTTCTCCAGAAGATTTCGATAAGTACAAATTTGAGAATGGATGTGAACCGCCCGAGGTGAAACCGAAGCTAGAACAGTATCAGCAAGAGGTGAAACTATCGTCCAAGTTATTTAATTTTAAATTTAATGACACATTATAAAAACTCGGATAACCAAAGTATAAGAGTGAGAATATACACAAACAAACATCCTGTCCGTATCCCACGCTAAATGGGATCGCCAAAACATGTATTTTTCCATCATCTGTTATGTTGCTCACCATTTTCATACATACATATTATCCTGATTCACGCAGTTCATATTTTTTTTTGGCCATTCTCTACCTCTAGGGGTATTCGTCAAGATTCACAGTAAATTCTTTTCTCACTATATTTTTCATTCTTCCTCATGGCAAGTCCACACCGCGCTATTGCTGCTCAACCTGGTGCTTATCTTGAGCTTGATATAGGTACTTACTACTTTTTTTAAATGTGATGACGACGTGACGTTCAAGTCGCACGCCTGATGGTCAGCGTCACACTTATCCATTACAGTTGCAGTGTCACGTTACTCGTTCTGCTTGATAAAGTACTGCGCTCGCCACTCCGAGACGTTAGTTCTTCTGTTTTGTTCGTCCAGTTATTTCACTTGCAACAGTGCCCTTAATGCCTGAACACAGTAATATTTGAACACTACTGCTTCGAGGTAGAATATAATAAGTTGCAAGACGGACTTACTAAAGAGATCTACCACTTGGAATATATCTTGTCCATCCTAGTTACAGCATACATGAACGTGTGTCTTAACATTCACATATGTGTCCTATGCTTTTCTTTTTCATTATATATTAATAATATTTAATATAATTACAAATAATATACAGTTTCATAGAGTAGGTAGTGAATGCTTACTCAGTGAATGGCTAACATCTGAGAAGTCTTAAATCATATGAAAAAAATTCTAGATCGACAGATACAATGCAATGTACGACGAGGTGGCTGCATTGCCTGGAGAATATCTATGCAATGGTTGGTT
Source organism: Plagodis dolabraria (assembly GCA_963854805.1). Lineage (NCBI taxonomy): Eukaryota > Metazoa > Arthropoda > Insecta > Lepidoptera > Geometridae > Plagodis > Plagodis dolabraria. Next base: position 11,779,953 of record OY978459.1, on the reverse strand, counting down.
GAAAATGGACCTGCGTAGACTCAACCAGGCCATTATGAATATCATCTGCAAATGGAGCAATCTCTTCAAGCAGAACTTGAAAGATCATGTTATGAAAAGGTAAGTAATAATGTTAATAAATTGAAAAATGTTTATTTGCTGATAGAGTTAGCGCTCCGCCTATATTTTTTCAGCCTTTGCTCAAAATCTCCCAAGATAGGAAGTCAAGGTAAACCTTCTATAGTCTATTTTTTTTAACAAACGAGTACTGAAAAAATTATATAAAATTTTACTGCGTTGCTATTGGCCAACGTAATCAATATAAAGTCCGTTCCACACGAACTCCGTAGTTACATGTAGGAACATTCAGTTGAGTCTTTGACTGCCTGCTCGTCGGTAAATATTGCTTGTAACGAATCTATACTAAAGTTGCAACTATTGAATTAGGGTAGAAATAGTAGTAAAACAAAGATAGTTTTGAAAACAATGTTGTAGCTAAGTTAACAATCGTCTCGTCATACGTTTACCGACGTATCACTGTGAGCTCAATTCAATTGAACTCGTTTGGTTGGCAGGAAATAACAAAAAATTTATAAAATTTATGAAGTCTGAACTCTTTTGTTAAAAGGAGTAAGTAGCTAAAAAAGGACAGATAAAATGGTGGTCATGTCTCAATCATGTGATAACCAAGATAGAAACATAAATGTACGGAGTCGACAATCATGTACAAAATATGTTAGAGCAATTTATTATTGCCGTATCTGCAGAGAGATCATCAGAAGGATGACGATCATTTTTAAGATTACAAGAATTGTAGTAGAATTATTTGATTTATATGTTCTAGTGCATAATAATATATAATTATATACGATTACAATATTGTTTTATATCATAAACGCGAACAGAAAATTTTGTTACGACTATGCTGTAAGTATATGCAAGTTTAAATCATAAAATAATAACATATTTTTTTCTGCAGTAAATTTTACAAGAATGCAATATGAACGGGCCTTAACAATTTCAAAACCAGAACAAAGGCATTGACCAATGACGGCAATCACCCATCTCATTCTGTCAATATCGGAAATGTGCGAGAGACATACTCAGTACTCGTTTGTTAAAAAAAGTAGACTATACCTAATATTGTAAGGAACTTGAATCTGCCTATGACGAACTGCACTGCGCCCATTACCCTGAGACATACAGTTATTAAGTCTCATGTGCCTGTAGTTTACTGGTTCTCAAGGACTGCTGCCGGAAGACACTGTTAGGTGCTTCGCGACAGATTTTCTACTTGAGGATCGTCATGTGTCATGCGAGCATTCGTTAAATGTCGTTCCATCACGCGGCGATGCTCAAGCCGGTGGCAGTGGAGATCGAGGACTTGCAGCACGGCAGTCCGTAGCAATTATATAAAAGTATATTTGGACGCACCACGGAACGCTCGTAAACTTGTCTGCTAATGCATGTATGTATGTTTTGATAGCCTCGAAGATCTCGAGAAGTTCATCGCCTATGCTGTAAAAGAACTGTCAGTGGACCTCGCAGAGGATGATTACGAAGGTCTGCTGCAAGTTATGAGAGTGCTCAATGAGGTGAAGGCCAAGCAAGACGCCGGGACGGACAGCATGTTCGAACCGCTGCGCGATATTATCGATGTTTTGAAGGAGTATGGTGTGGACTTTCCTCCTGAGACATACGATCAGGTATAACTGTATACAGGCTAGTGACATATACATAGTAAAAACTGGCCAAGCGCCGCCGTTCCAATATTTGTTTTTGGGTCAGTATTTTACACAAAATATTTAATTTCAGGTATGTAACTCATTCCGTTTCTGATAGCCATATTAACGAGTTTCCGCTGTCTATCTGTCTGTATCCGTCCGTATATACTATGACGGGCAGACTCCGTTTTGCCCTTTGGGCAAAGAGCTCTTAAAAGTATTCGAGAGTAAAACTTAACTGGATAAGTAAGTTGTCCAAAAGGCAGTCTCAATGTCTTAGACAACTTTTTCTGCCTTCTCAATTTTCAACCTCAGTATTTCCATGAATATAAACATTGAGTGAGTGTATTTTATAAAATTTGTTTGTATTTTTACGCTTACCCTGGAATCTAAATAGGAACCACCACCGCCAGTTTCGGAACAAGGCTATTCAGTCTATACATTGGTAAGAAAACTGATTGGAAAAATAAAAGAAAATAATATTTTAATTTAAATTTCATCTATGTATCTAGTAAACATGCGATGCGAAATGAAAGTATAACATGGCGGACTATAACTACTGCAATATCTTTATTTTGTTTCCAGTTGGATATACTCCCAGAAAAGTGGAGAAATCTCGTGAAGTTGGCTACTGTGACTAAGAACAATGTGGCGCCGCTTCAAGCCGCTCAAGCCGCGCTCATTGCGAAACGAGTAGCACTTATCAACCTGCGTCTTACCATGTATCGGGACCAATTCCAGTTTAAAGATGTACGTAATTATTCAGATAAATATTATGTTCCATAGTTATTCACCTCCAAAAATAAACAAGAATATTATACATAAAAGATATAGCTTCTGAGATTTACTGTATCAGCTGGATTGTCCACTGCTGAATACAGCCTTCCCCATTACGGGGGGGTTAGCCATAATCCCCAAGCTTGGCAGGCCTCTTGGGGATCGCAGTGTGAGTTATTAGTTACTCAGAAAGCGCTGCTGCCCACCTTCTGGTGTGTTAACCTTAGTCGCCTCTAACGATAACCACGGGTATAGATGAGGGGTTGACATTCTAGCCCTAGATCTACGAAGGATAAAAAATAAATGGATTCTATTGTTAGATAAACATATCAGAGATATATCTTTGCAGCTTCTGTTTAATTTTTAGATATTCCTGGAGTCATGTAAAGAACCATACAGACAAATCGATAAGGTAAATCTCGAACTTGTGGGATTTGAAGATATTGTGGAAAATCTCAAGAAATCGTGTGCGTTGTTCGACATACAACCTCCTGACGAGAAGAACCTCAAACAGTGCCGACGTGAATTAAAACTGGCCAAAGTGGGTATTGACATTAAGAACTTTGAATTACATATTAAATACTTCTCCAAACCATATTCAAAACACTTTTTGACACGGAAATTCTTTTTGCCTCTAATATTTGTTATTAATCATGTGCCTATGATTGTCTTTACAATTATCTTGTTTCACAATGTTTTTCGTTAAATATTTCTTTTCCTATTTTAAAAGTGTTTTATTTTTCTCTATTTTACAAATTTCATAATTCTGATTTGTTTTTTACCAAATACAATAATTCCGGAAAGCACAGTATTGCCTTAATTCAAGAGATAATGTTATAGCAACTCTGGGATTACTATTACCTCGTGATGGGAAGCATTGAGTTCTGGAAGAAGTCGCCGTGGAAGAAGATCGACGCAGACGGCATGGATCAGGAGTGCAAACGGTTCACTAAAGATCTAAGACAGCTGGATAAAGATATGAGAGCATGGTGCGTCGGTTTTTATATCCATTTTTCTGGTACTTGCATGGCACGCCCTTTTTATATGATGATTGGTTTCTATTGACCATAATCTCAACTGATCTTAATGATGTTTTGGTCGAAGCTATTAACAGGCTTAACCTAGAGTTATTGGCTCGCAAAGACAGCTGCAGCAACATGCCATTATTTTCTAAAGCTTCTAGATATACATTCGAAAAATGCCCTTCTATCTCCTGTATCAAGTTAAGGATTTTATTGACTGCGCTTTTGTTGTATTCGATACAGCACAGCTATATATTTCGTCAATGGGATAGTTTCATTTCTAATATATATTGGAATGTCAAGAGTCAAAATTGCTGACGTGAACTTAGTTATGTATTGCTTTGAAGGGTATGAAATTTTCATTTTTATTGTTATCATAGGGAGCCTTACATTGCCATTGAGGCCACGATAAAAAATTTGATGACTTCGTTGAGAGCTGTCACTGACCTTCAGAATCCTGCTATCAAAGACAGACACTGGGTTGAACTGATGATGGCCACTAAGGTATTATTAGATTTTTTACAGCGAACTACACTCTTATTTTGTGTTAGCTATAAATGTAGTATTGTAATCAACAACATTATCATTTATTAGTTTAGATTTACCTACTAATACTTTCTTTTCCATGTAGCAATCACTTCGTACGCACCTCACATCCATCGAAATTAAGCACTTCATTCCAACTCCATTACCTAAACCACCACACCGGGTATCATTCCAAGAAATATTAGAAGACTTCAAGTCATTAGAAAATCTTGCTGCTACGATTAAAACATTACAACCAAACGAAAACATAGTCGAAAGAGAATACAAAAAATACCTACAATTGAATGACTACAGAAGACCCAAGTTCCAAATATGTGACAATGACAATGGAAACAAGATCATGAAACTAAACAAATCATATTCCTTACAAGAAATGAAAGAAAATGGGATAGAACTGATGCCCACGAATAGAAGAACCTCACAGCAAAGATTTTCAGAACATGCATTACTTTTGTCTGAGTTCATATTGTAGATAAGAGTAAATTGTAAATAGTTAATGTAAATATCATAACATAAATAAATCAGCTTCACGTATATCTTAGCATGGCAGCTCAGCTTGGAGACATATAATATGAAGGTAACTAATCTTACTATTATTTCGGAGTACAATAAAATGTAAAATCTAGTTCACCCAGAGATAATATCAATTACAGAACTAGAAAACGAATTCTGAGTATTATAATTGAAATTTTCAGGTCAAGTTCCATATCGATGACGATACTACGTTGGCTGATTTGTTGGCGTTGAATTTGCACAAGTTTGAAGAGGAGGTAAAAACTATCGTCGACAAATCCGTCAAAGAGGCTGCTATGGAGAAGACTCTAAAGTAAACGTTTATCTTATACTTTTTGTTTATATAAATTTTAAAAAGGTCTACATTGAGTTGTAAGTACCAGTAAATGCCATGTATAAAACAATAAAATCATATCGTATTCTTGTTCTGGAATGGAGACCGGGTATTTTAAAATGTAGTGTGAAACACTCTTAAGCTGGATGGAGTGACGAGTTTTAGTAAGTTGTCTGGTAGCAGTAGATGCTAGCGATTATATGACCTCTTAGTGTAAATATAGCTTTGATGAATATGTGACGAATTCACGCCTATTTCTCGAGGACAGTGGATTTCTATTTGCTACCTAAATAATATCTTTTCATTTACATTGAAGTCAGTTTTCGACATTTGGTTGTGTTTTCTAGGGAGTTGGAAGCTACGTGGGCGGTAATGGAGTTCGATTACATGACGCACGGTAGAACTGGCATCAAAGTACCGAAAGCTAGTGAAGAGCTTGTTGAGACTCTTGAAGATAATCAAGTGTGTACCTATTTATTGACTGTCTTTATTAATAACAATTACGTGTCACCTTGTTTGTCCGCGATAAACTCTTAAACTACTGAACCAATTTTAAATTTGATTTGCACACCGTGTGCAATTTGATTCAAATTAAAAGATGGGATCGCTTACATCTCAGTTTATAGTCGTAATTACCCGTGCGAAGCCGGGGCGGGCCGCTAGTTAACCTATATAAAATACGTTTTTTTTTATTGCTTATAGGCTAGCCTTTGACCTCTATGTATATCACCTGATGGTAAGTGATGATGTGGTCGAAGATGTTGTTCAGGCTAAACTAGAATTACTGGCTCCCAAGGCAGCTTTCGGAACACACCGTCAGGTGTTTGTCGACGAAATTTCTACTTTTGGGTGGTAGCTAGCCAGGCGGACATTCGCAAAATGCCCTACCACCATGCGAAATCATTCTTAGTATTCATGTTATGGGTTACTAAGTTTTGTTGATAAAGGTAGACTTTCCATTTTTCAGAATCAAGTCCAAAACATGATGTCTTCAAAGTTCATCGGTTACTATGAAGCGGAGGTAACCGAGTGGCAGAGGAAGCTGGGCACCGCAGACGCGGTGATCGCGCTTTGGTTTGAGGTGCAAAGGAAGTGGCAGTACTTGGAGAGCATTTTTGTGGGATCTGATGATATCAGGTCTCAGCTGCCTGAGGACTCGAAGCGTTTCGACGGCATTGACAAGACTTTTAAGGTAAACTCTGTCATATGAATATTATTTACTTATACATAAGTATCTAAGTAATAAGTCTACCTGCGTGCAGATTGTATCAATCAATAGTATGTCAATGGTATAAGGTTTTCTCTGTTTGTTAGGTTTGACAGCGGTTTAAAATATAGAAGAAGTCGTAATGCATAGTTTAATATTGCTTGGGCTATTTTATACATTCGGTTAAAACGGAATCCTTATAGGATTTTAGGTAGGTTAGAATAAATATGATGCTTATAGGTTTGTCCATCTGGCACTGCATATTTTCTCCGGAAAAAGGGTGACGCAGTAATGGAAATGACGCCCGTGGGGTGCCGTGTGTGTCATAAGAGGCAACTAAGGGTAAAATACGGGAAGGTGGGCAGCATAACATTACATATATTTTTGACAAATATATGTAATGTTATACGGAATATAGGGCGATTGGACAATCAAAAGAAAACTGATTTGATAAATAGCAGGTGATACATTGATCTATGTTACGGAACTTTCCTCTACCCGTTCCGAAACGTACTTGACCGATTTTTTATGGCTATTAAATTTTGGTATCTAAATTTCTCAATCTTCACTCAGTTATTGTGTACGCTTTAAAAACATACCTGTCATTTCAGGAATTATTGAAAGATATTGGAACAACACCCAATGTCATAGAGGCTACGAATAAGCCGGGCCTCCTCGAGCAACTAGAAGAGTTGATGACAGCGTTCAACCTCTGTGAGAAGGCGCTCAATAACTATTTGGAAACCAAAAGGCTCGCTTACCCTCGCTTTTACTTCGTGTCTTCGGCTGATTTACTCGGTAATTCTCTATTAAATTCTGAACACATACAGAGTTATAGAGGGTAGTCCCTCGCCCAAAGCCCGGTGGAAATATATTGTCGCACTGGCAAACAACATCCAAGTCCATTCTAAAGTAAAGTAAATAAAGAGAAAAGGAAACAAATTGTACCGCTGGATCTTATCAGTCTAGTGACACTGAACGCTTAAAAGGTTATGTGGAATCGTCACTGCATAATCCCAATTAACGCCCATATACTGTTTATTCGCCCCGTAATTTCAGGTGTCACATCGTCTACAAAATCTTTTTTTTGACACTACGGCTTTGTGTCGTATTGCTTATGAGGGACTCCTACTCCAAGTAAAGTACCTTGTTTTAATAAATGCATCCCAAAGTTGAGATCCATTTTAAGAAGCAGTTTTTGACAGATGTCCCACACATTAAACGTTAAAACTGCATCTCAAGATCGATCACAACTTTGAGATTAACACCAGCCCTAGTAATCAAAGTTTTCATGGCTCTCAAGATTCCTCCTTTCCCGACGGAAATAAATCTGCGTACTTTTCCGATGAAAAAGCCTATCCTTAGATTTATACAGCTATACATACTGGCGGCTGGATGGTCAAGGTGAACATCCAGACTTCTGCGAACTAGTGCTGTAGTTTGTCAAGGTGAAAAATAATAATACTTACATAGTTTTACATGATACACGTCCGGACAGATAGGTTAGGTATTGTCTACGAGAGGTCAATGTTAAACCATAGTGCCGAGTTTACAATAACTTTCTAATAGCGCACTTGTATCAATACTTTTATAGAAAAAATTTAAAGTTAAAATACAAGGAAATAAAATACATATCTAATTAAAGCGCTTGCTGCCTCTTCTATAATGTCTGGTGGTGTCTGTTCTATATCCATTCCTGAGTTTGAACTCATTTTTAGTCACTAACACAGAATACACATTAATAATCACGAAACGAAATTTTGGAATGTGAAATGCAGTACCTAACAAGTAACATTAAAAAAGCCGCCAACTCGCTTAGCACGTGCTTCGTTTTCCCTCTCATATAAAGCGCATGGGAGCCTAAATGAATGAAATGGACTAAGGATTATCTGGCAAATGAATTTCAATTCAATTCAAAAACGAAATTCATGTTTTTTTCAATTAGCTATATAATAATCTATGTAAATATTATTTGTAATAACTGCTATAATGATATAATATACTACAAAAGTCTACTGTAATTGTTATACAGAATTAGTCGTCACAATGAAAGTATTGTTGTATCGACATTAGCGCGTTTTATTTTATAATTCCACGCGGAATATTTTTTTTTTTTTTTTTTTTTTATACCACTAAGTTGGCAAACAAGCATACGGCCCGCCTGATGGTAAGCAGTTACCGTAGCCTATGGACGCTTGCAACACCAGGGGTATCACTCGCGCGTTGCCGACCCTGAAGAAATCTCTTCACGCCCTTTTTGAAGAACCCCATGCTATACTCCATCGGGAAAACCACGGCAGGGAGCTCATTCCACAATCGAAGCGTCCGCGGAATGAAATCCCTTTGAGCCCGCACAGTTCGATACCGTTCTGGTTCCAATGTGTGAGGTTGGACTCCCTGTCGATGGCGAGAGTTGCGATAGTGAAAGGTAGCCGTGGGCATCAAGTCGAACAATTCTTCAGAACACTCTCCGTTGTACAGACGGTAGAACACGCATAAGGAGGCAAAGTCTCTCCTTAGACTTAAGGGCTTTAAACCGCTTGTGAGCTCGGGATCGTCGACAATTCTGATGGCACGTCGCTGAACCGAGTCTAAAGGCCCAAGCTGGTATCCAGGTGCTCCCGCCCACAGGTGACAGCAGTACTCCATATGAGGCCGGACCTGCGACTTATAAAGTTGCAGCCTTTGCCCCGATGTGAAGTACTGCCTCGCTCTGTTGAGCACTCCAAGCTTTTTGGAAGCCAGCTTCACCTTGTCTTTCAAGTGACTTCGGAACAAAACGTCGCTGGAAATGTCGACGCCAAGGATCCCGATGCTTTGAGTGTAGTTCAAGGAGGTGTTCTGGAATTGTGGAGCCACAGACCATGGGGTTTTCTTAGCGGTGAACGCGCAGGCTTGAGTCTTAGTGGGGTTGAAATGGACTAGGTTTAGTCGACCCCAATCGGAGACACATGTTAGTGTACTCTCGATTTCAGACACCAGCCGTTCGCAGTTTTCCTCCACCTCGGAACGAGGGATATTTGCACGGCCCGTGTAATGGGCGTTCCCTGTACTGTCGTCCGCATAGCAATGAATGCCGTCAATAGACAGCATATCATTGATATGTAGTAGGAACAATGTAGGTGACAACACAGAGCCTTGCGGGACGCCAGCATTTATGTCCATGCTATCAGAGCAGCTACCGTCAACTACGGCTCTTATGCATCTGCTGGACAGAAAGCTGGCAACCCATTTGCATAATCCCTCGGGAAGCCCGTATGATGGTAACTTCGCTAGAAGACCTCTGTGCCAGACCCGATCGAACGCCTTCGCCACATCTAGGCTCACTGCCAATGCCTCACCTTGACTCTCGATGGCGAGTGACCAACGGTGCGTGAGATACACTAGGAGGTCACCAGCTGAGCGACTGTGGCGGAAGCCATATTGTCGGTCGCTCAACAATTCGTGATCCTCCAGGTATCTCAAAAGCTGCGTGTTGATAACACGCTCCATGATTTTGGAGAGAAGGGAGGTGATGGCGATAGGCCTGTAATTCGTCGGGTCTGATCTGTCGCCCTTTTTGGGCACAGGGTGCACGTGGGCAGTCTTCCACGAAGACGGGACTTCCTTTTTGGTGTAGGAAAGTGCGAAAAGACGCGTCAATACTGGACACAATTCAGGAGCACACCGTTTCAGTACCACTGCCGGTATGCCGTCTGGCCCACTCGACTTATAGATGTCCAGAGAAAGCAGTTCCCGCCGGATATATGGTGGGTGAGGCTCAATTTTACAGTATGTACACAAATGTACCATGGACACTTTTCGAGCAATAAGTGTTGAAAATTGTAAGACGCTTGATGGTGTTTAAACTAATTGTAATTTCAGATATCCTGTCTAACGGCAACAACCCGCCTGCCGTGTGCCGCCACCTGACGAAGCTGTACGATAATCTCGCCAAGCTAGTATTCCCTAGTGAAGGCAGCAAGCTGGCCTTCGAGATGATATCTAAGGAGAACGAGGAGCATGTGCCTTTCAAGGCCCCCTGTTGTGATTGTTCCGGAAAAGTAAGCATGTTTAAGGATCATGACATTGCTGTCGTATTAAATTGTATGATCGTCAGACATATCAATGGTTGCCTCGCCTCCAAGCAGAAAAAAGACTGTGTCTGGGGCTGTATTTGAGAGACAGACCCGATGTATGACTGGACCAGAGGGATAATAATGGTCAAAGGTTAGCTAATCAGCCATAGAAAAAGTTTAATTTTACACTTAGTACCTACTAAGAACGAGATACTTATAAGGTAACGCAGAACATGAAAGTATAATTAAACTTATACAGTGGTGTCATATTAATTTGCGACATCATACAAGTCTGATATGTCCTTATTATATTATTATATACATGTATGTAAATATGAACCCATTTCTATGACCTCACTAGCTTTCCGGCCGTTGCTCCGCCCACGAATAGGTCGGTTATCGCTCAAAAACATTAACCTCTTTTCGCGCAGTCCTTCCCCGGGTCTCAAACTATTTCCAAACCAACCAAATTTCATACAAATCGATCCAGTAGTTTTGGCGTGAAAGCGAGACAAATATACAGACAGAGTTACTTTCGCATTTATAATATTAGTATGGATATATATTATATGTATATAATAATGTAAATCTTAGGTATAACCACATTTGACTGAGTTTGTCTAATTAATAGCCAACCAGAACATTATGATTTCATATGATGTGATAATGATACTGTAATAGGGGCCTTATAGTTAAGAGCGAACATTCTATAACTCTAAGGCCCCGTTTCAGAATGTCCTAATAAAGTTTCGGGTTGCCATGTAACACATAAAATAACTGAATGATAAAAATGACAGTTAACATACAGCGCGTTTCAAGCTTTAACCGATGGATAGGCTAAATCGATAACTGTGAAACGCAAAGATAGTGTTTTATTTATTAAATATGTACTGGGTACTAAAAACCGGAACTTACTCGAACATTCTGAAACAGGCCCTTTATAAATCTTGTTTCAGTAGGTTAACGTTACAGCATATATTGTGCGGGTCAAATAAATACCTACCTTATAGCGTACAGTATAACTCATCTCAGCTTTTAGCATTTTCTAGCTAATAACTGATTTATGATCGTTGATTTCCACGTTGATTGTTGCAATTTGTATATGGTTAGTGTGACACTAGAGTATGAATAAAAAATGGTGTATATACCACCAGGTGGAAGTGTGGTTGAACCGCGTCACCGATTGCATGCGGTACACACTGCGCGATATATTCGAGCACAGCGTGAAGTCGTACGAAGACAAGCCTCGCGACGAGTGGGTGTTCGACTGGCCCGCGCAGCCCGCCCTCGTCGGCACTCAGATCTGGTGGACCACCGAGACCAATCAGGCATTTGAAAAACTTGAAGAAGGTAATAGAATATCACTAAAACCCTTTTCGCTATATCCTATCCTCACTCACTCCACACTGCTTTCATAACTTGCTGTTTCTCATTCTGTCTTTCAAAGTCACATCGCTACACTAACAAAGGACTCTTCGCAGCTGCTTTAATTTAATTTGATACTTTGTTTGCCATACTCAACATTAAATACCATACATTTTCTTTTATGGGATTGTGGCGCAACATCCGCGATACCCACCTGCTGTTTAACGTAGTACCCCTGCCTATAACAGTGACAAGTGATGAATTGCACTGCGCCCGTCATCCTGAGACATACAGTTGTTAAATCTCGTGAACCTGTAATTTCGCTCAAGGTTTGCTGCCGGACAACATTGTTAGCAATTGTTAGCATAGCTAGCCAGACGATAATTTGCAAAGTACCCTTCCACCATGCGTTGAATCACAAGCCGGTCGTGGAAATCGAACCATGGATCTGCGGCTCGGCAGTCCATAGCTGTTACCGCTTGGCCATAATTTATTTTTATTTTATTTTATGCTTGATATTTTAGCCTTTGACCAATATCTCACCTGATGGTAAGTGATGATGTGGTTGAAGATGTTGTTCAGGCGAACCTAGAATTACTGGCTCTGAAGGACAGCTGCCGGAACACACCGTTAGGTGCTCGGTGACTGATTTTCTACTTGAGGGTGGTAGCTAGCCAGGCGGGCATTCGCAAAATGCCCTACCACCATGCCATAATGACTGCCTTCCTAAGACAACAAGCGGAACCGACGGCTTTAGGTTTAACGGCTTAACCCTCCGAAGCACGGAAGCGCTCAGTAGTAATGTCACTAGCGGTCACCCATCCAAGTCATGACCGAGGTGGACGTTGCTTAACTTTGCTGATCGGTTCAGAATGGCTAAGCAAAACGAGCGCTTCGAATCATTACTTCAATATCAAAACATTAACGTGCGCACACCTCTATATGTACTGCCATTCGTACCTTGTGTCCAAACAGTAATAAAAGTGTCACAATTATCGTTCTCTTGATATTTTCAGGTTATGAAAATGCTTTGAAAGACTATCAAAAGAAACAGATTTCTCAATTAAATTCCCTTATCGTATTGCTCCTGGGCGATTTGTCTGTCGGCGACCGACAAAAGATCATGACCATTTGTACCATCGACGTGCATTCCAGAGATGTCGTCGCCAAGCTCATAGCCGCTAAAGTGGACAATTCGAACGCTTTCCAGTGGCAGAGTCAGTTACGGTAAACCTTCAGTATCAGTAAACTAAGTATATGTCTTAGTGTTATGTCTTATTTAATACGAGTATGTATGTGTTGTTATTGCTAAACGGAATTAGTAATACTGATAGATACATAATATAATCTTGCGAATGCTCTTCTTCAGCCAACCCTGAACATCTCAAGAAGTCATAGCTCAAACTTTATTTATATATGATAGGCTAGCCTTTGACACCGATAGTAAGTGATAGTGTGGTCGAAGATTTTGTTCAGGATGACCTAGAATTACTGACTCTCAAGCACAGCTGCTGGAATACACCGTTAGGTGCTTGGTGACAAATTTACTAACTGTGGGTGCAGCATTTTCGCCAGGTGGTTTGTAGGGTTCATCAGCAAGAGTCCGTCTTTGTAGATACCATCGCAGTGACTCGCAACATTAGTGTATAAACGTGAAGGGGACTGTACCAAATGATATCACTGGGCGAACGAGATTTAAAAACGAATGTCTTGAAGTGACCAGCGCAGTGCAGTTTCAATCAAAACGAGAACAGTGATACTGCAAATGTAATAGACAAGCGAGCGATTTGTCCTTGCTAATAATAAAAAGAAACTCTGACAAACTTCAAGTTTATCGGTCGCATTTTAACAATCCGTAATATAATTGTAGTTTATGCAACTGTCATTATAATAGAGGGTATTAAAACATGAGTGTAGTTTTTTGAAACGAGCCGCAGGCGAGTTAAAGATTACACGAGTGTTTCAATACCTAATTATATGCAGTTGATACACTACTTTATTTAATCTCATGGCTATAGGTAGATGTAAATGTTCTTTTATACTTATATTATCTCTTAGATACATTAAATAAAATGCAATATAAAAACCAGCGCGTTGCGCGCGCAGCGCGCTCACCACAGATAATGTGTACTTAAATTGAATTGAAACCTCCTTGGTCGGGACACATTGTTCTTTAATTATAAATTTAATTAAAAAAATGTTTTAAAGCATTTTTACCATTTGTTCGTTTCAGGCACCGTTGGTCCATAAATTTGAATAATTGCTTCGCTAACATTTGTGACGCGCAGTTCCTTTACGACTACGAGTATTTGGGGAACACCCCGCGTCTTGTCATCACGCCTCTCACTGATCGATGCTACATCACGCTAACGCAAGTAAGAAGTTTTGTTCAATAAATAATAAAATTTTTGATGAAAGGAATTTGCCCAATCCAATACTTACTTCTTATGGGAATCATTTGAACAACTGTACCAAGGCGTCTTTTTTTAGAAATAAGATGCGGTCCCAAACGCATTCCTATGAAATAATAAAATAGGGCCTTAATAGCGAATAGAGTCAACTTTGAAGCGCTCAAAACGGAGCTTGCCCAGGCGTTCTTAACCGATCAAGGAAAGAAAGAAAGAAGAAAGAGTTTATTTTGAACAATTAGGTGAAGCAACATTCACTGCGGTCATTAATTGGATGTGTGACCGCTAGTCGTTAACATTAAGCCGTCAGTCTTGGTTGTCGTTTTGGGATAGCTGTCATAGTCTATGTGAGCTTTCGGGTGGCCTGAAAACTTCGGCCTTACTACATTACTACCACTTTACTTAGACTACTACTAGATTACTACACTAAGGGCCTGTTTCAGAATGTTCGAGTAAGTTCCGGTTTTACTACCCAGAACATATTTAATAAATAAAACACTATCTTGGCGTTTCACAGTCATGGATTTAGCCTATCCATCGGATAAAGCTTAAAACGCGCTGTATGTCAACTGTCATTTTTTATGATTCAGTTATTATTTGTTCCGTACCGATATCCGGAATCCATATTGAGTCAAGCACCTGTCTTTTAGCGTTAGTTCTCTCCAGCGACTTCCTCCCTTCGGCTTCCGGCGCCACTGTCGTTATGGTTTTGGCGGGCAACATGGTGACGACCGGAATGGCGGTAAAGCTTTTTCTTCATTATAGCGTCGTTTTTCGTAGCGTTAACATCTCCGCGATAAATTACAATAATTTAACGAAATTAATTTTATCTAATAATTTCAATTAAGTTCATTCCTCCCTTCATTATGGAGGACGATGGAAAAAACAGTGACGTGGAAATGCATAGTAGTGAATGTGAAAAGGACCACGTGTCACGGAAAAGGAGTCGTTCTCCAAGTTTGAACAGTGATACGTCGGATGAGGATTTGGATGCAAGAAAATCAAAGAGAAAACGTGTAAGTGATTTAAAATTTGAATTTTTGTCACAACAAGTGGCTTTCTTGACGAATATGATTTCGCAAAAACATTACGAGCCCTATCCACCAAACACTTTACCTGTTGCTGGGCCTGCCAAAGAGACAACCAAATCGGCTAATGATGATCTAGGTCTGCGCCCGCCGCCTAGTGCTAGTGAAGCTGATCAGCAACAGCTTAAATTGTCCGATCTGTCAACTTCATTAAAAGACCCTCCTATTCCTAGATCTAAGGATGATCATGTAGATAAAATCACACAACTGCAAAGATTTAACTGTGACGATTGGTACGCTATTCGTTTTTCGGAAGCGCAAAAGAAATATGTAACTACCCCCGGTTTTGTAGAAATTAGTGTGAATGATGAGTTACGACGGTTCCAAGCATCCGGTACCAATGACGATCGAACATACTTGCTTGAAAGAACCTTTGCAGCATTATCAAGTGCAGTTCTGACACAGAAAGATGAATTACGTGCCGCATTACAGAGTTTAGTAGATTGGTCTAATGATAAGAATACTACGCTTTCATCTAAAACTCTTTTTGATAAAATCGAACAAACGTTTTCCAAAGATTCGAACTACACAAAAGTCACTGATGATATTTTGCAAATATCTTGCGGTAGGCGGACTGATTGTATGAACTCACGAAGAGAGGTCATTCTTAAAAAAATCCACGAAGAGTATCATTACGGGGCTCTGCAGAAAATCCCACCAAGTGCTGAGAATCTGTTTAATAGCGACATGCTTGCCTCTTATCTTCAGAAAATTGGGGGGGCCGACAAACTAACGACTTACTTTCAGCCTGCACAACACTCTGCAGCAGCTTCGACGTTGGGACCAAGGCGCGCCTACGAGATTAAACCTAAAGCATCTTCGAGCAAGCAGGCGAATAATAATTTTCGAGACAATCGTTCCAAGGACAAGTTCAAGGCTAACGCGAGGGGGTCAAACAACAACAACAAGAAGCCTAACGATGGGAAGAGCAAGCAACAATATTCCAAAGGTAAGCGACTTCAATCTAACTCGCAGAATAGAAACTATCGCTTATGACTCGAAACAATTTCGGGGGGGCTGTCTAAAACAATATTTACATGTATGGAAAAATCTAGGAGCCCCCGACCATATATGCAAACTATTGAGAGGAGTACGCATCCCATTCGTTCTGAAGCCACCCCTTATATATCCAAACCAATCAATTATAAAAAATTTCGCGACCAAGCCAAGTTACAATATGACAAAACAGATCAAGAAGATGCTAGACACACATGTTATAGAAAAGGCCGAGATGAACGCCAGTTATCTATCGACATTTTTTCTTGTGAAGAAAACAGATGGATCGTTCCGCCCAATCTTCAATTTGAAACGTTTGAACAATTTTGTGGAGCTAAAAGGTTTTCAACTCTTCAGTCACTTCCGAATTCCAAGTTTCTTACAGAGCCAGGACTGGATGGTGAAGATAGACCTGAACCAGGCATACTTTCACCTGCCCATAACCAAGAAGCACAGAAGGTTTCTACGACTGAGTTACAATGGCCAGCTCCTGCAGATGACCTGTCTCCCATTCGGTCTGTCGTCAGCACCGCGAACGTTTACATCGTTGACGAACTGGATAGCGGAATTTCTGAGAGACCGAAATATAAGGTGCGTGGTGTATTTAGACGATTTTCTGCTTGTGAATCAGTCCCGACAGGTTCTACTCGATCACATAGCATTCACAGTGAACCTAATACGTCAACTCGGCTGGACTGTAAACTTGGACAAATCTGTGCTGGTTCCGACTCGCCGTCTCGAATTTTTGGGCGTCACTTGGGATACACAACTCAACACGAAGTCCCTGTCGGAACCAAAGTGCCATACGCTACGCAGAGCACTTGCAACCCAGATGTCCAAAGGCAGTTGGTCCCTCAGACAGGCCCAGTCCCTTCTGGGGAGACTAAACTTCGCCTCGTTCGTGATACACAGAGGAAGGTTACATTGTCGTACTCTACAATACCACAGCCGATTCCTTCCCAAAGAGCACCCTTACATGCAAATGAAGTTGCCAGATCCAGTCATTATGGAAATAAAGTGGTGGTTAAAAGCAGCACAGGGCTCACTACCAATACATACAGGTCAGTTCTCTCACCTTCTTACCACAGATGCGTCGGACTTCGGCTGGGGCGCCCAGCTAGGGGAAGTGAATATGTCAGGGCAATGGACAAAACAACAACTGAAGTGGCATGTGAATCTCAAAGAGCTGTTTGCAGTCTATGCAGCGATTCAACAACAACACATTTATCTTCACAATGCCCACATCTTACTACAGACAGACAACCGAACAGTTGTGGCATATATCAACAAGGAAGGTGGAACCAAATCAAAGAGACTTCTCAATCTGACACACAAACTGGTAACAATTTTAGACCATGTGAACATTTATTTGACAGCTCAGTACTTCCCGGGGCGGTTCAACTGCGAGGTGGATGCTCTATCGCGAGGCAAGATATGTCCCGAGTGGCACCTGACCTCCGCTGCGACGAGGAACATCTTCGCGATGTGGGGCACTCCTCAGGTCGACCTATTTGCGTCGAAAAAAGCTCATGTGGTAAGCGATTACATCTCTCTAGATACGCAGGACATGCAGGCACTGTCTCACAACGCATTCCTACACCAATGGGACTACGAGCTGGCATGGATATTCCCTCCACCGAACATCATGCCTCAAGTACTAGCCCAACTGAACACAGCCCAAGGTCAGTATATTCTGATAGCTCCGAAGTGGCACAAAGTATTTTGGAGAGCAGATCTACAAGCACGGTCCAGCCAGGACCCGTACCTCATTCCAGACCTTCCACAAGTACTGATCGACACGAGGACCGGAACGCACCCACCAGAAATTCAAAACATATGTTTAGAAGCATGGCTGATTTCGGCTGGGCAGATTTCATAAAAGACTGGTCAGTAGAAGAAAAGTCACTTTTACTATCCAGCTGGCGGGACTCTACTTTAAATACTTACAGGCCAGCATGGAAAAAATGGAAAGCATGGTGTGCTTCAATAAACACTCCGTATAAAAATCCAAGTCCGGAGCAAGTAGCCCGTTACCTAGCACACCTACACAACGACGAAGGTTTAGCTTTCAGAACTATTTTAGTTCACAAGTCTGTAATAGCTACGTTTACAAATATATCAAATAACACAGATCTCTCATCAAACTTTTTTATAAAACATATGATTAAAGCTATTTCGGTTTCAAAAGAAAAGAAAATAAAACCACCTATTTGGAATGCAAAACATGTATTAGAATATTTAGAAAATAGGACACCTGATGAAAATAATTTGTATCAAGTTTCCAGACGTTCAGCGATACTTTTGCTGCTTGCATCGGGACGCAGAGTTCATGACCTCACCTTACTGAAAATTGATACCGATAAATACATAGACGAGGGTGATGCACTTGTGTTTTGGCCTTCTTTTGGATCTAAGACCGACGATAGTAACTACAGGCAATCTGGCTGGAGGTTGAATGCTCATCCGAAGAAAAACCTGGATTGTGTACATTGGATTCGTCAGCTAATCAATACTTCACAGGATCGTCGTAAATCAGGTACTCTATCAGAATTATTTATAACCGCCAGAGGAAATCCGAAACCAGCATCCAGGACTATCATAGGTGGCTGGATCAAGTCGGTACTCCAAGAAGCTGGCATTGAAGCATCACCAGGCTCGGTACGTTCAGCAGTAGCGTCTCTTAACTGGCTTGAACAATTCCCAATTGATAAGATACTTGAAACAAGCAATTGGAAGCAGGAACATACTTTTAGGAAGTATTATCAAAGAGAAATTTATAATCAATCAAGTAACAATTTATCTGATTCAGTTTCTTTGTCCAACTATTTTAAATCAGTGCGGTAGGAAGTTGTAATGAATTTATGTACATTGCCTGATTGTTAATTCATTACCGAATAATAATTTTTCAATTATATATTTGATGTTTTATTTTGGTTAACACATTATAACGTCATCATAACCTACATTTTGGCTACCAGGAGATAACAAACACATCACTCAATATGGATTCCGGATATCGGTACGGAACAAATAATAGAGGGTTTTACCTACCAATAAAACTTACCTATTATTTTTCCAACGATATCCGGAATCCAGGTAATATCTACCTGGTATATCGTGAGTATAATGAAGAAAAAGCTTTACCGCCATTCCGGTCGTCGCCATGTTGCCCGCCAAAACCATAACGACAGTGGCGCCGGAAGCCGAAGGGAGGAAGTCGCTGGAGAGAACTAACGCTAAAAGACAGGTGCTTGACTCAATATGGATTCCGGATATCGTTGGAAAAATAATAGGTAAGTTTTATTGGTAGGTAAAACCCTCTATTTTATGTGTTGCATAGCAACCCGAAACTTTATTAGGACATTCTCTTACTACTACTACTTATTACTACTACTACTATTTTCTACTTTAAAGTAGAAAATAGCAGCACATAACGGTGTGTTCGGCAACAGAGCTTGAGTGCCAGTTCACATTATAGATTGAGCCTGTTTACCATCTTCTACTTCTTTATTGCTTACCATCAAGTGAGAATGTAGTTAATATCGGGTAAAATAATATATGCATGGTTTTAAACCGCAATTCAAGAGGCTTAGATCTTATTTGGTATATTGGGGCGGTTTCAAGTATTTGCAATACCAACATGAGCCGACGGTTTAGTTTGCAGTATTCTTTACTCAAAGTCTAATACGTCTGAGGGTATTTGAAACTAAAGCCGCGGACGGAACTATTTCACGTAACGACTGCTTTGCTTACACGTACATTATATTTGGGTTCACGTTTTATTTGAATGCCAACGGCGGTTGTTTACGAATCGTTTGTGTTCAAATTGTTCCTACAATACAGTCTATCATATAATATAATATGTGATGTACTATTAGAGTCTCCATTTGATAATGGGCGGAGCGCCGGCCGGGCCCGCCGGCACTGGCAAGACTGAAACGACCAAGGATTTGGGCCGCGCTCTCGGCATCATGGTCTACGTGTTCAACTGTTCCGAACAAATGGACTACAAGTCTTGCGGAAACATTTATAAAGGTAAATTTGGTTATTTATACTGATTTTAACACAATATTAATTTTATAAATATGTATAGGTGATTTTTTTTTTGATATTGTTAAGTTTACAATAACGCCTGCTAAGCGAATTACATTACAAAATTACAAATTTACGAGAGAATAAAATATAGTCATTTGCGGGATTCGAACCCGCGTCCATCCACCCCTTTAGCCGGGGTATGCTCTAACCAATTGAGCTAACATGACACAATGACTCATAACTTTAATTCTTGCTCTCGTTCTTCAACTATCGTATCGGGATGGAGCGACACCTATAGTTCAACTTGAGTTGTACTACAAACAAGACCAATTTTGCAGTTGGTTTTAAACTTGTAAATGATGACGCAACCTTATAATTTTTATATTATTAAGTTTGCAATAACGCCTGCTAAGCGAATTACATTACAAAATTACAAATTTACGAGAGAAAAAATTATAGTCATGTGCGGGATTCGAACCCGCGTCCATCCACCCCTTTAGCCGGGGTATGCTCTAACCAATTGAGCTGACATGACACAATGACTCATAACTTTAATTCTTGCTCTCGTTCTTCAACCATCGTATCGGGATGGAGCGACACCTATAGTTCAACTTGCGTTGTACTACAAACAAGACCAATTTTGCAATTGGTTTTAAACTTGTAAATGATGACGCAACCTTATAATTTTTATATTGTTAAGTTTGCAATAACTCCTGCTAAGCGAATTACATTACAAAATTACAAATTTACGAGAGAAAAAATTTCTCGATTCTATGTCCATATGACAATTTCGGGAATATTTTCACACTAAATAGTATCAAACCAACATTTTGCATATTTTCGGCTTATCGATCAAATTGGTCAAAGGAAATGCGCTAAAATTAAATATTGCTTATTGGCCCAGTTTATGCTTTGAGGACGGGTGACATTACAACTGGGCAGGCGTGACGCTTACATTGAGGCGAGCGATCCGTCCGATTCGTCACTTTATATGAGAAAATACCTAAGTCTGATCAGTACAAAAATCTTTTGCGAATTTAATTCATATTTAATGAGATTAACGCGTCCGGATTCTGGGCTAAGTGAGATCACGGCCGCTACGACTAGATCGGAACCAGGAGGTTAGCTACTTAGCTTAAATTTAATTAAGTTTTTATTAAATTTAAGAAAATAACTACAACGCATAAATCTGAATATGAATCTTAATAATACTATTATAGTCTATTTTTTTAACAGACTAGTACTGAGTATATCTTTCGCACATTTCCGATATTGACAGAGTGAGATGGGTCATTGCCGTTATTGATCAATGCGTTTATTCTTGTTTTGAAATTGTTAAGACCCGTTCATATTGAATGCTTCTAAAATTTAATTTAAAAAAATTACGTTGTTGTGTTTCTATCTTGGTTATCACATGATTGAAACATGACCACCATTTTTATCTATCCACTTTAGCTACTCCTTGTAAAAAAAGGGTTCAAAGTTCATACATTTTATAACTTATATTATTTCCTGGCATAGCCGTTCAGTTGAGACCAAACGAGTTCAATTGGGTTGAGCTCACAGTGATACTTCGGCAAATGTATGACGAGACGATTTGTTGACTTAGCTACAATTTTATTTTCAAAATGACCTTTGTTTTGCTTACCCTAATTCAAAAGTTGCAACATTAGTATTGATCCGTTACAAGCAATATTTTTCGCCGCGCAGGTAGTCGAAGACTCAACTGAATGTACCTACATGTAACTACAGTGTTCGTGTGGAACAGACTTTATGATGATTACGTTGGCCAATAGCAACACAGTAAAATTTTCAGTACTCGTTTGTTAAAAAAAACAGACTATAGTAGCGTTATGTATATACTTCGATTGAAAAGTTATGAAAACTAATGTACAATTTATAACATATAAACTGTTATATTATCTATTACTAATACACTAGCCTATCCTCTATCTAACCTATCCCAATCTCACCTTTTAGTACGGCTCGTAATCGGTTTTAGTCTTAATCAAGAATTGGTTCAGCTCAAGTACGCGAGAAGACTCGTACCAAAAGCGTGACAGTTACCGTGTCGTCACATCTTTAAAACTTTAGGCTCAGTTCCTATAGCATCACGGTTACGAAGCGACATACACTCAGTGTGTTTTACACTCTTAGGTCTTTGCCAAACCGGCGCCTGGGGCTGCTTCGACGAGTTCAACCGCATTTCAGTGGAGGTGCTGTCCGTAGTATCCGTGCAGGTGAAGAGTGTGCTTGACGCTATCAAAGCGAAGAAGAAGAAATTCGACTTCATGGGCGAACACATCACCCTCATTCCAACCGTGGGTATGTTCATTACTATGAACCCGGGGTATGCTGGAAGGACTGAATTGCCGGAGAATTTGAAGGCTTTGTTCAGGTAAGTGTCTTTAAATTGATTTGAAGTTTTACGTTTATGTAAATTCAAATCATGTCTACAATTCGAGTACTAATCGTTACCACTACTAAGTCGTTTCATAATTGTTCACTTAAATCGCAAACCGAGAACAGTTTTCATGGTCTTATAAAAAGAATGTAGTATTATCGTCAGACAGTCCACTGAATCCTGGTTTCCACATAAAAATAGTGAAGTAACACAGTGTTCTTTTATTTTCTATCCAAAAGTTTTATAGGTTTCATATAAAGTGTTTGCATTCATTCATAAAAATAGAACATACGCCTACCAACATTTTGGAAAATAGCTGATCGCAATGTCTAATTTATTATCCCTATTTATCGCAGAAAATTTGATAATGATAAAATCTCGTTCATTTCGAGCCCGGGACTGTTAGCCGGACTGCAAACTGCATCCAATTTCCGCTTGGTGCAACAATCTACTAACTTATTCTTGCGTTATTTTTTATCTGGCATCCTAGATGTAATGTTTCTAATGACGTTACTCAGGCCCTGTGCCATGGTGGTACCCGACTTCGAGCTGATTTGCGAGATAATGTTAGTGGCTGAGGGCTTCCAAGACGCGCGACTATTGGCGCGCAAGTTCATCACATTGTACACGTTGTGTCGCGAACTGCTCTCCAAGCAAGATCACTACGATTGGGGGTTGAGGGCTATCAAGTCTGTGCTCGTGGTTGCTGGTTCTTTGAAGGTATATTTATAAATAGTATATTTTAAATGTGATATAATATGTTACTTTTGTATATGAGTATGTTCTATAGAGCCTATCTTAGTTGAAGGTCAGTTAGTTTTCTTGACGTATTTTTTAAACTAAATACTACACTTACATATATACAAACAAATTACACGAATATTGATTTAAAACGGAATATTGACCATGAAAATATTTTATTTTGAGTTCCTGGTATTTGGCTGGGGCAAGTTTTTATGAGCACACAAGTCTGTCTTCAGTTCCTTTTTTACGTGAAGGTAAATCGCAATGGAATAGAATTTTCAAACCAATATTCGTATAGTATATTTTTAATTTTTTATACTTTAATGCATTTTCTAGCGAGGCGATCGTCTCAGACCCGAGGACCAAGTGTTAATGAGAGCGTTGCGTGACTTCAATATCCCAAAGATTGTGACGGACGACACGCCTGTGTTTATGGGGCTGATTGGAGACCTGTTCCCTGCTCTCGATGTCCCTAGAAAGAGAGATTTTGATTTTGAGAAGAGTCTCATTGATGGAGCGCTTTCGATGAAGCTTCAGCCGGAGGCTGGATTCATCCTAAAGGTTTTTATTGTTTAATTATATGTAGGTTTACTGCCTATTATATTCAAGACTATCACTATAAGATCACGACTTAAGAACTTTTTTATTGAGTGTTGCTGACTGTACGCTGTCTCCGTACATAAGAAAATTATAAGCAAGTTTAGGGAATTGTTCATTAATATCCCAAAATCTTAGCTAATTATGGTTTACGAGATGGTTGGTGAGTACACGCGGATGGTACGGTGTCCGAAAATGCACTGGTAGCGGTTTAGTAATTGTGGCATGAATGCGTAAACCGCTGAACGCGCGCAATGTACTATGCTTACATCGTACACTGACAAAGCAACATTTTCATTAGCACTCTGATGCCTGGCTTTGTGTCTGTTTGGTGGCAATAGGCTCGCCTCTATTAAATGGTACAAAATATGTCTTGTGGAAAGTGAGTGTTTTACAGACTCTGCCTACCCCTTAAGAATATACCTAGAGGTGTCACGATATGTTATTTTCTGTGTATGCCTATAAAAGCGCATGATAGCCCAAAGTATAGGGTGTAAAACCACAAAAGCGTTTGGAATTCAGCAGGTAGGTAAAAAGGGTGTATAAATCGTAAAGCAAAGACGATTAAACCCAACAGTACTGAAGACAAATAGTAAATCAAATACAATATATTCGCTGGCCTCAAAGACCCAAAGGATTGTAAGAGGTGCCATAGAATTTTAACATATTATACATATTTAACGCTCAAAAACTGTTAATTACGGTATTTATCCTTTTAAAATAAGTTTATTCCAAAGTTTGAGTCAGGGTCATTGTCTTACAGATGGTCCAACTTGTGGAATTGTTTGCTGTACGGCACTCAGTATTTATCGTTGGGTTCGCCGGCACGGGCAAGTCTATGGTCTGGCAGTGCTTGCATCGGACGTACCAGATGTTAAAATTGAAACCGTTCTACAACGACCTGGATCCAAAAGCTGTAACTAACGACGAATTGTTTGGTACGTTTCACCTCTACTTGTTTTTCATTTTGTTATATGAATCATAGAAATTTTCTAGAGCTTCAAGTTTTTCTAGGGATAATAAACCCGGCGACACGGGAGTGGAAGGACGGCCTTTTCTCGACCATAATGCGTGACATGGCTAACATGCCCGGTGACGGTCCCAAGTGGATCGTGCTTGACGGAGATATAGACCCCATGTGGATTGAGAGCTTGAACACACTTATGGATGATAACAAGGTATTTTAGAATGTGTCAATTAAAATTGGAAGTAGATTTCTTCCAATTGACAATTGTAATCAAAAATGTAATATATGAATGTAGCTTGGCGGAGTATTTCCCGGATAGGCGCGACGGATGGTCGTGGGGTTCGAATCATGCTCGTGGTTAAAAAAAATATTTCGTTTCATAACATGAACATAGCTATATTCCTTCCAATGGTATGCATTAATCACATCAATTTGTGCTTGAATCTATAAAATTTCCATAAAATAAATAATATACTGGAAAGCACATAATTTACTTTATACTTTAAGGTGCTAACGTTAGCCAGCAACGAACGAATCGCTTTAACAAAAGCTATGCGTCTTTTATTCGAAATCGCTACGTTACGAACGGCGACCCCGGCTACCGTCTCACGCGCTGGTATCCTCTACATCAACCCTCAGGACTTGGGATGGAATCCGTGAGTATTATATATATTTTATGTTCTTTTGAGGGAAAAAGCACGAGGCCCAATTGACGTTAAGAGGTAGCCTATAACAGATGCATTTCGTCACAAGTGACAAAGTGCGCCAATAACCCTGAGACATACAGTTGATGAGTCTCATGTCCCTTAATTTTACTGGATCTCAAGGACTGTTGCCGGAACACATTGTTAGGTGCTTGACTACGGATTTTCTCCTTGAGGGTGGTAGCTAGCCAGGCGAGCATTCCATCGTGCGGTGATGCTGAAGGTGGCGGTGGAGATTGAACCATGGACCTGCGGTAAGGCAATCCATAGCGGTTACCGCTGCTTCAAAAATATTTTTTTGCCTAATTATTGTATTTAATCATATATTGTAGTATGCGAGAGTCTGAGAAGATTGTTTAGGATAGCCAATATATTTTTTAACAGTTATTGAACTGATTAAATTTGTAGCAGATAAACGTAATTTATAATATTTTGACATTCTGAGTATTTCTGAGGTGTAACTTATTTAGGTACATATGTGAATTCGTGTACAACAAAATTTTAAATGTAATACGAGCATCATATGCAGGAGCCACAAAAGCAAAGCTATTAATTAATTTGAAAAAACAAAACGCCATAGAGGTGACCTTACACCTTAAACAAATTTTGCGTCATACCACTTCACTCCTTTTTTTTTTTTTTGAGTTTACCTTTTAGAGAATACCTGTCACACAAATGTGTTGATGTGTCTTTAATTATATATATTTCTTAAAACTTCATATAGATTGTATGCGTCAACACTATGACTTCCAGATTTGTAGCGTCATGGATAGACACAACGAGAGACGATGAGTCGGAGAAGGCTATGCTAACAATAATGTTCGACAAATACATTCCATCACTACTAGAGTCCTGCAAGAAGTACAAACGGATCACGCCGCTGACAGAGTTGCAGCAGATTCAACTGACTTGTTACTTGCTCGAGTGCTTCCTGAACAAAACTCTATTACCAAGTGATTGTCCTAAAGAGTGGTAAGTAAGACTTTTCATGTATATTGTGTCACTCCGTGGCTCCGTCTTCGTTACAAAAGTTTAGCATAGTGGAAGGTCTTATAAAATCCACATTTGCACATTTGTGCAGTATTCGTCCTGCATAAGTTTTTTTAATTAATAGCTGATAGGCTAGCCTTTGACGACTGTCTCAAAGACAGCTTCTGGTACCATGTTAGGTGCTTGGCGACATACTTGAGGGAGGTAGCTAGCCAGGTGGAAAGTCGCAAAATGCCCTATCACCATTAAAAATTCTTGGTTCTTAAGATCCTTTGACGTCTGAAGAGTTAAGAATTGCCCGTTGAAATGAAGCAGGTATATAGGTAAACCCTGAATTGGAAACCTTACGATAGAGGGTATAACTTATAATAATAATATAAACAATAATAAGTGTTAAAATTGACAAGTTTATCCCAAATTGCGACCCTTCCAGACGACGGACGTATGAATATCGTGTTCATTCCTAATTATCATTTTTTTCAGGTACGAAACCTACTTTGTGTTTTCCATTGTATGGGGATTCGGTTCGGGCCTGTTCCAAGACCAGCTCGTAGATTGGCGGAATGAGTTCAGTAAATGGTTCTGCAATGAGTTCAAGCAGATCAAGTTCCCATCCACGGGAAACGTGTTCAGCTTCTTCATTGATCCCGAAACAAAGAAGATGCTGCCGTGGTCGGAGAAGGTGGAGAATTTTGAGTTGGACCCGGACTTACCTTTACAGGTTTACTATTTGGAATGTTATTAGTAAAACTGTTATTAATCGTAAGACTTTTTATTTCTAAATAATATAATATTTGTGATTTTCGCTTAGCACGCAATAGTGCTAAGAAAATCACATTTACAAATGTTATAGTCACATTTACAAAATTTCTCACCTCGATTGCGCCTTCTATCACTTTTACAGGTGTTGTCAAAGCCCGCAGCCAATGACATCGAGTATTGCCAGTTTTCTTTTCAGCAGTATCTTTTGCACACAATTAATAATTTAATTTCATAAGTAAGAAGGTAAAATAGTTATAAACAATAAAGTTATAGGAATAATTTTACTCAAAGGAAATAAAGACTCCAAATGAAACTGGATATAAATTTGGATCACGCCCTTTTCTTATAAGTTTTTAGTTTATTAGGTCGTCGGTGTTCTTCAAAGCATTTTCACATTTTGGTATAGTAGATAATATTATATTCTAAAATTGACATGAGTTAATAATATCTCTTTCAACAATTTATGAGTATGTTTGTAATATGTATAATCAGCATTGTTTGTTTTGTAACACTACGTTTTAATATTTTTACGTTTGCAATAACGCATGCTCTGCGGATTACATTACAAATTTATGAGAGGAAAAATTTAAGTCATCCGCAGATGTAATCCGCATAGCATGCGTTATTGCAAACATAAAAATATCAAAATTATTGGGTTGCGTCATCATTAACAAGTTTAAAGCTAATTGCAAAATTAGTATTGTTTGTAGTACAACGTAAGTTGAACTATAGATGTCGCTCCATCCCATTACTATGGTTAAAGATAATAGTAAAAAAAATTGTAATGACTCATTGTTATTTTAGCTCAATTGGATTAGAGCATACGCCGGCTAAAGGAGTGGATGGGCGAGGGTTCGAATGCCGCACATGACTTAAATTTTTCCTTTTTTTTTCCTCTAGTAAATTTGTAATTATGTAACATTACTTTTGTTCGTAGTCGTGTCTGGTATCAACGTCGGAGACCACTCGTATCCGGTTCTTCATGGACCTGCTAATCGCCAAGCAGAAGCCGGTGATGCTCGTCGGTGGTGCTGGCAGCGGGAAGACAGTCAGCGTCGCAGCCAAACTCAACTCCTTGCCAGATTCCTACGCCATTACCAACGTGCCTTTCAACTTTTATACCACATCAGGTATTGTACTTGCAGTTATCTAGCAATATTGGGACACGTCAGTGTCATTTAAATATACAGTTCTAGAGTGTAAGTTGATGCTTCAGAAGTTGCAGTTGCAGAAGTCAAGTTTGTTGCTGATTGCTCTTATTCGAACCCAATGTGAAATGATTCAAATCATTGATTTATTAATTAGTCTCCGTGTCTGAAAAACCTAGTGTGATTATGTTACATTTCTTAATATTTTGGCATGAATTTCGTAACACCACATAAATATGGTCTTTTTTGTCCAGAAATGATGCAGAAAGTGCTGGAGAAGCCTCTTGAGAAGAAGTCCGGACGCAACTTCGGTCCACCTGGCAGCAAGTTCATGATCTACTTTGTGGATGACCTCAATATGCCAGAGGTTGATACGTACGGCACTGTGCAGCCGCACACACTTATACGCCAGTTCATGGACTATAGGCATTGGTAAGTTGTTATACCTGAACCCATTTGGTGTTACTTATGAAACGGCGTAAATAAGAAATGTGTTCAATATTATGATAATTAATAAATTAAATGTTATCAAGAAAAACAAGAAAAAAACAAGCTATTTACTATGGGGAGCTAAACTAACGTTTTCAGTCAAAGAGGCCAATCGTCAATAGTTACTTCAATGGATACGAAAATTAAACTTCGTTACACTTCGACAGCTCCTTCACATAGCAAACTGACACAAAGAAATACATGCGGTGCTCGCGCACAGTAGTCTCCAATTTGTGTACATATGAGATTTATAAAAGGTTACTAGACCAGATAATCTTAGATATTTTCTCTCAACTGACACTGCTACAACTACATTTAACTGACCGCGCGAAGCAAGGTTTAAATTTAGGGTCTTTGTATTGACGATATCTTCCGAAACCTGTCATGAAAAAAAGTGTATGAAATTTAATAAATAGTAATAAAACTCGTATAAGAACTAAATGGGTTTGAGATATGCCTATGGCCTCAAAAACGGGTTGACAATGCTACGCAACAAAGTCATAGGTCAAGTAGGGCATCATATAAAAGGGCTTTAGCTGTTTTTTTAAACTATGATTTATTTCATTTTAGATTTACAATTTCTGTTAAGAGCCAAAACGAGTAGAATACGTCACAGTGTGAGGTCTCTGACACACAGTTCGCAGCTAACATAATTATCTAGTGTTAATTTAAAATAGAAAATTTGCCCTATCTTCAGGTACGACAGACAGAAGTTGACGCTAAAAGATATATCAAACTGCATGTTTGTGGCGTGCATGAACCCCACGGCTGGTTCCTTCACCATCGATCCACGGCTGCAGAGGCATTTCTGCACCTTCGCTGTCAGGTAAGACACGAGAAGGGACTGATCTATATCGTCTACAGCTCCACCACCACGTTTTAATGAAATTCTGCAGAAATTATGAGTGATTTAGGCTACATTTACACGGCATTGTCCTGCACGTTTTTTTAACGTATAGTCAACCGGGTGTTCATATGGTAAATTTTTATTCGTGTAAAAACGAATAGCCGCAGTTTCCACACAGTTATCAAAGTGAGTAAACACATGGTTTTGGGTACATCCTATTAATCAAGAATCTGTGTGTACGATCACATTTGAAAAATTATTCGAAAAACTTAGAAAAGATGAAAAAATGTTTTTTAATTACTTTCGAATGTCTATTGAAAGTTTTGAAAAGTTATTAACTCGACTGGAAAATTAAAGCCTACCAAAATCTAATACGAATATGCGGAAATTCATTAGCAAAATGCATTAGACAAAGCTATACCATATGCCACTGCGAACCGAATACATCAAAGTTCATTCGATTTGCTTGACAAGTCCGTTGAGTATACGTTTAAACGTATGAGCGGTACACGTTTTTTTGCAGGACAATCGACGTGTGAATGGATCTATGTACGTTGTACGGTCACTATTTATACGTTAAGACGTAGACTGAAAAAAAACGTGCAGGACAATGCCGTGTGAACGAAGCCTTACTGTGCAAGAAAATTGGTCGACCGTAGGTTTTTGTTGGCTTCGTGGCGAACTGCCAGTTATAATTATTTTTTTTTTTTTTTTTTTTTTATGCCTGATACGTTAGCCTTTGACCACTATCTCACCTGATGGTAGGTGATGATGTGGTCGAGGATGTTGTTCAGACTAACCTAGAATTACTGGCTCTCAAGGACAGCTGCCGGAACACACCGTTAGGTGCTTGGCGACAGATTTTCAACTTGAGGGTGGTAGCTAGCCAGCCGGGCATTTGCAAAGTGCCCTACCACCATGCTGTAACGACTGCTATCCTAAGACAACAACCGGGACCGACGGCTTAACGTGCCCTCCGAAGCACGGAAGCGCTCAGTAGTAATGCCCAACCAGCGGTCACCCATCCAAGTCATGACCGCGGCGGACGTTGCTTAACTTTGCTGATCGATTCAGAATGGCTAAGCAAACTTGGCTACGAGCGCTTCAAAATGGTAGGATGGTAGAATGTTAGATTTTTATTATGACGAATCTAAACTGTTTATGGGATGAAATGTAATATCTTGTCATTAAAATTCGACAGTCCACCACCTGCTTCCTTAGGATAATTGAAAATGCATCAGGACGGTATTCTGGGGTCGCGGGTTCGAGTTCAGCTAGAAATTATCTTTTTCCATCAGAAGTAATTTCTATGTTTTAGCTTAGCACGCATCAATGCTCTTTAAACTACTAGTACTAGTCATATTCAGAAATGGCTCAGAAATCGATTCGGTGTCAAGTGATGTGATCTACCTACTAGTGTTGCAACAGAACTCTGCTTCCGCTTCCGCAACTGCAGAAGTTCCGCATGTTTTTTCACTTCCGTTTCTGCTTCTGGTTCCGCAAACTTTATAACAGAACTCTGAACGGAAGCGGGGAGAAAAAAGACTACCTCTTCATGAGGATCCCCTTATGTGGTGGAATGGAAATGCGCACAAATACCCCCATATTTTGCCAATAGTTTACCAATACTTATCAGCTCCCCCCAGCAGTGTAGCCAGTGAGCAATTATTTAGCGGAGCTGATTTAATATATGAAGAACATCGAAATAGACTGAAAGGTGAAAAAGCGGCCAAGTTACTCTTTATTAAATATAATTTGCCGCTGTTTAATTTTGACTACTAAAATACAAATTTAATAAAAAAAGTTTTAAATGTACAATTGTGCTTTTTTTCATAGTGTTAACGCTTCCGTTTCCGCTTCCGTTTCCGTTTCCGCTTCCGTTAAGATTTACTTTTGACATCTGTTTCCGTTTCTGCTTCCGTTATGCCAGTTCCGTTGCATCACTACTACCTACCACCCTAAGTAAATAGTCTTCCACTAATTTAGGTAGATGTTGACAACGTTTTAAAGACGTGCATTCAATCGAATGGAAAAAATCTACTGTCCAGCACCCGCTACCATAGCATAATTGGAAATAGAAACAGACGGTATTCTGGAGTTGCGGGTTCAAGTCTTGCTGGAAGTTATTTGTTGCCATCCGAAATAATTACTTGTATAAAATAATTTCTTTGTATTTCCCAATATTTAAGTTTAATTTATGTATATTTTATAAGTACGCAGGATGTAAATTTTATCAACATTGGTTTAGTAGCTAAGGAGCAAAAAATTACAAAGATTATATTCATAGATGTTTATATTTACCATATGAGTAAGTATCCATCAGGCCATGCATTCCACCTGACTAAAATGTTTCATCGAACAGTTTCCCAGCTTTGGACGCGTGCTTCCACATCTACAAGCAGATCCTGTCCCAACACCTGAACAACACGCACAATAAGTTTGGGTCGGCGGTTCAGAAGTACGCCGAGACCATGGTCCACACTGCGCTCGCTCTGCATAATAAGCTATCCTCCACCTTCCTCCCGACAGCCATCAAGTTTCACTATATATTCAACCTACGGGACTTGTCTAATATTTTCCAGGTATGCTAATAACCAATGCATAAATTTAATATCTTTAAAGTATTAGTATGATGCGAGTTTTTGTCGAGTTTTCTACCTGGAATAGGTAGCAAAAATTTCCCGCGAGCCGCATTTGGAGAGCATCTTCGAGCAGGGGCTGCAGTCGCCTTTGCAACGTCAGTTTTACTAGTCTTAGACGCTCTAGCTCTTCTTATCCGTTTGCTTCTCGCCGCCGAGCAGCAATCCTTCTCGATTAAGCTTTTAAAACAGTCTTAGAAGTAAAGTCGAGGTGCTCGACTGTGTAAATTATTATATGATAATGTCAGGAACACGTCACCATTTGAAGATGAAGACGAGCCCAATTGTATTATGGTTAAACGATAATTCTGACCAACAGACGTACTGGATAATGTTCTCGT
Organism: Plagodis dolabraria; assembly: GCA_963854805.1. Classification (NCBI taxonomy): domain Eukaryota; kingdom Metazoa; phylum Arthropoda; class Insecta; order Lepidoptera; family Geometridae; genus Plagodis; species Plagodis dolabraria. The sequence goes on along the minus strand of OY978459.1, from coordinate 11,747,269 downwards.
TTTATTCACATTGCTTTGGATGTTTTACGCGATAAAGCTCTTTTTCAACACACTCGCCCGTAACGGGCCTTTAAATGCACCGATTTTAGTGTCATAATATAGTGTGTGTCGCAAGTGTGTTGAAAAACGTCGTATGAAACTTGTGCGCGTTGTTTATTACAATCTCTACTCCATTTAGTCTTCGATCTCAGGCCTAAATCCCGTCTCGATTGTAATGAACAACTTATATTATAACATATATGTAACTATTACATCACGGCTGAACATCTTTGAGTTGTATAAAAAACAGGCCTGTTATTTTAATACGGTTATAAGCTATATAGTTATAGTGATACTGTTATAGCCGTTGTGTAAAAAGCTGTGTTTTACATGAATCTTGGAAGCGATATGTTTATATAGTCTCGTCTCATTGATCCTAAAGGATGGGAAAGTAGCTCAGCAGTAATGACGGACTGATTTGTTTTTGGCATTGACGGTGGTCATCAGTACTTAAGTATAAACAGTCTACTCGTGACCACGCGGTCAGTGCAACCTCATCGAACCGTCAGGGTTTGTCAAAATGTTATTTTGATGTTCATATATATATGTTAAGACCCCTAGTGATTTATAATTATAATATCCGTAGGGCATGCTGTTCACGACTGGCGACGCCATCAAACTTCACTCGGAACTAATAAGGCTGTGGATGCATGAAGCAACACGTGTCTATTCGGACAAATTGGTTGACGCGACGGACAATGATACCTTCTCCAAACTTATTGCTGAGGTCATCAAGAAAAATTGCGAGGTATGTGCGAGTTATAATATAAAATCGTAATAGCTTTTGAGAACTCTTATAAGAGTGTGAGTTTTGACACGTGGTTAATAAACTGTCGCAATGTGTGTTTCGCGTACGAACATATAATTTACTTGTTGTATGCATTAACAACATTACTTAACATTACATTTTTCATTCAGTTCGGAATCCTTAGCGGGAGTACGACTCGCATTTGGCCGGTTTTTTTGTTTTACCTTAAGGTTTGTACTATAAGAACACCAGAGAGTTTGCTGCTTGTAGAGATATTTCAGTCTAAAATGCACGCCCCACTACTGTACTTCTACTTTTTTGAGAGCCAGTAATTCTAGGTTACCCTGAACAACATCTTCGACCACATCATCACTTACCATCAGGTGAGATAGTGGTCAAAGGCTAACCTATCAGGAATAAAAAAAAAACTTTACGCCACTCCACCAGGCAAAACGTTGCACACACTACGATGACTGAAAAACCAATATTATTGTCGAAGTTGCGTGTATTGTGTATATTATATACTATTTTGCTTGTAAATAATATTTTGTTTTGGGGTAAAGATATTGGGGGCGTGCATTTTTGAACTGACATATAAACGATACTACATAGGTAGTATAGTTTTTACGATAGTTAACAAGGGACGGCCCTTAACAAGAATGGTGTTACTTTTTCTTATTATTATTATTATTTGTTAGGCCATCCGCCATAACGACACATATTCTATGAACATTTGAACCTTACAGCCGGTACATAAAAATTACTGTTTCGGTCAAAGGATACAGGCAGCCATGTAAAGGTAGAATAGAAGAATGCATGTGCGCGATAGGCTTTGTAATAGGTTCCCGTTTTATCGTACGAAACCATAAAACCTTGCAAACTACTGATATATAAAACAGTTTCCAATAATATATCGCCTTCCAGTGCCATCATTTCCCACAAAAACTGAAAAATACTTTTTAAAATAATTTACAGAGGCAAAGTAAAAAACTCGTTCTCAACTCTCAAAAATACACTCGAGAGCAATGAATCCGGGTCACTTACCTTCATTTAAGGAGTATTACATTGTCTATTAAATACAATTTATTGCATTAACCTATCATTTTTAGTTTCCGAGATTTTTAACATTCTTTAAGTGCCCGGATTCATTGCTCTCGAGTGTATAAAGTAGTTATATGTGTGACAGTAAACCTTCTTTCCCTTTGTATTATCACAGTTTATAAAGAGTTTCTCACTTTCACAATCAGGAATTTGACGAGAACGTCGTATTTGAGAAGCCCCTTATCTACTGCCACTTCGCGGAAGGCGTGGGTGATCCAAAGTACTTCCCTATACGGGACTGGCCGCAAATCAAGAAACTGCTCGATGAATCTCTGTCTTCCTACAACGACCTCGTTGCGACCATGAACCTAGTGCTTTTCGAAGACGCCATGTATCATATTTGCAGGTAAGTTGATAATTTTGAAAATATTTTCAATTTTTTACAAGATTTTGTGGTGTGGTATTGTAGAAAACATCCTACCTAGTGGATAGTAATAACTTTCTATAGGATAGTAGCCGCGATAACTATGGAACGTCGCGCAGGGGCTTGCATCCCGCCGCGGGCTATTGCTTCACCGCCTGTATTAAGGCACTTTGCGAATGCACGCCTGGCTAACTATGAAATCAGTTCCAATCAGGCTAGAAAATCAGTCGCCTAGCGGTCAACTTCCGGGAGTGGTCTTTCAGAGCTAGTTATTCTATTTACCATCCTCGTCCATGTTATCTCTTACCAACAGGTATGTCCAACGCTAACCAATTAGCTGTAATAAAGTTCCAGACATCGATTCTGTTATCTTCTAATACGAAAATTACTGCTTGATCAATATAACTATAGCATATTATATGAAAATCCTATCAAATGCCTCAAATTACTGACGTCATTACAACTTTGTTTTCTTTGACTGCCTCGTTGATTAGGCGGCAAAAGTCTCGTTTGCAAGCTGAATTTCAAAGCCCTAGTTTCGCCATGTTGAATAAGCAATTCGTTTTTTTAAAGATGTTTTCAGTAATACACATTTGGCGAAACTTGGGTGTTTAAACAATTCTGCTTGCCCGTTGCGGGGATATACCGGTGTGGTAATATGATATGTTATATTTTGGTCAGAATAAACCGCATCTTAGAAGCGCCACGTGGCAACGCGTTGTTGGTCGGCGTGGGCGGTTCTGGCAAACAATCACTGTCTAGACTGAGCGCGTTCATCTCTTCGTTGGAGGTGTTTCAGATACAACTCAGGAAGGGATACAGTATCAACGACTTGAAGGTTGATTTGGGTAAGATTTAGTGTCAAGTTCTTTACTTTTTAACCGACTTCCATAAAAGGGAGGAATTCCTTAAGTTGCTAGACGCTACAATTTTGATTTTTGTTTGTTAATGTTTTATCCATATTTTTAAACATTAAATATTTTTGTCTGAAATTCGTGCTTTGTGTTTATTTTAGTTTAAATGTATCGAGACTAGACATGAGACGTAAAATTTAGCATGAAACAAAACCACCAAGAAAAATGTATATGGTCTATGTTTTTTTAGCAAACGAGTACCGAAAATTTTACTGTGTTGCTATTGGCCCGCGTAATCAACATAATGTCCGTTCCACACGAAGTATGTAGTTACATGTAGGTACATTCAGTTGAGTCTTCGACTGCCTGCTCGTCGATAAATATTTCTTGTAACGAATCAATACTAAATTTGCAACTATTGAATTAGGGTAGAAATAGAAGTAAAACAAAGATAGTTTTGAAAACAATGTTGTAGCTAAGTTAACAAATCGTCTCGTCATACGTTTGCCGACGGATCACTGTGAGTTCAGTTGTTCATCAAGTTGCAACTTTAGTATTGATTCGTTACAAGCTACGAATAAATATGTATTCATTATTTGTTCGTAGGTTACCAGCAATATTTATTGACGCGCAGACACGTCAATAATAAATTGCTTTAACATATATTGTACATGATTGTCGACTCCGTACATTTTTGTTTCTATCTTGGTTATTACATGATTGAGACGTGACCGCAATTTTTATCTACCCAAAAAAATTTAAGATTCCAAGAATTGTAGTAGAATTATTTGATTTACAAGTTGTAGTGCATAATATATATACTATTACAATATTGTTTTATATCATGAACGCGAACAGAAAATTTATTACGAATATACTTACCATGCAAATTTAAATCACAAAATAAAAACGTTATTTTTTCTACAGTAAAAGTATTCAATATGAATTGGCCTTGACAATTTCAAAACAAAAACAAAGACATTGACCAATGACGGCAATCACACATCTCACTCTGCCAATATCGGAAATTTGCGAGAGATATACTGAGTTCTCGTTTGTTAAAAAAACAGACTATAGTTAAAAAACAAGGCAAAGCAATTCTTGCAAGCTTGGAAGTTAAACGTTTTTTTAAACAGTTTGGGACTCACTTTTCCTTACGCATGCAGCAACAATCGATTAAGCTCCGATTTTTTCTCTAAAACTTTCCTTTCCGTAGAGAAGTGAAAATATCTATTGCCAGTATGTCTGTTACCTCCAGGCTCCATGACCTGATAGTTGGAACTATTGTTGAGCGAAATTCACCATTAATGTGGGTGTGCGACATAAACGATCCTGTTTGCAGCATGCATAAATGAAAATAGTGTTCTTTTATTAGCGTACGGTCTATTTTAGATTATTTTGATGTTTTCTACTCTTTGATTATGTAGTTATTTTTGCCGCATGTGTTACTTCAAATTCTGTTAAAGTCTCGAACTGGTTTTTAAGTTATAAGAGTGTAATATATAAGTAATATTTTACACTCTTATGAATAATAACAAATACTTTTAAAAGTAATTAAACAACTTTAAACGGTTTAAATCGCGTATATTTGTCATTATTTTTGTCCCGACGTTTCAAACACTTTGCAGTGATCGTGGTCACGGGGTGACTAATTGATTTTATTTTATAATAACTATATAACTATATTATATAATAACTATTTTATTTTAATTACTATGTGTAACAATCGCGAAAACCTAAGACTTTTAAAAGTATCCTAATAAACATTAAATAATATTTAAATAAAACACTTTAAAAAGCATAAAATTATATATCTAGTGACAATTCCGCCTAATTTTCCTGTTATCTACGTGACGTCATAAACATCACGCAGCCTAACCGGAAGAATACCCGACTAGTTTCGCTTCTAAACGAAGCATCTTCAGGAGGTCTTGACTTACCGAGCGCACGACTCTCGATCGTGCGCTCGGTAAGTCTAAGTAAAAATTAGGCGGAATTGTCACTAGATATATAATTTTATGCTTTTTAAAGTGTTTTATTTAAATATTATTTAATGTTTATTGGGATACTTTTAAAAGTATTTGTTATTATTAAATATGGATTTCCGCAAAGTAACGCCTGAATCTATTCATTACACTCTTATGACTTAAAAACAATTTAAACACTCCTCAAACCTCTTTGTCATATAATATAACAGGACTGAGGTGTGTTGAATACTGACCATCGCACAAATTTTAGAAATGATTATAATATTTATCCCATGCATAAGGTAAATGCACCTGCTATGGTCACTATACGATTTAAAAAAAAAATTAATAATACTATTATTTAATTAAAACCAGATCGGTTTCAAAACTATTGATATTGATAAAAGTAGGAATGCTGACCATGAATGGTACAGTTACCTTAGTTATTTGCACGATTAGTACACCCCACATTATGTAATTAAAATAAATTTATAATTTCCAGCGGGTCTGTATATAAAGGCAGGTCTAAAGAGCATTGGCAACGTGTTCCTGATGACGGACGCGCAAGTCGCTGAGGAGAGATTCCTCGTGTTGATCAACGACCTGCTCGCTTCTGGAGAGATTCCCGAACTGTTGGCGGACGATGAGGTTGAGAACATCATCAACGGCGTACGAGGAGAGGTATTTGATATAATAGCTCGGTTCTATTGAATAATTGCACATTTCATAGAGATGTATATTAGGAACAGGTAGTTTTGTTCCTGATGGCTGATGAAAATATAATAGAAGCCCTATTTTTGTGTCTTAAGCAAGACTCCCCATTGTCACAAGTCTTGTGTTATGGGCAATTAAGCATATAATTATAGTCATTCTGACGATCCGCTCTTCGATTACGTTACTTTGAAGCCATCAATTTCGAATAGATTCGTATACCGTCCAAAATCATTAATTTAACGTTCTTGCAGGTTCTGTAGCGAACAGTACTTGATGCTACTGAACTAACGTTTGACGGAACAGTTATACACGTATACATCGATGAATTAATCCGGTATCTATCTGAGATAAAAAAAAATATACGGTCAGGTAAAGCCGTATGCCGTTCAAAACATGACGTCATTATGTAAATCGGTCGGACAACCATTGATTTGCATTAATTTCTCTGTGCAATTTATACATAGATACCTTATGGATATGAGTTACCTTAGACCAAATTATTGATAACTAAACATCGTTAATTGCTACAAGTGCCCCATTACTAATACCGTAATCTGGCAGCTGGGGTAGATACTACATATGGAACTTTAATAAATAGATTATGTAGTAGTGAATAGTTTTTTCTAATACCTTTGCTGAATGTGTAATTTCCACAAAGTAAAAACGGATTGTCATAATTACTACTCGTTTTACCTGTAAATATTTTGAGCTTGGGACACCTTGCCATAAAACCTAATAATAACAAAGTTTAAAAAGTTTTGCACTACTGCAGCCAGAAATATTCTTTCATTGGAAAATGGGGCTTATTTCATGAAGCTAATCTTTGACCACTATATTAATTATTTACCAAAGGCTCCTAGAAAGCCATGTTTATTACTCGCAGCGTTCCGAGTAGGTATATGACAAATATTTTTTATAGGATTAATCGTGTGTAATTGTTATTTCAGACAAAAGCGTCGGGAGTGCAAGATACGCGTGAAAACTGTTGGAGATTCTTTATAAACCGCGTGAGGACTATGTTGAAGGTATGAGTTGTACCTTAGAAAAAAATACACTAAACACACCCACATTGGCTCGTAATAACTGTATATCAAGAATGAGACCGGTCTAAAAATGCAATTTTAGACAGATGTTCCATAAATTAAACTTAAAACTGCATCTTAAGCGACAGCGGACACCGAGAGCAGAGCAGAGCATTTTCTGAGACCACTGAAAAACGAACTTTATGACAATTTCATTGCAAAATTAAATACACGTCCAAACTTGATGCTCAAGCTTGCAGGATGCAAGATGTTCCTCTTCCTCTGCCAAAAGTTCTTAATCGTTACCGGGTCTATTCATACACGAATTAATATCAAAATAAGCATATTTTGACTAACCTCGACGTTTCGATCAAGTTGCATTGACCACATTGAACACGTCTGCCAACTAAGAAACGTAACAAAAGCATCGGATTCCAACCCAGAACATTTTAAACGGAGCTTGCTCACGGAGGCGCGAGCATGCCGCCTGCAGTCAGCCTGCATAGTCAAAATATTGTTCGACATTACGCGAGCAATTTGCAGTTCGGTGTGCGTAGACCGTAAGATCGATCTCAACTTTGAGATACATTTATTAACATGAAAAGCCAGTAGATAATTATATTTAACTAGCCCTTCCAGCTTTCTTGCTTACATATTTCTACATTTTTCTTGAAAACAAAACTATTGGGTGTAACTAATGGAGCAACAGGCACGTTACACCAAATTTTTGGACTTGCTCCCATCCGCCCCGTTGTCTTTGTCCCGTTGAAGGGGCAGATGGGAAAAACAGTTTCATCGACCCCTTTAGTCGCGGTTTTGGAGTGTAACGGGGAGGATGGCACACAATAAGTATCATTTACCCCGGTATCGCGTTTGACGGGGAAGATGGCACGGATCAAGTATTATTTACCCCGCTATAGAATGTTACATCTAAATACAAATAAAATGAATACCTTATAAATAAAAATAGTAATTGTAATTAAGGTGATTATTTATTACCTGAACAAACAATCAACGGTGAATAAAAATCAGTTAGTAACAAAAATTCTGCTTCACGTATCATAAAGAACTTACACTAGCAAACAATATAATTAGGTATGCACTTAATTATCTATAATAATCACAGCTGAGTACTACGAGTGTTACTATAGATTAGCCTTCAATCATCATTATGGATTCCAAAGCTCCTAAGTACTCTATATTCACAGTAATACGCCTGCGTCACTGGGTGGTAGGTACCTTCTTATACCGAATAAAAACAGCTTTCACTTCCAAAAGTTGCAGGATTTTATTCAAATCAATACATTACACATTGATGATGATGCGTTATTTTTCTCACGACGTTAACATATATATGTGACGTTGAAACATTTGCTTGACATTTACACGGCATTAGTCAGCGACGGTTCGGATGCGTAACACATACATTACATACATTGTTCTGTATTTCAAGCTTCAATAATAATCAATACTATCAATACTATCAATACTAATATTATAAATGCGAAAGTAACTCTGTCTGTCTGTCTGTCTGTCTGTTATGCTTTCACGCCAAAACTACTGGACCGATTTGAATGAAATTTGGTATGGAAATAGTTTGAGACCCGGGAAAAAACATAGGATAGTTTTTACCTAACTGCGCAAAAAGAGGTTAATGTTTTTGCGCGATAACCGACGTACGCGCGGGCGGAGCTGCGCCCGGAAAGCTAGTAATAACTAAAAACATGACTCTAAGCAATATCGACGAGAAACATGAAAGAAAAAGGGATACCAGAAATTTCTTATCTATTATTCAACCAATAGGAAGCATGGAATGTGCGGGTTTGCCGCACAGATGCACTGCTGTTAGTGTTAGTGACGTCAGGCACTCTCCAGCGGTCAAGGCAGCTCGTGGTGTTTAATTTACCGTCGTGAGTGAAGTTACGTGTTTAGTTATTTGTCTATGTAGTTATTTTTATTATAAGAATCAAATAAGTATGAGTTATTGAGCTTTAATTTGTTTCGTTCCTTGAACAATGGCAGACCAAGAAAGCCTACTTAGATCTAAAAGCTTATCCTTGACTTTTATAAGAAGAGGTGGTGGAACTGTACTTTTACATACTGGACACCAATACATATTAAAACAATCAAATAAAAATGGAACGGCAATCATCATCATCAATGTGTAATGTATTGATTTGAATAAAATCCTGCAACTTTTGGAAGTGAAAGCTGTTTTTATTCGGTATAGGAAGGTACCTACCACCCAGTGACGCAGGCGTATTACTGTGAATATAGAGTACTTAGGAGCTTTGGAATCCATAATGATGATTGAAGGCTAATCAATAGTAACACATGTAGTACTCAGCTGTGATTATTATAGATAATTAAGTACATACCTAATTATATTGTTTGCTAGTGTAAGGTCTTTATGATACGTGAAGCAGAATTTTTGTTACTTACTGATTTTTATTCACCGTTGATTGTTTGTTCAGGTAATAAATAATCACCTTAATTATAATAACTTTTTTATTTATAAGGTATTCATTTTATTTGTATTTAGATGTAACATTCTATAGCGGGGTAAATAATACTTGATCCGTGCCATCTTCCCCGTCAAACGCGATACCGGGGTAAATGATAATTATTGTGTGCCATCCTCCCCGTTAAACTCCAAAACCACGACTAAAGGGGTCGATGAAACTGTTTTTCCCATCTGCCCCTTCAACGGGACAAAGACAACGGGGCGGATGGGAGCAAGTCAATTTTTGCACGTTAACTTCACAGATTAACTTTTTTTTGATTAGAATACTGAACCTTATTACTGAGCTTCGGATGTCCGGCCATCCGTCTGACCTATACCGTGTATTTGTATAGCGGGTTTCCTAACAAATAATAATAACAAAAAGTAAATGGGGGTCCCCATACAAGAAACGTGTTTTTTTTTTCTTTTAGCGTATCGTAAAAACGTCAAACTTGGCATGATTAAAGTCCAATATCTAAAGTTAAAGCTAATAAAAACCGGCTAAGTGCCGATCGCACTGCCGCTAAGGATCTCTGAAGGAATTTAAAAATATGATTTTATGGTATATTCAGTGTTGGTTTGGACGGAACTCTGGTTATTTGAGTCCAAATCGCACTTCGCCGGTTTTTTATTATGAAAGGGGGATAGTCATCACCTACGTACCTGATGCCTTTGCTCCTCGTTTAAGTGGATATTTTACCGCTAACACAACTAGGTGGCTCTGTATATCACGAAGATTTTTGAATAAATAATTTTGAAGCGCTCGTAGCGAAGTTAACTTAGCTGTTCTTAACCGATCAGCAAAGTTAAGCAACGTCCGCCGCGGTCAGGAGTTGGATGGGTGACCGCTGGTGACATTACTACTGAGCGCTTCCGTGCTTCGGAGGGCACGTTAAGCCGTCGGTCCCGGTTGTTGTCCTAGGATGGCAGTCGTTATAGCATGGTGGTAGGGCATTTTGCGAATGCCCGCCTGGCTAGCTACCACCCTCAAGTAGAAAATCTGTCGCCAAACACCTAACGGTGTGTTCCGGCAGCTGTCCTTGAGAGCCAGTAATTCTAGGTTAGCCTGAACAACATCTTCGACCACATCATCACTTACCATCAGGTGAGATAGTGGTGAAAGGCTAATCTATCAGGCATAAAAAAAAAAAAAAAAAAAAAAAAAAAAAAAGAAGAGAACCGGCATTTACAATGAAACGTATTGTGCTATGTTTCCAAGGGTTTGATTTTAGTATTAGTCGCCTTTTATTGCGACCAACACTTCGATTATTTAATTTTGTATTAATCAAATTCTGTTCCATTCAGCAAAATTTTATTTTTTATTTTGGATTTATCATATTTTCACCTTTCGTTGCAAACAAATTGCTACTGTTTGAAGTGACATGTATCAATCAATAAATCTATTTTATCTTGGCAATCTATAAAAACCATAATTAAATAATCGGAATAAGTGGTAATAGTCCGGTCAATTTAGACATTCGAAACTACATAATTCCCACCAAGCTGAAAATCAGTAAGATTGTTTAAAGTATGATTAAAAATAATATTTGAAAGGTCCCCTCTTTCCCCTGTATGGAAAAAAAAAATCAAGGTCACGCGTCAGAAAAAATTAGTATTTCGCGATTTTCACCAAAACGGTAAGTATTATCATAAAAATATTTCAAACAAAAATTGTAGATCTTAAAATTATCTACAAAAATGTGTCAATACTTTATTTTTTCTACGAGGAACTGTTTTTGAGATATAACGATTATAAAAATTTTTAATCGTCATAATATGCACACGTTTCCGCGCCACTTATGAGGTAGTGTACTTAACAACTGTAGGTAGTTAGAGTTATCAAACACTGCGGTTTGAATATCTTCGCGAATGATAGCTATAGCTGCATCTAGGACTCTAAATCGTTCATGTTTTTTATTCATTTTCTTTTTTCGTAGCAGGCTTGTGTCATTATATTATGATGATTATCCACTAAGCATATGAATGTTGATGCTCCCGATTTCTCAGTGATAATAAGTTCATCACTGAGAAATCGAAATACTTCAGATAGTCGTAGATTAATCATTATGTTTTCTAAAGTCGTAGTTTTGTAAATATTATGTAATTCGTTTTTACACGTAGGAATGAGTTGGTAAGTGTAAAAAAATGTATTTGACTAATGTTTGTCACAAACACCTTAATAAATATGTTACGTAAGTACATATACGAATGCAGTGTTACAAGGATCTTTTGGCGCTTGGGTGACGTTACATTAAATTTAAAGTGAACTGACAGTCATCGCTATTTTCATTGTATGTAAATTTATCTCCATTGCCCGATTCGTAGCGTCGTCTTTAGGACGACCGACACTTTATGACGATTACAACTTTTACAACTTTTTGAATCGTCATATCGCAAAAACGATGGCTCGTAAAAAGAGAAGTATAGATATTTTTTGTAGATAATTTTATGATCTACAATTTTTGTTTGAAGTATTTTTATGATAAAACTTACCATTTTGGTGAAAATCCCGAAATCCTCATTTTTTTTACCTTTGACCTTGAATAAAAAAAATCCATACAAGGGAAAGATGGGGAACTTTCAAATTTTATTTTTAATCATATTTTAAACAATAATACTGATTTTAAGCTTGGTGGGAATTTATTTAGCTTTACTCTTATTTTTTGGTCTAATTTGACCGGACTATAAGTAGGTTCTTCCGTCATTTGAAACATGCCATGTGAACCGAGTCGGTCGGGTAACAAATGATTCACATTAACTTTTTAATTGTAATTTATGAACACATAACGTAATAATAATAATAGAGGCATACAAGTTACATAATCGCAAATAAAGCTACAAATCTTTATTGGTCCTTTGTGATCTCATTTTAAATTTATTATAAAGATAGATAATTAGTAATTATGCTACTGGTCTATTGACCTGGCAGGTAGTGTTATGCTTCTCCCCTGTGGGTGACACACTCCGCATCCGCGCCCGCAAGTTCCCGTCGCTAGTGAACTGCACGGCCATCAACTGGTTCCACGAGTGGCCGCTAGAGGCGCTGCGATCCGTCTCCAGGAGGTTCATCGCTGAAGTGGAATCTTTACCGGTATGTATCATATTCTAGTGTTCCAATAGTTTTAATCTACAAAAAAATATCAATAATGTTTACATTACCTGATTTACACATTTTGTAAAATTAGTTGTATAGTATACTCTCTGGATTATTATTACAAGGAAGGTGTGCTATCAATTAATTTATTACTTACAATGCTTCAATGGAACTAGTAAAAGTAAACAAAAAAAATAAATGAAATACAAATTTGTTCTTTTGTGAGCTCAGAGTTCATAAGTAATGTTCTTTAAGAGATAGTACCGTCATACACATTCATGATTAGAATCGAATACCCACTGAACCCCCTCCTCTAATATGTTCCTCGTTTACCCTAACTCACTGTATGCAGAAGTTCCAATGTGCTAGCCAAGAAGTGAAAAATCTATACGTTAACGCCAAACATCTACGTTTTCATTTCAGCCGGAACTGGTAGAACCGGTTGCGTTCTTCATGTCTCACGTCCACACCAGCGTGAACCAGATGTCTGCAGTATACTTCCAAAATGAACGGCGTTACAACTACACAACACCTAAGACTTTCCTCGAACAGATCGCCCTATATAGCAAATTGCTCAACGAGAAGACCAAGAACTTGAAGATGATGATTATGAGATTAGAGAATGGGCTGGAGAAGTTGGCGTCGTGTGCAGCAGACGTTGCTATTTTAAAGGTGGCTATTCTTCATCACTATTCTCAATTCAGATAGTTACTTATCATTCTTAAATGTGGTTGGTCGGTACGACATGTAATTTTTTCCCTCTCAGCTTGGTATTATGGGACACATAAATTTATTTATATTTAACCGACTTCAAAAAAAGGAAGAGGTTCTCAATTCGTCTGTATTTTTTTTATGTTTGTTACCTTAGAACTTTTTACTGGGTGAATCGATTTTGATGTTTCTTTTTATTTGAAAGCAGATGCTTGCTGTGTGGTCCCATTTAAATTTCACCAAAATCGGTCTTGCCGTTTTTGAGTTACACTCCAATTACTGAAAGGTTTTTTCCTATCTTAATGCTATAGTAATTGCCAGTGAATGCCAATCGATCCCGTAAGTAGGACACTAAAAAGGGCGAAAAAAAATTTTTTTTAATGATAGTTTAAAAGTACGTATTATGGCAATATTTTGCGCATGGTACCGACTTGAACAAGTTATTTCACACTTTTCAGTGTTGAAGTCGGTTTCATTTTTAGGTAATTTTAGGCTTTATTAAATGTGCAAGTGCCAGTCTTGTGAACCATTAAATTAAAAAGAAACCTAACAGGCTTACTTTTCTTGTAAGCATAAGCGACAACTCATCTGATAAATTGTGTTTTTGGTATAGGTAACGCTGGCCGAGCAAGAAATAATCTTGAAAGAGAAGAACAAGGCGGCAGAGTCCCTTATCGACGTAGTTGGTGCCGAGAGTGAAAAAGTATCTAAAGAAAAAGCATTTGGTATGTATTTAATTAGCATATAGACTTTGTCTTCGAATCAGCTATATTCTCCATTTGCAACAAAAAAATTGTAAATCACCGATTTACCACAGCTGCGGAAGAGGAGAAGAAGGTGAAAGTAATCGAAGAAGATGTCACTATAAAGGCTAAGATCTGCGCTGATGATCTCGCTAAGGCTGAGCCCGCCTTGTTGGCCGCACAAGAAGCTTTGAATACTCTAAACAAGAACAACTTAACCGAGCTTAAGTCATTCGGATCCCCGCCCGATGCCGTCGTCAATGTAACTGCTGCAGTGCTTGTGCTGTTCGCAAAGAAAGGGAAAATACCTAAAGACAGGTCGTGGAAGGCTTGCAAGGTACGCTGAGGTATCGAGTTGAATTATGTCTAAGTTATAAATTGGGTTAGTATTTTGTAGTAAAATCTTATAGATTCCGATTCAGGCATTAGAACAGTCAGATCTGCATAACTACATTTTTTTAAATAAAAAAATGTTATAATGAAAATTCATAAAATAAAAGTGTTATAGCGCTTCAATATTAAACAATGGTCAAAACCAATCACGGATAGGCCAAATGCAAAATTAATCATACGTATGATTGAAGACACATAACTAGTGTTGCTTTAGTCAATGTTTTTGATTGTGATGGTTTTCCTAAAATTTTCGGATAGTACTATGTCTATAAGAAACCCCCGTGGGGTCTCGGTTAAGAATTCCCGATTCCATACTATGAGAGGCGATGAACGCCAAAATATCAGAAGCTGAGCAGCAGGACAATCCGAAGAACTGCAATTTTACATTGCAATCTTCAAGCCGCTTGCGAAGCATGGGGATTATGGCAAGCTTAATGGGGCCCTTGTTGGATTCTGTGTTCAGCATTTGGCGATCCGGCTCATAAAGTACTATGATGACATGATTTAATGACATTATGTTATCTAATTTTTACACTTTTTCAATTTGTTTATCTCTGTACGAATTAAAAATGAACATTTCTCTTTCCAGCTGATTATGAACAAGGTCGATCAGTTCCTGAATGATTTAGTGTATTACGACAAAGAAAATATACATCCTGATGTTATTAAGGTAAACTATAGTAGTGTTTAGTATAAAATATATTTTTGAAATTATTATGAATTATAAAAAGATGCCTTTTCCCAGCCGATCTATTATAATACGCTCTTATTCGTTCATTCAATATTGTGGAATGTATTTTCTATAGTAAGCTTAATTCTTTTTTAAATTAATTTTGTATTTTTGTATCAATCAGGCTTATGCTGGGTTACACAAAATTTAACTATATATGTATAGTCATATATGTTAGAAACTTTCTAAAGTCAACCTTATCCCAATAGAATAACTGACGCGACGGACGATTTAACGTAAGTCTGAACTGGCCGGTTAGTTCTTCATACAAACGTGGTAGGGTGATCATTCCCTTATTTGAAATTTTAGGTCCAGAATTAAGCATAATACCGATTGATCGTCATTATCTTGTATGATGTCGACATTTTAAAAAGATAATTAAGTTGAAAGTTATGGGCTTCGAAAACTTTATATGAAAATGTTTCGAGGCTCGTAGCTCTCAAGTTAATTCTCTTATTTAAAAAACGTTACGATACAAGCCTATCTTGTATGATGTCGACATTTTAAAAAGATAATTAAGTTGAAAGTTATGGGCTACGAAAACTTTATATGAAAATGTTTCGAGGCTCGTAACTCTCAAGTTAATTCTCTTATTTAAAAAACGTTACGATACAAGCCTATCTTGTATGATGTCGACATTTAAAAAGATAATTAAGTTGAAAGTTATGGGCTTCGAAAACTTTATATGAAAATGTTTCGAGGCTCGTAACTCTCAAGTTAATTCTCTTATTTAAAAAACGTTACGATACAAGCCTATCTTGTATGATGTCGACATTTAAAAAGTTAATTAAGTTGAAAGTTATGGGCTTCGAAAACTTTATATGAAAATGTTTCGAGGCTCGTAACTCTCAAGTTAATTCTCTTATTTAAAAAACGTTACGATACAAGCCTAAATAATAAAGAAATCAATTAATATCATGCTTTGTTTTGGACCTAATTCCTCAAATAAGGGAGTGATCACCCTAAAACGTTTGTATGGAGAACTGACCGGTCATTTTACCCATCTGAGTTGGTGCGACTAAGCCTTAGTTGTTTTTTTTTTAAATTGTAGCGACACTTACTGAAATATGGAAATATTGTGTGTATAATCTTGCATAATCGTTGAAGATTTGCACCTAAAGTGCTTCCCGGGGTGCTGCTGGTTAAGCCAAATTAATCACCAACTTACAAAACTAATAGGATTTTATAACACCTTTTCCACTATTTATTTCTTACATATATGTTTATAAGCACTATCGCGTGCTAAGCGAAAATCATATTTACAAAATTTGTCATCTTGATTGAAAACCCACATCCCCCGATTTTACGCACGTGACTTTATCTACTTTTTGCAAAATATACGTCGGTGAGTATAAATCAATCATGCGTATGTATTTTCAGGCGGTACAACCGTACATCAAGAATCCAGAATTCAACCCCGAGTTCATAATGTCTAAATCAGCTGCGGCGGCCGGTTTGTGCGCGTGGGTGATCAACATCTGCAAGTTCTACGACGTGTACGTAGTGGTGGAGCCCAAGCGGCGCGCCCTTAACGCAGCTAATGCGGAGTTGCAAGCTGCAAGGGAGAAGCTGGCTTTCCTCACTGACCAGATCGCGGTATGACTTTATTTAGTAGCGTTCGTAGCGTAGCTTGCTTAGACGTTATTGACCGATCGAATAAGTTAAGCAACGTTCGATGCTATCATGACTTGCATGGGTGATAGCTGGTGGCATTTAATGAGCGCCTCCGTGCTTGGAGGGCACGTAAAGCCGTTGGTCCCGGTTATTGTCTTAGGATGGCTGTCGTTATTGCATGTTGGTTGGTAGGACATTTTACTAATCCTTCTGGGCCACAATGTGGAATTTGCAAAATGTTGGATTCTTATGATGTGGAATTCGAAAAATGTTCATTCCCACAATGTTGAATTTCCTACCCGGATCACAATGCTCGCCTGGCTAGCTACCACCCTCAAGTAGAAAATCTTCTAACACTGTGTTCTGGCAGCAATTTTTGAGAGCCAGAACAAAATCTTTGATCACGTCATCATTTACCATCAGGTGAGATAGTGTGCAAAGGTTATAAGCATATTAGCAATAAATAAAATAAAATAATACAACAACTTATATGTTTTGACAGGAACTTGAAGAAAAATTGGAAATACTATTAACAGCGTTCCAAGACGCCGTCAATGAAAAAATGAAATGTCAAGCGGAAGCCGATGCAACCAATGCTACCATTGACTTGGCTAACAGATTGGTGAACGGGCTGGCATCAGAAAAAATAAGGTTTGTATTATAAAGATTACATTCATCGGTTGTACGCTCGAGTCTAGAATTCCTGATGATACTATGTGTAGAATCGAAATGCGTCGAAAATTCGTTCGGCTTGGGTTCGTAGCATTTACGACGTGACGTTGGCTTAACATGGAAATTAGGCAAAATTGTCCCTACATATATTGTAAAGTGACGTTTTTTACATTAATTTATTGTTTTCTTAAAATATGTTTTATTATTAAATATTGAGGTCCGCAAAATAATGTATATATCAATAGATTCAGGCGTTACTTTTAATAAATATAATTAAAAAAATATATTTCATAATAATAAAATAATACAGAGATATTATTCAAATCTGTATGATAAATGTAAACTAATTAGACACAAAAGAAGTAAAATTAATTCGATATTTTCAGATGGTCAGCAACAGTAGTGAACCTAAAAGAGTCTGGAGTAATGTTGCCCGGTGACGTTTTACTTGTGACAGCGTTCATATCCTACGTGGGGTGCTTCACGCGCAAGTACCGTCAGCAACTGGTCTATGACGACTGGGTACCGGAGCTCGGCAAGTCTAATGTCAGTATTTTATCTCTTGTTACAATCTTAGGTGTGTTCATTTTTTATTTAGACTGAAGCAGAAGCCTGCAAGATTCAGCCCATTTGATTGCGAAAATAGCGTTTTTTTTGACCTTGATAATATTTTGTATGATATTGGTGAGTTTCCTCACAGTATAATGCCATATCTAATTAGAGGACCCATAGGCGTTGTGACACAAACCCCTCTTAATGAGTTGGTAGGCATTTGTTTGACGGTGGACGTTATGACTGTTGATGTAATGCATGACACTTTCACAGCGTTGCCTTAACTGTTGTATAATTAAGACGCATAACCTTATGTATGTAGCACATGTGTACAAAATAATAGCCTTGTAAATGTTTATATTTTTTGTTAAACACCTAAAATGTTTGTTGTAGCCTAAAATTGAGACCACAGAAGGGTTAGACCCGCTGTCAATGTTGACCGACGACGCGCAAGTGGCGTCCTGGAATAACGAGGGCCTTCCCACAGATACTATGAGCACTGAGAATGCTACTATCCTCACCAACTCCGCGCGGTGGCCGCTCATGATCGACCCGCAACTGTGAGTTTTATTTGTTTATGTATAAGAAACCACAGGAATATAGGTTTTTGCCCCAGTTTAAGAATAACGAGAGCCTTACTTGGTGATGCAATGAGCACAGAGAACGCTGCCTGTATGACCACCTTAGCTCGATGGTCACCCAGAATCATACGGGAGCTGTGAATTACATTTTTCTTTGAATGTGAAAGTTGAGCTAACATGGCAATGGTACAATGGTGCAGCAGTCTAGTTTAACTTATTTGTAGTACAACGTAAGCGATAGCCCCACTTTTTATCATGACATGACTAATTAGCTTGTCAATTAAAATATTAATTACTATATTAAATGCTATTGGTGACAAGCAACAACCTAGGAACAAACCCACATTGTATTGCAATGTGTTGTAATTTTGTAATATAATCTGCAAATCATGCGTTATTGCAAAAATTAAAATATTTATATTTATCAGGTCGGACAATGGACTTATGTGTAGCTCCTGAAACGGTGTACAAGGCGGTGTAACCCATAATAATTATGACTCATTTCATAGAATTAACTTAAGAGTTTAAAACAAAGAATTAATAATTTATGTATTTTGAACTTGAAATAATAAAGCGCCAATTCCGTAAAATATATAGACATGGACCTGTTTCAATTTTAAAAATAAATTTTCAAAGATATCAAACAAATATTATGAAACAGTTAGCTGCTTTTTAAAGCACAACGACATGTTTCGTTTTTATTTTGTCTTATTTCAGACAAGGTATTAAATGGATCAAATCTAAATATGGCGAAGCTTTGGTGACTGTAAGACTGACGCAGCGCAATTACTTGGACCGAATAGAAAGGGCCATCACCAACGGAGATGTAGTTCTGTTGGAAAACATTGGAGAGAGTGTGGACGCTGTACTCGAGCCGTTGTTAGGGCGAGTTCTAATACGGAAGGGTAAAGTGCTTAAGGTAGGCACCGAATTATTAATTATATTTTCTTTCAGTTTATTCCTGCTTTTTTTTTATTAAATCAAGTGACGTTACTTACGAATTGCAGTTGCATTGTCAAAGTTCTGCGTGATACTGCACTTATTGGAGTACAATTTTTTTTGTTCCGCTTTCTCCGGTTTCGCTCCGAATGCCTATACCACTCGGCCACCGGAACCTTACTCTATCAAGCCGAAACTATGTGTTCCAGTTGTATTACTTTAACCGTCATAGTGGACGTGTGTATTACTTTAACCGTCATAGTGGACATAGTGCGTGTGCGGTGTGGTTCTCCACTTGTACTCAGTTGCTCAGCACTATTGCGTGCTTGTTATATGTAATAAATTATATCATAAAATTATATCGAAAAGTATATTATATTTAGATATCATGAATTCTTATGTTTTACACGCTCAACGATTACCCTCGCTACAGTCCCCTTCAAACCTCAACCTTAACTCAGTATTCTTGGCACAAACTTTACCAGATGATCAGTATAACTTGGAAGCAAAATATCTGATACTACACTGGTACCCAGAGCCAAAATGGGCTCTTGATCAAAAGGTTTATAAAATCGTTTAAGATACGAAATATTCTCCAACTATGCTATTACTTATAATATTGGACTGGTAATTCATAAAGTCACGGTAATGAATCTTGTAAAATGTGTGGTTTCAAGGCCGCGTATCCGTTTACAGTTTGTTCTACAGGGCAGATCATAAAGACAGAACTTTAGTGGATGGACTGCCATTGTGTGCGTGTGTTTCTCCAATATAATTGGTTAATGCCAAAATATTGCTTTCAGATTGGTGACAGAGAAATAGATTACCACAACAACTTCCGTTTGTTACTCCAGACCAAGTTGGCTAACCCTCATTACCAACCAGAAATGCAGGCGCAGTGTACACTCATTAACTTCACTGTCACCAGAGATGGGTAAATTATTATTGGTTTGATACATTCTTAATAATATTTTTGTAAATTTTGTATCAATTCATCTTTTAGAGCTAGTTCTGAGAATTTACGAAAGGCTACTTATAGGCGATGTCTATAATTCCAAACATGTATAGATTAGAAGATATTCAGAATATAATTCCAAATTTATAAATTATTTTTACACCTGAAGGCATTCTGTTATAAAGCCGTGGTGCTTGGTTCTAAACCCTCTCTTTGGTGTGGTTCTGTTGACTTGAATTAAAGCTTCCATTTCATCATTACTTTACAGCTTAGAAGAGCAACTCCTTGGCGAAGTAGTAAAAGCGGAAAGGCCCGACTTAGAGAAACTGCGAACTGGCCTCACCAAGCAACAAAACGACTTTAAAATAACGCTGAAATCTCTCGAGGATGATCTCTTGAAACGTTTGTCTTCGGCTGGACCCGATATCCTAAGCGATTCAGCTCTTGTCATAAATCTGGAGACGACGAAGAAAACCGCTGCCGATATCGAGATCAAGGTCGAGGAAGGGAAAATCACGTCTGTGAAACTTGACGACGCGAGAGAGAGATACAGGTAGGGTTATATGCTCATAAAATATTTTTTTAGTTTTTTGTGTTAGCTTTTGGTTAGACCACCTTGATTAGGCCAAACCTTAAGTGGATAACTGATTCTTAAGGATAGCTATTATGTAGAAAAAACTGTCACCAAGCTCTTAACGGTGCTTAACAGCGCTGTTAACGAAGGGGTCATACCGTTAAGTGCTTGGTGACAGTTTTTGTCCACTTGAACGTTGAGCTTGAGCTATGCATTTACAAAATGGCCTACCATCACACCAAGCTCAAACCCGGTAAGCGTCAGGATGGCTGGACCAAATCAGATATTCTGTTACTAACATCCCTATTATTTACTAACTTTAATAATATATTTACTACCTACACGTTTACGTGTTGCAAATAGGTAATAAATAATAGGCATGTTTTTAATCGAATATCTGATTTGGTCCAGTCTTCTGACGCTCATCAAACCCGCGCGGTAGGATTCAAGCCATGAACCGCTGTGTGGTAAACCCTACCTATTGCCACTGGACTATTATGGCTTCACACTGTGGTCCTTATCGTAATATTGACTGGTGACTCATAAATAAATGATAGATGTCTTTCCTAGCCCACTTCATTCGCCCCGTTTGAAGAGTCTATTTTGTTCCACAGACCAGCAGCAACCCGAGCTTCCCTTCTATACTTCATCCTGAACGACTTGCATAAAATAAACCCGATGTACCAGTTCTCACTGAAGGCTTACAGCGTAGTATTTAAAGACGCCCTCGCTCGCGCCGATCAGGCGGAAGACCTGGAGGGCAGAGTCAATAACCTGCTGGACAGCATCACGTTCGCGGTGTTTGTGTATACGTGCCGGGGGTTGTTTGAGCGAGACAAGCTCGTGTTTCTGTTCCTAATCACTTTGCAGGTATGTGAGCAGCATGCATTCTGATAGACTTAGTCAGGAACCTAAACTAAACCTTAATTAAAGTCATGGTCAGAAACCTAATTTGAACTTGTTCAATTGAATCAATAAACTGTCCATACCTTGTATAGTAACTATGTTTTAAGATATAAAAAGATGTTGCTTAACTTCTCCTGTTCTGGGGCAGCGGGTATAAATGAGAGGCTAAAAATATGTTTACAGTATAACAGTTTCTTTGGAACAGTAATTGAATCGAAACCGCGTGTGAATTTATCACAAGCGGCAGCGGCTGGATAGGATTAAAGAATTGACGGTGATGGGCCGCAGGCGGACACGCGATTTACGCAAGTCTATCAAGCGATAGTATGCATTGTATTCATATAATTATATACATAATGTTGTCTTAGGTTTTCGCGATTGTTACACATAGTAATTAAATAACTTTAAACGGTTTAAATCGCGTATATTTGTCACTATTTTTATCCCGACGTTTCAAACAATCTTGGTCTTGGACTGGTCAAGGGGTGACCAGTCACCCCGTGACCAAGATCACTGCAAAGTGTATAAGTAAAAATTATATACATAGTCAAAAATGGTTTGACTTCCGGCCGCTGTCACTTCGGTGGGAATCGAGCCTTATTTTCCAAACAACAAAATTATAATTATTACTATTTAAAATAGGTAAAGCGTTGAAGATGTCGAAGAGAATGTCGTAGACTTTTTATGATATTATATTAATTTTGTTTTGTTTGAAGGGTATGGATGCCGTGAATTACAGGCACAATAACTTTATATCACTTGTGTCGGGCGCAATGCAGTTTATCACTTGTTTCGAAATGCATCTGTTTAATCTGTGTCATTTAAGTTTGGATTTAGACCTATAAATGAAATAAAATATGTTATTGTTCGCTGGACACTTCACTTTATGAGATACAGGACATTGTTGGACTTGACGTTATTGTATAATGTATATTTACCATACAGACATTCTTTAGGAAACTAGAAATTATCAGCCTGAAAGGAGATCACCTTACTGGTAATGTTGAAACCTTTGACTTGAAACTTTTGATTTTCCGTGGATATTCTGAACTTCCGATTCCGTACTTCTAAAGTTATTAAAAAAAATATTTTGAAATACTTAAGGACGTATGCTATTTTAGGTACTTACCCAGGAAGGTAAAATCGACCCCCAGGAGTTGGACTTCCTACTCAAGTATGCTGTTGCGCCGGAAGTGTCGCCGTACACGTGGCTTTCAAACAACTCTTTTGGCGGCATCGTAGCTCTCTCCAAGATGGACGCTTTCGACAGCTTGGACAAAGATATTGAAGGTGCTTCTAAAAGGTACGATACTATCACATCTAAAGTTATACAGTATTTTTCTTCTCTCTCTAGCTCCTCTTATAGCATTTATTAGAGATTTTGAAATAACTACCACATTGAAAAACCAGGCCTTAGTTCAAACCAAATAAACGCTCGTAGCTAAGTTTGCTTAGCCGTTTTTAACTGTAGCTGATCGGTTAAAAATGGCTAAGCAAACTTAGCTACGTTAAGGATCGTCCGCCGCGGTCATGGCTTGGATGATGGTGACCGCTAGAGACACTACTACTCAGCGCTTCTGTGCTTCGTAGGGCATGTTTAGCCGTCGGTACCGGTTGTTGTTTTAGGATGGCAGTCGTTAAAGCATGAAGGTAGAGCATTTTGCGAAAGTCCTCCTGGCGACAGATTTTCTACTTGAGGGTGGCAGCTAGACAGGGTGGTCTGTCGTCAAGCTCTTAACGGTGTGTTCCGGCAGCTATCTATGAGAGCCAGTAATTCTAGGCTAGCCTGAATACATCTTCGATCAAATCATCACCTACCATTAGGTGAGATAGTGGTAAAAGGCTAGCTTATCATATATATATATACTAGCTTTCCGGCGCGGCTCCGCCCGCGCGTATGTCTGTTATCGCGCGAAAACATTAACCTGTTTTTGCGCAGTCGGATAAAAACTATCCTATGTTTTTTCCCGGGTCTCAAACTATCTCCATACCAAATTTCATTCAAATCGGTCCAGTAGTTTTGGCGTGAAAGCGTAACAGACAGACAGACAGACAGACAGAGTTACTTTCGCATTTATAATATTAGTACTGATAATGTCTAGCTATAAAATAAATAAAATATAAAGTTGTGTTGTGAAAGGATGTAAGTAACACACAAGTTTAGAAAACGAGCCTCACTTCGCTGCTTGCAAAATTCTGTCTTAAAAACTTTTTTCTGGTTGGTTCAGGTCTGAGAAATTACTGGTGGAGTGTTGGGGATTCTCCACCAGCTTGCACGGCCCCACACGTCTAGGGGGTGACTTTGGTGAGCAAGGTTGCCCCTCCATAGGACGGAGGCCCGGTTAAGTTCGGGCCTACCGCTGGGGCAAGATGGTGACTGCTAACGCGACCCTGTCTTGCCCCACCTCGGCGGAGGACTGCTCACGGGGGGGTTTTAGTGGGTTCAAGTCCCACACATCCCCTTCCACCACCCCCTTGGTGGAAGGGTAGTGCGAAGGCATTTCCCCTCCAAAAAAAAAAAAAAAAAGGTCTGAGAAATTAGAATACTTACACTATCCAGTGTCACACTGCTTAGAAATAATTGGCAACGCAGTCGTGTTTTTAACTTTTAAATATTTATGTGATTTATTAGCTTTTGGTCCGCTCGAAACTGTATTAACCAGATTTAATATCACATGGTTAAACAAAGCCCTCCTCTATTAGGGGGATATGTCATTATTCCCACGCTTGGCAGGCGTCATTGGGATGGCAGTGAATATAGAGATAACACATTAACATATAAATGTTTATTCATTTGTTATCAGGTGGCAGAAGTACACCGACGGCGAAGCTCCCGAGAGAGATAAGCTACCGGGAGAGTGGAAGAATAAGAGTGCACTCCAGCGGCTGTGCATTATGCGTGCGCTGCGGCCCGATAGAATGTCTTATGCTTCCGGGTGTGTATTATAGTCCTTACATTTATCGAGTTGTTCCACCATAATAACTTAATCACCCCTTAGTGGCTGGTTAAATTATTATGGCGGAATCTTTATGGGAATCCTGAGAATACAAATAACAACTCCAATACATCTGTTACGCATTTAGATAGTTACTATCAATCTATGTATAAACGCGTATGGGGTGAGGCTATAGTGTGGCTTTGGAAACAGTTGAAGTCCACTTAATCTCAGTCTCTAAGGCTATATAAATTCGTTTGCTCGCTGTGTGCCTAAATTGCGTTGTGTTAAATGTAATTTCTAATAAACGTTTGCATTAAGTAGCTATTTTATACGTGTTCCAGCAGTAGTCCTTGAGAGCTAGTAATTCTAGGTCTAGTCCGTTTTCCCTCAGCGAACACATCATCACTTACCAACAGGTGACATAGTGTTCAAAAGCTAGCCTATAGCTATTAAAAAAAACGCTATTTGTATATTTTTTACATAGTGCATTTCGCGATATGACTATTTCGTTATTAGTATATTTCTTATATCACCCACGTCGCGATATTCATTCAAGTTTCTGATTTTATTATGCGCTTGAAACCGCGGAATCCAGCTAGTAACCAATAAATTCGTATCGCGCTCTTGAACTAAGCCTCAATGGACCTAAGTCTCAGCAGGTCTTAACTCATTAGACACTTTTAATCCCGATTTGTTGAGTAGCTTCCGAAGGATATAATTTCCAAGGACGATAATTTTCAGCAAATGCATCTATTACATTATATATATATATATATACATATATATATACAACTAAGTATAAATTATTATCATCTGTGTTTCGGAGAACTAGCATATCTTCTACAACATATCAGCATACAGTGTCCACTCATTAGATCTCTACATAAAATGACAGTAACATCTGCCACCAGAATGTAAATGCGAACTCTCATATAAAATTAATCACATTATTGGTTGAACATTAATATTCAATCAATAATGTGCCTCATATAGGAACCTAAACAATAATGTATACCTAATGCTCGTGTAGTAGAAAGTCATGTACTGCAATACTAGTATACCTACACATAAACACATAATATACACTTCTAGTCTAATAATTAACTTCAGCTAGGTTAATACCTGATTTAAGTAATAACATTATAAATCTTACAATCAACATAAACCCCGTCACATTTGATAGTGCGTTTTGCGAAGAGAATCTGGGCACGAAATACGTTGAAGCTCGAACTCCGCCCCTCCACAAGTCGTACGAAGAGAGTAACTCCACTACACCGATGTTCTTTATACTCTCGCCTGGAGTCGATCCTCTAAAGGTAATTCTGCGTCATAGATTTGCTAATAGACCTTTGTGATTTTTCTGTAAAAATATAGTAGTTTCTATAAATTAAAACCATGTTGATACATACGGCGTGTGATATACTATTCACAAATATTTGGCTGCCACCCGTTGCTGCTGTTTTCTAATTGGTAGAAATTCTGCAGTTCTAATATAATTGGTCACGAAACCAGCAGATCAATTATGTAATTTGTTACAAATAAAATCTGAGTGAAATCATAGAAAACCGACCGTTATAAACCGATGGACTTCAATAAATAACAGCTCTAGTTAACAAATGTGAAGATGTAATTGCAAAACCGTTTTTTTGTGTGTAACAAATTTCGTAATAAGACCTCTGATTACAATTTTTACATTGTATTGAATATACCTATATACTACATTATATGTACCTACAATCAATGTAATAGTAGTTTATGCAACGGTCATATAATAGGGGTTATTTGTTTTAATACATAATATGCCTTTGAATACGCTATTTTATCTTCACTCATACAGTTGAAATAAAACAAGAGTGGAAAATGAGTTATTTATTTGCTATATTTTTTCAAATTATGAATGTTGCAATTATGAAATTGAATATTAATTATGGAGCTGGCAGAGGCATTATGGTTACCCAGAGTTTGGGGCTGGAATATTTATGTTTACTCCTTTTGCCTTATTTTCTATTGTATTCATGATTGTGTTTCATACTTGTATCTTACTTTTTACGGATTCATCAATGTATGATTCCGCCACTGCCGCGCCGTAGACTTCCATCTACCGTCTCTTGAGCGCTCTGATAACTCCACCAGTATTCATCCACTATAGTAATGTGGCCGATGTTCTTCGGAGACAGTGTCCATTATATGAGTACGGGTTAGGAAAGTTTAGGTAATTAGCAACAATTTTTCCTAAATTACCAAATTTATTTAAGCCGATTTTCCGTTTACTACATTTGCCAGCTTCGTAATTAAGGAAATAACTGGGTGTTGAACAATAATTTGGACGTAGTTCCACGTATTTCTTACATATTTTAAAATATGTTCCCGTAATAGTGAAGGAGCGATTGACTTTGGTTTTGGTGTTGTAAATTTTCAATAAAATAGATGTCTCAAATATTTCCACATCCTGAATTTGTATAGTAAGTAGATAAATCTTGTCGTCTACATGAATAAAATACTGCAACCTGCAACGATTAATGAGTTATTAATTACTGTTATATTATACAATACAATCAAAATACAACATAATATAGCAAGGTTAACAAACTTTTTAGTATGATTAAATAGTTATGCACGTTTCACACAGTATTTACCTTTGTATAAAGATATAGCTTACCAGGTGCTTGATTTAAGAAGTTATTTCATTGAGCTGGTGAAAATATGTTAGACTTTTTCGCTTTGTATAACCATCAGATTTGCGTTTCAAGAATGCAATGAGTGTTGAATATTTAGTCACCTCAAAACGTTGTGATAGATGCTTAACGTAGACTTGATCGTCGAGTATTTTGACAATAGGAAAGATATACTTTATACTTTTCCGCTAAGTTTTGGAAATATGCAAGCAGAATGTTTTCTGAAAATGACATTGCTTTCTTATCCGTTTTCCATGCCAGGAATTCTTGGTAAGTTTTTTCATATATAGTCTAGATTTTTCTGGAAGTAGGTTGTGAGTTAATGCTGTTGCCGTATCAAGAATGTCGGGTGGTGTAAAATTTTCATCATCACTGCTACTATTTTAAGTTTATCCATATTTTTTTTATTCCAAACTCACAGCCACAGAAAAAATATGTGGTAAGGCGGGAAATTTAGAATCTCATTGTGCAGCGCGCGTATCCATAGACAATGACACTATTTTTCTATACATTAAGTCTATGAGCCCATATGCGGCAATAACTGAAAAAGTAATAGTGTGTTATAAAAATTAATAAGTTATTATATGATGCAGTTGTTTGAAAATCGAAAGAAAATGTTGCATTGTAACGGTTTTTTAAATTTAACTTTGCTCGAAAAAAAGTAGGTCCTTATTTATACAATCATTTTGAATTCATATTTTGAATATTACGTTGTGAGTGTAGATAAATACATCTTCGATGCGATATAACTTTTTACTTTGAATAGTAATCATTCAGCAGACCTATGTAAATACCTATTAATCTAAGAATTTAATATTACTTAGAGTCGTATACCTCAATCCATTCAAGAATGTTTACTGTTCAGATAAGTTTTCATTACTTTATCCATTTTATTCGTAGGAACACAATCAAATTTAAGTAACGCGCTGAAGACGACATATGAAGTTCACTGGTTCGAGAAAGATTTTCTAAGAGAAAGATTTAATAAGGATGATGAGGTCTTGAGGATGCTTCGCGTAGAGGAGAAATGCCTCGAAAGTTCTTTCGGTTTGACTGCGTGGCGTTTGTGACGTCACGTCGGCTTATCAAGAAAATTAGGCGGAATTGTCACTAGTTACATTTTTTAACCGTAATACTAAAATATTACTTTAATGTTTTCTTAAAATATTTTTTATTACTAAATGTGGACCTCCTCAAAGTAACGCCTGAATCTATTTAATAAATTAAGTAATTACAAGACACACTGCCTGAAATGTATTTGATAAAAAACCTACTCTTAATTTAGTTTTTCTTGAATATCTAAAATATACCAAATTAGAGTTCATCTTCATATATCCATTTCTCTTACAGTATTCATATTGTAGATACCATATACTTGAACCATTGTACATTCATACATACGTACATACATACATACGTACATACATATATAGTAAATCATTTGTAGGATTTTGTACATAAATACATTACACCATTTATTAATGTTATCTCAGTGTACTGGAAACATCCATAAATTATATCTTATTACAGGATTTAGAAAAGCTCGGCCGCAAAATAGGCTTTTCAACTGATAAAAAGAACTTCCACATAGTGTCTCTCGGGCAAGGTCAGGAGGTGGTGGCCGAAGAAGCCATGGACGTGGCTTCCGCTCACGGCCACTGGGTCATATTGCAGAACATCCACTTGGTTGCCAAGTGGCTGTCCACCTTGGAGAAGAAAATGGAGGAGAGTTTCGAAAATCCATTACCAGAATACAGGTACATAAATTGCAGGAGCATAAGTCAAATATATGTATATTGTTTTCATAACTCTTATTTCAATAATTTTATTTGAATATCTTACCATTATCTAATTTATATTGTAAATTGTCTTGCCTAGTGTAGCTGTTGATGTTATAAAGCAAATTATTCATTTTGACAAAAAAGCAATTGACTGTGTTGACGTGGTATTGCGAGATTATAAAAATTAATGTTTCTATAGATTATATCTGAGTGCAGAACCTGCAGCAGATGCGGCGTACCACATCATACCTCAAGGAATTTTGGAGTCTGCAATCAAGATAACTAACGAACCTCCTATTGGAATGTGGGCTAATTTGCATAAGGTACGTGATATAGTTTCTTATAAGTTGCTAGAAGTTATGCAATTGAAGTATACTTTTGAGGTTAGTTTCTCGATGACTTTTATGTACTTGCAGTGTAAAGTTATTTCCAGCGCTTTTCTCTTTGTAAGAATGTATAACTGTATCAGCCGGATCGTCTACTGCTGAACACAGAACACAGCCTCCTCCATTGCTCACATAGTTATGTATTGTCGATTCTAAATATGGCAAATTATTAACATTAGTATTGTATTATATGATCAGCATTGGCGCATGCTATGCGAAAATATAGGATTTCTTAGGTTTTTTTTATAGCTGATGGTAAGTGACGATGTCGTCGAAGATTTTGTTCAGGATAACCTAGAACTACTGGCTCTCAAGGACCGCTGCCGGAACACACCGTTAGGTGCTTGACGACATATTTTCTACTTGATTATAAAATCTATAATAGATTCAGCCAACTATATTCAAACACTTCTGTAAAATATTTAAATATATAAATTATAACTATGTCTGCCTTGTGGGTAATATCGAAAGTGTCGCTTTGGGATCTTAAGGTTCTGGGTACGATCCTCAGGTTAGCAGCTACAGCAATCCGGAGTCTGGAACTACCCTTCGTAGATGGCTACAAACTCACCTCTTATTGCATGGGACTAAAAATGTGTGAGAAGCATGTATGCTTTGACACTACACAATTTTTTTAGGCAATGCCAACTCTAAGCTTTTTTAATATCTATTTTCAGTCATTGGACTGCTTCAGCCAGGAAACTTTAGAAATGTGCAGCAAGGAAGCTGAATTCAAATCGATTCTCTTTGCTCTGTGTTACTTCCACGCCGTAGTTGCTGAAAGGCGTAAATTTGGCCCGCAAGGTTGGAACAGGTAAGGCAAACTAATGCTTCAGAGATTATTAATATACTTTTGTTTATTCAATATCCGCTAAATAAAATAAAATATATAATTGATAAACAGCGTTGGGTCCTAAAAGATATAAACAATTTAGTTTAAAACTGTAACTTCACTTTCTTAATAAGAAATGACATGCCAATATAAAATACACCAGAAAACGTTATGTAAAATCACATCGTGCTTGGCTCATTTAAATATGCCTCGCATTTTTGAACTGTTTAAATATATTATTCCCTATCTGAATGTATAATTTTCCGGGTTCGGTGATAATAAAGATGAAAAAGAAAATTAACTACATTAGTAGATTGTACAACGAGACCATAAAACAAGTCATTTAAATCGATACATTTACGTATTTATATCGAGAAATTGGTATTTAACTCGAAGCTAGTAGGGGAGAATTGGGGGTTCTGCATCTGCATCGCTCTCGCTTCGCTCGAGCTCGCGATGCATGACCCCCAATTCTCTCCGTTATATAGATCACAACTGGCATTCTTCTTGATATCAATGGGCTAAGTTCGGATCGAGCTGTTTGCACAATCGTCCATCCTTATTGTAACTTTACAAGATTTAAGGATTCTAAGAGTGCTTATGCATTAGGCACCCCTAGTTATTTTTAATCCGAACGGTTATTTTTTAAAATTAAATAGGATAGGATTTTATTAAAAAGATAGGTAATTTTAAAAACATTTATTTTCTACATTCCATTTCTGAAGACAAATTACATTTCTTAGAGCACAGTATGAAGTATGATATACACAACAATAAACATCGGAACATGAAATATACTTTCTATACAAACTTAGTAAACTAGGGCAACCATAATCCTCTAGATCGAAAATACACTTACTAATTCCGTCATACATTATATTATCTTGTTCTAATATTTTCCTTAGCCATCTAACTTTTTCTGAACCTTTGACATATATTTTACAGTTCCTTAAAATTTCTGCAATATAAATCTTATGATAATTATACGGTATAAGTCCTTCTTTCCAATAAATGTGTCTATTTCTTTCAATCCAGCATACTTGTCTTTTTTCTGTTTTTGTTAAGTCATAAAACGGGAAGGGTGGCTTAAATACAAGATTTATTATTTGTTTATCAAATTGTAGTGCTATTTCTTTTACAATGAATTCATTAGAATCAGTTTTGAAACCTTGTACGTCTACAATTGCATTCATGTTAGTTTACGTACAATATTACTTAGTGGTTTGTATTCAACAAGCCGGTCGTTCACAATAAGGCAATAGGCTGCTGTATTATTTGGAATTTCTTGGGCACTTTCAATTTCTAAACGTACATCCACTGGTCCTGATTTTAAATTTTCATTTTGTCGTGAACAGTCTATTATAAACAAAGGAGCTTTCTCTTTAAATTCGTTAATGTTTAACAACGGATCAGCTGGGAGGTTGTAATAAGACTGACGGAATTTG
The DNA here is from genome assembly GCA_963854805.1 of Plagodis dolabraria. Lineage (NCBI taxonomy): Eukaryota > Metazoa > Arthropoda > Insecta > Lepidoptera > Geometridae > Plagodis > Plagodis dolabraria. Next base: position 11,715,435 of record OY978459.1, on the reverse strand, counting down.
GCATATAATTCGTATAATATATTATACTTATTTTCATCGAACTTTATGTTTAGTGAATCATAAGGATAATATTGGGAATTTAAAAATAATGTAACGTTAGTCAAATTACAGTGATCAAATGTAGAACTATCTTTAGTTTTGTTATTTTTTCTATTAGTTTGTAAACCAAATATAACATATCGAGGCTTTTCTAATTGAGAAGCCGTTTTTACAGACCATGAATGCTTTGTGGTTCTTGGCAACAAAGGATATTCATATAAGTCCCAATTTCTAAAAGCCATTTGTATAGGTTTATCTTTTTCTAGAAATTTAAGTAATGAAAGCCTTTCTCGGTCAGAAACTTTCACATGTGGTACGCGCCATTGAACTCTCAGTATATCTATTTCAATACTGTCATCTTTATCAATAATAACACTGTTATAGTTAGTGCTGCTTCTATTAAGTACCAGTTCATGTTTGCAGTTTAAAATTATTCTATTATAATCTTCAGCAAACCCTAACATTTTATTAAGTGGTATAACAACACTAAAGAAATCATCTTTGGAATTTTGACCATTTATATTCCAACCCCATACAGCAGCAACTTTGCTCTCACCGTAATTCATAGAAATATATGATTTTATAGTAGAAGAAATTCCAGAGTTCCTGATACGATCTATTTCTACGCCATTTATTTCATATCGAATGTCTTGAAACAGATATGATATTGGATTATTAGTAAAATTGACAGGTTTTTTAGTAGGATGGCCTGCAGCATCTTTTCCAGTTACCGTAGCACGTCCTTCGATGTAAATAGAGCTGGCAGATGGTAGTACATATATGTCTTGTTGTTGGATAGATATGCGTATTTCATCATTGGCTTTAAAACTGTTATTGTATGGATTATATGTATGTATTTCGTAACTCTCAATAGAGTTGTCGAAATGTGGTGAATTATCAATATCGAGAATATTCATATTTTGAAACCCAGAGCTCGTAAAAAATCTTTATTCTTTTTTGTTATTTTTTTTACTTTGGGATTTCTGATACGTCTATGCCTTTTGAAAGCATAGCTGATAATACCGTTTTTTAATTTTGGTTTTGGTGATATAATATTATATTTTTTTGTGTTTTGACCAAATACAATCATTTCTGCTTGCGTAGATGAAGGCTCATCTGAATTTCTTCTGCACCGAAATCAATGAGATTGCCTTCTTGATCAACAACTTTTACTGTAATTGATGATATGTTGTTGTCTTTTACGGGAAAATATATAATATTTTTAGGTTTTTCAATAAACCGAAAGCTTGGAGGAACGTTTGGTACAAATTCATAAATAATGTGGGAAGATAAACCATTAATGTACGAGCCGTGTATTAAATCACATTCGATCCTTATGACTGTTGTTGGAAGAATGTTCACTGGATTCTCTGATACATGCCATTTATTAGCTTCTAGTATTTCTTTTCGAAAACCTAACATGTTTCCCATACTATTTATTACTTGGAAATTAACAGGTTTTGTGCAAAAAAGAGAACATTTTGCAGTATTTGAATTGGATTCAATATTGAGTTCACAGTCATCCAATTTGCTATTTAAATAGTCGGCAATGTCTTGTAAATCATAATTTCCATTTGGAATTTTTAATCTTTTATTTTTTTCACCGTAACTAAATATATTGTTAACATCTGATATATTTGGTATAACATTGAAAACAGAGAAATATAATAATCCGCACTCATAGCTATGATTTAAAGATAGAGGTGGATGAAAAGTGGTTTCTAATATAGATTTCTTTCCAGAAAAACTTAATGAGATAGACATAGTCGTAGACTGTTCTACAATTTATACTAAACTGGAGAAAACATAAAACACATCCACTATTTATTTGTTTGTATTACACCAAAACTGTTCTAAAAATTTAAGGCATAAATGACCGCAGTTATACGTATTATTTTTTTGATGATTATTATAGTTATATAGAATGTTTCCCTTCATCATATATTTTATAAATTCCTTAGGCGGCCTCAAGTTCCCATAGCTATCAAAATATTCAATGTAATCGTCAATTTTCACATAGGCTACCCAATGAGTTCCAGGATTTATTGAGCTATCTAAATTGACGACACCACACTCAATAGGATATGGTCTTTTAGGTAAATTATCTCTCATAAAAACACCTCTAAAGTAAGGAATATTATTACAATATTTCAATAAATCTATATTTGTAAGAGCCCGACTAGGCAACCGTTGATTTAGTTTTTTTTTTTTTAGATAAGTATAATCCAAAACCTTTTTTATATGGTTTAATGCATAGCCCTTTGCCTATAGTTAAACCTTCCAATTTATCATGATGTCTCTTTAACTCCGAAAGACGTTTTTTTGCAGCTTTGTATTCGTTGTACGTTTTAAGGATTCCGGATACTCCACCAGCCAGACTTCCAGCAGCTGATAATCCCGCAAAAATAGGTATTAAAGGAAGAACACCTCCTGATTTTGGTAAAGGAATAATTCGTGGTAGTTTAATAGGTAAATCTTTCGTTAAATCTTTTGCTGCAGCAAATGCCAGTTCTATTGCCATTTTTTTACATTTTGGTTTCATTTTACGAATCTGCTTTTTAGTGTGAGATACAATGCTTTTAAAATTCTTTTTCATTCCAGAACCAGAAGCAACTTTGGCCAACATTGCTTTATTAACCAATGAAGCTGCTATTTTTTCTCCGGGACTAGCATTAGCAGAAGTAGTCCGTGTCTTCGCCATTTTTAGTAAAATTATATCTGCCTTACGCCGTTTATGTAAATTAGATGAATTATTGTAGGCTATATCGTGTTGTTTGCAATATTCGTCCAGCTGATTGATGCCTTTATCCCCACGAGCCAGTCTTTCTTTTAAGCGAGTTCCTGGTCCACAGAAATTATATCCTGGTAGATGAAGTTCAAATGGCAATTTGTTGATTAATCTATTCAGAAGACTATCTTCCGTCATAACCAGATGGAGACTGAATTACAATTATGTATAATCAATCTTTATAAAACATTCGTTTTGTTAATCCAACTGTTTTCACTGGAAGGGAACCCGAGCCATTTAACGTAACACCTTTTAGCTTTTTTTTTCAAAACTTTTTCGACAAGATAAACATCAGGGTGCTGAGTTTTTTGTAGTTCTTGTATATAAAATGCACCTAGTATTGGACGATGCCTCATGTCCGCTAATAAATAAGTTATTGGGTCAGTGTTTTGCACTTTGATGATTTTGAAAATTTCTGTTGACCAATTCGGCGTATACCCTTTTTCAAATGTGCCTTTATATTTACTTATGCGCACATAATCATTGGCATTCAATTTCTTTCTATATTTTTCTTTAGGGATAGAGGTAAGATTCTTTTTGAACCTCTCCAGTAATATATCTTTATTTTTTTGTTTTACTTGTGCTGGAGACATACCAATTGTTCTATGAATGGTATTGTTGTATATGTCAATCACTTTATTAAGAACTTCGTCATACCATATATAGTTTCCTCTGAAACTGAATTCTTTGTAGAGCTTATTTTTCAATGTTCGGATTAATCTTTCTACAATAGATGCTTTTTTAGTAGAGTAAGTGGAGTAGTGATTTATTTTATAACTATCCACAATTTTTTTGAATTTGTCATTATAGAACTCATTGCCTCTGTCCGTTTGTAGGTGTTTAGGCACTCGTCCTTTATGTAATAAAGATTGAAAAGCTCGAGTGACAACTTCTTTTTTTTTACTTTTCAGTGGATATGCCCATGCGTACTTTGAAAAAGTATCGATAACGGCTAAAATAAAATTATGACCACCGTTAAATTTAGAAACAGCTTGCATATCTATTAAATCAGCTTGCCAAAGGTCATCAATATCTTTCATCACAACATGTCTTCGAGGAAAATTTACCCTTGCATATTTATGAATCTCATTTACCACACTTTTTTTGCTCATGTTTATTATAATGTTTAAATATTACTTCTAATTTATTAACTCGATTATTTAATTCAATAAGCAAGTTTGTGTTAGATGAAATTTTATTCAAAATATTAATGAGAGATTTATCAACATATTCTTTGGTTGCGCTGTCATTCAGATCAATTGGATGTTCCAAATTTTTAAGGATCTTATTTTGGGCGTTTAAATTTCCATCACTAGATTGTTTTATAGAACATTCGCTTTGGATTATATAATCTTTTTTCTGTTTTTTATATAGGTGATGGCCGAATTTGTTGACATTCATGTTTGAATGATTCTTAAAGACTAAACAAATATTCGCAACGCTTAGTCATTTTATTCTTTAATTATACCAGCTTCTTTTAACTCTTCTATGATTGAAATAATTTCATTGTCATGATTACTGTTACCAGCATCTCTAGATGCCACCAAAAGCATAAGTCTTTCAATTAATTCATTAGGATCGTCCCAATAAATAAAATCTGTATTTGATTTATAGGTTTTTTTAAAACTTGGGGATTTAACTCCAGTTCCACGCTTGATAGCTTTGTTTTCCACTTCATCTCGATCAAAAAATAAGGGTTTTATAATTTGGCAGTACTTCATGCTTTTGTCTCCTCTTATTTGGCCTAAACGATTAAAATCTCTTTTGTGAGCATTAGTATTGTGTAACATATCTTTATAAACTATTTTATCTCTCTCTGTTACCAAATTTAAATCCGGCTTTTTTTTAAATAAAAGTTCCTTAATACCAGGTGTCATTTCGTAGTTTATATTTCCAAGGGTCATTAAAGAAATTTCATTGTCGCTAGAAGTTTTACCAAAAACCTTAAAAGAGATTGGTATGTTTCCCATGAATAATTGCTTGTTTTCATCCCGTACTCCAAATGGTACATTTAATGTATTATTTTCATCAAGCAAATTTTGTTTTTCTAATATTGATAGAAGGGGAGTGTCTAAATTGGTTACTTTTTTTTCATTTTTAAATGGCGTTGAATGTATTTGTTTTTCTGATTCACTATCGGTTAATGTATTTTCACTTTTAGCAGAGTTATAGCTTTGAAATTTGTCGTCGGGTGAACCGTTGGAATAATTACACAGTGATGAATCATTTGTATCAAAAGTGCATTTAATATCACTTTTATATGAATTAGATTCAGCCATTTTATTAAGAGGATCAGTGAGAGGTTTAAATATTTTATTTAAATTTAAGTTTGTGTTGTCTTCTTCATCCTTTATTTGTTTTATTTTGTTTTTAATTGTTTTAACTGAGGCGAGTATTTGGTGTTTCCATTTTTTTTCCATGTTTTATAACGATGTTACCACATCCATTAAATTATAAGAAATGATGACTTTAGTAGTTATGACTTGTATTTAAATGAAATCAATCGAACTTAATAAATGTATCAAATCCACTTCTGTATCTACCATTATTTAATTCACTATATTTATCTATAATTAAGAATGAGTGCGGATAAGTCCATGTTTTTAAACATATGTTTTTAAATTTGGACCAATCAATGTCTGAATTAACATGTTCATTATAAATATGTTTTAAATTTATATCATCCTGTTTAAAAATTATTAAAAAGTTTGCATTATCTCGTATTAATTGTTTTGGTATTTTCGAATAAGTTTGGGACAAGTAAAAGCAATCTATATTTTTATGCCGTCCCATTGAAAAATAGTTACGTATATTTGTCTGATTCTCGCATGCCACATCGTCAAAAATAAAAACAGAATTTGGTAAAGCAATATCCGGGTCAATAACGTCTTTGTTATCATTAAATATGTTAAATTTTATATCTGGAATTTGATTCAAGATTTCATTTAAAAAGCAGTATTTTGGTTGAAATGTGGTTTTTGAATACAGATAAACATTCTTAAATTTTAAGCCGTTTTTATGTAATAATAAGCCTATCATTACATTGGTCTTTCCACAATTAGATGGACCGCAAATTAGACAGCGAATCGTATTGGGAAGTAATACGCTATGTCTGTTAATTCCGGAATGTGATTTTACTTCTATGTTGTTAATTTCTAAAGTTGTGGGTTGCTTTATCAACCTCATAATGATATCTGACAATACTGTATAGGGTATTTATATTAAATAGATAAATCATTACAATGTCCATTTCTATTGATCGAATGTTAGCGGTTCTAATGTTTGCTTTCCAAGAAATTTAGCTTTTAAAAACAACCTTTGTCCACGTGATCTATTACCAAAAAAGGTAAGTACCTAGTTATATTTTAGTTATTATTTTTGTAATACTTATTAATTCATTGTTGCACCAGCTCCACTGTATAGCAGACAAATTTGCATTGCACTGTTGGTTTACATATATCCTGATTTTGGTAAGTGTTTATTTTAACTTTTTACTAATAATATCAGTTAAAACTAATTGGTAGTTCATATGAAGGTTAATTTAATAAGTATTATTTTATTTTGTTACAGAAACAATGACAAGCATAGTTTTTGCTGACGCTGATCCTTTCTATCTACAAGAGGCTCAAGACATGAATTTAATCTGGAACAGTCATGAACACGATAGAGATATTGTTCGAGAAAATAAAGAAACCAATACAAAAAATAAATCATTCAAAACAATTCATAAGAAAGGAAAGTTAAGTTTTAAGAAAAAAATATCACCAGATTCATCATTCGTTGTCAGAAAAATACCAGGAAAAGGACATCACTTAATAAAAATTGAAATCAGTGAAATTAACACCCTAGCAAGTGATGATTGTTGTGTAAGTGTGCAGTATGTAGTTGAGGATAAATATGATAACATTTTAGACGCAACGCAAGATTTAATAAGTAAGATGACAAAAAAGTTATGTGTCCCAGAACCTTTATAAATCTATCTAATTGTATTTATTGATATTTTATTTTATTGTAATATTATTGAATATATAACCTAATAAACATAGTTACGAGTCACGTACTTGTTTTATTTATCTTGCTTACGCAGGGTTTACCTACACATTATTTCGGTGACCGATGTAAATCTGGATTCGGTCGAACACTAACAATAATCTTATAAAATCAGACAGGAATTAGGATAGGTTAAGAAAAATGCAAGGAATGATATTTTATGCGATTTCAATTTATTTCATATATATTTCACATATATTATATATAGCAAATTATAACTTTTACCAGTAAATCAAGACTTACAGACTATATAACTTTACAAATGTATTACTTATAAATATATATATAGTTATTATGTTAGGAATTATAGTAAACATTTACCAAAATAAAACGGTTTTCAGTTGACAAGATATATAATTTTGTCATTATTTACAGTTCAATGTTGCTTTTAAATGTCACTTTTATTATTATGATATATTTCTAATATAATACAATATTATTATAATATATTGCTGTAATGTCCCCAAGGTACAGTTTTTACTATATCTTTCGTGATCTGTCTCTTATCATCTGATTTATTTAAAATCAATTTATTCAACCTCTGAGTAAATATTTTATGATTAATTGATTTAATAATGTACATACTATCTCTAAAATCAATATTCCTAAACAAACATCGTTTATATTTTGCCATGTCAAGTTTCCTCGTTACACATTTTTTTGTGCCTTTGGCTTTCTTAAGTGAAGATGTTTCAGTATTTATGCAATAAAGTTTTGCGCGAAGTCCTGTGAATTCTGTAATTAACTCACCAGCCATTTCATCTTTAAAATATCCAGGTTGTTTAATATTAACATGAGGTATACCATATACATTATCTTCTTTAAAATTACTAGTGTCAAAGTATTGTAGGTTAAGTTTCATATCCTTGTAGAAATCATCAGTCCTTATCAAATATAAAAGACTATCAGTATCTGTGTAGCAAAGGCATATATTTTCTCCATACATTTTTTTCATAATCGCGTAATGGAATCTATATAAATGTCTCTTCGCGAGTTCTAGAACAGTAAAGCCAATATATATTGGTCGGTCTAGATTGATTTGTGTTGGCTGCATTTGAATAGCTACCAAATTTTCTGTAAAAATCGAGAGATTCATAAAATTTGGCGCACTTATATATTTTTCAGCGCCGCAAATTTTATTAGTTCTGTTAGAACAATCTTTCCATACATTAACTAGTTTTACATCAACTTGATTTCTTTTGTTTTCTATCGTTTTACCAAATATAGAGTTATTCTGTTTTTTAAAAAAATCCCTTTCAAATTCGGAAGTTGCATTTTGTCGCAACAATGTGTTTAATTCAATGTAAGGTTTTAGAAATTGTTTCTGATCGAAAGCCAATACTCTGTGTATTTTTAATAGTACAAGTCCGTTTCTCAAACATTCTTTTAAATGAGTATAATGTATGACATATTTATATTTATTATGTAGGTTTGCTATTAGCTTTTGAGATTTTCCATTAGGCGGAATACATTTTTCTGGCGCGAATGGTAAATCAGAATGATGATCATGTATTTGTGGAGGATATTCAAGGTCCACTTCAAGTATGTATCCGCGATTGTTACTATCTGGTATCGATTCAATGTTGTTAAGGGTTTTAATTTCGTCTTCATTTAGAAAGGAAAAATTATTGGTAGGAAGACATTTCATCATCGTATATCCATAAAGATTTACACAATCGAGGTACATTAGATAAGAATTGGGCTCGTATTTATTGTAATTAGACAAATATTTATTATTTGCTTTAGCATTTCTGAGAGAACATTGTGCTAAACCTCCTCTAATGCCTTTTTCAAGCATTTGATACATTTCAACATCGGAAATTAAATCAAGCTCAACTTTTGTAAACAATAACATGGCATCCCAACTTAATGAAGGTGATGATACATAATGACAAGGATCTAAGTTGTAGTAAGTCAAGCTCATTGTTCTGAATTTTTCAAAAACGTCACATAATAATAATACATCGCATTTTAAATATAAATCGGTGTACTCCCCTAAATCTTTTATGTTAAATTCATTCCAAATAGTTTGCGCATGTTCGTAATCTTTATCTGATATATCTTCAGAAGAAAGCCTATTAAAAAAACTACTCTTGTCAGGAAGATTTGGTTCATTATAGCGTTCCATCGAATTCAAATAATCATAGCAATATACTCCTTTTTGACACAATAAATCAAACGATTTACTATCAGGATAATATTTTTTTAAATTTTTAAAGTCACTTTTCTGCAGTGTTTTTACTAACTTATCCAAGCCGCAACTAAGAAAATTGAACGAATCAATAAATTTCAACTGAGCGGCATTGTTGGAATCAATTGGTATAAACTTTGTGATTGATATGTATTTTTCCTTTGTTTTTGAAATAAGATTAATACGTCCTATGATCGCAGATAGCTCGGTAATAAATAAATGACAGTCATATCCGGAAAGATTGTGGAATATGATTGGAATAAATTTACATGTCCTAGCATTCAAATTACATCCCACGTGACTCGGACCTAAATAAGCTGAATCAAAATGATCGTGGTCTGCGCATTTTACGTCATCAGCTACAAATTCCTTTTTACACAAGTGACAGATGGTAGCATGCTTAAACGATGCCAGCTCATTTTCAGTTAGCGGCATCATTTCATGTTTAATTGATATAATTTGATATAATTCCATTACATCATTAGTTAGAGCTTCAATAAATTTTTTTACACAATTTGGGCCCCGATAAGACACAAATTTGTTTAGACTCGGTTTAGACTCACAGCATATGTAATAAGCAAAGCAAGTCGCTTGATGTATTTGCACGTTCTCAACATGTTGTGATTTGCTTTTATCCGAATATTCTTTAAGCAAACTTTCAAAATCACCATATATTACGAAAGGAATTCTACGAGTTCGTTCAACATGCGAAAATAATAACTTACTACCTGGTTGAGGCAGAATTGTTTTTACTCTAGCGCAATCGTGATTTACCAGTTTTTCTTGCGATGGAAAATAAATAAAACATTCGTCACACAAAAAAATTCTGCATTTATGTTGTGTAAGTTGTCTATGTACAAGCTTTCCGAAATCTTTTATCAAACAGAAATGGTTTTTCCCGTTTATCTCAATGAGGAGCAGGCTAATATGCGTCAACTTACGATGTTTTGTTTTGTAGAGGGGACCAGATACTATATTGTTTTTATCCAAACCGTACACATTTACCGAAATTAAAGGATTTATCTTTTCGAATATTTTAATATCATTTAAACTCAAAGGAAAAGTCATTCCTGAAGTGTTCAGAATATGTTTATAATGTGGATATGACGACACTCTATTTGGATTATTTTTTGCTGGATACATATGCGCAATTATGCTCCATAAGAAACATCGATCATCTTTGTTTTGAATGTTTAAACATGATTTGGTGTTTTGAATTTCTCGCGGCAATTTCACGTATGAGCCCGCCCGTAATGGATTGTATTGATTAATATTTAATTCTAAATGACTGATAGAATTTAGTGTCCAACCACTCCCCGACATTTCGAATTCTGAACATTTCGTTATCAGCTTTTGGACACATGTTTTATAAAACGATATCAAATCAGAGTTGTAAAAAATCTTTACAAATGGCACATTAAATGACTTAAGGGCTTTTTCATCATTTTTAGGTAAATAATATGACACAAAAAATTCCATGTTGACTTTTAATGCATTGTGTTGGATCAATGATTTTTTTATTAATTGTAAAACTGAAGTAGAGGCTTTATTCAAAAATTCCTCAGGCAGCATATTATTCGAAATAGGGTTTATTTTATAACTTACAATTCTAGATTTAAATGCACTAGCTATAATCTGCACATCTGGGAACTCAGAGTTGATCAAACAGTTTGATTTATGAATACTACTTTTATAATGCGACGAGATACGAGACACCTCAATATTACACTCTCTACAATATACCATTTTGCCTCACTTGTTCCTTAGTAGGTATACTTGATAACAAACTTGAACTGATAAAAAATATTAAAAAATATAGGTAAATATTTGAGGTATTTACTTAATATAATAGTTGCATGAATTGATATGAAGCGATTAACCTGCCTAGATGTCGGTAATAATATAAATGCATAGTTTCGTAATCTGAGATTTAATTTTACTGTTTGCAATTAGTTTTCAGTAGTATATTTCAGTATTTCAGTTTCTATATTTAAATTTTTCAATATTCCAATATTTCAATATTCCAATATTTCTCATTTATAGTTTTGCTGTAAATAAAACAATCATTAGACATAACATAATAATAACCAGTTAAAATTTTATTCATGAAAATAAAACTTACATTTGTTGATTAAAAAGTATTGTAAATGCTTTCCTATTATAAGGTATAAATAAAATAAAGATAACAGTTAAGTAAAGATAGCTAGATAAAAGTGAAATAATTGAATATTATTGCGTCAGTATGTTAGAACATATTGTTCATTGCGGTATCATGGGATACTTAAATGTATAGTTTGGTAATCCTAGTTTGCAATTTACTGTGTAGATATTATTATAATGTTTGCAATTAGTATTTCAGTTTCTATATTTCAATTTTTCAATATTTCAATTTTCAATATTTCAATATTTCAATATTTCTCATTTTTAGTTTTGCTGTAAATAAAACAATTATTAGACACAAAATAAGAATAACCATTTCAAATTTTATTCATAAAATCTAAAACTAACATTAACTAATTCAAAAGTAGTATATATGCAAGTAATTACCTATTATAAGGTAGAAATAAAAATATCAAGGTAATATAATAAAGTAAAGACAAAATGAAACAATTGCGATTGTACCAATCTGTTAAAACATACTGTTCAATGTAATTTCATGGGATACATTATTGGCTGTATAGCCTTGAATTCATTTTTCCCGGCTTCTACAAGTGTTGACAATGCGCGCCATACAGGTGTTTGGGTGTCAGTACACAATTTTAAAGTAACCAGGGCTCTTTTCCAACGTTCTTCGCTAGGCTGACATTCAGCTTCTCGGGAATTATAGACCCTTAACTCGACGTAATACTCCCCGCCACGTGTGAGATCTCGTTGTGTTGTATACCCGCTCGTTCCGCGCTGTGAAAAGAAGCTCCGCAATGTAGCCGCACGCGCTGGTTTCACCTTGCTGCTTTCTCCGATCTCCTGAAAAAAAATCAAACAAATAATAAGTGACCTTCATACGTAACAGTTTATTGATATAACTGCTGTAACAAAAGTAAGTTACATAAATGTTTACAAAAATAATCTAGCCTGCATTAAACAACGCTTATCCACCATCGTAACTAAAAAAATACCCTGCCTAAGAGGGCCATGGTGCCGTAAACAATCATCACACACACACACTGAGTATCACACCCATAAAAATAAGTAAACGAGCGAATAATATTTTTTCATTACCTGTGTAATCGAGGGCTGCGCCAGAGGTAATTCTACGTCATCCGTGTCCGAGCCAAAGAAATGGGATGTCGTCAACAGTTCTGTTGACACCGCCGCTGGCAGTTTTTTCTTTCTCGATGAAGACCCAGCGCCGCTGCTAGCCGTCCGTTTCTTTGATGCGCCTCCGTCTTTCTTCTTTTCTTGAGCCACCTTTTTTGCAGGAGGTTGTGGTGTAGGTGGAGGTGCTACAGGCTCGGACCCCGCCGGTGTTTCGTCGTCCGATACATCAATCTCATCGGCCCAGAAAGGATTTTGCGACCAGCCCGGCCTGAAAGCAATAATTTAAAATAATTATAATAGAAGATAACTTCGCAACGAGTTAACACAACATTGTTTCTGAACATTGTTTTAGCCTAGCATAGCAAAATGCTTTATAAATAAAAAATCCATGAGTTAACACAAGTTAGTTTGCCGATCAACACAGGTACCTAAGTCACATTACACTTTATACGTTTACATCCTCACACTCACAGTCCACACTTAGTTCAATGACTTGTATAGCGGGTGCCAGAAACATTCACTTCACTCATAATCTCACCTTGAACCAGAAATACAAATTTCCCTTGGGGAAGTAAATTGAGCTTCTGTCAGGAATCGAACCCGAAACTCCCGGTGTAGAAGGCAATTACTTAACAACTACGCCAGCATGGCATCTAATTTTTTTCACCGAAGTTATAAGGCAATTTGCACTCACTAATAATTCATTCATACTAACAATAAATACTTTAAGGTCACTTACTTACATAGTTAGGTTCCTTGAAGTTCCGAATATGTAAATAACTGCACTTTTTTTGGATGCTGGAGCGTCGTCGCCCACCACTGAATATCCGCTTTTAAATGTAGATGCACCAAATCAGTCCTATTTATAATCTCATTTTATAAAGATGCATTCACAAGTCGAATCTTGACTAAAACGTACAAAAATAAAAAAACAGAAAGGTTAAAGTTTTAACGATTGTATACCTTAACGATCTTGTAAACAAAGTTCATTTCATCTTGTCAACCGATAAACAAATCTGAATGAGACTTTATGCTGTCGTCAAGGGATGTAAAGCGATGACTGCTGCACATTCTCGAGCAACTGGAGACAAAAATCCTATAAGGAAGTGGCAGGTACTTATACCAATTACGAGTCTTTTAAATTACAGATCTCACTTAACTGGTAAACAACATATTTCAATTGATCACCAGTAATGAGAGAACCTCTCGAATAAAACAATGCTTTTTATGAAAATCCTTATAACTAAATCTTTTAGATATTAGTAGCGAAACAAACATCAATAAGTCGATTTGTATTTTTTGACGATACTAAAAATGTATTGCTACTTAAGTAAATATTTAAAAATCACATAATGTTCTGATCACTACTGTTACCTATTTAGTATTTTTATTAGACATTAATATGTAGGTACCTACGTTAAATTTTAACCAAAACGTATATTATAATTTTAATTATGTAAAATCATGAAACGAAGGTTGTATCTTTGAACCATAGGCCGTCATTTATTTATTTATTCATTATAATCAATCTCTTTTTTAACTTTTTTTATTTTCTATACAAGATGATTACTACAAAACATCAAAAGAACCAAAAGCCCGTAAAGTAACCTATGGATAGTGACAATGGAGTCTTATCGCTAAGAGAAATTCTTTTCAGAAATATTTGTATCGATATAATCACAGTAATATTGTTGTTTGCTAAGAAGCTATTTAATAGTATAGATAGTGAAAAGTATAGATATCTTAGAAAATACTAAAAACAAAAACTTTTAAACTCATAGCCCACACTAAATTCATAGACTTGTATCTTAGGTGCTAGAAACATTCACTTCTTCACACACACACACACAATGACACCCAGAACCAGAAGTGCATATTTTCCTTGATGAGGAGATTTATGCTACTGTCGGGAATCAAACCTAGTACCCGCAACATAGAAGACAAGAACTTACCAACTACGTCAACATGACAGTCTGACTAATCGTATCTTTGATAAAAAAATATGACGAAAAAAATATCGTTGAATCACGTACGCTAGAAAATCCAAATATAGGCTGACTTGATAGCCTAGGTACATAGGACTGCACATATCATTGACATGAGTACAAAATAATAAAATGTAATAATCATAAAAAGTCCCCACTTTATACGTACTCGTACGTACTCTAGGTAACATACCACGGCTGTATAACCCACACTTAAATCGGGATACTATATACCTATGCCTTATAAATGTGTCGGTCGCATCTGTTTCACTAGACAGACAAAGTATTATGTTCTGAACTGATCTGTCTTGAACGGTCTAAAATAAAATGAACTGCTCAGATAAACAAATGCAGACTGACCAGATAAAACGATAGCGGTTTATAAGCTAGAGGGAACCTCGCTTTTTTTAATTCAGTGCGACGAATATAGTGAGCGAACATAATACATGTTGTAAAATGCGCTAACGAGACGATTATAGAGAATAAAAACATCTGACACATGATCCGTGCGCAAACAAGTTGTCGGTTCCCTTGTAATTACAATACTACTTATTAATCGTATGTTTGATGTGGATTGGATAGCAGATAATCGAGAGAATTGGGGGTCATGCATCGCGAGCTCGAGCGTAGCGAGAGCGATGCAGATGCAGAACCCCCAATTCTCCCCTACTGAAGCTACGAGTAAAATTAATTAGGCTATTTGTTTTTTACTTCAATTGCGAGGAAATTATATATATTACCAACGATGATATTGATGGTAATACATATGACTTAAATCGAAATTCTAGTTTCTTTGTTTCCAAAAATATATCTGGGTCTTTAACAATACTCCTGATCTATGGATAATATATAACAAACCTACCCTCGAAATAAAAAAAACTGAATTAATAAAAAAAACATTATAAAAGCCCGTTTTTTAAGCATAGTAGTAAGCGCATAAAGCACTCAAAAAAGAGGCCTTTATGCACAAGAGCTTAAAAGCTGTTTTACTTCTCTTAAACAGGGCATAAACAAGAACTTTACGAATATGAGAAGTAAAAAGTATATTTGAATCATACGTATAATGTACGACTATTGTCAATCATTCCAGGAAATCTTTTACGATGATGGCCACATTTAGCGAATTATTAAGTTAATACCTGGAATAAAAAAATAATCGTTGACTACCTTTTCACTTCATCAGGGTATACCCATTCAACTTTGGTGATCTGACAATTTGCGTATACGTACTGTTCAACTACCTCGAAGCCAATCCTCGCGTGCCTTGGGAGGACCTGCGGTACCTCTTCGGGGAAATAATGTACGGAGGACATATCACCGACGACTGGGACAGGAGACTCTGCAGGACATTCTTGTTGGAATATATGGTGCCGGAACTAGTAAGTTTAAATAATTTCATTAAATTATTTTGAATTTTTAGATTCTGAATAGTGAATGGAGAATTGTGTGTGTTGCACTAGTTTTGATATTTTAATTTGTAAGTTACAATATTAAGTTTGCATTGTAATTTAGGATAAAGTTTGGAACAGTTATATTTACTTTGCTTATGATCTATTATGAAATCTTATAAAGATGCTTCTAGAGATAAGAAATAGAAGTGGTTTTTTGGTGTTTTCGTGATACTAGACCCCTTTTCATTTGTACTTCACCAAACTTATTAAATCTGGATTGATAATAAGAAAACTCAATTTTAAATAATTGTGATGGAGTAGTACCCAAGGCCGCTGCATCATTACAGCTACCTGCAAACAATTGAGCAAGTATAATAATTTAATCATACTAGCGACAACTTTTCGTGAACAGGTGGATGGGGAGGCGGTGCTAGCGCCTGGGTTCATCTCCCCGCAGAATTCCGACTACGTGGGCTACCATCAGTACATCGACGACTTCCTTCCCGACGAGACGCCCTATCTCTACGGTCTGCATCCCAACGCCGAAATCGGATACTTGACTACTGTCTCTGAGAGATTGTTCAAGGTGATATATGACAGGCACTTGATACTATAAAGGTTCTATTCTTAGCGGAGTTGCCGACTGCAAGTGCCGGGGTTGCATGCAGTGGGCACTACTCGATGCTACTGGTTTGTATGTACGAGTATTTCTATGAATTGACTTCGGAACGCTGCGGCAGCTACAAATGCACTTTATTTCCCACAGCGCAGGCGCGTGGTACTTGCAGTCGGCAGCATCTCGTTCGGACTAGAACCTTAAAGCCTTTGATGTTTGCTTTTGCATGAACTACCGTTAAGACGCTGTCAAATACTTATATTTTGTCACTATAGGACTGCGTAGGAGTGAAAGAGAGGCAGCGATGGTGAAATCTCGATCAGTTTAGGTAAAATCCGAAAGTAAGCTTAATAACACAAAACTGGTAACATAAATTGAAAATGTTTTTGGTAACGTAAATTGAAAACTTTTCTTGAAATTAAATGTATTTATTTGTAAGAAACACGGCAATTACATATTATTCTTGTCCTTTTTCATAAGGTTTTGCTATCGTATTAATATATGTTCATACACATTCACACGTAAATAATAAAGATATTAACGTTACCAGCGTAATTTAGAGTCAACTTAGCAATTTTATTCTATAGAGAAAATTTTAAGGAAACGTTTTCGAACTTCTCTTTGGCTTAGGTAGTATGATCTTAATTCACATTTAATTTTATTACTGCTACAAACTAAATAAATTTTTCTAAAGATCTGTTCAAGTAAAGCTATTTAGCATTTGTCAGCGCCTTAAGTGATATTCTTATAATTAATAGATGCTGGATATATATTAAGCCTTGAGTGCACCACATTTGACTATGGTTAAAACTGTTTAGAGCATTCCATTTTCATATTAACTTTACGTTGACCTGAATTGGTGGTACGAAGGCTTAGTATACACAAATAAAACAGCCTCAAACATGTCAATGGTTTTACTCGTACTCGATGTAGAGGATTGAATAACAATAAGTATACACCATCGTCCTTAAAACTTACCAATCGTTTTTAAAGCGCTCGTGTAACTTGCCTAGTTGATGCTAACTTAAGTCTGCTGCGGTCATTACTTGGACGGATAACCGCTAGTGTAATTTACTACTGAACGCTCCGTGCTTCGGAGGCCACGTTAAGCATGAAATCCCGGTTGTAGTCTTAGGATAGCAGACATCTTGCAATGGCTAACTGCCACCCTCAAGTGTGAAAACTGTCTCCTAGCACCTAATGGTGTGTTCCGGCTACTGTCCTTAAGAGTCAATAGTTATAGCTTAGGTTAGCCTGAACAACTTCTTTGACTAAATCATCACATACCATCAAGTGGTCCAAGGCTTGACTATCAACAATAAAATAACACTATTTCGATGCATGGTTGTCACAGGACATCATCTGTACGATAAGATTGTCCCAATGGACAATCTTATCACTGACACTTGATCTTAAACTTATTCCATAGTATTTATAGTACATATTATTAAAGTATTTAATGAAAAAAATGCTATGATGATTCAATTAAGAGTTTATCTATCTATTCTCTGCATTCTATCAACGGTCATACAGTGCTGCAGTATTTTACGCTAACGTCCGTGTGAAGTAGGTTACTAGAATTATTTTGTTTTCTCGTACATAGGTGGTGTTTGAAATGCAACCGCGAGATGCTGGTGCGGCGGCCGGCGGTGGGGCCAGTAAAGAAGAGACTGTAAGCATATCGAAATACACTTCTGCTCTCAGTTAAAATATCGCGCTCCCTGTAAATTGAGATCATCTTCGTGCTACGGACCTAAACATTCTAGATTTGAAATGTTATTAAATACGTTGAGCTATTACTTATGCAATTGGAAATTTTTTAAATAAACCATAGGTACGCAATGACGAGGCGATTGCATTGCTTGAGGTTTAGGCGTGGTTTACGCTTCAATGCCGTCGTCGCTCATTCCGGATTCCAGGCAGCGTAGTAACGTCAATTGATCCGTGCCGTAGTTTCATAGTCATATTTGCTTAGTAGGACTTAAACTATGTATATAATTTTACCCCGTTTCTGTTCCGTTCCGGATGGAATCATGCCACTCAAATTTTGTCAAGCTGAAACTTTCAGGGCAGCTCACATCTCAATGAAAATGCATTGTTAAGGCACTTGTTTGTGTATCTGTCTCTCGTTCCGTATGGAAACTTACTGCTCAAATTTCCAGCAATTCCGATTAGTTTTATTCCTATTAAGGATCATCATCATGAACACTTGGTTTTTACTATAAGATTTTTATCTATTAATTCTAGTTTAGAGTACTAAATGGGTTCTCGAGCTGTAATCGAAAACAAAAATTTGTACATGTGATATGCACTTAGAAGACAGACGATATTGCTTGAAACCGTATTTTGAAGCCTTTAAAATAATTTGGAGGCAAGACTATCTTGCACTGAGTAGGACATACCCATATCAAGTGCTATTAATGAGTAGATCATCTGAAGAAGAACTATTTCTTTATTATATTATAGGGCCATACAGTTATGATGGGGTATAAACCGAATTGGCACGTATAGCATATCGACACCTAATAGTATATCAAATAAAGTTCTAAATCGGATTGATGTAACGTAGGTGCGAGTGATCCTAGACGACATCATGGACCGAGTTCCGGAGCCGTTCAACCTGCATGAGCTGATGGGCAAGGTGGAGGAGCTCACTCCGTTCATCATCGTCGCGTTCCAGGAGTGCGAGCGGATGAACAAGCTCATGGGGGAGATCAGGAGGTCGCTCAAGGAATTAGAGCTGGGGCTCAAGGTATTGTTTGTGGCGGTTTTAGTTGTTGCGCTTGTGTTGTGTTGGTAGGGCAGTTTAGCCACCACTCTCAAGTTGAAAATCTGTCGCCAAGCACCTAACAAATATATAAATAAATGAATTATAATAATAATAATTAATTAATTAAAAATGAATTAAATAAATAAATAATAAATAACGGTATGTTCCGGCAGCTTCTTTCTTCTTCTTCTTATCCGGTATACGCTCTTGACAGAGCGGTCGTGATCGTTATGCAGTAGTACTGGAAAGGGCAGATGTGATGCGCCTCACGATGTTTCGCCACCTTTGCCTGCTGGAGGTCATTCTGCTGCACTGGTTCAGGGAACTTCCGATGGCAGACTTGATCTCATGCCTCTACTTTTATTTGGACGACAAGGCGTTCTAAGGACTGATTGTCGGGCTGGGAAACATGTCCGAAAAAGGCAGCTTCTTTGCATGGGAGTAATTCGTAGTTAAGCTTATTTATATCACTTACAAACAGGTGCGACAGGGGTCGAAAGATGCAAAAAATACGAAGTGTTTACAGATCAAGTTTGGTTCATCTTTTTAGGTGCAGATTTATTGTCATTGGTAGCGATTAAAATATTGCTTCGCAACAAAATTTCCTACGCGTGTGTGAAAGAATCAAAAACTCGTTGAATGCCACACATTTTGTTTGAATCTATAGTTGCTACGATCCAACTATAAGAGCAAATGAAATATAGGCTCTAATATGTATATGTATATTGATTCGATCTAGAAATTGCACTTATAAAGTAGGCAAACCAAAACTACTCCTTTTTACATAAAATGTAAAAAGAAAAGGTAAAAAATTAATAAAACATCACATGATTTTAATTTTTGAAACATTAATGGTTTGCAATGGGACCTTTTTGATTTTTAATTGTGCTCTATTCCGACTTGAATTGGGCGTGCTTACATACTACACTAATGCATAATAAAACCTGTATACTTATCCGAAACAAATATTTAAAGACGAGTTGACTGTGTTTCCTGTTACATAGATGCTAAAGTACTGGTATGATTCCAGGGCGAGCTGACCATCAGCAGTGACATGGAGAAATTAATGGAAGGACTATTCATGGACAAGGTGCCGGACGCGTGGACCAAACTCGCATACCCCAGCTTACTGGGCCTGGCTGCTTGGTTCTCTGATCTCTGTATGCGGCTGGTCGAGCTCGAGAACTGGTCCGGCGACTTCAATGTTAGTAACTATTACACACGAATATGATTTTGCAGATAATAGTAGTTTGTTATACAAGGGACGTAAGTGATCAACTACACCTAACATAATATTTGGGTGCGAGAACGAGCGAAGCGAGTAAAGGTTCTATCCCGAACGACGCTGCCGAGTGCAAATGCAAACAGCCAGTGCGCTGCTGGTTTGTATGTATTTCTATAAAATGAGTTCCGGACGCCGCGGCACGCCTAAGCTGTGGGACCCCAACTGCACTTTCTTTTTTAAATTCAATTACAAAGATTTTGGTGATGTGGAAGATGAAGGTAGTACAGGTTGTAAGATTAATAATATTAAAAATTGCCATATACTTCCTTACCAGAATTACCATGCAAATTAATACAGAGGACCAAGTGCTACATCATTTCATTTCATTTTCACATAAATAAACAGCTTAAGCGTAGCCAACTTACAGCTGCCGCGGCGTTCGGAAGTCCGTCTCCTAGTAGCCGCGGCACTCACTGCTTGCAGTTGCAGTCAGCAGCAATCGAACCTTAGTCCGAAGGAATATTTTATCCTTTCGAATAACTCACAAAGGAAGTCCACAAAAGTTTCCAGCCCACAGTACAATAAGTATCTACGTGTCGCCATCGAAATACACACATTTCAAAATGATGAAATAGTGTAAATCAATTGTTGTAAAGTAAGCCAATTATTATGTGTGTCCAGTTACCGCCTGCGGTGTGGCTGGCCGGGTTCTTCAACCCGCAGTCGTTCCTGACCGCCATCATGCAGCAGACGGCGCGGAAGAACGAATGGCCACTCGACAAGATGTGCCTCAACTGTGACGTTACCAAAAAGACTAGAGCCGACTTCAAGTGAGTACTCACAATCACGCACCATTTTACTTTACACACACACTGACTACTAGGTGATAACCAACAATAAAGGAGTCAAAAAAAAAGTTAAAGTTTATATCAAACAACTGAACAGCACGCTACTACTCACGCCGATGTAACTGTAGGTTGTTGCTATACATAATATAGTCACTCAAAAACAGAACTCTTTGGCATCTTAACGCCCTCATCTCACTTACAAGCGCATTCCCAAGCAAGGTTGGTGTGAGGCCGGTCATAAAACTTTCTATAATATGTTCTTATGTATCATTAGAGAAAATATTGTAACATAGGGAATTGGCGACTTTCTTCTTCAGCGTGTATATTCGCGTAAGCTGCTTCACTTGCATGGTGCATATGAAGCATCCAATCCCTTGATGGTTTTCACTATGACTTATAAAACTGTGAAGGCCTGTGAGAACTTTATAT
Source organism: Plagodis dolabraria (assembly GCA_963854805.1). Classification (NCBI taxonomy): domain Eukaryota; kingdom Metazoa; phylum Arthropoda; class Insecta; order Lepidoptera; family Geometridae; genus Plagodis; species Plagodis dolabraria. The sequence continues at coordinate 11,693,845 of OY978459.1, read as the reverse complement.
GAATGTTACGAACAGAACCTAATTTGTTTTTGTCTTCCTTCGAAGCAATAAAAAGTTGATCGTAAATACCGTTTATTAACAACACAAAGCTTATAAAACCATATATTAAAATTTATGTTTTAATCCAGGGGAAATCCTATTGGGTAATCCAATCAATATACAAAACCGCGAAAATTTACTTTGATTGATGTGCTTTTTTACGTATTGAGTAATATGTATTAGAATATACGTATTTTATGCAAAAAAAAACTCAGATAGGTAACCGTGTGGTTTATGCATAATGATTATGATTAATAGCAATACATTTTTATGCATATATTTTTTACCCTTATATGTATTAGAATATACGTATTTTATGCAAAAAAAAACTCAGATAGGTAACCGTGTGGTTTATGCATAATGATTATGATTAATAGCAATACATTTTTATGCATATATTTTTTACCCTTGTCTTGGAGAGCTAGCTTATTGTATCAGTGGAATCGTCCACTGCTGTACACAACCATTTAGACGGGTTTTCCAATAATCCCCACGCTTGGCTGGCGGCTTGGGGATCGCAGTGTAAGATAGCAGTTCCTCAGAAGGCCCTGCTGCCCACCTTCCTTTTTTTCCTTCTTCGCCTCTTACGACTTCCACAGGAAGATATGGGGAGTGCTATTCTGGCCCAGCACCCCACGTGGGCGTGACGTACAGCTTGTCTGTTTGGTGTCGTACTTCATAAAAGTCAATAGTATGTACAATTTTAAATATATTTGGACATCTATGGTGACAAAAAGCTATAATATTTTGTTGGATATAGAGATTGAACTTCTTACAGTTGTACACTATACATACATATGATCACACCTATATTACCCGAAGAGGTAGGCAGAGGTGTGTAAACTCGTACGTACTACGTTACTCCAATTGGGTTTCGGTCCCATGTAATAGGGGGCGAGCCTATTGCCATTCACCGAGCGCAGTTTCAGGGTCAAACAGCCCTGTTGTGCGTCTAATGCCCATAACACCCAACTCACATCCACGTGAGAAGTGGCATGCTGCACATTTGGCGCACTTTTCCCTTAGGTCTCCTCTTACGACACCCGTGGGAAGAAATGGGGAGGTGACATTCTAACCCGGCACCCCATGGGACTATGATGGTCAAATTCGCCGTTAGTTTCAACTTAAGTATTAGACGGCACGGTACACTCCACAGAATGAGCAATTGCTGCAGGTTCGCTGTTTTCGAGGACATAAACTTATCGTTTAAGTGATTTGCCGGATGTAATGGTAAAGGTAAGTGTACAAACGAAAAGTACTAAGAAGATTTTGACCTCAATATGTCATAAAGAACGCCACTAATATCCAGCCGGACGTGTTCTTTACATTAATGTCGTCATGATTTTTAACGACGAAGATAACTGAATGTTTTCTAATATTTCCTATGGTTTTATCCGTTGAGTCGCCAAAGAGAAAAATTTTGCAATCCAGTTTGAAAGACGAGGTAAATTTTCTTACCTACGTAACAGAAAAAAATGATTTACATATCCCAATTCGCACTTTTTATGAGCGGGGTGTACTTATATATGCATATGAGGTATATTAAACTTTATAGGAATTTTACATAATATAGCTTCTTCATTTTGTAATGGGAATGTTGTAGGAAAAATGTTTTCATATTGTCCCGCTGTAACATAAGTCCATAGCTCGAGTATTAACTTACCTTTAGTGATCCTTAGTATAATTTTGTGTTTGATTTAATGACTATACATTTCTTATTATTTGCATATCATCACTATCACTCTTTTCACGTTTTTAATTGTCATATTCGTCCAAAGGTTGTCTGTATGAGAAATTGGCTCTTTTATTTACACAACGAAATAAAACGCCAATTTTCAACACAGATTGCTGTTTTGTTCTTTTTTTATTTCTTGGCATACTAGTTTTACACACTCTAATATTAATTAGGTAGTTGTATAAGGTATACAAGATATTTATTTTGCTCTATTTTAGGCCCGGGGACCAACTACTATTAATTTGATTCACCTTTATTTTCCGTAACATTTACAACTTAACACGCACCTAAAAATAAAACTACCGAACACTAAATTTTTTACTTGAAATTGGCTGCCCGCATTGAATCAAATTTTGTTATATTTTTCTTTTTTTATGATGTTATTATGACGGAACAAACACGAGGCCCACCTGATGATAAGAGGTAACCTCTGCCTATAACAGATGCATTTCATCACAAACGACGATCTGCATTGTCCCTTCCCAGGGTGTCCCCTGAGACATACAGTTGTAGAGTCCCATGTCTCAAGGAACATGGCTGAGTAAAGACGTTTTGTTTATGATAGTTTTACTGATTTTGGTCTTTAGACATGTATTGAATGTAGACAGTATTGTATTACTGAAAATAAGCGCAAATTTTGTGGTATACTTTATAGAAGTAAAAGTAATGATAGTATCGTAGTAAATAAATGCGTGGTGTGTGGCAGCGCTCCGCCACGCGAGGGTGCGAACATCCACGGGCTGTACATGGAAGGCGCGCGGTGGGACACGGCGACGGGCGGCATCGTCGAGTCGCGCATGATGGAGCTGTTCCCCGTCATGCCCGTCATCTACGTGAAGGCAGTCACGCAGGACAAGCAGGACGTTAGGAACGTCTACGAGTGTCCCGTCTACAAGATACGGTAACATACAACATAACATTACTGTCACCGTTGCCACGTCTGTATATTCATTCAACGAAGGCGTAAGCGAACGGCCTTGCTTCAGAAGCATCGGAGTACAGTTCAACCAAGTTATCTGTGAAGTGGCAGAAAAAGGAACTACGAAATTGCTTACGGAAATTAGAAAAAGAATTTGGTGTTTCTAAACGTACAGCGCCCTCTTAGAGTTCACACATAAGTTGGTCGAACTGTACTTTATACGGCGCGCCATCTTGATTCCGCCATTTTGGATTTATGACAGTTATCATTGAAATGCTACACTTGTCCCGTCTGCAAGGCACGGTTACTCTGTCAAGTCTTCCAGTTTATTAATACATTAAGGTTTTGTCAGACATATTTTGGTCACATGTAATAGGGAGCGCCCTTTTTTATTTCCTTTGATAACTACAGCAATTTGATGGTAATCACTTACGGTGTACTGTACGGACCGTGCACTGTATTGTCCGTGTGGTCGATGGTGGTAAGCAGGCTTAACCTACAATGAAAACTGGCTCTTAAATACAGCTGCTGGTACAGGTTGTTAAAGATTTAGTGACAGATCTTCTGCTTATGGGTGATAGCAATCCTATATTTTTTTTGGGATCGGAGGGCAAACGAGCATTCGGCTGACCTGTTGGTAAGTGATCACCGTCGCCCACAAACATCCGCAACACCAGAGGTCTCGAGGATGCATTGCTGGCCTTTAAGGAAGGAATATGCTCTCTTCTTGAAAGTTCCTAAGTCGTAACTGTTCGGAAATCGCAAGGTTATGGACTTCCGGACGTCGACATGAAATGGATTAAACATAATGCTTTGTCGGGAAGTCCGGTGGCGAAATTGAGCTGCAGGTAGTAATCGAACAGTTCCTCAGAAAACCTGTTGTCAGAAGACCCCAATAACTTTTCCGACCTGGGGATTGAACCTAGGATCTGGAGATCATAACCTTTTGCCTTTACACACACAGCCAAGACTCAGTCGACAGTACGATATTTTTTTTCTAATATAACCTATCACTAGCTCTCTTCTCAGTTATGTTCCTCTCTCCCTCACGCACATCATACCTACATTAAATCTTAGAGGAATAAATCGTTGTTACAGCATGCGTGGTCCGACTTTCGTGTGGACGTTTAACTTGAAGACCAAAGACAAGCCTACTCGCTGGACCTTGGCTGGCGTGGCTTTACTCCTCGGTGTCTAAGAGTTTCCTAATTAGTGTTTATCTATTGCTTAATATTACATTTAGTAATGCTTCTTCTCTAGTTTTAAATAACCTACCTTAATTCTTAAAATGTTATTACGTTGATTATTGTTAATTCATTCTTAGATGAATAAATGAGTATGGTTGAAGTAATCTGTTGTATAACATATACTTATAACTTACGAACATACTAATCATGACTGTTCCATCAATGTGGACGAAAAATAATACACCAAAGAAGCAAGTACACGCCACTACTTATTTTGACTTCTTTGTTGCCCACATTTGCACCTTTATTCGCAGATTGGTTGCGTGCTGAGTAGTATTACCATGGAGTGTTTGCGTCCAACAGGGCCAGTTAGCCATATATCAATTGTTTATACTACTATTAAATAGACTTTCCAAAATTTTGTGTTTCTCGATACGAATTACTCGTATCGAGAAACACATTATTACTGATCTTTTTTAAAACGAGAAGATTAAAAAAACATGTTTTTTAAAATTGATCTGCACTTTACGTTTTACAATAAAGAAACAAATTAATCATTACACACTGACCATATGTGCTAGTGAGATATGATTATTAGCCGCGCCATCTTTGATTGGTTACTTTATTAAAAAGGGTTTAACTAATTATTTTTTAATGCTTGATAGGTTAGCCTTTGACCACTATCTCACCTGATGGTAAGTGATGATGGGGTCGAAGATGTTGTTCAGACTAACCTAGAATTACTGACTCTCAAGGACAGCTGCCAGAACACACTGTTAGTTGCTTGGCGACAGATTTTCTACTTGAGGGTGGTAGCTAGCCAGGCGGCCATTCGCAAAATGCCCTACCACTATGCTATAAGTATAACGACTGCCATTCTAAGACTGAATTTACTGAGCTTCGCCCGACCGTTGCCACTTGAAGGTCCCACAGACCCGTCTCTACAGCACCTAGCTGGGACGACCTACCGACGCGGTCCATAGTGCTGACACTGAAGGTAGTGCATCGCAACACCTGCTGCTGAGCACCCACTTGTCTACAACCTAACTGGAGATAAGTCAACAAGGAAGCCTACCACACGCCACCTGTCTGAAATCCACGACGATGTTAGAAAGAAGGGGTTCTTTATAACATACTTCTAAATCTGTTCTTCCTTTTTTATTTTATGCTCCCTACTACCCTGCCAGGTAGGAAGGTGACACAACAACCGGGAACGACGGCTTAACGTGCCCTCCGAAGCATTAAAAGTAAAAATTACTCAACCGTGCTGTAGATTTGTTTGACGATTAAACTAGACAATTTCGTACCTTGTACCGTAGTAGTATGTAGGTTATGAATGAAAGGAAGCCTTTAGGACATATCACTTTATTACATTGTTGAGTATTTTGAGAATATAGTTATGTGCAGAATACAACGTCTGGTTACATAACTCTCATATTTAATCTTTGCATTTATTTATAACACCTTTAAAGGAAGACTACTCAACAACTTAATTATATTCGTTTTTAGCTTTAATTTCAATTGTCGTAATATTACCTTAATACATTAAATAGATATCATTTTGATATTAGGTATCTTTTCACATTTACAAAAATAATATTTTCCTATATTCGGATGGATTCACTCAGTCTAATCTCTTACCAAACAACCTTTTAACAGCACATAATGCTGTCCAACACTGTACTGCTAAATATGAGTAATTTCATAACTCTTTGTCGCTTGCTGACTTTCACTTTTTATTACACAAAATAATAAATAATTACTTATTTCTATCCACTTTTAGTCTTTAAAGTGCTGGCTGATGCGTTATCATTATCCGAAGTAGGTTCAGAGCCTTTTACAGTAAATGTGACGTAGTATCTCTTGTTTTTGTCTAGTTTCTCAGCGGGTAACGCGATGAGCTGCTTTTCTGTGCCATGAGACACTTCCAAGGTCACGTGAGCTTTGCCTGAACTGGAAGGTGGTTTCGAATTTATCTTGGGAAGAAAACCTTTTGATTTTGTACTTGGGCCTGCTGTAGCTGGCTTAGGCATTGTGTGGTGGTCCCATTTGAAAGGTACTGAAAATAAAATATGAATTACCTACATGACTTTTCTCAGATAGCTATTGTAAAAATTGAAGAGCTCAAACTTACTGTAAGCAGCACAAGGAACGCCAGTGTAGGCATGTATAGCGTGGAAGCATCGGTGTGTCTTACTAGTACAGAGACAGGGGTTATCAGGGATAGCACTCATTTTGTAAAGTTCACTCTCTCCATAATCAAAATCTATGGGCCTTTCTGGCAGTTTATCCAAATGTTTCTTGCCACTTTTTTGTAATTTCCTCAAACTTTCGTACAGAAATTTTTCAAAACTACTAAACGAATAGTCGGCGTTGTTGTACGGTCCGAGGCCAACGCTTGTTAAACTAGATTTATTATATTCATCTATAGCACGTTTCACAAGAACGGCCTCGTTCGCTTTACTCGTTCTTATTTGTAGTCTTTTCAGTTCCAGCAGATGTTGGAAAATCTTCCGCTCACAGTAATATCTGAAAAGTAAATAACAAACTTATAATTTATAATTTTAAGAAGAAATGTTCAAGATGGTAACTTTTCTTACCGTCTCATGTTGGTTTGGATTCGTTGAGTTACGGACTTCATGTCTACGGCGTATTTATCACCTGGTTTACGTATTGGTATTCTGCTATCAGATTTTCCTGAAAATCTTCCACTGACATTCCTTTGCTGATAGTACGCAGCGAGCCGTGGACTTGTGATCCGACGGTGAAGTGCTCTGGGACTCGGTTCAAAGCCTGAATCCATTAAACCACTTGATTCATACCCCCTCTCGGAATTCTCACTTTTTGATCGAATGGTAGACCGGCTTTTTGTCCTACCTTTCTTCCTAAATCGTTTTCTTCGACCGTTAGCTTCAGTATGGCTGTAAATTTCGTTATCACTCACGCTAGGTATCCTATCGTAAAGACTACCATCTTTCGTGAGTTTGTTTCTTGTAAGAATTTCTTGGTCGTCCTCTAAGGAACCGTCCACTTCTTTGCTAGATTTTTTTAAGATGCCGGTAGTGATTTCTCCACTTACAATATCTGATAGAACTTTATAACTTTCTGTTTCATATATACTACTTTTTCTACTACTTCCTTGACTGTTTTGGGAGGTTTTCCGCGTTCGCTTTGGTGTTGACTGTGACAACGGTAAATTAACATCAAATTCTCCGGAAACATTCTCCAATATCACTTGTTGTACCGCACGATCTTCAACGGATACATTAGAGTCAAACACGGTTAAAATTCCCTGTTCAGCGTTTTCAGTGCTGCTTCCCGTATTGGAAGTGGCATAATCATTTCTTTTTTCTTCTGAACTAATATGACTTTCACTGCTATCTTTATGCAAATTACCTTGGGTTAGATCAGCTGCTTCGTGTCCTATTTCACAGTGTTCTACTTCTTCTCCCATCAAGTGATCGTGTTGCTTGTCTGAATCTTTACTTTCAAAAATTTCATCCTTATTAGCGAAAGAGACTACAGGAGAAAGACTTTTCTCCTGTGACTCTGTTTTTTCTAAGCTTGTAACATCGAGGCTAGTTTTCATGTCAGATAAATTTTTGCTCTGGTCCAGTTCCTCTGGACCTGAGAGCACTTGGAATGATCTCTTTCGCGTTGCTTCCAGGCTGGGGCTCGGCGACTTTGAGGTGTTTTCTGGTGTGAGTCTGGCTTGTTCGACTTTGCTAGAGTCTGTGGATTGCTTTTCCTCTTTTGTTGCCTCTTTATTGTCCTCTTTTGGTATTGATTCATCTTCGTCTTTGCTTGAATGTTCTGTTTGAATGTTATTTTCAACTTCATTCATAGTTTTCGCCTCATTTTTTTCCGTTTCACTTGCTTCTTTTATTTGTGCAACATCACTTATTTGACTATTTTGTGCCGATGTATCCCCTGTAGATGGCTCTATTGGTTGATGGTCTTCCGTTACTGTTTCCTTTACATCTTCTTTGTTCAAATCTTCTTGGTGTGTTGAAGATTCTGCAGGTTTTTCCGACTCTGACTTTGTATCTTCTGTTTTATCTTTATGAGTTACAGATACGTTAGCTGTTTCTATTGACACATTGTTAGATGAATCTAACGTTACAGTTATTTCTGAATTACCCTGTTGACTAGACTGACGTTCCATATGAATTTGAGCTTCTGTAACAACCATATTGGTTTTTACTGACAATGTATCAGTTTCAGTCTCACTGTGAGCTCTGCTTCTTTCTGTTGGGTTTTCTTCATTATCTGGTTCCATTTGAACAGCAGTCACTGCGGTGTCGATTGCCGAGGCTAAGTTCTCATTTTTTTCCAAACTTTGTGAGCGGTCCTCGGGGTCAATACTTTTGAATTTCACTATATTTACGCTCTGCTTTTCATCGTCATTTTCAATATGTATGGAAGTTTTTTTCCCTTTACGTTTCGTACTACGTCTTTCTGTAGATTCTGAACTACTACTCTCAGATGATGAAGTATACTTTCTTTTGCTGCGCTTACGATGTCGCTTACTTTTCTTTCTTTCTGTATAACTTTCAGAATCCGAAGTTTCTGAATCAGACCTATAACGCCGACGGCGATGCCTAGCACTAGCTTTATGTCTTCGTGAAGGTTCACTTCTTGATCTATTTTTCTTTGCGTTTTTATTTTTTTTGTCATGTGAACTATCTTTTATTCCATCAACTTCACTATCGTAACCATCACTAAAACTTTTTTGTACCTGCATCAGTTTTTTTCTTCTCTCGCGATGCTTATCAGAGTGTTTGTTTTCAGTTCTTTTTCTTGATGTTTGTCTAGAATCAGAAGATGATCCATTAGTGGATTCACTACCGTGTTTGTCTTTCATTCTTCGCCTTTCATGAACTGGACTAGATATTTCTACTACCTCTCGTTTTTCTATCCGTATTCTGTCTCGGACATCAATTTTAGTGCTTGTAACTTTACGCGTGGGCAGTGATGTGATTGGGGCACCATCAATTACTATTTGAGTATTTGATAGTTTTGAAGCAGGCAGACCTCCTTGCATTTGAATGTACTTTGCTGTTGAACGATGTCCTCGACTCGTTGCACAATCAAGAGGAGTTAGTGGATCATTTTTTGATGATCTCGCTACTGGGTTAACTTCAGCACCTCGATCTAGTAATAGACGACATAAATCAGCATTATCCGTTGCTGCTGCTATGTGCAGTGGTGTACGGCCTTCGTGATTAGTCGCATTAACTTGTGACGGTCTTCCATCTAATAACCATTTAACTAGCTCTCGTCTACCCGAAGCCACTGCCTCGTGTAAAGGGAGATCGCCTTTAGAGTTTCGTAACCATAGATTTGCTCCTCTTGCACCTGAAATTATAAATTTTTTTAACATTGATCCCAATACGATAGTTAAAGCAATTATATTTTACATAACACTAGCTAAGCTAGTAAGGTTATAAAATAATAACGATATGCGAATGAAAAAAATTTAATACCGGTCATGGTTCAGAGTTTCCCTTTTAATGTTAAATAATAAAGCTGGTAATTAATTACTTCAAATCTTACCAAGTATTCTTACGGTCTCAATTTGACCTTTAGCTGCTGCAGTGTGGGCGGCACTGCGACCTCTTCTATCCTGCCGATGAGAATCAGCACCGTGATCTAACAGTGCAGCAGTAGCATCAGCATGCCCGAGTGCAGCAGCATAATGCAGTGGAGTACATCCATGTGAATCAGATACGTCTACCCTGGCTCCACACAGTCCAACTAAAGTTTCCAGTGCTTCAGTGTGACCACGAGCAGCTGCACAATGCAAAGCTGTTAGGCCGTCCCTGCAAATTGCGGACAAATCTTTTAGTACCTACTCTCAGAATTTTGTTTCCCGATAATGTTGATAAATCAAGTGTCAGCAGGCTATTCACAAAATAAAAACATATAATGTTATTATTTGATAGTCTTATACCTGTCAGCATCATCGACTTTAGCGCCTGCCTGGTGCAAGGCGAGCACAGCAGCAGCGGATCCAGCTGAAGCCGCCCACAGCAAGGGAGTACGTCCATCGGCGTCCCTCACGTCGACTCGCGCTCCGCCCTCTCTTACCAGTGCCCGAAGAACTTCTAATGCTGCTCCTCTACTCTGAAAAGGATACGAAGTTGGTTCAGTTGCGTTACAACTTTGTCTAAGTTTTTATACTGAATATGATCCTTGAAACACTAAGTGATGTTACAGCCGCCGCTAAATATATACATATATATATATATATGTATATATATTATCTTTACAGAGTTTGACCAATATCTCACAAGTTAGTGTGGTGATTTGCGAATGTTAGAATGGGAATTTTACTGTCTCCCAAAGCTTTTTTTTATTGATAGTTCACAGAACTGGATAACACAAAATAAACACAAGTGATAATTACATTACAAAACTTGTACAGGCGCGCACTTCCTTCTTGCTGTGAACATAGCATGCTTAAAATAATTGTGCTTAAATAATTTATTAACCAAGGTTTTTAAATGGATAATAGCAGTATACTAAAAGAAGAGACTGAGGGGTTAAAATGTCAACATCATGAAAAATATTATTATAAGTAGGCAGATACAATATAAACATGAATGATAACCGTATTTTGTACGTGAGAGTGAAAGGTTGAATGTTTTTCGATTAATGAGACGGCTAGAGGGGCGAGGGTATCAAATTTAATTTTCTCAATCTAAGTAACCATGGATAAGCTTGTGAAAAAAATACAAGGTCAGCGCTGTTTCTTCTTTTTTGGAGTGAGGACATCTCAAAGTGATACAGTCTAGACTGAGTCATACGAGTCCAACTGACTACAAAGATAATTCGGGTAGGAAAGATGGTATAATTTTTTTTCTGCAGTTCTCCCAATTGCTCAATGCGTACCTTGTGCGTCGGGCTCCAGACGAAGCTCTTGCAGAAGCACATTGATGCCTGGGATCGGCAGCACATTTAGCTGGTGTTGCAGTCATTTCGTGGTGGATAGTAGCTAGCATTCATAATGTAAGGACATGCGATTATGCATTTGATGCACACTCCCTTATGGCCTAGCGACAAAACTTTATATTACCACTCTACATATTGACCACTTGTTTCTAGTTTCTAGCTCTAGATACTTGCTTCTTGCTCATCGCCGATGATGTGTGCATGAGCATTGTTGTAAATTTCAGGCAGCTCCAGCTCAGTTGAAGACCGTTTCAAACTAGTGACATCCTGTCGGCAGTATACCCTAATTCAAAAAACCTCTTGATATCAACACCTACAAAACTTCATAAGATCAAGTTCCGTGCATGATCGCCTAGTTAGTTTTGTTCACCTGATGGTCTGTGGCAGCCGGCGCGCCACACATCTGCGCAGCGTAGTGCAGCGGGAACCCCCCGTGCTGGTCAGGAGTCGCGGCGTCCGCGCCCGCCGCTAGTACCGCCCGCAGGGCACCCACTTCGCCGCAGACTGCAATCAACATAAATCATTCTACTCTCATGCCACTCGTGTGAGCTCGATACAACATTTTCTCTAACAAAACAAAGTACTACATCAAAACATACTAAAAATATGCTTTTACCTGTGCCGATAAAAGCGCTTATCACTACGTGGGCATCGTCCTTCTTGGCAACACTAGGACAAAGTTTTTCCGACGCCAATCCTCCCTTCCCAAAAATTATGTACAAGCAAGTGTAAGCTGTACATTAAACTCTGTTTTCTGCTGCGAGTGAAGTTTATACACCCGATACATAGCCCGCGGCCCAAATTCACGAGTTCGCAATCAACCATCACATCCAACACGCGTTCTCATCTATTTACCAATTAGTTCTGTTCTATAATAATAATAGCATTCAAAACTCATATCTTAGTTATCATCCAAGCTCCAAGCTGTATATGGCATCAAGAAACCGTACATCATTGTTTATGGTCCTTCGACGCTATCGGAATAGAGAGGACAAATTGCGAGTGACATATAGACTTAATTGGTCTGAAAGGATACGAAGGTGAAAGTTTTTTCATCTAAGGTCATATTTTGCTGCTTATGCCTTAGCTTTAAACATTCCCTTCATCTCGACTTGATGTGGTAGACTCGTTGGGGTGTAACTCGTAAGGAACCTACCTAAGGGTAACCTTAATTTTAAATTTCATGGATGTACATCCTTATGACTAAATTTAAAATTAATTCTGTTATTATGAGAATACCTTGTTGACCATTAACACAGATGAAGTAGTATATAGTATGTAACATGCTTATCATTAATGAATCAACAATTTAGACGTCTTAAAGGTCAACTTGATTGACCAGCAAAACCCGACATTAATTAGCTGTCAATACCATGTAGATAACCTTTTCTTGTATAGCTTGTAATCCTAGTTAACCTAGCCTTGGCAGCCAACGGTCTGTTTGGTTCAAGGGCGGGACCTTGCGCGCCGCTCAATATCATAGGATGCCTCCGGTCGCGCTGGCCGGCCGGCGGCCGCCCGAATACATGTTGTTGGTCACTCGCCGGTAACCACAACAAAATTCTTGATGACTTATAATGCGGTATTTGTGCTTTACCGCATGTTTGACGCGTGTTCTAGGTTATGGGCATTAAAGAGTAGGTTATTGTATTTACGACTTTTTCTTGACTTTTCTTCAAAACGCACTTATTTGATAGATTTGAAAATTATGTCCCTATACCTAATATTAATTGTTAAATATTTTTCATCCCACCATCTCGGAAAGAGTATTTTTAATCTTCAATATCTGAGTGGAAAAGCCGTTTTTATTCTCTAGAGGATAAAGTAAATTGAATTTAGAACATCGTGTGCACTAAGTTTGTGAATTAAAAAAAACACTAAACCTATTTACTACTACCTCTATGGTGCCGAATATATCATACAACTTTTTTTTAATTTGTTAAAAACTCAGACTCCGAACCTTATTGGTGTTCTTTTTTCAATTTGCTGTGTACGCGGTTCTTTAGGTGATTGTAAACGTTTTTTTTGCATTTAGTCATTTCCTCGCTGAGGTGGAATGAAAAGTTACGTGTTGCACTCGAGTGCAAAGATTTTTCACCTCGTGCTCTTTTGATTCCCTCGCTAATGCTCAGGATTCTAATTTTGAATCACTCGCTGCGCTCGTGATTCAATTTTAGAATCCTTCGCTTGCTCGGTCATCAAAATTGAACACGCGGTTAAAAAGCAACTTTGCACTCTTGTATAACAAATAACTATTAATTGACTCTATAACGTAATTTTCATTGACAGCACTTTTGGCAGGTAGTGTATTAAAAACACCCTTTACACTACCAGTATAGCAAACCCGTGGTGGCAACGGTAAGAAAGGTAATTTTCTTACATTAATAGGTTAATATATATTTATAGTTTCATCAGGTCCATAAAAAAGTAGAACCGGTCAGAAAAGATTCCATATCACTCAAAATCACAAGTGTTCATATATGGGAACACACTTGTACAACGTAAGTTGAACTATAGGTGCCGCTCGATGGTTAACAACGAGAGGACCAATTAGAGCTATGAGTCATAAGTCATGTTAGCTTAGCGGTCAGAGCATACCCCGGCTAAAGGGTAGGATGGCGCGGGCTCGAATGACTTTAATATTTCCACTCCTTATAATTTTGTAACAAGTTTATAAAAAAAAACTTCTATGAAAACAAGTGGAAGTCCAAAGAAAATTACCTATAAGTGCAGACATAGTTGGTTGAAAATAACAAGCAGAGATGTTGGACAAAGTAGTTGCATATTGTCATTTGGGAATGTTCCTTATGTTAGTAATGCATTTTTACCATCAATAATAACAATAAAGTAAATAACCATGTTTTCTTATACCTGTTAGGTTAGCCTTTGACTACTATCTCAGCTGATGGTAAGTGTTGACGTGGTCGAGATGTTGCTCAGGCTAACCTAGAATTACTGACTCTCTAGAACAGCTGCTGGAACACACCGTTAGGTGCTTGGCGACAGGTTTTCTACTTGAGGATGGTAGCTAGCCAGGCGGGCATTCGCAAAATGCCCTACCACCATGCTCGACTGCCACCCTAAGACAACAACCGGGACCGTCGGCTTAACGTGCCCTTCGAAGCAAGCGCTCTGTGGTATTGTCACCAACGGACACCCATTCAAGTCATGACCGCGGTGGACGTTGCTTAACTTTGCTGATCGGTTCAGAACGGCTAAGCAAACTTCGCTACGAGCGCTTCAAATAGGTAGCAAGATTCATAGGTATAATCTACTTATAGTCAACACTAGCCCGTTTGACATCTGTCAGTCGGAAGGAAGAAGGTCAAGGCTGTGTCGGACGTCCGTCAGATCGGCACAAAACAACGGAAACTGGAACGGAAGTCAACACGACCTCGAAAGCTGGCGCTGCATGTTGCGGGGTATTGCCGTTATTTATGCAAAATCACCCACCCACATCCATGTGCTGTTGCCATGATTCATGTTAGATAACGCCATGCAATATTGAAGCTGGATTGTAATAGGTTATTACGATTGATAGATAGTATAAGCCTTCCTTCAATAAGTCTACCAAGCGTGGGAGTTATGGCTAAACCTCGCAAATAAATGCGAAATTTGTCATCTCAAACTGAAATACACAGTCTGTCATCATCAGGGGGCGATTCCCTGATTGTGTTCATTTTGACGATGAGGATTCACTTCTCCTTTTCAGGGCATAATGTTTTTTGAAGATTTAGAAATGTTTCGAAACAAATCCATACTGAAGGTTTTTTCATAAAATGTAACTCTATAATGTGATCCGTAACAAATACGTGCTCTGTGTTTTTTTTAATCACTAGATTGTAGGCTAGCTTTTCACCACTATCTCACTGATACTGATAGTAAGTGGTGATGTGGTTGAAGATGTTGTTCAGTCTAAACTGCAATTACTGGCTCTCAAGTACCTACAGCTGCCGGAACACATCGCTAGATGCTTGGTGACAGATTTTCTACTTGAGGGTGGAAGCTAGACAGGCGGACATTCGCAATAATCAAAATGCTCTACTGCATGCATTAAATCAATAAAAAGAGCGTTTTTTTACTGTATACGTTACATGTTGTAACAGAATACAAGTAATTGAAGCAAAAAAATTGGCGCACACCAACGCTAACGACATTGCCAGTGAAAGATTGTCGCGTTACCAAGTGGTTTATACTTTATAGGCTATACCTAACAGATGCATTTCGTCACCAGTGACGCTGCGCCATCACCCCGAGACATATAAAGTTGTAAAAGTACATGAGGATGTAATTTCACCAGCACCCATACCTTTCAAACATGAACACATGTTTGAAAGGTATGGGTGCCTTTTTATGATTTTTTATGAAGCGCTCGTAGCGAAGTTTGCTTAGCCATTCTGAAACGATCAGCAAAGTTAAGCAACGTCCGCCTCGATCGGGAGTTGGATGGGTGACCGCTGGTGAAATTACTACTGAGCGCTTCCGTGCTTCGGAGGGCACGTTAAGCCATCGGTCCCGGTTGTTGTCTTCGGATGGCAGTCGTTATAGCATGGTAGTAGGGCATTTGCGAATGCCCGCCTGGCTAGCTACCACCCTCAAGTAGAAAATCTGTCGCCAAGCACCTAACGGTGTGTTCCGACAGCTATCCTTGAGAGCCAGTAATTCTAGGTTAGCCTGAACAACATCTTTGACCACATCATCACTTACCAACAGTTGAGATAGTGGTCAAAGGCTAACCTATCAGGCATAAAAAAAAAACACAGTAACGCAAACATTACCGCTTGGCCTTCCCCGGAGCTATGTCCGGACGAACCCGTTCATAAAGAGTTCACCTGTTACTATAAGTTGCTGTGGTTTGAATTAGTTGAAACTACAGAATATCTATTAATTCTAAGTGAAATGCTAATGCCTGATTGTCACAAAGTAATGAGGGTGTAGGAAGGTGGAAGGTGGCGCGTGATGGCGTGCCGTGTGCAGTCGATGCGCGATAACCACGGGCGGCGCAGTGACACCCCTAGATAACGCTGGGGCATAGAACAAATGTATCTAGGGTTACAGACGTCAGGTTTACTTATCTGACAGAAACCTATATAGACCTGACCTGAGCTTTTGTAGGTAAAGTTAAGGCTCTTTTAGTCTTCTTATTAAAATCAGACCTGACTTTCAAAGAAGCCATTAAATTTTTGAAAAGAACGGTACAGCATCGTGAGATCCCTGACTACATTTCCAACATATACTTTCAGTAGCGCCAAAACTTCTGGAGTTAAAAATTTCTTTATGAAATGTATACTATTTTCGAACCAAATTCGTATCGCCTCAACCGATCAGAACTAGAAACATCATTTTTTAAAATGAAGAACGGCGTACTTGTGGATTACATTTAAGTACCTATTTCACAAATTGTCTTGCATTTCGGACAGAACCATTACCGTAATTGTTACGCGTGCTGGATGTGCCTTATTTGAAGGTCGGTTTGTTCGATTTTTGTACTGACCAACAAAGTGTTGCTAATTTGGGGACTGTAAAGTCCTTAACTGATTTTATTAAACTGCAGACTTTGGACGTAAAACCTTAGTATATTATCCAATAAGAATTATATTTATAACTTGTGACCGTAACTATGTAACTTGTACGTGACCCTAACTGCTTGGATATTCCTTATCAAATTCTTACTTTTGTTGAAAAATTTCGAATACAGCAATATTTATACAAATAAGGATACCTACTCTTTATTTTCTTTTCCTTCGACGTATCTTTTTGGAACATTGAGAATTTATTAGAGCCATCAATCTAACTTACTAACGGTAAAACAAATTCGTTTTTTTTCGAAAGGAATGAGCATTCATTTCTTATCATAATTTTTCATAAAAAGCGCAAATAAGTAGGTATACCTAGTCCTTGAATCAGTTTTCTTATACCTATCTTTTTTTCCCAATCTAATAAAGTTATCTTTTTAGAATTTGATCAACTTTTTGTAGGTACGATTTTACCATGAAACAGGGTAGTTCCATGAAACATAAAAAAAAGGAAATTAATTAGCTTTTTACGGAAAACTCACTTTACCATAAAAATAACATTGCAGAATCGTTTTCATAAAAATATAAGCACTGCTGATGGTTAAGTTAGTTTTCCCTGACACTAGGTACTGCGTGGCACACACAGTGGAGCCATGGGAGATTTTTCTTTCCCGTGACTCAACCAACAACAGACATGAGTAATGTCATATTAAATTATATTTCCCCTGGCACTACCGATTATCTAAATTCTAACCTATCTCATAAATAAACATAAACAGATAACTGTCAATTTTCCCGGTATCTTATGCAGATTTTCCCCTACCTACTACTAGTTAAAAAAAAACTATTTAAACAATTCTTTCTACTTAAATATCCTGTTCAAATTCCCTCGGGGGGTCAACATATCATAGCACACGCCCGGCACAAGTATGCACAAGTGTATAAACGAACGCACATTTAGCCAGAAATGGGAGATTAAATATCAAGGTCCTACGATTCTACAAGTAGCTAGGTAGGTATCGATATGTACCTAATACAACACTACCCCTAAAGTTTATTTGACACGGAGGTGGGTTGTGAAAGCTACGACGTAGAAAGGAGGGAATGTTTATATTTCGCAGCGGATGCGTGAGTGGAAACCGCAAAGATATCAAACGTTCTCCTCATAGAGACGTTGTCGAGTCGTTTCCTGCGGTCGTATCGACGTTGAACGATTGCGGTCTGCAATAGAATAGATTGAGATCGTGTTCCGACTATTAATTCTAGGCAGCGCGACTTCTCATTTTGTTAGATAATTAAATCAATTCTATTGTGAATTGGTTCTTCACGTTTGATTGCTTCATTAAAAAACGTGAACAGATAGGTTCCTAGGTTATAGGTGCCTAAGTTACTTCGCGTCTTTATACGTTCAGACTAACCTCCTTACTTGTAAACGTTGCCTTTAAGAATGCGCAATACTAAATGGTTTTAAAAAATTTACGTTTATAAGTCATGGTGTAGGAATTTACGTTAGTTATGATTCCAATTGCATGCAATAAATTCAAATAAAAATAAGATACTTGAAGTTAACATCTTCGAACGGTGTTTAGCCTATCAGACGAAATTACCTTGCGGGACGGCCCACACAACCGGTATGGAGAACGACGCAAACAGCATGAAAGTTCTTTGTCCTGATAACGGGGTAAACCAATCCATAAAATGTCATGAGCTTAGAAATCCTTACGTATCTTTCTTAAAAAGGAATGACTATAAAATTGTTAACCTTCGTACACATAGCCACAGTAGTTTAGATGAAGGAAGTACAGGGGTGCGTTCTTATTTGTCGTCCGACGACGGATGATCGCTCCAAGCAGAGCGACGCTCGTCATCCGCCTTTTAAGAACGGCTCTGTATCATATCTGTATCAAGAACACTACTTAAAATGTTTCACTGACTCAGAAAAAATGTATTTACAATTATGTACTTTTCCAGAATACATAACTAAAACAAACATACATAATATAACAATAATAATAATAAAATTTTGTAAACAGAAGTCTACGTAAATAAAAAGTAACTTAAAACAAAGAAAAATCAAGTCCCAACTGTCAAATGAAACGTCAGGGCGATATTTATCCACCGATTTCGTGGGGCGACCGGTGCGTCGTCGAGCGATATATAAGAACGCTCCGGATGATCATCGGACGATCGCCTTGTCGTCCGACGACGTCCGACGACGCCCCGAGCGTTTTTATATGCCCGGTGCGATCGTCCGATGATCATCCGGAGCCATGACGACCCCTGGGGTGCGTTCTTATATGTCGTCCGACGACGGATGATCGCTCCAAGCAGAGCGACGCTCTTCGTCCGCCTTTTAAGAACGGCTCTGTATCATATCTGTATCAAGAACACTACTTAAAATGTTTCACTGACTCAGAAGAAATGTATTTACAATTATGTACTTTTCCAGAATACATAACTAAAACAAACATACATAATATAACAATAATAATAATAAAATTTTGTAAACAGAAGTCTACGTAAACAAAAAGTAACTTTAAACAAAGAAAAATCAAGTCCCAACTGTCAAATGAAACGTCAGGGCGATATTTATCCACCGATTTCGTGGGGCGACCGGTGCGTCGTCGAGCGATATATAAGAACGCTCCGGATGATCATCGGACGATCGCCCCGGGCATATAAAAACGCTCGGGGCGTCGTCGGACGTCGTCGGACGACAAATAAGAACGCACCCCAGGGGTGCGTTCTTATATGTCGTCCGACGACGGATGATCGCTCCAAGCAGAGCGACGCTCGTCGTCCGCCTTTTAAGAACGGCTCTGTATCATATGACTGTATCAAGAACACTACTTAAAATGTTTCACTGACTCGGAAGAAATGTATTTACAATTATGTACTTTTCCACGACACACAACTAAAACAAATATACAAAATATAACAATAATAATAATACAATTTTGTAAACAGAAGTTTACGTAAACAAAAAGTAACTAAAACAAAGAAAAATCAAGTCCCAACTGTCAAATGAAACGTCAGGGCGATATTTATCCACCGATTTCGTGGGGCGACCGGTGCGTCGTCGAGCGATATATAAGAACGCTCCGGATGATCATCGGACGATCGCTCCGGGCATATAAAAACGCTCGGGGCGTCGTCGGACGTCGTCGGATGACAAATAAGAACGCACCCCTGGGGTGCGTTCTTATATGTCGTCCGACGACGGATGATCGCTCCAAGCAGAGCGACGCTCGTCGTCCGCCTTTTAAGAACGTCTCTGTATCATATCTGTATCAAGAACACTACTTAAAAAGTTTCACTGACTCGGAAGAAATGTATTTACAATTATGTACTTTTCCAGAATACATAACTAAAACAAACATACATAATACAACAATAATAATAATAAAATTTTGTAAACAGAAGTCTACGTAAACAAAAAGTAACTTAAAACAAAGAAAAATCAAGTCCCAACTGTCAAATGAAACGTCAGGGCGATATTTATCCACCGATTTCGTGGGGCGACCGGTGCGTCGTCGAGCGATATATAAGAACGCTCCGGATGATCATCGGACGATCGCCCCGGGCATATAAAAACGCTCGGGGCGTCGTCGGACGTCGTCGGACGACAAATAAGAACGCACCCCAGGGAAAGCTATAGTCTACTTACTTAATTATTTTGTCGTTGACTTGCTCATATTTTCACTTGTTTTTTACATGTTACTAAATGCATCAGCTCATCATGTTCCCACTGCTGAGAAATGGAAATTCTTATGCCAGAATTCTTGTTTAGGAAGTAGGTAACATCATTCCAGTGTGACCACAACTTGTTTCTTCGTCTCGCTTTAGAGACCCTAGTGTCTTTATTTCATTCAAAGTTTCTTCATATTTTAAATAAGAAGTGTCTAATTTGCATGCGTATCCTAATGTGCCTAATGTGCTTCTGGTTCAGATTTATATTTTTATGATTTATTGTCTCTAAATGTGAAACAAGAGTTCGAATACTAAAGTATTTTTCTGAATAATTTACGTTTTCATCAACATTATTTTACGGAAAAATATCAATACAAGAAATGCCAGCAAAATTTCACCAAACAGATAATATTAAAATGTGACGGAAGTAGATACTTTTATCTGAAAAGCGCTATGAAGACACTCCTTTAACACCGCCACAATTAACTGTATCAACCGGACTGACCACTGCTGATCACAGCCTCCCCGATTAAGGAGGGAGATGAGCGGAGGGGTGGGCAAAATGTACCACCTTGGCAAGTGTCTTAGGGCTTGCAGTGTTGGATAGCAGTTCATCAGAAGGCGCTGCTGGGCCCCACTTTACGGTATTTTACCCTTAGTCGCTTCTTACCACACCTACGGAAAGAAACAGAAAACCCGAAAGAGACTAGTCACCATTCTCTCGCCTTATTTATTACACTCGTCTTATCACGCTGCACGACACGGGTTAACAAGTACTTAGTTTATTCGATTTCTCGAATTTAGTGTGTAAAATATTTGCAAACTTCGTATCGTTCGTAACGGGTTACAATTACTCGGACATAACTAACTGATATTTTGATGTACACCCAGAGAGTTGAAATACTTAGAGTTGTTATATCCGAACACCACTGCTCTAAAAGCTTACTAGAATTTACCTATGTACATACCTACGCACATCTATAAGCAGTTTGTAATGACAAGGAAAGAACGTTCAAATATTATGCGTCATATCTGTTGTTAGAAAGAGATAATAAGCAATTCGTGTTACCACCGAACCGCCACGAGACGTTCCGATCACCATTATGCTGCATCTCTTTCACTCTCTCACACCAAACGATACACATATCTCGCTCATGCATTTCATTGCGATTCGTTCCAAAGATAAAACAAAATAACGATATTTTCTATTTCAACAATAAAAGCAATAATTACGCGTGAAATGAAACAGTTTTCTTATTTCTCACAGTGCCTGTATAATTGGTGCAGAGTCTAAAGACACAAGGAAGGTGTATTGTCCACAGATTATTCCGAAAAAACACGATTAGCGGCGATGTATTCACCGGACGCTCGGAAGTGCTAGACTGGTAGTGACTCAGGCGATTACCCTGAATTCGTCTAGTAAATATGGAGGGCAAACAACTGATCTACAGGTAAAAAAATCTTAGTGTACACCCTGTGCACAAATCGTTACTACAGTAATATCAGAAGTCTCACCAGTGGCCCAATGAACTACGGTGTGATGCTCGTCGTCTCTGGCATTGACATCGGCTCCAGCAGCGAGCAGCGTTTGCACCAGAGGCACGTTCCCGTGGACGACAGCCAAGTGCAACGGCGTGAGGCCATCGGCATCCCGGGCGTCGGCCAGCGCCGGTGCGGCCATCAGCACGCGGTCTGCACACGCCGCCCGCGCCGCTTGGCTGGCACCCGCGCCGCTCGACGAGCAGTAGTGCAGCGCGCAACGCAATCCACGATCACGCACGCGGACTGAAGATGGCTGCATAAAAAAATAAACTTAGAAATGCGAGCTTTGACATATCTCACTGACCGAACTCATTTTGATGAAATTCGACACAGAGATAGAGGCAGTAAAATTTTATAAAAATAGGCTTTTTGGTTCTGGCATGCAGATACACGATAAAGCGATGATGGCGCAGTGGCAGTGGACAGCCGCACAGTATAGAATCCTCCTGTTAGCTTAATATTTAACCTATGCTTTAGAACATGATTACTGGGCAGTTTGCGAAATCTCGTCTGGATGCAATGTTAGCAATACATCCAGGCAACCATTGCAACCCCTAGGTAGAAAACCTGTTACCAACCATATGATGATTAGGTATTCTTGTGCTCCGGCAACTCTCCAAAAGGGCCAGTTCTGTTCTGTAGTACAGCAACACCCCATTTACACCAGCATCAGTGGTAGCATTCTGCTCATTGGGCGCATTGATCCCTTAGTCGCCTTCTATGACATCCCTCATCTAAATATACAACAGTCCTTAAACTTTAGGGCATAAAGCCTTTTAGGATTAAAAAAACTGACTGCCGCAGTTTCACATTAAACCTAGATTAAATTACTTACGATTTTTAATGAACTGACCCAAATCCAAATGAAATTGAAACAGTAAAAAAGAAAAGAATAACTATTGACCTGCATTTGAGCTAATGTGAAAGTGAAATATTGATGAATACCGGCTAATAGAAACATGTGGTAGGTACGCATGTCTACAATGAATAATGATCCGTGAAGGGTTGTTGGACCGGGAGCCACCCTCGTCAATTCTTAACGAGTCAAACAGGTTGATGCGGTAAACACGACACGTGTTACTATACAAGACAACCAGCCAACCTACCACTATTAAAACCACAGATTAATTAATAGATACTTCGTGACGTAGACTCACATACGTCTATGCTACGTAGGGAAATGTTCCTTCTTTGTGTACGGGGCCGGTAGAATCGCCTATTGATTGGTTCTCTCCCCACCCGCGCCGCCCGTATACAAATGCATTTCCTCAAGACATTCGACAGTAGAAATCGTCAAAAAACTAGTTACTAAACGGACGTGATCGATGGTTTAGCTACAGGGCATGGATGAACCAACTTGTGCATTTGCATAATGTTGTTAATGTTACTCGCGGTTTTGACAACATGTAGTTCTGCCGTGCGTAATGTAGTCGAATACGAAGCTTAGTAAAAATATCCGTTGTTTGAAGTAAATATTGGGTTAGTTTCTGTGTAGTTTGCAGGTGTCGAGCGATGTTTACCTACTAGGTGAGTGATGCCTCCCGCGATCGGCGTAACATCGCGTGTTCGCGTCAGATTGTTCAAAGTACGGTTTTCTTATTTTCATAATCGCTCACCTTGCCATAATAACTCTTCACGCTATAGCTGTTAAAATTGATTTCAATGCTGCTTCAGAATTTCAGTGCAACGTTCATGGAAATGTGATTTGCATTTAAAATATCTACGGACCGAAACTTAAGTAAGTAGGTTGATTCGAAGTGCTGTTCATGCGTTTTGATATTATGAACTCACATCCTTGTTTAGTGTTTCCACGACCGCCTTGTAGTCGGCCTGCTGGCACGCGTACATGAGCGGCGTGCATCCCTGGGGAAGTGGAGTCGTCACATCACCGCCTTTCCTCGATCCCTCCACCTTCTCCCGCTTAATCTTGGACTTCTTGTCGAGAAGGTCTCCCTTGTGCCGGTTCTTGGGTTTTTTGAGGATGCTCGGGATGGGCTCCCCTTTGCCGCTGGTCGCGCGCTTTTCCATAACAGATTCGGTTAAGGTTCAAGTAGCTTTGGCCGGCGGCGGCGGTGCCGCGGCGTCTCGCGAAGGGCGGGCGGGCGCGGAGGGCGCGAGCCTCCGACTGGCCTGCGGGCACTGACGGCGAGCGCAGGCCAGGGGCTCGCTGCCCGCTCGGACAGAGGTGGCGCTGGGTGGCGCGACACGCAACGCCTGCCGCCCGCCCTCTATCTACCTATTCAGCTTGCCCAAATCAGGTCGCCCGCGCCGTCTTTATTATGTTCATAAAAAATATGACTTTGGAAATTAATACTTTTAGGGTGCTATTGACACATTGACACTCTTTATTCTGAATTAATTTTAGTTTATTTGATCTAGCGATGTTTAATTTATTAAATACTAGCTTTCCGGGCGCGGCTCCACCCGCGCATGTGTCGGTTATCGCGCAAAAATATTAACCTCTTTTTGCGCAGTTGGATAAAAACTATCCTATGTTTTTTCCCGGGTCTCAAACTATTTCCATACCAAATTTCATTCAAATCGGTCTAGTAGTTTTGGCGTGAAAGCGTAACAGACAGACAGACAGACAGACAGAGTTACTTTTGCATTTATAATATTAGTACTGATAGTACTGTAAAGTACTGTAATAGTACTGTATAATATTAGTATTTCAACGCACATAGGTACAAATGTCTAATATCAAATAAATCTGATTCAAAGCATTGGTTTCGATTGCTTTTAGAGCACAAAACTATGAACTAAGCCTTATTACTTTAGGTAAGTACAAAGAATAATTTTCTTTTAAAACGAACTACGTACCTACTTGATTTTGTTTTATCAAATCTCATATCAAAAATGCCCTTGGCTATTTGCCCTCTACGATTTACCTATGTGCCCTTGAACTATGAGTATGCCAGAGCGAATCACTATTGTGCGTGAACTGAATGGTTCAGTCATTAGTCAGTGAAAGCAACAACCACTCTAAGCAAATACACAAATCATAATTTTCGTCAGTGTGATTAAATTCGTCTTTGCCAAAGAATTGAGTTACGTGTAGTACCTATAACCCCTATAGGTATACGTACTTTTTGTATTTACCTTTGCCGTCCCATGATTTACCTTTACTAATAAATCGATATTTATATAAGTAGGTAGTGTTATGACAGTTTCTAACCAGCAAAATACAAAAAGAAGAGTCCACGCGAAATTGGCCTGAACGCAATGTTTCATAAAGAACTTTGAACAGTAAATTTCTCACAAATTTCTCAAACGAGGAATTGGTCAAAAGCTGTACAATACCGGAAATAATGAAAGTGTCAGGTCTTTCACATGGTCAAGTCGTCATGAATATTTTATCATTCATTATACAGGTTTATGAATGTTATTGTGCTTATTTTGGAGCATTAGCTTGTGTTTAAGTTAGTTTCGTGTGGGGTGAGAGTGATGCGTGACGTCACCACCTGGGGGCCACCATCACAACCCAGATTATTATCGGCCTAACATAATTTACTCGAGTTACAGATGATTTTGCGCCCGATTTCAACCCCGATTACGGAGTTCCCAAGGACTACCTTAATAGTACTCATTTAAAGTTATACGAATACACGCGAGAGTCGCGGAGTCCTTGATATTATTGCATTGCAGCAGAAATATTACCTGTAATATTTTAGAAGTGGACTGCCTGTGTGTACCTAATTGCAAATTTATTGAATTGTAATATAATATATATGATAGTTCATTAGTTATTGAACTATATTGTTAATTGACTCTTAAATTTAAATTAATAAATTATTCAATGTATAAGTGTATAAAAGAAGCCGTCGATTTTCTTGCCTATCGGCTCCAGCACAAACACTTACTCTGCGACTTATGTATATAATGTACTAAAATCAATAATTAAATCCCTACTGTATGTACTAATAGTAGATTATTAACCAAGGGCTGTATGACATCAATTGCATACGAGGTTGTTGGCGCCTGAGTGAAGCGAAGGCGCTAATTAACCCGAGTATGCAATTGATGCTTACGCCCGAGATAAATACTCTGCTTTACATATCGATTGTGAGGTAAGTAAACAACAAGACAGCAGGTTTCAATGAACATTTATTAAGAAGAAAAAAATGTGTATTTAATTAAAATTAATAGTAAAATTATTACAATTTGTAAGAGATATGGTCACGTTCTTTTTAGGAATATTTATAGTTTGAATATGAGTTTGTGATGATAAGACTTGAGTTTGAGTGACTTGAGGTTCTTGCATCGTAAATGGCGGCAGTTGACTGGTACTATTTTCTTCATTATTGGCTCAGATGATGTGCTTTGACGTGGTGATTTCAAGTTTATATTTTCTGTTATTTTAGAAGTAATTTTGCTTTTGTTTGCCATCGAATCTTCGATATAACCTTCGGCCACTTTGCTGGACTTCCAGCCGCCGTGCCTTTTTAACAGAGTGAGGTTGGCTCCCGAATCAGCCAATAGAGTCGCTGATGTTCTGCGAAAGCAATGCCCGGTGTATAAGTCTACGTTACTCAGTTTTAAATATGTGGCTATTTGTTTTGGCATGCCTGTAAATTTGTTTTTTCCTATTACTTGTCTGTGACATTTTCCTTTACTGTAATTTAGAAAAAAACGATTTGTATCCACGTTTTCAGGCCGAAGAGCTTGATATTTTTCAACATAATTTGCAAATTCTTCATGCACAACAAATGACCGGTCAATTTTAGTTTTCGTGTTAGGCAGTTTTATGAGTAGTAATTTGTTATGTATTTCTACATTTTCTATTGTCAAGTTTGTCAATTCCACGGTTCTGCAGGCTCCCGATATCCCAAAAATTAGAACAACCTGTAAAAAAGACATAAGTTGTATTAAAGGCACCAAATTCGCATAGTATTTTTGTGAAATATTTTGGTAACTTATTAAAAAGGGCAAGTAAATACGTAGGTACCTTTATTGCTAAATAAATTTCATCCGGAGCTTCATTTAAGAATTTCTGTACTTCTTCTGCAGTAAATACCTTCGATTTCTTGCTTTTAAAGCCGTCAGACTGCCTTTTCAAGAAAGCAGTAAGTTTAGAAAAATCTTTCAAATTCACGTCATGTTTTGTCATCATTGTAGATTTTAGCATGGAATAAAAGCACCATAAACTGGAAGGTTGTAGCCTCTTAGATAATTCATCAAAATCAGTACTAATATTATAAATGCGAAAGTAACTCTGTCTGTCTGTCTGTCTGTCTGTCTGTCTGTTACGCTTTCACGCCAAAACTACTGGACCGATTTGAATGAAATTTGGTATGGAGATAGTTTGAGACCCGGGAAAAAACATAGGATAGTTTTTATCCGACTGCGCAAAAAGAGGTTAATGTTTTCACGCGATAACCGACATACGCGCGGGCGATGCCGCGCCCGGAAAGCTAGTATGATATAAAAACACTTTCAGAAAGAGATTTCACATTTTTTTTTCTGACCGCCATTTCATAAATTCGTCGTATACCTTTACATATCTTTCTTTCGAGTTCGGCGGTAATATATTTTCGACAACTGTTTTTGCCCTTTCTTTAATAAAATCGGGCGTTAGATCTATGTCTTCGTCACTAGACATGTTTAAAACTTTTGAAAAAGAACTCAAACAAGAAAATTAATTATTTTCGCGATGCTTTCGCGCCTACTAGTAGACTGTCTTTTTTTTTTCACGCACGCAAGCGCGTCAAATCTTGCTGGCCAGTTTGATTTTTAAATCGATTCCATCTAACATACGATGTGGAAACAAATAGTTCCATATTTAAAATAAAATCTTTATAAAATAAATTGTCTAGATTCCGATTCGAGTAATTAATCGATACCGAGAAAAAAAATATTAACTTTTTAAAAATATTCTTCGTGCAGTATGAGTATGACAGTTCTTTTTTCAAATTCCAAAACCTATGCTGTAATGATAGTCATACACCCCGGCATTCAGGGGTGTAAGGGTGTACTTACAGAGCAGGAGATATGTAAAAACACATACTTGTATCATGTATATACTTGTGTATACATGATACAAGTAATCCCTTTTATTTTGATACGCTTCTCGATAGGTTTGGTTAAGTTTTAACTAAATTTGTGTTTAACGACTGACTTATCTTAAAATATGATTATAAGTAAATCAGACAGAGCTTTATGGCTTCGGACTGCCGTGCAGGGGGTCAATGGTTTTAACGACCCCCGCCGCAGGCTATT
Source organism: Plagodis dolabraria (assembly GCA_963854805.1). NCBI lineage: Eukaryota > Metazoa > Arthropoda > Insecta > Lepidoptera > Geometridae > Plagodis > Plagodis dolabraria. The sequence goes on along the minus strand of OY978459.1, from coordinate 11,666,047 downwards.
CACCGCCTGGTGATAGGGTATTTTGAGAATGCCCGATTGGGTATTTAGACAAAATAAGGCTAAGCTACACAATAAGTAATAGAATAAGAAGATCCCATTCTAATTAATATCTTTATTATCTATACCTATACCTATCCCTATCTTTTTAAGTTATGGTTTACTCAATCAAAAGAAGTCAGTGTATACAACTTCAACAGATGAGCACCCATTCACCAGCCATGCTGGTGTAAACTTTTTTCTGTTTAAATGTCTTTGACCACAGTCTAGGTTCTAGTAAACCTAGATTTTCTGGCTCTTAAGGACATCTGCCGGAAAACACACTAAGGTGACAGACACATCACCTAATGATTAGGACATGCAGATTTTCTACTGGTAGCTAGCCAGACCGGCATTCGCAATATGCCCTACCACCATGCTAAGTATAACGATTGCCATCCTAAGATAACAACCGGGACCGACGGTTTAACGTGCCCTCCGAAGCACGGAAAGGCTCAGTAGTAATTCCACTAACGGTCACCTATCCAACTCATGACCGCAGCGGACATTGGTGAACTTAGTTGATCGCTTAAGAACTATACAAACTACGCTACGAGTCGAGTGCTTTAAAAGTTTCTTTTGTTACTTGTGTTTATTATTATGACCCGTCCTTTGGTATGTAAATTATTGTTGATTAGCGGTGTATTAATAGTAGTTAATAGTTATAAATAAATAAATAATTGTTAGCTTGAACTTTTTATTTCATAGCGTTCTAGTGGATAATTACGAATAAAAACAGGAAAACCACAAAAGTTCATAATAATCAAAGGGCTAGTATTTATATATGTAATAATAATAAAGCAGGGATATATCCGCTATGGGCGGATGGCTTTGAGCGTTTTTTGTAGGGCAGTAAATAATCAGTAAAATTATAAAGATATCTCCCTTATTATTCGTTACTTCTAACCGCTTCCTACGATTCAAATTATAATAATATAAAAGTAAATAAAAGAAGTAAGTTATTTTGGTGTGTAAATCAAATTTAAAATCGGTTCAGTAGGTTAGGAGTCCATCGCGGACAAACAACGTGACTCCTATGTTACGTACAAAGACCACATCAAATTATATGTAGGTTCATTTTATATAATAAATTCATTTTATTTAATTAATTCAATTTATTACATAATTTTTTCGTGGGGTACCGGGACAGAATTGCCACGTACCAAAGTACGATACAATTGCAAGTCAAACTACGATGGGAAGTCATGGAGCTATGGACAGGACACGATTATTATTGACTCTGGAAATTTGCTTCACTACCGGGAGGCTTATCAGAAATCCAAAGGTGGTGTAGGGTTTCTCGTCCAAACAACATTGTAAAAGAAAATCGAAAAAGGGGTTGAGCAAAGTAGCATTCCTTATTACTCACAATCAACAAACGGTATTCGCTGAAGGTACAGGATACAGGTTTACGCACCGACTCCGTCACGTTCAGACGAGGAAGTAGAGGCTATGCATGAAGAGTTTTTTTTATACGTGATAGTACTATCTCACCTGTGGTGACGGTGTGGTAAGTGATGATGTCGTCGAAGATGTTTTTCAGGCTAACCTAGAATTACTGGCTCTCAGCTGCTGGAACACACCGTTAGGTGCTTGGCGACAGATTTTCTACTTGAGGGTGTTAGCTAGCCAGCGGGCACACGCAAAATGCTCTACCACCATGCTATAACGACTGCCGTTGTAAGACAACAACCGGGACCAACGGCTTAACGTGCCCTCCGAAGTACGGAAGCGCTCAGTAGTAATGTCACCATAGCGGTCACCCATCCAACTCATGACTGAGGTAGACGTTGCGTAACTTTGCTGATCGGTTCAGAATAGCTAGCAAACTTCGCTACTAGCGCTTCAAAAGTCACATACCTCTAAGCCAAACTTCTCACTTCACAGTCTTTACGCAAAGAAAGGCACATGGAATGACGATGAGTTGAGAGTGGTGCCATACGGTTATGAGAAACAAAATAAGAGGGGTCAGCGACTCCATGGAGAATGGAGGAATCTTTGCCAAGAACTGCTTCTTTAAGAAGCGACCATCCAGGAAGCGGATAAGCCCTGGTGGTTCTACCAATAATTTGAAGCAGTGATAGCTCAGTGGCTTTGGCTATGGACTGCCGCGCAGCAGGTCCATGGTTCGAATCCCGCCGCTGGCTTGAGCTTCACCGCATGGTGGAAGGGCATTTTTGCGAATGCCCGCCTGGCTAGCGACCACCCTCAAGTGGAAAATCTGTCGCCAAGCACCTAACTGTGCGTTCCGGCAGCTGTCCTTGAGAGCCAGTAATTCTAGGTTAAACCTGTTAACACCTTCGACCACATCATCACTTACCATCAGGTGAGATTGTGGTCAAAGACTTAGATATCAGAAATAAAAAAAATAAAAACAATTTGGTCGAGATTATCATGACTACGAAGACATGAATATTCGATGATGTCTCTGTGATCAAAAAGGTGAAAACCGGTAGAGTTCACCGCAACGTCAGAGTCAGAGACACATTAAATATTGCCACGTCTACGCTCTGCAATAACGGGTTGGAAGAACCTGTCCCATTGTGTGGTCTCATTTTTTTAGACCCAATCTTAAAAGAAACCTTCAAAATAGAGCAATGCATTACGTTGAAGTAATAATGGGATAAGATGATGCTGCAATCTTCAGCTCACTTATGGTAATATGACCAGCTTAATAGATGGATCTCGAAATCGTTGAGACACGACTTGCACTCTTATACAAAATACAGTACAGCTATGTAAAATTGCCTGAAGGCCACAATATCGATTCGATTAAATGACAAAAGTACGGAATCAATCCAACTACAAGCAAGACAAGGAGATGCTTTTCCCGGAACTATTCACGATTGCTATGGAAGACGTTTTCAGCTCTTGAAATGATTGAAAGATTATGGTATCAATATTCACTCACCTTGGTTTCGACGATTTAGCTCTTCGGGCAGCGTCGTTTGAAGATCTAAGTATAATGCTCAGTGACCTCAGTCGAGTTTCCCAGCTAGTAGGTTAATGAACATGGATAACACAATAAAATTTGAAGAACTGAAGTCACCGATATACCTCTCAGAATTTGCAAGTTGAAGTGGCAATGGGAGGCCATATCGCTTGATGAACCGATAACCGATGGGGAAGAAAGGTTCTCGAATGGTTACCAAGAACGACTATAACATAACGGGCATGTGAACTGTGTATGTAGGTATGTGATTGTGGCGTTCAACGGTGGACATCCTCTGGCTTTTGATGATGATGATCATCAACAAAGATCAGCATGAATGCCACAAAGAACGACTATTAACCACTTATCTTTCACACTCCTATACTTAGACTATTACACATAAAATGCCTGGAGTATTAGACATACATACCTACTCGTTATGTGTGGTCAGGAGGCATTTAGTAGTTACATTAATACAACTTTCTCTGATACAGTTTTCTCCAATAATACAAGTGACGACTTAACGACACATGACTTATTGTATTTAGTAACAGTACTCTTTGTGAATGAGTTTGTCGGGGGAAATATTGCTATCATACCTATTTCTACCGCCAAGCAGTAATGTTCACATTACTGTGTTCCGGTTTGAACGAATTGCCAGTGAAAATATAGGCACATGAGAATTTACTTTTTAATTTTATGTCTTAGGGTTAGAGGCGCAGTCCAGTTGAAAGAAAGAAAGAAAGAAGAAAGAAAAGTATTTTTACTGCCACAAAAAATAATACAATAACTACAATTGACATATATATATAAATTTAAACATAATTGGCAAAAGATACCCCCTATTCCCCAAGTAGCACAAAAGCGCTGAATAGGAGCTGAATCACTGTTCACAATGGAATGTTCTGCTGAAAAAACCTGCTGAATAAGAGCGTTAGAGGCGCCTACTCAGCTAATATAACTCTGATTTGGGCACAAATTAATCTGCTGTTAGTTGAATAATGTGGCTGGTTGCACTATATAAGCGTTATTTGAGCATTATTAAAGGTAACAGTCGCCCTAAGAGCTGAATAATGACTGATTATCAGGGTATGTTTTACCTTTTATACACCACAAGGGCTAAATAATAGCGTACTTGTTACCTATTTTTCAGCACAAAGTAGACTCCAGGAAATTAGTAACTCTTTCATGGAGCTGACAATTCACAAGTGGCAAAATTGTGAATAATTTTCACCCTACGACTTTATTATTATTTTGATATGTTTTGTGTGAACCATTTTGTAAAGTGTTTGAGGGAAATAGGCAAATTATTATCGCCAAGTAAAACTTTATTGATTTTCCTCCATGTGCATGAAATTAGAATGGGAAAGAGAGTTTATTGTCAAATACTATATAATTATATACGAAAATTTTCACGCGCTCTCAAAATATCACTAACTTCTTGAAAATTATCAGTACTAATATTATAAATGCGAAAGTAACTCTTGTCTGTCTGTCTGTCTGTTAGGCTTTCACGCCAAAACTACTGGACCGATTTGAATGAAATTTGGTATGGAGATAGTTTGAGACCCGGGAAAAAACATAGGACAGTTTTTATCCGACTGCGCAAAAAGAGGTTAATGTTTTCGCGTGATAACCGACATACGCGCGGGCGGAGCCGCGCCCGGAAAGCTAGTAGTATATAAAATAGATTTATGATATTATTATAAAAAAAAATTATTTACTTTTTATTTTTCCTTTATAATTTGACAATAGGCTGTTTACGTGTAAAATCATTACATTTTCTATTCAAATTCAGTTGTTATTACCGTTGACTAAACAAAAACAAATTGTTATTATATTGTATACACGGTTATAATGTAAAAAATGGCAGACAAGCAATGTGTACTATATTAACCACAATCAAACAGCATGAACGCTGTTTAAGCGTCCACTCGTGGTACATGAATCAGTAACGAGCTGTTACGGTGGTTCTTGTGTTAAACAAGTCAGCTACAGATTCATGTAAAGCTTGATATTGGGCAACATGTACGCAAATAGCTGTACTAGGTAATCATCAGTGAACTGATAAACTCTGAAGGAATTTTAGCCCTTTTTTATATTTCCACATATCACAATATCTTAAACGACGCGATTAGCTATACTTACCTACGAAGCGCTGAATAAAAAAGTATTCAAAGTCTTATTTAACGGCACTAGTAGATGAATTGTCAACGCTAGTACAAGTATTCAGCTCTCACTGAGATTATGGGTAACATGTGAGCTAATATAGAGCAGTTTGCTTTAACTTAGCATCATATATGTTCACCCATAGTGATCATGTGGGCTTAATAAGAGCTATTATACGATTGCGTGTAACAAGCTGATTAACATTACACTAGTTCCACTGTGTGCAACAAAAAGCATTATATCTTTGTTATTTGAAGCCACAGAATAACTGATTACATTATAGTAGCTCACGTGTTCTTTCTTAAAATGCAAGTGGTCTAAGGGTACACTTGTGGTCTTCAATTCAGAATATAGTCCACAAAAATCCTTTAAATTGCTTAAAGCTGTATAATATTGAACTTGTTACCTATATTAACACTGCGAATGTTACAGTGTGGTCTCCGTGACGCATAATAACGTTCTTATTCAAGTGAAAGCTCACTTTTCACCTATTGCAGGTCGAGTGTACCTACTGTAATAACTCTTCTTAAGTGCTAAAGTTACCGATGTTACCTCTTGTGACATCTTATAATGCAGTTTTGTGCTACTTGGGTCAGCACAGGACTGCATAGACACTAAAGTTGATTTTCAGCATACCCCTTTTCTCGAATGAAGGCGTTCTTCGAGTAGTATATGGCAGTAGCGGGTTACTTATTTACATTTGGTCTTAAACAGCTATGTGTTGCCGGTTTAATTAATAATATTTAAGTACATACATATATCATAGCTACAATATTATTTATCAGTTATACAGTTCATCACTTGTTCTCCCGCTTCGTGCTATATTATGTAGTGCCGTCACAATCCCATTAAAAATATATAGATATATACAAGTATATAACGTTTGGCTTAGGATTTATTGCCAGCCGCCTAGGCCAAGGAGCTAGTCTGACGCGACCTCTTTTTGGGAATGCTCTAGTTGGTATAGTATAACTCAACTTTTCGACTAATGAGGGCGTCTAGAATGTGAATAGCCATATATTGTGTGTGTGTTTTTTTTATTCCTGATCGCCTAGCCTTTTGACCACTATATCAACTGATGCGAAGCGATGAGGTTGAAGACGTTATTCAGGCTAACCTAGAATTACTGGCTCTCAGGAACACACTGCTTGCGAAAGATTTTCTACTTGAGGGTGGTACCTAGCCAGCCGGGCATTCGCAAAAACCATATTACCATGCGTAATGTGCAGCAAGTCCATGTCTGCCTGCTCCTATTTCGGTACCTCAGTTAACATAAATATTTGCAAAAATCTAATTTTTAGGGTTCCGTAGTACTTACAAGGAACCCTTATAGTTTCGTCATGTCCGTCTGTCTGTCCGTCTGTCCGAGGTTTTGCAGAGAGACCGTTAGTCCTAGGAAGCTGTAATTTTGTATGGATATGTAAATCAATTACGCCGACAAAATGGTAAAATAAAATTTTGAAAAATATTTTTTTTTATGGTACCTCCCATACATGTGACGTGGGGATAACATTTTTTTTCGTCGTCTATTTCTTTTTGTGTGGTATGGTTGAATAGGTCTTTTAAAATGACTTAGGGGTTGCTAATACTGTTTTTCAATTTATTACTCCATTTACGAAATATTAAACTTTAAAGAGCAAATTTTTGTTCCAGCAGGGCGTCCCCCCCCCCCCCTCTAAAAGCTAAACTGCTGGCTTAAAAAATCTGTGAAAATTCAAGCTGATAGTGCGTTTCATGAACTTTAAAGGAAAAGTATAGCGGTTGATATAACTTTATTAGTTTAGCTGTAATAGTCGTTTAACTTGGGTGTTGGATAATTTTGTACCAAATATAAAATCTATAGAATAAATCCTTTAAAGTGACTAAAATGAAGTAGTTGAATGTTTATAAGGGGTAAAGACTGACATTGAAAACTTAATATATAATAAAAATCTTAAAACAATAACTATACCCTATGTCATACATAATAGACTAGCTTTCCAGCCGCGGCTCCAACCGCGCGTATTGCGGTTATCGCGAAAAACCATTAACCTCTTTTTGCGCAGTTGGATAAAAACTTCATGCTAAATTACATTTCTATGCTAAATTAAATCCAAAACGGTCCAGTAGGTTTAAAGTTTATTCGTTGCATACAAAAATACAAATCTTTCCTCTTTATAATATTGGTATAGATATAGTTAGGACAGTTCAAAGATTCGACTTATATAGGTATAAAGTACATTTTGGACCTCATCCTCGTCGTACACTAGCGTGTTTGCTAAGTGTTTGCTGTCTGTACCTGTCGTACCACGGTCATCGCTCACTTCATTTCACACATCATCAATTTGCTGGTTGTAGTTCTTTTCAATCGTGTAATTTTTTTCATCTGTAATGAGAAGATTTCTGTGCCCTTCACTTGCGTATCGCAACGGGCAAGGCACTCTATTTAATTTTAAAGATTGATTTAGGGCATGTACTGTATATCGACGATAAGCACCGAACTTCAGGTCTTATTTTATCATACGCGACATTTTCCTAGCGGGAATTTTCATTTCTCGCCATAAGATTATTGTTGAGTTATCAAAATATTTTTATTTCCTAATGGGATTTCAACGAATTCTGGCATTAACAGCATTAATTTGTAGTTCGAAGACACGCGGCTGCCTTGATCTTTTATGGTCTTTGACAGAGGAAGTTTTGTTGTATCTGTTGATATTACGATATACGACCATACGGATGATACCAAGCTTTAGAACTGTCTGGAATATGACCGACGCGACGACGGCTCAATACCTACTTTGTACAAGGCAAATACTGCTATCCTATTTACTTTAACACCTCAAAGTCATTTCATATTGTTATTAGATAATGAATACGAAATAATATAAATGGCGCGAAATCGAAAGAAAATTTTAAGGTAAATAAATGCGTTCCAAATTCTAAATCATTCTAAAACTGAAAAGTTTTTATGTTACAGTATAATTTATGGCCAGACTAGTTATTATCTAGTATAATAACCCAATAATAAGCTTACTTGTGTGATGATTTTGTAAATTATGTTCAGTATTTTTATGTTATTTTTATAATTATATGTATTATTTTAAGATTTACAAATATTAAGTTGCTGATTTGTCTTTTATCGAATGTGTCAATTACCAGTAAGTCTATTGAGTAAGTACTATGCTGCCTTCTGATTGGTCGGCCCCACCTATATGGATATCTTCCGATAACATGTTTTTCTGGGTGGGGAGAACGATCGTCTAAGTCAGTCGGTCGGTAGAACTCGATGGAGTATCTATTACCCGTGTATTCTTGAAGTTAATAATTTTCAGTGTGATTCTGTTAGATACGTATTAATCAATTACTGTGTGAACCATAAGTGAAATGTGCAAAGCAGAATAAATTGTATCAAGGTATGTATCTGAGGTGTTTGATTTTATCACACTTGCGTATATAGGTGTATACTTTTTATTTTTCTTTCATATATATTTCAACTATTTTATAATACAATAATTATTTATGCTACAAAATTAAATGACATTCAAATTCTTATAATGTACGGTCGCGGTCTGAAAATGTTTACCAGTTTTGAAATTAGATTCTATGTCACACTTTTCGCTCCAAAGTCTAAGATGATTAAATGACGCATAACAAAGACAATAATTATTAGTCACTTTTTGATGATGAAACTCATTTCTTTATTTGTTGAAATGACATTTATCAGAAATTATTGTTTGAACGTCGTTTGGGCAAGAGAAAATTTTTACAAAAGTTTTTTTCATAACGAAATAAAATGGCAAGTTTAACCTTGGAGCAAAGGGCTGAAATATAATTCTCTTTGAAGATGGACATAGCATAAGAACGAACGACGAAACTTTTGTTTGAGAGTGAGACTCGGCCTGTTTTTTCAAAGAAGGTTTTCTATACCTATATCAAACCTTGATAGTAGTCAGTCCATCTATAGAGCGATTGATTGTCATGTAATTAGAAAAAACATAATATATGAAATAGACTTTTTCAAACATAATTTAGAACTTGTGACCTAAATGTGTGCATGCAATTGTAATCCTTATGGTGGTAAACATTTTCTGACCGCGACTGTATCAACGGATTCTGGATCGCGCTATCATGACGTTTTCATTCGATTATCTACCTATAGAATTCACAAACGAATTTTGTTTAATTTTCGAATAACAATTGAAAAATAACTTGGCAGCAATCGTACTCTTATTTCTTAGATTTAGCAGGAAGAAATTGGAGGAGAATAAAGAACTACAATCGTTCTATATTATGATAACGGGCTTCTACGGAACCCTACATTGTGCGTGGCTCGACACGCATTTGACCGTTTATTTTTGGTGATTTTAACAAAGGGCTTTGAAATTCAGGTTCTGTTATGCCCTTGCAAATTACACTACCGTAGGCCTGATTCTGACTGAAAATGATATGTGTTATTATTTTCTCATCAACCCCCATACCATGCCCAATTACTCATAATAATTCTTTGAGTATCTGATGACTGCCTTCAGCCAAATTTAATGGATATCGATACAATTATAACCTACCTAAGATGGGTCCAACAAATCTTACAGTGTGCTTAGGAATTAGGATTACATTATGTCTATTCAGGTATTTTCGTATTTAAATAATAATTAATTTGGTTGGTATTTTATTAAAAATTTATAATTAATAGCAGTAAAATTCGGAGTAGCCTACTTTAAGCACTTGAGTGTTATTGGACATTTTATGCGTAGGTAATTATTATTCTAACAAAGGCAAAATCTTTATAGCGAGCGGATTCACAGTTGACCAAACAACTTTATTTACGCCTTATGTACGGCAGGCTATGTTTTCTCACGCAAGCTTTGCGTGGCCTACTTAGAAGGCAAACTCTCGTGCTTTTCCCTAGTTCCATCAGATCTGAGCAGAGTTGACCTACTGCCCTCAATTGCCGATGCCGATATTAAAAGGCTAATAAAGGTTGGCTGTATATCACAGTCTTTTTTACTGGAAAGCAAATTAAAATATTCATAAGATATTCAGATAAGCGAGTTAGTAGGTACCTCATATGAAATTAATATACTTTCCTGAAATCCTTTATGAAACAGAAAGAGAAATCCATCAAAGCCTAGAAATGTTCTATTGACTTAAATTACAAGTAAGCGTTATAAATTTTGCCTTTATGTTTGAAACCATTACACGTCCGTAACGGTCCAAGGCTGGACTAATTTTGATGAAATATGGTAAAGATCGATTCTCTAGTTCAGAAGAATATAGGTATAACATTCAACCCCGATTTAGTTACCTACACAGATATAGATCGAATCGTTACCTATTGAGTTTCCGAAGATACGGGATATTTTACTCCACGTGGTAGAAATCTCAGATACTTATCTTGCCTTGCCAAACATGACTTGGAAAAAAGTTGTGGCGTCATCTCATGTACATGGCAACACGCCTCGTCCGACTGTGGACTGACTTATGTTTTAAATCTATGGAAAATTTACCAATTAGCACTAATATCTGTAACTTGACAGGAGATCCTAAGAAACTTATTACGATATTATTGCGCTGTTCTACTGTACAATTCTTGATTAATGCATATATACGTCCATCTCAATATGTCAACCTGAATTAGGTACATTAAAACCTGTGGTAAACAAGTCTGTGTTTAGTTTTCTACAACCTTGTGTGAGGACACGGTCACAGACATGACTGGTAACTGCGTTCGTTGGTGCCTAAGGTACTCCCTTAGGCACCAACGAACGCATCTCCCCTCGAAAAAGTTATTCTTGGATAACAGGAAATACGTAGTAGAGATAACTCATCGGCAATGTGCATGGACGCATGAGATTCATGACAGTACTGGCACATGAGGCTTAATAACTTTTTACGGCCGGCCACCAGGGAACTCTTCTTAGGAAGTTTACCCGTTACCTTTCAGCTAACATGGGATAGAATGTGGTATAGCAATTTTCAATGTTTGTATGGAAAAAAATATTTCTGTTTTAATATTAGATTTTCTGCCAGGGGTCTCCTGAGTTTGCCCATGCCCACCTTTCAGTATTACTACACTTTTACGCTACACGTTGGTTTGATTGTCAATTAAAGTATTTTTATACATCGAAATAATACGTAAAGTTTTTATATGGGATACTCATGAAGGCACTTATGGCTTTGCCGTTTAGCTTCCGCATTTTAATTTATTTATTTTTAAACGGAATACAATTTGTAGGTAGGTATGAGTAAGGAAAATAACGTGCATTATTATTATGTAGGCCACGATTCAAACTGTATGTAGGTAGGTATATGTATGAACCTTGATGTTTGTAATGGGGGCTTTCCTCGCTCGTGCGAATTGCACGCTGTCAATCAATAGTCAAGTTATCAGAAACGTATATACCCACAGACATACTATACCTACCTATATTCCAACCATGCAGGTTGTTCACGAATTACATGCTTCACTTATTTGCCCCGTGGGGTGCCGGGTTAGAATAGCACCGCCCCATATCTTCCCATGGGTGTCGTACGAGGCGACTAAAGGAAAAATACTGGCAGGTGGGCGGCAGCGCCCTCTAAAGAACCCCCCTTAATAGGGGAGGCTGTGTTCAGGCAGTGGAAGATCCGGCTGATATAGAACTTATTTGTCATAACTTAGTTTTATTTCACAGTCCTCTTAATTGGTACCTACTACCAATTAAGAGGACTGTGAAATTAAACTAAAATATCCATATAAATCCGTGGATAATTATTGTACCTAATTACTTATTTGAGATAAAGTCTAATGACTAGGTACGATATCTTAATTAGCAATTTTTACCCTGAACAATATGGATATTAATCGATTTCAAGACCTTTTTGATAAGGCCTACAGTCAGCTACGGTGATAACGCCTACCTACGAAATTATTTATATTTGTGTTCAAGTACAATAGGCCGCGTGTCTTAAACGTATTTTAAACTTTCATTATTACGATATGAACATAGGTTATATAGAAAATCTGTCGCCAACCACCTAAAAGTGCGTTCCGGCAGCAGCCCTTGAGAGTAATTACAAAATGACAGGCACATGAGACTTAAAAACTGAAGTAGGTATGTCTCAGTTCAGCTCAGAGCGATGGGCGCAGTGCAGTTTGTCACTTGTGACGAAGTATAAGTACTTACCTACTTATGTCGGAAACGGTTTTTTGTCAATTTCGCTAAAAACCATCAATTTATTAAAACCTTCAAATGAAAAATGTCATTGCAATCAGTTCAGTGGTTTTGGAGCTACGATTAGGGTTACCATCTGACCGGATAAAGCCGGTCTAGGCCGGATTTTTACGTGTTAGACCGGACTCCGCCCGGATTTTACGTCAGACCGGATTTTTGTCATACTTGCATGTTCTTCCGCCCGCTCAAGCAGGTCCCGCACGCACTGAGCCCGGAACGCAATTTTTATGATGAGCTCGCTGAAAAGCAATGGTGTCTCTTTTTTAATACAATTAACGACAGCTCAAGAGTTACAGAATTTCTGAAGATTTGTCAATATTTCTTTAGTATTTTGCCACACAACGCAAATGTGGAGAGAGTCTTTAAAGATAAAGATAATTTTATTTGCATAAACATCGGTAAATACACAGTAATGCATTGATGTTCAATAAAAGTAAAAGATCCACATGTTTTGCCTTAAAAAGGCGTACAAACATTCGAGATACAAAGGCATGCAGGTAGATTTAGCAGTCAAACATAATGTGAAGAATAATAATACAACTTTACTCTCATGATATACTTTTCTCTCATGACTTCTCAGTGGACCAAAGAAAGAAACAGACTTTCAGTGGAGTCGGTGAGAGCCATATTGCTTACGCAATATAACTATAAACACGTGACGTGTGAACAATTTTATTGCGAAATTGCTGGAAAAATCAACTTTTTGCATGCGGTTGCTAGCAACCAGAAATATGGGTCTAAATAATATAAGCAAATAAAAAGGTTTTTTTTTTTTTATGCCTGATAGGTTAGCCTTTGACCACTATCTCACCTGATGGTAAGTGATGACGTGATCGAAGACGTTGTTCAGGCTAACCTAGAATGACTTAACGTACTTTAATACTATGATTTTTATTTAATACAGGACCGGACTTTTTTTCAAAATCAGGATTTTTAGACATGTCTGACAGGATTTTGCATTTTTAGGCCTGGTAACCCTAGCTACGATGCCACTAGACACTGGGTTTAAATTTGTGATATAGGTACAAAAGGTATAATAAATCGATTTAGGTAGTTATTTCTTTGCTGAAAAGTAAATATGTAAATAAAATTGTAAATTCTAACCCTAAACGGGTCAAACAAAATGCTCAGCAGCGCAAGTACCGAACTTACCGATCGCTAAATTTGACGTTATAATCGTCTAAATTCGATAAAATGGTGTTTGCAAACATCGATATAACCCGTTTTATCGAATTTAGACGATTGTAACGTCAAATTTAGCGATCGGTAGGTTCGGTACTTGCGCTGCAGATCCGATCGGAAGCGTGGTTGCATGGCCAAGCTTCACCGGGGTTTTCAGCTGCTGCAGCGATGGGTCAAATCATCGGTGTCATTTATTTTTAATCGACAGTAGTGTGTCTCAGGCTGTGGTATCGGGTCTTGGATGTCTGTGACTGTTCTTGTCTCTCATGACATAAGAAATCCTATAGAACAATTGCGTTTGTTTTAAAACAGTGATGGCTCAGTCAGTGGCACTGGCTATGGACCGCTCAGCAGGGCCGCTACTACAATTCAACGAAGTTTCGTTTTTCGTGTTTCGAGCATTGACCTCTCGTATTATCTCGATGTTTTCAAACGACACTTTAGACAACGAAAATCGAATTTTAGGTACGTAGTTCGTTGTTTCATATAGACTATGGTATGGAATCTCCCATAATACATACTATGAGAACGCTATTATGCCTCAATCAGTTTAAAATCTTAAGAGATAGTTATTAAAGAACATTTTCACATGGTAAGTCTGATAGTCCTATGCAGTTATGGATCAGCGAGAGGTGTCGCTACTGTTCTAGAAAATACAGGTTAGATATTTAAAATTTACGTTAATATTTAGATCTCCATAAGTATTTATATCATTTTTAGTATTTGCGTTCTTTCTGCATATTTGGAACTGGACTTTGACTACTTATAAACAAACGAATAAATTATAATTTCATATTGGGTAAATGAACTAACCATACGAATCCGATTAAAAAAATATGTTATTCATAATCTACACAGGCAGATGCTTGCAAGTCTATGCTACGAACGAATTACCTTTCTTTCGTTTCGGATCCGAAGTTCGAACTTCGACGAATTAGAGTAGGGGCCCAGGTCCATGATTTGAATCCATGACTTATTGAGACGAAATGCATCTGTATATGGCAGAAGCATAGATAAATTGTATTTCTCTATGGTAAAGGTTAGTCTCTTAATATCAGGTGAGCCTTGAGCATGTTCCGTCACAATAACATAAAATAAGGTAACCTACAGCCCTTTTTTTCATTCAGATAAATCGCTATTCGCTACTCAAGTTCTGACAAATCCCTACAAATAAGTTACAATTTGAGCGCCGTTTTGAAATAACAGTAGAGTGCTTTAATTAGTTAGGTAGGTACAATTACCAGCAAGGTGCCTTAATATTAATTCTTACAAGTAGGCAAGCATAATTAGTCATGTTGTTTGGCACGTGACAAGTCGTACAATTTATTCCCATTAACCCAGTCGCGACTCCGCTAATATTTTGTAAGTAGGTTAGTAATAATTTATGTTATTTTTACCTGTTGTAAATTGTTATTTTTGAGGCTTAGGTTTTGGAAATAATGATTGGCAGGCTCCACAAATTTCAAACCATTGTTAATAAATGCCTAAGTGATATATTTAGAAAATAATACTACGATTTATGTAAATTTATAATAAAAATAAGAAAAAGCATAGAGTTTTTTAAGCCAACCTCCAAATTTTCTCAATTGGACAGTAGGTAGTTGTTTTTACAAGACTGGCCAAAAATGCATTATATCAGGGTTCATGTATGTACTCGTATATGTATGTTTGTGAGTTTCTTTTTCTTTATGTTTATCCGCCAATTATGAACAGATTTTGATGATTTTTTGGGTAGAGTATATCTTGGAAGTATCTCCAAGTTTGAATTTCATCAACATTGGTTGAATAGTTTTGAAGTTAAAGTCAATTAGCTAAAAAATAAATTTGCATATAGCTGGATAATTTTAAGGTTTCTTTGTGTATGCCTTTGACCACTATCTAACCTGATGGAAAGTGGTTGAAGATGTTGTCGAACCTAGAATTACTGGCTCTCAAGGACAGCTGCCGGAACACAGGGTGGTAGCTAGCCAGGCGGACATTCGCAAATTGCCCAACAACCACGATTTAACGACTCATAAGACAACAACCGGGACCGATTGCCTCCGAAGCACGGAAGCGCTTTGTAGTAATGATACTAGCGGTCACCCATCCAACTCATGACCGCGGCGGACTTTGCTTAACTTTACTGATCAGTTCAGAACAGCTAAGCAAGCTTCGCTACGAGCGCTTAAAAAAATTATTATATAAAATTTTTATTGCAACTTGTCGATGGTGAACATTACAGAATAATCTTGCAAACAGTGTATCGAATGCATCATTAAATATCAAAATGTAAGAAATGAGGTACATAAATAATAATATTTTTTAATTCGTAATTGACTTAACACTGAAAAGTATAAAATAACTTGTGGAAGTTGGACCATGATAATGTGAGGTCATTATATTGAATCGTAACGACTTCAAGACGTTATTTCATACATTGCAGTGTTGGAAGTCGTACAGTTTTTAAAAAGATTATATTTTTTTGTATGTAAACGTAATTTACATATCTCTTGCTCTGTAAGTACACCCTTACACCCCTGAATGCCGGGGTGTATGACTATTGACTATCATTACAGCATAGGTTTTGGAATTTGAAATAAGAACTGTCATACTCATACTGCACGAAGAATATTTTAAAAAGTTAATATTTTTTTTCTCGGTATCGATTAATTACTCGAATCGGAATCTAGACAATTTATTTTATAAAGATTTTATTTTAAATATGGAACTATTTGTTTCCACATCGTATGTTAGATGGAATCGATTTAAAAATCAAACTGGCCAGCAAGATTTGACGCGCTTGCGTGCGTGAAAAAAAAAAAAAGACAGTCTAATAATAGGCGCGAAAGCATCGCGAAAATAATTAATTTTCTTGTTTGAGTTCTTTTTCAAAAGTTTTAAACATGTCTAGTGACGAAGACATAGATCTAACGCCCGATTTTATTAAAGAAAGGGCAAAAACAGTTGTCGAAAATATATTACCGCCGAACTCGAAAGAAAGATATGTAAAGGCATACGACGAATTTATGAAATGGCGGTCAGAAAAAAAAGTGAAATCTCTTTCTGAAAGTGTTTTTATATCATATTTTGATGAATTATCTAAGAGGCTACAACCTTCCAGTTTATGGTGCTTTTATTCCATGCTAAAATCTACAATGATGACAAAACATGACGTGAATTTGAAAGATTTTTCTAAACTTACTGCTTTCTTGAAAAGGCAGTCTGACGGCTTTAAAAGCAAGAAATCGAAGGTATTTACTGCAGAAGAAGTACAGATGAAGCTCCGGATGAAATTAATTTATTTAGCAATAAAGGTACCTACGTATTTACTTGCCCTTTTTAATAAGTTACCAAAATATTTCACAAAAATACTATGCGAATTTGGAGCCTTTAATACAACTTATGTCTTTTTTACAGGTTGTTCTAATTTTTGGGATATCGGGAGCCTGCAGAACCGTGGAATTGACAAACTTGACAATAGAAAATGTAGAAAAACATAACAAATTACTACTCATAAAACTGCCTAACACGAAAACTAAAATTGACCGGTCATTTGTTGTGCATGAAGAATTTGCAAATTATGTTGAAAAATATCAAGCTCTTCGGCCTGAAAACGTGAATACAAATCGTTTTTTTCTTAATTACAGTAAAGGAAAATGCCACAGACAAGTAAAAAACAAATTACAGGCATGCCAAAACAAATAGCCACATATTTAAAACTGAGTAACGTAGAGTTATACACCGGGCATTGCTTTCGCAGAACATCAGCGACTCTATTGGCTGATTCGGGAGCCAACCTCACTCTGTTAAAAAGGCACGGCGGCTGGAAGTCCAGCAAAGTGGCCGAAGGTTATATCGAAGATTCGATGGCAAACAAAAGCAAAATTACTTCTAAAATAACAGAAAATATAAACTTGAAATCACCACGTCAAAGCACATCATCTGAGCCATTTTTTAATGAAGAAAATAGTACCAGTCAACTGCCGCTATTTACGATGCAAGAACCTCAAGTCACTCAAACTCAAGTCTTATCATCACGAACTCATATTCAAACTATAAATATTCCTAAAAAGAACGTGACCATATCTCTTACAAATTGTAATAATTTTACTATTAATTTTAATTAAATACACATTTTTTTCTTCTTAATAAATGTTCATTGAAACCTGCTGTCTTGTTGTTTACTTACCTCACAATCGATATGTAAAGCAGAGTATTTATCTCGGGCGTAAGCATCAATTGCATACTCGGGTTAATTAGCGCCTTCGCTTCACTCAGGCGCCAAAAACCTCGTATGCAATTGATGTCATACAGCCCTTGGTTAATAATCTACTAAAAATGTACTGAGACCATTTTAATTTATGAAGATCTCAAATATTTAATGGGTAGGTAATTCTACTGTAAATCTATCTTTCTGGTTCTCTATTATCTATCTACTAGCGACCCGACCCGGCTTCGCACGGCTGCAAACATGGACGTTAGACATAATTTTCGTCTTGAAAATGATGTCTAACGTCCATGTTCAATGTTACACCCATACCAAATAGGTATTGGATACTATCGAAGTTGATGGCCATTATATTTACCTGGGACAGACCATACAGTTAGGTAAGCGCAACTTCTACGAGGTAACCTGAAGAATCCAACTCAGATGGACAGCGTTCGGTATTACGCGACATCTCGTCAAACATCCCGCAAAGTCTTGTACAAAGTTATTGTAGTATTCTTTGACCTAATACTTTCCTTACATAATAGAGGCGTAGAGGCGGCAACGTACTCATAAACAAATTGTCCCACCTTAGATTGTCAGGAAATAAGATTTTGTTAGTGGAACGTAGACGTAATAAATCGGCGAAGGTCACACGCGCAGCACAGGGCCGGGTCAGCTCGCAAAATGAGGGTACGTATCGAAGCGCGGTGGTCAGCGTACTCAGCGTCACTCGAACTGGGTCAGATCAATCGTGATAGGGGAAAGCTCGCCTGTTCGCGATTATATGGAAATTAAACGATCCATCGCTGCGCTACCTCTGTTGGTCGTATATCCGGACTTAATAGGCTTAGGTAGTACCTAATTTACAATGTAGAGTAACATTTGTGTTAAGATCTCTGCCTAATACTTTGGTTCGTAATGCATATGACATAGACATACCCGTACCAACAAGTTAGTACGTTTATTCTGTATAATACGCTATAGGTGTAGGACTTTTTTCCTTGCAATACATGGGGACCATTATATAGGTACCTGCATCAAACGAGGTGTTGTTTGTTTAATCTCCGCCGTGGATCTCGGGTTTGTCCTCGATAATGTGATAAGTAGGTATTTCTGCTCGAATGAGAATTTAAAATTAGTTCACAACGTAACCCCGCTACCACATGATATTTACCTGACACCTTTATTTAATCTATTATATAAGATGTCTTTAATAGATTAAATAAATAACAGATCGAATCCAAATCACACTTGGCCGGATAAAAATTAAGCTTTTTGGCTTTTTAATAAAGAAATAGAAAGATCATAGAAGGTTGAAGCAGTTAATGTTTCAGGAAATTTTACTAATTATTAGCTTATTTTACGTTTGCCATAGTATTTAAATGTAAACCCTGTATGTAATAACAACAAAAATTTTGTATGCATCATTCAAAAATAATTGTGTTTTTTTAATTACATTTACTTTTTGCAGTTTATTGATTAATAACAATACTTTCAACAACCTCGTTGAAAATATTGTTATTATATGATACGAAGTGCCAGTCCCCGTCCATGGGGTATTGGGTCTTTTTGTGCATGGCCTCTGAATTATATACTGTACTGTGTCAGCCAGATTATCCACTGCTGAACACATCCTCATCCATTAAGGGAGAAATTGACATTATTCCCACACTTGGAAGACGTCTTGGGGATTGCAGCGTAAAATAGCAGTTCCTCAGAAGACGCTGCTACCTTCAGGTATTTTTCCCTTCGTTGCATCTGACGACTTCCACAAGAAGATATGCCGGGTGCAATTCTATCACCACGGAGAATTAAATACAATTACTATAAAAAAAAATTACCGGCGGTATGGCTTTATTAACCAAAATACTACAAACTATATAAATTATAAATATATAATAATCACTATAAATTATCTGTATATGTTCTCGATGCGATATTTAAATTCTTTATCATTTTTTGTGATTCAGTTTCAAATACCGGCGAAGTTTTGCTTATTTATATAAGTAGATCTATATATCATTTACGAAGAATTGGTACTTATAAAAAATATTTTAAAAAGAAGGCATTCCTTACTAAGATATGTATATATCTACTTACGACATGCAGACGCCGCCGCCGCCGTGGCCGCCCGGCGCCCCAGATTTCAAAGTTGGATTTCTCAGAAACATACACTGCACTTTGTAACTTGGGCTACGAACTTTGCGGCAAGCCGTCACTCAACCTTAACCTTCCCAAGACATGCCACTGACTGCAGCTCTACGTTTGGTTATAACCATGTTCTTAACAATCGATAGTTCGAGCAATATTTAGATCTGATTGTTATCACCGCTAATGTCAAAAGCGTGTGGACAGTCACCTCAATTTCCATTGTATTAATTGGTAAATAAACGCGTGTGACGGGTGTAACGTGGCTTACTGTCTGGTTGCCATGGAGACCAGGCTGACGCCAGTCGTCGTCATGGACAGCACGCCTCGGTGCCACACTGTGCAAGGTTACCTATTCCTTTTCGACTAGTTTCGGAGGGTGTAGCTCAATTTACGAAATGGATGTCGATTTGTTACGAAGTTGCCCTATTTCCCTATTTCATTATAGGTCTCTACACCCTGTATATTAGATGAAATACCTTTTCCTACCAAATTAAAATTCTAAGTTTTCTAACTTCTCTTCAGAACTAATCAATAATAATAAAAATAATTGGTGAAATGACAATATTTATTATGTAAAAGTTATTGTCGATAATTAATTGATTCCATGTTATTTTAAATAATCTAAAATTAATTATATCGAATTCATCAAAAATATTTTCATTTTTTAAATTAATATTATTGAAATGTATGTAATAAATACAACAAATATATCAGGTGACAATCCGAGAAACATTTTCCAGAATTGTATACATATATATTTACAATTCCGCAGATAGACATATTTTTGTAGTTATTAAATATTAATTTAATATCTGCCTGAAATAATTTTCAAATATTTGTATTATTTAAGAAAATATTTGGTAATTTAAAAAATAAAATGACACTAATAAGTAAAAGAAGTTTATTACGAAATAGGAACGCATTTACCCCCAATACTCCTCTTGGAGCCTGGGGCACAGTCATTCGGATTCCTAATCTCTCCCAACCTCGACTCCAGAGTAAGTCTCACGCAGCTGACTACTAATGTAGTAGCGTTGACTCCTAAAGCGGCTGGTATGGGGTACATAAAATTGCAAGGAGCCACGGAGCCTAACCGTTCACACTTGCTGTTCCAAAGCACAAAGCCGTCTACATTGCAGGGATTCTTCTGGCAGATTGGTATGACGGAGTTCTGTGGGAGGATGAGGTACTCGCCGTCAGCGCACGGCCCGCGCTGGAAAGACGGCCAGCACGCGTCAGACGGTGGGTGGTACACGAACGCTAGAAATACATATTGAAATATATTAAAAAAATGTTTTAAAGAGCATTATTATTATTAGTAGGAGAAGATATCTTTGTGTGAGTTTGTCTGGGGGTCACTATACCTATTTCTACCGCCAAGCAGTTATGTTTAACCAGAGAGTTGAAATAAATAGAGTAGTTATATCCGAACACCACTGCTCTAAAAACTTACTAGAATTTACCTATCTACATACCTACGCAGATGTATATGCAGATTGTAAAGACAAGGAAAGAACGTTCAAATATTATGCGTCATATCTGTTGTAAGAAAGAGATAAATAAGTAATTCGTGTAACCACCGAACCGCCACGATTACCACGTTCCGATCACCATTATGCTGCGATCTCTTTCACTCTCTCACACCAAACGATACACATATCTCGCTCATCCATTTCATTGAGATTAGTTCCTAAGATAAAACAAAATGACGATATTTTCGATTTCAAAAATAAAAGCAATAATTAAGCGTGAAATTAAACAGTTTTCTTATCTCTCACAGTGCATGTATCATTGGTGCAGAGTCTAAAGACACAAGGAAGGCATATTGTCCACAGATTATTCATAAAAAACACGATAATCTGCGATGTATTCACCGGACGCTCGGAAGTACAAGACTGGTAGTGACTCAGGTAATTACCCTGAATTCGTCTAGTAAATATGGAGGGCATACAACTCATCTACAGGTAAAAAAATCTTAGTGTTTAACCCATTAGTGTGACCATTATTGAACACATTACTGTGTTCGGGATAATGGGTGCCGCCGGTGAAATTACAGGCACACTTTATGTTTCAGGGTGACAGACGCAGTGCTCGCCACATGTGACGTACTACCGCATCTATAATAGGCAGAGCCACTGATGGTCGATTTATTTTTTATTCCTGCAAGGCTAGCCTTTTGACTACTATCTCATATTGTGCGAAGTGGAAACGTGCTAAAATATTTTTAATTTCTCGGAATATAATGTTTTTTTTTTATATGAGTAGCGGGTGGAAGGGCATTTAGCGAATGCCCGCCGAGCAAACGATCACCCCAAAGTAGAAAATCTGTCGCCCAGCACCTAACGGTGTATTCCGGCAGGAGTCCTTGAGAGCCAGTAAAATTATAGGCACATGAACTATGTCTCAATGTGACGGGCGCAGTACAATTCGTGACTTGTGACGAAATGCATCTGTTGTAGGCAGCCACCCTCTTAATATCAAATTAGTCCTCTTAACATCAGACGGGCCTCGAACTTGTTCCATCACAATATTTAACATAAAAAAGCCACCTAAATAACGTCACGTGGGAATTGATTTCTTTCGACGAGATACCTTCTGGGTAAGCGCGCTCCATCATCGACCGCATTGAGATAGTGGTCAAGTGCTAGGTTTGTCAGACGCCCGGGAAATTAGGGATAGTCTCGGAATGGGGTGTCATGTCCCGTGTCCAGGAATTTTCTCTACCTTCCCGGAATTCACGAATTTTTTCACAAAGTTACGAACAGCAATTCTATGCTACCCAGTGCGCATACCAGCTGTGTGTTGCTCCAAATGTTCATAAATAGTTGATAGTTACGCTCAAAGAATGGTTAAATTTTGTTTTAAGTTTTATTATATGTAATGTCGATTAATTTACTAATATAGGTAGGTAACATATCTTTGTCTCAAATAAATAGGTGTAACAATTATTGCCCTTATAAAACCACTAAATATAACTAATATTTATATATATGTATATGTATTACTTCATCAGTTCAACTGAAGATTTATTTAGATTTAAAATAAGGTTAAAGTAACAACTTCCTTTTTAACCCCAGAAATTTCCAGGAATTGATAAACCTACCTACCTTCATCTGGCAACCTTAGGCGCGGCGCTGACGGCCGAGCAAGAAATGACTGACGTATTTATGTTATGTACCGACCTATAATGTATAAAGAAGTTTTAGCTTTTTATAGTAGTTAGTGCACATGATAGTCATATTATAGCACCAATTTTGTGACATCGCTCGATTTCGAAATACATAGGTACTTTTCCTATATATAAGTGTCACACTAGAGTACACAGTAAAGAACCGCTTTTGTCTATGAATAATAGTAGTAATGATGACATCACATGCATCACTGTGTATGTTCTGGATTGAAGAGTTATCCAGTGGAGTGCCCCGCAAGTTAACAAACGCGATGCAGCCTCAGCGTGTTCTGAGCAATCCATACCTACTTAGTGAACCACAGGTATTTACGGGTAACACTGGTTGACCACTGGGAAACATTCGGGACGACGACGACGGAAACCAGGCCGGTATTCTGATATTTTATTACAAGATTACAACGAGAGGGAAAAAAATAGTCATGTGCGGGATTCACCACTTGCCCCTATAGCCGGGGTGTAATCAATAATGCAAAAAAAAAATATTAAAATATTCTGATATTTTGTTTAGACTGAACATTATAAATTGTAAATAGCTTACACGGTCGACAATCGCAGATCCAGTCATCTTTCTGATCCCCGGGATAGTACAGCTCGGTGTCAGCACACATCGCTGGGAGGTACACTGGCTGACGATTCTAAAATGAAATATAATAATTTACTAAGACAAAGGACACCTTACTCCTTTTCCTGTACCTACCTTTAAAAAAAAACTCGCTAAGTACAACGTAAAAGAAAAATATTGAATAGTAACAAATATTATAGACATATTTTAAGGAAACATTTAATAAATATTTTAATAAAACACGCGTATAATTAGTGCAATAAAATCACATAACTTACAATAATATACTAATACCAACTATAGGTTACAAAATTCATAGTCAAATTAAATTAAAAATATGCATGATAAAAAATATATATAAAAGCGGGCGTTTTAGTATTATTGGATAACTAGAGGATGTACACAATATACCGAAATTCCAGATTCCTAATTTAGTTTAGGAGATAGACCTCGTAAAAAAAATGGTCTTAATTATACAACGTTGGCGGCTCAATATATATTTTCTTAGAATAAAATGGAAAATTGCCTTTACTACACTGCTCAATGAGCTCTTGGATAACACCCCATAATAATGCTGTGGTGCAAAAGTACTGAAGTCTACGAATAAATATGTATAGATAGAAATATAAGTCAAGCTCAATAACAGCAGAATGAAACTTTACCGCGGCGAGTGTGGTTTAGAAAGTATACCGTGTAGTGCAATTACCTTGGCGCGATCAATCGGATGTGATCATTTCTAAGAGCCGATCCGATTGAATATAGGAGATTGTGCGTGTTTTGTTAATTGTGAACTTGATGAGTCCGAAATCTAAGTGGTTACTGTATTGTGTCTGTCGGAACACACTGTTAGGTGCTTGGCGACAGATTTTCTACTTTAGGGTGGTGCTAACCAGGCGAGAATTCTCAATATGCCCTTATATCATACTTGAAGCTCCAGAACCAGCTACGCAATTTGTTATTATATTGAAATTTTAGAAAAAAATGTGGTTTCACCGTACGAATTGTCGGACACATTTGTTACTACTTATAGCTAGAATACACTTGTTAGGTGCTTGGCGACAGATTTTCTACTTGAGGGTGGTAGCTAGCCAGGCGAGCATTCGCAAAATGCCGTCTCATTCGCTAAACGACCCAAAATGCCCACCCATGCGGTAAAGCTCCACCCGGCGAGGAGCGCGGCGGTGGGGATCTATAACCATATGGACCTGCTGCGCGGCGGCAGGCCATTGATATTACCGCTTGGCCATCATTGCTTTATATACTTAGGTAGTGACGCAAGCTTGTGATTCTTCGGGAGTAGAAGACCTTGTTTTCTTAGACCATGGATACAAACATAATCAACATCAAACCGGACGTTCAACT
Source organism: Plagodis dolabraria (assembly GCA_963854805.1). Lineage (NCBI taxonomy): Eukaryota > Metazoa > Arthropoda > Insecta > Lepidoptera > Geometridae > Plagodis > Plagodis dolabraria. The sequence goes on along the minus strand of OY978459.1, from coordinate 11,641,078 downwards.
GTTTCTTGGTGTTAATATTTGCTTGTATTTTTTATGTTGGTAGTTGCTTTTTATGTTATTGTGACATAACAAGCTCGAGATCCACCTGAAGTTAAGTGGACTAACCTCTGCCTATAACAGATGCATTTCATCAAAAGTCACGAATTGCACTGCGCCCGTCACCTTGAGACATAGTTGGTAAGTCTCATGTGCTTGTAATTTCTCTGGCTCTCAAGTAAGGCGGCCAACCGTCCCGTGATGCGAGCTGTAGTCCCGCTTTGAAATAATTAGTATAATAGTCCCATAAAACGTTGAATGCGTCCCGCATGTCCCGCATGCGTATTTTTCGACCACACACATGGAACATAACAACACACCACAAAACGGGCGCCCAAACAACAGCGCACCCACGCGTTAGTAAGTTATGTGTCCAACTACGTAAACAATGATGAAAAAATCCTAAACTTATGAAAAAGCGTTTAAAAATATGATTTTAACTTAATGACATGTGTAAGGTTTTTAAAAGGATTTGAAAATATGTACGAGTATGTTATTAAACTGACAATCACGATTACAACACTAGAAATAAATATAAAATAGCGGTGCCAGCAAAGACAAATAAAAGGTCCTTTTTAGGTAATTGTGTGCGGTTTTATAATAAAGTTCCCAAACATATTAGAATGCTCACAGCAGGAAAATTCAAGTTGCACGTGAAAAACATTTTGATTAAGAAATCCTACTACACACACAGTCTAGTTTCTTACCCGTTCTTTTCGCAATTGATCTATACAATTTTTGTTTGCTGAACGTGGCAGTACAATGTAGAATATTTCAATATTAAAATTTGTAATTGATCTTCATAATACCGTCGTAGACGCCTAAATTGAAAAAATGATTTTGACTTTGACTTTAAGTTTTAGGTTTTTATGTAATTTTGGTAGGTAAGTAGGTATACTGACAAAAATTCATACATCGCATTCGCCCCAAACTTGTATTCCTGATCGAAGCTCCAAACCGTATCTAGGTACCTACTAACAAAAAGTCCCGCATTAAATTTTCAGAAAGTTGGCCGCCTTACTCTCAAGGACTGCTGCCGGAACACACCGCTAGGTGCTTGGCGGCAGATTTTCTACCTGAGGGTGGTCGCTAGTCAGGTGGGCATACGCAAAATGCCTTACCACCATGCGGTGGAGCTCAAGCCCGCGGCGGGATTCAAACCATGGACCTGCTGCGCGGCAGTCCATGGCCAATCCCACTGAGCCACTGCTTCAAAAACAACAGGCGTGTGTGACAGGACAAGCGCGAGGCCCACCAGCAGCGCAAGTACCGAACTTACCGATCGCTAAATTTGACATTACAATCGTCTAAATTCGATAAAATGTCGTTTGCAAACATCGATATAACCCGTTTTATCGAATTTAGACGATTGTAACGTCAAATTTAGCGATCGGTAAGTTCGGTACTTGCGCTGATACATCTGTTAGGTGCTTGGCGAAAAATTTTATACTTGAGCTTACTGGAAGCTAGCCAGGCGAGTATTCGCAAAATATCCTCGCCTTCGCTAAATGCCCCAAAAATGCCCCGCCACGCCATGCGTCGAAGCTCCAGTCGGCGCGGCGGTGGGGATCTACAGTAATAAAAAAGAAAAAATGAATTTTATCTAGTAATGTCTGAAACTTTAAAATTTTGGGTCCTGTAGTAAAAGCCAATGTCTACTTCGAGCCAAGGGCGCCTGCCGCGGTTCAATGGACCGCGCCGCGATCCCTTATCCGCATTTACATCGAACAAAGTACCTAATAAAAATATGAAATATTTCTTTACAGATCAAGAAGCTTTTGACATAAGGTGGTCCTCGTGATTATTCCCACAAAAACATATAATAAAAATTAGTAAAAATTATTTAAAAAAACACTTCTCAAAATGTTTTTAGGGCTAGTAGAAGTCAACCCTAAGAAGTTGTTAGCATTTTACCAATAACTCTGTATATGGACGATGAGAATTTCAATGCCAACGTCCCCATTGAGGGGGATGTACCTATGTGGGGACGTTGAGAAAGAACCGCTCGCGCTGGTCCGAACTCACATTTCATACATTTTGGACACAATGGAGAAAGTGATGTCTTTATGAGGTTTTTCTACTAGCTATTTAGAGGGCTTTTCGATAGTTTTGTATGTATACGTAGTTTTGTATAGGTACCTAGATAGACAAAACAAAAAAATATTATATGAATGTTTGAAATCATTAAACCGCTTTATTACACGTCACATTAAGGAACCAACTTATATAATTGTAATGTATTTTCGAAACAAATTATTTATGAATAGAAACAAACACAAAATAATAAGCAAAAGAAAAAATAATAATTAATGATTTCAAACATTCATATAATATTTTTTTGTTTTGTCTATCTAGGTAGGTATACAAACAAAACTATATAAAACTATACCTAACAGATGTATTCACATCAGGTGGGCCTCGCGCTTGTCCTGTCACACACGCCTGTTGTTTTTGAAGCAGTGAGTGGCTCAGTGGGATTGGCCATGGACTGCCGCGCAGCAGGTCCATGGTTCGAATACCGCCGCGGGCTTGAGCTCCACCGCATGGTGGAAGGGCATTTTGCGAATGCCCGCCTGGCTAGCGACCACCCTCAAGTAGAAAATATGTCGCCAAGCCCCTAGCGGTGTGTTCCGGCAGCAGTCCTTGAGAGCCAGAGAAATTACAGGCACATGAGACTTAACAACTATGTCTCAAGGTGACGGGCGCAGTGCAATTCGTGACTTTTGACGAAATGCATCTGTTATAGGCAGAGGTTAGTCCACTTAACTTCAGGTGGGCCTCGAGCTTGTTCCGTCACAATAACATAAAAAAAACAACGACCTACATAAAAAATACAAGCAAACATTAACACCAAGAAACAGTTGAACGTCCGGTTTGATGTTGATTATGTTTGTATCCATGGTCTAAATATTATTGTACCATGCTTGTATCTATACCCAAATGTTCATTAATTTCCTGGCGATTTCTTACTCATAAATTTTATATGGTACGAGTACTAACTCAAACATATTCTGAACATGTAAACAAATAAAACGTAATGGAAGAATTAATTAGTTCCACTGGCTGCTGCGACGAAATCAGCTATTAGACAAACATCTTATTTATTGGAAATTGACGGTGACTCAATTTATAATAAGGAAAATGATAGAGGGAAAAAACAGCGGAATATAGACAGTGGGCCAATCTACAGAGCAATTAATTATTTTAATACTTTCTATTATAATATTGATTACTGTCTTGGGATTTTACCTATTAAAAACTTTGGGCAAACGTATGAGTGTGTGATATTGATATACAATAGTGATACGTGAGTAAATTTTACAATAGTTATTTGTTATACAAGAGTGCAAAGTTGCTTTTTAACCGCGTGTTCAATTTTGATGACCGAGCAAGGGAAGGATTCTAAAATTGAATCACGAGCGCAGCGAGTGATTCAAAATTAGAATCCTGAGCGTTAGCGAGGGAATCAAAAGAGCACGAGGTGAAAAATCTTTGCACTCGAGTGCAACACGTAACTTTTCATTCCACCTCGGCGAGGAAATGACTAAATGAGAAAAAAAAAAGGTTTTCTGAGAAAGTTTTGGCTCCTTTTGCTAGTCGCCACGTGTTGAACATATCGTACTGTTTTAAATACTTCTCTCGTGATTGTTGAGGGAGAAAGCTCATTTGCGCATTATTAACAGTTTCAGTCAATTCTGTTGGCGTCAAACAAACTTCGTCGTCGCTAGAATCACTCATTTTAGTTTTTTCACTTTTTTTTTTTTTTTTTAATCTTTATTTAAGGAGCTTTTTCGCTCAGCGAATATGCCGCTCCGTAAGGCATCAAAATTATACATAATAATGTCAATATCAATAATCACAATTGCACTGAGTTGTAACTAAGAACACAACCTCTTTTTTAGGCCAATTTTTACTAGAGCTAGTACCATTTTGGCCTTGTGGGACATAGGAAATGATAGGTAACTGTTACACAATCCAATAGAACTGTCGTCGAGTAATGCCCTCCTAGCTAATTCGTTTCGGACACATTCCATTAAAATGTGGTACGCATCTTCGTCTTTGGCACACGCCGTGCATAAAGGAGAACTTATTTTGCGCATTAGATGAGCAAACTTATTCAAAGGAATGTGTCCGGATCGCAATCTTAATAACAGAACCAGGTCTTGCCTATCAAGCTTGCTGTTATCAATCCACGGTGAGCTCAGTGGTTGCGGCTGGATGGTTCTGAACCAGATTCCTTTTTCTCGTGACCTAACATCAAAATATTCTTTCCATAGATCCTGACAAAGTTTTTTAACAATAAATAAACAGTCACTATAAGGTGGGTACAAGGAAAAGTCTACGCCGTCACTACACGCTTGTTTTGCCAACAAGTCAGCAGTCTCATTGCCGCTTATGCCAATGTGGGATGGAATCCATTGTAAAATAATTATTTTAGACTGTGATAGTAATTCCAAAATTGATTTTAATATTGCATAGGCAATCGGTAGACCTCGAAACGTCGAAGTACATCGAGCCAAATGTTGAAGCGCACTCTTTGAATCTGTGAAAATAACAGCTTTCTTAATGTCAATTGATTCCACATAAGATAAGGCTTCGGCGATTGCGATGAGCTCTGCGTGCATTATTGATATGTTATTGTTTATTTTAAGTTTTACACAGGCTTGATTTGTTTCGTCAAAAAAGGCAGCCCCAATGCTACTGGCTTCTTTTGACCCATCTGTAAATATTTTGTAGAATTCTGAATATTTTAAAATTATCCCGTTACATATATTAATTAACTCAGATCTGGTATAATCACGTTTAGCTTTAGTTAAAGGTTCAATAAATTTAATTATGTTATGTAGATTTATGCTAGTTACCGAGGTAGCAAGGGAAAACATTTCTAATTTGGAACTAGAGTGAATGGGGGTGTCTTTTATGGTATCATATAGTGTAACAAGTAACGGTATTTTCTTGCTTCTCCAGTAATAAGTATCTTTTAGTGCATGTAGCTGTTTTATAGCTGCTATCGCAGGTCCGTCTTTAAATGAACAAACCTTGAGGCAGAATTTACCTGCTAAATAGTGTCTCCTAACTTCGAGGGGTTGTAGCTGAAGGTCAACTTCCATGACATGGATCGGAGTCGTTTTGATGTACCCACCAATTACACGCATAGCCAGATTCTGCATTCTGTCTAGTTTCAGTAAATGTGTTTTACAACTACTGCCATACAAAAAACTGGCATAGTCTAGTCTACTTCGCGCAAGAGAGATGTACAAACGTCTTAGATGTTTTGGGTGTACTCCCCATCCCGACCCTGATAAAACTTTAAATAAATTAAGATGCTTTGTTATTTTCACCCGTAGCTCATTTATATGTTTCGCCCATCTTAACGCGCTGTCCATCCATAAACCAAGATATCTAACTGAATCTACCAATTCCAAGCTGATACTGTTGAGTTTCAAACGTCTGATTTGGTTATTATCTCTTGTCCTTTTTCTGGTAAAAATACATACTTTACTTTTGTTTGGTGAAGCTTCTAAGCCAATGTTTAAGAGTAGCGTAGACAGAACATTTAAAGCCCTTTGCATATTATCAAAACAGCATGTAAGGTTTTTATGTCGATAGAATAAAACGAAATCATCGGCGTACTGTGAAATGAATACGTTATCTATTTGTTTACATATATTCATCGTTGCGATATTAAACAACAAAGGAGACAATGGGTCGCCTTGAGCTAACCCTTGTCTTGTTTTTCTACAAAGGGTAACATTATCAATAATAACATTTAAATTCCTATCAACTAAAAAATTCCAAAGATAGTCGCACATTCGTATACCTACATCTAGTTTGTCTAATAATTGTACTAGCGCCCTTATGTCTACATTATTATACGCATTGTTTATGTCAATAAAACATCCAAGAGATGACTGATTTTTGCTGAAACCTGTTTGAATCATAGTGACCAAGTAACTGAGATTTTCTAAGCACGATCTAGACTTTCGGAAACCTATAGTAAAGTCAGAAAACAGACATTTATTTTCTAGGAACCATTCTAATCGTTTGTTTATGACTAAGTGAAATATTTTACATAAGCATGATATTAGAGATATAGGCCGCAGTGATGAGTCAGAGCTTGGGTCTCGACCGGGCTTAGGTATCGGTATAATGTGTATGTCTCGCCATTGTTTTGGAACGAAACCGTGCATAAGAAATTTATTATATAACTTTTGCAACATATTCATGCCTTCCTCAGGTAAATTTCTAATCATTGAAAACGATATTTTATCCAGGCCAGGAGCAGTGTCAGATGTTTTAATGCATTTTCTAATTTCTTCTGCTGAGATTGGCGATTCTAGTTTAGTGTTTGTCGAAAAAAATACCGGTTTGGTATCTAGGACAAAATCAGGTGTTAAATTATGCAATAATAATGTTATACAGTCTTTGTCTATGCATCTATTGCACGTCTTAGACCCTTTTAGCCACTTCATGCGATTCCATACAACGCTAGAAGACAAAGTATTATCTATGAACGTGCAGAAGTTGTGAAAAGATTCTTGTCTTGCCTGCCGTGTTAATTTCTGTGCTGCAGCAATTTTATTCTTAAGGAGTGTTAAATTATTAGGTATCGGGTTACTTCTAAATGTGGCGAGAGCCAAACGACGCTCGGCTACAGCTTTCGATAAAGTAACACTCCAGTAAGGCTTGGGTCTGAAATTACTGTACGGGTTTTGATTGATCTTCGTATACGGAATATATGTGTCTGCCGCTTTATTTATTTGTTCTACAAAACAGTTGTATGCTTCTTGGCAGTTCTCTGGTATAGTGAGATCGCTAAATACACGTGTTAAAAATGTCCTATATGAAGACCAATCAGCCTTTTTGAAGTTTCGTTTTATAATTGGATCAATATGCGATACACATTCTGATGATAATTTTATTATCAAGTGGTCGCTGCCTAAAGATTCATTAGTGACGTTCCAATTAAATTTTACTGCAATATCAGTTGAAATAATAGATAAATCTGGAGAGGACTTCTGTAATCTACCATCTACTAATTTAATCCTAGTTGGTGATCCATCATTTAGGGTTATAAAATCAAAATTAATTAAGGAGTTAAAGATTTGGTAACCGCGTGCCTCTGTTTTATAGGACCAACTACTATGGTGCGCGTTGAAGTCACCAAGCACCAATGTTTTTCTATGACACAAAGAAAATAATTCGTCCCAATCTAGTTGAGATGTATCAATAGAAGATGGACAGTAAATTGACAAAATATTCTCTAATGACGAGCAATTAAAAATTTTTACGTGTAAAATTTCAATACCTGAGTTAGATACGTATGATTGAACCTCTTGAGCGACAACTGAAAAGTGTGTCAAAATTGCTACACCTCCCCAACCTCCTGCCCTATCCCTACGAAAAATATTATAGCTACTTACTCTCATATCTAATTGTTGTTCGTACCATGTTTCACTTAGAGCTGCAACATGGACCTTCTCCTGCGCTAGTAACTGTTCAAGTGATACAAGCTTATTCCTCAAACTTTGACAGTTCCATTGGATTATGTTTAACTTAAATAAATGTTGGTTGTTATCCATTATAAACCATGAATGTTTTTATAAAAGGCAAATCCCTGAAATAGTTTGCCATAAATGATACTAGCCATTTAACACTAATTTTTGCTGCGGATTTAAATTTATCTACGATCGAACCATTCTCCCCAAAAAATATATCCTTTATCCTTTCCAAAAATCCATTAAATGTAAAATTGTCTTCCTTCTCACTTTTATATTTATTCTTCGATTTCTCTCCCCTCTCTTCATTTTTGTTGGTTGGACTGGCCTCACAATCTGTATCCGTGTAACAACATTCCCAATCAAAGCTATGGTCATTATTTATTTCTTGATTCTGCTTTGTCTTTTTAGATTTTTTTCCGTTCTTCTTTTTATTTTTTGTTGTTAATGTAGGGTCATCGCAAAGTTGGGGTTCCAACTGATTATCTCTACTGGTTGAAGGTGTTAAAATAGAAGCATAAGTTTGTGTATTTTTAGTAGCTGGAAAGATAGTATCATATTCTTCTTCTCCAATATTATGGCCTAGTCTGGGGTGATAAGCCGTCTCGGTTTGGGATCCACGCACTACTGCATGTGACCGTTCTTCAACTTGCGGTGTAGTCATCTCTGGTACGTACATCGTTTGCGCTTTACGGTAGGTACAATTAAAATCAGCCATTATACCTCTTATTTTTTTCTCCTTAATATACATAGGGCACTTTTTGCTAAGAGCTAGGTGATTACCGGTACAATTCACGCATACAAACGTTGTAGCTTCGCAATTTTCGTGGTTTTTGCCACATTTGGGGCAGACAATTCTTTTTCTAGGGCACATTTTTCTAGGATGACCAAACTTCCAACAATTTGAGCATTGCGTAACCGGGAAAATGTATGGTTCAACTCTCACCCGTATCCCATGTGCGTAAACATATGAAGGAAGAGACGATCCCTTAAAACAAAGTCTCACGCACTCACTTTCCGTCCATCCGGCACCATTGTCTGATCTACGTGTCAAGCGTTTGATCGATAATATGTCAACATCAGACTGTATGGTCTCCACCATATTTTCTTCACTCAAGTCGAGCTCAACATTTCTAACCACACCGTAAGAAAAACCAACATCTGATGTTTTGAACATTCTCCAACCTCGTTTTTGTATCTCTTCGGAAGACATACATTTTTTAAAGCTGCCTTCATTCGCAAATCTTATCATTATTTTGAAAGCGTTTATATATTTGATTTGTAGGATATCATCTATATTGTTATCTTTCATTATACGTGCAAAAGCAAATTGTTTAGGCAATTCCACTCGAGACGTTATAAATACGTCTAATTTTTCTGCTGGGCTAATTTCTTCTGTTGAGTTTTCTTTGCGGATTCTGTGCCTTTTTCCATCTCTTCCAACCATAATCCAATTTTCTTCTTCATCTTCCTCTCGTCCACGTTTGCTCCTCATCTCCGAATTGATTTCGCTTGCGATTCCCTTCTCCACTGATTGAGTACAATCTTCAATATGCTGCTCAGAACTTTCTTCTATATTGCCCACATTCAATTCAGCATGATTTCTTTCTTCTACCCGTCGAATTGTGTCCTCTTCCATCGCGAATAAAGTGCAAACAAATGCACAAAACCCACGACGCTTCGCGCGGAATCGCGCGGTACCGTTATCTGGTCAATCAATATGAGCGCTTTAAACAATACGCTCTCGCGACTTGACTCATCGACAGCTACGGTCGCGAGTTTTTTCACTTGTTTTCAAGTTTCTTGTTTTTAATATAAGGTTTAACAATGACGTGAAAAAATGCCGCGTAAAGAACCGCGTACAAAGCAAATTGAAAAAAGAACACCAAGAAGGTTCCGAGTCTGAGTTTTTAACAAATTAAAAAAATGTTGTATGATATATTCGGCACCATAGAGGTAGCAGTAAATAGGTTTAATGTTTTTTTTAATTCACAAACTTAGTGCACACGATGTTCTAAATTCAATTTACTTTATCCTAAGTTATTTTTTAAGGTTTTACAAACTGGTCATAGCACAAGACTTATTAAGTAAGTAACGTTATATAAATTTATCAACAAAGTGCACGCACGACATTCTTGAGGTAAACACAGCATTATTCTACTATATGATGTTCTTATACCATATTATACATTAAAAAAATAAATTATTTAAACTATGTACTTTTATTGTTCGTTATATTTATAGCGAGCGAACTTCACAGGTAGAATCTAGCTTAGAATGTTGTAAAGTCAACGAACTTAGACAACAAAAAGTAGCACTATTTATAACTGATCAACTGTGACTACAGCAAGTTTTATCTGTTTTAGTAGGTTCTTACCTATTTTTGGCAGCTATCAAGGTCATCAAGCCGGTGGTTTCTATCGCTAAACAAGTTTGTCATAATTATACACAAGAGGTTGACAAATAATTTGTGCATCTGCGGCTTTGTTTGACACGTTTGTCAAACAATATTGGTATGTACGTGTTTCAGCAGTTTGATCGTTTTTGATGGAAATCTTCGTGTTTGTGCAACATGTTTTAAGACGTGTTTGACATTGTTAATCTTGTTTGATGAAAATCTACGTCAAATTTGTTTGTTTTTACATTCGGTTTAGTTTTCTATTCACAACAAAGTTAACCTATCCTTAAATTGACACATTTCTGCTGGGCATTTTATAGGAGATTCGAAGATAAAATTCGTACTACCCAGAAGACAAATAGTGGTAGTCTTTCTGACTGTTTTTCCATACATCCGTCCCTGTCTTCTAAATTTGATATTATTTGTGGGATGATGATTGATGCCGATATGAATATGGGACGAGAATTTCAAATAAAGGTACCTACTTTTGAGAGAGGTCGCATGAAAGGCCTGTCATAATCCCCATGCACGCTTGGCAGATGTGTGGTATTTTTCTCTTCGTCGCCTCTTACAATGCCTACAGGGAGATATGCTAATTTTGCACCATAGCAATAAAATAACACTTTATTGTACACCAATAAAGATTAATAAACTAGCTTAAGAATAGCTTGTGGGATGTAATCGTCTGTAATTGAGTAGTGAAATTTATTTTATTAAAGGGGGTGTCGTCAATTTTAGACCATGTTAAAACTAAACTTGTTGGGAATCTGAAATTTCGGTATATTATGTAAAATATCCTCAATACTGAAAATGCTGATTAGGCGACTTTCTATGCTCTAGTTTTGAAGGTGTCTTTAGGACAAATTTTGTTTTGTATGTTTACCTTCTCTCTGCTCACGAATGCGCTTACTTTTCATGAAGGGTAATGAGTCGTTTTTGTGTTCTCGCCCAAACTCATTCTATATTTTAGAACCCACTTGATCGACTTGGACACGAGACTAGTTAAGAGATATCGGGCTGTCCACTGTTCCCGTTTCAATTTTAGGTCTAACACGGCATCTCTCTTAATATTATTCTTGTAAATATTTATACTAAGGTACAAATCTTACAAGAGCAAAAATTGGCAGTTTTGCCATTATGTATCCACATACTAAATCAACTTTTTTAGTATTTAACTGCACCTAGATAGGTCATGTTAATAATATTTTTATTATCAAATGTGAATACCTACGTGAAAGCAAAATCGCAGTTTATCTATGATTTCAAGCAGATGTTTTGTTAGTAACAAAGAACATAACTGGTCAGCTGTAGTTCATTTTAGACATGACCTTTACGGAAAAAGTAAGGCACTACTCACGTCTTTATTTTTAAGGTCAGGATTTTCCTCCGACTCGGGGAATCCAATCGCATCTAGCGTATTGTTTTTTGCACTTGACGCAAGAACCAATAAATTCACTACAAAAACACTTAAACACGGTGTAAAATACATTTTAATGCCACAAACTTGTTTGAATGAGAAACAGCACTAAAAATAAAATATTAAAAACCGGTTGGTGTAAAGCTATTGGTTTTGACTAGATTATTATTAATAATATTATTTAGTCCTAAACACTAGTGGATTAATTCAAAGCTCGTGAGCGACTGCGAGATGAAGTGAGATGCTATTGAACATTATAATCAGTTGCGAGTTACTGGAAGCTGGTCAAATTTATCCGGAGACGTCATCGCGCTAATCAAAACAAGTTTTCGATAAATAAAGGCAAGAGGTCGTTATTGCTTACTACGAATTTAATTACACGCAGTTTGTTTTATTTCCATACATGTTTTAATTATACTAATTACTACTTATTATGGTTACGTTTGTCAGCAATCTTACCTGATTATAAATGAAGATCTTCGAAGGTGAATGTAGCACGCAATTGTATAGTAGGCTTCTATCACTGAGGAGAAATAATTATCTCTATATATTATATTATTAACTACTAATTAAACCATATTAGTAACATTCATCTTAGGTTCCTTTTCTAGACTTGAACAGTCTTGGGTAACACGTTACACCTACTTCTCATGAAACAGGCATTCCGAAAGTTTTCCATTCCTTTGCAGTAGCAAAACCTAAGTATTGCAAGACCGGTTTTGGAGCCTACGGTACATCTATAGTGCTGATCAACTTGTTATCATTGATATGACGACCTTTTTGAACGTCTGAATCAAATTTAAACATCTAGCAGATATTTGTAGACGCGTCTCAGAGATGGCAGTAGATAATACATACACGATCCGACTTGTGCTTTGGTAAGAAGCTGCTCTTTTGTAAATAACACCTGATCTTGGACGTTATACGCCTATTTTTGGGATCCAGTTGGCGATTTAAAACATTTGCCGCCAGTAGGATATTAAAATTTTGCCGCCCCTTCTGACCTTTGCATTACGATACCCTACATGGATAAAAGAAGGTTAATGAAAGTATTTTAGAATTAAAAGACAAAAAAATATTTTTTGTTTTCATAATAATCTATATTTTAAGAACAATTTAAACCAGTTTGGTAAATTTTCTGAGCTTTTAAATAATCCATGTTATCAATAAATACTTACATACAACACCATGCGATTTCCTAGTAAGCAAGATACTCATATTTAACATCATTGCATTCCAAAAATAACTGCACAGTTTCTAAACAAATGGTATTCTTATCACAAATATTAAACTAGGTATATAAAGATACTTGTGCTAATTTTTGAATTTGCCGGCCCCTAAAATCTGTGCCCTAGGCTCCAGCTTACACAGCAGCTGGTAAATCCGCCACTGTTGAGATCCGTACCCAGCTAGTCATGTATATGAAGCCTATAGTGGTGACCAATGTCACCATTGTTGCACGTCCATGAATCAAATCCATCTCAAATCTACTTGTAGTTTGGAGGACCTGACTTAGAGATAGCAGTAGTAATCGATATTCGATAGGGCTTGGCATGAGGTGAAAAGCTGCTATTTTGTAAATACAATAATTTACAAAATAGCAGCTTGGATGGATATATATATGGACAATATCTTGGACGATACATAACAATTTTTAGAGTTCCGTAGCCATAGGGCAAAACAAAGCCCGGTATTTTTTTATGTTATTGTGACGGAACAAGCTCGAGGCCCACCTGATGTTAAGCGGACTAACCTCTCTCTATGACTGATTCATTTCGTCATAAGTCACGAATTGCCCTGCGCCCGTCACCTTGAGACAAAGCTGTTAAACTCATGTGCCTGTAATTTCACTGGCTCTCAAGGACTGGGGCGGACCGCTAGTGTTAATATAATATGTACCTATTTAAGTATGTATGTTGTAAACGTACGTAAGTAAATCAGCGTACGCAGTGAACCATTATTCAATTGTCAGCTATGCAAGAGCTCATGAGGTATACAGCTCGAAGAGCCACTAGTTATTTAAATATAGAGCGCTTTTTTTGAAAAATAAATATTTATTCTTTTGTAATAGGTATGTTCATTAACTTAGTCCGGCTTCCCTTTGGCAAATCTGTCCCTTTATTATTTGTTCTGTGTACTTTAATCACTCAAATATTGATGTTTCGACGTAACTGCGGTAATCTTTCATCACAAAAGACGAATTGCACTTCACCCGTCACAATGACACATACAGTTGTTAAGTTTAATGTGCCAGTTTAACTGGCCATGAAGGACTTCTGCCGGAACACACTGTGGTGCTTGGCTGATTTTCTACTTTTGGGTGGTAGCTAGCCAGGTGAGCATTCGCAAAATGCCCTTCCACCATGCGGTGAAAGTCAAGCCGGTGGCGGTGGGGATCAAATAACGGACCTGCAAAAACTTTTACCTTCTTACCTTACTAAAAATATACCAGTAGCGTCCAATTCAACGAGAGTAGCTTTATCAATTGCGATAAGGCGAACCCAAGTAGCGCCTTTTATTGCATTACTCAATTATCAAGCAATGGCGATGACATGGTTCTGCTTAGCCCATCGTTCAGTGCCCTAAGGAAGCTTATTAATATCTGTGAATTTTATGCAGAGGTTCATGGACTCAAATATTACCCTATGAAGAGTCAACTGGGTATATCAGTAGTGGTTACAGGACAATTGGCCCTAGTAGATGTTCCCGTGAAAAATCTTAGTAAACTAAGACATAAAACAATGTTTTGAAGTAATGATGGCCGAGCGGTTATGGCACTGACCTTAGAAACCTATTACCTACCTATATACTTTTCATTCCTCATTGGGTTATGGCAATGGACTGCCGTGCCACAGATCCCCACCGACGGCTTGACCTTCATCGCATGGTGGATGGTGATGGCATGATGAATTTTGCGAATGCCTGCCTGGCTAGCTACCACCCTCAAGTAGATAATCTATCGCTAAGCAGTTAACAGTGTGTTCCGGCAGCATTCCTTGAGAGCCAGAAAAATATCAGGCACATGAGACTTAACAACTGTAATGTCTCAAAGGGACGAGCGCAGTGGTTAATCCGCTTAACATCAGGTGGGCCTCGTGCTCGTTCCTTCACAACCACATAAAAAAATATCAGATCCTTAAAATGTGACCAATGTATATCTTTATTCAAGGATCTTGTAATACATACAACTGCATTGAGATCGTAGTCAAATGAATGTGCCGAGCGAGAGATTCTTACTGATCGCGTTGTCTTTGTCCTGACAAGGATGACAATAAAATGCATTTTCAAGGGATACATTCTAGTTGACAGCTCAAAACTAATAAATACATTGAATTTGTAAAAATAACCCACATATACAGGGTTACTGGTAACTTACGCATAACCTCTTAAGGGTAATTTCAGTACATCACAAGGAACAAGTTTAGCTCAAAAAATTTTCTGAAAACTTAATAAAAAAAATCATTAAGATTTTCTTGTACTCTCTAACACATTTGGGATCTGTTTCGAAACGTAACAAAATATATACCAAAAACGGAGCGTGTGCCGCTACGTAACTTAGAGAGCTACGTACGTAGACACACACACACGTACACGCACACCCGTAGTCAACCAAGCCACAGCGAAGCCTACGCGGTAACTCCACGGTACCTACCTACATCATACATACTGTCCACCGGATGTTTCTTATTACGTGTATGTACACTGGGTCTACCATCCCTTTATACTTAATTAGTAAATTAAATAGCGACAAACCCATAAAATAAATATGAAGTACCTACGTTGCTGGACAAAGTCACATACATATTCACTAGGACTTGTACACGTGCACATTAGCGATGCAGTGTATGTAGTAGCCAGCAGGTAGATAAGTGCAAGGCGCATGGACAATGACGCGACACGACAACGACGGAGATGAGCGCCTCGTGGCGGGGCAGCGCGGCGGCGCGGCGCGGCACAGCGATCTCCTGCGCACGTAACCCATACAATACCTATTAGTACTCGTGGCACCCAACTTTCATTTGTTATTTGGTTCAGTCACATAAGAAGTCAGTAACTACAATAAAGTTGGTACACACTACACACACATACGTCTTCTTGATAAGAATCCTAACGCCTAGTGATTGCGTCGCTAAACTCTAAAAGGGTTCAGGGCACATAAAATTACCGTGATTTCAAATGGTGTAGTAATGTGTGTGTATTGAAGCAATGATGACCGAGTGGTAATAGCCATAACTTGCAATGTCTCAGGTCCCTGGTTCAATCACCACCGCCGCGCCACCGGCTTGAGCAACACCGCACGGTGGAAGGGCACCTTTTTTGCATTAGCCCGCCTAGCTACCAGCCTCAAGTAGAAAATCTGTCGCCAAGCACATTAGGTACTTGTGTGTGTTCCTTGAGAGCCAGTAAAAATTACAGGCACATGAGACTATGTCTCACAACTGTATGTCTCAGGGTTACGGGCGCAGTGCAGCTCGTCACTTGTGACAAATTGCGACTGTTATAGGCAGAGGTGATAGGAATCCTATCGCCTAGTGATGTCGTTGTTGACACTAAACAGATTAAAAACTGCATTATTTTAATCAAGGTGGTAGTACCCACCCAGACGTGTACCTGATGGGAATCCTACCAAGTAAGGGTTGCGTTATTAAACCCTAATTGTCAACACAACTTTTATTTAACATTATAACATCTTAAGAGTTACCTACAGTTTCGGCTCGTTTACGTTAACGGTTACAACCTAAATTAAAATAACGTCAATAAAGGCAGTAAGTAGTACCAACCTATACGTCTGTCTATTAGATATTCTACCGCATAATGATGGCGTTGTTAAACGACAGATTTCCTCACAATCAGAAAATCTGTTGCTAACGACCGAAATTGTTGTTGCCGAACACGATCTTGGATAAAAGTAGCTGTGTTGCTAGCGGCACTACACGGCTTGGTGATGTAGGCATGTTCGGGAATATCCTCAGTATTCTGTCCTCTGTGGCGGCAGGATTCAGGCACATATCATCACACCACATCTCACTGTCACTCGAACTAATACTCGAAATTAAGCACCTACTGAAATTACATCGTCTTATTATTTGCGAAATCGTGAATAACTATGCCCCGACGCATCTCAATTCGTACCTAACTCGCGAGCGCGACTGACTGATCAATTGCCGCTGTCGCGCCGAGAGCAGGCCAGGCGCGCGGCTAAGATATAAAACGGGTGGGATTTCCCGGACCAAAAGACGCGCCGCCGCTATTATTTTGACTTTGATCTTCCTTTCACATGCCGCCGCCGCCGCGCCATCGGCACTAGCGGGGCGGCGCGGGTGGCGCATTTTACCACTTAACCGGCGGATTTTATTAAATAAATATCTGTAAAATTTGACTTTACCAGCAGAGTAGACTGATAAGACCTTACAACATTGTTTTTTGGAGTTTTTCTTTAAAATACAGTAAATAGTAGCAATAGGTACCGTAGAATTAATTATAATACTAACTTAGTAATACCACGGCGCGGCATGCGGCACGCAGATCAAAGTCAAAAGTTTAGGTGGCAGCTGCCACGCGCCGCCCGACTCTCGAAGCCGGCGGCACAGAATATTCATTTTATTGTAGTACCACCGCCTTTACTGACCTTTACTCACTGGAATGGATTCTTATCAGGTACACATCTGTCATCGATAGATGTCTGGCTAGGTAGGTACCTACTACACCATCTTTAGTGAAAATACTGATATTTAGTCTGTTTTTGGACCCGTTTGAGGTTCAACAACCCGATCACTAGGCGTTAGGATTCTTATCAGGCAGACGTCTTTATCGTTAGGTAGGCACTTAATTTATTGAATAAAACCCTTCGATTTATCTATGTGAAATGATAGATATCTAGATACTTACCTACTTAGGACTTAGGTAGGTACTGTTAAAGTATTTTTAGATTAGAGATAAACAGCGTGAACAATAGGCTGTAAGATTTAAACCAATAATAGGTAGGTAGGTACCTACCTACGTATAGTTTTGTAAAAACATAAAAGTCAAACATAATATTACGATGGATACCTACCTATGTTGTTCATATCATATGTTCTAGCATAAGCAAAGAAGCAATTATTTTTTTAATGTAGACATTCCTAAGCCTGGTTAAGCATGAAGTTCTTATAGGTATTAGGTTCACAAGCTTTCTGTATCAGTTACCATTAAAATCTCTTTGTCAGTTACAGACACGTAACACTGGCATAATTTGTGATACCTACCTACCTACGTATAGTTTTGTAAAAACATAAAAGTCAAACATAATATTACGATGGATACCTACCTATGTTGTTCATATCATATGTTCTAGCATAAGCAAAGAAGTAATAATTACTTTTTTAATGTAGACATTCCTAAGCCTGGTTAAGCATGAAGTTCTTATAGGTATTAGGTTCACAAGCTTTCTGTATCAGTTACCATTAAAATCTCTTTGTCAGTTACAGACACGTAACACTGGCATAATTTGTGATACCTACCTACCTACGTATAGTTTTGTAAAAACATAAAAGTCAAACATAATATTACGATGGATACCTACCTATGTTGTTCATATCATATGTTCTAGCATAAGCAAAGAAGTAATAATTACTTTTTTAATGTAGACATTCCTAAGCCTAGTTTACTATGAAGTTCTTATAGGTATTAGGTTCACAAGCTTTCTGTATCAGTTACCATTAAAATCTCTTTGTCAGTTACAGACACGTAACACTGGCTTAATCTGTGACTACCTCATAGTACCTACCTACGAGGTACGAAAATACGAGGCAGTCACAGTTTAAGACAGAGTTCGGCACGCGGCACGTGTTTGATGTGTCGGTGTCGCTATTTAGAAGAATTAGCAGAGAAAGGGGACGGTCACTTGTCCTTTGAGCTAGTTAAGCAAGCCGAGCCGACACTCGACACCTCGACAGTCGCGAATTTCGCCGCGCGCGCGCCGGTTGTGACGTGACATAATAATGTGACGTATCGCGACCGATGCACATGGCATATCGATATACCTACCTACCAATATTGAATACACCGAAATGGTGCGTGTTTATGCTAGGTGTGGAGACAACGTGTCTGAAGCTTGCCGTGAGTTTGTGTTTGTGTGTGTGTGTTTGTGTTAGTGTTACGCTACTCACGACGCAATCCTACATTTCTTCGAGGCTTACCCCGCAGCGAACACAAATGATGCAGCTCAACGCTTCGATGTGTCTCAATTGTTCGCATGGACAGTGAAGGAAAATATCCGTTCCACCTTCATCGCGTCACATTCTGCAACATGCTGCTTACCGAGAGGCCGACTGTGTTGTGGACCGATGAGGCTACTTTTGGGAGAGTGGGACTGTTTAATACTAGAAACGAACATTTGTGGTGTCACGAAAACCCCCATGAACCCGTACTCTCCTGGGTTCAAGAACAATTGTATTTCAGATGTGGACTGTGTATGGGTTGTACCGGTGATTATTTTGAACAATTTGCACGTGATAGACTTCGTCACCCCCGGGAATTGAGTTTGAGGGGTGATCATTTGTAAAATGGTATGTAAATATTTTGTAAATAGTTCAATGATTGTAAATAAGAATGATTCCACTCTTTAAATACGCCTACATAAAAAAATAATCTACTTTTTATTGTTTTGCCCGTTTTATTTATAATATTTAAATAATCTAAAATTAATTTCTTCGAACTTAGGTTTAAGTTTGAAGCGTTCGTAGCGTAGGTACTAACTTAGTCGTTCTTAACCGATCAACTATGTTAAGCAACGTCCGCTGCGATCATGAGTTGGATGGGTGACCCCTAGGGGCATTTTTATAGATTAAAAATCGTGGGAAGTTTTTGTGTATCCTAAAAGTACGCAATCGTGCCTGAATGCTACTTACGCGACAGGTAGACAATTAGACATCACATGTGCGACCGCGCGCCTCCTTTGATGCTATTTGTTGCTGAATTACTTGTACCTAATAGATTGTTTGTATTTTTATCAACTTTTATTTTTTAATCTAGCCAGTAAAGTATGAAGGGATTGTGGACTCAGTGTACATGTAATAAGAAACATCCGGTGGACGGTAAATGTAAGTATGGTGTAGGTAGGTAGGCAGAAAGATATCCATACCGCATATGGAGATGCCGCGTAGATCGCGCTGTGTTACAGAATAACTAATAGTATCTACGGTGCGTCTTGGTTGACTACGCTTACGTGTGTGCGTGTAGCTACGTTCGTAGCTCTCTGAGTAACGTAGCCACACGTGCTCCGTTGTTGCTTTAACATTTGCGACGCTATAGATTTAAAATTTATTAGAGAGTATAAGAAAATCTTGATGATTTTTTAAATTGAGTTTTCAGAAAAAAAAAATATCAAAACTTGTTCCTTGTGATGTACTGATATTGCTCTTAAGAGGTTTTGCGTAAGTTACCAGTAACCCTGTATATAACACAAATAGATTAAATATATTTTAACGATATCATGTATCTTTGATAGCTGTTACGTCTAACGCTAGTAAGGGTTATTATTGAGATCCGAATAGAGATGTATTACGGCATCTATTAGTCTATCCGTTAATACAAAATATTTCTGCACCGATATTTAGGATAAGTTCTAATCTGTGTATTATCTAGTATCTAGAGTTGACGCCATGACCTCATGAATCAATTCACGTCAGCAACGGGAAAATTATCATATCTCGTTGTTATTGTGTGTGTAGTATAACATTCTACGAAAATAGTTGCAATTAAAAAGATATAATTAGCAACCCCAAGTACACTGATAGAATAAGACAAACGTGACTGTTATGAGTATCTCCCACAGACCAGTTTTTGTTACGCGTGTGGTTGCTACCATCTGTCAATGACACCAAAATCATTGTTGATAAACGCAAGGGTAAAATAAGTTTGTAGAGCAATGTGTAATTGTATTACATAAAACATTTTTGGCACAATTCAAATAAAATACGCTCCCAGTATATTTAAAAAAAAGTAAGAGTGGTGTATCACATCTTAGCTAATCGTTTTTACTGTACCGAATAAAATTTTAAACAATATTAAGTTATGATGAGGGATAGCCTGACAAAATAATATTTATACATGTTATTATTTTAAATGGAGCATTTGAGTTATTTATGAGAACTCTCTTGTAATATTAAATAAAATCCACTAATATTACAACAGAGTTCTCAGCAATAACTTATACGTAATTCTGTCATTCTAGATTTATATATATACTCATACGTAATTCATAATGTCTGTTTACACCTAAATAATTTTTTTTTGCCACGAATAAGTTATTTTAATCAATAAATTATTATTTTTTGTGGTTGTTATTATGAATTTCCCTAATCCGTAGGCTGGTTTAAGAGCAATGCGTATATTAACAAGTTTCAATGTTGTATTTTCGTAAGACCATATGAGTAGAATATTAGTCCCAGTAGGCGGAGTTACGCCATTTCAGGGAAACATTCAGCTTCTGATCAGGTGACCTTATGCACTGTGACCACTTATCCACTGTTTTTCATAGATTCATAGCTACAAACTGAGAAATCAGCATTAGTGGTGCTGTCAAAACTTATACGTATGAATTATTCGATCACAGTATACACAATAGTTACTGCGTAAGCAACTGGCGAACATTCGAACCGGATTGCTGAATAAATAGTATTAAATAGTCACTCGCTCGTATAATTTGTCGCGTATCGGAAAGCACCATTTATTTTCTCTTTTGGCAACATTGTATAGTGTTTACGTCAACTGATCTCAGATTTCTGTGGAGCTAATGTCAAAATGGGAGTGAAAAGTTTTAGAAAAACAATGTGAAATTTTTGTATTATTAATTCTAACAATGGAAGCAGTCTACGTGATGACTATATAAAGTAAATATTCGAAATGTTCACTAAAAAATCTCACCAAGATGTCAAGAAATCATCGGTTAAAATACAAGACTCCAAAAAGGACTCTGCAACCCGACTAAAACATCTAAAAATCGTGTTGGGTAATTATTTATCTATATTTCATCAAAAGTTAACGTTCCTATGTTCCTAAAATAATGGGAATTACCATTTTTAACATCTTCTTTCATAAACTTAGTATGTTACATTCCATACATGCTAATTAGTCAAGAATAACTGTATCTACTGGCTTCAGACTACAACTGTTTATTTTGGCATAGAACCCCTTTTCATACAATATTTTGGTTAATAGCAGCTCGATTTGTTATTTTGCAGATATTTGGTTGTACTTGTACAACATTGTGCTGTACATAACATAGAACATATTTTAAAGTAGGTTCTAGTTTGCTAGTTTCAATGAAATGACGTACAAAAACATGTTCTGATTTGTTCAAATTTTACTTCAAAAATTTTAAATTATTAACTACATATACTTACAAACAAAGTTTGGTTTCCATACATAATAATATGAAATTTTGCTTAGTATGACTTGTCATGCTAAGCAGATGTATTATGCATACTATCAGGTACCAACTGATTCCTCATCAAAGGCCTGGTTAGTACATTTGTCTGTTTTATAATTAACTTGACTCCGTAAATATCTTAGATGGAAAAATAATAGGCTACTAGTGAAATTTGAACCTGCAAATATAAGGCTACAGCACTATTACTTTAGCCCTAGACAGTAGTACATTGGTAATAGTACAGCATCTGCCAGTAACCTCATATTTTCCATTTGAATTGTGGTGGGTGCTTGTCATCTAACACTGTTGCTCCCTAGGGGACAAATCACACCTTTTACGAAATCATCATAAATATGGAATATTTTCTTTCAATCTTTAAATAATCATTCATAGATGAACATTCACCAACTTCAATCAATATTGGTTTGATCCTACTTAAAGCACGAATAAAATATGTATCACGGAAGTGCAAGCGCAAGATACAGAAAGTGTATTATTGTGCACTTGCTTGTTATTCCTGATATTATTATTTAAGTGTGTTGTTATCTGAATTTATAGCTTGTATCATGGCTGCAAAAGTACATAATTGTACTATTCACTAAAACATTGTCTTGTTATTATGATATAATGTTGCCAGTCTTTACATTGCTCGTTTGATTTTTATCAACTGATAGTGTTTACTTGCTGTTCAGAGTTTGATATTCTTCAGGTGCAGGTTTTACAAATACTGGCTATTTTACAAAGAATTTGAAACATAATGTAACAGTAGACAAACTTTAACAAATGAAATGGCAAACTGCATTAATTAATAAAATAATCAGCACTAACCCATCCAGCATTGGAACTTTGAGACTCTTGTATGCAGTAAGCATCAAATGATTTTGGGATCAGGATTTGTATTACAACTTAGGTTACAAAACATGTGATCATTTATCAAAACAGCTAATGTATGGTGACGAAGCATTTTAGATTTGCACAATAAGCTTGTTTTATCATAACTATGGTGGGGTTTGGGAATTCCACCACCGTAATAATATTTTTTTATTAAATCCTTGAAATAGATAAATTACTTATGTGTAATTACTTGTCAAGGAATGACTGATATCCTGCTATAAATTTTATCGTATCCAATCATAATAAAATATGAATTTTGAGATTTATACTTAACTAGCTTTCCGGGCGCGGCTCCGCCCGCGCGTATGTCGGTTATCGCGCGAAAACATTAACATCTTTTTGCGCAGTCGGATAAAAACTATCCTATGTTTTTTCCCGGGTCTCAAACTATCTCCATACCAAATTTCATTCAAATTGGTCCAGTAGTTTTGGCGTGAAAGCGTAACAGACAGACAGACAGAGTTACTTTCGCATTTATAATATTAGTACTGATTATGATATGAAAATGGAAAATACTGATATGGACACCTTTGAATGATAATTCTCTGGAAGTTGCCACCAGCTAGGTCACCAGCCATAAACTAAACCCAATATTTTTCTTGTGTCAATAAGTTCTTTTGTTGTCAGCAAAAATATATTATAAATAAACAACATAAATTTGTATTTTTTGCAGGATTTTGCTACCTATGTAATAGATAAAAGATGATTTTACTTTCAAGGACTTAACTCAATTTGTTCTTTGTATTGCAGAGCATTTTGACCTGGATGAAGCCAAAACATACTTCGAAAATAACTTCAGTCATGTGTACTTCATTTTGTATGACAATTTCATACAAGCTGAAAACAACCTACGACAAAGAGGTATGTGATATGAATTCCACTAAAAATTACAATATAAATCTTGTTTCATTGCATGTTATATTAGCCAAACAAATAGAAAATACTGATGAAAATTTCTAAAACAGCAGTTCTTACAATCCATACTTTGAAAAGACCAATACATGTTTAAGAGAGCAAAGCTACATTACCAACAGTGGGAGAGACCTAATGTAGATATTTAGCTCTTAAAACAACATTTGTAAAAATCACATAAATAACATACCTGCTATATTATTCCAAAATCGAGCTTAGTGTTAAGTTTGTAATTTTTTTTAAACTAATATTATTAGTAATAATTATAAGCTAAAGGATATGTCTATGGAGACGTGAGGCGTCCTACAGTTATGAGGCTGACAAATGCTGAAACTCCATCACTATTAAACTGCATTAGAGTGAAGTAATCAGCTTGGTTTAAAAACCATAGGAAGCAAATTCCCACATAACTGGTAACTTAAATGTCAATGTGCTTATGTAATTGTCAGCACCTTAACTAAAAGAAATGGTCATATATGAAAGTGTTCACGTAAAAGCGACAAGTGTTACCCAAGCAGAGAATGCTGTTTGATTTGCTGTCTGCTCAGATGAACCCTAAGGCTTTATTAGTGTTATTAGATTAACCGCTACAGATAGGTAATTAATTAAAGCAATTAATGGATCTATTGTTATTCTGTGCAAATTTGCATTCACCGATATTTAGCTGTTAATATATGATCATGCAGATATTAATAAAATTTTGTAATGTATTACATCCAAACAGTAAGATTCCTGGTTGAGGCCATAGGTTTTTATTTGAGCTATTATTCATAGTGTATGAGTAAATTTTGAAGCCAATCCAATCCTATTTATATTTTAATTTCAACAATGATGATAGCATGAGCTATCTAAATAAAATTAATCAATGACAATACATATAGCCTGAGAACCCCATGCTTATAACTAGTAATATAATAATACTTACAAGCTTGCCACGATTCAAGTTGCTGCAGATACTGCATCTAGAGTGTTTGTAGTATGCAGTTCCATACAAACAATACTGAATGGCTTGAATTGAGTTTAAGTCGATATACTAAGCCAAAGGTAACAGGTGGATCAATGTGCACCAATGATTATGCATTATGTGCTAACATTCATTTTTAGAAATCACATGTTTAGTAAAACTATAAAAATGCCTGTATCATACAATTTGGTTTTTGATTTAATTTTCTGTAAATTATAGATAGCATAGATTTTTTACTTATACACTTTTATTTCTTTTTTGCGGTACAGAACTTCCGTTCCACCTTGGTGAGTTATGAGTGTTTAGATGTCATATTGAATGCACTCTTCTCCCCTTAATAACACTATTTCTAACCTACATGATGCAATGAGAAATGTTTGTCAATTCATTCACATCAAAGCAAGTTTTTGGTAGTTATACTTATTGGCATAGTGCCCATTTCTGGCAATTTTTTATTCACATGCAGCTCAGATTTACTTCAAATTTTAAAAGGATGGAAATTCAAATGGTGTATGAAATGTAATTTGTATGCTTGAAGCTAAGAATGTAATTCCAGTCATATTATTTCATATGACTGGAATTAAATAATTTTATCTTCTGGTACACTCATGAAATCAAAATAAATGTATCAGGTGATAGGTATCTTTAGCAAGAGTCTGTCTTGGTGGGTACCACTTCAGTATCAAATGTTCTGCCTCGATGTTATAGTGTGCAAACTCAAGTGTGGTTAGGTGTGAAGGGCTATGTAGCAAGTAAAACTAATGGGCGAATGAGACATAAAAACTGATATGTGAGAGTGATAAGCACTGTGCATTGTCATGCAGAATAAAGACAGTGACACTGTAATGGATATTTGACTCTTACCATCAGGCAAAGTAACTTGTCTGTTTTTTCACATAAAAATATAAAAAAAAAATGTGATGATAGCACACCTTCTGAATACTGTAAAAAATTGTATAAATATATCCATTATAATATATGGTAATAGGTAGACATTTAAATACAGGCAACTGAATACATCTACGTTTCTGGTGTATTCCTAAAGGTAATTAGCTGTCTATATCTAAATTATATGATCTATATAATATATCCAAGGGGTTTAATTATATATGTGGAAAAAAATTGGTGGATATAGAGTACTGTGCCAACTTTCGTAAAATAGCCATTAAATAAAAAATATTGTTTATGTAGTATTTATGTCTTTGAATTGGTAATATCTTTATTTTCTAATCCTGACCAAGTATTGTGTCATATAAACAGTAGGTAATAAAAAGTTCAACTTTATTTGCAAATCAAACATTACTTATTCTGGCATCATTTCATATTGTCATTGTGCTTCACGGTTAGATGACTGGATGAGTATTCATTATCTTATCTGTGTGGTTAGATTATCATGCTTATCCAGTGGTGTGGCATTAGATTTTACTTTTTAGTCACTGATATGATAAACATAAAAGGGTATGTGTCATGGTTTAGAAATTACCAATGTTCGATACATATCTACAGTACTTTTGGCAAATAACTTTATATATATTCTGCATGTAGAACATCTTCATCGCCATTATTAAATTTATTTTGAATGTTTAATTGCTTGCTCCAGACTTTACTAGCATATTAAATGTCATCACTTTTAATCATGATAAAGAAAATAAACGAACTTAAAGATCTCAATATAATGAATTAATTAAACTTTTATCTAATAATGTCAGCTGACAAGGTTAAAGCCATCATAACAAGGGGTTAAATAGCATCCATTATACTAAACAATTCATTTCTCATGGGATTGAAACAATACATAAATTCTGTAAAAATCGCATTTATATTGCTTGATTGGAAAACTAACCAAAAAAAAATTGTATTCATTTCGTTAATGTGAAATTTTTTTTAGTCCACAAAGCAGGTAGAGAAGAATTGGAAGGGGCTCTGTCCCTATTGGAGAAAGTATTATGTCTTCTTCCGGAGTTGATTGGCAAGAGATGGCAGTTGCACTCAATGACAAGAATATTCTCGAAGCTCCTCCATAGCAGTAACTCGCACAAGCTAAGAGCAGAGGCTATACGGTAGGTAATTAATCATGAGTCATCACTACATTTTTCATTGAATAGCTTATCTAAGTTGTTTACTTATTTTAGATATTTCCTGCTATGGTATCAAGCATTAGGTGACAATGCTCCAGTCGAAGTACATAAAATGTTTGCGACACTTGTTCCGGGTATGCCGGAACCATGCATAACGGCGAGCGGCTCTCCGCTCAAACCCACATCCTTAGACATAAGTAATGCAAATGAATCTAGCGATTTTAGTATGGAGGATATAATGCAGCACCCAAACTTCACCACAGTTACTGATAACGCAAAGAAGGTTGTCGTTGAACAAACCCCGACGGGGATAATGGGGAAGATAGCTAACGTATCTGCCTCGATATTCCACGATACAAATGCATTGAACCCAGTCCAAAGTATAGACATACAGCCCTTACTACCACCGACAGCCAGCGAGAAACCTGTTGACAACGAAACTAAGTATTTTTTCGAGATACTGTTAGATGGTATGGCCACATCTGTAACAAAGATACATTGGAGGGATAGATCTCACGGAAAAGCGATGAGAAGCTTCGCCTTCCTGCTGGAACGGTTCAAATTGCATTACCTGCCTGTGATCTGTCCTCAGTTCAATAACAAGAACTCCTTGTATAAACCCAACCTTGGTGAGTACTAAGTCATTTTACATTTCATAACAAGGAAAATCGTGTGTTCCGAGAATTAGTGATGAGTGTTTAGCATGTATCTATGTAGTTAACGTTATTGTATAGGTAACTTTGAAATCAGGAAGAATAATATTGATTGTATCTTCTGGCAAAGGCTTCGCTTGCGTAAATTTTCCATTTTCTAGCTACTGCGAAAACTTTTAAGGAAATATAAAAAAAAAATACACATCCAGTATATTCCATGAAATAATATTGAATAAAATCTCAATCATAAATGAAACCATCAAAATGTGTATAGAGATATATCTTGTAGTCCAGTGAATATATTTAGCAAACAATACTGGTAAACATAATGTAACTAAATCGCAGGAGAACTTGTATCTAAATATGATTTCAAAAATCGCATGTACAAATTTCACATAAACTAATTTTGTGTCACTAAATCTTTCTTTCAACAATGATTGCTACGTAATCACTATAGTATACTAGTAGCCCATCAATTGTACATCTTGTTTATTTCTTATTATAATGGTTAATAAAGCTGATTTTAAAGTTAAGATAAATTTACAGAACTACCAGTCCAACACAACATTCTAGACGACGACTTTGTATTATGCCGAGTGACGCTCATAAAATGGGTGGCCAGTTATGCACACTTCATGAAGAAACAAGGCAGTGACGGCGGCCAGCCGTCTTCTATGACCAGTGTCGGTTCGCACTTGCCCCATTCCAACACTCCGACACCTGCGACCTCGCTACCTCATGAGGAAGAGACCTCATTTACTGTAGGACATCCATCGGACTCGAGTCGAGCGTCCTCGCATGATTCGGCGTCGAATACTCCTCATCCTAGTTTGGAATCAGGTTTGTTGGCTTTTGGGACATCTTGAGTTTTTATTTCAGTCTATATGTATGTATATGTAAATACTGCATCTATATTTGCTGTCTTATGTAGTTTGATGTAGTAAACTTGATGTTAACAGTGAGCAGATATCGCCTAATAATAAAATACCAAAAAATGTAGAAGTAAAAATATAAAGGATGTTAGTCAGACTCCACCTTTCTTCCATGCAAAAGTAATAAGATTGGAAACTAAGATAATTTAATAAAAAATACCTTATTGATTTCTGGAATATGGTTAATATGTAATGAATAACGTTATCAAGCCAGTATACATTTATTTTGACTACTATTTTGTGTGATTCAAGCCGAGAACTTTTAAATAGTTCGACATACGAGTATTATAAAACCTGAAGTTTCGTCATCTCGGCGCCTCAGGTCTGCTCTTTACTTTTCGTCGTGGTAATGCTTTAAGTTTGCCTTTTGCATGCCTTTTTCTGCAAAAGGATGTGATTCCTAATTTGTACATATTATTCCAGGCTCAGGTATATTCGAGGAGCTAAGTTCGGAGCAGGTAGTGCGGGACGTGCTTTGCTGCTCGTCCAGAGAGCACGTGGATTTCACAATAGAAGTTCTCCGTCAGGCCTTCCTACTCCCGTTCTCTCACGCAGCTGCTGTAAGACGCGTTATCGCGCTCTATAAGGACTGGATACAGATGAATGTAAGTTTCAACATTTTAAACTAAGTTTGGACCAAGTATTAAATTATGTGCTCAAGTCATCCGAGGAGCATAGGGACTTCGTAATAGGACTGCTATACCAAGCTTTCCTGCGTTTGTTTTTGCATACGTACGAATACTCGTCATCGCGCTGTATAAGGACTAGATATACTGGTGAGTGGGATTCTAAATTTAAAATGTCATTAAACTGTTGCTATTGGACGAGGTGGCAAAATTGCGGTTGTCTATGGTTCGGAAATTATGCTACATAGGAATGAATAGCAAGCTTAATTATTGGCACACAATATTGAATTTAAACCAATCTTCGCTTAGAGAACCTAATCCAGTACCGCATATTGTTAAGACGCTGTCAAATGCTGAAATTTAGTCACTATCGGACTGTATAGGAGTGAAAGAGAGGTAGCGATGATGAAATTTCGATCAGAAAGCTTATTAATAACATAAAATTAGTAACATAAATCGAAAATTTATTTTAGATACAAAAAAACATTTTTATTGTCCCTCTTGATAAGGTTTTGCTATTTTATTTAATATATTTTCGTACACATTCATACGGAAATAATTAAGATATTTACGTTACAAGCTTAATTTAGAGTCAACTTTGAAATTTTATTCCATCGAGAAAATTTGAAGGAAACGTGTTTCGGGCTTTTTGGGCTTAGATAATATTATCAAGATTAACATATAATTTTCTTACTACTACAAACTAAATAAATTTTATATAATTTATAATTTTATATTATTTAGCACTTGTCAGAGTCTTAACTATCCAACTACTTGTTCTGGTCTGATGGGCTGGGGCATTATCGGTCCGCAAGTTAGGAATTATTGACTATCATATTTTTTTTATATTCGACCTTTGACGAAATCTGTGGTTCTGGCAGGTGGCAGAAATCCCTCCGTTCTTAGTGGAGAACACTTACGAACAGCAGTTAGCTGGAAGCGGTGAGCCGACAGTCCCCCCGAGAAGATTACGGAATGATTCATATCTGGGAGCTATCGGACGGGACAATATCATGGTTCGGGCTGGAATGCAGGTAAGATATCCTAGCAAATATATCAATTAGTATGGGTATTAGACCATCTCGACCCACTTAAAATATTACCCTTAACATTTCATATGTTCATTTGTCCTTATTTGAAATTCGAGAGATCAAAGTGTTTTGTCAATTCAGAAAAATCCAAATTTGTCCTGAGATATACGCGCAAAGCATGTTAGTATGTGGTTACTTGTATCAGTGTGTAACTGCATTTTTTTTACGTACACTTGCTTGTTTTTATTGTTTTTTACAACACTTCAATTTCAGTAAAATCCACTAAAGAAATTTTTATTCATAAAATTATTTATACAAATCAATTGATGATCCAAACGTTTCCCAACTTATATGGTTAAGCGTTCAGATAGACAAAAATTGAATGTCGTAAGTTGACTAAGAGAAAATAATGTGCCATATTCGCAGCACGCTACTTACGTTGACTAATTAGGACAGATTACCACGTGCTGCGTCCTTAATAGCTGATTGGTTATGGAAAAAAAATCAATTAGTATACTTATTTTATTGCTGCATGCTCTTGCCTGTTTTACAGAACGTTTTGCAAGTATTCATGACCCAAGCTGCGAACGTGTTCCTTGCTTCGCCCTCGCCCGTGGCGCCGCCTGGCGCTCTCAGTCAACAACAGCTATTAGAAGAACAGACTGACACTTGCAAGCGGGTGCTCAATATATATCGATATATGGTCATGCATGTCGCTATGGACGCCAACTCTTGGTAAGAATTAAACCGCATTACCTGGGTGATCAGCATATTGGTTCTGATTGGCACGGAAATTAATTTTTCATCGGTTTTTTTATATTGTTATTTTTGAGATAACGCATGCTCTGCAGATTACATTACAAAATTCCAAATCTACGACAAGAAAAATTATAGTCTTTTGTAGTACAACACAAGTTGAACTATAGGTGTCGCTCCATCCGCATACGATGGTTAAAGAACGATATGAAAAATTATAGAGTTATGAGTCATATTGTCATGTTAGCTCAGTCGCTCAAAGCATACCCCGGCTATGGGTTTTTTTTTAGTTGCTGATAACCTATCCATTGACTATCTCACCTGATGGTAAGTGACAATGCGGTCGAAGATGTTGTTCAGGCTAACCTAGAATTACTGGCTCTCAAGAGCAGCTGCCGGAATACACCGTCAGCTGCTTGGTGACAGATTTCCTACTTGAGGGTAATCACCCTATATCACTAGCCAGGTAAAAACTCTAACACCATGCTGTAACGACTGCCATCCTAATACAACAATCGGGACTGACGGCTTAACTTGCACTCCGAAGCTCGGGAGCGCTTAGTAGTGTACGAACGCGATGCCGACTCCAGTGGAAATTCGTTCATCATCATTATAATATTGAGCTTCTCAGCAACTTCTCAGACTATGTAATCAGTTTTTTTGTGGTTATTGTAATAGGAAAGTGTTTTAGACTGCTTCTTGCCACAGATTAGATAATAGTTACAGTGTAACCCTTGAGTTGCATCAACTTAGCCGTGCTGCTAAATTGGATCCTGTCTTATTTTGTTCGAGCTAAATTTTCTTCATCATCTATTTGCAGGGAGCAACTCTTGCTGGTGCTATTACAAATAACATCATTGGTACTGACAAAAGTGCCCACGAAACGAAAGCAAGACACTTTAGGTAAGTCTTAAAATCTTTATTGAAATTATACACTTTTACCAAGGGTCTTAACTCCTCCGTCCTCCACGAACCGCATTTTCCCTTAACTCTGGTCCAGTAGTTCAGGAGCCCTGTTATACAAAAACATTGTATCGACTGCAGTCTTACCTAGTGAAAACTAACAATGCTGGAACATGTTTGCCTTGTGACCCTGTACTTAAAGACATTTCTTCCTACCAATATGTCCCATGATAAGTGGGATCATCTCAACTCGCATTATTTTCCCACTCTTTGAACCATATACTTACACCTTTAATTCACTCATAGTCTATATAAAGGATTAAAGTAGTGTCACTAGTACCATTAATAGTACTATTCCTTGGTACTAGGAAAGGTTCCTCTCTCAGTCTATACACATCCTCGACTTTCATCTGCCTCCTTTCTCCTTCCACGTTCTTACTCAGCACTCTTAGTTATATTGTAACTTTTTCATCTGTCGTGACGTGGGTGAAGCAGTGATAGCTCAGTGGCTTTGGCTATGGACTGCCGCGCAGCAGGTCCATGGTTAGAATCCCGCCGCGGGTATGAGCTTCACCGCATGGTGGAAGGGCATTTTGTGAATGCCCTTCCACCATGCCTGGCTAGCGACCACCCTCAAATAGGAAATCTGTCGCCAAGCACCTAACGGTGTGTTCCGGCAGCTGTCCTTGAGAGCCAGAGTAATTCTAGGTAAAGCCTGTTAACACTTTCTACCACATCATCACTTACCATCGTGTGATTGTGGTCAAAGGCTTAGCAATCAGCAATAAAAAAAAAATCGTCATGATATACACATATCATACTAATCTATCAATCCTTTTTTTATTTTGACGGAACAAGCACGTGAACCACCTGATGTTAAGCGATAGCCTCTGCCTATAATTGATGTATTTCCTGATAAATGACGAACTACATTGCGCCCGTCACCTAGACATACAGTAGTTGAATCTTATGTGGCCGTAATTTTACTAGCTCTCAAGAACTACTGCCGAACACACTGTTAGGTTCTTTGCGACAGATTTTTTACTTGAGGGTAGACTTTTTCGTCAAATTTGTTTCCTTCAAGCGTCCTCGGATTTGCTTACCAATTCATAATGTGGTACATTCTAGTAAACCACAAACTTATATTTCTTGCAAATGCTCTTCATATTAAGCGCGATTTAGAGCAAAATACTATCCCCACACTGATAATGTTTGATCGTTTTAATTTAATAATAATAAAGGATTGGAGTATTATATCGACTTATAAGCTGAGATTTTCCGAATATCCAGAAAGTACTACATTTCCAAAAATATTTACTGCAAAATTAACACTAAGGACAGAAATCCCTTTATATCACCGGACACTGTAACCAGCTGGACCCTCAAATTTGCAATGTTCGCTGACCTGTCTTTAATAATATTATTTCAATTAAATATATTCGGTAACTGGTTTTTGAAAATACATTCTCATCATAAAAAGCAAGCCTTAACATTCATAAAGTATTGTTAGGCGAGTTGAAACGATTGTTGTAATATTCATGTTTTAGGCGGTTTTCTAGCGCCGGCGTTGTTTCAAACGCTGATCGTGACGTGGATCAAAGCGAACCTGAACGTGGCCGTGAAACCGGAGCTGTGGCAGAGCTTTATGGAGCTCCTCACTAGACTGACACATTGGGAAGATCTTATAACGGAGTGGGCGGTGAGTAGAAGGGCTATTTTATTTTGATAATAAAATAGCTAATATTAAATGAAGTCTAATTGGTAAAATTGTACATTTTGAATTAAGTTAAGTTGGTGGTTGATATTCCAGCTAAGCACAAGGTCAACTCTTGGAAGTGTTGATCCTGACAGAATTACTATATTTGTTTAATGAGCAGAAATATAGGTTCTCGATTGTTGCATTTTTGTGGTGAGTTTATTTATCTGTATTCAACCCAAAATTATACCACAATTGCAGTTAATTCTAGTGCGGTGCTGTGTCTGTTAACGTAGTCAATATCCATTGGGTAGGTAAAGAAAATATGAATCTTTATTGGTAAAATATGTAACTATTTGAGAAGTAAAACGACATCTTTTCATCGAACATCCCGCAGAGCCTGAAAACCAAAGTCTTCAACCAGTGTGTGTTGCCAGTGATGACTTATGGCACTGAAACATGGTCCATAACTGTGGCCCTTATGGACTAGCTCAGAGTGGCTATAGAGAGAGCTATTCTCCTGCCAATAATTCCAACATTGTTTAAAGTTACTTGACAACAATGGCCTTTTAAGTTATTGTGTCCGAACAAGCTTGAGGCCCACCTGATGTTAAGCGGACTAACCTCTGCATATAACAGATGCATTTCGTCACAAGTCACGAAGTGCTCTGCGCCCGTATACTTGAGACATAGTTGTTAAGTCTCAAATGCCTGTAATTTCACTGGCTCTCAAGGACTGCTGCCGGAACCCACCGTTAGGTGCTTGACGGCAGATTTTCTACTTGAGGGTGGTCGCTAGCCAGACGGCCATTCGCAAAATGCCCTTCCACCATGCGGTGAAACTCAAGCCCGCGGCGGGATTCAAACCATAGACCTGCTGCGCGGCAGTCCATAGCCAATGCTACTGAGCCATCACAGCTTCAAAAATTTCTTATAAGTAACGGGGGTTTTTGATGATTAAAAAGGGTGTTTTTAAGAGTAAACAACAAACTGAGAGTCGATATCGCGATCGACAAATTGTTTCGGCTTCTATTAGAAGCCTTCTTCAGGGACTTGAGTATGGTACGTCCGTGAACGTGTTTGTTTCTTATCAGAAAACAATGGAGACCCTAACCCGTGTGCTGGCCCGGCACGTGTACTCCCTCGACCTGACAGAGGCCGCCCCTGGCTCGGAGCGGGGTGGGAGGGGCAGGCGAGGCCCCGCCGCCCCCGCGCCGCTGCCTCGACCCGCGCCCCTCCATCACTCTATAGCGGCCGTCAGCGCCATGGACTCCAGGACACCTGGTATGTATGGCTGTATTGTCAAACGCCATTTGGCGACTTTTGCGGCATGATTCTCGCCTAGGTAAAAGCATTAAATCTGTTGCCAAAAACTATATGTTCCGGCAGCAGTTCTTAAGAACCGGTTTCCGTTCTAAGTTATATTTTTATGGCTGATAAGCTATCCTTTCACCACAATCGAAATAAAAAATTGGCCCTTTCTAATGTTGTCTAACTTCCGCGTTTTGCCAGAGATATTTTAGTCCCATGTTTTTATGTTATGAAATGACAAGTCGGTCTATTTGCCCGCTAAATGGTTAGTGCTTGTATATTACAGTTGCACTGGCACGGTTCTCGTTCTACTTGACACTGGACTGCGCTCTTCACTCCAAGACGTTAGTTCTTACATCTCGTTCTCCCAGTATCACTTATTACAGTGCCCTTCACGCCTCAACGCTTTAGTGTTTCCACTCTTCTACTACCCACCAAAACGGCCTTTTGCTTAAGATACCTACCACTGGGTAATGTAATAGGGTCGAGGTTAATGCCATCTCCTGGGCACTGTTCCGAACTTCAGATTGCTAACAGTGCACTTGAAAAATTAATGGTTGCCGATTGACGTATTGATTTTTTTTAAAGAATGAAGCAATATCCGACCACGTAAGTCTAAAACTGCTTCCTTTTCAGGCAAATCGCCGAAGTCCAGTCACGAATCTCACCCGCGGAAAGAGCAAGGCTCCACCCGCCGCCAGATGGCGCGATGCCGCAGCGACCCACATCTATCTGAATTTAAGCTTGCACAAGGAAACAATGGTAAAAACATCGTCTATTTCTATTTAGGAAGTGCATGTGTGAGT
Organism: Plagodis dolabraria; assembly: GCA_963854805.1. Lineage (NCBI taxonomy): Eukaryota > Metazoa > Arthropoda > Insecta > Lepidoptera > Geometridae > Plagodis > Plagodis dolabraria. The sequence continues at coordinate 11,605,755 of OY978459.1, read as the reverse complement.
TTCATATTCGATCCAATTAATGAATAATGCCACGTGGGGTTAGAGAGAATGAGCGAGGGCTCTTCAACAAACAGCAGCTGATTGACGCTTATAAATGTCGCTGGGAGGAAATTCAACATGAAAACGTTAGAAATTTGATCCAGAGTAAGAATGCGAGGCTCCAGGAGTGCATTGCTAAGAGAGTAAATGACATACTCGTTACCAAAAAAACGAAACGAAAGTGACAAGAATAGTATATGTCTTTTCCCGGTGATTTTCTTTTGTTCATGTTTTCCATTCAAAATGGCCAATTTCATTATGAAGTTAGAAAAAGCAATTCATGATTATTATTTTAAACAATTGTTAGCCTACATTGTAAGCAATAACATTATTTTGTAGTTACGCTAAACTATGTAATGTCTTTACTATTTTCGTGGCACAGCTACAAATCCTAGTGCCCCTTATTTTGTTTTGTATATGGTGGTAGCCATAATCCTCACGCTTGGATGATGTCTCGGAGATCGAAATGTAAGGTGCCAGTTCTTAAGAAGGCGCTGCTGCTCACGTTATCGTATTTCCCACGTGAACATATGGGGGATGCAATTCTAGCCCGTAACCCCACGTGGAGCGCGCCTTCATGATAGGAAATGTTTTTATATAATGGTTAGTAATTTCTTGAACGCGGTACTACCTAGCCTGAATCTTGATAGATCTATGGATTTGCTTTTGCTCTTTAATAGGAGAATTCCATAATCTAAAGTGTATTTTATTTGAATTTTTCGATTCGAAATGTAGTTAATTATTATTTGTACAGAAGAAACCAAAGAAACTGTCAGCAACAAGCTATTACAGGCGACCAGAAGATGGTATTCTCTAGACTCTCTACGACATTCCACAAGCAACGAGGAAAGGGACTCGGCGAGCGGTAAGATCATTATGTACTTAGCTATATATACTTAGTTTTATATGAACATCATTGACGCATACTAAGTGAAAACATAAAAATTATTACGGATGAAAAATTATGTCGCCAAAGTAAAAAATACGTGCATTCAAAGGGATGGAAAAAAATCGACTGTCCAACATACGCTTCCATAGCATAATTGGAAAATGCACCAAAAGTATTCTGGATTGCGGGTTAAAGTCCAACTGGAAGTTAATTATTGCATCGGAAATAATTTCTCTAAGTACTTATTCTGGAATTACTTATTCTGGAAAAAAATCCGTACTTAAGTATGGAAATTGTATCTTTTGGTTATAACTGCATCTGATTGAAATACAGTTCAAGTTGTTTATAGGGTTCCGTACCCAAAGGGTAAAAACGGGCCCCTATTACTGAGACTTCGCTGTCCGTCCGTCTGTCACCAGGCTGTATCTCAAGAACGGTGAAAGCTAGACAGTTGAAATTTTCACAGATGATGTATTTCTGTTGCCGCTATAACAAAAAATACAAAAGTTGGCCAAGTGCGAGTCGGACTCGCGCACGTTAGAACAAAAAAAGGTTAAAATATGAAGTCTAATGTTGTATAGCTAACGGAAACTTTCGTGCGCGAGTCCGACTCGCACCTGGCCGATATTTTTGCTATCTATAAGGTCTTGGAAGGAGAATAGAGAGTGGCATTTCTTGATATGTGTGAATGAGAGCGCGAGGTTACGGGATAAACATACATTCTGTATTTTGATTATATCTATTGGGCATACCCTATTATAACTGATATATATGAAATAACATTATTTTGAGAATTGGATACGAATATAATGTCGATTGTCATTCCTATCGTTAATATCATTGAATTCATATAAACAATTTCAAATTCTACAAAACAAGTACCAGTTTATATTGCGCTATGTCACAGATAAATAGACGAGTTTGTATTGTGAAATGTAGCTACTTTTTCAGTTATTTTAATTTAAGTAAACAATATGATTATTTCGCTGAAATGTTCATGCTGCGGCACTGTTTTGTCTGGCTGTCTGACATTACATCACTAAAACATGCTATAACATTCTTCATAGCTAGTTTCCCAACTTCATAAAATTTGTGTCTTGTTAATGTAATAAGTTGTTTTTTAACTTAGTATTGTACTGTAAGTTTCTATTATCAGTACTTAATATTATAAATGCGAAAGTAACTTTGTCTGTCTGTCTGTTACGCTTTCACGCCAAAACTACTGGACCGATTTGAATGAAATTTGGTATGGAAATAGTGTGAGACCCGGTAAAACACATAGGATAGTTTTTATCCAACTGCGCAAAAAGAAGTTAATGTTTTTGCGCGATGACCGACACACGCGCGGGCGGAGCCGCGCCCTGAAAGCTAGTTAATCATAATTTATTCAATTAAGTGAGTTATTACGAAAATTATAGTGCTGTAATACAGTATAAATAATAAGTTGCGTAAGCAGTAGGACAAAAAAAATTAACTTAATTATAAGATTTGAGTTATTTTTTTCTTGTATTAGGTTCAAGATCGCCATCTCCCGCCCCTTCTAGCGGGGTAGAAAGCAGTTCAATCAAGGACTCCCCACTGCAGATAGACTTAGCATCAGACGGAGGAAATGTCGGTAAGAGGAAACACCAACCAATTTCGAAGCTTATGAGGCTCTAAAAAGCATAGCACCAATAATGCGGAGCTCTGGATAACAATGCACACTAATCCAAACGTTTCGATTTAACCAATCAGTACTCGGCTAACAGCAGGCGCTTTGCACATTACTGAGACTTTTGCCGATTCCATCATCCCATAAAACTGTAAATATTTTATTTCGTTCTCATTCAAGTATTATTAAAATAAGCTTACTTTATACTGCCCTAACTTGGATTTTCATATAAATTATGGAGCTGGCGTGGGAGTTGTATATAGCTTGAGACTTAAGTTTTATATGATAGTTAATTATACACTATATTGTAAATAAAAAAGCTGTTTATTGCAAAAAAATTGGACACAACACTTATTACATGTAAAATACCTATGTATACGTAATGTACTTTTCTCAAAAATGGTATGTAATGTTCTCATAATATCTCTAAAAAGTACCCAGAAAGTGAACTCTACCGGAGACTTATTCACAACAGTCCAGTAAGAAGCGAGATTTTAAATCTCCTACAGTCCAGTAAGTAAGTATGTAATTTACTTACTCTTTAGATCTGCTTAGAAAAAAACAGTATCAGACACAGATTAGAGTTTAGCCATTAAAACATGGTTATAGGAGGGAGGCTCCAAATATATATCTATCTCTATTTTTGGTATGACATTTTATGATATAGATATATTCTTGGAGCCTTAAACAGCCATTTTATAGTCTGTGACACTTAACGCGACGCATAAACTCCCTAATATGATTGTAACCTTCAATATTAATTCTACGAATTTGTTTTTAGACTATCTTAAATTTTTGAGAAAAGCACTATACAAGCCTCAACCAGTAAGAAATCCATCCTGGCCTCGTATATAACCAGACCTCACCTGCACTTCGGTCCGGTTAACTCTTTCTTGGCCAGGAAGGCTTACTTACTGGATTCTGCAGTAATGTATTATATCTGGTTTGAATGTTAGTAATATTATTTTAGGGCTATTTATATTATTTTGATATAATAACATTCATATTTCATGATCATTCTAAAATAGTGATGGTTCAGTGTCGTATTTACATCGCAAGCAGCCTTGAGCAGGTAATGCAGAGGAAGTGGATCATTTTGTACCACAGGGTCACACTGAAAGTTTTTAGAATTCTAATACCTACCTAAGTAAAATTTTGCTAATACATTTATTGTTTTTCGAAGTTTTGTTCATCTCTATTCGCAATCAACGGAAACTATTGAGAGAAGCAGTGGACCTAAGCCTCTTAAGGCCATTTCACACACTCACTGCAGCTTCAGGGCTCTTAAACAGAATACCTCGAAGTTCATCTTTGATTCTCGAGTATACATAAATGTCGCAGGGGTGGCCAGGTCGACTGTGTGGCGTACGACTCATTAACACGATATCTGTCGTAGTAAAATGTTCGACTGTTAGTTTATAAGTGTAGACAACTAGTCCGTTTTAAAACTTTCAGTGCGAACCACGTAACAACTTTCGAGGACCGCATTAACACAATCAAGGTTCTGGAGTTAAGCTTGAGTCGCAGTGCTTGCAGATCTAATTTCAATACAAATGTTTGACTTCTCATTAAAATGTGTAGTGACCCTCTTTTCAGCGAGTAACCGTATGAAGCATAGCCGACCTTCTATGTCGTTTGATGTAGAGTGGACGGAGAGCGAGCCGTGCGTGGGCGGTGGCGTGGGCGTGGGCGTGGTGATGGGCGGCCGGGCGCGCGGCTGGCTGCCCGACGTGGCGGCCGCGCTGTGGCGCCGCATGCTGGCCGCGCTCGGGGACCCCAACCTACTGCGCGACCCGCATGCGCACGCGCATCTCTACAACTACCTCATACATCTCAACTCCACCCTGCTCAAGGTATGTTCTGCATATCTTCACGCCACTATTCCCTAAAACAGCAAGCATGGAGACACCTCTGACAGCAAAATCTATCTACCACAGTTTTTCTCCTTTTTTATGTCATAAAATATGATGCGAGCCTATGCCATCCACCGGGAACAGTTTCTACTAAACAGAAGCTACTAAAATTAAATGAATAGATTCTATTAATTTATATATCAATATGGCATTCGTAAGCAGTGATAGCCTAACGGTTCTAGCTATGGACTGCGGTGCCGCTGGTCCATGGTCTTATCCCACCGCCGGATTCACCGCATGGTGGGAGGGCATTTTGCGAATGCTGGCTAGCTTCAAGTATCTTTCGCCAAGCAGCTGCTGGGTCAGTCAGCGGGGCTGGCATTTGTAGCTCTACCACCGTGCTATTACGACTGTCATTCTAAGACAACCTGGACCGACGGTTTAACGGAGGACTCCGAAGAACGGTAAATACCACTAGCGATCACCCATCCAAGTAATGACCGCAGCAGAGATGGCTTGGTCATCCAGCCAAGTAATGACCCCAGTGGACATTGCTTAACCTAGTTGATCGGTTAAAAACAACTGACAAGCTCCGCTAAGTGCGTTTTTCTCGTAAGGGATTCGTGTGTATGAATTACATTGTATATTCAAAGCTCTGCGTAGCTTTAGTCATTACTTGGAAGGGTGATTGCTGGTGGCATTTCCTACTGAGCGCTTCCGCGCTTCAGTGGGCACATTAAGCTGTCGATCCCGGTGATTGCTATATAATAAACATCTCATATCTTCCTTGCACGTCCGTGATACATACTTCATTCGTTCTTTAAGTAGGATCAAGCCAATATTGCTTTACGTGATTGTGGGTCGGTGATAGTTTGACGAACTAATGATTATTTTAAGCATGAATAAGTGATGCTTTCATAAAAGGTGGAAGTTGGAAATCCTCTTGAATATTATATTACATTTTACACATATTTGTAAGGCATACACTCTTTATAAAAAACATGTTAATATTTTCAAAAGCCTTTAGAGACTCACTTCACCTAAACATAGCTGATTGATAAAGAACCACTAAGCAAATTACGCTACGAGCGCTTCATAACAAATGTACGAGCAGTTATTTTTTACAAACCTTATGTACAGTTAGTAGTAGCTCCATCTTGTTGAAGTTCTAGAATGCAAGCTTTTTTTGACCTAAGATTGGAATAACGAGCGCAACTTTACATTAGCTGTGCAAAAAATGCAATAATACTCAGCAGCGCACAATTTCTGCTATAAATCTCATTGTGTCAGACAAAAAAAGGGAAGTTTTTCTAGTAAATAACGGAAACAGCTGTTTTTTCATTTGTCACCTCGGGTTTTTTATCAGATACAATTGCAAATGTAATATTAAGCTTGCAGCCGTAACAAGTTTAGAACATAGATGGCATAGCGTTCGCCGACCAAGATATTAGACATCAAATGAATCAAATATGAAACTTCACTAGCTTCTTTGTCCTTCGATCCGGACCACAACAGCAATAAACATGGTGGCTGCTTTGGTATTTTTTTAGCTAATAGGTTAGCCTTTGACCACTATCACGCCTAATGTTAAATAAAGATGCGGTCGGAGATGTTGTTCAGGCTAACCTCGATTTACCTTCTTTGAAGTAAAGCTGCCGGAACACAACATTAGATTCTTAGCTACTTTCTACTTGAGGGTGGTAGCTAGCTCCAGGAGGGTATTCGTAAGTTGCCCTACCACCATGCTATAACGACTGCCATTCGCAGCATTATCCCGCTTTTACTGTTCGGAACTATGTTATTATGGAACGATTTTACGACATTTTATTGTATGCTGAATTGCAGCTGTCTGAAATATTTTCTAGTTTCAAATAAGACTCATACGGTTAGTGCATTTGCCGATTGTTATGCAATATCTAGATACACAAAAATGTAGTGACAGTCAAATTAAAGGCAATCGCTTATTCCAACTGATTACGGATCAACTAGGCTAAGAAACGTCCCTTTAGGCTTGCGGTCATGACTTGTATGGGTAACCGCTAGTGGCATTACTACTGAGCGCTTCCGTACTTTGGAGGGCACGTTAACCGAATGTCAACCGTTGAGTTATGGTGGAAGGGCATTTTGCGAATGGCCACCTGGCTACCACCCTCAAGTAGAAAATGTGTCGCCAAGTTCTTAACTTTATGTTCCGGCGTCTGTACATGAAAGCCAGTAATTCAGAATCAGTCTGAACAACATCTTCGACCACATTATCCCTTACCATCAGGTGAGATAGTGGTCAAAGGCTAGCATATCAGCTATGAATAAAAAGAGTAAAATTTCTTACCATTCTGCAAGGAATCAGTAAGGGAATAAATAAGTTGAGTTTAAATTGTACGAATCAAGTATATACGGAAACATTCGTCTGACATCTATAATCACATCGCTTAATGATTTAACGTTACTTAGGACTCATCAAATAATATTACTGCATTTATATTAAAGAATAATAAAAATAAAATTATTGTATTTTCGGCCTCGCCCCTGTATATTATGGTTTCCTAGATTCGTCATCCAATTTTACTTGGCAGATGAAATTGGCGTGTTTTTGGATTTTACCCATACTCAAGTTAACCCCCTCTTAATTTGTGTTGTCATTCAAAAATGTAATATACATAAATGCTTAGGTACGCATTTTTGCCGCAGAGACTTCACTGTGCTCGGTTTAATAGCACGAGAAAATCAATAATCTATTGAATAAAAAATAGAAAAAAAATAGTAACCGCCTAGATTCCCGTCATATTTAATTATAATGAATAGATTCAGGCGCTACTTTGCAGAAACCCATATTTAATTATTATAACAAATATTTTAAAAGCATTTAAAGAAAACATTCAATTATTATCTTAATATAGAAAACATATTTTTTTGTAAAATATCAATTTAATGATTTTTTTAAATATTTTTAAAATATTTGTTATTATATTTAAGCATCTCTGGTCAAGATTTATCTATTGTGATATTATTATTTATCATTGTGCAAGAATCGCCCTCATAATCCGAAAACACGATTTCATAAATTTATCTTGATTGAAAAAAATATAAATAGGTACAGCTTCTAATATCGCTTAGTCAAGCTTTGTGTCTATTTACTATATAAATCGTACCAATACAATTTTCTAGTTATTATTATGTAGAACCATGTGATATAGCACATGGAATATTTTTAAAGTCTTTAAAAATTTACTCAGCTGTTAGAATTTATTTTTAAAAATTCGCCCACACGATTGAAATATTGCATAGTTCTGTTTCGCTCTTTCGCATGCTAAACTAGGCCTCTCTATCCTACGCCATCAGTCTGACATTTTTCAAAGACCACTTCGTCTTAAGTAATGTCCATGGCGTCATAAATTGAATTGATATCCGCTAGTGGCGTTATTACTGAGTGCTTCGAAGGGCATGTTGTTGTCCTTAGGGTGCAGTTGTTACAGCATGGTCACGGTAATGTTATCTATACAGTATCTTAACTCGGCTCTGTCGTTGAAATAACTACCTACAACCGTGCTGTACGTAAACATGCGATACCTCCAGTATTTTAATTACATTTGCCTACTTTGTGTTTCCATTTAGTTTTGTGATTGTAAATATACTTCTTTTTATATAAACAAATATAATTCTTTGTGTAATGAACAGATAGTAGTAGTAGATTTAATTAAAAAACCATGTTTATATTTGAATAAAAAATCAGTCTTAAAAATTTGCGACCGAAAAATATTTGTGAGACGTACGAAATGCTTTATTATTAATTTTTGAAGTATAAAAATCCGCGTTCTAGTATATAGCGTATAACTACCTAATTCACTCGTGTCAATCACTTTCCTTTACTCTATTCACTTTTTTTTATTAAACGAAACATTTCTAAAGGAAATACTTGTCCATTAAAAAGACACACATTATGTACCGCCAACTATGTAGAAAATAATTTTACTTACTAGTAAGTAAAATAATTTATACTAGTAAGTAAAATTATTTTATAGTATTACCTTTCAGTTTCCAGGTTATCTAAAAAAGTTATCTCTGGATGCGTTTTTGACGAATTCATGCAACCAAAACCATCACAATATACCCTACTCGTCGTATTAAATATGTAATAAGTACATAAACTTATATTTAGTGAAAATATCGCGCGTTTATTGTTAAAAAAAATAACACACCGTCCATTTGTCACTGCGGCACAGACGCAACTGTCTGCGTACCGAGCGCGGGTCGAGATCGAGGCGCGTATAGGTATAACTCGCGTTTCGTCCTTTTCTATGAAGTTGAAATACTGTATAGATAACATTACCGTGGCATGGTGGTAGGGGGCATTTTGTGAATGCTCGTCTGGTTTGTAACCTACATCAAGTATAAAATCTGTCGACACGGACAAGGTGTGTTCCAGCAACAGTCCTTGGGTCATTCAGGCATCTTTGACCACCATCATCATTTATCAGGTGAGATAGTGGTCAAAAGGTAGCTATCAGCTATAAATAATAAAATAAAACTGCCAAAAAAAGTGTTGCAACTTCAAATGTAATTATTGACTGAATTAGCTACAGAGCACCAGTAACCATTCGATAACGGCACCCTCACTTTTTTCAACTAACTAAAAACGAGACTTTCCGAAACATTTCCCAATCAACTAACTAAAAACGAGACTTTCCGAAACATTTCCCAAAATGTTGACGACTCCATGCGTTATCCTTTCCCCGATGCGTCATAGAGTGTCACCCACGAAACATGCCAGAAAGCGAACGCGTCACCCACGAAACGAAATAAATGTGACTCTGGTATCTGGATTTGTAAAACACCGTAATGCATAAAACCTATTACAACTGAGATTTATAAGCAAAATAACAATTCGTCACCTCTGCATTACCCACAGGGGTAAGTAGAGGTAAGTCAGGGTTATTTTATAGCTGATTGGTTTCCTTTGATCACTATCTTACATGATTGAAGATGTTGTTCAGGCTAACCTAGTGTTACTGCTTAAAGGTTAGGTGCACGGCGACAGATATTGTACTTAAGAGTGGTAGTTAAACAGGCGGACATTCTCAAAATACCCTACCATTATGCTATACTAGGACCGTCATCGTACGCTCCGAAGCATGGTAACGCTCAGTAGCGTTGCCACTTGCGGTCACTCATCCAATTCACCACCGCAGCGGACGTTTCTTTATCTAGTTGATTGGTTAAGAACGACAATAGGCGTTTATAAAGGTGTCTAAAAACTAAAGACCTAAATTTAAACTTCTAACCCTGGGTGTTTAGATCATCCTACCCCTTTGGGAATATAAAGGCGTAATGATATGTTTTGTTTCTAAACTAGGTGAAGGTCGATAATTAAATATACCTTTGATATATTTCTCGGTTCTATAAAGACCTTGCACAATCGCAAAAATTGCGCCACACAACCATACAATGCGTTGGTTCATTTACCCACCTACGACAAAGTAAATATTGACATGGAATCGTCCGATTTAGTAAGTTCAAATTGAAACGGTACCTTACACAAACACTTGCGTAACCAAATCATGTTTTATTGTACACATTTCTATACCACACTGGCCATATGTTAATGTTTATCACAAACACTCTTATCAGTCGATATCTTAATGTTTGACAGATGGCTCGATCGGTAAAAATATCGAGATTCATCTCGTTGACTCATTATAGTTTTTATAAATAAGAGTTTATTGGTTTCACAATAAAACTAGCGGTGCAATCGTGCCTATGAATGGTTCTTTTCAAACTGTGCGCGCTGTTGTCAAATTCGAAAGTTTTCAAAGAGTGCCAATGCGAAAGAGGAGCAGGAAAAAGAAGGCTGTTGCGGAGACGCAAGAAACACAAAGAAGAGGTCTTGGCTATTTTATAAATATTGTTATCAGTGCAAAAATATGTAGGTAGAATTTAGTGTACTCTAGTGTGGGTACTAAGTAATAACTACCGTGCTTAATTGATTAGTTCTCGCATGGATTAAATATTGTTTTTATTATTTTACTTCGTGGTTTAGTTTCCATCTGTGATAGTGATTTGTGGAAGTTACAGTGAATGAAAATGGATTTTCGAGTTTTAAAACGTTTTTGTGATGATAAACGGAAATTGCTATGCGATAACCAAGACGCTAGCGAAGATTTTGAGGCACGGATGGTTTTACGTGTAACTTTTGTAAACATGAAGAATATCGTTATTTATTATTTCATTTTGTGTTACATTCAGGCAATAGGACAAGATGCTAGAGATACATACATACATACATACATACATACAATATACACACGTGGCAGAAAAACAAAGAAATCTAGATATTACTTTTCGCGCGCTACAGTGTACGCCCAGATCTTATCTCTAAAATATTACAGGTCAATGATGAAGGCTTGAAGAAACTATGGCTTTCAATTATGGCACAATGGTATTGATTATTTAAACCTTTCTTGCGGTCGCGGCCGCGTGTGCTTTTTCTTTGTTATTTATATAGGCGAGGTACATTTTAGTAAAATAGGACTAAAAGTAGCTAATTGTTGTACCGATATATCTGGTTCGATATTGTATAAAATATAATCCAACAAACTTTTACAAATTTTAATTGACATCCGAAAATGACGAATATTTAAAAAGTCGATGCATAGTATATATTTCTTTACATTTAGTTTCCAATTTGCTTCTTTTTAGCTGGCCTCGTAACAGAAATAACGAACGGAGTTAAAAAAAACTATGAATAAAAAGTTTTCGGTTTTTAAACGTTTGATATGAAACACGTTAGTAAAATGATAAATTTGAGGGACACGTGGTTATGGACTTAGGCAAAGGTTGATGTTAACCCACATATTGTAAACTCCATATACGCTTAATTGCGAGCCTAGTGCTTACTACCGGACACAAATACATACCTTAAGTAGGTATAGCTCATTGAATATTTTGTTGTTTGATGAATTAACGATGATTTTGGTATTGTTTTTTGCAGATAAGCGCTAACCAAACCCTAAATGGCAACACGGAAATCCACGTGCCTTTTAACCTGGTGGCTGGATGGTGTCTCGAGGCGGAGGCGTTACCGCCCTCTCACAGGTTACATTATTTTTATGAACAATAATCACACCAGTTACATTGTTTTTATGTTAAATAATCATTTGTTCCCCTCACAAAAAATCAGCATATTTTTTTTTTTGAAGCATTGATGTCCGAGCATTATTAGATTCAATTCGGACTGCTGTTGTTGGAAGGGCTTTTTGCGAATACTCGCCTGGCTAGCTACCACTCTCAAGTAGAAAATCTCAGTTCGTCCCCCTATGCTCCAGTCCCGCTATGCTCGACTCGACAACTACATACTAAAACGTTTCGCTATGCACGAAATCATATTCGCGGGCAATGATGATGAAACCTGTTACAGAATTACATTTTATTTAACTGTTTAAGAAAATTAATTATGTATGTATATACCTTGTATGTAAGTATGTTTTCCTATTCTTAATCATCACAAATTTCATCCTAATCCGTCCAGCCGTTGAAGCATGAGTGCGTAACAAACATTCAATCATCGTAACTTTCTTATTTAGATGTAATAAGTAAGATTGGATTAATAAAGCTAGTGGGTCCAATATTGAACTACAGCTCAACTTAGAACTACAAACATTTCTCAACTTAGAATTGCTTTGAAATTAGTTTTTACTTATCTGGAAACTTTTGCTGTCGTCTCGAAGAGACCAAACAAATTTAAGCGACAGACGCTTGCGCATAGCGCTATAAAATATGAAACTTATTTTCAGCAAAGAATTATTTTCAATTGTCTGTGTAAGTTTTAAACTTCATAGGTTAAAACTTACACAGATTTTTTAGGGTCACTTGTAATGTAAATTATATCATTGGAAATTTCAATTTTTTCCGTATATTTGTTTGTTTTTGAGTTCTCTATCAAGCGCACTGTTGCATGACGTTTGCAACACTATTGTTAAACAAGTTGTTTTTTGGTGCGAGTATCGACATCAAATCGCGAGCTAGTGAATTAGTAAATCACTAGAGTGATTCTAATCTGCAATACTGAGCACACTGAGGCAGTTATATTGAGACCTAAAAGAATCTTGTGCGACTTACAACTTTTCACCTTTACTAGCGTGACAAATATTAGGCTTTAGGCTACAAATAAATAACAGTAAACAGTACCCGCTTTGATTTCGGACTCATCAAGTTCACGATTAAACACGCACAATCTTCCAAATTCAATTGGATTGGTTAATTAATTTGGCGCATAGAAATGATCGCATCCGATTGGTCGCTTCAATGTAATGATGTTGCGCCGCACGGTACCCTTTTAAAATCACGTCCGCCGCGGTTAGATTTGCATTCTGCGGTTTTTTCTTTATATATTTATTCGAAGATTTTAGGTAAAACAGAAGGCAATATTAAACATTAAGTATTGTAAATAAAAGTTAAAAGTCAAGTTCGTCCATTAACAAATGGGTTTCGGAGAACGAACATAAGCAAATGTAAATATATACTCCATACATTACGTATAGAGATTGCATTAAAATAGCTCAAACGTCAAATTTAAGTAGATCTCTATTACCATTCTAGTTAGAAAATAATGCGGCTATTCTTGACAGCCACCAGCTGAAATCAGACTTGACTCAAGTGTAGGAGGAATTTATGGTTTATACAACTAAAAGTTTATACAACTTCCTATTTTCCTTCAAATAGGGCTGGGAAGCTGCTGGCACTCCGGCTACTGTGCGAATCGACGCAAGCGCAAGGGCCCGGCGCTCCTTCATCGTGCAACAACCGCCTGCATTTAGCGCACTTGCATCTCTACCAAAGGGCCTTGCATCATGGTACGTATTTCAACTAATAAGTAACTAAGCTATTTTACTTATTGTAGTACTGTTTATTTTATTGCTGTTTCCTGCGCGATTACTGTTTTTACAAGCTTTTATCCTTGTCCAGGTGTTTGTCACCAAATCTTGCTAATTAAATTTGGTTCACTTCCCGGTTACTAATTGAGTTGAAATTTTGCATACATTGTGTAAATCGCGTGACAATGCAATATTATGATGGCATGGTGCTGATCTGATGATGGAGGTGGGAGGTGGCCAAAGGAACTTCAAAATGAAACGACACACGCTCATCGAGTTTGGGCTCATATGAATTGCCTTGACCAGTATATTTTAATAAAAAGTAAAAAGCTTTTATTAAATATGAACGTCCCTTCTGTTCTTGTGTTCCAGTTATTTTAGCCCAGTGAGATCCACACCTCACTGGGATAAATTAATTGTCTGAAATAACAACACAAGAATTAAATAAAAAAAATAACTGTCCGATAACATCTTATATAAACTGCATGGACATAGTTAAAAAAGATTAAGCTTTTGTTTTATATAAAACCGCTTGCCTTATTGACATGAACTGTAAAAATGGAGATGCAAACCGAAGATACTATGCAATAAAAATGCCAAAGATGATCTCGTTAAAACTAGGAGTAAAATCAGAATTGGCAAATAGATAGGATAGAATGCATGAAAATCATATTATATCGAGCACACGTTAGTTTCATAAGAATAGGATACTTATAAAGATTGCTGTTCTTTTTGAAACGCTCGTAGTGGAGCTTTTTCGTTCGTAACCGATCCACTATGAATGATGTCATTACTAAGATGGGTGACCGCTAGTGGCATACATAAATCATTTATTCGTAGCTACTGGTCGTAAACTATCTAACTTTTTAAAGAAATAACTATGATGTTTTTTTTACTTTTTTGTGTAGCTTTTAACCACTATCTTGAATTAAATCTTGAATCAGATGACTGGTATTATTATTTTTTAATCTCGCGAATATCATGATTATTTTACAAAAAATTTTTAACAAAAAATGGAACCGACTTCAACACCCAAAAGTGTGAAATAACTTGTTGAAGTCGGTACCATGATGGTTCAAAAGTAGCTATTATCACAATATTGCGCATGGTACCGACTTCGACAAGTTATTTCACACTTTTGGGTGTTGAAGTCGGTTCCATTTTTTGTTAAAAATTGTTTTCAATCTTTTTAGTGTAACTCGAAAACGGCTTGACCGATTTTGATAAAATTTAAAATGGGACCAAACGACAAGCATGAGCTTTCAAACAAAAAAAGAATTTTCAAAATCGGTTCACCCAGTCAAGAGATCTGAGGTAACAAACATAAAAAAAAATAAAAAAAAAAATACAGACGAATTGAGAACCTCCTCCTTTTTTGGAAGTCGGTTAAAAATAAGAATTTACGAGAGGAAAAATGTAAGTCATGTGCGGACTTAATGTTTTCCTCTCGTAAATTCGTAATTTTGTAATTTAATCCGCAGAGCATGCGTTATTGCAAACATAAAAAAATATTAAAATCATGGTTATTTACCAAAACTAGCTACAAACGCGATCAAACTGTTTAAATTTTGAATTTCCCCCCTTTAGACGAGAGTTTCTACCATAGGTACTTCAAGGAAAATGAAGTAACACAATGAAAAAATCCCTTTTCCCACTCCCAGGTCTAACCGGCGAAGATCGTTCCGTGGTGGATGTACTAGTAGAATACGCGGCGCCGCGATACCTCTCGCTCGCTCTCGACGGCTACTCTCTTCTCCTGTTAGACTTCGTGCACGCTTCCACTGTTGTTCTCAACTCGTCTGATATGGGACCGTCGGTAAGTACATCATAAACATGATCTATTGCAGGAGATATTAAGTTTTCTTAATTAATAATTGTACTAAAGGAAGACATTATTCGAATTTAAAAACAATTTATATTGCATTCATAGATATTTAAATAATTACGTGGTTTAACCAAGAATCGAACCAGTTATAAGAGAAAAATAATCAACGTGTAGCTTCATCACCCCGATCGGAAGGCTTCATCATAAGGATTATTTTTTGCTAAATAACATATACATGTCAGAAATAAAATGAAGACCATGTGTTTTAACATTTGATGTGAAATTTTGTTCAGAAAAATGAAAAGCTGACATTTCCGTAATAACTGACTGACATTATCATGAATACCTATTACTAATAAATGTACCTACTTAAAAAGTACGCATAATTTCCCTATTTTAATTTAAGTGCATGATAAAGATATACGTAATTAGTAGGTACCTGGTTGTATGCAACAAATCGAGCAGTATCCTGAGCCGAAAGTCGCATAAATTATTTTGTCCATCCAAGCCAATGCAAGTGGCTATAGGCCGTTCATTATGTCGTTTTGTGGGGGAGGATTTATTTGTTCAATATTATATTCTGGCTGATGAAGTACCCTTACAATGCTGCCTCAACAAGGCTGCCTTTGAGAGTCATTTCGTATCATAAACTTCTTATCATATCCATATTAAAAATGTTCCATTATGTTTCAGTGCCCGCGAACAGCCGCTGTAACATTCCTCGGGTCGTTGCTGTCATTGCCGGATGGCTTGATGCAAGCCCCTATGCTCCAGCCCTACCCACACCAATACAATACTGTGTCTTGTCCTGATCTAAAGGTAAAATTATTAAAAAAGAAAACTCCCTTAATCGCAAGCTTTATTTCTAAATATTATCATTACAAGCACTACCGCGTACTAAGCGAAAATCATAAATTTACAAATTGTTGGAGTACAAAATGGTTTGCTCCGGGCGTGAATTGAACCCGCGTCCTTCCGATTTCGCACCTTCCCCTATGACGGTTCAAGAAATACAATTCGAGCCCGAAATTTCGGCGACATAGCCGACCCCCGGTAGCCGAGTGGTTTAGGCATCCGGCGCGAAATCGGAAGGATGCGGGTTGACGTCCCGCCCGGGGCAAGACATTTTGTACTCCAATAATTTGTAAATTTACGCTACCTTTATTTTACGGAGTAACGCAAGGTTTGGTCTGTTTAGTTTCTAGAATTTTTAGGAACATATGAACAAACAAAATTTTAATTAATTTTAGGATAACAATTATTTGTACTAGTCATTATGTAAAGTATGTTTGTTACTCCTTCCGGCTATAATAGCCGAACCGATTTAGATATAACTAGAAATAGAGATGATTTAAGTTCTCGTTTATACATATTAAAGTCAACAAAGGGAACAACACTAGAACTTGGGCAGCTGTGCCTTATTAGTTTTAAGATGTAATTAAGTCACATTGCTTTATGTATTATAAAATCCGTTTTATTGTAATTTATGTTTTCGTGTACAGTCGCCTGCAATAATAAGTATACACTTCGAAATTTACAAAATAATGGCTAGCCACTAAATTCGTAATTATTAGAACGAAGTTAACTTAAATATTATTAAAACCAAATTATTCTTTGTCCCCCCGTGAGGTGCTGGGTTAAAATTGTACTTACCCATTTCTTCCCGTGTGGGTGTCGTATAAGGGGGAAAAATACTAGAAGGTTTGCAGCAGCGCCTTCTTAAGAACTCTGGCATCTTGCACAACGACCACCAAGCCGATTGCCAAGCGTGGGGATTATGAGGGGAGGCTGTGTTCAGCAGTGGACGATTCGGCTGATACAGTACAGTACAGCACAGTATTCTTTGATTTTATGATACTTCTGTGTTTTTAAGTTTAATAATTTAAAAGTAATTGCGGCAATTTTGAAAATGACAATGTATACTTATTATTGCAGGCGACTGTACCTAGTATGTTCCGTCACTACTTATATCCATAATGAATGTATGTTTTGTTGTGTGTATAGGAGCACGTGTTGAACATAGTAGTCCGCGTGTGCCGGCGGGAGGGCGCGGGCGGGGCGCGGTGCGCGGGGGCGTGTGCGCTCGTCGCCCACGTCGCGCATCTACTGGACACGCGCGCGCGCACAGACCGGCTACCTGCATACGTCACGTGTCTGCTGCAGATGCTTATGGTAACTTCATTTGTATTTCATTCACAAGTATCTCACTTATCGAACAAGGTACATCTTACTAGTAATAAGAGTTATAATTATCTGTAGCGACGGCTAGATAATTATAACTCTTATTACATTGCGCCACAAATGACAGAGTCGTCAGGTGCCGCCACGCTTTACAAAGTGTAAAAAAGTAATAATAAAGATCTTTATTATCTCTATTATTGCGTGACGCAAAAAAGACGTGGCGCCACCTGGCTTGGCTCTTGTCACGTGATTTGTATTTTCTTTTGTCGTTTGCTTTTAAATTAGATTTTTATGTTTGGTACATCTGTTGTGTGCGTTTCTGGTGTTAATTATTGGAGTACTAACTAAAAATTCAGCGCCAAGATTCATCCTGGCGATTGCTGAGTTGATACTCTCTTCATCACGCAATATTTACTAGTATAGATAGTAACATCCACGAAGACGCGCCCCTCTGTTTTTCAACAGAGGGAATCGCGGGGTGCGGGGGGTCTAAACCGAGAGCCAGTCGCTGCGCTGACACACAGTTCGATGCACACGAGTAGCCTAGTTCACATTGCGTTAATCGAGGCATGACAAGAGTTACTTTGATTAAGTGATCAAGAAAAAGAGCGGGGCGCGTCTTCGTGGATGGCACTACCTATACATGTTAATAGTAATATAAGTAATATCTGTGGCCGCGAAGCCAGAAATCACAGAGTCGCCAGGTGGTGCCACGTCTTTATTTGTTTGTAAACGTTTCTTGTCAGTTTATTTGTAAATTTTATTGGTGATTCATTTTAAATTACACTTTTATGTTTTGTACATCTGTCAGGTGCGTTCTTAGTTTTAATTATTGGATTTCGAACTGAATGTTCAGTTGCACGGTTCATCCTGGCTTTTGCTGAGTTGGAACTCTTTCTTGACATCACGCAACATTTTCAAGTTTAAAGTATGATAATATGTTGTAAGTTTGTTCTTTATCTTGTATTTTATCTGTGTTTCTTTCTTACAAGTATGGTCTGTGAAATCAATTAATGACAGAATAAACTCATGATAGTGAATATAGGTGACAAAGTTAGCGATGAGGTCTCCCGTGTATTCAATTGATAAGTAGCAGACAGATTGTTCATCATTGTAAGTGGTCGGTAACATATCTTCCATAGTCATAGGCACGTCTACGTTGGTTTATATATAGCTGAAGCATGAAGTGTAGTGTTGGTATCAAGATTGCAAGTCACCGAGCAGAGCAACTAAGGTAGAGAGTGTACTCACTGAATTAATGTGAAAGTAATTGAGTTGGTACACTGACTCCATTTGGAATTATTTTTACTGCGATCAGCTCTTGTCAGGGCTACTTGCTCGAGGACCTGTAAGAGATTTTTCGTTTACGCATGAACAAACTTCTAGGTAGTCTTCCCTTTTGCAAACATGGTGATGATCGTGCTTTTAGTAATTACCGTCAATTTGGGCTGATCTTCGATGAATAAATTTGGCTGTAGCGCTACTAATAATAATAATATAATAAAATAAAATAAAAAAAATAATATAATATAATCATAGAAATGAAATCAGAAATTTGGGTAGATAACTATAATTTCGGATACTTATGATAATTATAAAAAATAATATATAATTTCTAACTAAATCGTTGATTTTTCCATTTATTTTTTACATCTAGCTGTACCTACTACAGCCTAATTTCAAGCAATGTAAAAATGAAGTTGACTCTGCTCTCAGAGAGTTCATCAATTAACACTAATTAGCATTAAATATTGCATAATATTTCTTGATTTTGTATTGTTGGTTGACCGCGCAGGCCGCTGTACGGTGTAATTGCGTGTGATGCGAGTTCCGGTAATGTTTTCTTTGGCTGTGTATAAGAAGGTACTCTTGGATATGTAGGTTGTGTGGGTACATTTATGGCTCCGTCGTAATATTTCTTAGTTTGGTTTGTATCTACTGTTTATGAAGACTATGTATGCCTTTGTTCTTGTTTTGAAATTGTTAAGGCCCGTTCATATGGTATAATTCTAAAATTTACTGAAAAAAAATTACGTTCTTATTTTATGATTTAAACTTGCAAACATAATAAATTCGTAACAAAATTTTCTGCTCGCGTTTATTATATAAAACAATATAGTAATAATTATATTATGCCCTAGAACATATAAATCAAATAATTCTACTACAGTTCTTGTAATCTTATATAAAATTTTCGTCATCCTTCTGATGAACTCGGCAATAATAAATTGCTCTAACATATTTTGTACATGATTGTCGACTGTACATTATTGTTTCTATCTTGGTTATCACATGACCACCATTTTTATCTATCCACTTTAGCTACTCCTTGTAACAGAGTTCAGACTTTATATATTTCCTGCCATAGCCCTTAACTTGAGACCAAACGAGTTCAATTGGGTTGAGCTCACAGTGATACGTTGGCAAACGTATGACGAGACGATTTTGTTAACTTAGTTACACCATTTTTTTCAAAACCATCTTTGTTTTACTTACCCTAATTCACTAGTTGCAACTTTAGTATTGATTCGTTACAAGCAATATTTATAGACGCTCAGGTAGTCGAAAACTCAACTGAATGTACCTACATGTAACTACAGAGTTCGTGTGGAACGGACTTTATGTTGATTACGTTGGCCAATAGCAACGCAGTAAAATGTTCAGTACTCGTTTGTTAAAATAAATAGACTATAGTTAAAAGTTAATTTGAGTCTCTGAGTGCGATATTTTGAAGTTAAATTATGAGCCAATTTCAAGCTTTCAACTTTAATAATATCATATAGTCACGCCTGTATTGACTGTAAGTGTATGCAGAGGATATTAGCTAATTTATAAAACACCACCTTACCTATACGCCTTACTCTTCCTCCTTCCAGTTATAGGCTACTTTCTGATTCTTCCTATATTCACTGGAATAAACAACTTTTCCATAATTCGGTTACATTAAAACGTTCGGCAAGAATTGAAACAGTTAATAATTGATATTACAATAAAACCGACACTTTTTGATGTTTACTCATCGAAAGTATGATATTCCTTTTAAAACATTTGGGTCGCGATGGAAATTTTCACATGATGAATGAAGCATTTTAACACTTCTTGATGTTGACTGTGTTTCGTAACTGTGTTTACTAATTTGAAACAAGAGCGCACTTTTATTTGCGCTCTAATTTTTGTGGCCGCTTCATAAGCGTTGATCCTGAATCTATAGTAGAATAATTTAGCGAAGCAGCATGCCCTAGTTTATGTGGCTTTGGAAGTCGATCGACAGAAGCGGCGCATTGTATCTTATGTTTGTTTATATTAGACTAAAATGAAATGTCTGTGCTATTCGAAGTGAAAGGAGGTAAACTTCGCCGTTTGCTTTCTCTTAAAGGATTCTAATTAAATTAGTACGAGTTAGTAAAAAATGGTATCTCCTTTTGTTTGCAGATGAAAAACAGGACTATAGCCAAAGTAGTCAGTGATGGGATACTGGCATTAGCTGACTACACTGATCGAATAGTTGAACTTTATCCTGGATTAGCTGGTAAGAATTGTTCCTCATATATTCTTATTCTATTTAGGGGCGATATGTCCTGCACTGACGTCCCGCTTGAGGTGTTTTGTGCATTTCTCCCGCCAGCTTCTACCCAAGCCATCCCAACTCCTTGATGTAGCGGAGAAGGACTTTTACTCATATATATTGGTAGGGAAATAGCTACGAGTGTGTACTCGATATGGGCAAGGACAGAAGCTCAGAGCCGGTCATTTTACTTGTTTCCCCACCCTTTGATATAGCCATTCCAACGGTGGTCAGTTTTAAGTACTGATATGCAAAATTATTGCTACGATAAACAGTATATCTTACATATGTTTATGTATGATCACAGGTAAAATAATAAAATGGATATGCGCATGCCTCGCTCAAATATCTACCACCAGTTCACGAGACTCGGTCAAACCCTTGGCTGGCTCGCTGCTGTTGTGTTTAGCGGAATTCGCTGTGAGGTGCGGCCCTAGCTACTTAATGCAAGAGAAAGATGGGGAGCAGTCGTTGCTGCTTATGATATTTAAGGTAAGATTTTAGACTAAAGCACCCCTGCTTATCTCTTCGAAGATTTAAAGGCGTGATTATAATAATATGTTATATGTATGTATCGATGTTGGATTAGATAGATTAAAATTAAGTATGATTTAAATTGTAATACATTGATTGGCTATAATGATTCCAAATTTCCTGGTTTTCATGGTACAAGTGAACTTAAACTAGGCTGCAACTTTAAATTTATTAATCCGTCGGAATAAGGTTGAACATGGTATGTTTTTTGCGGATTTAACTAGAGTAAAATTTGTTGCAATCCAGCCTTAAAATCACACCTTTATTGTGCCTAGAGAACTAGGGCTACTTATTCACCGCTGCTACTCTTTTTCTGGGTAAGCGCGCTCCATCATCGACCGCATCATCACGTGATAGTGGTCAAGTTCTACCCAGTTTAGTATACCAAAAAAACCGACCTTCCTAATAGATTTAATGGCTTCAATAATACAAGTCCTTAATCAGTTTATTCTTTGTATGACGTCAGATTATATTGTTTCTTAATATCGTATCATGACTTTAAAAATATATTTTCGCTAGGATTATTGTAGTAAGACTGCGGTCTTTCAGGACTTATATTTACTCAACATTTATTTTTAGCTGATTAACTAGTTGTTTTAGTTTTATGTTTGTCGTATAATAAAATGTAAGTGTACAAGGAATAAAACTATCCAGATAAAAAGCTAAGAACTTAAGAAAAATCTGTTTAAATTAATAAGACAATATTTATTTAGCAATATCAAATACAAAAAATAAGAAAATAATATAAACATAACAATTTTTCAAGTGTAGTAAAACCTACACAAACATTTTTCAAAATACACAATTCGCGTTCGAGGTATCCGCAAAAGCAGAGTATCGTCTGACCAATTTTCTGTTAATACCTACCACACATGACAATTGAACATGGTGGTATTAAAACCAGCA
This sequence comes from Plagodis dolabraria, assembly GCA_963854805.1. NCBI lineage: Eukaryota > Metazoa > Arthropoda > Insecta > Lepidoptera > Geometridae > Plagodis > Plagodis dolabraria. The sequence continues at coordinate 11,583,445 of OY978459.1, read as the reverse complement.
CACTGAATTTGAGCATGTGCTGGTGTCATGTGTATCAGGAATAACAGTTCAAACTTTACTAATATTGGTGCACCGTGGGCTTGAGGCAGAGTGAGTTATAGACAAGACTGATGCTGATGGTAATGAGTTCAACTTCTTGAGTATGGCAACTGTGGTAAGGTTTCAATAGTTGAGTGTAACATTCTAGATTCATTCAGTCAAAATGTCAGTAGCAAGCACGATATTAATAACTGATAACTACCACTTCTTACAACTGTATTGTTGTTGAAGATGGATGGATGGATATTCTGGCTATTGTATTAAACTTTGCAGCATTAAGCACTTTATATATTAATGAGTTTCATGCTGCAACTCAACTCTGTCGTTCATCGGTCGTTGTATTTACTGGTGGGATACGTGTTCTTGGGGTTGGAAACCGTGCTCGTCAGCGGTGTAGGTGACGGTGTAGACCAGACCGTCTGGGGCGGTGTACTTGTAGCTGCCCTGGACTTCGATAGCCTTGTGGTCCTCGCTGATCTGCTTCAGGTTTCCCTTCTCTTGACGAGCGGTGCCGTCGCTCGTCTCGAAACTGGAATATATTGTACAATGTAGGAGAGGTCGAGATATTTAGTGTTATTTTTTATTTTATATACAGCATGTAAGCTGTGACTAATATCTCACCTGAATGTGGTCTAAGATGTTGTACAGGCTAACCTAGAATTTTTGGCTCTCATAGATAGCTGCCACAACCGTTAAGTGCTTGGCGACAGATTTTGTACTTGAGGGTGGTATTTAGCTAGGTCTTTGTTCAGAATTATATTTCAGTTTCTTAGATATAGTAGATATACATGATAATTGGTATTCTACTGCTTACTTAACTCTTTAGAAAGACCCATATAAAATTATAAAGTATTTTCTTAATGTATGCTTTGAATATACTCCAACTTTTCATATAGAGTATGTTATCAAGAGCTTTTATTTGTAACATAATCAAAAATCTATGAAATAAGCTTTAAAAATAAAAGCTAGATGGTAGAGCAATGTAATGAATTTCAATGATAAAGAGATACTCACTCAAAGGTGTATCCATCCTGGTTGATGTCTGACGCCTGCTTGAGGATGTAGACTGGGTGCTGCTCTGGCTGTTGATGTTGTTGCGGTGCTGCCAACGCCACGGCGAATAGGGCAAGGGATACCAACACCTGGGAAACATGACCATGTTACTCATGGCTAAGGGAATTCGTTTGATATTAACTGACCACTATCCGGATCTACTGATAACACTTTAGTTGTTGAGGAAAGTAGACCCAATATTTTTCATCCAACTGCGGCGAAGCCCAAAAAAAAGGTTATGTGTTTGATCTGTATGTATATCCTTGCCTATGTCCGCTTGTAACTACTCAACCTCTTTTGATACATGATACGCCATTAGATTAATCTCGATAGCGCGAGTGTCACTGGGTACATAAAATGCTTAAAAATCCAAATGGTGCGTGTTGTGCGCTTTAATGTGCGGACTTATTAATATAAAAAAAAACTCGATCGGGTAATCAAACTAAAGGGCTTTAAATGGCGGGTGCGGGATATATACAATCTACATATTATATAGTTGAAAACAGTTTATAGTGACAAATCGAAGAAAATGGTACTAATTGCACAATTGTCGTGTTTTTCAGTCTGACAGCTCGTTGTCAGAAGGATATTTAAATAAGAGATTTTATGATAATGTTTTCTAATGATCTCACTGTAATGTAATGTTTTAGAATGGTTTTTCACACTTTATGAGAGTCACATTTTGTATTTTGATCAAAGAACCTCATATAAATCGAAGTATCATTACATGGAATAAATTAAATATTAAAACTTCGCGGCAAATATAATCCATAAAAAAATACTTACGAATTTATGCATTTTGAAAGTGCGTGGGGTTTGTGTAGGTATGTAACTACTGTAGTGAAGTCAACGGTAGACTGTGCTCATCTCAGTTTCTACCTTCCTTTTTAAATGCAAACACTAATTGATGACAACACTATATTTTACGTACGCGTAATATAGTGCTAATAGAAGGAGAGGCGGTCTGGCCCACTAACTTTTGGTGCTAGGTGACACATTGCGTAAATGTATTTGTTTTATGCGAAAATTGAAAAGGTGAAATTGTTAACAGTTTTGACAAGGTGTATGTCGGTCAGGTTTATAGGTCTCCAATTGTTTTAGGCTTTCATTTTGGTAGTGGACATCCTTTAAAGAAGAAAAGTGTTAGGAAACAAAAAAATATCGTTACGTCTTATTTCCTAAAGGTATGGTTTCCGCCCACGTTTGGCCAGACTTATTCTTGTCCCATGTATAAGGGGTATTGTCATCTACGGGGCAAGCTTAGATACTCAGGACTGTTACTGCAAATTTATTGATCAGAAAAATCCAATTGGTAACTTTTCCGGGCTCGGGATCAAACACAAGACCTCAAGATTACAAAGCGACGCTTTTACACACATCAAACGAGGCAGTCAATATTTACACTAATATAATTGAATATTATCTATAGTTACTAAATTGAAAGTTGTTATGTAGTAAGATTACGACCACAATCTAACCTGATGATAAGTAATGCTGTGATTGGAGGTAGTTAACAGAAAGTCTACCTGAGATAACAATCTTGACCGAGGGCTTAACAAACTGTAGAAATTATGGTCACATACCCAAGTAATGACCATAGTGAACATTGCTTACATCGCCAGATGCAAAAGACAAATATGAATATATATACATATACTCTTTACTTTATTCATGTTTTATAATACTTCCCATATGGAAAACTTTATTATTGTTTTTTGAACAGTGTGATGGTTTCTCATTACGGTTACATTTACTAACATATTATACTTGTATTACGTCTTTGGCGGTAAATTCAAAATTAAAATAGTTTTATCGCGCTTGTAGCTTGGAAACCAATAAGGAAAGATTTGGAAACCATTCTAAATTATCATAGTATTTTCGAGGGTAAAATTTTATTATTCTTATTATCTTGAAAATTTATTGAACACAAATGCACAATATTCCATAAGTTACCCCTTAAACTGTCAAAAATATTATGAATTACTTTTACCCGTAACAAATGTATTGTTTTCAAAACGAAATAAAACGATAATATATATTTAAGATCACGTTTTAACGAAACTAACTAAGCAGCCTGGCGATGTATACAAATATACATTTTAATTAATATTTCAGGTTTTGTACGCTGTCATGAAAGGAACTAACGGATCTGATATAGAAGGCCTCTCTTTACCCGTCGATGAGGATTTTGACCCAAATATTCAACTGGACAATTTGGGTCCGAAGTCATCACCTGCTTCAACTATAGATGTGAAACTCTGGGCCCAAACGGTAATTACATAAAAGCACTTGAATCTTATATTAGTTTGCTACTAAAGGTGACGAAGTATACTTTTCAATTTGCATACAAAGGAATTTTGAATAAAATTTACTCGGTTAAAAATTACTTCAATCTTTATTTACACTATCGGCGCCCCGTGGTTACACTCGCGCGTTGATGGATAATGCTCATGAAAAGTATCCTATATGTTAATCCAGCGCCTCATCCACCTCCATTCCAAATGTAGTTAAAATTGTTCTAGCCGTTTGAGCGTGAAGAAGTAATAAATTTACTAACACACAAACTTTCGCCTTTATAATATTAGTGTGATTTGCAAATTTACTTGCCGTATTTATTGGTACTAGTTTAGAATGTAACTGCAAAGTTGTATGTATGTTGACAGAAATACGCGCTTTTAAATTATTTATTTTATTATTTTTTCTTCTCTTCAACAGTTGTTTTACTTCCAACCTTGAACAAGAGCCTTTTCAACCAGAAGTTTTAAGTAAATCTATTATAACACTCCTTTACTTACAGATATGCAATCAACTAGTTTTATTCCTCGGCCACTGGCCACTATGGAGCGGATGCCAACTGTCGTCAAGCGTGTGCGAACAACACGACAGCCCATCACTGGGTCCAGAGCTAGGCCCAGCGGTGCTCACTGCTAATCATATACAGCTGATGCGGTTCAGTGACTCCACTCTAGCGTCGCTCATTGAACTACCTGCTTTGGACATGCCGCCCGTTGGTGGGACTACTCCAGGTAGATACAGTCTTGTACCATTACTACCAGGTCATACTACTGTCATTACAAACGTTTACAAATACTACGACAGCCCATCACTGGATCTAGATGTGCTCAGTGCTAATCACATACAGCTAATGCGCTTCAGTGACTCCACTCTGGAGTCTCTAATTGAATCACCCGCTTTGGACATGCCGCCCGTTGGTGGGACTACTCCAGGTAGATACAGTGTTACAACCGTCTTGTGCCAACCATTACTACCAAGTCATACTACTGTCATTACCAACATTTACGAATAACTTAACGGCCCATCACTGGGTCCAGATGTGCTCACTGCTAATCACATACAGCTAATGCAGTTCACTGACTCCACTCTGGAGTCGCTAATTGAATCACCCGCTTTGGACATGACGCCTGTTCGTCTGTGGATGGGACTACTCCAGGTAGATACACTCTTACAACAGTCTTGTACCATTACAAGCGTTTACGAATAACATGATAGCCCATCACTGGGTCCAGATGTGCTCACTGCTAATCACATATAGCTAATGCAGTTCGCTGACTCCACTCTGGAGTCGCTAATTGAATCACCCGCTTTGGACATGACGTCTGTTCGTCTGCTGGTGGGACTACTCCAGGTAGATACACTCTTACAACAGTCTTGTACCATTACAAGCGTTTACGAATAACATGATAGCCCATCACTGGGTCCAGATGTGCTCACTGCTAATCACATATAGCTAATGCAGTTCGCTGACTCCACTCTGGAGTCGCTAATTGAATTACCCGCTTTGGACATGACGTCTGTTCGTCTGCTGGTGGGACTACTCCAGGTAGATACACTCTTACAACAGTCTTGTGCCATTACAAGCGTTTACGAATAACATGATAGCCCATCACTGGGTCCAGATGTGCTCACTGCTAATCACATATAGCTAATGCAGTTCGCTGACTCCACTCTGGAGTCGCTAATTGAATCACCCGCTTTGGACATGACGTCTGTTCGTCTGCTGGTGGGACTACTCCAGGTAGATACACTCTTACAACAGTCTTGTACCATTACAAGCGTTTACGAATAACATGATAGCCCATCACTGGGTCCAGATGTGCTCACTGCTAATCACATATAGCTAATGCAGTTCGCTGACTCCACTCTGGAGTCGCTAATTGAATCATCCGCTTTGGACATGACGTCTGTTCGTCTGCTGGTGGGACTACTCCAGGTAGATACACTCTTACAACAGTCTTGTACCATTACAAGCGTTTACGAATAACATGATAGCCTATCACTGGGTCCAGATGTGCTCACTACTAATCATATACAGGTAATGCAGTGACTCCACTTTAACGTGACTAGTTGAATCACCCACTTTGTACATGTCGCCCGTTGGGGAGACCAATCCAGTTAGATAAGCAGATACTTTTTACAACCGACTTGTACCATTAGTACTAGGTAATAAATACTACTGTTATACAATACCGCTTTACGTGTAACTATGTATTGTACATAAACTGTATTAGCATTTACAACCGAGGTTAAGTTTAATGTGAGAGTGACCCATTGTCCTAGTTGAGGAATGCTATAATTCGCAACGACACATGACTCGATGCGATGTGACTTATCACTGAGCACACTGCATGTGACGTGTCACATAACAATGAAAATGTCAGTATACTTCTTTTGTTGTTAACCATTATCAAGTATAGTGTGATACTTAAAATTCATATTCTTATAATTGCCGCTGTTTATAAAGACGAAAGGAAATATATCATGTACATTTTATACATATATTATATATTTTTTGTGAATAAAGATTATTATTATTATCACGACATTTATTTAATTACATAATTTTAAATTTTTTAGAACATTCATATATAAAAAATAAATATTATAAAAAACTTAAAACTAGGATGCCGCCAGCAGCGGGGCAGGGCCGCTAATAATTAAATTAATAATTTAATTTTATTATTATTATTATTATTATAATATTTTGAGCACAAATCAGATTCAAAAGTCAAAAAAAGTGTGCTCGAAACATTTGTAAATGTGATGTTCTCTTAGCACGCGATACTCATTGAAATTCATATTTGGAAATTTATTATATATCTGCATTAACACACCTCTTCGCACAAAAACGAGTTCACATTGCGCTGCCACTCCCAAACTGATATACACGACAACGTAAACACCCTTTAGGTACCGCAGCTGTCCGATACAATCGATGTGTCTCGTTGGGTTTCCACGTTTGTCGCGTCGCGTGGGACAATGTGTGACAAAGTTACATTTTGGGTTCAGGTCTAGCGACATCGGATCGGCAAGTGCGCGTGTTGCTGCGCGACATCGCGGGGAAGGCGTGTTGGGACGCGTCAGCGCTGTACTACGATCCTTCCACAGCGGATTCGGAGCCTCTGCAACCGCTGCCTTTGCCACCCAGGTATACTTTATATATTACTTCACACGGTCACAGTTCTTACGGCTCACGTAGGTGCACTCCTCCATATTTTTTATCTATGTATCATTATCATTTACATCCACGCTTCTAAGAAGTGTGTAGAGAATTGAGTAGTATAGAAAAAACTAAGTCAATTTGTTGGATCTCCCATTTCTTTAGATTATATAAATTTGTCTCTATTGCATGTTTTTGTGTCGGAATATGTATTATAATTATTAAATATGTATTATTCGAAGTTAATATGTACAGTTATTCGCAATATAATTATAATTATGTAATAATTATAAATCTCGGTAACTAGTGACATATGTACCCCCAAGATACAGGCTATGCCTAGTTTGTGGCCTATTGTAAACACGGTTTATATATAATTTTAAGAATAAGATGTTATATGTGAACTCAACTCCATTTCTGAATATTTTTTTATTTTATAATATAAATTGTGAATAGTGATGTCAGGCTTTGATTTAGCAAAGACAAATAAAAAGTTCTTCGTAGGGAATATTAATTATTTTATTTTACAGACTGTCTGTTACTCTGAACTGGGGAAGAAATATTGATAAAACGAACTATCAAATGCATTCACTCGGGGCGACCGCACTTTAAGAATGAGTATACCAGAAGAAGCTTGAAAGCACTAGTGACGGAAAAGTGAAGACTAACTTATGTGCTGTTGATAAGTCTTAGTGTCACCAAGATTTTCTTAAAGTTATGCTGTATACTTTTTGTGGTGTGCACGAATTAATATGTGTACGAAAGGTGCGTGTACTGAGGTTCTAACAAAGAAGGATAATATCTGGTGGCGTCCCCACTTAGTGTGGGATAAGGCAGAAAGAGAAAGACCTATATTCTATCTTTTGGCTACATTCTCTGATTTCTACATGTAGGACCCACAACTTTTCTCTCAAGCGATTTTTCAGGTCTCTTTTATTGTGTTGTTTGTAAGTAAACAGTAAAACTGTCTCAATTATATCAAGTTATTCTTCTGCGAATTTTTAATCTTTTGAAGTTCTAAAGCCTTGCCGTTAAAAGAAATATTTTTTGCCAAGTTAAGCTGGATCTTTATGTCCATTGTCTTATTGAAGATTTTCTGCTTCGGAGTCCTAAATACAAGTTCTTAACACGTTCGATTTCGGTAAAACGCTTAAAACTACGTTGAAATTTTCCAGTGTGGACAGTCCAAGAGAGAACACGTTATCATCTCTTCCACCGCCGCTACCGCCGGACTTGTTGCCCGACTACAAGAACTCGCCGCCCGATAAACATCAGCTGGATCATGTAAGGAATTATAATCATTATTTTGTACTTTGAACGACAGACACGCAAACCCTCAAAGAACGTTGGAGCGGAGTTCAAACTGGTAATGAGAGCTCTCTGAATGCTCTAGCTCGGCAGGGAACATCAAATATCTTAGGAAGCTACTCTTTGCGACAATAAATGTTATACACTACATATGTACTATTAGGAAATTTATTGAATTTTGAGATTTTCTTTAATATTTTCTACATTTTGAAAAACATTACTTTTTTGTAAACTATATCACAGAATAATAGGACTAGAAGGATTACTCCGCAGAGCCATTCCAAGAAATAAGCAACTCTAGCATAGAAGTAATAAAGTGCACTTCAGCTCGCAAACTACATTTATATTTACCTACCGTCTGCTTTTATAGCGCATAACTCAGTTTATTAAATTCTACTTGATTTAAAATAACCCCAGGTATGTGCTTCTTTTCTGAACTTTAGAAATGTTTGCTTTATTATGCCATACCCAAGAGATAAGTCAAATATGGTGAGTGGTACCATAAGACATATTATTGTTTTTACCATTTTTAAATGTGATTATCTAAGCTATATAGAGATCCTATCAGTATATGAATAAGAACGCAAAATTTTCGCCTAGGGCGTTGATTGTTGACAGAATAACGCATTTGAAATTTGGGGTAGCTTTTACCTTTTCATCTGGTCTTCTAAAATGTTTGTTTCATTGAAAATATATAGTGAATTTTAGAATTCATGCGCGTAAATTGCCATGTAGCACGGCAATTTCTAAAATTAGTTCAGCCAATGTAAAACGTTAGTGCCATTGATTTACCAGTATTTTTTATTGGATAGGTCCTAGCGTACATCGGGCACACGTCGCCCGAAGTGGTATGCGGTCGGCGGCTCGACGAAGCGGGAGCGTCGCCACTTCCGGCGGGTGCAGAGGACGAACTAGTTGCGGCTCTTGTGGCTCACCGGAATCACGAGAGGCAGTATTTGGCACAAAGAGACAGGTCAGTTCATAAACTCCTTGTATTCAGCATGTTCTAGCATAAATCGGTCTCCTAAAGGCGGCACACACGATACGAATAACGAGAGTATGTAAGACAAGTCAGTAAACATACTCTACCTTTTACCAGTAAGTAGTAGTATGGCACTGGTGTAATATTTATTTCAAAATGTGTCTCCAATGATTCCAAAATAAAGTACCAAAAGTTATAGTCAATACACCATGGTACATTAGAACCGTCGACCTCCATCGAGACCTGACAATGGATATCGTTATGGATATGATCAAAAACTTGCAGAAGCTCACGATCATAGACTTCACCACCACGTGAACGTTGAGGCTATACAGATCCTTGACAACATTTGAAGCAGTGATAACCAAGCGGTAATAGCTGTGGACTGCCGTGCTGCAGGTCCATGGTTCCATTCCCACTGCCGCCGGCTTGAGCTTCACCGCTCAGTGGAAGCTAGCTTGTATGTCTCAGAGTGATGGGCGCAGTGCAGTTCGTCACTTGTGACGAAATGCATCTGTTGTAGGCAGAGATAAACATAAGGTGGGCCTCGTGCGTGTCCCGCCACAATACGATAAAAAAACAATAAATACAGATATATCAAGATGGCTGAAAAACACAAAACATTTTGTGCTAACAATAACATAGTGTTTTCCCCTTAATAAAGACAATAAAATAGGTGTTATTGGCTACATATTCTTAATTTTACTGTAAGTGTTTTAGGTCAAACTAAAATTACTCATTTATAGCCTGTAATGCCTATTTGATGGATTCCATGATGAAAATAAAGTACCTTAAATGTATTACAAAATTACAAATATACGAGAGAAAAAATTATAGTCATGTGCGGGATTCGAACCCGCGTCCATCCACCCCTTTAGCCGGGGTATGCTCTAACCAATTGAGCTAACATGACACAATGACTCATAACTGTAATTCTTGCTCTCGTTCTTCATGCAACCATCGTATTGGGATGGAGCGACACCTATAGTTCAACTTGCGTTGTACTACAAACAAGACCAATTTTGCAATTGGTTTTAAACTTGTAAATGATGACGCAACCTTATAATTTTGATATTGTTAAGTTTGCAATAACGCCTGCTAGGCGAATTACATTACAAAATTACAAATATACGAGAGAAATACCCAGCATACCCCGGCTAAAGGGGTGGATGGACGCGGGTTCGAATCCCGCACATGACTATAATTTTTTCTCTCGTATATTTGTAATTTTGTAATGTAATTCGCCTAGCAGGCGTCATTGCAAACTTAACAATATCAAAAAAAATACCTTAAATGTACCCGGAACGAGTGTGTTCAAATCTTGTCACGATCAAATTAAGCTCAACTGGAGTGCTGGAACGGTGCGTATCCTAGGTTAGAGCAAAATTTGCCTTAACTTTGAACATTGACGGTTCATGCCAGTGTGGGTGTGCGTGTTGTAATCTAGACATACGGGCCGTCATAAGGGAAGAGTTGCAAGCCATACTGTGTGGGAATTTAATTGACACTGTGTCTGATCGTATGGTGCATAAAATAAATAGTGCTTGTGTCAATACGCAGAAGGCAGTGTCAAAGCTGTACGACATCGTGACAGTCTTAGAAAAAAAAATTACCCCAGAAGCAATCGTCGTTACAGAGGACTCAGCACCGGTAGAAAATGCTGCTACATTGGATAAAAAAGTCAATTTACCCACGAATAAAGAGGAAGAGAGGAAAAGCAAGAAGAAGAAAGGGGTGCCACTACGACACATTGAAGCACCGAGTAAGAACAATTTACAAACTGTGCCCTTGCAAACTACGACTGCTGTACCCTCTGTGTCTTCGATACCAATAGAGTCAAGGTCTCTTTGCACTCCACTACCTGCTCCTGAGGACATTAATGCTGCAAGAACGTCGGAAGACTCGTGCACAAGTAATGATTGGACTGAGGTAAAGAGTGCGTGGCGCGGCCCCCGCGCTTCCCATTCTGGCGCACAGAACGTGCTGCGTGGCACTGCAGCCCCAGGGGCCACAATGTTGTGCGCTGCTGAACGACGGCAATACCTGCATCTTTACTATGTGCAGGAGGGTACCACTGAGGCCCAGGTACGCGCGCATTTAAACACCATATCAGCCGGAAATAACTATACAGTCGAGGCACTTAAGGCGAGAGGGAGTTATGCTTCTTTTAAGATAGGAGTACCTTCTAAGATGACTGAACTTTTTATGGAATCGGCGAATTGGGCAAATGGTATCTGTGTTAAACCTTGGCGGCAGAACTTTCGTCAGAAGCGCGAATCTGAAGCGCAGAAGTGACTTTCACATTTTGTATCAAAACGTGCGTGGATTGCGATCTAAAACTACTAGTTTTTTTAATAGCGTGGCATCATGCAGCCACGACATAATAGCACTTACAGAGACTTTCCTAACAAGCTCGGTAAGCGACGGTGAGCTATTCCCGCGTGGGTGGCAGGTTGCACGCCACGACCGCGTCGGCGCGTTGGGCGACAATGACGCAGGCTGGGGCGGCGTGCTACTTGCCGTCCGTGACTGCTACACGATGCGCACGCTTACTGATATTGACGCACTCACTCCTGATAAAGAGGTTCTATTTGCTATCATAAGTTGTAATGCTTTAAAATTTTTATGTTGTGTTGTTTATTTACCACCTAGATATAATGATGAACAATACTTAAACGTTTTGACATGTATTGAAAATGCTATTGTTAAATATTCTGACATGGAAGTAATAGTAATAGGAGATTTCAATCTGAACTGTAGCTTGTCATTAAAAACACAGTTCACTTTTTTTACTGACTTCTGTAATTTGGCACAATATAGTAATGTGCCAAACAAGCATGGTAGTGTGTTGGATCTCGTACTAAGCGGAAAATCACATTAGTGGGCGCGTAACGGTTTGCGGTGGTGAGGATGCGGATGCGCTGGTGCCAGTGGACGCTTACCATCCGCCGCTATTGATTAGCATGTCCATATCGAGTGGTGTGCCGCGACCCCAACCTCTAATGCAGCCCCTAACCCAACGTCCTAATGCACCTCCTCAGTGGAATTTTCGTAAAGCAGATTATGGTAAGCTATACGCAGCGTTGGCAGAATTGGACTGGTCAGATTTATTTCATACAGATAAAGTCGATTCTGCAACTGATATTTTTTATCAAAAGCTTTATGAATGTATAAGCATGTATGTTCCTTTAAAGAAACGTTTTCTGAACAGGAGCCAGTATGTGTATCCGCGTTGGTACACGCCGGAAATTATAAGAAACATTAGGTATAAGTATTTTAATTTTCTTAAGTACAAAGCGGAGGGTAAAGACTTCAACAGGGAATTGTACAAGTACTATAGGACACATGTGAAATCTTTGATTGACAACGCTTATCGGCAGCACATTAATATGACGCAAACTAGGATTATTGACGAACCTGCAAAGTTTTGGGAATATGTTAAAGAAAAACGAAAGGACCGACGACCCTGTGTGCAGTTCACATATGATGGTGTTGAGGTGGAGGGTGCGGATGCCGCTGACGCATTTGCGCGCTACTTCTGCTCTGTTTTCCAGCAGGACATGCCGCAGTTGGATGCGGTGGCGGCGGCACGCCACGGTGTTGGCAGAGATTCTGCACGGGTTGCAATTGACATAGTTGATGCGGTCGACCTTTGCACTGCAGTGAAGCGCCTAAAGCCACGTTCGTCAGCTGGACCAGATGGTATTCCGTGCTTTCTCGTAAAGGACTGTATAAGTGTTCTAAAGGCACCGCTGCTGTTTCTGTTCAATTTGTGTCTTGAAGAGTCTTCCTATCCACAGCGATGGAAGACATCTAGAGTTACACCAGTCCCTAAGGTGAACGCTGGATCAGATGTGTCCACTTATAGACCTATTGCGGTGCTCTCAGTTTTCGCAAAGGTATTTGAGTCCATCCTTGATCGTCGTATTAACCAGCAGGTGGGTTCTGCCCTGGATGACTGCCAACATGGTTTTCGTAGTGCGCGGTCAACTAATACTAACCACATAAATTTAGTCGATTATGTCAGTAATCAAATGGATGTAGGTCGACAAGTCGATGCGGCATATTTTGACTTTAAAAAAGCATTCGATTTAGTTGATAACGACATACTACTTCAGAAACTGGCAATATATGGATTTACTCCTAAGCTCTTACAATTTTTTTCGAACTATCTGAGTAACCGCAGTCAATTTGTTCGAGTGGGTGGTTACGAGTCTAAAGACTATTATACCCGGTCTGGGGTAAGTCAAGGATCTACTTTGGGCCCAACCCTTTTTTTATTGATGGTCAATGACTTACCGAGAGTTGTGACCGCCGCGAAATGTCTAATGTTTGCGGATGATTTAAAGTTGTACCTAGCAGTTAGCAACGTAGCCGACACTGTAGCCCTACAGAGGGATATTGACTCATTGGCAGAGTGGAGTGGCATTAATAATTTACCTCTCAATGCCTCTAAATGTAAGGTAATCACTTTCTCGCGCTCCCCAACTCCTATACGCGCTACATATTATCTACCTGACGCTCCACTGGAAAGAGTTCATGAAATTCGTGACCTAGGACTGACTTTGGACAATAAACTGGACTTTCGGACACACATAACTATTATGTGCAAAAAAGCTAACAAAATGCTTGGTTTCGTAATGATAGATAGATAGATAGATAGATAATGCGAGATAAAAATTACAATTCAAATTGATAGTGTTACAATGGGCGGCCTTATTGCTGAAAGCAATCTCTTCCAGGCAACCTTTGGATGGAGAGGATCTGTAAAACCGATTATAAAGGGGTGTAGTAATGTACATAACTATAAAAGAAATATATGAAAAATAAAAATAATAAATTAAGTACAGTTTCTGAATTTAAAGCACGTGCTTTTATATGTATACAACATTTTATATGTATATATTTTACATGTAGAATATAGGTACAAAAAACATAGATATAAAAATATATATATTTTTATATATATATAACCCAATATATATCTTTAGAGTTAAATATATGTATTATTTTACTACAAGAATAATAGCAATTATAAATGAAATAGTAAGGATATCCATAAACAATTTCAAGCAAAGAGGCAAGAACAAGTACTTACAATGTGACATTTGACAGATAAAACTTTTTTATTTGGTCCTTAAATACATTTAAAGATGGTGCACGTCTGATGGACACAGGTAGAGAGTTCCATAGGCGGGCAGCTTTAACAGTGAAAGATTGGTCGTAGAAAGAACTGGTATGTGGTGGAATGTCTAGTATAAGATTTTCTAATGACCTCAATGAGTATGCAGAACATTGAAGGAAGTTGAAACGTGCCTTGAGATAGCGCGGGGATGTAGGATTGAACAATATATTGTAAAGGAGACAGAGAATGTGAGTATTCCGGCGAAGACGTATTGGAAGCCACTTGAGCTCAGAACGAAATTGAGAGATATGATCATATTTGCGCAAACCAAATATGAATCTTATACAAACATTTTGAAGACGCTCAAGCTTATTCAGCTGCTCCTCCGTGAGATCTAGATAGCTGGCGTCAGCGTAATCAAGTATAGGGAGTAAGAGAGATTGAGCTAAAGCAATTTTAGTGGTAGTGGGAAGGAAGTTACGCAGCCTTTTTAAAGAAGCTGTCGATGCAAAAAGTTTACGACTTGTTATTTGTAACTGCAGATCCCAAGTCATAGAGTTGTCAATAGTCACACCCAGATTTTTAACAGATAAACTGAAAGGTATAACAATTCCATCGAAAATTACCTGAGGAAGCGTTGCCCAGTCTACTTTTGACAATAACCTGGAACTGCCTATAACAATGCTTTGAGTTTTGCCGGGATTCACTTTCAATCCGAAGGATTTGCTCCATTTTGTTATGCGATCAAGATCAGTATTCGTTGTAATAATAGCATCAGATAATGTATGTAATGGAGCGTGCGAATATATCTGTAGATCGTCCGCATATAAGTGGTAGGAAGAAGAGAGATTTTGTGAAATAGAGTTAATAAATATTGCAAATAATAAAGGAGATAGCACGCCGCCTTGCGGTACGCCTGCTGTCGTGTCACACCAAGACGATAAATTGTCTTCAAGACGTACACGCTGCCTGCGCCCGTACAGATAACTGTGAAATAAATCGATTTCTGTTGGAGATATGTTAAGAGAGCGAAGTAAAGCAAGGAGAATGTCGAAATTGACAGTATTAAATGCATTACTGAAATCTAACAGTGTCAGAACTGTAAGCTGACCATTATCCATACCAAAACGTATATCGTCCGTGACTTTTAAGAGAGTGGTGATGGTACTGTGCCCTGGCCGAAAACCGGACTGATACGGATTAAGAAGTTCGTTATGGGTAAGGAAATTACTTACTTGGTTGTGGATAAGACGCTCCAAGACCTTTGACAAAAACGGGAGGATAGCAATAGGTCGGAAATCGGAGAAAGATTTAGGGTTCGGTTTTTTGGGGAGAGGAATTATTTGAGCGTCTTTCCATGCAGAGGGGAATGCTCCTTTAAAAATGGAATTATTAAAAATAAAGCATAAGATAGGGAGAATAATGTCAATAACAGGTACAATCATGTTGCGGCTAATGCCGTCACAACCAACAGCGTTAGAACTAATGGACAATATACTCTTCTTAACATCACAATCAGAGAATCGATGAAAAACAAAAGGTGAATGGTGGGGAAAAGGTAACAACCAGACGGCATTGCGCCAGATGGAACTGCAGGTACCGAGGCGCGGGGCGACTGTTACGCCGCGCTATCCCTCCCGCCTCTTTGCAAGACCGCTAACGCGTACCTGCTACGCTCGCAACGCGCCTACCACTCGTGCGCGTATTCTGCTCGGTGACATGCTTGTTCGGAACGAAATTGTAGATATATTTGCCGATAGACATGTTACATTTTCTAGACATGCTTATATATATTTGAATTTTTATCTTAACTTACTTTGACTTGACTGTATTATATATTTTGTTTTTTATTTCAATAGTTTTTTTTTTTTTATTTACAATTATTCTACATAAAATATCACTTTCTTTTTACGATAGCTTGACATTTATCATTTTATTGTATGATTATTTTAATGGTTTTATTTTTATTATTACATATGTCTATTTTAATGGTGTGATTCATAAATATATTGTATAAATTAATTAGTTAGTAATTAATATGGCATGCTGTAATTTTAAGTTTATAATGAATATATAATGACATGTTGGCGTTTTGGAACGTTTCTGTAAGCCACAATGTTTAATAAATAAATAAATAAATTAGCCGAAGGAATTCAGGAACTTACTACTGTGGCCGCCTTACTACGTAGATGATATGAAAATATGTACGGACACTTCTAAATATCAACTCGTCCCTTAATTAATCGAAAGTCGCAAGATTTCCTTGAGAGCCAGTGAAGTTACAGGCACATGAGACTTAAAACTATGTCTCAAGGTGAAGGGCGCAGTGCAATTCGTGACTTGTGACGAAATGCATCTGTTATAGGCATAGGTTAGTCCGCTTATCATCAGGTAGGACTCGAGCTAGATCCGTCACAATAACATAAATAAGAAATAATTTAAAAATTAAAAAACACGCCTGCCGTAATGAAAAGATTGGTTATCTATTCTCCATTTCTGGGTTCAATGGTGTTTTAATTGCACAGTAAATATAATCTATTTAGTACCTACATTGTAGCCATTCAACATTAAAATCATGTAACTTGTTTGTAATTTTTTCGTTCACTTTTTGGTACGGCAGGCGTGTTTTTTAATTTTTAAATTATTTCTTATTATTTCGTACCTTTTAGTGATAAAACAATATTTTTGCAAACGCACAATGTGCCACAAAACATAACTTATATTTTTTGGAAATTAATATCACGCATAAGATAACGTGAAATATATTTTTTTATGATTAATTAATTATTAATGATAACTTTGAGGTCTTTCAGTTCTTGCAGAGACTTTTTGTCATGGGGCTCGTTGATAAGCTTTCGTGGATCTAAAACACCAATTCTTCTAGCTGTCTGACGCGACTAAGAGCGAAATAAACTTTCATCATCGTCATCATCAGCCGGAAGACGTCCACTGTTGAACAAATGCCTCCCCCATAGAACGCCACAAAGAATGGCTATTAGCCACTTGTGACCATTAGCTACCCGCGACTTTTATGATATCGTCAGTCCATCTAGTGGGGGGCCTACCAACTCTACATCTTCCGGTGTACCATGGTACCCACTTGAGAACCTTTCTTTCCCATCGCTTATCAGTTCGTCGAGCAATGTGGCCTGTCCATTGCCACTTCAACTTGCAAATTCTGAAAGCTATATCGGTGACTTTGGTTGTTTGGCGAATATCCACGTTCGGGATTTTATCGCGCAAAGTAACTCCGAGCATAGCTCTCTCCATGGCTCGTTCAGTGACTCTGAGCTTGTCCATAAGGGCCACTGTTAAGGACCACGTCTCGGTGCCATATGTCATCACTGGGAATACACACTGGTTGACGACTTTGGCCTTCAGGCACTGCAGGATCTTTGACGAGAAAATGTCGCGTAACTACCCGAACGCTGCCCATCCGAGTTGGGTTCTTCGGGCGTTTTTTTTTCGAAGTTGGGCCTACCTAACTGGACAGTCTGTCCCAGGTAAAATTACATAAACTTTGCCCCTTGGCAAAAATTTTAGCGCCTAGATCCACGACGGCTCTGTCCAGTGTCGTTCCTTGCAGGTTGTGCACTGTCACAGCCTAACATAATTTCAGTGGTAGCATGTGCCGCTCGACTTTACCTTGACCCCGTAACGCGTCAAATTCGACTGCGCTAGGCTCAATTTTGACACCCAAACTGACTGTGTTGCCACGCATTGTTTTGTCATAGAACTCAACGAAAACGGCTTGCCGTAACACTCCCGGTTACGACGTAGAGCTGGCCATACGAATTATCGGATGACTTCCATAGCGCCATTTACCAAGCCGTGTCCAAATTTAATATTTTTCCGCAAAATTACCGTAGTACCAATGGTAATTTTTAAGAATGGAACAATACCTCCTGTTACGTCTTTTATTGGGATCAGAAAGTATAAATTCGGGTTTTGGCCGTTGTCATTTGGTTTTGGCTTCTACGGATGTATCTGATGCTACCACGTCAAACAACCGGCAAATTTTGGCGAGTTCGATGGTCATCGTTTGATTTTGATTTGGTGGTTCGATTCATCTACCTGTCTTGTCGTGGGAAATTTTCGCACATACTCGCCATCTGGTCCAGTAAGTGGTACTCTACGATGATCCAGGATTTTAACCCGTAAACTACGTCCGCTTGCCTCACATTCTGTGGCAGTTTGCAGAAGCTATATAACGTCCATAAATCCATTTCAGCACTTAAATGTGGCGGTTGTTTAAAGCAGTAATATGCAATAAATGATTCTGATTCTGATTCAGTATGCTCCGCTGACAGATTTAGCTACTAGTGGAAGCTGCATCAAGTCACTAAACAGTAAAATGTTAACACCACCAAAATAATCATTTCTTGTAGTTGTGTATGAAATGCCTTTCTCTCTGAAGGCGTTCTCCGGTCAAAAAACGCATGGTCTCTGTCCTGCCGCATGCCGGTGATTTATTTATTTGTATTACTTGTGTCTACAAGAAGCAAGTGTAGAAACGGATAAGACAATATTTATTACTTTTGATATTAGTTAACCAATGTATATTGAATACTACTGTTATATATTTTTGTTATGTACTAAGCAAGCTCTAGACGGTGAT
The DNA here is from genome assembly GCA_963854805.1 of Plagodis dolabraria. Classification (NCBI taxonomy): domain Eukaryota; kingdom Metazoa; phylum Arthropoda; class Insecta; order Lepidoptera; family Geometridae; genus Plagodis; species Plagodis dolabraria. Next base: position 11,564,862 of record OY978459.1, on the reverse strand, counting down.
AGTAAAATTTGTAAAATTTTCACGAATTTTAATTTAATTTTATTTTAATTTCATGAACTATGGCCCCCTCTTTAAATTTTTTTAAACATTTACTAGCCTATGTTACCCGGAATAACTCAACGCTTCTAATGATATGACAAACATCAAAATCGGTTCAGCCGTTACGAAGTTATGGTGGAATAAAGAAACTCACAAACATACATACATACATGAACCCTAAAAACATAACTCTCCTTTTTTCAGGCAGTCGTGTAAAAAATCGGCTTCTGTTTCAAGTATTTAAACTTCCAAAAATATTCAAAAAATAACAAGCTGTTAAATTTTTAAATTATATACTACAGAAAGTAAATCCATATTATTGTAATTTAAAATCAAAATTATCGTGGTCACGGGATTCTTTCACTCCGTGACCACGATCACTGCAAAGAGTTTGAAACGTTGAGACAAAAATAATGATAACTGTTCAGATTTAAACTGTTTCAAGTTGTTTAATTACCATATGAAGCAATTTTAGCCCGACATCCCAAGGAGCGTAATTGTTACATAATTTAACATATTTTTGTGAAACAGCACTGAAGAAGAGGAACAGACACCATGGTGCGGCGAAGAGACGCGCAGTTCGTTCGCACAGTGTCGCCAGCTGGTGGCGCAGATGGGAGTGTTAGCGCCCGCGCGGAGGAATAACGCACATTTGTTGAAGAGAACCGATCGCCTGCTGAGGGAACTCAAGAATCTGGATGCGCACAGGTAACGCATACTAGCGAAGAAATGGAACACTAATAGTGTCGATTCTATAGAATTAATCTAAATTTAAAGTATGGTATACCCACAATTGAACACAAAAGTAAATTTTAAGTACTGTTCTTCGCAAGCGTTATACGCATTTAGATTTTAGTTTGAATGGTATAAAAACTATAACAATTTAATTTGCAAGTGTTGTACGAATTTGTTCTTTAGAGTGAATAAAATAAGAACTACCATAATTAAGAGAATTCTTATAAAATTGTCACCATTGCCCTTCCAGCTCTGAGCTCTTACTATATATGCACATATTGGTTGATATGTTTTTGCTTTAGTTTTATGTGTCGTCGCCTTCTTTACGCCAACAACCTTCCCTGTGAATGCTCTTGTCAAATAGAACACAATAACAGTATTTATTTTCCGATAGCTTTAAAGAGCCTTCAAGTATTAAGTGAATCTTTCTAAAGTGTGCGCAAAGAATTTAGGTCATCGACCCCAATCTTTTTGCATACATTATCCCTTGCACTCACAAATGATCAATGACTGACTGTGTGCGAAGGCTAGTTCAATTCTATACTCAAAAAATAAACAAGCTATAAATGGAAAGTAGATGTCACGGCGCAGTTAATAATTACATGTATTTTGTATTGTCAGGTGCCGTGAGACTCACAAAATCGCAGTGATATACGTCGGCAAAGGACAAGAAGCTCGGAACGAGATCCTGTCGAATCAATGCGGCAGTCCTGCTTATGAAGCATTCCTTGCAGCGCTGGCTTGGGAGGTAAGATTCCATAAATTTTTTGAAAGATATTGCATACTTTTTTTTATAATATACTGTATCAAATATTTTATATGCTTTTATTAACAACACACTACAAACTTAATATAATACTACAGCTAATATAACAAAAGCATTTAGGCAATCTAAAGGCCATTGCAGGCCCACAGGCATTCCAAATACTCCAGCCCACTACCAGTTGGCAGAGTGCCCAGCATGGTAGCAGCATTGCCCCGTTGAAGAGGAGCGTTACATTCAATTGCAATTGAATGTAAGTTACATTCTATTAAAATTATTTAGTAGTAGGGTGAAAGTGTAGTTTTTTTCTAGCATTTGAGTGTTACACTTCTCTTGTTGGTAAACCTAGATGTGATTGAAGATATTATTAGGAAAGACCAGAATGGGAACGATGGACGATTTTGGTGTTTGGTTGTGATTTACCTTGTTTCCTTCATTCCCGTTACTAGATCAAATTATAACCTCTACACTCATCAATTTATAGTCAATAATTGTCTGTTGTTCACTTCAAATTATTGTTGGTATCTTAATATCTTATTGTTGGTATCTTAATTATTTACAATTTATTGTGTATCTTCATGATATTTGTTTACGCAGAAGCCAAGAAGTGCGCGCGCAAAAATTTGACACAGATCTTGTCTTGGTCTTGACCAACTTTGTATATAATACCACTTATGGTGTTATATGGTAGTATAAGAAGTTGGTCTCTTGTGATATCCACCACAATGTAACAAAAAAATATTTTATTCTAATCTATATTGGTACAAGACCTAAGAACAAAAATCCTAAAATTTTAATTTAATTCCTGATAGTCAGTGCCAATTTGATGATGACAAAACTTTTTGAAACTATTACATAATTAAAGATATCATTTTTCAATGTTATACCAGGTCAAAAACTTTAATTAAATTCGTCATTTGTAAAGAAATGCATCTGTTATAGGCAGAGTTTACCGCTTAACATCAGATAGGCCTCACAATGCCTTAAAAACACACACACAAAGTTGACAAAATCAAAATATTTTCAACATACAAATAAAGTTATTGTGTCTTATCACAGTGCTTTCTACAGGCGACTAACATGATTAATGAAAGCTGCTTCCTAAGGGTAATTTAAGCTCCACTGTGTAATTTAAGCTCACTTGTGACATGTAAAATCAAACCTTGCGGTGCTTGGCGATAGTTTCAAATAGTTTAATGATTGGTTGTTTATAACAGGTGGAATTGGAAAGCCACGTGGGGTTCAGCGGAGGGCTGCGAAGTGGCGGCGGCGGTGGCGTGAGCGCGCCCTACGTGGCCACGCTCACGCTCGAAGCGCTGTTCCACGTGGCCACGCGCATGCCGGCAGACACCCCCGACGCGATACTCAACAAGGTAAGCACTACTCAATACACGAGTATTTGTAGAGTTTTCATACACAATTCAGTAACGATATTGAATTGAGTGTAAAAACGATAAAACGTTCTACCATAGGTTTGCATTTGCGTATGAGAGCAATTGTCCTAATTGGGTGTGATAGCTTGCCAGGGGGGCATTCTTAAAATGCCCTACTAGCATGTACCAATATATCGACTTCCATCGTAAGACAACAACCGGGACCGACGGTTTAACATGCCCTTCGAAGCACGGAAGCGCTCCGTAGTAGTAATGTCACCAGCGGTCACCCATCCAAGCCATGACCGCGGCGAGCGTTGCTGAACTTAGCTGGACGGTTAAGAACTGTTGTGTGGCCTATTCAGTTGTCTTAAAAAAACAACTTATGGACACACACACATGTATTTTATTTGAAAATATAAAATTATTAATTCACATGTTGACTTACAAGTTCCCGCAACTCACTTTTGCTACTAATTTGGGCAGAGGTTCCACCTGTAGGGTATACTGGTACCGAGTCTGCAGTGCAAGTACCGAACTTACCGATCGCTAAATTTGACGTTACAATCGTCTAAATTCGATAAAACGGGTTATATCGATGTTTGCAAACACCATTTTATCGAATTTAGACGATTGTAACGTCAAATTTAGCGATCGGTAAGTTCGGTACTTGGGCTGCTGGTGATTCCTGGAGTTATCACAATAAATCTGAGCATTTAATTTTGGAAGCCACCGTTTATATAAAGAAAAATACTGCTGACAACGCGTAAATAGGTTTGCAAGGGATTCGGGCCTAGGTCAGCAATATATTAGGTGTAACAGAACGTCTAAGCATACTTCGCTATAAGCGCTTCGATTGAACTTTTACTGTCGTAGCTAATGTCATGTATGTATTGTAATTATTTCAGACAAGACACTTGGGCAACGACGAAGTACATGTAGTATGGAGCGAGCACTGGCGGCCGTACAAACGCGACACGCTACCCACGCAGTTCTGTGACGTGCTCATAGTGCTGTACCCCTTGCCGGGCGGCTTGTTGCGGTGCACCGTGTCTAGGAAACCTGATGTAAGTTTTGCTATGGTTAAAGCAGCAGTATCGCTCCGGCTTCTCACGGCTCTGCGCGAGCTTGTCCCTATACGAGGTCATATCATATGCCATACAGGGATAGGGATTTATAAATGCACTAGCTTATTATCCGCGTCTCAGCCCGCGCGTATTACGGTTATCGCGCAAAAACATTAACCTCTTTTTGCTTTTTGTCCTTTTCCATTTCTCAAACTATTTTCGTGCCAAAATTCATCCAAATCGGTCCAGTAGTTTTAAGTTCATTTGTTGCATACGAAAATACAAATCTTTCGTCTTTATAATATTAGTATAGATATAGATTTATATGCTTTATATGATATGGAGCTACATACAGAGAATACAGAGCGGCTTGAGTCGAGGCGATGTCGAAGCGGTGCCGAATGGGTTACTGTGCTGTACTATATCAGCCGTATCCTGCATTCCTGAAAATAGCCTCCCCTAATAAAGACAGGTTTGGCATAACCTCCACGCTTGGCAGGCGTCTTTAGAACGCATTGTAAGATGGCAGTTCTCCTGGAGGCACTGCTGCCCACTTTCTGATATTTGTCCCTTCTCCTTTCCACGGGGATTAGTGTAGGCTAGTCATAATACAATCGTCCTTTTTTGGGAAATACGGAGATCATGCACTGGCGGCTGTACAAACAGACACCGAAAAAATTTCTTCATAAAAAAAAATATTTGCCTACTCAATTTATTTGATTGCATTATGAGGAAACAACATATTGCAGACATGTTCACGATGCATTTGACTACTAAGTATACAATATTTGGTGATTTGGTGGTTAGTCTAGTCAACAAGTTCAAAAACGTGAAAAATATAAATAAATGTCCAAAAAATATGAGCGACAGCTCATTGGATTCGGAATCACCTCTAGAAAAATGTTTTTGAAGGATTTTGGTGCATGTAAAAAATTGCAATTGTTATTAACAAAATAAGACGAAAAAAAAATGATATTTAGTAATTCGTTAATAACTCGAAAAATATTAATATTTAAGGAATTTGGAAAAAAGCTCGTTAAAGAGGAGGAAATTTCCGATAAAAAAAGTCCGTACTCCCGGAACTCTATCTCTATTATTTATAAATTTAATTTGACGTTGAAAATAGGGCTCCGCGCGGCTGTTACGGCATACGCGCGCCACCGCTAAAATGAGTTCATCAGATAAAATATTTTTTTTATAACATAAAATGTCATTTTAAAAATTTGAAATCGAATGTACTAATTTATAAGAAATAATGTACTTCGGACGTCAAAAATGATCTCCCCAGTTCTATACTGTCTCTGTTATCAAGTACTGTCGTTAGCTTACAAAAAATATATGATTTGTTTAGGATAAACATGGAGTTGATATTTGTAAATCCACTGTTACTAATCTGCTTTTGTTTTTCAATGTTGACATACTATATGCAGACTTTAATAGTGCTTTCTATGAGATATGGCCTTGCTTCTGATGTGGGTTCTGACTTCTGACCTCGTTAAGCACTAATTAAAAAGCTACAAGTTTGTGAACTCAGTTATCCAATCCAGTGCAATCTGGTTTTAATTTTATAGCTAAAGGAGAGTGCAACTTGTTGTGGTTTTGCTTCATCACAATACGTGCTCACAAATGCTACCATTATTAAGTCAAATTAATTATCTTGTGTTACCTTTATACCTGCGTTTTAGGGTTCCCTACCCAAAGAGCAAAACGGAGCCCTAATAAAGGGACTCTGCTATCTGTCTGTCCATCCATCTGTATGTCACGAATCTCTTACTCATAGATGGAAGGAGTTAAAATCTAACAAAACCTCAAAATTTATTCTAATATTGACTCAAAAACGAATATCAGTCTTGTGTTTTTAGTAAATTATTTTTCAGGGCTCATTAGCCATAAAAAAATTTTTGTTGACTGACAGGTTGCCATCTATGCCACCAATATTGAGTTAATGTTAAAAATATGTGCGTTACTTTAATGCATATTAAATTAATGTAGTAGGTAGGGTTTTTAATTTAGTGTTTTACCTAACTTAGAACTGGGTTATGACATGTACCCGCTGTGAATATAGATTTAACTAGATATTTAGAGAGATACATTTTCTTTTAATAGGTTAATCCGTATATGGGTAACTCTGCATATACAGGCAAGAGTAGGCATTTGTATCTCCTATGGGTCTGCTGTTAAATGTACATTAACTAAGTTTGTTTTTACAATGCCAATGTTGTCGTGAATGCATAGACAAGTACTAGGAGAATAATGCAGGTATCTACGTGTCGAACTCGAAAGAACATTAATACTGGATGTTTTAAAAAAAGTTTCAGTGTTGTAGTTTACACTTACTTTTTTTTGAATAGCATTATTTTAACAAGTATTTTTATTTTTGATCAATGTTTAGTAATTAAACACCTCCCATTTAGTCAGGTATGTGGGTACAGATTATTGTATTAGTGTTTATCGATTGTATACACATTAAGATAGGACACAAATACATGTTTAGGTACTAGTAACTGTCTGTTTGAATACTATGAACGAACAAGCATATGATTTTAATAAATTTTCTAAATATCATGGATATTATGAATGAATTATTTATTTGTCAAAAACATGGGTATTATAGGTCTTATTAAGTTATGTCAGTACTTAAAGTTTCAGCATGTTCTGCCTTGCTGTGTACATATTTTCAATATATAAAATGTCACAAAAAAATAAAATATCGAAGTGGTATAATGTTAAAAAATATAAAAGTTATTGAAATATGTAAATTTAATTATTAAGAAGTACGTCATGAAATTATGTCAGAAGTTAAATCAATTAATTACTTTAGTTTCACATTAAAAAAATTGACAATTGAATAAAATGAATTGTGTAATAGCCAAGTATGCAATTTAGATGTCTATATGATAACTAGAAATTAGACGACATTGGACTAAGGTAATCTAGCCTAGATAGATGCCTAACGAGGTGAACTAGCTCCCCCTCACGGCTTTGCATCGACCGTCCTAACACCCTGTATAATAATGTTGTCTTAGGTTTTCGCGATTGTTACACATAGTAACAATGGGACAAAAATAATGATAAATATACCTGATTTAAACCGTTTAAAGTTGTTTAATTACCCTGTATAATGTGCGTTGCAGGTGTGCGTATTTGGTCCGCTGTGGGAGGAGAGCATCATCCGCGCGGAGTGCGCCGGCGCACTAGTGCGGAGCGCGGCTATAGCAGGCGGGCGGGCGGTGCGCGCCACGATGCCGCTGTACCAGCACGCGTACAGCGAGCGGGCGCGCGCGCTGCACGCACTAGTGCTGGCACACACGCACCACTCCACCTTCGAGCACTTCGTGCAGCGCGTGCGGGACCCGCTGCCCGCCGCGATACCAGGTCACTCACCTCACACAGTCATACGTCACACAAGCCAATGGCCGTAAATAAAATTGACCATTAATAAACACATCCATCTATAAAAAGGTCCGAAAGTAAAATACAATACAACAAATATTTTTAATGAAGAATTATTTGAAATGTATTACAGATTATGTTTACATAATCTATAATACATTTCATGGGTTTGAGACCCTCTTTTAAGTATGTAGATATCTGTGCTAGAGGGTCTCACCCTTCCGAGGTACTAAGTTAGATTTTGTATGTAATACATGGATATTTAAAGGAAAAATATCCATAAATAAAATTGTCCGTAAATAAAAATGTCTAATGACAGGAACGGTCAATTGATTATTTGTATTAATGTAACCTTGCCCCTCTGGTGTTTTGAAACTTGAAAATTATTTTCTTTCTTTCATGATTTGTTTATTAGGCTAAATTAGCAAGCAAATCATATTCTTAATTTAAATTTATAGAGTTCCTACATTTAAATAACCCTTTATACTGGCAACCATAAGGATCCAACAATATAGGTACTTATGCTATTACATAAGCAGTTTCTAATATTATTAATTTACTTGGACATTTATATTGGTGATATATGAGTATAGACTTTTCTATATTTGGTTATTTTTCTAGTTGGATGTTCCTATATTTGAGACGTTTTTCGATTGGGCGTTTATATAGTTGGACATTATCGGGTTCTTGGACATTTTTCTTTTTTGGCATTAGTCGTGCAAATCGCTGTACCAGTACGCGTTTGTTCTATAAATATTTCTCTGTTTAGTTACTATAAATATATACGGTTGCGCCGACAGCTATCATCGGTACTCGCAGCATTATTTATTGTGCTGCGTATATCGACCATACTATACATTGCCTTTTAGACGTTGTATCTCAAATTCTAAAACAACAAATTCACCGATCTATATTGTATGCGAATTTAAACAGTATTTATATGTACTTTCCCAGCCAATTCCAAGAAGATCAAATAAAGCATTCGTAACTTATAGTCGAACATACTGGTAGATGCAAATTCTAAGACTCTTCTAGTAACATAGACAACACTTTGTTCGTTCTGTAAACATGCAGTTTGTTCTACAGACCAAAGCACGGGTCGGTTGGCGGCGGCGCTGCTGGACCACGCGTGGAGCAACCCTAGCGAGACGCACAGCGTGTCGCCCCGCCCCATCAAGCGGCTCGGCCCCTTCAAGCGGCCGCTCCCCCCGCACGCCGCGCCCGCGCCTCACTCTGCCCCAGTGACGTCATCGCCCCCCGCGATACAACCCGCACCCGCCCCCGCACCGCGCAGGAACCGGTGAATCTACTCAATCGACACTTGCTGGTTTCAAAAATGACGTAACTTCCTTATGCTTTTCGTATGTTGTCTCTGTAATGCTCTTGCGTTAAGATTTCCCCTGTAAGTTATTATATCCCTATAACCGTACTGAGCCATCGATAAAATAAAGCTCAAACTGGCAGAATCACACACCGTGATATATGCAATCTTGAGACGATTAAGAACATTGAAGACGCAACATCAATAATGAAACTATTCATAGCTGCATATACGAGTATCAATATAGAGGCATCCAGTTGGCGCTATTTACTTAAAAACTGGAAAAAGCGACGCTTCTAAAGGAGGATGTGACTTCAGTTCTTCCTCACGCCCCAATAGAAGATACATATTTAGTTGTACATTGAATGTTCAGTTTAATTTATCTCCATAGAACGGTAGAAAAGGTGGTGTGTTTAATTGTCTTACTTATTTTTTCTATATCATCTATAAAGCTACTTCTACTTGTTACCTTTTATGACTTAACAGATGTATTTAAGAACATACCCCTTTGCCAATTCTACTTATCGTTGCATAACTTTACCACAAATATTATTATATTCCCGTGCAAAGGAAAACTCTTGTGCTCAGTCCTATACTATCATGTATAAAGTTGCACAACGATTATTAGTAGGGGGGTATTATTTATATAGATTCTATTTAGAGCCCATTTTATTGTTCCAATGAAATTTTAAATAGTGATTAGAGTTGTAGGATGAATTAAAACCTAAAATAATTGATAATATTTTGCATGATTTTACTTCTCTACAATGATTTCAAGGCTTGTCAGATAGTAATTATTTTTGTTGAATCTCTTTCAAGGTTTTGGTGAAACTAGTACATTTTTGTCCAATTCAACCAAGAATTATGTGACAGCAAAGTGAGCTTTAATATATCAAGTCAAATGTCAGAAATCAAACTATCCCATGTGCCACAATACACATTATATATATAGCACAGTAAAAATATCGCCTGCTGTTGTGATTTTTGCACACGGGTACTCAAAAAGAAACAATGTGGCTGTAGCGGTCTAGCGGATAGTGCGCGAACCCGGGGGTGAAGTTCGTTTTTGATGCCTAATGCATACACAATTTTGTGGCATGAGTACCTACTTTTTTTAGGCTGGTCAATGCCATGTTGATTATTGGGTGTAAATAAACAATGAAAACATTATTTGTTATGTTTACATACCATTTACATCCGTATGAACATAATAATTAGTTTTCATTTCGCTACTTAATAACTCGTCCAGAAAGAGATTAAAGCACTGTGAACTTATTTTATGTACTTAATATTTTGTAAGCTTTCTAAAATATGTAGCGTTTGCATTAACATAAGGATCGACATGAAATCGACTTCAGTTTATCAGTAATAAATTATTATATGCTATGTCAATATTGTAATGGCATTGAGTATTCATCAAGTTAGTAACTGTGTACATATAAATTGCTATTGCTTTTACTAAACCCTTTTTTACAATTTCCTCCTCCAATTTTGCACCAATATTCTTTACTTTTTCTTTGTCATCAAAAAAGCTTTCCTCTATGTTTTGCCCTTTCGAGAACCATTCGCTTAATAAATACAGTATGTTCTGTTTATAGTGATAAAATACAATCAATAAACATATAGCCATAACTTAGTCTTACCACTAGTTATGTGCTTGAACGCAATATAAAATTGGGAAGAAATTGAAGAACAAGTGAAACTGTCCGTGGATCCCTCTTAAATACTTCTGTTTGGAACGGTTAAAAACTTTAGTTCATGAATTCATGATAGATGTTTTACTGTTTTTTTTATGATAGAAAACGATGCTGAAAAGCTATTGATGATTTCGTGTCGAAATCAAGGCCCATATAAAATGTAATGTTGGATTGTAATTATCATTAAACATTCCGGAAGGCAACCTTCTGAGCCGGTCTCATAAAAAAATGCGACATTACAATTAAATGTGTTTATTGTACATATGTAAACTAGAAATAGAGCTTTAACTGTTGTAGGATTGATATTCTTACTTATTTATTGAAATATTGGAAATTCATGTATTTTTTATAGTACATAAAAAAGGATACAAGATCTTAAATTGACATTATAAGAATGTAGTTGATTTATTTTGAATATATATTTATCATGGTAGGTATTATTTTCTATAGGATTGTCGCTTTTCTACTGAATGTAAGATACCTAGTCTCTGGATAAGGTATCATGCTGAACTCTTTTTTTATATATTGGAAAATAGGAACGTAACTGTTGTTTTCACTTCATTCATTCCCTTCTGCTTCTATTTCCAAATTCTGATTTATTTTTTTACAAATTATAATTCGAATGACTTCAAGGTTTTGTATAATGTTGTTGGGCACACTATACAATTCCTTCATTCAACTAATTAAACTTTAAAAAAGATGACAGGCCAAAACAAATGTAAACACTAGCTATATTAGCTATTTAGTAAATAAAGCTTGAATTATGCCTTGTAATATCCTAAATTTCACATTCCATACTAAAATATTATGTGCCTCTTTGCTTCCAAGTACAACGTAATTTGAGATTATAGTGATATTTATTTCATGCATTTATGGTTTGCATATTGAACTCACACACATCATTATTTCCAATGCATTCCATTTTTCAATTGTGAAAGAAATCTTTATCGCCTCTCAGTATATTATTTGTTAATAAATTATTTCTACCTTAAGTGTCTAACATTGCTTACTTCCACTTTTTATTATAATCAGTATTTTAATAGATGTTAAGACTGACACAAAATATATGTATTGAATTCACTTATTAGTATTAAATTTGTTATTAATAATTTTATTGAACAATGTGGTGGTATTACTTATAATTTATTTTGAGCTAATTTATTAAATGTTGATTAAATTGCATATTGCATATAAGCGTCAAGAATTGTCACATACATTATAATAACAAGTAATCGGGTTATTAACACAGAGACATAATGTTATGTAACCAAATTCTTTATATTTAAAATGGAGTTAAAATAAAGTTTTGTTAAACTTTTATACTTTGTTTATTTTACAATCTTCTGTATTACAATATACATCACTCGGTCACAACATTGCAGTTGGGAATCTGTTGGTCACCTTCTGGTATTTTTCCCTCCATTGCCTCTTATGAGGAACTGGAAATGGAAGTATGCGCAATTCTAGCCTGGCGCCCTTGATTGTATACATAATATAAGCCAAATTAGCTATTGTTATATTTAGGCACAGAAAAGAGAAATAGTATTTTATATCTCTATGTATATAGGTATGGGAAAATACATAACCTCCTCCCACCCAAGCTTAAGAGCACCCAGTTTGTGGTTCTGCTCACTGTCATTAGTAAAAACAAAAATTAAAGTGCTTCCTACCAATAACAGGGTTCATATATCTGCATATTATGTAATATATGGAAATATTTATTGGAATATTTATGAAAAATCCTAAGCGACATCATTGCACCTTATTACTCCCACTTATATTTTTTTATACATACTAACACATTACAATACAATGTGTGTTTTTTCCAAGGTTGCAGCTTGTCACCAGTAACATTTAGGGCCTGTTTCAGAATGTTCGAGTAAGTTCCGGTTTTACTACCCAGAATATATTTAATAAACAAAACACTATCTTTGCGTTTCACAATCATCGATTTAACCTATCCATCGGTTAAAGTTTGAAACGCGCTGCATGTTAACTGTCATTTTTATCATTCAGTTATTTTATGTGTTGCATAGCAGCCCGAAACTTTATTAGGACATTCTGAAATGGACCCTTAATATAGTAAGTAATGAATATTTTAATAGGCAAGCTAATTAATCACGTAAAAAAGTGGTCTTTTAGAAATACATATTACAAAGGCCGCACACCATCTCTAGACGATTTCGATAGCTTTCTAAAAGAACGTAGTAAGGTAGAACAACAACCAATAACTTGCATCAAAAGCTTGGATATACGACAACTAGGTAGTTTAACATTCTCCTCTGACTTCATTGACCTCTATATACGTATTAAAATTAAGTGCACAGCTTAAAATTAGTTATTTAACAGAGATTTGGTTATATTTAAAAAAGTATAGCTCCGATCGCGCTCAATCCAACGGGACACGATCGGGGACCGCGGCCCGCGTGTTTTGATGCGTGGAGCTATTTAAAAAGGTTGAAATCTGATTTTTAATTTTGAAAATACACGAAATTTTGAAAAATGTAACTGTAAAACGTTGATAACTTTTTTACTATTGAAGCTATAATATAAACCTAAAAACAACGCAGGACGGTCCGCTACCAGCGGCTGCAAATTACCATACACAAAAACACCACACAATTAGGAAACGAACAAAGACAACACGAATATACGAAATTTCTTACAAAAATATTTGCAATAACAGGTTTTACCTGTCTGGTGTAAGATTTTATTACGGGACGATACTATTTAAACTGTCTAGTTAATTTGCGCTACCAGAGACGCTTTTTTTTGAAATTTTGGTAGGCTACACTCTATATTAGGACGTGAATTTGACTATGTCGTATTCCTAAAGTATGGGGAACGGTACCTTAGGTGAATTTTCTATGTTAAATTTATTAAGATTTACTATAACGTATATCCCGATGTCTGACTTGGCCTTTTCTAGTATACGACCTTATTATAATCCTTTTAACAAATCTTTATGTAGACATTACTAGGACATTGAAGCCATTGTTAGGGCTCGTACTTTCGGCATACCCGTCTACTTTATGCGCGTTTAAGAAATCTGAATTTTCGTGGTATCATTGAGCCAATGGTAAGTACCACCAGTACCGGCGTTAGGGTAGGGCGAGGTTGGGCATCCGCCCAGGGCGCCAGGTACGAAGGGGCGCCACAGGCGCCCCTTTATATCCACTCGCTCGGAGTCCTACTTACTCTTAAATTCCTTAAGTCTAGTAACAAAAAGCACCCAGGTGGCAACACTAGGGCGGAACGCAGTGTTCCGACGGAGCACTACTGTTAATTTTACCGGGAATCCTCGACGACAGACATAACACATTACCTATCCATATTTTTTCAACATTTTAGTGAATCTCCTCTCTCGTCTCCTGCTAATATTTTTCCAAAATTAATAAACAAAAACACGATTTTTTTGGTCGAGACTAAAACCTGGTTTTACGTTTTCCGTGGCTTGCAGAAAGCATCAATAATAATTTCGCTGCGGGTGCCTACTGCCTAAACCACTCGGCCACCGGAACATGCTCAGTGGAACCGAAATTTTGTGCTCTAATTGTATAACTTATTAAGACCAGTGTTTCGTATATTAAACCCTTACTTATTACCTTACCCAAATAGATAGTTAATTTTGTTTTTATCAAAAAAAAGTATTGTATAACTACTTCATTGTGTTTTTGAATGCATTATCTGATATGCGCGCATTCACTAAAAAACAAAACTAAAATATGAATATATAAACATAATAAAAAGTTCAATATTTATTTATGAATTTACACGGAGCCAGAAACTGGCTTCGCTACGGACTCAGAGCCTGCCTTCGCTACACTTCAGAAAAATAGTAATTATCTTCGCCATGGCCTACGAATAATATTCGTAGGTCATGGCACTCATTTGAATTGGAAATGCTAACGTGTGATATTGTGTGTTTTATGTCTACCTGTTAATCTCAAGTTAATGTAAAAAGGTTTCAGGATTTTATTCAGTTATTTTTAGTAATAGTTTTACTTAGAGAGAATTCATAAGATGCAGATTGAATTGAATTTGTATATGATCCAAGGCGCAGAATATTATTGTATCATGAATTTGTACTAATTATTTGATTAGTATAAAATGTCAAAACACGTTGATCCTGTCAAATAATCCTATCTGGCTCAAACTATAGAAAACAGAGAGCCAAAAAGAAAAGAAGTTGCAAAAAAACTATAGTCTGGCCCATTGAGCAGGTATCTAATATTTTAGTCTCGCCATCTCTTTTTTTTATACTTTTTAATTATTTCGAATTTGGACGCGTTTAATATTTTAAAAGCTTCTTTCGATTTCGTGCACGATCAAAGAGCACTACATTGAGGAAAATGATACATTATACGCTCACAGTTCTAAACAAGCTGCTCAAGTGATCGGAAAGGTACAACGTGGTCATCATCTTGCGTCAATGATGGTTTGGTGAGGCGTGTCTTATCAAAACGCCACGAAGCTAATTTTTTGTGAAAAAGGAGTGAAAACGTCAGCCAAAGTGTATCAAGAGACAGTTTTGGATCGTGTTGTGAAATCTTTCAACAATACAGTTTTAAAAAATGTACCGTGGATTTTCCAGAAGGAATCTGCGCCTGGTCACAAGGCACGAACTACCCAAGCCTGGCTTGAAACCAACCTTCCAGACTTTATAAAATCTGGAGACTGATGGCCCTCATATAGCCCAGACCTAAGTCAACACTTTAAGCTGATCACCTTAGTCAACGCTTTCTTGGAAGTATATAGACGAAATGGCTTTAAAAGTACCATTTTAACTACTAAGGAGTTAGTTCTAAAAAACGTTCTAAAAATTGAGCCACAACAAGCATTCGTGTAAAACACCAACCTGGTGAAACTATCCGCGATGAGCCAGTGACGTTTGTAAAATAAATTTTAAGTTGAATTTTCAATTGTCTTTTCAAGACTACCTTAATATCACTCAATAAAAAAATTAAACAGTTAAGTAAATGATTATTCAAAATCTTGGTATTTTTTTTACAATGTAAACAATGCAGGTAATTAAGTAATAATTTACAATGTAAAAAAAGATTCCAGAAAAACCAGACCTTCGCAAACTGTAGTGATCTTCAATTGAAATTAACCGTCGACTTTAAATCAGATATAGATGTTGTAGGTATGCCGTGATGAAGTCATAAGTCTGAAATCTGTTTTACCTGATCAGAATGTCGTTCTCTCGTTATTTTAAATTTTATTAAAGATCGCGTATCTAAATGTATGGACACTTAGCAATTTTGTGAATCGAAAATGAAATTGTGGAAAAATGGACTTTGGTTTCTTCTAAATAAAAGAGTTCTGTGGAATTCTACTTCTTAACTTTTTTTCATGAATTTGAGTGGCTATATGTCACACTCAATCTCGCTGGGGCGGGCGCAGTAACAATTTCGCCCAGGGCGTTGGTAGTGCTAAAACCGGCACTGAGTACCACGGCAAATGAACGCGTGTTTATGGCCCATGCGCATCGTAGATAATTATAGAAATGGACGATATCGTCCAATGCGGATGCTAAGAGGTCACGGAATAAAGTTAAAGAAACCGTCTAAGCTCTATAAACACCTCAGAGTTACCAAAACGCGTGCTTAGTAAAATCTCAAGACAATATAAGTCTCATCTCCAAAAATACAAATACCTAAGCCAGAACCAATTCACACAGTCCAGCAAAGCGGGTTTTGGATCGAGAAAGAAAAGCTTCTGACGAAGAAATACATTATAAAATTCCTGAAGATGTTGATGTTTTGTCATCCAGACCAGCGTTTTAGATTTTAGTTCACACACTCATAGTAAGTAAGTACCTACTTATAGAACTAAATGTTCCGTGGGAAACAAGCATACTGACCTAAAGTCACACAATGAAATGAAACAAATGAATTAACCAAAAACACGGTTATATAAGTTGGTAGGTAGTTAATTGACATGTTGTAGAACTCGGCGCAAGGGGTAGGTACCTATACCAGCAAAATCTAAATCTAAACGACCTTGGCATGTCTAGAACAACCGTAACTTCCATCCTAGAAAGTGTATCCATTTTAGTAAATAATAAATAGATAAACCACGTGAATAAGTCAGATAACACCGACTATAGTTTCAACCACATCCAGTGGTCTTTTTTTGGTCCCTGGTGTCTAAATAAATCTATGTGACGTGTGTACGTCGGAGATACATGCAGGAACGTTTCTACTAGACTTACTTACGGAGCACATACGCTCCATGAAGAATCAGGACATCAACAGCTCAGCCGTGACAGAAAATTCTCTGCTATCTGGTGCAGGACACTACATCCGCTTCGACAAAACTCGGGTCTTGTCTAGAGAAAAGTTCTTCGTGCCTCGCAAGATCCGAGAATCTATTGAAATTAGTAGACGTCCATCTCTGACAAACTTGCTCAGAGGCGTCCAAACTTTAATAGAGACGGAGGATGGTTCTTGTCACCTACCTACTTGGAGGCCGTGTCATTATGGAACTGATTTGGATGCTAAGGATGGGTCTAGTGGAGATGTAGTGAGCTCTTAATTGCTGGGACATTCTCCATGCCAAAGTGTCAGTCGTGTCAGCGAGTTCTGATGCAAAGGAATCGCATCAGAACTCGCCGACACGACCAACTGCAACCTACCCCTCGCATCAACCTTTGACGTCACGCGCGCTACGAGCAGCCGCCTGCAGTGCTAAGCGAAACGTCAACGCGGGCGTTCTGGGCTCTCCTTGAAAAAGACCATCGAATGTGGTTGAAAGTATAGTCGGAGCTATCTGACTTATTCACATGAGTTATCCCCTATTATAAGCCTGGGAACATCTAGCATTCCCGTACCACGTATTTCACGTGAATTTTGATCCTTCTAACAAAAAATCACTACTAGAGTATAGGAAAACTGCGTGAAATACAGGGCACGGAAAGATCAATCAACTCTAATCATTCCGCCACTGCAACGGAATACAAAAACAAATAATTTCTATTCAGCTACTATTAAAATAGTAGAAAACATAATTACTGATGATGATATTAAAAACGCGGCACGCATCATGTTTTCGAGTGATACAATCGCTCCTTTTACATCTGATACGTTGAATTCCCTAATAGAAAAGCATCCGCAGGTCTCCACCTTCCCGAATCTCCTATACAAATTAATGACATTGTTGAGGTTACCCCACAGGATGTTTCTGCAGCCGTGGCATCTTTTTTAAGTGGCTCAGCCGGTGGCCTAGATAGCCTCACACCTCAGCACTTAAAAGATATTTTATCTTTTAGTTCTGGTGAGGCAGGCGAGACACTTCTAAAGGATGTGACGGATTTGGTAAATTTGATGTTGTCGTGTCAGGACAACAATGAAATTACCGAAATTCTGTATGGTGGGAATTTATGTGCCCTAAATAAAAAAGATGGTGGTATTAGGCCTATAGCAGTAGTCAACACTTATCGTCGCCTCACAGCCAAATGCGGTTATAGGAAAATGGTTGCTTTTTTAAGTAATCTTTTTCAACCACTACAACTCGGTTATGGTTCATAGGGTGGCTGTGAGGCTACTGTACATTCACTTCGCACATTTCTTGATCAAAATTGTGGAGATGTGCTTTTGAAGGTGAATGTTAAAAAAGTATTCAACTTTTAGATAGAGTACCATTATTTTAGGCATTAGCAAGATCTTAACAAATATGGATAGCCAGGGGAAGAGGCCCGAGCGGTAAAGGGAAGCATTGATGATATCAATTGCGTAGGTGCCTATTTCAATTCTGTAGATTTTTTTAAAAACAAAATAAACTTAATACTCACGGATTTAATTTTGTGCTTGAAAATCAGTATTACTTATCTTATATGAGACCAGAATCATCTTTTTTTTAATTTAATTCAAGTTCATCTCTGTATTTATTAATTTCGACACAATAAATGATTCATAAAATACACAAGTTCTCAGGTAACAAACACAAAGAAAAACGAATTGAGACCCTACTCTTTTTTTAAGTTGGTTAAAAAAAGTATAATATATAATAAGATAATGAAACAATCACAGGCTTAGCTAAATCTAAGGTGTGTATTAATTTAGTTCTTAGGCAACTTATACATTCCACCTTGTAAAACCAACTGATGGGTTTTTACTTTAGTATCTAAAAACTGCCGCAGTTCCTGTAGGCTACATTCTGTGCCAGGTGCTTGAGAAGCAAACATTTTTAACATTTGATGAATACGGTCCAGGGGTAAAGAGTCTAAATTAGTTAACATTCCCACTATATATGACCAGAACACTTGCAATTCACCTTCTCTTTGGTCATGAGCTGAAGCCATAGCACTTTCAGCCTCATCATCTTCACATATCATCTCCTGAACTTGATTTGTGGAAACCGAACTTTTGTTTGGATCTGAGCCATCTACCAAAACATAAAAATCAGGACTTTTTTCTGAAATAAGACCCATTGACTGCCAGTATGTAATCTTTCTCCTCAATACTGTAACTGGCACTTTCATAGCCAGATGTAGTTCATCTATTGTCCACTCTGGTTTATTTTGGAAGTGCATAATCAATGTAGCATTAAACGGTGATACTGTCAAGTCCAGTTTTTTTTCCCCAATTTCAATTTCTATATTCACATTGCCAAGATGTGGTTTCCAACTCAAAGTTCTGTTTCCTTTCAAAGCTTCAAATGATTTTGTGTATGCATCTAAATGTTGTTTAATTTCATCAGGCAACTCAAGGCTTTCATCTTTGAATGGTGGCCAAAATTGAGCAGATAATATCATCGCATTTGATGTGAACTTCTTATTAAGTTCTTCTATATTTTTGTCTTGATGTATGAGGGCATTGATTCTCTTGGAATCTGATATGTCTTTCAGCATTACCTCACAAAAGTGTAGTTGTGACTCACCAAATCTTAATTTCAAGAGCTCTAAATATCTGATTTCTTTCTCTGTGTTAATGGCACTTTGTGCCAGCAATCTGTCTGCCAATAGTGTCCTATACTCATTTACAAACAATTCTTTACTGCCATATACATTGACAAGCATTGATATGATGTCACTTGCTCTCCTATCACTGGAATTTACTTTAGGATCAGCATCTACAGGATCAGGAACCCACTCATCCCAGTCCTCATCTTTGTCCTGGTCTCCATCAGGTTCTGCAGCAAATTTCGCTAATTCTTCTGCTAGCTCACTGCCTGCACCTTCCTCTGTCAAGCTACTAACAACACTTCTTACTGTGTCTTCTCTGTTTCTCAGATAATTTCTTACAGGTTTCGTTACAGTTTCAAGAATAACTCCTGAGGGATCTAGGTGTCTCAAAGCTCTGATAGTGGAAATATAAGCTGTTAAAATATCAGGTGTATTTACTCCTGGGTGTAACAATCTTGTTTCTAAAGCATTTTGCAACTTTTTACAAAGAGTTGGCCTCAAATCAGTCTTATCCAAACAAAGTTTAATATCATCAACAGCCGGTTGTGAGTCTGGATATTCAATAATGATATTGAATAATTGATCAATTCTTAGTTTGGTGTAACTGTGATACAAAAAATAACTCAATTTTTGCTTGAACTTAGATATGGCGTTTTGAATATTTCTATCATCAGGTGGTGGTTTAGATGAACCTGCACAGTAAATCCTAATTAACCATGAAACAACAGTAGTTTCTAACCAGTTTTCCAAAAATCCTATGTGCGAGACATCAAAAGTACCGTTACAAAGTTTCTTTATCTGAGATTCAATCCTTACTTGTATGAAGTTGGTCAACACTTGGCCAGCCAATCTTTCGAGCAATTGAAATTCCATCAACTTTCTATTAGTGTCATGAAAAACTTTGACAATGTAGGCACAATTACATTCTGAAAAATCATTCCAACACCCTGAGCACATCACATCTTCACCCATATCTGAATTTTCATATTCATAATCAAAGACGTTGAAGGACACTTTGTAGAAATGGTTTATTATCACATGAAAATCTAATGGCAATTGCGAGAGTAAGGTTGCTCTTACAAGTTGTTTAAATCCTAACAAAACATCCTTTTCTCCGTATATGGGCTTGTTGTCACTGCAGCTATTGTTTAAAATAGTCAATCTTTGTAGCATAGGAGAGAAACTTGACACAGATTCATATAGATCGTTTACAGCTGATTTGAATAGTTGAAAACCTTTGATTTCGTCTTCAACTCGAGTAAACTTTGACCAGAACAGTGGTGCTACGTTCTGGCGCAAGTACTTTTCAATATGAATAAGTACAAGGTCGCGTATTTTCATTTGGATGCCGAAGCCGGTAATAATTTCGTGAATTTCTTCATACTCAGTACTTGAACAATCCGAGAAAACAGTTTCGTTGAGAATCGGGAAGGCATAATTGGTCTTGTTCCAATAAACTTTTAGATCATCCTTGGTGTGTGACATTTTAGATTCGATAAAACTTTATTATCCTTTGTCGCAAAACCCCAATAAAAACGAATTTAATACAAACAATCAATCATAACAGTAATCTTTTTTCATTTTACTCCAAATTCTAAAAAAAAAAAAAATGTTTTCTTCTAGATTTCGGTTTTTGGACTCGCACATGACAAAAGGTGCGTTCGTTTTGGCTCGGCTGCGTTTGTAGCAGTTTCAAAAGTGGCATTTGTATCTTTGCGTTCGGAAAGAAGCTTCTGCTAATTTTGATCACCAACGACTGTATGCTATCCGAACGTCTTATACTTATTTTCATATATTGACAACCGCTGAAACCCAAAATAACGTTTTCTGGAACTGCAGCTAAAGATATAGGTGCAACAACTGAAGCCAAAGATATAGGTCTGTAATTGAATCTGTCGGAGGCATCGCCAGTTCTCTTTTTTAAGATAGGAACCACAATATTTCTCATAAAATGTTAGCTGTCAAAAAACGATCCCACGGTAAGACGTGGGTCAAAAATAGCACTTTTCTCTGTCATTTGTAGCGTTTTCAAAGCTATCCGAACGGTGAGCGAAAACGATATTTATGCTCACGAAGTCCCTATACGAACGCTCTGTGTGATCATTTTTAGCGTTTGTGAGTGTTATTTTTGGAACTGATAGGCTATCCGAACGCCCTAAAAGCAGACATGTAATGTCAGTGTCAAAACCATTCAAGTGTTACAAGGGCCCGTTCAAGTTAATTTGGAGAGTTTTACCCCAGGGCTCAGTGTTGAGTCCTTTACTGTATAGCCTTTATACCTATGACTTAGATAGATCTGTTCTATCATTCTGTGATATACTTCAATATGCAGATGATCTAGCTTTATATCTTAAAGTTCAGTCCATTGATGAAGCAACCAATAAACTAAATATAGCTTTATCATATCTTAACAATTGGCTTTTAGAACATGGTCTTGCCTTATCTGCTTCAAAAAGTTCTGTTGTTGTTTTGACTAAAAAAAGGATTATCCCTCCAGTTATTTTGTACATAGGCCAAGAAATCATTCCCCAGGTTAATAATACTATATTTTTGGGCATAAAACTAGATGTGAGAATGTCTGGCACCCCCCATTTTGAATACATTTCAAAAAAGCTGAAATTTTTTTTAATATTTTGAGGTCTCTTTCTGGGGTGTGGTGGTATTCTCATCCATACTCCCAAAAACTTTTATACAATGCCATAATTAGAAGCCATTTTGATTATGGCTCATATCTCCTGAATACTTGTAACAAATCTAATCAAGCCAAAATTTTCAAGATCCAATCAAAATGCCTGCGTATTATTATAGGAGCCATGAAATCTTCACCCATCAATGCAATGCAAGTAGAATGTGGCGAGCCACCCTTAAACATTCGTAGGCAATTTCTTTCAGATAGATTTATTTTCAAATTAATTCAAAATTACAATCACCCTCTCATTCCAAAATTAAAGCTTCTTCTTGACCTTTATGATTCTGTAAACATGGATAGTCTCCCATGCATTGTCATTAGCTATATAAAATTTACAAAACTACCTGATCCTCTTTGTCAATATCCCATAAACCCCCTTTTCGCAACTTCTTATGAGGTACTTATTTCTGAGCCTAACATTTTACTACATTTTGGTATTGATAAAGACTGTCCTAACGCCCGTGTCATATTCAGTGAACGGATTAATACCCAATATAGAGGTTGGCATTATTTATTCACAGATGCATCCAAACTATCTTCTTATAGTGTGGTTGGTGCAGCAGTATGGTTTCCCTTTTTAAAAATTTCTTTAAGCTTCAAATGCCCTTCATACTCTTCCATATTTTCTGGTGAAGCCTTGGCTTTACTGGAAGCAGTACTGTTTGTCAAATCCCATAATTTAAATAATTCTATAATCTTCTCCGATTCCAAAAGTTGTCTTCAAAGTATTTTGTCCAATCCATTTCGTTCAAAATCTCGTTTCCCATTGATTTTAAAAATTAGAGAGTCTCTTTTTCATTGCCATACCCTTGGCATCAACATTGTTCTTGCTTGGATTCCAGGCCATTCTGGAATTCCTGGGAATGAAATAGCTGATTCTTGCGGAAAAACTGCTTCACAAATAGGTTCCCTTGAGCACTTCAAAATATACTCCCATGACTTATGTCTTTTACCAAAATTACAGCTGTTTGAATCTTGGTCTAAATATTGGGAAAATTCCATTAAATACAAAGGTAGACATTATGGAGATATTCAACCCACCATTCCAAAAACTCCCTGGTTTTTCAAATTTCATAAAGCCAATAAAGTAACCACATCAACACTTTGCCGTCTACGACTGGGTCATGCCTGTACTCCAGTTCACTTAATGAAAATTAGGATTAGGGACTCATTGTGTGAGTGTGGTCTCGACGAAGGAAACGTAGACCACATCTTTTTTGAATGTCCAAATCGTTGCTTTTCACTGTATGATATCCTCCCTCCTGAAGTCTCTCGTCCAACATCAATGCAATGTCTTCTTTCACTTATGTTTTCCCCATTAATCAACCATGTATTGTGTAAATATGTAAATATTAACAAAATTAAATTGTGAATATTGTTTGTTATATATATATATATATATATATATAGATATATATATATATATATATATATATATATAGATATATAATATATATATATATATATATATAATATATATATATATATGTATATATTATATAATAATAGTTTTTTTAATATGTAAGTATATTTTAAACTAACAAAATTATTACATGAGGTTTGATACCTTATTAAATTATATTTTGATTACTATCAATAATTAAATATACTTATAGATATAATATTACAACAAATTGATATACATTCGGATATAACACCGTGAGTCAAATTTCTACTTCTATTCTACTTCTAAATAAGTCCCGCACTTGGCACCTGGTCCCAATGTACCCAGCACACTCGCCGCATTACCCCGTTGTATCGCCAAGGAGATCTGTTGGGTCAAGAACCAACCAGATCGGGGGTCCCGCCCTCTCTCTCTTAAACGGCGGCCGAGGTTTCGGACTAATTTTTTGGCTTCAGAGCCCCAGGGGCCCGACGTCTCGACGGCAAAAGGAACGAACTCATACAGTGGTTCCAAACTGGCATATTTTAGGCGTTTGCGTCGGGCGGCTGCTTCTGCTCCCGCACCAGCCGACTGCTGAGTAACGGAGATGTGACAGGATGCAAACGTGCTCACGCATGTTGCGTCCCACACGAGGCTGCGCCCTTTCTGCCATGGAACCAATGTCAGGCCGTCCGGCCGCTTACCGTCGGAACGCAAGAGTCCCGGGGGTTCAAGGACACAAGGAACCTCAGCCGACACAAAGGCCCGCTTAAGGATGTCATTGATAACGTGGTGCCGCGGTCTTCTGCCCGCACACCGGGTGCAGCTAAGGCCATGATGCCCGTCCGCCTCAACCCTCGCCCCGCAGATACAGGTGTGAGGCTCGCAGACAGGACATCCAAGCCAAAGAGCGGCAGCCACCCTCAACGAGTCATCATCCAAAAGCGTGCCCATGTGCGGAGAAGGAAGAGCGTAGAGCCACGCGCCAGACTCCGGTGTGGTCACGGCGTTTATTCGGGCGAGTTCAACACCCGTGTTTTCCGCACGCCACTGCGCAACGAGCCGTTTACCCAGTAGGTCGTCCCAGCTTCTTTGCCATTCAGGTTTTGCTGGTGGGTCGATGCCTGGGCACATTACTGACCACCTCGTAAAAGCCTCCTCAGCGAATGGGATGCGAACCGTGTCACCTTTACTTAGTATACGAGTGACAAGGCTCACGACTCCATGTGATGAGGCGAGGAAGGCAATAGGTCCAGTTTCATGTAGCCGTCGCACGCCCAAACCACCGAACCGTATCGGCAGGCTAGCCTGACACCACTGTGACTCACTGAGGCACACATTCAGCGTCTCTTCAACAATTTGCTTCAGAGCGCTGTCAAAGCATGACACCTCTTCTGGGAACCTCCAACTCGGGGCCGTCCGAATAACATAGGTCATCTTAGGCATCGCGAAGCAGGTCCCCAGAAGCGTCAACGCAACATGTGCCGGGAGGTGCTGGAAATGAGTCGACAATGATGTCAAGGTAGCCATCTTCGACTTAAGGCTGTCAGGCACGCCATCGGGGAAGATAGGAGCACCCAGCAAACAGAGGGATCCTCTATCCATTATTTTGAGGCCGGGGATGAGGGACTTTAACGTGGTGCTTGACTCCGCGGCTACTGGGCTGCAGGCGAAGAATTCACACTTTTCGGTGTTGACCTCCAGACCCAATTTCCGCAGCGCTGGGAAGAGTACACTAATATCCCTTGCTACCACATCTGGGTCTCCACCTATGGTTCCATCGTCAAGGTACCAAATATTAAGAGGGGCTTCCATAGCTTTTATGGCCTTGTGGATTGCCATGCTGAAGATGAGGGGCCCCAGGGGGTCCCCCTGCTGCGCCCCGACCTGAGACAATATACGATATCCTTCATAGAACAGGTAACTTGGCTCTGAGTAACATTGCCGAAGGAAGCGAAAGATGGATGGCGTCAATTCCCTGACTTCCTCCAGCATCGGCCCTCGGTCCAAGCTGTTAAAAGCATTTCGGATGTCAAGCTTAATAAGCACGTCGTCACTTCCCTCCCGCAGCACAAAAGACCGAGCAGCGTGTATGGCTGCCTCGCATCCCAGCGGTGTACCGAATCCCACCTGATGGGGCTGGAGGTATGGAGTCATTTCGCTCCTCACGGCCTGACAACACAGTTTAGCTACCAACCGCCGGAATGCATTGCCTACAGCAATCGGTCTTATGCCACCGTCCTTCTTCTGGAGTGCGCACAGAGAACCACCGTAGAGGTAGGGGCAAACTTCTGAGCAGAGATTTCCCTCCAGCAAAAAGTTACAAAGTCTCGTAGTCGCCTCGAGCAACCTTTGTCCACCATCACCGGCTGAAGGCGAAGTCAGCTCCTTTAGATGGTCGGGGCGCAACCCATCCATCCCCGCGGCAGAGCCACGATGGAATGTTTGAAGTGCAGCTGACACGTTTTCCGCCTCAACGAAGAGACACGATACCGTGCTATTGGGGAGTGGAGGAATACGCGGGGCATCCAAGGGGGCGGAGTGCTTTTCTTTGAGGGAAGATAACGTCTCTTCTCCATAAGGAGCAAAAGTGCAATCCGACGTGAGCAAGCGCGCCGCACCCCTCAGGTCCCCCTCAAAGACCTTGCCCTGAACCGATTTATAAAGAGAGCTTGACCTACTGGAAAGCAATTCAACCGGCAGTTCAAGATGACCCTTCCCAACATTTTCCTTTACTTTTGTGGTCAGATTCTTTTTGTCCCCTTGTTCTGGCACTTTCAGCGCTGTAAACGCGAAAGTCAGAACCTCCCACCAGTCACCGGCGCTGTTAGACTCTAAGGCCTTATGGATTAAGGTAGCCAACGCGTTAGCTGCCAAGCATCTCGCACCCTTAGGAATGTGCCTCAGTACTCGTACCCTTGCCCGTAAAGCGGGCAAGTCCTCCAAACAGTATGAAGGCGAATCCCTTGAAAGAGTTGTCCGCGGTGTGAGTGGTATTGGTGGCGCAAGCGCTGCAGATGTGGAACCCGGTATCGCAGCCGGGGCAACATTTTTGTGCTTGCGGCCGATGTGGACTCGCAGACCATGAGGTATAGAGAAAAGTTTCACTGAATCTGGGCAGTGCGGACAAGGGGCACGCGCGGGACTAGTCATGATAATTATAGTACCAAAGTAGCCTGGTAAAATAGTAGATAAGGCAGAAGAAGTACTTTTGGTATACCTACCAATAGGATCTATAGGTATAATACTATGTATGATTTTTAACTCTAATGATTATATAATATTATATTCTGCTATGTAATAGTTCTCAGAAAGCGTTGTACGTACCTATAACTGATTGATTCACCTACTAAATAATAACATGTGTCCCTATATTGTCTTGAATGTTTAGTGAATAAGTGCGTCTTAAAATAAATAAATAAATAAATTATTGAAATAACATTTCAAAACTAAATACCTAATTCGAAAGTAAATTGAAAAATCCTAACAATTCATATAATATGTCAATAACACGTAGGCACCTACAACAACTACTATACTATAACGTAGGTAACCATGATATAATTATCAAATGAGATCTAATTAGCAACCTAAATACCTAATAAAATGTCCTGTCAATAAATAAATAGAATAACAATTAATTAACAACATAAAACATATTCATAAATTCATAGTCATAACATTCAAAACCAATTATTTCTCTGCCTGATATATATATATATATATACATATATATACAATGTTACTGCTAATTAACTGGCGAAACTCGACAGGCGTGATGGGTATCGATAACAAAAACTAAAAAAAAAATATTAAAAAAAAATTTTTTTGATGATTTTTTTTTAAATGGTCAGGTAGTTATCAATAAGATATTAAGTAATAAACAAGACTGTATGGTGCTTAGATTCACTAACAAAACAATAAAAAAAATCCTAAGTAAAAGCATCAGCTGTTAGCGCTGCCACCCGCTCGTCTTCGATCACTCAGGGATTGAAACGGCCACACCGCGTGACGGTAGCCGGTTCGCAGCGCAGCGCGGAGCAAGGCCCGCGCCGCCGCTGTTTCCCACTTCCCACACTCGCATCTTTTCTTTAGGCTACCCTAATCCATCCATGAACTTTTATCCAAATCAATCAGTCTCTTGGTAAGCGTTGCAATACCTACTTACATCCTATCTTTTTTTTTATGTAAAGTAGTGACGAGACGAGCGTGACTGTACCTAAGCATCACGTCTGCTCTTAAACAGTTGCAGTGTCATCGATCTGTACACTGCACTGCGCTCGTCACTCCGAGACATTCGTTTACCCAGTAACTTCACTCGCTACAGTGCGCTTCATACCTAAACACAGTGCAATACTGCTTTGAGGCAGAATACAGACGCGAACAAGACATTACCTGTTGGTAGGTACCTACGTAGAAAGTAGATTTTGCAATAACAATGAAACCCAAGGGAAACTTTTCCAAATTTTTCTAAATAAAATCTCTACATACCTACCTAATTCGTTTTTTACCAAAAATGGAACCGACTTCAACTCAGTGTAAAATAACTTCTTGAAGTCAGTACCTACCATGATAGTTCAAAAGTAGGTACCTATTCTCACAATATTGAGCGCATGGTACCTACCAACTTACAAGTTATTTAACACTTTTTAGTGTTGAAGTCGGTTATCTTTGGTAAAAATATTCACCGTTTTCAGTAATTTAGTAAGTTTTCAGGTACTTTTCAATGACCCTTGCTAGATACCTACTTACAGGACCGATTCAGGCCGATTGTCATTCACTGTTAACAATTAAATCAAGATAGGCGTACACTTTTCAGTTATTGGAGTGTTGTCTAAAACTGCTTGACTGATTTTGTTGAAATTTAAATGAGACCACCTCGAGACGAAGTTTTCTTAAAAGTTTTCTTTTTTAAGAGTAGAAGAGTTTTAAATCGGTTCACAATGGCCAAAAATTACGATGAACATACACAAAAAAATACATACAGACGAACATAAAACCTCTTTCGGAAGTCGGTTAAAAATCTAACTCGCTAGCTATGTACTACATACCAATGAACTCGAGTTATCCGTATCATAAACGACTGATTATTGACACTTAAAGAATAACTTGGCGTTTAAAAATTTGAATCACGTAGGTAGGTACCTACCTATTTACAATAATTGAATTAATCAGCATATTTACGCTTACTACTACTAACACTGAAAATGTTTCTACATACACTAGAAGTAATAGGTAGGTACTCACATTAAATCTCAAAATCGAAGTGCATACCGTAACATATGCTCAATGCACAGGTTCGCACGATAGCCGCATAGAACTCCGATCACTTCTTGTTGTCAAAGGCACTCATAATCCACGTTTCACACTATTATTTTGTATCACCTCCACTTGAGGGTAATGTGTACGTACATTACCCTCTTGCTGCGTAACACATTACCTCGTCGATGTACCCGACGATGGTCCCGGTGCAATAACAACTAATTTGTAGGGGCGTGGGCCTGGACGGCAGTAAAATACAGGAGTGTCGTAAATAGTCTATTATATAACTGTCCGAAAACAAATCACATAACACAATCACAAAATGAATAAAATGGCGCGTGAGCCGTAAAATTAAACGCGTGCGCACGGCTCTCTAGCGTAGAACGACTGGCGCGGGGCGGGCGCGGGGGTCCTGTTGCCATAGAGACGGCCGCTGGGCCGGCATGCATACGTGACCTCACAAAAATGCTTAATACCTACAACGTACCTAATAATTTGTATCATCTTTGAAGAGCGCCGACAATGTGAGTTGATAAAGGTAATTATGATTAAGTTATGATTTATGAAGTAGGTATCATCTATCGAGTGTTAGCTAGCCAGGGGGGCATTAATATTATGTTGAACCATAATATTACCTATGTTAAATGTTTGTGGATTTTTAACGTTATTCATTTATTAGGGTTGTGAACGACGTTAGAGTGACAATATCCACCCCGAGTGCGCTATAACCAAGTTTCGGAACGAGCCTCTGTATTTATAAAAAAAACGACAAAAGTTTTTGTATGTAGTTAGTTTTCAGTTAGACTCGTATGGTTTGTACATTTATTCAAGCTTTCGTCAAGTTTTTAAATGTAACTAGGTAGGTACCTACTACACTAAAAAGTAATAACATGAATGAAGTGAAATAAAATTTTATGTATTATTGATCTTTTCCCGGTATTTGACAGCGTATAGTATATTATTTTGGTTTGCTCTACGTAATTTGGATTATCAACTCATTAAAAATCGGCAAGTGCGAGTCGGACTCGCGGACGAGGGGTTCCGTACCATTAGCTATAACAATATTAGACTTCATATTTTAACCTTTTTTTGTTTTAACGTGCGCGAGTCCGACTCCCACTTGGCCAACTTTTTGTAGTTTGTTATTGCGGTAACAGAAATACATCATCTGTGAAAATTTCAACGGTCTACGTCTAGCTATCACCGTTTTTGAGATACAGCCTGGTGACGGACGGACGGACAGCGAAGTCTCAGTAATAGGGTCCCGTTTTTAGCCTTTGGGTACGGAACCCTAAAAATCATGCGAAAAGCAAAACGGATCAAAAAGAGCCTTTTGCTGGTCTGCGTCCCGGTTTGGCACTACATTAATTGTTCTTTTTCGCTACTGTACTTCGCCGGAATACTCAAATTCTCTGTCTTCTTTACAATATATTGTTCAATCCTACGTCCCCGCGCTATCTCAAGGAACGTTTCAACTTCCTTCAATGTTCTGCATACACTTTAAGGTCATTAGAAAATCTTACGTTAGACATTCCACCTCATACCAGTTCTTTTTACGACCAATCTTTTACTGTCAAAGCTGCTCGCCTGTGGAATTCCCTCCCCATTTCCATCAAACATGCACCATCTTTAAATGTATTTAAGGACCAAATAAAAAAGTTTTACTTATCAAATATCACACTGTAAGTACCCGTTATTGTCGTTTTGCTTATAAATTGGAATATCTTTACTATATTACTATAATATTTGTTGTATATATATATATATATAAATATATTTTTTTTTTTCCGGCGGTATGCCTTTATTGAACAAAATACTATGAACTATATACAACACTACAGCTACTACAATAAAAGCATTTAGACACCTATAAGTCATAGCAGACTCATAGGCAGTCCAAATGCTCCAGCCCACTTTATATAAATAATATATATATTACATATATATAAATAATATATATGTAATATATATATATTTATATAATATAAATATATATATATATTTTATGAATATATATTATGATATTTTGTTTATTTATTGCTTACATGTTTATTATTTGTATGTAGGTATATTCGTATATATTTAGTTTCACGTGTTATATTAATCGTTAAAGAATTAGTTGCTTATTTTCATTTTATTTATTAGTTATATACTAGTAATGCTACACCCCTTTATAATCGGTGTTATAGATCCTCTCCATCCAAAGGTTGCCTGGAAGAGATTGCTTTTTGTGATAAGGCCGCCCATTGTAACACTATTATTGTAAATTGTAAATATTTTCTGTTTCATGTATTATTTGGTGTAACAATAAAGTATTATCTATCTATCTAATTATGGTAAGCCCACTTTTAAACATTATTAATCAAATCACACTGTTGCACTGGGTGAGGCACGGGACTAACATGGCCCCTCAACACCATTAATACACCTTTAAATAGGACCCTATATACAAATTTCTGATAAGTACAATTGGTAGTAAAATGTAGGTAGTTACCTATGTTTTGAGTAATATTTGAAAACAGTGCATTGATTATTCTATACTGAATTATGGCATGGATGCCAATCCAAGTGGTTCCTTCTGTTTTGAAAGCAAGTCTTACCAGTTTTAAACCAATTCTACCACTTAATTACTACTCATTAAGTGGTAATACTCACAGGCACTAGGGACTCTGCTGGGGAGATAATCCCAAGACTTGCTAGTAAGACTACTGGGAATGTCTGAAAGATTATAGCCTTGAATCTCCATAGCTCACTTGAGTAAATTATTTATTATCATCTTATTTATAGGTAATTGTGGTTGTGAACCTCTCAGACTTCTCAGGTGTCACTTTCATGACAGCCTACTCCTAATGGCTCGGTAGGCTGAGTTTGTGACAACAAAGGACATTGGTATTTGTGGTTCTCAAATAATACAGGATATGTGTAGCCCCATTTACTATAACTTAGTTCCCAAGGGAGTGTGATATACAATAAAATGTGTAACACTATATATACACTTTCTGAAATTTATAATGGTTTTATTATAATATAAGGTACATCTAATTCAATGAATAGGCTCTGGTTGTTGTGTGATAAGAAGTCCGAATCTCTTCTTGATGGTTATTCTCTGTCGTGAATATTTGTCCTCAGGAGAAAATCGAGCTGAAACCACAGAAAAGTTTTTATCTCACAGCAATCAGGAAAACTGTAAAAAACAATAGAATTCATTAATTAATATGAAGCCAAAAAAATTTAGTCTTTCCCAGTGTGAGACATGACTGCATTTTCAAGAATGTAAAAAGAAAACCTACAAGTAAAATAACCTAAAATAGGTTCAAATCACGCAAATATGCAGTGTATTCACACAAAATAATAGTTACTACAATTACACATACAAGTCCACAATGACTTCAGTTGGTAGTGTGGTTGTTGAAATCGCAAGATGTTTTTTTTTATTTTATTGCTGATAGTTAAGCCTTTGTAATGACATCATATGAATCCATGATGCCATATGGACTATTTGTGGCACAATTTCGTAGATTTGGAATAGAAATAACATAGCCAAAATTGCTTTTGTTAATGTTAGAATTTTATTCCTTAACTTACTGAATGCCTTGAAATTTAACACAACAAATGTCATTAACTGAAGTTCACAAGCTCATATATTTTGTTTTGATGAACTAAACCATGTGCCCTAGAAGTTGTACACATCCTGTGATTGTGACTAAAATTAACTAAATTTCGAACACACCTGATTGAATGTGAAATGGCATTTTTAAGTATGGAATTCCTTTGGAACAGGGTTGTAAACAGTTACAAATTTAATGATCACTATAATTTCGTGTTGAATGCAAAATGTGGTAATAAAGCATTAGACTACTAATACTGTTTAGGACAAGGCATGTTTTTCTTACCAGGATGTGCTGATAATGTGGGCTTCCCTGTTGGATCAATGGTCTGAAAATAAAGAAATATGTATCTCCAATCTGTGCTGATATAGAATTTATTATGTTATTTTTATGTTTATGGATAGGTTCATGTAGATAGGTTTTATAACAGGTTTTTATTATTTTTTATTATAGGTTTTGATAGGTGATAGTGGGCGTAGACCGTAGTGGCCTGCCCCCAGCTGAACCTCGCCTTAGCCTGCAAATACCTTTGACCACACCATCACCTGCCAACAAGTGGGTAATATAGGTAGTAGTCAAAGGGTAGTCTATCAGGTAGTGTTCACGCTCACGTATATCATCTATTCTAGGTTAGGTTAAATTGAAACTTACAGCCAAGGTGTATTGACGATCACCATTTTCATTCATAAAATATCTGAGATACATTTTAATAAGAGTCTATGACAAGACAAGTGTGAGAAAAATATGCAAATGAATTTGAAACAATTCTTTGGAAAATGTGTAAGTAAATGTAGTAAAACAAAAACACAGATTATTATAGTAAATAAAAACAAACGTGCTCGTTTCCATAGATCAAATAGAATATATACTATCGTACTAACATACTCGTTTCTCCAAAGCATAGATAATACAAGAGATTTTCATAGATCAATGCTCCGAAGACACAGACTACAGTTAACAGAGCACCATAGAGTAAAGAAAACTTTTTGCCTTTCTTTGTCTGCAGAGCGCTCACCACAAGGTACATACATACTGGAAAGACGCTCAAATTATTCCCTTGGCTAAAAAATCAAACCCTAAATCTTATTCCGATTATCGACCCATTTCAATCCTTCCATTCCTGTCAAAAGTGCTCGAGCGTCTTATCTACAACCAAATTAGCAAATTCTTAACTATAGTCTATTTTTTTTAACAGACGAGTACCGAAAAACTTACTACGTTGCTATTGTCGGATCGCTGTAACCCGTTAATGCGCACGGACTAACCACCTGCCATTACATACAAAATCAACATTATTTCATATACGAAATAATCGCGATTTTACCAGTGGCTGCGGCTACTGCGGGGAACACCAAGCCAACGATGACCGGTGTGAACTAGAAATAGTTCACACCCATAGTCGCGCCGGGTTACCCCCTTACCGCAATCATGGACCCTAGATCCAGGTCCGAAAAAGGCCCTTTTCAGGGCCAACCCAATAAGGATGTTTCCATGCAGCCGCGCCCTCAAGAGGCGCAAAAAGGTCCTTTTCAGGGCCAACCAGATCGCAGCTCGGCCGAAGCCTCCGCAACAGTGGTGATTCAGTCAAGCCCCGAAGCCGCCGCAGGATCTTCAACTGCCAGCGCCCCGTTGTCACCATTCGGGATACAGCTATCGCCGAAAGGGTTGCATGAGAGTGACCTGCTCATGCTTTCCAATCTTGTTCAGACTGGAGCCCTTTCCGACGGCATGCTGTCCTGGATGGCACTATACCTACGCATAGAGGAAGCTGAAGCCCTAGGAGTTAAGCTCTCTGAAACTGATCGCCTCATCTTAGAGAATGCATCTAAAACTGTACTGAAGCTACCACCGTCCCCGCATGAGATTGTGAGCATGTGGCCTAGAGGCCCGTCTGCCATGGACATAACTGAACCCCAAGAAGGGAGAAAACGCCCAAGAAGCCGCTCCCTTTCTGCGACCCCCCCGGCCGCAAAGAAGGGACAACCCCGGGTTATCCCGGTTAGCCCCGAGCCGGCACTAATGCCAAGACAGGCTAAGAAGCCGGCTCCAACTGAAGAACCGAAGCCCCAGAGGACTAAACCCGCAGCACCCACATTTGCACAAGTAGCAAACAAGATAGAAAAGGATAGCAAGAAGGCCCCACCCCGCGCTACCCCGCAGCCTCCCCTGCCAAGCCAGAGCAGGACAGCACCACCGCAAGAGCGAGATGGCAAGACGCCCGCTCCCTCCCGCAAGCTTCCCCTGCCCCCGCAAGGAAAGACAAGGACGGAAGATGACGTCAGAAGAGAGACGCAAACCGTCCCCGCCCCAGTCGAAGGCAAAGAGAAGGCCATTAGATATCCGCCTCTAATTGTCGAAAAAATAGAAAATTGGACGCACCATTTTAAACAAATCGCTGCCAAATTAGGAAGAACGCCTAATGGAAGACCTTTTGGGCAGGGTATTCGATTCATGCCCAATGATGATAACGAGTACCGGGTAATCCAAGCATACCTGACGCAGCTAGAAAAAGAGCAGAACATTAGCTGGTTCAGTTATTCGCTGCCAGCTGAGCGATCATTGAAGGTAGCCATCCGTGGCCTGCCCTGCGATACGCCAATTGATGAAATCACAGAAGCCTTTATAGCACTCGGATATGAACCAGAGTATATTAAAAACATAAAAGGAAGGCAAGGGAGGCCAGGTAGTATCTTCTATGCCCAGTTCAAGAAAACTCCGAACCTACTACCTTCCATATATGACGTCACGGAGCTACTATATATGCCCGGCATAACTATTGTGGCATGGCGTGGCAAACAGGGGCCAGCGCAGTGCCACCGCTGCCAGAAGTTCCGCCATAGCTCGCACAACTGCCATAGAGTCCAGGCTTGTGTGCGCTGTGGCGAGGAGCATATTGCAAGCGAATGCCCACGCCCAAGAGAGGAGCCAGCTACTTGTGCGAATTGTCAGGGCACCCACCCAGCCAATTTTAAGTCCTGCCCAGTCTTCAAGAGGGAGATTAGGAACAAAAAGGCAGGCACAATAGCGCTCACAGAGACCAAGAGAGGCATCGCCCCGGTAATTAGTACTACCGTAGAAGAAACCACAGAGGCATCATTAATGGCACCGGCGAACCTGCCCAGACAAGCCGTACCGAAAGCCGCAAAGAAGAAGCCTGCTAAGAAAAAGAAAACACAGACTGTAAAACCAGCCACAGAAACCAAGCCGGCCCAGCCAGGACAAAGCGCAAACCGCCGTGATTCATTGGGCCAGACCATAGAGGTACTAAAAGGCATCCTAGAAGCAGTTCAGGGCGGCACCGACCCTGAAACGGCCACACTCCAAGGCCTTATGAGCATACTAACACCTCATAATGGATCACGGCCTTAGAGTGGTTCACTGGAATGCCCAAACGCTCACGGGGAAGAGAAGACTGCTGACCCTCTTCCTCCGTGAGCACAATATTGATATAATTTTGGTCAGTGAGACGCAGCTGAAAGCAAGTACTAAGTTCCGGATACCTAACTACCATACCTACAGAAAGGATGAAGTTAACGCAAGAGGCGGTGCATACCGTGGACTCGCGGTCATAGTGCATCGCAAAATCATCCATCAACTGCTGCCCGTGGAGGAACTGAATTCTATGCACGCCCTGGGTGTGCTTGTCAACATAAACGGTCAGAACCACCGCATCTTCGCAGTATATCGGCCCCCTGGCAACAGAATGAATACTGCTGACATTAAGAAACTGCTAAACTCAAATGAGCCCACACTGATAGCAGGAGACATGAATGCCAAGCACACCCACTGGAACTCGACGCACATCGACACCCACGGGAGAGTGCTATTCCAAGACGCCTGCACGAATGGATATGACGTCATCGGCCCAGACGAACCAACGCACTATGACCCGAGGGGCTACGGACAAGTCATAGATCTATGCATCCTTAAAAACGTCAGAACACCGCCGACGCAACAGGTATTACCGGACTTACCATCGGACCACCGGCCGGTTCTATTACACTATAAGGATCTCCCAACTAGAGTCGCCGCCCCCGCGAGGAGGCGGAAAATCTGTTGGGAGACCTTTAGCACAGAAGTCCACGAACGGACAAGAACCGGGCCGATAATGACTCCCGAAGACGTAGAAGCCGCCACTGCAGAACTCACCACAGCGATCCGTGACTCCCTTACCGCCGCATCTCACACCTCCACGATGGACGAGCAGTCTGACTCTCTTCCCTCGTGGATAAAGGACATGATTAGAGAGAAAAGGGAGACGAGAAAGCTGTGGCAAGAAACCAGATGCCCAACCTTAAAGACCAAACTCAACCAGCTTATCATTAAGGTGAAGACTGCATTACAAGACAATGCATCCTCGTCCTGGGAACGCTATATCTACGATATAAAGGAAGAGATTCCATCAGTGCATAAGTTGTGCAAACGACTAGCACAAGAACCCACACCCGTGAGACCACTGATTGGTGCGGACGGCTTACTCAAATTCGAAGCAGCTGATAGAGCGGAAATCTTCGCCACTCACCTCGAAAATCAGTTCAAGCCAAACCCCATCAGAGATCAACAGCACCACGATACGGTACTGAATGAACTTACCACCTACTGGTCACAGATACAGACACCGGAACAGGAAGAGAAAGAGATGATACACTACTCACCTAGTAGCGTGGTAAGGTGTATCAGAAGATTGCCAAATCGCAAAGCACCTGGTACGGACGGAATCCCCAATGAGGCCCTTAAAAGACTCCCACCAAGAGCCATTGCAGCGTTGACCCGCATTTATAATGGAATCATGCGCTGTGGTCATTTCCCTACGCCCTGGAAGGCAGGAAAAGTGATAGTCCTCCCTAAGCCCGGAAAGAATCCAAGAAAACCTGAGAGCTACCGACCTATTACACTATTGAGCACCCTCTCTAAAGTTTTTGAGAAACTACTGCTGCAGCGTCTGGTACCGCATATACAACCCAGAGAGGAACAATTCGGGTTTAGGGCGGAACATTCGACGTCTCTCCAAGTCATAAGACTAGTGCACGAGATGACCACAGCGATGAACAAGAAGGAGTATACCATCGCTGTCCTGTTGGATATGGAGAAGGCCTTCGACAGAGTGTGGCACGAGGGGCTAGTGCACAAGCTGTCGAGGTCTTCTGCCCCTAAGAAAGTCATTAAGGTCGTAGAGTTGTACCTTCAAGACAGACGATTCCAAGTCTCTATAGAGGGAGTACTTTCAACAGAGAAGAAGATTGAAGCCGGAGTCCCGCAGGGTAGCTGCATCGCGCCGTTCTGCTATGCGTGGTATACCGACGACATCCCTGTCGTCGGGCACGCAAAGCTCGCACTCTATGCGGACGATGCAGCTTACTTCGCAACTTCTAGAAAGTGAGAAAACGCTGTAAAGAAGCTACAGCCTACACTGGACGCACTACCAGACTGGTTGGGGAAGTGGAGGCTGTCAGTAAATATCAAGAAAACGCAGGCCATAGCAATCGGATGCAAGAACCCGCCGCCCCACCTTACTCTCCAAGGTGAGCCCATTGAATGGCAGAGTAGCGTCAAGTACTTGGGCGTGAACATTGACAGAAGCCTCAACTTCCACCAACACACGGAGGAAGTTGTCAACAAGGCCAAGGCAGCCAGTACAAAATTGAGACCAATACTTCAATCTAACCTGAAAACCAGTACCAAATTGATGGTGTACAAAGCTTATATAAGATCTCGTATATCTTATGCGGGACCGGCCTGGTACGCTTATCTGGCAGATACCAACAAGTACAGTCTACAGAAAGTAGAGAACAGATGCCTGAGACAGATTGTCAATGCACCTAGATACGTGCGCAATGCCACGATATTTAGAGACCTAAGACATGAGGACATAAATAGCTTCATTCGAAGATCAGCCACAAATCTATTCAGAAAAGCAGACAGTTCAAGCCTGCCCCATATCAAGGGCATTGCCCCTCTGCATGCAAGACCGCCGGACATCAGAGGCAAGAAAAAATCGAAGCCATACGCTAGGGAACTTATACTCCCTGAAGACACCACTGAAGAAGGAAGAGATGCCTCGGTGGACGCGGCGATACCCCCAGTGGGCAACGCCTCGGACGCTGATCGGCGCGCTGGGCTTCCCACCAGCGGGATCAACCTGGCGAAGCCTTCGTGATCGCCCAGGCTCTACCGCCCGCTGGGTGGTGGAACCGCAGAAACCGACGGTAACACCGAACACGATGACCGCCCCATAGTAATGGGGTGAGAAAAGCCACAGCAAGAGAGCAAACTGCTCTGACGCTGTTCCCCCTGGCACAGAATGTGCCTTGGAAGAAGACCCGCGAGAGACGTTGCTATTGGCCCACGTAATCAACATAAAGTTCATTCCACAGGAACTCTGTAGTTACATGTAGGTGCTTGTAACGAATCAATACTAAGGTTGCAACTTTTGAATTAGGGTACACAAGACAAAGATTGTTTTGAAAAAAATGTTGTTGCTTAGTCAGCAAATCATCTCGTCACACGTTTGCCGACGTTTCACAGTGAGCTCAACCCAATTGAACTCATTTGGTATCATGTGAAGAGCTATGGCAGGGAATACCAAAAGTTATAAAATTTATGAAGTTTGGACTCTTTTGTTACAAGGACTTACTCTTTTGTTACTTTACTTAGGTTAAGTGGATAGATAAAAATGCTGATCATGTCTCAATCATGTGACAACCAAGATAGAAATGTACGGAGTCGACAATCATGTACAAAATATGTTAGAGCAATTTATTATTGACGTATCTGCAGAGTTCATCAGAAGGATGACGATAATTTTTAAGATTACAAGAATTATAGAAGAATTATTTGATTTATATGTTCTAGTGCATACTATATATACTACTAGCTTTCTGGATGCGGCTCCGCCCGCGCGTATGTTGGTTATCGCGCAAAAAAATTAACCTCTTTTTGCGCAGTTGGATAAAATCTATCGTATGTTTTTTCCCGGGTCTCAAACTATTTCCATACCAAATTTCATTCAAATCGGTCCAGTAGTTTTGGCGTGAAAGCGTAATAGACAGACAGACAGACAGAGTTACTTTCGCATTTATAATATCAGTACTGATTACAATATAGTTTTATATTACAAACGCGAACAGATTTTTTTTAACGAATATACTAAGTATACAAATTTAAATCATAAAATAATAACGTAATTTTTTCTACAGTAAATTTTAGAAGTACTATTCAATATGAACGGACCTTAACAATTTCAAAACAAGAACAAAGGCATTGACCAATGACGGCAATGACCCATCTCACTCTGTCAACATCGGAAATGTGCGAGAGACGTACTCAGTACTCGTTTGTTAAAAAAAATAGACTATAGTAACAAACTTTTAAACCCTTTTCAATCTGGCTTTCGACCTGGGCATAGCACTGTAACTACTCTCAACAAAATTACTGATGATATCCGTCTAGGAATGGACAACGGCGAAGTTACTGTATTAACTCTTTTAGATTTTAGCAACGCCTTCAACACTGTGAATTTTGACATTCTTCTTGCTCTCCTTCGCTCAATTAACATTTCTCCAACGGTAGTTGATTGGTTTCACAGTTATCTGTACGGGCGCAGGCAGCGTGTTCGCCTTGAAGATGAATACTCTTCGTGGTGTAGCACAACTGCAGGCGTCCCGCAAGGTGGCGTCTTATCTCCTTTATTGTTTGCTTTGTTTATTAATTCGATCTCTCACAACCTCACTTCTTCCTACCACCTATATGCAGACGATCTACAGATTTATTCTAAGGCTCCAGTGAATAAACTATCTGAAGCCATTCAGATTGTTAATGCTGATCTTGATCGCATAGCTAAATGGAGCAATTCTTTTGGGTTAAAAGTAAATCCCATAAAGACACAAACAATAGTTATTGGTAGCTCAAGATTAATGTCAACAATTGACTGGGTATTACTTCCTCAAGTTTTCTTTGGTGGTATTGCTATTCCCTTTAGTAGCTCTGTAAAGAATCTTGGAATAACAATGGATCGCTATATGAGGTGGGATCAACAGTTACAAATTACCAGTCGCAAGCTATTTGCCGCAGCAGGATCCTTAAAAAGGTTGCGCAACTTTCTTCCAACAGCCACTAAAATTGCATTAGCTCAATCTCTATTACTTCCAATTCTTGACTACGCTGATGCCTGCTATCTCGATCTCACGGAGGAACAGCTAGATAAACTTGAGCGTCTTCAAAATGTTTGTATTAGGTTCATATTTGGTTTACGCAAATATGATCACGTCTCTTAGTTTCGTTCTAAGCTCAATTGGCTGACAATACGTTTTCGCCGGAATGCTCATATTCTCAGTCTCCTTTACAATATGTTGTTTAATCCTACATCCCCGCGCTATCTCAAGGAACGTTTTGATTTCCTTCACTGTTCTTCATACACTTTAAGGTCATCAGAAAATCTTACACTTGAAATCCATCCTCATACGAGTTCGTTTTATAGCAAATCTTTCACTATTCAGGCTGCTCGCTTATGGAATTCTCTTCCTGTATATATAAGACAAGCACCAACTCTCAGAATGTTAAAGGATCAAGTAAAAAAGTTTTATTTGTCCAATTAATTTTGCACTACATTTTTGAAAATTTCTAGGCTTTATATGGGATAATATTATGATATGTATTTTTATATGATTTATTTATATATGTATATCATTATCTATTTATGTATGTTGATATATATATATATATACATATATATATTTATGTGTGTATTTATTTATTTTAAATACTTACATGCTATTTTTATACATTTGTTTAGAAACACTAATAAATTTAGTTTTATTTTTAAAATATTTTTATGAATTTATACTTTTTCATTATTAATTGTTAGACTACACCCGCCCCAATAGTTTTGTTTATTCAACTCCATCCTAAGGTTGCCTGGTAGAGATCACTTTTAGTGATAAGGCCGCCCATTGTAACACTATGTTATTATTATTTAATTAAATCTTATGATGTAAACTTTAATATATTAAATTTGGTGTAACAATAAAGAGTTTTCTATCTATCTATCTACATCATAGATTTAAATCAATAATTCTAGTATCTTCTCGCCTAAAATCTGTCAGGCCATTTTGAAAAGATGCTAAAATCCTATAAACCTAGGAAGAAGTATCTATGATACTAGTATATATTAGCGATGGGCGATTATTACTAAATCTAATCGACTTAGTCGATTGTTTTGTTCAGTCGATAACAATCGAACTGTTATCTACTAGCGGTGTGCGGCGGGTGCCAATTAATGATTTTACTACTCGCACTCACTATAAATTACTACACTCGTACGTACTACTAAATTAATATTTACAAAAGATGGTGCGGTTTACGTTCTATGCGCTGCAAATCAGTAGTTAAAAATCTGCGGCTCTACTTACGACTGCAGTTGATATGCGATTGAAGATAACAGTTATTCAATTGTCTGACTAGTAATCAACCATCGATTGACGGTCTTAATATTATAGAAGAATTGGTGGCGAAAGAAATACAATCATTATTGCAAATGCTTGCACTTTTATTCAATTCACATTTATGTAGATAATTTTCATAACGTAAGACATAGAACAAACATAATAGTGACGAACCTATAAGTCACATAATCTTTGGTAGTTAACTATGGAGTATTTATACATAATACTCTAATGAGTTTATCCTAGAACCTCCTCTCAATATTACATTGCTTTAGCAATTTAAGATTGCTAATGAGAAATCGTATAAATACACAGAAAATAAACAAAACTGTGTAACTAACAAATAATCTAAACTTAACTGTTTAACATAACATAAATTATAACAAAATAAAAAAAATCACATAGGTACCTACTTACATAACACAAAGTTACACAATAATACCTAATTTGTTCAATATGTACATATTTTTAACACTGTTAAGCGGTTTAGTAATTGCATCTGCTAAATTTTCAGTTGATGGCACATATGATATAGAGAATTTCTGACTGTTAACACAATCTTTAATAAAATGATATCTTTTATCAATATGTTTTATGCGTTTACTGTTTTCGTTATTTTCAATCATTTTTATAGCACTTTGGTTATCAATTAGAAGATAAGCATTAGTGTTTCTGCAATTGAAATCAGATAATATACCTTTTAAATATAACAACTCTGTTGTTGCCATAGCTGCAGCAATATACTCTGCCTCGGCTGATGACAGTGAAACCGTGGTTTGCTTCTTTGAAAACCAAGATACAAGATTATTGTTGTGCATCACAGCACTCCCACTTACACTTTTCCTTGTTTCTTTGTCGGATCCGAATATGCTAGTAGCTGCTGCTCATCCACTTGTGGTGAGTTAACATAAGTAAGACATTTATGGGATGACGGTTTTAAATATCTAAGTACTCTCATACCTGCAATCCATAGTGACTTAGTCGGTCTATCTAGATACTCGCTTAAATACGATGTAGCAAAAGTAATATCAGACCTTGACGTAGTTAAGATATATATCAGACACCCAACTAATTCTCGGTATGGAACATCATGTATTACTTCTTCTTCTGTCACACTTATACCTTGCTCCATTGGTGTTTGTGAGCCTTTACACTCATCCATCCCAAACTTTTCTAATACCTTATCTATTAACATCTTCTGACTTATTTTCAACTTGCCTTTATCTCTAATTATATTCATACCCAAATATTCTCTCATTTCACCTAAATCTCTCACATTCGATTCTTCTTTCAACTTTCTAATAATTGATTTACTACCTCCCATTACCAATACATCGTCAACCCATACTACTAACCATGTTTTACCTTTTGTATATAAATAATCATATTTTTACTGTAGAAAACCATTACTTACTATCAAACTTTTCATTCCAGCATCTTGGTGCCTCACGAAGACCATATAAAGCTTTATTTAATTCCTTCATTCACTTTTACACCCTTAGGTGGCTTTATATATACTTCTTGGGTTAAATCTCCATTTAAGAATGCTGTCGGTACGTCCAACTGTCTAATTCGTAAATCTTCTTGAACTGCTTGGCTAAACATAACTCTAATAGTTGACATTCTTGCAACTGGTGAATAAACATTATAGTTATTATTGGTTTGGAAACCTTTCGCTACCAACCTAGCCTCCTTTCTTCCGTCTTGTTTAGTATTAAACACCCATTTGGTGTCTATTGCCTTTTTCTCTGCAGGCAATTCAACTTCTTCCCAAGTTTTTAAATT
This sequence comes from Plagodis dolabraria, assembly GCA_963854805.1. Lineage (NCBI taxonomy): Eukaryota > Metazoa > Arthropoda > Insecta > Lepidoptera > Geometridae > Plagodis > Plagodis dolabraria. The sequence continues at coordinate 11,521,398 of OY978459.1, read as the reverse complement.
TACTAGAGATCTTAATTCACTTTCAATAGGTTTCTTCCAGTCGTCTCCTTTACTGATAGCTTCTTCAAATGTTTGAGGGTCTGAACTATTTAACAAACAATATGCTATGTTGGCATCATAAAAATCATCGTTTTTGTCTCTCTTTCCTAAATGGTAATCTTTCAAATATGTTGGTAAAAAATTATTTCTATGAGGTCTGTTCTGGATTGTTGATTCTTGTCTTTCATATTCCAAATTCTCTTGCACACTGGCTTCTTCTACATTCATTTGTTCATTTTCTCTTATTCTTTCCTCATTTTCTTCATATTCTTCCTCCTGTTCTTCATACCTATAAAAAGTATCTGTTTCATTTTCCTTTATTTTTTCTATGAATTTAATGTAATTTTCATCAAATCTTACATCTCGTGATACCATAATTTCATTTGTTTCTTGATTCCATAAACGATATCCTTTTGGCATTATAACAGCCCATGCTTTGCTTCCAAATATTATAAGTCTGGAAAGATCACACTTACCTCTCATTATTTTTTCTGGTGTTTTGTAGTTGATCGCTGAAGATGGACATCTATTTAGTTGATAAGTAGCACACGTTATGGCTTCTCCCCATAGGGTTTTTGGAAGACCTGTTTCTGTAAGAAGTGTCCTTGCTCTTTCGTAAAGTGTACGATTCATACGTTCTGAAACTCCATTTTCTTGTGGGCTATATGGTTGAGTGTACTGAACTACAATACCCTCATCACTACAAAAATCTTCAAACACCTTATTTTTAAGTTCACGCCCATTGTCACACCTTACTTTCTTAACCCTTGTATTCTTCTCTCTCTCTAACTTTTTAATAAAGTGAATCATATTACCTGTTGCTTCACGCTTATTATTTAAGAGATAAGTGACACAAAAATGGCTTTAATCATCTATAATCACTTGGTAGTATAGTTCACCATTTAAACCTGGTGTACGAACTGGACCTGTAATATCAGTATGTAATAACTCACCAACATGCGATGATCGAGGCCTTTTACTAGATACAAAAGGAAGTCGAGATGACTTACCCAACATACATACAGAAACACTGGTGCTTACTTCAGCATTTAAAACAAAGAGTTTGCCACTACATGTACCTTTTATAAAAGATTATGTTTTCATGTTTCTTATAACTACATCATTTTTATTAAACTTTACATCATGACCAGTATCAAACATATTTTTAACTGATAGTAAATTAAAATGTATATTTTTCACAATTAAAGCTCTAAATTTTATTTTATGGTTTCCATGTATCATTCCAATTAATCCTTCCTTATCTGCGGTAATATAATCGCCATTTGCTACATATATCTTCATGGGGTTATCCAATGGCTGGATATTTGTCATATCCTTTTCGTAAATGTTATTAATTAAGTGATGGGTACAACCACTATCAATCACCCATTGTATATTTTTACCTTTGTCATTTTTCGACGTATTCATCTTACCCGATGTTAAAAATGTAATTTTGTCATACTCATTATTGGTTGATGTAATATATGAATTATCTTGTCTTACCATAGATTGCCGTTGCTGACGTCCTCCACCTTGATATCCTCTCGCTCATCCACGGTATTTACCTCGTCCTCGTGATGTATTACATTGACTTGCTATGTGTCCCGGTTTATTGCATTTGTAACATTTGACTACGAATGCATTTTCCGATGTAGTTGCAGAAGTTGATCTCTTGTCCTTAATTTTCTTTTCTTCATCTAATAAACGCGCCTTCACAAAATCCAGTTTGATATCTGATTTTCCAGATATATCAGTATTACATTCTATAGCAGTAATGACGGCATCATATTTTTCATCTAGACCTGTCAATAAACATGCGACTTTGTCTGTTTCGGTAAGCATCTCTCCAATACCATCAAGTTCCTGTATGATAACATCGAAATTGTGATAGTAGTCTTCTAACTTTTCAGATATACCTATTTTTAGGTTTAACAGTTTTCTACGCAATTGAATTCTACTAATGATGATTTTTCTTTGAAATGTATTCTGCATGACTTCTATGATATCTTTGGCTGATTCGCAATTTTAAATTAAATTTAGGTACTACATATCTCATTGAATAATAGTATTTTTCGCCTTTGCATTTGCTTTCTTGAATTCTTCTGTCTTTTCTACTTTTTCTATTACATGCAGTAATTGTTTTTCTTCCAGAATGCATTTAACTCTAAATATCCAATTATTAAATTTTTCCGCTTGTAGTTGAGGAAAATTATTGTTATTTGCAGTCGCGATGGTTCCCGTGTTCTATGTGATCACATCCACAAACATCCGATTCATCCAAGAAAATTAATTGCCCATAACCTCTTAATATTATAGAAGTATTGGTGGCGAAAGAAATACAATCATTATTGCAAATTCAATTCAATTTTATTCAATTCACATTTTTGTAGATAATTTTCATAACGTAAGACATAGAACAAACACAATAGTGACAAACCTATAAGTCACAGAATCTTTGGTAGTTAACTATGGAGTATTTATACATAATACTCTAATGAGTTGATCCTAACAAACGGAACATTCGTTTTTTCGTTGTTGTATAACAAACTATGAATAGATGGGTATGTAAGGGTTTATAACTAAGTGAGATTAAATGGCTAAAATAAGAATTAAGTAAAATAGTTTCTTTTTCAATATTTCCACTAACGAGTTTTTCAACTTACCTACTCTTAAAAAAGTCAAAGGCCAACTAAAGTAAACAAATTTAAGTTATACTTAAAAACAATCGACACAACACCGTCCCGCCCCGTGAGGCCATCCACGCATTCGCAGTTCAGCCACGCATACGACGCAAACTCGCATGCATTGCATAGCTGTTTGCGTACAATTAGTAGTTCGTCGATTGTTATTCGAATAATCATGGTAAGGAACTACTAAATCGACATTCGAATGCGCAATGGCTCAATTTTCGATTCTGTCGATTGTATTTTTAGGAACAATCGCACATCGCTAGTATCTATGATACTTCCTAGCTATAAACCCCTAGCCTGTCCTTCGTGTGTACTGGAGCGCGTTCCGAACCTCGGTTAGAGCGCACTCGGAGTGCAACTTTTCACTCTAACGTCGTTCACAACCTTCGGGTAAAGCGTAACTTTTTAAATATCAGAAGAGGTCGTTAAAATGTTGAATCTATATCTGACATGACAATAATATTTCTTGATGAGAGAATTATAGGCACTCTTTTATGTTTTGCAGGTAACGGTAGTTATTGCTTTTCAAACACCATAAAAAGTCTATAAATTTTGCCGAAAACGATATTTGAGGTTATAAAACAACCGGTCGTTCGGAACCTTCGAGTAAGTTAAAGCAACCAAACAACGCACTCTGACCCTCGGAACGCGGCACAGGGTAAGCTGCACCAGTCCACGCATTTGCTCCGCATTTTTCAAGCTTTTCATCCTCCGACGCCCCATGACGTTTTTATTTGAACTACTAAGACGTTTTCCAATACCTAAACATAAAACCCTCATTTCCCCATACCCCAAAATATTACTTATACCATATAAAAATAAAATTTTCATCAATTTATTTTGAGTAGACCAAATGGCGCAATAAAAATATATTTTTACAGTAATAACCAGGGAGTTGAAATACTTAGAGTTGTTATATCCGAACACCATTGCTCTAAAAGCTTACTATAATTTACCTACGCACATCTATAAGCAGTTTGTAATGACAAGGAAAGAACGTTCAAATATTACGCGTCATATCTGTTGTTAGAAAGAGATAAATAAGCAATTCGTGTTACCACCGAACCGCCACGAGACGTTCCGATCACCATTATGCTGCATCTCTTTCACTCTCTCACACCAAACGATACACATATCTCGCTCATCCATTTCATTGACATTCGTTCCAAAGATAAAACAAAATAACGATATTTTCTATTTCAACAATAAAAGCAATAATTACGCGTGAATTGAAACAGTTTTCTTATCTCTCACAGTGCCTGTATAATTGGTGCAGAGTCTAAAGACACAAGGAAGATGTATTGTCCACAGATTATTCCGAAAAAACACGATTAGCAGCGATGTATTCACGGGACGCTCGGAAGTGCTAGACTGGTAGTGACTCAGGCGATTACCCTGAATTCGTCTCGTAAATATGTAGGGCAAACAACTGATCTACAGGTAAAAAAATCTTAGGTAATAACAAATATTTTTAAAAGTATCTTAAGAAAACATTAAATAATATTTAAATAAATCGCTTAAAAAAGTATAAAAATATAGATCTAGTGACAATTCTGCCTAATTTTCTTGTTATCTACGTGACGTCACAAAAATTACGCAGCCTAACCGGAAGAATATTCGACTAGTTTCGCTTCTAAACGAAGCATCTTTAGGTGGTCTTGACTCACCGAGCGCACGATCGAGAGATCGAGACTTGAATTGGCACTAGATATATATTTTTATACTATTTTGAGCGTTTTATTTAAATATTATTTAATGTTTTCTTAAAGATACATTTAAAAATATTTGTTATTATTAAATATGGATTTTCGCAAAGAAACCCCTGTATCTATTCATATGTATCATTCATTTAAGGAGTATTACATTGTCTATTAAATACAATTTATTGCATTAACCTATCATTTTTAGTTTCCGAGATTTTTAACATTCTTTAAGTGACCCGGATTCATTGCTCTCGAGTGTATTAATTTCGTCTGTCGTCTTGCACACTTTGATTTTTCTTTTAGTATGAGTATTTCGATTCTTTACTAATTAATTATTACAGATTGTAAGGACAAATATTTTCAAAGTATTAACGAGATAAAAATAAGCGTTTTTTAAAGAATTTTGGCGGGAAAACTGTTAGGAAGCGCATTTTTTTCTTCAAAAACACCACTTACGACGTTGGTTCTTCTTTTGATATGATTAGTAGGTTTAGTAGTTACGAAATGATCAAAATCAGCTTATGATATAGCTGAATAATGCAATTAAGAGCTGCTTCTTCCACGGACTGTAGGCATACAACGATAGGTAAAAGGGAAATCATAGTTAGACGAGTATTTTTACCACTCGCTATACATGTCCCATTTGAAGCTCTTCACGTTCTCCTCGTCCTCCTTATTAAAAGGTTTATATTATGAACACAAGTAATTTTTTTCGTTCATTGTTAACGACACCCCCAAAACGACACCCCTGGGGTGTCGTTAACAAAAAGCATTTGTTGACGACACCACTAACAAATAGTGTTGTTACCCTGCTGTATGTTCGTACCTATACCAAAATAATAAATAAAATAAAAAGAACCTGTAAAGATATTTTTATTTAACTTGATCGAAGCTCAATAATCCTTTCCATGGCATTTCAACTTTTTGTGAGAGGAACATCTCCAATATACTGATCCATCTGCATAATTTTTATGTTTATGATATTTATACTTGCCTAAAAGTAAGGCCACTCCGCCACTGGTATTTATTAATCTGAATTCGGACATTGTTATCCTTTTCTTCGAAAGTTATTGAAAATGTTAGAAATGTCAATATATTGATAGTAAATTAATAAAAAAAAATATTAATAAAATAATATAAATATATTAAAATATATTAAATATATTATATATTTAATTAATATATAATATATTAGAAATGTCAATATATAACTTCACAAATGACACATAATTTATCTCTTGAACGTCATAAACGTTATCAGCCAGTGCATTAGAGAAAGAGATAAAAAGATACAATTGCATATGTTTATTAACCATTGAGAGTATACTAGCTCGATAATAAATTCTTAAGCGATAAGTTATCCCAACATTACGGTGGTGTCGTCAACAAATGCTTTTTGTTAACGACACCCCAGGGGTGTCGTTTTGGGGGTGTCGTTAACAATGAACGATTTTTTTCTTATTTTTTTTCAAAAAAGATTTATTAGACGCGTATTTTGTTTATCGTCGAATTGTTACATCATTACATTCGACAGGAAAATAAAACGCATCTACCACGTTCATCTAATGAAAGAAGTGGTTTACTAAATTGAAAAGGTAGTAAATAGGTAATTTTCTCCTAGTATAAGCTGTAATTTTAAAATGAATTGAAGGGTGCAATAGCCATTTACGTGTTTTCATCGTCACATGCAGAACTCTTTGAAGCGCTTTTAGCGAAGTTTGCTTAGCCGTTCTGAACTGACCAGCAAAATTAAGCAACGTCCGCCGCGGTAATGAGTTTGATGGGTGACCTAACATTACTAATGAGAAATGTTAGGTACGCCTTTTTTACTATGAGGAGCAGATCTGTAGGTACAACTAGAAAATGCCATCCTCCCACATGAAGACAAGGTGAGATACTTGAGACTCCACCTAGACCGGCGTTTAACCTGGAAAAACCACATCAAGCTAAAAGAGATGAGCTTAACGTGCGATATAAAGGGCTGTACTGGTGGTTACTTGGTCGAACTATTAAATTTTCAATTGACAATAAATTATTAATTGACCAAATCATCCTCAAGCTTGTTAAATGAACAATTAAAATGTTCTTATAATATAATGCCTATTTACAGCTGTATTGATATATTAGACTTGATAACAAAAATACCATATACCATTCATAATTCTGCTGTTACTCTGTTTTATCTCTGTGTGGGCTATAACGGGCTATTCCACATCCTCTTTGGGCTATTCATGAATCAATAAAATCTAACGGCCATGGCGCTTTTGCAATACATCCACAGATTAATAAATTTGCCAGAAAATAGCTCATTCCTTATGAGGATAGATACTTCCTCCGTCCTCCTATAATAGCCATGGAAGTAATAAGTACTACCGCGTACAACCTAAGATTTTTTTTATCTCTGCGTACAACAGTACTTATTACTTCCTTGATAATAGCTCATTCCTAATGCCATTTAGCTAGCTACTACATATACCTACTTAATCTGTGATGCCATTTTTTTATCTATATACTGGCTGGTCTGTGTCTGTGATGTGAAATAAATCAAAATAAATAAACAAAAGCGTTTATGCGGTTCTTTCTTTGCTAATTATCTTGCAATGTTATCTTGACGCATCGAACAAATAAAGCTTGCTGCATACTACTGCAATCTAATTACTCGTTGGTCGATAAGTTATGGCAAATTTACCCCCTCGTAAAATCTCCACTTCCAACAAGGCCAAACAAGATGCTTCTCCTCTGCAAATTTTGTTGCAAATGGGTTTTCCAAGACACCGGGCGTAAGTTAATAATTAAATATATTGGTAAGGCAAAGAAAAGCATTTTGTGATAGATACTATTCCACTTTCCGAAAAAGCAGTGGTTACAATATATTCCATCAATAAATATAGTATTATACAACATCATAGTACAATTAACGACCTTATTGCTAGGCAGCAATCTCTTCTAGAGAACTATATGGTTTTTCTATTTGAATCGACCATAATCTCATATATTTATTGTAGACTTAAAGCATTGGCAGCGACTGGAAACCGCAGTGTCCAATTGGCCTCTGACTGGCTTTTAACCCACGTAAACGATGCCTTTATCGACGCAGACGAGCCTCGCGAGTACATATTCTATGCAAGCCCCACCGGCCCACTCTTGGCACAACTGTTAGAGTTCTGGGATAAGTCCAAGGCAATTGCTGGATGGAATGGAGCTCATAATTTCCCACCACATATCACATTGGTTTCGTTTTTTAAGGTACTGGTTTTATTGAGATACAGTAAAATAAAATATTCAAATTCAAAGACAACAATTCTTCAACCAAACTGTTTTACTGACAGTACAGAGGCCTTGTTCTGTAATTACTTGACATGACATGGAGTATTTTTTATTTGGGGAAATGTTAGGCTTGTTGTTAAGACATAGATTTACAAATGGGCCATTTAATATAAATAATTCAAACATAAATATAAATTAAGGGAGCCAAATAGATTTATGTTTGAAATAATGTTTAGAAGAACTAATTCCAAGTTGCTAACCCAGTGTTGTTAAGAGGTATAATGTGAAATATACAACACCAAGTCCAAAATATTTAAAGTAATTCATAAAATACATTAATAGAAAAAACATTCATAAAAGTGATAACTTTTATTAATGTTTATGAAAAAGACCCACAAACACTATATACTTAAAAGCAAAATGAGATATAACTAATAGAAAAATACTTTTGCTGTTTAATGATCTTCAAGTTTAGATTTAGCTAGCTTAAATAAAATTTGACTCTTACAATGTCAGCAATATCAGCAAAAATTAGCAAAATTCACTACCTAGCTTAGGAAAAATGAGTGATATTTCTTTGTGAGATGTGTGTTGAATAGAAACATTTATTATACATACATCTTTGTACTGGGATTCAATAAGTACATTCACAATATTCTATATAAATAAATATATATTTAATTTTTTTATGTTTGCAATAACGCATGCTCTGCGGATTACATTACAAATTGACTAGAGGAAAAATTTAAGTCCATCCCAATACGATTATAATATGATAGGAAAAAATTTTAGTTATGACTCATTATCATGTTCAATTGGATTAGAGCGTACCCCGGCTAAGGGGTTGGATGGATGCTGGTTCAAATCCAGCACATGACTTAAATTTTTCCTCTTGTAAATTTTTAATTTTTAAAAATATATATTTATTTATTTTGAATAAGCACTTGCTTGGAGCAAGTCAGTAAAAAATTCAGAATTAATTGCTGAATTCCCAATTTTTTTTCAATTTGTTTGTGTCAGAACTAGCATGAAGCCCACCTGATTTTAAGCGGATTAACATCTCCCTGTAACAGATGCATTTCGCCATGTGACAAATTGCACTGCGCCTGTCACACTGAGACACACAGTTGGTAAGTCTCATGTGCCTGTAATTTTCCTGGCTTTCAAGGACTGCTGTCGGATAACACTGTTAAGTTTTCAGACAGATTTTCTACTCGAGAGTGGTAGCAAGCCAGGCGAGCATTCGCAAAATGCCCTTCCACCATGCATTATATTTTAAATGGCCTAGTGGTGGGTACTTTGTCATCGGACCTTATTATGATGTAGCAAGTCAGAATATATAAGTCAGACAGCATCACCAGAAACTTCAATGTGTACATATGCTAACACAAATACTGCACACTATATCCTCAGCAACAGAGTTGTTCACAACTGGAACAGGTTGGATCTGCTACAACTGTGAACGCATTTAAAAACCGGCTGGTTGCATTTAAGCAAAAAATCTCTTGCCAACTTGTAACCTATTCTAATTAACAAATGTGTGGACACTACAAAAAATTTCGAGGCAGTATGATATAGGCAAACCAGCATTATGCTGCTTGCCTACAATCTAATAAATAAATAAATGCCTCCCCCGCTGAGATAAATGGCTTTGAAAATCTGAATATCTGACCTATTATGTGCCTCTAACGATACAGTGATTAATATCGGTTTTCACCCAATGAATCACAGATACGTTATTGAATATTTGCTTCGTACTCGTCATAATAAACTAAACTGCAAATTTCACCCAGCGGCGATGCTGTGGTTCTATTAGTTTTTTTATTATATTATTGTGACAGTACAAGCTCGAGGCCCACCTAATGTTAAGCGGTTACCTCTGCCTATAACAGATGCAGTTCATCGTTCAAGTGACGAATTGCACTGCGCCCGTCACCTTGAGACATAGTTGTTAAGTCTCATGTACCTGTAATTTCACTAGCTCTCAAGGACTGCTGCCGGAACACACCGTTAGGTGCTTGGCGACAGATTTTCAACTTGAGGGTGGTCGCTAGCCAGGCGGGCATTCGCAAAAAACCCTTCCACCCTGCGGTAAAGCTCAAGGCCGCGGCGGGAATCGAACCATGGATCTGCTGCGCGGCAGTCCATAGCCAATGCCACTGAGCCACCACTGCCCCAAAATCAATCTGGTAGCTTTTGCATATTCAAAACTGTTATTATTCATATTCAAAACTGTTATTATTCATATTCAGAACTGTTATTATTCATATTTAAAACTGTTATTATTCAAATACATTGACAAACACAGGGAGGTCTATGATATTTTTGTAACTTTCACGATAATGGTATGTAATTAATTATTTCATCTCAGGCCCCAGATGACACGTCGCTACAGCTTGCAAAAGCAGTTAAACATGTAGTTGAAAATATGGGTGAGCCACCCTCCAGCCCGTTGAAGCTGGAGCCGTACATCTCTCACAATTTCATGGGTCTGTTTGTGTCAGAGGAAAATGCTGATTACCTGAAGAAAATTGCCATACAATATGTTAAACAAGTTTCATCAGCATGTAAGTATTTATCAACTTCATACTACGGAACGAAAGTAGTAGCAGTCAAACTCTTTGTTAGTAGCAGTTGAACTCTTTATTAGTGGCATGAGAACTCTTTGTAAACGAGTTCGCTCTACTACTATATTTCTACCTTCAAGCAGTAATGTTTGCATTGCTGTGTTCCGGTTTGAACGCTATGAGCGAACTACGTATCATGTGCCTGTTATTCAGTGATTTTATAGAGGCACATGAGACGTAGTAATTTTAACCTCAGGGTAATTTGTGCAGTGCAGTTTGTCACTTGAGACAAAATGCATCTGTCATAAGCTGAGGTTAACACTTAACATCAAGTGCTCCTGTTCCATAACAAACCTATAAAAGGTACTTTGCATAGAGCTAAATAATTATATCTGCAAGTAAAAGCATGATCAAAGGTTGAGATTTAGGTTAAGGTTTGAAAAATAACTCTCGCAAGCATTTAAATACATTTGAGAGTTCGTAACCATGCCCTAATGAAAGTACTACCCCTACTTTGTATGGTTGTGAACTGCACTTCTTACTCCTATCAAGATACAGCCATAGTACACCATAGTCTGTAATTCTTTTTCCAGACAATGTCTGGTTATCTTTATGTGCTGTGGTCTTCAAGAGTATACAGCTAACTGCATGTTAGATTTTCTTTACAGTTCTATTTCCCAAGTTTCATCCATCAGTTTTCAAGCACTATAGTTAATGGATTGGTTCTTTCATAGTTCTTCGCAATTCACGAGAGCGCGTTAACCGTGAACCTTTTACACAATATCTTGCGTGGGCAGCGTGACTTGAGACTGTGATTGTACAAATGATAGGGTCGCCTCTGACGGTATACATACATATATAAAATCACGCCTCTTTCCCGTAGGAGTAGGCAGAATCCACAGATTTCCACTTGCTACGATCCTTACAAATCTCTTTCGCTTCATCTGCATTCATCAATCCTTTCACACATAAGAGTCGATTTAGGGTATTACTCCTAACCTGACCTTTTTCAGAACCTTTTCAATCTGATTTCGGAACATTCGCCTAGGTCTTTCCTTTCTAACACTTCCGTTCACTTGTCCCATGTAGGTATACCTGTTTTGTCAATCTCATTTCATTCATTCTCTCCACATGTCTAAAACATCTTAACATAAGTATATTTCTCGATTTTTGTCATTACATTCTCGTTCCCTTATCACACTATTCCTTACACCGTCACTTCGTTTGACTCCAATCATGCTTCTGAATGCTCTCATCTCCACTGCATTTATTCTGTTTTCATGCTTTTTCTGCCATACCCAGTTTTCACTACCATACATTAGTGTCGGAACCAACACTCCTTAATGAACACAATCTGACGGCACGTTAGTGAATAATGCATATTGCCCTATAAAACTGCGTTAGAGTCGCGGCTTTCTGCCGAATAAACTCACTAATCAAATCAAGCCAAAAAACCATTCGATACTAATACGTGTACGCCGCCATCGCGTCGCGTAACATTTGCCCCTTGTCGCGTGTTTTGTGTTACACCTTGGAAGAAACTCCACTTTGCTATCCAACGATTTCAACCTTTCTTTCTAGTCGTTTTTTTTGCCCACACAGGACATGTAAATATTCAAGTAACAATAGTTTTCGTGCCTGCTGAAAATACTTATGCACGACCATCAGCCCCAGCGTGTTGCGCTTGTGATTTGCGAGAATTATAATAATATTTTTGTAGTAAATACCTATCTTATTATATGTGTATGTATTTATCTTTTACACAGTGGGTGTTACGGTGGATACATATGAGCATTTGGATGTGTTGGGAACTTGCTTTCCTTGGTGCACAATGCAGCAAGAGAAACCTATTAAATGTAAGATATTCATATATTATACTTCAATATGCATTTGTGTATTGTGTTTATTGCTCTTATTTTAAATTTTAATATTTCTTTACATTTTTAATTATAATAATTCATCAATGCTTACAAACTTTGAGTATATATAGATGCTTAAAGTTCTACATATTACAATAATGTAATGAACTCTTAATTTTAATATAATCTGTGTATATGTATAAGTAAATCTATCGATCCCAATAACATTAGAAAGTGTATCATTTTGCTTCTTATTAAATATTGCATACAAATTCATTAAAAAAAAGCTTTTATAGTTGAATGTAAATTTAAGTATGTATTTTTTTAATGTTCTGTTTGATTTACCACGTAGGCTAGAGGGAAGCTTGTTGAAGATTTCAGAACTTGAGCATGCATCTTCACGCTTTTTGAGGTAATTATCATTTATTTTAAATCATATTATGTATAAAAAGTAAAATTTTCTATCCTATGAGAATATGCTACTTCATGACCTCGCGTAAGTGCTATATTATATGCTTAGTATTATTTTGACTTGCAGATAGAACACATTAGTTGTACATCACATATATATGCTTAATATTAGCACTTTCAAAATTTTAATACTTGAAAATATTTTAACGAACAAGGCCGTAGACTGTTTCATATCTTCTCTTCAAGTTTATATTTCAGAAAGCCCCCAACCGATTTAACTCTTATAAATATTTTAGCCTCCTCCCAAATTTAATCAAGAACAGATCAGGCCTTTAAAAGTCCTGGTCTGTCTGTATAATTAGTTTATCTTCGGATAAACTAATTGTAATATTTATTTACAAATTCTTAGACCCTTAATTTGATACAAGGAACTACCGAAGTAAGGCGAGGATGATTATAATATCATAAATTGGATGATGGTTATTATTATTACAAAATATGGTCAGCAAATGAATGCGTGGTTCAATTGGTTAGAAGGTGAGTTCCGCTACATCGGTTAGTCCTAATAGGCATAAAAAAAAATAGATTAACTATAAGTACTGGAAACACCTAGAGAAAGGCGAGTCAAAAATATTTACAGAAATATAGAGAGAAAGAACATACTCAAAATAATGTATTCTTCTTACATTCGAAATGGAGCATATAGGACCAAAAACAGTTATTATATTAAAACGAAATTCCAACGTGTATTAGGACCCCTAATATTATGCTAATATCTAAAATGAAAAGATTTATAGATATTAGGTATATAATTTGTATAATGTCGTGCTCTGAACATCAACAACAACGTATATCCAACGGTACTCTCATCTCTCTCTCTGTTTCGTCAACTTCGGTCAAACTATATTTTATTTACACTCAATTTACAGAATGCCAATATGCCTCGATAATGACCTGAAAGCCTTTTTGTCTAACTATATATTTTATCTAGAATAACTAACAACACCGACTTCCACAACTGAAAAGTGTGAAACGCAATTTCGTTTTATCAACTTGGATACTATGAATATATATAAAGAAACTATCATAACGATTCGCTATCGCCACGGCTTCGCACGGATATCGTACAAAATTTCAAAAAACATTCAACTTTTTAAAAAATATTCTATCGCCTATGTTCATCAGGGATAATGTAGGATTCTAATGGTGAAAGAATTTTTCAAATCGGTCCTGTAGTTTTTAAGTTTATTCGTTTCATAATACAAATCTTTCCTATATATAATATTAGTGTAGGTAGATGTACGTTAAGCTCAAATACCGCAGAAGTTACCGCGTTAACCGCAGCTCACCGCGGCGGGCGTGGTTTAAAAAATTTACTGTGAACAGTATATAAGACGAGTGAAAGATCTTACCTATAAGTAAACTCCGGCCGCCGAGAGAATGCGTTTGACAGTTCGTTTTGTGAATATTTTTTCCCTAGTTCAAAGCAACATAGACAGTTTGACTGCATAATATTGTATTAGTCAGGCACCGAAGTATATAAAAATAGGGCAAATATTTTATTTTACTCCATTTCCAAGCCACAACGCCAATAAAAACAAGTACTGTCAAACGCATTCTCTCGGCGGCCGGAGTATAGTAGGTATATATGTATTACTAAAGAGAGTGACAATAAACATATTTAACAAAAAAAAAAAACGGAACTGCAAAGCATGAAATAACTTGTGGAAGTCGGACCATGATAATATCAGGTCAGTATTTTAAAACAGCAAATAACAGAACTCCGATCTGTTATTTAAAACAATGCTTCTTTAATGTTCGACTCGTTTCCATTTTTTTTTCATATAATAAAGGAATGGCATAGTTTGATTTTTTGATTTGATTTGGTTATTTTTTTGATTGATTTGTTTTTTGATATTGATTTGATCCATTTGAATTTTAATTAATTTAATTTGATCACATGGATGCATTAACTAAAAGAAAGGAAATAAAGTTTTTAGAATAACATTTCCAATCGCTAAGGTAAGATGCGTTATTTTCCCTGAACCAAGGACAAAAAGGATCGATTAGCAAAAGCAAGATAAAAAACGAATAAAAAGTGTAAAATTCATAAAGATGACGAAGGCAATGTTTTAACGAAAAGTGATGATATTTTAAATATTCGCCTATTCCTGGTGACAACCATACACCAATCGTCACCACTGGTTTCAATTCGGTTTTTTTTTACTGATTGTCGCCCAGTATTCGCCCCTCGTAGAGGTGAGAGTGGCGAAAAGGCGTTGCGCGTTGGGCCGAATGGCATATTCAGAATTGGCAATGTGAAATATTGCCAAGTCAGTCTATTTTATTTAATACATATATGGTCACTATACGATGTTGTAAGGTTAGCTAATTAGGTAATAACCTAAGACAAAAGATCCCTTAAGTAAGAACAGAATAAATTAACCGACTTGGTATTACATAGATCTCACAACTTTTTACGGTAGAAGAACTGAGTTGTGAGACTTGTTTTATTTTACAGGGTTTGTTTTTGATGGCATTTTATTATAATTTCAAATATGTAAAACAGCGATAAGCCTGGAACCGCACGTGAAGTCTCTTCACATAACGCTGGCGTACCATTTCGACGTGTCGGCTTATGACAAGTTGAAAGCGCTGGTGGATGAGCTGCAACCCGCAGACTCTAGCTGGGAGCTGCATCTGTATTCACGCGACCCACGATTTGCCAATCATCAGGTAAGACAATTTTTTTATTCCTATTGCTTCTTTCCCTCAAAACTGCGATAATCCTGGGTTGTCTTCCAGTTATTACTCTATAGTATAGTTATATATATATTATATATTAGTGGTTCCGACACTAATGTATGGTAGGGAAAGTTGGGGGTGGCAGAAAAAGCATGAAAGTAGTCTAACGGAGTGACTGGGTAAGGAATAGTGTGATAAGGGATCGATGTGGTGTGAATGAGGATGTGGTGACAAAAATCGAGAAAGGTTATGTTAAGATGGTTTGAACATGTAGAGAGAATGAATGAAATGAGATTGACTAAACAGGTACCTATATATGGTACAAGTGAACGGAGGTGTTGGAAGGGGAAGACCTACGTTCCGAAATCAAATTGAAGACGTTTTGAAATAAGGCCAGGTCAGGAGTACCCTAAACCGACGCTCATGTATGAAAGGTCTAATGAATGTAGATAAAGCGAAAGAGATATGAAAGGATCGTGGCAAGTGGAAATCTGTGGTCTCTGCCTACACGTAAGGGAAAGAGGCGTGATGTTATGTATGTATGTATCACTCTATACATACTTCATTATAAAACAATCGCGTATGGACCGCATGCGATACGAATTTTTATGACGCTTGAAGTATTTTAATTATTTTTTTTATACCTTATTGGTTAGCATTTGATCACTATCGAACCTGATGGTAAGTGATGATATGGTCGAAGTAGTTGTTCAGGCTAGCCTGAAATTACTGGCTCTCAAGTAAATAACGTGCTCTCCGAAGCACGTGGCGCGCTCAGTGGTAATGTCAATAGCGATCGCCCATCCAACTCATGACCACGACGGACGTTGAGAGACACACACACATGTGTATATGGCCAGCTCATTTGACTGTGCGGTATATATAAATTTGAAATATACTACTTAAGTTTTTATTTCTACTTTAATAAACGTAATACTATTGTTGTGCTACGGTTTCGTCTGCGTTGAAACTTTGATGATTTATCATATCGTACACTCAAAAATTACTAACTTCGAATCTGGGGTGAACATGTCACCTTCCTACCTAGCTAGGGTAGTAGGGAGCATAAAGAAAAGATGAGAAAAACAGGTATACAGTATATTGAAGAGAATCGTGGATTTCAGACAGGTATGGCAATGATAGGCTTCCTTGTTGAAGAACTTAACTCCGGTCCGCTAGCAGTAAGGTGATGCTCAGCAGCAGATGCTGCTGTGTGCTCAGGATTGAAATATTTAGCACCCAGGAACCGTTTCGGTAGCTCGTATCACGTTAGAGCTGTAGAGACGGGTCCGCAGATGCATCCTTAGAGTGGCAGTGGTCCGGGGCAGGTGTTTCTCCTTAGGAGGATAAGTATCGGCGTACAGCCTTGTAGGTTGCCTCTCACTGGAACTCTGGAATGCACATGGGGCTCCGGTTATCATGAGTCCAGAATGAATTTGAGCTGGTGTGTCCACTGCTACTGGGCATGTAGGGACTCGCAGAGGGCCTTTGAGGATGTGGCCCGGCAGTAAACATTAGGGTGCCTGAACGGCCACCCTCTCAATTGACCTCTTTTTGCGCAGTCGGATAAAAACTATCCTATGTTTTTTCCCGGGTCTCAAACTATCTCCATACCAAATTTCATTCAAATCGATCTAGTAGTTGTGGTGTGAAAGCGTAACAGACAGACAGAGTTACTTTCGCATTTATAATATTAGTACTGATAGCATCGGCATTCGCAGATATTAGCCGCCTGCAGCGTTAGTGTCTGAAGGCCTAAGAAAAAGACTGTGGAAAGTTAGGAGGGGAGAGAAATCTGGGGAGCGCAGATGCGAATCACGCTCGAGACGAACATTTGGTGCATTACAATTTGAAAATATATATTTTATGATAAATTTATAAAAATTAAAAACGGTTTTTGATTATAAACGTTGGATGTAGTATTTATCCTGGATAACAATTTAATAATACAAGAAAGGTAACATTGAATTGAAACACATATTATTAAAAGAATACGATTCACCAAATATGAAATCTATAACAATAAATAATATATATAACGAGTTATAATATATAATAATATACTATATTATAACTCGTAAAATTATCTAAAATATTACTAGGAAAATTAAAAAAGTATAAGTAATAGTTTAAAGTATAATACATAATGTTGTCGATTATAGAGATGCTTATCGAAATCTAATATTCTCTAATTTTCATACCGTTGTGTTTATAACAAAATCCTCATCAGAACTCCGCGTAATAGGATAAGTAAAATGATGGAATGCATAAACAAGAGTAGAAGTAGATTCAGTAGACTGCCAAACTGGGTTTAAGAAATCTAATACAAAGAACTACAACTACAAAGGTACAGGCTTGACATTCGCGAAAGTGCGCCGCTCGACAGTAATTTGTTGACTTGCATTTGTACGGATATATCTCTTTAGTTACAAAATGCACTTTAAATTCAACGCCGACCGAAATAGTAGAAATATTAGTAAGTAGTATAGTACGCTTAAAAATTGTTAAACTCCTCCGAAACGTAAGAATATATATATATTGTAAGCAGCAACAAAATCTAATGCATATAGGTAATACTGTAACGCGAAGGAGTACCTACCTACTCAGACTACGAGTTATGGCACGAGTTATGGCATCATATTTATAATAAAACATTCATAAAATAGCTTCAAAATAAAAAAACTAAATATTTATATATAAAAATTACGTGTCACGTTGCTTGTCCGTGAAGGACGCCTAAACTGCTGAACCAATTTTAAATTTGATTTGCACGTCGTGTGCAATATAATCCAAATTGAAAGATAGAATAGCTTACATCTCAATTTATAGTCGTAATTACCCGTGCGAAGCCGGGGAGGGCCACTAGTTATACGATAAATGTGACGTTCTACTAATAAGTACTATTTAACCAAAGTGACCTAACCTACCGAATATCAAATAAAATTATACAAAGAATTCTTTGTATTAAATGACTCAAGTCTCGGATGAAAGTATCTATTGGGAACAACAACCTCTTTGCTCTGTTGTATAGATAACTATTGAAAAAATCTCAGACTAATAAACACGATCAGACGAAGCACACGCACGATAGAAGTGAAATCAAAAATTACCATGCTTTGGTCTGAGATGAAAATTAACAATTGTTGAATGTTACAGGTCCACAAAGTGACCCAAGGGTACACGCCGAAAGCGAGCGACGAGTTAGAACTGGTGCTTGGCGACTACATCTACATCGAGGAGAAGGAAATCGAGAGCTCTCCAGATGGATGGGTACTTGGCACTTCATGGTTGACTGGTAAGTTTAAACAATTTTAAGGTCCTGTTCCCAAGTGATAAAACGAAGCCCAATTAATGAGACCCTGCCTTCGTGTCTGTCTGTCCGTCTATCACGGATCTCTGGCAAGGCATGAGTTACTAACATGAAATTTATATATTTTATGTAGAATGGTGAACTAGAAAAGAATATGTAATGTATCAGGCGGATTGTCCACTGCTGAACACAGCCTCCCCCATTAAGGGGAGGGGGTTGCCACAATCCCTACTCTTGGCAGGCGTCTTGGGGATCGCAGTTTAACATAGCAGTTCCTCAGAAGGCGCTGCTACTAACTTTAGTATTATATTTTTTGATCCTTACACACCCACAAGTAGCAATGGGAGTGTGACATTCTAGCCCGGTATAGTAAATTGCTGAAATATATAATAATTTACCAGGAACTAATTTCCGATACAAGAAAAGGTATTCGAATAAAAAAAATACATCTAGAACTCATTCGGTAAAGTACAAATATATTTTTGTATTTTTTGACTTATAAAATAGTTTAAATAAATGTAAAAAAGTTTTTGTTTAACAAAAATTATTAAATAAATTTTGTTGTAAAATTTCTGTATGTGCCATATCCAACAAATACTGAAAAAAATAAAATGTAGTTTTCAAGATGTGATCAAAACCAACAAACATATTTATGCCGTCGCGATGCTGGGCGCTGTTAGGGCGATGTCCGACTCCCACTTAGCCAGTGTTCTAACACACTATACACTATACACATCTAGACTTAAATATTGTATAAAGACGATGTGGTCTTTGAAAAATGTCAGTCTGAAGTAGGACAGAGAGACCTTGTTACGCATGCGAGCGAGTGAAACAATTACGCAATATTGAACAGGGCGATTTTAAAAAAAAAATCATATAAAAATAAGATTGAAAAAGAGAATCTTTCATGTCACATGGTTTCTACATAATAATTAGAAATAAAAATTGTATTGATACGATTAACTATTTCAACTTGACTAAGCGAAATTTTAGAGCTATATTCATGATATTTCTATCGAGATAAATATATGAAATCGTGTTTTAGATCAGGTATAGTATTTTTCATATCTTCTAGGATATTATATACATGTCTGTAAGGCGTACACTCTTTAATAATCTCTATATATATAAAAATCAATTGCGGTTCGTTTGTCTCGCTTAAACTCGAGAACGGCTAAGCCGACTTAGCTGATTTTGGTTTTGAAATGGTTGTCGTAGTCCAGGGAAGGTTTAAACGATTAGAAAATATGGAAAAATTGCAAAGTAGGTAGCAAAGACAAGAATTTAATTTTAACAAATCATTTTTTATAATAAAAGTATTGTCCTTAAATCATATTTCAATATTGTCACCATTGCCAGAGAGGGATAAGAGGTACAGTTACTGAGCTCTCGTTCGGCTTCAATTTTGCGACAACAGCTCATTCCTGTTGTACGTAGTACTTATTACTTTCATTGGATTTAGGGAAGGTTTAAAAGATTAGAAAATATGGAAAAATTGCAAAGTAGGTAGCAAAGACAAGAATTTAATTTTCCCATATAAACTGTTCTACCTATACTTTCCTGTC
The DNA here is from genome assembly GCA_963854805.1 of Plagodis dolabraria. NCBI lineage: Eukaryota > Metazoa > Arthropoda > Insecta > Lepidoptera > Geometridae > Plagodis > Plagodis dolabraria. Next base: position 11,501,242 of record OY978459.1, on the reverse strand, counting down.
AAACATTTGACGTTCGTCCGTTAGGATAGGTGATACGAAGTACACCGGGTCATCTAGTCAGTACTATATCAGTACTAATATTATAATTGCGAAAGTAACTCTGTCTGTCTGTTACTGTCTGTAAGTAGTTTTGGCGTGAAAGCCCACGCCAAAACTACTGTACCGATTTGAATGAAATTTGGTATGGAAATAGTTTGAGACCCTTGAAAAAACATAGGATAGTTTTTATCTAACTGCGCAAAAAGAGGTTAATGATTTTGCGCGATAACCGACATACGCGCGGGCGTAGCCGCGCCCGGAGAGCTAGTAACTAATATTTTAAGAAAATATTAAGTTAATATTTAAGAAAATAGTTCAAAAATATATCGCCTTATTTTCCTGTTAAGCCAACGTGACGTCATAAACGCTACGTAACCTAACTTTTTAGACAAATTTCAAACAATTCAATTAAAAAAAAGAGAATTCAACGCATTTTCTTTCTAAAAAAACACGTTCATAATTAGCTTTTTGAGACCCATTTCACCTTAAATGTGCTTTAAAAAGGCATTTATGCAATTCATATTCAATGATTATGGGATTTAGATGTTGGTGGATGTATGTATAAAAAAACGTCGTTTTTGATCTTGTGACCCTGGGTTCGATCCCGGCAGCTAGTACTAGATATAAATGTGTACTCTACGAAAACCAAACTGTTTATTACAATACAATAACTAGTTTATAAAATACTTGAGATTAATATGCGTCTCAGAACATCTTCGTATCTTCTTAGGCTTCTTATCAACTTAATTTATTAATTTTTATAACACTAATAGTTTTAAAGAAATTAAGGAATTATGTAAAATATAATATTTACTTTATTCATACCTATTTAAAATGCACGTAATTTGCTTGCAGACTAAATACATTGCATCTAAACAACAAAGATAAGATCTTATGTGACATGTATTTTAGTATATAAATAATTTTATATAATCTCATTCGGTAATATTCTTATTATGAAATGAAATACAGGCTTTTAATGGCATATTTTATTTACAAACTTCTTTAATAAAATTAAAAAGTTAAATTAAAGCATTGTTCTCCTAACAAAACAATGCTTTAAAACATTTTTTTAATTATTAAAGTACAATGTGTCCCGACCAAGGAGGTTTCAATTCAATTTAAGTACATATTATCTATGGTGAGCGCGCTGCGCGCGCAACACGCTGGTTTTTATATTGCATTTTATTTAATGTAGCTACCTATAACCATGAGATTAAATAAAGTAGTGTATGCAACTGCATATAATTAGGTATTAAAACACTCGTGTAATCTTATTTTGTAACTCGCCTGCGGCGCGTTTCAAAAAACTACACTCATGTTTTAATACCTTCTATTATATGACAGTTGCATAAACTACTATAATTTGATTAATGAATTATACTTGACACATTTCATTATTCATTTACGTTAAGAAGATACACTGTAGTAAACTGTAAGTAGATACCGGCAGTTACTTGGTCACTTAAACGGTACTACTCGACACATTGACCTTGACTTTCAAAAGCGAGGCTAAATCGAATTGATAAAATAGGAAATGAAAGATATATCTGAGCTTGCACATTTCATAGTAACAAAAGAACTCTTTGTGCGTGTTCGTCCGGGAAACTACTGTGTACATAATACCTACCTATTTCTACCGCCAAAGTCCAAAGAGTTATGTTTCGCATGTGCCGGTGAATTTACAAGCATATAAGACTTTACTAGTTTATGTCTCAGGGTGATGGGTGCAGTGCAGTTCGCTGCTTGTGACGACGTGCATCTATTATAGGTAGAGGTTACCACTGAACACCAGATGAGCCTCGTGCTTGTACCATCCCAATAGCATAAAAAAAATAGTGGTTCTCCTCGAACTAAGATTTTGCAATAGCATTTTCACTGTAATCTCCATACAGTAGTGTCAAAGCGGTATGTAGTGTAACATAGAAATATAACTAGCTCACACTTTGAATAACAAACTCATGAAGATAGGACTGTGCATTTTAGTCGTGGAGTGCCTGGTTAGAGTGCCACACAATACATTTCTTCCCGTGGGTTTCGTAAGAGACGACTAAGGGAAAAGTGTGCCAAATGAGTAGAATGCCACTTCTCACGTTGATGTGACTAGGGTGTTGTGTGTATTTAGACGCACAACAGGGCTGTATACCATTTTAGTCCCTTGCCAGGATTACATACAATATGTTATTTTCTTGTGTTCTTGTCTTATATGTTGTTAGAGTAAACATATTATTCGTATAATACGAATCGTGGGTGTTTACACACATCTGTTAATATATACACATTATGCTATTATGTAATAATGATTATATACACAAATTAGAATTTAAAACGTTAAATCAGTCGCAGTAGAATCCAACTACATAATAATTATAATGAAAATGTCGTATGTAACATAATATAGAAAGTTTTTTCAAGTTCAAAGGAGTCTCCACTCGAGAGAATTTGGTAAATAGTTTAGGTTTCGGTTTTATTCCTTGTCGTCTGCCTCAGCCCAAATCACCTTTATTCATAATTGTGATTTACATAAAACGCCCATGCTCTGTATTTATTACCAGCCCAGTCGCTAATAACAACAAATACAACAATAGGAAAGGGGTTTGCATGAGACGAGCGTCGATGACGTCGGTCGACTCGTATCGCTCACCTACGCGTTCACTGTACTTTACACCCACGCTTAAAATAGACCACTATCGCGTGTCGTCAACTGCACACGCAAAACCAATCGCGCCGCTTCTACCTGTCAGCTGTTTTGTGAAAACAGTTCTGATATGATAACACCCGAGACTCGTACACATCAAAATAAACTCGTATATTGGTTTCCAAACGATCACGGTGCCGACGCCAGTCTTTACCGCTTGTTAACAGTTAATTATAGTTCTAAATTCCTTAGTTTTTATTTGTTATGATTGAGCAGTGGTTTCATTATAAATTATTAATCACGTAGAGCATGAAGGCACTCTTTAGTACTGTGACAAATATGTGATTAAAATAGCTATGTTTAGACTCGGAGAGAATTAAGAATGTTTTCTTAGATATATAGTGTTGTTTATAATTATATTTACCGTATATTTTATCATTGTGTAGTGGGTTTGAGCGGGTGCGTGGCTGTGATTGCTATCAACTCTGATACAGGGTGACGTAACGATGACTAGTGTATTGAGAAGTTTGCGTTTGTTGAACTTGAAATTCGGAGGTTAGTTGATTTATAACACGCTTTGTGTTTAGGTCTCAAGGCAGTGTTTTGTGGTGAATTTGTTATTATTGCATATTTTCAACGTAAGTCTTTTATATCATATATGCTTAGATACTTACAAGTATGTTTTATGTTAAAAATATGTTTGATACGTATTGGACCAGTTGAATCGTAGTATTTTTTGTAATGTGCCGGTCGCCGGGTGGTAGCGGTTGTGGGTGTTTTATTTTTCGTTAGCAGCTTATGTATGACCAAGAACTTTTGTAAGATAACTTCTATAACAAGATATGCTAATATGTATTTGTGTATAAGTATCTACGTTATATTCTCTAATACATAAGTAAAGTACCTACCCACATTGATGTGTGTACTTTTATCTCTTTATGTTTTATTTTTATTTGTTTTGTAAGCAGGCAATTTAACATTACATTCAGTATGTTTTATTTCATATATTATAAAGGAGGTACCAGTTTAAGCTGTTTAGTTGCCTTTAATTAATGCATTGTTTGTTTATTAACAAAACAATATCATACCATCAATAAGATTTCATACGTAATGCAGATACGATAGGTACTTATTTCACGTTATAAACCTAAGTTTATTAAAAACTTTGTACTAATGTAGGTAGGTACACTGAAATATGATATTCATCTTCGTATCTAAAACGATATATTTCTTCTAACACAACATGTATTTCTCACTAAAAGTATACATGGTGATATGTACTTACAACATTTTGCAAACGCCGGCCTGGCTAGCTCAAGTAGAAAACTGTCGCCAAGCATATAACGTTGTGCTCCGGCAGCTATTCTTGAGAGCCAGTGCCTATTGTAGGTCATGCCTGTTTACCACCTTCGACCATTTACTATAAGGTGAGATTGTGGTCATAGGCCAGTCTATCAAGAGTAAAAAGTAAAAATAGGGATCTGTCGCCAATGTGACCACGCGATAAACTTTTTAACTGATTGGGTACAAAACGTTGCGAAAACAGGTGAAATCTATTGTAAATAGAAAACAATGCAAAATAACTAGGTTATATGGAGTGCCGTTGTTTACCTTAACATAACTTAGCTATGATTGCTGTAGCTGGCAGTATTTACCCAGTCTGAGTCATTTTACTTTGTTCTATGGTCATACATAACATAAATCAACGACGTCTAGCAGCCACACGCATTTAGTAATTGAGTTAGTCGCGCTGCGTCGTGCTACCAGTCTTCTTACAGTGGTTACCCAAAACGAATAATATTTAATTACCTCTCAGTTGACACAAAATAGGTGAGCTAAGGACGGAATGTCGGAATATTAATCTATTTTTTTGCACTGTTCTCAATGATTACACGACTTCTCAAAAAAAGGAGTATAATGTGTTCACGGTTTATGTATCTATGTATGTATGTTTGTGAGTTTCTTTAGTCCAGAATAACTTCTAAACGACTCAACCGATTTTAATGTATAATATATCATTAGATTACTCTTGAAAGCGCAGGTGATACAAGGTACATAAAAAAAGTAAACAAACAAGCGGTTTTTAGACGCTATATTATGACAAAAAAGTTTAAATTTCAATGGAACGATGAAACGCTTAACGAAAATAAAGAATTTGCAGTCGTGTTTTTTCTTTTTATTTAATTTATACTTACTTTTTTGATAAATTGTTTGTTTGAATTATACACACTGTCTTTGGGTGCCAGGCTCGTGTAACACCCACCCATTTCATCCTGTGGGAATCGTAAGAGGCGATTAAAGGAAAAATAAAAGAAAAAGGGCTGCGGCGCCTTTTGAAAAATGCCAAAGCGAAGATATTAGACTCAAGGAAATGTTAAATTGCACTGAGTTTGAAAACGAAAGCGCTATAAGCAATTCCCTTAATTAATAATCCCTCTATTTTAATGTGTTTTGGAATCAAGCAGCTTAGGGAATAATATGATCATTATTAATTAATTTCATTGTTAATATTATGCTTTCTGTATTGGCTCTTTATTGTTTTCACCTACAGAAGTTCTACGGTCATTGAAACAGTTTTTAATTTTGTTTTTGTTTTTGATCGTTGGCTAGACGATGTTCCTCACGTGTTTGTCGCTATCTCGAATGGACGTTATATTTGCATAGTGATAGTGCGGCAGAGTGATATTGATATGTATAACTCAGAGAGTTGAAATATAAAAATCTTAGTGTATACTACGTTTTATCACGATTTCGAAATAGGTAGTTACTGACGGAGTGCCCTGTTAAAAAGGGCGCGTAAGGAGTGTTCAGCTAGATAAGCCTGCTAAGCCATGTTTTTTTAATTATAAAAAGTCTAATAAAATGGTGACCTCTACAATAATCAGATCGAGCGTGGCACATGTTTGCTCACCAGTTTTCTTTGCCTAAATTACGGTCAGGGACCGTGACTCTGTGAACTTCTCTTCATTCTCTTTGTGAATTTGGCCTTGAAGATGGAACCTAAGATCATATTTTATTCTGCTGTCCTAAGTTGTTTTATTCTCTGTATGATTTTTTAAGTCCTGACATTCCTAGACCTGTTAGCTTCAAAAATATCTTCTCTCATATGTCTTTACACCATTTATATTTATTTTATGTCATTTTATAAAGTCTAATATTATTCGTTTATAGATGTAATTATTAATTTTTAAATACTTCTAAACCTAAGTATATATTTTTGCTTCATTAACTAACCTATAATTATTAATATCGGTCATTCTTCATTTAAACCGTACATTGGCCATACTCTGACACTGGTAGAAAAACGCCAAGCAGCCTTTAAAAGCCATCTAAAGAAGAAGAAGGAGTGTTCCTGTTCAGTCATGAAGGGGCGCCCCTCCACAGTAAATTATTGATGAGAGTGTAGCCCTCATAAGTACACTACGTATTAGTGTTGGTGTACATGCTAATGGTATATACAGTAAAACCATAAAATATAATCGCTTGAGTGGCCGGTAACAGATTGTACTACACTCAAAATATCTGGAGGGGCGCTCCTTCGTGATAGAAAGGTCTGTAGGTGGGTGGCAAAACATTTGAACTATATTTATAACCGACGTCAAAAAAAAGGATGAGGTTCTCTATTCGTTTTTTTAAGTTTGTTACCTTAGACCTTTTACTGGGTAAACTAATTTTAATGTTTCTTTTTTATTTGAAAGCTGATGCTTGCCGTGTGGTCGCCTTTTAATTTTATCCAAATCGGTCACGCCGTTTTTGAGTTACACTACAACTAAAAGGTTTTTTCTTATCTTGATAATATAGTCATTGCCAGAATGCCAATCGATCCCGTAAGTAGCAAGAGACACCAAAAAGGGATTAAAATTGCATAACCACCTCTGAACGAGCCAGATTATCAATCTTGCTTGTGCTCATTTTATGAATTAATTCATCCACATCACTGGATGTACTCTCGGACTTAGTTACCTAATCAATAAAAATAATAAAATTCTTGTGATATAATCTCACGGATTTCAATGTTTACTTTCCTTGAAGCACATTCAGCCGTGAACAGTGTGTTTGATCCGAATCATTACCAGAATAGTAAAGGTGCGAACTATAACTATTTATCAGCAATAGCTGGCAATTTTCAATTGTAAAAAGTTGCTTGTTCCTTTTTGTTTCCATTGTGCATGCAGCAAAACTATTCAAGGTGAACACGTTTAATTAAAACGAGAAAATTATCGACACGTTCTGTAGTCTGTTCTGCATTTTTAATTCCTATTCGTGAAGGGTTTATACAAACTTTATTAGTAAAGTTACAAGATTAAAACAAGAGCAAAAATATTGCCATGTGCAGGATTTGAACCCACGCCTTCCACCCCTATAGCCGGGGGATGCTCTGACCGCTAAGTCAAAACTCTAATTTGTCCTCTCGCTTCTAGCCATGATTATTGGTAAAAGTCCTTGATCATTATATCTTCGAAAAACCATTTTTCTCAAATACGCTTAGAAATGTGAGCATTATTTTGACAACCTTCTTCGAGATAAATCGAAATTGCTGTACTAGCCAAATACATGCGCGCAGCGGCCGGCAAAAAATGAATGAAAATCTATATCTGTCGTGTGTAGCGGCCAAATAAATCGCATAGTAAACTCATATCTGTCGTGTAATTTAAAAATGGAACGATCTTTTACTTCGAAGCATGGCAACCAAGGAGGTAACTTATCAAAGGTTTTATTTAAATTTCGATCTGGCTTGAAAATAGAACGCTGATAATTGAAAAAAAAAACAAATGAACACTTTAACGCGGGCAATTTTATTGTTGTTTGTTGATAGTCATTGATTTTGAAAAGTAATTGTTACGACAAAATGAGTTCAAGTGAAGACAATGAGTGTGATGAACTTAATTAAACGCCACCTGAAATTCAAGAGGCGGCATAATAGAAAACTTGTTACCGCCAAAATTGAAAGAAAAATATTTGAAAACCTATGAAAATTTTGTTCAATGGAAGAATGAAAGAAAATTGAAATCCTTATCCGAAAACGTTTACATTTAACAACTGTATCTTCAAATAAAAAAAACTGGCTATTAGGTACTACTTTGTTTTAATTTCCGCGCATTATTTGAGAAAAGCACTATACAAGCCTTGGCCACAACTAGGCATTGATTGGACTTACGTATGTGTGCCTCGGCTTTGCCTCGGCCCACATTTACACGTTCGTCCATCAATGCCTCCTTTGCTGGCCGCTGCAGTAATGTACTATATTACTCTCGTATATTTTTTTATTCAAACCATTTAACTGTTTGCTGTAGAAGGATAACCGTATTCTCGAGCAAAGTAGTATAAATAAATTAAATTATTTTTTCGATTAACAATACTCTAATTTGTCCTCTCGTTCCTAGCCGTGGTATGGGATTATTAATTATTAAGAAAATTCCTTGATCATTAATTCTACGAAAAAACATTTTATTATTCTCGTATAAATTTTTATCAAATCATTTCACTGTTTGCTGTCGAAGAATACTTATTGTCGTGCAAAGTAATATAATAAATTACAATTATTTAGTCGCTCGCTGAAACAGTCACGCGCTTGCCTGTAACTGTAATATTTCAGTATCATCGTTTTGCGTGACACTGAACTGCGCTCGTCATTCCTAGACGTTAGTTCTTGTGTCTCGTTGACCCAGTCACTTTACTTGGTACAGGAGCGTTTGCCTGCTTTTCAAACACAACACAAACTTTAGCATATTTTGTGATGTTGGTGTGATTTTTAGTCCAATGAAGATCGTTCAGGATATGTACCAGAATAATGTCCATTGTCAATAGATAATCTTATCTAAACAATGGATGTATATTTAGATACAGACTGAGATATTTATTTATGCGCAGGTGTCAGTGGGTTCCTGCCTGCAGTTTGCACGAGTCGAACGGCGGAATCGGATGCTTGGACGTTGCACAGAGCTATTTCCTTGAGCAATAACAATAGTAAGTGTTTTATAAATAATTGTTATTATTTACCTATGTGATGTATATGTAGGATATCTGTGCATGTGGAAAAAATCTTAATTATTCTTATTGTTCATAGTTATTCTTCTTGATTAATAGACCGTTAAATTTCTTAACTTAAAGGTCTATATGGCTTTTGTTTTTAATATTTAACTTACATAATGTACTTCATGTAAGTTGAATTTCAAAAATACTACTCCTTGCTAACGGTCTGTGCGGCAATTAGAAAGTTTACATGTTTATCCTTGCAGAGTTGTTTGTTCAATAGTCCTTAACGCCAAAAATGGACTAAAAATTGAACCAAAATATACTCAATCGAATTGAAAATACACAACAGGTCAATATAATTTTGACTAAAGTCGACGTTTTGATTTGGAGTTGCATTGACCTTGGTCGCGGCTTTTGTTTAGTATTTGAAGTTCCCACTGCAAAAAAGCGACATTGATTATATTGTAGTGAATGTCGACGGACCGATTGAACAGTCGCTGGTCGAATCCTTCTGTGAGCTTATGCTTAACCATTAGTATTTTGTGAATACTCGCCCGTGAAATATTTTATTAGGTTAGTTAGGTAAAATATTTTTTATTCCTATTCGTGAAGGGTTTATACAAACTTTATTAGTAAAGTTACAAGATTAAAAGAAGATAAAATATATTGTCATGTGCAGGATTCGAACCCGCGCCTTCCACCCCTATAGCCGGGTGATGCTCTGACCGCTAAGCCATATGACTCGTAACTCTAATTTGTCCTCTCGCTTCTAGCCATGGTATGTATATATTTATATGAATTATTATAATTATTATATGAATTGTTATTCACGGTGTGAATTCAAAAGAATGCCCTCGATGAATTAAATATAACTTTGACCCCTTGTAAATAATATATTGCTATTCTCTATCAACACTAAACAAACAACGCATATTTAAGTAAGTTTTGGGTTCGGTTTTCCCTTCTTTGAAACGTTCTTGTTTGTGGTATATCCGCTTTCATTCGTTAATGAGGACATGACGATTGTAAAGCGACCTGTCGTGTAACTAATGTGCCACAACACCCTACTTATATGGCGTCTTTTAATACTCTTGAGATGTATACGTCAATAATAAGGTTTTTAATGCCGTCACATTTGTAGTTTCCTGATAGTAAAAATATCAATTTTAACAGGAAGGATAACATATCATTTCTTATATTTTTGTGGTTATGTGTTAGAATGTATACTTTGTAATTTGGTTTTTACGCTAACCAACTCAATAACAATATATGTAAGGGACATCCTCGTCTTCCCTGTAACCTCACAAACAATTGTTTCTTTCGTGTGTTTTATGAATAAGGAAGAAGACGCTTATATAAAGAAACGAATAACTATACGAATCCCTCCATTGTCATAAACCTTATATTCTTTAAACTAAAGACAATGAATTGATTGAGTCTTCACATTGCGGAAATATATATACAACTAGCTTTCCGGGCGTGGCTCCGCCCGCGCGTATGTCGGTAATCGCGCAAAAACATTAACCTCTTTTTGCGCAGTCGGATAAAAACTATCCTATGTTTTTTCCCGGGTCTCAAACTATCTCCATACCAAATTTCATTCAAATCGGTCCAGTAGTTTTGACGTGAAAGCGTAACAGACAGACAGACAGAGTTACTTTCGCATTTATAATATTAGTACTGATTAAATTATTAACGATTAAATTTACTATAGTCCGGTTCAATAAAGAAACAAATCGAAAATGGCGCTGCAAATCTTTACATCTCACTTGCACACTATAAACTGTCGGGTTGTCTGAAAGAGATCGCTTTCAGCGACAAGACCGCCTATTGTCACGCCTACTCTTACTTATTATGTTTTAAGTCCTATGTTTGTAAATTTGTATCGTGTCAATAAAGTGTTATCTATTTAACTGTCTATGGTTGGAAGATTAAATAAATGTTATGTTGTTTATAACCATTTAAATCAAAGGTTATTGGTGCTATTGTAAGAAGACCACATGCGGTCACTACAAAGACTTTTAATGTATGGTTTTCCACTTCAGTAGACTTATTTTTATCCTTGAGTTTTGAATTTCCGAGATATTGACAACTAGCTGTCCGGCCGCGGCTCCGCCCGCGCTCATGTCGGTTATCGCGCAAAAATATTAACCTCTTTTTGCGCAGTTAGATAAAAAAATATCCTATGTCACTGGCTCTCAAACTATTTTCATACCAAATTTCATCCAAATCAATAGTTTTTGCGGGAAAGCGAGACAGACAGACAGATAAAAGACAGACATATGTAGTTACTTTCGCATTTATAATAGTATTGATAAAATAAATAAAAAAAATCCTATTCTATTTAGGTGCAGATTGTAAATCAGAGTCTGATTCTAACACAGACATAGAGATGGCTAGTAACTACCCTCACGAGGACGCCCAGGATCTTGGCCGGGAGAATTCTGATGAAACCTTCAAGGAATGGCACAAGTACTGGACAGCGGTACACACTGACAAAACTGATGGCATTTTAAGTGTCACTCAAGGTGAGGGGGTTTTAATATAAATAAGTAATATATTTTGAAGCGCTCATAGCGAAGTTTGCTTTACCATTCTGAACCGATCAGCAAAATTAAGCAACGTCCGCCGCGGTCATGAGTTGGATGGGTGACCGCTGGTGACATTACTACTGAGCGCTTCCGTGCTTCGAAGGGCACGCTAAGCCGTCGGTCCCGGTTGTTGTCTTAGGATGGCAGCCGTTATTGCATGGTAGTAGGGCATTTTGCGAATGCCCGCCTGGCTAATGACCACCCTCAAGTAGAAAATCTGTCGCCAAGCATCTTACGGTGTGTTCCTGCAGCTGTCATTTAGGTCCAGTAGCTCTTAGTTAAGCCTGTTGACACCTTCGACCACATCGTCATTTACCATCAGGTGAGATTGAGTTCAAAGGCTTCCCTATCAGCAATAAAAAAATAAGTTCATCACGCTCCCTCGCAAAGTACTTACTCAATTACCCTAATTTATTCTCTGATTATATCACAATTGGTTCAAAGTCACGGTCATCATATGACTGATATATATTGTAAAAATGTTTTCACTTCTCATGTTCATAAAGTTCTTGTTTACGCCCGGTGTAAGTGGATAAAAACTGCTCTTTCTGCTCTAGTGCATAAAAGCCTGCTTTTTAAGCACGAGTGGATATATATATTTTGTATTGTTTTTAAATTGTTCTAAGAGGAAAAGTTTGTAATACATTAAATGTGGGAAGTTTGCCTGGATTTTCTTAGTACCCATAGATAAGGGGGTATTTACAAGAACACAGACATACATTTTATAGAAAATTGTTCAAATATCAGGTTTGTTTTTATTGATATTAATTAAATTAACTTTGTTTGATTTCCTCGCAATAAAAGTAAGAATTCCAGTGTATAACTCGTACATAAAACCCATTTTAGCATTGATTTAAATACTAGCTCTCGCCTTTGGCTCGGGCTGATAAACATCTAGGTTATAATGTTTTTTGTTTTTATTGTTTTGTGCACTTATAAAACATTGTACAATACAATATTTAATTTTATATGTGCGTCTACGAGTATTTTTTTAATAATCTCCACTAATAAGTTTCAAATATAAACTTCAAAGGAATAATAAAAACAAACTAATAGTTATTTTACTATGGGTTTGTATGATCTGAATCCTACCGACCAATACTTATACTTTACCCTTCGTTTTCTGAAAATAATTTTGAAATTTTACATATAACTTTTTGCAGGACAATCAATGCATTGGAATTTACATCAAGGAAATGGAGATACAAATGTAAGTATACTGCTGCCATGAACTTCTATACTAGTACACTACTATTTCTACTGCACGGGGGTTTTAGCAGACTTTGAATAAATATGTAAAGAAGTGTAACTCTCGTCGAGTTCGCAATTAACACGCAAAATCTTTCGAATTCAATTTATTTGACGCTTAGAATTCAATTGAATGATCGCATCTGATTGGCCAGGTCACGGTAATGTTGTTGGGCCGCACGGTACAGTTTTTGAACCACACACATCGAGGTAAGGTTTACTGTTTTTGACCATTACTTTACATTTTTAATATTTTTATGTTTGCAATAACACATGCTCTGTGGATTACATTACATATTTTTTAAACATCCCAATTTCCCAATACGAAGGTTAAGAAAATTTTAGTTATGGACTCATTATCATGTTAGCTTAATTGGATTAGAGCATACCCCGGCTAAAAGGGTGGATGAACGCGGGTTCGAATCCCGCACATGACTTAAAATTATTTCTCTCGTAAATTTGTAATTACTTTACGTATATATTTATTCGTAGTTAGTTAGAATTCAAAATACTATTTAAACTATTAATCCTACTTATTTTTTACCAAGTCTCTCTTATATCAACTTCTTTGTGGCATTTGTGCCTCTACCAGGAAGGTAAATGATGTATTATTATAGGGCAAAACCACATCTATTGGCCCGGATTTTCCTCCTTGTTCGTACAGACGTTCACGAAAGCCAGATTCATTGCTTGCGTGAATGTCAGGAATGTCTCAAAGTACTCGCGTGTATTCTTGTCAACTGGTTTATTCTTGGTTAATTCAAGGTTAGCCTGAACAACATCTTCGACCACATCATCACTTACAATCAGGTGGTATAGTGGTCAAAGGCTAACCTATCGAGCATAAAAAAAATCTTATCAATTATACGCAAAGATGTCGGGTACGGGGGAGCGTGGCACGTGTCGCCACACAGGATGCAGTCACCCTGACTGTATATAATGTTAAGCGGACTAAGCTCTGCCTATAACAGATCCATTTCCTCTCAAGTGACGAATTGCACTGCGCCCGCCACCTTAAGACATACATTTGTTAAGTCTCATGTGCCTGTAATTTTACTGGCTCTCAAGGACTTCTCCAAGAACACACTGTTAGTTGCTTGTCGACAGATTTTTTGATTGAGGGTGGTAGCTAGCCAGACAATCATTTGCAAAATGCCTTTCTACCATGCGGTGAAGCTTAAGCCAGCGGTGGGATCGAATCATGGACTTGCGGCTCGGCAGTCCATAGCTATTATTGACACTGATCACAGTTAAATGGTTTTACCACGCGTACTAGATTTGACTTGAAATTATTGCGTTAAGCTTCAACGGTGCACTAAATCCGCGTTTGAGTTATATGACCTTTTCAAAATTTACGCGAAAAATATAGGAATAGCATAAATTACATAATAACTTTCATCACACGATTGGGTAGCAGAGATGTCTAAAAATCCAAACGTTTTACCAGACAGAAAAATCGAATTACTGTCCACCTGGTTATTGAACACAGGATCTTGAGATTTCTTTCGCCACCAGCAAGGCCAACATGTTAACGTGAAATAGTATCTTATTTTCGAAATAAAATTAAATGCATGTACAGGGCATGATGCGTAAAGAATATTTTATATTAACAATAGGCTAAAATATCCAGGGTTAATAATTCCGTAATGAGCCATAGTCCTTCTTTGACCTCCAAATCGTTTGAGCCAATCATCATTGAATGAAGGAATCCTTTTTATTTTAGAACAAGGCCGAAAAGAAATCGGATCGGCGCTGGATATTCGCGATGCGTCACGGCGAGCGCGTCGACTTGACATACGGCCACTGGGTGGAACACAGCTTCGACGAACACGGGAACTATGTGAGGAAGGACCTTAACCTGCCGCTGAAGTTGGGAGAGAGGTGAGTGTGATACTTCGGCTACTAGGTGGCCCATCTTCCACGAACACCGAAATGGCTGCCGCACCGAAACAGCTCACTCACCTCTCTCGCTACAGCGAGAGGAGTGAGTGAGCTGTTCCCAAAGCGTCCGGCCTAACGCGTTAACTTTGTAACCAACGGGCACTGGGTCAAAATCACAGCTTCGACGAATACTGGAACTATATCTAAGGAAGGCCGTTAAGTGCCGTGGTGGCCGTGGTGTGCGATTCTCCATTCAAATGTATTTCCCTGTTTTCTTCTTAGCTAATGCCTCAAGAGCAATAAATTTTTTTCAGGAACTAATGATTACTATGTAAATATGACTCTGAAAATCACAAAAAATTACCCGTTTTACCGCCATGATTTATGCTGAATTATATAATAGACAATATGACTAAACAGGTATACGTGGGACAAGTCAACGAAAGTGTTGTAAGTTGAAGGGGGAGACCTAGGCGAACGTACCGAAATCAGATTGAAGATGTTCTGAAAAGAGGCCAGGTCAGGAGTACCCTAAACCGACGCTTATGTATGAAAGGTTTGATGAGTGTAGATGAAGCGAAAGAGGAGAATGTAAGGATCCTAGCAAGAGGAAATCTGTGGTCTCTGCCTACACCTACGGGAAAGAGGCGTGATTTTATGTATGTATGTTGTTCCTATACCTCACAGATCTAGTTACTAGTTAACCTGCCGTTAAAGTTGGGTTAGAGGAGAGTGAGATATTCGTAATGAGTCACGTCCAACATCTTTACTTGACCTGCGGCCACTAGTTCAATACGCATCCAGCAGAAGAACAATAACATAATATCATCACAGCTGTTATTATACCCAAGCAAAACACCCCGGAAAAGCAAAAAAATACATTGCCTGATAACACAAATATAAATTTCTGTTATCAGGCTTGCCCTTCAATGCCTTCACTATCGGATGTAAATGTTTCATGTCAGGATGAGATTGCATATCTGCCAGTTTTTTATTCGTATCATCGATATGTGACTATTTTATCAGACATCTTATTTTTTTATCACGTGTTTTTCATCGTCCATTATACCGGGCCATTACTAAAACTGCACTCTATATTATTATATTTTTAAGTTACTCTCAATGAACTGAATAAAGTATTTGACAGTAAGGTTAGGCTATACCTGCCATGATAAAATGCGCGCCGCGATTAAATTTTGTTTACTCTTTATCTCATATAAAATACACATATCTTGTTATTGCTAACATAGTAGGGCAAAGAACTCATCCGTGCTTACTTCTATTTTGTACTACCCGCCCGTGCCACTTGTCAACAAACACTAACATGCGCGCCTCAGTTTAATCACTTTTTAACGCAGATAAGTGCGAGTATTTGGGTGAATTTTCTCTTCGTACTTTTCAAGGACGAAACGAATCTGATCTTTGTCGTATTTAATATGCCAAATTACAACATATTACTATATAATTAAGAGCAGTAAAGTATTTGTTACTTATATTTAAAAAAATCTTAAATACATAATTTTGTGTACTTTTAGCAGTAGGTATTTAAAATTATTAAAATTTTCATGAGATACGCGTGTCCAAATTTAAGATTATCTAAATGAATAACTTATTTAAAAATATAAAATATATTAAATAATAAGTTGTTTATTTTTGCCATTTGGGTTTCCGTACCCAAATGGCAAAACGGAGACTTATTCCAAAAAGTTCAACAATTTGTTTAACCAGTTGTATTAATTGCACAAAAATTCCACTAACTTCAACTTGAACCTTCACCAATCAGTCGAGCCTTATATCTAATCTTGTCTATTCTAGTAACACCACCCATCCATCTTAAAATTCGTATCTCTGGCACATGCACTCTACATCCTGCATATGCACTCTGCAAACATCTCGACAATTGTTCTCATTTTATCAAGAATGTCAATAACTACAAAAATTACCAAACCTTGCACTACTAAAGGCAGCCACTAAGTTGCAATATAAATAAGAATTCTTTTTATCTCTATTCAGATTGTACAGTTGACTTTATGAATCACTGCGTTGTATTTTACGGAACATAAACAACAGCTTATCTAAAGATTACATTCATAGTGTGAAGCTTTAGTAGCATATAATGCAGCTGATAATCTTTGTTTTTTTATGGGATTGTGATGGATCACGGGAAAATATCATCTTGTAATACGAGGGTGGATTGAAAAGTTCGCGGCCTCAGCAAGAAAACTATTTGTAATATAAACAAAAGTAATTTTATTTTTCCACGTAATCTCCACTTAACTCAATGCAATTCTTCCATCTGGTTTCCAATGCCTGTATGCCAGTCATAAAAAAAGTTTCTTCAAGGCCTTCAAAAAAGTCACCCACTGCAGCTTCGACCTCCTCATTTGATGAAAATTTTTGACCTCCAAGGTGTTTTTTTAGGTTTAGGAATAAATGAAAGTCTGAAGGTGCCAAATCAAAGGAATAGGCGGGATGCGGCAGTAATTCAAAGCCACAATCGCGAATTTGACCCATAGATTCAACAGACGTGTGAACGCGTGCATTATCCTGATGAAACAACACTTTCTTGCTGAGTAATCCTGGCCTTTTCGCTTTAATTGTTTCAAGCAAACGACGTAAAAGGATGCATTAATAAGACGAGTTTATAGTTTCACCTTTTGCAAGGTATAGTCCACCATGATGACACCCTTAGCATCCCAAAAAACTGACGCCATCACCTTGCCAGCTGACAAAATTGCTTTGGCTTTTTTTGGAGTCGGTTCATCAGGTTTTTTCCACTGCTTGGATTGCTGTTTTGACTCTGGGGTGTAGTGGTGTACCCAGGATTCATCCATTGTCACAAATCTGGCCAAAAAGTCTTGTGGATCAGCCTCAAACATTTCCAAACAGTCGCGAGAAATCGTGAGCCGTATTCGTTTTTGTTCAACTGAAAGCAATCTGGGTAACCACCGCGCAGAAACCTTAGAAAATCCAAGTTCATTGACTATGATGTTTTGTGTTCGTTCATACGAGATGCCAATAGTGTCTGTAATCTCCCTGATGGTCAATCTCCGATCTGCCAATATCAGATCACAGATTTTCCCGATGTTTTCTTCAGTCGTAGACGTCGTAGGCCGGCCGGAGCGAGGGTCATCTTCAATACTCTCTCGTCCGCGTTTAAATTCAGCAACCCTACTTTTTCACAGTCGTATACGACGGAGCCGATTCCCCCAATGTTGTTGACATGTCTTCGTGAATCTCTTGGGGTTAGTTTTTTTTAAACAGGTATTTGATGACCGCACGTTGCTCAATTTTCTCCATTCTTTAAAAATGCTGCACTTAGGCTCACAAAATTCAGTCTAATTTAAAAACTGATAATGCTATTGCGATAAAATTTTACAATGTGACAACCAGAGAGTAAGCAAATCGAATGAGGTCAGTTACATTAAAATAGTTTAAGTATTTATGTGTTAGGCCGCGAACTTTTCAATCCACCCTCGTAGATATGTGTAGTTACATAGTTCCTGTCAATATTGAAATCAATGAAAAGTATATACTTAACTTCAACGATTAAGTGTGCATCTAGGCGTAGTGTTAATACTTCTTTAAAATATTTAAAAACCCAACACTAATATTTTGTTAATAAAAAACTCTATCAGTTAAATAAAATAACATATTTCCGAAATCTGTCAGGTATAACGTGATGATAATTCAGATTAATGTCGGTTGTTTAAAAGTTGGTTGAGTATTGATTCATTTATTTAACTTTAAAACAAATGAATCAATACTTTCGGTTAAGATTTCATCAGTCTAGTATTTTATATCTAATGATTAAAAACTATGTGTGTGTCTATATCCATACTATACTGTTCGGATGAAATTTGGTATGGAAATAGTTTGAGACCTGGGGAAGGACATAGGATAGTTTTTATCCATTGCGCAAAATGAGGTAAATGTTTTTGCGCGATAACCGACATACGCGTGGGCGGAGTCGCGGCCGGATGGCTAGTATTAATTTACATATTTTAAAAAATAATCGTGCGTTACATTTTCAGAGCCGGTGGAAAAGAGTCGTACATGAAAGACAGTCCGTTGACACGCGTAGGGCGGTTCCAAGCCCAGCTGGTGGGAGAAGGGCTCCGTCTCGCGGGCATTACTGTGAAGCATGTGTACGCGTCGGCGGCGCTGCGGTGCGTCGAGACTGCGCATTCCTTCCTTGAAGGTAACCTACATCCATTATAAAAGTAAATAGAATAATGTTTATTTAAAAATAAATACTTAACTTACTTTTAACTCAAAAAATAATGAAATAACTAATTGAAGTTAGTATAATGCTAATTCAAAACATTCTAAGCTCCCATTACCATGGTGTTAGAAGTCGTTCCATTTTTTAATTTTACAAAAATCCCCTTTTACTATTGGAGATATATATAGTGGTTACATAATCGATTTTCAAACACCGGCAAATCGCACAATAACCAATATCACAACCATAACCATAGTCAAGACTTGCTAATACCATGTCATCGAGGTGAAGGCATAGTTCATAGTTATTTTTTGGTAAATAATTTACATGTCATATATGAGTACAATTACAAAATAAATTTTAACAGAAATAGGGACAGGTGTACAATAGTATAACGTCAAATTTCACACATTAATAGTAGTTTATGCAACTGTCATATAATAGGGGGTATTAAAACAAGAGCGTAGTTTTTTGAAACGAGCCGCAGGCGAGTTTCAATATAATATTTCACGAGTGTTTTAATACCTATAAATATATACCTATACCTATAATTATGTGCAGTTGCATACACTACTTTATTTAATCTCATGGCTATACGCTATTCTTGATTTTTCTGGCAAGAGTTATACGAAACTGACGTATATAATTAGATATTGGTCAGTTTCATAGCTGTTTCTAGAATATCAGGTGGAGTTAAATTTCTTCAGTATCGTGGGTGTTGCTAGACATTTTTGCTACTAAAGTTTTATCCAACAAAATATTACTCATATTTGTATGTACGAAAAAGCGCCAAAATGGAAAAAGTCTGTTATTAGTCTATTGGCTCGGAACAGCGCGCTCACCATACATAATGTGTATTTTAATTGAATTGAAATCTCCTTGGTCGGGACACATTGTAATTTAATAATTTAAAAATTGTTTTAAGCATTGTTTTGTTAGGAGAATAATGCTTTATTTTAATTTCTTAATTTTCTTAAAGAAGTAAGTATGTAAATAAAATATGATAATAAAAGTCTGTATTTCATTTCATAATTAGAATATTACCGAATGAGATTACATATATATATAATCAATTATACAATATGAATTGTCACTTACGTATGACACAATATATCACATTTCAGTTCACTTGAAAGCAGTAAAATGCATGTACGAATTAACATTTATAGTCAATACAATTCGTAAACCTTAATGAAGCCTCAAGGTATTTTTAAATATTTGGACCCCTATATCTGGAAAAGCGGCAAGAAGCGGCAAGTCTTATATAGGCTCTAAGGTTAACCTTGGGTATGACAGTGCACTATAAGAATGAACGCCATTCACCTACAATCACTCCTGAGAAAAATGACAAATTGTGTTTCACTCCATACAAAAAAAAGGTTAGATATTTGTTTTCTCCTAAGTGGGAGCTCGGATAGAGTTTATACTTATATAATATTAGATAAAATACATACCAGGACCATATTCAATAACAAAATACTTACAAAAACGAAGTTGACTATTCAAATATCCTATGAGTATGGAAGCCCCAAAACGGGACCACTGTGCGCCGGCGGATCAAGATAATGATGAATTGAACCTCAAGTCGTTTTTGAACTGGCCAGACTAAGTTCTTTCATATCTCTTAGATATTTAAACTTTTAAGCAATTTTATTACATCTCCACAGTGACCATTATTACACTTTATTATTTTACATATCTCTTGCTCTGTAAGTACACCCTTACACCCCTGAATGCCGGGGTGTATGACTATTGACTATCATTACAGCATAGGTTTTGGAATTTGAAAAAAGAACTGTCATACTCATACTGCACGAAGAATATTTTTAAAAAGTTAATATTTTTTTTCTCGGTATCGATTAATTACTCGAATCGGAATCTAGACAATTTATTTTATAAAGATTTTATTTTAAATATGGAACTATTTGTTTCCACATCGTATGTTAGATGGAATCGATTTAAAAATCAAACTGGCCAGCAAGATTTGACGCGCTTGCGTGCGTGAAAAAAAAAAAGACAGTCTACTAGTAGGCGCGAAAGCATCGCGAAAATAATTAATTTTCTTGTTTGAGTTCTTTTTCAAAAGTTTTAAACATGTCTAGTGACGAAGACATAGATCTAACGCCCGATTTTATTAAAGAAAGGGCAAAAACAGTTGTCGAAAATATATTACCGCCGAACTCGAAACAAAGATATGTAAAGGCATACGACGAATTTATGAAATGGCGGTCAGAAAAAAAAGTGAAATCTCTTTCTGAAAGTGTTTTTATATCATATTTTGATGAATTATCTAAGAGGCTACAACCTTCCAGTTTATGGTGCTTTTATTCCATGCTAAAATCTACAATGATGACAAAACATGACGTGAATTTGAAAGATTTTTCTAAACTTACTGCTTTCTTGAAAAGGCAGTCTGACGGCTTTAAAAGCAAGAAATCGAAGGTATTTACTGCAGAAGAAGTGCAGAAATTCTTAAATGAAGCTCCGGATGAAATTTATTTAGCAATAAAGGTACCTACGTATTTACTTGCCCTTTTTAATAAGTTACCAAAATATTTCACAAAAGTACTATGCGAATTTGGTGCCTTTAATACAACTTATGTCTTTTTTACAGGTTGTTCTAATTTTTGGGATATCGGGAGCCTGCAGAACCGTGGAATTGACAAACTTGACAATAGAAAATGTAGAAAAACATAGCAAATTACTACTCATAAAACTGCCTAACACGAAAACTAAAATTG
This sequence comes from Plagodis dolabraria, assembly GCA_963854805.1. Taxonomy (NCBI): domain Eukaryota; kingdom Metazoa; phylum Arthropoda; class Insecta; order Lepidoptera; family Geometridae; genus Plagodis; species Plagodis dolabraria. The sequence goes on along the minus strand of OY978459.1, from coordinate 11,479,903 downwards.
ACCGGTCATTTGTTGTGCATGAAGAATTTGCAAATTATGTTGAAAAATATCAAGCTCTTCGGCCTGAAAACGTGGATACAAATCGTTTTTTTCTTAATTACAGTAAAGGAAAATGCCACAGACAAGTAATAGGAAAAAACAAATTTACAGGCATGCCAAAACAAATAGCCACTTATTTAAAACTGAGTAACGTAGAGTTATACACCGGGCATTGCTTTCGCAGAACATCAGCGACTCTATTGGCTGATTCGGGAGCCAACCTCACTCTGTTAAAAAGGCACGGCGGCTGGAAGTCCAGCAAAGTGGCCGAAGGTTATATCGAAGATTCGATGGCAAACAAAAGCAAAATTACTTCTAAAATAACAGAAAATATAAACTTGAAATCACCTCGTCAAAGCACATCATGTGAGCCATTTTTTAATGAAGAAAATAGTACCAGTCAACTGCCGCCATTTACGATGCAAGAACCTCAAGTCACTCAAACTCAAGTCTTATCATCACAAACTCATATTCAAACTATAAATATTCCTAAAAAGAACGTGACCATATCTCTTACAAATTGTAATAATTTTACTATTAATTTTAATTAAATACACATTTTTTTCTTCTTAATAAATGTTCATTGAAACCTGCTGTCTTGTTGTTTACTTACCTCACAATCGATATGTAAAGCAGAGTATTTATCTCGGGCGTAAGCATCAATTGCATACTCGGGTTTAATTAGCGCCTTCGCTTCGCTCAGGCGCCAAAAACCTCGTATGCAATTGATGTCATACAGGCCTTGGTTAATAATCTACTATTATTGTTTAGGTCTACAAGCCGACCCGTCTGTAAAAGTGAGGGTAGATCCTGGACTCTTCGAGTACAAGTTCTGGCACATGGCGAAGGGCATGGCGCCTTTCATGACCCCTTTGGAGCTCCACAAAGCTGGTTACAATGTTGATCTCAAGTAAGTCAATATACTCGATCGATACCTAACACATTGTTATCGCCTCAATTGGCAAAAAATTCTATCAGCACAAAATTACATAGATGTTTAATTATTATATTTTTTCATAGCTGTTGAAAGAATCTTCTACATGCACAATTACACGTGGTTTCCTGCATGAGTCAGAAGAGACAGGGTTTCCACTTGCCTGACTTTTGTCTCTTTTTAAATTCACTCAAACATGCCAATCGGTTAAGGGACAACTCAATACTTTTGGTACGAACCGATTCTTATCTATACTTATTATATAACTGTAACAGGTCCAATTCTGTACATTGAAGATATTTTGAAAATAATTTTTGACAGCACTCTGTAGCTGATACTGATGCCAAAACTGTATTTTTTTTTAAATTTTGTCTGTCTGTCTGTATCCCGGCCGCGCATCACTTCAAAACTACTGAATGGATTTAAATTAAACTTAGCACGATTTGAGTTCATACTACGAAGATGGAGATAGGATACTTTTTATCCCGAAATTCAGCAGGCCAGGATCCAATACAAAATGTTCTGCTGGCCTCACACATGCCCGATTTTACCCGGTAACCAACAGCAGTAAGCAAGCTACTGGCCAGTAGGGGCGTGGCTATTGCCCAAGCCGGTAAGGAAGAGGCGCACGCTACGTACTAACGCTATCCATCGCCGCATACAGTTCGGTCACAACCTAATCCTGTTGCCCCGTGTCAGCGTATTCTCAACTCTGTACTATTGCGTATAGTGATCATTTTTGCTTAGTGTGTCTCGATTAATATTAAAATGTTGGACATGCTAATATTATTTTATAAATGTAATTAAATTGTGCAAAATATATTTATAAATGTAGTAATTATAAAATCATTCGTTCTTCCTTAATATCTAAGTAACAGTGCTTTACAACTAAAACCTTAACTAAAACTCGTCCATATCGCACGACCTCTCACGGCGGCAGCTGGCGCACTACTAGAATTCAAATTAAGAATTGAACAAAACGGTAGGCCATAGGTGTAAGGCGGCAACTAGGTTTTCATTCTTACCTAGTAAGAATACAATCTGACCGGTAAATATAAGTTAACGCTAAGCGTCGGACCCACGAAAACAGTCTAGAGTGCTTAGTTCTCCGTTCCACGTTCTGTAATCTTAGGCTCGTATTAATAACCGCATCTCAAAGTTGAGATCGATCTTAAAATTATAATTATTATTACCAACGGGATATTTACCGTGTTTTTGATTAATTCTGAGCTCCCGATATTTATCATTTTTTTAGATTTTACAAAAACACGGTAAATATCCCGTTGGTAATAATAATTATAATTTTAATGACCGATCTTAACATACAGTTTTTGACAGATGATCCATATATTAAACGTCAAAATTACATCTTAAGCCATGCAAAAGATTTTCAGTTTGATTACCAAGTATAATTCTTTCAGTCTTTACTTATCGGATCTAGATATTCTAGACTGTATAATCTTAAAGGAAAGAGTTGTGTAATTTTGAATTACTTTTTTTCAGTTACAAACCATATGTTGAATTAGACGTGAAATCATCGGAAACTTTAGAGGAATTCTATAAAAGAAACGAGATAGTAATCCAGTCTGCAGTCAGTGATACTGAAGCTGAAGGTCTGTATAATTTGATTTATTTAAATTAACTAACACTAAACAACTCTGAGTATTCAAACGGTGAAAGAATTTTTAAAATCGGTCCAGTACTTTTTGAGCCAATTCGTTACAAACATATATATATACAAATCTTTCCTCTTTATAATATCAATATAGATAACTACAGTAAGAAAAATCGCCCAAGCGTGGGTCGGACTCCCGATAAGGAACTGTATGTAAAAGAATTAAGATTTCATTGGTAAATTTTTTGTTGGTACCGTCGGTGTGAGATAAACTCGCACTGCCTGTTTTTCTTATAACTGCATACTTTTTATGCGCTAGTTCTAATAATAACGTAAAATAAAAAAATCCGGCAGACACGCACGGAAATGGACAGGAAGTGAAAAGAAGTGAAAGAAGCTGTGGAGTCGATCCTTAGGAGATAGTCCTGAGACGGGCCCGTCTGATCCCTTCTAAAAATGCACTAGAAATTATTAAATGACATGAAATCATTTTCTATAATTTATTTAGGTTAATTATCATAGACGTCCTTTCAGAACATTTACCAGGTCACGACTGTTTGCTATGCAACACTTGTTTGTTCTGTGCATGACAAGGACGAGGAGCTGAATGCTTGTCAGGAAGGAAAGGGATAGAATGTTTATACTGTCTTCCTTCATATTTCTAACAAATACGAATTCGGCGTTAACATACTTACTTTTTAAAGTAAGTTATACTTACTTTTACTTTTTCAGGCGGCAACATAATATTCGTCGGGCACGCATCCACCCTCGATACGTTAGTGATAGCGATGCGAAACACTATTTTACCTGAAGAAGAGCACGTACAGTATCAGATCAACAAGAATCTGTTAAGAGTACCGTACTGCGCGTTCGGCGCTATGAGAGACAAACCTCTGGAAGTAGTCGCCCCCCCCTGCCCGCCTTCCATCAACTCCAGCTCGGGAAGGTATGATTGGAGAATGCTTCAAAATTTGTGAATTAGTTAATTGCAGATGCTACTTAGGGCCACTTGCGCCAACAAGGAAACGCGAGTTAAGGTTGAATTGGTCACGTTTCCATACAAACGTCGAAGGGTGATTACTCCCATATTTGAGGTTTTAGGTCCAGAACTATTTTTTTTTTTATGCTTTATTCTTTTTTTTATTTTCTTTTTTATACCTGATAGGTTAGCTTTTGACCACTATCTCACCTGATGGTAAGTGATGATGTGGTCGAGGATGTTGTTCAGACTAACCTAGAGTTACTGGCTCTCAAGGACAGCTGCCGGAACACACTGTTAGGTGCTTGGCGACAGATTTTCAACTTGAGGGTGGTAGCTAGCCAGGCGGGCATTTGCAAAGTGCCCTACCACCATGCTGTAACGATTGCTATACTAAGACAACAACCGGGACCGACGGCTTAACGTGCCCTCCGAAGCACGGAAGCGCTCAGTAGTAATGCCCAACCAGCGGTCACCCATCCAAGTCATGACCGCGGCGGACGTTGCTTAACTTTGCTGATCGATTCAGAATGGCTAAGCAAACTTGGCTACGAGCGCTTCAAAAAACTACTAAGTATTATATTGATTGATCTATACTGTATCTAGGCTTATATTGTACACATTTGTAAAAAGATAATTTACTAAGAGTTATGACCCTCGAAACATTTTAATATAATTCTTTTGTGGCTCATAACTTTGAACTGAATCTCAAATAAGGGTGTAATCACTATTCGACGTTTGTATGGAAACATGACCGGTCAGTTAAGTGTACATTTTCATACAAAATTAACCCGACTTTAACTCTTTAATTTACGTTGGCGCAACAAGCACTTAGAATTTATTAGTAATGTGCTGCGTAACTGCGACCTGAAAATTAGAAGTTATATTTAAATCATTCTTACAGCTTTACATAATAAAAAAAGTTCATTTATTGTTTGAGGTGGGAAAATCAAAATTAATTAACCGTGCTTCATCTTTATTAGATAATCATTCGACGCGGTCGTGGTATTAGCGAATTTAAAATTATAATGCTTTTGTTATCTTTATAAGATATTGATCATCAACCGACGTGCATGGTTTCGTAAATTATTCCAAGAACTTGTGAAATATTTATAATTTTTGAATAACAATATATCACCATTTGGAGCAGTGATGATAGCTAATCTTGTCACGGGCTTGAGCTTTACTGCATGGTGGAAGGGCGTTTAGCGAATGCCCGTCTGGCTGCCTAATCACCCTCACGTTGAAAATCTGTCGCCAAGCACCTAACGGTGTGTTCTTGAGGGCCAGTAATTCTAGGTTAAGCTTGTTACCACCTTCGTTCACATCATGACTTACCATCAGGTGATATTGTGGCTGACGTATCAACAATAAAAAAAAAATCTATCGCCTATTACATGTTCAAGTACAGTAAAGCTTTCAATAAAAACCAAAAATGTGTTAAATTTTGAATTTCCCGCCATAAAATTTATTGTGATTGTACATGTTCTGTGGCGGGAACCAAATTCTAATAGAAAGCATTTAGTACTTAATTCAAATAAGTAGTGACTTAATTTTTGAGTTATAATAGTATATGTATAATATAAAGTCTTTCCATATAACGATATGATTTGTCGCATTGTATTAAATCTGGGTTTGCCATTATTCGTAATTTATGTACAAAATGACACTCTGCCTTACTCAAAGACGTTAAAACTACTTAATAGCATTAAATCTTTCTGTGATTCTTTGTCAGTATTAAATGCACAATAAGTTTTAATTGGCATCTCTGAGTACGGCAATTGTTCAATTATGTTATGCGCCTCAAACTGATCGAAAAAATTTAAAATACAAATAATCGTATAATTCCTAAATTAAATCTACTCTGTGCAATTGCGGGTAGTTTTAAGCAGATTTAGTCTTAAATTGGCACTACCTTTTTTGACTTAAAATTGAATATAAAGATGTTATTTAATATTCATTCTTAATTCTGACTTAACGTAAACAGAAGAACTTTTGTACTTAGCTTTCGTTAGTTTGTGGTGGATAGGAGAATTATTACGGCCAATATATATTTGTTATTTTCATTATTTATATTTATAAATCACAGAGTTAGGTACCGCTGATCATCTTTAATATTAATATATAATATATTTTGAATTAAATGTTTCACCGACAGGGATTCTTAATGTAGGTACTAACAGACTTCTTACAGTTACGGATAATATTGTTATTTTTACTATGAATTCTAGTCAGCCAATCTTAAATATTTAGTCAAGTTTAGATAATTATTGTTTGTTTACAATGAAAATAAACTTAACAATTTCTGCTATATTAACGCCTGATGCTTAAAATGTGACAATACTGTATATATATGTATGTATAAATAAACAAACACATTGTTAGTAGTATTTATTTGGGCTATAAACGACCAATAAAGTTTTGGTTTTATAAATACGCGCCGGCTGATCCCTGTGATGCACGTATCCCAAAATAGTTTTATTTTATTTTCATAATATACGTCTATTTTTGTAATGGTCAATACAGTACTATAAGAATAGCCGTAAAATAAATATTTATAAAAGTTAAAATGTTGTTATCGTTTCATTTATTAAATAAACCCATAGTGTAAGAAACGTGATGTTGTCTTCTTGTGGACCTTGTGTAATAATTACGAGCATAAAATATATACAAGATTGTTCTGGGAGCGGTCCATGAAAGCCGGTAATTCTAGGTTAGCTTAAACAACAAAGCAAATAACGCTTGGGTCCGCCCCTTTCTGTCTGTAAAAACGAGGGACGACCCGTCCAACCTGGACTTTCCCACTGGTGAGGTAGATCACGTTTACCCCTCCACCCACCGCACTGAGTGGAAACCAAATAAACTGGTTCAACATATTATTATGCTCTTCGAGCCGGTCCATGTTATCGGACACTATCAGTTTTGAGTCGATCCGATAAGGTGCCGGGCCCGCTCAGGACACGGCTGAAACGTAGCTTCGAAGATTATTTGGCATCAAAATTTTGAGTTGGTTTTATAATTCACTAAGTATGCTTGAAAAATGTGGGCATATTCAGATTTAAATTGAGGAAGCTGGCTACAAACACGCGAGGGGTTGCATATTTTTAAAACCTCGTGATAACGCTTCATAGAATTGAGTTCAGGTATCAAAATATACCCGAAATCAAACGAAGCGTTTATTTTCTTGTTTATCCTCATAAAAATAGCTCCATGTTTTACTACATTGTACATTTATTACCAGGAACGACGTCAGTTCTGGGAGAACTAGTTTTGTCTTCAAATCGGGATTATGACAAATAAAAATAATTAGCTATAGAATATAAAAATGGACTGAAGATACCTGCGTTGCCTGCGCCCAATAAATTTCTAAGTGTCTATATGCGAAATTCAGAATTTAAAAGAATACCCAACATCAGCGCGGTCATTAAATTTAAGTTAGGGATTAGATTTTTTTTTTATATTTGAATATATACCTACTAAGTGCAAACTCTGATGTCCCAATCATAGTGTCAATATATGTAATAATGTATTCTATGACGTTGACGGCAGCCATGGACGGCGTACGATGATAGACCGGATGGAGGAGATGCTGTTTCTGATACGGTGCAATCGACGAAGAAAAGGTTAATGTACTCATAAAAGCAATAATGAATTAACCGGTTAAATTAAGGCCTATTTATCAAAAATAATGAACCACTTCAGATTTTTCTGTAAGAAGAATGCCAACGGTTTCGGTAATCATAATCAAATTTCAGTAATCATTATCAACATAATATAAAAATATTCCCGTTGACTTGAGATTATCTTTTTTATGTTAATTGTTTAAATAAAAAACAAATTTAAACTTAACATATTATTTTAATTCTCTTACATTAGAAGTAATAGAAAAAGACAAAAATCTGATATGACTAGATCAACCCAATTTACCGACAGCATAATTATTGTAACATATGAAATGCATTTATCACTTATGTCTATGTCTGTTGAGGAAAGGGATATTTAGCAATGAGACAAACCACTTGACACTGCAAACAAAGAGCTCAAATACACACAATCCAAAATATTGTAAATTAGAAAGTGAGTTTGTCTATCTTATTTATTTATTCTTCACGCCTCTTCACTGAACACTTTTTTAATGAATTTGGCACAGAGACGTACATAGACACTTTTTATGCCGTTTCATTGCTTGTTCCCGAGTCGCTGACGAAGTCGCGGCCGGATCAGGTTATCTTAAATAATTTATGATATTTTGGTATAGTTCATTCTTTCGGAGAGCACCTCTTCAACAATTTTTTGAATCATTTGTCTGTCTTCAGCTTTGATATCCTCTGGTTTAGTTTTGTCATCATATATTTTTCTATCTATAAGTCTCATAATCACTTCTTCGACAATCGAATCAACATTTTCGTTCGAGCTATTTAATGTTTCATTAATTTGTACTATGCTATCTAAAGGCTCTTGTTGGGATTGCGTTTCAGTTTCATCCATATCATTTTGTTCTGAAATCAACTCTGGTTCTGGTATATCTCCTCTTTCATTAATATTATAGGTTGTTTCATTTTGTTCATCTGATATGTTCTTATCTGAGAGCTCAACAGCGATATGTTTATGTCTTTTCATTATTTCTTTTAGTTTTTCCTTGGCTGATGCCACAACTTCTTTGCGCGTCTCAGACTTTATTTTCTCTATAGCTTTCTTTTTTCGCTCTTGTCTCAAAGTTTTAAGATCATCTATGGCCTTCTTAGCTTTTGTCAATTTGGAAGGGCTTGCTTCAACTTGTTCACTAATTTCCGGTTCGATAATTTTATTTTTCGTCTTTTTAGCTTTTGCTTGCTTTGGCGGTGACTCCAATTGTGAATCTTCATTTATTATTTCAGCTAGCACTTCTGGTTGTTTTACGACCATATCTTCCTTCGTTGGGATATCTGGTTCCACAATTTCTTCATAAATATCATTTTTATCAAATTTTACACCACTTTCAGGGCCTGGCTCTATTTCTTCAAACTCATCATATTCTGGATTTTGATAAGTTTCTTCAACTTCTTCTAAATCAGATTCATCGGAAAAAGATTTTTCCCCTTGTTCTTCAATTGGTTCAATTTCTTCAATCGTCATAACGTGCTCAATGTTACGCCCATACGGATACTCTCGAAAATCTTTCCTCTCCAGTATAAAAATAGCAGGTCTTGTTTTAATTTTAATCGGTGGCATCAATTTATAACTCAATGCTATGTGAGAAAAAGATTCTATACTATCCAGGACTTCGTGTGTTTGAGCAAAAGCTTTAAGACTTTGTGAGTATTTGCTCTTTGCTTCGGTGATAAGATGAGTGTATACCTGTAATTGTTCTGGTTCTAAAGATTCATTTTTACTATATTTCCAGTGCCTGTTGAGCTGAGTAAACCTTGTAACACCTGTCTGAGCCGCTAGATTGCCAATGTGAACGTGGACATAAGGTTCATTTGCCAAGAGCCTGTGAAACCTAAAACAAGAAGAGGTATTGTATAAAATGCTGCTTCAAAAAATAGTGATGATGTATGATCAAAGATCGTAGGTAGGATGGTGCTGATGCAGTCTATATAAAAATCTTGCTCTGACCTTCTATAAAAATACAAATTTATATACACTATACACAACAAATATTGTATACTAAAACATGAATGTTGCACATAGTCCGCACTGAAGCGCTGTTGGGTTATCAATTATGCAGTTTGAGGATTAGAAAGAAGTAAAAGAAGAAGTAAGTCCGTTTGTTGAGTAAAGCAGTGTAAAAATAATAGCTACATAATCTTGATTATTTTATTCAGTGTTCCACCTGATGTTTAGCTTATAAACTGCTCAAGCATGTTTTTTTTTGTAAAAACTAACCTGGTACGGTACCCTCGCATAGGAAATCAGTCGCCAAGCACCCAACGGTGCAGTCTACTAGTTTTTCTTGGAAGCCAGTTCAAGTTCTAGGTTTAAATTGATAAAATCTTCGTCCTATAGCCGAGTCAGTGCTAAAAAGCTTGCGTTGGTCACCCGAAATATTAGTTGTCATATCTCATGTGATCATAATTATTCCAACTTACTTGTCCTTCAATCCAGAACATAGGAATGCTTAGTACAAGAACAAGGCGGTGGTAACATGGCCAGAAGTCCTACCAACGAGTATGTATACATACACACAACAATTTAACCAAAGAACCTATCGAAATCAGAATGTCAGGCCAATGTATAATGTACAATTAAAAAAATAGTTTTGTACCATATTACCTTGACATTGCAACACCCCCTGGATAGTTGGTCATAGCTACGCATACAAGCGCTACTGTCATTGTTATATTGCCAATGATTACAATGATTTGTCCCCAGAATAGAAGTTCGTAAATAGGAGCTTTAGACCTTCGAACGTATCTGTAAAAAGAAACAAATATCAACGGTAAGAAGAATTAAAATTTTATTAAATCTTTCGTAAGTAGTTAACATATTTAATAATATTGTCACCGATTTCACTTACGTTACAAACAGTCGAGTAGCTCGATCTCGACCGGTTTCGTGACTTTCAGAGTCGCTTCTTCATGGAGTACGTGCGCTCCGACGTCGACGTCCCACTCTCGAAAGTCGCGAAACCGGTCGAGATCGAGCTACTCGACTGTTTTTAACGTAAGTGAAATCGGTGACAATATTATTAAAAAAAAGAACTAAAATATTTGTAGAGAAAAATAAAGATGTCAATAACATCAATTGTTGGTATAACGATAGCATCAATCAATATCGCTAACACAACATTTTTAAGCTATAATGGTGTAAATTCCAATAAAAGTTTCAAATATTAAAATTATCAAAATTATAGTACACTCGAGAGCAATGAATCCGGGTCACTTAAAGAATCCTAAAAATCTCGGAAACTAAAAATGCTAGGTTAATGCAATAAATTGTATTTAATAGACAATGTAATACTCCTTAAATGAAGGTATTAAAACTTCTTAGTTATTGTAAAGTTATATCATAAAAAAATCAAATTTGAAAAAGGGCCACTTTCTAAGATGGAACTACGAAATTACAGCATTTGGTTTTGCTTTTGTTTGTAATCTGTCATTTATGTGGGTACATAAACCATGTTGATAGTGCTCTATATTCATTATTCAAGCTGAAATTATGTCGCTTACGCCTGAAGAATGCACCAGAATACTTACAATGCTGGAAACCGGCCGGAGTCAGCGCTATACAGCCAGGACTGTCGGTGTGTCGCTGTCAACAGTACAAAGAGTTCTCCGACGTTACGAAGAAACTGGTTCTAACCTACGCAGACCAGGAACGGGCAGAACCAGGTGTACCACAGCACGAGAAGACCGATACTTGGTGAACACCATGCTTCGAAATCGCTTTCTCACAGGAACTGAACTCACCAATCAGTTTCGACGCCTCGGAGGAAGTAACCCAAGTGCATGGACAGTAAGACGTCGGCTTGCTGAATCTAACTTAAAACCCCTTAGACCTGCAAACGGCCCTAAACTGGAGCGTGGGCATCGTATTTCGAGACTAAGATATGCCCAGAGCCACGTAAATTGGAGTATTGAAGATTGGTCAAAAGTTATGTTCTCCGACGAATCAAAATTTATGCTCTACAAGCACGATGGAAGACACAGAGTGTATCGAAGACCAGGGGAAAGATTCAAGCAAGCATGCATCGAAGAAAAAGTAGCCTACGGTGGTGGGTCTGTACTTGTGTGGGCCGGAATTTCTTCTGAAAGTCGCACAGAGCTGGTGATCATAGAAAACGGCTCTTTAACTAGCGTAAGATATGTGGAAGAAATCCTCAATGATCACGTTGGTCCATTTATGGTCAATTTAGGTGAGGATGCTATATTTATGCATGACAATGCCCGACCTCATACAGGTAGGATTGTGAATGACTACCTTCAAGAGATGAACATTACTCGTATGGAGTGGCCAGCGCGCAGCCCGGATATCAACCCGATCGAGCATGCTTGGGACGAGCTAGGCAGATGCGTAAAACAACGAAACCCTCCCCCAATCACGCTTCGTGAGCTCAAAATTGCTCTCACAGAGGAATGGGAGAATATTCCCCAAAATCGTATAAGGAACTTGGTGTACAGCATGCCAAACCGCGTAAACGCAGTAATGGAAGCACGAGGAGGCAATACGAAGTATTAAAATTCAAGAAAATCGTAATAAAGTTCAAAAATTTCATGTTTCCTATTTTTGTTTTAAGGAGAGATCAGCAGTTTTTTTCTTTATGTAATTTTGTGTTAATAAAATGTATGGTGACTCATATTTTTTTTACTTTCATTTAAGGAGTATTACATTGTCTATTAAATACAATTTATTGCATTAACCTATCATTTTTAGTTTCCGAGATTTTTAACATTCTTTAAGTGACCCGGATTCATTGCTCTCGAGTGTAGTTCAGTTCTTTTTTTTATGTTATTGTGACGGAACAAGCTCAGGTTAATCCGCTTAACATCAGGTGGGCATCTGATTTTTAGCGGACTAACCTATAACAGATTGCTCATGCCTCGAATCTATCATTTCGTGACAAGTTACGAATTGCACTGCGCCAGTCACCTTGAGACATAGTTATTAAGTAAGTATCATGTGCCTGTAATTACTATTAGTTCACACTAAAATCCAAATTCGTACAGCGCTTGAGAATGAACATGTAAATTTTTCATCTCTGTCCATAATTTTCGTCCGAAATCTGTTTGTGGATATGTTTTACGCAGATTTAGTCGTCCGTCATGTAACTTGGTGTAAAATTACCCACAATTGAAGATAATAATCCTAATTTAAGAATTTTCTAAGAGTTACACGAATGTGGAATTCAGATGGAACTAATTAAGAACTATCATAGTTAAGAGAATTTTTAATTTATAGAATTCTAATAGAACTATATTATTATATAGACACTATATATTGTCATCGTCATTTGATTGGTATTCGTGCAAAAATATGAAGATTGTGTTTTTTTGGTCAGAACAGAAGCTTTTAAATCATTAGCATAATTTTTTCTCTACTTTCAAAACTGCATCAATATTGTATCAACTTTTCAAAGTCACCGAAGCACAGATTTAAAGGCAGATAGTTTTTTTTTGTAAACAGGCAAACTATTCATCGCACTCCACTCTACCCGTCGAAGCTGGACAAGTTTAACAATAACAAATATTTTTTAAAGTATCTTAAGAATACGTCAAATAATATTTTAATAAAAGAGTTAAACATGTACAAGAATATATATCTAGGGACAATTATTATTAGACCGAGCTCGATCGTGCGCTCGGTGAGTCAAGACCCCCTGAAGAATATGCTTCGATTAGAAGCGAAACTAGTCGAATATTCTTCTGGTTGGGCTGCGTGGCGTTTTGTGATGTCACGTAGGCTTAACTAGAAAATTAGGCGGAATTGTCACTATATATTTTTTATACTTTTTTAAGTATTTTATTAAAATATTATTTGATGTTTTCTTAAGATACTTTTAAAAATATTTGTTACTATTAAATATTGATTTCCGCAAAGTAACGCCTGAATCTATTCATTACCTGGACAAGTTTGCCTAGAAGATCTATTTATTCTATTCCTCTGTATCGTATTCACTCTGTAATTCAAGACTGTAATATGCAACTTGTATTTTCATTTTGACTGTCATTTTATCCGATTCCAACCTGGCTAGCATGCGCAAATAAGAAATATGTCACGCATGACACGAGAAGATTATTTTTCTCGCGCGTAGAGAGAGTGGTGGACGATAGCAGCGGCCGCACCACGCTAAGATCCGTTAATTAAGATTATCTTTGGACGATTCTCCATTGCGCTATTTGTTGGTTGAATTGCGAACAGTTTTAGGAAATAAGCAGTGATGGACTTTGTACTAATAAAATACCATACCATTATAAACGATTAAACATTTTTACCGTTCTCGACACTTCATTAGGAGTTATGATTAAAACTGTTCTGACGAAATGATTTATGATTAAAACGAATGATGAAGATGTAAATAGAATTGGCGATTTTTCTGCATATGTAGATATTTCATTTTTATCTCTGTTGACGATGGCTGCTTATCTGTTTTTCTTGTTGATGAATGCTAAGTAGCGAAACAAAGTTTTTAATTTTTATCATAGCTACTTAACTAGTTTTCAGTGCCACATTTATTTTTTCTTTATGAAACAATATAATAATATTTTATAGCAATATATTGAGTGCGGAACCCTTAAAGGAATTTATTCATTTAGATTACTTTAAATGTTTACTGTTGCAAATTTCATAAAAAAATTGTATTTTTTTAATTTATTTACATATAACAGTTATTTTGAGTAATCAGCTAAGTACCTATAATACCATTACTTTAAAAATAGTTTAAATAATTCAGATATCGTAACCGGTACAATCTTTAAAAATCGTCTTCTTCACTAAAAAGCTGTTGTCTCAATTAATAAATGTGCCTTAGTATGCACATTTATTAATTTCCTACAACAGAATTTAATTCTATAAAATAAATATGGCCTTAAATATTAAATAAGATAAAATATACTTGCATATAAGAGCAGGCAGCTGCAGAAGCCATGTTGAGCAACGGGAACACATATATGATAAATCGCAACTCCTTATGAGGTAGAATGGAATACAGCATTATGTAAACTAACGCCGGCGCCACCATTTGGACCATACGTCGGTCCAGGTACAGGCCAATCGGAATGAGGACCAAGCTGGGCCCGAGTCCGCGTGGTAATGCTGAATAGAAGTACCACAGAAATGGTGATGTCTGTGTGTGAGTTATGGTTATTTTAAGAAACTAGGAATGATGGGCAAAATATCACCCAAAAAAACTGTCCTAGGGTCAATTGTCCTTGATTTTCGGCTTGATGTCTGGGTCATCTTGCCATATGGCCATCGTATAGTCAGTAGTCAGATTAATGAATCTAAAATTCTATTATAATTATACATATTTTGTACATCAGTACGGCGTATATTTTTTTAGAAGGCGTTGTATGTACATTGGCGGTAGGTGCTTATTTAAATTATCGACTAGAGGATATATTATATGGAAAGCTTCAAACTCTTCATACCGGTTAAAGCTTACTAGCTTTCGCCAGCACGGAAAATGGCAACATCGCACTCTTTCGACAATCACTCGGGATAAAAGTATACTTCGTGTTAATCCAGGATTTACGGAATCTTATGTCCCCAATTTTAATAGGTATTTCAGGCCTAATCACCAGAAAAGGTTTTTGCCTGGAATTTCTGGATGTCTGGAACACAATACTCTGCTAGCGGAAAGTTTAAAAGATGCCAGAACATATGAAAGACAAATAACGGTATGCTGGATAGACTTAGAACGCGTTTGGTTCTGTGCAGCACAGACTGCTGTTGTTCGCAATGAAATGGTATAACTTTCCACTTGTGGTCAGCGCATCATATTACTCCCAGTTAAAATGTATTATATCATCATAAAAGGGGCACACTAAAACATTGCAATGCAATTTGGGTTTGTTCTAAGGGTGTTGCTTGTCACCAATAGCATACCAGACAAGCTAATTAGTCATGAAAAAGAGGGGCTATCGGTTAAAGATCAATAACAGGTACACAGAGTCCATCTTAGCTTTTGCTGACGACCTTGCAATTCTGACACGGAACCCAATACAATGTCAGGAACTTTTACGAGAAGTGGATGAGTTCTGCACATAGACTGAAGAGTTGAGAACAAAACCAACTAAATGCCACTGTCTGTGTCTGGGTAGACGGAATACCAAATTTACCTCTTACGACCCGGGACTTGATAGGAGGAGCAAGTGTTTCCACAATTGCAGAAGCTGTGCCATTTAAATTTCTTGGTAGGAAGATAGATCACAAAGGACGCACACCATCTCTAGACGCAGTTGTCGATAGCTTTCTAAATGACCTTAGTATGGTGGACCAACAACCAATAAGCAACATTAAAAAAGCTTGGATATATGACAACTACTTAACATCACGTCTGACTTGGCCTTTTTTAGTATACGACATTACTAAATCCTTTTTAACAAAGCCGGATGTTAACGTCATAAGGACATTGAAGTCATGGTTGGGTCTTGCACTTTCGGCAGACCCATCTACTTTATTAAGGGATCAAACTAATTTTGGTATGAAATTAAAGAAACCATCGGAGCTCTATAAACACCACAGAGTTACCAAAACGCACGTCTTATTAAAATCTCGAGACAATATAGTCGCATCTCTCCCAAAAGACAAAAGTGCCTCCGACCTTGATTCGAGGTTTCAATTCCACAAACAATTTATGATAGGTGCATAGTCTAGGAAAACGGGTTTTGGGTCGAAAAAGAAAGTTGAGGATAAAGACATTGTCAAATCTTTTCTACAACAAGACGAAAATGATAGCTACTAAGTGCATGCAATGAGCTTCGAAATGCAAAGCGAACGGCTAACCATAGAACGAATTTTGTATCCCTCTGGCGTTAAAGTGGCGTACCTTGATATACGTTTGGTCACCTGCCTTATTAAAATTTTATCTATCCGCCTTTCAGATGACCCTCCCAGACCAAAGTAACTTAGTAAGATGGGGGAACGCCACCGAAAAGTCTTGCGGTATTTGTCTGGAGGCGATAGGTACAGCAAGGCACTTATTGGTAGGATGCAAGGTGCTCCTTGATAGGGGTCATTATTCACGTCGCCATGATAGTCCTCGAAATAATACGAGAAGCAGCGAGTCTCTCGGTAGAGCAAAATAAGGTTTGACCCCGAACAAACGACACGTCGATTTTGTAAAAGAAGGGTCATCTACAAAATCGAAATCCAAGCCTTACTCCATCTTAGGCACAGCTCCCGATTGGACTCTTTTGATGGGCACGTATGAAAAACACTACAAAATTCCTGAGGCTTCGTCTTCCAGACCAAGGAAGTCATATTTCTATACTCAAAAAACCTAAAACGCATAGTACTTATAGATCTTACTGTGCCGTGGGAAACAAACGTATCTAAGGACCACACATTAAAAACAAACAAATATTATGACTTAACAAATAAATTAACCAAAAACGGTTATGTGGTCAATTTATATGCTGTAGAAGTTGGAGCAAGGGGTATACCAGCGAAATCCCTACCTACATAACCTACTTAAAGAACTTGGCCTGCCAAGAACAACCGTAACTTCCATCCTAGAACGTGTATCTAAGGCGGCATTAGTAGGATTTTACCAAATTTGGTTAAGTAGGGGAGGAGGCTTGAGCGGGAAGGGGAGCGTTGATGCATTGTAAAGAGGCCTCTTAACCCTACACCTGGGTTGCAAGTCCTAGGCCCCTCTAGCCTCTTCCTCTGCAATGCTATGGAACCGGCACCCGCACGGTGAATCCATGGAATGCTAAGTAATTTGTCTCAAAATCTTTTTAATACTTTGCAGACAGCCGAAAAGACACGAGTGCAGACAAACTTTCGCTTTTATTCCGTTAGCCTACATTCACTTTTGGTTTTGACACCCACACGATATGTACCAAGAAACACAGAGGCAGGTAATTTTACTCTGGCCGGACCTCTGCGTAAAATAAACTCTATGCCGATGTAAGCAAAATTCCTAATATTCTCCAAACATGTTAACATTATTTAGCACTGTTACAAAAAGTGCCAAATACACTTCCAGAGTAAGGGGTCTGATTCTTCTTTGAAAAGGTACCGTAATAACTGATGAAACACACTATGTTTGAGGGTCATAGCAAAACGAACATACAAACTGACCGAACATCAAGCTGTGAATGTGATCTTTAAGGTACTATAATCATAACTATAACAATATAATATATTTTCTCAAAGGATACACCCCAGTTGGAACTTTTGTTCAATATGGTGTTGTACCAGAAGACCTCTGCTTCAGGCCAAGTGAGCCGACCCCAGAAGAGTGAGTCGACAGCAGTAGTGAGAGCCACAAGGCCTAAGCCAGCAGGAATTACTATTTTCAATAACCTGTAACAATATGATAAATGAAGACAAAAATTATCTACTTCCAATAATATCGTATTCATCTGTATTTTTCTGTTGGTCATATTGTCATGAGGAATAGTGAAATGGTTGATATGGTATCTATTAATCTTGTTTTATCTGACAACTTGGTTTCTGGCTGAATCAAGAATGATAACTAGCTTTCAAAGGCATCTGCTGATTTAGATGATTGGGGACAGACTATACATTTGGCTAGGCGAACATAGAGTGTGACAATGCGAGAGGAAAATATTTATATATTATATCATAGCTTGCGGTGTGGTGTTGCAACAATAGGGTTGGTTGTCATTGTCATGATGTTCTGCTTTTCTTGTAGCACCTCTATCAAATCAGGCACCGTTTTGAAGCTACAACTCCTTTATCTCAGTTTCTCCAAAATTTCTGTTCTCCGGGATGTCCTCCCATTTGGCATGCTCGATGTTGTGTTGAGTGGCGTAAAGTCTTGCTTTGATTGTGAAGCAAAAGTCTCCAATAATTCGGCTATGTTATGAGTAATGAAAATGCCTCAGTTTCAATCAGGTCCATCCTTGATATATGCCTTCTCCAGTTGCTTGCGTTCTTCAATATGCTGCTTTACAATCTCTGGGATATCATAGAGGGAAATCTTCACTTCATTTGTTGATATGGCCACTTTTTTTTGTCCCTTGTAACCCATGCACATTGTAGAGAATTATAACAATAGAAATTGATAATATATGGCCAATACAGATAATAATATAAGACACATCTGCTATACCTGTGCCTACCGGATCCTAGTCAATATTTACTTGTCAATCAGGTTGATATGTTACTAACTGATCTATTTTGTTGTAACATAATCTACCTAATTAAATATGCAAAATATTTTACCTTACTATATCAATCTTCTTAAAGTACAAATCCATGATAAGAAATAATCCAAATAGCATAGCAAGTTCAGATCTGAATATTATGATGGAAGCACCAGCTGATATCAGAAACTGTTTATGTTTGTTTGAGAGCCATCCTTCAAATGCCAATAGAACTGAAAGAGAAAATTAAGCAAATTGAAAAGAAGTTTCAACATAAAAGAGAAGAATCTTAGCCACTTATCATTTGATAACAAAACTAAACATACATTTCTGGACTGTGTACAGTGTATGTGTGTATCAAAATTTTGCAGCATGTAAAGGTCCCACATCTCCATAAAATTACCCCTCTACTACACACGTGGAGAACACTGGAAGTCTGTGCCCATCTTGAGTACATGGCCTGATAAGCTGACGGGCCACGTCTTTGGCGACCTTTGAATTGACCGGTGAATTTAAGGAATGAGCGATAAGCGCACGCACGCTATGCCGAGTTGATTATGACCGCACTGCGCCTTTGGATTTATCGATTCGGGATTTCTTTACCGGACGGGTGCCAGGTGTGAGAACAGACTACAACAGAAAAGACCATTCCCAGAATGCATCGGCCTGGCCTTGCGTGGCCTCATTTGTCAGTAAACTGTGCCGTGCAGTGGGATCCCAAAATAAAACAGTTGGCGTGGAAATCTATGGTCCGCTCTGGGTATGTAAGCGACGGGACGGAGGAGTGGAAGGAGGATTTTTAATACATAAACTGACAGATTGGTTTTATTAATACATAAACTGACAGATTAATTATGTTGGTAAAAAAATTGATTCAAATTAAAATAAACTATATCAGTTAGAGAGACACTAAAAGTAAAACTTTATTGTAAAATGTGGGAGATGTAAAATTAAAATAAAAGAATTTGTAATACTGAAATAACAGAAGATAACTATTTTTAAATTGCAGATTAACATTTTAAGTGAACTTTTGCACTAACTGGTTTATTTATTACGTAAATATAAAACAAAGAGAAGAACATTAATAGGTAGGGTGATCATTGTTGAATGATGAGTGAAATACCTACTTGAGGGGCATAAAGAAGTACAGCAGCCTCACTGTCTAATTAGAATGAAGCATTGACCAAAAATAGTTACAAAAAATTTACTATCTCACCTAGTGGTAATGCCATTATGTTTGGTAAAGGTCGGCTCATGTAAAACATGAAATGGTACTGTGTAACTGTAATCACTGTATACCACCATGCATATGAATTGCCATACTGTTTCTTCAGGGTATTCTTTAATTGAATCCATGTTCCTATGACGATCAGAGCTAGGGCTAAGCGACCTAAAATATAAAAGACATTATAACATATCAGTATATATTAAAAGGTAAAGCTAGCCTATTATGGAGTCAGTTATACAATTTATGGTACAAAGTTTAGTACTTACTGACATATTGCGACCAAAATTTATGCATATCTAATAAATAAAATATCGATACAGTCGGCGCAGATACCACTGAGAGCGCCAAGGGTCCAATAAAGGATCGCGGTACAACTCCCGGGTATTCATTATGGTCGTACTGGAATCAATTTTAGTAAGTTATTATACATGATACGCACGGTATGTACATGCAAACATAAAATCCAAAATTAGAATCTTTCACCAACCTGAGACAGGTTATGTCGGTGATATAAAATATCGTGAGTCGCCTGAATATTGAAGCTTTCCTCAACCTTTGTAAACGGACATAGTAATGTATGCAAACTAGCAACAATATACAGTAGCTGAACCATTTTCAAGAAAATAAACAAATATAGTGAAGAAAATCACCCCATCGCTATCAGACTAATACAATCAATTCAATCAGCTGTCTGTCGTCGGCGCTTTCACCAGTCGCCAAACGTCAAAAATAAACTATTCAATTCACTATTGACACTGACAGCGATTTCATTTCAATGACGTTCACCATCACAAAAAAAGCCGGTTCATGATCTGGACGCATTGTTTTCAAACGGAAAAATGCGTTTAGTTTCTACTCTTTCCCTTTTGTAGTAGGATTTTGTTTGGTAATAGGATTGGTCCTGTACTCGATATTCTGGTGGTTAGAGCATAGACTACGAAAAGGATAGATCAAAATGAGTAGAGTCGGAGTGCGCTGGCGTTTTGTGTTTACGTTTCTTTTATTAAAATAGTATTATGTTTACAGCTATGATAATTATTGCTTACGGATTAACCACCCGTTACCACTCGCCTAAACCATTTTTGTGAAGAAATATTTGTTGACTGAGCCCGTACCTACATGTGTGATACATAAGAAAACAAAACAAGGAAAACCATGGATACCTATATGGTTTTATTGTGATAAATTTTGTAGTACGGTTCACCTTCAGACAGATTGAGATTTCTTGCCACTAACATAATAGACAACATACAAAAGAGTATTTATGAAATACCACAATATGCTAAATCCTAGGTAATCTGTGATATATAAGTAAGTAATAAATATATTCAAATTTAATTAGTTGGTAAGGAGAACCATTGTGCCCAGGTGCAGCAACATGCCACTCTCATGATTGGAATGTATCCAATTATACCATTAAAAAACCATCAATCTCTAAGACCTGCCTAGTATACAGAATAAAATAGATAATATTATGAATGAACATTGACCTATATATACTAGACGCGACATCTCAAACGAGGATAGTCGACCGGTGCAAGTATGCTGGCCGGCATACTCTCCCACATACGCAGTTGGGCACTCATAGAGATTACACGCGCTCTTCTTTCGAATATTGTGTATTGCCAATTGTGTATTTTGAATACACAATTTTCGAACGTAAAGCGCGTGTAATCTCTACGAGTGCCCAACTGCGTATGGGGGAAAGTATGCCGGCCAGCATACTTGCACCGGTCGACTATCCTTATTTGAGATGTCGCGTCTAGTATATATAGGTCAATGTGTATGAATGGTGGCATGAAGCTCATTTGGCGTATTCCTTCCCCTTTTTTTTTTTACTAACCCATTCTATACACTACAGACTCGTGGTCCGTACACTTGTTTGATTTTGTTTCACTTAAATACATTTCTTAATTTTACATCATTCTCCAGCTTATCAATATTCCTCCTGAGGGGAAGTTAGCCTAATGCTAGTTATAAAATATATTGATATATATATATATCATAAAGCTAAAGTGAGTCCATGCTTATATGTATATTTTCTCCTTATATCTAGTTTGTATAGTAGTATATTACGTTATTCAGTATGTCGTTGAGGGTCCGGCCACAGATTCCGGCGATGCCCTTGATGTTTTGATAAGAGCCTCCACGATCTCTTTGTTTCTGTTTCGTATAGCCATTTTTAGGTTGTGATCGACTATGTTTTTATAGTTTGCCTTCGTTGCCCGCCTGACGAAGCCTCTAATGGCGTCCGAGCTGTCATCGGTATCGTAAACGCAGCGTTTTGTATGGCGTGACACTGCTACTACCGCATGAGAAACACTGTCTCGGAGCTTGGTGACTCTTTCCCTCATGTGTATGATGATTACCGACTCATAAGTTAATCCCTGCGCTTCGTGTACGGTTAAGGTGCAGGAACCTGAACCAGACCCATATCCTTTGCTGACAAGGGAGGCTTTTTCCTCCTGTGTCAGCACTAGATAGAGGGTGTTCTGGAGGTCAGTTGGTATATTTGCACCTGTATAACGTTCTAGCTTCAGGGAATGAACCTGGGATCGCGATGAGTAAATGCCCGTGTACACCTCGCTGAGGGCGTATGCCACATCCAAAGGGTTTCTGTGGGTGCAGAACAGTTGTTGACTAATGGAAACCAATGTCTTTGGACTACTGTACCTTATATCGAAGAGGTTCTCTCTGTCAATATAGGGCAGTTGGTTGACATCTCCGATGATGACGACATCCTCGGCCTCCAGCAACCGTGCAACCATTATGATGGCCCCAAAATGGTTCATGTGAGCTTCGTCTATTAAAAGACGTTTTTCTGTACGCTCCATGAACCCATTGGCCAATATGGAGGCCAAGGTACGCACTTTGGATTTTACTCCGTCGCCGATGCGTTGCGCTACCTTGTCCCGCAGATTTTTGGCTGCTTCGGTTGTAGTGGTGACTAGGATGTCCTTTTCAGCATCGAAATTGTCAACTATCCAAGTTGTTTTCCCACATCCTGAAAGCCCATTTATCCATGTGATGTTTGGCATCGTCCATATCTCACGTGCTGCTGCTGGATCAAGTGCCCCCGATATGGTTTTAGCCATATCGAGGATTTTCTCCTGCAGCATTATTTTTGTGCACCGGGCTGTTACGACGATGGGATCGTTTGGTGGTGTATGAAAGATGTTTCGGCCGGTGCGGTGCGTTTCGCTTTCATTCAGTTTGACAAAACCTCCAGTGGAGCTGAATTCGGCCATATACCGACCTGACATTGTTCCCATTATGACTCGGGAAGTGTCATTGTCATATATGGCCGCCTCCGCCTCGTCCAACAAACCCTCGCTTTCCCAGCAATATGCTTGCATGATGTTTTTGCAAGTTGCCAGGTTTACATCTCGTGAGGCTTTTTCAATCGCTAGAAACTCGAGGAATGCGTTGATCGCGAAGTCTATAGGTTTTGTCGTCGGAATGTAGCTGGGTGGGCTGACCTGCCCCTTGTCGGCTCTATTACGTTGTGTTTGAGGCTTTACGGATTTTTGGCGTGGTCTACAGAAATCTTCAACGGCGGCTGCCTGTCTTTCCGCCGTTTTTGAGAGCTTATCCCGTATTCGGTAGACTGCAGCACCGACGATGTTCATGAACGAAACGAAATGTAGCAAACGAGGTTACCCGCCAAACCATTATGGATAGTACTGATAAAATTGCACCCGCGCTTTCATCCTTGATGCAGTCAAGAAATAATAACTTTACGTATCAAACTTCGACCCGAGTGTCCTTGATTTTGACGTATGGTGCGCGGAGGTCGATCGGGGTCGCAGTTTTAACAACTGTGAGATGATCGTGAGTGTTTGACGCGTATTTGGCTATTTGGTGGTTGTCTTAGGGGTGACACACACATGAACGCGGTTAAAAACATGTGGGTAACCGGTGATCACGCGCAGATGTACTTTAAATTGCAGTTCAGATTACTTTGTTGTCTTAATGTAGATATTGCTAACGTATTATTTGAGGTGATGAATACGGACATCAAGTTTTCTTACCTATGCAGAATATGCACGTAAGTCATTGCTGCGTCTTGGCATAGTAAAAGGATTGTCAGACCATTAAATAACCGCAATTATGCAATGCTAGTCCTTTTTCCCGGCCACCAAAAGAAGTTACGTTCGAATCGCGTATACGCGAAACAACTAAGGTTGGTTTTAAATGCTTTAATTGTGATGGTGTTGGTCATAAGCAATCGCATTGTCCAAAGGTAAGAATCGCAGTCTAGTCGACAAACGTGATGACGTCATCACTCAATAGGCCGACTTTATCGTTTTCATTTTGCCATAAGATGACTGTTTTAGCAAACTGCATTCGGAGACGAATAGAAAGGGTAGTGCCAATGTAAATTTTTGTCAGATAATGCCCAATGAAGCGACTTCATGACTGCTGTTATCGATTAAGTACATGTAGACGTGTTAATAGACAGCGGTTTAGATATTTTTTTGATTTCCTCATCGGTTGTCAAATACCTTATACAATAGAGTTCCTACATATCGTCTGATGTACGGAATTGGTTGCCAGGTTATAGACTCTACTTCCTACAAAACAACGGTTGTCAAATTCTCCGAAATATTTTTTGATCTTTTTGTCGTATGCGCTGACAGCATGGGCGCACCGGTATCAATAGGAATAGACGTTCTAAGCCGCAAGGCAGTCGCCTACATACAAACCAGTGACGTTAAACGACATCTTTAGGGAAGATGATCTGGCACAGGTCCGTTATCTGCCGAACTATGATCCTGTTCATATAAATAGCCCATTAGTAGGCGAGGAAAGGTAACATTTGCTGACTTTGATCAAAATGTTTGGTGAGTCTTTTGTTTCTGGTACAGCGACATATACCGTCATCTCTCTTCTCGTCTTATAAGCTAAGGTCAGGTACGGCCGATTTCTAGGAAGGTAGGCCTGATATTTTGGACGTTATAACGCCAATTACTTTGGTAATACTTCTTGCAATTCGCTAAAACTACCGCACAAAAAAAAAGATCTTATCCCTTGTGTGGCTCGTTGGTGGGTGAACCTTCAAGTTTTTCAAGTACAGCCCCACGGGAGAAGAGCCGCGTGTCTTATGTCATATACCAAAATGTCATAGGGTGTCGTTTACGTGTTTTTTTTACGATGACCACAACCATATTGTAATGAATAAAACTACCGACCTGATTCTTCATCACTTTTCGTTTCCTGGTTAACGATAATTTGTACAAAAACAAAATACTTACATTGACCATTGTGTATTATGCTTTCACAAAAAGGTTCCTCGCACCCCTCCCCAGCCTATACAGATGTTGACAAAGCCGGATATTCCCTTTTCAACAGTTCAAATGGATGTCCTAGATTCACTGCCTGAGTCAAATGGTTTTAAGTACATTCTGGTACTGATAGATGCTTTTTCTATTTTGTACTCTTTGAAAAAAAAAAACAAGACTAATGCTTTGGGAAGCGTGTTTACGAATGCGATTTTATTATTCGATACGCCAGCACTGTTGCTGACTGATCGTGGTCGAATATTTGAAAGTTTTCAAAATTGGGTCTCTGGGTTGCATTGTGCCACCCATTCAAGTCAAGGTCAAGCAGAGAGATAATGCCGCTCTGTATTAAACATACTGCGCATCGAGTGAAATCATAGGGGAGCAGTTGGTCCGATGCTTTGTGAAAGATACAATTAATGCTTTACCTTTACAGTTGCTGATTGGAGTGGAATGCTCTACTCCAGTGTTGAGGTCACTTGTACGAGATGTGGTATTGGACAATTCTTATCCTAATCGTGAGGCGATGGTTACTTTTAGACGAGAACGAGCGTCAGACTCACTTGAAATAAATCAACGGTCCCAGGATCGTCGTATTAATTAATATCATTTTTGAAGCGCTCGTAGCCAAGTTTGCTTAGCCATTCTGAATCGATCAGCAAAGTTAAGCAACGTCCGCCGCGGTCATGACTTGGATGGGTGACCGCTGGTGACATTACTACTGAGCGCTTCCGTGCTTCGGAGGGCACGTTAAGCCGTCGGTCCCGGTTGTTATCTTAGGATGGCAGTCGTTACAGCATGGTGGTAGGGCACTTTGCGAGTGCCCGCCTGGCTAGCTACCACCCTCAAGT
This sequence comes from Plagodis dolabraria, assembly GCA_963854805.1. NCBI lineage: Eukaryota > Metazoa > Arthropoda > Insecta > Lepidoptera > Geometridae > Plagodis > Plagodis dolabraria. Next base: position 11,454,216 of record OY978459.1, on the reverse strand, counting down.
TGAAAATCTGTCGCCAAGCACCTAACAGTGTGTTAGGTGCTTGGCGTCCTTGAGAGCCAGTAACTCTAGGTTAGTCTGAACAACATCCTCGACCACATCATCACTTACCATCAGGTGAGATAGTGGTGAAAGGCTAACCTATCAGGCATAAAAAAAAAAAAAAAAAAATCACGTGCTTTTGCGCGACTTTATATTTTTTGGTAAATGTTCACAGACCGTTAGCAAGTTAGACTCCGGCATGTGGGGCCCCTACAAAGTGGTCCAGCAGCTCCCTCTCGTATCACCGGTATGTCCTTCTGGTTGGGTCTTACGGTAAACGGACCCAAGCTGAGGTGGAACATATGGTTCTGTGTGGCAAAAGTATGACGCCAGACGCGTGTGCGGCATTATGCGAGGGTGCGGAGTCTATGGCAGCCCTGTTCATCAACTTCGAGTCTACGTACAGGGTGCTGGTGATAACATGCGGACTCGGTGTATGCCTCTGTTATCTGTCAGGGAATTGTGTGGATACTGACCATAACATGTGCGGACTCGGTGTATGCCTCTGTTATCTGTCAGTGGTGACTGAAATGTCACGCGCATATCAAATGCATTTAAGTTAACCTAATGCTTTTGAAATGTGCACGAATAGCAGAGATCCGGAGCTCTGTTGTTTGTGGTTATTAGTGTATAAGCTATTGTTGAGTTTGCATGAATGTAAACTATGAAAGGATATGCCCGAAATACAAATTTTCTCACATAGCAATTCTCGTGAAGAAATTGCGGCTGTAAGAGTGCACGCTTGCAGTTGTAATTGGAAATGTTGATTGTTATGGATACTAAACCACATGCTTGCTACCTACGAAATTCTTGTGTGTTTCAATGATGTCTGTTTCCAGATACTGAAGACCCTGATAATCTCCTAGCTAGACTGGGAGAGAGAAGAGGTGCAGGTTCAAAATCAAGCGGCCGAGGACGACCGCCTGTCAGGAGAGGCCGTGTTAGGAATAATCTAATAAAGAGGCGGGTTTGAGGTGTGACGTCAGTGGTGGCGTGACTAGTTGTGCGAGCAGTGGAAGGAGACAGCGATGGCGGGGCGCACGGCGCGCCAACACTTCTTGGCGGCTGCTTTGACGAGACGGACGTTACCTTCATTTGTTTTGTTCATAAAATTGTTTTCTAAAGTTAATAATTATTATTCAATTGTAATATTTGTCTTTTTTAAAAATTTACTCCGCTTCTGATTCCTAAAAGTATATTATTTTTATTGAGATCAATGCATGCATTAACTTTTGCTTAGAACTAATTAAATGCTTAATTTGTAATATTATTTTAATGTTAAATAGACATTTTAGCCTCTGTAAAAATAGTTAAATCCTATAAAAACAAAATTAAATATCATTTAACAAACAAAAAACAAGGAATGTCCAAATCAAAATAAACATAAACAAGGAATGTCCTATTTCAGTCATCTGAATGTTTGGTACTTGGATCATATTATATTGATCGGTACATAAAATTATTGAGCTTCTCTGGTACAAAATGGCATTAAATACATAAAATCTTTATATTTTACTTCGCTTATTAGCAAAAAATCTTTATATAAAAATCAGGAAGCTCCTTAGGAGTTTCATCACTTGTAAATGTATAATGTTTGTTTTCTCCCCAACTCCATTATAATTTTCTCTATGCGGTATGACATGACCATCTTTAAATTATCTTTTTTGTTTGTTTCTGCAGAGGGACCTTGCATTTTATCAACAATTCTAACCTGAAAATCATAACTGTCAGATGTGACAATCCTTGTTCTTTGGCGTAATATCGTGGACATTCCCAGTTCTTTTCGTTTTGGCCATAAACAAAACTGCATTTTTGGCGCCATCTGTTAACTTTTTTTAAATTCTAATGATTGGAATTCAAAGTACCGTAGACGAAGATATGATACTATAAAAATAAAAAAATATTAAAATTTGTGACATTCCCTGTTATTTGCCTGTGCCCTTCAACTTTAAGTGGGAGCATTTAGACTGCCTATGAGTCTGCTATGACTTATAGGTTATCTAAATGCTTTTATTGTTGTAGCTGTAGTGTCGTATATAGTTCGTAGTATTTTGTTTTAAAAGGCATACCGCCGGTACATAAAATCTTTAAGTAATGACATTCGCAAGCTTGGACGCGAAACTGAATCCTATTAGTCTATTTTTTACCAAGCCTCCACTGTCCGTCATCCGTCCATCTGACATCAATTTTCAGAACCTCCTGGTGTGTCCAAACCGGGATCCCGAGTTGCTATTACTTTTACAAAATCGTCCTTAAATCTGCGTAAGTCCGATTTTCGTAATCTAAACGGTTTTCGAAAGGATTCATCCATGGCTATACGAGAAAAAATCCATATTTTTCTGAGTTAATGAAAAGTATGTTTAATATTTATATGAAATCTGAAACCAGCTCAAATTACATTTTGGCGCCAAAATATTTAATAATAATCTCGTAACAACTTCTACAGTTATGAACCTAGAAAGCTGTTATTTTGCATATGTATGGGGAACAAGTCAATAACGACGTTAAAAGAAATAAAAAGGATAAGGATTGAAAATTTTTTTTTCAATTTTTTTTGTTTTACCCCTTGTGGGTCCCGTCCAAGATTTCGGTAGTCTGAAAAAAAGGTGTAGTGTGAAGCTTGTATATATCCAATCGTTATTGTTCAAACGTTGTTAGTAAGCTAGTATCCTTGGCTATACAACACAAGAAACCGCATCACTCTACGGTAACGGAAAGTTATTCAAATCGTGAAATTAAAATAAAAAACTTTCACTCGATACATTTTACCGCGCAAACACTCACCGATGGAAACTTACGTAATAAATAATCTCGTAACTACTTTTTAACTACTAAACCTAAACATCTGAAATAATTCAGGTGTATAGATTACATGTAAATAATCATATCAAAATAAGAACTAAAGTAGTAGGTGGTATGGTTTTTGAAAAAAAAAATACGCTTCAATAGAATTTTCCCGCCAAAATTCTTTAAAACAACCCCCGTTGTTTTAATCTCGTTACTTCTTTTAAAATATTTGTCCTAACAATCTGTAATAATTCATGGGTAAAGAACCATAGTAAATACTCATATTAAAAGAAAAAACAAAGTTATAGGTTGAATAGTTTCGGAAAAAAAATACTATTTCGCGCCATTTTCATCGTGTTTTCAAACCCCTTTTTCTGTGAAATATTCCATAAAAAGGTCTTTTTCATTTCTTTTTCCGTAAAGCCTATATGATGAGGATTGTATTGGTGCCAAGAAGTTGTTATATATGCTATAACTTACATCAAATTAACCCGATTTAAACTCATAAAACCTCAAAATCTGTAAAAAATAAAATTTATTTCGCTATTTGGTCTACTCAAACTAAATGGATGAAAATTTTATTTTTTTAGGGTGCAATTTATATATTGGGGTATGGAGATATGAGCGTTTTAAGTTTAGGTATTGGAAAACGTCTTAGTACTTAAGAAAAACGTCACGGGGCGTCGAGGAATGAAAAGCTTGAGCAGATGCGTGGACGGTTGCAGCGTACCCTGTACAGATGAGGGGACGTTTGAGGGGGGTAGCCAGATAATAATTGTCACAGTATATGTATCTGTTAGTATGAGGTATTGCCTTAGGAAAACAATAATTATAAGGCAAACCATTTTTACGAAACGTGTGAATGAACATTATTTGTTGAACGTGGAATAAGCCCGAGTGCGAATAATGTACGAGCCCATCTCGCACTTTATTTGGCGGAAATATGGGAATTGAAAACGTTTTGAAAAATATTTCAGTAGCAACGTATTCCACAACCCCAAGTCGTAACTTAAAGCCCATTTACAGATGGCGGAATTCAGTGCACTGATTTCAGACCGTAAGTGGGGGAATTTAGAGCTTGCTGATTACACATTGTCTAAATAGTTAGCTAACTCAGTATAGCTGCGGATATCGCAGGTATTGTACGTATATAGCTCCCTCTTATCGCCTTTAAACATCAACAGTTCTCAATAAGACGCACCTTAAAATATTTTTCGTTCTTTCATTGCCTCTTACGACACCCACAGGTAGCTTTGAGGAGGGGGGCGTGCCTTTAATAAGAATTTATTTCAAAATAATGTTATAATAGTTTTATACACACAAAGTTAACCAAAATTATTTGTTTTATGTTATTGTGACGGAACAAGCTCGAGGCCCACCTGATGTTAAGCGGACTAACCTCTGCCTATAACAGACGCATTTCGTCACAAGTCACGAATTGCTATGCGTCTGTCTGACCTTGAGACATAGTTGTTAAGTCTCATGTGCCTGTAATTTCACTGGCTCTCAAGGACTGCTGAATACACCGTTACGTGCTTGGTGACAGATTTTCAACTTGAAGGTGGTCAATAGCTATTCGCATAATGCCCTTCCACCATCTGGTGAAGCTCAAGCCCACTGCGGGATTCAAACCATGGACCTGCTGCGCGGCAGTCCATAGCCAATGCCATTGAGCCATCACTGCTTCAAAAACTGCTTGTGAAATTTATTAATATTTATGTATGATATAAAATGCAGTGGTGTCATAGGAGATAAAAGATTGCAGCAATACGTTAAAGTATAATATGGTGGATTTTCACATTGCAGACATTTGTATTTTAAATATATATTCTGACACAAATTGATAGGTTAGACTTATGCTCCACTTTGTCATTATTTAAAAAAGAGATAGGTATATTCTCCATACTACCTATAAGCAATCTACAAGCACCTATATGCGCTAACAAACACCCTACCAAGTGGTGGGCGTCGGACACACTGATAGTGAAGGTGAAGGTAGGACACACGGGACGTGGCAAACAATAATAATGCGCTACTAAACAGAGATACTAAACAGTTGCTGTTGAAACGTATTTGGTACTAAGAACTAAAAAGCTGCACTACAAAAATTAGACTCAAAAAGGCCGTACACATGGTTAAATTTAGCTTGCTATCTGAACAACGTTGATTGTCTAGCTGATTGCATTTGGCTAAAGTCAGTCTTTAAAATATATTGCACCAAATTCAGCTATATTTATACTGGCTTAAATTCCTTGATATGTCAATCCTAGGAGGAAGAATATCTATGATGGAGTACCTATGCGCGTATACCCGATAAAGACAGAGTATAAATACCTAATATTGCAGAATTGCCAGTGTCCCATAACATTACCCAAATTGCAATGAAGCTTTTAGAAAAAATATTGCCGCGCCTACTGAAAAAATACATTTGCATGGTACTTGCTTAAGGTGGACTAAACCGTTCAATTTGTTATATCGGGGTATTCAAAATTTAATGTGTGTTGCTAGATCGGATACCTTTAGTGTTTGTATTGTTTTTAAATTGCGCAAATCGGAAATTATACCCTAAAGTATTTTGGCATCATAACTTACAAATATATAATTGTTTCTTAACTGTTTTTGCAGATTACTAGAGAAATATATGAAATCAGATACATATATGTAAGATACAATAACAAAATACTCTAAAAAGGATCTCTGATTTGAGTAAATTAAATACCTACAAATGTTATTCGATCTCGCAACAAATACGAGTAGACAGACTGTTAAATTTTGAATTTCTCGCTACAGATTGAACGGTCCGCCTTAATGGCAAAGAAACCAGGTCAGCTAGTTTTAGAAAATTACCATGATTCTAAAACTGAAAATGTACAGAATATTTTTTGGTAGAGTTTAAAACTATGGCATAATATATATATAACTTAACCCATGGTACTATTGGATAACTAGCTTGCGCTTGTGGACTCAACCGCGTCGAATAGTTATATCGTAGCCCCCCGATAATGCTCAATATCTCGGAATAAAGGTAGCCAATTTATTAATCCGGGTCCTACGGAATCTATATGCTAAATTTCGTTGAAAACTTCGGCGTTGAGTGACTTGAAGGTTTGTATGAGTAACAAACTCATACAAACCTTCGTACCTATAATATTTCATAGTATGCACTTTAAATAAAACAAAGTAATAATGTATTTATAGATTTATGGTATATAAAACATATGTGTGAATAACATCGAGATTCAACATTTTGGCACCACTTACAATTTAATTATTATTAATTTTGTCGTCCAGTTGCTTGTTGTCCATACATGATGAAGGACAGCATTCCTTATGAAAACTGCAAATCAAAATTTAATTGCGTTAATTTTACTGCATAATTGGTCAAAAGTGGTTCATACAAAATTACCCACTTTTATGGGAAAAATCTTCGGTCATGAGCTGGTATCCCGAAAATTGCTATAATTCGAAAAAGTATAATTTTTGATCTATGTTCACACTCTCTTTTCTCCTTAAACAAATTTCATCATAGTAGAGCGAGACAGATAGACAAAAGAACACTCCTTAATTTTTATGGATTATAATCTCAAAATCAAGAAATTATTTTGTAGAAAAATGTAAGATTATCAAATAATTTAACACGCCGACATTCATATTATGATCAGAAATTCATATATGATTCGCATAGACTGTGTAAGAATGGTGAAGACATATGAAAAATAGCACTTACATGTGATACGTAAGGTGTTCCATATTTCGTTCTGATCTGTTTTTACAGCCAAGAATTCTGCATTTCAACAAGTTTGGTGGAAGCAGCAGCGTTGAATTTAACTTACAATTTACAATACACACTTCAAAATCATTGTTTAACACGAAAAAAGGACACTTTCAAGCACCAAATAAATTTGTCTGCCACAAAACTGCGTTGTGGCAAACAAAGAAATCGCATACGCCGAGCAAGACAAAAAAAACTGATGCTGTCTCTTTCAAACTAATGCAAGCGTATATATTACCATTCTTGTCTCACAACCAACAGAATATAAATGTCTTCTCAATATATTCTTCCTCCTAGTGTCAATCTTAAAAAAATCTGTGGGTTGTCATTGAGAATCGTGCCAATTATGAATGTAGTCGAGTGTTGTGCATGTTTCGCAAAATAATCGAAATGTTTGTAACCGAATCGAATAACAAAACGCAACTGACAACATCGTCAACAATGGTGGAATGGATGGATTCTGTGACATTTGAAGCAGTGTTCGTTTTCTGATACGAAAAATATCAATAATGATTATAGTTCTACAAGAAATGACCCCTGCGTTAATATTACAATAATATTTCGCCCAATTTTCACTTAAAACAGCAAGAATGTGTGATGTTTGTTCGGACTTTACACAGCTTTTATTGAATTGTAAGTTACATTGTTTCGAAAATTTGGAGTCTCATTTGCTTCTACGTTCTCTGTAACAAATTTATTACTATAAATACGATTTAAATTATCAATTTTAGTTTAAATTTATAAGATAGTTACACATTATACGTAAAAACACTTGTTTTCAATTGTGTTTTAGGTGAATCAAGATTGTCTGACGATGTATCCCAGTATCCCACAATAAGTCAGACTGATTTAGATATTATCTTGAACTTCATTCTACAATGGCCACAAAGGTACGTTATCCTTCCTGTGTTCAACAGTATTTCAAAATGAATACCTATTCATGTAAATGTAGTTATTGGAGTTGACATCAGCTGTGTAACCTAAAGGTACCACATACAAGCTCTGTCATAGAATGAGCCTGTTGACATCTACCATGCACAGTTCCAGACCCTGGAGTGCTATGAAACATTTTTATGTCATAAAAACCCAATATCTAATGGTGTTGGTGTAGCTGAATAGAAGCAAAAATAACACTGACAAATGCTAAACATTGTCACATTAGGGGTTCATGTTGGAATGTTCTAGGCAAAAATAGTATTTTGAACATTTTTTTACACTGTTTGTGTTTATATAAATCAAATAATTTTTATGTGTGTGCATATCCTTTGAGAATTACAGCTATTGTCAGCAAGTTTTATCAGTCATTCGATTTGGGGCAAATCATTGGTCAGCAGAAATAGCCAAACCATTAAAAGATTGCATTCCAAATGCTCAGATACTAATGCCATTTTTAAAACTGCTTCAAATGCTATAGTTTCAAATGTAATGCACTGTCTACCCCATGTTAACAATTTATGCGACTGAACATACAAGGAGTTATGGAAAAATTATTAAATTTAAGTATAGTTATCCTATTTTCAATATATACTGAAAATTGAAATTATTACAAATGCATTATATACTTATAAGTTTAAGGGTAAATGGCCAACTTAAGTTTAATTATCACCCTGCACATTAAAAAAGTATATATTTTATATTATTGAGCGATATTCTGTTTAATGAAGATATATTGTATAGGTTTTTTTGACCAACATCTTACTTTGCATACAGGCAATGCATGTGCTGCTATAGAGATGTTAAGAACTTTGAGAGGTTCTATCTAATAGTGCAGAGTGTTCTTTGCCTATCAGTAACTCAATTAAAGCAGCTAAAAGATGAACTTATTGAAGCAGCTAAAGCACCTCAAGCTACTACTGAAACAACACAAGAAATACAAAAATCTGAGAAGGCAAACTCAAATGAAAATGAGAAGGAAAATGACAGTAATTTGAATGAAGCTACTCCAGAAGTGGAAAACTCCACTACATCAACATCAACAGTAGAAACAGACCAGAAAGCTGAAGACTCTGTGTCACCTAATAACCTGAAAGCAACAAACAGTGAAAAGGAATCTTGGTCATTTCAGCAAAGAGAAAAACTGATGCATGTTCTCTCTAAAATTTTTCTGCTCAACTTTCCTCTGTATCTTGCTTGTAAGCACTCTGCTCTTAGTCGGTTAGATGATCTCACTGCACCAGAAATCACAAATTTAAGTACATACTGTGATCTACACGATACAGAAATACCGGCATATCTTTTGAGAAATGTCAGTTTCTTTTGCAAGATGGGTGGTGTGTGTTCTATGACAGCTGTGTTTGAACATGGACTACCAAAAACACTACCTCTTTCTATGGCACACACCATTGTGGCAGCTGTTGGTAATCTCAAACTATGGCTAAACTTTAGAGCAGTGGCTCAACTCTTCATGCCACTGAGAAGTAAGATATTGAAATTCATGTGTTTGCTTGAAGATAAAGATCTGAGGGCACCCGCTGTAAAGTCTATGGCAGGTAAGAAATATAAATTGATTCACATGTTCACTAACTATTGTAACAAATTAAATAAGACATGTTCAGTTTTCATTTAGAGCTAGTGGTATGCCACAAAAAACTGCAAATGGTGTTAAAAGCATGAAAATCAGAACAATTGATTGTTAGACCAAACAAACCAATTTGACACGTAGCATGAAAAAAAAGAGAGGAGTTATGGCATCGTCTTCTTTATGTATGAGAAAAAAAAATTAAATCCAAGTTTCATGCTTTAAACACTATTTGCAGGTTTTTACTGAATTTCAGGGTGTACCATTAGCAGTAATCTACTCTTTACAATTGTCTAAGTATTACTTACTAAAGTAAACTTTTAATTTTCAAACAGATTTCATGTGGGGTGCTGCAAAAGAGCCATTAGATGCACCTCTAGCTTTTGATGGAGATGGACTTGCGCTGGCATTCAAGTACTTTAACAGCAGTACCCTTACTATGAGGCTCGCTGGAGTGGCTCAAATCAATGCCCACATTGCTGCTCACAATGAACTCTGTGCTGGAGAACCAGCGGCTGATTCAGAAATGGCAGGGCAACAACTAGCTACATGGCTGACTAGTAATAACATCATTGAACATTTGTTTGGGCCTAATTTACATGTTGAGGTGAGTGCTTTTCATCGAATCTTTTCTTGAAAGCTTTTCTTTTTATAGAACTAAAGTTATTTATCATACGTTTTATCTGTTTTCTTTGTGTTAACCTGAGGTTCCCAGACGATTTTCTTCTCATAGGCCACTTTCAAAATTTAGTTGGTTAGGATCTAGTGGAACCCCGTAACTTCATTTCTATAATATATTTGATTAAATTTGATAGAAAATACTTTTAAATAATATTTTGATATCAAAACACTGTGATTTTAACTATTTACTTATTACTTTGATGCATGTTAGAAGTATGTGAAGAGAAGTACAATTTTGAAAATACATTAAGTCAGCATTAGGATCTACAAGGAACCTGAAATATTTACAATCATAATATATCTCTCCTTAAGTGAACCACCACACAGTTTCTCAGTTCTCTTATGGAACTATCTAATGATGACTCTGTTCAGTATTTAATAATATGTACCTACTACATGCAAACATTACAAATATACTTATTACAACATAAAATAAAAGTATGTATAACAAATAGGCAAAAAGTAAGTATTTAACTTACTTTTTCCGTCACTGTCGAACACCAACAACTATTCAGTTTACTTACTTTTATTTTTGAAATTCTGGGAACAAATAAGTATCATTTATCCTTGGCATTCATATTTATATCGGTGAAGAATCAAATAAGTTTATGCATGATTGCAAGTTCACCATAAGATGTTTTTCGCCGCTTTACACCTTTGAACAAGTGTTGCGGCGTCGGCAGCAAGCAGCAGCAGCGATGCTTTGCAAGTTTTGCCACATTGTACTGAATATGGAATATGCAAGTTTTTACAACAGTGGCCAAGATTTTTGAAAGATTATCTGTCTACATTAATGGGTAAAGTCAATCAAACATTTTAGTTCTTCACTATCAAAAGCAGATAAATTTTAAGTGGACCCTCGCTTACAAATTGTGATCCCCCATATTTTTGTACTAAGAATGAACCAAGAGGAGCCTAATATGATGGTGGTCCGTCATTTTATGCTCCTCTTAAATGCAATAAGACCCAGATGACCCAATGTTTGCTTTAACCTTGGCTCCCCAATGTTGACTTATGATTTCAGGCTCGGAGTTTGCTGTCTGTAATCCATAATAACGTTTTTGACCTACAGGTGATAAAACAATCCCACATGATATTGAAATTCCTGGCGGTAGAAGGACGAGTAACTACTGAGCATGTTGACTTAATTTGGGCAGCTGCACAGCTCAAGCATTGTGGACGGCAAGTGTATGATCTCCTGCCTGGATTCATTAGGGCATTGGCTCCTAAGCCATGTGCACACTTATACAGCCTGTTATGTTCTTTATCACCTAAAGATCATACAGAACAGGTGAGATTTATGCAGATAATCATTACTTGATTTGTTTTCTAGTTCTAATTGGTAATAATGCCAGTCCCTGTGAATTTTTAGGGTAACAAATCATCTTTGTGATTCCATAAAATATTACATTAAATCTCTACAGTGGTTCAAATATTGATTCACTTTTCTGCTTTCAAGTTATCAGTAACAAATTGTATGCAATATAACGTTCCTTACTTTCAGAAACATTTTTTTTTTTTACTATGGACTGCCGCGCAGCATGTCCATGGTTCGAATCCCGCCGCGGGCTTGAGCTTCACCGCATGGTGGAAGGGAATTTTGCGAATGCCCGCCTGGCTAGCGACCACCCTCAAGTAGAAAATCTGTCGCCAAGCACCTAACGGTGTGTTCTCCGTCCTTGAGAGCCAAAGAAATTACAGCACATGAGACTTAACAACTGTGCCTCAAGGTGACGGGCGCAGTGAAATTCGTGACGTAATGCATGTGTTATAGGCAGAGGTTAGTCCGCTTAACATCAGGTGGGCCTCGAGCTTGTTCCGTCACAATAACATAAAAAAAATTAAAAAATACTTTGTTTCCGAAACACGCACTACATTGGAGTTGTTCACGCAGTATTACTTGCTGCGTTGGTTCTAATGCCAGTGCCACACTCCCTTTTATCTGCGCGGAGGGTGAATGTGTAGAAAGATATTTTCCACTAGCCACGGTAAGCATGAAACTAAGTTTTATCGACCATAGATAAAATATTTCGGCAATAGACAAAAGTTTCGTGTTTTTGTTCGCGAATACCATTTGCAGACTGGAGACGCGCTTTCATTATATTCGTAAATTCAGGCAAGGCAGGCTTGAAACATTGAGGTATGATATATATTATAAAAATCGTTCTTCTCTTCATATAAATTAAAAACAATGGCACTGGAATAGCTGTAACCAATGCAGATAAGAAACTAAAATAGCTGTTATTATTTAGTAACCGGCTCGTGTAATATTTACCGGACATTGCTCCGACCAGTTTTGAACTTATTTGAAGTTCTTCGTCTGCGAGTCACGATTGTGCACAGCGTGGAGCACGGGCTTCAGCACTTAACTAATAATCAAATATTTTCGTAACTGGTAGGAGAAATATCCGGTAAATATTACGCGATTCGTAGCCGGTTACTGAATAATAATTATCGACCAAACTCAGACAATTTATTAGGTGAAATAGCGGTGTCAAAAGTTAGTGAAATCATGAACATTTTAAATTACAGAGTCTTTACCTAGCATCAGCACTGATGCGGGCAATGTGGTCCCGCGGCAGCTCAGCAGGCGTGGGCACACCGCCGCCCTTAGCGGAGGAGCCGGCGCTCCGCCCCCCACAGCCCGCCTGCAAACCACACCACAACTCCTCTTCCGAAGCCAGTGTCAGTATGGACCAGACTAATTCAGATGAAGATCCTGTGAGTTTGCTTTTCATTGCAAAGCTGTTATTCGACCTACACTACTGTTAAATATTTGAATTTCCAATCAGCTGTGTTTAGCAGCTAATCGGCAATTCAAATTCACTCAGTTTTAATTCGTCACTAACTACATAAATACTTTTTATGGGTTGCTTTTAGATTCCATAGATAAAAGAATGGGGCTATATTAGAACTTATATAATAAAAATACATTGCAAGGAATCAATCTTTTTTAGTAGATAAAAATGAACTGTCTATTATAAAATAAAAATGTTGAAAGTATATTTTTTAATACATAGTTTCTGTTTCTACCTGCTGATCAAAAAGGTAGTGAATTTTCGGTACTTTATCATGTGAGTACCAGCATCAGCCTACTACTAAATAAGAACGATCTTTAGTGCATTCGATTTGAGACAACAGCGTCGTTTGTAACATTTTCAAAATCGGCGGCTTCGGAAAGCAATCTTTTGTCAACCATGCAACATAACATAATATATTTACAAATTATATGCCCCAATTCAGACGACAAAACACTTCTTGATAACAAGTGACATTCTCAAAGAAGCGTGATTTATTAAAACATTATTATGCATTCTTCCATGCAAATCAAGTGAAGATAAATTACTAAACGACATAAAAATCAGGTTTTCAATAAATCTAACAGCGAAAAACGTATGATTCGTAAAGAAATTTTCTTCAATGAATACAAGATCAACACTAAAACCCGCAGATTAAAAAAAATGTCGGCCAAAAATAGCATTTATCGATGTAATTTGTAACTGTTTTGAAAGCTTTTCGAACGGTACATGAAAACATTTGCTATTTTGCGTAGACCGTCCCAAAATGAATGCCCGATGTGATAATTTTTATAATTTTTGGCTAATATTTTAGCGAACAGTAGGCTATACGAGCTTTTTAGTTCATTTGAAGTCTAATTTAATATGATTCAATGCCACTAGAACACCTGATATGTCATTGTAAATGTTCATCATATGCCGATGACAAGCTGGGCGTGTCTAGGTTATATTCTCTAATACCGGTATCGTTTCGCCACTCAGTTTTAAAATATTGGAAAAATCTATATTTTAACCGACTTTAAAAAAGGAGGGGGTTTTCATTCCTCTGTTTTTATTCCTGTGTGTTTATCTTATAACTCTTTACAGGGTGTACCGATTTTGATGGTATTTTATTTTACTTCGAAAGCTGGTGCTAGGCCACATATTGATTTTAGTGAGATCTGTCGAATAGTATTGAGTTATCCCTAATTATGCGTATTTTAATATCTAAATATGCGTAATTTGATTCGCATAATTAGGGATAACTCAATACTGTGAAACGTGTTTCAATTCGGTATTTTTGTTATCTTTTTTTTATTTGATACTTGTTTGTTCGCTATCCAAAAACATTATTGCTATCAACATACTCTGCTCACTAATCTTAAAAACCGGCCAAGTGCGAGTGTGAGTCGCGCACGAAGGGTTCCGTACCATTACAAATAAACGGCGAAAACTTCTTTTATTGTATGGGAGCCCATTTAATTATTTATTTTATTTTAATTAATTATATTTAAAGAGAACATAAAAGTAAATATTTTGTGAATAGTAAAGCAGACCTTTCACCGTTATTAGTATTGAGCAAGAAACGGTAAAAAAATCAAGTTTGTTGTATAGGAGGAGCCTTTGGATTATGATTTTTAGTATTTGTTGTTATAGCGGCAATAGAAATACATCATCTGTGAAAATTTCAACTGTCTAGCTATCACCGTTCTTGAGATACAGCCTGTTGACAGACGGACGGACGGACTGCGAAGTCTTACTAATAGGGTCCTGTTTTTACCCTTTGGGTACGGAACCCTAAAAATCAGCCATTATAATGAAATATAAAGAACTCAACACAACCTTAAAATAAAATATTGGAAAGGAATTTTCTTTTTAAAGACTATCTAAGTGCAAATAGAAATATTAAATAACACTATAAAAATAAATTGCCCTTTCTTTGGTATATACACACAGACAATCGTCTTATTCATAATCATTGGTATACATAATTGTTTAAATAATATTGCCCATTGCAACCAATTTTGAGATTTCTACTTTGACAGAGAGATTGTAATCGATGAGGATGAGCTTGTCGAATAAAAACCGCAAAAAGTAGAGTGCGTCTGAAGTATTATATTTCGATGATAAACTTATTTCAACTACGAATATTGCAAATGTGACCAGCGGAGGAAAAAGCTCTTTCTGCTTCCACACTGGTGGGTGGTATCGTTAATAAATATCTATACACCATGTTTATATGATTTTCTCAACTACCCCTCAGTTTTATAAAGTTTCAGCTCAATCCTTATTAGTTAAAGCTTTCTCGTCATGGCCGCCGCCACTATCAGCTTTCTTTTCTTTTTAGCATTAGTAGTAGCGCAATTTTCTCTTTCAAAGACTTCTCAATTTCTGTTCCTTCTCACAAACCTCACAATCACTGACATGGCTCCTAGTTCAAGTGCTAGCTAAATCAAAATTTTGTCAGAAGAATTAGCTAACTAAATATGAAAATGTTGATAGAGGGTATAAACTGCCACCGTTTCCGCATTGGTAAGTCACTGGGAAATTCTATTAGTAGGGTTCCACATAAGAAAGTAAACCTCGTGGCATGCCGAGCTAGAATCTCACCCCCACATTGGTACCTGTGGGTGCCGTAAGAGGCGACTAAAAGGTGAAATACCGAAAGGTGGGCAGCAGCGCCTTCTGAGGAACTGATAACTTAAACTGCGATCCCCAAGACTCTTGCCAAGCGTGGAGATTGTGACAACCAAGGATCCATCGCGGACAAACAACGTGACACGTAATTTTTTGTATATAAAGATAATACATAAAAAATAAGTTTAAAGCTAATTGCAAAAATTTGTCAGTTTTGTAGGACAACGTATATAGATGTCAACGAAAAAATTAGAGTCATATGTCACGTTGGCGTAGGGTTTAGAGCATACCGCGGCTAAAGAACCTAATACCTTGGTACCTAGTGATGAAAGAGCTGGAGTGCGCGGGTTTGAATCTCGCACATGACTATAAGTTTACCTCTTAATGTAAATTTATAATAAATAAGGAGTTTATTAGGTCTGAAATTTTTAAAATATAACATCGGTTCACAATATTGTTTTTATTTCGATATTTCAAAAATGTATTTGCATAATAATAAATACAGAATAGAAAATTAACGTGATATCCTATCTATTCATGAGGGGGCCCGTGCATACATGCGAATTTCATAATGGTGATTCAATGTTTTATATGATGCCGTGTACATTATGGGCGCGCCAGTTTATCAAAAGTAGCCAATAAATGTTAAAGTTTCCTTAAAAATAAATTGCTACCTAGTACCTGTGTAAAGAAAGATAAGAAATACTAAATATAACCTACAGTGCATGTGGCAGTGATGCGAACTTTAAGATGGATTTGTGGTGCAGCTAGAATTAATTAGATAAGGAATTTATATATTTGAGAAAGAATGAAAGTAGCACCAGAGTATACCTTACATAGAGGTTTAGGAGACGAATACACATACCGTGTAGGATGGGGGTAGGAAAAAGATGTAGATAAATCGATTTGAAAAATCATAATGCAACCACTAATCGTGATTGCTAAAACATATAATATTTTCCAGTGCGAGGAGTTGAGCACGTCTGGCGAGGAGGCCGGCCCGACTCCCCGTAAACAAAGTAAACATCAGCGTGAACTTACTGGTAAAGTAACTTGATAGTTATACTGTAATGGTCTACTGTTGTGAGGAATAACGAATATGTTGCGTTACAGCTGAGCAAGAGTGGCTGAGGGAAGGTGCCGAGCTCACAAAGAAAGAGTGCCCGGCGTTAAAGAGTTGTCAAAAGTAAGTGGAGAAACAAATCAAGCTTTTAAACTACTTTCACGAGATTTTTAGATTTAAGGGTGAACTGACCGGCTAGTTCTCCATACAAACGTCGTAGGGTGTTCCCTCCCTTATTTGAGGATTTAGGTCCAAAACAAAGCATAATACCGATTGATCTCATCATTATCTAGGCTTGTATGATGCCGATATTTTAATAAGATAGTTAAGTTGAGAGTTAAGAGCCTCGAAACATTTGCATATAAAGTTTTCGAGGCTCATAACTTTCAACTGAATTATATTTTTAAAATGTTGGCATCGTACAAGCCTAGATAATGACGAGATCAATCGGTATTATGCTTAATTCTGGAACTAAAATCTCAAATAAAGGAGTGATTACCCTACAACGACGTTTGTATGGAGGAGTGACCGGCCAGTTCAATCTTAATGTAGTATAGTTATCGTAAAGTACTAAGTATTTTAATACATCCATATTCCAGTCTCATCGTGACCACGATTGATGCAATGCAATGCAACAGAAACAGTGAGGTATTAAAATACTTAGTACGCAATTAAATCCCATTGTGGCTATGAGCTTTCAATATTTACAAATAATTACATTATGGCAAATGTCAAGTAGGCAACATGTCACTTGTTACATAGTAGTGACTTATTACAGAATATAAATATTGTATGTAACGCTTTGGTTTTTTTAAGCTGTAATGTTGCATATGTTTTATTGAATAAACAAATACAAATACTGCCTAAAGGCACGCAGCTGATATCATTATCATCTTTAGGGCTCTTATTATCTGACTGGTAGCGGTTCCATCAAGTATAAATATCAAGGAAAGCTGGCGTCCAAGATTGCTGGGCAAAAGACTAAAGCCAAAACTTGTAGAATATGTGTAATGTTGTTGTAAGAGAAAGACCTACAATACCGACACCACATAATATGTGACATAATATCCTTGTTTTGTATCAGGCGCAGCAAACGCGCAGGCAGTAGTGGCAGCGCAAGCAGTGGCGCGGAAGAAATGTTGCGGCCGCGTAAGAAAAAGCTATACAAGAAACGGCACAAGCCCGGCAAAGCGCGCCGATTTCGTGAGTGCATGGTCCACACATACATGTTTTAACAAAAAAAAAAGTAAAACTTACTACCCTCATTGCACTGACCATTTTTATATACATTTTAATTGGTCTTTAACTTTATCTGAATTTAATTTTGGTCCTTTGAGGTTTATATTAATAGGTTATATGTATTATTATTATATATTATATTAATTTTTATATAGATGCTTTGCTGGTTATTAATAATAAGACATATTTGTTTTAGTAGCTGCGCAGTTGAAGACTGCTGACCTTGCGGAATCTGTGTCCGAAGTGGAAGAAGAATCTTCTGGAAGCGACACAGCTCACTGCCAACTATTATGTGACAATGTAGACGCTAGGTAAGATTTACAAAAAAAATTTACTGTATTTTTTGTAGTAATTCCAATTTTTTGCTGAGACTTTTCAACAAAAAATTGGAATTGTGCCTTCTTTCATATATTATTGTGTTATTTTCCAAAATTATTGTGTGATAAAATACGATAGAGTTATTAAATAACAAACACGTAACGCAAGTGTTCGTGAAATTGCAAGAGTCTAGGCAAATAGTAAAAATAGCAAGAAATTTTCTTATATCTTGTTTTCAATTAACACTCCCTATAAGGTTATTTTCCACTCGAGGTAAGACATTATTTAGTCTAAAAATTACAAATTTTATTTTTCTTTTTTTTATTACTGATAGATAAGCCTTAGACCTCAACTTCACCTGACGGTTAATGATGAACATATATAAAGAAGAAGTATAAAGTGGTAAACATGGATGGAAACTGGCTCTCATGGACACCTCGTTTATCCACAGGAGTCCAAACATGCCATATCAAATCACTTTTAACATGAAACAAACCTTGTTGACTTTTATCTACGATTGCGCGCTATACGAATTTTCAAACTTACTAAATAATAACTACCCAGGAGAATAATGGAACTGCGTTTAATGGAGAGCTATAAACGTCGGGGTGAAGAAGAAGAAGGCAGTGCTTCTTCAGCGCTGTCACCGCATTCGCATCCACACCTTGCCGATCTCGACGAAGATGACTCTGCCTGTGAAGAAGAATTAGCAAGGCTCGCCGCACAAGTATGTAACCTTAGAGACATGTTTATGCTATTATGATGTAGAACTATAAGTACTAGAACTATAAGTGAGGAAGCGGGAAATCAGCGGCTCTTCGATCTGTCATCACGGTGACAATTGCATCTCGCTCTGTGTATAGAGCTACTTGTCTATGTGCGCTCTATCTTATGTCTGAGGAGAAATTTAGGACCATACGCCTGATTGATTTGAGCTTTCAGTATTACAATATTGAGAAAGATTTATGAAGTCTTATGAACTAGTTCACGTTTGTGCCCCATATTATGATGATGGCTATCCACATCAACAAATAGAACCTTCCGTGCGAGGATGTATTTCGACATTATCGTAAATACGAAAAAGAACATTAAATTCTTAACAAATGACAATTACAATTGACAATTACCAATTACCCATAATTATGAAGTGCTTACAATTAAAAGTTGGTAAAGTATAACCAGGTCTATAACGAGGGCTCGTGAACTTTACACAAATCGACTTTTAACCACACAGTACATGTTCACAGATCTGGAATTGTTTCACTTTTAATATTTAGTTAGACTTAACTTTTGGCGTGGAGCACTAATATTTGAGAATTTTGATAGACAGTTTGGGGAACTATGGAAATTGTTTTTCAATGAGATGATAAATCGTGTTGTGTCGTTAGGCCCAGTGCCTGTCCGAGTACCGCGGCGGGGCGCTGGCGCTAGAAGCGCGCGTGTCCCCGAGCGTGGCGTGTGAAGTGGACGACGTGTGCCGCCCGGGGAACACGCTGCTCTGGGACCTGCTGCAGGACGGGAACATTGTGAGTTGTATGACATCACACGCTCACCCTCATTATTCTTCATCCTATAAGACACTAGCCATATAAATCAATAGTTTCAGAGATTATTATTATTTTCATCGCGCCAATTTCGCAAGTGTAAACAGATCTTCATCACAATTTTTAGGTTCTCATTTAGACGTAGTTTCTTGAATTGTTGATAGAAAAAGTATTGCTTCCAAATATAGATCAACGGTTACAGAGAAAATTAGAAAGAAAACATTGCCATTCGTTTCCAGCTCTATTGGTGACACTTACTATAACAGTGTATATTTTATAAAATTTGGTTATGTTATGCTCTCTCGGGGTCTGCTCTAACGTAAACTAGGTTCAAAGAAATATACTGTACCAAAGTTATATCAACATCCATTTAACCGTTTGGATATGAGTGATAACATACACACATTTATAAGTCCTAGAATATATAATATTAGGGTGATGAAAAGATTTTAGGGAAAATATCCAAAACTGTTCTATATATTTCACATTCTATCTACTTGTGACAAACTTTTATTCTTTGCGCATTCTTATTTTATTAATTTTTAATTCATCAAAACTTTGATTTTCCTTTTCACAGGAGCAATTAGGAGAAGGCTTAGCATTAGAGGCGGAAAAAGCGCTCTGCGCACTATTATGCTTCAGCACCGATAAGTTTATCAGAATAAAATTCATCGAGGGGTGCCTTGACAATCTAGCTAATCATAGGTAAGAATAAACGAGTATATATTGTTTAATAGTCAAAGAATAAAATTGTTAAGACATTAGTTCACTATATATTTGTTTTGCAGATCTGTGGCAGTTTCACTTCGACTACTGCCGAAGTTATTTTCGTCATTTCAGCAGCTTCGTGGCATGGATATGCATCAGGTACAGAAGTAACATTTTTGTAAAGAATAAATGATTCTAAATTATTTATTATTTTAATTGGTCCTTAACAAACACTTCTCGTTTTCTTATAACTAACTTGCTCTACTTTAATGAAAGACTAAATCTTACCAATTCATATTCCTCAGGTGGTAATGTGGGCGGAACGTGAGAGAGGCATGATGCGTTTATTTCTAGAAGACCTACGTCACTATATGTACCAACCGAGGCTAGGAACTGGCGACGCGGCTCACTACATGCACATTACGGAACTCACTGTGCGGTTACATTTTCTCACAGCTATATTTTCGCCAGTTGGGTCACCGCATCATTTCAGGTAATTTTTAATCACATTTTATCAATTTTTCTTATAATGTAAGGATGAAGATTAGATATTTATGTTCTCTTCTGTTTCTGGAAACTGCACTGAAATGACTTCTTGTAATATTAAACTTCTTTTCATAAACATAGGCTAACAGTGGATCAAGTAGAAGAACTGTGGCAGTGCATGGTTCTCAAAGGTGGCCCCGAATGCGCTGACTGTCTGTACTCTTGGCTTCTCTCTCACACCAAGTCTCCAGACCAACATGCACTCGGCTTAGATGCTCTGAGGTTCTTGTATGTCGAGAAAATGCCCACTCTGGACCCTGAGGTAAATGTTCAATATTCATCTATTACGATATTAGCTGCGCTCCGCGGTTACACCCGCGTGGTGATGGATGATGATGATAAAATGTATATGTGTTAATCCAGCGCCTTATCTACCTCCATACCATACATTTTTTCATAAGATTTATACATGGCTTACGCAAATATGATCATGTCTCCGATTTTCGCAATAAGCTCAAGTGGCTCCCATTACGTCGTCGCCGGAATGCTCATATATAATCTCTCCTTTACAGTATTCTGTTCAATCCTTTATCACCGCGGTACCTCACGGAACAATTTAAATTTCTTCATTCTACCCAGTCTCTGTCGTTACTGTCATTAGAAAACTTATATACCCTATACAGCAGCTACTTTATCTGTCACGCTATCTACAATACACAATTTCATCAAAATCGGTACAGTCGTTTGAAGGTGTAAGTAATGAACATACAAACACACTCACAAACGTTTGCCTTTATAATATTAGTTTGTAAAGGATCAATTTGTTACTATACCGAATATGCATTAGAAATAAATTATAGTTTTTATAGCATATATGGTTCACTATTTTGGCGATTATGGCTTACACATAAAAGATAGATATATGCTGTCGCGAGCTTTTTTGTAGGTAAATTTAAGATAAACATTTTCGTTGTACATTGTGTGCGTGTGACACTTAAGGTTTTTGCAGCGTACGCTAGAATAGGTCGCATATGACTGATTTTTTTCTTACTTACTTGACACTTATCGTTATATTTTCGACAATTCACATAATATCTTTATAAATTATAGCCTATGTGTTATTCTGATGTCTAAGCTATATTACTGTAAAGTTTCATTAAAATCCGTTCAGTGGTTCTTGCGTGAAAGAGGAACAAACATCCATACATCCTTACAAACTTTCGCGTTTATACTATTAGTAGGAAGTAGGATTAGACTCAAATGACGGTCCTCCGTTCGTTGCGAAATAATTCCACCGTTTTCTACTCATTCATTTGGAACACTTTAACTTTAATGATTGTAAGAAGCATTCTTTGTACAAAATATCATTCAGATATAGCTCTGAACCAGTCGATGCGATGCCGGCCCCATCGATACGAACTGAAGGGGTGGGCAAGAAAGCCCTACTCTCAATTTCAGTGTGTAGTTGAAGTTCTTCTCTCATGATTCCTCTCCTAAAAGACACAGTTTAATTACAGTTTATTTTTTCTTTGTCACCGCAAAATATTGAACAAGACTACATTCCACGGATAGTAAATTGTGATTTTACTACGACAGAACATTAGCATAATGGGCCTCAGCCTGTACCAGCAGTTGTGCAATTTGGCGCGCATGGCATTAGGAGCAGGCGATGCTCGAGATCAGGCCCATCCACATACGCGAGCTATGGACCACCTGTGGAAGATTGCGCTAAGGGCTAACAGTACAGGTGAGACTCACATTAATTTTATACACCAGATTAAAAAATAACTTTCTTTGTATATGGACATTTCACCTGCTTTTTAAGTAGTTATTCAGTTTTTTTTTTTAATATTGATTACTTCTTTCTAGATGTATCGATGGGTGCGATACAGTACTTGAACAGCTACTACATGGGCCAGCAACTACAGCAAGAGGATGATTTCGTTTCCAAGTGCATGTTCCACTTATCGTCAGCTGCAGAGAGGCTCATATCCAAGAAACAAGATGGAGAAAGTTCCCACTCGAGTATAACTGAAGAGAAAGAAGATAAGGTCGAGAAAGTGGTGGATAAACAGAATATCTATGAACATATGACAGAGGAAGCAGCACTGCAGTGTATACAAAGGGCGCTGTTGTTGTTGAAAACGCATTTAGATACATTCAAGAGGAGGTAAGGATATCAATCAAATCTGTTCAAAGAGTAAAGGGTGGAAAAACCACCATTAAAATCATACCGTTGCGCCCATATTCCCCGACAGAGTAGGCAGAAGGTGGAAAAACCTATTCGACTGGCCAAGTTTTAGATTTCTTGATATATCACAAGAGACGAAGTAACCATATTTGTTTTTTTTCATTTTGAAAAGTATTTCAAACATTACCCAACGTGTTTTCATCTGATTGTGATCGAATTTCTAGCTAGCTGATATGACCATAGTTTTGCGCATATAACCAAGTTTGCTGTATTTACTAGATACGCGTACCACCTTCGTCGCTGGGCGCTGGCGGAGACTGGCGCTTGGGAAGGCACCATGGGCCCCGGAACGGTGCGGTTAACTCTTCAACCGGCCGGGGCTGGACCCAGGGCATGTCTGACGTTGCACCAATCGGATCTAGTCGCACATCTGCGCGCGCATGTACACGTGTGGTGGGAAAAACAGGTAAATTCTAATGAATAGATTCATGCGTTACTTTACGGAAATCCATATTTAATAATAACAAATATTTTAAGAAAATTTTTAATTAATATTTAAATAAAACAATTAAAAAATATGTATTGTGTATAACTTAAATATTTCAAAAAATATTTTTTAAAAATGAGGAGTCTAAATTAATATTTTAATAAAACACTTAAAAGATATAAAAATATATCTAGTGTCAATTCCGCCTAATTCTAACAATTGAAATATTAATTTTAATGTTTTCTTAAAATATTATTAAAACATCTGTTATTATAAGGTAAATTCTAGTATAACATCATCAAATTGAACCAGCAAATACAACATTTCGTGAATAATATTACAGCTTACTCAGGATGCAACTGGCTGGGGGTCCAGAGCTACCTAGCTGGTAGTTTTTCCTATTATTATTTAGCTATCTGTGAGAATAGATAATTATATAGATTGTTATGCAGATTCAAGGCGAAGAAGGAGTGACGGCGCTGTCTACGGATGGTCCTCTCCGAATGATCACACAAGGCCAAGAGCTGACAATAGATTACGATGAAAGAACGCTTTACGATATGGGGTTTAAAGATAATCAGGTATGATCCTATACAGATTGGCACTTTTCAGCATTCTAATTACTTTAAATTTTAGACTCTATAAATGAAGAGTCATAAGTCATAACCATTTCCAGTAGTGCTTAGTTTAACGATAAGATTTTAGGTCAGTAAATTAAAATACTACTTTTCATCTTTATATTAACAATGAATATACCAATATCAAAAACTTTTTTTTTTATATAATATGTTGACTGCTAAGGAATATAAGATCAGATTTGGCCTCCTAAAAAAAATTGTCCTATTTGAAGCCCATTGAATAGACTTAATAAATCTGTCTCGTTTCTACACGATATTATTTGAATCATATTTGTGTATAATGATGTATGGTAATAATTTGTCTGAAATAACTCTAATTTTTAATAACTTTTGCATACTATAAAGGTGGAATATTGAGCACTTATGTACAATTAGGAACTTTTATTCAACCTATGTGTATGCAATAAATACATTTGAATTCGACATAACTTTGTAGTAGGTACCTACATAGTGTGCACCAGATAAATCGAGGTTGAAGAAACTCTGGTATATTTTATGTGTGCCAGAAATTATTTTGGTTTTTGTACCTTGCTTTCTTTCTCTTTTTGTGTATAGCTGGTATTCGTGTCTGTGGGCGTCGGTGGTCGCGGCGCGTGGGCGGAATGGCCGTCCGCCCAGCCCGCTCCGGCGCGTGCTAGACTTCCCACGCTATTACTGCTCGACCCCACCTACTTCCACCACCTCTTCACGCTCATGCAAGCACTGGGCCAGATGAAGGAACCGGGGGCTAATGGGGTAAGTCTTGTATGTACGTCCAGTGTGTTCCTGATGAATAACTTTGTTTTTTTTATAAATAAAGATGTAACGTGTGACCAAAGGGTATATGTACCAGGGATAAAATAACTTTTATTATGGTTGTAACAACAATTTAGGATGAAATATTCGCAATGTTATTTTTATATTAATCATGCTCGCATATAAAATAATACAGTACTATTTTAGGCATAAAACAAAGTTAACCAATGTCCGTCTGGGTGGTTACCACGGCAGTGTCGAATGTTCTTCCTCGAAGCAGTAGTGTGCAAACATTACTGTGTTTAGTTGTGAAGGACGCACGATACATTAAATATTTCGGAGTGACGAGCGCGGTACAATGTAAAGTAGAACGAAAAAGGCAACAAGCTGCACTGTGACAACCTTGCGACTTATCCGTCACATAATTTTATCACATTTAGGGCCCGTTTCAGAATGTCCTAATAAAGTTTCGGGTTGCTATGCAACACATAAAATAACTGAATGATAAAAATGACCGTTGATATGCAGCGCGTTTCAAGCTTTAACCGATGGATAGGCTAAATCGATGACTGTGAAACGCAAAGATAGTGTTTTGTTTCAGGATAGTAAAATCGGAACTTACTCGAGCATTCTGAAACAGGCCCTAAAAAAAATTGGAATGAATCAAATCTACATTTTATTACATACGTATACGTAACGGAGGCGGTACTGTCTGCCCCCTCCACCACTAATATATGACGTCCACGTCCCCTCTGCCAAGAGCATATCATCTTAGAAGAACATCTGCAGTCATCTAACGTCGCCTAGAAAGGGCGTCATTTCAAAGAGATAAATGTGATTTTATAATCAAATCCTCTTTATGAAAGCCATACGTTCAATAATATTCAGCAATGTCGTTGTTTCCATCTAGCCGCCCACTTTTTTCCGTTTTATTATTAAATTGTCATAATGGGTCGGATTTTATTAGATTCAAGATTAGATGCCAGTTCTTATTTTATTTTGTAATCTGATTCGTTTAGCAGGCGTTAGTTAAAAAATACAATTACAGTATTGTATTGTGTTCATTATTTTAAGTGTACCCCTATAGGATGCTGGGTTAGAATCGCATCCCCATACCTTCTTTTTTTTGTTTGGAAGAAATGCCTTTTCACTTCCCCCCTAATGTGTGGGACTTGAACCCACTAGAACTCACAAGTGAGCAGGGCCCCAATTCTCTTAGCTATTGACAAAACGCCACACTACTGCGATGATTCTGCGATCGAACTGCTGTTAACTCGCTATCGTATGGCTGTGCTATGGCTTGCAAATGTTGTCACTGAAAAAATAACTTCTATCAATCAAGCATCAGTCAAAACATCAGTACAGAGTATGTTTCTAGCAATCAATACCTTAAATAAATATATTTAAATCATTTAGCTATTTTTCTATCTAAAATCCTCCAAAATATTTTATGCCACTGTAGCAACGCAATCGCAACAAAACAGCTTTCAGCGTACCAAATACGTAAAAACTATTGCTAGCAAGCCACTGACTAACGATCGAATCTAAATAGCGGGCAGACTACGGATACTGTCAAAAACTAAAATTTTCATGCAGTTAAGTTGCGTTAACGCCGTTCAATAGCTAAGAGAATCGGTCCTCAGGCCACCGGCGAGGCGGGGCAAGTTGGAGTCGCGTTAACATTCACCATCTTTGCGACACCCAATGTGAAAAAAGTGGCGCGGATCACATTGATATCTGATGTAACATGACATATTATGTTTACTAAAAAACTGTACATCGAATAAAAATAAAAGAATAAGAGTATGACGCAGTACAAAAATTATTCTTCAAAAGTATTACTGCTGTAAAAATCACTTTCATGCAACCTCAGGGCTAGTTAGATCAAAAGTTGATAGTTACGGGTGAATGTACTAACACACTATTTACTATTGCAGGAACCAGTAGCCCATACAAAAGCGCAACTCTTATCCCGCCGAGTATGGGACATACTGCAAGCTGTGCCACTCAACCCTACGTTACTCGAAGCCTTCCAAAACCCTATAGAAAGTAAACTCCCAGAGCTACTCGACCCAACCAGCCCACAGAAGCTAATGTACTCCTTACATATCATAGACAAACTGAGCTCAAGTAACACTGGACCTAATGTAAAGGAACAGGGGGGAAGCAATGAGAAAAATGAAGAAGAGAAAAGTAGTGTAGAAAATTGGAATGACTTGTTTATAAAGAAGGGTGGACTAAGGATATTGTACGATATTATGATGTCAGGTAAGTTTTAGTTTCTCATTTAATAGACCCAAATAATATAGCGACCTACATATATGTGTTGGCTTGTAAATTAATTTGGCTTTTTTTATAGGTGTATTACAAAGAAGTGACGACAGCGAGTGGCGACAAGACTGCCTAGCGTTACTCCTGCAGTTGTTGTGTCGTATCGGCACGTTGCCTTCCTCGGATCCATCACAGACGCCGAAACTGCACCCGGTATGCTATGATTTGAGTTATGATGTAGGTATATGATTAAACACGGGTTTTTCAATCATCAGATAGTAACGTAAGTAACTTATATGATAAAATATACATACATACATAAAATCACGCACCTTTCCCGTAGGGGTAGGCAGAAACTACAGATTTCCACTTGTTACGATCCTTACATATCTCTTTCGCTTCATCTATACTCATATAATAAATATAATGTATATATGATAAAATATAATGTAGACAAATTTAAATGAACAATACGTGGTCGCGTTAATGACAATTGACGTTCGATTTTAATTTAGTCTTGCTACGTTTTATTAGTGTGATTAAAAAACTACCCGAGGACGATTGAAAAACCGGGGCATAAGATACGAAATAACTTAAAACCTGTCATAGATAACATTTTTACTAATCTAACCCCTATTTATCGACCGCTTTTTAACGTTTTAGAACCAAATAAATGCTCAAATGTTTTGTCTTTTCTAATTATTGTGATGTAAACGAAAGAGACAGGCGATAATCATAAAAATCTATATACTTATCGGAGCGCTTGGTCGATGATGCTTGCACCTATTTGACTCAATGAATAAGCTTTGCAATTCAACGGGGCAATACTGCCAGCACGCAGGGCACGCTGCCAACTGGTAATGGGCTGGAGCATGTGGACTTGTAGGTTGTCTAAATGCTTTCATTGTAGTATATAGTTTGTAGTATTTTGTTAATAAATTCTTAAAATAAATACTTAAAATACGAGTATATGTTTAATACATTTAAAGGTGAGATTGATATTGGGACAGGACTGCCTCGTTGGCAAAGTATTGAAAGCGGCACTTTGGAATCCGGATATCTAAGTTTGCTGCCGTTGTCGCGCAGTTATTGTATTTTACTGAAAAAGATTTTTTTTATAGCCACCGAGTTCTATCCGATCGATAGCAATAAACTCGCTCCTATTAAATTGAATAAAACTTGTGAAATGTGGGTGCTTTCAGCTTTTGACACTTGTGACTATATCATGTTATTTATTATTATGTTTTGTTTTGACATATTTCAAAAGAGGTAACGAGAGTCATGTATGGAAGTTGAATCGTTCCTACCACACCCCTTTAGCATAATTCATATAATCCAGGAAACTCGGATTTTATGAGTTTCAGTACGGGCCAAGTGTGGAGAAAATCAGATACCATAACATATGTTTATATACAATAAAGTATGAAAATTTGCTTTACAGTCTCTCCTATCGTTGATGACAGTGGAAGAAACTACCGAGAGGCTTATATCAATTTTATGTGAAGCAGCTACTTTGAAGGAACCGACAACGTACAAAACTGGCTTTTGGGGTAGAGCGCAGGTAAAGTTACATAGGTGACTAATCAGCGTTTACTTTTATATTTAAACGATATAATTCTACTTCTGCGATAAAATCTAACGAAAAAATAATAGGTAGCTAATTAAAAATTTGAAAATTTGGGGTTCTGAAGTTCCTAAACATATAGATTTGCACAAAATCCGCAAATGATTTTTGGATTTTGTACTTTCCTATCCTTGTTTTGTTGGATAAATTTAATATTTAATAAAGCAATTACTTCTAATCATATTGTAAAATCAGATTTTAGTAAAAAGTTATCAAAATCTGGCTTTACATGGCTTTAGTCTGTTCACAGTTATTTACTTCTGACGTATATAGGTAGAATTACTTGTATTAATTCTACCTTCAAAGTGTGTAAAGTTACATAATTACTCGCTCTGATGTATTTAGTCGTATTTAACTTCAAAAAATGCAGCTTGCGAGGCAGATGCGGTATTAGATGTAAGGGCAGCAGGTGTGCGATTTCGCGCGCCCGATTTTAAGCTTAACAGCTTCTTTGATA
The DNA here is from genome assembly GCA_963854805.1 of Plagodis dolabraria. NCBI lineage: Eukaryota > Metazoa > Arthropoda > Insecta > Lepidoptera > Geometridae > Plagodis > Plagodis dolabraria. The sequence continues at coordinate 11,425,244 of OY978459.1, read as the reverse complement.
TTTTTTTGTTGTATATATGATTTAACTTGGCGTGATCAATTACAATAGATGAACGGCCTCGCAACAAAAGCAAATAAATTATAAAATTTTGAATTTCTCGCCATTGCCGTAACGTCAGGTTTCCCCATTTTTTTTACGAATATCAAACGTACGAACCTGGCGAGTCCAATTTAAAACTGAAAACACGAACAAAAAAGATGTTGACTTCTAAATTTGCAGGTGGTGCAACACGCGATGCGTTTGTGTGTGTGGTGGGCCCGCGGAGGTGGAGACGCTGTCTCACTCGCGTGGTCGCTGCGTAGAGCTGCACCCAGGCTACTACTGGACGACGCTGATCCAGCGGTAACTATCTATTATACCTTCTTCTACTCTATATTGTCTTACAAAATGGTAATGGAGATCAATTTAATTTTGACATATTCTTTTACAAACGATAATTTCAAAATGAAGATCATTTTAACTACCTTTCGGTTTAGGCAATAAGGCGTCTGCTCGGAAATGACCTTTTCTGAAAATTATATCGATACTGTACCTTGTACCAGGTTCCATTCTAGGATTAGTCAGCTTTTGATGCTGCATTCTCACTCGCGTAAACCCTGCGTTATACTTTGGACAGCTGCTCTTTTCTCACATCTGGCCTTGACAGTCGGGTCCAATCCCAGGCGTAGTCGGCTTCCAAATTCGATATCGCTGTCTCACTAGCGTATCCTGTGCTTAAAGCCGCGTTCAGGCTACACTCATCCAATTCGTGTACACTGCTGCTTATGTCCATGCGAGCCAGGTCATGGCGTACATTTAATGTTAGGATTGCTAGTTACAACCACATGAAAATTGGAAAAAAGTATCCTTAGATTGGGTTTGCATAGTTTACTACAATGTACGTTAATGTTATCGCGAATCCATTTGTTAAGTTCGTTTACGTTTCCGCTAGGGGCGTTGTTATTAAATGCAAAGGGGATAATGGTTACGTAAAACCGCGTAGCGTATGAAAAATCGTACTGAGGGAATATAACTAATATCTTAGGTTGCTAAAGCTTTGGTGTTCTATACGTTCTGTACTTGTTATTTGGATAGGGGCATAATAGCTTAACATCACGGTGAAAACTCCATTAACAAAAAAAGTTAGCAAAATATATTGTTTCCAGGTGCGTCGGGAAGCCGGCAGCGCGTTATATCGTCTGTGCGCGGGCGGTGAAGTAGCCGTGTTGGCGCCGCTGCTCAACTTGCTCCTTGAACACCTGCCTCGCGCCGCCGACATGCGTCCTCACCACTCACACTCCATGCACCATCATCATGAGGTTAGCTCTTTCCAGTATACCCTCGCTTAACTATATTATTTGCCATCTCTACGAATGTAACGACTGTTTAAGATTTTTTGCAGCCATAATTATTGGGTATATACACGGTTATTGTAAAAATGTTAACAACCTCTTGTGAACATTATAACATACCACTTTTGTTCTATAAAACGTAAAAGCAATAAGGCCGCCCTTCGCAAAAGTGAGCTTCTTAGCGTAACTATGTAGCGTAGGCTCACGGAGTCAATCATGACGTTGAGACCATGCGTATCCATATCGAAATATTTAGGTATCCATTATTGCTTATAATGTCCATCAGATATTTATTACTAGGTGCATTCTACACATACACTGATTTCACAATTCCTTCTGTTTAATCAACTCGGCCGTGCCTGCATAAACAAAATATTAGAGAATATCTAGGTAGACAAGGACGTTACCCGCTAATAAAGATATATGCATACATTCGTGCCGAATCCGCTGGGCCATCGACCTGCATTATTGCGCCTGGAACATGGCAGGTGTGGTTTCAGGTGAATGCTAGACGAACTTCAAACTTCGATCTAGATCGCCAAGCGCTATAGCGTCCATGACTTCGTCAGTTTTGGTGTGTTCATGCGTGCGTTTAGTTACTATACTGTTCACGTCGATCGATGTGTGTGATAAGCAGTAAAAGAAGAATTATGTTAAAAAAAGGTTATTTCTTACGGTGCTTCGACAAAATACTTTTGTCGAATTCGATTTAATTACTTCAGACTTAGTTGCAAGCTTTAGCACTGTTTCAAAATGGCTTACGACAAAGTCACGTAGTAAACTGAATAATGTGGAACACCCGTCAAACTAACTTTTGTCCACATTTATAAATTATTAGAGCATTATTTTTTGTCTAACCACTCGGCCACCGGAACATGCGCGTCTTACCGGAAACTTTGTGCTCTAATGGTATTACTGTTACCGTCATAGAGGCCATAATTTTTGTTGTTAAGACATAAGATATTTTTTAAATTTTTAAGACAAAATATGAAACAAAAACGCGTATTTTTGCCACGAGTTGTAGTAGTCTATGGGTAGATATTAAACTGAACACGTTAGGCGTACTTCTACTTCCAGGTGGTCCACCACCACGCCGAGGAGGGCAAGGAGCCCTACGGCCCAGCTTGCCGAGACTACTTCTGGCTGGTGTGCCGGCTTATCGACGGACTGCCTGAGGATTTTTTTAAAGGTACACATAGTATTTCAAAGGAGACTAATACTGAATATCGGTCGAGTTATTCTCTTAATTTTGCACAGCTCTGATGGAAAGCTACCCTTTTATTAGATTCGATTTCTTATGATTATCTTATATATGATGACACGGGTGTTTGAGCGTAAACTTACTATGAGTCGATATCGCTATCGATAATGTTTCGGCTTCTACCGGAAGCCTTCTTCAGGATTTTGAGTGTGGTACGTCCGCCGGTGTCGCGTCACGCTTCACACTGCGGGCGGCAGCTCGCTGTGCTCGAGCCGACGGCGCTGGCGGGGGTCTTATGATTAGTTTCGCCTGTCAAGAATATTCTATCGACTGACGTTTCAGTTCTATTGTCTGAGATAATTGAAGCAATGGTGTACTGCATGTTTTACGCAGTACACTATTGCTTCAGTTATCTCTTTTACGCTTCTGGTATAACATGAGGATATTTTAATTTAATAATAACATAAAAATAACATTAGGTTTATTCATTTGAATTTTAACATGTTATGCATATTCTTTATATTAGTATTCTTTTCTCTATAAAAAACCTATGAAACAAACACTTAGACCTTCATACGTATTTGTTTTGGATAAAGTACGCATGATATTTTATGGTACTTATTATAAAATAATAAACACTTATACCCAAAAGATCCAAAAGTTTGATTGTGTTATGAATTTTGATTTTACAGTCGAGTTCATGCAAATAAATCTGGATTGTATTATATACATTTATTTCAGTAGAGCTTAAAAATTGTTATTATCACTTCAATATGCAAACGCAAACGATCCTCTAGGTCCACTATTGTCAAAATATTATTACTGTGAACCAAAACCGTACTAACTTAAATAATCTTGCTTTCAACTTTTGTTATTCTGCTTCAATATATTATTATATACACAGAGGGCGCTACATCGGAAGACAGCGGTGCGCCGGACCTCAATGAGCTTTGTGAGCAAATAAGCTTATCGCTAGAAAAGCGAGAGATTATTGAAAAGCGTTCGGAGCCATGCACCCCTGATGATGGACTTTACGGACAGCTTAGTCTTTTGACGCATTTGCTGAAGCATCCGTTGCGGTTCAAGACATCCGAACAGGGCATGAGGATGTTGGAAATGGTAAGAATTTCTACTTTTGTATATATGAGCTCTAAACAGAAGCCTCATGACATACCCATGTATTAAATATCATTTAGTATGTTTTATTTAAAATAATGATTTAGTGATTCTCTAATTGACATGAAATACACGACGTTTCTCTTTATGAGTAGACTATCTATATATATCCGATTTTCCAGTAAGAATATTTTTGATTAATTCGTGTTCTTTCGGCAGGAACATTTCATGCACAATCTTTAACGTATCTTTTGCGGAAATTTATTAAAACCGTTGTCGCTACAAGATTAAGCGGTCGTTAGTAGTTTTTACGTCAACGATATGGAAACATTACGGAATCGCTGATATTCGGCAATATTCACAGGTGTTTGGTTTCCTTTTTGACGTGCCGAATCCTGACAAGCGCAACTTCCCCAAGTGCAAATCACAGAAGTCCCGCGCGGCCGCGTACGATCTACTCGTGGAAATGGTGCGAGGAGCGCCTGACAACTATATGGTACTGCAGCATAAGCTCATGGAACACCATAAGCCTGGTATGTTCGATTTTATTCATTGGTCTTTCACCATCGTGAGTAATATGGCATAGTACTAGCTTTCGAGCATTGGGTTCCATACAAGGCATCGAGCCATGCTGGCTAGCTTGGCTAAATATCACAATCTTACCTGATGATTAATGATGATGCGCCCGAAGGTAATAAACATGCTTAACCTATAATAGGAACTGGCTCTCATGGATAGGTATCTTATTGCATAACTTTTTTTTATTATTACATACATGGTTCATGACCATGGATTCAAGTCCTTCAGTCGAAGAGTCATTCAAGTTTAAAAAGAAAAAACACATTTGTCGGTAAATGGTCCGAAAAGGAAAAATCTTTCATAATTTGTATAGGATTTATCGGTAATAGTTCAGAAAATTCAAAATAACTTAAAAATACGTGTATTTGTCGTGTTTAGGTCCGGCTGCCCATCTTTAGAGCCTTATTTAGTACATTTTTAACGAGATATGTTGCGAACTGTGTGATGTGCATTATGTATGAGTACTATCGCTAACAGAAAAACATATTAAAAAAAGCGGGCATAAAGTGGATTCATCGATTTTTGTTCCGGAGCTCCTCAAGTTGTGATATGATGTTGTATTGTACTCGTATATGTATATGTAGGTCCTGAATCGTCGTACCCTTGGGACTACTGGCCGGCGGAGGAGTCTCGGTCGGAGTGCGGGTACGCGGGGCTCACGAACCTGGGCGCGACGTGCTACATGGCGTCGTGCATGCAGCACCTGTACATGATGCCGCAGGCGCGCGCCGCAGTGCTGCGCGCAGACCCCGCCGCCTCCAGGCACCCGCCCACGCTGCACGAGATGCAGCGCATGTTCGCTTACCTCATGGTACTTAACTATCTACCCGACGCTACCCTATATATCGTACCTACTACCCTCCCTATCCTTCCTACCTATCCTACTCACCTACTCTACCGGCCCTACCTACCGTACTTATACCTATCCTATCGAAGCGCTCGTAGCGAAGTTTGCTTAGCCATTCTGAATCGATCAGCAAAGTTAAGCAACGTCCGCCGCGGTCAGGGAGTTGGATGGGTGACCGCTGGTGACATTACTACTGAGCCCTTCCGTGCTTCGGAGGGCACGTTAAGCCGTCGGTCCCGGTTGTTGTCTTAGGATGGCAGTCGTTACAGCATGGTGGTAGGGCACTTTGCGAATGCCCGCCTGGCTAGCTACCACCCTCAAGTTGAAAATCTGTCGCCAAGCACCTAACGGTGTGTTCCGGCAGCTGTCCTTGAGAGCCAGTAATTCTAGGTTAGCCTGTACAACATCTTCGACCACATCATCACCTACCATCAGGTGAGATAGTGGTCAAAGGCTAACCTATCAGGCATAAAAAAAAAGAAAAAAAAACCTAAGTATTATTTATTTATTATTTATTACCTTCCATACCTAGCCTATCTACCCTACCTACAATCTATACAACAGTACACCTAACTATACTACAGAATCTGGCTGCGACGTGCATGATGTCCCACGCACATTGCACCACAAATTTCAGGGCAGTGCAATTACCTACTTCTATAGTAGCATTTATAATAGATGTAATTATTTAATCAGCATTTTCCTAGACCGATCTGTGTCGACATGACGAGTGACCCATTAAGTGGCGGCGGACTTTTGAGAGGATTTAATCGTGCATATTGTGTATAAAGGGTTAACAATGTGAATAATTATATTATAATCAATATCACAGATATAGATTCCATATTCGTGAAAGATTCATCGTTGAATAGACCGAAAATGTTAATTTCTTTACAGCACAAGAATAGTTTAATATCTTTAAGTAATATAATATTGATGCATAGGAAGGACCTTTTAGTGCCTAAACTATATAATCGAGACTAGCGACAATTTCTTCTTAGGAAAGTGAACGTAAAGCGTACAACCCGCGCAGTTTCTGCAAGGTGTACCAAATGGACCACCAGCCGCTGAACACGGGTGAACAGAAGGACATGGCTGAGTTCTTCATAGATCTCGTCTCCAAGCTAGAGGAAATGACGCCGGAGTTGAAGAAACTTGTCAAAACGCTCTTCTGTGGCGTGCTTAGTAATAACGTCGTTTCGCTGGTAAGTCATAATAATCTTCATTTCGCACGAATTACTCACTTTTAGAAGTTATTGTTCCAACATAGTTTCAACCTCATCTAATGTTGGTCTTTAAAGGTTTTTCTAGTGTTTTCGAGACGTTCACACTCAGTAAGAGGTGTGAGAGAAATGAGGTGTGTTAAGCTCGAAAATGTTTGTCAAAGCTTCTATAAAAATATGTGCCGTAAAAAAACAAAACAAAACGAATTATGAACTCACATTAAAGGTTGCCATTTTTCCACCTCTAGATTTGTAAGCTTCTGGTATCTGATAATCTATACTAATATTATAAAGAGGAAAGATTTGTAGTTATATGTAAAGAATAAACTTAAAAATAAATGGACCGATTTGAAAAATTCTTTCAACATTAGAATCCTGCATTATCCCTGATGGACCTCTGCAATATTAAAAAAAAAAGTTAGTTTTTTGTTTCTTTTTGTCAAAAACCCGTGCGAAGCCGTGGCGGGCCACTAGTGATAGATATAGTTACTGAGAATTGCAGAGTAAAATAATTAAATTGAACATTGGTGAAGAATGGTCTTAACTTTTCAGTTTTTGCTTGGTAACGTTTTCTTATTCAACAAGAATTAGGCTAGAACTTTGTCATTATGACACGCCGATGCCTTTAAGTTATAGTAGTCAACGTTATTGTATTGGTCGATACGTCAATTTTATAGTACTAATCTGTCATATAGATTATAGCGTGTCTCATTTTGTTGCAAGGATTGCCCACACGTATCGCGAACGCTAGAAGAGTTCTACACGGTCCGATGTCAAGTGGCGGACATGCGGAACTTGCACCAAAGTCTCGACGAGGTCACAGTCAAGGATACGTTAGAGGGAGACAACTGCTATACGTGCTCGCAATGCTCGGCCAAAGTTCGGGCTGAGAAACGGTAAGCTGTATGATATAAGTGGTAATTCGGTTTATTTTTAAATTATCGGTATTAACCCACAAGCGATGTGCGCGTTACATATTGTTCTATTTTGATGGTAGAAAACGGACTGTAAGGGTGCCTTTTCAGCAAAACTGTTTGTGGAAGCAGTGTGGTGATGAAGTAAAACTTACCAATAGGATTGTAATGTTTTCAGGCTAAACAAATGAAGATCCTTTAATATTATGCTATTGGTATTTTCTTAGAAATATCACGCGTTCGGTAATTGTTTTAAGGTCGACTTTGTTATATCTGCTATTGAGACAATTATTTGGCAGAAATTAATTAATACTCTTCGTAAACAAACCACATTCGTTATGAGTGACCTCACGGACGACATAACGTCATTATATAGTTCCTACAATTTTGTGTCTGTAAAAATAGTAAAACCATCTAAACATAAGTGTCAACATTATTAACGTGTTATTTTATGTCTAAATCAGCTGTGTGAGTGTTTGCCTACGTATCTGATCTCGGGAAAGTGTGTAAAAACGTTAATTACTTTTGTGGCATCAAAAAAAAAACTTTTTCTAAGTGGGTAGATAGATCGCTACAACAAGTTTATTAAAGACTGAGAGAAATATCGATTCAAGTTAACGCCATCTAGCGGTCTCGATCCGTACTACCTTGCTGAGTCAGATTCTTTCCCGTAAATATATATTACTCAATATGGCTAAATGCGCAACATGCGGCAAGTTTATCAAAGCGTCGGCAGGTGTCGTCACATGTACTACATGCCCCGGTTTCTTTCACAAAGGCTGCGTTGCGATTCCTGAAGGTGCTATTATATCACCAGATTGGACATGCTCTGAATGTAAAAAAACAACAAGGCAAAAGCCATAATAGCAGTATTCTGGTAAAAGGTATCTGCGGGGCCAATGACACTCACCTGATCACCTGCGACAATGCTTCAGCGTCTCTAGGTGAAACTTTGCCGTCCCCTAACCCCGAGCCCATAGTCGAGAACTCAGACGTCCAAGAATTGCGCCGTGAACTAGCTCAATATATGTCCGAAGCACGTGAATTTCGCAATGAATTCCGAGCGTCAATAGCGAGCATTGGAAAACGAATGGACAGTCTGGAGCGGCGGCTTGAAGTCGTCGAGCAGAAGGAAATGACGATCGAATCGAGCGATTTTGCAGAACTACAGCAGGCCGTCGTCCGTCTCAAGCAAGAGTTAAACGAGCGGGATCAGGATGCTTTGCTGTCGGATCTCGATATTGGACATCTCCCGGAGGAAAAAGGGGAAAATATCGTGCATACAGTCACAGTTTTGGCTGCAAAACTTGGGTTTCCCCTCGATGATAACGATATCGTATATGCAGAGCGTGTTGGAGCGGTCGACTCGAGCGTCGATGGGGCAGCTGGAGAGGTGCGGGGGCGCACGCGCCGTGTTGTGGTGCGCTTGGCACGCCGCACACTGCGCGACGAGTTATTGCGTGCCGCGCGCGTGCGCCGCAATATATCAACCTCTGACATTGGCCTGGCGGGCCCGGCACGTAAGGTATACGTAAATGAGCGCCTTACAAAGTACAACCGACAGCTCTTTCATCGGGTTCGTGAGGAATGCCGTAAACAGCAGTGGCGATACTCGTGGACACGGAGGGGTCGAATCTTTGCGCGCCAAAGCGATGGCAAACAGGTGTATGTATTGCGCTCGGACGCCGATGTCGAACGTGTTTTTAAAATTGCAACTGTTTGATGGCTATGGTTACGAATTCTTAGTTTTTATATACTTCTTTATTACTTATAGAAATAGAAGTATATATATGCAAATGCTATATTCTGAATATTTGCTTTATATAGAATTGATTTTCACTTACAATATGAAAATTTTGATACAAAAATATCAAGATAGTGACCTCACATTACCTTTAAGTTGTTTGTTTACGCATTTTTCTCACGGCAATACTTTATGTCATTATTATGTAAAAATATTACCTGTTATATACTTTACTTTTTTAAATTGGTTTTATAACCCCACATTGAACTTACTACGTCTAATACAGTGTTACATAAGCTTGTTATTCATGTACTCGGACTGCCAAAGCTATATGAATCCTAACGCGACTCATATTCGTGCTGCTAGTGCACTTTTAGTCTGTATACGTCTTTACATGTTTCCGAGGTTTTACCGTCATGACACAAAAAACATTCAGTACATACCTACTGTATTATTATGGTGTTTAATTATTCAATATTGCATATATATACATACAGTACTTTTGTATTATGTTGTTACCTGCATGCTAGAGATTTTTTTTTTTTTATATATAAAATTATTAAACTGTTGTTATGTTCTAAAGTATTTTACAAAATTTTTAATGTTATTTTTAATTACTTTTAATCATGGGTAACAGCAAATTCTTTAAAGTTGGTCTTCATAATCCTGGTTCACTTGGCACGAATCACGATAACTTTATTGCGGCTATGGATAAATATGCTGTAGATATAATGGCGATTAACGAAACTTGGTTAAGAGCGGGAGAAGATAATCGCGCCCCAGTTGTACCTCACTATAGACTCCTCCATACACCGCGCCCTCCTGAGACTCGGGATGGTCGTGGTGGTGGTATTGGTTTTTATATAAAACGAGGTGTCAATGTGCGACGCTGTACTCACCCAGTTAGCCACAATGTAGAACAGATGTGGCTTAAATTAAAAATCAAATCTTCAACCTTAATCATAGGTACAGCTTATAGAGCTCAATGGGTTAATGCCACTGTGTTCTATGAGGCTCTGATGGATTCTGTTGCGTCGTTTTCCTATTGTGATAATATTATTCTATTGGGCGATTTTAATACTAATTTACTTGATGCAAATGATCCCAATATAAAGAAATTCACGGATTTTTTGACGTTCACAGGATTGCATCAACTTGTTGAAAAGCCTACTCACTTCACTGACAGTTGTAGTACATTACTTGATGTCGTATGTTCAAATGTTCGAGCACGTAATATATGTATTGACCTTATCGGTTCGCATATAGGTCATGCATACATCACGTGTGAGTTTATATTTAAAAAACCGAAAATATCTCCTAAATGTATTACTTACAGGCCAATGAAGGACATTTGTCTTGATTTATTTACTAATGACCTTGAATCCATTAGGTGGGATTTTTTAAAATCAATTGAACATGTTGATTTTATGGTTAGTCACTTTAATAATACAATTACCATGCTGTTTGACTTACATGCTCCAATAAAGTCAAGGATAATTAAGGAACTGCCTTGCCCATGGATAACGGATACTATAAAGTTGATGATGCGTCTTCGTGATGCAGCACTGGCTAGATTTAATGAGACAAAATACGATAACGATAAAAGTTTTTATAAAAACCTAAAAAACCAGGTATTTTTAGCGGTCCACAGAGAGAAAAAAGCATTTTTTAATCACAACATTAATAAAAATATAACTAATTCTCAGGTATTATGGACAAACCTAAAAGCCAAAGTGATACCACCTAAATCGATGGAACTACCACATCATTTTGATAATCCTGATTCAATCAATGATCATTTTCTAAACATTCCTGGCAATGCAATCATGAGCATTTGTGATTTGACCTATTTTGAATTCTGTAGATTCGGAACTAGCACGTTTTCTCTTAAAACGATAGATTCGTTGTTTATCATTAAAAAAATAAAAGAAATTAAGTCAAATGCTCTTGGTATCGATCAAATTTCTATAGATATGATAAATCTTACCCTTCCACAAAGTTTGGACACTATAACGGCTATAATTAATAAATCATTAGTCACCGCAACATATCCTGCAGCTTGGAAAACGGCAATAGTTAAGCCCATACCCAAAATAAGTAACCCTGTTGATATAAAAGATTTACGCCCTATCAGCTTATTACCGTGCTTGTCTAAGTTACTGGAAAAGACTGTTTGTTACCAGGTTACAGAATTTCTAGAAAAAAATGATATTCTGCCTGATATGCAATCTGGATTTAGGAAGAATAGAGGTACAAACACTGCATTACTTGATGTGACGGACAATATCATTGCTGCACAAGATATAGGGATGGGGACGATTTTGGTATTATTAGATTTTTCGCGCGCGTTTGATTCGATAAATACAGCCCTCTTACTGTCAAAGCTTAGTTATTATGGATTTGATTCTCATGCAGTTCAATGGTTTAACACATATTTAACCAACCGTAAGCAATTTGTTGAAATTAAAAAAGATAGTGGAGAAACACTGCGTTCTGATGTGCGTGATATTACAAGAGGCGTCCGCAAGGTTCAATTTTGGGTCCTTTATTATTTATTCTTTATAGCGCAGACATAGTAAATATCATTAGGCATTGTAAGTTTCATATATATGCCGATGATATACAAATGTATATATCGTTTAAACCAGAAGACATAAGGTCTGCAGAGATTAAACTTAATCAAGACTTGGAAAGGGTTCAAAAATGGGCAGAGTCAAATTCATTGCTACTAAATTCCAAAAAGACCAAATTTATGATTCTGGGCACTAAACTTCAAATTCATAAAATAGCGAAAGAAAATCCAATGCTAATAGTTGCTGGTGAGGTAATAGATAGAGTGTTTGAAGCGCGCAATTTAGGGCTCATCATGGATGAACAGTTACGTTTTGAGCGTCACGTGTCCGAGATTGTCAGGAACTGTTTTTACCGATTAAAAGTATTGTATAAAATAAGAAATTACATTAGTTCAAACCTGCGTATAATGCTTGTAGACTCGCTTGTTCTCTCTAAATTTAATTATGTTGACTCTGTGTATGGACCCCGGTTATTATCCAAAACAGCTCGGCATGTTCAAAGAGTGCAAAACGCATGTGCCCGTTTTTGTTTTGATGTCCCGCCTCGAAGCCATATCACACCATTTTTAAACAAACATAATATTTTAAATATGAAGCACAGAAGACATCTTCATTTGGCCACTTTGATGTTTGGAATAGTTAGGGTTCAGAAACCTAATTACCTTTTCTCGAAACTTTTATGGGCTCGAAACAACAATAGAACAACTCGTGCATCCTCGTATATTTTAAATATTCCACGGCATGGTGGCACTGCAGCATTTCGTGGAAGCTTTCGTTTTTGTGCCACGAAGTGTTGGAACTCACTTCCTCCTCCCATCCGTAATGCGCAAAGTTTGTTCAATTTTAGATTAAAATTGAAAAAACATTTGATGGATAAACAAAAGGCAGATGCAAGAGCGGGTTTTTTTTAAAACCCTTTTTGTCCAACAACAAGAAGAGCTCCGTAGGTTCTTCTTACAATTTATAACAAATGTTTGTGTGACTTTTATAAGTTCACCAATATTATAAATGTGTGTAGGCACATATATGTACATGTGTACATGTGAGTGTATGTATGTATGTGTACGTATATGTGCATGTATATTTATGTGTTTATATTTATATTTATATTATCCACAAATATTTGCATTATCTTGCATCACAAAAACCAAAAGGTGCTGCCACGCCGTCTTGTCAATGTTGTAATTTGTTATTGGTAATATTGAAAAGTTTGACGATATCTATTATTATTATTTTTTAACCTTAATTTTTTTTTTCTTCATATAAATTCCAATCTTTCGCCATTTTTCTTAATTCTTATCCGTTTTTCATTTAGCCAATTATGAATTCTTGCACATAGATACTAAAACACATGCAATCACACCATATAGTAGCTAGCTATTAACATTTTCGTATAAGTATGCATAATAACACTTTTATATATTTAATGATTTTCTTTTGTACCCTGTGTATTTTTTTTTTTGTCCGTGTGTCACTAATGGTCAGAGCTGAAAACCAGCGCTGTGAATCAATTCACAGCATTATGCTGAGCTCAGACCTTTTCTGGCAGCCCTGCATATGACAGCAGTCTGAGTACATGTGCACATGTTATATTATTTTGATACTTACTTTTATTTTCTAAGATACTGTTTTTTTATGTTGTTCTTTATTTAATGTTGTTGTGTGCAGATCTGTCTTGAATAAATAATTTTTCATTTCATTTCATTTTTCATTTCATTTATATTATTAAAACTCACTAGATTATCGAATAGAATGGAAGAAGGAAGTTACGTTTCAAACCATAGACTAATTATACTAAACAGACTACATAACAGATTTGTTCTGTGTCTGCCTCTAAATATTCATCCTAACGGTATATCTTAGTACTTAAGCTACAAAATATAGTAATGGCAGCAAAAAAATTAAATGTATTAAATTCAATTTTAAAATTAATGAATATTTTTAAATCTTTTACAGATATTTTCTACAGATTATTTTCTAACGTGTATTCCTTTCACAGGGCATGCTTCAAGAAACTTCCTCGGATCCTATGCTTCAACACGATGCGATATACTTTCAACATGCTCACAATGCTAAAGGAGAAAGTTAACACACACTTCTCATTTCCAATGCGGTTAGACATGTCCGGATATGTAGAGAAACATCTCATGCCTGCTCAGTATCAAGGTAAACATATTTAACATTTAATATTCAAATTGCGATTGTAGAACTCTCTACTAACTCTACACTATTTGAATATATATCACATATAAAAATAAGCGTTTATTTTCTTTTTCAATATTAGACGCCTTAATTATTGAACAACCGAAACCCTTTCCAGCAGTGTGAGCTTTCCTCTCTACATAAGGGAGTGTAGAATGTGAAAGTTATATTGATCGTTTTGTTGCAGAAGAGAAAAGGAAATCAACGGAAAAAAAGGAAGGGGACAGTAGTCCAATTACAGAAAGCGAAGATAACTCAGAATTTGAAGAACACTATGAGTAAGTGTGATCTTTTTTAAGGCTTTCGTTATGGAACAAGTATGTTGGTGTTAAGCGTTAATCTCTGCCTATAACTGATACAGCCCATCACAAGCGGGAAATTGCACTGCGCCCATCACCTTGAGATATATAGTTGTTAAGTCTCATGTGCCTGTAATTTCACCGGCAGCCGCACCATTCAATCTAAAACACAGTAATGTGAATATTACTGCTCGGCGGTAGTAGTAGGTATGGTGACGATACATTCCCTGACGAACTCGTACAAAGGGTATTACAATATAAGGATTATAGACCGAAATTATAATGTCTTGTCTAAGGATTTCAAAATATAAAAGTATATTATCCTTTTAATACGACATAGGAAGGTAATACGTCTGATTACCACAGGTACAAACAAGAAGAATGAAATTGTAGATGGCGCTTCAAAACAGCTAGTCAATCAAATGACATACGATAATATTTTTTGCATGTAGTATAAAATAAATCAACAAAGAGTACTACTTCTAATAAATAAGAACTATCAAAAGCAGTCGTTAAAAGGTTGAATCTTTATCTGACATGACCTGGACATTTCTTTATAAGAGAATTATATGCGCTCTTTTGTATATTGTAGGTAACGGTAGTTATTGCATCATAAAACGTATACATATTTTGCTAGTTCCCCGCCAAAAATCGATATTTGAGGTTATAAAACAACCGAGTCGTTCGAAACCTTAGAGTAATTTAAAACAACCAAACAACTACACTCTGAGGCTTGGAACGCGGCCCTGCATTCAATTCTACCTTGACTGCTTCGCTAGCTCGGGATAAAACTTCGGCACTCGCACCAATACAACTTTGATGTTTTGTTGAATTAAAAACTTTATCTTAATTCATAAAAAAGCACTAAACTATCAATTGTTTCGTGTAGGTACGAGTTAATAGGCGTGACGGTACATACGGGCACGGCTGACGGCGGACACTACTACTCGTTCATCCGCGACCGCGAGCACGAGCATCATGACCGCTGGCTGCTCTTCAACGACGCTGAAGTCAAGACCTTCGACCCCGCAGGCCTCGCCAGTGAGTGCTTCGGAGGGGAGATGACGGTAAGTTTAATAGGAAGACACGGTCTAATAGGTGTGCCAGTATACACGTGGGGAAGTGCGAACAGAAGCAGATAATACTTTGTGAATGGGACCGCAAGCATCATGACTGCTGGTTCTTCTTTGACGACGCTGAAATTTAGACCGTCGGTGCCAGTCAGTGCTTCGGAGGGATTCGGAGGATAGATGATAGCTTATATAAAAACTGATAAACTCTTTAACTAATTACTAACTTTTATCGTTGGAGATTACAATGTAAAGTGCTGTCGCGCGGAGAAATTCTACGATCTTTTTTTTATGTGTCAGAAGATAATCATCGTCCCGTTATATCCCAACTCTAGTATGGAAATCCTACATGCTTACTGCAACATCAGCATTTTCTCTTTCGTGATCTCTTTAAATTAGACCGTTCGAGACCTCAGTCATTCTCAGCCCATCTTCGGTTCCAAACACTTGCCTCTTTATTAAAATAATTAATGTTCTACTTTACCTAAATCCATTTAAATCAGTGTTGTTTAGTAAATTAAATAGTTTCGTTTTAAAAGTGTTTCTTCGAGATTCCTATAACAGTACGAGTTAGAGAATGTGACCGAATATAATTTCAGAGTAAGACGTACGACTCCGTGACGGACAAATTCATGGACTTCTCGTTCGAAAAGACGAACAGTGCGTACATGCTGTTCTACGAACTGAGTCCGCCGCGACAACAACGCGGCTCCGACAGCGGGACCCAAGAAGAACCACAGGTAATAATGTTATTATTTGCGAAAGTAATCTAATTATATTACAAAATTGCTTACACAGTCGTGTCCTCTCACTCTAACGAACAGTGTATGTTCTAACATTGTAAATAGCGAAAAGCTTACAAAATTACAATGAAAGGTTATTTTCCGCACGTAGTAAATGTAAGAATGTACTTGCTATATTGTGCCATTAATGCTCAAATTTCTATATACATTAGTTAGGCGCATCACTTAGAGATCTCCGTCAAAGAATACCGTACTTTGTACACTCATAATTCGTGTGAGAGCAATGGTACAAAACATAACTATATCGTGTTCAATCGTTAACAAAAACATAAAATTCTATTTTTATTTATTAGCTGATAGGCGCTATCTTAATTAATATCAATTAGACCACTAACTCACCCGGGATTGAGTGATGAATCGCATATATTTTTCAGGCTAACCTAGAATTTTTGGCTCGCAATTACAGCTGCCGGAACACACCTTTAGGTGCTTGGTGACAGATTTTCTGCTTGAGGTAGCCAGCAAGGCGGGCATTCGCTAAATGCCCTACCACTATGCTAATAACCACTGCCATTCTAAGACAACAACCGGAACCGACAATGTGCCCTCCGCCACTAACGGTCACCCGACCGTTAGGGGCATTACTATAGAGCGCTTCCGGACTTCGGAGGGCACATTGTCGGTTCCGGTTGTTGTCTTAGAATGGCAGTGGTTATTCGCATAGTAACCCAAGTCATGATCGCAGCGGACGTTGCTTAATTTAGTTCATTGGTTAAGAACGACATGGCAAGCTAGCCTACAGGCTCTTCAAAACGTACCATCGAGTCAATACCACCTACCCCGGGTGTACTCTCGTTTTGACTTTTATGACCTGGTCCCAGAGGGCGCACTATTACCATCTGCCGAGAAACGTTCTATTGTTCGCTAAACTCAACAACTATCCTATTTGGAGATCGAATCGATGATCTTGAGATTCCTCGACTGCGCTTTATGTCACTCCAACAATGAGGATATCAGTACATCCTTTAGGATATAAAATGGATTAAAGAATAGCCATAGTTTCTGACATGCCACTCATTCTCATGGCATATTAACATCAAAAATATCATTCTGTATTACCCAAAAATATAAAACTATATGTTAGCTGCAACTGTACTGGCAAGCCTATAACTAGAAAAAAAGGCACTGAAGCTTTAGATCGCTTACATTTTTATAACGAAAAATATGTTATCAATCATCAACTCATTATATTTTACTGTTCTGCAGTCGTCAACCGCAGAAGAGTCAAGTCCAACGTCGTCAGTAGAACGACGCAACAATGACACAACAGCCTCCATCAAACTGCCGCCTGAACTGTTGAAATGGATATGGGATGACAACATGCAGTTTCTGCATGACAAGAACATATTCCAGCACGCGTACTTCACGTGAGTACTCTATAATAATTATAACGTACGATACAAAGTAAAAGTAATACGACGTCGTCAGTAATAGCCAATTAATGGCACAGCGACGTCCATCAAAATGACGCCAGAAGTGTTGAATAGGACGTGGGATGATAACATGTAGTTTTTGCATTACAAGAACATATTCCAGAACGGTTACTGCACTTATGTCATCTGTATTAAAAATAGTGCAATGTGATGTAATACGACGTCATCCGTTACAGCGACGTCACTATAACGTCGGACAGTAGTGTTGAAAGTGTTAAAGAATGATAACATGCAGTTTTTGCATGACTATAACATTTTCCAGCAAGCGTACTTCACGTGATTACTACATAGGACTGGTGTAATATGACGTTACAACTGTGAGGCAACAACGAGACCGTGACGTCCATTAAACTTTCGAAAGCCCGAACTGTTGAAAGACTAGGATATGTGATGAAAACATATATTTTCTGCATGACAAGATGACCTTGAGGTCAGTTCTAGGCTTAGCCTATTTTACATCCTGATCTTCATCACTTACCAACTAGTTAAAATACCAGAAAAGTATTGATAAAAGGCAAAGCTTTAGTTGGTTGGCCCCCCACCAGGTGGACTGACGACATCGTTAAAGTCGCGGGTAGCCAATGGCTACAAGCGGCTAATAGCCGTTCTTTGTGGCGTTCTATGGGGGAGGCATTTGTTCAACAGTGGACGTCTTCCGGCTGATGATGATGAAGAAGGCTTTAGTAATTGAAGAACATCAATATTTTGCAGTGAACCCATCGTTGTCAGCATTGCATAAATACCCTATAGTAATATCTCGTTGACGTATGTATAATGAGTGCATTTGATTTCTGGCAGGTTCATGGGTCAGATGTGCAGTTCAGTGCCACAGTCGTTAGTGACGCTCAGGCCGGAGGTCACAGAAGTCGCTGCTCGGCTCTCTACGTCGTTTTTTATAGAAACTTTTATACATGCGAAGGAGAAGGTAAGTTGACAAAAGTTAAGAATAAATAAATAAATCTGTCTAGATTTATTTATTAAATAACCAGACGGTTATTTTAATGAATGAAAAGTTAAAAAGAGTATACAATGCGATAATAGGGGCGTTTATTCACTCGGCGTAATATATATAATTTTGCACGGATATGCATCGTTAATTGTTAGAATTTCATAGTTTAAAATATAAACACCACAATCTGTAAGAATACAATCAAGCTGAAAGAATTTCGGTCAATGACCTCAATCGTTCACAGATTTCAGACGGTTTCTACTAACTACTAATGAGTTTTATGTTCACAATACTCACTCACGAAGGCACGCCCGTCATTATTTTTTGAGTATAGTTGCAACCACTACTAGGCAGTAGTTATAAAAAATCTAAAAAGAAATCTAAAGATCGCTTGGGTAGGCACCCAAGCGATCATATTTAACATTTTATTGTTTTAATGTATGTCTCTTTAGCATTTACACCCGCAGTGTACAAACGAGGCCTACGCGTATTAATGCGCATCAACAATTTACTGTGGAGAGGCGCTCCTTCGTGAGTAAACAGGTATATATCAGTGCACGACTGACATTCAAATTCAAATTCAAAATCATTTATTCAATTTAGGCGTCTACGACGCTCTTATGAAGGTCAATTACAAACTTTAATATTGAAATATTCTACATTGTACTGCCACGTTCAGCAAAAAAATTTATAGAGCCACTGCGAGAAGAACGGGCAAGAAACTCGGGGCCATTCTTTTAAACGTCTGTTTACAATTTGTTATAAACAATATAATACAATAATTACAATATTTGTTTAAATTACGTAGGAGACAGGTGATGGCTTGGCAGAGGTGGAATTTTCCAAGCATTTTTGTCGTTTAAGTAATCACAAACTGTGTAGTAGGATTTCTTAATCAAAATGTTTTTCAAGTGTAATTTGAATTTTCCTTCTGTGAGCATTGTAATATGTTCGGGAATTTTATTATAAAACCGCACATAATTACCTAAAAAGGACCTTTTATTTGTCTTTGCTAATCTAAAACACGGTACCGTTAATTTATATTTGTTCCTAGTGTTGTAATCGTGGTTGTCACTGTTTAATTTAAATTTACTCAAATTTTTCCGTACATACATAATATTTTCAAATATATACAGACTCGGTAAAGTTAATATATCAATTTCTTTAAAAAGATCCCTTAGAGATTCCATAGGATCCTGACACATGTCAACACCTGAAATACCTTTACGGACCAATTCATTTATTTAATTCGCACACTAAGTAACAAAGTGCGTGTTCTATACGTCTGTGGCAATGTTCATTGAATCCAATTTGTATGTAACGCATATTATCTTTTTTAGCCTACAATGGTCTCGTGGGTGGAGTTAGTAACTAAGCAGTTCAACGCGTCTGCAACAGCGTCAGAGTGGTTCTTAGGTCACATGGCAGACGACACGTGGTGGCCGATGCAAGTGAGTCATAACTACATTAATAACAAATGTAACTCTGCTTTACTTGCTATATGTATTTTACAAAATATGTGTTCTGGGTTAAAACTAATTATTAACTGATCTGAGTGCTACATAACCACACTTCATGACATGAAGTCGAAATTCTCCATGAAATCAAATCTACATATCTTAATTTATATATACGTATCGTGTCGAGAGTTAGCCCATATTTACGACGTATTAATTGATTTATTGGTATGTTGCCGTGCGAGCGAGACAAAGATAGAAGATTCCTAACGCTTTTTAAAAGCACATGCGAGTATTTTTATACTATTCCATCCTTTAATTTGTTGGCTAAGTTTAGGCAAATATATAGATCACTTCTCAGTTCTTGTCTATGCCCGGTGTAAGCGGAGTATAACTGCTTTCCGTGCTTAATGCATAAAAGCCTGTTTTCATCACAAGTGCATAAAAAACACTATTTTAATTAATTGTTGCAAGAGATTCAGTTTGTAATATATTTCATGTAAGAAGTATGCAATATAACTCATAGATCAGGGGTACATTTAAAGACCCAGATATCTACGTTTCGAAACAATAACACTCAGAATGAGCATTTTCCAAATATTTGAATAAAATAATACAATACGAAAAATTTCTTCGGAATCGAAGTGAAAATCCGAGTGTATAGCTAAAGCTTAAAAACTTTTGCCCTTTGCCTCGACTTAAACGTCTCGGCTAAAATAACTTGTTTCATGTACTCTTTGTAGAATCTACTATTAGTGCATGATTTTAACATTAATTGTTGATCTGTTTTATTTCAGGTATTAATAAAATGTCCGAATCAAATGGTCCGGCAAATGTTTCAAAGGCTTTGTATGCATGTTATACAGAGGCTCAGGTAATTGAACTTTTTATCCAATAATAAAAATTTTATTTTATTCAATAAGTATAGATAATTAAGGTTTATATTCGCTTGTTACAGATCTAGTCATTGTGCCTTATACCTGCAGGGTATGGAAGAAGGCGAGGATAATAGCAAGCTGGGTGAAGCGAGTTGTGTTACTAGGTTTATAAGAATGTTGTTATCGTTAGTAAGTATCATAAACCGTCTATAAAAAGAAAATTTGTTTACTACTACGTTGTCTACTGTCATTTATATGTATGACTGTTTGAAATAAGTAAACATTATTATTGTTATAAAAACATTTACAAAAAGAAGTAACAATTTTAGGTTATTCTTTTCTTCAAGTTCAAAGAGTTTTTCGTATTAAATACGTTGCTGAATCTGATGCATTCGATTAATCTTGCTTAAAAGCGCAAAATTAACATACTAATATAAAAATATATTTAGGAGATTAACCATTGCAATTCAACGGTACAATGCTGCCAGCATGCTGGGAACGGTGCTAACTGGTGGTGGGCTGGAGCATTTGGACTGCCTGCGAGACTGCAATGATTTGTAGGTTGTCTAAATGCTTTTATTGTTGCAGCTGTATTGTTGTATAATATAGTCCTTAGTATTTTGTTAATAAATGCAAACCGCACGTAAAAATAAATTAGGCGTATATGGGTAAAAATCTTTTAATAATTTAAAATTTGCAAAAAAAGGTTGCAAATACGGCCTCTTCATAATTTCCAGTCACTGTTAAATTCAGAATAATTGTTACAGATACAATTAAAATACTATATTATAAGTATTTTTACTTAGTTTTTTTTATTGTACCGGCGGCGGTATGCCTATATTAAACACTACAAACTATGTACATACAACGCTACAGCTACTACAACGATAGCATTTATACAAATGGCAGGCCCACGGGCATTCCAAATACAGCATTGCCCCGTTAGATTGCAATGCCTATATGTTGGGCTAAATAAGTGCCAGCTTTTCACTTTCGAACCCTAGTTATTATATTATAATTTTCACTTTTTCAGATGGAGAATGGAGCTCGATCTCATTTAAGGCACCTGACTGAATATTTCAGCCTTTTGTACGAATTTAGTAAAATGGGAGAGGAAGAGGGCAAGTTTATGCTGCGGATAAACGCCATTAGCAGTATGGTCAATTTTTATCTGGGACAAAACGCAACAACGGTGAGCAACCATACTTACTGAGCTACTGTACCTCTAGTACAAGTTTTTATAGTTTACGATCTAACCATAAAAGCTTACTTTTTCTGCTATACAATTTTTTAGTTGAATTGTTGGTATGTTTTCTTCAACACTAAGGGCGCGACTCTTTATTCATGGATCAAATAAAAATATAATTCAAAAACACGCAGTATTTTTCCTATCGCAGCAAACTCAAAGATATACATACTGCAAAGAAAATCGAAGATCCGCCGCCACAACAGTTTTTTACGTTCCATTCTGCACACATTCTGAAGGATATTGTTTTTCATAATGTCACATTAATACCTACGTTTAAGATAAAATTCATACACTTGTTGTCACAGAAAACGTAGATGAAATCAATTCTTGTCAGCGTTTGTACAAAATGTATGAATTGGAACGTAATTAAAAATGTGGAGCGCGTTCGTGAATGTGTGTGTAGTTTAAATTGATGCACATAAACATTTTTCAAAGGGAATATTAAATGATATACCTTCAAAATAGTTTTTTTTTTGTGAATTGTCTTGGAATAACTTTTTAACAATGTGATAAAAAATAGCGCCAGATTTTTTCAACAATCCTACATTTTAGACTCCCTCTGAATCTAGTAAGGTCCAGTCTGGCCTTCCATCTATAAGAGTAGGTATTTATTTTGGTGAGGGCGGTGTAAGAAAACTACTAATTCAAACCAAACCAACCAAAGATAACTGACATAAATACGTGACGTTCTTATTTTACTCCTAAAACGGTACAACCTATATAGGGTTATTGGAAAAATGCTTACAACCTCTTAGGATTGACTTTTGCTAGTCGAAACAAACATTTTGAGATGTATTTTTTTATGTTTTGAAAAAAAATTGTTTTATTTTTTATTTTATTTTTCCTATATCTTTGACGTAATAAGCACGTGGCCCACCTGATGTTAAAAATCTCTTGTGGCTGTAATGTATTATTTCATATTTTTCATTACTTTGCTCGATGGAAGTATTCAAAACTCTACACCACAGCGCGTTCCAGCGTTGCCGCGGCGGGCTCTCTTGGCTCGGAGTAGGCCTTAAAATACAAAAAAAAAAAAATTTGTAATCGAATGAAAATCTTCTCAAAATGTTTGTTAGGACTAGCAGAAGTCAACCCTTAGAGGTTGTTAGCAGTTTACCAATAACCCTGTATAACTGAAGTAATAAATGGTTTGTCAGGTGGAGTGTTCAGGTGAAGAGGCGGGCGGCAGCGGCGGCGGCGCCGGCGGGTGCGGCGGTGGCGGCGGCAGTGGCAGCGGTGTGGCTGAGAGCACGGGCGACAAGCTGCGCCCCGGCGCGCTCGACAAGATGGTGGCGCTGGTGGGCGGACTTGTAGAACGTAGCCGCGACGCTGCCGGAACTCTGTCGCTACTCGAACCCGATGCTAGAGCGCTCATACATGCTAAGGTAATATAATACCACGAAACCACGATTATGTCAATGGCTGTGCTTCGGTGATACAGCATTTTACTATAATTAGCGCGGTCTTACCAATTACACTTTATATTTGTACAATCAATAATAAAGAATTGTCAAATAACAATATAAAAATGATAAGATTATAAAGAAATATGATCGTATCAAAACAAAAATTAAAAATGTATGTGACATAGTTTCAATAGATAATAAATATCATATATTTTAATAAAATGTCACTAGCAATTTAAGAATATATACCAGCCATATACGAGTTAGCTGGTCAAAACTGCTTACTTGCATTGGCATCAATAATATCTACATCTGTGACTGCATGCTGTGACATTTGCCATCCCCACTAAAAGTTCTCGTAATTCTTAATCATCAGTACTAATATTATAAATGCGAAAGTAACTCTGTCTGTCTGTCTGTCTGTCTGTCTGTCTGTCTGTCTGTCTGTCTGTTACGCTTTCACGCCAAAACTACTGGACCGATTTGAATGAAATTTGGTATGGAGATAGTTTGAGACCCGGGAAAAAACATAGGATAGTTTTTATCCGACTGCGCAAAAAGAGGTTAATGTTTTCACGCGATAACCGACATACGCGCGGGCGGAGCCGCGCCCGGAAAGCTAGTATTATATAAAAAGGAAATATAGTCTCCTACTTGTTTCAAATTTAAGGTCAAATGTGTTCGACAACATTTAGCTCACGTAACGTAAAGGCAATTAACATGATGAAAATCATCCCATTACGGACATGCCCCAAACGTGGATCGAACATCTCTACTGTCCTACATCTATTAGCTTCTTATGATTTAGTTATTTTCGTTTGATGCAATGATGGCCGAGCGGTAATAACTATGGACTGTTGTGCCACAGGTTCATGGTTCGATCCCCACCGCCGGTTTCACCGCATGGTGGAAGGGCACTTTGTGAATGCTCGCCTGGATGGCTACCACCCTCAAGTAGAATACCTGCTGCCAAGCTCCTAAAAGTACATGATACTTAACAACTGTATGTCTCAGTATGACGGGCGCAGTGCAATTCAAAATGCAAGGCAGAGGTTAGTCCACTTACAACAATTGGGCCTCGCGCATGTTCCGTCACTATTACATAAACATTTTGAAGACACTCCCCTTGCCACCTCAACTAGCGTTGGAGATTTTTAAGCAACTGGTTGCCAAACTCAGTTGCCATCACGGCCGGAGGGGAGTACTTGGCGTCGACATATCGAACGTCGTTCAATTAAGCTGTCATTTGGAAGATAAGGCTAAGTTAGCCTCTAAGAAGCTTGGTGTGCTCCCCAGTACCAGCTTCTTCCATTGGACCGCGTTCAACGCAGAGCGACTCGAATCGTCGACGATCTAATTCTCTCCGGTCGGCTCGACCTTTTGGCTTTGAATAGATATGTTGGATCACTTTGCATCTTTTACTGTATATATCACGGGGAGTGTTCTGAGGAACTGTTCGAGATTTACTACCTGCAGCTCAATTTCGCCACCGGACTTCCCGACAAAGCATGATGTTTCATCAATTTCATGTCGACGTCTGGAAGTCCACAACCTTGCGATTTTCACGGCATTTTCTACCTCGCACTGCCAGATTATGGAACCAGCTGCCAGGTGAAGTATTTCCGAACAGTTACGACTTAGGAACCATCATGAAGAGAGCATATTCCCTCCTTAAAGGACGGCAACACATCCTCGAGACCTCAGGTGTTGCGGATGTTTGTGGGCCACGATAATCACTTACCATCAGATGAGCCGCCTGCTCGTTTGCCCTCCTATCACATAAAAAAAAAATCTTTTAACATATATTTATCTAATGTTGTCTTAGGTTTTGCGATTGTTACACATAGTAATTAAATAAATTTAAGCGGTTTAAATCGCGTATATTTTTCATTATTTTATCCCGACGTTTCAAACACTTTGCAGTGATCGTGGACAATAATGAAAATACGCGATTTAAAACGTTTAAATTTGTTTAATTACTATATATTTGTCTATTAAAAAAATGTAATCTGGTATTGTCCTCAGGGGTTTCCATTCATCTACCAGCAGACGCGTGACTGCCTCAACCCGCAACAGACGCGCTCGCTGATATTCGCGCTGTGTCGGTGGAACGAATCGTTAGCACAAAAAATCGTCGGTATGATATTCACAGCGATCGCTAAACATCCTGAGGTGAGCTTCTTAGAGGTGAGATTTGAAATTTGAGTTAAATTTATAAAGGTACATCGAATGGAAATGGCGTCAAATATTGGTTAAGTCGTTCTTGGTTAGTTTCCGTAAATCTCATGATCTACGTCTTGAAACAGTGGACATGATAATGGACTCCAGCGCCGAAGCTCTATGGGTCAGATCTAGTCCATGCCTTGAGCTTTACCGCATGGTGATTGAGCTTTTTGTGTATATGGCTGTCTACCACCCTTAAGACGCTGACAAATGCTAAATAGTTCTTTACTTGAACAGATTTTTAGCAAAATGTATTTAGTTCGTAGCACTTAGAAAATTATATGTTAATCTTGATCATATTATCTAAGGCCAAGAAAAGTCCGAAACACGTTTCCTTTTAATTTTCTCGATGGAATAAAATTGCAAAGTTAACTCCAAATTACGCTTGTAACATAAATATCTTAATAATTTACATATGAATTTGTATAAAATTGTATGAATAAAATTGCAAAACCTTATCAAGAGGGACAAGAAAAGATAAATTTTCGATTTATATTACTATGTATGTTGTCTTATAAAGCTTTGTTTCGGATTTTACCAAATTTTACCTAAACTGATCAAGATTTCACCATCGCTGTATCCCTTTCACTTCTACGTACTCCGATAAAGTCAAAAATTCAGCATTTGACAGCATCTTAAGTAGAAAATCTAACATCAAGCACTCAACGGTGTTCCGGCAAGTTCCTAATACTTATTGAGCCTATTCAATTTGACCACGTATTGTAAGGTATACCTTACAATAAGGCTCATTTCAAACCGAAGTGATAGCGGACGTTTTATTACTAAACCATTTAAGACTTTGCCGACTTCGACTTCGAATAAGTCGCCGATCATCGTTTGTCAACCTGGGCGCTGCCTTGATAGAGACACAGTCTAAAATGGTTTGTTAATGAAACGGGCGCTATCACTTAAGTTTGAATTTTCCGGCCACTACGCTGCCAGCCGCTGCCACTTAGGTCTCAATTGAGCGATCAATTTGCCTCGGTGTAATATCAATAAAAACTTCAGAAATTGCATTTTGTATTTATTGATTACTATCATTCCATGTCCTTTTCTATTACTATATCTCGTTTACAACGCGGTATCGAGTATATATCCCTGGATAGATGAACATTTGCAATTTGTTTTCATAAACACCACAGTCACCTAGGTGACTTGTTGCAACTAATTTGACATACCGTAGACACCTAGCCAATCACAGGACCTTTGTCGCTATAAAACCCTTTGATGTCCAGCACTATACCGTCAGCCGCATGCGGGATCGAAGGGTAAAAAATATTTTAATTCTGATTTTCCCGCTTTTAGCCGTAGAAATCAGCTTTCACCTTAAATGATGTACGCGTAACAGAAAAACAGCAAATTGTGTAATTTGATTTTTATGAGAATGTATACTTATTATTAATGAATGAGGGCTTGTTGTCGACAGAACTGCGCGCCGTTTTTCAAGCTGCTGACATTGTTGGTGGAAGGAAGCGGTGCGGGGGCGGGCCCGGCGGGGGGCCTGCCTTGCTTCACGCAGCTCGCTCTCGCCAAGCTGTGGGATGCGGCCGACGCCTGTCCACACGCAGCGTTGGAATGGCTCGCATTACAAGTAAATACTATATTCATAGTAATCAATTTGTAATGTCTGTATATCCTTACAGGTATGGTCGGAAAAGAATATAATGACCATTGTTGCGTTTTGTACATTTTGGTTTTCAGATGTGTTCGTAAATTGAGAGTTGTTGAAGATTCTGCTTGTTGAACAATAATGCGTCATGACCCAATTATTAATTACCAAGTTTCTCCAGATAGTTTCGTGTTGGAGAGTTTGAGGGGCTATTGCAAATAACAAGTCACAGTTCCGAATCGTTACTAAAAATACCTTGCCATATGCAGAAGAAAATTGCATCTGACTTCTTTGAGTTAAAATACCGCAGTATATTCAAATAATAAGTCAAATGCCTCGTTGTCCGAGTGGAATAATGATTATAAAGAATGTATTACATTTAATATATTATTATGGCTTTAAAAACAGTCTTAAATAATGCAGTCCAGGCCTTTAGGCCTGCAATAAAGCATTTAACTGATATTTTAAATAATATTGGGAGGACATGGCGAAGCGGAGTACTTTGAATTGAATTAACAAGCAAATTTGTATAGTATTTTTCTCTAATTGCGTTGCATCCCGAAAAGAGCCGATTGACTTATAGTTTTTTTAAATGAAGCCATTTCCTAGCTAGTGAGAAATAATAAAATTTTCCTGTTAATTGACAGGTTCCGCGCAACAAAGCAGCACATGCGTTCGCTCTTCGCACCGCTGACCGATGGCTGGAAGCCCACCTTCTCGCTGCCAACGCGGCGAGAGTTCGCGCGGCCGCCGCATTGTTATTAGTAGCGTTAGTTCCCTCGCAACATTTCCGAGCGGGATACGCGAGAGCCAGGCCACACCACCCAGCAAAACTGCCGGATACAGCGCACCATACGTTGCATCAGGTATATATGTTACACTTATCATGTTCTGAAATTTGTTTTTGTGCTCGGTGTAAGCGCACTTAAAGGGCCTTTTATGCTCTAATGCAAAAGTCTTAAAGCACAAGTGCATAAAATTTGTTATTTTAAATTGTTGAAAGTAGTAACTCAATCCATGTAGGAAATTTACCTGGGTCTTTAGTAATTCTCATAGGTCAGCGAATATCTTTTATAATACATGAAAGATATGCCTGGATCTTTGGGTTTAGGTTGTACATGTTGTCGAAAAAAATACACTCAAAATAAGATATGAGGTACATCATAATTTCACGTACTTGCAATTAAAGTGAAAACCTGGGTGTTAAATTTGTGTGCCTACAACCCATTTTAGTCTCGATTTATATATTTTTCGCAGTTAAACGTCTCGGCTAAAATGGCTTGTTTTATGGACTCGTTGTTTAATCTACCATTTCAATACACTTACTCGACAAAGGCTCCATTACGTTGGCGATGCCTGTAACGGAATGTGTTTGTAATGTGCTATTTTTACTTCCAGTTTAGTTTTAAGCCTGCACCGAGGCAGCGATACGTAATTGTGGTTCGTTTGATCCCTTGCTGTATCTTCATTGCTTAATTTTGAGTTATGTAATTAATATATATTATATTTAAGGATTCATTCTATAAATCATACACTTTGGAAACACGATTACTTACAATTTTCTCGATAGAAAAAAAAATCCAAAGTTACATCTAAAAAACGAAAAAAACCCTTAGTACGGCGTAAATACTTAACAGTGAGTCATCCGTATTTGAATAATTATAAAAACAACATGTTTTCTATAACGTATACACATAAAATTTTTCAAATAAGTGTTTGTTTTTACTATACGAAGGAAATACTCAAATTCACGCATGTTCCGCCCATTTTAGTAACAGCCGCGATGCTCTGTCCCAATCTGCTTTAGTAATTCTTCGACCATCGGACGGGGACGGATGCTGTTGGCGTGCCTTACTTACGCACACAAACGCGACACGCCTAAAAAGCTCGGTGCGCCCTTAAACTGCCACTAGATTTGTCACCAATGTGATTGTCGTTTCAAAAATTTTTCATAGGCCGGGTTTTTCAATTATTAGATAGTTACCGTTCATAGGATACACCGATGCAATTAAAATAAAGAATGTTGGTTTTAAAAAGATCATATGTTTAATATTTTGTCGGTTAACTATACATATATCAGTCTGATATTTTTTATCTGTTGATTGAAGATCAAGCCTTAGAAAAATAAAACAAAATTCTTACCTTCGCATTCATTATGTTCCAGTTTCACGTTATATAATGTGACGAAAACTAGTTAGTTCACATCATAGTCTTCAGCAATAAAAAAAGAAAAGAATAAAACCCATTTCTGTTATGGCTGCCCTTTTTTGTTCATTGAAACTAATGAAACTGAAATATTATATAGACATATACAATCATCTTGTTATGTCCATCTCCTGATTCGAAAATTTAAATTAATATGAAGACGTACTTCCAGGTGTACACGATGCTTCTCGGCAAACTGAAAGCAGCCCGCAAGTACACGGACATTGCGGTTCACGGCACTATGAAACTGACGGCGTACTTCGGCGTAATGTCCTACTGCGTCGTTAGCAGAGTCGAGAAACTTATGGTGAGTGGAGCTACTTTTCCTTTTGTGTTAGTTTTTTTTTATCTACAATCAATAGTTTCACTTTAAGTAAATTGGAGTGGAATTAGGTAATTAAACGTAAATAAATAAAAAACATGTCAGCCTTTGTAAAGACTGAATGAATGGCCTCGCTTTGTGATGTTGAAGCACTTAGTATAGCGAACATCATACTGGAGTACTTTGCAGTGATCGTTCTATTTTCAATACAAAGCTTGGCGATTTTTTAGATTGTAGCTCTTGGCTACAAAATTACGAAATCTTTGTAAAAGCTTTAATATTTTTAAATTTATAACAGTCTTGCAAATTAAATATTGCCTTATACATATATGGTCCTAGGTTCACATACATGTAAATAAATAACGGTCATTTCACTATATCTTGCTTGTAACTTATTTTTCTTTTATATTGTGACGGAGCAAACTTGAGGCCCACCTGATGTCAACCATACTAAACTCTGCCTACAACAGATGCATTTCGTCACAAGTCACGAATTGCACTGAGCCCGTCATCTTGAGACATAATTGTTAAGTTTCATGTCATGTGCCTGTAATTTTGCTGGCTCTCAAGGACTGCTGCCAGAACACACCGTTAGGTGCTTGGCCCATATTTTCTACGTGAGGGTGGACGCTAGCCAGGCAGGCTAGCGTCCACCCCAAAATGCCCTTCCACCATGCGGTGGCTCAAGCCCGCGGCGGGATTCGAACCATGGACCTGCTGCGCGGCAGTCCACAGCCAAAGCCACTGAGCCATCACTGCTTCTTTTCTCACTTCAACAATTTATCGTCATTTTCCTCAAGTATTTGAAACATATTTTCCGTTTTAACAGTTGGCTTTACAGCTTTACATCGTAGAAAATGTATAATTAATTCTATGACACTTTTGTTGCAGTTCGGACAGTACTACAACGATCTCTGGGAGCTGTACCACCCAGCGATATCAGAACCGCCCGTGGCGGTACACCCCAACAAGCAAGCGTTGCTTACATTCTGGCACGCAGTTTGCGTAGACTGTCCCGAGAATATACAGCTGGCCGTCTCCAATCCGAGGCTCATCAAGCACATTGCGTTCAACTACATACTGTAAGTTATTAATTATCAAAGTTATAGTATATGTACTACATACTGTACAAGTAAGTTACTGGGTATAAGTAGCAGTATAGCAATATATAAATATTTACGTGAAACAACTTGGTTTCTTAAAGATATGATTTGCAGCGGATCTAGCACGGATTACTAAGATTGAGTATTAAGATCCGATTTTCGTATACATTTTTATATGCATTTCATTCGCGACTCAATTAGGGGCTCTATTAATAGACAAGGCGGTGGTACCTATCGAGACTTCTTCCAGAATAGAAATCATAGTTTCTAAATATTATTACAAACACTATCGCGTGCTAAGCGAAAATCATATTTTACAAATTATTGTCGGCACCGTCCCTTTTGACGGTTAAAGTAATGCAATTGGAGCACGAAATTTTGGCTCGAAATAGCGTGCAGAGGTGGCCGAGTAGTTTAGGCATCCTACGTGAAATCGGAGGACGCGGGTTCGATTCCCGCCAGGGGCATAAATTTTGTGCTGCAATAATTTTGTAAAATAAGAAATCATACCTTTTATATAGTTTCTATATAGTCGCTAAATATTATTAGGTTAATTTAACGGAACCTATCAAACACGACGGTATCGTATTTTTCGTATTACAAGACACGAGAACGTCGCCTTGCCCTCAGTCTGCGTCATTAAAAGTACTGAGACAGAAAGTAGATTTTGTTATAATTGATTGTACGAATGTTTTGGTACCAAAACATGAGATCCCAGTTTCAGGGATTACACACAATTTTACTGTAGAATTGTTATAGTATTTATAATAATATCTTTTATAAGATAATGTTACGTTGAAAAAGTTTAACGTTATTGTTACTGATGTTAACTAATACAGCTGCTTGTTAACTAATGCATATTTTGGGAAAAATAAAGAAAGAAGTTTCGATGCCTGACTTTTGTCCGCATATAACCAAGTAATGGAACCCACGCTTTGAACTTCTGAAGATTCTTCTAAAAACTGTGTGTGATCACCATTTCCGCGTGGCACTCACGTGCAGTAGGCGTTGAATGCAGTCGGGATTTGAGGAAACGTGCGGGAGCACACACTCGCCGCCCGCATACCTTATTTTAAACGCTCATAGTGTAATGTTGTACTTAATATATGTATAGCATCTAGTGAATTCATCAGCTTTCAAATTAACTCGCGCGCCTAATGTACGTGTTCACCCGTATTACTCGCGCAAATCTTTATAAACCCTGACTGATACACCACGTGACCTGCGCAGTAGCAACAATGTATATAAATTGTGTACAGCACAGCTCACGTGGTGTCAGCCAAGGCTCATAAAGTTTTGCGTCAGGCACACTATTAGCATGATTGTTCCTCGATAGGGCTGACCACGAAGACGGCGAGGTGGTGGCGTACAACCGCGCGATGATGCCTCCGTACTACGCGCTACTGCGGCTGTGCTGCCGGCGGTCGGCGACGTTCGCACGGGCCCTCGCGCAGCATCAGAACGTGCACTGGGCCTTCCGCAACATCGCGCCCCATGCGCATCTCTACCCTGGCGCTGCCGATGAACTACTCAGGTTACTATCTATAGACTATAAAACATATATACCATAAAACAAACAACTCATTTAAATGTCCTGTTACAATTGGACGTAGTTTGTCTCATAGGTTGTGGAGTTTATCGGAGTATTCTGCCTGTGATGCCTGCCAGTATTGGTGTTTCGTTTTGGTCCTGTTTCGTATCCATCGTATCTTATCACTTATGAAGCTCATCCACGCAACTTCAACAGTAGCAATTATAGTATATATTCAGTAGCGATACTGTCGCGAAATATTTATCAGGCAGAGTATAGCGTTACTTTATTTATATTGAAACTTAAGATCTTTGTTTTAGTTGTAACTTTGTTTTTGCAGGTGTGCAGGACGACTAAATATTTCCTTTAGGGCATAGTATTACCACAGCGTAAAATTAACAAACATTGTTTCTTTTATTACAATTTAGTTATAGGTCATCCTTTGTTAGAAACTTGTTTATATAGTTTATACAATTTTTGTTTATGTCGGTGTGACAGAAATGAATGCAAATAGCTCAGATTGATCGTATGTGATTGTTTAGCCAAGAGGAATAAAGATTCATTGTGGCCAGGTTTTGTGCAGAAAGCATTCAGTACCGAACCTTCCTCCAAAGGGATAACAACTATACGAAGAAAGTATATATATGCACCCATCTAGTGGATACCTACCGAGCTTACAAACGGTGTGTTCACATAGAGCCTGCACAATATGTGATCGTATTATGCTTGAAGAATATATTATGGCTCTCTGTATTGCAGTTTGTACTCATAAACGGTAGTAGGAAGAGTTATAATATAATCTTCAACCGCATTTTAAGTACGGCATACGCATACAGGTTGGTAATGTTGCGATCCGCTAATGATACATGCCGCGATTATTCCCTTTCGTTTCGTTGCTCACTGAAAAAGCAGACTTATAGTTTAGCGGTTGTTACAGACTAGCCCGCATTTTGGCGGCGCGCGGCGCCAACAACTGCAACAGCACTAACAATAGTGTGTGCACCGCGACCAGCGCCACCGCCACCAGCGCCACCATCGGCAGCCCCACCGCCGCAGCCGCCGCCGAGGCGGGCGAGGGCCGCGACGCCGCCGCCTTCCGACGGAGCACCCTCGCCGCCTACTTGCACGGTGAGAGACAAGGCAAGAGACACTCTCAATACTTTACCATAGCATAATACCATACCGACCTAGAACTTATGATTACACCGTTCACAGCTTATTCCTTCGTACATCGCAACTTTTTTTTTTGCTGATGGACTAGATGAAAACTAGCTCTCAAGGACAGCTTAGGTTAGGTTATTTTGTGCTGCAATAATTTGAAAAATATGATTCGCTTAGCACCCGGTAGTGCTTGTAATCATATATAAAAATATAGAAGGATAGCGACATCATTCTGAGAGTTAAGTGTTTGAAAGAGCACTTCTTTCGATCAGATGAAGCGCTTGTAGCGAAATTTGCTTAGCCGTTCTGAACCGATGCAAAGCGAAGCAACCGCGGTCATGACTTGGATGGGTGACCGCTAGTGGCATTACTATTGAGCGCTTCCGTGCTTCGGAGGGTACGTTTAGCCGTCGGTCCCGGTTGTTATCTTAGGATGGCAGTCGTACCAGCATGGTGGTAGGGCATTTTACGATTGCACGACTGGCTAACTACCACCCTCAAGTAGAAAATCTGTCGTCAAACACCTAACGGTGTAT
Source organism: Plagodis dolabraria (assembly GCA_963854805.1). Classification (NCBI taxonomy): domain Eukaryota; kingdom Metazoa; phylum Arthropoda; class Insecta; order Lepidoptera; family Geometridae; genus Plagodis; species Plagodis dolabraria. Next base: position 11,391,280 of record OY978459.1, on the reverse strand, counting down.
TCCGGCAGCTCTCCTTGAGAGCCAGTAATTATAGGCTAGCTTGAACAACAAATTCGACCACATCATCACTTATAGTGATGGTGGTCAAAGTCTAGCCTATAAGCTATAAATAAAATAAATAAATGGTTCTTGGCCCCGTGGATTGCAATATTTATGGCCCCAGTTATATGTGGGTATTTATACTCGTACTCCTTCGGGAATATATGTTTTTTATGAAGAAGTGATTGTAAAATATATACAAAGCAATATTATATTATTCGGTGTATTTGGAATGATTGTTGCATTGCAGGGCTGAATGGCAGGACGTGTTGGACGACGCTGATATCGGCGTTCTGCACGCTTGTAGAGAATGAGGACGATCGGCTCTACGTCGTCTACAATGGAGGGCTGCAGATGACTTTCGAGGTAAGCTTTTAGATCTAGAAGCTTACACACATAAACACTGTAGGAGCGCTTTGATGCTTGAACTTTATAATGAAGTCAAGTTAATTTCCGTAAGTTATGTTTTTATCCCTTTCACACTAAGGGTCCGTTTCAAAATGTCCTAATAAAGTTTCGGGTTGCTAACCAACACATAAAATAACTAAATGATAAAAATGACATTTGACATGCAGCGGGTTTCAAGCTTTAACCGATGAATAGGCTCAATCGATGACTGCGAAACGCAAAGATAGTGTTTTATTTATTAAATATGTTCTGGGTAGTAAAACCGGAACTTACTCGAACATTCTGAAACAAGCCCTTAGACTTATAAATATTATCTTATAATTATGGAAACCGTATTTATGTATGTATGCGAAACATTGGATTTAAAGTGGTAATCCCAAAAAATATGGTACTGAGACATGGTCCTTATCGGTAGCAAGCTCAGACTAGCTCAACGAGCTGTGGACAGAGCTATGCTCGGAGTTTGTTTGCGCGATAAAATCCGGAACGAGGGAATTTCTCGAAGAACCAAAGTCATCGAAATAGCTTTCAGGATTGAAGACGATTTGGCAATGGGCAGGGTACATTGCTCAAAGAACTGATAGCCGATACGGAAGAAAGGTTCTCGACTGATTACCACATTACACCGGATGACGTAGGGTTGGTAGGCCAGAATGCCCCTAGATTGATTGAGTGCACTAATGACATCGTAAAAGTCGCGAGGCTACAAGTGGCTAATAGCCGTTCATTGGAGCGTTATATGGGGGAGGCTTTTAAACAGCTGTTGATGTATTCCAGCTGGTAAAGATGGTGATTAATAGAGCCCTATACGGCCTCTATTAATCACCATCTTTATTAGCCGATGTTATCTTATATAAAACTAGCTTTCCGGGCGCGGCTCCGCCCGCGCGTATGTCGGTTATCGCGCAAAAACATTAACCTCTTTTTGCGCAGTTGGAAAAAAACTATCCTATGTTTTTTCCCGGGTCTCAAACTATTTCCATACCAAATTTCATTCAAATCGGTCCTGTAGTTTTGGCGTGAAATCGTAACAGACAGACAGAGTTACTTTCGCATTTATAATATTGGTACTGATTACATGTAGGGATATATGGTTATTAACTTTGATTTTTTGGTTTCTTTATCTTGCTATTATTATTATTTTGTATATGTTAATTGGAAATATGACATTGATTATTTATTTCATAGGAAGACCATCAGTATCACAAATATGTTGTGTATAACTGTTAACAACAGATAACCAACCATAACCAATTATAGGTCCTCACGGATAGATAGCTTAATAACATTCAAGAAATGAACACTAAATACAACTTTGTCAAAACATTATGCTTATAATTAAATTCAAACAGTTATTCGAAGCAGTCTCTATGCAACAGCTGCCTAACCGATGTAATGCGTAAACTAAATAAGTATAGGCCAACTCTCTTGTCTATCTCATTGAAATTTGTGCTCATACATATCAGGGGAATTTTGCCTGTATTTAGATTTAGCTAGCGGCACATGTACGCGTATGTATATGTAGCGGATGGAAACGCTACGCTAATTAAGAAGGCATATCTAGTTTTACCATTCCCAGTGAAGGACAATTTATTCGGTTAGAAGTAATTTTTAATAGAAAAGTAATATCCGCTATCTATCTCCTATTTGAGAGAGGAAGTAAATGAATCTTTTTACAAAGAGTAATAAGATAGTCTATCAAATATGTACGGAATTTAAACTGAAAGTATAAATACTTCCTGAGGTTAGTCTGAATTTTCTCAATTCGTGTGATGTAGATATTATATCGCGGATTCCATACTAGGGAGGCATGCGTACAAAAGTACAGTACTTATAGTATTTTAAAGGTTTTTATTATATTAAATGCAGCGCAAGACAAATCCTATTGCATTAAATGCTTTCCCAATTATACTTATGTTCTACGTGCTCATGAAAAAATAGTTTGTAGTCATGAATAACGCCAAGATCGCGCATGACGGTATCCTTAGATAATTCATGGTTTTTTAATTTATAAATAGATGATATTTGGTTTAGTTTTCGCGTAAATGTAAGAACTGAGTATTGGAATCAAGCTTATTTAGTATTTGTCAAGCCGAATCAGATTAGTTATGTTATTTTGACGTTGCATTGGCCAGATAAATATGAAAACATTTTCCAAGCAGGACACCCTTAACGTGTTTCCTGCTGGGAAAAAATTTTACGCTTGTTTAGCAGGGGTTTACTGCTTGATTTCGAATGTCATGTGCCCGATGGCTGTTTCCCCGAAGTCATTAGCTCGAGCATCCGAATTGCCGAAATTCCATATCATCGATGTACCATAATTTCGACTAGCCATTAGCTCGAGCGTCCGTTTCACTGAAAAGCCATCGCAACGATAGTCATTTCCTTCGTATTTGAATTGGCTCAACGTGCCAGTAACTCAAAAGCTATTCCACAGACATATATAAAAAGACAAACCGGCACTTCGGAGAAACAGCCATCGGACACATGACATTCGAAATCAAGCAGTAAACCCGTTTGGCAGATAGTAATTATTAGTAAATTCTCTCACTTTCTTTATTAAATAATAAAATAAAAATAAAAAATCCATTTATTGCCTTTACCAAATTTATAAGGAATTATACTTAAAAACTATCTTATACAATTTTAAGGGCAACAGGATTATGCTCAGCTTGTGCAGCTTTAGTCCCTTTTCAAAGGAAAAAAAAAAATAGCTGCGCTGATTTTCAGCATAACCCTACTCGGGCAGATGTTTGCCGATATATAAGTAAAAGAGCTGTGTTATGTAGCTTAACAATATAAAAATAAAACAGAAACAGCTTTTACAGACAATATAACAGTATGAAAAATGTTTTTTTCCTAATTGGGTTATGAAAAACAAACGTACAGTAAAAATAAAATAAAATACAATACCTGGTGACTATGTGGTAGGTGTGTTTGGAGTGTAAGTGATTGAGTGTGGTGTGTACAAATGAGTGAAAAAAAATAAATAAATAGAGGTATGTGTGTTTGGAGTGTGAGTAATTGAGTGTGGTGTGTGAAAAAAAATATAAAGGTGTATATATGTATGTGTTTTTAATATTTTAAGTGTTATCTTTTGCCTTTATTTTCTGTATTTTAAAGGTTGCTTCATAGTTCTGCTTTTGACGGTTGAAAAGAATTATTTTCAGTTGTTTTTTAAAAACGTTACTGCTTATTTTTAGTCTAAGAGGTGGCGGTATATTATTCCAAATCTTTGAAGCGCTGTACTTGAAGCAACCTTTAAAACCAGCTGTGTTATGTTTAGGAATGGATAGAGTATTGTTCAGCTTCGAGCGTGTATTTAATTGATGCATATCTCTGGACCAAGTTAACTTTTCAAAGAGGTATTCTGGTTTCTTACTCCAAATGACTTTTTGTGTAATGCAAGCCAAGTGGATTTCCCTTCTCAACTTCATATTCATTATTCCTTTATTTACCAGAAAAGGAGTGACGTGCTCTCTTTTTGGTATCCTAAAGCAGAACCTAGCACATGCGTTTTGAACACGCTGGATGGCTTTTTCGGTGTTAACTCGTATCCTAGGGCCATAAACTGCGCTGCAATAGTTAAATGGCGAAAGCACTAACAGGTCGCATAGCAGAATTCTAACCTCTTCCGATATATATTTCCTAATATTATATAAGACTTTCAGTTTAAAGAAGGCATTTTTTATCTTTTCATTAACGTGCTTAATATATCTCATTTCACTGTCCATTATGAGACCCAAATTTCTTGAGTCAGATTCAATTGGTATACTAATGCCATTTATGGTTAGCTTTGGATCAAAGTTCAATACCTTGCTAACTTGCGCCTTTGTGCCCAAGATAACCATTTTGGATTTAGATGGGTTTAAAACCAATGAATTTAGAGTAGCCCAACGATAAATCCGGTCTAAGTCCATATTTATTTGTGCTATAGCGGTACTAGTTTCTTCCGGTTTGAAGCTATGATATAACTGAGTATCATCTGCGTATAAGTGGTATTTACATATTTTTATACATTCAGGCATGTCAGCTGTAAAAATTGAGAAGAGGATTGGACTCAAAATTGATCCTTGTGGCGTCCCTCTGGATACAGTCATTACGCTAGAAACAGTTTTGACTCCATTCTGACTCTCAACTTCCACACACTGTTCTCGACCAATGAGAAACGTTCTGAACCACTTACACGTATTGTCCGTAATAAGACAACTTAGCAACCAGTAGTTCGGGACCTATGCAGTCAAATGCGCGCGAAAAATCCAGAAGAACTAGAACACTGCTCAACCCAGAGTCTGAAGCTGTAAGCAGATCGTCGGTAACTTGTAACAGCGCAGTTTCTGTACCGAAATGCCTCCTGAAACCAGATTGGTGCTTTGGTATTATGTTTTCTTCTAATATGTATTTTTCCATTTGAGTGAGCACGACTTTTTCCAATACTTTAGACAGCACTGGAAGAATACTTATTGGTCGCAGGTCTTTTAGTTGCTCTACTGAATTTGATTTAGGAATAGGTTTTACCAAAGCTCGCTTCCATGCTTCAGGGAAGGTACAAGATATAATTGACTTGTTGATAATATGCGTTATTACTGATAATGACTCCGGGAGCGTAAGTTTGAGCATCTCTATATTAATCTGGTCGTAGCCAGCTGCATTTGTTTTTATTCCTAAAATTATATTACCTACTGTTTCCTCTGAAACAGGGTGCAAAGAAAAAGTATTTTTAGTCATTTTGTTTGTGATAAAATAATTTAAAACGTCACAATCAATATCTCCAGCAGTTGGAACATTCAAGAAATAATTATTAATTAGATTGGCGTTTACTAAATTATCAGGTATTGGTATAATTTTTTTTTTATTAAGGTTATTGATTTTTTTTAAATACTTCCACATTTTTCCTGGTTTATGTAAATTCTCGTTTATGTAATGTGTAAAGAAAGCTGTTTTTTCCCTTTCTATTGAGCCAGTTACTAAATTTTTTAAACTTTTATAATATATTTTTGCAGATTCCGTTTTTTTACTGTGTGCTTTAACCAAAGATTTGTCCCTTAGTGTAATCATGAATTTTATCATGCTGGTGATCCAGGGACTAGGTGAGTCTGTGGTCTTTTTTAGTTTTAAAGGAGCATGCCTATCAAAGATATTAATTACTTTATCGTTAAATTTCTGTACTAAAACTTGGATATCTTGTATTTTTTCAAAATTTTCCCACTGTAAAGAAATAAGGTCAGACCTAAACAACCCAGGACTTATTTCACCGATATGACGACATAGTACAAAACGTGGTACGGATTTTTGTTTTTTTATGTTAAAATCACATAGAATCATACCGTGGTCACTCAAATTGCTGTTGTGTAGTATGGTGATTTTTTTTAATTTTTCAGGAGTGTCTGTGATCACGAGGTCTATTAGACTTTCTGTCCCATCTGTAACTCTAGTAGGTTCATTAACAAGCTGAGTAAGATTCCGCTGCTCTAAAAACGTCAACAATTTGAGGGTTACCGGGGAATCTGTTTTGAGAAGATTGACATTGAAATCAGTGAGCAAAAATACACGATCGCAGTAGGCAAACGAACTTAAGGACTCGTTTAAAGCATCTAGAGCTGTATCTATCTTGATACTTTCTGGTCTATAGGCTGTGCCTATGGCCATTTTAGCACCTGGTAATGTTAACTCTAACCATAGTTGTTCCAATTGAGATTCCGGGTGAGCACGAACGCGAGCACGTAGGCCTTTTTTTATGTACATTCCCACCCCTCCTCCTCTTTTTATTATTACGATTTCTATGTACGAAGCTTTGTAACCAAGTTATAAAAAAAGGATATTTTCTGGTCCTTGTAGTATTTGTATTGCTTCTCACATAAATATGTAAACCATTTTGTTGATAAACGTTATTAGATTTTTTGCATATGCTGAAAATGTTGACATGTGCTATTTAATAATTATTTATTCTGATATTACTTTAATGTTGTGTACAGGCGCTGCAGAGCCTGCACACAGTGTACGTGGCGGGTGAGGCAGGCGGGGAGGACGGGGGGGAGGGTGGCAGCGCGGGTGGGGGCGGGGGCGCGGTGCGCACGGAGCTGGTGGGCGCGCTGCGGTGGGCGCGCGCGCTGTGCCGCACGCTGCGCACGCGGCGCGAGCCGAGCGAGGCGCGCGCGCTGCTGCTCGCGTGCAGCGAATGGCCCGAGTGTGCGCGCCGCCTGCGGGCGCTGCTTCAAGCGCAGCAACACCCGCGCTCGCTGCATCACGCCGCGCTAGGTATTATCTTTTAAAATGTGTTCATAGCCATCGCATGTATAGCCCTTATTTTCGCAATTCAATAAACTACTAAACGTATTGTTCATAAAGGTCTGACTCACATTAGTTTACATTTTGTGTAAAATAAAAGTAGTATAAGGGTGCGGTCCGAATTGCACAATTATATTACAAGTACCATTATATTACACGAGCTGATTCCTCCATGCCTCTTTTTCATCGGACTACTAGACGCTCTCATGGCCGTCATACTTTAATGGTAGACATTCCTCCAGTCCGCTCGAAGCGTTACGCTTCCACATTTATCATCCGTACAGCGAAGGAGTGGAACTCCTTGCCCGCGTCTTTGTTTCCCGAACAGTATAACTTGGGAGTCTTCGAGTTTAGAGTGCATAGGTATCTTCTAGGTAAGCATGCGACATCTTCGGCCGCATCATCACTTTCCATCAGGTAAGATAGCGGCCAAATGATTGCCTATTTTGAGTAAAAAAAAGACATGTTCAGAGCTGGTCCGAATTTTATTAAGAACACCAAACGTTTGCAGGGCTTTATAGGTGTGGCTTGCTTGTGAATCTATGGCTCAACTGTAACAACAATTGAAAAGTGAAAGTTATAAATCTGAGACTTAACTATTATTTACAGGTCGTAATTCTCTCTCTCACGTACTATATTGTAGTTAAAATCCTTAAACTTTTGAAAAGGTCTGGAGGATTTGTGTAGACCGAAAGATGATGTGATAATGCACGCTTTAGCTTGGTCCGAATCGGTAGTAATGCAAACGCGACCGTGACCGATACATATGCAAATCGGTCCAATCGTTAGTACATATAATACCGTTAGTACTATTGGCGCAATTTGGACCGACCATATATATTAAGCGAAAATATATATGGTCCTTATTATTTTCTTCTATTATCTTCGTCCTATCACCTCTACGCAGATGATTTACAAATTTACACACATGCTTCCTTAGAGGATCTAAAATTAGCTATCAATCGCACTAATGCTGACTTAAAATGTATTTCTAACTGGAGTAAATCGTATGGGCTGTCTGTTAATCCTTTAAAAACACAAATTATTGTCATTGGTAGCTCCAGAATGATATCAAAGATTGACTGGTTTTGCCTACCACAGGTGATGTTTGATGGAACACATATTCCTATTAGCAAGACGGTGAAAAACTTGGGCATAATATTCGATCAGACCTTATCTTGGGGACCTCAGCTTACGGAGATCAGCCGAAAAATGTTTGCTACTGCGGGATCACTTAAAAGGTTGCGGAACTTTCTTCCAATATCCACCAAAATTGCTCTAGCCCAATCTCTTCTATTGCCAATACTGGATTATGCTGACGCTTGCTATCTGGATTTAACCGAAGAACAGCTGAATAAACTTGAGCGCCTACAAAACTTTTGCATCCGGTTCATATTTGGCTTGCGTAAATATGACCATATTTCTGAATATCGCAATATGCTCAAATGGTTACCAATCCGACGTCGCCGAGATGTTCATGTGCTTTCACTGCTATATAGTATCTTATTTATTCTTACCACTCCACTTTACCTCAAAGAACGTTTTCAATACGTACATCATTCTCATTCACTCTCCCTACGTTCTTCAAATACTCTAAAACTACTACCCCCTGCTGCATCTACGATGTATTATGACAAATCGTTTACAAAGCAAGCTATCCGTCTATGGAATGCGCTACCGGCTAACATCAGACACACCAAGTCTAGTGTGTCCTTCAAAGATCTGTTGAAGATGCACTACCTTTCAGTACAGCTATAGGCATACTAATATTTAGCATACTTATATTTGTACTAGGCATATCGTATTTATTATTTATATTTATCTCTATCTATTTATATTTGTATATATGTATACATATATATTTATTTATTAATTAATATATATATTCTATTGAAGTATGTAAATTCAATATGTATAAGAATACCATTATGTATCTGTTTTTTAAATAAAGTTCGATAATTTTCTGTGTAATCTTGTACACCACCGTTCTCAATATGCAGTCACTTACATGTCCATTCACGGTTGCCTGTAAGAAATTGCACCTAGCGATAAGGCCGCCCATTGTACATCCTTTTGCTAATATCTCTCTGTTACATTATTGTTTTGTTGAAATTGGTGTCCAATAAAGAGTATTTGTATTGTATTGTATTGTATATAACCCAGTTTAATTAAGAAACAAATAAAATTGAAAATGGTGCCGATAAAGCTCTCGCTCGCTCACTATAGTGCGGGTGCACTCAGCAATAGTGTGCGGGTGAGAGGTTTAGCGTCGTCATTTTCGATTCAATCCGTCTCTTTATTCAACTGGATTATAACTGTTTACATAAATGAGTTGTATCCGTGTATAGGTGTCCTCCGCGAGATCGTCCGTATCGGCGGCGCGGCGGCGCTAGGCGCGCTGGTCCCGCCCCCCGGCACTGCCACTGCCGCCGCCGGCACTGCCCCCGCGCACACTGCCGCCGCCACTGCCGCACGACGTGCCACGCAGTGCAGACCCTACCATAAGTTCATCGGTCAGTACCCTACCACTATGCATCGTCCATAATAACAAATATTTATTATTAGAGCACAATATTTTATTCTCGATTGTTGTTTGAACCCGCCTCCCCCGGCTGTACGCATCGGGTGCCTTAACCGCTCGGACATCGAGACTACTTGGACAGATGCGAATTTTGTGCTGTAATTTTATTATTATAACCATTATTTAATTCTAGGTTAGCCTGAACAACATCTTCGACCACATCATCACTTACCATCAGGTGAGATAGTGGTTAAAGGCTAACCTTTCAAGCATAAAAAAAAAATTACCATAACATTTTTTTTTATACAAGAAATATGTATATGTGTTTTCTTAGCATGCGATAGTATAGATAGCACTTGAAATCATATAATACAAATATATATGTAGCGACATAATTACCAGTGTTTGGAAAAAGATGAAGTCTAGTAGTCTGGTTGTTGGTCGCACCGATGATGGTTAAAATAATAAAATTAAAGTGCAATATTCGCGCTTGTACCAACAGTCTCGGTGGTGGTTAAGGCACCCTGCGTACGTAAAGCCGGGGAACGAGGATCCAATTATACGACAACGCAATATTTTGTACTAAAAAATGTGTAATTGTGATGTTCCCTTAATATGCTAGTTAGTGCATAAAATCAAATATATAAATTATTTTTCTATTCATTAAAAACTTATCGTTATGCATTTTCAGTTCAAACGGTTACTTTGGTGACAGTGTGAGAAGCTAGCTTTGATCGAATATGTCTGTTTTTATGGGATTATGGAGGAACAAGCACAAGGCCCATGTGTTGAGCGGTATACTCTGCCTTTAACATAGGCATTTCGTCAACAATTGCAAACAAGTGACAAACTGCACTGCACCAACATACTGAGATATTATAAATTTGTTAAATCTTATGTGCCTGTAATTTCCTTTTATTTCCTTTCCTTTACATACCCTTCAAGCTGGAACACAGTAATCCGAACATTACTGCTTGGCAGTAGAAATAGATATAATGGCAGTACTTCCCCGGACGAACTCGTTCACAAAGAGTACTGCTGCTACTTTTCGATCCTGGACATAATTTGGCCCTATCCGGGAGCAAGCCTGCCATTACGGATTCCTGATAATAGGCGGAGTCCTAAAAAGTCCTAAGTGGTACTAAATTATTTGTAAGAATTTCTCGAAGATGTACTTACAGTCTTTATCCGACGTTTCTTCCGATCTTAGTGATAAATAGAAACCTAATTTACTACTACCTAGTAGCTAACCTCTTTATGCCCTAGAAGCATCTTCTAATCTTAACACATTACCAAATGCATCAAATCCTTGAGTGTTTTTCAAGATGACGGCTAATCCTCACTGTACTACAATAACAACGTCCCGATACCGATCATCGATAACGGCAAGAGCACACATACATTGTTTTATTATTTTGTGATTATCAAGATTCAAACAAAGACAGCCGTCTCACTTGGAGCTGCAACGCTCACTATTCTGACGCGCCCTGCCTCTCGCTCCTTACCACGCGTTCAATGCGTCCGGGCGCACTCCTTTATTTTATAAATAGCTACTAAAAGCTGTAATGTGTATTATTACAGATACGTGTTGCCGCGTGGCGCGTGCGCAGCGTTGCATGTCAGAGCAGCTAGTGAATGTATCAGCGACGTGCGCGCTGGAGGCCGTCCCGCTGCGGTTCAACTACTTCGCGGCCTTCTGGCGAGATGTCGCCCTCACGCCGGTAACTACTATATAGCCCTACTGCCCAAATAGTTTTCCGAGGATACAGACCTTTTCACAAACGTGGGAGCGCCCCTCCACATTTTGTGGGAGTTTTACTGTATGTAGCATTATCGTTTACATCCGCATTAAGACGTAGTGTACAAACGCGGCTTACCCGTACAAATACGCATCAATAATTTACTATGGCGTGAACAGGTCCGTTACTACTATAGCCCTACCGTTCAACTAACTTTACTAGCTACGAGCGTATGATGCTACTTCAAGCTTCTGCCTATATATTCATCCAATATAACGGACGAAAACTTTCTTTAAGTTTGTAGCAGGCATCAAATCATTCATTGTAAAATTATATATCAGCTTAATTCTCTAAGAACAGATGACCCAATTATTATCGGTAAAATGAATAAAAAATGCATGTGTGAAAGCTGCAAAAGGCCTTAACGGTTATTGGTACAACAATTTCAGTTAAAATGATGCAGTTGGTATTGAATCAAAAAGAAGCCCCAGGATATGTTACTTAAAATATCAAACTTCACTACCTAGGCCAACAAGTGGTTTTTTATTTTATCTTTATCATAGTGAAAATACTGGAGCAACAAAAGTCTGTTTCAAAGACTATGCGGGTTTATTTGGTATTTTTAGTGCTCATGTAGAAACATCACGCATCACAAAACATTAAAAAGGTAATATTTTATTTATAAAATTACAACTAAAGGAGAAATTTGAATTACGAGAGGGATATGACCACCTTCCTTTGCGACCATCCTTCCCTATAGCCAGGATATGTTATGCTAATTCAACTGTCGCGGTGAGTGAGTCATAGCTCAAATTTATCTTTCCGTTCCTATTGATGAACTGTCTTAGGGGGAAGAAAAAAATCTGTTGTAATTTTATAAGCTTATTCGTTTAGCAGGCGTTACTGCAAATATTATGTTATATTATATCACAAAAAACCTTTAGTAATATTTGAAGCATTATATTTGATACCAATATCTTTATTTAAAATGATTTTGGATTCTAAATATCAATATAAAATACACAAGTGCAAAAACAATGACATTTCTGCTTGATTGATTATTCCCAATTTTTCCCACTGTGGTCTTCATAATTATATTTGTTTTATTATATTTACAGGCGGATGCTAAACTAGAAGAAATGCTCCTGGAATGCAGTGTAGTGTCGGAGTACGTGGATGCGATTCTCCTCGATGAGCGGGAGTCTTTGGAAGACCCCGCGATATATGAATTCATGCAGCATTATTATCCTAAGGTAATGATTTCAGTACCCCTAGCACCAGTACTTACGATGAAGTATGACTGAACTGTTGAAATTCGAAATTCAATGCATATAATTCTGTTTTGTTACTGTTCACGACGAAGATCTTCTCAGGCAGCAGGTGTAGGTAGCAGAGTACTTCTACTGGTGAAGAGGAATCCAAATGTTTGTCGTGCTCCTGACCGCGTGCTGGTTACTTTTGCCTAGATTAAAAACTTGCACAAATATGTGAAGTTAGCGTTATAGCAATAACATGAGCTGGAGCAATTTTGTCATATAACTAATCAACCCAGAAAAACTTGCCAAAACCCGTGGCCTACACTTCGTCGTTCTTCCAACAGTTTTGCCTCTTGACGGCGCACCAAATGTTTAATTGTTGAATAGGTTGACGCAATAATGGTTTTCAAAATAACAAAGGCAATAAAAAAAATAGTTATATTATTTAAAAAGTGTCAGTGACTTATTTACAACAAATATCAATTCAATGCCCGCTCCCGTGTTGCCATAAAAATGTTGATCTGTCATATAGTGATGAGACAGAAAACTGATTATTTAGGAACGTGACACTTCTTATAATCAGTATGAAACAGTTAAAAACCTGTTTGATGTGTGTGTTTAAGTGCCTTTTTGGAATTTTTATCTGGTTTAATTACCTACCGTGCCGGACATATTGGGTTATTTTGACAAAATAAAACTGTAGCTCTCTGGGGTCTGGAAATGTGGATATAGATTCGTTCCCTATTACATGGGACCTAAACATGTCTGTCGAAACGTAAGCGTTTAGACTCCTCGATTTATTCCTTCGAGGAATAAAGCCGTGACGATATTTTATTATTCTTGCGTTATTTATTATATATTTCAATTACGTGCGAGGCCCGATTCATTCACCGGACTCGAGGGTGTTCACTTCGTAAGTGATTGCGGGTGTTATAGAGGCGTGGTAATTTAAAAATTATTTAAGACAACTTAATCTTAGATACAAACAGGCCCATAATAGCACATTATGAGACGTGTGTGGAAAGATAATTATTTCAATTGAGGCTACGATATAATCCCTCACCTACGGCTCAGGCTTACAAGCCTTTATTTCCAAGCGGTAGACGAGGGCTATACAAGCCAAGATTGAAATAAATCGATGTAGCACAAGTGTTATGACACTCGCGCTACATTACTAAACGACTATTTTCAATAATCGTATGAGTAAATTCTTCAAAACATCACTTACTGGAGTATCACGTAGCACGAGTATTATGACACTCGCGCTACATTACTAAACGACTATTTTCAATAATCGTATGAGTAAATTCTTCAAAACATCACTTACTGGAGTATCACGTAGCACGAGTGTGTTATGACACTCGCGCTACATTACTAAACGACTATTTTCAATAATCGTATGAGTAAATTCTTCAAAACATCACTTACTGGAGTATCACGTAGCACGAGTGTTATGACACTCGCGCTACATTACTAAACGACTATTTTCAATAATCGTATGAGTAAATTCTTCAAAACATCACTTACTGGAGTATCACGTAGCACGAGTGTGTTATGACACTCGCGCTACATTACTAAACGACTATTTTCAATAATCGTATGAGTAAATTCTTCAAAACATCACTTACTGGAGTATCACGTAGCACGAGTGTTATGACACGCGCGCTACATTACTAAACGACTATTTTCAATAATCGTATGAGTAAATTCTTCAAAACATCACTTACTGGAGTATCACGTAGCACGAGTGTGTTATGACACTCGCGCTACATTACTAAACGACTATTTTCAATAAACGTATGAGTAAATTCTTCAAAACATCACTTACTCTTTGAAAAATTAAAAAATAGGGGAAAAAGAATATTGCCTTCGGTAGCTTATCGCACTATACCGCCAACAGTCAGTAAAAATAAGTAAAACACATTAACCTCCTTGTTATCAATCTACTGACAGAGTATTAAAAATAAACTAGAAATTTAAAAAGTACGTGTGCGAAAAAAGCACTTTTTGAAACACGGGACGCCCACGTAATAGGCTCTATACTATACTATACTGGCTCTGTATCACACAAGCAAGTGTGATGAAAAATATATACCTATATACTTCAAAAGATAAATACATAATTACCTACTAGTTTACAATAATGATATGACAATATCAATTTAGTTATCGCGTTCAGTTGACGAGATGCGTGTGTAATATTATTCAGGAATTTAATCGAGTAAATGCCGCAACTTGATAGAATTTAAATCTGATATTGTTGTGTATTGTATGTTGCAGGTGGGGGGTGAATGTGCGGCGCGCGCTGCCACCGCGCTGGCGGAGGAGATAGTGGAGGGTGGCAGCGGGGGGGAGAGGATGCTGGGGTGCGCGCGTGCACTGGTGCTACTGGTGGGACGCGCTCAGCCCGCGGCTCCCCTCGCACGGCTGTTGCAGCAAGCACTAACTGTGCTGAGGCAGCGGCATACACACAACGGTACATACACCAGATTCTATTACTAAACACACGTTCACAATTATTACTTTGAGTTAAAAAAAAATATGTAAAATTATATAAATATTTGACTATTATTTTATAGACAAGAATGACATAAGTGTGACTTTGGCGGGATGCCTCGCAAATAATAATTAAAAAGTTATAACTTACGTTTACTACGACTTGAAACAGCTAAAAAGGATTTATAAGCATTTTTCTCAACAGATACCTCCTTGTTGTGTTAGATAAACCATGTGTAATGTAAAATGTTGCAATACCGTATACAACTATGGTTTAAAACAAATGTTATTTATGCGATAAGCTGTCCTTTGACAACAATCTCACCTGTTGGTATGTGATGATGTTGTCGGGGATGGCATATGATATATACAGGCTTAACCTAAAATGGAAGCAGGCTCTCAAAAACAGATGCCGGATACTCACACCGTTAGGTGCTTGTCGACAGATTTTCTATTTCACGATGTTAGGTAGCTAAAGTAAAATTATAAGTATAAAAGTCATGTTTCAAAATTATTCATATTATATTTTAGTTTCAATTTTATGACGGGATTTGCTGAGTGGCTTTATAAAAGTTGGGGCATGAATAGCTTAAAAATTTTTTGATAGCATGGAAAATCATTACCCATTGATTGAAAACTACTGTTTTCAGCCCTCTTATCAGGTAACTTAAAGCGTACTTTCCAAGAGGACATTTTCTGTAAAGTTCATAGTGAAATACAGTGCCCAATGAATGGCAATATGTTTGAATGAAGTATTGAACCAAATTATGACAGGCACAATGTGTCCTTATATTATACACCCTACAAATAAATAACAAACAAAACACGCACAAACTTCCAAATTCAATTGTATTGGGTATATACTTTGGCGCTTAGAAATGATGGCATCCGATTGATCTCGTCAAGGAAATATTGTGGCACAGCACGGTACACTTTTTAAACCTCGCTCGCGGTAAGGTCGGCGTCTGATTCGGTTCTGATGTTTTTCAGCTTGACTCACATTTCCTTACATATATTCGTAGTACACACGTCTGTGTACCTACGGGGACAGGCGTGACAAATTGTTTATTTTTAAATGCCGTTGAACGTTTTAATTAAACCGAACTGTATGTGGCGATGGATTCAAAATCATTTATTCAATTTAGGCGTCTACGACGCTCTTATGAAGGTCAATTACAAATTTTTATATTGAAATATTCTACATTGTACTGCCACGTTCAGCAAAAAAAAAAATAGCGTTAGTACGTAACGGGCGCCTCTTGCTTATCGGCGTGGGTATTAACCACGCCCCTACCGGCCGTTAGCTTTCTTACTGCTCCTAGTGACGGGGCAGAATCGGCCGTGTGTGAGCAACAGCAGTACATAATGTATTAGTACAATCATGTATCGCGTCTTGCAGAGCCTGAAAGTCCGGAGGCGGAAGGCAGATGCGCGGCAGGTACAGCGAGTGTAACAGCGACGGCGACGCGGGCTCGGTGCGGCTCGGGCTCGCTCACCTCGGACTCGGACGGCTCCGAGTGCGCCGACTCGGACTCGGACGAACACGAACACGAGCGCGAACACGAACACGAGCCGACCGCCCACCACCACAACGCCGCCTACCGCGCACATCTCACTCTAGCGCTCACCGCTCTCGATCACATGCTCACACAGGTACACACTGTATACAGTTTTTTATTGTTGATAAGTTTGAAGCTTTTGACCAGATTCACGCCTGATGGTAAGTGATGATGCGGTCGACAGTGGTATGTATACATTCTTAATCTTGAAAAGAACTGGTTAGCAAAGCTGCAGGAACACGGCCGTTAGCTCAGGTGACCGATTTTCTACTTGAGGGTCTTAGCTAGCCAGGCGGACATCAGAAATTCTTTATCATGATGTGTTGACCCGAACAAGTCGCCTACCTCATGGTAAGCGGCACGCCTCTCCATTACACTTACAGTGTCACTGTCCTTTTTCTAAATGACACTGAACCGCGCACCCTGAGAAGTATTCTTTTCTGTCTCATTTGCCCAGTGTTTTCTTTTTGCATACTACTACTTCGTGGTAGAATATCTGACACAGTGGTGATTCCTACTAAGAAATACTTGCTAAAAACCTACCATCTGAAAAAACGTAGCATTGAGTTTAGTAGACATTCACTTAATAATAATAATAAACTGTTCTGCCGAAACAGTTTCCTCGCACCAATATACGCCGGCCGCGATTCTCGATCGTTTCCCGTTTGGTTGAGCGCGATAGGAATAGTAGTTTTTATTTTAGAACCAGAATGTTGAAACTTTAATACTCAAAAGTTCACCTTAGGCGAACCATACCCCATACATTGTGAAAATAGCAAAGTCAAATGAACTAGGTTTTTTTGCCCACCCAAAGGTGGGTCAAAGAAAAGTTCTATTGCAACCTCGTCTTTCATTCAACACCTATGATGGATCACCACCAGTTTCGAGTAACGTTTCTGTACTAATAGCAAATTAAATATAGAAAGGAACAGAATGGAAGCTACGACAAGATTTTCCGCTCACTGAGCTGTTTCATACCGGTTCCGTACTCTAGCGGGCGCCGTTGAAGCTACTGCAACCCCCGCAGGTTTTGTCAGTAATTAGTGACGCACACATAGCTGTGCGTGTAGTAGTGAAGCTTACATTCTGTGCTGCTTTTTATTCATGTGTTAAAGTACCACATCAGATGCAAACTGATATATTATATAGTTAAAGAAATAAATCGATATATTGTATAGTTCAGGACCTTAAACCTAAAAACTACAGTAGAATTGAAATTTTTAAAATTCCAATGATTTATGAATATTTTAAAAACAATAGCTCCGTTCGCGCTGGAACCAACGGGAAACGATCGGGGTTTGCAGCCCGCGTCTACTAATGCGTGGAGCTATTGAAAAATTTTGAAAATGAAACTTACATTACAAAAATCAGTGATCACCTTTTGTTAGGAGTATTCAATTATTAATAGTCCAATTCAACCTTAAGAAGAGATATATAACAGACAGAATGGTTTTGAAGCGCTTGTAGTCAAGTTTGCTTAGCCATTCTGATTCGATCAACAAAGTTAAGCAACGTCCGCCGCGGTCATGACTTGGATGGGTGACCGCTGGTGACATTACTACTTAGCGCTTCCGTGCTTCGGAGGGCACGTTAAGCCGTCGGTCCCGGTTGTTGTCTTAGGATAGCAGTCGTTACAGCATGGTGGTAGGGCACTTTGCAAATGCCCGCCTGGCTAGCTACCGCCCTCAAGTTGAAAATCTGTGGCCAAGCACCTAACGCTGTGTTCCGGCAGCTGTCCTTGAGAGCCAGTAACTCTAGGTTAGTCTGAACAACATCCTCGACCACATCATCACTTACCATCAGGTGAGATAGTGGCCAAAGGCTAAACTATCAAGTATAAAAAAAAAAAAAGACTACAAGGCCGGAACCATTACAGCTGTAATTAGATAGATAGATAATGCTTAATTACTGGTATTAAAAAATGCAAGTGCAAGCCACATCCATCACTGATGACAATCTCCTCCACATCAACACATTATAGATTCTGGGTAAAATAAGACTCGATGTCATAATGTCCAAATGATAAAAATCCTAATTTCACGACTAAACAGTAATAATATGACTCCAAAATGTCCAGATGTTTGTTCTAAAATAATTAAAATGTCTTATAGTTTCAATGTTTGCCTTTACATAATAGCTCATTCAGCAAGATGTTTGTTTCTGTAGGCAAACAGCTTGGAGAGTGAAGCTATATTTTGTTGAAGAGTTTGTAGAATACTGATATCATTTCTTGTGAGTCATTTCACGATTATTCAATACCCTTGATAAGGTCTCGCAGCACTCACGGTTCAAATTAGGTGTAGCTCACATGATAAAGTACCTCAACATAATATTCAATACTCACAGTTTGTAATATTTCTTTTGAGATGGTGCTTAGTCGTGGAGCATAAAAATTATAAGATTGTTTCCCTTTACAGATATTAGCAGATGGATAGGTGGAGGCTCTCTCTCTGTCCACCGCGCTGTGCCGACACCTGTCCAACGTCACGCTGATGTAGACACGCATGGTGACGTCACTGCGCGGGGATGCATGCACACTCTTTCGTGCTGCTGCACAGCAGACGATGTTTCCACTAGAAAAAGTGGTGAACTAAAGTGTAGTGAACGCTCAAACCAGTGTATTAACCTAGTGTATTATATTTTGGTCCCATAATCAGTGTTATATGGACTCCGCATTCCCCGCATTGTGTAATATTATCTTGATCTTCGTGTTAATGTTGTTTCTTTTTTGTGAGAATGCTGGGTACTGACAAGTGTAGTTCATAAAAATATGTGTTTATTACTTGTTTGTATGTTGTTCATAAAAATTGGTACTTACATTAGTTCTTTCATAACACTTCTGAATGTGTATTGTGAAACAAAAAGAATTCAAAATTACTTAAAGCAAGTAAAACAATTTCATGTTTCTTAAAATGCGTCGGGGCTATACATATTTATGTAAACTGTAAAGGAACATTCCATTGTTGGACATGACAACCTTTAAAATCAGCACAGACGAGGGATTCAAATTATACCAAGGAATGATTGCCATACTTAAGTGTCCAATAATATTAGAATGCTTCTCTTAAAACTATTAACAATGTGTTGTTTAACATCTAAAATACTAACACTAATATATACCTATTATTAGTGTTAGTACTAATACACAAACATTAACAATGCAGTGATGTGCTTTCCTCTTAGTGTACTTACTATGACTAACACCTTGTGTATAGAGTAATTTATTGAATTGCTTGTGTAAAGATTGTAAATTCAGCTAGAACTCCTAAAAAACTAATAATAATTGATGCACACGGATTACCAACTACTGCATTCAAATTCCCCCGATTTGCTACCATATCATTATCGTCCATATAGGTTTTGTCTATTCTATGGCAACTATTTGAAGACATTTTTCTTTACTTTGGGGATAAATCTTCTAAGGACAAGGGTCCCTCGTCTGCACTGCTTTAGTCAAAATATATTATCAAACAGCCAATTGTGTAATAGTAATTCTTAATTTAAGTCACAAAATTTAAGACTATGGGTATCAAAGTAAGCAATGAATACCTGAAACATTATAAATTGAAATAATGGTACATTTACATAATGCAATTAAATTTCTAGGAAAGATGTTAAAGCGGAAAGAAATAAATATGCTGTGTTAATTTTAAATACTTTATCTGGAACTAGTTCCGGATGACTATGATATAATAGTAACTAAATTATTATTAAGATAAGCACTTTGAAATGTCTGAATCACTTTTCAAAGAACTATTTATTTAAAACTGAAATTTTATGTCATGTTGTAATTTAGATGGGTTTGAATATGCAGCTAGTTGTGTCATGATTATGACAGAGGTTATAGTTTTTCGATAACAATAAAGTATTCATCTAGAAAGATATTTTATTAACATAAGTATCTTCTTAGAAATAGACCATTTCAAAAGGATTTCACATTAGTTGTGTAAGGGCATATTTTACTATTTTTATTTTACATATATTCAAGCTTAGTTTTTAAAATTTGGCTTACTATGTCCTAAATTTTATTTTATTAAATAATTTTTCGAAATATTTCCGTTTTGTTATGGAAACAGCTCAGAATGGTATAGTCCTTCTTATCTGAATCTTTTCTGATGATATTTTTTTATTGCTGTCGTAGAGTTCTATGAATTTCTGATTTTAGTAGTTTAACACAGAAAACAATAGTGTGTATATTTCCCAGTGTTTATTATGTTATATAATTTTGGTAGATATACCTAGACTGTAAAAATCTGCCTAAAAGGCTTTGCTCCGTATTCTTATATTATTATTATGCATTTCTAATTTAGTATTTTGCTATTGAGCATGTATGAAAGAATATTGTGTTAAGTTATTCAATATTTTAATTCATAAGTGTTTCTTAAAATCTAGGCACTGATTTATTAAAATTATTTTTATGTTTAGGCTGTGACAGTTTTTTTACTTTATATATCTTGCATACCGTCTTTTCATAGTGTTGGGTGTGAAGTTGCCTGTCTCGCTTATATCGTCCGAGTGTAATGATAACTACAAATTCAAGTCACCGTCCAAGGCGAGTGCAGTTTTTATGTACCTTTATAATTAGGCCAGTAATATCTCGTAATAATATTTATTTACTTTTTAGAAGAAAAAAACAAATTACATACATATGTGTATTTACTCTTATTCAAATAGTTGTATCATTGATGTTGTGATGATACTTTTGTACTCAAATATATTACTGAATTTACTAGTAGCATTTTTCGTTAGATATAGTACTTTGCTTCATAACAATCATTCTCATGTAATCTAGTATAAGTATCTAGTGCTTTAGTAAAATGGTTTCGATCAGTAGTTTGACTGACAAGAAAACTACACATCAGTGTCTGGTGTAATCCTTGTCCGATTTGACAGCTGGAAACAGTAATGAATAAACTATATTGTCATAGTTCTCAAGTATTAGAATATTACAAATTGTCATCATCTTCCTACTTATTCTTATACATTTGGAGTTGGTACAATATATTTATCACTAACAACACATCATGAAAAGATTTAGCTTCCATTATAATGTCAAATGCATTTGTGATGGAAGCCTTGGGAAGAACATTATTTAGTTATATATTCTATTTATCTTTTTACAAAAGACCATTGAATCCTGTCCATTTTAAATAGAGCACTGGTACATACACACACTCTTTGCACTTGCAGTAACTATGTAATCAAATGCATCACAATCATTAAATAAATTATAATTGTTGGATATCATACACATATAGATTGTAAACTGTAAATTTTTTCTCGAATATTGTAATTAGTATTTGTTTACTGACCATTTTTATAGCTGTTTAGTAGTTGAATGTCGATATTCTGTGTCATTAATGAATATAGAAGAGGGTAATGATAAATTAACTGAACACAACAAAATTCTTCTTATTTATTATCAATAATATCTCAATTTTTCATAATAATTGAATGAATAAAAAAATTTATGATCGAGTTTGAAATCGAATATGGAATAAACAGAGGTAAACGTTTGACTTAAATGTGTTGTATTATATATAATTTTTGTATTGATGAAGTTGTGTAAATGAGATGGCAGTCACAGGAGTTTCAGAAAGGGACAAGTATGTGGTGCTATCATGCTGATGGAGTGACTGTAAGACAAAATGTATATTTAGTTTTGTCCTGGTTTTAGAGCTTATTAATATATACATCTTAACATAAATATGCTGTAATTAGACTTTTTTTTATTAATTTTAAGATTATATTTTGTTTAGACAAATGTGGTATAAGGTGACACGGGCTTATAGTTAAGTCACATTGTTCCTCATTTATAATTACACCTGAAAAGAATATACTATTTGACCTGGTATTTTAAACTATTTTTTACTTTTCTGACACCAGAGTTCAGTGGAATTAAAACTGTGTTATTGATGATATTTGTGAAAATTTGAGAAATACTGTATATCGGACTGAAAAGCCAAAGTAAACAGTATTTTATACCACTGTCTTTTATTTATAATCCTCACTTTAAATGAAAGTCTTTTTAGGAGTCAATATTTATTTAACTGTTACTGCAGACAATTTAGTTTTTATTTCTGAAGGAAATGTGTCAATATTTTCACGTGCACAATTTAAACAGTATGTTTTGTGATAAAATAAACTGCATTCTTTGCTTATACATATAGGCTTCTCACATATGGCACAGTCTGCTCCCAAAACCAGAATTTCTCCTTTCCCTGGAGGGCTGAAGGGATCTTTCATCACATAACTGGGATGCTTGAGAACAATATTGCGTGAAAATGGAGGTTTAGTGCCCTTGTAGTGTGCTTTCTCATTAATGCCACAACATGAACATTTAAAATCATAACTTTGCTGTATATGTTCCTCTTTCACCTTTACTTCATCCATGTTTCACTGAAAATACAAAAACATTACATACACAAACTAAGAGAAAAATACAATTAGATAAATGCCAGTAATATGCTAGTTAGGTCTAAAATATGCCATGCTGATAACTACACATTAATCTAATTTAATTTTAATACATACATAAATAATATCAGCCATGTGTAATAAAAAAGAAATTTTCATAGATTATTCCGATTTAACTAAAGATGATTTTTCTTTAGGAGCCTCAATGGGCCACCAGGTTGGCTTGGTCACTTCAACTGTGTACTTTCCAATGATTAATGATTTGGCTTCCAATGCCTCTTTTATTCTTACTAAGCCTAGCCCATAATTATTTACACTTCCCTTCAATTTTCCTAGGTTTGACTTTGGTTTAGCACTATCTGAGATCACAGAATCTACTTCTAAATCTTCAACATGTTCATTAAATTTCAGTGGCATTATTCTTTTTCTCACAACGCCAGTGTGATGAACTCGGGCTGTCAGTTCTTGTCCAATATAACAACCTTTGTGAAAGCTCACTCCATGAAGATAATCACAGTTAACCTCCAAGGGAAAGCTAGTCCCTGGTGGCAATTCATTAGCTCCCTCACTAACTCCCAACTTGTACCTCAGACATTTATAACCTCTCTCAGAGTTTTCTATAATAACATCTTTTCCAATGGTATCACGCACTTTACTTTCCTTGACAGAAGCTGGTGACAGAATTCTGTAACCCAGTTCAGCAAGTCGAGGGTCTTTGTATATACTTACATACGTTTCAGAATCATTATTTGACTCTGACATTGTATTTGCAGGAGCAATAAGGGCCCAAACTTTGTAACCTTCGCTGACATCTACAATTTCTATTTTCCGTTTTAATTTGAATAGTTTGAGGTGTCTCTGCAGTTGATTAACATTGGTCTTGTCACATTCTAGTACGAAAGACTCCTCGTTTTCACATTTGTGTATCAAGGTGTCGTACAAAACCCTGCCTTTGTTGTTGAGAAACATAGCATATATGGACTTGGCACCGTCTTCAAAGTGTCGCATATCGTTTGTGATCAGACCTTGGAGGAATAATACAGCCTCGGAGCCCGCTACTCTTATTAGTTTCCTACTTTCTAGCGGGTACAACATTTTCAATGTAGGCTGATTATTGTGTGCATATCGGAGGAACTGGCGCAATATATTATTACGTTTAAATAAAACTTTATTTACCTGATGTATCATGTTGTAACCAATATTAATTTACGTGTTCGAATTTGTACATTTCACGATTGAAATTTTATTCGGTCGATTTTCTGTAAATTTTGATTAGGTACATGAAAACAAAACAAGCTTGACTTCACAACTTTGACATTTCATTTTACTAATGTCTGGACTGACAGTAGTGAAGTAAATGACAGTGAATTTTTTTTTAAATCACATGTTAGACTCGAGTAAGCCAAAGTGTAGTTGTTTGGTTGCTTTAACCATGTCAGTAATAAGTACTACGTACTACAGGCATGAGCTGTTGTCGCAAAATTGAAGCCGAACGAGAGCTCAGTAAATGTACCTCTTATACCTCTCTGGCAATGGTGACAATATTGAAATATGATTTAAGGACAATAATTTTATTATAAAAAATGATTTGTGATCTGACGTCCGCAGATCTTTACTTCAGATGGATTTTAATCGAAGATGCTAATGATAAACTTGCCCTTTCAGCACTGTAAATTTCCTGTTTTTGCTTGCTTTTCACACTCGCGTCATATGGGTAGGTACTAACCTACTGGTCCTGGTGGTACACGACATGCAGTTGGACTGAGATAAAATTACGATAAACTCCCTATTGTGGTATAAAATTTATTTAATTAGGTAAGAAAAAACAGTTAAGTTTACATTTAAGTGTAATTCTAAATCACATAATGTAAAATAAAACAGTCCTGTGAAACTTCACAGGACTGTTTTATTTTACACTATGTGCAAACCCAGCTTATTCCTTATGTTTCATTGTTTCTAATTTTTCATTATGAGTTAAACTAACAATACGATCTTTAGGAAATCTGATATTGAAACAAAGTCATTTAAATAGAGAAAGGGATAAAAAATACTTAAGTATTTTATTTATTTGTTCTTGAACTAGGATTAGATAGTCATGCATGGTCACCGTAATTCCTCACTAACAAATTATGTTTAAAACTATTACCTGTGAAAAGATAAACCACAATCAGGATAATACTTGTCAGCGGTCACCCATCCAGGGTGACCGCTGGTTGGGCATTACTACTGAGCGCTTCCGTGCTTCGGAGGGCACGTTAAGCCGTCGGTCCCGGTTGTTGTCTTAGGATAGCAGTCGTTACAGCATGGTGGTAGGGCACTTTGCAAATGCCCGCCTGGCTAGCTACCACCCTCAAGTTGAAAAAATCTGTCGCCAAGCACCTAACGGTGTGTTCCGGCAGCTGTCCTTGAGAGCCAGTAACTCTAGGTTAGTCTGAACAACATCCTCGACCACATCATCACTTACCATCAGGTGAGATAGTGGTCAAAGGCTAACCTATCAGGCATAAAAAAAAAAAAAAAAAAAAAAAGACTGTGTCATCTCATCAGCAAACATCAGAATATCCGCGATGTGTAATTTAATGTTGATTAATTTGTTATTGTACAATAAAAACAATGTCGGTCCAAGTGTAATGCCTTGGGGAACTCCATAGTTGTAGATGTCACCGTTGCTTTCGTGTTTGTTAACAACAATTTACTGTATTCGATCGGTAAGGTAATCAGTAAACCAATTGAAGACATTTCCTCGCACACCTACATTCTCCAGTCGCGCCAAAAGGATAGGGATAGAGACCGTGTTGAAAGCTTTTTGAAGATCAAGAAATACACTGACTCACTTCTCTCCCGCGTCTACATATTCAGTAATCAGAGAAGTCAACTGAAGCACAGCATCAACAGTAGATTTATTATCTCGAAAACTATATTGATTACTTGCCATGAATATAATATTATATATAATCCCAACGTTTGGTGTTTGTCTTGGGGATCGCATAATGGGTGACAGTGTCTAGCTCGGTGTTATACCTTTCGGCTCGATAAACATTAATTGGTATATAGAAAAGAAACAACTTATATAGGTAGGTAAATTGTACTTTATGCAAGTTTAGTACGCATACCAAATCAAAAAAATACATTAAAATTCTGTTCATTAGGCATTTACCTAACCTATTTAAACATGATTTATATATTATCACGGACTTCATCACACTTATATAGGTAACTTAATTGTTGGTATACTTACAAACTAGTAAATGATACCACATTAACTACTGTTGTAAATAATATGGCATGAGAGCACAATGTTTTATATACTTAATTTAAATGCTTTCTCTTTACCCTAGAACTAATCAGAATTCAAATGTATTTAGTCTCCTAAAAATAGATAAGATAGGTAAAACAATAAACATACGGTAAAATTTTAACACAAAATAGCTTCCAGCTTTACAAATATAAATGAGCAAGAAGACGAATGAGTCAATCTGAATGTTTTGCTCTAATTTAGCTCAACTTGGGCTTAGATAACAAAGGATACCTACAGTACCAACACTAGGCCTTTGGTCTTTATATACTATCGAAGTGTTCAAGGCTGGGCAAGAAATCGTTCTTGTGGATTATATGTCATCTCAATTTCGTCAGTGTTACGTGGCATCCTGAGCGGAGTAGCCATCAGGGAGGACGGCGCGGAGTCAGGCCCAGGCTCCACCGATGCTGAGACCAATTCCGTGACCGCGGTGGGTTCGGATCTCACGGAGACAGTATCTCGCTTCGTGGGCGAGCTTTGAGACGAACGGTGAGAGTGAGACCTCGACTTTGGAGACTTCAACCTCATGTGCGGAATTATTTTCTGTGGAAAAATATTTGTGTTTAATGAAAACTTCTTCGCCCTGTACTTGTATTCCCCAAAGGGTGCCAGTATGTATTTTAAGAAACATGAAAGCTTTGCCAGACATCTTTAGGTGTCACTTAAAAGGGATCGAGCCTATTGCCATCTCATGGACACAGTTGTATGTGGTATTCCATTCCATGCCACTTGCGTTATTTTCGAAACAAAACGCCACATTTTACGTTATATTTGCAATTTTAGTGATCATTGTAATTGTTTGTACCTAACTGTATTCAGCTCTGTTCCACTGGTGAAAATAAGGATAAGATTGCCACACAAATTTGTCATATCTGACCTTACCACGTTGGTGGTTAAAAATAGCCACTTTTGAAAGTTCTCGCAGCACTACTTCTGGAGCTCAAATAGAATGTTGTGTAGGTACTTATATTATATACAGGTACATACATACCTATATTAGTACGTAACGTACATTCTAGGACTATAACTAGACTATAACCTAACTATTCGACTGATTTTAGTGAAATTTAAATCGGAACACTTTGGATACTCCACCCAACAAAAAAATATTCATCAAATCCATCCACAATTGCTGGATTAATCGCACAATAAACAGACAGAAAAATAAATACAGTCGTATTGAGAATCTCCTCATTTTTTGTAAGTCGATTAAAAACCCACACCTAGATAAACTTTAATCTCATATATCACGTAAATAGTATAAATGGGAAAAAGTGTGTGAATGTTTATGATTTTTAGGCTAGCTAGTATTTGTATGAATTTTGCAGAGAATTAATAACCTTTTAGACTTCTAACTAAAGGGCTTAAGTTCGGAAATGTTAGGTTAAGACTAACCATAGCATTCGCGGCTTCACTTGGTTCCTGCGTAGCTCCCGCCCGTTTAAACCATATAGCAAATAATTTTTAAATTTGAATTTGACTAATTTGCTTGCGTCCGAAGCTGTAGGCGGAAATTAGTAAGTTTTTATAGGTGAGTAGCTGTTGGCTACATAATCTCACATGATGGTAAGTGATGATGTGGTTGAAGGGGTGGTAAACAGGCTTCATCTAGAATGTGAACTGGCTCTCAAGGACAGCTAACGGAACACACCGATATCGTGCTTGGTAACAAATTTTCTAATTGATGGTGTTAGCTAGCCAGGCTAGCCCAGTCGCAAAATACACCCACACCACCATGCTATAACGATTCCAGCCTAAGACTACAACCGGGACCGACGGATTCAATCGGAAGCACCCAGCCAGGTATCCTATGTATATAGGATCGTACTTACATACCCTCCCCATACTCCTATTATACCTTTGCTGCTGTCATTACCTGGATATATATATATATATATCCTACGATCCTCATGTACTGTTTGGTTGTGGAACCAATTCAGGCGTTACTTTGCGGTAATCCATATTTAATAATAACAAATATTTAAAAAACTATTTTAAGAAAACATTAAATGAATATTTTAATAAAACACTTAAAAAATATAAAAAATATATCTAGTGGCAACTCCGCTTAATATTCCTGCTAAGCCGACGTGATGTCACAAACACCACGCAGCCAAATCGGTAGAATTTTCGACGCGTTTCGGTTTTACAAGGAGCATCCTCAGGATAACGAGAATCTCGATCGTGCGCTCGTTTGTTAAAATATTAATTTAATGCTTTCTTATGATACTTTAAAAATATTAGTTATTATTAAGTTGTGTACCTGTTGTGGATCCTTAGTGAGATAGACGCCGGTGCGCTTGACGACGAAGTCAGGCGCGGCGAGGCAGCGCGCGAGCAGCAGCGCGGCGGCGCACGCCCACGCCGCCAGCACACCGCCGCTCGCCGCGCGCGTCGCCGACACGCGCCCGCCGAACCCCCACGTCGCGTTCCATCCACGCTCCAGGTAGGGCTCCACGGCTGAACAACTGCACAACGAACACGAAACTATTCTCTAAGACACCATCACAATTTTATCGTGGTTAGCCTACCTGTACTTATCGGCACCCCAAACTTATGCGGATATAACTTTTTGTCAGTGAATATTTGAATAAATAACTAAAATTCCAGTTTGTTTTAAGTAAGAGTTCTTCAGAAAAATTACCTAACTAAGTGTACCCTTGGAAAACTAACCCTAATGCAAAATGATTACTATAAACGCTTAGTAGAACATTCTGTATTATTGGTTGCGGACTGTTGGTTCCATCCACCGCTTAGTTCCAAAGTGGATCCAGTAGAATTTTAAAATCTTCGTGTTCCCATTTAGGCGGTAGAGCCAAAGTTTTAGTTATCGTTTTCGAATGATACGTAGCGGTTAACGAGTAAATTTTTGACCTCATGGTTCCACTGACAAAGTGAAGCAAAAACCTCTTAGGTAAAAATCAATATAACTAATACTTATAACACACATTGATTACCTATACTACGCAAATATATATTGAACATATACATTACATTAGAATTTAGAATATACCACCCTCAAGTAGACAATCTGTCGCCAAGTATAAAATGGTGTGTTCCAACAACTATCATTGAGAGCATGTCCCCCTACTGGGCTTATCCTGATCAATATCTTCGATCACATCATCACGTACCAACTGGTGATATAATAAAAAGCCACTAGTAAGTACACTTTCAGCTAAAAACAATGAACATGGCAAAGCAAAGAGAAAGCGAAGAGCTGATTTTATAGGTTTTCATAAAATATGTCGCTCATGCGGTTTTCTCAACTTTCTGCTCGCCATTCGCGTTCGCTACAAGATATTCACCATCCAAGTAAAAATGTTATACTTTGAACTCACGTGGTAGAATTGGTGACTTCAGAGAAGGCTTCACAAAAGGCGTGGATGCCTTTATTAGTGGTTGTGAAGCTGTGTCCCGTGAGGCCCACCATTACTAGGGAGAAGAGCAGAGCCGGCATTAGAATGCGCCACGGCTGCTGTAACCTGCAAAACAAAATGTATGAACCTATATGAATCCGGGTATGTCCGTTCTCATATCTAACTTTTTATCTCACAAGCATTATTTTCCGTGTTCACTTTATAAACGAAGGTCTTATTCATCTCTTAAAAACTAAAATAATTATTTAGTTCACTTAATTATACGAGTCTAACCTACAAAGAGGGTACAGACTGTAGCAAATTCACAGGATTTAGGGACGGTTACAGAGACTTAAGCAAGAGTTTCAGCTCACCAATAGCATAGACCAATACATCTACTTTTGTGTTGCTGCTCTGGAATCCCTCGGTAATTTTAGACCCGTGAACTCCTGCACGTGATGGTTTCTCATATGCGTACTTTGATTTTTCAGCATACACAGAAAGGGCGTATTACTATACGTCGGATCGTGAAACCTTGTTAGGTAGATGCTTGCTCCATTAGCGTTATAAATGAGCCCTCTGGAATACCAAAGGCTGAGCTACAGGTTAGGGAGGTGGAAGGATTTTGTATGGGATTTTCAAATCCGTCATTTTGGATTCTTGACGGTGTCATTCGATTCCTATTTCAATTCCCTACGACATTGGGTCAATCACCTCCTATCTATCTTTTACTGATTCTAAAATACGCTATCCAATTCATGAAGGAATGACCCAAGCAAATAATATCTTACCCAGCTCTAGCATGTCCGCCTCCTGGACACATGGTGAAAAGCGTCAGCCACACTGCCGCGAAGATCGTGGACATGATCGGCATGAACTCAGCAAACTGACAGTCGCCGTCATTCTCAAACAGAGTCCGCGTCGTGTCCAGGATCCAGCGGTGAGTTGTATTTCCTGGTGATAAATGAGAATGTGGAGAGATGGGATAAGTGAGAGACTCTATATGTACTCTTAATGTGTATAACCCGACAAGCCACCACTATAACTAATATTACATTGCAATAGAGTCGAAATAACAAAATATACGAGTACCTACGAGTAGTATGAACAATGATTTGTTCGAACAAATCACGTAGCTCCAAAAATATTTTCTCAGTCAGTGTAAATACTGACCAAGTGCACAGGCTTCCGCAGGTTTACGCGACTCTTAGAGATAAGCACTGCAACATCGCGTAAGAGAAAAAAATTTGTTGTTTTTTATCATAGCTACAAATTACATTACTGTATATCAGGTTGATTGCCCACTGCTGATCACAGTCTCCCCATTATGTGTTTGCCACAATCCCCACACTAGGCATGTGTCTTGGGGATCGTAGTTTAAGATATCAGTACCTCAGAAGGCACTGCTGCCCGACATTTCTCATTTCTCCCTTAGTCGCCTCTTACGACACCTACAGGTAGGAATGTGGGTGTGATATTTAAAACCGATTTTATTATATTTATAACAAAACCAATCTAATATATCTTTGATAGCCGGTTGTCTCCTATTTTGTTAAATGTATTATAAGTATGATAAAATTGATAAACAACTATAAAATTATATATATATGCTGTAAAAATTTAAAAAAGGAAAAGATTTTTTGTAGCCCTTTTCAAGGTGTACAATACTGTAGTACATTATGTTGATCTATCTCGTAGGGTTCAGCCAACGTATGCAATGAAAGTGCATAAAAATGGGGTTTTTACGACATCACATCAGAAAACTAAAATGATCAGTGTTTCTCTATTATATTATTCATGTAAACCTTTCTTTTGAATTACTCTATCTAATTATAAAAAAACGCATGAAAATCCGTTGCGTAGTTTTAAAGATCTATACATATAAATAGGGACAGACACCCAGCGGGAAGCGACTTTGTTCTATACTATGTTAATTGATTGATAAACATATAACACAAATAACTATAAAATGACGTAGATATCACAAGAAAGATAGAAATCAGTTTTCTAGTGAATCACTTATTCAGAAGACATGATTAGCATGCCCAACATTGTAAACTCCTTGGGCGTGTAAAAAGATAAAGACAGCGATAAGTACGTAGATTGATAGTGACTTATCGGTTATCAAGAACTCACCTGTATACACAGTCACGTTTCCTTCTTTTGTATTGTCCTCGGCGACGACTCCGTCATCACCAGTCGCTTCTCTCTTCGTTTTGGCAGTATCATCACTCGCAGTTTCGTTTCCACGGACGGCATCTAAATCTTGAGCATTTTCAGTCACATTGTTGGATTTCTGAGCATAATTTCCTTCGGCAGCGCTATCAACTGTATATAGTGCGACAGGTATCTCGACCAGACGAAACTCTAGCTCCCGTGGGAACAGAACGCAGTTGTCGTCGACTAATTGCATTGTGTTTTGAAGAAATACGAAGTTGACGAGGCCGACTACGGCTGCCAGTGCGTACAATACCAGATGGCATCCTGTAGAAACACAATGATAATAAATTTAAGTATGGCCTAGTTGTTAATTGCAGGCACATAGGCAGAAGCGAAGAAACTGAAGGAGCTCTAAAAGGAGAATATTCGGTATTGTTGATATATTCAACAATACTGAGCGGTGTAGTTTACAATAGTTAACAGAATGTGTTCCACTCATACTTAATTTTTACATACACAAAATCAGTAGGTATACTAAGTATAAGTGTCTAAGCTGTGGCGTCTTCAAAATTAATACGTTGAAGGTGCTTCTGACAGAAGCCATCTGTGGGCTGTTAATATGTCAGTCAATACTTGTAGTAGAGGTAGGTGTAGAAATAATGCATTATTGGAATACTTTTTTTCATTACGGATACACTTTAACCACGATTTCATCTGATGCTAAGTGATGATGGTAAACATGTTTAACCTAGAATGTGAACAGAAAAGATTTCAAGGAAACCTGTCGAAGCACGCAGTTTGGTACTTGCTTGATGGTGGTAGCTAAACAGGCGGGTGGTCACGAAATGCCCTACTACCATAATTACTTAGAGACGGATGAAATCAAATACGCCTTTAGGGAACAGAATAACCATTGTCAGTCGCCAATAAAGATAATCAACCTAATAACAGGAAGTTCTTCCTTATTAAGAGTTTCAATTATGGAATGGAATTAGCGTAGGTCGTATAGCACAGATTACCCCCATTCGAAGTAAATGAAGTAATTGTCGTATACATGTCTTATTACGTACGGTACATAGTTCATTTTCAATACAATGAAAGTACAGGTAGGATTTGAGTGAAGATTTATTTTATCGAGGAATATTTTGCGAATGACCGCCCGGCACCTGAAGATTTTCTGTTTGAGAGTGCCTGCTACCCTTTGATACATAAGTCACTGTGCTGTCGCCAAGCACCTAATGGTGTGTTCCAGCAGCTTAAGAGCCAGTAATTCTAGGTTAACCTGAAGAACATATACGACCGCGTTATCACTTACGATCAGTTGAGACAGTGGTCAAAGGCTAGCCCAACAATAAAAATATGCATGCTTCATAGCAAAATATAGCATACCTATTTTTGTATCTAAGTTTGTAAGGAGATCGCATAGATTAGTATCTAAATGGTTTAATTATTTAGTTATGTGTATGTTAATATACAGTAATCCTGGAATTTACGCTACCCTACGCTAATTTTACGCGAATTCAAGTCGTAGATTCGCTATTATTTCGATTGTAACTCATCTAACGTGCTATTACCTACTAGATGAATAATCTAGTCTGTGTTCCTATTTATCTATACTTATAATAAAACTGTAACAGGTCCAATTCTGTACATGGCAGATATTTTGAAAAAAAAAATGTACAGTACTCTGTAGCTGATACTGATGCCGAAACTATATTTTTTTTTATTTTTGTCTGTCTGTCTGTCTGTCTTTCTGTCTGTCTGTCTGTCTGTATCCCGGCCGCGTATCACTCCAAAACTACTGGATGGATTTCAATGAAACTTAGCATGATTGGAGTTCATACTACAAGGTAGGATAATTTAGCTTTTTATCCCGAAATTCAGCATGGTTCCCTTGGGAGAGGGGATGAAAGTCAAAATATACACTTAGTTGTAATTTATTAACGCGTAGTCCGATTTCAGACGTTCTTTTTAGGGTTCCGTACCCAAAGGGTAAAAACGGTCTGTCCCGCTGTCCGTCCGTCCGTATGTCCGTCCATCCGTCCGTCCGTCTGTCACCAGGCTGTATCTCAAGAACGGTGATAGCTAGACAGTTGAAATTTTCACAGATGATGTATTTCTGTTGCCGCTATAACAACAAATACAAAAAGTTGGCCAAGTGCGAGTTGGACTCGCTCACGTTAAAACAAAAAAAGGTTAAAATATGAAGTCTAATGTTGTATAGCTAATGGTACGGAACCCTTCGTGCGCGAGTCCGACTCGCACTTGGCCGATTTTTTAATTAGAATAGTGGTGCTTTAAAAACTATCACGGAAATATTTCAAAGTCATCGCATTTGCAGTTCAGAAATTACAGACATCACAACCTAAATATTACGTTCCAAATAACTTGACACCCCGAATGTACAGGAACCTTTCAACGTACGGCTCATCTTAAGCTGGCGATTGCACTTTATCGTATAGGTATAATAGATAGGTCTGTAGTCGGACCTCTCCAAAAGACTGATTTTTCAAACGATAAAACACAGTTTTTTTTATTACGATAAGCACAACTTTCCTACGTATATTTTTCATAACATGCAATGTTCTAATCAGTCTAATATATACCTATAACAGGTTGCAGAAGGCGAATAGGTAAGCGCGAGGGAAGACGCTTAAATTTATATATTTATACTTATAATAAAACTGTAACAGGTCCAATTCTATACATTGCAGATATTTTGAAAATATGTTTTGAGTAGCTGAGCTGTAGCTGATACTGATGCAAAAACTGTTTTTTTTTCTGGCTGTCTGTCTGTATCCCGGCCTCGCATCACTCCAAAACTACTGAATGGATTTGAATGAAACTTAGCACGATTCGAGTTCATACTACGAAGAAGGACATACGATACTTTTATCCCGAAATTCAGTACGGTTCTCTTGGGAAAGGGGATGAAAGTCAAAATGTACATTTAGTTGTAATTTATTAACGCGTAGTCCGATTTCAATCATTCTTTTTATGTTACAATAGTGGTTATTTAATTATTTTCCCGTAAATATTTCAAAGTCCTCAGTTTTGCAGTTCAGAAATTACAGATATCACAAACTAAATATTTCGTTTTAAATAACTTGGACCGCGGAATGTTGAGAAACCCTTTAACGTACGGCTCATCTTAAGCCCACAGGCAGCCCGGAACCCCACGGGAAGCCCGACACCCCACGGACAGACCGGCATCCCACGGGCACCCTGGCGCCCCACGGGCAGCACGGCACCCTTATTTAGTTTTGCAAGCTTGCTACGATAAAACTCTAAAATGTGGTACATTTGAAGCAGTGTTAGCTCAGTGGCTTTGGCTATGGACTGCCGCGCAGCAGGTCCATGGTTCGAATCCCGCCGCTGGCTTGAGCTTCACCGCATGGTGGAAGGGCATTTTTGCGAATGTCCGCCTAGCCGGCTCCAGTCCGGCTAGCGACCACCCTCCAGTGGAAAATCTGTCACCAAGCACCTAACGGTGTGTTCCGGCAGCTGTCCTTGAGAGCCAGTAATTCTAGGTTAAGCCTGTTAACACCTACGACCACATCGTCACTTACCATCAGGTGAGATTGTGGTCAAAGGCGTACCTATCAGCAATAAAAAAAAACAAAACATTAACCACAATCCTTTTTTTAAACTACATAATTATCTTTCTTTTGACGGATACATTTCGGAGACTGCGAAATGAAAGTGCACAATGTGTCTTAGGTTTTCGCGATTGTTACACTTAGTAATTAAACAACTTTAAACGGTATAAATCGCGTATATTAATCGCGCATTATTTTTGTCCCGACGTTTCAAACACTTTGTAGTGATCGTGGTCACGGGGTGACTGTCGGGACAAAAATAATGATAAATATACGTGATTTAATCCGTTTAAAAGTTGGAAGTGCACAAATTTAGTAGATTGTTATACAAGGGTCGAAAGGAATTGGTAACTTTCACCCGCGTTCAGCTCTTTACTTTTCATTTCGAATTTAAAGAAAGTAGCTTTCTAAAAATTATTCATTGATAAAATAACATACTTACTAAAAATTTATTGAGAGGTTTGAACTATTTGTGAAATTTTACGTAAAATTTTGTTTGGAATATTTACGGGCGGCTATAGCCCGAATAGGAATCTCTCTGCTTTTCACTACTAATATAAGGAATAAAGATATAAATATAGTATGTTTTTTTTATATTATTTATTTTGATTTTAATAACATGAGCAGTATATTTTTAAAATTAATGCGGCTATAGTCCAAGTAGGAATCGATGACTTACATCCGTGTTAAACACTCTACTTTTCATTTAAAATATGAGGAGGGTAAAAAAATAGTAGTTTTTCTAAATATTTACTAAAAATAATTAACATGAGTAAAAGATACAAAGATTCACTAGGAGTTAGAACAATGAAATTTAGGGAAAGTTAAAAAGTTTTTTTACCCACACTTTCTACCTTATGTTTAGTTACTACCCTGCCAAACATAGTTGTTATTAATTGTTTTACACCAACAGAATTTACAACGAAAAATCTTAGACATATAACTTTGTTTACACCAATGTTTTTCCCGGCCTTAGGTGGGAAGGAGCGTCTCCCACCCGCTACTCAGATCAAACAAACACTACTTTCCGAGAATGAGAAATAAAAAAAAATCGATCTACCGTCAATTTTAAAATTTTTTTTAGATTTTAAAACCGCCGTTTTAAAATCGAAATTCTAAAGAAACGCACAAGGTACTTTGCTGCAACATTTATTGTGCGAACCGGGAAAGAACTCTCTGAGTTACTTAACTACTGTCTTCTGGAAAATACAACCCGGGAGTTTTGAAATCCAAAGTAGAAAGCTCCATTCTGAGCTATGGTTTACTATAAGAGTGCTTCACCGCAGACCACAGTGTTGCTTAATATGAGATAAACAGTGCACAAATGTGAATAATTAGTCTGCAGGTACGGCAATCGCGAACGAAGTCGCGGGTACAGCTAGTTTCAAATATAAATGATTTCAAACTAACGAAAGAACAACATATACCTAACTTACTATATTTGTGGCTATAATATTAAAAAAATAACCTGGAGCTTTTCAATGCCAAGGTAAGCTAATCTAGGTAGGTACAAATTAATCTAAGGTCACCATTTCTAGGTCTTGAAAAAATTGAAGGCAAAATTAGCACTTGTTCATATAGCCTTGCTCTACATTATTTTTAATTTGCACCATAATCGCAGCTTTACAGATTTTAAATTCACAGTTATATACTTAAACAATATATTACAATCACGCCTGTTTATTATCCAAGCAGGCAGAGATAATAAGGGACGAGCCTATTGACATCTGCTTGTCACAGCCATACATAAGAACAACATATTGGAGTAACGAGTGCAGGCAGGACAAGGACGATGGCACTGCAAATAGCAGGACAGGCATGACGCTTACGATCAGGTTGACCTCTTGCTCGTCTCGTCACTTCATCATATAAATATCAGCGAATTTTTTTAGTCGCATATTTATAAGCTTTTATAGATTTAAAAAAAATATATTTCTCAAATTTTCTTTAAACAATATGCAATTGTGGTGTCTTTAGCGTTGTTAGAGAAGCATAATGAATATTGACCCCACATTGGCGGGACTAGAGTAGGAAAGGAAGATAATAAGGTACATACTCACCTTTCCAAGCTTTGAGGTGCTTCGACGCCCTCTCCTGCAGTTCAATATGGTCATAGAGTAGTATAGTCATGTTTTGTGATTAAGTCAATCCATTTTCATCCTGAAACAATACAAGTTATGTATTTTTAGTAATTTTAAGTGAGATACTTATCATATAATGGTTCAACAATTTTTTTTGTAACGAAAGCATAATTGATGAAGGTAGGTTAGATACCGTCACAAAAATTAAGTGTAAGTAGGCACAAATAGTAGTAGGGAAATTATATTAGGTTAAGATTTTAGAGTAGATAGAAAACTTTCACAAGCTCATGATCATGATCAACATACGATAACGAATACTGAAAATAGGAGCTTGTTATTGTTTTTTTTTTTCAGTTCAAAAATCACTAATTATTTATTTATTAGACACAGTAATAATAAGCTAACAGTTTAAAAATCTTAAATACCTATCTACTTAAAAAATAATTAAAATTTACAATAATTCATGCCGTCGTCGTTAAATATATAGACATCTTGGAAGTGTAAAAACATATTGAATATTGCCATTCATTGGTGAATCGCCCTTAGCAGTCAGACTTCATTCTTTATATCCTCTATAATACCCAAAGCAGTGACTATGTAGGCCCATTGTTTTTGCTAGAGGCCTTATTATGTCGTAGGCCTTATTTGTATCACAAACCTTACTTATTACATGTTAAAAAATATGCTCTGTAATTAGTAACAGTTAAACTCTTTGTGCGCGTTAGTATAGTGCCACCGCAATAGGATCACACCATTTTAATTATAAATGAAAAGACACGACTGCCCTTTCAAAGGCCCTTTCAAACTTATAGCCCGTGTTCTCGGGATGGTGTAAGGATTCTAACGATATTTAAACATACATCCAAATCTTTTAACGCTTTTGAAAGTTATAATGGAATTAAGTAAACTCTATACAAATACTTATACTTACGATGAACCCTAAAAAAATTTCAGTCATTTTGGGCAGTTGTGTAAAAGTAGACGTTTTGATTAGTTCTACTACTTAGGTATAAGGTTATAAGGAAATACCTAGGAAATAAAATAATAAATATAAAAATAATAAAGAAAAAATAAAATAAAAAATAATATAGAAATACCTATACCTATACCTAATAAAATACCTAATACCTAAATACCTATATATATATATATATATATATATATATAATATTCTATAAATACTTACTCGCTTTCTGAGAATGTTTTTCGTCCATATGTTAGGTATTTTTGGAAAAATTATGCTATTAGAACATGCCTAAAATTGACCCAAACAGCAGTTCGATTACATCAAACTAATAGGTCATCATCAACTTCTCACATGTCATGTGGACAGTCCTTACAATATGTCTAATCTTACCATAATATTATACAAAGTACAACATATATTCAATATGTTCCTAATATGAAATTTCGAATACATAATCGTGAAAAAATTGCGGATCAGTTTTATGGCCGGCCGCCAAGAATGCTTTCATTGTAAATAACATTTATTTGCGCCCAAAGTGCAGCAACACGTTGACGCTAGTATACCTACTTGCTTGCTTACTATTTATAAATTAGGCGCATTGTGTTTCCTTAGTCGTATTTTCCTTAGTCATCCTTAGCCGACAGTCCTTTATATTCATAATGGCACCTACTGACCAGTTCTTTTTTAATAGGACAGTAATTAGGCCTAAATGGCAGATTAGACTTATTGATCATAATAACCGCACCCGTAAACTTTAATTAGCCCAAAGCGATCGATATTTTCATTAGTCATATCGGTTCAGGCGTCGCCATTGAAAGCCCCGAGAGACTATAAACCAGCCTAATTTACGACAGCAGCACACAATAATTAATAGTAGTTCCGCGCTTATTCCCATTTCCCACCAGTTCTGCTACCACATAATGACTCGCATAAATATACTGACATTAAGCCGGTACTTTTTTTTATCGCTTTGAAGTATGTTGATAGGATAAAATCGGAGCTCGCCTAGTTTCTATGACTCCATCATCCTTTTGAAGCAGTGATAGCTCAGTAGCTTTGGCCATGGACTGCCGCGCAGCAGGTCCATCGTTTACAAGTCCGCGCCGCGGTCATGAAAGTCGGCAGCGGCGCGCTGGTAAACGTACCCGGCGCGGCGCGGCGTAGCCGGCGTGTTATTGATTTTTTTACCTATATGGTGGAATAGAAAAATTTAATCTGCTGTATATGTACTAAAAGGATAAATGTTTATTTTCTTGCATACAAGTAAGTTCCTACTCAAATGAATTAGTCAAAATATTGAAGAAACAGGATCTTGCCACCAACCGATACACAAACTTCCACAAAAGCCCAAAATCGACTGGCCTAAGTTTATGAAAACCGCATGAGCAAGGTGTCGGTATTAAAATTGGTGACAGCATCGGCGTCGCATCGGCGTCGGCGTCGGCGTCGGCGTCGGTGTCATTGTTGGAATAGGTGTCGGCGTCGGCGTCGGTGTCATTTTTGGAATAGGCGTCGGTGTCAGAATAGGTGTCAGTTTCGGCGTCGCATCGGCGTCGGCGTCGGCGTCGGTGTCATTGTTGGAATAGGTGTCGGCGTCTGCGTCGGTGTCATTGTTGGAATAGGCGTCGGTGTCAGAATAGGTGTCAGTTTCGGCGTCGCATCGGCGTCGGCGTCGGTGTCATTGTTGGAATAGGTGTCTGCGTCGGCGTCGGTGTCATTGTTGGAATAGGTGTCGGCGTAAGCGTCGGTGTCATTGTTGGCATAGGTGTCGGCGTCGGCGTCGGTGTCATTGTTGGAATAGGTGTCTGCGTCGGCGTCGGTGTCATTGTTGGAATAGGCGTCGGTGTCGGAATAGGTGTCAGTTTCGGCGTCGCATCGGCGTCGGCGTCGGCGTCGGTGTCATTGTTGGAATAGGTGTCGGCGTCGGCGTCGGTGTCATTGTTGGAATAGGTGTCGGCGTAGGCGTCGGTGTCATTGTTGGCATAGGTGTCGGCGTCGGCGTCGGTGTCATTGTTGGAATAGGTGTCGGCGTCGGCGTCAGTGTCATTGTTAGAATAGGCGTCGGTGTCGGAATAGGTGTCAGTTTCGGCGTCGCATCGGCGTCGGCGTCGGTGTTATTGTTGGAATAGGTGTCGGCGTCTGCGTCGGTGTCATTGTTGGAATAGGCGTCGGTGTCGGAATAGGTGTCAGTTTCGGCGTCGCATCGGCGTCGGCGTCGGTGTCATTGTTGGAATAGATGTCGGCGTCTGCGTCGGTGTCATTGTTGGAATAGGCGTCGGTGTCGGAATAGGTGTCAGTTTCGGCGTCGCATCGGCGTCGGCGTCGGTGTCATTGTTGGAATAGGTGTCGACGTCGGCGTCGGTGTCATTGTTGGAATAGGCGTCGGTGTCGGAATAGGTGTCAGTTTCGGCGTCGCATCGGCGTCGGCGTCGGCGTCGGTGTCATTGTTGGAATAGGCGTCTGTGTCATTTTTGGAATAGGCGTCGGTGTCAGAATAGGTGTCAGTTTCAGCGTCGCATCGGCGTCGGCGTCGGTGTCATTGTTGGAATAGGTGTCTGCGTCGGCGTCGGTGTCATTGTTGGAATAGGTGTCGGCGTAAGCGTCGGTGTCATTGTTGGCATAGGTGTCGGCGTCGGCGTCGGTGTCATTGTTGGAATAGGTGTCTGCGTCGGCGTCGGTGTCATTGTTGGAATAGGCGTCGGTGTCGGAATAGGTGTCAGTTTCGGCGTCGCATCGGCGTCGGCGTCGGCGTCGGTGTCATTGTTGGAATAGGTGTCGGCGTCGGCGTCGGTGTCATTGTTGGAATAGGTGTCGGCGTAGGCGTCGGTGTCATTGTTGGCATTGGTGTCGGCGTCGGCGTCGGTGTCATTGTTGGAATAGGTGTCGGCGTCGGCGTCAGTGTCATTGTTAGAATAGGCGTCGGTGTCGGAATAGGTGTCAGTTTCGGCGTCGCATCGGCGTCGGCGTCGGCGTCGGTGTTATTGTTGGAATAGGTGTCGGCGTCTGCGTCGGTGTCATTGTTGGAATAGGCGTCGGTGTCGGAATAGGTGTCAGTTTCGGCGTCGCATCGGCGTCGGCGTCGGTGTCATTGTTGGAATAGATGTCGGCGTCTGCGTCGGTGTCATTGTTGGAATAGGCGTCGGTGTCGGAATAGGTGTCAGTTTCGGCGTCGCATCGGCGTCGGCGTCGGTGTCATTGTTGGAATAGGTGTCGGCGTCGGCGTCGGTGTCATTGTTGGAATAGGCGTCGGTGTCGGAATAGGTGTCAGTTTCGGCGTCGCATCGGCGTCGGCGTCGGTGTCATTGTTGGAATAGGTGTCGGCGTCGGCGTCGGTGTCATTGTTGGAATAGGCGTCGGTGTCGGAATAGGTGTCAGTTTCGGCGTCGCATCGGCGTCGGCGTCGGTGTCATTGTTGGAATAGGCGTCGGTGTCGGAATAGGTGTCAGTTTCGGCGTCGCATCGGCGTCGGCGTCGGCGTCGGTGTCATTGTTGGAATAGGCGTCGGTGTCATTTTTGGAATAGGCGTCGGTGTCAGAATAGGTGTCAGTTTCAGCGTCGCATCGGCGTCGGCGTCGGTGTCATTGTTGGAATAGGTGTCTGCGTCGGCGTCGGTGTCATTGTTGGAATAGGTGTCGGCGTAAGCGTCGGTGTCATTGTTGGCATAGGTGTCGGCGTCGGCGTCGGTGTCATTGTTGGAATAGGTGTCTGCGTCGGCGTCGGTGTCATTGTTGGAATAGGCGTCGGTGTCGGAATAGGTGTCAGTTTCGGCGTCGCATCGGCGTCGGCGTCGGCGTCGGTGTCATTGTTGGAATAGGTGTCGGCGTAGGCGTCGGTGTCATTGTTGGCATTGGTGTCGGCGTCGGCGTCGGTGTCATTGTTGGAATAGGTGTCGGCGTCGGCGTCAGTGTCATTGTTAGAATAGGCGTCGGTGTCGGAATAGGTGTCAGTTTCGGCGTCGCATCGGCGTCGGCGTCGGCGTCGGTGTTATTGTTGGAATAGGTGTCGGCGTCTGCGTCGGTGTCATTGTTGGAATAGGCGTCGGTGTCGGAATAGGTGTCAGTTTCGGCGTCGCATCGGCGTCGGCATCGGTGTCATTGTTGGAATAGATGTCGGCGTCTGCGTCGGTGTCATTGTTGGAATAGGCGTCGGTGTCGGAATAGGTGTCAGTTTCGGCGTCGCATCGGCGTCGGCGTCGGTGTCATTGTTGGAATAGGTGTCGGCGTCGGCGTCGGTGTCATTGTTGGAATAGGCGTCGGTGTCGGAATAGGTGTCAGTTTCGGCGTCGCATCGGCGTCGGCGTCGGTGTCATTGTTGGAATAGGCGTCGGTGTCGGAATAGGTGTCAGTTTCGGCGTCGCATCGGCGTCGGTGTCATTGTTGGAATAGGTGTCTGCGTCGGCGTCGGTGTCGTTGTTGGAATAGGCGTCGGTGTCGGAATAGGTGTCAGTTTCGGCGTCGCATCGGCGTCGGCGTCGGCGTCGGTGTCATTGTTGGAATAGGTGTCGGCGTCGGCGTCGGTGTCATTGTTGGAATAGGTGTCGGCGTAGGCGTCGGTGTCATTGTTGGCATAGGTGTCGGCGTCGGCGTCGGTGTCATTGTTGGAATAGGTGTCGGCGTCGGCGTCGGAGTCATTGTTGGAATAGGCGTCGGTGTCGGAATAGGTGTCAGTTTCGGCGTCGCATCGGCGTCGGCGTCGGCGTCGGTGACATTGTTGGAATAGGTGTCGGCGTCTGCGCCGGTGTCATTGTTGGAATAGGCGTAGGTGTCGGAATAGGTGTCAGTTTCGGCGTCGCATCGGCGTCGGCGGCGGCGTCGGTGTCATTGTTGGAATAGGTGTCTGCGTCGGCGTCGGTGTCATTGTTGGAATAGGCGTCGGTGTCGGAATAGGTGTCAGTTTCGGCGTCGCATCGGCGTCGGCGCGTTAAGCGGCAGGGGGCGCCCCTTTTTGATACAATTAATATTATTCAAATTATAACTAACGAACTAACGAACTGCGGATTGGGATAAAAACAAAACACACTTTTGTGTTCTTTTACAATAATGTAAATGTTTTAACTTTTTACTACATGTTAAAGTCAGGTGTTCGTAAGTAAGTAAGTACGTACGTAATGTGTGTAAGTGTATTTTCCAGAGTACCTATCTAGGTACAGTTTTCTCTCGGATTCGGAAGCTTTTCGAATGGTATTGTACATTGTACTTGAATGAATGTTATTTAGAATACGAATGAAAACGTTTCCTTGCAAATATGAATTAACGACACTCTTTGTTTACCGACCTCCAAAAGAGGTGGTAGTTTTCAATAGAACGCGTACCTAACTACCTAAGATTTTT
Source organism: Plagodis dolabraria (assembly GCA_963854805.1). Taxonomy (NCBI): domain Eukaryota; kingdom Metazoa; phylum Arthropoda; class Insecta; order Lepidoptera; family Geometridae; genus Plagodis; species Plagodis dolabraria. The sequence continues at coordinate 11,347,763 of OY978459.1, read as the reverse complement.
TTACCTGTAGATGATTTGTATGCCTTCCATATTTACTAGACGAATTCAGGGTAATTACCTGAGTACCAGTAGTACTTACCAGTCTTGCACTTCCGAGCATCCGGTGAATACCTACATCACCGCTAATCGTGTTTTTTAGGAATAATCTGTGGACAATATGCCTTCCTTGTGTCTTAGACTCGGCACCAATTATACAGGTACTGTGAGAGATAAGAAAACTGTTTAATTTCACGCGTAATTATAGCTTTTATTGTTAAAACAGAAAATATCGTCATTTTGTTTTATCTTAGAACGAATCTCAATGAAATGGATAAGCGAGATATGTGTATCGTTTGGTGTGAGATAGTGAAAGAGATCGCAGCATGATCGGAACGTCTCGTGGCGGTTCGGTGGTAGAGGTTCACGCCGCGGTCATGGAAGTCGCCAGCGGCGCGCTGGTAAACGTACCCGGCGCGGCGCGGCGTAGCCGGCGTGTTATTGATTTTTTTACCTATATGGTGGAATAGAAAAATTAAATCTGCTGTATATGTACTAAAAGAGTAAATGTTTATTTTCTTGCATACAAGTAAGTTCCTACTCAAATTAATTAGTCAAAATATTGAAGAAACAGGATCTTGCCACCAACCGATACACAAACTTACACAAAAGCCCAAAATCGACTGGCCTAAGTTTATGAAAACCGCATGAGATACCTCAACTTCAAGGCATGTCACAACCCCATCAGAAGTGGACAATCTTGCAGAAGAGATCACTCAATGCACGCAGAAGGCACTTCATACCTCCACAATTAAAGAAAACCCCTAAGGAGAATCGAGATTGCCCATCCTCCCCCGCTGTATAAGAGAGCTCATAGAAGAAAAACGCCTGCTCAGAAAAACCTGGCAACATTAATGAGACCCCATCCACAGAACTGGGCCTCACTCCACAAACTCTGCAGGCAACTTAGGAAACACTCAGAACCAATTCGTTGTCTTTTCCACGAAAATTGCAACTTGAGATACAGAGCAGAGGACATGGCAGAAATATTTGCCCAATCCCTTGAGAACTTATTCAAGCCCAATCCCACAGTGAACAGAGAACACTCAGACTCTGCGGAACAGTTACTCGATGAATACTTCAGTGTCCCATAAAACACAGAAGAAGATATTGGACAGTGATCCGTCACCTGTCCTCTAAAACCACGGCAGCTATCATGCGCCTGTTTAACGGGATCCTGCGCACGGAGCACTTACCCTCTCAATGAAAAATGAGCCACGTGGATATGTTCCCGAAACCCGGCAAAGACGTTTGGAGACCCGAGAATTACAGGCCTACTTACATGCATTTCGAAAGTCTTTGAACGCCTCTTCTTAAGTCGGATAGCCCCTCACATGAAGTCCCGATCGGAGCAGTTCGGATTCCGGTCGGAGCACTCCCCCACACCTCAGCTATCCAGGGTAATGCACCTCACGGCAGAAAACTCTAAATTGATTTTCGACGTCGGCGCGAATTTGTTCATGACCCGGCGGCAGCGGCGGCGCGCCGAGGTAACTCGGCGGCGGCACGCCGGCGTGGCGCGGATCTCTACCATCGTTCGAATCCCGCCGCGGGCTTGTGCTTCACCGCAAGGTGGAATGGCATTTTGCGAATGCCCGCTTGGCTAGCAGCCACCATCAATTAGAAAATCTGTCGCCAAGCACCTAACGGTGTGTTTTGGCAGCTGTTCTTGAGAGCCAATAATTCTAGGTTAAGCCTGTTTAACACCTGCGACCACATCATTACTTACCATCAGGTGAGATTGTGGTTAAAAGGCTTACCTATCAGCAATAAAAAATAATGCATTAAAAGTTTTAACTAACCCGCGCTCCATCCAATTTGTTATACAAATATCCAAAGTTCTATATCCATCCGTCATCCAGCAAAAATATGTAATCATCAAAAAAAAAAACAATAGCGTCGCTTGTATTCGTACATAGACATTCTTTCGTCAGTCTACATCGTTGTTCTGGAATTGTCTAGATTCAACCTCGATTCAGATGGTCATGGAGCTGTTCTGTCAATGTTTTTGTTCCACTCAATCTCTTTTTTATTCCACCCTATACCATTGCCGGGATGGATCAGATTAAGACTGGTTCATTCCATCAAGGGATTATCGAGGGATCGATTACAATGCAAAAGAGTGAAATAAAACGTACCTACAGAGAAAGCAACGCCTAAAATAAAATTTTTTGCTTAGCTTTTTTGTTTTTTTTTTAGGTTAGGACTCTGTACCTAGGAGGGCTAAATATATAAAATAAATAAACTGGAATTATTTATTAAATATGAGTAGGTAAGTATGTAGATACTTACTGTGGGCATTAAAATCTCTCTGGTTGGGTTGTCTATGATATCATCAAACTGCCTAAAATAATTGCAACCATTACCGACAATGCGGGTTATGGGTTATAAAAGTATAGTACTAACTCAGTACCCAACTAAACATGACGTCAGTCCTGATATATGGCTTTATGGCACGTTTCTAATAGTTCCTATATTCACAAACAGTCTTGGCTTACTTGTACCTTCTGTGTTAGTATGAAACAATGTATAGGTATAGTAGGTACACTAGGAAGATGCCATAATACAGGGTTATTGGTCTAACAACCTCTTAGGGTTCACTTTTGCTAGTCCTAACAAACATTTTGAGATGTTTTTTTTGTATAGTTATTTATAATTTTTTTTTGTTTTAAAGCCTACTCCGAGCCAATAGCGCTCGCCGCGGCAACACTGGACCGCGCCGTGCTCCCTTTGAATAGAGCTTTGAATATTTACATCGATCAAAGTAATAAAAAAATATGAAAAAACATTGCAGGCCAAGAGACTTTTAACATCAGGTGGTCCTCATGCTTATTCTGTCAAAAACGTATAAAAACACACTTTTTTGTGCCTGTAATGTGTTATTTCATATTTTTACATATACATATTATAGTATTAAAAAAATTATTGAAATACAAATTTTATTTTTTGAAACAAAAAAAAATCCTCTCAAAATGTTTGTTTAGACTAGCAGAAGTCAACCCTAAGAGGTTGTTAGCATTTTTCCAATAACCCTGTATATACACTTAATAAAACTGATGATGTCGTATATATATGCTAATACAAGCTGCGATTCGTAGTTTCACCCCTTAAAATTATGACACTGATCATTAGCGTTATAATTTTCGGTCAGCGATGAAAAGTCTGTATTCCAAGTTTCATCCATATCGATTCAGCCACAGTAATGTTTTACCGTGATTCAGCTGTTCCAGCGAAACATACGTTTCACGTCCTCGCTCACAAACTTTCGCATTTAGGTAATTAGTGTGATCTAATGTGTATATGTTATGTTTTTGATTAGTGCAATAAAAGTGGTGTAGGAAACCCCAGTTTCTGGAACGTTAATTTTCTACTTGAGGATGGTCGCTACCCAGGCGGGCAATCGCAAAATGCCACTCCACCATGCGGTGAAGCTCAAGCCCCCGGCGGGATTCAAACCATGGACTTGCTGCGTCCATAGCCAATGCCACTGAGATAGCACTGCTTCAAAAGTTGATAGTTGTCTGCCAAAAGCTACTGCTATTTTAGTGCGTAGTACATTTCTGTAATCTGTAATGTAATCTATGCTTCAGTCTATGTAATATCCTCTCATCCTGTTTGCATATCAAATTAGGATCTTTATGTTACCATAGTCTAAAGATAACATCAAAATGAAGTCATCATAAGACGCATAATAATGTTTAACCTCAAAAGTCATGGTAACAACGGCGCAGTTGATGTCACCTTGCTGCCAACGAGAACGTATCTATATAAAACAAAGTAATATATAGTCTGCATGTATGTACCCGAAGATGCGTCTGAAAACCCATGTTTTTATTTATTTATAGCTAACTAACAGCCCGCCCCATCTTCGCAAGGGTATTTAAACAAACATAAGAATAAAAACAATTTTATTATAAAAACTAACGTGGTTTTCACTTATTTTAGTAAATATGCTCATTTTAGTGCTAAGCGAGACGTCAACGCAGGCGTCCCGAGCTCTCCTTGAAAAAGACCACAGAATGTGGTTGAAACTATAGTCGGAGCTATCTGACTGATTCACGTGAGTTATCCCATATTATTTACTAAAAAAAAACAACTGTATTGATATTATTATTTTCTATGTTTATCAGGGGTAATGTAGGACATAACGGTGAAAGAATTTTTCAAATCGGTCCAGAAGTTTCAGAGCCTCTTCAATGCAAACAAACAATCAAATCATTCCTCTGTATAATATTAATCTTTTCACCTCACCTGATCATGTGGATATTGTATGTACTAGTAATTAAACAACTTTAAACGGTTTAAATCGCGTATATTTGTCATTATTTTTGTGTAACAATCGCGAAAACCTAAGACAACATTATTGTATGTACTAACCTAGAATTACTGACTCTCAAGGACAACTGTCAAAACACACCGTTGGGTGCTTGGTGACAGATTTTTTACTAGAGGATGGTAGCCATAGATGCGGGCATTGCGAAAATGCTCTACTGCCAGATTGTAAGAACTGCTATCCTATCACAAAAACCGGGTCCTACGGCCCCCGTCCTCTCCGAAGCATGGAAGCGCTCAGTATTAATACCAATAGCGGTCACCTATCCAAGTCATAATCGCATTAACTAGTTAATCAACCGATTAACTAGGTAATTTGATGAACTATCAGGCAATTAAGATATACTACGAGCGCTTTAAAATGATTATAGTGGTGTTTGCAATTTTGCCCACATCCCTTTTGAAAATGTAAGGTTTTGGTCAAATATTTTTAGTGGGCTATGGTGTTCTTTTAAGATTTCATTGTATTGGCAACACATCCGAACTATTGGATTGTAAAAAGATGTATTATTTTACACCTGCAGAGGATATCAATATATTATTAGAGTGATTATGGCGGGCTCGCGGTTTGATATTAATAGCAAGGCTTGAAAGAAGTGATGGAGAATCAATGTCAGAATGTAAGATCTTGAATAAACAGACAGTCTGAATACACGTGTCGATTTTGAAGGATTTGTAATGTAGAAATTTGACTATATCAAGTTTGATGCTTGTTCGTATTACCGCTTTTACGTCAGAGCAAAAACAAAAAACTTTAAAAAACACTTATCTTGTATCCCCATACATGATACCTAAGTGTTTTTTTAACATTTTCACCCCCTCTTAATTTTAACATTGTATTTATTATTATATTTGTTAGGAAAGACTATATAGCCGTTTCAAAGTCGGGCGGACGGACAGCCGAACGTTCATCGAAATGCTAAAAATTTCAAACCTCAAAACAATGTATTGCGTAGTTTGGACACAGGTTAGTTCAAAGTTGAATTACGTTCTAGGCACAGAAATCTTCTAGGTCAAAGTTAAGCATTTGTGTTGTGGGTGTTGCGTCTAAGGAAACTACGTGTTTATGACCATTGACCTCTATAAATTATGTAGAAATTTATTGAACAGAATTAAAAAGGAATAAGTCAGATACATAACTAGATATATAAACGCAGAAAGTAGAAAAACCTGTAAGTTTTTGACTTTTGAAGCAATGCTGCTATAACCGAACGGTTTTAGCTATGGACTGCGGTCCATGGTTCAATCCCCACCGCCCGGCTTGAGCTTCACCTTCATTACTGGGAGAGCATTTTGCGAATGCCGCCTGGCTATCTACCGCCTGATATATACACACCTACTAGAAATCTGTCGCCAAGTATCTAACAGTGTGTACTGACAGCAGCCCTTGTCGTCATTTGTGACGAAATGTATCTGTTACAGGCAGAAGTTACCGCTTAACATCAGGTGGAAATCGTGCTTATTCCGTCACAATCAGAGAGAATCAAAGACATTTAAAAGTTTAAACATTATGAGCACCGAAGACTTGTGGGGTATGTCAGTTAAAGTGGCATAGTCCATAATTTGCATTATTGCACCATATTTAAAAACAATATTCAATCTTTGTGTTGATAAAGGAAACTTCCCCGACTGAATGAAACACAGTAAAATCACTCCAATTTTGAAGTCAGGGGCTATATCTGACCCCAGCAATTACAGACCTATTTCTATCTTACCTGTTCTGAGAAAAGTATTCGAAAAAATATTGCTCGAAAAACTTCTATCCCATTTTAATGAGCATAATATATTGAATGAGAATCAGTTTGGTTTCACAAAGAGCAGATCCACAACAGATGCAGGTGATCAATTGATGTCACATATACTTGAAGTCTGGGAGAGTTCACAGGATGCTATTGCCGTATTCTGTGACCATTCGACTGTGTAGAGCACCGCACTTCGCAGATGATACCTCCATGATTTTTAAAGTAGATAGGAAAGATAGTGAACTGATTCATGTAAATAATGTGTTATCTCTAAGTGGTTCGCGGCTAATAATAGCTCTTAAATTCAAAAAAAGACCAAATGTTTATAGTAACATATGTAAATACCAAATTTTACATATGTTGAACCAAACATTAAGCTTGGCCTAGATAAACTCTCTTTTGACAATGTGACTGTCTTCCTGGGAATCAAAATTGATTCAACTTTACAGTGGAATCCACATATACATGATCTATCCGGAAGACTTAGTTCTGCTGCATATGCGGTTCGTAAGATAAGACAGCTAACATACGTAGCTATTGCTAGGCTCGTTTATTTCGCGTACTTCCACAGTATTATATCATATGGTGTATTGCTGTGGGGAGCTGCTGCTGAGATAGAGACAATCTATATCTTACAAAAGCGTGCAATTCGAGCCATATATGAAATTGATCCTAGGGAATCCCCGGGAGATCTTTTTGAAGAAATTTATATTTTATCTTTACCATGTCTGTATATATTTGAAAATATTATGTATGTTCGTAAAAATTTGAGTAAATTTAAATCAAACAGTGACAATCACGATTATAATAACACTAGGAATAAAGATAAAATAACGGTGCCAGGTTTTAGATTAGCAAAAACAAATAAAAGGCCTTTCTTAGGCAATTTTGTGCGGATTTATAAAAAAGTGCCGAAACATATTATAACGCTCACATAAAGAAAATTCAAGTTGCACGTAAAGAACATTTTGATAAAGAAATCTTACTACACAGTTTGTGATTACTTAAACGACAAAAATGCTTGGACTGGCCTCTGCCAAGCTAGCGCCTGTCACCTACGTAATGTTAATAAATATGGTAATAATTTTACTAAATAGTAGGTAACACATTGTTAAAAAACTTTTAAAAGAATGGCCCCGAGTGTCTTGCCCGTTCTTGTCGCAGTGGCTCTATAATTTTTGTTTGCTGAACGTGGCAGTACAATGTTGTGTATTTCAATATTAAAATTTGTAATTGACCTTCATAAGAACGTCGTAGACGCCTAAATTGAATAAATTATTTATTATATTTAAAAAACCTAGAAATGTTTACTTTTTATCAAAAGTTACATTGAGAGGGAATTGGTAGTATGGGTGGGTGAGCCGTGGGTGAGGACCGAGCTGATCCAGATTCCATGTAAATCAAGATATTTTTAACAGGCATTTGACCTCACGCGTTTGGTAAAAGATGTGGTTGAAGAATTGACCTAGAATTACTGTTTCTCACAGATGTAACGTGCTTTAGCTGGCCCACCACAATGCGGTGAAGCACAGAGATTCGAACCATTAGACCAACTACTACAGAAATTGCCACTGAGTCGGTTCACCACTAACTGTTTCAACATGAGCCTCCTGCACTGTATTGTATTCCCGGAATCGGTTCGCGCAGCGATATCCAACCAAATATAATCAAATCAAATATCAATTTATTGCTTTATTACAAAATAATAATATGTATACAATAATAAAAACAAATGACAGTCATAAGGCCTTGTCCGCACAGCGATATTTCACCGCACGATTTTTAATCCAGCGTGATAAATTTCGCGATCAGAATTACACTTATTACGCACTGCGAATTAAATTTCGTACGATTTTCTCAGTTCGATACAGTTCTGAGTTGAGACGAACGTCTATAAACAGAATGAATAAAAAAAATAATTACCTGATACTACGCCGAAGACGGCGTGACAAATCTATCAAAAGATGTCATGAACATTGGATTCACCCATATACAGCCTTGAGACCTATGAAAGGATTTTTTACATTTAGAATGCACATTTGGCATACTTACTAATAAATGATAATTTTACTAGCTTTAGATGTAAAACTAATAACTTGTGATCAAATAATTAAAGCATGTTGCATATTACATTATTATGTACGCAAACATGATGAAATTCAGTTTAAGGACAAATTGTATGGGACCAAGTTACAAAGTTTGCGCCCTACTCCTGTGAGATCTAAAATATCTAACATTGAAACAGACAATATTTAGCAGAGTTGTTTTGATTCATCGAAAGGGTCAATTTCATGGCAATATGAATAAGTATAAATACCTAAACATTTAAACTATTATTGGTAAATTAGTATTTCACAGCATCCCGCCACCAGCGCCGATTCAAGACTGAGTGAAACGCGCGAATTTTATTTCGCAGTGCGGCCATAACCATACCTACTTTATACGTTACAAAAAAATCGCGCGGAAATAAATCGCACCGCATCGCGTCCAATTTGTGTCGAATTACAGATTATTTTCTCGCGTGAATTTTAAACAGCCAATGCGGATACTCCCTTAAGATTCAGTGTGTTACAGAATTGCGAGAAAAAATACGTGCGGTGAAATATCGCTGTGCGGACAAGGCCTAAGGCAAAAGGGTTGTGCATGAAATGCTCAGCATTATGCAGCGCAACGCTATCAATCACTGACATGAGCGTGCGCTGCGCTGTTTTTCAGCATATCCCTACTTGGGCGAATGTTTGCCGAGAGACATAGGAGGTAAAAAAGCGGTTCACAAATTAACAAAAGAAACATACAGAGACAACTTACAATCATAAAATTACGTAAATATTTGTGGCCAATTAAAACATAACTTGGTTAGTAAATTACCTATCTACGTATATGTATACAATATAAATATATTATCAAGTACACATATATTACGCCACATTCAGTTGAAAAGTGTGAGTGTGTATGTGCTGTTTGTATAACTGAGATCAAGTTAGTTTGCAAGTGATCATTTGGTGGTTGTGTTTCTTCTTCCTCTGTGTTTTAAATGTAGCTTCAAAATTATACCTTTGGCGATTCAAAAGAACTCTCTTTAATTTTATTTTAAATGTGTTGCTGCTTGTTTTTGTCCTGAAATGTGGCATATACAAAACCCAAGTTTTGCTATATGGCCCGCGTGTATTGCCATCTAATTTGCAAGCGCTCGTAGCGCAGCTTGTTTAGTCGTTCTTAAACTGTCTTCTAAGTTAAACAAAGACCGCTGCGGTCATCACTTGATGTGTGACCGCTAGTGACATTACTACTGAGCACTTTCGTTCTGCAGAGGGTAAGCTGCCGTCGGTCCCAGTTGTTGTCTAAGGATAGCAGTCATTACAGCTTTTCCCATGACCAAAAACATGGTGGCAGTGCATTTTACGAATGTTCGCCTGGCTAGCTACCACCCTCAAGTCGAAAAGCTGTTGCCAATGCACTTAACGGTGTGTTACAACAGCCGTCTGGTCCTTGAGAGCCTATTGAATTCTTGGTAATTGCTGATGTGGTCATCTCCGACCTCATCATCTCTTACCGTCAGGTTAGATAGTGGTCAAAGTAGTTAGATAGTAGCCTATCAGCTTTGCAAAGAAAATAAACTTATAAATAGTTACACACTTAATATTTTTTATCGGTCACTTGCACTCGTATCTCTGCTAAATAAACATTAAGGTCATAAAGCAGTGTACTATTTACCTAGCAACGTTCGCGTATAATAATTCATAACATTTATGCATACAGCTTCTGCGGTCACGGCAGATTATTGTAAGTACACTCGAGAGCAATGAATCCGGGTCACTTAAAGAATGTTAAAAATCTCGGAAACTAAAAATGATAGGTTAATGCAATAAATTGTATTTAATAGACAATGTAATACTCGATACACTCTGTGTCTTCCATCGTGCTTGTAGAGCATAAATTTTGATTCGTCGGAGAACATAACTTTTGACCAATCTTCAATACTCCAATTTACGTGGCTCTGGGCATATCTTAGTCTCGAAATACGATGCCCACGCTCCAGTTTAGGGCCGTTTGCAGGTCTAAGGGGTTTTAAGTTAGATTCAGCAAGCCGACGTCTTACTGTCCATGCACTTGGGTTACTTCCTCCGAGGCGTCGAAACTGATTGGTGAGTTCAGTTCCTGTGAGAAAGCGATTTCGAAGCATGGTGTTCACCAAGTATCGGTCTTCTCGTGCTGTGGTACACCTGGTTCTGCCCGTTCCTGGTCTGCGTAGGTTAGAACCAGTTTCTTCGTAACGTCGGAGAACTCTTTGTACTGTTGACAGCGACACACCGACAGTCCTGGCTGTATCGCGCTGACTCCGGCCGGTTTCCAGCATTGTAAGTATTCTGGTGCATTCTTCAGGCGTAAGTGACATAATTTCAGCTTGAATAATGAATATAGAGCACTATCAACATGGTTTATGTACCCACATAAATGACAGATTACAAACAAAAGCAAAACCAAATGCTGTAATTTCGTAGTTCCATCTTCGAAAGTGGCCCTTTTTCAAATTTGATTTTTTTATGATATAACTTTACAATAACTAAGAAGTTTTAATACCTTCATTTAAGGAGTATTGCATTGTCTATTAAATACAATTTATTGCATTAACCTAGCATTTTTAGTTTCCGTGATTTTTAGGATTCTTTAAGTGACCCGGATACATTGCTCTCGAGTGTATATCCTAACGGCCGCGCGCGGCGGTGTTTATTTGTGGAAATGACATCATCCATTTAAATATATATAACTAAAATATAATAAAACATTACAATAAGAGAGAACACAACGATACTTACTTACTTACTTATTTTTATTTCTTACTTTTTTCATGTCAATACAATTGCTTCATTAACAATTGGATTATATTTTGATAGAGATTTCATAGTTTAATTTCTGCCCTCATCTGAGCGCAGTCCCAACATATAGGTAACTTTCATGTAGGTACATTTCAAGTAGGTATCTTATGAACTTTCTTTTAAATATATATACACACAAACACATATATGTGTACATAAGTATATACTTAATGTATGTTACCTTATTCTTATATTTTTAGTTAGTTTTTTATAGCATATATTATAATAGACAGACTGGCGAAAATTATTAATAGATCCAGCCTTTCCGAAAATCCATATTTAATAATAACAAATAATTCAAAAATAAAAAAAAAAATTTAAAGGGTTTTTTTATTTAATTTTTTTAATGTGATTTTCTAGCTTCACACTTCGAGCGCACGATGGAGTCACGTGATCATGTCACGATGCTTCGTGTAGTGGAAGCGATGTGCGTCGGAAATTGCTTCGGTTAGCGTGGTTAGGCCACTCAGCGTTTATGAGGTCACGTCGGCTTAGCTGGCTAATTAGGCGGAATTGTAACTAGATATATTTGTAAGTATTTTTCTTAAATGGGAAACTGTTCAGTTTAAAAAAACAAATCAACTTTATTTATTCGAAGCTAATAGTTTGTTCGGACCTCCTGCATTATTTATTGATACTCAAACCAATAGTCATCTTAGTACTTCCATCAAACTGGTGTCCAAAGAATACCGAACACTTTTTAGGGAGATAAAGAATTATATTTGCCACTGTCGGCTTGCACCTCCACCTTTTGTTTTTTTTAGGGAGGACATATTTGCTGAGCTGACTACCGATTTCGGACGTCCAGCTCCACCGGATTTTGGGCGAGGGAAGGCCCTACAATAGCCCGGATCCTGTAAATTCCAAGAAAGAACTCATTTATACTACCCTACCACCGTTAGACTTAGATTAGTGACGTTAGAAAAAGATACCATGTAACAGAAAGATATGGAAACTCAAATATAAGAAGGCGGAATATGTATACATTGTGTAGGACTTATATGTAAGAAATTTCATTTTTTATTGTTTGTTTGTTAATTATGAATACATTTTTGTTGAAAGGAAGGCTCGGTTAGCTAGAAATTTCCTGTATCGAGACGGGAGAATAATACAAATTATATCAGCAACAGAACAAAATGCAACACGTAATAAAGCGTAATCTAGTTAGCGAGTGATGTAACCCACTGATTATAAATACGTTTTCTTAGAGCCACACCTTGTAAGATTTATCATGCCATGACTCGCATTATAAAATGACGGGCATGAGCGGCTATTTCTGAAAATGAGTGTCTTTTTGTTTATTACTTGTTCAAGCCTAAATTACTGAACCCATTTTAACGCAGTTTTGCATAGAAATAATAAAAAGAAAGAGAAAAGAAGAAAGTTACGCAAATATAGATACCTATGTTAATAACGGTCAAGTGCGGTAGATACATAGAAGTAGGTAGGTTTTAAGTGTCTCCGAAATCAGTGACGGCGCAGTGAGTACTGTCGAGCAAGGGATCCGTACTCCGTACCACATCATCTCTTACCATAGTATGTGAGAGGTGGTCCAAGCCTATCAAAGCAGTCATCCTTAATAATTGCGACACTTAAAGCTAAACAAACAAAGTAATTAACCAAGTCACGAACGACAGTCAGCTATAATTATGTCGTTGTCGGACGTTAGGTATATAAAGTTGATGCAAAATCTTTGTTAAACACAATATCTACATCCATCCTTCTTATTTACTTATGCCTTGGACATGTACAAAAGAATGGGGAAAAGGGACTCAACCTTTTCATATATTCAACTTTTCATACCTAAGTGTTGATAGGCCGTTATAATTTATAGAAAGTATTTATTTAGCTAGACACAACCCTGAGCAGGCGGTGCAAGCAAGGAAACCCGCAAAAACATTTTTTTCTATTATACAAGTAGGTATACCAGTTAGTATCTACTGAAAATCTAGCCTTGGATCTGTAACGTGTCGTTAATTGCGATGATCTAGTCGTAGGTATCTACCTAATCGAAGATGTTATAGCAGAGACTAATTCTAGAACGAGAATTCACGACATAGAGTTGCCGGAGTAGGTACGTAGGTACAACGTTTAGTAAACCTTCATTAGGACAATTTTTGGCTTGCATTTAAGGACTTTGATTTGATTCTCTTTTTGGATTGGATTTAATTGAAACTATTTTCAATCAAATATTTGGCTTAATTTAGTTTTAAAATATTTATAACTGTTCCCCAGTATTAAATCAAATGAAAAACTGCGAGGATTTTTTCCAATAATACAGACGAACCCGTTCACAAAGATTTTTACTGCTACGCTACAACAACGTAGTCATAATGTGGAGATTATCAGGCGGTGTATAAACTGACTTAAAGCCAGGCCCCGAAAAATTCCGTCCAAAAAAATGTTTATTACTGTTTTTTAGAATGGAAGGAAAAACACGGACAGGCGATTAAGATGAGCAACAAAACAAGTCCTGAAGTAATAAAGCTCTACAAATATTATTACTTACGCCTACGCAGGCCTTGCCTCTACGTGTTTATGTACTTTACGTGACAAGGTAAAGTTTATCCTTTGCCGATTTTTCCTTTGACCACTTCTCGCATAAATAGATAAGTGACGATGCGGTAGAAAGATTTTATTGAGGGCTGAAACTAAAATTATGGGAACTGGCTCTCGAGGACCACTATTCCGTGAAGCTGAAGCCCGAGGCAGGACTCGAACATGGGGGTCCATCCATTGCACGGCAGTCCGTCTATTCTGTCTATAATTATACCAATAAATTGAGACGTTACATCATTATTGCTTCGAAAAATAAGCACACGAGCAAGTGCGTAGTAGCAAAATTTAACACGAAATTAATTACGAGTCTGCTGTTATCTCCTAATTATCTAACAATTGATTTCTGGAGCATTTGTCAAAGCCTTGTTTTTGACAGACTTAGTACTAAATGATTATTCTATGACGCGACATGTGACCAATGAGCTTTCAGTATTCAGTATGTTAGCTGATCAAGACTTTAACAAACTTTCTAGAAACTGTTGTATATATTTTATGTGACTGCATAATAAGAGGTCTTTTTTTATAACAATTGCCTACAACATTTCTAGACTGTTTAATACTTAGTTGTATTATTTTATTACTTATATCTCACCTAATCGTAGGTACCAAAAATTATGATACACTTTTCTTACTCATTATCTTTATGGAAACTGATATAAGTTCGATGACCCAGATCCTGTGGACAATGTTGAATCACATTTTAGGTAAAACATCTGTTTCTATCGTTGTATATAGTAGTTATAAGCACAGTGCACATATTCCCAACCGTTATAATTTCCGTCAGGAAAAATCAGTTAGGTACACTGGTTCTACCCGAGTATCGAACCCGGGACTGATTGCAATTGTAGGACGGCGGCACCCCATGTGTCTCTAATCTATATTGGCACAGATACAATATTTGCAGGTTTGAGAATATTTGCCTTAGCCTTGCGGATCTAGTATAAGTCAATGTCGCTTGAATTAGTACTTTCCTGTGAAGTCTGTGGGATGTAGGTAATTAGAGTAGAATAATCAAGCCCGGATCTAGGGGGGGGCGAACCGGGTTATCTGCCCCGGGCGCTAGCTCAAGGGGGCGCAAAATTCATAAATTTTTCAGCAACATCGTCATCAGTAGAATACGTCCACTATTGAACATACATAAATGAAAATTGGTATCAGAAAGCGCCCTTGCACCTAATTGCACATTCGTAGATTTAGCCAGCTTATTATTTTTTTGCGGGAAAGCGCGGCTGCGTTGTAAATAGGTAAGTACCTACTTAGCTACCTACAAAACGTTCGCCCATGGCGCGAGAAATGGGCGCATCTCACTGTGTATTTACTGTTTATATTCGGAGCTTTTATTTCGAGATACCTATCTAAACTAAATCGGGTTAAAATTGGTTTAAAATACTTGTACCTACTTACTACTTGTTTTGTAGTTAAAACGACATTGAAGCTGTGATAGCTCAGTGGCTTTGGCTATGGACTGCCGCGCAGCAGGTCCATGGTTTGAATCCCGCCGCTGGGTTGAGCTTCACCGCATGGTGGAAGGGCATTTGGTGAATGCCCGCCTGGCTAGCGACCACCCTCAAGTAGAAAATCTGTCGCCAAGCTCCTAACGGTGTGTTCCGGCAGCTGTCCTTGAGAGCCAGAATAATTCTAGGTTAAGCCTGTTAACACCTACCACAGCATCACTTACCATCACATGAGATTGTGGTCAAAGGCTTATCTATCAGCAATAAAAAAAAACAGCGAAAAAGTAAGCATAAGTTTAAGTATAAGTAGGAAATAATTTTTAACTTGAAATGTTAAGCGACCTTTTTTTTTTTTTTATTTACGTGTGAAAAATGCATTTACGCATTCCCGTCCACCTCGGGGAAGGTGGCCGGGATATGTCAGGCTCGACACCAACTACTCCCACAGCAGCAAGTGACCCTACCGACTAAATAACACACGGTGTTCCAACTCTACCGCTTCTAGGCGGGCCGCAGGGACGCTCTAGCTCTCGACCACGAACCCGCCACGGTTGTCCGTTTCCGGACCCCTCCTGGGATGCTACCCCTCACGACGCACCAGAACACATGGCACGTCGCTACCACCCGGGGACCAAGCCTGCAAATGGGCGTCAGACAACCCCGCATGTTAAGCGACCTAACCAAACCTACCGTTAACCAGTTCACGCGCTCAAATAGGTATATTTAGTGAAAATATTTTACACGATAACAAAATTAAATCACAACCTGGTACAAAAAAAATACCTACGTTGATTGGCAATAAACTAGACCACGATAATGTTATATAGATAATATTACCGTGACCACGGTAATGTTATAAACTAACCAATTTACCTGTAAATTAAATCCAATTGAACAGTAAACACATCATAATTAGGAATTCCCGTCATAGGTAACTACTTTTCTGTACTTTTCTAGATAATATCTTCAAGCCCGGATCTAGGGGGGGGCGAACCGGGTTATCTGCCCCGGGCGCTAGCTCAAGGGGGCGCAAAATTCATAAATTTTTCAGCAACATCGTCATCAGTAGAATACGTCCACTATTGAACATACATAAATGAAAATTGGTATCAGAAAGCGCCCTTGCACCTAATTGCACATTCGTAGATTTAGCCAGCTTATTATTTTTTTGCGGGAAAGCGCGGCTGCGTTGTAAATAGGTAAGTACCTACTTAGCTACCTACAAAACGTTCGCCCATGGCGCGAGAAATGGGCGCATCTCACTGTGTATTTACTGTTTATATTCGGAGCTTTTATTTCGAGATACCTATCTAAACTAAATCGGGTTAAAATTGGTTTAAAATACTTGTACCTACTTACTACTTGTTTTGTAGTTAAAACGACATTGAAGCTGTGATAGCTCAGTGGCTTTGGCTATGGACTGCCGCGCAGCAGGTCCATGGTTTGAATCCCGCCGCTGGGTTGAGCTTCACCGCATGGTGGAAGGGCATTTGGTGAATGCCCGCCTGGCTAGCGACCACCCTCAAGTAGAAAATCTGTCGCCAAGCTCCTAACGGTGTGTTCCGGCAGCTGTCCTTGAGAGCCAGAATAATTCTAGGTTAAGCCTGTTAACACCTACCACAGCATCACTTACCATCACATGAGATTGTGGTCAAAGGCTTATCTATCAGCAATAAAAAAAAACAGCGAAAAAGTAAGCATAAGTTTAAGTATAAGTAGGAAATAATTTTTAACTTGAAATGTTAAGCGACCTTTTTTTTTTTTTATTTACGTGTGAAAAATGCATTTACGCATTCCCGTCCACCTCGGGGAAGGTGGCCGGGATATGTCAGGCTCGACACCAACTACTCCCACAGCAGCAAGTGACCCTACCGACTAAATAACACACGGTGTTCCAACTCTACCGCTTCTAGGCGGGCCGCAGGGACGCTCTAGCTCTCGACCACGAACCCGCCACGGTTGTCCGTTTCCGGACCCCTCCTGGGATGCTACCCCTCACGACGCACCAGAACACATGGCACGTCGCTACCACCCGGGGACCAAGCCTGCAAATGGGCGTCAGACAACCCCGCATGTTAAGCGACCTAACCAAACCTACCGTTAACCAGTTCACGCGCTCAAATAGGTATATTTAGTGAAAATATTTTACACGATAACAAAATTAAATCACAACCTGGTACAAAAAAAATACCTACGTTGATTGGCAATAAACTAGACCACGATAATGTTATATAGATAATATTACCGTGACCACGGTAATGTTATAAACTAACCAATTTACCTGTAAATTAAATCCAATTGAACAGTAAACACATCATAATTAGGAATTCCCGTCATAGGTAACTACTTTTCTGTACTTTTCTAGATAATATCTTTCTCACTGTCTCCCTGACGAAAGGCGACAGAGCTAACGAGCTGCGCCGAACTACCCCGAGCTCGCTAAGTTTAATCGCTATTTTGATTTTGACTATTGCGGTTGATTACTTAGATTGATAAGGTGAGAGGTCAATGTGAAATAAAACGTAAAGTAAATTATAGAGGAAACATACATTAGTTTGGTAACGGAAATAAACTACATATTACCAGGACTAACAGGTAAGAAAAAATACATTATCATTTTATTGTCTGCGAAAAGTTTATTGAGAGATAGGTTAGTAAATTTTTAAGAACCACAGTTTGCCTAATGACCACTTAATATAACTATATCTATTGAGCAAGTCAGTTTGCCTTTTAATCAAATCCTCTAGTCTTGGGTTCGTTCCCGGTTGAGCAGGTTTTCGAATAATACATTTGAATATCCAAAGAAAATATTCAAAAGATTTAAATGCAATTGATTTTTGCCAAGACGAAGCTGTTTTCAAAAATCTAGTAACAGAAATTAGCGAAAAATCGAGTGCATTTGATCTCTTAGAACACCTGTGCAAGCACGACTTGAGAGAAGCATTTCCAAATGTAACGATATCTTTGAGGATATATTGTACTTTACCGATGACATCTGCAAGCTATGAGCGAAGTTTCAGCAAACTGAAAATAATAAAACTTATCTGCGTTCATCAATGAGTCAGGAACGTCTATCTGGCCTAGCGATACTTGCCAACGAAAATAAAACTGCCTATCAGATAAACTTAGAAGAGCTAATAGATTCTTTCGCTGAAATTAAAGCACGCCGTGTAAAGCTGTAGCATGATTTAGATAAAAAGCGATTGAAGATGTGCATACTGTCTTGCTTGCCTCTTGGATGTATGTATATTGTTGTAAGTTTAGATATTATAAGTACTTGTATAATATTACGTCACCCAATAAAATAAGTAAGTAATTATACGGCTATAATTTTGTCATGTTACTAGTATAGGTACTCGTATTAGTATAGTAAGTCGTAATATTTTTCGAAGGGTTAATATTCCCCCAGTCCCCAAATATATTATTATATATTTTTTTCAAATAAACAAACCTTTTCCCGCCAGAGGGAACAATGGTGTTGTCTATTTGGTAACATGTTGCCGAAATTTATTTTTCATCAAGTGCAGATGGGAAATAATGGTAAATTTTACGTGCGTGCTCTGGTGTAGGTAAATCACATAAAGTTGAAAAACATACTTTTTTTTTAAAGTTTACTTTTTGTTTTAGCAGCAAAACCTCGTACGAACTGGTAAAGTTCACACCTCTTTACTGAGGTATAACTTGACTGTGACTAAACTTTAATCCTGTTACTTGACCTAAAAAAAAAAATAACGTAATACATATTATATTATGCATAAAATTTTTGACTAATACTATTTGACACTGGCTATATGCCCTTACTGGGCGAAAAAAAAAAGGCGGTGGGGGGCGCCAAAACAAGTTTCTGCCCCGGTTCGGAAAAATCGTAGATCCGGGGCTGAATATCTTTCTCACTGTCTCCCTGACGAAAGGCGACAGAGCTAACGAGCTGCGCCGAACTACCCCGAGCTCGCTAAGTTTAATCGCTATTTTGATTTTGACTATTGCGGTTGATTACTTAGATTGATAAGGTGAGAGGTCAATGTGAAATAAAACGTAAAGTAAATTATAGAGGAAACATACATTAGTTTGGTAACGGAAATAAACTACATATTACCAGGACTAACAGGTAAGAAAAAATACATTATCATTTTATTGTCTGCGAAAAGTTTATTGAGAGATAGGTTAGTAAATTTTTAAGAACCACAGTTTGCCTAATGACCACTTAATATAACTATATCTATTGAGCAAGTCAGTTTGCCTTTTAATCAAATCCTCTAGTCTTGGGTTCGTTCCCGGTTGAGCAGGTTTTCGAATAATACATTTGAATATCCAAAGAAAATATTCAAAAGATTTAAATGCAATTGATTTTTGCCAAGACGAAGCTGTTTTCAAAAATCTAGTAACAGAAATTAGCGAAAAATCGAGTGCATTTGATCTCTTAGAACACCTGTGCAAGCACGACTTGAGAGAAGCATTTCCAAATGTAACGATATCTTTGAGGATATATTGTACTTTACCGATGACATCTGCAAGCTATGAGCGAAGTTTCAGCAAACTGAAAATAATAAAACTTATCTGCGTTCATCAATGAGTCAGGAACGTCTATCTGGCCTAGCGATACTTGCCAACGAAAATAAAACTGCCTATCAGATAAACTTAGAAGAGCTAATAGATTCTTTCGCTGAAATTAAAGCACGCCGTGTAAAGCTGTAGCATGATTTAGATAAAAAGCGATTGAAGATGTGCATACTGTCTTGCTTGCCTCTTGGATGTATGTATATTGTTGTAAGTTTAGATATTATAAGTACTTGTATAATATTACGTCACCCAATAAAATAAGTAAGTAATTATACGGCTATAATTTTGTCATGTTACTAGTATAGGTACTCGTATTAGTATAGTAAGTCGTAATATTTTTCGAAGGGTTAATATTCCCCCAGTCCCCAAATATATTATTATATATTTTTTTCAAATAAACAAACCTTTTCCCGCCAGAGGGAACAATGGTGTTGTCTATTTGGTAACATGTTGCCGAAATTTATTTTTCATCAAGTGCAGATGGGAAATAATGGTAAATTTTACGTGCGTGCTCTGGTGTAGGTAAATCACATAAAGTTGAAAAACATACTTTTTTTTTAAAGTTTACTTTTTGTTTTAGCAGCAAAACCTCGTACGAACTGGTAAAGTTCACACCTCTTTACTGAGGTATAACTTGACTGTGACTAAACTTTAATCCTGTTACTTGACCTAAAAAAAAAAATAACGTAATACATATTATATTATGCATAAAATTTTTGACTAATACTATTTGACACTGGCTATATGCCCTTACTGGGCGAAAAAAAAAAGGCGGTGGGGGGCGCCAAAACAAGTTTCTGCCCCGGTTCGGAAAAATCGTAGATCCGGGGCTGAGAATAATAGAAAATAATACTTTATACAGCTAACAACAACTGCCTTATCATATACACGGTGAAATTTGTACTTACTACAACATGAGATTATCTGAGAAATGAGTTTACCTTTTCAATAAAATTTTGTTAAACGATTCAGGATTGCCATAAAAAAATATATCGGTATTTGTCGGAAAAACCAGAAATTGAGTTGGTTACAGTCCCACTGAGCGCACGTCAAATGGGTATATGATATTGTTGCTACAATCTGAATTACCGGAATAAAAAAAGCATTAAACTCGATAGAATACATTAATATAGATACTTTAGAAGTGTAGGGCCGTGGTCTTAACCAAAAAATAGAACCAACTTCAACATCCAAAAGTGTGACATAACATTTGAAGTTGGTACCGTGATAGTTCAAAAGTACCTATTATCACAATATTGTGCGCAAGATACCGACTTCGACAAGTTATTTCACACTTGTGGGTGTTGAAGTCGGTTCCATTTTTAGGTTAACATTTTTTTTCACTCTTTTTAATGACCCTTGCTACTTACGGGATCGATTGTCATTCATTGTCAACGAGTATAATATAGTCAAGATACTCGTAGGTAATATGTTTCTGTTATTGTAGTGTAACTCAAAAACAGCTTGACCTATTTTGATGAAATTTAAATGGGACCAAACAATAAGCTTCAACTTTCAAACAAAAAAGAATTTTCAAAATCGGTCCACCCAGTCAAAAGTTCTGAGTTAACAAACATTAAAAAAAAACAGTCAAATTGAGAACCTCCTCCTTTTTTGTAAGTCGTTAATTTTTTTAATAAAATTGCCAACTTTTATAGCACCTATTTGTAACTTTTTGTAGATACAAAATGTATACAAATATATTTTTAGGTAAGGCGATATATAAACAGATAATAAATTATAAATGTTTTATCGTAAGCATTATTATAGTTTTAGGTAAGTCTAGTTTAGGGTTTTTTGAAGAAAGTAAATCACCTGTGCTGTAACCTTTGATATTTATAACGTGAATAAGATTTTAAATCAGATTGGAATGGGAACACAAAGGTATTTTTTATGTTATTTCAGCTGAAATATTGGTAGGAATGTTGTTTTTGATAGTGCTTCTATTAGTGTATTGGTATAGATATGTAATTATTTACAATTTATTTTATTTAGTTATTATGGACAATATACATTACGCATAGCTTTTTCTTGTGTTTACATAATTCGATAAAATGTAAAAAAAAATATTCACGTTCGTTAATCAGTATTGCCGAAAAGATCTGTCTTTAAATAGGAACTTCGCCTGGAACATTGACTTGTATATATAGGTCAATGGCCTGGAATTAATTGTTAGGTACTTTGCATTACTTAGGTACTTAATGGAAATAATAAATGTTTATTTTGTAAAAAATAAAATACCTAACGTTCAAGATACAAGTAATAAAAATATTTACAGTAAAAAAAACTTCTTTTTGTCGCAAAATAGAATTAGCTAATTTAGGTAACTAGTAGGTATAAGTAATATCTTTATATATAAAAATTACGTGTTACGTTGTTTGTCCGCGATAGACTCCTAAACTATTGAACCGATTTAATTTACACACCGTTAAATTTGATTTGCACACGTGTGCAACTTGATCTAAATTGAAAGATAGGATAGCTTACATCTCAATTTATAGTCGTAATCACACGTGCGAAGCCGGGGCGGGCCGCTAGTATTAATATAACTTTTCAGTAGCTAGGTCTCTACCTATACCTAGTAGTTTTCAATTTATGCTGTTCAAATTGTACACGTGCCGTGCACCAATGGCCGTAAATCTATCTAAGCCGTCTTTTATTGCAGTCTATTTTATTGAACGAAATAAATTATTCATCTTCATACCTACAAAGCGTTTAATAGGTCAAGGACAAGGATAGGAAGCTTACTTCGATATTTCCTTGTCTTGTTCTCTACGTCCTCAATCTTTTCAGTTAGAAGACAAGTAGGTACCTAGCTAGTTATGTATGATTTTATGAAGGTAATAAATATTTAAGGCCTCCAGTAATATTTAATATTTATTTAAGGAAAAGGGCAACTATATAATATAAAATTTTTCTTAAATAGATACACATATTGATTCTGCTCGCACAAATTGATCATTTTAAATAGGTAGGTAATAGGTATTTAGCTATTATCTACTGTAGAGAAAACCGTAAATAAATATAAGGCCATTGAGGAAACCACTCAAAATTCAACGTGAATAACAAATTTTTTCCATGAACTGATAACGGAACTTATGTGGTTATCAAAATTGAATTTAGGTAGGTAAATAAAAATACATTTAAATGTTTCTGCATGCGCTCCATCAGTATTCAACAACTGAAATAATGGTAGGTACTCGTAAATAATAATATTTTCCTTGTAAATAATAATAATCCAACGAAGGGAAAATTAATAAACAGTAAAATATACAGTACAACAGTAGGAATATGTAACAAGCATGCTTACCTTTTTATCAATAACATCCGACAGAACACTGATAACATAGATTACATTTCCTGCTTCAAAGCCATTCACATTTTCATTGATAAACTCGGATTTCAACACGATTCTACTAAAAAATAAACAAAAACTAAATCGAGGTGCTAACACACTGCGGTAACACGCATGCCTCGTCGCGTCGAATTCACTGACTGGCATGGCATGTCGTCAAACAAATATATTTTGCGATAGGACGTTTTGATATTGTGGTGCCGACATTTGGTGGTAAAGAATGAGACAACAACAATACATAATTGTGCTATTATTTCCTGCACGAGAGAGATAGCTATATTTCCAAACCTATAACTGTAGCTTTTGTGTTTTTTGTTTACGTGACGTAACCACATATGATGTCATGGTAACCCCAAAACAAGATCGTCGCCGCGTCGCTGCGCCGCGCGCTGCCGCGCCGCTCCGCCATTTGTAAAAGTACGTGTAATGCTATTTCGATACGGTATACGGATTTAGCGGGCTTTTTGTATTTTAACAGAAGCGGCAAACGCAAACCTGAAACAGCCTCTGATTCCCAACTAGGTATATGAAGAATGTATTGAATTCAATACAATTCAAAGCAACTTTTATCTTAACTAAGTACCTACCGTCATTTAGACAAAAATGTAAAGGAACTTTTTCGATAAGCATATGCAGAACATTGTTATATTTTTAGGGTTTAATTTTTTTTTAAACTTAACCGTCCTTTACACTATAAAGCTATAATGACTTTTTGAAGTCGGTACCATGCTAATCATCGAGGTTTAAACCTATAAGATACTTACTTACTTTACCTTAAGTTATTTGCTCGATGATGCTGATTCAAAACACTGACCTCACATTATCATTGTCCAGCTACATCTTACATTATAATTTTTAATGTTGGAAGTCGGTTTTGTTTTAATGGGACGTAAAATGGGACCAATTCGGATGTAAACTCTCTACACAAGAATTAATAATCATACACTACGGTTTAAATCACGCAAAAACTGCTGTCACTGCATACACTGCAAAAGCTTGGTTCACAACTGAAATACGAGAATATGCACTGTTTGCGCGCAAACGATGTGAACCAATATGTAGCCGCGCTTATAACATCTGCTAACTGTCAATTTGCTTTTTCGCAATTGACCAAAAATAACCTTCACATCGATAATTGATAATATAAGTATTGCATTTCAAGGCATTATTTTGTGAACAGATGTTTGTACGTTCAACATTCTAACCACAACAATATAAATCTCCTCATCTATCTGTCAAGATTTGAGTTTGACGTTTGTGCATACATTGCACTACCACTTTTCTGTGAGCGTTGTTTGCGGCCGGAGGTGACGTCAAAGATGACGTCATTATGCTATCGTGGTGTCTGTTTAGCAAGTTATGAACCGACCGTTTGCGTGCATACAGTGCAAATAGCGCATATTTGCGTGAATTGAACCGTAGGGATAGAAATCGGTTCATAATTGGCGGAGAAATCAAATTTTTAATTCAAATTCAAAATTATTTATTTGCTTGAACATGGGTATGTGTATAAAGTATTACAGAAAATATGTAGTGCTCCACATTCCACCATAATGGTATGCAAAATTATACGTTATAATTTTAAAGGTGACTAGTTCAATTAGGAGAATAATTACAAAATTACATAAATGGGAAAGTTTTAATTTTATGTCAATTCTATTACATTATTAATACTAATTTACCTACACATTTTAATATTACATACATTAGTCAATTATTATTTATTTTTCATTATAGCTTAAACTTAGCATTCCTCGTTGTCTGTACAAAATAAAATTGTATTGTACAAGCAAGTCCTTATGCCAGTATGGACTTATGGAGCTCAGCTATGGGGCTGTACCAAACAAAGCAACATCCAAATAATCCAACGATTCCAAAATAAAGTACTCAAAGGTATAGTCAATGCACCATGGTACATTAGAACTGTCGACCTCCATCGAGACCTGAAAATGGATGTCGTTGTGGATATAATAAAAAAACATGCAGAAGCTCACGAACATAGACTTCACCACCACGTGAATGTTGAGGCAATCCAGCTCCTTGACAACACAGACATAGTGAGAAGGCTAAAAAGGACAAAACCTTTTGAGTTAGTGTAGTTGAGTGACAGTGATAAGTAGTGAAGTGAGTGCTACATATAAAGAACACAAGAACATAGTGTCTTCCCCTTAATAGAGACAATAAGATAGGTGTTAATGGACACATTCTTAACTTTACTCTATTTAGCAGTTTAAGTCAAGCTAAAATTACTCATTAGTCCGTATTGTTGGCTAGATTGTAATATAATGAGGTACTAAGTACATCATAAGTAAAAAAAAAAAAAAAAATATATAGCTTAAACAAATTTGTCATTTAAATATTCATCAATGGTGTAATAACATTTCGATACCAACAATTTAAACAATTTTCTCTTAAATAATATGACGCTCTCTGATTCGATTTTGGTAAATGATTGTATAACCTATAGGGACCATACCAAACACTCTGTTGCTATAAAAAGAAGTTGTGCGGGGAAGTGTCCGGATTCTCATTTTATGCCGTTCACTTCTGAGGGTGAAGAACAGATTCAAATTATTTCTTACAAATAATACCACTTCATATATGTTTATATATAGTTTTTTAGGGAAATGTCAACATATTTATCGCGTACCGAACACACATAAAAAAATACAGTCGAATTATAAAAAACAAACACGGTTTGTATTGAAGGTACGCAAGTGTCGCACTGGCTCCGAAATTCGTCTATTAGGATTACCGTAGCCCTACGAGAGATGGGCCTTCAGGTGATATGTTTATCATCTGAAGATTGTAGTCTTACCTCATTCAGGTCTTCCATCAACTTGTTGGTTTCTTCTGAGGGTTTCTTAGGTTTTTTCAGCGAGGTATCATAAAGAATTAAGACCCCACCGCTTGGACAGTTTCCACCAACCCGTTGTTTATCTCGCATTCATTTCTGAAAGCAATTATGTAATAGTTCGAGTTGAAAGCTTTCAGGGATTTGGATTAAGGCGACGCTAGGATGGAGCGTGGAGTAAATCAGACAGGACCTCTCAAACTAAACATTGATATTCAATCTCAGAAAAATGAATAAGATATTCAATGTGCCTCTGACGATGCGGTGATCGCCACCAGTTCTTACACTGTTGATCACAGAGACATCATTGAATATTAAATTCTTAATGCTTCTTGGTTGTCATGATAAATTCAATCTCTCTTTCTGGATGGTCACTTAACCTAGAGTCATTCTTTTTCCATGAAGTCGCCCGTCCTCTGGCTTCTCTGGTTCCGCTGCCCTTATCTCAGCTCTACTCTCAACTAATCGCCGTTCCGTGTGCCTAACTTTGCGTTAAAGTCGTTATGTGGGACTTTACGGTGAAGTATGTTTAGGAGGAATGTATGCTTTTAGATATCTTCAACTTCATCGTCCGAGCGTGTCCATAAATGGCAATACTTTTTCGGGTCTTTGGTAAAAATACGAGTACCGCAAGGATTCATTTAAGGGCCTTTTCTGTTTCTAGCGTATGTTAATAATCTCCCTCGCATGGTAAAAGATTTCTGCGATAGTGTTTTATTCGCAGATGAGTTATACCTCACTGATTAAAAAAAAATGAAGATGGAAAAGATAGCGTAAAGTAATTCAAGTAAATAATATTATGTATGATCTCTAAATAGTTTACCGCTAATATTTTTTTCTTAAATTCAAAAAAGACTAAATGGTTTCTTTACTTAATGTCACTTATATTGAACCAAAGATTAAGTTTGGCCTAGATACTCTCTATTGCGACAGTCTTCTTGCTTCAACTTTACAGTGCGATCGTCATATACATGGTCAATCCGGAAGACTTATTTCTGCTGTATATCCAAAGCTTGTTAACACTTACCATCAGGTGAGATTGTGGTCAAAGGCTTAACTATCAGCAATAAAAAATAATATTTTAGCTACATAATATGTAAATGGGCATCTTGAATTCCCGATGTAATGTCAAATGAATGTACTACAGTACCTTACTAAAATTAAGTATGTACGTATAGTAATTCCACAAACAATGGCAAATGGAAAAGATCCACTACAGGATGTAGATGAAAAACACATGAATAAAATAGCCACATGCTATCCTTTATTTATACAAAACTTGGACCCAGTAAAGTTTGGGTTTAAAACAATTTAAGCGTTTTTTAAGCATAATACATTTGGTACTTTAGTAGACAAGTTTAGTAGCAATTGATAATATTATTTACTAACTTTACAAGTTAATAAAAGGGCGGTGTAAAACGTATGTAATAAAATTGAGATATAGAATATGTAAGTGATTATGCTGGTCATTAAACTCGATGCTTATTTTGTCATCTGTGCTCGAGGTCCTTTTTATTCTGTGCTCGAGGCTAGATTGCAGCTCGAGGCCAAGGCGAGGGCGTAATGCAACCGAAATCGCAATGGCCGAGTAATGCTGAAGCGTTTCATATTATATTTTTCAACACACTTCCAGGGAAAACAGATAATTGTAATTCTACGAACTTTGTTGATGTTAAAGACATAATGTAAAGTAAAAAAACAAACGTGTTTTAATTATTAAACTACAAGCTGTGCATTTAAGAACACTTTACGAGCAAATAAAAATTGATATCTAATTATTATCAATTACTACCTACTCATATACTTATATATTATATTTAAGTACTTATGTTACAAAATTAAAGATAAGGTCTACTGGTTGTTCATTACGATAAAGTTAACAAACACAAATAGAACAACATTATTAGGGCGAGCGAAGCGAGCCTTAATAATATTAAATATATTCATTAGTCATAATATTAATATATATCCCAAAAATCTAAGCATTTTGTGGTACACTTTACTGAAAAACTATTACGTCTCCTGATGTGTGCTTTAATATAGTAATTTAACTTCATATCTAGATGTGTTATCTGTCAAAGAAATATAATTTTATAGCCATTAAAAAAAAAAATTGTATTCATTGGATAGAATGTTATTGTACTGCTAATGCCATCTGTTAGAAAACCAAAGTGTCATCGTCAAGAACATCGCTGCAACAGAACTAAACTCAATACTCAAATACATCGTAGTTAATCTACTTAATACTAGAAGACACCACTAGAATCAGATAAAATAAACTCTAGCCCTCACAAAGCTCAGCTTTTTGCTAGTTTAAACCTAAATTATCACTTTTTCGGGACATTTAAAATTTGTATTCAGGTCATGTTGAAGGTATATATTTTTTCAATCGTACGTACTGTATGTATATGCAGTTAATAAAGGAGTATTTTAATTCGTTTTACACACTAAATATAATAATTTCATGCTTCTTTACAGGAAGCGTAAGTTTATTTGCGTCCACATTACTGTTTATATAAAAGTACATTGTAAATAACTTAAATACATTGTAAATTTTACTTAGATTATTAGGAAAGCTACAAACTTGCAACTCAAAATCGCACTGGTATTCCGCAGCCCGTAAGATTATTTTACATACTCACAGATGTCATAAACTTTACTCTACAAAGTAAAAAAATACTTAACTATAAATAAAGCTATGTCATACCTTTAGTCAACGGACACCAGCCCTCACATATATCTTACCATTTACCATCACATAAAGTAAATATTCAAGCAGTCTTATCCAAGGATCCTTCAGTCTACGTTCAGCAGAAGACGTACTCTCTGACGCAGATCGGACATCTGTCAGAATTGGCGAGACATTTTCTGAGGCAATCTGCATGGAAGAAATGTGCGCAAGGCGTGACTCGAGCTGATTTCATGGTCCCGAGGCAGACCGCGCAAACATCCTCCAAAGTGGCCAACTCCTCCGCCGTCGCACGTCGAAACCTGGCCAAGGAACCTCGCGCTTCCCGCAGCTTTACGAGCGCTTCGCCCAGGCGATGCCTGCCGTGGACCACCACACATATGTACATGAGCAGCACGGCCAGCCGCCAGCGCTCGTACCACGCTAACAGCGGCACTAATGGCAAAGGCAGAAGCGTCGTAGCTGCTCTGGCCCACACGCTGAAATACAACACCTCCATCCCTTCTAGCCTTTCCAATTTACAAGCTGTAATTGCCAGCGGCCAGAGTTCGAGAAACGTTTTCTCGGTCAGGAGGTAATACGTGCCAGTGATGGCGGTGTATATAGCATTAGGGCGGTAATGCTCAAGTCCCTGTTCCAATCCCAACGTAAGCAGGATGAAGGTGATGGTCACTATGAAAGTGACAGCTTTGGTCCATTCCAGGACGATCTTTGTGGCGGACATGGCGAGGTGCTTCACCCGCGAATGCCGCGTGACGTTGACGAACGGCGTCCAGTCCTCTTTGGTGCACAATTCGCGCACGTAGCTAACGGAGTACGTGATGACGTTGTAAAACATGAGAGAGTATAAGCTGGTGAGCTTGCCTTGAGCCACGAATAGACGGTCGCACACTGTGAACATCAGCAACTGCAACAAAATTATATGTTTATTAGTGTACACGAAACAGAATTACGTCAATATATACCTACTACAATAAAACGTCGGTACATTTTCAATCAAGATCGTGTTCCAAACATCTACAAATGAGTTGTAGCCATTAAGTAAGTATTAGAATATAATATTACATATTAATATTTTACAAATTATTGGAGTACAAAATTTTATGCCCAAGGCAAATATGATTTTCGCTTAGCACGCGAGTGCTTGTAATCATATAAAAATAAAGTGACTTTTCAGCCTTATACGCCACGTAGCCAAACCGGAAGAGTTTTTGTCGTGTGTAGCTTCTTATACTAAACAATCTCAGGATGTCTTGACTCTTCGAGCGCACGATCGAGAATAAGTGCATTATGTATTACCAAGACGACCCGCTCAGAGGCAACAGATGCTGTTAAATATTATTGTAACAAAATGATTAAATTTATAAAAATACCTTGTACAATTGTACGTTTGACGCTACTTTGAAATAAGAACATTGATATATTTTCATTATAATGAATAGATTCAGGCTTTTATTTTTTTAATCCATATTTAATAATAACAAGTATTAATAATACGTTAAACTAATATTTTAGTAAAACCAAAACACTTAAAATAGAAGACTCGAGACCTCATGAGGATGCTTCGTGTAGAAGCGACACGCGTGGAAAATTCTTCCGGTTTGGCTGCGTGGCGTTTCTGCGACGTCACGGCGGAATAGTCACTAGCTACAATTTTTATATTTTTAAAGTGTTTTACTAAAATATTAATTTAATGTTATCTATACTTATAATAAAACTGTAACAGGTCCAATTCTGTACATGGCAGATATTTTGAAAAAAAAAAATTTACAGTACTTTGTAGCTGATACTGATGCCGAAACTATATATTTTTTTATTTTTGTCTGTCTGTCTGTCTGTCTGTCTGTCTGTCTGTCTGTCTGTATCCCGGCCGCGTATCACTCCAAAACTACTGAATGGATTTCAATGAAACTTAGCATGATTGGAGTTCATACTACAAGGTAGGATAATTTAGCTTTTTATCCCGAAATTCAGCATGGTTCCCATGGGAGAGGGGATGAAAGTCATAATATACACTTAGTTGTAATTTATTAACGCGTAGTCCGATTTCAGACGTTCTTTTTAGGGTTCCGTACCCAAAGGGTAAAAACGGTCTGTCCCGCTGTCCGTCCGTCCGTCTGTCCGTCCATCCGTCCGTCCGTCTGTTACCAGGCTGTATCTCAAGAACGGTGATAGCTAGACAGTTGAAATTTTCACATGTGATGTATTTCTGTTGCCGCTATAACAACAAATACAAAAAGTTGGCCAAGTGCGAGTTGGACTCGCTCACGTTAAAACAAAAAAAGGTTAAAATATGAAGTCTAATGTTGTATAGCTAATGGTACGGAACCCTTCGTGCGCGAGTCCGACTCGCACTTGGCCGATTTTTTTGTTAGAATAATGGTACTTTAAAATTTATCCCGTAAATATTTCAAAGTCATCGGGTTTGAAGTTCAGAAATAACAGACATCACAACAGGTAGGGAAGCGCGAGGGGTTAGACGCTTAAATTTATCTATTTATACTTATAATAAAACTGTAACAGGTCCAATTCTGTACATTGCAGATATTTTGAAAATATGTTTTGAGAGCAATCTGTAGCTGATACTGATGCAAAAACTGTTTTTTTTTTCTGACTGTCTGTCTGTATCCCAGCCTCGCATCACTCCAAAACTACTGAATGGATTTGAATGAAACTTAGCACGATTCGAGTTCATACTACGAAGAAGGACATACGATACTTTTATCCCGAAATTCAGTACGGTTCTCTTGGGAAAGGGGATGAAAGTCAAAAGGTACATTGAGTTGTAATTTATTAACGCGTAGTCCGATTTCAATCATTTTTTTTTTTGTTAAAATAGTGGTTATTTAATTGTTTTCCCGTAAATATTTCAGTCCTCAGTTTTGCAGTTCAGAAATTACAGATTTTTTTTTTTTTTTTTATGTTATTGTGACGGAACAAGCTCGAAGACCACCTGATGTTAAGTGGTTTCCTCTGCCTATAACAGATGCATTTCGTCACAGGTGAAGAATTGCACTGCGCCCGGCACCTTGAGACATAGTTGTTATTTCTCATGTGCCTGTAATTTCACTGGCTCTCAAGGACTGCTGCCGGAACACACCGTTAGGTGCTTGGCGACAGATTTTCAACTTGAGGGTGGTCGCTAGCCAGGCGGGCATTCGCAAAAAGCCCTTCCACCATGCAAAAAGATATCACAAATTTCGTTTTAAATAACTTGGACCGCGGAATGTTGAGAAACCCTTGAACGTACGGCTCATCTTAAGCCCACAGGCAACCCGGAACCCCACGGGAAGCTCGACACCCCACGGACAGACCGGCATCCCACGGGCAGCCCGGCGCCCCACGGGCAGCACGGCTCCCTTATTTAGTATTCCAAGCTTGCTACGATAAAACTCTAAAATGTGGTACATTTGAAGCAGTGATAGCTCAGTGGTTTTGCCTATGGACTGCCGCGCAGCAGGTCCATGGTTCGAATCCCGCCGCTGGCTTGAGCTTCACCGCATGGTGGAAGGGCATTTTTGCGAATGCCCGCCTGGCTAGCGACCACCCTCCAGTGGAAAATCTGTCGCCAAGCACGTAACGGTGTGTTCCGGCAGCTGCCGGAACACACCGTTAGGCTCTCAAGGACAGCTGTCCTTGAGAGCCAGTAATTCTAGGTTAAGCCTGTTAACACCTACGACCACATCGTCACTTACCATCAGGTGAGATTGTGGTCAAAGGCTTACCTATCAGCAATAAAAAAAAAAAAAAAACATTCACCACAATCACTTTTTTAAACTACATAATTATCTTTCTTTTGACGGATACATTTCGGAGACTGCGCAATGAAAGTGCACAATGTAGTCTTAGGTTTTCGCGATTGTTACACTTTGTAATTAAACAACTTTAAACGATTTAAATCGCGTATATTTATCATTACTTTTGTCCCGACGTTACAAACACTTTGTAGTGATCGTGGTCACGGGGTGGCTGTCGGGACAAAAATAATGATAAATATACGTGATTTAATCCGTTTAAAGTTGGAAGTGCACAACTTTAGTAGATTGTTATACAAGGGTCGAAAGGAATTGGTAACTTTCACCCGCGGTCAGCTCTCTACTTTTCATATCGAATTTAAAGAAAGTAAATAAAGTAGCTTTTCTAAAAATTATTCATTGATAAAATAACATACTTACTAAAAATTTATTGAGAGGTTTGAACTATTTGTGAAATTTTACGTAAAATTTTGTTTGGAATATTTACGGGTGGCTATAGCCCGAATAGGAATCTCTCTGCTTTTCACTACTAATATAAGGAATAAAAATATAAATATAGTATGTTTTTTTATATTATTTATTTTGATTTTAATAACATGAGCAGTATATTTATAAAATTAATGCGGCTATAGACCAAGTAGGAATCGATGACTTACATCCGTGTTGAACACTCTACTTTTCATTTCAAATATGAGGAGGGTAAAAAAATAGTAGTTTTTCTAAATATTTACTAAAAATAATAAACATGAGTAGAAGATACAAAGATACACTAGGAGTTAGAACAATGAAATTTAGGGAAAGTTTTAATTTTTTTTTTACCTACACTTTCTACCTTATATTTAGTTACTACCCTGCCAAACATAGTTGTTATTAATTGTTTTACAACAACAGAATATTTTACAACGAAAAATCTTAAGACATATAACTTTGTTTACACCAATGTTTTGCCTTAGGTGGGAAGGAGCGTCTCCCACCCGCTACTCAGATCAAACAAACACTACTTACGGAGAAATTAAAAAAAAATCGATCTACCGTCAAACAAACCGCCGTTTTAAAATCGAAATTCTAAAGAAACGCACAAGGTACTTTGCTTCAACATTTATTGTGCGAACCGGGAAAGAACTCTCTGAGTTACTTAACTACTGTCTTCTGGAAAATACAACCCGGGAGTTTTGAAATCCAAAGTAGAAAGCTCCATTCTGAGCTATGGTTTACTATAAGAGTGCTTCACCGCAGACCACAGTGTTGCTTAATATGAGATAAACAGTGCAGAAATGTGAATAATTAGTGTGCAGGTACGGCAATCGCGAACGAAGTCGCGGGTACAGCTAGTCTTAAAATATTTTTCAAAAGATTTGTTGTAATTAATTTTCAGCATATACATATAATGCCTCTGCCATTTTCATCAAAGGATCATCGTGCAGTATGTTGCATACAGTATGTTTTCTCACCTGGCATATCATAGTAGAAAGATTGTTCATCTGCAGGAAGAGTCTCTCGGATCGATCTAGCGGCGCGTACATTGATTTGAACACCCGGAGAGCACGTCCAAACGGAGCTTGCAACTTTCTTGCCGTATCTGAAACAAGAATCACTTTTGTTTTATTGTTATATATAAAATCTCTGTGAGAAACATTTTATTAGCATTTACCTACGAATGATAAATATGTAAAGAAATGTAAGTCAAAATCGAAAACAGCGAAACGCAGACCTTACTGCGGCGGTCGTGGTTTAAAAAGTGTCCCATCTGCAGCGCAAGTACCGAACTTACCGATCGCTAAATTTGACGTTACAATCGTCTAAATTCGATAAAATGGTTGCGTTTTATCGAATTTAGACGATTGTAACGTCAAATTTAGCGATCGGTAAGTTCGGTACTTGCGCTGCTGGCCTGATATAGATGCGATCATTTCAATCAATCAATCAATTAAATAATCCAATTGATTGATAAGTCTGAAATCAAAGTAGTAAGGTGATATGAGGTCTTTTCATATTTATTCGTAGGCATTTTGTATCCAATTGTTTTTCTATCTAACATAATTTTAAATATAATCCTTATATCCTTTTTTGCTATTTTTAAACGAATATAGTAGTCAAATCATTAGCCACGATCAATTACTATCTCTATTTGGAAGGGTAGCAACTAACTTTGCGAGTCAGTTTCTAACTGATTTGCAAAGTTATCTTCCAGAACATAATGATTATGAGTTTGCGACATATTTTCTGCTCGCTCTATCTTAGATAGAATACGGCCGAAATTGACGACTCACTTCGCCTTAAGCGTATAATATGACGTGAGATTCTATTCGAGATTATTTTCAAGAGACAAGCCTCAGTCTCTTTTCTATACAGTAAAATATCTAGATGTTTAAAATATTTGTTTATTTTATTTCCATAGTCCGATTAGAATGTATTATAATAATTCTTCGAAAGAATTCTACTAAGTTGAGTACCTACTTTAATATCTTGGCAGCAACAAGGGCGATATCCTTGAGACTCACTGGATGGTCAAACCCGTCACAACGTTTTAGAATATCTTTGCTCATTTGCATTTTTCTAACGAAGTATTTACTTATATTTTTTAAGACAAGCGAGTCTCTTAGAAAAATAAGTGGTTGAGAAATACAGTAGAGACTCAAGAAATCATCAATCCTTATCTCACCTCAAGTGAGGTCGAGTTAGCTCAATGTCTTTCGCTAAACATAGCACTTTCATACTGCAGGTAAGTTAATAAGGTTTTCGATTCTTATCGGCTGCTGTATGATGCCAAGCCTCCAAGGGACTACTGTTCTCGGAAGTATATCCGCTACTTTTCTACAGATATATACATCCGCTACAGATGAGAGGTGCCTATTATGTGTCTAATGTGAAGCAACTACTTCTCATTCTGATCGTATTTCCTATAAGTAGAGACTAAAGACCTCCGAATACATTACACTTGCCCACTTACCACCACTCTTTACACCAACACCATAAGTACCGGAAACTCTACATATTCGTGGTAAGTGAACCTATAAGAGTAAGGTTTACCTATCTAGATTATTCTAGACGCAGTCCAATCTCGTAAACTACTGCATTCATATTTATGTACATAGAACGTATAATATTTTATACAATCGGCATTGTATGATATGAACATATTTCTACCAATTTCAGATCCAAAGACATCTGCAGATTTTTGAGTATGGTTTTCAATTAGTTTCAAAAATTTCTTCAATTTACTGTCATTTTATTTCTTCTACTTTTTTGTATTTCCGTTATTCACTGCCACACTTTTTGTTTAATTTTTATACCAAAAAATAGCCGTGGCGGATAAATAACCTTGACGCTACCAATCGGATGCGATTCTAAGCTCTAAATCAACCAATTGAATTTGGAAGATTTTGCAGTCCGAAATCAAAGCGGTAACTGTATGAGTTACACCTCTTTACATATTCATACGTAGGTCCGATGGCTGTATCTTTTGAACCCCCTCTAGGTAGGCGATTGCAATTTCCACATATAAGTTATAATGGCGAATACTCTGACAAACAATAATAAATCAATGTATAAAAATATGGTAGGTCCACGAACTAATAACGTATCTTTTTAAATATTTTTGTATTTGTTCTGTCGTAGAAACGTAGTAACAACCTACTACCGTTTTAACGATACATATATAAGCATCAAACTTGGTGTGTTAATAATAAAAATTCTGAAGTAAAAATTACCGTTTGATTTCTACCCAGAGATTTTTTCTCAAAAATAAATAAAGGTACGAGTAGATATTACTTCTATCTTTATTTACTTTTGTCCTGAAAACTGTGCCAGGTTCTATAAGTTTCCAATTGTCTGCCCCCCTGTCATGGGGGGACTACATTACTTACTTGTATCTTGGAACTACTTTTACAGACCACAAGCAATATTTATGTACTTATTTTATTTTTTTAATCCCGATTGTTACATCTTGCTTATAACAACTCATTGTCGTCATCCTTCAGGACAATGTTTCATATAAAAGAGGTACCATGGACCAAGGAAAGCCAGTTCAGAACTCCCATCCACCGCAGGAACTCAAGAGAATCCACCACCTAACACTCTGGTAAGTGCTTCAAAGATTATGATTTAGGTATATATAACTTCTTATTTTCAAAGTATTGTAATTTACCTTTCGATTGCAAATTACGAAAGATAAACAGAAAGTCATTTTATAAAGGATAAGGAAACATATGTTGAACCTATCGATTTCTATGTTCCAATAAGGAAGCAAGTCAAGATGCAAATAAGTGCCTTATGTTGAAGCTTTTCCTAAGTTAAACAGAATGCTTTTTGTATTGTACACAATTATGAAATACAAATCATTGATTGATGACACCAATGTCATAAGTCAAACAACTATCAGCTATCAACTATCAGCGGGTATCTGAACCCATGGTCTCAAGAATACCGTCTTGTCCATAGGGCTGGGTCATGTGACAGAGAATAATTATTTAAACAAGTTTTAACGAACTCCACATCAAGCAATTTATTGTATAATATGGGAAACAATATATAATCGTTTCAAGACCGTTTCGTTCGACCGATCGTTTTGACCTATCTAAAATGTAATTTACTAGCGTATTGTCGTCCGTGGTATCATTTAGACCTTGTTGTAACCTAGCATTCATCAACTAACTAATGCGACTTTCTTTGTTCAAAACGGTATATTTTGGGGGGCGTGTGTGCCATACGTTTGTTTTCTCACTGACTATACCGAGTCCTCTGACGCAAATTCATTGGATGGAAGCCAGCTTCCGCCGGTCCATTCAGCTCTCGACAATGACCTGACTTCTCAACATAAATATGATAGTTCCCAAGTATATACGGGCGGTAATGTGTTTCAAAACGTCGCGTTTATAGTATCCGGTGTTGATCAAACTAAATGCGTGTGTGTTTTTTTTTATCATGAGCACTTTCTTGTTAACACTAGCGGTTCGCCCCGGCTTCGCACGGGTATTTAACAAAAATATCAAAAATCATAAATTTAAATCCATAGAGAAGTAGTTATTGTGACTGTTATAGTTAGACTATTTAATACATAGTATTGCGGACTTTTTTGTAGATATTGATGTGCTCTATAAAATTATAATACATCAATTTGCTCTATTATCAACAATCTCCGCTTTTTTGGTATTTTGTTCGCACTTTGGGTTACATTAACGAAGTTTTCAAACGGATCCCTAACTTTTTGAAAATCTTCTATAACCTATGTTCATCAGGGATAGTGTAGGATTCTAATGGTGAAAGAATTTTTCAAATCGTCCAGTGGTTTCAGAGCCTATGCAATACAAACAAACAATCAAATCTTTCCTCTTTATTATCTTAGTTTAGATATATTTTTTATTTATTTAACTTTATTACATTTTTTTACGATATGTCGTCAGGCTTGTTTTCGCCGAAGGAGTAGACAGAAGTGTTAAACACCAACGTTTCCCATTGCCTTAGCCTTTTCGTTAATGATGTATTTATAAAGTTTTTTTTTTAATAATGGAATCAGAATGTAAGCATGAATTTCATAAAATGACTATGACTAAGTCAGTTAAAGAAGAAAGTATGGCTAGCATTACAAGAAGATCTAGGTAAAATATGTTTCTGAAAAAATTACCTACACTAGGTCTTTAAAGGTTAGCCCTCAATTTACTGATTGAAGTATATTTATAGCATGAATATAACTCAGATTGTTCTCTATAAAAAAATTGGAATTGTTTGATCTTCTTAAAAAATTCTAAATCACTTCTATATTATTTTATTTCTATTCTACATTATCACTTATATATACATTATATGCTATTATGCCTTATGTTCTTTCCCACATATCTCGTTATTGTATTTAAAAAAAAATACCAGTATATCTTTTTATTATTATTAAAAATATATTATTGATATTTTTTTCTTGTTGAAATACATAGTCTTCTTGTATTTAGCAATAATTTTCTTTAGATCAGAAAGGGTCATTTTCATGACTTTTATTCCCACGCTGAAGTGTAATCGGAAGAGTAATTCTATTTCTCACGGAAATGACTTTAGCTCAGAATCGGGTTCATATGAAACTCACCCGCAACCGACTGAAAACTTATTTCCCTGCACCTTAGAATGATTATGCAAAATTTTGTGAAGAACCTACGATGTGACGTAGTTCCTATTTAGAGTTAGTGACTCTATGCCTTGACTTATACATAAGACTAGCTTTCCGGGCGCGGCTCCGCCCGCGCGTATGTCGGTTATCGCGCAAATACATTAACCTCTTTTTGCGCAGTTGGATAAAAACTATCCTATGTTTTTTCCTGGGTCTCAAACTATTGCCATACCAAATTTCATTTCAATCGGTCCAGTAGTTTTGGCGTGAAAGCGTAACAGACAGACAGAGTTACATTCGCATTTATAATGTTAGTACTGATTGAATCTACATTGTACACCACATTAATTTAAAGTATCGAAAGTTTGTTAGTAAATAGAATTAATTTTAAATTTAAATAAAATTAAGTAAAATTAATGCGGATGGTACCTACACCTTCACGCTAAAACCGTTGAACCGATTCGGCGAAACTTGAAATATAGCCATAGTCATTTTATTCACAAAACAAATACACATCAAAAATAAAACATCGCAATATTTTAGTAGGTACGACTACGTATCTACACAAAAATATTTTACACGAATAACACGTACCATTAATAATAATAATATACCTAATAATAACGTACTTAATATTATTAATAATAAAATTCATCATATAGCATCATAAAATCATAATTAATAAATATGTCAATAACATTATCATTTGAACAAATCGCCATAATATGCATAAAATGTCTGATCAACAAGCCATATTTAAATTGTTTTATAGACAGTTTAGGTTCTGGATTGTGTTTATTAAAATTATTTCCATTACCCTACTTAACAGCTCAAAGAGCCCAGCGAATGCATAAGTAGGTACCAAACTTTCTGCTATATATTGAACAGGTAGCACCAACAACACTCACATATTTTAATAGGTACTACCTATAAATATTTCGATTGGATGTCAAGAGAATTCAAATTTTCGACTATTTTTACGACAAAATGTCTCATTCAGATTTCGACGTATAGCCAATTTGTCTTTCCATGCGACGACGTAAAAATGAGTAGGTGGCACGTAGGTCGGGAGATTGGCACACCCAATTGTTTGTGCCAACTATTTGCGCTTCGCTCTGTTGACTCGTCTAGGCCTAAAGAATTGACTCTCGTATGCTTCACAACAATCTTCACATATTTGTACTGCCACCTTGCGCTGCGATCCCCAAAACGCTTGCCAAGTTATGCAAAACACCTATGGTATGGTCAAGTCACGTGGACGGTGGACGTTATGGCTGTCGATGAAAACTTACGCAAATACTAACACTCTCACGGACCACTCAGAGCGCTTATAAGCGACAATTTTCGGAATAAAATATAGACGTGCAGTTTTCGTAATAAGAATGACAAGACTATGAGATTGTACTCGATGCGCTTAGAAGAAACAATTCTTGGATTAGAATACATAAGTGCAGTTTTCTTAGAAGGAGTCACAAGATTGAGATTTTATCATTGGCTATGTTTATTATGAGTTATAATGTCATGCAAAACAAATAGCTCCGTGTAACGCAGTACGGAGACAATGATTCCTCAGTAGCAACGACTATACGATTCCAAGATTCGAATCCTATCCCAGGCTTGAGGTTGATAACCACGTCATGGCAAACAAATTGCCAAATGGAACATATGATACCCAACAGTGTGTTCGGGGAGCTGTTTAACCAGTTGAGCATTATCGACCATATCATCAATAGCAGTAGAACTCTGTGCGAGTTAGTACGGGGAAGTAGTATCACCTATTTCTACCGCCATGCAATAAAGTTCACATTACTGTGTTCCGGTATGAAGGGTGCCGGTGAAATTACAGGCACATGAGTCTTGACAACTGTATGTCTCAAGGTGATGGACGTTCAACACTTGTGACGAAAGGCAGAGGTTACCTCTAAACACCAGGTGGGCCTCGTGCTAGTACACCACTAGATTTCATAAAAAAAAACACTAACCAACAGGTGAAATAATCAAATGGTATATGTAGAAAGAGATCCCAACATACCTTGGGTAAGCTTCACGACAGCAGGCCACCACCTCGCTGGATAGCGATAGTTAGCATGGATGAGGACAGGAACCACAAGGCAGGTGTAAGCTGCCATTAGCCAGGCGCCTCCGAGAGCCACCAGCAGTCCACGTGGAGCCCAGTAAGGTAGGAGCAGAACCACGGATAACAGCCATACTGGAATTAGTAAGAAGTGTACTTAGAATTGATGAGCAACTCCTCAACAGCTGTGATTGTATACTTGAAAGTCTAAAAACCATAGTGAAAGGTATCAAGATGAACACCAAGGAGTCACGTTGGATTTATCATAGGTTAGGTGGACGCTTGCTTAATGAACAGCCTTATACGAGAGTTTTGACTAGGCTATAGAATAATAGCATCTATACAACTCCATAAGCCAGTAAAAGTTATATTGAAATTGTAGTTTAATTACGAAAAATCAGAGCATGAAACTACGTCAGTACGTACTTCAAAATACTTTCTTCTAGATTTTAATGATGTCTTCATCTCAACAATAGTTATGTAAAACTTGTATTATGTTTTCAATAACCTTCAAAACAGCATAAACATATTTTTGTACTATTTAATTTCTTTAAATACGACGCATGTGCTATTGTATACAGTGCATATGGAATGAGATGATGAAAATATTGTGTAATATAAAGAAATGTTCAGACTCTTTCATTTGCCACGTGAAGCCAGTTTTTCTGTTCTATAGCCCTAGCAATTAGTAAATACTTAATCAAAATGAATGACACCAGCGCCTTCGAATTTTTCAGTTGTCGCCTTGATCCAGTTTCTACATCTATCACCGACCTAAATGTTTTGCGTACGCACGAACATTTTCTTTCGCTTTCAAGTCATAAAATAATACAAAAATAAAACAGCTTGTTTTTATTTTACCGCCTGCACTAAACGCCTAAAATAACGATACAAAATACCGTGCGTCGTCGTAAAAAAAACTCAATAAGAGGAAGATATGACACCATTGCACAGCAATAACACGGTCATAAAAACAGTCTGGAAGCTGCAATATGTTTACTGATATTGTTATTATTCCTTCCGTTTCCGTCCAATTCCTTTGAAACGTCAAATCCATTTTAGCGTCAGCTGAAAACTTTGAATCAAAATTTGAGTGCGTTGATTTTGCCAAATTACTGATTTATGAGATTAAATCTTCATCAGACTCGAGTACTTAGTACAGCATAAATTCTGTGCTCAAGGTAAAGCACTTAGGTAACTGTAAATGCATCAGCCATATCAGTCAAGAATCGGGTGTCGATTATGCTAATATACTCTGGGGACAAAACCCGATAACTTACGTACATTTCTAAATTCTCTCTCAGAAACATAATTTAAATTTAACATCTCTCGGAATCATTAGATATTATGTTCACTTTAGGAACAATGGATTAAAGATACCAAAGAAGGCATGATTCTTATTTCTTCCATGATGAAAACCTGCATTTTTATATTATTTCAACAAAATACCTATTTTTTTTAAAGAGATTAGAGCTGACGTTGTATACGAAAAGAGTCAATGATAATACTTATGAAGAGCGTCCCTGAAAAAACAATTATAATGAACCACACTACTTGGCAATGTATGCTTTTGTGACAAAAGACTGCGGCGGCGTCTGCAACGCGCACTTTTCTCTGTTTTTGCAGCCACATGTGCGGAAAACACGTGTACAAAACAAGCATAGTAAACAAATGAGTCATTCGTTTCTTGTAAATAAAAACATCTAGATATCAATATTTTAAATCTGACAAAAACAAGAGGAGAGCGTCATCAACCCACGCGTTGTGATTTTGTTATACGCATATTAGTACCTATATAGGATTTTGAATATTTTTAAAATACAAAACAGTACGTAGTATGATGCCACCAGTAATATTTTTTATCATTGTGTAACATTGAAAATAAATGGTGATTAATAAATACCTACTTGCCAAATAATGTAAACAAAAACATTAGATCAGCCATCTAGACGCTTTTAAATTTGACCTTAACACTACTTGTCAGAAAATTAACAGGTCATTGCCGAAATATGAAACAAACAGACGTTGGTATAAGGTTCATATGAGCGCATCGCTGCAACGGGGAAGTTACCTACGACAGTCGCAACAAAAAAGAATGCTTCCAATGCTCCATTTTCGAAATAGTATGTACTTACTTACCATTTAAAATTGTATATATTGATTGAGATAGTTTTGATGAAAATCGTTTAGATCTTTAAGGAGATACGAGTTTAGTTCTATAACCAAATTACATACAATTTTTTTAAGGCAAGGTGCCACGGTTCTACCATTTACGAAGTATCATTAATAAGCATATTCAAGGATTTGAAGATTCTTAATTAATAATAATTTATTAAGAGTCTTATTTTTTTACGTATATCGTATTTCGGTAAATTAAGTCCAATAAAAGGTAACAATTAACAGCCAAGCACAGCACTGAATATATATATATAATTATATCTACAACTTGCCACCAATTTAATGTATTCACTCACCAATATTAGCTATTTTGTCTTCAGACTTTAGCGTCTGAATTTTCGAGAAAGAATCACTCCTTATGCGACCTCGCACTCGCGATATCATGCCCATATTTCCAAAATTACTTTCGAATATATGCTAACAAGTACACTTTATTCACACACTTATAGAATTTATATCTAAAGTTCTCGAAAAATGTACTGTGATAAATTAAACTCAATAGTCCGTACTGTACGAACAGTGTCACATGAATGCGTATTTCGCGGCCAAGTGCTTGGGCGGGCGGCGCTCGCGCCCATCGAATACGCCCCCGTATTTTAATGAAAAACAACATACAATTTCAGCATTTTCACTACTTTTTGTATACATTGCTTTCTTCTCTAACATTACCATCGAATATTATAGTAGAGCACAAGCAATGGTTGTGCAGTTTGCGAAGAGTTCGATACTTTGTCAACACCCGTTGCGACGCGCCGAATGCATTGACGTATTGTTTTTATTTTAATTTCCAAGTCACTGACTTTTGGAGCGGAAATACTTATGTTTTCAATACCATTTATGCATATGTTACTGCGTAAACCTGATTTCAGGATGAACTGGTTGAGCCTAGCTCAGACTAGTTATTTGTATTTTCGTACAAATAAAACAGTCAAACAGTCCCATAGATCTTCCATAGATTTG
This sequence comes from Plagodis dolabraria, assembly GCA_963854805.1. Lineage (NCBI taxonomy): Eukaryota > Metazoa > Arthropoda > Insecta > Lepidoptera > Geometridae > Plagodis > Plagodis dolabraria. Next base: position 11,304,244 of record OY978459.1, on the reverse strand, counting down.
ATATTTACTATAAGACACCGCATTATATTTTATTATTGCGTTGTCACAATAAACTTAACACGTCTGGGTAAACAATTTGTTTAACCAAATTAGTTTGTCTTGTGACTCCTGAGATTGGGTCTGTCAGATACCTAGACGATTCACCAATCATGGAAGGGTTGGTTTCGTTATGTATGATAACGAGTATTTTCTAGTTGTTAAAATTAGGCCCATAAAAATTTTGCATTCGATTATTTGCACTGAGAGTTGGTTGCGCTTAATCGCACGAAAGTATTCTGACTGTAGCGATGAAATTGGGCCATTGTCCAACACTATTAAATTTTGCAAGTACCTACTGTATATATCGTACCTATGTCATAATAATTTCACACACTATTTTTTATGGCAGTCGAAGTAATGACTGGTTGCGACCTTGGTTCAACTCATGTGCTCCGTTACGAAATATTCTGTTGATCCCGTGATATGTGTACACTCTATGAAAATAGAACGTGCAGCACAACACGTCTAAGCAGTAGAAAACTCGAGAATGACACGGTTCTAACCAGAAGGAATAGCGACACACAAATCGAATCTTGTCAAAATTAAATCTCCAAAAAGAATATTGATATAGGCCGGCGAAATCATACATAAATAAATCGTAGTATGGAACATAGGTACTAATAGATTTTTAATCCACGCTTCGTGCCACCACATACTTTTCATGTGCTATATTCGAATAGTAAAATAACATTCATAACATTCGAAAAATCTGTCGGCAAAGCATGATCAAAAAAATAACGCTGATCCATATCTTATCTATGTATAATACATAAATAAATCGTCCTATAATAACATCCTAACAGATTTCTTATTCACGGGTGGTGACACATGCTTTTCGTTTTCTATATTCAAATAGTACCATAATACTTAAATAACACATTCATTCACAACATGAAGATATCCGTCCGGGACAAATTTGGCTCATGATTAATCAGACATAGGGAAAATAACGCTGATCCATATCGACCATGACACACGGCTATTATTCAGAAAACACCTTGGAATATTTGCTGATATAGAGTTACTAAAATAACAAGCGTGGAGAAAACCAAAGACTCGACGATGCAATGACCTAAATATGATCCACAGAGCAACTGAGTGAATGTCGAACGGTAAATCAACCCAAGAGAAGACTATGAAAAGTTTTAAGGAGTGCATTAGTGGCACACATATTTAGTTGGGATTATTTTCAGAGCGGGCCAATATTATCACTAGCAGCTGTTGCAATCTACTATTTTATAAGTTCGACCTCGATACGTGACGACTGAAGACTTACGACTTCAATAGGTCGTTGAACTGTCACACAAGGTGGTGTGATTTTTGGTGTGGACGACGTATGGATGGGTACCACTATCGTGCTTGATGATTCAGCCGCAACCAATAGTGTTCACTTTGCTACACAATAGTGTGCACTTGTTTGAAGGACTAGGAGTGGGGTGACAATTCAGGTAGTAAAGCAATTAAATGCTGCATACTGAACAGTACTTATGTCCTATTTTAGGCTACAGATTAACATCAGGCGTCTATACTTTTTATGCTTAAATAAGCTTATAGATTAAAATCTGGCAGGCTCTTCACTCATTTCGGTACTATGAAAGCTTTATCGTAGCCTATGCAAGATAACTTTTTGAAATATCCACACATTAATCCAAATTGGTGACTCAGCAGATAATCTATCGGGCTTTAGTTTCATCTTGAACCAATGCAAATTGTGCCATTCTCTTTATCAAATACCGTAAAACGTGAATAGACCATTTCTATGCATGAAATAAGGGAAAGCAATAGCACTGCCAAATTGGTCTCATAGAAGTGGCTAGACTATTTCTCGGTCGTTGCCAACTAGGGCAGAGTGCACACAAGCATGTAATAGTCTTTTGTTATTGAACAAATGAATAATTCAGCATCATCAGTTCATCACACAATGACGTCTAGTGCATAGTATAGAACGGTAGACGCTATGAAAATTATAATATGGCTCTCATTTTCTATTGACTCCGTGGCTTACATTACATTACAAAGGTATCCGTATTGGTTCCTTATAACAACATACAGGAGCGCTCGTGAAGATGATTGCCTAGTCGTTCTTAACCAACGAACTAGGGTTACTAACGTACCTGCGGTCATCACTTAGCACCCTTATTAGCCGAAAGGTATATAGCGGGTATGCTATACAAGCATGCACTACCAATTTCCGGATAAACTGAAACCGGCAACCCCAGAATACAGTCCTGGTGCTTTCCAATTATGCTACGGAAACAGGTGCTGGACAGTCGATTGTTTTCCGTGCGTTTGAATGCATGTCTGTTTTTTTTTTACTATATCAGTTTTTTTATAACTGATAGATTTTCTATTGACCACTGGTGATGGTATGTGATAATGTGGTGGAAGATGTTGTTCAGGCTAAACTAAAATTACTTACTCTCAAGGACATAGTTTAGATGCTTTGAGACAGATTTTCTATATAAAGGTGGTAGCTAGCTAGGTCGGCATTCGCAAAATACCCTACCACAATGCTTTAACGACTGCAATCCTAAGTGTATACGGATAAGTGATTATTTTGTAAAATGTCGATAGCGCCATCTTGTGGATCACTCAATGGTAAAGTTTGAGTTAGCGAACGTTGTCTGCATTTAGTACAAGAAGTTTCTCATAGATGGCGCGCCTAAATTTGTATATTTTTCTACATCGCGCAAGCGATATTCGCACGACGCAGCCGAAGTCGCTCGTGATTTTATGTTTTGAATCCAAACTATTCCGAAGCATATGGCGATAACGAATACGTTCTGTTCCATCCACTGTTCAATAAACAGTAGTTGCACTTGACCAGTTTTTTAATTTATTGTTGTACAAATTTTGGTCATTCGTGCCGGAAGTTTTGGGAGTGTGCCAGTGTGTGTGTGTGTGGCTACTTGGTGGAGCAGTGGATCGCTGTTCGGGGCCAGGAAGTGGGGATTTCACCCCTACCGAGGAGTAGGAGAACACCTCATCTGGTGCCAGGTCGAGGACTTTGGCGGCCTGAGGAGACCCCACAGCGAGGAGAGGCAGCAGCAGGAGACCCCGCAGCGAGGAGAGGAAGCAGCGGAGACCCTGCAGCGAGGAGAGGAAGCAGCAGCAGACCAGGGACCGGAAGTCAGCAAGGAGACGCAGCAGCTCCAGGGAGTGCTGACGGCGGCGTGAGACAGGCTCAGTGACGTCAGGATTCGGTCAAGTGTGAGTCGTGGTCGAGCGAGTGAGTGAGTACATTTTCAGTAATTATATCCAGCAAGTTTCAACCTTAAATTCAAGTGAGTCGAGTCAGTGTAATTTGAACTTTAAGGTTAAAAGTAATATAACTTTTAGTAGTTTCAACTTAGAATAATTTCTCCAAAAAGGTGCAGACGGGGAACCTATGCCCAATTTTCAATTTGAAGTGTTAAGTCTCAAACACTTGTAAAATTTTTCGAATTTGAAATTGCACTTAGAATATTCTGAGAAAAATAACGCTTTAAAATTTGGACTTGTAAGATTTTCTGTAAAACTTGGGACTTGTAATTTTTTATCAAAATAAATTTGGCTTGAGAAAGTTTTCGGTTTGTTTGGAACTTGTAATTAATATACGTTATTCATCATGCAGAAAAACATTAATCTGCAAAGAGATGTCAACGAAAAAATTCTCAAGGCTCATGCTAATTTTAAAAAGTCACCGAAGGAACGCATTTCAGAGCTGTATGTACAAACAAGGCTTACAAATCTGGAAAAGTTGTGGGATAGGTTTACGAAGGTACATGAAGATATTATTAGTAATTCAGACGATTGGGCGGCTTTTCAAGATAGTTCATACGTTAAAGATAACTTGTATGATAGCACAGAAGAAACTTACATAAATTATAAAATTGATTTATTGAAGTACAATACAGCTCCGAAAGGTGAAGGTAATAATAGTAGTAACACCTGCGCATCTTTAAAGTTACCAAAAATAACAATTCCAACCTTTTCGGGGAAGTACGAAGAGTGGGTAACATTTCGGGATCTATTCGTATCTCTTGTTCATTCCAATCCTTCATTGGATGATGTACAGCGGTTACACTATTTGAAAGGACATTTGACTGGAGAACCAGACCAGCTGATCAGACAATTGCCTATTACTGCTGGTAATTATTTAGAATGTTGGGGTCAATTACAATCAAGATATAACAACAAAAATTTCTTAGCTAATTGTGTATTAAAGCGTCTTATGAATCAAAAAACTTGTACTACAGAATCATCTGCGTTGTTAAAAGATTTGATTGATACTACATCAGATTGCTTACATGCTCTGAAAAATATTGGGATTGATGTAAGTTCATGGGACGTTATAGTGATTCACATTGTAGCAAATAAGTTAGACACAGAAACGCGAAAGCAGTGGGAATTGAGAGTCTCGGCAAATAGTTTAGATGAACTACCGACATTTTCTCAGTTGCAAGAATTTATTCAAGCTAGATTTAGAGCACTAGAATGTATCGAACCAACTACTAAACCGAGAGTCTCAAATCCCACTCATAGCCATCCAATTCGGCATAAGGTATTACATGTCGCTACTGTTGCATGTGATTATTGTAATGAAGAACACAAGCTGTTTACTTGCAAAAAGTTTTCGAAGTTAGATGTTCCAAAAAGGCGTGAATTTGTTTATAGCAAAAGGTTATGTTATAACTGTTTAGCTGGTAATCACTCGGCTAGATTCTGTCCTAGTAAATCAACGTGTCGGGTGTGCAAGTCTAAGCATCACTCATTGCTTCACCCAAACGGTTCAAGCGGAGTTGGTAATCCCGAAAGTTCACATATTGACGTTTCAACGTCTGGAGGAGGTGAAGGAAGCTCACCCGCTGGTAAGTCGGCGGCAAACTCCAGTACGGTAGAGAAGGCGGCGGTGGTCTCTTGTTTCGGTCACTTGCCAGAAAAGCGTCAAGTGTTTTTGGCGACAGCAGTCGTGTGGGCTGAGTCGGCAAAAGGTAGGGATCAATATATTAGAGCTTTACTTGATCAAGGTTCCCAAGCTTCGTTCGTTTCTGAAGCAACTGTCCAACATCTGGGCATTAAAAAATATCCAGTGAAGGGTATTATATCGGGTCTGGAAGGTAACAAGACTACCACAACCAAACATATGGTTGAGCTTAAAATCCATTCAAGGATTGACTATGATGTTGTTATCACGGTTCAGGCGTACGTGATCAAATCAATCACAACGTTCCTTCCCAATCGGAAAATGGAAGAGGTAACTTGGATTGACAGCGGTGTCATTTTAGCGGATCCTCAGTATCATTTGCCAAGCAAAATTGACATTTTGTTAGGTGCTGAAATTTACGGGCAAATCATACAGGAAGGAATTAGAAAGGGCCCCGAAGGTTATCCCTTAGCGCAAGCAACGTCGCTGGGATGGATATTATCGGGTACGTGCATCGGGTCGCAGTCTTCATCAGCCAATATTGTGGCAATGCATTTATGCGTTGAAGATAATGAGTTGCTTAAAAGGTTCTGGGAAATAGAAGCAGATCCCAAGCCACACAAAAAGATTTTGACTGAAGAAGAGGTCAAGTGTGAACAATATTATGCCGAAACAACAAAACGAGACAACGATGGAAGATACGTTGTCAAACTTCCATTTAAGACGGATGAAAGGGTTTGCATTGACAATAATTCCAGATCGATAGCTGCAAAAAGGTTAAAAGGAATACACTCAAGGTTAAAAAAAGACCTTGGCCTTAAAGAAAAGTATACTGAAGTATTTGCAGAATACTTACGTTTGGGATACATGGAGAAGATTCCTGAAAAAGAAAAAGAAAACGCAAAGGCATTATACATACCTCACCATCCTGTTGTTAGACACGACAAAGCTACGACCAAGGTCAGGGTGGTCTACGACGCTTCCTGTAAATATGGAAATGGTATGTCATTAAACGATATGCTCATGATAGGTCCTACTCTTCAATCAGATCTAAGGCATTTGCTGTTACGCTGGCGACAACATCCGATATGCATTTCAGCAGATATCATTAAAATGTACTGTCAGGTGAAAGTATCTGAAGAAGATGCCAACTATCAGCGGTTGTTATGGACAGAAGACACGGAAACAGATGCAGAAGATTACAGGCTGTTACGAGTTACTTTTGGTACGGCGTCGGCACCTTACCTTGCTGTGAAGAGCCTTCAGCAAGTAGCTCAAGATGAAGGTGTGAAGTACCCCGTAGCATCTGAAAAGGTGGTAAATGATTTTTACATGGACGATCTGCTGACTGGGTGTGATTCTGTGAAGCAAGGACTAGTTATTTACCATGAGATGAATCAATTGCTCAAACAAGGAGGCTTTGAGCTACAAAAATGGATGAGTAATAGCGAGGAGTTACTGCAAGCGATTAAAGAAACGAGAATGGGAAAGGTGGAAGTTCATGATGAACTTAACTTGAAAATGGATGAAGTAGTGAAGTTGCTAGGTTTAACTTGGAATCGGAGAACTGACGAATTCCGCTACTCGGTGACACTGACGCAGGAAACTGGACCAATTACTAAAAGGAAGATTATATCTCACATAGCAAAGTTGTATGATCCATTAGGGTGGGTGGCACCCTGTGTCATTACAGCTAAGATACTGATCCAAAAGCTATGGATTGCTGGACTAGAATGGGACGAAGAAGTAACAGGCAAATTATTAATGGAATGGAATACTTACCGGGAGAATTTACACTTGTTGACAAAGATAAACATACCGCGATGGCTAAATACAAATACAAATGATTCGTTGGTGGAGCTTCATGGATTTTCCGACGCGTCCAAGGTTGCTTTTTCAGCAGCGGTATACCTTCGCAGGGTTGACGTCTTAGGTAATGTCCATGTTACCCTGGTGACAGCAAAAACTAAAGTTGCCCCGATAAAACAAGTTTCCATCCCTAGACTGGAGCTGTGCGGAGCAGTGCTTGTTACTAGACTTCTAGTAGAGGTAGCAGAAACTTTGAAGGTACCAAAATCAAATATTCGGGCATGGACGGACTCAACTGTAGTCCTAGCGTGGATTAACAGTCACCCGAGTCGCTGGCAAACGTTTGTCGCGAATCGGGTGTCCGAAATATTGACGACTCTAGATTCGAGTCAGTGGTCACACATTTCCTCCGGGCAAAACCCTTCAGACTGCGCTTCTCGGGGAATAACACCTGCTGAGCTCCTGGAGAATAGTATGTGGTTTAGTGGTCCAGATATCTTGCGTAAGGATGTTATTCAATACAGCAAACCACAGAACATTGAAACTCAGTTGGAAGAAGTTAAGGTTAATGTTGCAGTGGCAGAAGTACCTATCTGGAACAGATACTGTTCTCTATCAAAATTAGTAAGAGTGGTGGCATATTGTAGACGATTTTTAAAACTAAAAAAGTCGACCAGTAACGTCCATAGTCAGGGTTATCTCACTTCTAAGGAATTGACCAAGGCGCTGGAAGTTTGTGTCAAGCAATGCCAGCGAGAACATTTTAGAGAAGAATTTGAACTTTTAAGGAAGGAAGGGAACTTAGCAAGAATTAAAGGACCATTAAAATCGTTAAACCCTTTCATTGATGCCCAAGGTGTGATGCGTGTGGGAGGTCGTCTGGAGAAGGCACCATTTAATGAAAATGTTAAACATCCCATATTGCTACCAAAAAAGTCAACATTTACGGATTTGGTTGTAGCAGATGCCCACGCAAATACTCTGCATGGTGGCATTCAGCTCATGTTGGCTTATTTGACTAGTAAATATTACGTGTTGGGTTCAAGGCTTTTGGCTAAAGGATGTATCCGCAAATGTGTAAAATGTGTCCGACATAACGCGGAATCTTCTACACAACTGATGGGACAGTTGCCAGCAGCTCGAGTCACACCTGGGAGGCCTTTTAAGTGTAGTGGGGTAGACTACGCGGGACCCATAAATATAAGGACGTCAAAGGGCCGCGGCCACCATGCTTACAAGGGATATATCTGCCTTTTTGTCTGCATGGCGACTCGCGCTGTCCATATAGAATTGGTCAGTGATTTAACTACAGAAGGATTTCTGGCAGCCTTTAAGAGATTTGTCGCTCGTCGTGGTAACTGCACTGACATTTGGAGCGACAATGGGACTAATTTCGTTGGAGGTTCTCGTGAGCTGCAGAATTTGATTTCTTCAGAAAATTCGGGTCTAACAGAAGAGGTAGCAAAAGCTTTAGCGAATAAGGGCACGACATGGCATTTTATACCGCCTCACTCACCAAATTTTGGTGGTTTGTGGGAGGCAGGGATCAAATCAACGAAAACTCATTTAAAAAAGGTTTTAGGTGACTCCACACTCACATTCGAAGAGTTATCTACTGTTTTAACACAAATAGAGGCTTGTTTAAACTCGAGGCCGCTGTCGCGTCTTGAAACCGAATCAGATGCCATTGATGCGTTAACCCCTGGTCACTTCTTAGTTGGTGAGCCTCTGATCACTGCTCCTGATCATAACTTTGAAATTACAAATGTCAGCAGCTTACGTCGGTGGCAGTTGACTCAAAAAATGATGCAAAATTTTTGGAGACGTTGGTCTCAGGAATATTTATCTAAATTTTTACATCGTTACAGATGGGCGTACCAAACCCCTGAACCGGAGATAAATGACGTAGTGTTGGTAAAAGAGGAAGGTTTACCTCCTTGTAGATGGCTTCTTGGTCGAGTGATTGCCAAGCATCCAGGTACAGACAATGTTACACGCGTAGTTACTTTACGTACCAAAAATTCTGTTATCAAACGGCCAACTTCCAAATTGTGCGTACTACCTGTGGCCGATTAATGTATAGTTTATTAAGTTATATAACATGTTGTTAGAATATTAATACAGTCCACTTGTGTGTTAGGTTATCGTTATATATTTGAATTGTTCTTTCAACCCACTAAAGACAAATCTCACTCGATTTTGGATAAGTATTCCGGAAACGATGTCACCGTGTCACGGTGGGCGGTGCGTATAAAATGACAAAATTAGTTTGTCCTTGGTGGGCGGAATGTATACGGATAAGTGATTATTTTGTAAAATGTCGATAGCGCCATCTTGTGGATCACTCAATGGTAAAGTTTGAGTTAGCGAACGTTGTCTGCATTTAGTACAAGAAGTTTCTCATAGATGGCGCGCCTAAATTTGTATATTTTTCTACATCGCGCAAGCGATATTCGCACGACGCAGCCGAACTCGCTCGTGATTTTATGTTTTGTATCCGAACTATTCCGAAGCTTATGGCGATAACGAATACGTTCTGTTCCATCCACTGTTCAATAAACAGTAGTTGCACTTGACCAGTTTTTTATTTTATCGTTGTCGTCGACATCTACCTGGACCGACGGCTTAACTTATCCTCCGAACTAGAGATGGGTCGTCGACGCATTTAACGTAGACGAAACTAGACCGTCCATTTTCTTTCGTGGACTAGTCGATCGACTAGTTAAATTCATCGACTAGTTGATTTATACCGACGGCGTTTTCTTTATGGACGATTAGTCGACTCGATCCGTTACGTACGACTATTCAACTAGACGCTTTAGTAGTAGTAATGAATGAGTATTCTAGTTAAATGTAATTTTTATCGTAGTTTTATATGTTACGTATCACAAGCATATTATTGAAAAGTTTGACCTTCCCTACATACTTTTTCCAGGCTAAGGACTGGCTGAATAGAATTTATAATAGTCGATTATTTTCCCTATTTAGGCGTATTTAGAAGATCAACTGATTCTATTTACAATCATTGTTTTTTTTAATGTGTTTTATGTACAATATTTACGACGGTAATGACGTAAAAATAGATATATGCTTCCGTTTTAGATGGCTTTATATATTTGCCGCAGTAGATTTATACGCCAATTTTTCATACATATATTTAGCATAGATTGCAAATCGCCTTTCCACTAGATATGTCCTTTTCAAAGTGATGCCATAATTCACTTAAATTTCGTCCTGCCATTTTACTGTTTCCTACACTAAAAAGTTCACTTAGGTATATCACCTATCTACTTATTAAAATCAACCATAAAGTTTTGAAAGTTTTTTAAACTATTTACATATAATTTACACTATTCACAATAATAAAATACTCGTATGTAACAAACATTTAATCAAATTTTGAAACTATAGTACGTAATTTGGTTAAACACGAAATAAGAAAGTTTCTAATAAGTGCATCGTTCGCGTTTCGACTGTAGTCAAGGTGCCGCGCGGCCAGTCTACGTCTATGACGGAGGATCAACACAACACGCTCAATGTTATTATCAACTCAGAGCTCCTAGATTTAAAGTTCAATTTTGTCTGCATGGACGGTCATTTCAACGCGTTGAAATGACCGTCCAAAACACGCTCAATGTTATTATCACCTCAGAGCTCCTACATTTAAAGTTCAATTTTGTCTGCATGGACGGTTCAACGATTTCAACGCGTTAAAATGACCGTCCATGCAGACAAAATTGAACTTTAAATGTAGGAGATCTGAGTTGATAATAACATTGAGCGTGTTGTGTAACGGACCAATGAATGAATATATTAACCGACTGTGTTCACGAGTCGTCGTCGCGTTGACAGTCGCTATGAATTTTGTATAGACTACAATTTAGCCGTCCTGCCGTCTACAGATTCTACCAGTCCGTTCATCGTCGATGAACTGTCCGTTCGTCTATTGTACGTCGACGGTCGAATTAACTAGTTCGTTCATTCAACGCTCTTCTCTACTCCGAACCAATAGTAATGCCACTAGCGGCCACTCATCTAAGTCAGGACCGCAGTGAACTTTGCTTAGCTTGATCGAGTCAAAACGACAAAGCAAGCTACGCTAGGAGCAATTCGAAAACTATTTTGTTCTAGTATGGAAGACAATACAACAACGCACATGAATCAAAGACGTACCGACATCGTCTTGACCCAAAAAATAACTCACGAGTAGTCGTGAGAATGAGGTTAGGTTTTTGACATTACCTAATACGGCGCCAAAGCGATACGTGTGGCCTTACAGATACCTTTACAGTAGACGTGTCAATGTATCGTTAAGTGAAATTTTGTTGTTTCAGAACTCTTCAAAAATGCATCCCCTGGTGTTGACACTGCTGTTCGCTTGCGGCTGCTGCCTAGCTCACTATAGAGGATACGACTCTCGCAATCTCATCGAAAGGGAAGAACCAATGAATGAAGATGACAGGTAAAGGCTTCAAGTGAAACAGCTTAGATATTAGTTATTACTGAACAACAATATTATACAACAATCCCCGCGCTTATTGGTATAGGTATTGCAGTGTAGTCCTTTAGAAGGCGCCGCTGGTCACGTTCCGTCCACTGGAAGATATATTTTCATTAGGGGTAGGGCATTTTGCGAATGCCCATCTGGCTAGCTACCACCCTTAATTAGAGAACCTGTCGCCAAGCACCTAACTGTGTGTTCCGGGAGCTGTCTTTGAGAGCCAGTAATTCTAGATTAGTCTGAACAACATCTTCGAACATCATCATTAACCATCAGATGAGATAGTGGCCAAAGGCTACCTATTAGGTATAGAAAAACATGTGAGTGAGTGCAATTCTAGCCTATGCCGTGCTAAACCAATTAGCTAGTTGAATATTGTCTCATCGAAAACACTTACGTCAAAGATACTAAATATTTTTAACCAATTTCATTGGATCCGAAGAGTCATGGATTTCATATACGTTAATCCTACAAAAAGGCAACAAGGCACGTTGCCAATATTGTTTCCCGCTAAAACAATTTTTTTATATGCAGTGATATTCATATTGCACCCAAGTATAAATGTTACAGCAATCTGGTTGAATGCCCGGTGTGTGAAGACTTGGGGCACTGGATGCCGAGCTACGAAGAGTGCCCCATTCTGAAAGGCAACAAGCGGTACAAGAAATGCGTGTTGGGAACTTACAACAACAAAGTCTGCGGAAACCGCAGGGATTGCTACAGGGTACGTACATTTATTTATTCATTTCTCGGAATGCTTGAAGGCGTTTCTTGAAACATGAATTAAGTTCTTGACCCTTCGCTTGTGATTGATAAATAATTCCAGTTTCAACGACAATTCTTCGATCTTTGTTTTAAGGTTTTTAGTTGCTTTCGTATGATTCATGAAAATTACGTTCCTCTTCATACCTGCAAATATAACTAAAATAAGGGAAACAATACACATTTCTCGATTAACTACAAATCATCACCATCATCACATTGATACCTACTAGAGTCATAATCAATAATGTTGTTGTATAGAAGTCTTTTGTATTCACTTACATACTTTCCAGTATTTTTTTACATTTTATAAGGTTGAAAGCTGTTCAGAATGTTCCATAGGTACATGCATAATGTAAGGTTAAAATTAGCATCCAAATCGAGAACTTCGTAAATTATGCTAAAACCAGATTTGAAGCAGTGATGGCTCAGTGGCATTAGCTATCGACTGCCACGCTGTAGGTCCATGGTTCGAATCCTGCCGCAGGCTTGAGCTTCACCGCATGGTGGAACGGCATTTTGCGAATGCCGGCCTGGCTAGCGACCACCCTCATGTGGAAAATCTGTCGCCAAGCAACTAACGGTGTGTTCCGGCAGCAGTCTTTGAGAGCCAGTGAATTTACAGGCACATGAGACTTAACAACTATGTCTCAGGGTGACGGGCGCTGTGTAATTGGTGACTTGTGACGAATTGCATCTGTTAGAGGCAGAGGTAGTCCGCTTAACATCAGGTGGGCCTTGAGCTTGTTCCGTCACAATAACATTAAAAAAAAATAACCGTAGTCGAATAATAAGTCTAGCATGTAATCGATTATATTTAGTTCAAGACTATGAAAAAAATCAACGTCTTTGTAAGCATTAGAAGAAAAAAAACAGTAATACTTCACCTCCAGGGCCCAGGGGAACAGTGCACCGTGAAGCGTGACTTCGACATCTTCGGCCAGAAGTGTGCTCCGGGGTACTACTGCAACAAGCCTCTGGGCATCTGCCAGGGACTTGACTTCGTGGTCGACACCAAGATGCAATACCTTCTGAATCCCACTCCCTACTCCAACAGACGGGGGATGAACGGTGGACTCAACGAGAATAACTACATACGATCTGATTAAATTGCAATTGATATACTTAGACCCAGTATGTAAGCAGCGATGAATATGTGGATTCTTCTGTTTTTTAACAGCTATTATATAAATAATCTCAAATAATGTTATTAGACACAAGGGTGTCAAGAATGTATGATATTGATCTCATTTATCTAGACTAAATAGTTATCTTATATATGATCTCATTTTTTTAGATATATCTATACGACTGTTTAAGGAACTTGATATCATATATTGTTTAATATACTGACATGCTAATTTATAAGAATATAGCAACTTACTGAAGTGTGTTTATAAACAGTATACTTCATCATTTTATCTAGTCACAGAAATAGTTATTACGATTATAACCGAATTACTATTATAATACATTCTAATATGTAATGATCTCATTTTTTTATATACATATATCTATACGATTGTTTAAGGAACTTGATATCACATTGTTTTATATAGGTACTGACTTGTATACTTACTGAACCCATTTTATATAGTCACAGTAATAGTTATTACGATAATAACCGAATTATTATTATAATACATTCTAATATGTAATGATCTCATTTTTTTATATGCATATATATCTATACGATTGTTTAAGGAACTTGATATCACATTGTTTTATATACTGACTTGTACTTACTGAACCCATTTTATATAGTCACAGTAATAGTTATAACGATTATAACCGAATTACTATTATAATACATTCTAATATGTAATGATCTCATTTTTTTATATACATATATCTATACGATTGTTTAAGGAAATTGATATCACATTGTTTTATATACTGACTTGTATTCTTACTGAACCCATTTTATATAGTCACAGTAATAGTTATTACGATTATAACCGAATTACTAATATAATACATTCTAATAATGATCTAATTTTTTATATACATATATCTATACGATTGTTTAAGGAACTTGATATCACATTGTTTATATACTGACATGCTAATTTATAAGAAAATAGCAACTAACTGAAGTGTGTTTATAAAGAGTATATACTTACTGAACTCATTTTTTCAGTCATAGAAATACAACATAGAAATTGTTATCACGATAATAACCAAATTGTTACCATAATATATACTAATAATCATATATTTTTGTGTACATATACGGTATAAAGTTTACTATCTAAGGTCTATACAACTGTATAAGATACTTGATAACATATATTGTTTTATATACTGACATGCTAATTTATAAAAAAATACCAATTTCCTGAAGTGTGTATATAAACAGTATACCTACTGATCTCATTTAATAAAACATAGAAATAGTTATGACGATATAAACAAAATTATTATTATAATATATTCTAATAATTATATTATTTTTTAGATAACATACGATATATAAGTTTACTATTAAAATACTATACATGTCAATTTAAATATTATATTTAAACAGTGTACTTACTGATTTCATTTATTTAGAAATTGAAATACACCATAAAAATAGTTATTACGATAAAAACCTTTTTTTAGATATTACACGATACTAGTTATCGGCAATACGGTTGAATAAGATAACTGATCTCAAATATTGTTTATAATACATAACAATTAACAAAATTAAACCACGTTACTGAAGTGTGTGTACAAAAATATAAAAGGTTGTAGTATAGGTACCTACTGATCTCATTTTCTAGACATAGACATAGTTATTACGATAACAACATAATTATTATAGACATAGTTATTACGATAACAACATAATTATTATAATATATATTCCAATAACGACCTCATTATTATACGATATATGTTTACTATATATTTCAGGTATAAATTCAGGTAACCTGTGTCTTAACGTCACAGAACCAGAAATTAATTAAAAAAGTCTGCAATATATTTATTTATTCCTCCAGTGCTTTTGCGTGCCTCCTTTTTGCGTGATAACCAAGTGACACTAGGTACCTAAACAAAAGATATCAAAATCGGTTTAGCCCTTTAGAAGTAATGGTGGAATAAAGAAACTCACAAACATACATACATGAACCCTGAAAACATAGCACTCCTTTTATTGGGCAGTCGTGTAAAAAGGAATCAACAATTGACTAAAACCTGTGCCGATCAGGATGGTAAGCTCATTGTTGACATTCGGCACAAGGATCCTTCACGTATATCACATATGTAAAGCAAGTCACACAAAGGAGTTAATAGGGGTACATACTTTACAACACACAAGTTCTTGCATATCGCGAGCAATATAATAGACAATTGGTATTGAAAATTTGAAATGAATTGGAAAACGCCTTTTCTTTGGCCTACTATGAAACTTTACCTCTACTACTAATAGAATAAGCGTATACAAATAATTTAAGAAATCATTAAATTAATTAATTTTCTCAACCGTGCACTCGTAGAGTCAAGCCCTCCGGTTTAGCTACGTGGCGTTTGTGACGTCACGTCGGCTTAGCAGGAAAATTAGGCGGAATTGTCACTAGATATATTGTTAAGTGTATTATTAAAATATTAATTTAATGTTTTCTTTAAATATTTGTTATTATTAAATAATATGGATTTCCGCAACGTTACGCCTGAATCTATTCATTGGAATACGCTTATTTTACCAATAAAACATTTTGTTTTTGAGGAAACATATTTATTACAATATCAAAAATTACACCAAATAAATTTTAATGAAATATCGTATACAAGTCCGAATTCAGTTTCTGCAATTACGTATAAGTGTGACAATAGAGATAAGCAATTTGCAATCCCATAAACAGTTCTTAAAAATTCAATAAAAAAACTGCGCATTACGAGTCGAGATTACAAAACAAGATATAAAGTTGCAGAAACCTTTTTAATTATTCTGAACATTAAAGACTTGGTATCAAAAATATAATATCAGACCTTATAACATAAAAGTGGCTTTAACTTACACTACACTTGAAACACACTTAACATTCTATAGAAAACCTCAATTATTATCTTAATTACACATTTATCACATAAAAACTCAAGTGATCCATTCTACGAATGATCCATGTTTCTACACAATGATCTATACTTATAATGTAGGAGTCAACTCCAAAAGTGTATATGTATGATTTTAAAACTATGGCATAAACATCAACTAACCACATAAGCGAACAAAATGTATAATATTTGTAGAAAAAAATATATCTTTCAGTATTCCCCCGCACTGTTGATCCGATTTCAATTATATTTGGCATAGAAATAACTTTAGCCCATGTAATACAATGCTTTTCACCCTGATCCTTTCAGTAGATATGAAATTGCTGCTGAAGCTCTTTGCACCTTGCCACGCGTTTCCTTATAATGGTCCCTTACAATTTGGTTATCACAAACTTTTTTTATTACCAGACTTACATGCTTTTCAGTCACGGGCTTGCGCATGAAATCACGACTGTATATCCCTAAAGGGATATGCATATGTGTCTCAAAATATTATTTTTATGCTGATATTTATAAGTGCGCTATACTTTTTCTAATACATTCGTTTTATACATTTGACATGGTATACAATCTGATACAATATAGAATAATCTCATAATGACCAAAATAATGCTTATTATAGCTTATAGAAAAAGGGGCCTTAAAAATACTACGAATGAAATGTTCATACAATGTTTTTGTTCATAGCTGATATGTTGGCTTTTGACCACTATATAAACTGATGGTAATTGATAAAGAGGAGGAAGGCGTGTTTCAGGCTGACCAGAATTAATGACTCACAAGGACGGCTGCCGTAATTGAAAATAAGTAATTTACTTAACAAAATATTATTAACATTTCATAAAAAAAAAGATTCTTTTTTAGTTAAGTACACTGCTAGCGGATATCTTGATATGTTACAGACTTTTCATACTCTAAAGTCAAAACGGTATCAAATTTTCTCAACAGTTTTTAAATATTATTCACACATCCAGTTTATTATGTGTATTTTTTGAAACCATTCAAAGACGTGATGGCAAGTGAGAGTCCTATTACTAACTTTACAATATACCTAGAAAAAAAACAACGAATAGTCGCTATTGTGGCAAAAGTCTACTAAAGATACTTTCAAGGACTAAATATACGATTAATATTATGTACTAAAACATGTATGTAACAACAAGGAACAACAAAGACGTTACATTACAGGACCCTCATGTAACATGAACTTACTTGGGACTCTTGTTGGCCTGAATGCCGAACACACATCCTTGAATTAAATATCCTAATGTGAAATGAACGGCTAAGCTAATATTATCTCGTATCACCCAGTAATTTTCAAGTCTTATAATCTCAAGAGAGCACATAACAGATGTTAATACCAGACGTTCCATTAGATGTTAGTAATTACTTTCATAACACCATTTATATAAACCTACTTAAATCATTTATGGCATTGGCACACTAAACAGGAATGTCTTTGACAATCACTTTTATCACATACATTCTAATTATAAAAAAGCTTGAACACTAATAATCTTAGACTAATATAATATACAATATTATTGATTTAAAAGAAAACAGAAGAAATTATAAGAAAATAATATGACGTAGTATAATAATATAAGAGAGCACCACAAATTAGATTTAGTAGTTTATTTATAAAGTCAGAAAAATAGGAATGTTGTAAATGCATATAGAATAGTTATAGAAGAGAACAAAATAATAGAAATCTTAAAACAAAACACATTAAAGTATATATCTAAATATTCCTTAGGTACCATTATCGTAATGTTGCAGTAACACTGCTGTCAATAATTTTGATGAACACAAACCACGAATGCTTTTTGCCAACGTTTAACAAGTGGATTCAACGCCATCTGACCAAGGAGGTCTAAATGAATATAATGATTATTTATTTAAAGTATTTTTTAGGATAGTTACGGGTATTCCAAGAATGTCTGAAATTTGTGAGTTGCATATATATACGAGGCTGGTCACCATGTTGCAAAACGCGCCAGAAAACATCAAATAGATTTACCAAGCATTTATACGATTCTGTTTTTTCTTTTCCATTTCCTTCTCTTTCCTTCTTTCATCGAGTGCCTCAGAGAGACCGCACTTATTGAATCTTGTTCTGGCTATATCGTTCAAAAGTGCCTCCGTTCGGTCAAGCTGTTGATTTTCGTGTCCAAAATAGGTGTTTAGTTCTTTGCAGAGTCCCATGTACATACGCCATTTGAGGTCACGCGTGAGGCACGCCGGGTTGCCGATGATAATGAGCTTAGCTTTAGCCCTGGTTAAGGCGACGTTGTATCTCTGAAGAGAAGAATTTTCTTTGAGAATAGAGCTATGGAAGCAACATTAATCAAGCAATTCACAAACTTTCAAATTGTTCTTTTTTTCTGTGCATTATTAACTTTATAAAAAACTAGATGACCCGACAAACGTTGTTTTGCCATATAGGCAAACTAGCTTTCAGGGCGCGGCTCCGCCCGCGCGTATGTCGGTTATCGCGCAAAAACATTAACCTCTTTTTGCGCAGTTGGCTAAAAACTATCCTATGTTTTCTCCCGGGTCGCAAACTATTTACATACTATAAATTTCATTCAAATCGGTCCAGTAGTTTTTGCGTGAAAGCGTAACAGACAGACAGACAGAGTTACTTTCGCATTTATAATATTAGTACTGATAAAAATAAAAATAAAAGTTTATTACACCTATTTCATAAATAGTTTACGTCCTATTGTGATACCTACTGAATGTACACACAAAATTTCATTGGAATCGGTCAAGCCGTTTCGGAGGAGTTTTGTTAGAAAAGAAACACTTTGACATGAGAATTTTATATTTTAGATTTAATACTGAGTATTCTTTTCTATTTATTTGTTTATTTCTCAAAAGAGAAAATGTGCCTGTTCTAAAAGTACCTAAGTGTACAAGTAAGGAAGCCATTTAAACATAAAAGCCATAAAAACATTTGCCACAACAAGCAAAAAAAAACATTTGATAGGAGATGTTCAGTTCACAGACTACTAAATGCCTTTATTTGCGGGCTACAGGTTTTTATATGTATTTTGCCGATATCCGCGTATTTATTTATTTATTTATTTATATAAAAAAAACATGATAGGCGTTCTAAAATCACAAAATGTTTCAAATGCTGCTAAAATAAAAACTTGTTAGTTCTAATGAGAACTCTAATGGGTAGAACCCATAAGATAGGATTATAAAACAAAGATCAAACGTATGTGAGGCATTGAAGAATGTTGCCAGTATATCGCTTATGCGCCAATAACTAATATAATAACAAATTCTATATACGTATCTATTCATGATAACTTATGGTAACTCTTACAATTTACAGGTTGAAGTGGCAATAGGCTGGCCACAACACGCCTGCACTAACCGATAACCGATGGGCTAAAAAGGTTCTCGAGTGGTTACCACACTAAACGGGAAGACTATGAGTAGGTACCCCAAAGGTGGACTAACGAGAGTCGCAGGGAACCGATGGATGCAAAATCGTTCAATGGGCAATCCTTGTACTCCGTGATGTAAAATTCATCCTGTTGATGATGAAGTTTTAAAGTAATAAAAACTTTAAGAGTCCGTTTAACACAGATACAGCATAAAGCTGTTTGTATACCAAAACATATAGACCTAGCCTAGCGTTAGCTAATTCTAAGCTAGAGAGGTCAGGGTTCAAACTTTGCCCCAAGCAAATATTTATAGAATGAACATAATATATGTGAAATACCGGGTTTAGGATGTTTACTAGCCAATGGAAATGATTTATAAATTAAGAGAGTTACAGTCTGCGTTACTTTAGTCAACTAGCAGCTCACTATGGAGCCTCTTTCCTCGTAGATCATGATGAATTAGAGTTGATGGTGATGATGAAAACTATCATATGTGGTAATCCAGGACCCAAACTATATGTATTCCATGTTTCATTCACATCAGTGCAGCCGTTTTAGTGCGGTTTAACAAACATAAACACTCACATCCTAAATCACACATTCAATTTCTCATTTATAATATGTAGTATGAAAAGAATCCTGCTTAGAAAAGATGATTTCGAAAGCGAATATGGCATCCAGAAAGTTAAAGAGCCCGAAATTTTCCCCATTTTAGCTGGAAGCTAGACAGGCATTCGCAAAATGTCCTCCCACCATGCAAAATGTATGGTATCATAATGCACTCACTTTATCATCGACCAAAAAGCCGAGTCCGTACTTCGCATCAAACTCTAAGAGGCGACAATTGGCTCTCACGGTCGACACCAGGATGACCCGCTTCTCTTTGCCTTGGAACGCCTCCACGGTACCCACTTCTATCTTGTCATACTCCTGGGACACCAGCCACCCTTTCATTTTGTATACCTGTATGACGAACATGCAATTTAATTAGTAACAATTCCTGATTGAAAGCGTCATTTTGAAAAAGCTAGCTAACAACCGAGTCCCACTGCAATGGAAACATTGACCTTCATATACTTGTGCACTGGACATGAATGAAGACAAATTTTTCTACTTTGACTTCCGGGAACTAAATTTAACATTAAAATAACCTTACCTTGGCTTACCGTGCACCGTTACACATACCGAGTAACGGCAAAATAGGAAAACTAATATAAAAACCTTATATCAGTGTAACACGCTATTTTAAGAGAATAAATTTCATTTCAGTGAACAAATTTCATTTAATTACCTCTGCCTATTACAGATGCATTTGCACTGCGCCCATTACTCTGAAATATACAGTTGTTAAGTCTCATGTGCCTATAATTTACTGGATTTTATGGGCTGCTGCCGGAACACACTGGTTGGTGCTTGGCGACAGATTTCCTACTTGAGGTAGATATCCGATGATTGAAAAACCGGGTCCTATAAGAAAAGGCTGGTAACTTACTTGTCTGATGTAAGGTGCAATCACCCCAATGTCTTCAGGGAGCACTTTGTGGACTTGGATCAATGTTTTCACGTATCGTTTCAGCATGTCCAACTCCTTCTCGTTGAAGAAACTAAAAAATAAAACAATGTTTTTCTAAGACACAAACAAATATTTCCAGGAATAAACAAAAAAATTTATATATTTATACATATTATAAGGTTCTTCGACGAACTTCTATTGGCACCGAATTCAAGACAAAAATACAAAGCATAAACACACTAAGCACATTTAAGCACGCGCTGAAATGCTCTTAGCTTTATAGGTTCTCTAACTGGACAATTCGTTTTTTTTAATAGGGTAGCCATTTGACCATTACATCACCTGATGATAAATTTTGATATACTAGAAGTCGGTAAACTGGCTCAATTTGAATGGAAACTGTCTCTCATCGTTTCAACTGGCATTTAATTATTATGACTGTATGATTTAAAAGGGCAGATAAAATTGAGGATTGAGCGTAACACTGTTCCTTCAAAGACAGCAGAGAAGGACTTGCCATAATCACTCTCTTTTGTCACTATTGACAGATACACCTACAGAAGTGTTTTTTTTAATATTTTTACCTTGGCGTATTCCCCATCCTTTGCTCTCGTGAATGCAGAGCATGGAACACAACAGCGCGCTCGCCCCCTTCTAAGCCCAAGATACTCGTGTTGCTTAGTTCGTCTAAAGGTGCTAGACACTGAAATGTAGAAAATCGACTTGTTAAAAATCGCTGCTCAGCAATAATATTCTTTTACAAGCAGTTTCTTTTTGGAATCTTATTATTAATATCATTATTGAAAAATCTCTACAACAACAAGTTTAATAGTAAGATATTATTTCGGATGGAAAATGATAACTTCCAGCGGTTTCTATGTTTTTGCTTAGCATGTGTCAATGCTTATATAAAATAATACTAAAAGATGTTAAAGAGCATGGTGGTGGGGCATTTTGTGATTGTCCACCTGGCTAGTTACCACCCTCAAGTAGAAAATCTGCCGCCATGCACCTTACGGTGTATTCCGGCAGCTGTCCTAGAGAGCCAGTATGTCTAGGTTACCCTGAATAACATCTTCGACCACATCATCACTTACCATCAAGTGAGATAGTGGTCAAAGACTAGCCTATCAGCTATAAAGATTCATTAAAAAGATTATTCTATAGTCTGTTTTTTTTAACAAACGAGTACTGAGTATGTCTCTCGCACGTTTCCGATATTGACAGAGTGAGATGGGTCGTTGCCGTCATTGGTCAATGCCTTTGTTCTTGTTTTGAAATTGTGAAGGCTCGTTCATATTGAATATTACTTCTAAAATTTATTATAGAAAAAATTACGTGATTATTTTATGATTTAGATTTGCATACTTAGTATATACGTTATAAAAATTTTTGTTCGCGTTCATGATATAAAACTATATTGTAATAGTATATATATTATGCACTAGAAAATATAAATCAAATAATTCTACTACAATTCTTGTAATCTTAAAAATTATCGTCATCCTTCTGATGAACTTTCTGCAGATAAGTCAATAACGTATTTTGTACATGATTGTCGACTCCGTACATTTTTGTTTCTATCTTGGTTGTCACATAATTGAGACATGACCACCATTTTTATCTATCCACTTAACCTAAGTAAAGTAACAAAAGAGTAAGTCCTTGTAACAAAAAAAATCAGACTACATAAATTTTATAACTTTTGTTATTTCCTGCCATGCCCCTTCACTTGAGACCAAACGAGTTCAATTGGGTTGAGCTCACTGAAACGTCAGCAAACGTATGACGAGACGATTTGCTGACTAATCTACAATTTTTTTTTCAAAACGATCTTTGTTTTTCGTATCCTAATTCAAAACTTTAGTATTGATTGATACAAGCAATATTTTCGGCCGCGCAGGTAGTCGAAGACTCAACTGAATGTACCTACATGTAACTAAAGAGTTCATGTGGAACGGACTTTATGTTGATTACGTGGGCCAATAGCAACGCAGTAAATTTTCCGGTACTCGTCTGTTAAAAAAAATAGACTATAGTTCATAATTACCTCAGAAGGAACAAAAATATACTGCGTTTAAGAGATTCGAACTTAAGACGATAAAAAAAATTGTTGTAAATGGCAATACAATACAAAAAAACTTGAATGATGGAGTGCCTGGAACCTAAACAAGACTCTATGATAGGTTACAGGTCTCTTTCGACAGGGATCAAAATAACTGCCTAAGTAAATTTGATTAATAACACAATTAATAGAAGTGTTTGTTTAGCGTAGTTCAGGACGTTCTTTCGCAACATTGTTATGTAGTTAAAAACGTTGCGGTACAGGGCCGCTACTACAATTCAATGAAGTTTAGTTTTTCGTGTTTCAAGCGACACTTTAGACAAAAAAAAATTGAATTTGAGTTATAAGTTCGTTGTTTGATATAGTCTATGGTCGTACCGCATCGTTAATTACAAATCTTGCCCCACTATGGAATCTCCTATACTACTCTGAAAACGCTATTATGCCATCAGTTTTAAGTGTTAGAACAGAGAAGTTAAAGAACATTTTCACATGGTAAAGAGAAAACAAGTCCCGAGAGTCCTAGTTATGGATCAGCGAGAGGTTTCGATACTGTTCTAGAAAATACAGGTTAGATATTTAAATTTTTTTTTTACCGGCGGTATGCCTTTATTTAACAAAATACTATGAACTATATACAACACTACAGCTACTACAATAAAAGCATTTAGACAACCTTTAAGTCATAGCAGACTCATAGGCAGTCCAAATGTTAAAATTTTAAAATTTATGTTAATGTTTTTGTTCTCCATAGGTATTTATATCCTCATTAGTATTTGTGTTCTTTCTGCATATTTAGAATTCGACTTTGACTACTTATAAGCAAAAGAATAAATTATACTTTCATATTTGGAAAATGTACAAACCATACGAATCCGATTTAAAAAATAATATTCAGAATCTAACTAGGCAAATGCTTGCTAGTTTGTGCTACGAACGAAGTTCAACAAAAATAAGCCTATACGTGTTTTTTGGTTATCTTTATTTCGGACCCGAAGTTCGACGAATTAGAGTAGGGATTGCCATATATCAGCCTGTACTCACCACCAGTTCGTTCTTGTAGAAGAGTTCATTCGGTATCTGCAGGATGTCGGGGTGGTTGCGAAAGTTTCTGCGCAGCATTGTTATGTAGTGAGAGTTGTCATTGTACAGATTCTCGTATGTTAGCTTGAGACGCTCCAGGAGAGATTTACCTGTGGATAAAAATGAAGTTGAATTACCATACTCGAGACATCAATTAGGTTTTAACTAGCATTAAATAATTTGTAGTGGTTTTGACAATACTTAATGCTAATTACTTTTAATTGGCATCTCAGAATGGGGCAATTAGTCCAGACTAGGGTTATTTGACAGTCAATTCAATATGCAAATTAGTGTTAAGGCGCTGACAAGAGCTTAATTGCTTTACTTGAACAGATTTTCAGCATAATGTATTTAGTTCATAGCAGTAAGAAAATTACATGTTAATCTTGATCACATTATCTAGGGCCAAAAAAATTCCCCGACAAATTTCGTTACAAAAAATTTTATAGAATAAAATTGCAAAGTTGACTCTAAATTACGTGACGTAAATATCTTAATTATTGACGTATGAATGTGTTTGAAGATATATTAATAAACGAGAAAAACCTTATCAAGAGGGACAGGAATAGTAACATTTTCGATTTACGTTACTAGTTTTGTGTTCCGGCAGCAGCCCTTGAGGAACAGTAAATTTACAGACACATGAGGTTTAACAACTGTTTGTCTCAATGTGACGGGCGCAGTGAAATTCGTCACTTGTGATGAAATGCATCTGTTATAGGCAGAGGTTAGTCCACTTAACATCAGGTGGGCCTCGTGCTTGTTCCGCCACAATTACATAAAAAATATATATAGTTTTAATCAAATAGTTTATATCAAACTGTTTTTATCCACTGGTGAATATTTTAATTGATATTAAGTAAGTCTTTTGTAAATACTTTTCGACATTCTTCAAAGAGATTCAGATTTGCCTGAGTCTTCAATGATCTCCTAAATACGACCCAGACATAACTTTTCTCAAAGCAATTATTATTACACAAAAATATGGAATATTGTTCATATATAACTTTGATTCGTCTTGAAGTCGGTCCATCCATACGTACAATATCACTGTTTTATTTCCTTGCAATTAAAGTGAAAAGCCGAGTGAATAACTCCACCATAAAACCCAATTTATCATCATAATATATATCAGCACTCACCCATAGCTCGGGCTATTAAACGTCTCAGTTAAAATAGTTGTTTAATGCACTCATAGTACAATCTAACGTTATACACACGCAGCGTATCGGAGAAAATCTCATACTAAGTTGGTTACCTAGTCCCTTGGCGCACGCGCTCTTGGACATAGTTACGGGCCCCAGTTGTTGCGGGTCTCCAGCCAACACAAGCTGACCCGTGGGCGCCAGCAGCCCCGTCACCGGCACCAAGCTGTGAGGCTCGCTCGCTTGCGCCGCCTCATCAATGAACAAGTGCGTCATTTGTAACTTGTATTTGCTCTGGCTGCGAGCGCTGTCGACATTCACATTCAAAAACGATCATTATTTAAGAAATCGTACGATACCTTAATGTTATATATAAAATAGGGCAAGATTCTCGGGCCATATTCTTTAAATGTATTACTGCGATACAAACAGAAATATATTATTATAGCAATATTTTACATGGGAAGACATGGAATTTCCCAAACATATTTACTAAATAATCACAAATAGGATAGTAGGCTTTGTAACATGCAAATGTAATATTCCCTTTTCCAAACACTGAAGAAAATATCTTATTGAAGCCTGATTTTTAATCAACACGTAATTCCTATTCAAGTATAAACGAATACACAACCAATATTAAAAAAAGAGGGCTGGTTAATTGAGAGAAAACCTTATTTGTTATTTGATTGTTTATTGCGCGTCAGCGCGGGGGGTGCCGCACGCTACGTTACTCACTCTGTGTTATTTATTTTTAAAATTAGAATCATGGCTCAGAAAGTGACGGAAAGTGTTTTACGCGAGTTACAAAAGTCTATCACTGATGTGACGAGTGAAATTCATGGTTTGAAGTGCACAATCACGGAACAAAACCAAAAAATTGACGACTTGAATCGCAAAATAGAAGAGCAAAGCGCCATTTCAAACAAACAGAATCAACTGATTTTAGACCTTAAGTCAGCTGTTGAAGTGAGTTTTGGAAATATATCTACTGAGAAGCCAATGAACACGCGTAAAGAAATCACAGCAGCACAAACAGACCGCCCTATTCGCCAGGTCCGCATAGCGACACAGACAGCGCCCAATCAATCCGCGCAGACGAAAACAACAGCTGGTAAAAACAAGCGAGTGTCAACCGTCGCCGAACCGTCACCGATAAGAACTGAAGGTAAGACAGTCGAAAAAACGGCCAATCACAGTGCGGCGAAACCAACAGCTACGATGACATCTAGAGGTGCTACTATGAAAGTGACGAAACAAACTAGTGATAAGGAAATTATGAATAAAAAGCCGGAATTATACAACAATAACAGTGACCAAGACAAAAATATGACTGAAAAAGAAGACCACTGGAATACAGTAACTTACAAACGTTCTAATAAACGCAGAATTGTAAAAGGCTCAGGCAATGAAAATCAAGAACTTCAGACTGTGGACAGAATAAAATATATGCAGGCATGGTCATTTAAACCCGAGACAAACGTACAAAATGTTCGGAAATATCTAAATAATATTGTACGGAATGACGACTACATAGTGGAAAAGCGTGAGATAAAGTCGACAAGGCACGCTGCTTTCGTAATTGGATGTCCAGAAAACATTTATGACCAAATATTCACGGCAGGAGCATGGCCGCCTGGAGTTATGCTATCGGAATGGTTTCAGAGTAGGCCCCGCGTCGATCGGGGCAAACAAGTTGGGGAATGCACCACAGCAAGTGCGCCGCGCGCTGCCATCGCTGACTCAGGCGCAGTGTGACAGCAGTATACTACGTCACCGAGTGAATGTGGGTACTACTGAACGACTTGTGGTATGTCACCAAAATATTAGGTCAATTAATTATAAGACTTTAGACTTAGAAGTGCAATTGGAAAGTAGTTTGGGTTGCGATGTGCTGGCTATAACCGAACACTGGTTGACAGAGCCTAGATTAAAGTGCGTACAACTTAACGGATACAAACTAGGATCTTACTTTTGTAGGCAAGAAACGGTTCATGGCGGATCTTGTTTATTCATCAAAGATGGAGTTAAAGCAGTAGAAAACCTGGAAATAACAAAACTCGCCATGGAACGGTACTGTGAGATTTCGGCAATGGATCTTATAGAATACCATATGTCTGTTATTTGTGTGTATAGGACAAATGCAGTTGCTGCAAAAGAATTCTTTCCGTACTTAGAACGGTTGCTTGATAGGATTAGTGAACTCGGCTTGCAATGCGTTATTGTTGGTGATTTTAACATAAACTGTATAGCCGAGTGTACCTCCGAAAAAAATCGATTGAGTGATATACTGTCTTCTCATGACTTGGTCAACCTAGCGGACTTCCCTACCCGCATAACATCACATAGTGCCACTTGTCTTGACCATTTCTACAGTACCATTACGTCAGCTGATATAACAGTGACACCTGTGACCACCGAATTGAGCGATCATTTGGCAACTCGCGGTGAGATAGTGCGAACAGTAAGTCATCTTCCGGGCCCATCGACTGTTCTGAGTAGAAGTTTTTCTCAAATGAACAGAATTAACTTCGTACGGTCCATTGAGAGCGTTGACTGGGCAAAAATAAATAGTCGCAATATCTCGACCGAGCAGTTGACAATGTCTCTGATAAACTGCTTGCGTAATTTATTTGAAACATGCTTCCCTTTGAAACGGACTAGTAGGAAGAACATGAAACTCTCGTGGGTTACTGACGAAATAAGAAATTTAAGATTATTATTATTTGACATGATTGAATTTAGGAATAAATCCCATAATTTTGACATTTTAAAACAATTTATATTCGATTTAAATAAAAAATATGACAGTTTGTTAGCAAAAACAAGGTGTAACTATTATCGTGAAATGCTACAAAATAGTAAAAATACTTCGAAATGTATGTGGAATATAGTAAACGAGCAAAGAGGGAAGAACAATATTTGTTCAATAGACTTCACTGATATTGTGAAAAACCCATACGGAGACGACTTTAAGACAAAAAAGGACGTCGTAAATGCGATGAACGAACGATTTGTAGGAGCTGCGATGAGTTGTGGGGCACCGCGAGCGAATGGTAGGCAGGTGGAAGGCGCACTTTTAAGGGCATGCGACAGCGCTGATCGCTCGTTGCGACTACGCAGGTTTACAGCATGTGAGGTATATGACATAGTCGCTAAACGCATACCACCAAAAAAGTCGAAAGATATATATGACATATCTATGGAGCTGTTGCATATGGCTGCCTCGTCGTTGGCACCTATTCTAGCTGACCTGTTTAATAGGTTCATTCGAGAAGGGATGTTTCCTAAGTGCTTAAAAATAAGCAAAATCGTGCCCATTTTTAAGGGGAAGGGCAAAAGGCAGGACATAGATGGCTACAGGCCAGTTTCAGTTATTCCTGCCATAGCCAAGATCTTTGAAAATGGAATAAGCTGTCGATTGGTAGCCCATTTGACGGCTATACAAGCGTTGTCCGACCGGCAATACGCGTATCGCGAAGGTCGGTCAACCACATGTTTGACGCGTGAGCTGCTACGGCGAGTAATGGAAGCCCGAGAGAGGGGTCAGCACGTCGCAATACTGTGTTGTGACCTTTCAAAGGCTTTCGACGTTGCAGATCACAATATACTTACAATAAAAATGCGCCATTACGGCATTAATGACAGGGCGTTGTCTCTATTAAGCGAACTGATGAGTTCGAGGTCACAAATTGTAGTAGGAGATGGCGGGAATGAGAGATCCGACCCGCTGACCACTACGATGGGAGTAGCCCAAGGGTCATCGGTGTCGAATATTTTGTTCTCGTTACTCCTGAACGACCTCCCTCGTGCAATAAGTGACGCTGAAGTATTGATGTACGCTGACGATGTGGCTGCAATAGTGACAGCACCTTCGTATGGACAAATGGAGCATAGTCTGAACCACGCTGCAGGGCAATTGGCCAAGTGGTTTAGTGAGAATGGGCTCGCACTTAACATCACGAAGACGCATTTCATGCATATTAACCTCTCGGGCCACATTCGCAATAATCTTTCCGTTCTCGCGGGCGGGATACCCATCCAACAAATGACCAGCACAGCCTTTTTAGGATTTGAGTTGGATAGCGGCCTCACCTGGGAGAATCAGATAAATAAAGTGTGTGGAAAACTGAGTGCTGCTAGTTTTGCTCTTAGCCGTTTGGCCAGATTTCTGCCAACACATGCGGTGAGGTCTTGCTACTTTGCTACTGTACACTCGCTGTTGCAGTATGGAGCCGAACTCTGGGGGCTCGGTGCAGAGTCAGAACGCGCCCTTATACTGCAAAAGAGAGCCGTCCGTGCAGTAGCACGAGTATCACAAGACACATCTGCGAAACCATACTTCAAGTCATTAAAAATATTGACACTCCCTGCTATTGTAATTTTTCAAGTGGCTGTCTACACCAGGAATAACTTAGACTCTTTTTCTAAAGTCGGTGAAGCACACGATTACTCAACCCGAAGCCGAGGGAAGCTGGCATCCGTTAAACGCTCACTGATGAAGTCCAATAGGTTGACACACATCATGGGTCCGACGGTGTACAATAGGCTTCCAAAAGACATTACCAGTGCATCAAATGTTTGCATATTTAAGTCGAGGTTAAAACGCTGGCTTATCAGGCAAGCGTTCTATAGCTATGAGGAGTATCTATCATAGATATAGCGACCGACGAAATTCCTATAGATAATAGGTATGTAATTGAATACTTGTGTGAGTACTGTACCTTCTTACCATAATATGACGAGTAGGTTAAATTATTAATGAATTATTTTTATGTTATTTTATATTAATTGTTAGATGAATTTATTTATATTATGATATTATTATTATTTTATTTTTTATTATTGACATTGTTATTAATTATTGAATTGTTTATGACATGGTAATTGATTATTGAATTATTTTAATGATTCTTTAGAATTGTTATGATTTTCATTAGACTAAAATAAATGTATAAGTACATGATAATATACTCATTATATTGTTCTATGGTTAAAATTAAATATGTTAAATGTTGACGTGTATGGAAAAATACCAATAAAAGAATATGAAATAAATATGAAATATGTTATAAATCTTGTTTGGTTAATGTGTTGTATCAGAAACACCAGCCTTAAGAAAACATCTTACCTAGAGTATTTGGCAGCGTGCAATAAGGTGGTGACGACGATTCTGTACTGCGCAACGGTCTCATTGTTCATCGTCTGGAAGGTCTCGTAGCTCTTGCCATTGGACACGGGAACCAAAGCATCTGGCATAGTGGTCCTATAGAACACAGGTTATAAAATGAAGCACATATATTCATGGTCTAAAACAGCATAACGTTTGCAAAGTATGCAGAGAACGACACAGAGGTGAATGAAAATTGCATGAAATTGTTTTAACATCTTTGTAAAATTTAAGACATCAATAAATAAAATCAAAATAAATATGGGCTGGAGCATTTAGACTGTCTGTGAGTCTGCTATGACTTATAGGTTGTCAAAATGCTTTTATCGTAGTAGCTGTAGTGTTGTATATAGTTCGTAGTATTTTGTTAAATAACGGCAAACCGCCGGTAGAAAATAAACATCAATAAATCCAATCATCCAATAATAAAAAACAAATTAAACCAATCAATGGAACCAACGGCACTAGTCGCAGCCTAATAAGTGGGTATGCATAAGATAATCATAGGGATGAATCGTATGGGTCAATGACCGAAATTCTTCCTGTTCGGATATTGTACACAGTATTTTAACTATCCGGTAGTGACTTGATCGCAGATAAAAGTAACGAAAATAAAATGCGCATAATGTTTGTGTAGAATGAACAATGCAAGATAGTTTTGAATTGGTTCAGGTTTTAGTTTAACAAGTATACCATTCTCTGGACTGCGAGTTGGCGCGCAGTATGAAGCTGTTGATGTTCAGCATCTTGTTGTACTTGAGCAGCATGAGCGCGATGTGGTCCGCTGCCATGTTGGAGTCGGTGCAAACTAGCACTCGGTTCTTCTTATTGCGTAGAATTATCTAAACCAAACATGTTTGATTTAAGCTATGATAGTTTGAAGCGCTTGCAGCGAAGTTTGCTTAACCGTTCTTAACCGATCAAGTTAAGCGCGATCCGCCGCGGTCATGGCTTGGATGGGTGACCGCTACTAACATTACTACAGAGCGCTTCCGTGCTTCGGAGGGCACGTTAAGCCGTCGGCACCGGTTGTTGTCTTAGGATGGCAGACAATTTGTGAATGCCCGCCTGGCTAGCTGCCACCCTCAAGTAGAAAATCTGTCGCCAAGCAACTAACGGTGTGTTCCGAGAGCTCTCTTAGAGATCCAGTACTTCTAAGTATGCCTGAACAACATCTTTGACCACATCATCGCTTATATTAATTAGATATCACAACCCTCAGTATTCGGCCACATTAACTTGAAAGCCTGAATGTACAGAAACCTTTGAATGTATGGCTTATCCTAAGGTGCTGTTACAGTTTACTCCATATTATTTATGGTTTTAATGGATGGGCTTCTACGAAAGAAATTAAACTATTGGTGTACCTTACCCTACACCAATAGTTTAATTTCTTTCGTAGAAGCCCGCTAAATACCAGCTAGAGACTATGGATACAACTGAGAGGCTAAAGCCCGAACCGTGTTAAGATAAAACTCTAAAATCTTAACATCGCCGGAAGCGGCAATCAATCTGTCTTTGTCTAAAACTCTAAACTAACTGCCTTTAACCGGAGTCTGTGCAATGTATACAATCTAATATCCCCATCTTTGTTCCACCACCAAAAGAGAAGTGCGGTTTTAATTTGTATTGTTTTAACATTTGCAGCATAATTTCTAATATACTTTACTCTTTATACACATTTTTTCCACAAAATATGAAATAAGACATGATGCCAAAAAAACAATGTCCTTATTATTTATATAAAGGTATTAAAACTATTGGAATGTATTATTTAATTAAATAAATAAATAAATTATTTATTTTAAATATTACCTGTATAATAGCCTCAACAATCGTCATAGTTTTGCCTGTGCCCGGCGGTCCAAACACGATGTAGGGAGCTGTGCCCGATGTGCCGGCTACTATATGTTCTACGGCGGATCTCTGTTCTTCGTTGTCTTTTATCAAATTATTCCAGAATCTGGGGCGACATAACATCAATATAATTTAAGTACCTATTTGGTTTACGATATTGATAGAGAAATATGCTAACAGTACCAAGCACAAATTCAAGCTATTGTCACAGTCCATAAATAAATACCATTCCAGACTCATAAATAGCCTACACGGTACTTACTTACAACATTGCGTTCATCATACGATATGTTAGATTTCAAATCTCATGTGACTGTAATACAACTTCCTAGGGTTAGGTTCCAATTTTAGTATTACGTACTACCGAAGCAAGTATTGTAAAGAGGCCTCTTAACCCTGCACCTGGGTTGCAAGCCCCAGGCCCCTCTAGCCTCTTCTTCTGCAACGCCATGGACCCGGCACCCACACGGTGAATCCATGGAATGCTAAGTAATTCGTCTCATTCATGGGCGTACCCATGGAATTTGTACGCGTATTGCCTAGCACTGATTTGTTATTAGTGAAATTGTTTCTCTCCTAATTCAGCCGAAAAGACCATGAGGAATCAGTATAATCAGCTCATGAAATAGCTGTTATACAAACTACAACTGTTATATAAAAGAATTCAACGGACTGTGGGCATTCAGCAGCTTCGTGTAGAAGCGGAAACATACAAGTAATTAGTCTTACCTCTGTATCGGCAATATCTTGACTGGCGGGCCCTTTCTACGTTCGGGGAAGAGGCGGCAGTCCTGCTTCGAGGAGTACACGTTGGCGACCGCCTCGTGCGACCGCTCCATCGGCACGCGGGACATTATGAAACGTACGTCGTACCTTGATTCTGGGTGGTGCTGATAATAGAAGCTGTAACAATAAATATAATTTACAGAAAAAGGCCTAGTTACTTAGAAATATTCTAAGTAACTAGGCCTTCATGGATAAAATACAAGGATTGGCGAAAAATGTATAAAGGCGTCTTGAGGTCGATTTCAATAAAAAATTAAACTGTTTCATTACAATTTACACTGTTACAACGCCTTGTAGAAGGATATTAGGTCTACCTTAGTATAGTAGGTGGTTAGGTTGCATATATACGACCTCAATAGATTTCACTCAATAACTAGATTCTCTTCAGAGATTGGAATCTCGCAGTATATTTATAATCTCGAAGAATAGAAGAATGAAAATACTGTAAAAAAATATAATTTCATTTAATAAAAGTTTAAATAAACTACATGTTACAAATACTTTTTAAAAACCTATTTCTCAACTTTTAGGTTCTACACTGCTTTCGTTAGTAGAATCGTAACAAAGTAGTAAAATAAAAAAAAACAATATATATATATATATATATATATATATATATATATATATATATATATATATATATCCATACATATATATATATATATATATATATATATATATGATTATATAATAATCGAAGAGGCAGACATCTAGACTATTCACCAAATAATTTACCAAAGGCTGGTCATTTGAATTCTTGTTAACAATCCGGCCCGAATTCATTGATTTTGCGTGAATTAAAATACACTTTAAAATCAGTTACTAAAAGTTACTATAACAACCAACTTTTTTTTTGTATTAAGTGTGTGTGGCCTAATTAATGGAATAGACGCAACTATAATCATAAGCAAAGCTTTTTTACATATATACTCTACATCTCGTAATGTTGCAAAGCCATGCGTGTCTGCCTCAAGAGAACAGCAGAATGGGATGCAGACACGATCACATAATTTAGTAAAAAAAAAAAATTGCGTTTTTGAAGTGATGTCCTTCGATAACGCAGCGACATACAGGTTAATTGACTAGACCAAAACGACTAGTTTTGCTCTAAACTGTCATCCCTATTAATATGAAACATGAATAAATCATTTACCATAATGACAACCCCCTTAATATTATTGGCCGGCCACAGAAAAGTGAAGTCTATTGCAGTCTAGAGACTTCACTTTTCTGTAAAAATATCACCTCACAAGCTAGTATAGCGAGTTGAAGAAGTACTCAAGGAGGATGTGTAAAATCGTGTTTCGCTCGGTAGGAAAATTATTTTGCGTTTCGTGCCT
The DNA here is from genome assembly GCA_963854805.1 of Plagodis dolabraria. NCBI lineage: Eukaryota > Metazoa > Arthropoda > Insecta > Lepidoptera > Geometridae > Plagodis > Plagodis dolabraria. The sequence goes on along the minus strand of OY978459.1, from coordinate 11,269,823 downwards.
TCGTAATCTTCGCTATGGTCAGGATTCTGTATCCCTATCATCCTATAATCAGGTTTCAATAAAAGTTCTCGCGCCACATTTTCAGCCTTGCTTAACAAATAACTATAACTTATCAACAAATAAAGAACTTACCTCATATCTAAATCAGACAAGTGAATGTAACTCTCTTCAATGTTCTTAATCACGCATTCAAAAATTACTCTTGGATTAGCTTTTGGTTGTAGAAATACTCTGTCACCTAAAAAATAAATATCTAGTTATTTCCCCGTGGAGAGCCAAGCTAATATTGGATTTATTATGGCCGTAACCCACTTGACACCAATAACGTTATTTTTGATAATTTTGATCACATTTCGCGTCGATGGTACATAATAATTACATACATTTAATATAACCATAGACACAAAATGTGTGGAGTTTGAAGGGTATACTTGGCCCTGTTGACAGACTGAAGTGATCATTAAGAATCAGTGAATTGTCCGTACTTTTATAGCAAATCAGCTAATACTGTCTTACCAATAGATGTGTAACGATGTGGTCTATGACCCAACATGAACTGGCTTTCAAGGACAGCTTTACACGTTAGGTCATCGAGAAACTAACCTCAAGAGAAGCCATTCTAGTTGCTTTGTACGAAATAAATTCAGTCAATTTTTCTATTATAAGCTAAGCCACCACCGCGTGGTTTATAGTTATGGGACGTGATTAATGTTCTAATTTAATCGATATCGATACAATCAATATTTTGATGAAATACAAAATAAGCGTCTCTATTCTATCTTGAGCGTTGAGTGTGAATACCACCTCGGTCTTGAGTTGGATGGGTGACCGCTAGTGACATTAATATTGAGCGCTTCCGTCACGGTAATTATTTATGTACACAGTATTTCAACTTCATAGAAACGGATGAAACGCGAGTTATACCTACGCGCCTCGATCTCGGCCTGCGCTCGGCACGCAGACCGTCTTGAGTGTCGCGACATGACTGTGCCGCAGAGACGAGCTTATGGTTTGTTGTTTTGTAAACAACAACCTCGCGATTTTTTCACCAAAAATAAGTTCAAGTACATATTTACATATTATATATGACTAGTAACATATATTGTGTTGTTTTTGGTTACATGAATTCATCAAAAACAAATCCAGAGATAACTTTTTTTAGATTACTTGGAAACTGAAAGGTACTATAATAGTATATTATGATACAAGTGAGCTAATTTGCTCATTATACACAATATACATCAAAAAAATATTGCACAAATGCGATACCAACATACGAAAATTATGGAATATAGCGCTCAATTTTTTTTATCCTTGGTTACATATAAACTTCTTTGTTGTTACAAATCTGTATTACCCGGTTAAATTGAAAATGCTCGTGTTTACTCGCATATAATTTGCAATTAGATACTAACTTAACTTTGCAGGGATAATTCTATTACGCACTAGTGTATAATATTATTATGCACGAGGATGTTATAGTTTGGTTTATGGCCCTAAGAACGATATAATAAAGCTCACTTTACGAGCAAGGGCGTTGAAAAATAATTTTACTTACTAGTAAGTAAAATTATTTTATAGTCTACTAATAGTTGACGGTACATAATGTGTGTCTTTTTAATGGACAAGTATTTCCTTTTAACCCCGAAAAAAATACACAATTAATAAAAAAAAAAAGATAGAGTAAAGGAAAGTGATTGACACGACTGAAATAGGTAGTTATAAGCTAACGAGAATAACGTATTCTAATAATAGCTTATAGCGATTTAATACTTTAAAATTTAATAATAAAGCATTTCGTAAGTCTCACATATATTTTTCGGTCGCAAATTTTTACGACCGATTTTTTATTCAAACATAAGCATGGTTTTTGATTAAATGTACCTACTATTCAAAACAACACGCATTTTAAGTGAACACTACCTGTTCAATTCACAAAGTATTTTATTTGTTTATGTAAGTAAAAAGAAAGTACTTATATTAACAATCACAAAACTAAATGGAAACACAAAGTAGGCAAATGTAATTAAAATGATGGAGGCGGGCACCCCAATCGCATGTTTACGTACAGTGCGGCTGTGGGTAGTAATTTTAAGGACAGAGTCGAGTTAAAATACTGTATAGATAAAATTACCGTGCTTCCGTGCTTCGGTGGGCACGTTAAGCAGTTTTTCTGGTTTTTGTCTTAGGATGGCAGTCGTTACAGCATGGTGGTAGGGCATTTGCGAATGCCCGCCTGACTAGCTACCACCCTCAAGTAGAAAATCTGTCGCCAAGGGCCTAACGATGTGTTCCGACAGCTGTCCTTGAGAGCCAGTAATTCTAGGTTAGCCTGAACAACACCTTCGACCATATCATCACTTACCATCAGATGAGATAGTGGTCAAAGGGTAACCTATCTCAGACAAAAAAAAAAGTTTTAATTAACTTAAGAAATATAGTTTTATACGTTTTAATTTGAATAAAGGAAAGAAATAAAGTAAGGACTATGTCTCACATCACTAAAATTAAGTGAATATGGTACAATGTCTCCCTATATAACCTGTGACATCCAATATGATTTATGATAAGACTTATCAGTTATAAAAAAAAACAACACTATACGATATTGTAACACCTCACTAGGAAAAATAATATTTTAAATTTCGAATGAGTGCAATATCACACAGATGCATGATTAGCCGGACCGTCAATTCCACTCTCGAGGTTAGTTTCTCGATGCGTTAGGTACATGGCGACTGATTTTGCACTTGAGAATGGGAGAATATCCCCAAAATACCCATACACTACATTATATAAGCTGGCACTCGCATATTATGAAAATTATATCGAAATTGTCATCATTCACGTACGCCCTTCGAGATATAAAGAAGTCGACTGATTTAGAAACGGCAATTTCTATGTATTACGCAAATGGACATTCCAGACTAAGCTATGGAATCATACTCTGGGGGAACAGCAGCGCTGCGAGCGATATATTTACAATGCAGAAAAAACTCATCCGTATCTTAGCGAATATAGAACAGATTGAAAGTTATTTTGTTAAATACAAAATCCTTACCCTGGCAAGTATATACATATTTGAAATTTGCAAATTCGTACGTAATTATCCTTATTTTTATAAAAAAACGTCAAGATTTAAATACAAACTACACACTTCGTCATGCAAACCGGTTATTGTTACCTGTGACGCGACTAAAAATGCACTCGTCTAGCACATTACCCATATCAGTAAACATATATAACAAATTACCAAGAGACCTTCTGCGTGAAGAAAATGACAAGATTTTTATAGAAAACATTAAACAGCTTCTCATTAAAAAAGCATATTACACAAAAGATGACTTCTTAAATGAAAAATGACTAATTACTATTATATTGACATTTATTATACATATACATAATGTAAAACCAAATTCAATATAAATATAACGTCCTCCTCTCTTCTATGTTGCAGTGCCCGACAGGGTCCATAATATGACTACTCTTCTATTGTAACAACTTGTATGTACTATTTATGGAAGAAATAAATGATCTGAATCTGAATCTGTATTGTGTAGCTCAAGGCGACGACTGTATTTACGTCCTAAAGTCTGATTGTAAGTTTATGACACTATTTGCAAAGCGCATGTCGAAATGAAACAGGTCTTTTATTATATATGCTCCTTGGTCAAGTCTACACTATTCGGGACAATACGGTGAGAATTTGAAGAACTAATTAGTTAATATCGTTATTTATTTATTTATTTCTGATTGGCTAACTTTGGCCACTATCTCACCTAATTGTACTTGATGTTGCTGTGAAAGTTGTTGTTCAGACTAACCTAAACTTACCATCCCTCAAGGACAACTTGCCAGAACACACCGTTAGGTGCTTGGCGCGAGATTTTTTAACTTGAGGGTGGTAGTTAGAGTGACATTCGCAGAAGGCCTTACCACCATGCTATAACGACTGCCATCTTAAAACGACAGCTGGGACCGACCACGATTCAACGTGCCCTCCGAAGCACGGTAGCCCTTGAAATCATGCAATCTTCCAAGCGCACCCAAGTCAAGACCGCCGTGGACGTTGCTTAACTTAGCTGGTCTTTACGAAAGACTAAATAAGCTACGCTACAAGAACTTCAATCTTTTGACTCTCGATCGGGAAGTCGTGCACTCGAAGAGTCAAGACCTCCTGAGGATGCTTCGTGTATATTGTAAGGCGTCGACAAATCTTCCGGTTTGGCTGCGTGGCGTTTGTGACATCACGTCGGCTTAACAGAAAAATTAGGCGGATTGTCACTAGATATATTTTCTATATTTTTAAGTGTTTTACTAAAGTATTAATGTTTTCTTAAAATATTTGTTATTATTAAATATGGATTTCTGCAAAGTAACTCCTGAATCTATTCATTAGCATAATTCAAAAAACTTACCACGCATCAAAGAAGGGCGCTTTTCCGCAAGGCCGGGAACTTCTAAGACAAATATGTCAGCCCTGCTCTCCAAGCGGACGTCTTTCATGTTGTATTTCTGTAAATTAAATAAGTTTATAAATACAAGGGAATCGGAAAATGGACAAGAGTGCTAGTTGGGCTCGTACACAGAGAGTTCTGTACCATGAAAGCATGTACCAGATGATCGTTTAAGTATGTCTCTAGCGGGAGGCCAACCTTGTCTATTATTGTTAACGTCTTTATGATGGCGCAAAAACAAATTTATTAATAACAAGTTTCTTGTATGGGGCCTCTTTTATCATTAAACTTTCCATAGACATAACCACGTAATCACAAAAGATATCGAACAACTTACCCTCAGATTGATTCGGGAAATACATTCCTCCCACCAAAGCAAATGGTGAAAATATCTCATGTAATTGTCTTTGGTGATCCCTTCATCGAATATTTGTCTGCAAAAATATCAAAGAATTAATGAATCACTTAAACAGTGCGAGTCTTTATCATGTGCACATATTAAAATCAGGGAAATCCTACCCAATTTCTGCCACACAAAGTTATAAATAAAAAAAAGAAATACTTGCACTGATAGAAAATGTTGTATCTGAGTTATAAACCTGCTATGTATGCCATTAGAAACACAGACTAAAAATGATTAGAAGGATCACTTTGCAAAGCCATTCCAATAAATAAGCGACCCTATCTGCGATGTAACAAGGTACACTTCAGCTCGCAATGCACGGAGTACCTAAGATTTATGTCCACCAACAATACGCCTACAATCTCTCTTTCTATCGCACAGACACGTATAGCTCCGATCTCTTCTGACGCGGCGTTCCGCAATCCCGCACGGACGAATACGTCGATGTTGCCTAAAGTACGATGTGAGCCAGACCAGTTAGGAAGCTATTATATAATGTAGGGTATGTATATGTATTAAAATATAATGTAGGGTGAAGCAGTTATTTGTTTATGACTTTTAAAACTTTGTATAAAGTTGGAAAAAGAACATATTCTCGGATTTTTTTCTTTTAAATGGAAGAAGCACGAGACCCACCTGATGTTAGGTGGTTTTCTCGAGTGTACCGCTTAACACCAAAACCTCTGTTGTACCGCTAAACGCTTTTCTAGTGTGAACCAATGATGGCCGAGCGGTAAAAGCTATGGACTAGATTTTCTACATGAGGATGTTAGCTAGCCAATCGAGCATTCGCAAAATTTCCTTCCACAATGCGGTGAAGCTCAATCCCGCGGTGGAATCGAACCATGGACTTGCGGCACGGCAGTCCATAGGCTATTACCGATCGGCTATCACTGCTCCAATATGAAACTAAAAAAAACTAATTGTGCTTAAAGCTTTTTACTAGTTCAATACAGTTGTGTTTTTTTTAATAAAGGCATACCACCAGTAACAAAAAAGTTGATGTTAATTTATACTCTACCTCGTTACAATGAGCACCTTTCTCAGCTGTTCCATGACTTCTGGTGGTTGTCTGATACCTTCTAGAGGATTATCTTCAAGTCCACGAGGGAGCAAGATTTTAAGCAGTCGAGGTATTTTGAACTTATGCTCAATGCTGCAAACGAAATCAAGTATATCTATTAGATATGATGGATGCAATGCGTGACATAATAATAATGCCACATGGTATTTTAAATAAAAATAAGGTAGTTGACATTATAGAAAAGTGAGGAAGGGGTAAGCCACATATAAGCTACAGGAGCCAAATAAAAATACAGGTCAATATCATGTCGTACAAAGAGGTAAGACAGGTCGCCTTAAATAGAATAAAATGGAGAAAATTGCATCAGCTGCACCGACAAGAGTAACTCTTAAGTTATATCAAAAAAAAGAAGTTAACATTATAAGCGCGGTAAACGTCACCTCTAGGAAGGCTTAAAATCGTCTATACGAATAATCAGTTTAAAAAGTTGAAGCGTCCTTGCTGTTAATAATATCTCTTACTCTCATCTTAATAGCGTCTTCTTCTCATCTTCGAAAGAATATTAACCCCACCCACTTGACCGCGGCGGACGATATAGTTTCGTATCGCTGACCAGTGTCCATATTTACAACCAACATTTAAGTGAAATAATGAGGACTAAAGGAGCTCTAAGCAAATAAAATATTCAGACACAATAATAAAAAAAAGAATTTGCATACAAAATGCTGACTGACGTTACAAAAATTACCTATTTCATTCGCATGTTGGAATGCGAACTGTTACACCTAATACTGACCTAGGCCCGAATCCCTCACAAACTTATTTACGCGTTGTCAGCAGTATTTTTCTCTATATAAACGGTGGCTTCCAAAATTAAGTGTTCAAATTTATTGTGATAACTCCAGGAGTCACCAGACTCAGTACCAGTATACCCTTCAGGTGGAACCTCTGCCCAAATTAGTACCAGAAGTGAGTTGCGGGAACTTTTAAGTCAAGTGTAAATTAATAATTTTATTTTTCAAATAAAATAAATGCGTGTGTGTCTATAAGTTGTTTTTTTTTAAGACAAGTGAATAGGTCCACACAACAGAACGAAATAGGTAATTTTTGTAACGTACCTATTTGGAAGAATTGTGTGAGGGTTTGTGCGTGTATGTGACGTCCACGAACTTTCGCATTTATAATATAATAGGATAATTATAATAAAATAATATAATAGGATAATAATAATAAAATAATATAATATAGGCGCTTCCACCAAATAAAACTAAGAGCATGTGTTTTTACGAACAAGCCACGACGTAAAAAGTAACCCCTTAAATAATATATAGCTGATAGGCCTGCCTTGACCACTATCTCGGCTGTAATTGGTCATTATAAATAACAGTTTTAGACAGAATATGAATTCATATGCATAATTCATGATACATACGGACTACTTAAGGATGGGATCAGATGCTCAGCTCGCACGAGGTCCTCGTTAGTATATGGGCTCTTAGGAAACGGATGAACCATGGGATTTTCTTCAACCATCACAACCTACGGAGAAAAAGTATATAAAAATTTAAGCATACGTAAAAATATACAGTACCTATTCTCACGTTAATCAGAATTCTCTACCCAACAAAAAAGAAATCATGAAAACCAATTCATAAGTAATCGTGTAACAAACATACGAAATAAACATATATTTGAATTGAATGCCTCCTACTTGTTTGGAAGGAATAAGCAAAAGAACAAGTATAAATTAATTAAGACAGTAAAAAAACCCGACTGCAAATTATTTATTTTCATTAAATGTCTTACCGTTCAATTGACATTAAAATTGTAAATTATATATATTTATGGAATAGTTTCTAAAATCCATTCGTTTTGATGCCCCACTGAATTGGTTCGGAAGAATATATTTTTCTTATCTCAAAATATTTGCTCTAAAATCCGCCATTATTTTTTTTATGTACCTATTGTCACATGCGCTATCACGACGAATTTAACGATATCTCATACATCAAAATCGGTTCAGCCGTTTAGAAGTTATGGTGCAATGAAGGAACTCACACATACATGAACCCTGAAAACATAACACTTCTTTTTTTTGGACAGTCGTGTAAAAAGAGTTTGTTCCTATATCTATTCATATGTCACGCCATCTTAGTCAGCGCTAAACGGTAATGGGCGCTTGATATAATTTATTATCAAGTAAATATAATTCATAACAAGGCTCGAATAACTTTACGCTTCACCATTTACATGTTCGGGTTAATTATGTTTTTTATCTCGTTTTTACTAGGGGCTAAGATTAGTATATTATTATGGAGTCTGTCATGCCATTCTTTTACATATAGTCTGGTATTACTTTTGTCTCTACTATTGTCTGTCAACACTGCCGGTAGAGAATATCTCTGACTCTCGACTATATATGTCGTCGTGGCGCACGCGCCTCAAATTATGCATTATTCCTGTTGTAGTTCTATAAATAATACAATTGTTGTGGAAGTGTGAACATTACACGGCGTCAAAATCAAACAGACTGTGTTTTAATCTACAAAGTACAAATTACATGCAGCACGCACTTCCCTAAATTATGTTATTGTTACAAGTGTATGATCTCAGTAAAAAATAAAAAAATATATCTCACCATTTCTCTAATAAATATAAGGTTCCTTCTGTTGCTTGTCTTAAAGAATGTGAACATTATTGGCATCTCATATTGTCCAATATCAGCCGCTTGGAACTTCACTGATATCTCTTCTTTGATTGAAGACTCTGTGGAGGGTAGTCAGATATAAATACACGATATTGTAGCGTTCGTAGCGAAGTTTGCTTAGCCGTTCTTAACCGATCAGCTAAGTTCCTCGTCGACCGCCGTCATGACTTGAATGGGTAACCGCTAGTGACATTACTACTGAACACTTCCGTGCTTTGAAGGGCACGTTAAGCCGTCGTCGATCCCGGTTGTTGTCTTAGGATGGCAATCGTTATAGCATGGTGGCAGGGCATTTTGCGAATGCCCGCCTGGCTAGCTACCACCCTTAAGTAAAAAATCTGTCGCCAAGCATTTAAAGACATTTTCCGGCAACTGTCCTTAAGAGCCGAGAAGATTCTAGGTTAGCCTGAACCACCTCTTTGATTACATTATCACTTGAGATAGTGGTCAAAGGCTAGCCTATCAGCTATAAATAAAAATGCATTCTGTTCAGTCTTTTTAGGGTTCCGAACTAGAAAACAGGATAAAACTCCGCTGTCCGCAGTCTGTCTGATCTTTGAAGGGAGGAAATATCATTGACCGTAATAAGTGGTCTTCTGATTTTTTTATAGAGTAGGTATGAGTTAGTATGGCAGATTAGCTGACAAATAATAATAACAGAGTGTTGACAATAAAAGTACCCACCTTTATCCACTATATAATTAAAATTTGTCATTCAGGTAATCAATTATTATACTTAGGGCCTGTTTCAGAATGTTTGAGTAAGTTTCGGTTTTAATACCCAGAACATATTTAATAAATAAAACACTATCTTTGCGTTTCACAGTCATCGGTTTAGCCTATCCATCGGTTAAAGCTTGAAATGCGCTGCATGTTAACTGTCATTTTTATCATTCAGTTATTTTATGTGGTGCATAGCAACCCGAAACTTTATTAGGACATTCTGAAACGGGCCCTAAATATATGAAATAGATTCATCTTCTTCTCTTTATATAAAGCTCGATTACCGTACACTGACTCACTGACTGACATAATTGTTCTCCCAGAAGGAGTCGAGTAGGAAGAAAGTGATGTATAAGAAAAGTGTAGGGGGGGTTTGGGTGAGTATGGGAAAAATCCGAAAACTTGAAGATGTCGTCTGCCAAGTAAAATTGAATGGCGTATCTCGGAAACGGTAAGAGATAGGTAGGGGGTGCTCGACCAAATGTCATAGGGAATAGGGAGAGCAGTAGAATGACACCTGTAAAAAATCCAAAATGGCGGATTTCAAGATGGCCGCCATACAAAGTGCTCATATATTCGACCGTATTAGAAGTTATTGTGGGATTTTCGAGTGAATTTGGAGTTTTTGTCCTATAACAGTAAAATTCTTGATTTTTGTCATTTTTTTATTATGCTTCGATGCTCCTCTCATTCTTCATACTGCATTTGGAGCATTTCACCCTACATTTTCGACTGTATTTGGAGTTTTTGTGGGATTTTCGACTGAATTTGGAGTTACGGTCCTACATCAGTGTATAGCGAGCCCGAAGGGCGAGCTTCTGGTGAGGCCGAAGGCCGAACTTCGGCCCGCGAGGCCGAAGGCCGAGCGTATGGTGCGCGAGCCCGTAGGGCGAGCGCATGGCGAGGCCGCAGGCCGAGCCGTATTAGTGTCTTGCGAGGCCGAAGGCCGAGCTCTGAATTTACATGCTCCTCTCATTCTTGCGCTTGGCGAGGCCGTAGGCCGAGCCCTGTTAGTGTCTTGCGAGGCCGAAGGCCGAGCTTCGTATTGACATGCTCCTCTCATTCTTCATACTGTATTTGGAGTATTTTACCATACATTACTGACTGTTTTAGGAGTTTTTGTGGGAGTTTTGACTACGTTTAGAGTAACTGTCCGAGGCCGAAGGCCGAGCTCCGACTTGAGAGTATTTTCCACATCTCCGACTGGTCTCCATGGTAACTGCCCGTGATAACCAAAGCACCTACAAGTGGGGTTCCTTTACCGAAGTGACTCAGAACCCTGGTACAATTCTGACCATACCACTTTTTTATGGCAGTAGGGTAAATCTGGTTTGGTGGCTACAATTTGGTTCTTTATTGTATTGGGAGTTTATATGGGATTTCATATTTCTATTGGAGTTTTGAACAAATTTTTTTTTAAATGTAAAAGTTGCTTTTATGACAGTTCGTACTGACTCAAGATAGATGCGGGCCGCTCGCGGCCCGCACACCACTTACCATCTAGTTTATATATAAAATTATAAGATCTTACTTTTTTCCCAGACGTGAGGTTCTTCACCAAAAATGTATGGGTGCTTGCTCATAACGAATTGAGGTTGTGGATGGGCCAATTGAATACCAATGATGAGGAAATCATTGTCTTTGAGCTCATTGCGTATGTTGAAAACAAATTTCACTTCTTGCTTAGGTTTAATCTGAAAATATTTAAATTCTCATTAGGTTAATAACAAAAGGTTTGTGCACTCAGTTCAGAGGGAGAATAGAAAAACTGAATGGGCGAGTGAACGTAGTTGAACTAAATGAAAATAGATAATTAGCTAAAGATTGGGACTTTATCTATCATTAACTAATTATATTTTTCATTTATCGAATTTTTATACCGTGCCCATTGCTGAAACATTGTTATGGCAGTCATTTCACACTTAAATAGTATAACAATTAGTATACATCTGCCATTCTGATATCAGGCAGGCTGCTCACCTACTATTTACAATATGCTGTGGGGAGCTGCTGTTGAGATAGAGACAATCTTTATCTAACAAAAGCGTGCAATTCGAGCCATAAATATGGATCATAGGGAATCCCTGAGAGATCTTTTTAATAAACTGATATTTTAACATTACCAAGTCTGTATATATTTGAAAATATTATGTATGTTAAATATTTGAGTAAATTTAAATTAAACAGTGACAATCGCGATTATAACACTAGAAATAAAGATAAAATAGCGGTGCCAGGTTTTAGATTAGCAAAGACAAATAAAAGGTCCTTCTTAGGCAATTGTGTGCGGTTTTATAGTCAAGTTCCCAAACATATTACAACGCTCACAGAAGGAAAATTCAAGTTGCACATGAAAGAACATTTTGATAAAGAAAGAAAAAAAATAAAGAAAAGTTTATTTTGAACATAAGGAACACAATAGCAAAACATCATATATGTACGATAAGAAAAAAAATAAGAATATTGCCGTCGTGTACCCTCAGTCCAAAAAAGGTCCTGGTTCAGCATGATGCTGTGGGCGAACCTACAGCGCTGGTTTTCAGCCAAGGCCTAAGTGACACACGGACATGTAATAATTAAATACTTATAAGCAAACAATATTACATGTAGGACTAACAGTAATATAATCATATATACAATATACTATATAATCATATGTCCAATAGATAAATATTAAAATGAATACACACACATAAATTAATATAAATATAAATAAAATAATTAATACAAATATAAGTAAAGAAATCTTACTACACAGTTTGTGATTACTTAAACGACAAAAACGCTTGGACTGCTTCGCCTCTGCCAAGCTAGCGCCTATCTTGGTATGTAAACAAATATTGTAATAATTTTACTATATAGTATGTAACACATTGTTAAAAAAACGTTTAATAGAATGGCCCCGAGTTTCTTGCCCGTTCTTCTCGCAGTGGCTCTATACATTTTTTTGCTGAACGTGGCAGTACAATGTAGAATATATAAATATTTAAATTTGTAATTGGCCTTCATAAGAGCGTCGTAGACGCCTAAATTGAATAAATGGTTTTGACTTTGACTTTGAATAACTTTGGTTTTAAAAAAGCACATTGCTCTCATTGGTGACGATGCGTTAGTGAACACTAGACTCCAAAGCATAGAACATAGACGCAAACTTGCCAGCTTATCGGTATTATAAAGGCTTCACTTCGGAAAATGTTAAATCAATCAACACAACCTTATTGTCCCTCCTCCTGTCTATCATAGTTCAATAAGACGCACAGGAATTCGGCATCCGTACATTGTCGATATTCCGAAAATGCACACGAAGCGCTTTAGATCCAGCCAGCTCCATAATGCGTAAGAAATATTTATTTCTTTCAATTACCAGTTACATTTACAGCAACGCCAAGGCATACAACTAGACAAACATTTTTAGGAATTATTATTATATGACATAACTATCATACAGTCAATTTATCAAGTTATCTAACTACACTCGAGAGCAATAAATCCGGGTCACTTAAAGAATGTTAAAAATCTCGGAAACTAAAAATGATAGGTTAATGCAATAAATTGTATTTAATAGACAATGTAATACTCCTTAAATGAAAGTAAAAAAAATATGAGTCACCATACATTTTATTAACACAAAATTACATAAAGAAAAAAACTGCTGATCTCTCCTTAAAACAAAAATAGGAAACATGAAATTTTTGAACTTTATTACGATTTTCTTGAATTTTAATACTTCGTATTGCCTCCTCGTGCTTCCATTACTGCGTTTACGCGGTTTGGCATGCTGTACACCAAGTTCCTTATACGATTTTGGGGAATATTCTCCCATTCCTCTGTGAGAGCAATTTTGAGCTCACGAAGCGTGATTGGGGGAGGGTTTCGTTGTTTTACGCATCTGCCTAGCTCGTCCCAAGCATGCTCGATCGGGTTGATATCCGGGCTGCGCGCTGGCCACTCCATACGAGTAATGTTCATCTCTTGAAGGTAGTCATTCACAATCCTACCTGTATGAGGTCGGGCATTGTCATGCATAAATATAGCATCCTCACCTAAATTGACCATAAATGGACCAACGTGATCATTGAGGATTTCTTCCACATATCTTACGCTAGTTAAAGAGCCGTTTTCTATGATCACCAGCTCTGTGCGACTTTCAGAAGAAATTCCGGCCCACACAAGTACAGACCCACCACCGTAGGCTACTTTTTCTTCGATGCATGCTTGCTTGAATCTTTCCCCTGGTCTTCGATACACTCTGTGTCTTCCATCGTGCTTGTAGAGCATAAATTTTGATTCGTCGGAGAACATAACTTTTGACCAATCTTCAATACTCCAATTTACGTGGCTCTGGGCATATCTTAGTCTCGAAATACGATGCCCACGCTCCAGTTTAGGGCCGTTTGCAGGTCTAAGGGGTTTTAAGTTAGATTCAGCAAGCCGACGTCTTACTGTCCATGCACTTGGGTTACTTCCTCCGAGGCGTCGAAACTGATTGGTGAGTTCAGTTCCTGTGAGAAAGCGATTTCGAAGCATGGTGTTCACCAAGTATCGGTCTTCTCGTGCTGTGGTACACCTGGTTCTGCCCGTTCCTGGTCTGCGTAGGTTAGAACCAGTTTCTTCGTAACGTCGGAGAACTCTTTGTACTGTTGACAGCGACACACCGACAGTCCTGGCTGTATCGCGCTGACTCCGGCCGGTTTCCAGCATTGTAAGTATTCTGGTGCATTCTTCAGGCGTAAGCGACATAATTTCAGCTTGAATAATGAATATAGAGCACTATCAACATGGTTTATGTACCCACATAAATGACAGATTACAAACAAAAGCAAAACCAAATGCTGTAATTTCGTAGTTCCATCTTCGAAAGTGGCCCTTTTTCAAATTTGATTTTTTTATGATATAACTTTACAATAACTAAGAAGTTTTAATACCTTCATTTAAGGAGTATTACATTGTCTATTAAATACAATTTATTGCACTAACCTAGCATTTTTAGTTTCCGAGATTTTTAGGATTCTTTAAGTGACCCGGATTCATTGCTCTCGAGTGTATTATCACAGAACATAATTATAATCAAACTACTTTATATGAAAACAACGAGATTTAAACCCCCGAGAGGGGAATTGATGGTTCGCCCGATCATGCAACTGGTGTGTGATTTCTAACACATTTAAGTCATAGCATGAGCGCACATAAACAGTACGCGACAAGAAGCTTGATCCGTACGTACGTGTTTGAAAATATTTTTATTTTTGACGATTGTAGGCACTCAGTGCAATAAAAATGACTACCTGCTCCATTAAATGGTGCGGGAAAAGTAGCAAAACATCCAATTATAAAACAGATGGAATTACCTTCACAAGTAAGTAAAATTATTCAATTTACGTAATTTATCTACTTCATTTTAATAGGTCAAGTTAAACTGGACAATCTAATAGACCCGTATGAATGCATTTCACTCCCACTTACTACATTCATCTATTGTCATCCTTGTCTTTCTGTAAACCGCGCCCTCTCCTAGTGTTGTGCTTATACAGTACGGTAATTTATCGTTTTAGTGGAACTAAAATCGATATCGTCATACTCTGGACCATAAATATATTTAGCCATGGATGTAAAGAGGGTTTTATATGTTTGATTTGAGTTTACAATAATAATAATTTATTTCACAATTTATAGGTACATGTTTTTATTCTTAACTTTATTACAATCGGTACACCAAATTGTATTGATTTTTTGACAGTAAAATGACATGCAGATCCCACACTAAGAAAAAAATCTTGTGTCATGGGAGTCAGCTTCCTTCAAAAATACATTAAGATTGAGGTTTGCTTATTAAATGATATGGCTGTATAAAATTTCGTATATGTTTGAGTAAATATAATATTATTGTGTATGTGGGTGTGTGACCGAATGTGTGTGTGTGTGTGTTTGTGTGTATGCATGAAGTGTGATGAATATAAAGCTTTGTGTGAATATATAGTGTAAAACTTGAATTTTTATTAATCATACGATAAATTTAAGAAAATCTTCAGTTTCATCGTGGTTGAGAGTCCTCAAATACTTGTTTTTTTCGATTTTAGCTTGCTTAGTCGTGTGTGTTCTCAGATTACCAGAGATCGGAATAGGTAGAATGATTTAGGGTCAATGATCTCGAACGTATATGTTAATATGGATAAGCCTCCCAGATTTCGGAATATTAAATTCATTCTTTTTTTTCCCGGAATATCAAAAATATTACGTGGAGGCGAAAGGTGAGTAACGTATCAATATGAGCATTTTTTTTGTATAACTTTTAATGCTCTTAGAGCGCCATATGTGACCGGTATTTTATAGCAAAGAAAACTGTGGTGTTCAAAATCTTTAAGTAAAAACCTAACTAAGTATAAATAGGGATCAAATTAGCTCTACATACAAAAAAATTAGGTAACTATAACTCGGGAAATAGGGTCTTTTGTCACCTTATACTTCGTAACAATTGCAACCAATCAGGACTGAGTATCTTCGATGGTTCATTTATTGTTCGTCGGAATATTGCGCGCACACTCACTTCACAGGTAAATAACTCAGTATAAACGAGATCAGATTAGCTATAAATACCATGAATAATAATAAGTACCTAGAACTCGGCAAATAGGGTCTTTTGTCACCTTATCATTTGTATGCACAACTGCAACCAATCAGAACGGCGTATCTTCAATGACTTATTGTTTGTTTGTCAAAATATAGCGCGCACGTGCACATCGCAATTACCTATCTTATTCTCTTACTTCGGTTCGTAGAGTGCGTTTCTTTCTTTGCCTTGTTGTGAAAATCGTGATTTGTACGGACTTTCTGGAATCTCCTTAAAACGACGAATTTGGCTTGGATCTAAGGACTTTGATTAGTTACTGAATCACTATTTTAATAATATTATGTAACGCAATCGCGTGAATATCGGAACTTTCCGGAAAAAATGGCATATCCATGTTACGACAACGTGATGTAAGTACGTAAAATCATTCAGCCTATTCCGATCACTGGTGATGACTTTACTAGTTTTGTTATATACTTTGAGCCAAAAAAACTCTGATGACAGTGTGCCAGTTTTGTGTTGAATTTCTGTCTAATAAACACCAAATCTTTATGTTTTTTACTTGATATAAGTCTATCTTTATATAATCTTATGGTATATCAATATACGTGTATCAATTTCAAAATCATATTTTTGTATTAAAACATATATAGTCCTTAAGTCATTCTATGGTAATATTGACAAACAAAATTGTTATTTTTTTTTTAATAGAACTAGTGAACCAAATCTCAAACAAAAATGGATTGAGCTAACAAGACGAGAAAATTGGTTTCCAGCATACTACAACAGAGTTTGCTCCCGTCACTTTTCAGACGATTGCTTTTATTTAATGAAAAGTGGCCGCCGACGTTTATTTCATACTGCGATTCCTACAAAACACTTGCCTGTTGTGGTAAGACATACAGGATAATTTTACTTCAAATATAAGAAATTTACTCCAATAGTAATTTGTTAGGGAGATATATAAATTACTAAATTACAAATATACGAGAGGAAAAATTTAAGTCATGTGCGGGATTAAATTTTTCCTCTCGTATATTAATTGTAATTTTGTAATGTAATCCGCAGAGCATGCGTTATTGCAAACATAAAAATATTGAAAGAGGTATTTAAATGTTTATCATTTTAGTAAAGATATTTAAAGCAGAATTGTGGAATCACACAACAATATCATTATTCTATATTTTATTATAACAAAACAGCTATACTCATACAAAATACCGCGCGAGGTATCTGCTGGGTATTATTGCCAACGCAAGTGGGAGAAAATATCACTTTTATCTAAATAGGTCGTCACGGAGGAATAAATTATACGATCAGCTTATATATGTTGTACGACTTATTGATATCGATTATATTTGCATAAGAATCATGTCCCATCACTATGGGACTCGGGTGTTTACCGCATGGAGGTGGCTTAGCCAATTAGAGCGCGTTTAGGTTAAACAGAGTTTGGCATCAATTCATCTCGAACAAACCAAATCTTATTGCATCTCTAAGTGTTATTTTCTCGATGTATGAAAATTATAATGTTAAGTTTTAAATATCATAAAATTAATTTAGGTATAATAACATTATTAAAACATATATCCAGAAACATCCACAATCTTATATTAAAAATGTCAAGATCTGTTAGTTGAGCAATGCCCTGGGGCATTGTACAGAGAGATGGCTTGACTGGTAGGAGCAAACTGTGAGGTGCAGGTGCGCGAAAAGGATGCATCTAGGGTGAACAGTCGCCGCCGGCTCGGGCGCACCACCAGCCCGACGCGGGACAGTGCTGAGGGGTTGAGGAGTTTGAGGAATATAGAATACTGATCAGAGATACCTTGGAGACTGATTTCGTTTTCTAGAATCTTGAGTACTATCAGAGTTGCCTTAGAAACTGGTTCCATTTTTAGAATCACTGAATGATATTACAATTTATTGCATGCAGTCTTTGTTACTTAATAGATTGTGGTTCGTTTGATCCCTTGCTGTATCTTTATTTCTTAATTTTGAGTTATGTAATTAATATATATTATATTTAAATATAATATTTGATATGATTCATTCTATAAATCATACACTTTGGAAACACGATTACCTACTTAAAATTTGCTTGATGGAAAAAAAAACAAAGTTACATCTAAAAAACTAAAAAAAACTTAGTACGGCGTAAATACTCAACGGAGTCACCCTTATTTGAATAATAATAAAAACAACATGTTTTCTATAACGTATACACATTACATTTTTCAAATAGGTATTTGTTTTTATTATACGAAGGAAATACTCAAATTCACGCATGTTCCGCCCATTTTAGTAAGAGCCGCGATGCTTTGTCCCTATCTGCTTTAGTAATTCTTTGGCCTTCGGACGAGGACGGATGCCATTGGCGTGCCTTACTTACGCACACATACGCGGCGCGCCTAAAAAAGGTATAATATTATGCATATGTCTAGGGCATATATATTGGGCTTAAAACTCCTTAAATTACCCACATTAGATACTGTGGGTAATTAAGTATCATTATGTTTATAATTGTATTTGTTTAATTATTATAAAAACCTATATGTATGCTATTTTTTATATATTTGTTTAGAAATTACACTAAAATACCTTTTATTTTAAAATGTTTTTATGAAATTTGATTATGTATTTGGACTACACCCGCCTCTATTGTTTTATTCGTTCAACTCCATCCTAAGGTTGCCTGGTAGAGATCACTTTTAGTGATAAGGCCGCCCATTGTAACACTATGTTATTATAATTTAATGTGTAATCTTTTATATTTCTAAAGTGGTGTAACAATAAAGAGTTTTCTATCTATCTATCTATCTATTATTACCATTAATTAATTACCCACATTAGACACTGTGGTTAATTTAGTAACATTATTATCATTAAACTATTTTGAATACTGTTTGTTCAAAACTTAAAATGTACTTACTCCTAGTGTAAACATATGTATTTTCAGGTAATAAAGATTATTATTATTATTATATTGACTATTTTACTACTTACATAAATTCGTATTTTATGATGGTCTTTCATTTCAGGTGCGATAGTTGTATCCCCGTTTTTGTCAAGTATCTCAGCCCCACCATTGATGAAGATGCCTTCCCGGTTTTTGCTATAATTTCGCCTATAAAGCAAAATACAATTAAGTGTGCAATGTGTTATCATGTCGACAAAGTATTACCTAAATCTAATAGGATATTTTGTCTATAGCCATTCAGTAGCCTAACGAGAATGTCTCATTGCTCCAAAGTTAAATTACGGGTGGTCGCTAGAATGTGCAAAAATCATCACCGTAAGTGGTGGCATGCTGCTCATTAGGCGCATTTTCCCTTAGTCGCCTTTAAGAACATCTTAGAAGAAGGATATAAAACAGTCCTTGTATACTAAGGCCTGGAACTGAAGTTAATTATTGGTAAAATTATTTCAACAACACTTCCTTTTAATATTTTTATTTTTGCAATAATGCATGCTCTAGATGCAGATTACACAAGAGGAAAAATTATAGTGATGTGTGGGATTTGAACCCTCGCCATCCACCTCTATAGCCGGGGCGTGCTCTGACCGTTTAAGCTAACATGACATATGATTCATATGATAACTCTAACTTGTCCTCTGTCTTTAACCATTGTATGGGGTTGGAGCGACTCCTACAGTTCAACTTACTTTTCTTGTTTATACTCAGCAAGAATACTGTTGCAGATATGCTTGACTGTTGCATTATGTATGGTATCAGCATTTTCATCATAGTCTGCATCAACCTCTCCACATACTTTGCAAAACATGCTGAAAATATACAAACTATAATTTTATAACACATATAATTTAACATTATAAGACTTTTGCCCCTGGCTTCACCCGCAATTGGAATGTTTCCCCATATTTGAGTGCCTTAATTTGTATTAGTATCTTAAAAATCTTAGTGCAGTACATTAGTAATAGTAACATTTTGTATCAAATGGATACAATATTATTATTTTTGGATAGATCAAACCATTTATTTGCAAAAATACAATACTTTCATAATATTTACAATAAGATCTTATTTTTGTAACAAAAATTATATTCTGCCTGCAAGCAGGCGTGCAAATATTAGTTAAGTTTATACATACTAACATGAATATAAAATAATAAACTTAAAACACAAATTCAAAAAAATACAATAGCGAACAAAGTCAAGTCAGCTTTTCAAATGTCAATTTAGTTTTAAATACATTGCCCTGCAGAAGTTTTAACTCATTTGGTAATTTGTTATACGCTATATTTTTTATGAATTAAAAAATATGTAAAGTCATGAAAAAAAGTGGGGCTAATGGTTTAAGATCAATAACAAATAGAGTCCATCTTAGCTTTTGCCGACGACCTTGCAATTCTGACACGTAACCCAATACAATGTCAGGAACTTCTACGAGAATTGGATGAGTTCTGCACATGGACTGAAGGTTTGAGAACAAAATCAAGTAAATGCCACTGTCTGTGTCTGGGTAGACAGAATACCAAATTTACCCCTTACGATCCGGGACTCTTGATAGGAGGAGAATGTGTTTCCACAATTGCAGAAGCTGTGCCATTTAAATTTCTTGGTAGGAAGATAGATCACAAAGGACGCCCAAATCTCTTGACACAGTTGTCGATAGCTTTATAAATGACCTTAGTATGGTGGACCAACAACCAATAAGTAACATTAAAAAAGCTTGGATATATGACAACTACTTAACATCACGTCTGACTTGGCCTTTTTTAGTATACAACATTACTAAATCCCTTTTAACAAAGCTGGATGTTAACGTCATAAGGACATTGAAATCATGGTTGGGGCTTGCACTTTCGGCAGACCCATCTACTTTATTTAGGGATCAAACTAATTTTGGGATGAAATTAAAGAAACCATCGGAGCTCTATAAATACCTCAGAGTTACCGAAACGCATGTGTTATCAAAATCTCAGGACCATATAGTCGCATCTCTCCCAAAAGACAAAAATTCCTCTGATCTTGATTTGAGGCTTCAATTCCACAAACAATTTATGATAGGTGCTCAGTCTAGCAAAGCGGGTTTTGGGTCGAAAAAGAAAGATGAGGACAAAGACATTGTAAAATCTTTTCTACAACAAGACGAAAATGATAGCTATAAAGTACATGCAATGAGCTTAGAAACCAAATTTGGTTAGGTAGAGGAGGAGGCTGGAGCGGGAAGGGAGCGTTAATATATCATAAAGAGGCCTCTTAACCCTGCTCCTGGGCTGCAAGCACCAGGCCCCTCTAGCCTCTTCCTCTGCAATGCTATGGACCCGGCGAACGGTGAATCTGTTTCTTCAGAACAATCAGAACCGATCTCAAGTGTCAAACAAAACAAAGCGCGGGAAATGCCGCCGTCAAGAAATCGCCTTTTATTTCACAGAGGATATTAAAGCCTGAAGCAAAAAATCAAAAATATCTGGTTTTTTTTGCAAATAATCAATGATTTTTGATTTTTTGTAAAATAAAATTGAGATTTTTTCCAAATCTGGTTTCAAGGTTTGGTCACCAATAGCATTTAATATTGTAACTAATATTTTAATTGACAAGCTAATTCACCAGTCCTGGAAAAAGTGGAGCTATATGTTTAAGACATGTGACAGATACACAGTCTATCTTAGCTTATGCTGAAGCCATTGCAATACTGAAAAATAACCCGAAACAATGTCAGGAACTTTTACGAGAAGTAGATGCATTCTGTGCATGGACTGAAGTTTTGAGAACAAAACTAAGTAAATGTCTCTCTGGGTAGACAACATCTTATTTATAGCTTCCAATTGGACTCTTTTGATGGACACATATGAAAAACATAATATAATTCCTGAGGATGTTGGTGTTTCATCATCTTGACCAGATATATTTCTATACTTAAAAACATTTAATGCATAGTACTAATAGAACTTATGTGCTGTGGGAAACAAACATACATAAAGACCAAGCAATAAAAAGAAACAAATATTATGACATAACAAATAAATTAACCAAATCAGTTATATATTAATTAATATGCTATAGAAGTCAGAACAAAGATTATACCAGCAATGTCTGTATAACTTACTATAATAGACCATGGCCCGTAAAGAACAACCATAACTTCCATCCTAGAATGTGTATCCAAGGCGGTATTAATAGGATTGTACCAAGTTTGTAGGGGAGGAGGCTAAAGTGAAGGGGAGCATTGACAACATCATAAACGGGCCTCTTAACCCAACTCCTTGGGTTGCAAGCCCCAGGTGGCTTGGGCCTCTTCCTCTGCAACGCTATGGACCCAGCATCTGCACAGTGAATCCATATAATACTAAGTAATTTGTCTCTCTCTAAACCCCTACTTTAGTCCCTTAATTTGCTCCTATAATGGCGAACTTAGTACATTACATTTTGATTCCATGTCAGAAAAACTTTTAGTCTTTGTAAAGACTAAAGGGATAGAAACTTGAAATTGTTGTTAATTTCGTTGCATTTGAAGTACAATGAAGCACAATTGTGTAAAAATTATGGTAAACAGATGAAATTTTCAAACTGTTACAATGGATAATTTCAAAAGAGAAACAAAGACTACCCTCGTTACCAACAAAAAAAGTTCTGATACCAAGAACACTGAACTCCCCTAGCAGGTGTATAATATTGGATGCATTAATTGAATAGCTACATCCAACCTCACACCCAGTGGTCATATATTTTTGTTGATATGAAAAAACAGCCTGTGGGGGAATAGCATGTGAAGGGTTCTTGTAGGTGAGGAAGTTGAAGGTGACCATAGATTAATTTCAAAATCATCAAGATGGAAATATTAATCCATGCGCATCATATATAATGATTAAAATTGAATTTCACTCATAAATTCCCAATAACGGTTACATATGAACGGGTTTAACATATGATATGGTATTTTTAAGTAAGACCAACAGTCACAAATATTCTGGTTGATGTTATTATGTTAGTAATTTAATAGTATGAAATTATTTTAATAAGTAGCTTAATAAAATAATTTTAACACAATACTTTTTCAATATACTATGCATTTACAAAATCAAGTACAGAAAATAATAATTAGTAAGGGTAAATAGACACTTGTTAATGGCACTACGAATTTTAATAGAGGAAATACCTACATTGTTTATTATTATTAAATTTTTGTTAATGGCTTCTGCGGTTTAATGTTACCACAATTATGCCAAAATGACATAGTTTGTTATTAGGTACATATACCTAGAAAATAAAATACCGTCAATTTATAATTTAGTAGACAGTATACCTCCACATATAACGTTTTTATTCAAACTAAATGCAATGTTATCAGTTCAATATGAATCCACTCACCTGAAAAGTTTTCAAGAGTATTGGTTCAATCAAGCACAATTAAATTGTTTCGCAATCACTTCAACATCAATCTTTACAGTGATTTTATTTAAATTTTGCTGAAATAAGTGATAATGCAAGGTAAATATGGATGAACTCGTTAGGTACGTACAGTAGGTACTTTCCTTTCCGGTGTGTTGTAATACAATCCCCTTTGATTAAAGGGATGTATAAATCTGTTAGGTCTGATAACTGATACAACAAAATCTTGCACAAACAATGACAAAATTAACTATAAGTTAAGAGAAGAGCGTTGAATGAACGAACTAGTTAATTCTACCGTCGACGTACAATAGACGAACGGACAGTTCATCGACGATGAACGGACTAGTAGAATCTGTAGACGGCAGGACGGCTAAATTGTAGTCTATACAAAATTTATAGCGACTGTCAACGCGACGACGACTCGTGAACACAGTCGGTTAATATATTCATTCATTGGTCCGTTACACAACACGCTCAATGTTATTATCAACTCAGAGATCCTACATTTAAAGTTCAATTTTGTCTGCATGGACGGTCATTTTAACGCGTTGAAATCGTTGAACAGTCCATGCAGACAAAATTGAACTTTAAATGTAGGAGCTCTGAGTTGATAATAACATTGATCGTGTTTTGGACGATCGTTTCAACGCGTTGAAATGATCGTCCATGCAGACAAAATTGAACTTTAAATCTAGGAGTTCTGAGTTGATAATAACATTGAGCGTGTTGTGTTGATCCTCCGTCATAGACGTAGACCGGCCGCGCGGCGCCTTGACTACAGTCGAAACGCGAACGATGCACTTATTAGAAACTTTCTTATTTCGTGTTTAACCAAATTACGTACTATAGTTTCAAAATTTGATTTAATGTTTGTTACATACGAGTATTTTATTATTGTGAATAGTGTAAATTATATGTAAATAGTTTAAAAAACTTTCAAAACTTTATGGTTGATTTTAATAAGTAGATAGGTGATATACCTAAGTGAACTTTTTAGTGTAGGAAGCAGTAAAATGGCAGGACGAAATTTAAGTGAATTATGGCATCACTTTGAAAAGGACATATCTAGTGGAAAGGCGATTTGCAATCTATGCTAAATATATGTATGAAAAATTGGCGTATAAATCTACTGCGGCAAATTTGAAAGCCATCTAAAACGGAAGCATATATCTATTTTTACGTCATTACCGTCGTAAATATTGTACATAAAACACATTAAAAAAAACAATGATTGTAAATAGAATCAGTTGATCTTCTAAATACGCCTAAATAGGGAAAATAATCGACTATTATAAATTATATTTAGACAGTCCTTAGCCTGGAAAAAGTATGTAGGGAAGGTCAAACTTTTCAATAATATGCTTGTGATACGTAACATATAAAACTACGATACAAATTTCATTTAACTAGAATACTCATTCATTACTACTACTAATGCGTCTTGTCTAGTTGAATAGTCGTACGTAACGGATCGAGTCGACTAATCGTCCATAAAGAAAACGCCGTCGGTATAAATCAACTAGTCGATGAATTTAACTAGTCGATCGACTAGTCCACGAAAGAAAATGGACGGTCTAGTTTCGTCTACGTTAAATGCGTCGACGACCCATCTCTACTATAAGTTTTCTACCGAAAAAAATAAGTACCTACCCAAAGATTACAGAAGTTGCCAGAGACAAGAAGAACACGGGCGTCGGGCCGTGTTACACGGCCAGTGGCCACAGGGCCGCGTTCCGAGGGTCTGAACTCTGAGTGCGTTGTTTGTTTGCTTTAACTTACTCGAAGGTTCCGAACGACCGGTTGTTTTATAACCTCAAATATCGTTTTTGCCGGGGAATTTTGGAAAATTTATAGACTTTTTATGATATTTGAAAAGCAATAACTAAAGTTACCTGCAAAATATAAAAGAGTGCCTATAATTCTCTCATCAAAAAATTTCAAGGTCATGTCAGTTAAAGATTCAACATTTTAACGACCTCTTTTGATAGTTAAAAAGTTGCGCTCTACCCGAAGGTCGTGAACGACGTTAGAGTGAAAAGTTGCACTCCGAGTGCACTCCGAGGTGTAAATCAAAGGGCTAAGCTTCGACTTTACTCAATATTTTTTATAATAATATATTAATTTACTCAATACAGGTATGGTCTGAATATTAATTTAGATAAGAGTATTCTTATCTAAATTAATATTCAGACGCAATTAGTGATTGCGAGGTGCACTTACATGAATATATTTTTTCACACCTTGATATGGCCATTTCCTTAATCCAGCGCCTCATCCACCTCCATACCTAATTTCATCAAAATTTCATGCAATATCTTTATAAGTTATAGCCTATTTGCTATTTTGATGAATAATAAGCTATATTAATAAACAGTTTCATTATAATCCATTCAGTAGTTTTTGCGTGAATGAGTAACAAATTCTATCCACAGTAATCCACACATCCATACTTACAAACTTCGCGTTAATAATATTAGTAACGATTGAAAAAATGGGCAAATCGACTACGAAAGAATTACGTTATAACTAAGAGTGATGTTCGAACCCGCAACCATCCATTCCTGGTACCAGGATAGACTCTGCTATCTACCAATCTGAGCTACTGCGCTGAAGGAATAAATGTGTCTTTACATGGTGGGTGAAGTGAAGGTAGCTCATCTGAGATCCTTATTCTTTGTTGTATTAATATTGTTTTGCAATATGGTTATTATTAATTATATAGATATATTAACACCTAATGTACATGAATCCTGACTTACCAAGTAGTTAAAAATATTAACAATATAAAATAATAAGGAAAAAAGGGAATGTTATAAAATATATAATGTTTACCTATTTGCTTATTACTTGGTTTACTCTCAAAATATCTATATTAATGTTTCTTACTTAATACCTACTTTAGTAATATTTTTCAAATAGCTAATTTAGCATATTATATTATGACATTTTTGACATCGCCATCTTGCTACTCAAGAGGGGTCGGTACAAATCGACAAATGTCATCTCCACCAACACTAAGGAGTAAGGACATCACTAAGTATAAGAAAATCAAATATGAGGTACTGGCCAATGTGCAGAAACACGTCACAGGTCTCTTACATTGGTGTAACTGTTGGTATGTTGCTAATTAGGCGAGTTATTATCTTAGTTGGCTAATAAGTCATTCAACAGGCAAATAAGGAACAGTCCTTTCAATTTTAACCTTAGAAATGTATTACAGTTGTCAATCATCAGCCAAGATTGCGCATGGCCTTACAGCCAAGCTAACAGCTCAGCAATTTCGTAAAGACAAGACGAACAAATATTATACCTAAAAACATATTTCTGAATGAAAATTATGATGATTTAACCACCGGTACTATACATAACTTGATACATTATTATATTGCGTATCGATACTTTTATATCGATCGATCAAATATTTCATCTCTATAATAGAAATTGGAGGAAAAACAGACAATAGACAAAAAACAAACGAATTGTATAATGCCCCGTCTACATTTCATATTTTTTTGTATATTTTTTTCTCTATACCTTTCAGGTATTGTTTCAAATAATTTTTGAAAGTATACCACATACATTTTAGATACATAAATGAAATCAAATCATAAAACATTTTCCAAACACAAAATTTGGGCTCCATAATGCAATTTATATCTACACGTCCAAATATATTATTGGTTTCAATAATCTACATATTTAATCTACATGGGCGTACCCAGCTTTTGCTGAAGGGTGGGCAAATCCGGTATTTCTTACAGGTAGTCAAATAATTATAAAATGTCGTACAAGTACGGGTCAGACCTTGCCTTTCAAAGACTCACGTCAGTCTTTCAGCGAGACGAGACGGAGTCAAAAACATGATGCATTATGTACTAAAATTTCAGTTAAGATTGAGAGACTAAAATAGTCTATAATTCACAGACCCCGTATGGTTAGTTTTTAGGTTATAAAAAGAATTCATTACATTAGGTATGTTCATAATTTATTGTGTGATCTCACGCGGTGGGGTGCAAAACAGTTTTAGTGTCGCTCCCTTTAAACTAATTGAATTGAATTGAATGGCCCATTTCAAGAAGTCCATAAGTCCGTATTTTCAATTTTGAGAAAAGTGCGTAGAAAGGTTATATTTTGCTTTTTTTGAAATAACAGCAACGAGATAATAACGTAATTTTTGACATCGACATGTTTTACGCAAGGTAGTTCGTACAATCATAAATGAAATATTTTTTTATTAATTTTGTTTAATATAATCGGAAAAAAATGTTTGGACTTGGGTCATATAAACCTTGGACTTAGGGACTTTAAGCTGCACTTAGGGATTTTCTTAGACATGGAGTTGGACTTAGGGTTTTTGAGAGGAAAACAAACTTGGATCAACTAGTCTTCAAAATTTGGAACTAAGTAGTGAGAAGAATTACTTAGCATTCCATGGATTCACCGTGCGGGTGCCGGGTCCAGAGCGTTGCAGAGGAAGAGGCTTGAGGGGCCTGGGGCTTGCAACCCAGGTGCAGGGTTAATAGGCCTCTTTACAATGCATCAACGCTCCCCTTCCCGCTCAAGCTTCCTCCCCTACCTAACCAAATTTGGTAAGATCCTACTAATGCCGCCTTAGATACACGTTCTAGGATGGAAGTTACGGTTGTTCTTGGCAGAGTCAAGGTCTTTCAGTAGGTTATATAGGGATTTCGCTGGTATACCCCTTGCTCCAACTTCTACAGCATATAAATTGACCACATAACCGTTTTTGGTTAATTCGTTTGTTAGGTCATAATATTTGTTTGTGTTTAATGTGTGGTCCTTAAGTATGTTTGTTTCCCACGGCACAGTAAGTTCTATAAGTACTATGCGTTTTAGATCTTTTGAGTATAGAAATATGTCTGGTCTGGAAGTCGAAACACCAACATCCTGAGGAATTTTGTAGTGTTTTTCATACGTGTCCATCAAAAGAGTCCTCAATCCGGAGCTGCGCCTAAGATGGAGTAAGGCTTGGATTTAGATTTTGTAGATGACCCTTCTTTTACAAAATCGACGTGTCGTTTGTTCGTGGTCAAACCTTTTTTTTGCTCTAGCTACCGAGAGCTCACCGCTTCTCGTATGATTTCGAGGACTCTATCATGGCGACGTGAATAATGACCCCTATCAAGGAGCACCTTGCATCCTAGCAATAAGTGCCTTGCTGTACCTGTCGCCTCCCGACAAATACCGCAAGACTTTTCGGTGGCTTTCCCCCATCTCACTAAGTTACTTTGGTCTGGGAGGGTCATCTGAAAGGCGTTTAGATAAAATTTTAATAAGGCAGGTGACCAATCGTATATCAAGGTACACCATTTTCACGCCAGAGGGATACAAAATTCACCTATGGTTAGCCATTCGCCTTGCATTTCTAAGCTCATTGCATGCACTTTATAGTTATCATTTTCGTCTTATTGTAGAAAAGATTTTACAATGTCTTGAAATGGGCCATTCAACTTCTTAACCAATATATTTTGAGTCAGCATTCTTTACAAAATATCCTGGGGTGCGTTCCTCCTACCCGTCGGCCAAGACATATTTTGGTCTAAACGCAGATATACGCCGTTCCAGCACTCTAATCGAACTTAATTTGATCCTGTCAAGATTTGATCATACCCGTTCCGGGCGACCTGTCAGAGAAATTTTGCTCTGCCTGGCCAAATTTTTACTACCTTTTGAATCGGCCAAATCTTGGCCAGCTGTCAAATGTGACAGATTCTACAATAAATAATAGATTTTGTACAAGCTAAGCCAAGGATTAGTGACATACTGTGTTGACATTGCTAAACTACGTATTATGCCCCATTTATTAAAAATGTAGACTGTATTTTATCACCTAAAAACATCGCTGTCAATTCCATATTTTGAAAGGAGCTGTATAGGTCGTTCCAGGTGCCTTGGAGCAAATATTGGTCGACCAACAATTACTGGAACGCGCCCCTGGATATCAACAATTTCGAAAATGTATTGTGAATGTCACAACAAACCGGGATACTAATGAGGATCATTTATGTTTTTCGTTAAGAATGCATATTTTTCATCATTATCATCAGCCGGAAGACGTCCACTGTTGAACAAACGCATCCCCCATAGAACGCCACAAAGAATGGCTTAGCTGCTTGTAACCATTGGTTACCCGCGACTTTAACGATGTCGTCAGTCCACCTGGTGGGGGCCTACCAACTCTACGTCTTTCGATGTAGTGTGATGACCACTCGAGAACCTTTCTACCCCATCGGTTACCAGTTCGTTGAGCAATGTAGCCCGCCCATTGCCACTTCAACTTGCAAATTCTGAGAGGAATGTCGGTTACTTTGGTTCTTTGGCGAATATCCACGTTCCGGATTTTATCGCGCAAAGAAACTCCGAGTATATCTCTTTATAGCTCGTTGAGTGACTCTGAGCTTGTCCATAAGAGCCACAGTTAAGGACCACGTTTCAGTGCCATATGTCATCACTGGCAACACACACTGGTTGGAGACTTTAGTCTTTAGGCTCTGCGGTATGTTCGAAGAGAAGATGTCGCGTAACTTCCCGAACGCTGCCCATCCGCGTTGGATTCTTCTTGTTAAAATATTCTGGTTGAATATTTTCACGTGTAAAATAAACAGAGATCTCTTTTTTAACCTAAAAAAAAACGCCAAGCTCAAGAGAGACATAACATGCTGTGACGTCAACCATCACGTACCTACCGACCGAAAGCTTGGGTCGACGCCCAATCAGCGGCCGTAAGCGCAACGACTTAGCATTATTTACGTTTTTAGAATGATGTGTAGGCGGATGGTGGTATAGCCCTTTGTGTTTATGTGTCACTGGTTGTTATTTGTGTGTTGCCAGTTGCCTTAAATTAAATGCCATACTATCCCCCCGCGACAAATTATGTTAAATGCTTGTTAATCCATTGTCAAACGCAGATTGGGTTGCTGAAAACTTCAAGTGACTGTTTGTCAACACTAATGTCAAATCTCCAATTAATCGCCAATTATTGCAGTTTTGGGTTTCTGAAAAGCTTTTCGGTATGTTAACGGTTGATCAAACTGGCTATTCCTAATTGCTCAAAATCGACCAATTATTCTAAGATGTAAGGTCTTGATATCGTAAAAAAATATATAAAAATAGTTTTAATCATTCCTACCTACAACGTTTTCTATAATAAGTGATAACTGATAAGATATAACAAGAACAGAATTATATCAAGTATAATTACTCTAAAAACACATATTGCTATTTTTTATACCGGTGCTGGGTAGCACTTCACCACTATCTCACCTGACGTTATGTGACGATGCGATCGATGATGGAGCGCGCTTACTCAGAAGATACCTATTCACTCCTGTTTCGAAGACGCCGGTAATTAACCAGTAACACAGATTCAGGCAGAGTGTTCCTTTCCCTAGCAGTGTGTATCATGAACGAGTATAGAACAAGAGCCCGATTATAGAACTACGTAAATTTATTACCAAAGACTACGTGATTATAGTGTTGCTGCTCATTTATTACTCAATAGAGTACTATAACATAACCATAGCAGCCCTTAAACAAACCGCAGCTGGGTAGATAGTAGTACCAACCAAAGCATTTCCAAGATAGGTTATGGGAAGGTCCATAACCTATGACCGCAACCCTCTTTGAGAAAACACCTTTTGGCTAAGCGCGTTAATATATGGTGAAAGTAAAACACCTTATACAATTCGATACTTATAAACTTCCTTTATTATTCTGTAGACTCGTTATACCATATTCATGTTAACAGCATGATACAATAATATACTGCGCCTAATTCAGTTTAACAGTAAATTACATTTCTGCTCTCAACCTCTGTATCCCAAAAACCGTCTCTCTCACCAAAGTCAAGTCACTGTCTTGTTTTTATTTTTCCTCGCTCTATGCCCAGTCTGTATTGCCAATGTTCAAGAAGTTATCGAGTTTTAGTCTATTAATCATCGAATAACCTTACAATGGTTTAAATCTGTTGTGCACCTGATGTGCGGCTACAACATGTTCACGTTGATGTGAGAAGTGGTATTATTTTGCGTTGATGCGCAGGAGGTCCATAGTTAAAATCTCACCGCTGTCTTACACTTCACCGCATGATGCGAGGTCGGGAGTTTTTAGAATCATTGATAGGCTTGATAGTTGTTGGCCCTCAAGTAGAAAATATATTACCAAGCATCTAATGGTATGTTACGACGGCTGTTCTAGCCTATTCTTCTCTACTGACTTCATCATCATCAGACGTCAATCACTTACCATCAGATGAGATAGTCAAAGCGTAGCCTATCAGCAATAAAAAATGCTGCTCATTATTTTTTATTTTAATCGATTTTGACGATAAATAGCAACAAGTGAGGGGAGACCGCTTTTTTGCGAAAAGAAATATGCAAGAGAATGCAGTTCCTTTTCACCGTCTAGCAAAACTAAAAAACACATATTATAGTAGTTTGTGAGTGTGTATGGATGTATGGATGTATTGATGTTTGTTACTCTTTCACGCAAAAACTACTGAACGGATTTGAATGAAACTTTACAATAATATACCTTATACATCAGAATAACACATAGGCTACAATTTATAAAGATATACTGTAAAAATTTACGAAAATATCAAAAAAGCTGTTAATAAGCCACACTAGAAATTTTTGCGACGTCTCAACCCAGATGAAGGCTCGCGTCAACAACGTCGTCCGTAGTGCGCGCGCCGGTGTCGCGGGCAGCGTTACCATGGAAACAAAAAACGGGCAGCGTTGCCATGGAAACAAAAAACAACTGATTAGAAATTAGCTCGACAAGAAATGTCAAAAAGCAATTGTATAAATAAGCTTTAAGGCCTAGTTTCACCATACTCTGTTATTTATTTGACGCCTTGTTAATCCTTTTAACGGACTGTTAACTGAACCGAGTGTCCCACCAACTGTTAATGGATGATTAATTCAGTTAACTTCATAGAACGTAGACTGATTTAACAGCTCTGTTATTTTTAAAGACCCATTAGCTAATGCCTGATTTAGCGTAAACAAACATGGTATGGTGAAATTAGGCCTAAACGCAGCGCTGTATACAAGCTTGCCATAATTTACAATTATAAATCGATCAATCAAAGCGGCACGCTTGGACAGTACAATCAATGAACTTACATAACAAACACGCACATTTTCACGTATGCTAGTGACTTTCACTATCAATAAACTATTACTGACATAGGTAATAACTATAAAACTAATGAGTATTTATAATCATCAGGATGGTATTGAGGATAAAGGGATTCATAAAAATTTATGAAATTAGATAATGCCATTAGCGATCACACATCAAAGTTGATATTTTAGGTATTAGAGCGTACACTCGCACGACTGGACTCTGTCAGTTAGAAATCCGAGCGTAAAAACGAACTCCTCTCTCTTGTTGCTTTACGTTAACGATCATCCGTCATATTTAATTGGTAACCATAGTAACGGTGGCCATGCCAAAAATAATTTGGGATTAATTTCATGTCAAAAGAGAAGAGACAACGCTATGCGTTAAAACAAGACAGAACACTAGAGAATGAATGAATTTGAACGACATTTTCAAATTTCATGTTATCATAGATAAACAAGCATGTTGATTCTGTAATTTTTAATTAATACGCGTTCCAGAAACCCGTTGAAAGTTAGCAGTTGTTAAATGAATTGAGTTTTGACACGCGTACCGGAAACCGGCGGTATGTTTTGAAGCGCTCGTAGCGAAGTTTGCTTAACCATTCCGAATCGATCAGCGAAGTTAAGCAACGTCCGCCTCGGTGAGGAGTTGAATGGGTGACCAAAGTCAAAGTGTCACGGTGTGTTCCGGCAGCTATCCTTGAGAGCCAGTAATTCTAGGTTAGCCTGAACAACATGTTCGATCACATCATCACTTACCATCAGGTGAGATAGTGGTCAAAGGCTAATCTATCAAGCATAAAAAAAAAAAGAATGTTATTGTTAATTTTGATTAACTTACTGCTGCCACTAGTCATGAGCTTTTAGTTTTTAACCTCATTCGATTTACATTGGTGAGAAAGTGAGAAATCACTCGTTTCCGAATCATCTTGACAGATTTCAGACTTCAGATCAGACAGAAGTCAGTGTCATAAAGTAACAGAATGAAAGGAAAGTCATACATAAATTAACGTAACTAAGTCAGTGTCAAATTTATCTCCTCTCGTAGTGGATGTGCCGCTATTTTTGGGGAATTCTTGTACATAATTAAATTCAAAACATTTATAAATAAATTGAAACACTCTTGGAAAAACTTCAATATTCATTATAAGTATGTTTATACATACAACCAACTCACATCACAATTTTGACTGCTTTGTGTGTTACATGCAATCTCACTAAATTAACTAAACATAACATAAATATTTATTCGTTTTAGGGGACGTATTTGCCCTATTAGATTTTAATAGGATGGTATTGCTTTTCTGAAAGCGGATCGTTTCGTGATTTATATGAAAATATTCCTGAATAATTCTAAGTATTTTTGAGAGAAAATGACTGCAAGTGTTGGATTTGTCGACATTATGGTGCCTCGGCGCACTGAATCCGGAATATTCAGTTTCATGACAAGAAGCTGGAAGCCGCAAACAACCATGCTTTTTGACAAGTACCTTTCACCGCAGGAACTGAAAGATATGGTTGCTAATTCTGTGTACTTGGATGCCGTCATAGAATCGGTAAGTTGAATGGAATTATTTACCCATACAGAGAAAATAGATATCAATATATTAATTAGCCTAAAGCTGATCTCTGGTGTAAGCCCACAGCTATGGGATAACAATAAAAACCCTTTGTTTTGATATAAAAAGCATATTTTAGGAATGAGTATAGCTTGTAATTTTCTTAGGTGGTTAATGATAATATAATTATATATCTTCAGGCAGATAGTTGTGTCAACTAATGATTACCTGTATCCTGTTATATCACATTGATGACATCATAAAGGTGGACCCTTATTTAACCCTACTCCCTGGGTTAAATAAGGGCACCTTTTTTTTGACTTGGGCCTCTTCCTCTGCAACACTATGGACACAACACCTGCATGGTGAATCCATGGAATGCTAAGTAATTCGTCTCATTGACTTCTTGATTGCTTAACTCCTTTACTCAAGTCTAATTTTGCATATATTTTGGCCCCTCATTTTTACCCTCTACATTTTCATATTTACAATAATCAGAATCTATGATTTTTTTTATTAGTATATTTACTATGTTCATAAGATTTTACGAAACACATATATTTTCAAATATTTGTAATGAAACAAATATAATATTTTGTCTTACTAATAATTATGTACTGCATAATATATATTAGCAAACACATAGAATGCACTAAATAAGGTAATAAAGGTAATAGCTTAATATTACTAATTGAAATACATTTACAAATACTATATACATAGTGAGTAAGCACTTTGTATTTTAAGGGTTCCGTACTTCAAAAGGAAAAAGGGGAACCCTTATAGGATCACATTGTCGTTTGTCTGTCTGTCAAGACCCTTTTTAGTTACATCATATAATAAAAATATTTTTAATAATAATTTTAAAATGTCATAGATTTCATTTAGCAATAAACATACCATAACTTTTACTTATATACCTACAGGTTTGTATGGCACAATAGGTGCATGAGTTTGACTTGCAATTGGCTGGTTTTTGTTTTTTTAGTACCAACAATTATGAATGAAATGAAAATTTTAGGTAATGCATAGGCAATATTGTGAAAATATATTGAAGTAATACTACAAATTATCTAAGTAATACAACTATGTAATTCAGGTTCCTGCTCCTTAGAAGACCGCGGCGCACTTGGCGAGTGTTAAAATAAATAGTAATTTATTAAACACACTAGATGCCACATGGGCAGAAGCTAGTAGTGCGGGGATCCTGGTAATCTGACGGGCGATGTGGTGAGCAAGGGTGTTCGCGGAAGAACTGGGAAGCATTTGAAATTCGCTCGCATGTTCCTCCCCATCAGCTATTGACTTGCATTTAATTGTTATATTAAAAAGTCAATCAGTAAATATTGTACATATATACACACCCTTTTACAGCTCATTCACACATCCTCTGACAGCTCACACACACCATAATTAAGTACACTCAGAGAGGTACAAGGACCTAACCATCTTTCTCTTAACTTATAAAAGGTTGTTAAAAGAATATATTGTAATTAGCCAGCCTGTATATTGAAAGTCCAACGTATGGGGAAGAGTACTGTATGCTAAAACACCAGCGATGAACTTAGTTCAGCTGCATATACAAATCTTGCACAAAAATATAATAAAACAAAATATCCAATTTACTAGCTAATGTTAAAACATGTATCAGAATTAACTTGGCCTTTCAGAATATGATCAACGTTAACATAAAATTTGTTACTGATACAAACTAAATATGTAGTACTTCACAGTCACCATCTTAAATTAACTAAGTTTATTAAGTAAAGTAATACATCATTTTATCACCATACTATTTTTGCAGATGACTATCCAGAAACCTTGGTAAACCACCCAGGGGTCTATTTTTTGCCTGGTTAGATAGGCAAGGCCCTGCTGTATTTAATATTTTAGTAATTATTTCGAAATGCAGTGTTTAATGGAAAAATATTACTATAAACCGCACATTTAGTAGAAATATTGCACAATGGCAATATTTAATTTTATCTTGTACAGATATTTACCACAAATGCGTTTTCAATCATTTTTTAATTTGTAAAACATGATAAGTCCCATTGACATTATGTTAGCTAAACATAGCGGAATCTCAATATTATACTTACTTTACATTCTTCTTGTTCATTTAGGAAAGTACAAGGACAGGAGTTAGAAAAGACAAGTTGAAGAAAGAGGTCATAAGCTACTTGGAAGAAATGGGATTTGATAAGAAGCTGCATGTCATACGATGGATGGGAGTGTTCTTTTTGAAAATATGCTTCATGATGAAGATAAAACTCTTCATTAATGATACAGCTGTTCTGAGAGTAAGTACATCTTTTTCAATTGCAAGTTTTTTTTATTTGGTTGCATAATAATTTTGGCAAAATGACAATGTCAGTAGGGAACACGGTCTAGACGCAACAATAAAAAAAAATGAATTTCAATTTAATGCAGTTTCGTTGGCAAAAACGGATATTCAAAAGCGTTTAAACACCGACATGGAACTAGGGTAATTAAACGGCGTTTAATAAATGGCTAGGCTGATTAAGATACTTGGCTGTAACATGTAAACCACCGCCATCACAGGGTTGTCAGTGACATTACCCCAAACGAGTGCGATCACGCGACCTTGATTTTGAACCTACGCGTTTAAGCAATAGGGTTTGATACTAGCCACCGCCAAAGTTCTGATGCAAGAAAATAATAAAAGATACCTTACATATACATGTATTATGTATCGCTTAGCGTTACGTTATGCATGTATTAAGACTATTTCCAATGGTTAATTATAAGATTTTATATTTGATTGTCTTCAATTGTTTCGAAATCATATTCGAAAAAAAAAAGCTATTTATTAGTTTTTTTTTCGAATATGATTTCGAAACAATAAATAAATAAAAAAAAAACTATTTGTCTCAAAATGTTTGTTAGGACTAACAGAAGTCAAAACTAAGAGTTTGTTAGCATTTCACCAATAACCCTGTATAATAATATATAGTTTTCTTTGCGTGGAAACCGAAGTAATCGCAGTTATTTTGTTGTACAAAACGTTGACTTGTTGTCTCGGACGGCAGGCGTCGTCGTAATTATGTATTTTTTTTATTGATACAAATGCTCTGAACTATGTGTCCCTGAATACAAAATAAATACGACGGCCTTGGCACGGTAATGTTATCTATACAGTATTTTAACTCGGCTCTGTCTTTGAAATAACTACCTACAGCCGCGCTGTACGTAAACGTGCGATGGGGCTGCACGCCTCCAGCATTTGCCTACTTTGTGTTTCCATTTAATTTTGTGATTGTAAATATACTTTTTTTATATAAACAAATAATTATTATAACTTGCTTATAACTACCTATTTCACTCGTGTAAACCCCATTCCTTTACTCTATTCACCTTTTTTTTGTTAATTGAGACATGTTTTTTCGGGGGATAAAAGGAAATACTTGTCCATTAAAAAGATGTACCGTCAACTATATGTAGACTATAAAATAATTTTACTTGAAATACTGTATAGATAACATTACCGTGGCCTTGGCGCATGAAATTTGGGACGGCGTCTTCACACCCCGCACTATTGCCCCGTCAATAGTCTGTTTTTTTTTAACAGTCGAGTACTGAATATGTCTCTCGCACATTTCCGATATTGACAGAGTGAGATGGGTGATTGCCGTCTTTGTTCTTGTTTTGAAATTGTCAAGGCTCGTTCATATTGAATATTTCTAAAATTTATTGCTGAAAAAATTACGTTATTATTTTATGATTTAAATTTGCATGCGTAACAAAAAATTCTGTTCCCATTCATGATATAAAACAATATTTATTATGCACTACAGCAAATAAATTATACCTATTTGTATCTACTACAATTCTTGTAATCTCAAAATTTTCGTCATCCTTCTGATGAACTCTCTGCAGATACGTCAATAATAAATTGCTCTGACATATTTTGTACATGATTGTCGACTCCGTAAGTACATTTTTGTTTCTATCGTGGTTAGGTATCACATGATTGAGACATGACTACCATTTTTATCTATCCACTTTATCTTCTCCTTGTAACAAATGAGTTCAGACTTCATAGATTTTATAACTTTTGTTATATTCTGCCATAGCCCTTCACTTGAGACCAAACGAGTTCAATTGAGTTGAGCTCACAGTGATACGTCGGCAAACGTATGGCGAGGCGATTTAATGACTTAGAAACAACATTTTTTCCGTAGCGATCTTTGTTTTGCTTACCCTAATTCAAAAGTTGCAACTTAAATATTTATTCCTTACAAGCAATATTTTTCGAGGTGCAGGTAGTCGAAGACTCAACTAAATCACGGTAATGTTATACTAAATGTAACTACAGAGTTCGTGTGGAACGGAGTTTATGTTGATTACGCGGGCCAATAGCAACGCAGTAAAATTTTCGGTACTCCTTTGCTAAAAAAAAATAGACTAGATACCTCGTTTTACGACTGTATGGATAATTAGACATGATGCATACAGTTTACAAGATCATTCACTCGTGTAAAATATGGTTAACCATCGGCCATACCATTAAACCATCCAGATATGCAAGTATTTTTTTAGTCAATTGTCTGTAACACAAAAACTACTCGACCAATGTTGTTGAAATTGTGTACTTGTATAGGCCCCGTGGGGTGCCGGGTTAGAATTGCACCTCCCCATATCATCCCGTGGGTGTCTTAAGAGGCGACTAAGGGAAAAATACTGGAAGGTGGGCAGCAGCGTCTTCTAAAGAACTGCCAACTTACACTGTGATCCCCAAGACGCCTGCCAAGCGTGGGGATTATGGCAAAAACCCCCTTAATAGGAGAGACTGTGTTCAGCAGTGGAAGATCCGGCTGTTACATTATAGGTAAAAATACCTTTATTTATTCATCAGTATTATTTATAAATAATCGACAATATTATTTGATATGTCTCCACTTAGCAAAGGAATATATAAATCTCATTACAGTTGCAAGGTGCTAATGATAATATTTTTTTAGCTAAAAGCCACCATGGGGAGCAATCCAGTGTTATTTCTGCCGACACACAGAAGCTACGCAGATTTCTGTTTAATGACGTATCTCTGCTACCACTATGACATTGACTTCCCCACAGTAGCTGCCGGCATGGGTAAGATAAATTCGTATGTTTGTATTTATTAAATTCCTATAAATATAACCTTACAGATTAATCATAGTATATTTATTATAAATGAGCTTCCATGGACAGCTGCCGAAACACACGTTTAGGTGCTTGGCGATAGATTATCTATTTTAGGTAGGTAGTTGCATTGTCGCATAGACGCCTGCCAAGCGTGAGGATTATGGAAAATACCCCCTTAATAGGGGAGGCTGTGTTCAGCAGTGGACGATCCGGCTGTTACAGTACATTACAGTTGCATTGTCGAAGCTTTCAGTCCGAAGGCTTCTAACCTAGCCATATTAAGACAGCTACCAGGAGCGACGCGATGGCTTGACGTCTCCGAAGAACGGAAAAACACAGCCTCCACATAGCAGTCAAAGTCAAAGTCAAAATGATTTATTCAATTTAGGCGTCTACGATGATCTTATGAAGGTCAATTACAAGTTTTAATATTGCAATATTCTACGTTGTACTGCAACGTTCAGCAAAAAATATTTTTATAGAGCTACTGCGAGAAGAACGGGCAAGAAACTCTGGGACATTCTGTGAAACGTCTTAACAATGTGTTAAATACTATATTTATAGTAAAATTATTACAATATTTGTTTACAGTACGTAGCTGACAGGCGATAGCTTGGCAGACGCGAAACATTCCAATCGTTTTTGTCGTTTAAGTAATCACAACACAAACTGTGTACCTAGTAAGATTACTTAATTTTCACATGCAGTATATTTCGACCCCAGTAAA
This sequence comes from Plagodis dolabraria, assembly GCA_963854805.1. Classification (NCBI taxonomy): domain Eukaryota; kingdom Metazoa; phylum Arthropoda; class Insecta; order Lepidoptera; family Geometridae; genus Plagodis; species Plagodis dolabraria. The sequence continues at coordinate 11,229,995 of OY978459.1, read as the reverse complement.
ACTCGACCCAATAACCTCCAAGCTATTGAATTGTGTACCATCAAATGCATTCATAAACTACGACGCACTAAGTTATAGCCAAGGTCCGAGGTCTCAAATCAATATTGACGTGAAGTGTGGCACGTCGCAATAATAGATGTTGTTCTTGTGAAACCTTCGTATAATATTTATTCATACGACTTGTTTGTATATAATTTTGTTACTTTACATTGCCGTTGTACGTCTGTATACAACTAGCTAATCATTTTCGTCAGCTTTTTTATGTGCAGTATATACTCGTATATATAGAATTTAAGCTAAGTAGTCAAATATTAAAAAGGTTCTAGTCTTCTTAAAAAGTTTTTATTTTATAAATCTACACTCAAGATACTCGAGTATCCGAGACTTTTTTAAATTTTAACCAATTTTCATTTAAAACATGAAATAGGAAACATACAACATTCTAGGGGAATAGTGTTAAAAGAGAGGTTATGTTTTTTGGTAAATTCATTAGTATCTTAGTTCTTTTTAGTAACGAAAGAAGAGCGGTGGTCTAATAGAAATGGCCAAATGCTGCAGAGAAGAGGTTGAGGAATGCTAACAACCCTACTTATGGAACATGCGGAAGAGTGTTTCTGAAATCTCTTCCTAAAATATTTTTATTTTATTTATTTTTTATTGCTGATGGGTAAGCCTTTGACCACTTTCACCTGATGGTAAGTGATGATGTGGTCGAAGATGTAAACAGGCTTAACCTAGAATTACTGGCTCTCAAGGACAGCTGCTGATGCTTGGCGACAGATTTGCTGCTTGAATTCTAATAACATTGGTCACTAACCAGGCGGGCATTCGCAAACTGCCCATCCACCATGCGGTGAAGCTCAAGCCCGCGGCGGGATTCGAACCATGGACTTGCTGCGCGGCAGTCCGTAGCCAATGCCACTGAGCCATTACTGCTTCAATTTTTTTTTTTTATGTTATTGTGGCGGAACAACGTCGAGGCCCACCTGATGTTAAGCGGTTTCCTCTGCCTATAACAGATGCATTTCGTCACAAGTGACGAATTGCACTGCGCCCGTCACCTTGAGACAGTTGTTAGTCTCATGTGCCTGTAATGTCACTGGCTCTCAAGGACAGCTGCCGGAACACACCGTTAGGTGCTTGGCGACAGATTTTCAACTTGAGGGTGGTCGCTAGCCAGGCGGGCTTTCGCAAAAAGCCCTTCTACCATGCGGTGAAGCTCAAGCCCGCGGCGGGATTCGAACCATGGACCTGCTGCGCGGCAGTCCATAGCCAATGCCACAGCTGTGACTGCTTCAAAATAATATAATAATGGAGAGTAATGCATGCGAATCGAATACCAAGATCGAATCAAGTGGAAATCCGAGGTGCATCACACTATACTGTAACAGCGGGATCGTCCAATGCTGAACACACGCCCCCTATTAAGGGGGTATTTGCCATAATCCCCACGATTGGCAGTCATCTTGGGGATCGCAGTGTAAGTTGGCAGTTCTTTAGAAAGCGCTGCTGCCTGCCTTCCAGTATTTTTCCCTTAGTCGCCTCCTACGACACCCATGGGATGATATGGGGAGGTGCAATTCTGACCCGGCACCCCACGGGGCATCACACTAATGCTATATAAATGCGAAAGTTTGTAAGTTAGTATGTGAGTATATATGTTTGCTACTTCATTACGCTGAAACGGCTGAACCGATTTGGATGAAACTTGGAATATAGATAGTTATTATATATATAACACAGGATACTTACGTTATTATATATTTTCATCATTGTCTACGCGGGTGAAACTGCGGGAAAGAGCTAGTATGATTATATTCGTCTCCAGGAAATAGGCAAGAAGTACATAGTATTTTAAAATAATCATTAACTAAAAACTAATTAACATACAAATATATGTGGGAAAAATAAAAGTTGAAGCATTTTATGATGAGAGGATTTTTTGGTGTTTTTTTATGATCAAGCTTAATAACCATGTTTCGAGAACAATAATTGGAATGTTAAGAACACGTGTATTTGTTTTAGTATCGTGTTATCTACTACTGTCATTGAGATATCTTTGATGCCTCCTTTGCTTTCATATTTATTGGTACTATATAAAAGTATATATAGCGATAACTTTACAGTAGTGTTACTAGTACTATAATACAACCAGAAAAATAGTTTGAATAGAGGCTTCTAGGAAATTTAAAAGTTCCTTTTTTTAATGCTTGGTAGGTTGTCTTTTGACCACTATCTCACCTAAGTAAGTAAGTGATGATGTGGTCGAAGATGTTGTTCAGGCTAACCTAGAATTACTGGCTCTCAAGGACAGCTGCCGGAACACACCGTTAGGTGCTTGGCTACAGATTTTCTACTTGAGGGTGGTAGCTAGCCAGGCGGGCAATCGCAAAATGCCCTACCACCATGCTATAACGACTGCCATCCTAAGACAACAACCGGGACCGACGGCTTAACGTGCCCTCCGAAGCACGGAAGCGCTCAGTAGTAATGTCACCAGCGGTCACCCATCCAAGTCATGACCGAGGCGGACGTTGCTTAACTTTGCTGATCGGTTCAGAATGGCTAAGCAAACTTCGCTACGAGCGCTTCGCCTTTAGTCTGATAACAGGGTTCTACATATCTATAAATACCTATGTAATATGTATATTAAGTTTTACATGAATTTTAAATATACGTTATCTATAAAAGTCAATACTCTCAGCGGGCACTTGTCTTTGACCTGGTCATAGATCTATTTTACAAGAAATAAAAATCCTACCAATTATTCAATTCAAAATTTACAAATTATTGAAGTACAAAATGTTTTGCTCCGAGCGGGAATTGAACTAACTGAGCGGTTCAAGCATCCGGCGCGAAAGATAGATAGATAGATAACACTTTATTGAGACACCATTTAAAAAATAACTTATAAAGATAACAACACAAAATATGATGTAACAATAGCCGGTCTTATCGCTTAGAGCGATCTCTTCCAGACAACCTATAACTGGAGGACAACATTTTACTAAAAATACATAGACGGTAGTCTTCATAATACAAACAAAATAATTATTAGAAAGCATCTAACATGTGTACAATTATAAATAAAATAAAATAAATACAATTAAAGTAATAAACATTTAACACAGTTCATTAATAATACATATACCTACATAAATATATAAATACATATATAGAATAATATATAAATATATATGTATATACATAAGATCATACAATACATATATACATATACCTATATCAATAACATTAAATAATGTAAGTAGTTAACATACAGAACCATAAAAGTAAGAACTTAGTAGCAATTTATAGCTAACAGTGATGTATACAATCATGATGGGGAAAGATAATGATCTTTTACAAGCTTTTTGAAAATATTAATTGATGGTGAGCGTTTAATAGCAAGAGGCAAAGAGTTCCAAAGACGTACAGCCTCAGAGGTGAATGACACCTCTCGAAATCGGAAGGACGCGGGTTCAATTCCCATAAGTGATATGATGACCTTATATGAATGAATGAATGAATGACTTTATTTATGACAAACACTATACACAATGGTAAAATATATAATTATATACATATATATATATATATATAGATACATTAAAAAATAAACAAAGTGTATGTTACAACCCTATTCTAACTAAGCAAAAAGCTAGTTGGTGGCAACCAGCGCTGATTATACAGCATAAGAGAGTAAGAAAAAATTTTACCAAAAAATGGAACCGACTTCAACACCCAAAAGTGTGAAATAATTTGTTGAAATCGGTACCATGATAGTTCAAATGTACCTATTATCACAATTTTGTTCGCATGGTACCGATTTCAACAAATTATTTCACACTTTTGGGTGTTGAAGTCGGTTCCATTTTTTGGTAAAGTTTTTTTTCACTCTTTTTAGTGACCCTTTTTACTTACGGGATCGATTTTCATTCATTATCAACGACTATTTCATCAAGATAGGTGAATATTTTTCAGTTATTGGAGTGTAACTCAAAAATGGAAGAACCGATTTTGATAAAATTTAAAATGGGACCAAACGACAAGCATCTGCAAACAAAAAAACAATTTTCAAAATCGGTTCACCCAGTCAAGCGTTCTGAGGTAATATAAAAAATACAGACGAATTGAGAACCTCCTCTTTTTTTGGGAGTCGGTTAAAAAGCTATAAGTGACGTGAGATTAGGACATTACAGAACTCCTGTCTTCTTTACAGATTTTTACTCTATGGCAATAATAGGACGTCGCATGCGAGAAACTGGTGCGTTTTACATCCGACGGACTGTGTTTGGAGCGCCTTTATACGCCGCGACACTGAAGCAGTACGTGAGAACCGTAGTCGCCAAGGACTGCGCTCCGGTGGAATTCTTCTTGGAAGGCACCAGGAGTCGGAGCAATAAATCTCTACCTCCTAAATATGGTGAGATAAATTAAATATTATTACTAGTTCAACTACTAAATCATCATGAATAAAAATCGCGATATTTAGCAAATTTTTCTTTACTTATATTTTATTTTATTGTTGATAGGTAAGCCTTTGTAAGTGATGATGTGGTCGAAGGTGTTAACAGGCTTAACCTATAATTACTGGCTCTCAAGGACAGGTGCCGGAACACGCCGTTAGGTGCTTGTCGACAGATTTACTACTTGAGGGTGGTCGCATAAAAAAAACCTCTTGAATTGAGAGCCTTCTCCTTTTTTCCAAGTCGGTTAAAAATGTGTAAATTTGATGTTCGCTTAGCACGCTATAGTGCTTGAAATCATATTCGCCAATAATCCTTGTCATACTGGGAATCAAGCCCAGGACAGGACCTCGCTTAGTAATGAGCAAAAAAATAACTGTAAAGTTAACAAACGGTAATATCTGAAATTTTATACGTGTCGGAAGCGCCGACCTATTTTAACAACTAACCCACTTCGTCTGCCTACGTTTAATAAGTTCTATGTCCTAGTCCAGTACAGTGTTATGTTATCTGTGGCCCTGGTGTACTTAATTAGATTAGCACGAATGATAACACCTAGTGGCACGATATTATACCGAAGGTAGATTTGTGGTGTTATATATAATTGTATTCTTATTTGCGCTCGTGCCATGATGCCAATAGACTCGCTGCCTATTACATGGGACTAAAACATATAAACACAAATAACAAAACTAAGTTTATGATATTTTTAAATTACTGCTATTTTTTTATGTTATAAAACGGAACTAGCAGGAGGCCCACTTGATGTTAAGCGATAACCTCTGCCCAGAACAGATGCATTCCGTGACGAAAGTGACAAACAGCACTGCGTCCTTCGCCCTGAGACGTACAGATGTTGAGTCTCATGTGCCTGTCAAATTCAAATTCAAAATCATTTATTCAATTTAAAACGTCTACGACGCTCTTATGAAGGTGAAATACAAATTTTAATATTGAAATATACTACATTGTACTGCAACGTTCAGCAAAAAAAAAATATAGAGCTACTGCGAGAAGAACGGGCAAGAAACTCGAGGCCATTCTTTTAAACGTCTTTTAACAATGTGTTATCTATACTTCTATACTAATATTATAAAGAGGAAAGATTTGTACCTATTTTTGTATGTTTGTATGTTTGTAATGAATAGGCTCAAAAAGTACTGGGCCGATTTAAAAAATTCTTTCACTGTTAGGAAGCTACACTACCCTCGGTGAACATAGGCTATATCGCATCACGCTATGAGCGACGGGAGCGGAGTAAAGCGGGTGAAACCGCGCGCGGTCGGCTAGTATACAATATAATACAATTGTAACAATATTTGTTTAAATTACGTAGGTGACAGGTGGTCGCTTGGCAGAGGCGGAATTTTCCAAGCATTTTTGTTTTTCCAAGCATTTTTGTCGTTTAACTAATCACAAACTGTGTAGTAGGATTTCTTAATCAAAATGTTTTTCACGTGCTACTTGAATGTTCCTTCTGTGAGCATTCTAATATGTTTGGGAATTTCATTATAAAACCGCTCACAATTACTTATAAAGGACCTTTTATTTGTCTTCGCTAGTCTAAAACCTGGTACCGCTATTTTATATTTATTTCTGGTGTTGTAGTCGTGGTTGTCACTATTTAATTTAAATTTACTCAATTTTTTCCGGACATACATAATAACCTAACCCAATTTAGGCACAAACATCGACTATAACCTGGAAAGTCTTACATGTACTAGATTGACCTTTCATCCCGGCCTAGTAATTTTTGATGTAGCGCGATATAAATAAATACAACGCACATGAAGTCACGGCCGAAAGATAGTCAAAATCATTTCAATCAATCATTCAATTTAGACATCTACAACGCTCTTAGGAAAGTCTATTATGAAATGTAATATTGAAATCATCTATATTCTGCTACGTTCAATAAAAAAATGTTACGGAAGAAATTATAGTTCTTTAAAATCCCATGTTGAATTATAGAATTATATATTTATAGGTGCTCATAATAACATACACAACATGTTTAAGAAATCATTCCACTATAAAATTCCCTCCGATAGACACGATGACACAAGAAACACCATGTAATGCAATCGGGACGACTCGGGATTTTCGGCGAGATTATCTGAGAGTTGAGAGCTTGGAGAATATAATTCCTAGGTTTATTATAAGGTTCCTTAGTTTTGAACGGTGGTAGAGCATTTTGCGGATGCCCGCCTGGCTAGCTATCGGCCCCAAGAAAAAAAACTGTCGCCATGCACTTAGCCGTGTGTTCCGGCAGTTGACCTTGAGAGCCAGTAATTTTGGGTTAAGCCTTTTTACCATCTTCGACGGCATCATCACTTATCTTACAAAATTACTAATAATTAATCAACATAATATTTACTTTGCCAAGTCTTTATATTCTTGAAAATATATTGTATACTTAAAGAACTTAGGTGAATTCAAATTAAACGGCGAGCATTTCAATTACAACATTAGGAATAAAAATAAACAAGCGGTGCGAGGTTTTAGATTATCAAAGACAAATAAAAAGTCAAACTTAGGTAATTGTGTGTGATTTTTATAATAATATATTTAAAGATATTACAGTTCTCACAAATGAAAATTCAAGCTGCATGTAGATGTAGATTCAAGTTTGGGATATTCCTCCTCTGCCAAATCGCCGCCTATTACCTATGTAATAAATATTGTAATAATTATATAATATACTTACAAATTGTAAAATAGTAAACACATAAAAATAATGCCACAGAGTTTCCTGCCCGTTCTTCTCCAAGTGGCTCTATATAATTTTTCTCAAACGCGGCAGTAGATATAAGACATAAGAGCGTCGTAGACGCCAAAATCGAGTGAATGATTTTAACTTCTAAATACGAGCGGATTCGAACCAATGACCATCCGTCTCTATAGCCTGGACAAGCTCTGCCAAATTGAGCTACTGTACTGAGACTCGTGAATCTCACTACAGTAGCTCAATGACTACTGACTACTGTAGTGATAGCTCAAATTTATACTCTCGTTCCTATTGTTCCTATTGCCGCGTCCTAAGGAGACGGAGTGACATCTGCAGTCAAACTGAGTTGAACTACAAACAAGAGTAATTGTTCAGTTAGCTCTAAACTCGTTTACGATGACGCTTAGCAGGCGTACAATAATTACAATTTTAGTATCATTAATTATCATCAAGTGAGATTGTGGACAAAGTCTAATAAAAAAAAATCTCGTTGACACGTATGGACATGATGATGCATCTGAAGAAGCAGCACTCAAAAATTGTTCCAATTGGACTGCTTGGCTGCTGTCACCAAACGTGGATGAGATTTGCTTGAACGAAAGTCTTTGTTTCATATCCTATCAGGTCATGGTTAAAGAACAGACCAAGTGCGACTCGGATTGGCATACCGACGGTTCCGTACTAACACAATACATATTTTGCAAGTCAGCAATCGTTACATTTCAGTCCGTTTGGAATCCCTAGCGTAAGTGAAACCCGCGCTTGACCGATTTTTATTATTTGTTGTTTTACTTTAGAACTTGCAGTTTAATCATGACAAGTTTGACGCTTGTCTCAATAACATTTTTTTGGTTAGTGCAAAAGCCGAAAATGATTTCCTGCCAATGTTATTCAAAACAGAGCAAAAACTCTCATACAAAGCTTTGTTTCGCGTGCTCCGCGCAAGACATGGGCTTGTACACAAAAACTTTGTTCCAGAAACACGCACTGTACATTTCGTTGGTTCACGTAGAATTACTTGTCTAGGGATTGTTTCAAATGCCAGTACTCTGCCCCCCTCTTCCCGCGTGGGGGGTAAATGATTAGATGCTTCCCGCAAGCCTCGGAAAGCATGAAAAGAAAGTGATTGCTTCGACAAAGGTTTCTTGTGTTCGTGTTCAATATGTTTCGAAAAACATTAGCATGCATAAAAGCTATTAATAGCTAATTATAGGATGCATAAAAGCTTCTAAAAATCATGAAGTTATAGCGCCATAAAGATTCTTTTATATTTTAAAGTTTTGTCTCTATTATTACATTAGGATATCCGCCATAGTACAACACATTTTATTTTTATATATAAGACTTATCTTACCGTATGTATCACGAGGAGGGCACGGTTTAATACCTCCGCCATTAGACGCCCTGACAGAGCACGAAGTTTCACCAATTTCATGTCGACGTCTGGCGGGCGGTCTACAATTTTACGATTCTTACGGAATATTCTGAATCGCACCTTCACTGTCTGAAAACAGCTGCCATCTAAAGTATATCTGATTCTATACGACTGAGGAGTCTTCAGGAAAAGAGCATGTTTTCTCCTCAAAGGCCAGCAATGTATCCTTGAGACCTTTGCTGTTACGAAATATCTAGAATGTCACCCCCCTCCCCCCCATCTCTACACGTGGGTGTCATAAAAGGTGACTAAGGGTAACACACCAGGTGGACAGCAGCACTTTCTGAGGAATCGATATCTCACACTGCGTCCCACAATACGCCTGCCAAGCGTAGAGATTATGGCAAACCCCCCATGTTGGGAGGCTGTGTTCAGCAATGGACAATCCGGCTGATACAGCACCCATAACGGTTCAAAAGATACAGCCCTTTAGAGGAAAGATGAATGGACGTAGAGTGTATACTTAGTAGAGGAATACCGTTTCCTTGTACGGAATCCTATAAAGCGTTTTTAGTTGTGCTCTTTGTTCCAAGGAATGCTATCGATGACGCTGATGCCACTGTTCGCCCGCGAGGTCCCGGACATCACGATTGTACCTATCAACATCAGCTACGACCGACTGATGGAGCACGGACTGTTCGCGTACGAGCATCTCGGAGTGCCCAAACCTAAGGAGTCTACTGGGGTGAGCGAAGCTATCTTTAATTGTTATAGCACCTACTTTAGAAATGTCAGGTGCCGGGATAGAAAGTCACCCCCATCTTTAGTTTCAGAATTAAGGGGTGTTTCGTCTTCTGGTTGAGATGAACCCATAAATCCCAAAGTTTGACTAGCTTTTCATTTTTGTAACGAGTTGAACAATTAAGAATTCACCTTAATTTAACATTTAAATTTTATTGTTAATTTATTAAGTGCCGCGCTAATTTGTTAAACATAGCTTAAAGAATATTCATGAGACATGACCTTTAAAGTTAGATGTGTTTTATGTCACAAAATATAATGAATTTAACGCAATATTTCAAATAGGATGAAGAGTAAGCACAAAGTATTTATCATCGTTAGACATCAATAAATGTTTCCAAACAAGATGTAACCATTTAGAAATACAAATCCAAAAGGTTTCTTTGCGAAAATTACTTTATATTATTTGTTGTGCCGTTCTTTAAAATTCCGTGAATTAAACTCATCATTTCATAAATCACCAATCAATGGGTCTATTCACGCAAAAATATATAGATAGAACATAATCACAAACACTATTTAGAAAGACAAATCTAACGTAGATTTTAAGACGAAGAAACGATCAAGTTGCATTACAACGCAACTCAACACAGTAAAATGGGCAACATGTACAAAAGTGCAAGTCCTCAGTGCGTTTTAGTCGGTAGTGGGGTCCTTATTGACCATGAGCCCGGCATAACCTGCTTCCCTGCGGTTGTGTATGCGTAAATGCAATATCCATATGAAAAAAGAAGTAAAATGGGCAACGTCTCCAAAAGTGCAAGTTCTGAGTACTCCTTCGATATTCAGGTCGGACAACTGCTGTCGGGTGTTCCTTCTAGAGCAGTAGTTCCTGAAGTTGACTAGATCGCGACGCATCTAACAAAACTCCAAACTCTTGAAATAGGTTGCAAATCCAATTCACCGACTGGAATTTTTCCATTTTGTTTCCCAAAGTAGGCGTCAAAGTTATTTAAAAGCATTGTTAAAAGAGTGAATATTGCAGACAGTACGAAAAAATTTGGCTGTGCTTGGTTTACAATAATAAAGTCAGTACGTCAGTGGCCCCGTTGACCCGGTTGGTCGATTTGTTGTCCTATTTTTCAAGGACCATCCAATATTCGCTCGCGACCCACCAGCGACCGATACTTTGGGAACTGAGGTTCAATTCTTGAACCTTAATTTGTAGTCTAAAGGGTTGTGATCTGGACTAGATGAGGTCCGGTCTTTAGCTCTTATAAAGTTCGTTGGTTTCAAGCCAGGTTTGGATAGTTTCTGCCTTGTGACCGTCCTGCTGGAAAGTCTAAAGTACATTTTTAAAAAGTGTATGGCTGAGCGGTTTCACACCATGATTCAAGAATGTGTCATGAATCACCTTGGCTGAAGTTTTCATTCCTTTTTCACTAAAATATAGCTTTGTAACGCCTTGATAAGACACGCCGCACCAAACCGTCAATGACGCAGGGTTACCACGTTGTACCTTTGCAACCACTTGAGCAACTTCTTTAGTACTGTGAGCGTACAGTTTATCATTTTGTTGATTGTAGTCTTCTTCAATCGATTGATTAAATTTTAATAAATTCAATGCATAAGGTGAAAACCTAATCTAACCTCTGGCCAAATATAGGTTTTCTTTTTAACTGTATGGCAAGTACAATAATTTCGACGTCTACATACGGTACATACTACACATTGGAAAACAAGTTTTAACTCGCACTCGTCAAAACTTCTCAGAACACGATCTATATCAGAAATAAATTTATATACATAATTCAAAAGGTATACCTACTTTTATTATCTACAAACTCTTTAGAATACTAGAAATAAGCAATCAATAGAACGCCCTGAACTATGCGGCTCTTGACAGTAAATTAATAACATACATATCGAACACTACAAAAAGTCAATTAAGATTAACTATTGTACATACCATTGTAATAAACATTTTATATCTACTGTAATATTCAATTTCTAGAGATGGTTGAACATATATTACCTCTCCCATTATTATTCTGAATTCGTAAGTAAGTACGTATGTGTATAGATACTCATCTCCGAAACTGCGAAAGAGATTTTGATCAAATTCTGTACATTGCTTCCTTAGATTCTGGACATGTTCTAATCCAGATTTTACTGAGTAGTTCCCGAGGCAACGTGACATAACGGAGTACTTTGTGAAGTCTGTCCCGTCATAAAGTAGAAATTATTTCGGAATGAAAGAGATAAATTGCAACGGGACTTGAACCCGCAACCCCAGAATACCGTCCTGGTGCATTTCCGATTATGTTATGGAAGCGGGTGCTGGACAGTCGAAAGTTGACATTCTAGACCGCTACCCCACGGGGCACACGTTGAAATTATATTGACTATAAAATAATGATAATTTTATAGCATTCTACTGGTTGGGTTCCTAACTGATGATGTAAATAGAAATATCCGCATCGAATACGTTAAGTACTTACGTCAACACTTTGCTATAAATATAGTCACAGTCGCAGTAACAATAATCAAACATTAAGTCATCGTATAGTACGAGTACGACGCGACTTACGTTCTTTTGGATATTCTACGTCTGTTTATTTAATTATTAGGACATGAAGACGAAGTACGTTATCCTTATTTGTTAAAATCCTTTATACGTAGTGCAGGAAGCAAATTCTTTTATCACACGATCAGCGAGGAAATGGAAATATTTGCCAGCGTCCTCCTTGTCGTTGTCCAAAGTTATAATCTCAGGGTCTTTTAAGGCTAAGTTTTCAAACTAGAATCAGATCTGGTTTTAAAATCGATCTACTTTCACAGACCGTATTAAAATTTTTGCACTAGGCTACGAATAAATATGTAAGGAAATATAAGTCAAGCTCAGAACCAGCAGAACGCAAACCTTACTGCGGCGGGCGTGGTATAAAAAGTGTACCGTGTGTCGCAACAACATTACCTTGAAATGACGAATGCGATCGTTTCTATGCGCCAGTCAATCAACCAATCCAATTGAATTTGGAAGATTGTACGTGTTTTGTTAATATTGAACTTGATGAGTACGAAATCAAAGCGGTAACTATATGAAAGTTACACTTCTTTACTTATTTATTCGTAGGGAATAGGTAGAGGTCATATACATGACTATACATCCAACATAGACATTCTTTGTCGCCCAAACATCGCCTGTTAGCAATATGTATAACGTAATTAAGTTACTGAAAAAAATAGTATCTCCTCTTAAATGGCATTGTCAATTATCTTCAAAACAGCGTCAAGATAGATTTAACATCTTTAATCGGTACAGCAGTGTGAATGTGACGGGCTGATACGATAGATCATGAGTATTAGTCATTGAATCATCAAATCAGCTCGCCGCCGTCGCCATCATTCTTCATCACCTCTCCATGCAAGGTTGCCTGTAAGAAATTGCTTAAGCGATTAGACCGCCCATTGTCGAGTCTAATTTATTATTGTATGTAATATTTTTTATTGTTTTTATTTAAGATTGTTGACCAATAAATAAATTTGTATTGTGTTGTACAGCGCGTACATAAATTAACCCAAGTTTCACTTACAGGGTTTCCTGAAATCTCTCCGTAGCCTGAACGATCACTTCGGCAACATCTACATAAACCTCGGCGAGCCTATCTCAGTGCGTGAATTCGTTAATGACGACACGTCGCGTGCTCAAGAGATCCTCAAGCCTCTCGATCTTCAGCAAATTACTCCCGAACAGTTTCAAAAGGTACTTGTGTACGAGCGACGGAATTACAAGCAACGAACAAAATATTTGATTTTGAAGCGCTCGTAGCAAAGTTTGCTTAACCATTCTGAACCGATCAGCAAAGTTAAGCAACGTCCGCCTCGCCCATGACTTGGATGGGTGACCGCTGGTGACATTTCTTATACTGAGCGCTTCCGTGCTTCGTAGGGCAAGCTAAGCCGTCGGTCCCGGTTGTTTGTTTTAGGATGGCAGTCGTTATAGCAGGGTGGTAGGGCATTTTGCGAATGCCCGCCAGGTTAGCTACCACCATCACATAACTGCTGTAACTGTCGCCAAGCACCTAACAGTGTGTTCCGGCAGCTGTCCTTGAGAGCCAGTAATTCTAGTTTAGCCTGAACAAAATATTCGACCACATCATCACTTACCATCAGGTGAGATAGTGGAGATAAAAACTCACTGTAAAAACTTTTTGGCTTTTGATATTTAGGTTACCAGCGCATAGTCTTACCCAAAATTAAAAAAGAAAAACCACGTAAGAAATGGATTTTCATACACTTTTCTCTCCCGCTCAGATGCGTTTTCTCCCCGCATATTTGTTCGATATGCAATGACGTACTTTCTACCGTAAATTTGATAAAGTATCAAGGTACTTTCCGAGCAGGTGTAGTATAAAATATTTTTTACTAGCGGTCCGCCCTGGCTTCGCACGGATATTTAACAAAATTTCAAAGTTATTAATTTTATACACACACCCACATTTCTTGTTGCATCGGGGGTTACTAAGATAGATACAGGTTACTAAGATTTTCGTTTTTAGGGTTATGTACCCAAGGGTAAAAACGGGACCCTATTACTGAGACTTCGCTGCCGTCCGTTCGTCTGTCACCAGGGTGTATCTCAAGAACGGTGTTAGCTAGACAGTTGAAATTTTCACAGATGATGTATTTCTGTTGCCGCTGCGCTGCGAGTGGACTCGCGCCCGTCAAAATAAAAAATGTTTAAAATATGACGTCTAATGTTGTATAGCTAATGGTACGGAACCCTTCGTGCATGCGTCCGACTCGCACTTGGCCGATTTATTTTCTTATATTTTTAAAAAGATCATACCAACAAAACAGCCATTAAGTTTATCGAGTCAGGTCTTCCCTGTAAACGATATTTGATGTTGTTTTATGTTGTGACAGCATTCCTTTGGAATTTCGATTTTTAACGCCAACTCGCGTGGTTCTGAAAGATTAATGAATTTAAAAAAATCCAGTGGATAGTGGACTGCTATGATGAAGATGATCCTTCATATTCGTCCGTAATTGATTTATCTTATTATATTTATCTGTCCTTATTTATAGAGATACGCGAGTATATATCATCAAAGCATGCTTGAAAGCGTGGACCCTTATGGACATTGATTGAATTAAATTTTCAATCAAAGTCCATAAGAGAGACGCTTTCAAGCATGCTTTGATGATATATACTTAAATTTAATTTAATGGAGATTGGTTCTCTGTCACTTATACTCTCCCCGTTATAAACAGAGGTACACAAGCATTTATATCATCAAAGCATGCTTGAAAGCGTCTCCCTTATAGACTTTGATTGAAAATTTAATTCAATCAATGTCCATAAGGGAGACGCTTTCAAGCATGCTTTGATGATATATGCTTGTGTACCTCTGTTTATAACTGGGAGAGTATAAGTGAGAGAGAACCAATCTCCATTAAATTTAAAAATAATCAGTCTTGAGAGCAGAGAAGTTTCTAAGATCTTTTATTGTTCTTTCCACGGCCTCTATATGTTGTCATTATATAGCTCATAAGTCATTAATATATGATGTAGCCTTGAATACAAAGTTATTTATTTGAATAAGGGTTAATATCTAGCTACGAATAATGTGGCCTAGTTTGAACCGGCATGACTATTGCATATTTTAACATATAAAATTAGCTATTGTGACATAACTGTAATAGGTAGACATATTGTATTGATAACTTTTTTGGTAATTTTTTCACATGTTGGGTTACATTATCGAAGTTTTTATACGGATCCCTTTTCTTTCATACGGAACTTTTTTGAAAATATTCTATCGCCTATGTTTATCAGGGATAATGCAGGATTCTGATGGTAACAGAATTAGTCAAATCGGTTCAGTTTCAAAGCCTATTCAATTCAAACTAACAATCTAATCTTTCCTCTTCATAATATTAATTTAGAGAGTTGAATTCTTTTTCTGTAGTTTTAGAATGTATTGTTTAATAAATATACAAAAATAGAGCATTGCGAGAGATCTTCAACAATTATGATTATATGTAATGCAAGTATTTATGATACGAAACCCAGTTCCACTCGCAGTCAGACTCGCACTTGGCGGTCGCATTTTGTCGCTCAAAAAGCGTGTATAACACAGCAAAGTATTAGTCACTACAACATACCTTTTATACGTTATTTTTGAAGCAGCGATTGCTCAGTGGCATTGGCTATGGATAGATTCACCGCGTAGTGGAAGGGCATTCAGAAATGCCCCCCTAGCTAGCGACCACCCTCAAGTAGAAAATCTGTCGCCAAGCACCTTACAGTGTGTTCCGGCAGCAGTCCTTGAGAGCCAGTGAAATTACTTGAGATGAGTTGCTTAATGAGACTTAACAACTATGTATCACGGTGACGGGCGCAGTGCAATTCTTTACTTGTGACGAAATGCAAATAATATTTAAAAAATAAAAGTTTAATTATATAATCTTATTATTTTACTTGTGAAAGGTCCAAGATGTAGCAGACCACGTGATCACGAAGCAACAAGAATGCACCGTCGCGACCATAACAAACCTCACCGCCCTAGTTTTAATGCAAAGCCTTATGAACAACAGGCCGCTGTCTTTCGAAGAAGTTCTCTCTGAAGTGGAATGGATGATGAAGGTGCTAAGGAATCTGGGCGCTAAAGTGTTTGAGAACGACGTAAGAGGCAACGTCGAGAGGATCCTGGTGGTTCACAGCAAGATGATGGGGCTAGACAAGGACAGAAGACTAAGGCTTTTGGCTGAGGCATTGATTAATGTATCTGCTGATATGAAGAATAAAATGAAAGGTAAGTTACACTTGTTAGAGCGCTGCTTGGGAATCTTGATTTTCTGGGTTCTATCTCCGGGTCGTGCAGTTATTTTTGCAGAGCAGTTTTGAAGCGGTGATCAGCTCAGTGGCTTTGGCTATGGACTGCCGCGCAGCAGGTCCATGGTTCGAATCCCACCGCTGGCTTGAGCTTGTGTTTATGTTATGTTGAGTTTAGTTCAAATATTAAATATAAAGTTGACGTAAGGGGAGATACCTTAAATTCTGTTAAGTACCTCCAGATATATATATACATAAAGGCTTCCACAAACCTCACAGGGAACAGCCGATCGGAATAGGAAGAAAAAAAAACGTTTAAGTTGGAAATACATGAGCGCGTCAGTCATGTATAGTGGGTTAATTACGAACTGAAATAATGTGACAATTTGAGCCTAACGTCCCCTACGTAAGTACTAAGGCTTAAATTGTCAGATTATTTCAGTGGGAGAATCATAAACTTGCAAAAAATAACGTCACCTCGAAATTGTCGAGCGCGGTTGTATGTATTTTTATTTTGTTGTAAATAATGATAATGGATTATGGGAATACGTAATCTGCCGATTACCATAACACGAAGTAACAAAAATCGTCAATAAAGTTTAGAGCGTACAGCTTCATTGAAGTACTAGCTGTATGACGATAATACCACCGAAGAAGATTAGGATTATAAAGATATACTATTTTTCCTGAAAATTTCGTTACTTACCTAATATGTATTTCATTTAAAAGATATGTTATTTTTATTTGTATTTTTTTTTTCATGAGTTTTTAAACGACCTTTTTTACTGTATTTTTTTGGAAAAACAGAAGGTTAAAGAAGGAAAAACTCAAGTCAAATCTTAAGTATATATTATTTAAATAATCATCGCATATCTTTTTTATCTAGATTTTCCAATCGGTCCAAAGGTATAAAAAAAAGTCACACTCAATTAACTGGAACAGATATTTGTAAATATATTTGAATTAAAAAATGCAACCGACCTCTAGCACTGAAAAGTATGCAATCATATGTAGAACCGTGAAATGTGAGCTCAGTGTGTTGTAAATCAGCATGGTACCGACTTCAACAAGCTATTTCGTACTTTCTAGTGTTGGTAGATTTGATAAATCACAAAAATGTGCTACCATTTTATTGTGATTTATAAAAGTATTTGACTGTCTGCGACATGATATACCTTTTTTTATACAAAAGGTGACAAACAAGCATGCGGTCCACCTGATGGTAAGTAGTCATCGCCGTCTATGATACACCCGTAATACCCGCAGCATTAATGGTGCGTTACCTATCATAATTAATTACTTATCTTTAAATAATAATTTTGTTGTTTTCAAGGGATAAAATTAAATATAATGATTTCCTACCTTTCAAATCAATCACGAGTCTTTAATTGGTAATGTCGATGAAGAATAATGTAATGAAGAAAAAAGTTTATCACAGGATTCGGTGCTTGGGCCTCTTTAATTTTTAATTTATGTATATATGATCTCGCAAACTGTCTTCATAAATGGGCAGCAGTTAATTTATTTGATGACAATATTCATGAAAGCCATAAAAAGACAAAAATGAAAATATATTAAATGATAAGGTAATTCTAGCAATGACGACTCGGCTACAAAGTTGGTTTGACAGTAACGAATTAATTATATCAATTATTAATGAAGTTAAATGGATTATAATTTATAATAAAGTCACAGATAGATTTAATACCGACACTTTTCCATCGAAATCTATTCGAAAATTTATATCTGATATTTAAGCCATAACAATTATGAATTAATTTAATATTTTTGCAAACATTGTTTTGTTTTTATTATTTTATTACTTCAAGAGCTAGCTTATTAAATGCTAATATTCAGTTGTATTCTATTATTGAATTTCATTATCTAAAATTGCGGATTTTATTAATGTTGTATATATTAAATTATGCAAAATAACTACGTACCTACTAAACGTTCCATTGTTATAAGATGAATACAAATTTAATCACACACTCGTGGTATAAAAAAAACAGTCGGTATGTCTGATGTTAAATTTTAAGTAAACCAATGTTATATAAATACTATAATAATTCATGAAGTGTTATGTAATTCAACTCATCTAACCAATGGATCGGGATAAAATATCCTGTATCATGCTTTGTGCACTAACATACTCTGTCCCACTTCTTCTTTTACAAGAAGATGATATCGATAGCGAGGATGAGGAAGATGAATTAGATGGCTGTGATTCGTATTCTAACTCAGAACGAAATAGAAAATGGCTCGAGTGTGTTATGTGTAATAACTGGGCACATTTAAAATGCATAGAAGATGAAAACAGTGTCACTTTTCTCTGTACCAATTGCTGTTCCGACGAGTCATTTTCAGATTAAAGACGTAAAGTATGAAGCAAAGACTTATCTGTCTTTCTCTCTGACTGATTTAAGACTGATAGAAAAATATTTATCGCACCAAAATTTTTGTCAAATTTCTATAAGAAGTGTTAATTAGATTTTTATTAAGCAGTTGATTATTTTAGGTAATTGTGCCAAACATAAAATTATAAGACTAAGAAGGTGAAAAAGATCTCTATTTACAACCAATTGAGAAGCAATGTAAGTATTATTTAGTTTAAACAAGAAGAAATGTTAATTGTTTTAGTTTTTTTCTATCACTAGTTATTTATAAGAGTTAATTTGAAACAGTAGTAACGTTAATGTTTATTTCCTAATTAATAAAGATCTAACAAAACTATAATGCCTTGGTTATTGCTTTTTAACCTAATGTCATTAATTTTTATTTATAATATTTACTATTCCTGAACGGCACAACGAACCCCAGGGTCGGCACAACACGCCCCACAGTGGGGTCAATTGTGCCTTGTCGAGATGTTACACTAATTTGTGTCACAGTATATAAGTATTATAAAATTGCATATTATAAATTTATTGTCAAAAACTACATTGAATTTGACACTTAGACGTCCTCAAATTGAGAATGCTAGGACTCATTATAATACTTATTTTGGGTGATTTCTCTAAATTGGCACTTCCAACCCCGCCCTCCCCTACTATATTCATACTGAGTACTATATTAGTTGATTGGTTAAGGACGACAACAACAAGCTACACTACGAGAGCTTCAAGTATCACGGGCATAACATGTGAAAAGGAATCAGAAAATAGACAAGTTACGTGAAAATAGCCTGTGATCTTTCAAACTTATTTTACATTACTCATAACCTTTAATAATATAAGATGTAATCGGCCTTTTTGTAGTTTTACGAGTCAAAAATAGGTAAAAGCCTATATCGGTGTTAGGTATATCTTATCACCATTATCAGTTAATACTTATATTAGAATTTGTACTAGGCAAATAAAAGATAATATACATTATCGTGAACGGTAATTTGATAGTCTAATGTAAATTAAAACTGATTAGATAATATCAGCTGTCTATGTCCTAACTAGGTCTTCCCAAACGACTAACAGGCGTCATACTTCGAGTTGTTACCAAGAAATAAATTAGTAGGATAATACGAAGTGATAGTATAAATGCGATAATGTGTGTGTTAGATGCCACTTACGTTCAAAACGGCGTAACAGATTTCATCGAAATTTCAAACATGTATCCCTTAGCTCCTTTAGGATATTGTGTTATAAATAATGTAAATGTTATTAAAATCGTATACGTGACTCTCTTAAGTCTAAAAATAGGTTTACAAATTATTGGAATACAAAATGTTTTGCCCCGGGCGGGCATTGAACGCGCGTCCAAAACATTTTGTATTCCAATAATTTGTAAATTTATGATTTTCGCTTAGTACGCGGTAGTGCTTGTAATCATAATATATAGAAATCTAAAAATAGGTATTTGTTATGCAAGTCTGCAAAGTTATTAGATTTTATTGAAACCTAACAAAGCGAAGGATCCCAGGAATGTTTTCCTTAATCCTAAGAACATCTTTTCGAGCTAGTCAAAGTCTAAATTATTTATTCGAATCAAAATCGAGTCAGTCTAAATTATTTATTAGATTTAGGCGTCTACGACGTTTAATGAAGTTCAATTACAAATTTTAATTTTGAAATATTCTATATTGTTCTGCCACGCTCAGCAAAAAATGTATAGAGTCACTGCGAGATGAACGGGCAAGAGACTCGGGCCATTCTTTTAAACGTCTTTTAACAATGTGTCACATACTATCTTATAAAATTATTACAATATTTGTTTAAATTACGTAGCTGAGGTGGTAAAACATAAATTGTATTCCGATTTACTGAGTAGTTCCCAAGGGAGCGTAATTAAACCGATTTCCTAGCAGGCAAAGCCGCGGGCGGAAACTAGAATCTAATGTAATTAAGAGTATATGGTAATATCTTATAATCTCCAAAGAGTTCATAATATATAGATTGATGTGTGTCTCACATGGAGCTTTTCTATCGGCGAGGAAGGTAAAACAGTACCGTATCAGCCGGATTGTTCACTGCTGAACACAGCCTCCCCCGTCGTAGGGGGTTTTGCTATAATACCTTTTGAATCGCAGAGTGAAATATCAGTTCCTCAGAAAGCGCTCGGGGGAGCAGTCAAATAAAAAGTGTCAAAAATCCAAAATGGCGATTTCAAAACGGCCACCATACAAAGTGCTCCTCCCCTACTGAAGCTCGGCCTAAGGCTATTGATATTAGCCTTAACGGTGTTGGCATAAACACGAAAAACTAACTAAAAGCTCTGAAAAAAATATATATACATTAAATAAATTTTATTTATTAAGATGTTTATTCATCAGGTCACACTTTAGAGGCAGAGACAATGTGTATCGCTCTCCCAGTGATACAGCTGCAGCTCTATGTGAATCCCATACTCCATTATGTGGTGCCGGCTGCCGTCATCTGCCTTATCACTCAAAGAGGACCCGTTACAAGAGGTAAATACAAACACTGATTTTGACCTACTATTGTAGTTTTGCATGAATGTCAGTAGCGAATATTTTTTTTAAATATTTTGTTTTATAAAAATAATTAATCATTTACCTTTATCCGCAATACAACCTTCGATATCACAACTTATATTATATTGTTGATAATGTTGCAGATATAAATCAAATTCGAATAATAATTTGTAGGGTAAGTGCTCAAGTGACTGATAAACCTCCAGTAGCCAAACAGATCGCAAAGTTTTCATGAAATTATGAAAGAAGTTAATTTCTATCGAACACGTACTTTTAACGATTGGGTAAATATTTGTACGTTTTATGACCGCAGTTTTACAGCGCACGGTTATGAAGGCAACTCTAATGTGGTGCACTCCATGTAGGATTGTTTTAATATGGACATGAATTTAGGACTCAGAAAGACATCTAAATAGCTTAAATGTAATGTACTTGCGTAGTAAATGACTATACATACACCGTGGGTTATTTCTGGTATTTAAATGCATAATTTAAATGTGCGATATTTAACTATTTCTAAAAAGACTTCAATCGGGTTTTGGAAGACCATTCAATCTTGTAAACCATTATATATTTTATACTACCAGTGTAGCTTACAGGAGTTGATTTTTAAATAAATTTGGATTGAAACTTGATTCATTATGTTTTGTCTAAATCTTTGATTAAATTTAGAAAAACCTTAATTTTTAGTCTTTATTTATCCTTAATACAATGCCATTTCAGGATAAATGAATGGGGTTCTGGGCCAGAATAATTGTATATCTTCCTGTAGCAAGTTTCCTGCAAGTTGGTTGGCCACCCGAAACTTTATTAGGACATTCTGAAACGGACCCTTAATCTTACACAGTTATTCCCAAGATATTTGCTAAGCGTGGGATTATACCCCCTCCCCACATCCCGCGGGGCGGGAGACCTTTGTTCCATGGTATTTAACTTCCTCCCTTGTAGCAATATCATTATTTTAATTTGGAATACGGGGACACATCTAGATAAGATGGTATCATGCCAATAATTTTTAATTTTCATACTACTTATTATTTACAGCTAAGGCAGCAATGTTCTTGAACACACATCTTAAATAAGCGGTAGTAAATTTAAGTATATAATACAGTTGCAATATAATCTCAAAGACAAACTTATTTTTCTTTCGATTTATGAGACCAACTTGAAAAATGTGTTGTTCTTTTTATGTTGATCATTTTCTCTAACGCCAAGTTGACTTCAAAACACGTTTCTTTAAAATTATCTCCATATAATAAAATAGCAAAATTGACACTAAATTGCGCTTCTAACGAAAATATTTTAATTATTTAGTATGTGTATAAAAATATAATATAATAAAATATTAAAACCTTAGTATGAGGGAGCAGTTAATTAGCATTTTCGATTTAAAGTACTAGTTTTGTGGTATTCTTTCATTTTTCACCAAAACTATTCTTGATTTTACCACTACCCACTTTACACTACCGTTGCCTCTCATTCACTCCTACACGGTTCGATAGTGGTGGAAAATCAGCACTTATCAGCGTCTTAACTAAGAAGGAGTCGTAGGTTTTAAGGAGTTAACCCATTGCCCCATTCTGATTTTGATATTTTGACTTTATCTGCGATGCAATGTCCAATGACATCATTTAATCCTTATCTGGTTATCACGCCACAAATGGCGTGTCAATAACCTGATTATTTTTCACGTGAATCGTTTTGTTATCAGGTCAACTCGCAGTGGACTATCGTAGAATAAGGAAACTGTTGAGTCATGAATTCTTTCATTCGGAGAAGACCGAGGAAAACGTAAGTAAATAATCATTTTAGTATCTTGCAACTTTCAACGTATGAGCCGACTATTTTAGAAGCTATTTTCATAGAAATATAGTAGTAAGAATATAGAAATTCATTTTCTCTTGGGGCTTGAACTGCAACCTTGCATATCTTCCGATTGGAGGCGTATAAAAGAAGGTGGGCAACAGCTCCTTCTGATGACGCCTGCTAAGCGAAGCTATGATAGCCGAGCGGTAGTAGCTATGGACTACTGTGCTGCAGGTCCATGGTTCGATCCCCACTGCCGGCTTGAGCTTCGCAATGGTCGAAGGGCATTTTGCGAATGCTCGCCTGGCTAGCTACCACCCTCAAGTAGAAAATCTGTTGAGTGTGTTGCGAGAGCAGTAAAATTAGAGGCACATGAGACCTAACCATTGTATGTCTCAGTGTGAGGGGCACAGTGCAAATCGTCATTGTGACAAAATTAATCTGTTATAGGCAAAGGCTTAACATCAGGTGGGCCTCAAAAATATTTTATTGGATTTTTTCCTCTAACAACGCTCAGTTTCTTCGCACAGCTCGCATATATATCGATTAATACTCAGCCGGTCATAAGGCGGCTGGTATGAGTGACAGAGTGGCCTTTATATTGCAGAAACAATTGATTTGTCTGTCAAAAATATTTGCTACTGTGATGCATATAAGGTACCTATGAACTTGCACTATTCTATTTAAAGTGATATATAATTTTCAGACGTTCAACAAGGCGTTGCAATACTGTATAGAAAACAGTGTGGTATCGAATAACAGCGAGTTGTTGACGCCCGGCGAAGACGCGAAACTGCAGTACTTGCTGCGATGGTCTCTGTGGCCCGCTCTCACTACGCTGCTCAAATGTATAGATGTCATGATCAAGGTAACAATTATATTAACTCTATACTTTAAGGTTTCCTTTTGTCTAGCCTAGCCTTTAAACTTTCCAGTAGATTACTATCTCATGGGGATGTTAAATAGCCTAGTCTTTGAAACTGGCCCTCAAGCATTGTATTTATTTGTTCAGGCAAAAGTTTGAAAGAAATTTGAGCTCTAAGAATATAAAGATATGATTAAAAATAATTACAGCTCTCAAAATTTTTTGGGTTATGCCGTCCTTTTCCAAGGTGACCGGCATTCATGATATTTTTTTCTATTTATATCACTAGTCAGTTCTGCAGTTTTGTTTAATGAAGAGAAAAAATAATTATGAATGTATTAAGAATACCGGGTTACCTCGGAAAAGGATCTCAAGAACTTTAAGCAACTCTTTATCTAGGAATGTGACCAACGTGTCAGCCAATTGATAAAAAAAAATGTAATGTTATTTTCAGAAAGTGAGTTGCGCTCACGTATTGGCCCTGAAACTGATACAGCAGAGCGCAGAGTCGAGCAGAATCCACCCGTACTGCTTGAGTCTCGAAGCGACGGCCAACTGCTTGCAAGGACTTGTGGCCACCGGTGCTTTAATAAAGAGTAAATCGTGAGTTGACTGTACCTAAAATAACTTCTCTTATTGTTGATATATAAGTAATAGAAAGGTGATGGATATAGATCTGATTGATTTAATTTACCTTAAAGGATTGTGCAGACGAGACACAATATTTTTTTTTGTTTATCAAAATCGCTGTCAACTGCATCAATGCACACGACGGACTCAAAGTACCTTGTGCAAAAGACCTCCAAATAACTGAGAACTTTGACTTCACCGAAGCTTCAAGTTAATTATAACATGTTCTCTAGGTTAGCCTGACCAACATCGTCGACCACATCATCACTTACCATCAGGTGAGATAGTGGTCAAAGGCTAATCTATCAGACATTAAAAAAAAAATATCAGAATATATGCTTCCATAGCGTGCGTTCCACTAAAGTACCGACAGCTGCAAATTGATCGTACACCGTGTGCGTTGACTCCGTATTTTCAAAGCTTCGGTTATTTTTGTACTTCGCTTATAAAATTCTAAATGTTAATGTCTTTTTTCAGACCTTTATCCATATATATTATTTACCTTATAATGGTAAAGGCTTAGAGATGATATAGTCTTGTTGTGTGCCTGATGTGTATCAACACCCTACTCACGTTGTCGTGAAAAGTGCACATTGCCCAGTCTACCTTGTCGCCTTTTACCTAGATTTTTACGATCATACAAAAGATATGGAGCTGTCCTTAGATTTCCCGGGAACGGTGGAGTTATATTAAATTTTATTAGAGATCTTTCAGTCTAAAAATGCACGCCCCTCCAATGTCGTATACGATACGTGTAAAATTGTGTATAGACGCAATATACCCAACGTAGCCAGTATCATTGGTTTTTGAGGTGGTGTGTGTGCGTTCACAGCAAAATCGTTGCATGCACACACACACATTTAAATAATCAGTCTTGGTGAGGGGCGTTCATTTTTATACTGGACGAACTCTACAGATCTACCAGTCGAAAAATGGATTATGTTTAAAAAAATATTATGTTTTTTTTTTCAGAAACCAAGAGCAAACGTACGAAGTTGTGCCAACTGTGATGGAAGAGTGCCGTCATCTAGTCAGTTCTGTATCGCCTTCGTTCAACGTAGACTTCTGTCGTACTAACGCTGTGATCTTAGACCAGAGAACTTTAGCTAGGTTATAAATGGTAACGGTGAATTGTTTAGCCTTCAGCCCACCCAGGATACCACTCCACTGTCGCGGATCGAAGTAGGGCGAGCGGTGTAATCATATATTACTACACAAGGGTTAACTGACCGCTATCTGTTCCATACAAACGTCGCTCGACGGGTGATCACTCCCTTGTTTGAGGTTTTTAGGTCCAAAACTAAGCATGATTGCAATTTATCTCCTCATTACAAAATAACAAATTTACGAGAGGAAAAATTATAGTCATGTGCGGGATTCGAACCCATGTCATCCACCCCTATAGCCAGGGTATGCTCTGACCGACTGAGCTAACATGACAATGAGACGTAACTCTAATATTTCCTCTAATTCTTTAACCATCGTATGGGGATGGAGCGACACTTATAGTTCAACATACGTTGTACTACAGAAATGACTAATTTTGCAATTTAACAAGACTTGTCGTTACAAATTTTGTAAATAGATAGCTAACTTGAAAGTTATGAGCCTCGCAAGATTTACATCAAAAACTTTCGACACTGATAAGTTTAAATTTTAATTATTTTTGTTGAAATTTGTTAAGATACAAAGTAAGAAAAGATATATAAATAGATCAAAATACTGTAACCTTTTTGGCTCAACGAATAAGCATTGCAATTCAGGGGGGCCATGCTGCCAGCATGCTGGGCACGCTATCAACTGGTAGTGGGCTGGAGCATTTGGACTGCCTGTGAGTCTGTAATGACTTGTAGTTTGTATGCTTTTATTATAGAAGCTGTAGTGTTGTATATAGTTCGTAGTATTTTGTTAATAAAGTCATACTGCTGGTTAAAAAAAGGATTGGAGAATGAAGAGAAAAATAGGTATCATGTTTTTGTGGTCAACGTTTGTATGGAGAAGTCAATCGGCCAGTTCGACATTATTAATAAAATTGAATAAAAATCCAATGAAAGAAATATTCAGATAAAAAAAATCAGCTTCGGCATCGCTCAATCTCTAATTTGATACAAGCTGGACGTGAGCGTTACCACAGAATAAATATGACCAGAAGTATCACTCGGCAAAGCCATTCCAATAAATAAACGACTCTAGCTACGAAGCAATAAAGTGCACTTCAGCTCGCAAAGCACGGAGTACCTAATATTTATGTACCCCTACAAGGCGTCTCTTTCTATCGCATAGCTCTGATCTCTTCTGACGCGGCACGCGCTTTAGAATAATCCGGTCCGGAAAGATACGCTGATGTATCTGTGGCTTACTACAAGCATAGACTACTAGTCAGAGAGCCGTTTTTTGTGTGTGGCGTTCCCTA
Organism: Plagodis dolabraria; assembly: GCA_963854805.1. Classification (NCBI taxonomy): domain Eukaryota; kingdom Metazoa; phylum Arthropoda; class Insecta; order Lepidoptera; family Geometridae; genus Plagodis; species Plagodis dolabraria. The sequence continues at coordinate 11,203,203 of OY978459.1, read as the reverse complement.
TTTAGCGTTTTATGACTATGAATGAAAATGCGTGGTTCCGTTTTTGGAAGTTTTTTTATTTTATGCCTGATAGGTTTGCCTTTGACCACTATCTCACCTGATGGTAAGTGATGATGTGGTCGAAGATGTTGTTCAGACTAACCTAGAATGACTGGCTCCCAAGGACAGCTGCCGGAACACACCGTTAGGTGCTTGGCGACAGATTTTCTTCTTGAGGGTGGTAGCTAGCTAGGCGGGCATTCGCAAAGTGCCCTACCACCATGCTATAACGACTGCCATCCTAAGAGAACAACCGGGACCGACGGTTTAACGTGCCCTCCGAAGCACGGAAGCGCTCAGAAGTAATGTCACCAGCGGTCACCCATCAACTCATGACCGCGGCGGACGTTGCTTAGCTTTGCTGATCGATTCAGAATGGCTAAGCAAACTTAGCTACGAGCGCTTCAAACATTTTTTATACTCTATAAATAATACCTTCATGATATTTTTATTCAATTTCTATCCTACAGTTATTGAGCGTTGAGGTTGCTGAAGGTGTAAGGGTGAAGTGTGAAGTTACCATTACTGCCATAAGTTTAGTTTTATTTACATGATGATATAGAAATCAAGATATTTCGAGTTGTCCGTGAAGATACATACATGTACATATAAGGTAGATATTGAGCCATGCGTATCATAAAAAAATGATAACAATTAAATTACATCGTAAATGCCCGAATTCGGGTGCCGGGTATACGAACGGGTAAATCAACAATACTGCGGGGGATGGTTTGAAACCGATAACTGAATGTTTTCTACTCATGTTTAATTTAAACATACACAAAATCAGTAGTAACTATTATCTAAGCTGTGGCGCGTTCGCTTTGAGCATATATAATAATACTAGCGGCCCGCCCCGGCTTCGCACGAATTACGACTATAAATTGAGATGTAAGCTATCCTCTTTCAATTTGGATCAAATTGCACACGTTGTACAAATCAAATTTAAAATCGGTACAGTAGTTTAGGAGACCATCGCGGACAAACAACGTGACACGTAATTTTTATATATAAAGATAGTTGTACACATTCAGTTATCGATTACACACCACCCCCGAAGTTTTGTTGATATAATTAATATCCACCTTATATAGCTCAGAAAATATTTGCAACATTTCGTAAGTGTGTGGTAGACGAAACGCGAACCAATGGATAATAGTAAAAATGTTAACATATTGCCAATTGAAGGTAAATAAGTGCTTCCCATCTTAAAATATTGCAGTCATACAAATCTAAGATCGAATAAACAGTGTGCTAGTTTTAGTATAGTAGCTAGTTAGTATTAATATTTATAATTAGGCTAGGTTAGGTTTTTGTTAATGCAATTGCTCAAGTTATCAACGTCTCAATCAAAACAGGCTACGTATCTACTATAAATGTGGGAGGAAGCTGAGCGGTGTGCGATGAAAATGCACCAATAGGAACGTCGCGCTCGCGAGGCTAGGAAAAAGAGGCGATCTTATTGGTGGTTTTTTTCCTCGCATATCCGTGCTGGATACGCGGCCTTAAGATTAGAGAACACGTAGCGGTTTCCATACGAACGTACTTACGTTATATTTTTAATACCCGATGTTTAAACTCGCTAAAATTTGGTATGCATATTGCTGAGCCTAATATCTTTTATAAATTCCAAACCATTGTAGATAATACTTCCAAATTACTTTATTCCAAACTTGTACAATTTCAAGCAAGTACTTTTCGCCTCTAAGTCTCTTGCCAGAATCACCATTCGACGGACTGACTGGTTTCTTCCTCCTGTATTTTTCCCTCCAAAATGCGATAGTGGTAAATCTTTTCTGATTGGTCGATCGAGCGCGCAACAGTGATTGGTCGATTTTGAAAAACCGACCACGAGATCGAGTGTGTTGCCACTATTTAAAATACCGAAATATTGAATAAAATATTGGTTCAGATAAAATAGTCTTTAAATCTATTGAAAATCATGACATATCTATACATCTGGTTTGCCAGTTTTTCGATTTATTTATTTTATCCTCAAATGTCAAAATAACAATTCCCATACAAAACGAGTTTTTGAATTATTTTTGAAAATACTTAATTTTATGGAAATCTGGCAAACCAGAAGCATAGATATTACGCTCAAGGACATAGTATGCAAAGTTTTACCGAGTTTGAACATTTAGTATTTAAAATATAAGAAAACTACGTTTGTATGGAAAGCGCTCCGTGAACTCTTAAGTACTTATATCGGCGTGACTATTCAATTCTGACTTCTTTCGTTTTAATGTGTGTGAGTGTGTTAGAGACGGCGGGTGTGTGTGCGTAGACTTGGCATGTTCGTTCCGTTTCACTTAGAACGATTGTAGAAAATATTTATGTATTACGTATGTTGCAAGCGTCATGAAGGAGGATAAATCATAAACACTACTGTTCGATCGTTGACTTCATAAATTATCAATCAGTAACGAGTAGTTTTGCGTCCATCTGGTGTGGTCATAATTCGCAGGTCACACAGCAAGCAAAGCTAACCCAGCTTAACTTAGCGCAGTACCAGTTAGGCGAGCTAAGCGGGTTTACAACAAAAAGGAACGATTTAGCGTTACTGGGCGCTTCTTCTTTATTCGAAGCGTTCCGCGTTCGCGCGCGTTTTATGAAGACAACACTATGGTGTCGATTTTACCCAAACTCGCTAAATTTAAAATTCTCCAAACTACGGTAGTTCTTATTCTCTTTATACTAAAATCCACATTCATGTTACACTAAATGGACATTGTAAAAAAAGAATTATTTTATTCAATAGTATAAAGGCAATAATTGTTGTTCAGTTTAGAGAGCACCAAGTTACATGACGACTAACTTTGCATAAATAACATTATTGAACACAATAGTGAAATTTAAGAACTGTCATTCGCAAACGTTAGGAGAAATTTGAATTTTAATGTGAACAGAATAAGAACTACCATAATTTAGTGAATAGATAAGTATTAAGAATTAGAATTTTACTTTAGAGATAGTATACAATCGACACCTATGTTAGATTTTTGAGTGTTGATACAGATCACATATCATAGCTTAGGTGAGATAGCTCGCTCAGTTAGCTAGCTTAGCTCCGTAGTTTGCAGTGTGCCCCGCGCTTTATATATGAATATTTTGGTCAGCGAATTTTTTATTAATGTAATGTGATATATTTTTTGCTACGCGTTACCTTTCCCTAAGTATGCAGTATTCGAAATGGTACTTTGTTACAAATTCCGAATCAGTATTTATTTTGTTGTTGTATAAAGTATTTGTTGTTTTATTAAATTGTTGTTCAAGTATTAATTGTATTATTAACGACGCGATGTTACCTTTGTTACTAGTAATTATTTACGTAATCAATAAAGTATTGTTACCTAAACTCCTAATGCATTTTTTGGGAGTTTTTAAGCGGATATTAGTAGTTTTTGGACAAACCTACCGCTCGGGTGAGTCGGTCGGGCAGCAACGTTAAGCGAGAGCCGCACGCGGACTGTTCAGTTTAAGCTGGTACTTTCTACAAACGTAGGCACCGAACGATTAACTACTACATCCGCCGCAGTCTGCGGTTGAGGCTAACATCCGCTGGTCGGTACCTATAAGTTTCACTTTGAAAACTACCGCGAGTTTTATCCATATCAACTTATTAGGAACCAGTTACGGGCTTATCGTTTCGCGTAATCGTGACTCCTAGACCAAGGACTTCGTAACATTCCGAAACTGGTCAGAATCTTTCCGGTAAACATAACGCGGGTTCTTATCCGGTTTCTACTAAGTTGGTACCTATAAGATTGTAAAAGTTATCAGCTTAGCCAGCCCTTATCATTCTAGCTAGATAATAAGGACTCGGCTTAACCTTTATTCGGTTGTGAATAACTTATATTATCCGTGTTGATTTGTGTTGCTGTATTTTATTGTGTATTTGAACGTATAAATATAGACTTTTTAATTTTATACCTTTGTTTTATTGACTAGAGGGACAAATACTTTTTTTAATTTTACTGTGACGGAACAACCTCGTTGCCCTCCTGATGTTAAGTGGACTAACCTCTGCAAGTCACGAATTGCACTGCGCCCTTCACCTTGAGATGTAGTTGGTAAGTCTCATGTGCCTGTAATTTCACTGGCTCTCAAGGACTAATGCCGGAACACACCATTAGGTGCTTGGCGACAGATTTTCCACTTGAGGGTGGTGGCTAGGGCATTCGCAAAATGCCCTTCCACCATGAGGTGAAGCTCGAACCATGGATTTGCTGCGCGGCAGTAATACCATAGCCATTTCCACTGAGCCATCACTGCTTCCTAACTACCTTTTTATAGTTAAAGTATGTTAATTAAAATGCATTATATAACATTATCTTATTATATTTACAATAATAATATATACATAGCATTCAATATATCAAAATACACCGGACAACATTATTTTAGTAAAACCTGACATCTATAGCTACATTTTAAGATACAATTAAGTAAATAATTTCTTTGACAAACTTTTTATGAGATCAATCTCACTAAAGGATGATAATAGGGCTAGTTTATTACTAGTAGAAGGATCAGTAAAAGTAAAACCACGCTGAATCGAGCTAGCACAAATATAAGAGTACATATACTTGACGTAATACCAGTAAGGACTAACTGGACTGTGAATGCATTGATAAAAAACGTACAAGTACCTAAGTTTTGGTTTCAAATTATTTATAACATCTAACCGCGACTCCGTACGGTTCTACATTTAATAGACCAACAGTCTATACACGAAGTTCGCGAAGATGCGACAAGTTTCAGACGCTCTTAGCGTCTGAGCTTCTTTTTCGCCTTTATCTACCAATCCCTAACACGTTGGCAAAATCTGCTTACAATTTGCGCTTGCGAAATGTTGCCGACAAGCGTTTATCTACTAACGTCTGACGCTCGTCACGTGTATACGAAGCCTTTTAAATAAAGACCGCATCGGCTGCTAGTTTACCGCGCAGTCATAAGTTCAAGCAACAATTTTCTACAAGTATATAATAATTCAATTAATTTTACGTAAAACATTGTAGTATTGACGTATTCATTCAAAGCATCATCAAATCAGCTTATCCTATCTACCTTGAACAGTACGAAGTCGGGGCTAAAGATAGGAAACACATAGTAAGTTCTGAATACCAAAGTTTGTGCGACCACGATTATTCTATAATCAATGAGCTTATATATACAATCTTACTTATACTATACGTAAAGACAGTCTCAAACATATAAACCATAAAAAAAAAAAAAATATACCATATTTGATTAAACATATTGTGATGATGGAACGTAATTTATGTTCTAAAGTATTCCTAGTTAAGTAGATGGAATGAGGTTATGTAGCTTTTAACAGTACAATAAAGTCACACTTATATTTATATAGGAAAGTAAGTGTGTTTGTAGCCACTTAAGGATGAACGGATTTTGGTGTAATTTGATACATAAATTCCCGGGATCCTGTTTTTTTGTCTCGATTTACTCAGTAGTGCCCGTGGGAGCATGTGTAACTGTTTTCTACAAGGGACGAATCTAGCGATAAATTTTCATGTATCATATTATCTTCGTATACTATATCAGCAGGGGTTTCCACTGCTGAACACCGCCTTTCCCCATTATGAGGGGTTTGCCATAATCCCCACGCTTGGCAGGCGTCTTAGGGATCAATTTTAGTTGGGAATTATCTTCGTATACCTAATAATTATTCTTGAACCAAGCTCCCAAAACAGCATAAATCGTTGATATACAAATTAGCAATATAAAATTATAGATACAAGACAAATTAATTCATGCCGTAAGACACACGTAGTGTTATTTTGTAATTAAGAATAGACATTTTGATACTTAAACATCCAATTAACTTATAGAAATAAATGCCCCTTAACTATTATAGTACATATTATTTACAGTAATTTTTAATAAATAACTTCTATTTATGAAATGCAAATTTATATACTACGATGTAGTAAGCTACCTTTTATATAATATTATATAATAAATAAAGAAAAAAAGTAGGTCATGACATTACTGATTGGTTGACCTAATACTTGACCTTAGACCCTTAAAATTTGGAAAGTAGGTGTTTTTGCACATGAATAAAAAACAGTACAGAATGTAAGCTTCACTACTACAAGCACAGCTATGTGTGCGTAGGTAACTAGTCACCGACAAGACCTGCGGGGGTCTCAGTGACCACAGCGGATGTAGAACCGGTTTGAACCAGCTCAGCGGACAAAGTTTTCGTAGGTTACATTTTGTGCCGTTCTTTATTCACGTTTATCTAGTACTCGTTAGGTCTGCGCTAAGATATAATTTTACGAAATATAATTCTATTGTAGCCTACTATTTAGATACCGCAATAACTAAACCGCGTGTACAAACTAGGTTAATAAAATCACATAATGGTGTCCATTCCAGAACGCACTGTCTTAAAACTCTCCAAATTAAGTTAGATGTGTACTTAAGTTATATACGCGCATCTAATTTTCTTCAATATTGTAACAAAACTCACAAATTTACTTTTATAGTTTTTTCAAGTTTAGATAGTGCTTTCTAGAATCGAGATAAATATAATAAGTATCGACTATCAAGATACTAAACAGGAAGCGATACCTTTTGGAATATTTTGTTGAACAATATTTCGATATCGGATAAGGCTCGAAAACTACCGAGGCTAATTTAGTTTTGTAAAATAAATTACCTTAAGCTGCATCTCTCTAGTATATCATCTTGTGGAACATCTCACCTGATACAACATAGCTTAAAATTATAAACAAAAACCGTAGACGAGGCGTGAAATATAGACAAAACTACTTTGGGACCGTCCATTAAAGGGGGTTTAGGAAATCACTCACTATCACTGGTAAGGAGGGTATAATAAGATATAACAAGTATTTTTTTTTCAAACGCGCATTTTCTAAACCGAAAACCGGCGTGTAGTGTGAGCTTGACTCGCCGTTGCCAGGCAATGGCCAAATTTCTAGGTTAAGCCTGTTAACACCTTCGACCACATCATCACTTAGCATCAGGTGAGATTGTGGTCAAAGGCTTACCTATCAGCAATAAAAAAAAACAAAGTTCCCGCGTAGAATTCGTAATAAATAAGATTATACTTTACACCTGTATTTAAAAATTAAGAGTCTTTGATTAACAATGATGCGTTAACGCAATTTAACAGTGTTAAAAACTGAGGTACATTCCGTACTGATATTATCCAAATATTTTCAGTCCATTTCTTCTTACTATATGAAGTAAGATTTCGCTCATCCGTGTTTCGAGGTGTGGTTGAGGAAAACCGACCTTATTTCCATAGGACAAAGGGTGAGTACACCGTTTGGCACATTGTTCCGTAGGGTGACGTACGTGAGCGAGCTGTCGTATACTTTGTCTGGAGGGGTGTCTATGAAATCCGATAATTGTATCTGAAACAGAAGTACCATAATATGTTATATATTTAAAAATTCTGTCGGCTTCCGGATATAAGTGCGGAACTCTATCTAACCGTTTCAACAAGGAGAAAGTATCAATTCGACTGTTTTTTTGTGTTTTACCTCAGAGCTCAACTCTACAGAGTGTACCGATTTTGATGCTTTTCGTGTGGTCCCATTCAAATTTGAGTGAGATCTGAGGAGTTGTACTTGAGTTATCGCTAATATAACTAGTGGCTCTCCGAGCTTTAGATCTCGCGAGTCTGCCCTTGCGTAGCTTACAATTGAATAAAGATTCACGCATGCTTATGAGAGAATGGGTCAAGAAATCCAAAAATATAGATTTGTAATGTAAATAATAAATGATTTTCTTGCACTTATGTCCAAGAAAATCAATGACACGCGGGCCGCAGCAAAGGCCAGTTGTAGTGTAAATATAGAATAATTTTACATACTTGGTAATGAAATTATCTTGAATACTTGCTACAAAAAAATGGAAATAAATAATTGATTATATGAGAGAGAGAGAGAGAGAGACCTATCACTTTTAGGCAACTATAAAGAAACACCTAATTCTTCTCGTTTATCACTTTATTTAACAACGATGTTACCAACTATTACGACTTTATATTAATTATTACTTAACAGACCTAACTGTAACTTCTACAGTCTACACAATAAGTTCTCCACGTCCGGAGCCAACAAGCGATCTTTTCAGAATGATCCACAGTACTCGGGTTCGTTCCACCCCTACCCCAGTAACTCGTAGTGGTGGGAACGAGAACGGAATGGGAGGGGAGCACGATACCAGTGTTGCCACTATTTTAAATGTTACCTGTAGTCATACGATTAAATAAATAAATAAACTATTTTAAATCGTCGAAGTTTTTAAATCATGACATTCGGCCATCCGGCATCGTGCTGCCCCCTGGCGCACGTATCTAGTTACACTATCACTGTTACAATTTACACTATTATAATTTACATTATAACAATTTACACTATAACAATTTGCACTATAACAATTTATACTATTACAATTTACACTATAACAATTTACACTATAACAATTTATACTATTACAATTTACACTATAACAATTTACACTATAACAATCTATACTATTACAATTTACACTATAACAATATACACTATTACAATATACGCTATTACAATATACACTATTACAATTTACACTATTACATTTTACATTAGTACTGTTGACACAATTTTTAATTAAACTAGCTACAGTTGAATATTTTCATTTTAATTTATTAATATAATGATCATATATCTCATATATATCTACATAATTGGGTAAAGATACTTTTTATATACACTACTCTATTTAAATGATTCATTGCAAAACTAATTAAAATTACTGAATTAGATACTGTGTGTAGTTTTTAAATCATGACATTCGGTGATTGCAGCTGTATATATATTTTGACTATACACATAAAATTCTTATTTTAAATAAGACTGAACAAATAATAATAATAAAAATCTTGTTCTCCAATTTTTTTTAATTATGTAGGTAGATTGAAAAGGAAGATCGTTCTTTTTAAATTTAACGATAAATAGTTTCAAAATATATTATATGTAACAGTACCTTTGTGAGTGTATCCCGCTTCTGAAGTATAAAGAAACACCTAATTCTTCTCGTTTATCACTTTATTTAACAACGATGTTACCAACTATTACGACTTTATATTAATTATTACTTAACAGAAATATGTCTTCTACAGTCTACACAATAAGTTCTCCACGTCCGGAGCCAACAAGCGATCTTTTCAGAATGATCCACAGTACTCGGGTTCGTTCCACCCCTACCCCAGTAACTCGTAGTGGTGGGAACGAGAACGGAATGGGAGGGGAGCAAGATACCAGTGTTGCCACTATTTTAAATGTTACCTGTAGTCATACGATTAAATAAATAAATAAACTATTTTAAATCGTCGAAGTTTTTAAATCATGACACAACTGACGTGCAAATCAGGACATTGCCATTAAATTAAGCGCAGGCGTCCATACTTTCAACATCTTATAATGAATATCACCGTCATTTAAAAAAAAATCCAAAAATTGAGAAGACAAAAAAATTATAGCCTTATCAAACCTGCTCACAAAATTACGTGAGAATCGGTTGAGAAATGCGACCTGTAGAGGAGAACAAACGGCCATACGAAAGCATTTTTGTCTGAGCTAAAGCAGAGCAGCTTCGCTCGAACTAAGTTCTCGCTCAGTCAGTAAAGCGTATTTTATGTTTAAGGTGGAATTTATGTGTTAAAATTTTAATCGTTATCTAAAATTGTTCTTACCTGGCCGTTACTTGTGGGATACCAGTTGGCAATGTCTTTGTTACCATAGCAGGAGTCCAAGTATACTCGCTGGAACGTCATACCGATGCCTTCTACGGAGCCGTCTTTACTCTGCGAAGAAATAAAGACACATCAAAAACAAAATAAAAATGTAAGGAAATAGAGTACTACATATTTTGGTGTGCTATTTTTTGTGTTACTAGCATTTGCATGGTGTGTAATTGAAGAAAAATCATCGCCAAACAGCGTGTACCTCGTCTGCAGTTTCACAGTTTTAATTGTTTTTTAAGAAATAAAATAGTTGTCTGCTTTTAGGATTGGTAAATTATATTTCAAATTCAACTTTAAATATTATTAAATGTATTTAAAACTAACTTGTATTTTGATTTCTGTTATATGTCATTTTCTTGGATAATCTGTTAGTTTTTCTAAAATAAAATCAGAACAAAAATTAAAATAATACGGGTCAAAACAGAACGATAGAATTCTCCTCCACTAAGTGTTCTTAGTATGAGAAAGTACTAAATATTTATTTCAAATATGCCGTCTCTTGTGCTCCCAACATATTTAATTGATGTTGAGTGCAAAACCCAAATACCAAGACCACATTTCATGTGTATAATTTACCTACAGGCCTATCATACCAGGTTTTTGTATTAATTGTCATAAAATGTCATACTTGGAGGGCAGTGGTTAGAAACAAACTTTAGCATCATCTTGAAACCCTCGTAGCGAAGTTTGCTTAGCCATTCTGAAACGATCAGCAAAGTTAAGCAACGTCCGCCGCGGTCAGGAGTTGGATGGGTGACATTACTACTGAGCGCTTCCGTGCTTCGGAGGGCAAGTTAAGCCGTCTGTCCCGGTTGTTGTCTTAGGATGGCAGCCGTTATAGCATGGTGGTAGGGCATTTTGCAAATGCTCGCCTGGCTAGCTACCACCTTCAAGTAGTAGTCTGAACAACATCTTCGACCACATCATCACTTACCATCAGGTGAGATAGTGGTCAAAGGCTAAACTATCAGGCATTAAAAAAAAAATTACATTCAGTGTAGAATACAATTAATGGGTGCTGTCTCATGAAGGGTGAAGGCCAGTTGCTGCTGGCGTGTTTACCCTGACGAGTAGGACATGTGAGGAAGTTGCGACGACGGACCAGGTAAAGGTGGGTTTCGCTGAATCGTTTCTTGCTGAGTTGAAGAAACATTTGTTAATTATTTAATTTGGTACTGGAGACGAATGCTGTTATTGCGTGGACTGCCAAAATGATGAATTAGTCTATTCTGGCTCAACTGATAATCAACACCAAATAACTTAGAGCTGGTGGTAAGGTAGAGGTGAAAAGGTATGTGGCCTCCTAATACTGGCCTGACCAAATAAAGAAGCTTACAGGCCTCCCTGTGAGCTTCTTTACAGTTCAGCAGCTCTAAGATACGCTGAAAACAGGCTAGCTAAGAAGATTGTCAACCATTTAATTCAGGCCTTACTTGAAGGGCACAATTTACAGTAAGGAAGAATACGAAAAAGGGGAAGAAATATTTAGGTATGATTTTGGATGAACATTGTAGTCTGTGATAGAGAATTTACCTTGGCGTGTATATGGCTGTGTAAGGAAGCTAGGACGATATCTGCGGCGGCGGGGATAGAGCGGGCATAGGTCGGTCTCGCTGAATCTTCTCTTGCTGAGTAGTGCATAGTGACGATAGGCTGTAGCAGCATTTGTTGGGATACGTGTGCTCCGAGCGATAGCTGTCCGCTTGGGTGATCTGCTGGTGCTTTTTGCTGAAAGTAAAAAGGGCAACGTGTTATTCGTACAGTAGGTTAACGCGATAAATATTGAGGCAATGATGGCTCTGTAGTAGTTGTTAAATAAAACATAATATGTTAATCACTTAACGGTGCTTGATTGAAGCTGTTCTTGTGAGCCAATGGATGTTCTCTGAAACATGTTACTCACTAATGGTCACGAAGCTTTTGGGAAAAATTACTTACCATAGTTTATGTATCTGAATGTTAGGCGAAGAAAGAAGCGTATGAAAGCGAAGTGTATGAGGGACAGATGCAGAAGTGATGAGTAACTAAAATGGAATAGATTAGAAAATTAGTATGTTTTGTCAAAGAAGCTTGAAACTAGCACCAGTGACAAAAATGTTAAAAGTTATATATTGATAGTCATATGGTGGGATGAAAAACATTTAGATAAAAGAGTGAAGACGGCAAGTCAATCACTTGTCCTATTCAACAACAGAACATGAAATGTTGCTTCACATTAAAAAATGTATAGCTTTCTTGATTAAACTAATTTTAAAAAGGTCTAGACTTCCTCTAGGTGGGTACCACCGTCGTATTACAGAACAGAAATTCAGCCTCGAAGCAGTAGTGTGCTGACACGTGCGCGAAAGGCACTGTAGCAAGTAAAATTACGGGGCAAAAGGAACTTAACTAACGTCTCGGGGTGAAGCACACAGTGTAGTGCACAGAAAGGTGAAATTGCAATTGTAATGGACATGTGTGAAGATTATGATTGATGATTAGTATAGCGCTCGGTAGTAATGCCACTAGCGGGCACACATCCAAATCATGACCGTAGCGGATGTTACTTAACTAAGATTATCGGTAAGTAAACTTGGCTACGAGCGCTACAAATCATATTTTATGTTCATCAAAGTCGCATTGTGTAGGTAATCCTATGCCTGCCATCCTAATTTTTCATAGTATACCTTTATTAACATTGTTACATACTACAGAACAAATACATCTATCTATCAGTAATAAATAATAAATTATATTGTTACCGCACAAGACTTGTGTGCAGGCTCCACGATGACCTTAAAGGTGTGCCTCGTCCGTACATTGTCCAGCACTCCCTGGTTCATACCTCTGTTGTCGTCTCGACTCAGCCTTCTGTCTTGCATTATCTGTAACAGGTACAATCATATAAAATACAGGCTCGTCTAATTACATAAAGGCATCTTTGCATTTATTAAGAATGTAATAAATGTTAAGGTTTGTGAGTTAGGATGTTTGGATATGAGTGTGTATGTTACTTCTTCATGCTGAAATGGCTGAACCGATTTGTATGAAACTTGGAATATATCTATAATTTAGGTACTGGATTAAAACTAAGGATACTTTTCATCACCATCATCATAACTTTTAACTAACTAATCACGCTCTTTTTAACTATATTACCTTTGCGTTTTTAGATAATGTAACTTGAACCAAAATTCAAGAGTTGAGATTGGTTTTATAAGTTCGAGAAAGCTAACAAGTCTTGCATTCTAAAATATATACACCTGAATTAAAATTATAATTTACCCGAACACAGTACACACAGTACTATTATTTATTTAAGGCTAAATATCGTTACTTAACATAGCGAAGCGAGGAGAATTCAGTTAGGTGATGACTACAACGCAAGAGCAGAGCGAGCGAAGTGTGGCAGCAAAGCTAAGGTAAGGTTAATAACTTTTTTTTCTCTGAAACTATTTAATTCAATATCTTAATTAGATATATTCTGTTCAATTAATCAATTTATAATAAATATTTTTTTCAATTACACACTAAGCTTAACACACCATATTTTCGCCAGGAAACGTGCCTCAAAACGCCTCGTTTTTGTGTTTTCTCCTTACCATTCGCCTTAACGGGTCTTTTCGCGCACGAGGTTAGTCAACATTATCAGTACTAATATTATAAATGCGAAAGTAACTCTGTCTGTCTGTCTCTTACGCTTTCACGCCAAAACGACTGGAGCGATTTGAATGAAATTTGGTATGGAAACAGTTTGAGACCCGGGAAAAAACATAGGATAGTTTTTATCCAACTGCGCAAAAAGAGGTTAATATTTTCGCTCGATAACCGCGGGCGGAGCCGCGCCCGTAAAGCAAGTATTTTGATATAATTATGTGCCTACTCGTTAATCCTTCTTCGAATATGTTAAAATTGGCATTGGGAATATCCCTGTGTATAAACGATACCTCGATCTGTCCCGGTTGCAGAGCGGCCATACCCAGCGGAGTTGAAGTCAGTATTGTGAACCGAGTTGCGTCGTCTTCGATGTAAGCGGCGGCGGGCAGCGGGTAGAAATTCGCTTGCAGCGGGAGCTTGTCGAAGTAGCGCCGTCTCACCATCTACAAAATCAAATCAGAGAGTCGTTTTTTTTTCATATATGATATCATGGTGTTCGTGTGTCCTTTCGTTCATATCCGATGCCTCGTCTGCTGCGATCATTAGGTACTTGGATCGGTGACAGCTAGTGTCATTTACTACTGAACGCTTCCGTTCGTCTCTGAGACATTAATGAGCATGAACCTTTATAATTATATTTTATTGTTACAATACCTACTATATTTAATAAAGTAACTGTACGACTTGTAACAATGGTGTTATCTATTATTTGTATTTGTATTTGAAAATTGACATAATTTCTGGGATCGACCTAGATACTTAAATGAACTGGATATATTGTCTCTAAAAATTACACTCCAAATTTACACATAATTTATGGTACAAAGTGGCCATAATTGTATAGTTACGTAAAAAAAAATATTGATTAATTGAATTAAAAGTAAGTAACAGTAACCTGCTCGGTTTGCTGACGGTACATTACAAACATGCTCTAACATGCAAGTATTAATTTTACTGTCATTATCTGATCAGTGATGCCAGTTGCATTATTTTAAGGCATCCATTATCATCCATCACGTTGCCACTGCTGGGACTTAGGTCTTATCACAAACACACGGAATGGGATTACAGAACGTGTAGTAGGAGGGCTTAGGATTAGGCTACCAACGATCGATTAGAAATTCTGTCGTCACCTAACGGTCATTTCTTGCAGCTGTACTGAGTGTGTATGTGTGTGAGAGCCAGTAACTCTAAGGTAGCTAGAACAACATCTTCGACCGCATCCTCAGTTACCATCAGGTGAGATGGTGAAAAAATGATATAATTATTTAAAAAACTCTTCATGGATATAATTAACAAAGTACAGTTTTGTCAGAGGGTATAAATACCTGACCGTAATTTAGTCACTGTAAGATATTGATGCAAGGTTTGCCATTTGTAGTCCTTTACACGACACACTCACCTAGGGATAATTTCTACATACCTGCATCCCATTCAAGTCCGTATAGAAGACATCACCGTTCTTGACGCCAGTCGAGAATCGTATGGCAAGCTCGATGTCGTCAACTATCGGATCAATCATGAAAGTGTTGCTGATTTCTAGCTCCGTTTGAGGTAAAGACGGGTTATTGTACACGGAGAGCTGCAAAAGCATAAAGATTCACTGTAAGAGAGTGAAATATCGATTAAGTACAACGCAAATTGAAACTATAGGTGTTGCTCCATCCCAATACGATGATTGAAGAACGAGAGCAAGAAATAAAGTTATGAGTAATGAGTGTCATATTAGCTCAATTGGTTAGAGCATACCCCGGCTAAAGGGGTGGATGGACGCAGGTTCGAATCCGCACATGACTATATTTTTTTCTCTCGTAAATTTGTAATTTTGTAATATCGATTAAGCTCTGTCTGATCTTATTGTTCAACAATCCAAGAATCATAAAGTCAACGTCATATTTTTTTTTCAATTTAGGCGTCTACGACGCTCTTATGAAGGTCGATAACAAATTTTAATATAGAAATATTCTACATTGTACTGCCACGTTCAGAAAAAAAATGTATAGAGCCACTGGCAAGAAACTCGGGGCATTTGTTGATAATATATAGGTATCTCATATTTTTCACCAAGAACTATGGATATGATTAATCCAAGTAATTAAATTGAGCTACAAAGAAAATTAATACATTTGGACCTTTGGAACTAATGTTCCAATTTAAATTTTAACCTTGAATTGGAACAAAATTTATTTCATTTACAAAAACAATAATGGGTAGTTTGTATTGTATATAATAATCAAATCAGTTTTTTTTATTCAAAGGCTTAACACTCCGTTACACGCGGTCTTATTGATCACGTAATTACACGCGGGGGGCACCACCGTGCCCCTTTTTTAAATGTGAATTACATATAATATAAATGTCACATAGTATTAGTGTTTTCAAAATCAGCGTTTATTTATGCTTAGAACCGTAACAAAGAAAGTAGTTTCTTTGCGCAAAATATAAAAAAAATGCAATAATGTATGGTTCTTAGGTTCTTACACATCCATTTGTAGTGTTGTTTTAGTTGAATGATCGCCGTTTCTATTCAAAACGTAGGAAGTAAGGGAAGTCTAGTATGACTAATGTGTCGATAAAAAATAAAGTGCACTGTCGTTGTTCCCGAGTCACTAACAAATACATCAGGATATAGGGGACAGCTATTGAAGTAAATGATATTCTGAGTCCATATATTATAAAATAATAAACAAATATTTATATATGGGGCACACTTGTGCCCCGCACGTGTAACGGAGTGTTAATTTAAACTGAGATACTTGTCCCACCGCCCGGCGATAAGCTATAAGCTAGTAGAAACTAGAGTGGGCGGGCCACTAGTACGCGTATCTACCAAGCGAGTCTCTCGACGAGTAAGCGAGAGCCTTTTTTATGTTATTGTGACGGAACAAGCTGCCAAAAACCTCTGCCTATAATTGATGCATTTCGTCACAAGTCACGAATTGCACTGGGCCCGTCACATTGAGACATGGTTATTAAGTCTCAAGTGCCTGTAATTTCACTGGCTCTCAAGGACTGCTACACACCGTTAGGTGCTTGGCGACAGATTTTCTACCTGAGGGTGGTTGCTATCCAGGCGGGCATACGCAAAATGCCCTTTCACCATGCAGTGAAGCTCGAGCTCGCGGCGGGATTCGAACCCTAGACCTGCTGCGCGGCAGTCCATAGCTAATGCCACTGAGCCATCACTGCTTCATCAGTGTTCCGACCACCAAGCGAGTATCGCTGAGCTTGTGCAGCTCTTGTCGCAGCAATAACTAGGTGGAGTATCAACATTCATTGCTTAACTATTAATTTATGCATCTCTTTTGTTGACAATCTGTATCTTTTGTACGATTCTTTAGCGATGAAATAGTCGATAGCTACTCGCTTTCTCGCCGGCGGCGATGGGACAAGTGCCTAACGCATTGGCTCATCGAAAGGTATTAGATGGACTGAAACTTTGTAATTACAGGAATCAAGAAATATAATCTATTTAGTACTCATCCCAAGATGTCAGACATAACTTACCGCTAGCGTGATTTCCGCTGCCCTAGGTTTGTTCAGTCCTGTATAAAGGCTCGCTTTGTAAATCCCTTCTATGACGACTATTTCGGGGAAAAGGTCGGGTTTGAACACCACCGCCGGACCCTCAGGGATGAAGAGGTATGCGCCGCTATTGTTGTCCTTGCCTTTTTGCGTGTCGTATCTGATGATATTATTAATAGAAAAAAAAATAACACAGTAAAAATATTTTTTTTAATTTATTTATAGCTGATAGGCTAGCCTTGACAGCTGCCGGAACACACCGTTAGGTGCTTGGCGACATATTTCTACATGAGGGTGGTAACTAGCCAGATGCGTATTTGTAAAATGCCCTACCACCACTCTTTATCGACTGCCATCGTAAGGCAACAACCGGGGCCGACGGCTTAACGTTTCAGTATATACAAAGTTACTTTATGGTTTAACGTGCCCTCCGAAGCACGGAAGCGCTTAGTAGTAATGTCACTAGCGGACACCTATCCAAGTCATGACCGCGGCGGACGTTGCTTAACTTAGCTGATCGGTTATGAAAGGCTAAGCAAACTTCAAAACTATTACGAACAGTTATCAGGAATACAAAAAATATTCTTGTTATTTATAAATAAAGTAAATGAGAAAAGTATGTTTAAATTGATGAGACAAGAGCTAGATAAGTAATTATACCCAAAATAAGCAAACACGATTCCATATGAAAATATTTTGTATGTTTTCTCAATTCTTCCTATATCCGTGCTTTAAGACGTTGCTTCGTACCAAATGTAATGATTCTGATTTCCCAAGAACTACTCTGTATTTTTTGATTTTCTTGCATGTCGAAAATTTGGGGCATAAACGCCTGTGTCATTTGATTGCGTTGGCTCAGAAGTGTGATTTTTTCAAAGTTCTAAGGGACAATAGACCTGAGTATTTGGTATGAATTTCATTTTGATACCTCCCAACGCACCTATGTACCACGTACACCGAGTAAGTTTTTTCATAGGGTTTTTTCTACACATGACCATTTCATTCACATTGTAAATTTTATCCCTCCTTTGCAGCATACATCATAAAAATGAAATTAACTTATTTACTACTTGTATAATGGTGATGCGCTTGATTGTGGAAAAAAAAGTTATGGAGTTCAAACATTCATGTACACATACCATGTAATTATATATATAAGAGCTGCAGTTATAATATATTAAATCATTCTTGTGTTTTCAAGAATATGCTTACTTAATTTAGGTACGCGTTGCATGGTTGTTCATAGAAAGTAGCGCGAGAAATTGGTACGTCAAAAAGAAGAAGCCCCAATTATAGGTCTGCCACTTCAGAAAATAAAAACATTCCGATGAACGGTGTATTGAACATATGGGCTTATCTATTAAGTCTTATATGTAAGTCCATGGTTGCATTCTCGTTGTCATATTCGAAGTAGAATTTACTAAAGAGTTTATTATAGTTTTAGGTATCATTTTATTAGGTTCTTTGTTTGTCGACGACACAACCATCACTCTGAATTATCTATGAATCCGAAACGAAGACCATCCGTACAAGTCGCATACGAAGTTATTTGGTGGTAGGGTACCCTACTACCAAAAAACTTCGGATGCGACTTGTACGGACGATCTTCGTTTCGGATTCATAGACAAATATTATAGTGGAGCTAGGAGGAAGAATATCTATGGTGGAGTAGCTATGCGCGTATACCCGATAGAGACAGAGTATAAATACCTAATATTGCAGAATTGCCAGTGTCCCATAACATTACCCAAATTACAATGAAACTTTTAGAAAAATATTGCCGCGCCTACTGAAAAAATACATTTGCATGGTACTGGCTCAAGGTGGACTGGACCGTTCAATTTGTTATACTGGGGTATTCAAAATTTAATGTATATTGCTAGATCGGATAACTTTAGTACTTGTATTGTTTTTAAATTGCGCAAATCGGAAATTATACCCTAAAGTATTTTGGCATCATAACTTACAAATATATAATTGTTTCTAAACTGTTTTTGCAGATTACTAGAGAAATATATGAAATCAGATACATATATGTAAGATACAATAACAAAATACTCTAAAAAGGATCTCTGATTTGAGTAAATTAAATACCTACAAATGTTATTCGATCTCGCAACAAATAGACAGACTGTTAAATTTTGAATTTCTCGCTACAGATTGAACGGTCCGCTTTAATGGCAGAGAAACCAGGTCAGCTAGTTTTAGAAAATTACCATGATTCTAACACTAACTGAAAATGTACAGAATATTTTTTTGGTAGAGTTTAAAACTATGGCATAATAAATATATAACTTAACCCATGGTACTATTGGATAACTAGCTTGCGCCTGTGGACTCAACCGCGTGGAATAGTTATATCGTAGTCTCCCGATAATACTCAATATCTCGGAATAAAGGTAGCCAATGTATTAATCCAGGTCCTACGGAATCTATATGCGAAATTTCGTTGAAAACTTCGGCGTTGAGTGCCTTGAAGGTTTGTATGAGTAACAAACTCATACAAACTTTCATACCTATAATATTTCATAGTGTGCACTTAAAATAAAACATAGTAATAATGTATTTATAGCTTTATGGTATATAAAACATACGTGTGAATAACATTGAGATTCAACATTTTGGCACCACTTACAATTTAATTAATGAGTTATGCATTTTTTATTTAATTAATTTTGTCGTCCAGTTGCAGGAATCCATACATGATGAAGGACAGCATCCTTATGAAAACTGCAAATCAAAATTTAATAGCGTTAATTTTACTGCATAAATGGTCAAAAGTGGTTCATACAAAATTACCCACTTTTATGGGAAATATCTTCGGTCACGAGCTGGTATTCCGAGCTATAATTCGAAAAAGTATAATTTTTGATCTATGTTCACACTCTCTTTTCTCCCTAAGCAAATTTCATCATAGTAGAGCGAGATAGATAGACAAAAGAACACTACTTAATTTTTATGGATTATAATCTCAAAATCAAGAAATTATTTTGTAGTATAATGTAAGATTATCAAATAATTTAACACGCAGACATTCATGTTGTGATCAGAAATTCCTATATGATTCGCATAGACTGTGTAAAAATGGTGAAGATATATGAAAAATAGCACTTACATGTGATACGTAACGTGTTCCATATTTCGTTCTGTTCTGTTTTTACAGACAATAATTCTGCAGTTCAACATGTTTGGTGGAAGCAGCAGCGTTGAATTTAACTTACAATTTACAATACACACTTCAAAGTCATTGTTTAACACGAATAAAGGACACTTTCAAGCACCGAATAAATTTGTCTGCCACATAACTGCTTTGTGGCAAACAAAGAAATCGCATACGCCGAGCAAGACAAAAAAAACTGATGCTGTCTCTTTCAAACTAATGCAAGCGTAAATATTACCATTCTTGTCTCACAACCAACAGAATATAAATGTCTTCTCCATCATAGATATTCTTCCTCCTAGTAGTGGAGTGATATTGAGATCTTTGGGCAGGTTCTTTATGGTAGATATGATGAATAAATCAAAAACTAATAACCAAAAAGAATTTGTGAAGAAGAATGTTTCGATAATTAATAAATTATTTATTCATGAATGTGTATGTGGAATTTAATGTATTATACAATTTGTTTTCTTAGTAAACAAGTATTTTTCAGAGTGATGGTTGTGTCGTCGGCAAACAAAGAACCTAATTGAATGTTGCCTTACACTATAAACTTTTTGTAAATTCACTTCGAATATGACAACTAGAATGCAACCATGGACTTACATTAGTAGATAAGCCCATATGTGCAATACATCGTTCGTCAGAATGTTTTTATTTTCTCAAGTAGCAGACCCATTTTTATGGCTTCTTCTTTTTGACGTAAGTACCTATTTCTCGCGCTGCATTTTATGAACAACCATGCAACGCGTTCCTAAATTAAGTAAACATATTCTTGAAAACACAAGTATGATTTCTTATTTATTGTAACGGCGACTCTTGTATACAAAGGTATTTGTACATTCATGTTCCATTAAGTTTTCTCCCACCACCAAGCGTATCACCATTATACATATTATAAATATATATATATTTTGAAGCAGTGATGACTCTGACAGACGTAACAGTAGGGCGTATCTATCATGAGATTATCATTCATCCATAATCAACTTACTGTCTAAATACGAAGTAATAAATGTCAAATAACATTTGGGAGTAGGGTCAAATACGGGCAATATGTCAATTCACGAAGTACGGATCGAAGTTCGGATCCGAAAGTGTTTCGTGGTAAGAAAAGGTGCGATCCGTCAAACGAAACTTCGAACTTCGTTTTTGGGAGTAGACCTCCTGGTGCGTGATTCATTACTGACATAGTTAATAGTTCGCATCTTTGTGACGAGTCCAGTCCACTAAAAGCTGGCTTGGATATAATGAAAAGGATTCCACACTCAGGTCCTTTGATCTTAACAAAATGCTTTATGTGTAACATAGCAGAAAAATATTATTTGTGTTTTGGACACATCTTATTGATGTCTATTACTCTGTTCTTAGTTTAAAGATAACATAATCATTATCATCATAATAATGACAATGAACACAACATTTTATGTAGTTAAAATAACGGTACTTTTCTCGCTTGTTTGTCTCCAAATTCAGCGCCTGTAAGAGTCGCATTTAGCTGTAAATTTTGATAGCTACAATATAAAAAATAGACTAAAATAGACACAAAGAAAATTTCTTGTTACAAATTAGATCACAAATTATCGAACAAAAGCCGAAAAAACAATAGCTGTCTATCTACATCTAATTAAATCGAGTTCGTCCGAGGAAGCAGTGCCACCAATTATCTTCTTTCGCCTTTCTACCGCCAAGCAGTAATGTTCACATTACTGTGTTCCGGTTTGAAAGGTATGGGTGCCGGTGAAATTACAGGCACATGAGACTTTAAGGGACAATGCCAAAATTACGCAAAAGAAGTATTTTCAAACACACTTTTTGATGGTAAATAACGTAAATATTACAATTATATGTACGGTAAGGTATGTACCTTTTTAAATCAATTATTTACTTGATTGCCACCATTTACAATACAATACACGTATATATTATAATATAATATAATATACAGTCTAGGTTATGTGTTGTGTCAGCATTCCCGAATATTATACGGTTTTAGAGATTACCTGAGATTACACAAAGCATTGAATCCTATTTAGGAATAACTAAACAAAATCTATATTACGCCGTAAGCTTAGACTAATGCAAATCGATCTGGCAAGATATATTGACTACCTTGGCACTGGTTAAATATATAAGGTGGATATTAATTCAACAATACTGCGGGGGGTGGTGTGGAATCGGCAACTGAACGTGTTCCACTCTTGTTTAATTTTCACACACACAAAATCAGTAATAACTAATTTAACTATTGCCTAAGCTGTGGCACGTCGAAGAACCTGGTGTATCTACTCCATTCACAATTCACAAATTTTACTTACTTACCTACATCATCTTTAATTTCAAATCTATGTAAGTACCTATTGTATTGAGTTATAGGTACCTAGGTATGCCGTATTCTGTTAAGCAGCTACCGCGTCGCGCGTTCTTTTGTCGCAAGCCGCCAAAGACCAACCAGAGCAGAATAGGTAAGTACACGATACAGCTGTTTTATTGTGCCTACTTTAGCGAGTCATTGACTTCCCGTAGCGTTCGTACGTGTGTGAATGCAGTAAACCGCGGTTGTCGCTATCATGCTCAGACACTGCGCCACTAGCTAGATAATAGTAAGTACTGATTTTGTATTTGTGAAAATTAAACATGAGTGGAACATATTCAGTTATCGATTCCACACCACCCCCCGCAGTATTGTTGATATATTAATATCCACGGTATATATTAAAAAAAATCTCAACATCCTTGTCTATATAAATATATAAAACCACTCTAATATCACCTGCGAATCTCTCTTGCCAGTTACTTTTATAGACCAGTAGTACTAACTTACCAGTAGAATACTTACTGAACAAAGTCCATATGAACTGGCGTGGTGACCCCATCAGTGACCAAGGCTTTTACCAGCCCGTTGAGATTGGCAACTACCCTGGTACTGTTCCCGGCTTGGAAGGTGATGTCCTCCATGAGGCGGGCGGTCGGCTGTTCTATTTGGAACATCTTGGGGAGGTCTGCCACGGACCAGTAGTCAGCGTTGTAAATACGGACGCGGGAGTACGCGGTGTACCTGCCGAGATACAATTATTAGGTGTTTCTGTTACTCATAAATAGCATATGTAAAAGTTTTTTCCAATCCGTACCCAAAGGGTAAAAACTGGACCCTATTACTGAGACTTCGCTGTCCGTCCGTCTGTCACCAAGCTGTATCTCAAGAACGGTGACAGCTAGACAGTTGAAATTTTCACAGATGATGTATTTCTGTTGCCTTTATAACAACAAACCAAAAAGTTGACCAAGTGCAAGATGGACTCGCGCATGTTAAAACAAAAAAAATTTTAAAATATGAAGTCTAATGTTGTATATCTAATGATACGGAATGCTTCGTACGGGAATCCGACTCGCACTTGACCGAGTTTTTTTATAATTGCATTTTGTTATTCATTGTTCACCACCGTTTATTTTAAAAGGTGATACTGTCCATACAAAGATTGTCTGAGAGAAATCACTACATACAATAAGACCGCCCCTTGTACTACCGGGTCGGTATCTTGTAGTTAGGTTTTTACTTTTATAATTGATGAATACTTGTTATAAGACTATTTTAATGTTTTTTGGGCATGTTATAAAGAGGTTTGTATAATTAAAATAATATTGTATAAATTATCATCATGCCATTTAATTTTTGAACACTTCATCACTTACCAAGAGATGAGATAGTGGTCAAAGGCTACCCTGGCTCAGATGCCTAGACAAAATTGTGCCCAATTATTCTCGCTATGTTAACGAATATAGAGTACATCACGGAAGTTATAATAAGTATGTCGGCGACTTTAAAACATAATTGTTGAAAGCTTTTGGTTGAAGTTGGCTTTTTTTATTTGTCTAGGGTTAGACATTATTTATTACTGAACACGTTATCGCTGTACGTTTGTAACCGACCAGAATCCTCAATAAAATCTAATTCTAATTAAATTTTCCTTATTTGTCAAGTTCTGATTTAAAACCAGAGTTTTCACATTGGAAAAAGAGGAGATGAGAGGCTTTCCTGCAAGAAATCTTTCATAATTCTATTTTTTTTACTTATTTATATGTCATTAAATTGTTTTTTCTAGATCACTATAATGTATTATCTTTATAGATATGAATCCTAATGTAGGTACTTAAAAAAAAACAACATTTCTACAAACAAATACCTTTTATATAAGTAACAAACATTTAGCGCCATCTGGGTGGAACTAATTTAACAGTGGGCTTTCCCATTGAGTTGCCTACACTGCACATTGTTAGGATTCCTCAAAATGTCAATATGGCGAGAATAGTTGTGGCATGTACATATACACAAGTAAGACGTAACTTTATATTGCAATTCAACAGGGCAATGCTGCCAGCATGCTGGGCACGCTGCCAACTGGTACTGGGCTGGAGCATTTAGACTACCTCTGAGTCTGCTATGACTTATAGGTTATCTAAATGCTTTTATTGTAGTAGCTGTAGTGTTGTATATAGTTCGTAGTATTATGTTTAATAAAGGCATACCGCCGGTAAAAAAAAACGTTGTATTATTTGACAATAATGTAGATTAGGCAATATATGTTGTGTGAGATAACTAACTTATTAATACATTTGTAGTATTTTTCTACAAAGCCCAATTTTTTTTAAATCCGTTAATTGTTACACCTGTTGGTAAGTAAAGACTTGATAGATAACAGTGGAATGTAGACTTACTTGTTAATACTCATGTTGTCTCTCAAGGACACCGTGTAAATTGTGAGGCCCAGCGGCTCCACCGTCGCGGGGAAGGTCAACTGGAACTTGTTCGCAGCGAAACCGAGTAGTTTCTCGCCTGCTACTACAGGCGATATCTGAGCCATCAACGGGTTACCTTCGGGATCGAACACCTGCATACAGAGATATAATAGTACATCACTGCAGCGGCCAGCAAAGGAGGCATTGATGGACGAACGTGTAAGTCCATCAATGCCTAGTTGTGGCCAAGGCTTGTATAGTGCTTTTCTCAAATAATGCGCGGAAATTAAACCAAAGTAGTACCTAGGCAGATTTTTTTATTTGAAGATACAGTTGTTAAATGTACAATTTTCAATAAACCGCGTTCTATTTGCAAGCCAGATCGAAATTTAAATAAAACCTTTGATACGTTACCTCCTTGGTTGCCATGCTTTGAAGTAAAAGATCGTTCCATTTTTAAATTACACGACAGATATGAGTTTACTATGCAATTTATTTGGCCGCTAGACACGACAGATATAGATTTTCATATATTTTTTGCCGGCCTCTGCGCGCACGTACTTGGCCAGCACAGCAATTTCGATTTATCTCGAAGAAGGTAGTCAAAATAAAGCTCACATTTCCAAGCATGTTTGAGAAAAATTACTATTTTTGAGAATGGTCGTACGAAAATGATCTTCGACGAATAGTCAGGCTTTAATAAAGTATTTTACGAAATGTCTTTGATAAAATATGCTACTAAAGATTCAGGGTCAAC
This sequence comes from Plagodis dolabraria, assembly GCA_963854805.1. Taxonomy (NCBI): domain Eukaryota; kingdom Metazoa; phylum Arthropoda; class Insecta; order Lepidoptera; family Geometridae; genus Plagodis; species Plagodis dolabraria. The sequence continues at coordinate 11,177,565 of OY978459.1, read as the reverse complement.
GCTCATGACAATGCCTCGATGTGGATTTGAAAACTATAAAAACAGGCATTGTAACGCGACTGTTTCGAAAAGAATATCTAAGTAATTGTTAAGAAGTATTGACAGTTTTATTGTAAAATCAGTAATAAAGAGTAACCCAATGTCGGGCATGTATTTGTTCAAATGTTTGTGGTTCCGCAGCAATAAATGATATATGTTGCCGCATAGGATATAATAATATGTACTCTTATACACACATATTCATATATCATGCTTTCATATTTCTGATAGGCGAGGTGTCTAAGCACCAACATTTTGCCTAAAATGGAGGAGTAATTGATAGATCAGGCGTTACTTTACAGCAATCCATATTTAATAATAACAAATATTTTTAAAATATCTTAAGAAAGCATTAAATAACATTTTAATGATACACTTATCGACGATCGTGCGCTCGGTGAGTCAAGACCTCCTGAAGATGCTTCGTTTAGAAGCGAAACTAGTCGAATATTCTTCCGGTTGGACTGCGTGGCGTTTGTGACGTCACGTAGGCTTAACAGGAAAATTAGGCCGAATTGTGTGGAAGTGTTTCATTAAAATATTATATTTAATGTTTTTTTAAGATACTTTTAAAAATATTTGTTATTATTAAATGGAGAGGTGCCAATAGGCAATACCCTGAATCAATATTGAACTTCATGACACTTTGTAATATACTTATTACTATTCTTATGGCTTCAAAACGCGTCAATTACCTCAACATGCGGCGACGATACCCGCACAGTGAGCGTCTCGTGCCTCTTAAACGGCAGCGCGTTATAGAGGACGATCCTCCTCGACGACGACACGACATCGAGCGCTATAGTAATCCTCGAAGGTATTTCGTCGTGGCGCCGCCAGATGTCGTCCACATCGAAGTAGATGTCGTCTTGAGTCTGGTCGATGATTGGCGGCTGTTTGAGGAGGTAGAACGCCGCTTGTTGTATGGCCGATTGGCAGTATTTGATCGCGGTGAGCATTCTGAAAAGAACATACCTTGTAAGTGACAGTAAAATTGAACGACGCTCGATGTTATGAAGATTTAGTCTACAAATTGCTGGGATATGACAAAGGGGAATTAGTTCAGTGGCAAACGCATAAAGTTGAATTTTCTTGGGGTTAGATTAGACTGAGTTCAATCTTAGTCAAGTTCAGTTTGCTCCACTACGAGACATTTAACAACAACGGCTCGACTTCAGACACAAGTTTGTAGTTGCACGGATCCTTTTTTGAGGTTCGGATGCACCAAAGCCGTCCTCCATAATTTTGGGGCAACGCCTGACGTGCAAAGTCGGGAAAGACGCGTTAGAACCAGTGTCTACTCTGAAGCACAAGTCCATAGCACTATCGGAGAGATGCTATCAGGTCAATCGACTAACGAATGTCCAATGAGAACAGTGCTTTACGTACTGCATATTGCCGGAAAATAATGTCTGGCATAGAAGTATCACGCCGCGGTAAGGTCGGTGGTCCCTAGGTCCCATTGGCAATTCCCAAAAAATATCCCCAGGGATAATCTTCTAGGGACGATCTTGGGAATCGTAGTTTTTTTTTATGCCTTATAGGTTAGCCTTTGAACCAGTATCTCACCTGATGGTAAGTGATGATGCGGTCGAAGATGTTGTTCAGGCTAACCTAGAATTACTGGCTCTCAAGAACAGCTGTCGGAACACACTGTTAGGTGCTTGGCGACAGATTTTCTACTTGAGGGTGGTAGGTAGCCAGGCGGGCATTCGCAAAATGCCCTACCACCATGCTATAACGACTGCCATCCTAAGCTAACGACCGGGACCGACGGCTTAACGTGCCCTCCGAAGCACGGAAGCGCTCAGTAGTAATGTCACCAGCGGTCACCCATCCAACTCCTGACCGAGGCGGACGTCGCTTAACTTTGCTGATCGTTTCAGAATGGCTAAGCTTAACTTAAAAATAACTTAACTTAACTTAAACTTAACTTTAACTTCGCTACGAGCGTTTTAAAAGTGTAAGATGGCTGAGAAGTGGCCTCCTGTCAATATCTCTTGGTGGAACAAAGAAATCCGTCAGTTAATAACAACAGGGACAGCTTACTTCTTAGCGTAGTCTTCTCTAACGTCGTCCCGCGACGTGCCCGTGACGCCGTCGTGATGCTGGAACAGCGCCAGCGAGCGTCTCGCCGCCTCCACTCTGTCGCGGAGCTGCAGCGACATTATGTGCGTCACGGACCGAGATGCGGTAGCTTGCGCTGTTATTGTTTCTGCTGCCCTGAAATACAACAAAATCTTTTTATATAGGTTTGGTGTTTTTTTTGGATCTACTCCACTATCTTTAAGCTTAACAGTAACATTAAATTTGTAAAAGGTACTTAATTAGGTATAATATAAAGGGCGAACTAAACTAAAGCTCAGAGACGCCAATTAATCTTAGTTAAAATTGCAAAAACAGGGCAATAAGAAAAAAAATATGCTTGTTAAATATTAATTGACGTGTCTATTCGGCAGTTAGATGAAGGATTATAGATTAATTGAATGTCTATTACCAATCTAGTTGGACAGACAAATACAGACAATAAGGCTGCTGGTCTGGCGCTGAACCTTTAAATCAGGGGTGTAAAAACTAGATTTTCCAAAGGGCATCATACAAAATTTAGCGTGTGTTAGTTGGGCCAGATTCAAAATCAGTCTCATAAATATTTCTAAAGGAACTAATAGTAACAAAAAAATATCTTAAGCTAAGTACAATAATGTATGATGCTTTACTGTGCCTATTTGATCATAATCCTCGTTTGTTGTTGATATATTTTCATGCATAACATTTTACTAAAATATGTATACCCAGGATTCACCGGTCATCTACAATTCACTTCACTTTTATAACTAAAATGGCACCCTTATTGTCACATTATTTTATTTGTCGTTTTTCTATGACACTGTCACATTGGAGATTATGAATATAAGATAAAATCATGGACACTGAAGTTATTTAAAATAATATGTTTAAATGGAAAGTTTTACTACTAAATTTATAGAATAGAATTATGTGTATTTTTTCAGGAATCCATTAATTTTGATTAAAGGTCGAGGGCTACATACTCGTAGTTTCTGTCAAAGCCGTGGGCCATATATTTAACATAACTGTTTTAGATAGATTTAAAACTAAGCTTACAACACATCAAACAATCATTAACTTAACACGTTACTAGTATTAGAAATAGAAATAATAGTATGACTTACCGCACATATCCCAAAAGGACCCTGTCCATGTTTTTGTAGAAAGGTCTGGAAGTGAAGTATCCACTCCAGTAGTGCTGGTTCCTGTCTGCATAAGTAAAGAAATCGCCGGAGAGGACAGGGAAGTCAGACAGCTTCACCTCGTCGTGGAGAGCTTTGAAGTAGTCTTGTAACGTACCGAATGAAACCTTGAAAGAGAACAGAGTCGTTAATATACGGTCAGTAATAAATTGCAAGATTACTTGTAGAAGAATAAGGGCCCGTTTCAAAATGTCCTAATAAAGATTCGGGTTGCTATGCAACACATAAAATAACTGAATCATAAAAATGACAGTTAACATGCAGCGCGTTCCAAGCTTTAACCGATGGATAGGCTAAACCGATGACTGTGAAACGCAAAGATAGTGTTTTATTTATTAAATATGATCTGGATAGTAAAACCGGAACTTACTCGAACATTCTGAAACAGGCCCTAAGTAACATAACCATTTTATCAATTGCATTTATTTTATCTTCATATATAAAAATTACTTGTCATATTGTTTGTCCGCGATGGACTCCTAAATTACTGAACCGATTTTACATTTGATTTGTACAACGTGTGCAAATTGATCCAAATTGAGAGAGGATAGCTTATATTTCAATTTATAGTCGTAATTACCCTTGGGAAGCCAGGAGGTCTACTCCCAAAAACGAAGTTCGAAACTTCGTTTCGGATCGAAGTAACGACGAACATCGAACTTGTACCCTACTACCAAATAACTTCGGATGCGACTTGTACGGACGATCTTCGTTTCGGATTCATAGACAAATATTATAGTGGAGTGATATTGAAATCTATGGGCAGGTTTTTTATGGTAGATATGATGAATAAATCAAAAACTAATAACCAAAAATAATTTGTGAAGAAGAATGTTTCGATAATTAATAAATTATTTATTCATGAATGTGTATGTGGAATTTAATGTATTCTACAATTTGTTTTCTTAGTAAACAAGTATTTTTCAGAGTGATGGTTGTGTCGTCGACAAACAAAGAACCTAATTGAATGTTGCCTAACACTATAAACTCTTTCGTAAATTCTACTTCGAATATGACAACTAAAATGCAACCATGGACTTACATTAGTAGATAAGCTCATGTGTTCAATACACCGTTCGTCAGAATGTTTTTATTTTCTCAAGTAGCAGACCCATTTTTGGGGATTCTTCTTTTTGAAGTAAGAACCTATTTCTCGCGCTGCATTTTATGAACAACCATGCAACGCGTTCCTAAATTAAGTAAAGATATTCTTGAAAACACAAGAATGATTTCTTATTTATGGTAACGGCGACTCTTGTATACAAAGGTAATTGTACATTAATGTTCCATAACTTTTTCTTCCACCACCAAGCGCATTATACATATTATAAATATATATATTTTGAAGCAGTGATGACTCTGACAGACGTAACAGTAGGGCGTATCTATCATGAGATTATCATTTATCCATAATCAACTTACTGTCTAAATACGAAGTAATAAATGTCAAATAACATTTGGGAGTAGGGTCAAATACGGGCAATATGTCAATTCACGAAGTACGGATCGAAGTTCGGATCGAAGCGTTTCGTGGTAACAAAAGTTGCGATCCGTCAAACGAAACTTCGAACTTCGTTTTTGGGAGTAGACCTCCAGGGCGGGCCGCTAGTATTATATAAATAAAAGTATTTTTTCTAATCAAGTCGAGTAATCTATCATCTGCTGATTAAAAACAGTACTGTATTGGAAATTATTCCGATAATCCTGTATGACTGTTACTATCAGTTACTTGAGGTTTTCCCATGAAATAAATTAATATCACAGGAACAGTTATTCTCACATGAAGTTATCCTTATTAATCGCGTATTTATTGTGTCATGATGATAACATATTCAGAAATAATACAGTATGATTTTTATATTGAACTATTTTCTCAGAAGCAGGTGGAAGTTCAGAACCGTGATAGCGCATATAAAGTAAGTTTATACGTGAGTTAAACCGGTTAATTTTTACGGCTTACAGGCTAGCCTATGTTTTTATCTGACTTGATAGTAAGTGACGATTCGATAGAAGATGTTGTTCAAGTTTATCTAGAATTACTAATATAACTTTGCTCTCAAGGACCGCTGGCGGAAAACACCAATGCCGTTAGATTCTTGGCGACAGATTTTCTACTTGTGGGTGGTAACCCTGAAACACTGTAGTTCCTTTGAGGAATCATCAGACGTGGTGATATAAATAGATAGATAGCAATTTACTGTACACCAAATGTAAGAAAAAAGTGGGTATAATATTAGCTTAAATATAATGTTGTACAATGGGCGGTCTTATCTCTTAGAAGCGATCTCTTCCAGACATCCTATATACCATACATGTTAACCAACAAATATTGTATGAATGTCATTTCAATATACTGGCACCTTTACGGAACTACACGATACACTTGATGTTGGTTTTATATGAGATTACATAATTTGCGAATCTGTAAGGCTTCGTTCACACGGCATTGTCCTGCACGTTTTTTTGCAGTATACGCCTTAACGTATAAGGCTTCGTTCACACGGCATTGTACTGCACGCTTTTTTGCAGTATACGTCTTAACGTATAAATAGTGGCCATACAACGTACATAGATCCATTCACACGTTGTTTGTACTGCAAAAAAAGTGTACCGCTTATACGTTTAAACGCAAACTCAAAGGACTTGTCAAGCAAATCTAATAAATTTTGACGTATTCGGTTCGCAGTGGCATATGGTATAGCTTTGTCTCCTTCACACGACACTATGTCATACGTTTTTTTATCGAATAGCTTGAATTTTCCAGTCGAGTTAATCACTTTTTAAAACTTTCAATAGACATTCGAAAGTAATTAAAAAACATTTATTCATCGTTTCTTAGATTTTCGAATAATTTTTCAAATGTGATCGTAAGCACAGATTCTTGATTTATAGGATGTACCCAAAATCTTCTGTTTTGTTGGCGGCAAGTGACGTCTACTCACTGTGACAACTGTGTGGAAACTGCAGTTATTCGTTTTTACACGAATGAAAATGTACCATATGAACACCCGGTTGACTATACGTTAAAAAAACGATTACAAAAAAACGTGCAGGACAATGCCGTGTGAACGAAGCCTAAATAGTGACCATACAACGTACATAGATCCATTCACACGTTGATTGTACTGCAAAAAAACGTGTACCGCTTATACACTATTTTATTATACGCTTAAACGCATACTCAACGGACTTGTCAAGCAAATCGAATGAACTTTGACGTATTCGGTTCGCAGTGGCATATGGTATAGATATGTCTCCATCACACGACACGATGTCATACGATTTTTATCGAATAGGTTGAATTTTCCAGTCAAAGTTGATAACTTTTCAAAACTTTCATTGGACATTCGAAAGTAATTAAAAATAATTTTTTCATCGTTTCTAAGATTTTCGAATAATTTTTCAAATGTGATCATACGCACAGATTCTTGATTAATAGGATGAACCCAAAACCTTCTGTTTTGGCGGCGGCGAGACCGGTGGCGCCTTCGATACCGTACTTCGATAAAAGTACTACCAAGCGCGGATCCGTCAGTGACGTCTACTCACTGTGATATATCAGTATACTCAGTGTGGAAACTGCGGCTATTCGTTTTTACACGAATGAAAATTTACCATATGAATACCCGATTGACTAAACGTTAAAAAAACGATTACAAAAAACATGCAGGACAATGCCGTGTGAACGAAGCCTAACAATGAAATCATATCTGAACGACCAAAGATGGCAGAATATATTAGACAAAAATTGAATATATATTATGTCACTGTATGCTATAACGCCAGCTAAGCGAGAAAATTACCATTTCATAAAAAAACAGGGTTTCCTCTCCCTATACAATGGTTATGAACGACAGGACAAATTAGAGTTATGAATCATATGTCATGTTAGCTTAGCGGTCAGAGTATACCCTGGCTATAGGGGTGGATGGGGCGGGTTCAATTACCGCTTTTGGTATATTTTTTTCTCTAGTTGATATAAGGAGTTTCTCTATTTTTAGAATACAATCTTGCAAATTATTCATACACAAATAGTAAAAGCATATTAACCTCAGCATTCAAGGCATCATTCCCATTGATATGATCGATCAACGCCTCATAGTTGGAGTATTGGTTGTCCCACTCGTTAGCGCGATCGTACCGGAAGTCGTCGCCAAGCGGGAACAGTACCACATTACTGCGGTACAGCTGAGCCTTCTTCCGCCATTGGTCCAGGATCATTTGTGCCCTGAGTCACAGAATAAAATGTACTAAAATAGTCGAAGAACTACTCTTCAATAGAGTGAAAACTTGGGTTTTATTAACGTGCTTTGAATCGGCCAGTAGAAACAATTGAATGTTTTTTTTTTATTGCTGATAGGTAAGCCTTTGACCACAATCTCACTTGATGGTATGTGATGATGTGATCGAAGGTGTTAACAGGCTCAACCTAGAATTACTGGCTCTCAAGGACAGCTGCCGGAACACACCGTTAGGTGCTTGGCGACAGATTTTCCACTTGAGGGTGGTCGCTAGCCAGGCGGGCATTCGCAAAAATGCCCTTCCACCTTGCGGTGAAGCTCAAGCCAGCGGCGGGATTCGAACCATGGATCTGCTGCGCGGCAGTCCATAGTCAAAGCCGCTGAGCTATCACTGCTTCAAACTTCGAATGTATGCAGAAGTTCCTCTTGGTCGTTTACTTCATTGCTGAAGGTCGTGTCCCTGCAAGGCCTTGATAGCTCTATGTACAAACAAATGCAGAAGTTGACATACATTTATTTCCAAGGTAAACACAAGGAGTAACCTATTTATATGGAATACTAATTGCACAGATGACATACCATCTATTTGTACTTTTCCAAGCAATTTATAATAAGTCTGCTTTACTTGAACATGATTTTGCAAAATTAATTTAGTTGATAGCAGTAAGAATATTATATGTTTATCTTGATCATATTTTCAGGCCAAGTTGATTCAAAAACATGTTTCTATAAAATATTCTCTAGAGAATAAAATTGTAAAGCACTCTAAATTATGCTTACTACGAAAAAATCTTAACTAAAAATATATTATGTGTTTAAAAATATAATAATAAAAAAGCAAAACATTATCAAGAGGGACAATGTCATGCACATTTTCGATTTTAGTTACTAGTTTTGTGTTAAAATGCTTTCTTTCGTTTTTCAATAAAAAATATCGCGATATCACTATCGCTGCATATCTTTTACTCCATGCAGTTATTCCTCCTCTTAGTAAGTCTCAGTGAATGTCCTAAATATCTTCTAAAACACTACGGTACATAACAAACTCAACAACTTTAGTCACTAAACAAACTCATTTTACTGGCATAATTGAAACCACTTAATGGTTGGAGGCTTCCAAATAAGGCACATCATACAGGTAACCTATGATGTGCCTTATTTGGAAGCCAAAGCAGGATGGAATTTAGTTTAAGTGCGATTATTATCGGATCTTGTAATCGGGATTAAAAGACAGTTACAAGCTATTTTGGCACCATATTTTATTATACTCGGATAAAGAGTTTTATCACCTTAGCGAGGAAACAAATAGCCAGGTAAATAACAACCACATTAAATGAAACATGACATATCTCAAGTTCAAGCACATGCGAAATCTAAGCAGTGAGTGCTTGTTACGCAGAAGTAGAGTGGATACAAGCAAATTGTTTTATTAAAATTGAAGTAGAATAGTTTTTTTTACCTTTCTATAACATTCTTTTCAGTGATTTTTCTCGGTGCAACACCCCATGGACAGCTTACTCCATTACCTGTTAAAATGCAGATAGAAAGTTGAGTCACGAGTTTCAAATCTCTCAAGGACTACTGTCGGAAGTCACTGTTAAGTGCTAGGCGGCAGGTTTGCTACTTAAGACCTTCAATGCCTTAACTTAAAATGCCCTTCCACTATGTGATGCAGCTCAAGCCGGCGGCGGTAGGATCGAATCATGGAATTGCGGACCGGCACTCCATTGGATTACCGCTCGGCCATCATATAGTTTTTTTTTAACCTTTATTAAGTTTATTGAATACATATGTTATTGTTTTAAATGTTCAAGACTTTTATTTCTAAGTATTTTTTATTTTCTAGTATTTTTTACTATCGTGGGTTTATTTTTTCTTTCTTGTTTTTCTGTTCGGACGCTTTCACACTCACTGATCGATAAATTGGACAACGAAAAACTAAGTGATCTTCATTCCCCTTTATTTCTTTATTAATTAATTTGAAAATGAATTACCTGGTAGTCTTTTGAAGTCAAACTGGCAGCAAATCTATAACAACAGAAAATTTGAGATAAGACCAAGTAATTAATAATTATTTACTGTATCAGCCGGATCGTACACTGCTGAACACAGCCTCCCCTGTTAAGGGGGTATTTGCCATAATCTCCACGCTTAGCAGGCGACTTGGGGATCGCAGAGTAAGTTGGCGGTTCTTTAGAAGGCGCTGCTGCCCACCTTCCAGTATTTTTCCCTTAGTCGCCTTTTACGACACCCTCGGGATGATATGTGGAGGTGCAATTCTAACCCGGCACCCCACGGGTTACAGGACTTGATTATTGTCGAAATATTGTCACACTACTAGACAGCCAGCCGAGACTTTTGAAGCAATAATAGCCGAACAGTTATAGCTATGGACTGCAGTGCTGCAGGTCCATCGTTCTATCCCCACAGCAGCCTTGAGCTCCACTGCATAGTGGAATGGCATTTTGCGAATGCTCGCTTAGCTAGCTACCACCCTCAAGTAGAAAATCTTCAACCACCTAACAGTGTGTCCGATACCAGTCCTTAAGGGGCTAGTAAAATTTCAGGCGAATGAGACTGAACAACTGTATGTCTCAAGGGCGCAGAGCAGTTCGTCACTTGAGACGAAATGCGTTTGTTATAGGCGGATGTAATCGCTTAACATCAGGTGAACCTCGCGCTTGTTCAGTCACAATAACAAGAAAAACATTGGCTTCGGGTTAGGATAGCCATAAGTTTGGCATAAAAATTGTTATATATTTTTATTTTTGTAATAACGCATGCTTCTCGGTCCCAAAATTACTAATCCATCGCCATAAGATAGTTAAGAAACGAGAGGAAAAAATAAAGTTATGACCCACTGTCATGTTAGCTCAGTCGGTCAGAGCATACCCCGGCTAAAAGGCGATTTCAATCACGCAGATGACGTGGATTCAAATCATGCAAATGACTATATTTTTTCCTCTCGTAAACTTGTAATATTGTAATTTCAAAAAATATCTTAATACGAGGCGAGGCGGTGTTGGTCTGTTACTGAGACATTAGATAGGTGTGGAGCTTTATGTAAATAAGTATAATAGTCAAGTTCTTACTTTTGGGTCCGGGCCGCAAGAATGAGGCACATCGTAGGAATAGAATGGGAACATGTGAGTAAACATATCAGTTTTGCCAGCACCATCTGAAACAAAAAACCTTTTAAAAAAGCCATACTTGCGTGTTTAAACTAAGAGTATCATACAATCAAATAAAAAAATTAAAACTCAAAGATCATTCTTTGAATTTCTATTGAATTGTTATATTTAAATTGAACAATTGAGCGGATTAAGACATGTTAACTTTTTTGATTAAGTGAAAAAGGAGACAGTTCTCAATTCACTTGTTTTTTTTATGTTATTGTTATTAACAATATTTGATTGAAAGCGTCACTATGTCAATGCTAGTTAGCAAATCTCCACTGCAATGGAAACATTGCCTACATACTCATGCACTGGACATGTTAGATCCCGAAAATGTTTTTTTTTTCTGAAGATTTTCCGAACAATCGCCTTGGAACTAAATTTAGCTAAATTCTACCTTAATTTCTTTAATTTCATTAAGACTTTGACTTACGAATGTATAGATGCACGAATAGTTACTTATACATTTAATATTGTCACAAACAAGCCTTCGGGAATAATCATAATTTTGTAACTGCAAGTCCAGCGTACAAGTATAAAAGGTCAGTGAAACGAAATTATTTTTTACATGTACACAGCCTATGTCAAAGTACAGAATCTCCTTGCTGCGTCATTTAATAACCATTTAAATATATTTTTTTTGTTTTAAATAATGTACTCAGATTGGTGACAGAAATTTCATCAAAATCAGTTGAGTAGCATGGTTTTAAAATCACCTGAAATAAATACCTATTCAATATCGATATTTAATAACAATAAACTATTTCCAGGTTTTTTAGAAATTATCGAATATATATTATAACTCAAAAATGCTCGTAATTATTTATCCCGACGCTACGTTTTAAATTGTTTGAAGTAAAATTATAGCCGATTAATACATTTTCATATGACGTATTCACAACTACTATGAGGAAAACAATAAATAAAATTTCTTAAACTTTGCTCTGATTTAAAACAAAATTCTGAACTTAATGCACTCGCAATGCGGTATTGTAATATAAAAGTCATGTGTGTTTTATAAATTACCTTCTGAAAATATAAGCGGTGCAACAAAAGCCACTTCGGGCTGTCTTTTTACCAGAGATGTGAGCTAAGCATGAGTGTACTATCCACCATACATCAGATCGCGTCCTTATATAGCACAGTTTGACCTTTGTTATATTTAAAAATCACCAGGATACCTTATCTCTTTATCTTAGCTGTTAGTCAGTGATTTCAGGTTGAAGATGTATGTAGGGAAAACCTAAAACGGGAACAGCCACTGCCGTAAGACACCTTTAGGTGCTTGGCGACAGATTTTCTACTTGACGGTCGAAATTAACAGGCCATCATATACAAGCAGCCAGCTCACACCATCACCAGGAACCGTTGAAGCGCTCGTAGCGAAGTTTGCATAGCCATTCTAAACCGATCAGCAAAGTTAAGCAACATCCACCTCGGTCATGAGTTGGATGGGTGACCGCTGGTGACATTACTACTGAGCACTTCCGTGCTTCGGAGGGCACGTTAAGCTGTCAGCCCCGGTTGTAGTCTTAGGATGGCAGTCGTTATAGCATGGTGGTAGGGCATTTTGCGAATGCCCACCTGGCTAGCTACTACCCTCAAGAAGAAAATCTGTTGCCAAGCACCTTACGGTGTGTTCCGGCACCTGTCCTTGAGAGCCAATAAGTCTAGGTTAGTCTGAACAACATCTTCGACCACATCATCACTTACCATCAGGTGAGATAGTGGTCAAAGGCTAGCCTATCATGCATAAAAAAACCTCACACACGGCAGTCGATCTTTACTGCCACTAGGTAATCAGATTTTAACTACTACTTATTACAATTATTCACAACTCACCCCAATTCTGCCTCCATCTAAACTCCAACTGTCTATTAGAAGCCAATTCCTTCTTCACCCTATAATGTATTCGTTGAACTACCGAGTTGTCAAAGCCTGCGAGCTTCAGCATATATGGCTGAGAACTGGAATGTCCAAAGGGGTCTATAGACCAGGCATTCTTGGGAACATATCCGAGGTTGTCGAGAAGCCATTGGTGACCCGTGGTTAGTTGCTGGGCCACGGAAACCCAGTGAGAATTCGCCTCGTCATTCATCACCCAACCGCCTGTCACGATTTCGATGTTGCCCGATTTCAGTAAACTGGAAAATTTTAATTATTCATGGTAAAGTTTTTATATAGATAAAAATTGTTTAACTACCTTACTGAGTCGGGTCCTCTGGTAACAGCGGCGGCGTGGTGTTAGAAGGTTCTTGTGACGAAATTTTTTTATACCTGATAGGCTATAACTACTATCACACCTGATAAGTGATGATGTGATCAAATATGTTGTTCAGACCTTTAACCAAAGCTAAGATAAAACTAAAATCTGGAACATTCGCCACAATTAGTTTTTTTAACTATATATCTTTTGTCGAATACATTTCGGAGACTGCGCAATGGAAGTGCACAATCTAATATTTTGTGCGAACCGCGAAGGAACTCTCCAAGTTACTTAACTACTGTCTTCCGGAAAATACAACCCGGGCGTTATCAAATCCAAAGTAAAAAGCTACTTTCTGAGCTATGCTTTACTAAGAGTGCTTCACCGCAGACCACAGCGCTGCTTAATATGAGATAAACAGTGCTCAAATGTGAATAATTAGTCTGCAGGTACGGCAATCGCGAACTAAGTCGCAGGTATAGCAAGTCCTATAATACGATCATCAATTACAGAACACAGTTTGAATATAGTCACATAGAAATGCGAAAGCGAAAACTCCAAAATACTTCGCCACACGTTCGGACAAGCCCTTAAAATATTCATATTCTTGTGATGGAAAAAGCCCCACTTAATCAATCATTGATTGGTGCTATCATATAATAATGATCATGAATGATGATTTGAAATGGCCAGAGATTGAGTAGAATAATACTAATTAAACAACTTTGAACAGAATTATTTTAATAAGCATTTACGTGTATGTTAAACATATGTATGCTATGTATACTAAACGAGCATATTAAATTATGTTAAACGGAAAAATAACTTGGGCTTGGGAATCCCACTTGTAGATATTTATTTTGCTTTTAAGCTGCAATCATTGTGTCTTTCTTTTCGAAAGATCATCGGTTTTAACACTTACTTCTGAAAGGCCGCTTTTTCCTTATCACTAGCGTCGGAAGCCCACCAAAGCGCGAGATAACTGATTTCCGCCCAAATGAACTTCCGTCCAACGTTTTCTTTAAGCTTCTCGACCATGTTTGTGAATATAGCTTTGGTCTGGGACTTGTAGTAGTTTTCAAATGTTTTGAGCCATCCTGAAAACATACATGTCCATTATATTACGCAAAATTGAATAGTTGGAAAAGATCAGGTCAGTAAAGTCACAAATTTTAGGTATCATTCTCCTCCTTATGAGGCAGGGTCAGAACCAACTGCTCCTTTGATGTTAATCCTTCTTAGGTATTCTCCTTAGTATTATAGAAACCCACTACTAATTGACTTAATGAAGACTATATGATGGAATTGAGTCCTATTCTGTGCCGTTTGCGTAGCAATGTCACAGCAACTCCATACATATATACAGCTACTTATTTATCATTGGCATTATTTAAGAAATAACAGAAGAATATGGAGATCACGAAAAAGTCATTTTAATCTATACAGATGTTTAGTTTCAAGTCCTACAGCGGGTTTGATCTTCACCACATGGTGAGACATTTTGCGAATGCGCCCCTATCTAGCTACCGACAAATATAAAATAAAAGGCCAAGCACCAAATGTTGAGTTCCAACCTGGGAAATAAGTTTCTATTCAAAGTTATCATCTTCGAACACATTATAACTTAACAAAAGGTGTGTGTGTGAATGGTCAAAGACCATCAGTGGTGAAAAAACTGTAATTTACCTGGATCATTATGTGAATGTGGCACAATAAATACTTTGAGCTTGTTTTTTTGACTCCATTGGTCTTCTCTGTACTCAATATTCCATCCTTGTTTCCACACGCCGCCATCTTTATCGTCAAACATTATCCTTTCATACATGGATAGCATCTGAAAGTGTAAACATTCAATGAATTTGATTTGTAAAAATGTTTATTAAAAAATACCACAAGTTATCTGCTCGGGGCTTCGGCCGCATTTTGTTCAATATATCATGCTCCCTACGCAACTACTTAATAAATAGAGTCCATTCCACCGTTGTGGGGGTGAGGAGCGTTGTTAAGGGATCATAAACGGGTTTCATATTGTTGTACTTGCTGGTAAATTTCTGAAGACTATCATCATCATCAGCCGGAAGATGTCCACTGTTCCTCCCCCATAGAACGCCATAAAGAACACAACTATTAGCAGCTTGTAACCATTGGCTACATGCGACTTTAACGATGTCATCAGTCCACCTAGTGGGGGGTCTACCAACTCGACGTCTTCCGGTGTTATGTGGTAACCAACTTTGGTATCCTTTTTTCCCCATCAGTTATCAATTCGTCGAGCAACGTGGCACGCCCATTGCCACTTCAACTTGCAAATTCTGAAAGCTATGTGGGTGACTTAGGTCCTTAGGCGAATATCCACGTTCAGGATTTTATCTCTGAGCAATAAAACCTATAGCTAAGTAATGTTCTTGTTCCAGTGTAATTATGCAACACGTTGCAGAGCAAATTGCAGCAAGATTTTCACAACTGTATCGTTGAGAAATTGAGTCTGTAAACGCAAAGCAACTTTACATTGGCTACAGAACTGGTTACGGCAGCCTTCGAGAATATTCGAGAGGGCTTGTGGAAAGGGAAGATCTGAGGCAGAGAACGTCGTTTCTCTGATCTGAGGTAGACAGGCACCCAAAGAAAAATATTTTGGTCTTAAAGCACTGGCTTCCTAGGATAGCAGTATCACACATGATGCAACAAGACAGTCATCTTTCCATGCATGCAGGCAGGTCCCGGCTATAGGGGTGGATGGCGCGAGTACGAATCCGGCACATGACTATTATTTTTCCTCTCGTTGTGATTTTGTAAAAATAAAAATATTAAGCGAAATTATATATTAAAAATTATAGCGTTAATTAGCTCATTTCAACAATTAGCCTTGTTTTTATTATAACGTAAGTTGAACTATAGATGTCGCTCCATCCCCATACGATGGTTTAGAACGAAAGGACAAAATAGAGTCATGTAATGTTGCTTTAGCGGTTACATCATGCCTCGGCTATCGGGGTGGATGGCGCGGGTTCGAATCCCAAAAATCAATATAATTTTTCCTCTCATTTTAATTTTGTAACACTATTTATACCAACGAATCGACGGATAGTTGAGATTTTGAGTGGTCAATTAATGAGATCTAAGCATTTGAAGAAGAGAAGGAGATTCCCATTTGTTGGGAGCTCTTACAGAGTTGTGTCATATTTTTGTTTGCCATTAAGCATATGTGTTTTAAAGAAGTGAAGTATGTACGTACCTACTAAATATATGGCATAAAACCCTTAATTAAACATTTTTAAAAAATTGTTACAATTACCTGTACATCTGTTTTAGGAACGACATTCTTCTGTATTGGACAAGTGGACTCATTGAACTTGACATGCATTCTAGGAGGCTCATCACCAACAACTTTGAACTCTCTTAGCTTGGTATCCTTTATATACTCTTTTGGTCTCTTCTGAGGGGGGTGGTACTCTTCAGACTGCTGTTTTTCCATCATCTCATCAACAGCTGATTTGATCTCGCCCACAATGGCATTGTGCTGGTTTAGCTCGTTTTCTATATGACGAAGTTTCGACTCAAATGATGACCATTTGCCCTGGTTACAAAATAAATAGACATTAAGATTGGCTTTGGACTCATGACATAATGCCCTACGTCTATCAATCTCCGGGTGATAAAGGGAGCACCATTAACGTAAAATTGAAGCGCTCGTAGCGAAGTTTGCTTAGCCATTCTGAATCAATCAGCAAAGTTAACAGACGTCCGCCTCGGTCATGACTTGGATGGGTGACCGCTGGTGACATTACTACTGAGGGCTTCCGTGCTTCGGAGGGCACGTTAAGCCGTCGGTCCCGGCTGTTGTCTTAGAACGGTAGTCGTTATTGAATGGTGGTAGGGCATTTTGCGAATGCCCGCCTGGCTAGCTGCCACCCTCAAGTAGAAAATCTGTCGTCAAGCACCTAACGGTGTGTTCCGGCAGCTGCCCTTGAGAGCCAGTAATTCTAGGTTAGCCTGAACAACATCTTCGACCATATCATCACTTACCGGTCATCAGGTGAGGTAGTGGTCAAAGGGTAACCTATCAAGCATAAAAAAAAAAGTCACGTTTGCAGGCGTCTTGGGGATCGCAGTTTAAGGTGGTAGTTCTCAGAAGGCACTGCTATTTTCCCTTTTGTCGCCTCTTAAAGCTTTTACATGAAGAGATATCGGGGTGCAATACTAGCCCGGCACCGTATGGGCAATTCTGATTGCTTTTGGCAAACCCTCACGTCTTTGGCGATTTTTATTAAATTCAATATTATTTAGTTTTATTGATAAATCTATTACTATTGTATTCGATCACGTAAAACGCGATATTCGTAAAGGAGTTTTTACAATTTCAATATTTTTTTTAATACTCATTGAATTGTTAATGGAACGCGATTTTTTAATATTTTAGGCGGTTATAGACGTCGTTTGTGGAATCATGCGCATTGGTTCTCAATACATATTCAAGGTAATACCTAAGAGCCAGTATTTTAATTGCGAGTACAATGATCTTGTTGAATAGGTACGAATACTAGCTACAAGCGCGATATAAGTGTTCAAATTTTGTATTTACCGCCGCAGACATGACTTTCCTTCCACCACATTAAAGGCGATAATTTTTTAGGGCTCCATACTAGAAAATGGGACCCTATTACTAAGCCTCGGCTGTTTGTTCCTCTGTCTTCCCTTTAATAGGCAGCAATGGTTTTTTTTACAGAATAGGTGTTAGTATGGAGCATTGCCTAACAACTAATAATAGTAACAAATTGTTCAAAATAAAGGGGCGTCCAAACAACAAACGTGTATTTTTTAAAGTATTTGTTGTCTATCGTAAAAAATATCGTAATCGTATCGTATTTAATGTAAGAGACTGGATAAAAGCATTAATAATTACCAGCTGTTTCAGCGAACATATCTAGGCTTGAAGTAAGGTTTGTACCTAATCAAGTAATATTTGAGTTTAGTTAAGATAATTTTCTGGAATTAAAGACGACAGTAGACTAAAAGCCCCATGGTGACCCTTAGCCCAACTTCACCCAGCTGCTCCCCAGCTGGTGGGTATACGTAAAATCATTTTGCCTATGCCACAAAAAGAAGGGTAGGCAGGTTATTATTGGGAGTAAGGTATGAATAGGACCTATTTGCTTTGACTTTTGTCACCTTAAATCTCTTAAGCTTATAAGCATAATGATTATAAACTGGCGAAGTGCAAGTCTTCTATTACAATTGGCCAAAATAAAAAAAAAAATATTTTGACCACAGCTTCAAATTCACATCATAAAAATTCAAACAGACACAGTGGTCTTGTTGATAGGGTTAATTTAGACGTTTCTTTACAGAACCCTTATGACTATGTATACTACCATAAAGGAATCTACTTTTGGAAACTTTTGATAGGGCTTTCACAAAACCGACCTCATTTTGACATGAAAAACTCACACAACAATATTATTTGCTTGTATTATATTAGTGACATGAAAAAAATTATTCAAACTTAGTGCATTACATCAAAATATAGTAAATGCTAAACATAAACAAAACATTTCATTTGAAGCAACCATTGATTTTGGACAGGTGGAGGGTGTGACTATCGACGCATGGCTTCACCATACAAGCGATGCCAGAGTGCATTTCGAAATAGCGTAAATGAAAACTTAAATAAAATCATCATTTCGTGATGGATTCAAATTGTTTCCAAAACAAATTGCTCAGACTGTCATAGCACATGTCTGCATAATTAGAAACTAAATATTGTGTTACGTGAATGATTCTCATTCCTGTTATTTGTTGAGTTTGCATTAATTTTATTTAATTGCTTTAATATACAGCCTTACATGCCATGCCACTACATTAGGTACCCTAACAACATAGCATAAATATATGCAAAAACAATGTAAATATCATATATAATCCAAAGTCCAATAAAACTAATATACATGTAAAGTAAATCTTATTTTTGTACATAAATAATGTGTGTCTCCAGCTTACTAAATTGAAATTTCTTAATTCTGAATATGCCAATATTTAGAGCAGATTTAGTGCAATTATGAATACCAACTCAAAATTTAGGTGCCAAACAAACTTCGATGCTACATGTGATTATTAGTGTGTTAGCTGGCGTTATGGTCTCCAGCTGACACATGCTGTATATACGAAACGGCTGAAGATGTGATTATATACTATAGCCAGGGATTTAGAGCATAAATTGTGCAAGTGGCACAAAAAAATTGAAACGCCTTACTTGAAAGCTGTAGTAGTAATGACTCGATTACAACGTGTAAGCTGGAGACCACGTGTCTACAGCTGCTCATCTGTATCTTCTGAACGAATGGGCCTACGACTTTGTTTGATATGTCAAAATTTAGAGCCAAATTTGTGCCATCGGCACCAAAATTTTCAAAACAATGGGACTCATAGTTTTTGCGTAATAAGCAAAAACATTTCTTCCCGCCTAAATATTCAAATATTCGTGCAAAAATATATCTGAGTGCGGCGTTGCCGTTCCGATGATTTTAGTTACGATCTGTCTTGAACCTTATTTCTATAGACTTGGAACCTATTATCGCTTTCATACAAAATAAACGCCGTTGAGACATAGGCTAGGAGCAATGTAATCTGACAAATATTTTATACCATGCATGCTTTCCGGATTCCAAAGGTATTGAAGCCGTCATGTCACTACTTACGAGTGGTCGCTTTAAAACGTTACTGGTTTCGAAAACTATGTTCCTATCGTTGCAATAGCGGTTTTTCAGTTTTCGTTCTGAAATGAAACTATTTTTATATTCTGAGTTTTTAAAATCCGACGTATTGAATAACGATATATTACGCGGAAGTCCACGTTTGTAGCTAGTTAGCGCCTATTTCGGCTGTATAGGTATAAAAACCTACCATCGGTTTCGGAATCATTCGCTACATAGTACTCGGACACACTCGAGTTTCGTCGGGTCGCTAACTCGCTAGTCGCTACATACATGTAGTGCCTACTCGTATGTATAGCAGGTATCTCACTAGCTTGCTGTTGTTATGTTATTTGATAGAGCGCGATGTTTTTGCAGTCTGTTTTTAAATTTAGGTAGGGAAGGTCGTAGTGTATTTCGTTAATGTGAACAAATAAAATGTTAAATATTAGTTAATAGATACCTACTTAGTAAGTGTAAATACCTACACATTTTAGTAGCTAAATAACAGATTTTAAGGGTACCGTACCAGAGTTGGATAAGTGACCGCTGGTGACATTACTATTGAGCGCTTCCGTGCTTCGGAGAGCGCGTTAAGCCATCGGTCTCGGTTGTTGTCTCACGATGGCAGTCGTTATAGCATGGTGGTAAGGCATTTTGCGAATGCCCGCCTGGCTAGCTACCACCCTCAAGTAGAAAATCTGTCGCCAAGCACCTAACGGTGTGTTCCGGTAGCTGTCCTTGAGACCCAGTAATTCTGGGTAAGCCTGAACAACATCTTCGAACAAATCGTCACTTACCATCAGATGAGATAGTGGTAAAAGGCTAACCTATCAGGTATAATTGCACAAGCTACTATGTAAAGAAGATGTTTAAATCAATTTAAAATAATTCATTGGTACCTACCCCAAACTCAAAACATATATTTCACCCGAGAAAACCGATATAAGGTTTACCTGATATCGGTTTCTACTCCAGTTTTGCTCATCTCCCTGACCTTTCCGTGTTTTTTCTTTGTAATTACTCTAGATGTTTCATCCAACAATAGAGAAGGTCCTTAGTCAGATACATCAAATTGAGTGATAGGATGGTATACTCGCTTTTACTTGGTGAACAGTCGGATGCCAATAAAAAGCTGAAATCTTCAAAACTCACCGAAACGAGTTGTCCTGTTTTTTCATCCAAAATATAGTAATTTACTGTTTGTAGCTTGTCGGGTTCTTGGCAGTTTTTGTGAAACAAATAACCCTGTTTCTGCATCAAGAATGGCGATTTTGTCTTCAAGAATTCGAACAGATGAACGTTCTCTGAACTTGTACGATAACTAGGAGACTCTATTTCTGTGCATATGACACTACAGTTAACTGGCGCCTCATTCTGACTGACCAACGAAGACCATCTCTCAATACTGCTAGCCACAGGTGCCTCATTCAGGTTTAGGTTTAGAGATATTTATTCCCAATAAGACAATACAGTCACTTACCTGAGAACAGTCCTTAAACATAAATTAAATATATACATTCGTCATGCCGTCTATCATAATTAAAACTATAATAGCCACCCATTCAATGCATTATTTACATAAAAGTGAATGATCAGTGATGACATGTTGAGCTAGTTGGGCCTTAAATGGATGTAATTGAGTGCAAATGTAATCTTGTAGTAGAGTTGTACTCCTTCAAATGCGAGCATTTATTGCCATAATTCGGTACTTTGCTAGGACTAAGTAACTAGGACATCGGTTACTACGCTTGCTTATTTGTTTCATCAAAGTGAACTTCAAATTTGAGCGAACAGTTTTGTTAAGACCGGATAAGGATCAGAAATGAATCTGGATTCTGGATAGCTAAATTCACAAACCTCTTGCTTCGAAGTGACTGCATTGTCTGCTGTAAACAGCAACTTTCATTTACAAATCTACTTTTGCCACAATAGATGGAGCACAGGTATAACTACTAATAAAAGTAAATTCATCCAGTAGGTATAATAAGCGTGGTAAGCTTGGCATTAACACAAAAAAATAATTGAAATCGTTACTAAGTATCTACTTAACATACTACACACTACATTTTTCTATTACATGTAAGTAGAAGTTAAATTACCAACAAGAGGCACACTCCTTATTCACCAATTAGAAATATATTGCCCGTATTTAAGTTCACCAAAGAGACACCTATGATCGCAACTGCAATGCAAGGAATTAGTAGACCTTTGACACTATTATTTTGCTAGAAAGTTCCTCGAAACAGGGTAAACCTGCACTCAATATCAAACCTTGCGCCCTAAACGTCTGTACTAAATAGGGAAAAAATCTAATAAATATAACAAAAATTAATCGATGCTATAAGTGCGGAAACCTCGCAACTCGTGATCGCAATAACAGTAACGAGACCTTTTTGCGTCGTGATAAGGTTCACAATTGCGTACCTATCTCAAGATAAATAAAGTTTCATGAAGTTATCAAAACGGCAGCGAAAGAGATACCAGTATACTTTTTATTCCTTTTGAGACTAAAGACGCAACGGATTGAGATTCGAGTATGTTGCAGTTATAAAACAGAAGAAGAGCAATCGATTGTTATGAAAATGTCAAAAGTATTTTTTTTAAGGTACGAATTTGAGAAAGTAAGGCAACGATATGCATGCTTGACAATAAACCTTTTTTCAGACTACCCAGCCGGGATACTCAGGGGGCTCAAAACAAAAAGAAATTAAAAAAATAACCTTTTAGTCCCTATCCTTTTAATTTATTTTAACACCGTTATTGACTTGTTCCCTATACATTTGCAAAATTGTTGCTTTCTAGGTTTATTACTGTAGAAGTAGTTACATACGATATTATTATTAAATGACGTAATATTTCGGCACCAAAATGTAATTTGAGCTGGTTTCACATTTCATAAAAATATTAATCATACTTTCCGTTATCTTAGAAAGATATGGATTTCTCGTATAGCCAAGGATACATCGTTTCAAAAACCGTTTGGATTATGAAAATCGGACTTACGCAGATTTTCGGACGATTTTGTTAAAGTAGTAGCAACTCGCCGACCGGGAGGCCGGTTTGAATAGACGAGACAAATAACTATAATATATAATTATAACCTGTAAAAACTATATATAATCAATAAAGTGTTGAATATAAACAGTGTGCCATCTAAAATGTACAAATAATATAGATTAATATGATGGAAATCTTAATTACAATATACATGGGCCATGTGACGAAAGCTACTATATTCAAAATGAGATCTACTACTATTTTAATAATTTTCATATGGCATCATCATGTTCAATGGATCTTCACCATTAAGAACTTCGTATCCAGTTGATATTATATCATTTTAGTTTAAAATTACAGTATGTTCGTAACCAGTTATCACTGATAGATGTAGAGTGTAGGATTAGATTAGAATGCAATATCTTGGTCAAACAAAGAGGATGTAATAAAGATCTAAATAAATGTATATGGATGTAATAAAGTAAATAGGTCAACATTCTGAGAAAAAATACCAACATATTTTGTAAATATTGGCATTATATGGTTGTCAAACAACACCTTCTCCTAGTCTATACATTTACTGTTTCTTTGTGTAACTTCTTCCACATATCCTTAACGTGAAACCACAAAGTAAGTTCAAACACTATAGAAATAAGGTTCAAAACAGATTGCAGTTACAACGAATGGGACGGCAACGCCGCGTTCAGTAACGTTTTTAACGAAATATTTAAATATTTAGGCGGGAAGAAATGTTTTTGCTAATTACGCAAAAACTATGAGGCCCATTGTTTTGAAAATTTTGGTGCCGATGGCACAAATTCTACCCAACATTTTAAGCTATTAAACAGTAGTCTAGCCTTTCCCGTTTGAGCTGTACAGCGTGTGCTAGCTGGGGACATGTGTCTCCAGCTTACACGTTTATTTGAGCTTGTAGCTCCGAAACCTTAATAGCCACAGACTTGAAAATTTTAGTGCCGATGGCACAAATTTGGCTCTAAATTTTGACATATTAAACAAAGTCGTACGCAGCTGTAGACACGTGGTCTCCAGCTTACACGTTGTAATCGAGTCATTACTACTACAGCTTTCAAGTAAGGCGTTTCAATTTTTTTGTGCCACTTGCACAAATTATGCTCTAAATCCCTGGCTATAGTATATAATCACATCTTCAGCCGTTTCATATATACAGCATGTGTCAGCTGGAGACCATAACACCAGCTAACACACTAATAATCACATGTAGCATCGAAGTTTGTTTGGCACCTAAAATTTGAGTTGGTATTCATAATTGCACTAAATCTGCTCTAAATATTGGCATATTCAGAATTAAGAAATTTCAATTTAGTAAGCTGGAGACATACACATCATAAATATGGTAAGCATAATTTGTTGACTACTTAATTGCTATGTTATCTTGGAAAGGTTACTATATAGATTTATGTTTCATGCATAAACTTTTGGGAAAAAGATAGTCTTTATCCATTACTCTTAAAAAAGTTAACTTTAAAATTCCACATAGATATTCCCGATATAAAGTGGCTTTATTGTATCCACCACTCAGACGAGGTAATGGTGAGAAACCTAATACTGTTATTAGGTTTCTCACCATTACCTCGTTTGTGTAAACTATGTAATGAACATGAATATTACGATATTATCTTTGATAGCCCTACAAAGCTTCATCGTCTTTTGTTTGTTTGTTCCTAATGTCATATCTACAAATATCAAAGCCCAATTTGTTCGAACACAATACCTAAGTGATAATTTACAGTATATATAATAGTTTATGTTATATAGCAGAGAAGTTAACATAAATAATTTTATCTATTGTTATTAATCCCAAGAATTGGCTAAAATTTAATGTTCTGTTTTTAGTACTATTAATAATTGTAAGTAATCTTTTGACTATTCTCATTTGCTTTAGTAATAAGAAATAATTAGAAATGTGCTAAAACTCACTTTTTAGTTTGTAATGCATGCTGTGTTTGCTTTTAATTGATAGTGCACATAGTATAAAACCATATTGCTAGTATAGAATATGTTGAACCCGTGTAACTAGTGTTAGCAAAACTATTTAATAAATATATAAATAAAAGGCTGACAATTCAGTTAGTATTTTTGATTTTTTCTTCAAAATTGGTGTACTGTTTTGGAATTAAGCAAATGTATAAGTAATATTGATGAAAAGTATATAAGTTTTATTCAAATGTATCATATAAGGCAAAACATTAGTGGCATTGTTGTTGTCATAGCTCAAAAGGGAAAAACAACCATCTGGAAAAGTCAATATGCAACTATAACCATGCCCTCGCATATACACCGAAGCGCCGGCGGCTGGACGGCATTAGTTGCTGCCAGCAACAGGCACTGTTTGACATGGTAATGAACTATCTTAGAACTAATCATTCAAAAGGTAAGCATATTCTAAATAACAGTTTTGTAGGTGACTAGAAATGCCGCTGGTGACCTAATTTGGTCTTCTCATTGTACTCACTTCATCTAGATCCACCACAGCAGGTTTTATACTTGGCAGTTTGAAACTGAGGTCAGTCACGACATACAATATGAAGATGAATGCGATGATGCACGTGGACCAGAACACCGCTGATAGTCGTCTAATCCTCATCCTGCTATCTAAAACCGTATATACATGAAGATAAATACACCGCTAAAAAAAGTCATATTCCTGCATCGTGGTGACGTGTTTTTCCTAACCAGCAATATGTTTGTAAGACCACGTACTGTTATCGCCAAAATCGTGATAAATAAAAACAAAATATTACAATAATTGCAGCAAATATGGAACACACTTTTAAAACCTAACAATTGCCCTCTCGGAACTTAATGAAAATATCACGATTACAGTCAAGTGTTTGTCATTGATGAAAAAAAAACTATCAATAGAATTAAAATTACGAATTTTACCTAGAAACAATTAGCTAGATTCTTTGAATTTTTGTTATTTTATTTTCACATCACCAATCGGCAAAACAATTCCATCGAGTCAGCGACATTTCGTTACAGACAGAGACAGCGTCAATCAATGATGACATTGATTGCAATTATATTAAAATAACTTAATGTCAATGTCATACACATATAGAAAAGCTAGGAGGAAGAATATATATTCTTCCTCTTAGTAGAAAAGTAATAAACCCTCTGAATATTCAGAGAATAAACCGGATACATAGTCATACAATTAAAAAATTTTAAGTTTCTGTTAGAGTTACTTTATGCCTATGGTTGTAAGTACCTCTATGTTCCATGGAACTCATGCAAGTTTCGATCATATATTTACCATAGAAGCTCAAGGCTTCACTCGCAGGCAACTCGAAAAAAAGAAATAATACAATACCCCTCTATTGAATCTGTACATCGGGTATGGCGCATCGATAGTAAACTGTCGACGTTTTTCTTTAGTACTAAGATGGTTTTCCATTACCTAAACATGTCACCCTAATATTCCCATACCCTAATATATCACCTAGACCATACAAAATAACATTTTCATCCATTTATTTTGAGTGGATCAAACAGCGAAATATTTTTTTACAGATTTTGACGTTTTTAGGGTTCCGTAGTCCTGACAAGGAACCCTTACAGTTTCGTCATGTCCGTCTGTCTGTCCGTCTGTCCGAGGTTTTGCTAAGAGTCCGTTAGTACTAGGAAGCTGTAATTTTGTATGGATATGTAAATCAATTACGCCGACAAAGTGGTAAAATATTTTTTTTAGAGTACCTCCCATACATGTGATGTGGGGATGAAATTTATTTTCGGCATCTATCTCTTCTTGTATGGTATGGTTGAATAGGTCTTTTAAAATGACTTGGGGGTTGTTAATACTGTTATTCGACTAATTGCTCCATTTACGAAATATTAAACTTTAAAGTGCAAATTTTTGTTCCAGCAGGGCGTCCCCCTCCCCCTCAAAAAGCTAACCTGAGGGCTTGAAAAATCTGAAAAAATTCCAGCTGATAGTACGTTATATGAACTTTACAGGAAAAGTATAGCAGTTGAGATAACTTTATTAGTTTAGCAGTAATAGTCATTGAACTTGGGTGTTGGATAATTTGGTACCGAATATAAAATCTATAGAATAAATCCTTTTAAGTGACTGAGATGCAGTAGTTGGTTGTTTATAAGGTAAAGAGTGGCATTGAAAACTTAATCTAAAATAAAAAATCTTAAAACTATAACTATGCCCTATGTCATACCGCTAGGTGGATTGCCGTTATCGCGCAAAACTATTAACCTCTTTTTGCGCAGTTGGATAAAAACTATCCTATGTCCTTTCCCGGTCTCAAACTATTTCCATTAGTATAGATATAAATATGACAGTACAAAGATTCGACCTATATAGGTATAAAGTACTTTAGGACCACATCTTCGCCGTACACTAGAAATGTTTGCTGTCTGTACCTGTCGTACTAAGACAGCAGTCACTTGGAATACGCATCACAAGTCTGGAACCCTGGTTACGAAGTATATTCAACGCGGTTAGAACGTATCCAGATGAGGTTTCTACATTATCTTCAGTTTCGTGCAAAATTGTACCTTCCGGATTATTTAGCTAGGTGTCGTAAGTTTCATTACTTGCCTCTCTATGAACGAAGGAATACATCCGACCTATCGTATCTGTTGAGCATTGCAAATGGCACGGTGGACTGTTCTGAGCTCTTCGAGCTGATAGGGTTACGCATTAACGCAGCTGTATTGAGAAAACCCAAAATTTTATCAGTTCCGTTAGTTAAGACAAATTATAGGCAGAATGTATTTATTGTGCGTGCAAGCGCTTCGTTTAACAACTTGAAAGATACAGACATTGATTTATATAACTCGACTAACAAACTAAAACGTTTGCTTAATGACAAATTCTCTTGTACTAGTTAATTGAAACCTTAAGTATTATTTCATTCTTTTCGTAAGTTAGTCGTCCACTCAAAACATTTTGTTTTATATATTAATCAACCTATAAGTGGAAACTTGTAATTGGCCATCAGCATTACATGTGTATTTCATGTAGTACGAGTATATACATAAATTAACTAATGGCATGAATGTTTTCTGAAAATTCTAAAATAAATAAAATAAAGTTATATCGATAACTGTATGATCATCGATATCGATAAACAAGTTATAGTTGGAAGAAAGCAGCTTAAGATCGCAGCCATTTAATTTGCCCTTTCATGTTTATTTTATAGGTATTTCCGGTCCATAGATATATGTCCATGGAACGGCCGCACTATAATATTAAAATTTTTAGGGATGCCCTTTGCTCTTTAAGAAATTTCCAAGCAGGTCACCTACAAAACGTCATTTGTCTAGTTTATCTCGATGACATACTAGTTTTCAGCGTATTCCTGCAACAGCATAATATATGTATGGTAAAATTAGAGGTCTTCAGAATACTTAATTGAACTTCAAAATTTGAGTCGGAGGTTCTGAAACCGAAGACTGCATACTCAGGCTACGTGATAACTGATAAGTAAAGCCGTAATCAAGCTTAATGTCGACAAGATTGATTCCATCCAAAAGTTCCCGATCCCTAAGACGATATTAATGGGATATTATAGGAAAATCATCCAATCTTTGCGGCCCATTGCTAAATCAATAACACAATACGTAAACAAGGGGTCCGAATTAACTTATAACGACGTTAGGGTGATTGGAAAAATGATAAAATCCTGTTGAATTATGTTATTCCTAACAAACATTATTAGTAGAATGTATTTTTTTGTGTTCGTTTTTTTTACATTGAGTAGAGTAATAAAAACATTAAATTATAAATAACAGGCATGAGATTGAAAAAATCTTTACAAACATTATCAGTAGAATGCGTGCTTTATTGTTTGATTTTTTATTTTTTTACATTGAGCAAATTTTTAATTATTAATTACAGGCACGAGAGACTTTTAACCTTAGGTACTCCTCGAGCTTATTCCGTTACAAACACATAAAAAACATTTAACAATTATTATAAACATTCTACTAAAAATGTTTCTTTCACACGTTGGAGACAAAATTTTAGGGACTACATCTGTAACACTGTCTATAAGCAAAGCAAAAATAATATCTATACCATTGCTCTATCCCGCATATTATTTCATCCAAATGATACCTTACTTTAGATACAAGACATTGATGACTTCAATTATTTCACCCAAGTGCTGAATATTCAGTCCTAGAAGTTCCAATCTCTGATCACCCACTAAATAGATTCAGTAGGTTAATATGTTTCTTAATAGTAAGAGACATTACGAAGCGACCGACTGTTACTAAGCTCTTGAAACACACATCGGAACGACAATACAACTTCGTGAACCTAATTTAACGATATGGTAAGAGTATGGTAATATTTAGGACGTGGTAAGAGCTATTAAGGGGTATGTCAATCCCAAAGTCAGATCACGACTCGAATCGCGATATAATTGATCATTCCGATAATACAACACATCTTCAAAAGCTCTGCTATGAATATTGTCCTGACCAGGACTGAGTTGCAAAATGTCAAAGATAAGAATTCGTAAAAAAAATTTAACGAAGGCAAAATCAAACTGGCTCATCGGTAAAATTAATATGATAGAAATCCATTAAATAATGATTTTCTGTACTAACACCACCTACCCGCCAAAAGCGACTTGGTGACTGCAGTCCCCAAAACCGTAAAACCGACTTGGGGACTACAGTACCCACGTGAGAAAATCGTCATGTTTTTACTATGAAGGTAGTTTTTCCTGCAATAAGTACTCAATCCGGTTTATAATACCTCAAAGAACGTGCTTTGCCATAGAGTATCCAAAAATATTACAATCTGGGCTTAGAATATAAAATTAAGCCGTCCAAAAAATAATTCGACGTAAATATGCTAAAACATAAAAATGTATATACCGGAGCTCGTATTTTATTTACTTAGCATAAGCATAATTTCAATGACCACCAAAAGTCTGAAATACATATGTTATCGGCTTTAGTGATGACGTATGTATTTCACCATGCTGACAATCTTTAAAATAAACAAATCTTTCACGGATATGATTGAGTTCGACTGTTGAAAAAGTAAAAATTAAGTATCAGATGACTCAAACACAAGGCGTGAGGTTTGTTTATGTGACCGCGCGTACCCACTTGAGACGTGATTTATGGGACGATAAACAGCCGAACGCTTCTACGAAAAGCGGCCGCGCTGCGTCGGCCGTCAATATGCCAGTTTACCTTGATCTCATCACAGTTCAGATTGAAAAGTTTCTTACAATTTCAAAAATGCACAAGCCTGTCATCTAAAATATAGTACTGCTCAAAGTATCGTACAAGGTTTTCTTTTATTTTGTACGCATCTTGGTTTCCAATTAACCATCGTTAATTCGTTACTATTGGAGGGCCTGAGTTCACTAATCAGATATTATCTGATTTTGCCTGAACCCGTAAGATACATCATTATATCTTTCCCATGAAGAATGAGGAAAGATCATGGAAGTAATAAGTACTACGTACAACGTAGTTACTTATTACTTCCATGATCTTTCCTCATTCTCCGAATGACAATGGTAGATTTTTTTATTCTACTATTCTTGAATCTTCTAACTGAAAAATGTGGTGATCCAGAAGTGAACCTCATGCCTCATGCTATCCTAGTGTACAAAGCTCCATCTACAACTTTGGCAAATGTAGTATCTGGACTTGATAGTTAGACATATCAACCCTCAAGACTAAAAATCAAATCGAGCTAACCGAACGTTTGCTTCAGCAACATTCGCAAGATTACAGGAAGGGAATGAACAAAGTTTATGACCTGTCCTGTATCGATCTTTGCAAAACTGTGATTTTATTTGTTGTCTGTCATCTGCCTTGGTAAAATTATTGTTTATTTAAATATATTTTCTACCCACGACGCGACGGGACGGATGTAATAGATCGGAGGTGGTATATGCATTTAGGTTAGAGGTTATATGTCTGTTGGAAACTACAGGACTGATTTCAAATCGGTTTTTATGCAGAGAATAGCTTTAATATTAGAGCAGGTTTTTGAATATGTTTTTCGGATGTAGATCACGAGGGGGGGGCTGCAAACCCAACATAATCACCACTTGAGAGCTTTAAAAGTTTGTAGAACTGATTTAGGATAAAATGGACTACATAATACCTCTTCTTCTTCTTCTTCATGAATGGCTCTTATCGTTGCTTTGACGATATACTGCTAATGTCTTGTCTGTGTGGCCAGTATACGGTATACGAAAAAAATGTAACTGTCTAAATATCTCAGCAAGTGTATTGAATAATAATTAGTGCAAAAAAATATGTGAAATATAAAAGTTAAGGGAAAGTATGTTACCACTTAATATTATCAGATTTTATAAAATGACTTAAGATATAAATAAAAGGAGTGAAAATAAGTGATAGGAGAGATTTAAAGTGGAAAGTGCGAGGGATATCAGAATTTAGAATATCATATAAAGAATAAGAAAGTTTCGGACAATTGAAAATAATATGATTTGGATTACCTTCCTCTAAGCCACATTCACAAATAGAGTGATCTCTGACCCAACTACTACCTCAATGAGAAATTGATGTGAAAGGTTGCGAGTGACATTTCAGGTCACACGCATTTTAGATTAAGTACATTAGATTTCACATCGGAGACACAATAGATGCAAGAGATATAATGCACCCAATACAAACTTCTCGGACTTAACAGAAGATTGCTACGACCATAGGCATAGAATGTATAAGCGAAAAAATCCTAAGTCTATGGCTACGATAGTTAAAATATAAAAATAGAGTAAAATTTTCTGATAAGCAGTTTGTGGTGAGGCTAATTGTGTCGCTTAACTTCAAACTCGGATAAATCCTCTCTACACTGTTCGGAGATATTTAAGAAAAAGTGATAACAAAGTTAATTCGATTATTCAAAAGGCATCATATATTTTATTACCGTCACAGTATTGAAGAAAACGACTCTGTTCAACAAATACAGCAATAAAACCATTAATTATTGCAAAAATTAAATATTTAGATTGGATTTATCTTCATTTCATAAAATGGAATGCAATTTATCTATCATTGAAAAATCTCTAAAGTAACTGAATGAAACTAAAAATAATACAAACAAAATAAGGAAATGTAGTTTTATTTTAGAAATAGTAACTAATTTAATAATATTCAATAATTAAATAAAATTCAATATTTCTTTTGTTTCATCTTCAACAATTTCTTCTTCATGCATTGGCTGCCCTATCACATTCTCACCGCTAAGCACTTTTTTATAATAATTTAATTGCACCGATGTTTAATCAACGTTGTCTAGTCTTGGCCACAGTGCGTTTTAAAAAAGTCAGTGAAAAAAAATAGTTTTAGTTCATGAACTGAAACTCCAATTAGCAGTCTGTGGACGAAATTTTTTGATAAATCGACCGCGTTTTTTGTTGTTTTAGCTACATCTAAAATTATATCAATCAAATAGAATTGTTTAAAAAAAAAGATCAGCATAATAACAAACGTACAACCTACATCGTGGTAAAATTCCATTAATTTCTTGTGAAGTAAATTCAAATTTACATATAATAAATTAATGAGAATGTCAATTTCGTATACATAATAATACCTATATCAGAATAGTAAGACATCTCAGCACGTGTATGGACTTCTTATACGTTGACTTACAGTTTTAGATACTCCCACAGGAACCTAACATTTTCTGGCATAAAAGTAGCTTTTGCCCTATTCCGGCCATTATATTATGTTTTAAATTTTAGCCAAAAACTGTCTCATGGATCTATCTGACTTTAATAAAATATCATGCTTTTGACGTTTTATTTCTCAAGAACCATGCGGATTTATACACAACTGATAAATCAGTTTTTAAGCTTTTTTTTTACCCTTTCATTTGTTAACAAAATCTTAAAAATTTACAATATTGGATTTATCCGAGTTTGAAGTTAAGCGACACAATTTATCATAAATGTGAAATCTAGTTTATATAAAGAGATAAAGAGTTTGACCGTCACTGATCGAATTCAAATAATACCGTTGTATATGTTCATAGATCAGTAATAAGGATTTTCTTATAACATCAAAGAATCTGATAATATCAGAAAAAAAAAATTACGCTATTTGGAATACTAGTATATTTTTATCCAGTCATTTAAAGTCTATCCGTTATTAACTTATTAGTTATTACGGTATACAGAAGAACTCTGTGATGTCTGCCATCCGTATTCGGAACACATTCTTCTTCGCTTTTGACTTCTGTCTGTGAATTGTGTATTGATTTTTTGTTAAACGTCAAATTGTTTGTGTGTGAAAGATGGCGTCAAAGGAATCTCTGGATGTGAGTACGATCTTTTTTATTTTTTCTATGTTAATACGAGAGTTTACCTCATTAATTTGTTTATCCTATACAGTGTATGAGTTCGGTAATAAAATTGTACAATCACAATAAAGAAGAAATTCGTATTTTTCGTTTAATAGGCAGGAGAAGACCACGCCCCGCGGTCGGTTTTAAAATTTTACGTATTATTTAGCGGTTTCTCTATACATGAATCAATTAAAACTGAAAAGAAAGACACTTAATAGCCAGGCAACTTATCAAATTTGAAAATCGATTGTATTGTATGTTTTTTGATTCATGAAAGTCTACGTTTTCGAGATGTCGGTATTATTGATTGATGGCAAAGTAAAACTAAAATAAATTATAATTTAAAACATACATTTATCATACTGTATTATACAGACATACGAATCTGCTGGTTATTCCATTTCAGCAAAGAAGTAATATGAGTGGGACCATTTTTAAAAGAAAAGGCTTCAGACTCCTCTGGAATATTATGTATCAGTTGTTTTTATTACGAAAATGTCATAATAATAATAAATATTTACTGCTCTCCATTTAAAACTAAAGTAATACATAGGTAACTAAAACTATATGTAGGAGACAAAAAAAAAGGGAGAATCCACTTGCCTTGACTCAATTTAATTATGGATAGGTTTGCACAAATCATCAATATCCCTGGGTCATAATAAAACTCATGTTGCAGTGGGGATCTATGCAATTTTTTCAAATGTCCCCATATACTGACACAATTGGTATGTGTGATTTATGCGAACAATGCAAGAGAATGTTACATATGATGCATGTTAATGTAACATTGTCATATTTAAGTTCAGGACGGTTTTGAACCCATTTCCTAAGTTGTTTTTTGACAAACTAATGGTGTTGCTTATACATAATTATTAGGTATCAAATACAATGTTCGAAATGGATGACCGAACTCCATTTGGAGAATATTAAAGTGTAATAATTTGTCAATGAAACATACCAATATTTTCTCATATCATTGGTCATTGATTAAGAAGCATCTATCATTTATCTATATTTTGCAAGAAGTTCTAATATTTATAATTAACTCCTTGTCATTTTGGGATCACAAAGCCAATCTATAGTAACTCTCCCCCATTCTTCTAAAAGAATTAAATATCTCTTCAATGCCGAACTAGAATGACAAGCCGATTCTAATGTTGAGTATTATGTTTAGGTGTTAAACATTGTGGTAAGAAAATCTATACTGTGTATTTAATTAAATTAAAGTAGTCTTTGCAGTAGGTTGCAAGTACCAGTAAACTGGATAAAATTTTCAATTCCACCACCTTAATTCAAGTCACATTTCTTTAAAGCAAGCCTAATGGCACAACATTTTGAAGCTCTCGTAGCAAAGTTTGCTTAGCCGTTCTAATCAATCAGCTAAGTTAAGCAATGTCTGCTGTGGTCAGGAGTTTTATGGGTGACCACTAGTGACATTGCTACTGAGCACCTCCATGTTTCGGAGGGCATGTTAAGCTGTCAGTCCCAGTTGTTGTCTTACGCCTGGCTGGCTACCACCCTCAAGTAGATCACATTGCACCCATCAGTAATCTGTCGCCAAGTACCTAACGGTGTGTTCCAGCAGCTGTCCTCAAGAGCCAGTAATTCTAGTATACCACATCATCACTTATTATCAGGTGAGAGAGTGGTCAAAGGCTAGCATATCAGCTATTAAAAAAAACTTAAATTTGTCATCTGTAAGACTCGCATACTAAAACAAACAAGGGTCTATATTTCACAGTATCAGCTGGATTGTCCACTGCTGAACACTGCCTTCCCTATTAAAGGTGGGGCTTGCCAAATCCTCAAACTTGGCATGCATCTTCAGGATTGCAGTGTAAAATATCAGTTCCTTAGAAGGCACTGCTGCCCACCATACGGTATTATACCCTTAATAGCCTCTTCTGAAGCAGTGATGGTTCAGTGGCATTAGCTATGGACTGCCGCGCAGCAGATCCATGGTTCGAATCCCGCTGCGGGCTTGAGCTTCACCACGTGGTGGAAGGGCTTTTGGTGAATGCCGCCTGGCTAGTGACCACCCTCAAGTAGAAAATCTGTCGCCAACTAACCATGTGTCCGGCAGCAGTCCTTGAGAGCCAGTGAAATTACAGGCAAATGAGACTTAACAACTATGTCTCATGGTGATGGGCACAGTGCAATTCATGCCTTGTGACGATATGCATCTGTTATAGGCAGAGGATACCGCTTAACATCAGGTGGGCCTCAAACTTGTTCTGTCACAATAACAATAAAAAAAAAATATAAAAAAATATCAACAACCAAGGGAAGATATTTATAACATTCTAGCGTTGGCACCCCAGGGAAAACAGAGGTCAGCAAATCTTAATTATTTTTCACATTAAGTTGATTACACTCAACTAATTTTAAATAATTATAAACTTCGTACAAGACTTGCAAAATCAATATTTCAATCATTATTTAAGTTTAAAGCAGTTATTGACTCATCCTAGTCTTCTCCTCATTTGTCTACTGAATAGCCTTGTCATTTATATACTCATCATCACAAGGCCTAACAGCACTTAAACTGATTCTCAATTTTATTCAGGGTATTATATATTACTTGGGCCATGTTGGAGGTTACATGTAATGTCTGGCATCGGTTCAGTCTGTGACCTTGATCATGATATAACTGATACCAGATTGATAGAGGGGTGAATGATATTGCATGGACAGTCAGCTTGACCATCAGTCCAAATGTGAACTCACTGTGGATAATATGCATTATGGATATTAAAATTTATTATATGACTTTTTACTTGCTACTGCTACTATTAGTACTACTTATTGTTATTTCTTATGTTAAAGAAATAGCTAAGTGCGATTCAGACCTTGCCTATTCTGGTTCCACATTGCGGCCCTCAAAGAAACAAATTTTTGTTGGTTATGATCAGAGTGACTTGAAAATTATAACTTAAATCAGCGTTTTTAGTATTTGTTATGTTTGTGAAATAGAGGAGTATGGTTATTTTGTCAGATGCCTTTTCATGCATTGTTACACCCTGAAAAATATTTTTATTGAAATTCTGATCAAATATTCGTTTTTGGGTCTACACAAAATATCCACATTTTTATGTTTGTCAAGATTTCATTTCAGGACCACTATCTCACCTGATGGTAAGTGATGATCACCTTGCTATAACGCCTGCTATCATAAGACAACAGACGACGATCGGAAGGACGACGGCTTAACGTGCCTTTCGAAGCACGAAAGTGATTAGTAGTAATGCTACTAGCTACGCTACGAGCGCTATGTCATCTACATTCCGTTTTCGAGCTCGATACGTGTGACATACGGACGGACGGACAGACGACAGACCAGGGCTCCGTTTTGCCCTTTGGTGATGGAGTCTTATAAATGCGGACGTTGCTATATCAGAAGCTTTATTAACGGTGGTATAAATTCTGTACAAATTTATGTTTACTGAAGGAGATCGAGAGGGTAGCGAGGAAGTCGGTGGTATGACGTTGGCAGCGGCACTGAAGGCAACGAGGCTTCGTTCATGGTACATTATATTATAGCTATATGCTTGTGTATCGATCGTCTCAACAGATACTGACGCGAGAATGATGTGAACTAACACACGTTCATTCAGGCATCAGTATGGTATGGATTGACAAAAATTATTAAAATATTTAAATATCTATCGGTCTGATTCATCAATCCATTAGTCAGCATATCACGCGATCAATCTTACCCCAATATGTTATCAATCATGGACTTAACTGATGCCAGTAATGTAACCCCGGACCAATATTACATGTCGTCATTCAATTAAATGCATAACATAGCTTAAAACAAATGAGTATATAAACAAGAATAGTTGCGTATGTTTAGTACCGCAACTGCCAGTAATTTACTAACATCCAGCACTCGCCGAAGATCGCGGTGTCATGACAGTGACGTTCTAGACCGGCACCCCACGGGGCACAGATATGAGGGTGTGAAATTCCACAGAATGAAGAATAGTAACCTCCATCAGAGCAAATTCTCTAGCAATTACTCGTTCTTATAATATATTTGGTCAGAATATAGCTCAATGAATTTTGCTCATATTTTGAACAATGTTAAGTTCTTACTTAAGTTTATATTTCTTAGATCTTAGATTTATACCCTTCAGAAACAATCACACTGTCTTCACTGGGATACTGGATACTTCTGTGTCAGATATCATTACCATCGATTCAATAGTTTGTGAAGAAATGACAAGAAAAGTGAAGCATAAGAGACAGACTGACAAAGTCGGTATTTTTATTATTAAGAGGAAATCCTATTCGAAGTTAGAACCTGCAAAGGTGGGTAGTTACCGTCTCTGTGTTTAGCGCCGTTCGATAACGTTCCACGTCGCCAATTGACGACATCCGCATTTGTCAAAGGACAGAGCACGCGCTCCAAGACGTGCTCATCTTGTCCAAGGTTGCGTACACATCCGCGGCCGGAATTACCGCTGTCCCACTCACATACTGGGCTTTGTGATGGATTACATTATGTTTCTATGCTAACGACGTGAGGTACTTCAGGACCTGCTTCATGTACTTACATGTGATGAACAGAATGTTAAAAACTTCTAAGAGACTTAAATGGTGGAGTAGATTTTGGCAGCATTAAGAGACCGCCTTGAGGTGGCTCGTTACCCAGTCTGTGGGGAGTGAGGAACGTAAAACTAAATACAATAAAAATATTGCATGTGTATACTATTGTGGACTAGCTTGTCGTCTCTGATATTTTTTTGCTACAATGACCTCGAATATAAAACCCAACTATAATTTATTTCTATCTATCTTATCTATCTACTTCATTGTTTTTCGAAGTTCACGGAGAATACGTGATTTTCCAATCCAATGCAAGTTTGCATTCGTTCAATTCAAGAATCAAAACAGTAACTCCAGTGAAGATGACGTTGGCAAAATGGCTAATCTGTGAGTTTGTACTCCGCTTCTGGATGAAAAATCCACCGATGACTACGTTCTAATATTGTTTTATTATTGGGAATGTAAAGAAACCTTCAGGTCAGGACTATACCAAGTCTGCGTGTCTTTTCCTGCTTCAAAAATCGATTGTCGTCTGAGCGGTGTTGTAGTGCATTATGATGTAAGATGATGCAACGTTTCGAGTTGCTTTACGGAGTTCGGCAATAACTTTTGTCAAACAAATGGTGGTGTACCAATCAGCGCTAACCGCTCTTCGTTTCCTGAATGAATCGTGGCAACTGTTTTATTTAAAAAGCAATCATGTTCACAACTTTTGTTTGATTGATTGAACTGGTCTTCGAAGCAAATTAATGATTTCGGTTTTAAAATCATGATTCGTCTTCTGAGGCTAGTCAATAAATGGACTGATGAATTGGACTTACTTGAAGCTTTGCAGAGTATATCGGCACAAACACTAATATGAGCCGCCTTTTGATCTTTGGTACCTAGTCAACGGGAAACAAGCTTTATCACACCTTATTTACTATGGAGAATAGTTTAAATTGCAATCATTCCAATGTCTATAATCGAAAGTGAATCATATATGGCCAATAATATATATCAGTATTATTTTTTGCATAGCAGCTAGGTTTCCAGGTGTCAACGCTGTCTTTGGTCAACTTTAAAAGGTACGCGTTATTTCTTTTACAAGCTGTCGCAATGTGGAACCATAAAAATGCGAGGCCTGACTCACACTTAGCGGTTTTATTAAAATCATATAATAAAAATCCATAAGGGTGTTATCTATAGCCAGTCCACATTTGGACTGATGGTCAATCTGATTAAGCTTGTAATATCATTAGCCCTTCTATCAATCGGTCATCAGTTTAATCGGTGATATCAACATATCGTGATATGGCCATATCTTAAAAACTATTGATTATAGACTTACAGTTTTTGCACAAAAAGGATGGATCTTAATTATTACAGCTGTCGGATTTTAACGCAATGCTTTTAAGTTTGACAGTTGTCATTCTAAATGAAGAGCTCGATAAATTCTACAGTTTTTCAGTACATAAATTAACAGTCTGGAAATCAGTAGTTCCAGATCTCTGTAACTTTTTAAGTTTGGAAGCTGTAATTAGAACTACAGCTTCCAAGCTTAAAAAGAACCTTAAATGAAGAGCTGGTTATGGATAGTCTTGTATTGACAGGTAACGAGATACAGCCTTTGCGATTTTTACACCTGTTATTCAAAACGCAGATCTCAGTAGCAGCTATCATAACTGACTTGACAGCTGCAATAACGATAACTTACTTTAATGCTGTTGTCTCATTTATGTTTTACATAGTTGAAAGGAGACCAAACCAAACAATACATCATCTGTCACCTTGACACCTGTCACATGATAGTAATTTTTACATCAACAACTAACTTAGTGTATTCTTAGTTGAAATTTGTCTCAAACTATAAAATTATGTTCCTCTGTCACTTGGACAGCTTTCAAAACTTTACCCATGCGCATCGTAGACAATTATAAAAATAGAAATAACAATAGAAATACACGATACTGTCCAGTGCGGATGTTAAGAGGTCACACCTAAAATCTTATTGCCGATATCGATCTTCAACGGGAATACAAACGCATAGTTGTGTATACGGGAAATTAATCAGAACAAAAATTACTTATTATTAATTAAACAACTAGTTTTGCATACATATGGAACACCTGAAACCGACGCAATATATACGTAATAAGTACATACATATTTTTAAATTGAGTAAACCTTATTACGTATCCGAGAGCCATATTCACGCTTAAGAAAGATTTTAGACTAAGAGCCCGTTTCAGAATCTCATAATAAAGTTTCGGGTTGCTAACCAACACATAAAATAACAGAATGATAGAAATGACAGTTAACATGAAGCGCGTTTCAAGCTTTAACCGATGGATAGGCTAAATCGATGACTGTGAAACGCAAAGATAGTGTTTTGTTTAATAAATATGTTTTTTGGTAGTAAAACAGGAACTTACTCGAACATTCTGAAACAGGCCTTTAGTGTATTTAATTTTAACTACTGGTTTTAAAGTATTCAATTTCTGAGAATCGTATTAAGCTATTCGTATAAAACATCTGTAAGCGAATGTAAAATTATAATGTTATTATGACGGAACAGGCTCGAGGGCCACCTGATGTTGAGCGGACTAACCTCTGCCTATATCAGATGCGAACACAATGGTAGATGCTTGGCGACAGAGTCCATAGCTATTAAAGCTTGGCCATCCTTGCTTCAAAGATACATACAGTAGCTATTACAGTAACTATTGATAACCCACATGGGAATAATCATTACGTATAGGCGATGTCTGAATGACGGCGACCTTCCTCGCCCGTCCCATCATTGTACCATTCGCATTATGAAGTGAATGAGTGCGCTTGAATAGCTCTGTTGCGTATCATTTCTCATCATTATGGGACATGCTTCGTACTCTTATGTTTTTACAGTGATATTATCATTGTTTAATACGTCTATGAT
This sequence comes from Plagodis dolabraria, assembly GCA_963854805.1. NCBI lineage: Eukaryota > Metazoa > Arthropoda > Insecta > Lepidoptera > Geometridae > Plagodis > Plagodis dolabraria. The sequence goes on along the minus strand of OY978459.1, from coordinate 11,137,123 downwards.
ATATATATCGAAAAAAATATATACTACACGTTCTTGGCCCTTCATTCTAAAAAAATGTATAATTTGTTTCAGAGTATGAATATATCACATCTGTTTTTTGAAGATTTTTTTTTAGACATCTACACTGTTCCTTTACGTTTTTATTTACTCGTATATGGTGATAGTTTAGGCTTATTCTCATTATCGTAGTATTCTTTTTTGTTTTTTTGAAGATACTTATAGCATATTATTATTTATTCTATGCTTATAGTTCTAAGGCAAGTACCAGTGCCCCTTTTGAGGATTAAATTTATAATTATACTTTAATACATTATGTCATACAATTATCCCCTTATATAGCATATATTTGCACTTAATTCAATGAGGTCTACACTAAAAACTTATTTTGTAATAGTTTTTTTTTCAATATGTTTTTAGTCAACGTTCAACACAAAATAACTAAATTTCCGTTTAGTAGCTATATATAGTACGTTCCGTTTACTGACTTGTAACTTACGACCAGACAAATAGACTATATGGAGTCCCATTTATAGGCCTATATTTTTCCCTTTGGGCACAGAATCCTAAAAATGCCTCGAATAGAGTACCCTTTTTTGGAATCCTCCTTGGCTGCCATAAACATGTTGCCATAAATTTCAAGCTTGTACAATAGAGTACCACTCAATGAATGTATCTCAAAGTTGAGATCGATATTAAGATGCAGTTTTGACGTTTATTGTATGGAACATATGTCAAAAATGCAGCTTAAGATCAAGATGCATTTGTTAATAGGAGAATAGTGTGCAAACACTACCCTAGATACTGTGTTTAGGCGTTAAAGGCACTGGAGCAAGTGATATTTGTGGGCAAACAAAACGTAAAAACTTACGTTTTAAGTGACGAGTGTGTTGCATTGGACGAGAACGATACTGCAATTGAAAATTGTTGTAGTTGCTGCTTAACATCAGCCGTTCGTCTTTCCCGTTTCATGACTTATTAAAAAAGAACTGAATTTTACGTTACAAATTAAGAGATGAATATATTCCAAAAAATGATCCCGAACCAAATTACAAGAATAAACAAGAAAGAAAGAATTATGTAAGAATCTCAATCTGCTTATACAGTGTTAGAGAGCGTGTAGGTACACCACCAAATTCGTTCACTTAGTGTCTCCTATGGGCAGCTAAGTATGAAATTGGACAAGAGCTTTACAAACACATATTCTGTTGAAAATGAGTACCGTGTCCAAGATAACTTAAGCAATTCTGTCCAAGATAAACAAAGAATCTTATGCCTGTGTAGGGCTTGCTGTAGTGGGAATCCACCAAACAAAAGGTCCCAACATTATTTGTGTTACCAACACGTGTTAGTGACAAAAGTTTCTGTAACAATAGGTCTCCACCAAGCAAAAATTGCCAACTTTTGGGCTTATGCAACATGTGTTGGTGACAGAGATGGCAACTTTTGTTTGATGGATACTCGGCTTTAGGTTAGATCATTTAGATATTCAGCCTCCAAACTGTCCATGAAACCAGTTCCAATTCTTGTTTTAGTCTGTTTGATAAATTATAAATTGACCATTGCTACCAAACGTTGAGATAGTGGACAAAAGCGATCAACAAAAAAAAACGCCTTTCAGGCCTTTGCCATAGCTTTGGTCGACAAATACCCACATAAAAATACTACAGGATGTACCGTAGAGTTTCTGCGAATTGTCTGATGAGAAGCAGGCTATGGCTGCAAACGTTTGCGAACGCCATATATCTCACTTGATATCGTCTGAGAGCTAGTCTACAAGTGACTAAGTACGGTGGAGTGTAAGGTCCAGCACGGCACTGACGCAAGTGGCGCGCATCCCGCAGGATGTCGCGAATGAGAGCGTGTCCTCATATTTCTTGAGCTGTCGTGGGTGGCACAGCGCGGAGACGTTGTGTAACTCCTCGCTCTAATGAGGATATTATTCAGGGGCGTCTGAACGCGAGCGGCGGCCTTTTGCGATTTAATTACACCTCCGTTGAAGGCGGTCGCCTCGTTAGCGCCCACCGAAACACTAGACAGATTGTGCCGTTAATTTAATTAAACCCTCACTCTTTAATTGGATTGTTATCATATCTCGTGTGTTGTCTTCTTCTTGCTTAATTGGCGCAAATTGTACATATTAAATCTGGTGATTTTCGTAATTGAATAAAAATGTACCCGTAATTTTCTTGGACCATGACGAATAAACATTTTGTGGAGGGCGTGTAGTCTCAGTGGAAACTTCGGCATAGATGTCGACTTTAATGACAATCTGTCAACTTGCATTAACTTTTTAATTAAAGGCTTTAGCTACTAATACGATGTCGTGCCGGGCAAGCAGAAAATATTAAGTTGTCTTTTAAAATCTGGTGAAAAAGCTTTTAACCTATTATTTTCAATTTCCGGGCGCCATATTGTCTCGACGTGCAGAATAACTGACGAATCGTCAATTTTCGTGTCAGCCAAGTTTCCGAAAACATAATGAGCCCCACTTTATATCAAGATGCTTCATTTAGGGTCCGTTTCAGAATGTCTTAATAAAGTTTCGGGTATAACTGAATGATAAAAATTATAGTTAACATGCAGCGCGTTTCAAGCTTTAACCGATGGATAGGCTAAATCGATGACTGAAACGCAAAGATAGTGTTTTGTTTAATATATGTTCAGGGTAGTATAACCGCTACTTACTCGAACATTCTGAAACAGGCCTTTCATCTATCAATAAATACCATTTTCTCACGAATATATTTAGTATAGCTTCGTCCTCGAGATGGTTTTGAACGCTCGGGATATTGACTCAATACTGTAATGGACTCGGCATAAAGGTTAGGAACAATGGGTCGACGATCTACGCTGTATTACTATTTTACCTAAAATCTAGATTGCTGCAAACAATTTAGGTTCACACATGTTGGGCGCCAGCTTGCGGGTTACGTAAGTGACGCATAGGTAGGTACTGTAGGTTATATGGAGGCGGCGGCGTGTGTGTACAAAAGCTGTAAATTTAGCTGTTATATGGAATTTGAAAAGGCACAATACATTGCGTGCGCCAGACCGGCAGATAAGCTCCCTAACGACAATATTTCGCGAAGGTCGCCTGAGGAAATAGGCTTTTTTGAGACTGATACAAGGCACCCTACTTGGTAAACATTGATCTGGAAAAATCGATGAGGTAGCGTGTTTCAACTGCTGGCATTACATAACATAAATGTGTATATATACTTTTGAATAATTCGTATGTGATACCTGAAGTCCCATAGTACTTACTAATTGTAAGTATGAAAGCATACATAATACTAGCTTTCCGGGCGCGGCTCCGCCCGCGCGTATGTCAGTTATCGCGCAAAAACTTTAACCTCTTTTTGCGCAGTTGGATAAAAACTATCCTATGTTTTTTCCCGGGTCTCAAACTATTTCCATACTAAATTTCATTCAAATCCGTCCAGTAGTTTTGGCGTGAAAGCGTAACAGACAGACAGAGTTACTTTCGCATTTATAATAATAGTACTGATTATGTCTAGACACTTGTCTAATGAGGTATTGATCAGAAACTATCGTGGAATTTCTTTGAATCATCATCATCATACCCTTAACCCGAATAAAATTTTTACTATTTATAATAACATAAAAGACGAAACCAGAAAATGTATTAGGTATAAAAAGATTTGGTTTTAAGGCTGTGCTGACAAGCGTTTTGCATGGGAATTTTCCTCTTAGTAGTATACCCTCAAACTTTCAGTTTAAGAATTTTAGGAGCCCTGTGGTGCACCCTATGGGCTGTAACATCTTCTAACATCTGCGTGAGTAGTGTCATGCTGCCCATTTAGCGCATCATGTACCTTAATCGCCTTTGGCGACTTCCAATCGTACCATATGGAACATCGCCATGTTCTTAAGGTGGTTACTCTACGGTATATACGTCATACTAATATAATATGCTAAAGGAAATTGGTGAGTAAATATATTAAACTGACCACTATTGTACCGGAAATTTTAGTTTCAACAATGGTCGCTATTCGGCACGCTTTGACGGCTTGTTAGCAGTGCTATAAGCACGTTTAATTACCACCAGAGCGTTACAAACAAACCATTGACTAACAAAATTATGCAACACACAACTTCCCTCCACACCTGCCCATTTTCATTAAAACGGGAGATATTGATTTTCGATTACCCTCCTCGAATTGAATATGCGCACTGAGTAAAATGTATTGAAGTCCGCGGTGCTTGATATCGTTCTCCTAAAACGTTTCCAGCCATAAATGTTGAGTGAGAAAGTCGTCTAAGAACGAGAGACGAGACGTGTTTTCAATTTGCGTCGTCTCATGGCCTATAACGTTTTCCTGGCGTGGAAAAATCATTTACCCGATTTAACGAGGGCGTCGTTCACTAAGGGCCAATTTCACCAATCTAACCATGCCATATTTTGTTGTTTGATACGGATTGGCTGCCACCGTCACCTTTTTTTTTTTAATTTTAAATCTACACTCCACAGACTCCAGGGTCCGTGACTTTTTTTAACTATGACATAATTTATTAGTAAGCAAGAAATATGAAATAGGAAACGTGCAACATTCCAAGGGGGAACAGTGTTAAACATTTTTTTTTTCTTTTTTTTCCGTTAATGTCATTAGCACCAGCATCCATCGTCACCTTTGATTCATCACTATCTTACTTCAGTGGTTGGTCGTCTTCGTGGCTTATTGTTCAGGTTGAAGTTTCCACTACGGAAGCGGTTAAACCAATAATGTACTGTGCGGTCAATAGCCGATAGTTTCTGCTGCGTTAGCCTCACGTCGGAACTCGTATTCAAATATTACTCTGATTTTTGCAGTATTCATCATCACGTTAGCTAAATGTATAATTTGAAATCATATTTAAAAATCATAATTTGAAGTTCAATTCTAGCACCCCCGGTTCCTCATTTGGTTTTGCGATTAATTATAAGACCAATTTATAAGAATTCTTGTGTATATGAATCCTAATTATCAATAACTTTGAAACAAATCTGGTTTTAAATAGTTAATGATATAAAAGTAAGAAATCTTAAAGTGACCAAGACCAAAGTATATTACTCGTAATTAAACGGTTGGTCGATGCGACGCGTGATCAAAATTTGGGAATCTATTTTGCTCAACGGATAAGTATTACAATTCAACGGGGCAATGCTGCCAGCATGCTGGGCACGCTGCCAACTGGTAGTGGCTGGAGAGCATTTGGACTGCCTGTGAGTGTGCAATGTCATAAAGGTTGTCTAAATGCTTTTATGGTAGTAGTTGTGGTGGTGTATATAGCTCGTATTATTTTAATAGAAAAAGCATGCAGCAATAAAAAAACAAGTATTAAATCTCATATTCTTACCAATAATCTCATATTAAGTACTAAGAAACGTCTAGTTTTAAAGAAATACAGTTACTTTATCCAAAGTGTAGGTACTCTTTGTTTTAGTTTTTACATTATTGACATAATGTAAGTGTGTTAAGCGCATTATTTTTTCCTTTTATCCTGTTATCCAATATTTCTTTACTTTGTAAGTAGACCTTCACCATCTTCCCTTTTGTATTAAATTACAATAAGAGTTGCTACCAGATATCGTCGCGGACGTTCCGCAATTCCTCCCGCGCGGTGACGCTCTGTCTACCTACTGCATAAAATGGTTCAATTTATTAAAAAGCAGTTTCTTCTCATTTTTATTTAGATACTTCTGTCTTTGTCGAAAAAGGGAATAAGATTTATTCCCTTACACTTTAAAAGATTCAATGGTAACGCGATATCTTGCTTAAACATTTTTAAAGGAGTAGAATTTTTAACATTTTGCAATCTTTTTTCAATTTTTATTGTTTGTATGTATACAATGATATTATGTCCGATTATCATCCACCAGTGAACAATATTTTTGAGGTTCCGTATCAATGGGCAAAATGAAGCCCTAAAATATGTCTTCGGTCTTTCATCTTAATGCCACATAACAGGTCTTAAGCTCGGATTGAGTCAAAGCCGGAATGAGTTACTTACATATTCGTACCTCTAATTTAGATATTATGTGTTTAATGTTGACTCAAAAGGTACTGGATTCAATGATATTCTTTATCCCATCGATTAGAAAAACAATGTTTGGTTCGTCTATAAGTGCGAGTAAAGTATTAGTATTCGTTTCGATACTATCTTCAAAAGTAGTATTAGGAGCCTGTAATCGTAATGGACGTCTAAAAAGGGTTCCACTGAAGCAAAATCGCTATAGACCAACTGCGTTCATGTACTCATTCCATCGCTCTATATAAGCAAGCAATTTCTTTTATTGACATACATTGGTTACTTTAGAGACAGAGACGAATTACTTAGCATTCCATGGCTTCACCATGCGGGTGCTGGGTCCATAGCGTTGCAGAGGAAGAGGCTAGAGGGGCCTGGGACTTACAACCCAGGAGTAGGGTTAAGGGCCTCTTTACGATATATCAATGCTCCCCTTCACCGCTCGGCCCTCCTCCCCTATCTTACCAAATTTGGTAAGATCCTACTAATGCCGCCTTAGATACACGTTCTAGAACTATAATTATATTATATTCTACAATGAACCCATAAGTTCCCATAATAGTGTTGAACTGTATTTTAGGAACCAGTGGCTTCTCCCATTTTAGACTTCTTAACAATAAACGTTTTGTCATATCAATCTTTTGGCATCCGAGATAACGTGAACAATAGAATTTAATTCATAAATTGTCGATATCGTCCACGCGGAATTACTATTGAATTGGAAAATGGGTAGGTTAGTTAAATATAATTAGTAATAGGGCCGCAGTCTCGTAGTAAGCCCTAAAAGGGGTACCACTAGAGCATACATTTTTATGGTTGCCTTCAGAGCAATTAACAAAATAATTTGCGTTCCTCTCCGTACCGTGTTCCAATTTCAATATTTATGGGAGCTGTGACTTTATCCACACAATTTGTTTCGCTGAAATTCCCAACGGCAGTACATTCAAGGTTAGTAACATAACATTAAAAAATTTGGACAAGCGCGAGTCGGGCCTCGCTCCTTTAGAGTATGTATTTAGTATGTAATGTATTGCAACAGCCCGTATAAGAAAAACATGTTTGTTGGTTTTGATCACGCTCAAATCTAAATAATAAATGAGTGTTTTCAGTATTTTTTTGTTAAATAGAGGATATGGTACATCATATACCGAAATTTCTAATTTTAGACTAGTGTTTTTGAGATAGATCCTGCAACAAAAACGGTCTAAAATTAGCCACTGGCGGCTCCGCATTTTTTTAAATTAAATATATAGGATATAGTTATGTAAGCTGTATAAAACAGCTTAAAACGACGACGACACGTCACATTCCAGAAAGTTTTATTTTCTTCTACCTCATTATGTATTGGTGCCCTCTGAAACTAATTTAATTGAATTAATAGTCCATTTCAACTTTTTACACAAAATAGCAAAATTTCAGGTTTGTAACTCGTCTTTTTCACTCAATTACAAGCACCAGACCCGTGAGCGTGACATCGCACGGAAGGACGGACGAAGGGACGCATGAACATACATAACCCTAAAATATCGTTGCGTCTCTATTAGGGCAATCAGATTTGTATAAACATACACATTTCGCAAATCTTTTTAGATCCCATTTAATAGGGGTCGAGCGTATCACCCTTAAAACAAATTCATACTCCTGACTGTTACTGAGAGTTTTAATAGAAATCAATAAATTTTGCGTTTCTTAATTCGAACTCGGGATTTCGCCGTTGCACATGCGTTTATGCCACTGCAACACCACCGTGCCCCATGTTCGACGTAATACCTTGCTAACGTTACACAACCTTCTAACCTTCTCATTATTATTTTCCTGTATGTATAATAATTTTGCCTTATATTTTGATGTTTTGTTCTGATATTATCGTACAACAAAGGTTGTTTTTAAGTTCTAAGCTAGTTAGTATCTGTTGGTAAGAATAGTCCAGATTTTATCCCTTTACCCTCGGCACCATGTGCTCATACAGATTAGTCATCAGTATAGAGGGTTAGGCATCATCCCCACGAGTGGCACGCGTCTTGGACATCGCTAAGGTTAAGGCAGTTCTTCGGAAGGCGCTGCTGAAGAACTTCTACTCACCTTTCTTCTTATTTTTCCCTTCGTCGCCTCTTATGACGTCAACAAGAAGATATTAGGAGTGCAATTCTATCCCGGTACCCCACGGGGATATCATCATATATATGTTGCTCCTGTATTTTTGTTCTCAATCCATAAAGAGGTGATATTGGTATGGATTGTATTTGTGTTATGGCTGTAGGGCATTTTGCGAATGCTTGCCTGTTTAACTCCACCCCCGCTGCAGGTGCATTCCCGCAGTATGGTATCAAATTGGATGAGATTCCATAAATATATAATTTATAAAATACTATTTCTCACAAAAATGTATAACTGAAAATCAAAAATTTAAGACACCGACTACTCTGCTAAAAATAACTGTAATATAGTGAGTAAAAGTTGTGACAGGACAGTCGTATTGTTAGTTGCTTAAATTCATTTAAATTTAATTTATTGGATAATATCAATAAATCCACGGTATCCCCATTTCTTTGGTTGTACAAATATTTATATGTCAACTAAATACATCAGTACTAATATTATAAATGCGAAAGTAACTCTGTTTGTCTGTCTGTTTGTTACGCGTTCACGCCAAAACTACTGGACCGATTTGAATGAAATTTGCTATGGAAATAGTTTGAGACCCGGGAAAAAACATAAGATAGTTTTATCCAGCTGCGCAAAAAGAGGTTAATGTTTTTGCGCGATAATCGACATACGCGCGGGCGGAGCCGCGCCCGGAAGGCTAGTTCATGATAAATAAAACCAATCACGCTTTTTGCCAGTTCTTTTGATAACATGTAATGCGAGTATATTGCCATCTAACGTTTTTATGTAATTTATAATGATCTAATCGGTTGCAAAAACATCAGCATTTGACGTATGAAACTAACCGGTCACTAAAGTGGCTACAGTTAGGCTATGGTTACTGCATGTTATATGAAGTGAATATTGAAGAGTGCGCTACATTATATACCCGGGCAGTTAGCTGCTTGGTGCATTGCTCCGTAAAGAGGTCGGCATCGATCGGCGCGGGTCGACGCCGTTTCATATAACTTGGTGCACTGGCGCCAAATCAACTCCACCAGTCTACCAACTACCTACCAAACGTCTATTTTCACGAGTAAAATCCTCATTTTCCATTCCAACGAAATGATCTAGATTTTCTTTTACAATTCCTGTAAGTACATGAACTTGTTAGCGTTTTTTTCGTCGTTTTCGACGACTGAATTAAGTATAATGCTATCTCATAGGCCGGGTAGATTCGATTTCGCATTATACTTGTCGTTCGTTTGGCTTCTGTATTACCGTTTTGAAGATCTTAGTATAGTATTTTAATTTGAAAGATTTTAAGAAGGTGCTGTTGTGCGTTGGAAATATTTTTGTTACTGCAGTCTATAATTAAACTTATACTGAATCGTATTAGGTCGCAATGGTGGAGTAAAGGTGTGTCGGTTACGCTAAGTTATAAGTGTCTTTCCTATCTCGTGTGACGAGTGTAACTTCGATTTTACGGGTTTGGTTTCTCCAATATGTAAGAAACAAAAAAATCATTTAGTTAAGTGGCGACATGTATGATATATTATGACAGTGAAAGTTGGGAATGGCGGAAAAGGATACAAATAGAATAAATCCAGTTAAGATAAGAGCTTGGAGAATTATGTGTGGTGTGACTTTGTTAAAGATATAGTGAACAATAGCGTGATACAGCTATGTGGAGTGAATTTAATAATATAACTCATAGTGTTATAGTTAAGGCAGATATTAATAATAAAATAGTTTATTGTACCAGAAAAAACGTAGTTTACAATATTTCTTGTACTGTACAAATAACCACTCTACTAGGATTCCCTGTTTAGATATGCTTAGATGGTTTGGGTATGTAGAAAGGATTTCGACTAAGTAAGTTTACAAGGCAATTGGGAATGGAGGAAAGTTAGAAGAGGAACACCTAGGCTCGGTGTTAAGACCATATTGGTGAATTTGTAATGATTGTATTATATACTATGTAACACATTGTTAAAAGACTTTTAAGAGAATGGTTACGTGTTTCTTGTCCGTTCTTCTCGCAGTGACTCTATACATTTTTTTGCTGAACATGGATCACTGTAGTGAAGAATATTTCAATCTTAAAATGTGTAATTGACCTTTATAAGAGAATCGTAGTCGCCTAAATTGAATAAATGATTTTGACTTTCTGGAGAAAGGCTGGACCATAAGTACCGTACGTTATCAGATGCTCGTCTGTTTAGGGCAGTATTCCCTGATTTTTTCACTTTTAAGTTAAACTATTCTTTGCGTATCTTTATTTGGATAAAGAAAAGATATATCAACAAATTTGTGTTGAGGATTTTTTCCTAACTGCTTGATTAACAGGTTAAAAAAAACTGAAGTTCGACTGTTTTAAAAGTATTTTTGGTATTTCTCGATGTGAGTTTTCAAATCTAACTTATACAAAAATGTAACCAATTATACCCTTAACAAATTTGTAAATGTAAAGAGCATTATTTTTGCGCATTTCGGACACATAAAAGGCCGTAACCGCCACATGCAGTGCGCATTGAGATTAAACTTTATTTTATTTGATGTTCTGTTTTATTTTCCGTAACGAGCTCCTAAATTATCGGAATCGCTCCCTCAACATACGTTGGGTGTACAAAGAGTAAAGGAAGCTAGAGAAGAAATTTCTCAATTAGAACTTCACATAGACGTAATGTTATTCACCGTCTTCTTCTTTCTACCCATGTCCCACTCATGTCGGGTTGTTACAATATTTTTCTATCATAACATCAGAAAGCACAACACAATAACATTTTAAAAGCATGCACCATAATATCCCAAATATTGTATACGATCCCTCATAGTAAAATGGATAAGTGAATCAAGCTAAATATACTTACTGACTACGGAACAGCTTGAATTTGAGCTCTATTAGAATTGTGTAATACCTTGTTAATTATTATGCTCTAATTCGTTTTAAGGGTTATTACTCCGGACGACCTCATTCCCAATTAGGTTAGCTCGCTCGCGGTGCAATTTTTAACTAAGCCTTTCCGTTCTATCTACGTTTTTCATGAAGATCTTCCATTTATTTTAAACTGAAGCTGGATCAATAAAGCTGTTTAAAACCAAAGTAGGGAGAGTGAAGCTGTGTAATCCTTTTTTATTGATTTCACTTCTTTAGGATCTGCTCAAGACAATTGATAGTAAATAATACTGTACTACAATAATAAATAATACTGTAATTGAAATAGATATAAGTATTATAACCTACTTATTATAAATTATAAACTATGCCTACTTATTATGAACTATAATAAATTACGAGATACTACATAACTGGTGCCTGCAATTTCGATTACGTGATATTTAGATAGATCACGCTCCTTGGGGAACTTATTACTACACATAAAAAATCGTTGCTTTTTCTGACTTAGGATTATAATACGACAGGCAGTAGCGTCTTCTGCAGAGCTGTCAAATGCAGTCTCCAAGACGATTGCTGGCCACTGGTTCACCGAAAAAAACACCTGTCTTCACTAATCACCAAGTTCACGAAATTAAAAGAAATCTATCATATAAAAACGTGGGTACATCTTGCATAACCCCTTATGCCATGTAGCGTGCTAGCATGCCAGTATGTATGGTTGCAGTGGCGCACTGAGCGGCGCTCCTGACCTGCAAAGCCCCCTCACTTGATTTACTGCAAATTGCCTATGCTCGTGTCACGTGATATTTTACAACTGAGACTTCGCATCGCAGTTTAAATATTATTCTCCTACTACTGAAAATATCTATAAACTGATTTAAAATATATCAGGACGTGCTAGTATACATTACGTGTACGATACGCGTAAAACTGGGTAGTTGCAAAACGTCGATCTAGAAATGTACGTTTTATGGCCCGTACACTTTATTGATTGCCGCTGGACGGTCCTGCAAAGTTTCATTTAGTACCGTTACGCATCAAAAATTTATTTTTCGCAAGCCATGTGGAGATATTATACGATTATGAAACAGGTAGGAGAGCAGACAGCCGGGTGTACCCACGAGTGCTGTTTCCTCATTTGAGCCCGGCATTCTGAAAAGGTCAGAGGTAAACTGGGCGTGGCATTTCACTAAAATAGAATTTCGCTGAATGCAATTGAAGGTTATGAGAGATATGCTCGTATAATTCTATTACTTGCCCCATAAAGGCTCGATCCAATTAATGCTTTTGTTTACTAGAACTATGTACTTGGTCGTTGTGTAGAAAAGGAAGCAATTAAGTCTTCGAAGGTCAGTTTACTTTCCCGATTAATTTCGCTTGGGGAGTGCCGGTATCACAACAAAATTGGTATAGCTTACATAACTCTTAGCTTGATAACAAGCAAGTAATTTGTCAAAGGACCTAATGAAGGGGACATTCTTTGTTTGAAGACTTTTTTGGTGAAATGAATATTGATGATGCTTGTTCAGCGTTATTTTACAGATAATGAATAGATTCAGGCGGTACATATTTATTAGATATTAGATTCAGGCATTATTATTAGATTCAGGCGGACATCCATATTTTATAATAAGAAATATTTTAAGAAAACCTCAAATTAATATTTTAATAAAACACTTAAAATATATAAGAATATATCTAGTGACAATTCCTCTTAATTTTCCTGTTAAGCCGACGTGTCGTCACAAACGCCACGCAGTGAAACCGGAAGAATTTACAACGCGTTTCGCTTCTACACGAAGCAGAAGGTTGACTCTAAAAGCGCACGAACGAGTATGATGCATTGATGTTTTTTTTTTAAATATTTGGTATTAATATTTTACAGACACATTTTTAAGATCCTTATATAGTTGACGCATTTCAAGATAGTCTAGACTTTTCTGGGACTCCGTTATAGTTCGCCCTACTTTAAATTCTACGTTCTTGCTTTATTGTTTGTTAGGCAGCTCTATCGATCTAACTATCCGGAAATAAATCCGATCTATTTGACTACCTAACTATCTAGAAAGTGAAATCCGTTTTAGATTGCTTAGACGGGGTCGACATTTATTTAAATAATAATTTTCATTTACTGATTGAATGCGGTCTTATGATAAAATGTAGTTATCGGAGAAATTTCAATTGGTTCAGTAGTTTTTAAGTTTATTCGTTCCAAACAAAAATACAAATCTTTCTTCTTTACAATATTATTATAGATTATTACATTTGACTCAGAAAATTAAGAATTAGGTTAAGCAATGGTTGTGGAACAGCGATAACTTAACACAAGTATTATTACTGTATCTCCTTAGTATTGAACTAGCGACCCGCCCCGGCTTCGCACGGGTATTTAACAAATATTTCAAAAAAGGGATAATGAAGGTTTCTAATGGTGAAAGAATTTTTCAAATCGGTCCAGGCTTTCAGAGCATATATTATTCAGGTGAGATAGTGGTAAAAGGCTAACCAATCAAGCATAAAAAAAATATTCAATGCAAACAAACAATCAAATCTTTCCTTTTTTATAATATTAGTTTACTTTAACATTAACAGTCATAAAATTAACCGGTCTACTAATACCTCCTGGTTCCCGCTCCCCGCTTGGAAGGCGTCTTGGGGATAAGTATAGATTAATTTAGATATAACAGAATTAAATTATTATTATTCATTATCATCACATCAATCCGAACATTGTTCGTTGAACAAGGTCTCCCCCATTGGGGGATTTGCTATATCACCACGCTTGGCAGACGTCTTGGGGATGGCAGTAGAAGATGTCAGTTCTTTAGAAGGCGCTGCTTCCCGCCTTCTTGTATTTTTCCCAAAGCCGTCTAAGTTTACGCAATAATAATTATACTCCGTCACCCCACGGGGTATTAATATTATTGTATGAATATATATTTTAAAAGATATTGCGAATCTATTGAAAGTCCCCATTATCTAGTACAGACTATGTATAAACTTCTAGTAGTTAATTATAAGGGATCTGCCATAAAGAGTTGTAGCTCCATTTGGCGGCTAATTGGCTCTTGGCACTGTAGATTTTTTACCAAGCGAAGTGGCTGTCGTCGGCTTCTTCGTTAGTGGTGTCTTTCTGGCTCATACTTTGTGCTCGTCACTTCGCTTCGTTCGCTTTACACTCGCGTTCCGGTATCGATCCAAATTTGCTAGTGTTTGTTTTATGATGAATCTAAACCACGCCCTATCTAGTGCACTTATGTTAATAAGTTCTGATGGTTTACACTTACAGAGCATTAGATTATAGCTGATGGTAAGTCTTTGACCACAATATCACCTGATGGTTATGTAATGGTCGACCGTGTTAACGGGGTTACAATGACTTGCCCTCAAGAACAACTGCTGGAACACACCGTTAGGTTCTCGCTGACAGTTTTTCTACTTGAGCGTCGTAGCTAGCCCGGCGGGCGTTCCCTCATGGGCAAAATACCCTACCACCATGCATTTTTGATACGCTTTTAGCTAAGTTTACATAACCGATCAGCTAAGATAAGCAACGTCCGCCACTGTCAGGACTTGGATGGGTGATCGCTAGTGACATTACTACTAGCGCTTCGGTGTTTTGGAGGGCACGTTAAGCCATTGGTCCCGTTTGTTGTCCTAGGATGGCAGTCGTTACTGCAAGGTTGTAGGGCATTTTGTGAATGCCCGAATGGCTATCTACCACTGAATTAAAATATCTGTCAAGCACCTAACGGTGTGTTCCGGAAGCTGTCCTTGAGAGCAAGTAATTGTAGGTTAGGCTAAACAATATCTTCGACCACATCATCATTTACCATCAGGTGAGATAGTTGTCAAAGACTAGCCTATCAGCTATTAATAAATAAATGGAAAATATAGAACGTAAAATCCAGTTCCAGTCAGAATGAAGTCCAATCAGAATAGTAAAATAATTTCAGAATAATCGAGTAAGATTAACGTAGTACCATCCCTTTGCACTCAACGTGTATGAACACAGTGCGGTGAGTTTTCAGGTGTTTTATTCAATTCAAACTACTTAATTCTATTACGCAAGTAGCCGCCGCAATGCTACGATGTTGTCGCTGTACCTCGCCTCGGCTAAATGAAGACTGCAAAATGATCTATTCCAAATGCAAATCAAAGCCGCATTGCATTTACATTTGTGTAACTTTTTTTAAATATTGTTATGTTTGCAATAACGCTTGCTAGGTGAATTACATTACAAAATTACATTTTTGTAACTTGTTCTTTAAAATTAAGCTCATATGGAATGAGCAATTTAAGATTAATATCTTGTAATAAATTGTAATATAAATGTTAATTGATATATTGACTCTTTAACATTCGCGTTGCCTTGGATCATTAGATAAAATAAAAACCGGCCAAAGGCGAGTCGGACTGGCGCACCGAGCGTTCCGTACAAACCTAATAAGTAAAAGTTATGGTAATTTTCTTGCTAAATGAAATCCATAACATTTTAATTATTACAAATATTTTTATTGTATACAGTAACTAAAAAAATTATGCTTTCAAGTTCTCGGGACGTACCCTGTCGGTTTCGATTCCCTTGCGAGTGTAGAAAATTTGCGGTATAAACGGCTGTATTCTTGATTGCGTTGGCTTAGAATTTAGATTTTTTTCACAGCTCCAAGCGACAGTATACCTGAGTTTTTGATATGATATGAATTTCAGTTGATATCTCCTCGCATTCCTGAGAAAAAGTGTCTTAATAGACAGACGGACAACAAAGCGATCCTATTAGGGTTCCGTTTTTTCTTTTTGTAAAATTATGAGCAGTGCCAAATAATTTAGAATATTATCTATATTATGTTTTTTCTTGCATAAATTTCATAATTTTAATTAGTGTAAAAACAATTAAAGGGGGTTTACATGTGAAGAACTAAATATTTAGTCTTCGATTATAGTAATAAAAATCCGTTACATGATATTCTCAATAATAAGTATTGCAATATCGTGCATTTTTCAAAAGTACAACTTATGTATCTATATATTATATAATTAAATGTTGAAATGCTCGCAAATCTCTACGAGAAAGCTCTAGAAGGCATAAAGACTCCTAAGTTGGTACATGACTGACATATCTGAGAGGAACCTTTTACGACCTGCGTCATCAATCTTGATGATAGATACGTATCGCATCTTAACGGGGAATATTTTTACTGGACAGGCGGAGAGGGAGGGAAGTCCTACCTACGTAAACATCTAGATTACATAAGATTTATTTAACATTAGATACTTTTGTACCAGATAGGGAATGAGATAGGCTTTGAGTTAACGGTAAAATTTGGTAGTATTAATCCAAATTCTTTCCTATAATCGGCGAAGGTTATAATTTCAAAAAAAATAAATATGGCTTGAAAAATACAGATGGTTTCTTAATCCATTGTACAATACACGATATAAAAAATTACGCAAGCATCGTCTACAAGAAAATCATTAAGTATTTATTACACGACTGCCCAAAAAAGGAGTGTTATGCTTTTAGGGTTCATGTATGTGTGTTAGTTTATTTATTCCACTATAACTTCTAAATGGGTTAAACGATTTTAACGTATGAGATATCGTTCAATTCGTCTTGACAGCGCAAGTGACACTAGGTACATCAAAAAATAATAGCACACACACGCGGGCTTTCGACGCCATATAGTGAGATTTTTTTTATTTTAAATTTCTTATAGTGTGGTTTCAAAATGATGGGCTTCAAAAAACGATTCCATAAATATATATAAATTGCAGTTTTAATTTCAAAGGAACGATAAAACAATCATCGAAAATAATTAATTTGTAGTTGGGATTTTTACGTTTTTAATTAATTTATACTTTTTGAATTCAAAATTTTCATACATTTCTATCACGTAACCAATGTGACTCCGCTGTCTATTTGTTTATACCTCTGTCTATCCATGCATCCTCATGGCACATGTATTTAGCTCGTAACCGGAATTATTACAAATATGAAATGTCAATATGTTATGTTGCAAATGTATGTATCCAGCAAAAATACTGAAAACGCCTATTCATAAGCTCAAAACAAACTAAATGTTTTTCTTGCACGGGTTGTTGCGTTGCGGAACCCTGATTGTGCGAATCTATCTTGTCCGTTACTTCTAGTCACATATAAAAACAATGATAACCTACATTTGCATCAAATAGTACAAATGTAACATGATATTCTGCACTAGGGGCGTTACCTTATCATGTTTCAAATACGTACTAGTTCCCGAATGCGACTACGCTCGCGTGGAAATAGGTAAACTGCTCTCCCTCAGGCTCTATTATAGTCATCAAATCGAAAAGTTCATTTTTGTTAAGGTTTTATGGGATAGGAAGGTAAACGAAGCTGGTGGTTTACCTGGTGGCATATGATCACCGTCGCTCACGAACATCCGCAAAACCAGATGTCTCAAGGAATCGTTACCTACCTTAAAATGTTATGTCGTAAACTTAATATGTCCTGATCCTAGATCTAAAGAATATATGTAAGCATCAATTTTTATCAAATTCCGCTTACCAGTTTTGAAGGTTAACGGAGACACGGTGACAAACATACAAACACTCAATCGCATTTATATCATAGCATGACGGTGATAGTGTGATGTGTGAACATTATAAGACAACTAGTCGTGTTTTAAACATGAATCCGATCGCTTGCTCTTCTGTTATCATCCTATTTTTATTTTCTAGTTCAAATGAACAGTGTATAGACCTAAGAAGCGTGGAAAATATTTACGATATTGCATTACGCGATGATTTGGTTAGCAGAGCTCAACTCTGGTTGCCCGCCGGAAACGAAACATTGGTGGTCGCCGATATATCATTGGCTCATTTGAAAATGGATTCCGTTGAAAGGAGCGCGGCGATTCATGTCTGGTTTATAGCGTCCTGGATAGACGAAAGATTAACATGGGATCCTTTACATTACGCCAATTTGACAGAAACTTCGATCCTTGCCAAGCACATATGGACTCCAAAATTTGATTTCCTCGATGAACAATATGAGTTCCAATTTAAAAGCAAATCACATTTCCCGTGCAGATTATATTATAACGGAACTTTAACGTGTTATTTTCAGTTTATTAAAGTTTTGAGTTGTTCAATGAACGTGAGAAACTGGCCGTATGACAAGGAATACTGCATTCTAACTATAAATGTAAAGAATAGTAATTCAACCAAGGTAATGTTTTGTATTAATGATCCGTTACCAAATGCAAGTGGCCCTGGTTGGAAACTTTTACCATTTCTATTTGATGATAATAAGTCCTGTAAAATGTATGGAGATGCGGGTGGAATAAAATATTCATTGAACAGGGAAGCACACGCTCTAGCAACTGTCACAATATTTCCAGCCAAAGCTTTATCTATTTTAACTTGTATATCCGTATTTTTGGATGTGAGGAATCATCAGCGTCTGTATTTATTATATTTCAGTTTATTCTGTCATTTTTATTTTCTAATAGAAATAGGTGAAAATATACCTAAAGTAAGTTCAAATTTACCAAAAATTTTGATTTATTTTTGTGCTTCAATGGTTATGTCTATACTTATTATGTTAAGCACATTTTTATTGAATTATGTTAGGGGTAAAAACAATGATGTTAACGTTCTAATACAAAATATTAATAAGCATGCTTTCGGCGGAAGTGTTATTAAGTTTATTATCTTCCCTCGATGGAAAATCGTGTCGAGTAATGAATGTAATGTACAATGGACGAAGTTCGCCAATATAATTAATAGTTCTGTGATATATCTGTCTGTGGCAGTGTATGTCACTTTGTATTGTGTTTTGATACCTGTTCATAAACTCAAGTGATAAAGGTATTTTTATATTTAATGTAATTTTTAGTTTTCGTCTATAAAAAGACGAGTATTTGTCCATTTAAAAAAATACTGTTTGTAGAAGTTGAAAGATCTGACTACTTCTGACCCTTATCTACCTGTCACTGTTTTTAAGGTTTCGTATCCATATGTTAAAACGTTATATTAATGTCCCACTGCTGTCTGTATGTCCGCCGTATGTCACGCACTTCTTGTAAATGGAGTAAGTTTCAAATTTGCTATTATATATAAGTATATAATGTTAATACTAAACCATGCATTGAATTTGAAATTTCTAGAGGTAAACAAATTAAAAAATATATGTAGGCGTGATTATTACGGAGTATTAGGCGGAATTGTCACTATATATATTTTTAAATATTTCTTAAGTTTTTAAAATATTTGTTATTATTAATTGAAGTAGGAATTTTGAACTTCTCTACGTTAGGTACCATATACGAGTAGTATATTTGAACAAGATATAACAATAACCGGCCAGAAATGTGAACCGGGCTCGAAGTACCTCGAATTATATTATTTGGTGGTGTGGTGGCACGGAACACTCAGAGCACGAGTTCGATTGTGTTGCCAGTTCTATTTCTTTTTTGGAAAAGGAACAAATTGATATACAGATACGAAATAGGAATAATATTGTTAGATCGCGGGTGATTTTAATGTTTTTTTTATTTGTATTTATTTTTATTCGTAGCAGGTACCACAGGATGGCATAGTGTTTCGACCCTTGACTAAGATTATTAAAATATGGGCTTTTTCTAAAAGCTGATCGTAGGTTTTGTACATATACATATTGATAATTTTACTCTTAAAAACGATGTAGAAAGGCTTTAAAGAAACATGTCTTCCGCTCTTCAGTAGTATACATTAAAACGAATAAATGAAGGTTGTCGTTTTGGTCGTGTATTCCCGTTGTGCTTTGTCCAGACAGCTATTATAATTTTTTTGTCAGTAGTACCCAATAAATCTTTAATCTTCATCGCAACGCCTTCAGCTTCTGCCAACTAACCACTCTTTCTAATATTTTACTGAGTGAAATGTATGATGGATCAAGGATGATGAAATGTAAGCAGTACATACATCGTGTAATAGAAACGTGCCTAGGATTAAAATAACAATCGTGTCAGATATTTAGCCTTGAAGCAGTAGTGTATTCTAAATAGCTTCATTCTAATGGATGCATTTCCATGATGGTAGGACGTTTTACGAATGCCTGCCTGGCTAGCTACCACCCAACCACCAAGCAGACAATCTGTCGTTAAGCACCTAACGGTGTGTTTCGGCAACAGTCCATGAGAGTCATAAATTCTAGGTAAACCTGAACAACATCTCTGACATATCATCACTTACGTTCAAGTGGGATAGTAGTCGAGTAAAGTCTATCAGATTAAAAAAAAAATCTAATAGATCGTTTCGAGCAGAGGCTCGTTACCGCTGCTCTGTAAAATAACAACCCTCAGGTTTTCTAAAAGTCCCTAATCAGTAAATATCACGCAAGTCCCAATCGGTTCCTCAATAAATATGAACAGGACACTTGAAACTTTCAAACGCAAATAATTTCATTTCAGTTATCCGAGTGTGCTCATTTATTCATTGCCAGGAAGAGGTTAACACAGTCACTGAGAGTTACCGTCTCTCAAGGGAAGTCGTACGTGTCGGCATTTTAATATCTCCATATTGTTACCCCTCGGGGTTACTGCGAGGCAAGGCGTCCTTGAAACTCAATTTAGGAAATCCTTCAGCAACGGCACCAAGTTGACGCTTGCGCCCGACTCGTCGGCACACGTTTTGAACGGATTTTCTGCAACGCCTATTCTTAGCAATTGTTAATACTCTCTGTTTCCCTTATAATATGGGACCAATATTGTTTGTCCTTTTAAAACTAATTGATCTATTGTACATGAGCTCTTTTAAAAATAAATCTTTTATTTTATCTCTAACCTTTATATTAATCATTGCGTCTTATGTTAGTTGATCTACGGATAAATTATAAATAAAATGCGTTTAAGGTTACATAATAATACTGGCGGTATGCCTTTATTTAACAAAATACTATGAACTATATACAACACTACAGCTACTACAATAAAAGCATTTAGACAACCTATAAGTCATAGCAGACTCATAGGCAGTCTAAATGCTCCAGCCCACTACCAGTTGGCAGTGTGCCCAGCATGCTGGCATCATTGCATAATAATTATGTTTAAAGATACTCTTTTAATATTTGGTATGCAAAAATAATATTTGATCCTCTTTTGACCCAAGAAAGAGTGTTTTATTTTCAGGGTTCGTGTATCTATGTTTGTGGGTTTCTTGATTCCACCCTATCTTCTAAACGGCTTAACCGATTTTAATGTATGATATTAAATCATTAGATTTGTCTTAATAACGCAGATGACACTAAAAAAAGTAAAGAAGACAAACTGGCGGATTATGGACGCTATATTGTGTGAAAAACATTTTTTTTCTCCCGAACCCATCGATAAGGGTACGAATTTTCGATTATATTCGATTAGCGTTAATTCCACGTCCTAGATTAAAAAGAGGGTTTAAAGCAGGCATGTCAAACTCAAAGTCATGCATTGGTGGGCCAAATGCATAAGGATACTAAAGTCAGTGGGCCGCAAACCCAACCATAATAAAAAAAACATTTTATATGTATGTGTCCATCCCACGGTAGTCCTGGATGCAGTTTTAGGACGTTCGCACAATCGGCGCGAGTCGGTCCGTTCGCGATCGTTCCCAGTTTATAGCGCCTTTTTTTTTTTTTTATTTTTTTTTTATTCGATATAGGTTCGCGTTTGACCTCACCCTGCCTGATGTTAAGCATTGAGATGGTCTAAGATGGAGCACGCTTACCTAGAAGAAACCTATTTACTCTCGATTTGAGTCCTGGGAATATCAACCATGTACGGATGGCGCCTATCCGTCTGTCTGGACGTCCGATGGAAAAAGGGGGAGGGCGGAACTAAGTCGTGTAGTTCTTGTGCACATTCTCCGAAATGTATCCGGTAAAAGACCGATAGGCAAGCGACTTTACGGCGGTGCTCGAGGCTTTGCAGCCTAGAATCCCTCAAAAAGTCGCTGCCTATTAACCTCTTGGCGCGTTTCTCAAGTGCCTCAAGCTGGTATTTGGCAGAACCGTCCCAGAGGTGAGAGCAGTATTCAACATAAGACCTTAACTGAGCTTTGTACATAGTTAGCATCTGATCCGGTGTGAAATATTATCTTTTGCATGGTGGTAGGGCATTTTGCGAATGCCCGCCTGGTTAGCTACCACCCTCAAGTAGAAAATCTGTCGCCAAACACCTAACGGTGTGTTCCGGCAGCTGTTCTTGGGAGCCAGTAATTTCTAGGTTAGCCTGAACAACATCTTCGACCACATCATCACTTACCATCAGGTGAGGTAGTGGTCAAAGGCTAGCCTATCAGTTATCAAAAAACACGACAAATACGGGCCGCATCAAGAGGCTATTCTTAAAATTGTATCGGGCCGCAGGCAAATGCCCATAGAGCCGCATGCGGCCCGCGCACCGCATGTTTGACATGTCTGGTTTAAAGTAATCATTTAGATAAATCGAATTATTTAAAATAGTATCACAATATTGGATATTTATTGCTCATTTCTCTTAGTTTTGGGACCAACAACTAACAATCGGACGTAATATCTACATCTAATTTTTTTTGCTTATATCTAAACAGAATAAATTATCGATTGATTTAATCAGTACTATAATATTATAAATGCGAAAGTAACTCTGTCTGTCTGTCTGTCTGTAACGCTTTCACGCCAAAACTACTGGACCGATTTGAATGAAATTTGGTATGGAGATAGTTTGTGACCCGGGAAAAAACATAGGATAGTTTTTATCCGACTGCGCAAAAAGAGGTTCATGTTTTCGCGCGATAACCGACATACGCGCGGGCGGAGCCGCGCCCGGAAAGCTAGTTTATTATATATTTCAACGAAAGAGGATAAATTATTGGAATAGAGCATATGATATTTTTTTTGCTGTTTTTGCAAAATTAAAACGATTATTTAAATACATGCCTTATATTATTTACAAATACCAAATTAACAGAAATGTAAATATAGGCATAATATTATGTAATAAAAGTGTTTTATAAAAAAAACAGTTCTTCACGACGCCTTGCGCCCTGTTGAGCGGGAGCGGTAATTTACATTGTAGCAGGAAAAAAAGCAATATTCCGATCTGTCCCCCTGTTAGCGACAAGAGGACAGTACGAACTTTATTCACCTCCTTAATGTTTTATCTGTCCCCCTATGGGACAGTTCGAACTTTGTTCACCTCCTTAATGTTTTATCTGTCCCCCTATTGGCATTAGGGGGGCAAATAAAATATTTCTATTCCAGTTTTTCCGCAATAGAATTATATATAGGTATATATATAATATTAAAAGTAATGCAACGTTTTATTAAATAAAAGACAAAATGGTTTCGGTTTGTAATCGCCTTTATTACCATAAATTATAAATATTTATTTTATTTCTCTAATAATTATTTGTCTCGTTAATCACAAAAGATATATTTTACACAATCAGTCTTATTACCAATACAAATATCTATATTTAAACTTTCTAACATCACAAATATATATCTATCAACCAACATAAAACCGTAGATATTGTACATATTATAATATATAACAATAAAGAGTATTCTATTCTATAACGTAATCAACATTTACATAATTTAAAAAAAATAACTTAAATAAAACGTTCATTTGCCGTGGTACCATTGACTCAATGTTACTACGAAACTGCCGATTTCTATTAATTTAAAAGAATAATATAGAAAAAATAATGTGGAAAAAATAATGTGAAAAAATAATAATATAGAACTGGAGACGACTGGAGAGGGACAGATAAAACATTAAGGAGGTGAATAAAGTTCGAACTGTCCCATAGGGGGACAGATAAAACATTTAGGAGGTGAATAAAGTTCGTACTGTCCCCTTATCGCTAACAGGGGGACGGATCAAACGTTTTTGTTCGATCGGTCACCCCGAGGGGACAGAGCAGGGGGACAGATCGGAATATTTCGAAAAAAAGAGGCCCAAAGACACTATGGCGTAAGCAATTTTTTTTTCATTGTGGCTGCAAGCGATACTTTAAAGTTACCAATAAAGAGGAGGGTGAAAATGTCTCAGTGTAAGCTGGTAGTGTCCACAAACATAGGCACCGTCCAGCGATAGTTGACTTAACCACAGTCTTGCAGAAGATGTTCCTCTTCCTTGTAAGTACTTGACTGAACCGCTCAACTGCGGTGGGCAGCTTTAATTTCTCCGGTCGCTGCCTATTTTCGCATTGAAATTAAAAGATCGGTAGCTCTTAAATTAGTAGTTAATGCAACTGTCATATAATAGAGGGTATTAAAACATGAGTGTAGTTTTTTGAAACGAGCCGCAGGCGAGTTTCAAAATAAGATTACACGAGTGTTTTAATACCTAATTATATGCAGTTGCATACACTACTTTATTTAATCTCATGGCCATTGGTAGCTACATTAAATAAAATGCAATATAAAAACCCGCGCGGAGCGCGCACAGCGCGCTCACCACAGATCATGGGTACTTAAATTGAATTGAAATCTCCTTGGTCGGGACACATTGTACTTTAATAATTAAAAAGTTGTTTTAAAGCATTGTTTTGTTAGGAGAATAATGCTTTAATTGAATTTTTTAATTTTCTTAAAGAAGTATGTATAAAGTGTGCCAATAAAGGTCTGTATTTCATTTCAAAATTAGAATATTACCGAATGAGATTATATAAAAAATATTTATGATAAAATTAAACAAAACTCATAATACTATCTCCATTACAATGAAAATAATATTACTCACAAGGAAATTTTGCTTCACATTAACAAAAGATTATTTTTCCGAAGTCTATTACGCGTCACTATAACCCTTAATATCACGATAACTACTTACGTGCTTTAATCGAATCTTACACCCAAATAATGTTATTGATGAAGTTAATAATATAAGACTGACCTGATTGATGATTTTTCGTTCCCTTGAAAGATCATTCTGATGAAACGTGCGTGTTCTCTGACTATTCCTTCGGGGATAAGTGCGATGGTGTGGATTCAGTTAAAGACCTTCTTACAATATTAAGAACATGAAAGTAAGGCTATTAAGCTTGTGAAAAATAATACAATACAAATTACATAAAAGTAAATCAGAGCAACATTTTCGCGCCACTGAAAAATTCTTCACTAACCTAAAAACGAAATGAATTTATAAATCAGTATACTGTGTAAATTGTGTTTTATGGTGACCAGATTTTACGGTAAAATTGAATAAAAATACTCCAATCTCCTCTATTATTCACCCCTGTTTTACTTTGAAACATTCTCGTGTAACATTTTTCGCTGTGCTGCTCTGTTACATAATTCAAAGGCTTCGGTTACGTTTCCGCTATAAACTAAATGTATTATGTTTATATCTTGCAATCCCAATTACTTAGCAATGGTGTAGTTGACACTGTTACAAGAAATGGCAAGATTATGTGAATACGTTAAACATATATATATAATGCAACTAGCTTTCCGGGCGCGGCTCCGCCCGCGCGTATGTCGGTTATCGCGTGAAAACATTTAACCTCTTTTTGCGCAGTCGGATAAAAACTATCCTATGTTTTTTCCCGGGTCTCAAACTATCTCCATACCAAATTTCATTCAAATCGGTTCAGTAGTTTTGGCGTGAAAGCGTAAAAGACAGACAGACAGGCAGACAGACAGACAGAGTTACTTTCGCATTTATAATATTAGTACTGAAGTACTGATGAGAAAGAAATCAATTCTTTTTTGATTAAAAAAATAAACAAACAAAAATTGCATTTAGATCTGTGTGTCACGTGATTAAAACGTATTATGTGTGTCCAGCATATAAAAGTACCAGGTGAACGGTTAGGTGACCTTTTTTTTTTAATGGCTTATAGGCTAGCGGTCACCCATCCAACTCATGACCGCGGCGGACGTTGCTTAACTTAGCTGATCGGTTAAGAACGGCTAAGCTAACTTCGCTACGAGCGCTTCTTAAGATACATAATAAAATTGGCCACTACCTATCTGTCGCTTTGCTATAAGTACTTATTTAAAATGTTCAAGTCTACAAAAATGTTTTGTAAAATTTCGCTGTTGTAGTTATGTTCAATGTTAATAAAAGAATTTATAATATTTAGAAGCACCAGACATTTTTAATAGTCTAACTAATGACATCCTCTGTAACAAATCACATTCATGTATGTTGTGCCAAAGCGTACTGCCAACGAGTCATAAAATGTACAATAACAGTTTTTGTTCCGTCCATTGCCCCATAATATTTTTATAAATCTTTTTACGCTAGCAATTCTTGTGTAAGAACATTTTATTGGCACTAATTCTCTTATATCCGCAGCGTAGCAATTCTTCGTAGCGTAATTTCATCCAGTTTCCTATTTCATTGTCAATAATCTGGAACTTAAAATATGATACTAAAGCGTATTACATAATCTGTACGATGTAGGTCGGCTTCAGTTTCAGCCGTACTGAAGTAACTATATAGTAGATAATGTGATATGTCGGCTAAGTTATAAGGATCTCGATCCGATTAAGTTTAAAATGTGGACTTAAATTGCGCTAACGTCAGACAGGAGTCGTGCCAAGATGGGCGCCAAGATATCTAGAGTGGAGCGCGCCGAGCTTTTGCCCGTACATTGGCCCTGCTATAGCATGAAGTGCCCGCCGCGAGTATTGATCAGGACTGCTGAATGTTACATAAGTACGCGACGCCGCCAGTCCGCACCCACTACCGAGTCTGCCGACTACAGTTACTGCCGACTGGATACCTACTGCAACTCTACATTGATTATACTTTTATGTTCTACCATTTCTGCTTACCGAAAAACTTTGTCCTCTAGCACAGATAACTGTGTCGTCGATTCGGCGCTCCGGCAACTTACGTAACTATTGTCCCTATTTATTCACAAACGAAACATACTTTCATACGGCGTATTCTAATGCAGAAATTGTTATATTTGTTCGTTCCTAAAAAATAATTTCTTGCCAGTAACAGCTGTCTATTGCATTTCTAAAAATATCTAGCGTTAGGCTTTTCAGTTAGTTCGTTTGCTTTGTTTTCACGTACGAGTGGGGGCGTGATTAAACTACGTGTTCCATTGAGTTAATTGAATTCAGGGAAACACTATCGTTAATTAAATAACATTAGCATGTACTAAGTACATTGGAACACTGTCCCTTCATGAAGACATTTGACGGAAGCACGTGTATCGTGTCTGTTCTATATCAGATTTCACCATCGTATTTCACCATCGTATTTCACCATCGTATTTCACCATCGTATTTCACCATCGTATTTCACCCGATTGTTCTGATAAATCGAATATGTAAAGAGGATACAGAAACGTATTCGTCAGCATCGAGAAATGGAAATAGGAACGCGATTTGCAAATGGAGAACACGAGAAAATACCCTACAAATCAGATTGTAGTCTAAAGTGAGCCTAAAGTAGTTTCGTGCGCCGCTGTCCTAGTTTAGAAACGAGCTTACAACTCACAGTTTGCACTGCACGTTTTAAACTGTTTTTTTTATTTTTCAGTCAGCGCAAACTTTTTATTCTATCGTTATAATGCTTAATGTAAAATTATTTGGTACACAAAAGTATTTTCTTTTTATTTTGTATATGTTTGTACAAGTCTATGTCCGTATTTTTTGTAAGTCTATAAGACGTTCAAAATTTCACTGGAGTGTAAATAATCTCAAATTGCATAATTATTAAAAACTCATTCATTAGATGGGAGAGAAGACTCTCCGAAACTCACGTATCATACGGTTTAGTAAAAACTGCTTGTTACTTACAAAGGAAATTAAAAATATATATTCTTAACCTTCCAAAGATTGCAGCGTTTATCTTAATTTATTGTAGTATTGTACACATAGGATGCTGTTAATTCTGTAAATATATTTCGTTATTAAGTGCAAAATTATATATATTGTGTTTTTAGATGTTAAATTATAATCTTGTAGTATTCCCGGCCATGTTGACTAGTTTCCAGTGCGGCGCTTATGTCAAAATTAATTAAAATCACTTATAAATTCCATACCGTCATTTACACGGGGATATCCAAATAGTATTTAATATATTCATTTTTTTTATTGAGTCAAGTTTAAAATTGAGACCGTGCTTTAGGCGAGAAGGAAAATTGAAATACCACGTGAAAAAGATTTTGATTAAGAAATCCTGCCACACAGTTTGTGATTACTTAAATGACAAGTTTCTTGCCCGTTCTTCTCGCAGTGGCTCTATATATTTTTTTTGCTGATCGTGGGAGTACAATGTAGAATATTTAAATATAAAAAAATGTAATTGATCTCCATAAGATCGTCGTAGACGATTACTAAATTGAATAAATGATTTTGACTTTGACCCGCTTTAGTCTTGAACTGAGATCATTACAGAGCACTGGCTTTGGTTAAAACTTAATAATAAATACATAGATTTTAATCTCGATATTATATATTAAAATCGTTATTTTGCGATTCAACCAAATGAACACTTTTGACATAACCTTTGCCAATTGAACAGCGTCTATGGCGTAGCCCGTGGCTGCATCGAATTTATACTCTTAAGTAACGCAGCCACCGTAGCTTAGAAACAAATTAAGCTCAAAGTTAAATAAGTCACGTGGTGTATCATAATAGGAAAAAGATTTTTCGTATATTTCAAAACGATATTTCGTTCAATTTTGATCTTTTAGTTTGTCGTAATAACCCAACATGTGTTTAAAAATTGTTGATTGTCAAAAAGTAAAAATATCCAAATTGTCCACGCTTACGGCGTAGCACGTAGGCCGGCTAGATAAGCTACGATGCTGCTGGATTTAACTAAATTGAAATGAACAGTTTTTAATACCTCATATTCTGCAGCTGATCTTATAGTCTCCAATTTATCGGCTAGTTGCCGGTCTGTACGATAGTAAAAAAAAAACTAACTATCGATTGAGATGGTTTTGAATAAAATGGACAATCCCGTTTAGAAGATTTATTACCCTCGACAGTTTTATTTTAATAATGTTGCCAAGGATCTGACAATTATTGTTATTATCTATACGTATATATTACATAAAAAAATATGTTATGAATTTTAATGGTTTTAAAGGCAAGTCAAATTCGGATTTGATGAAACTAAGGACCTTTACATAATAGTGTTTGAGCCTACGGCGTAGCCCGTAGTATCCCGAACTCGTCTACGATTTTGCAGCTTCGTTAACTTAAAAGCTGACTATCTGCTACGAGTATATGCCATCGTAAAGCGAAATGTATGTCATCGTATGTGGATGAAATATATGTGAGAAAATGTTGTGGTGACAGCTACCTATTGTAATAAATGAGTGAGTGGAAAAATATATTTTTCACCTTACAAGCTCGCAAAAATATTATTTATCATTCAAATTTGCTTGCATAAGTTGTTTTTTATTCGCTAGCGTGGAAAATTATTTACAATATCGAAACTTAACCTAATATTTTATTTAAAAAAAAATACGTTCAGAAATTCTGTTTGTTGTTACTTTTATATATAACCAAACACTGTAATATAAATAAACACAAATTTACTATAATATGTAAGCTGTTTTTCTTGCGTCGCATTTGCCGCGATGTAGTTTGATGAAAAAGCGTGTGCTTGACAGCAAATTTATTATACGTCTCTTCCTTCCTCGATACGCTCAGGATTTTATTTTTAAACAATCCTAGTATGTTTCGTTACCTCAGGTCTCAACAGAAGTAGTCGCGCCAAATAAAAACTTTGCAGCAATGCATAACACTGGGCGACACCACACTACTGGGGTGTCGTTTATATTTTTTGAACCGACTTCAAAAGAAGGAGGAGGTTCTCAATTCGTCTGTATTTTTTTTCTTATGTGTGTTACCTCCGATCTTTTGTTTGGGTGAACCTAGTTTGATAATACTTTTTTTATTTGAAAGCTGAAGCTTGTCGTTTGGTCCCATTTAAATTTTATCAAAATAGGTCAAGCCGTTTTTAGTTACCCTCCATTAACTGAAAAATATTTTCCTATCTTGATGATATAGTCGTTTTTTTTTTATTGGTATGTGCTCTGCTCTAGTGATGTTCTTATATTATACTTATGCGGTATTATTCGTTATCAATTAACTATCATTCGTAAGATCACGACATGACATCACCTATAGATGATCTCTCTGTGTAGATTTTATTTTCTAACTATAACTACTGATGTTTTTTTAGTGAACTTTCCACATATTGCAGAAAAAAAAGTTAACAAAGGCGCGGTGAAAATATAATAGCTGACTTTTTTTATTATCAATGCTAATTTTCATATAAAGAATACAAAAAAAATATTATATTTTTCCAATTCTTGGTGAACTCCCCAATTTCAATATTTGCATCTTATAATATAAAGGTGATTTCAGAATAAAAAATATATATTTTTTTAGTACAACGTAAGTTGAACTATAGGTGTCGCTCCATCCCCATACGATGGTTAAAGAAAGAAAGGAAAATTTAGAGTTATGACTCAATGGCATGTTACCTCGGTCGGTCAGAGCATACCCCGGCTTTAGGGGTGGATGACGTGGGTTTGAATCCATAAATTTGTGACATAGTAAATAGTTTTATTTAACGTATTACGTGAGACACCAGCGGTCAAAGGTGGTGTAGTCAGCGTAAAAAAAATACATCGACAGCATGTATTTTTTCCACAAATATGGAAGGACAAAACGAACAATTATCAACAACTGTAGGTAGGTACTAGGTACTTTATTATGACGATATGAAAAAAATAATGATTTCGATGTATTTCACGGTACAGGTTCTCAGCAAAAAGATAAAATAATGTAACATTGCAAAAACCATTGTTCTCAGGAAATACGTGATCTACGTGTAAAATCCTGTACATACTTGAGACATTACGCCGATATGAGACGTATTATCGGTTCTTAAACCTTGGTTCGCTGTGTTGCCATTAAGCTACGCTTAGTAATTATGATAATGGTATTACTAAGCGTGACTTAATGACTACAGGTATAACATGTTAATGTTGTCGCAAAGATATTTTTTTCCTGACGTAAAAAATACCTGGATAGTAGAAGTGACACGATCAGATCTTATTAAGTTTTGTCTACGGTTCTATTTCATACCTTTACCTAGTCTGTATATATTTGAATATATTATGTATGTTCGGCAAAAAATGAGTACAATAAATTAAATAGTGACAACCACTACTACAACAATTCTAGGTTAGCCTGAACAACATCTTCGACCACATCATCACTTACCATCAGGTGAGATAGTGGTCAAAGGCTAACCTATCAACAATTAAAAAATAAACACTAGAATAGTAGTTTATGCAACTGTCATACAATAGAGGGTATCAAAACATGAGTGTAGTTTTTTGAAACGAGCCGCAGGCGAGTTTTTAAATAAAATTACACGAATGTTTTAATACCTAATTATATGCAGTTGCATACGCTGCTTTATTTAATTTCATGGCTATAGGTTATTAACATTAAATAAAATACAATATAAAAATCCGCGCGTTGTACTTTAATAATTAAAAAATTGTTTTAAAGCATTGTTTTGTTAGGAGAATAATGCTTTAATTTAATTTTGTAATTTTCTTAAAGAAGTATGTAAATAAAATATGCAGTCTCTGCCAAGCTATCACCTGTCGCCTACGTAATTTAAACAAATATTGTAATAATTGTATTATATTGTATATAACACATTGTTAACAGACGTTTAAAAGAATGGCCCCGAGTTTCTTGCCCGTTCTTCTCGCAGTGGCTCTATAATTTTTAGTAAATAAAACGGTTGGTAGAAGTTTTACAAAAAAGGTCGCGTCTACTAAAAAATATTACAACGAACATTATTAGAATACCTAGTACAATTCTAACTTACGTAAACCGATTTAAGAAATAAGTTTTATCTGTAGTATGGCAAAGATAATTATGGCATCATTGGAAATTCAATATGGTCACGAAGTAGCCTCCGGATGTGAAGAACCGATAAAACAAATAAATATTAAAGTATGTCACAGATAATTTTATTATATATATGGACTTATTGGTCCATGATTGAAAATGTAATATGGATGACGAATTCCCAAGCTGTGAAGGTGAAATATTCAGGTACGACTTCTTTTTGTAAGCGTTAGGTTTTGAACCATCCACCACTACCATACCACAACATCAGCCGGAACGTCCACTGTTGAACAAGGTCTCCCCTTTGGGGGATATGCCATAATTCCCACGCTTGGCAGGCGTCTTGAGGATCGCAGTAGAAGTCGTCAGTTCTTCAGAAGGCGCTGCTTCCCTGGTATTTTTTCTATTAGTCGCCTCTTACATCATCCACGAGAAGAAATGAGGAGGTGACATTCTAACCCGCAACTCACGGGACATTTGAACCATCACATGATTTAAAAAAAAACTTCTTCATCACTGGAGACATGAATCACGTGCAATAAGCAGTTTTGTCCAGTTTTCAAACCTTGATATAGATTGCTGTAACCACGCGCTAATGCGAGTGTTAATAATCCCTGTGTTTGCGTGGCGCAGCGTCACCTTAACTTATTTCGCATTCTAAAGCTTGTTACTCATTCTTCTTCTTTGAGTACCCTGCCCTCATCGGACGTTGGCGACCATCTCTCGGAACTTATTCCTATCTTGTGCCACTCTACTCAGGTTGGCTATATCATTAATATTTGTCCAGCGTTTATTATTTTCCATCCAGGCCAGCTTCTTACTTCAATTACTTCTGTGTCCCTCTATTTCCCTTCCTGTAATTTTATTAAAATTTGATATTTATTATTACGGTATATAATGTCCAAAATGTGAGAAATTGGTTTTCTTCACCGTTTCTAATTATTACTTATTAGTCATATAATTATACCTATCGGTCTATCATTCCAAATCAAAATGAAGTAAAGCCTAGTACGAGTGTACCATACGCACCTAATAGAGAGATTGAACCATGAAATAATTAATACTGAGAAAGGCCGTATCTTTTTTGTGTGTGTTTATCGAAATAATTGTTATTTTGTTTGGATATCCGAAAAGGTCTTATTATTAGATGACTTCCATTGACAATTGATGCCGTTTCTGAGATCATGATGCAGGACGTCGCCAGTTACACGGTATATTCGTTGCAGGCGGGCTATCACATCTTAACGACTAAAACTGCACGTCATGGAGACTGAAATGTGGGTGATATTAATTTCATATTGAGGTGGGCCCCACCTAAGTTTGATAAATGAGCGACAAGCTTTACGCTGTAAAGTCAACACAGCGAACGTAATTATGTTTGCGGCCGATCGTGTATGCAAGCGTTGCTTGCTAAGCTTGGCGTGAACCTCCTTCACTTTACGTCACGCTTCATAATAGTGTGTGTATACTAAACCGTGTGTACACGCCACTCTTCTTTGTGAGCACATGTCATTATTAATCCAATGTTATTATTGTTTTAGTATCTGGGCTTTCGAGCGCCGCTCGGGACCGACGTGAATTGTCTAGTTTTCTCGGAAATTAGATTTATAAAGTTAGATCAATTCTTCGCTTCGAATAGATACACGAGGATATTTATGGAGTTAGGAAAAGTAACATTACATTATATGTTAATTATGAAGACGATGGTAATTTCATTCCTTAGCAGATACTAAATTCTAAAACGAATTCAATAACCTAAATATTTTTATTGTTCTGTATCGTTTTTTGTTGAAACCGCTTTACGACGAAGCTGACGCCATACTAAACATTAATTAAGTGACAGCTTTGTGATATACTGATATTTTTATTTCAATTGTAGATCTCTCTCTATCTCTATATTGTCTTCCTTATAACTTACATATTTTAGATAGGTATCGAATACGTTATAAACACTCTGTTTTATTTTCTTTACGTCGCATCTTTAAATTTTCTGACATAACATTAAAAGAATTGGCTAAGTGTGAGTCGTGATTTGCTCTTTTAGGGTTCTGCATTGTCCGTAAAAGAACTATAAAATATTTTTATACTCTTCTGAATGAGCTCTAAAAGATG
This sequence comes from Plagodis dolabraria, assembly GCA_963854805.1. Taxonomy (NCBI): domain Eukaryota; kingdom Metazoa; phylum Arthropoda; class Insecta; order Lepidoptera; family Geometridae; genus Plagodis; species Plagodis dolabraria. Next base: position 11,103,143 of record OY978459.1, on the reverse strand, counting down.
CTCCACAAGATAATGCAAAAAATATTTTTCAGTCTGCTACCCCTTCCTGAAAATTTTACATATACTCGTAATTTCTACTTCCATACACGGCTTTGGGTCCTTTGGTTCAAAGTTCTTAACGAAATATCAATTATTGTTAGGTAGGTCTGTACTAATTCTGTTGATGAGCTAGAGACTCATGACATTATGGACAGTCAACCAGCTAGTGAGTCTAGTAGGTACAGAGGGCTCCGTTTTACTATATGGGCAGGGAATCCTAAAAATTATACTATAGTGCCTAGCACTTAAGTAGGTAAAATCGTCTTGTAATAATCTACGATTCTAACAATATAAAGTTTGTATTGATATGGTTTTGTAAATTTCAGATGTTTATATTCCCAACAATTTTGAAAACAACCATAGTGAAAATAAAACTTTCTGGAATTAGTAAGTCAACGAAAATGTAATAGCATTAAATAAAACCCCCAATGATGTTTCTGTTTAAAATTGTTTACTATAAACAGATTTCTGGGTTCATTGAAATTTTGCGAACTCAATGTGTAAACTTGACTCGTTAAATTAATTTAGAAGTTGACAATTTCAACGGGGGTGTTCAATAAATTGCCATCTATTGTTTGAAAACTCGTGTTACCTAAATTGATATTTAACCTAATTTACTAGATTCTGCCATGTTGAAATTGTTTTATTTCGATATACGAAGATGAATACTAGGAAATATATTATCATATATATAAATCGGCCAAGTGCGAGTTGTGCTCACACACCGAGAGTTCCGTACTTAGCAGTACGAGTACGTACCATAAAATGGTTATTTTGTTCATACAGTTTGAGATCCTTAGCGTGAATCTGACCCGCACATGCTCGGTTTTTACTATTTGTTGCTATACGGTAGATATTGCACTATAATCATACCAAGTTTCAAGCTTGTATGTATTACCGTTTTAACACCAATTAAAATATTAGATTGCCGAACCAATAATAATGATACCGAGATTGGTAGTATTTGTTAGGCAATCCATATCAAAACATTCTGTGAAAATTTTAATTGGTTACCTACTATGGTTCCAAAGATACTGCCCCTTAACCTTTTAAAACCATGAAAATAAAGAATTTGCCTATGGCTGATATTAGGCCCCCGTGATTTTAAAAGGTAGGTTGGACGGACCGCTGAAGCAATATATGGTATATATGGTCCCGTTTTCTACTACGGAATCCCAAAAAAATATATAATATCTGGTCGTGGTGAAGACCCCTTCGGAGGTATAAAGGCGTTATGGTACGATGACTACGATGATCATTATAAGGATAGTGATAATCACGTATTGACTTTTCTTCTCCGGAAATAAGAAGGATATTAGTACCGAAAAGTTTGTGGTAAGACAGTTCCGCGGTAACTCAAAGCCCGGTGCACATTCCACTAAGCATCCGCCAGTAAAACTCATTTATTTATTCAGTAGGCCTGTGCAAAGTGGAGCTTTAACAAGCGAGTCCAAGGGATTAGCCCCGTCCGGATTCGTCTGCATTGCGCAAGAGTAATGAATGCTATCTCTTTTGAAGCGTATTGCAGTGAATGCCGCCTTTTGTTACCAGTTGATGCTTAGTTCTATCGGGACTGGAGCGGATTTGTGTCCCCTTTCAACACTTAATTATTATCTTAGAAACAAGGACAGCCTTGTTTCATCAACATACAAAAAATACAAGAAATAAACATTATTGTAGGTCATTAGGTAGTTATATTAAAATACTGAAAATTATTAAACCCACATATTTAAAAAAAAAAACATGCCTAGTAGAAAAAGCGTATTATTCTGTACAAAATTTTGAAAAAGACGTCATATATAATGATTTTAAATAAAAACATCTCCATTTAATGTACCATTTTATACACATAAATATTAAAAGTGTTATAACTTTGATATATATTAATTTTCAGTGAATTCTAATTTATGTATCAATAATAAATAATGGATTGTTAATATTAAGATAAACTATTTATGTATATGACTTATTTTGTATGTTATGTTTTAATTATTTATCTGTCCTATGACATTTGTTGATATGACAATTGTAATACTTAATTAATTTTCGATACCCATACATGGTAAATGTATTTACCTAATATTATATACGAGATCTTTACGTGACCTAAATGGACATTTGGGCAAAATAAATGAATATGAATAAATTAATTCATTATATAATTTTGGAATCAGCGTGAATGGCACAGTAGTAAAAAAACTTCAATGCGCTTAGGTACCACAGAATATTATGATCGATAAGCTGCTGTGACACCGCCATGTTAATAAATTGAGTCAAAGCTAAAGACATATAATTATTTATGCAATTTTGTCGTCTACGACGCTCTAATGAGTATCAAGTACAAGATTTTACTATACAAATATTCTACCGCCCGTCACGAACGCTTATAAATAGAGCTCTGCATATCTGTGACCCTCAACACGTCGAGGCTGAACTTTATCATGTCAAGAGCGTCCTAGAGAGTAACGGCTTCAACTGGAGAAGATGTACTCAATGGGCAAGTACAAGTCAACGTCAGCGGCAGCAAAAAGTGGAACGGTCTCCTATTTACTTGCCTTTCGTGAAGGGGGTGACTGACCAAATCGGGCACTACCTAAAACGGAAGTTTGACATGAAGGCTGTATTCCGTCCACCCGGACAGCTGCGACAACTGCTCCGGTCTCCTAAGGACAAAGATACTCTGAACTGCCCTGGAGTGTACAAGATCCCATGCGATTGCGGTAATTCGTATATAGGCGAGACTCGACGCAATGTTTCCACCAGAGTGACAGAGCATATCAGAAGTGTCAAAAACTTGGATACCGTGAGGTCGGCAGTGGCAGAGCATTCCCAAATCCCAGGCGCACACTATCTCCGTTTTGATAAGACGGCCGTACTAGCGCGAGAGAAGTTCTTCGTTCCGCGTAAAGTACGAGAGGCCATCGAAATTAGACGCCACCCTAATTTTAATCGGGATCGTGGATGGAACATTCCGCCGGCCTGGATACCAGTCCTTAACATTTGTGATACGGCATCGGGGTGGAACCGCGAAGAGGATAGTACAAGTGTAGTGTGTCAACATTCCCTTACCTACCAAAACGACAGTGACAATCACAGTGATAGTGACAGAAGTGACAGTTCGGACGGAGGAATCCTGACTTTGACAGCTGCGGCGCAACCGTCTCAACGCCAGTTACGTGCTGAGGCCCGCGCTCGACGCTGTGCACAATCGTGACTCCCAGACGAAGAACTTCAAATAAGTTCGAAACTGGTCGGAGCAATATCCGGTAAATATTAGGCGAGTCCTAGCCGGTTACTAAATAATAATTACGTTATAGCTTGGTAAAGGCAAAACCAGCTTCTTCTCGAATAAGCCATGAAATGTTTTCTTCACAAAGTTTCACCTATCGTTATGTTTGATGGATGGGTTGAGATGTGTTGATTGATGGATCCTTAGGAATACAGATTTTTCATGTTCCGTTATCCCGACAAACCATAATAGCCGTCATTTCTCAGATACACATTACCTAAAAATGATCAGATTTATTTTCTTCTGGATAACCTTTGACTTTTATCTCACATGTCGGTGAATGATAATACTGTTTGAGCTGTTAAACAGGCAAAGTATACGTATTTTAGACTTCACATAAAACTAGAAGGATGGAGGGAAGACCGGAAAACTGAATTGAGTGATTAAGATTGGTAATGCTTTAGGTCCATTAATAATGGGAAGCTGATTGCAAAAGAGAAGATCCCTTTTCTATCTTTTTTAAGAAGTATAAGTTGTATAACTAGGGTTGTTCTTTATTCCCATAATGTGAAAAATGTAATTAGTAGCAAAATTGGATAATGATATCCAATTCTGCTTTTTATTTCAAAATTGCTCGACGAAATGATAACCGATGGGGAAGATAGGTTCGCGAGTGGTAACCACGTTACAATGAAAGGCGTAGAATTTGTAGGCCCCCCATTAGGTAGACTAATCAGTCCACATCGTAAAAGTCGCGGGTAGCCAATGGTTACAAGCGGCTCATTGCCGTTCTTTGTGGCGATCTGGGGGAGGCCTTTTCAACAGTGGACGTCTTCCGGCTGATGATGATGATGATTCATCATGCAAACGTGAGGCAGTGTTTTGCATCTAGTGGTGGTAGTAGATCATTCGCTAAATGCTTTACCAACATGTTGCACGTTTACATAATACTAATTGTTATTTTTTCACACTAAAAATAATTAATAACATACATGTAGTTATAGTAATTAACTAATAATTCTAGTTATACAAATTATCCTTCTTATAATTATGCTACGAAAATGTTCTCTTTTGTATTCTGTTCCTCATTTTAAATCAACCAAAAGCTTCGTTGGATCATCTCAATCACTAAATTTGATTTCCGGGTCACGGTAGAGCAATGTATGCTTCCAGTTTAAGTGAAAAGTCCAGTTTTATCCAAGCAAGAACGGCTTTTATTGACCTTCCCCGTTCAGACGTGCGCTAGATAATTTGACTAATTCAAATTAACAATCCTAAACAGTCCTTTTCCTCTGAGTCAGACCGCGACGCTGCCAGAACATCCTGGTGAATTATGGTCAGTGTAGCCAGGTGGCTGTGCCGAAATCTCTAAGAGGGTACCAGTTTGAATGTCATGTATATTTTTAGGTCTTCCTTTCATGAACAAAAAACACACTACATAAGTATGTGCTATTTACTATACAACAGCTAACTATTCGTACAACTATAAACAAGTATAAATTAATTAAATAAGTAAAAAACACGACTGCCAAATTATTTATTTTTGTTTAAACGTTTTATTGTTCCATTGAAATTATAACTGCAAGTTATAAAATTTCTGGAATTGATTTTAAAACCCTTCATGTTGATAAACCATGTGATGGGTTTGGAAAAAAAACTCACAATGGCGTCTAAAACCCGCCATTTCGTGTTTTTTTTATGTATTTAGTGTCACTTGCGCTTTTAATACGAATGTAACGATATCTCTTTCTTTCAATTTTGTTTAGCCGTTTAGAAGTTATGGTGGAATAAAGAAACTCATGAATATACATACATACATGAACTTCGAAAACAAAACACTCTTTTTTTGGCAGTCATGTAATTATCGACTGATGCAGGCTTTCAGGTAGGTCAAGTGATCCCTAAGCCCTTGAGCATTAGTAGCAGTTGTTTAAAGAAATAGCGCCTTAATGAGAACTACTAAGTTAATCTGGTTGTAAAATTATCAAACGTTCTGTTCCAGGATGTAAGGAATGTATTGTAATACTAAGAATCCGTATCGATTGAAAATGACAGATGTAACAAATCTTACGGATTCATAATACTAGTGTAATAAATGAGGTTTTTAAACGTATTCTACAAACAATGTCAAAGATAAAGATGCCTTGACAGTTTTAAAGTACTTTTAAATAAATCTAGAAACTGGAAGCTTGGCAACACCGAGTTCAAAGGCCAAAATATAATCCAGCTTTAACTGCAGTGTGCCCGCTAACCAGTATTGTGATTGCGACTAATGCGTTGAGTCTCTGGATGAATGCGACGGTTAGGTAACAGCGTATAACCTGATTTAGGTCATAGCTCACAGTAGTGTGGCTATGATGTTTTAGATGTTTGAACATTTAAATAACAAGTATAAAAAAGAGACAAGTACGGAAATGTTGGAAGGGGAAGACCTAGGCGAACGCAATGATGGCCGAGCGGTTATAGCTATGGACTGCCGTGCTGCAGGTCCCTGATTTGATCCCCACCACCGGCTTGAGCTTCACCGCATGGTAGAAGGCCATTTTGCAAATACCGCCTGGCTAGCTACCACCATCAACTAGAAAATCTGTCGCTAAGCACTAAACAGTGTGTTCCGGCAACAGTCCTTGAGAGCCAGAAAAAATACAGCCACATGAGTCTTAACAACTGTATGTCTCAATGTGACGGGCGCAGTTCAATTCGTCACATGACGAAATGCATCTGTTATAGGCAGAGGTTAATCCGCAACATCAGGTGGGCCTCGTGCCTGTTCCGTCACCATCACATAAAAAAAAACCTTCCGAAATCAGACTGGTCTTCAGTCTTCAGTTTTATGTTCTGAAGAAAATGTCAGGTCAGGAGTACTCTTAACCGACCTACACTATCTACACTCATCAATCCTTCCATGCGTAAGGAAGGAATGATGAGTGTAGATGAAGCGAAAGAGTTATGCTTACATAACGGCAGAGACCACAGATCAAAATCAGTGGTCTCTGCCTACCCCTACGGGAGAGAGGCGAGATAATATGTATGTATGAATTTTTATTTTGGTAGTCTTTACTTGTAGGAATTATCAGTCATTAACACACCCACTACGCTAGACATAGGTCATAGGATGCACTGGTAAATAGATCGTCTCTGTGAATAATTGGTTTGTAAGCCGCAGGACAGGTATTTTGCTGATGATTTTTGCTTGATATTACATGTCCTTCAATTTGTATTTCTTAAATCCAGAAAGTCTAACCAATTAACGAATTGTACATGTATTTTATTCAAAATACCATGTTTTGCTTGTATATTTTTTTTTGTGTATTTAACATTTTATTGAGTCCTACCCTATACGAAAGCAATGACTGTAACAGGACTATGATAATGACGTAGGATCATTAAGATCGCGTGACTCTAGAATTTGATCGTTATGTTACGTGATCATTATTTTGTACTCAATAAGAATTATTCCATCAACGATATAATCTAACTACGTAACATAATCTACTAACGAAACTTTCAAAGGGCACACTAGTTACTGTTGGTTCATACTATTGCGCCCACTCGAATCGATGACTCTTGAGAAAGCAATGGTTCTAACTTTTAGGAACCAATCGTCAACAAGATCGAATCGTTAGTCAACCGTTAAGTTAGTTTCCTGTAACTTTTTTTCCCGATTATATTATTTTCGCTCACAAATATAGTATGTTCACTTATGCTGTCGTATCGCTATCACTTATACTGTACAGTGTCAGTCGGATCACCCACTGCACTGAACACAGCCTGCCCTCATTAAGGGGAGATTTACCATAGTTACACCCCACGCTTGGCAGGTGGCTTTGGGATCTCAGTGTAAGAAAACAGTTCTTTAGAAGGCGCTGCTGCCTACCTTGCAATTCTAGCCTAGCACCCCACGGGGAATTATCGCGTATGCAACTTGACAGAATTATCCCATAAGTGAATACTTCTGTATTTGATTTACTGTGAACATTTTAAATTTGCCTTGAATCAGTATTCAGCCTTAGGGATGATTTACATTTGCACTCGTAAGACGATTTCCTTAAGTGAATTACGTATTTCTCTCTGTAGAATTTGCAGCTATTCAGCTCATTTAAAAGCTGAAAAGGCAGCGGCACGCTTCGCTCGAGGAAGAAATAATACTGCCAGCTATGCACCAGAGAAGATTTATAAATTTTATAAGATTAACTGTACTCCTTACAATGATAGCAAGATTTCCTTGAAGGTTTATCTTTCTGTGTATATTATTTGCCCTGATGACATGAACTTTGTTTGATAAAATGATGTTTCGGTTGGAGTAGTTATCTTCTTTACGGCGTCTCTTCTTCTTATTCGGTACGCCCTTGACATATCTTGTATACAGAAATGTCCTTATTATCCGCTAGGCTGTAATTCGATCCGTATCCAATCCAGCATGCATACTAATATAGCGGATCTAGGTTATTTTATTTTTTAAGGCTTTTTATGGTACAATCCCGCTATTCTCCTTTATTTAATGACCTTCCTCTGCCGCTCCAAGCTCCGCTAATCCATCTGAATTGGTAACATTAACGTAAACCGGCGCGTACCAGGCAACCAGTGACCATTGTGATGTCTGGAAATCGTGCGCGAAATTCATTCATACAACACACCCACGTCCAATTTACTCACCGCTCTCAGATTACAATATACATAATGAGGAAAGAACTACTCTAAAACTTTTCCACGGCCATTTCTACAAATTGACATCGTTGCCCCGTCCTTAGCTTCATATTAAATTCATGTCATGCCATACCCTTGTTAAAATTATCTTCAAATATGGAACTGTCGTCGAGTATTTCCGATTCTTTAATATTTCCTTCAAACGAAACTACAGTTTTGAAGTGCCACAGTATACAATCTGTGTATCAAGGAAGCTAATCCAATATAATACGTTGCTTCCAGCCCAGTTTTACGCAGTCGTACTGACGTTGTCTGTTATATTGATCTTTACGTTTTCTTACAAATTGAGGAATCACGAATCTGACGCGTCTACTCATATGTCTCTTTATATTTTCCGTGGTGCATTGAACTGTGGATGGTAGCTGGGTGCTTCGGACGAACGGAAATCGTTGGGGACCGCCCGCGCCCAGCTGGACTAGTGCGCACCGCCCTGACTGGTTTGCACCGGCGCAAAGCAGACACGGACGAGCCGCTCCACGAGTGTCCTTTATATTTTTGGGTAGCATCGACCCGTAGCTTTCGAAGAATATAAAGCTATTTGGTTTTTTCCTTATAAAGAAACTCACCACTCAACTACAAAGTTACTCCCGCTTTATCCTGTTATTCTTAGAATTTAATTTATAAGTAGATACATTGCTTTAACAATTTTCATCACCCTTTGAACCGATTTACTTGCAATAAATTATTCTTATAGAATGATTCAATAAACGAATCCATGCGCATATGTTCATGATTGATTGTACAATATTATGGGCCATAACGCTCTGAGTTAATTTGCCTTTATATAAAGCAATTTTCATATCTGTGCAGAGTTGTCAAGTTGGTAATTGAGTTATATGGAGTACGGCAATTCTAGCGTGCACTTAACGGTTGGTTTATGTAACTTGGAATACCCTGGAGATGGTTAGCACAATATGCGGCCGTGTCCTCAATCCCGGGTTATCTCTGCACCGAGACCTAACTGCACTAATGGCATTTTAATGAGTTCTCACAATATTCTCTTACCTCCGCCTGAGTCCTCCAACAGCTCAGTCAGGTGAGATACATCTACGAATATAACATTTCATGGTAATACAATATAAATTAAAAACTATTAGGTTTTCGTTTTTTCATTTCGGTTGGGTTTAAAGACATTTATTCACAAAAAAGACCTTAGTCACTTACATGAGAACAATAATTATTAGTTACATTATAAAATAAGTAAGTCGTTCGATTATAAAAATTTAGGTAGCTACTCATCTAACACATTACAATAAGTGATTTACCAAAATATGTTCATTTAATTTGGTTTTGAATGTATTAAATGAGTGTTCACTTTTAATAATTGAGGGTAGTGTATTATAAAGTTTTGCTCCTTCATATGAGATTTATATTGTATTAGATTGAACCTCTACATACCTAAAACAAAATCCTAGTTGGACTTTTCAGTTGAAATAATGTTTATGTTTATTCTGTTGGTATAACCACTTATCTCTTGAGTTACGTAACCTCGTGATAATTGTTTTGTGCTTGTCCTAAAACTCCTCGCTAGTCAAAGTGTCGTTGACTCAGTTGATAAACTTGCACGTATGATGTGATGCATTTCAACCCTCTTGTTAATGTCACCAGTCAACACCGTGTAGGTGTATTGTATTATCTACTTAGCACGTGGTTGGCTTCTTTAAGTGCTTGGTAACATAATGTTCATAAAATCACTCGCAGTCACCTAAACCTTTACCTTGCATGTTCAATACTTTGTATAGTATTACATGTAACGTTGCCTACATATATATGTCGTAAACATCATTTTGAAATACATGACGAGTCATAATTTATTACAGAAATAAATGAATCGTGCAATATTGAATTTACCAATCCGCCGGATATGTAGAGGATTGTTACGTACAAAGCTGAATCATTTGTATCTTTCGAAAGCATCCGAAGCACTAAAGCCGCAACTCGTGCAATTTTTAGACTATTTCTAAGAACTATAAATATTATCTAGTTCATATTCCAATAAACTTCCTTCGACTTCACCTTCGATCTACACGCGATATGTGAGTGAATCTTGCGAGCAGGGCATAGCAACGGCCGTGACGTTTATTGTTTATACTTCATGTTTATATTCTGTTTACTCTATATAATAATTTCATTGACTGAAATGTTTCAAGGAATGAGATGGAATATTCGTATAGATACGCAAAGACACGTTTCCCAGCAAGGCCGCAAGCTCCTTCCAGATGGTTCCAAGATAATTTAAGTACTCGATCTGTCTATTATATAAAAAAATTACAAAATATTCAGCGTATTTTTCTGTGTGGGGCTAATTTTATTGGACGCTGAAATCTGCTTGCTTCTCCATGCTTTCAATGAGGGTATTGCTTGATCTCAGATTCACTTATCGAATTATGCCTTTGCGAGGTTTTATTACTCCATCGAGCCAGTCAAAGCTAATTATGACATGAACATTTTTGTAATCCATAAGTAATTTATTTGGATTTCCCGATTATAAAAACTAAAAATGTTTAAAACCATATGATCATTATAAACTTAGACCGTACAAGAAATATATCGAATATAGTTTTCTGCATTGTTTAAATTTAGTTTTTATGATAACGTATCTTACTTCAAATTTCAAGTTTAGATATTCGCCTTGATATTCGATTATATTGTATTCTATCTCTACCTAAAAAATTTAAGTACTTTCTGAAAGATCTCATCTTAATTCGAGGAGGACAACCTGCCAGAACACTCGCAGATAATGCGGACCTCCGACAGGAACACTTATTCCCGCTGTTGCCCGCCCGTAGGCAAATCTAATATCGGAAATTGACTCGACGGTTTATCCACTTTGACCTCGACTCTGCTCTGCTCGAGGTGAGGTAAAACTATTATCTCCCACTTCTGCGCTATCAAATCACGACACAGGCTCGTTGCTAAGTTTAGATGTCCTCTCTGGGACGTAACATTAATCTTTGTCAAGGGATCCTTGGATGCGGTGATAAAATCTGTAAGCCTATTAAGTATTACGTGATTACTCAATTCAAAGACTAATAGGCATGTTTTGGATAATTAAAGGCCCTACTTACGTTTGAACTCAATGTAAACATGGGTGATTTCAAACAAATATACCTATTTGCTAACGAACCACTTATTCACGGAGGGTGATAGCGTGTTAACTTGTTAAATCATAATTTAGAGCTCGCTCCCCTGAGTATGGAATCGATATTACCACATTTAGTTACGTGAGGGGAATAGCGTGTATAAACATGCTTTCAATACCGATCTAAAGGTACATTATTACGATATGTAAACATTGGTTTATGTTATTGACATTTACAGAATGATCAGTGATTCAAAAAGATCTCTTTGGCAACGATTTAAAATTATACTTGAGAACGAATGTATGTATATTCAAAAAATTATGTATTAGATTTATACTATAGTATATTAGTATATCTGAACAGCATTATTCGTATATTCGTGTTTTAAACTTAACTAAATAACCTATATCTACTACGTGCATGTCAAGAAGACTACGGGAGACCATAAGGATTAGCTCTAGAGACTATTTAATCTAAATGCTACTTCGGTTTGAGTACTTGCTTGAACTAACTTCATAGAAGTCTAAAGTCAGTTGACCACGCAAAATTTCAGATTTGAAGATTACAAACTTTGTGCTCTAGTCCGCCTAATCCTAGCCGTGGAAGCAAACTAAGAAGTTTCTCGAACTTTACGGAAATTAAACCGCCCTTGAAAACATTATTTAACTCTGTGTTACCATTTGTACTAATACGGATGAGAAGGTACTAGTATTCACGCTTAGCCGTTTCAGCGGCCTTATGCCACGGTGGCGGGCACACAGTTTTATGACCAACGCAACCATAAAAGATGCACTAAAACTTAATTGGTTTGTGCCGACAGAGTTGCAAAGAATCTTACTATGCGAAGAAAAGCGAAAATTGAGATATTTTATAACTAATTCCTTTCCAGTAAGAAATGGTAATCGAGCTTTCAGAGCTAAAAAAAATATGTAAATTTGTAGTCTAATCGTTGTCCTTGATATTTCGTGCGCACCGTAGTCTCCTAAACTCAAATACGTCTGTGAAGTGGTCAATAAGGCCGGAGGGTTTACGAGCCTAGGTTGGCAACAATACGGCTGATCACGTCACTGGGCCGTCTAACAACGTAGGTAGTGGAATGAAACGTTGCCTTTTATTTCGAGATGGATCTATCAAGGCAGGGCTATTATTTAAACACGTGTCGTGCCATTATAGCCAGTGGCAATGGCCCTGGACTGCCTGCCCTGCTGAGGGTCCATATTTTGTGTGGCTGGTATGAAATAATGTGGTCAAAAGTGTTAACGGCTAAACCTAGACATAGAACTGATGCTGACGGAAGCCAGATAGTAGTAACGAGTGAGATGATAGTCAAAGGCTAGTAGACTCTCTGCAATAAGCACATTGATAGATCTCATATATCTCAATAAGCGGGGAACATTATATATTATATGTTCTCCGCTTGTTTACGATATTCCACAGTACAACACGTCGCACAAATGAATTCTATTTGATGCCCTGAAGGGACAAAGTGACTAAAATATTCAATTATTTTGTCCTAAAAGTTTTGTTCGATACGGCATAATGCGAAAAGCTGTACAAATGATAATCAACCAAAATCCAAATAATTAATTGGAACCTTCGATTTTAATAGTTTATATGGAAATATAAACTATAACTCATGTGCCTATTATAAATAAACAGCCTATTATAAATATTTTCAACATATCCTTGAGTTATTTTAGAAACTATTCGTATATAAATTGCGTGATATTGAATGGGCAACATTTTTATTGTACATGAGCAAGAGTTTCGCTCAATTGCCGTTGAAACTTTAGTTAACTGGTTGTTAGCATTCGCTGACTCATCGCGTCGACTCCACTCGTCAGCAATATTAATGCGGCCACTTCAGCTCGCTCCCCGACTCAGAACGCCTCATTATAAGCTTTGAAGTTTTCAACATAGTTTTAAAATTATGGCTCGTCTGAGATAGAGCCCGCTGCTGGAAAATTTATTGCTCCATCTATACAACATCGCGCACTCCGCCGCCGGAATTTCTGCAGGCCTCTTCTGACGAACCCATCTGATAAAGCCGCAACTGACAACAGTGTATTACTTTTATTTTATATCTATTGTTCTCTGTTACGTAACTGCTTCAAAACAGGCTATAGGAAACAGCTAGAAGGGTATGTTCCTTCTGAGGAATAATTGGGCGCAACTTCCACAGTTGGCATATCAGATCATAGGCTTTGCATCTTAATAGGGATATTCTAAGCTTTGTCTAAACAGCTCGTATAAGGGGTGATTTAGAAAATAATTAATGTTGGTGGGGCAGTGTGCGAGACACGTTAGGTAACTGGCGGAGAGCGAGGGAGACGGCATGAAGGCGCGCGCCGACTCTGCTATTGATCGTGGGGGATGACGCCCGGGGTGACCCAAATAGAGCCTCCGCGTACCCCCCGCCTTCAGACCACACCCCCTCAGGGTACCCCTAGCCCGCCCGCCGACCGCTCGACGACGAATTTTCATATCAGGCGGTCCTTCACGGCGAAGGAATGGCCCGTTTCCCGACTCAAATACTAATGCTTTTACATAATACATGATGAACACCCCTGTTGAATTATCTAAGCTTAACATCTCTTTCTCTAAACCATTAACAGTGTGACGTATTTTATTACAAGATACATCTTATACATATCTAATTACCTGTGTCGATTGATATTGTCATAAAAGCGCGCACGATGAGTTTTTTTATGGATTGGAATAAGGCGGAAGTACATTTGGTAACAACCTGCTACAATAACGCTGACCTTTTCTTAAATTCAAAATTAAGAATAAGAATCGTTATTTCATATTCATGACGCTGGTGAAGCTACGCAATTTATAAAATACTAAACTTGTTACTAAAGTAATAGGTGTTTATGCTTGCAGACAATAATATAAAATTCTGAATAAAGTCATCTTCAGGATCAAACAAACATCAAAAGCTCTTAGAAAAGAACAAATGCATAAGATTCAAATCAAAAGTATACCTACATTACAAAATCATCAACCCTTAAGAAACAGACTGTAACGTCTTTAAAACGTACATCGATATCGCATTCTAGGTAACTGACCTACCCCTGGAAATTTCCGGGTCGCAGTCGGTGCATGCGTACTCTACATCCCGCTTTGTGATTCCTGACATATTGCCATGATATCGATCCACATTTATATTACCTGACGTTCACCGCCCGCCACACAGTCACTATCATCAATGTATGATTAATGCCGCTTTCCCTGGTAATTTATTGTGCAGTGCGAATACCACAAATCACATGAACCTTTGGTAAATTATTAAATTAATCATTTAAAAGTTTATGCACAATTGAATACCCCACAAAAAGGGGGTTGTAAATGTATATCGCACGGAAATGAGTATTTTACCGTTCGGGTAAAACAATGGGAAAAATCCTTTTGTTCAAATCCAGGCTGGCGAAATGAAAAATAAGCGCACGGCCGTGGCACGACGGACGCTGAAATTGAAAAGTGTGCAACTTTGCGTTTTATTATGCCTAGAGGCATAGACTATTCGAAATGGCAAATTAATAGTTGCCATCTCTCCTGGTGGCTCTGTTGCGTTTGCCGCTGAGTATTTATTTCAGGTCCCCCTTTAGAATGTATGAACAGCTCTCAGTAATATCTAGGTTGTTTGTGGTTTTGATACCCAGTTCCTTATCTAGAATTTGTACCAGCCTGTGCCAGACTCTTCAATGCTCTACTTTATATGTTTTCCCATGGAGTCGCACGGTTTTGAACGCACATAGCGTTGTTTTTGATCATAGTTTTCGCAAACGTTTATGGTCTACGGACAACTTAACCTCAATCGAAAAATAGGCAAAAAAAGTCGTCGAACCCGAAGTTGGACAAGGGTTTGTTGTAAAAGGGCAAATGTTGTCTGAAAGCGATTACGTGCTCAAGTAGCGCGGAGAGAGGAGGCGGTGCCTGCGTCGACCATGCGGCTGGTGGCTGCGATACGTCTATATTTGCTGACGTGTAATTACGCTGGGGCGGGCGGCATTAAGTGCCGGAAATTAATATCTGACAGGTGGCGCTGCGATTTCGCACCGGAAATCTGCCCTACCTGTCACTTGACGAAACGTTAATTTTTGTGAAAATCGCCTATTTCATTTATTTCTTTCTTTCCTTTCCGCTTCGCGATTATTAATTAGTTTTTAAATAGTTCTTTATATAATATATATTATTGAACAAATATTTTAACACGTAATATATTTATTTATGTTGTCTTCCTTTCGCTGTCCATACAAACGTATTAACGTCATATTTTAAATAACATGCGTTCAATCTCGGTGAAATTTAGCATGCATGTTCATGGCTATATAATATGTATCTTGTTAGCTAACAGCTAACCTTAAATCAGAATTTGTAGGTTAGTCATATTGAGTACATAATGAATAGCGATTATTACTAAAACAATAAAGAAATACATTGTACGCAATGAACTGTGAATGAAAAGACAGCGAGAAAAACATTTTACAAAATAGAAAATAAACCTGTAATCAACGAAGCGATTCCTTCTACATACATTAGTATTTTATAGCCTAGCTCACCCTATTTTCCGAGAAATACTGGTCATTACTCGTATACACTGAATCGAATATACCGCAGAACGACTTGATGGCAATTTATCGATCACCTAAAAATAGAATACACAAACCATAATTTGCTGCAATGTACTTTTCAAATTTTGTAAGACTGCCCCGAATGTTTTCCGAACCTTTTTTGTGACGGAAAACTTCGCAAATCTTATAATACCGCGTTAGAGAGCAAACATAAAACTGAAATCTCTTTCAAGGGCGTTCAACGTTTTCTTTTTCTTTCGGATCGGACAAAGGTTTAATGGGTACTCTTTTACAATGTGTCTGAACTGAAACCCATTTTAGTTGTAATGGCTACTGCGACCTGAGGCAATAAATTGGAATACTAAGTCGAGACTTGCGGATTCATTCGGACGAATTGGGGCCTCCTCTAGCCATAAAACATTTTATGTCTACCATTTATTTATGTACGGAGGTTATGACATTATCATAATGCGTATGCAATAAAACTGACTCAAATAGTCTATATATGCTGCCAATAATAATATAGTATATATTAGTGAACATTGGTTACATTGACGGTTTAGTTATACATAAGAGAAAAAAAAACTATAAGTTTAATTTTTAACTCGTATTATACTAGTAAAGCATAAAGACAAGGACCGTCGAAAAATTTGTCGTTCCGCCCGCCCCGGCTTTTCCTCACTGCCCTAAGAATAAATTGCCTTATGAAACATATCAGCGCTAGTTGTTATATATATATATATATATATATATATATATATATATATATATTCAAATATAGTATTAAAAGGATGCTAAATCGGTTTAGAATTGGAAGCAAAATGTCAAAGGAGCATTTCTGGAAGATTTGATAATTAGATAACCGGTCGTGGGGTATGGGCACGAGGTGAATACGGGACGGGACAGGGCAGGGCGTGCGTCGAGGAGAAGGCTGTCGATCAGCAGGGGCTGTCAACGTACCGGTTGTGGAAGGTTACGGGGCGGCGGCGCGGCGCGGCGGTGCGGGGCGGTGGCGGCGCGCGGTTAGCTGCGCGCGGCGCTGGCAGCGGCGGCGCTGGCGTCGTGACGCAGTGTGACGTCAGTGCGCCGTCGGCTCAATACGCGCCGACCCCATCGTCAGTCCGCGCCCGAACCAGGCCGCCGAACGTCGCGCCCTACGCGCCTCCGCCCCGTGCACTCTCTCATACCGGGTTTTAGTTTCGTACCACGATGACATAGCCCCAGTGCCGTGCGAAGAGGCTACGTGAAAGCGCACATAATTTTTAAGTTTTTTCGTTTTAACGCGGAATCCGTAACGGTCCCCGTTGTTGCAGAACTAGCGACAACCCACCCCACTCCGTAGAGGGAAAGAGGCGAAACCGAGAGGCGGCTTGTTCCTTTTTATCCGCCTTTACATATAAAGACTAGAGAAAATGGGCGAGGTGAGTGCGGTGCTGAAGTAGTGCTTGCATTATCCTTTACAGTAGCTTGAGTCGGCCAGTAAGTGCATTCGTGAAGGTGCAATCAAGTGCATGTCTCGTACGGTGAATGCAGAAGGTAACGCCGAAGAAACCTGCGTCCGGCGGCGGTGCTCGTCGCTTGCAGTAGCGGTAGTGCTTGCGACCATCGCTGTTTTCTCATCATCGTGTGTCCTCTCATTTGAGAGATCATTACCACTTTCATATCCTTTGTTCTTTTAGATTATTAAGCTGGACCTGTACGCCTATAGCATGTAGCCTGTATAGTTTTCATTCCAAGTCATAGCTTTGATTTCTGTGTGTTTAATGTTCACGTCATTAGATTGTTGCAATTGATTCATTATTGCATTGTAAAAAGCTTGGATGTGTAAAAAAATACGAAAAGGGAGTATTAGAGGTGTGAAAAGACGGCGCCGGTTAGGTTGCGTAACTTGCCGTATTGATCTGTGCGGAGAGCGGGACATCCACTCTGGTCTCTCATATGCCACCATTGAATCACTTCCTTGTTAGGCACATCCTAAACTATTCTACTTTTACGAACGCTACAATATAGTTGTAATAAAGGATTATATTATTAGCGAACAGTATTTCACAATCAAACGACTTCTCTTCCTCTGGCTTCATGTAAAATCTAATATCTTAATTTTAAACACTAAATGACAAAATCAATATCATTCAGAAGCTAGACGGCGTTAGATACGAATATTTCTTAACTCCACAATTCCATAAAATATTTAAATTCCATAAAATGAGCAACTTTGGGTATTTTGACTATTTATGAACCTAAAGTCAGAAACAATTTCTAACAACTTTGAATCATTCTCACAAATATAAATCTTTCATTTATCGTCACAGACACCAAATTCAAAAACAGTTTACTCCGCAAATTCTTTAACTTAACTTTTTAACTTTAGTAGAAATCACCTTAAACTACGTGGATTTTTTTAAGTCTCATGACGCCCAAGAGAGGACATTAAAAAAACTGTTTTTGGTTTTGGTCTATCTTGCAGTTACAAATTCAGAGTATTCAACCCTCTTAGAAAATCAGAAATGATTGAAAATATATTTAAAACATTGATGAATTTTATACACTTACACGCAAATTAAAAATGTACAGGCTATACACATGTATAGTCACTACACATATACGTAACTTTTATCATTATTAAATTGTGTATGTAGTTATATAGAACAACCTTAGCGTTATCTAACCAGAATACCACGTTGCACCAGTTTTCAGTGGTGCAAATGATTAGAATATTGATGATTTAGACTAGTGATAAGTGCTTTAAATTGCTTCTGGTCCGTTTAGTAAAATATTTTACTCGTATGTTCTTGACTCTTTTCTTTGCATCTTATAGCGCTGTCTTTGAAGCACTATGTCACATATGTAAGTGAAGATGTGCTAGCAGGGTTACCGAATTACAATATAGCCTAGATTAAAACTATCGAGGACATCGCTCATTCTAATTACAAAAATGCTGCGACCCGGACCAGGTAAGATTTACACCTACGTCTGTCACCGCTTCACATTTCCATGGATTTCCATCAGTACAATAATGGACTGATCATAAAAAAATCGTTTTGGAATAGAGGGTGCTATACCAGGGTTGGTCGGAAAGTTTTTGTGACATAGTTTCAGCAGCGGTCCGGTATCAAGCTAATAGGCTCACCCCTATAACGGAGGACCACAACATTATGTGCGAAAAATGGGTGGTTCGACAACTCCGCTTACCCCCTTTTAAGTGTAATAAAGGCATTAAGGCGCAGTATGTTCAGTTGCATAATGGACTAATGATTCATAATCGGTTCATAGCTTTATAGGTTTATACAAACGTCATTAGTATTGCGCAAAAGGCTTAATTTGCGCCGTACTAATGACGTATGATAAACCTATCACAAAGTTATGAACTGCTTATGTGCGTATCCTAAAAATGAATGCTAGTCTGCAAAGCTGTATTATTTCTTGAAGCTTGCATGTCGTATATTCATACCCAACTCCTTCGTCATTTGGTCGTCATTCACTGCTGAGCATTTTGATGTCTCTTCTAAGCCTTTTGTGGCCCCTTTTGTGGCTCATTTCACGATTATTTTATACTATTTCTTGATACTTCAATTTTTCCTTATTTCTCTCTAACATTCCAAAATTTCCTGACAACGTGTGAAATAATTTTAAGAAAATTAATTCTCCGTTTTGCGAACCCACGTTGTATCTAAAATTTTTACTAAGTCTGTGTTCTGAAGGAAGTAGATAACAGGTTGTCGGAGTTGGCTCGGCTTCGGACACGTCTATAAGAGCTCAGAAGGTTTATTAGAAAATTGCCGCGTCATTATGTCATTTAAATCGCATAGAGTACTGTCGCTCTATTGGAGTATTTCCTTTATCCTTCATGACGACAACACGCATCAATTAGGATACTGGACGTGATCCTTGGGCTCTTTCCACTGAAACCCTGGATGTTGCAGATCTTTCAAACAATGGCACACTTTTAAGAGTGCGCCACAGCTTATCTGAGTAGATCGACGTAGTTATATGCAAATATCTAACGCAAAATAACCTTTTTATGTTTGCGCTACTGTGTGACTGATTGGTTATCGAACGAAAAAGTTATGCTTTAGAACAAAATGTAAAGAATTAATGAAACTAAGACCTTGTGTTCTTTTAACTATAGAGTAGTTATAATATTTTGAATGAATTTCGAATAGTGATTATAGTTAGTACTCGTGAATTATTGTTTTAAATTTAAATAAACTTCCAAAATTTAAAGATTTTGTTTTTAGAGCCAGGAGCGATAGTGCATTGTGAAATATATTTTTTTAGTGGGGCCACGTTTTAAAATCTCTCAAGCCATCTTTTTAAAGTCACTTGCTGAGTTAAAATTAAGAATTTAATTTAAAGTTTTCTCTAATACTGTATCTTATACAGCTTGAATTGTATATTCTATCTTAATTAAATTTGAACTGGCTACTCACTTCTACATACAAAAGTCGTAGGGTGATCACTCCCTTATTTGAGATTTTAGGTCCAGAATGAAGCATAATAGCCAATTGATCTCGTCATTATCTAGGCGTGTATGATGTCGAAATTTTAAAAGAAGAACGTTATGAGTCTCGAAAACTTTATATAAAAATGATTCGAGGCTCATAACTCTCAAGTTAATATCTTTTTAAAATTGGTTGATTGGTTATTATGAAGCGGTTTTGTAGATTTGCCTGTCTTCGTCGACCTGCTTGTAAGTTTCATTACCTACGAGAGCCTAAGCTACTCACCACGGTGGTTGCATTTTGCATGATCATCTAGCTAGCTCCAGAGCTTTTCACTCACGAAGGCGCGGCCCTCCAGCATAATTATCGATGAGCATTTATACGGGTAGGCCTCGTTTGACCACTATGTCGTAGTGTGGGTGGAAATGCTTATGGTACCTACTTACATATAAAAAAAAATATTCTAACTACACTCACAAAATATGAAAGGGTGCTCCTTAGTTATTTGAATGGTCTGTACAACCATTATGTAGGAACTTTGTTGCCAAGCATCTACCGGTGTGTTGCGTTAACTACTCGTATCAGTACTTGATTTTAGTCTTTAGACATTTTGTTAAATAATACTTCACTTACTAACGAAAAGTGAAATTATGCTCAAATCTATCTTCAGTTATAATAATCACTAATTCGTCTGGTAAAATAAATCTAAGAATTACCTACTTATGAAATCAAATTTAATCTTCTGATGTTTAAAGCGCAAAAGTTTCGCTTTCGGTGGGTCTATTGCTAGTAACCGGAAAAAGTTTACCTAGTGGTAGGTTTTTTTAGCAAGAGTCCGTTTTGGTGGGTACCACCGCATTGTTAGATATTCTGCTTCGAAACAGTAATGTGCAAACACTGGGTGATAAAAAACGTCACGGAGTGACGAGCGCAGTGCAGAGAAATGCAGAATTAGGGCGGTGACACTGCAACTGGAAGGATGGATGGATGAGTCGTGACTTTCCATCATGCGGGCTACTTATCGGTCTATCCACTTTATCATATTTAAATAAAAGTGAAAACGCATACGCGGTCTAGTGCGGATTCGAAACCAAAGCGAGGCTAACTTATTGCGCTTTTAAAATTTGATGGCGTTGTATAGATTCGCTTGTTTAAAAATACCATTTAAAATCCAATAATCCATTTATATATATTGCATCATCACGAGTAAGACAATTTTTCTTGCTAGGTTTTTGTAGAAACGAATAAAAGAGCAACTTGATAGTAATATTATGAGGAAAATGATGCAGAAAATGTACTTACTTTTAACTGGACCGCTTGTATGTTACCTGAAACGCCTGGCGTGTACGTAGGCTCATTTGCCCCGGCGCGTTGAGATCGCGTGACCTTTGCCGTAACAAATATAACCTCGACTAAAATAATTTATATTTACCACTATGACGTCATCTAGTTTAAAACTTTAAATGCTTGCACGGACGGGTTCAACTGTTAAACTATTTTTGGTTGGATTTTGATCATACCAAAAAATAATTCAGGTTTATAATTCAGCATCATCTCCATCCTAAAGAGCCACAGAGATTCGGGCATATAGACGTCACCTTTTTTTTTGTAATTATCAGAAAAAGTCTCTTGCCTGATGGTTAGCGTCATCAATTACAGTTGCAGCGCCACCGTTCTCATTTTGCTTGATACTGCGCTCGTCATTCGAGACGTTAGTTCTTTGTTAGGTAATTAGTGTCTTTTATACACTTGGTATAACTACCTCCAGGAAACATGAGTACAATTTTAAAAATTATAATCGAGTAAGTAATTCGAATACTTATGACAACACGCGTGAAAAACGTATCGTTGACCACGATGGTAAGCGTAGTCGAAGAAGGTAAATAGGCTTAATCTACATGGTAACTGTTACAAGAACAGCGGCAGAAGCACACCGTTAGGCTCTTGGCAACAGATTTTGTACAGGTGGCAATTCGCAAAATTTCCTACCTAGCACTACAAATACCACGAGCTTTTTACAATACTACGACCAGGTTACTGCTACTACGATGAAAGCAGTTGAGCTACCTATCGGCCGGTGTAAGCAAAATTAGTGTATAATATTGATATAGTATAACTTAAAACTACTCAACCGATTATGGTAATTTAAATATGACCACCCTGGATATACTGTACCCATCAAAAAAAGAATCATTAAAATTTGTTCACATACACTCGAGAGCAATGAATCCGGGTCACTTAAAGAATCCTAAAAATCTCGGAAACTAAAAATGCTAGGTTAATGCAATAAATTGTATTTAATAGACAATGTAATACTCCTTAAATGAAGGTATTAAAACTTCTTAGTTATTGTAAAGTTATATCATAAAAAAATCAAATTTGAAAAAGGGCCACTTTCGAAGATGGAACTACGAAATTACAGCTTTTGTTTGTAATCTGTCATTTATGTGGGTACATAAACCATGTTGATAGTGCTCTATATTCATTATTCAAGCTGAAATTATGTCGCTTACGCCTGAAGAATGCACCAGAATACTTACAATGCTGGAAACCGGCCGGAGTCAGCGCGATACAGCCAGGACTGTCGGTGTGTCGCTGTCAACAGTACAAAGAGTTCTCCGACGTTACGAAGAAACTGGTTCTAACCTACCCAGACCAGGAACGGGCAGAACCAGGTGTACCACAGCACGAGAAGACCGATACTTGGTGAACACCATGCTTCGAAATCGCTTTCTCACAGGAACTGAACTCACCAATCAGTTTCGACGCCTCGGAGGAAGTAACCCAAGTGCATGGACAGTAAGACGTCGGCTTGCTGAATCTAACTTAAAACCCCTTAGACCTGCAAACTGGAGCGTGGGCATCGTATTTCGAGACTAAGATATGCCCAGAGCCACGTAAATTGGAGTATTGAAGATTGGTCAAAAGTTATGTTCTCCGACGAATCAAAATTTATGCTCTACAAGCACGATGGAAGACACAGAGTGTATCGAAGACCAGGGGAAAGATTCAAGCAAGCATGCATCGAAGAAAAAGTAGCCTACGGTGGTGGGTTTGTACTTGTGTGGGCCGGAATTTCTTCTGAAAGTCGCACAGAGCTGGTGATCATAGAAAACGGCTCTTTAATTAGCGTAAGATATGTGGAAGAAATCCTCAATGATCACGTTGGTCCATTTATGGTCAATTTAGGTGAGGATGCTATATTTATGCATGACAATGCCCGACCTCATACAGGTAGGATTGTGAATGACTACCTTCAAGAGATGAACATTACTCGTATGGAGTGGCCAGCGCGCAGCCCGGATATCAACCCGATCGAGCATGCTTGGGGCGAGCTAGGCAGATGCGTAAAACAACGAAACCCTCCCCCAATCACGCTTCGTGAGCTCAAAATTGCTCTCACAGAGGAATGGGAGAATATTCCCCAAAATCGTATAAGGAACTTGGTGTACAGCATGCCAAACCGCGTAAACGCAGTAATGGAAGCACGAGGAGGCAATACGAAGTATTAAAATTCAAGAAAATCGTAATAAAGTTCAAAAATTTCATGTTTCCTATTTTTGTTTTAAGGAGAGATCAGCAGTTTTTTTCTTTATGTAATTTTGTGTTAATAAAATGTATGGTGACTCATATTTTTTTTACTTTCATTTAAGGAGTATTACATTGTCTATTAAATACAATTTATTGCATTAACCTATCATTTTTAGTTTCCGAGATTTTTAACATTCTTTAAGTGACCCGGATTCATTGCTCTCGAGTGTATATGGCGGATTAATTGCGTAATAAAAATACGTTTTTTTTATTTTTTTTATGCCTGGTAGGTTAGCCTTTGACCACTATCTCACCTGATGGTAAGTGATGATGTGGTCCTAACCTAGAGTTACTGGCTCTCAAGGACAGCTGCCGGAACACACCGTTAGGTGCTTGGCCACAGATTTTTAGGTGGTTAATTTGAGGGTGGTAGCTAGCCAGGCGGACATTCGCAAAGTGCCCTACCACCATGCTGTAATGACTGCTATCCTAAGACAACAACCGGGACCGACGGCTTAACGTGCCCTCCGAAGCACGGAAGCGCTCAGT
This sequence comes from Plagodis dolabraria, assembly GCA_963854805.1. Classification (NCBI taxonomy): domain Eukaryota; kingdom Metazoa; phylum Arthropoda; class Insecta; order Lepidoptera; family Geometridae; genus Plagodis; species Plagodis dolabraria. The sequence continues at coordinate 11,078,986 of OY978459.1, read as the reverse complement.
AGTAATGTCACCAGCGGTCACCCTTCCAAATCATGACCGCGGCGGACGATGCCTAACTTTGCTGATCGATTCAGAATGGCGCTTCAAAAATATATTCTTTGGTTTGAGACGAACTGAGAACGTGTTCGTTCTGGGAAGTCCGTTTAAAATTCCCAACAAGACACAGTGTAATCCTTTGCTGTGTCTAGTTGGAGCGCAACCCAATATTGAAGATAGGCTGTCGGTTCTGGGTGTGTTGTGTCAGCAAAGTGAAATATTTAGGCGGCACTTAAACCCCAACATTCGGAAATGTTACGCAAACAAACAGTCGATGTATGTTTGCTATCAATACTAATATCGACAAACGAAAAAATCAGTAACAATTCTCAAGTGGTTATTAGCACGCTAGAATCACATTTCTGTGTAATAACCTTGTGTAAATAATGACCATTTGTAATGGTTTCAACAAAAATGCAAACAAAGTACGAAACTTAACAAAATGTAGTAAAAAAATCTAGAATAGATTTTAGTGTCATCCTTTGTTATTATGATAAAGAACTAGTCATAAATTCCATCAATAATTGATTTTTACAATGGATTTTAGAAGATCGAAACTGATTCAAAATTATGTGAGCGCGCCCTTTCAAAAGAATCTTAAGGTGGAAACTCACGTCTGTGACGATAAATTCAAAATTTCAATAGTTTTATCGCGCTTGTAGCTAGCTACATGATCATGCTATTCGCGTGTTTAAAATAATATTATCTTGAAAATCTCGTAATACCTTGAAAGTTATTGAACAACAATGCACATAATTCCCATAAGTTCTAGAAATAAGGTCTGAAACCGTGAAAAATATTTAAAATAACGATTACCCATAGAAGTTCTTTATACTTCTAAACGTTTACCGTAACCAAAATAATCAGTTCAATAATTTAAAAAATAACTTCTCCGAGAAGTGTAAGAACACGAGTTTATTCTAATTACAAAACTGAAATGATTATACAATTGTTTTTTTTGCCATAGACGATAACATTCATCTTAATATGTTTTGTCTGTGCTGGTTAATCTAGCTCAAAAGAAAATGCTTCTTATTAATTCGTTTGGATGTTCTGCAGTACTTGCATCAGTCTTTACAAAATAGACATTGACTTTGCCGTCAAAGGTGAGAGCTGTGTCTGATAGAAGAGAAACATAATACGGGATATTCTAATGCATTACATACGAATGCGCCAATATTTTGAAGCGCTCGTAGCGAAGTTTGCTTAGATGTTCTGAACTGATCAGCAAGTTACGCAACGTCCGCTGCGGTCATGAATTGGATGGGTGACCGCTAGTAACTTTACTACTGAGCGCTTCCGTGCTTCGGAAGGCACGTTAATCCGACGGTCCCGGATGTTGCCTGGCTAGCTACCAACCTCAAGTAGAAAATCTGTCGCTTAGCACCTAACGGTGTATTCCGGCAGCTGTCCTTGAGAGCCAGTAACTAAAGGTTAGCCTGAACAGCACCTTCGACCACATCATCACTTACCGTCAGATGAGATCGTGGTCAAATGCTAATCTATCAGCCATTAAAAATATGCATTTCCTATCGTAGTACGAATTACTTTAATAGCTGGTAGCTATTATCATTTCAACTGCGTACATCTCGTTTATTTTGCTAGCAAAGCTGCCATAGATAAAATAGATGACGTAGGTGATTTGAAACCTTGACCACATGGCATCTATTGTTGGTTGTCATCTAGATTGAACTAGTGCAGTTTTCAATGTGTATGCCATTAGGGCATTCATGTCATGATGAATAGCAGTACTCAGTTGCTCACTTGTAGTATTTATTGCTTTGATATGTATCACTTTTAAGTATATGCACAATATATTATACTGGTTTTACAGCCTTATTAGCTTAAAATGTGTAAGTGTTTTATCATCGTCCTCGATATAATTTCATAGAAACAGTATAATTTGAATCCTTCATGTAAAGCTAGTATTTGGTAACAATATAGCAAATGCAAAAATACAATGTAAATACACGAACTACCTTTGCTATCAACATCGAAAGAATGGATAAAAAAGGGGAAGAGACACACAACTGATTTGACAAATTTAAAATTATTTTTATCTTCGCTGTTGGACTATAAAACTCAAAAAATTGGTTCCAATAAAACGCATCCCCATATTATCTTTGATGTTTCCCAAGTCTTTTATGAGAGTATAAAATACGGAAACTACTGACAGACGTACCAAAGGTTAAGGACATCCGACAGCCAAAGCGTGAACTTTTATATAAACTCAACTTGTTATTAATAAAAAACTGGCATGTAAATATAATATAGGCCTATCGTTTCTGGCTTAAATCCTTTTTGTTTTGGACTATTTTTTTTTATATTTTATTATATAGCGTTTAGTATATAGCACTCGTTTTTAGGAGTTTGCGCCAGTTATTCGTAGCTCCAGATTTATTTGAAAAGTATTGTACACATGTATAAATAACTTCCCAATATAGAAAGTTCATTATATTCCCCATGTTTGTGATGCAATAGAAATATTAAAAACATGCTTATTTTTCTTGAAAGAGATGCTTAAAGTTGGGTCTTTCTTTTATCTAAAATTACGAGTTTTTGAGCCTGTGTAATTTAAAAACTGTATAATTTAATGAAAATCTGATGCACCACAAACCTAGATATTAGGGTAGTGATTACGTAGGTAAAAAATCATTGAGTTTTATTCGCTATTATTAAAATGAGATTGGAGCTGCGTTTTGTATGGGGGCATTCGTCTAAAATATACCCTTAAGACATCAGGATTCCGTAACTTAGGCTGCTACGCTTTTAGTAAGCCTAGCACGTAGCAACCTAGCGAATCTTGGTCGTAGAAGGCTAACGAAATAACAGACACTGCGTAGGCGAACGATGCAGCTACGAGAAAGCGCACTACAGTATACAAAAACACTAGGGGTAGATAGAGCACACACGATCAGGCAGTACAAACTTTCGTATAGTTATTATTTTATTTGAAATTTAAATAACTATTAATATATTTTTACGGTAGGTACCATAATAATATTGCTGGTTATTATCACGCCTTATTACTTTTTTAGCTGAATTCTGTATAATAAACATCTGAAGATGTTTATTATACAGAATAACAGTATTTTATCTGGAGAATTATAAATTTACCAGGCTCTTGTGGGTGCGCTTTAAAATATTTTGCTATTCATTTAAGTCATCAACTGCGAATAATATTATCATTATTTGTAGGTCATCAAATTGTTACAAACAACAATGCAGAGACATGTTATAACATGTCATGTGTCACAATTATCACACAACACACAATCATTTCTCGAGCATGACCTACCCGAATGTTTTGCTTTTTGTTGAGAATCAATGTTCGGCTTCATTATCTAAATTAAACATCGAGAACATAATAAAAACAGAAGCGTTTATTTAACACAGCCGCTATAACATTAAACATCAATAGAATGATCATTAAAGAAGATGCATCCACTTGGAAGCTCTCAACATCAAGTGCCCTCAATTACTCGGCTCGATAAACATTTAAAAATAACGAGAGTAACATTGAAATATTTTTCTTGATTTACCGAACTGTCAATAATTTTCACTTGCCAAAACACTTGTGAAATGATCGCTCGTTATTTTTATCGAAAGATTGCTACTAACATTCAAGAAATTTTTGAAATGCTAACAATATTGTAGTTTACTTGTTAGACTGCTTCAGGCGTATAAAAATCTTTCAGATTGTGAAAAATATTACTGAACGTACATGCTACGTGCCCTAAGGGTATATTTTAGACGAACGCCCCCATACAAACGCAGTTTTAATCTCATTTTTATAATAGCGAATAAAACTCAATGAATTTTACCTACGTAATCATTACCCTAATATCTAGGTTTGTGGTGCATCAGATTTTCATTAAATTATACAGTTTTGAAATTACACTAGCTCAAAAACTCGTAATTTTAGATAAAAGAAAGACCCAACTTTAAGCACCTCTTTCAAGAAATATAAGCAGGTTTTTATTATTTCTATAGCATCACAAACATGGGGAATATAATAAACTTTCTATAATGGGAAGTTGTTTATACATATGTACTATATTTTTTTAATAAATCTGGAACTACGAAATACGCTCGAATAACGCGCTCAAACTCCTACACTCCACGAGTGCTATAACTTTGTAATATATTATTATATTAGTCCAAAAAAAAAGGATTTAAACCGGTAACGATAGGTCTACTAATGCGAAGCTAACTTGCGAGTTTTTTTTTAAATAACAAGTGGAGTTTATAAATAGGTTTACGCTGTGGCTGGCGGGTATATGCCCTTAAATGAAATTTGTTGTCTTAGTCGGATTTCATACCCATATTTTTTATATGCGTGAATTTTCACTGTTAGCAGTTTTGCGGGTGTCGTGTCTACGTAGGTATAATATACGAGTAGATAGTTCTTTATTACCGTAACACCGAACCTTTTGCGCTATAAAATAGTAAATAGATTATCATAACAAATGCACTCGCATGCATTCAGCTTTTGATCGGCTTGAATTCAGCGAATCTGAACGTTAAAGTAGGGTTCATCCTAATAATAGTGTGTTGGCAAAGATCTGATCAAATCGCGTACTTCGTCATGCGTGATCCCGCGGTACCGCATACGTCACGACAGTCTCGCTTCATTACTGTTAAAAATAATTGTCTCATTCACCATCACGTCACGCACTATGATAGTAACCACAAAATTTCGGTATAAAGCAGTTTTGTGACCGTGGCATTGAATCTACGCTCGGGTTCGCTGGCTTTTTGACATTTGTTTAGCATTGATTTATGTTTTGCAGTGACCGACACATGTCTCACTATCTCCGTTTTGGTTACATCATTGTTTTTGTTTGTCCATTATGTAGAAACAAATTGAAGTGCTGTCTAGAGTATGGTTCTTAATTTTGGATATTATTTTAATGTTATCTATACAGGGTAATTGGAAAAATGCATACAACCTCACGTGGCCTACATCCGTTTAAAAAGACATACAACATTAGTTCTACTATTTTACTCAAAACCTAAAACATGTGTCAGAAAAAACATTGTTTTTCTAGTACTGTCTGACACTTTTAAGTCCTATGTTTCGTAGGAAAAGAAAATGCCTTTTCAAATTATATCAAAATGTCTATTCCGAGCTAAGAGCGGCCGCAGCGGCAATAATGGACCGCGCCGCACTTCCTTTCATTAAAGTTTTGAATATTTACTTTGAGGAAAGTAATAAAATATAAATATAATATGAAATAACAAATTACAAGCACAAGAGACTTTTGACATCAGATAGGCCTCGTGGCCTTCCTGTTGACTTACAGAAATCATCTAAGAGGCTGTTACAATTTTTCCAATAACAACGTTTTTTGCACTCAACAGCTCTATTAAGCCTTTTTCTGTTACTATAGGAGTGATCACCTGATGCATTTTTAACAATGCCAAATATTGCAGTCGACTGAACAGGACTGAAGAAAAAGAATAAAATATGTAATATAAATGAAAAAACCTACATCCAAAATGACGTGAATAAATAAACTGCGCTTTAATTAGACCTCTGGCTGGCTACAAACTCGTCACAACGTACTTTTATATATTTTTGCGATAGCGCTGATCTTCCTTCGCTACTCCGGCTTACAAGAACCATGATAATAGCACCATGACATCAGTACCGAATCGGTAAATATTTGGCATAAATTAAAGTCAAATGACTTCAAATCGTGCGTTTCGTTTGTAGGGTGAATTTATTGAAACAAAATAACTCCTAATCCAATTGCAGAGTTTATGTTGTCTCCATCATTCAGTGTCAAAGAACTATTAGATCACGAAATTATCAATATATTGGTCAAGTCAATGTAAATTTTTATAAGAATTTTCAATATTATTTATCTTGAAGTACCAAAAACTGTGCAAAATTATATTTTAAATTCTGTCAGGATATTTCAAACAACATTCGAATGCAATCTTGTCACTGCCTAAAATATCCTCGAGCCAAAAAATATTTTAAGTTATCAATAATGATGTAATTATTCGTAGGTTTTGAGTGACAAACCTTGTAATTGTCATTCAAACGCAATTTTACAGTCTTTAGTGATCTATGTATTCATATTCCCCTTTTAGTTTGATGTTTCTTACACAAAGAGGCTCTATACTGGTCCACAAAAACTTCCAAAGACCGCATTATTGTCGCGTACAAAGTATTTGGAAGGGGTCTAATCATTCCCTCGGAGACGTGACCGTTTTATGTGGCTAGAACCAGCTTCGATTTTCCATCAGCTATTCCGGTTTAACCTTTATACAGATTATAAATGCGGTCGCCGAGGCCCGAGGGTGGCAACCTTGTCTTTTAGCTATTTATGTCGAGGGTAGCGCGAGGGGGGTCGCTCCGCAGTGCGCATGCCCGATGTGCGCGCCGCTTATGTAACCCGGCCCGTCCACCGCTCTGCCGCAATTCTGTTACTCTTGTCAGTTCGTGTTTATCCAGCACTACAACATTATGAATATTTCAACAGCGTATTTATAAACCGCCCCCCATTGGCCCATGCCCCAATTCTGATTAACGTCATCCGGAATTCGTCAAAAGCCTTTGTCAACATTCGACAACTCAGCGGATTGAAAAACAAATACATATTTCTAGTCGGGCTTGGGTATCAACGTCCCACACAATAGATTAGTCTCGATTCAACGTAATTAAGCCATCCATCACGTTCGGAACTTTGAATTCGATCGACGCTTTTCCGCAGCTTGTTTCTGCTTATTTTCTCAGTAACCTTCGCGGGAATGCAGGCCGCGGTTTAATGAGGCTTGCTATGAAAACGTTCATCAATTATCGACGGCGACGGCCGGCTTGTTTACGGCAGCGCGGACGCATTTAGACTCTGTGACATTATTCCCCTCGTGCACACAATGCGAATTAGGTACCTGCTTGCGTAAGAGCACGTTTCCTGTGCGTTAGTTTCTGCATCATCTGTTACTGGGTGCCATGCCGTGGACCGTACGATCAGCCCCCGTCATAGTTTATCCTGCCATCCGGAACTATAGAATAATAGTATTTCGACCTTTATCCTTATCGCCATTGTTAAGACGGCAATGTGCTACCCTATAGTGTAGTCGGTTATCTATACAGTTGTACGGCTGTGCGGTGTCCTTCCAGCTGTACTCAGTTTCGCACGGGCAACTAGTTCAGATCAATTGAGCGCCATTGAGCTACTGTGATCGTTCCCTCGTTCTATAGAATACGTTCGGCAAGGTTATGCATCGTACTCTATCTGTACGCTGTCGTGTACCAATTCCGAATGTTATGCTATTGAATGGTTTAAACCTTGAGTATTACAGTATGTGGATGTAAAACTTACATATTTTGGTACTATTCATGCGTTCTACGTCATACTTCATTTTAGTAACTAGGTAGATATTCATATAATTTATTACTTTGGAAATCATTTCCCAGTTTTCATAAATGTTTTTGTCCATGTATGTTATCGAGGTTCGGTTTTGCATGGTCCAGGTTATGTCCAATATATGAACTAAAGTTATTATTATTTGTTTTGGGGTTTCATGCAAAACCGTTGCTCGTTGATACCAATCACCTCATCCATGTTTGCATGGCCCCTAGGGCCGGCTGGTAGAACTTGTCTAGCCCCTAGTTGTGTTTGCAGCATGGCCGATCTGACTCGTACCGCGACGCCACCATCGGAACCATTAAGGACGATAATAGAACAGCAGACGGACTGTACAAGGTTTTTATTCATCATCTTTCATTTTACACATTGACTCCTGACGAGCGACTATCGCATGATGGGCGTCTCGTGAAGGACGCTGTTTTTACTGCATGCTTTTTTGATACATCGTTTTTGTCTTCATTAATTTTAAACAGTTTTGCATTTAACATTAAATACACATATAATTATAATAACATCACGAAAAATATCTACAATAATACCAAAGCATTATCTGGGTTCGATTCCCAATATATGTGACCATATTTTAGGTGCGTTAAATGAGAGAAAGCTCACAAAGTAATCAAATAATGTTTGTGAAGTAAGTTGCATTGCCTCGAGATCAGAACAGCTACTTGATGGTGGAGGTAAAGGAACAATACAAAAGCAGGTATTGATATATGTTTTGCTATTCACAGACACGCCGGAAACCTCCCGCAAAGAAACGGAAACCAGGAGATTTAGATGACCTCAAACAGGAGCTCGATATCGACTTCCATAAAGTTACACCCGAAGAACTTTATCAAAGATTTCAAACACACCCGGAAAATGTAAGGATTGAAAATTTCTACCCTCTCTGTTATTGCAAAAATATGGGGGTACACGTTTATTACAATATAGATTGAATAGGTATCTTCTAGGCAAGCACGTTTCAGCATTGACCGCGTGCTCACTGTCTACCAGGTGAGACCACGGTCAAAGCTTGCCTATGTACGCTTTGATAAACATACCCCTTGAAAAATAAAGCATCATACCATCCCATTCATCAGACAAGGTAGAAAGGCAAGGTTCACAAAGAACCATCGTAGTCATGTGCTCTCAACTAATTAAGAGTGCACCGTAGCATTACGGATTAAAAATACTTAACAGTATCATGTTGGGGTAAATTTGGCTGTTTAGAAGGTTGCTGATTTTTCACACTGCTATTTTTTGACAGGGCCTTAGTCACGCAAAAGCGAAAGAGAACCTGGAACGAGACGGACCCAACGCACTCACACCACCTAAACAGACGCCAGAATGGGTGAAGTTCTGCAAAAATCTGTTCGGTGGTTTCGCGTTACTACTGTGGATTGGTGCTATCCTATGCTTTATTGCCTACGGTATTCAGGTCAGTTGACAACAGGAAAACGAGCGTGCACCGACAGTTATATGCACGCACGGTTTTAGAATGGCATTGGCTAAGTCCCGATTCGTTTGGAAACGTAAAAGCGTGAACGTGACATTGAATTTCGATTTAAGTGGTTGGCATAAAGCCTACAGATTTTCCTTCATTATCTAAGTAAAGAAGTGAGTCATTATTTTAAATTGTAACAAAGGTACTAACGCCTCTCAGTGGCTTATTGTAACCCTTCCCTACCCTTGGGGATAGTTGACTTGATCCTACCAGTTAACATGTTGTATTTTACAAATGGGTGTGAATGGCCATACACCAAAGACGACAGCAAGTAAAAATATTTTTTGTGACACGTCATTATTCTTTTGCGAAATCAAATTGCAAAGGTTTCATTTGAATTGGTTCGAATTCTACTTTGACGGGATTCTTATTTGATATTTCACATAACTTTGGATGGGGCCCTCCACATAGGCTTGAAAAATGTAAACCCTAATAATGTATAGCAAAACAATATTCCTCTCATTTAATCTATTTAAAGTAACTCTGATTTAGACCTATGTTTTTAGTACTGTTTAATATTAATTTACTTAACTCATGCTCTGCATGCATGCATGGCCACGATTGTGGCCCTGCACTTGAAAAATGTATAAGTACCCTTCACTCAATGTAAAGGAAAAATGGTTCTTCTCATTTCATCTATTTATAGTAACTCCAATTTAGAGCCATGATTTTGATATCCATTGTTGTATTCTAGGCGAGTACCGTCGAAGAACCCGCTGACGACAACATGTATCTCGGAATCGTATTATCGGCCGTCGTGATCGTCACCGGCATCTTCTCGTACTACCAGGAAAGCAAGTCATCCAAGATTATGGAATCCTTCAAGAACATGGTGCCCCAATTCGCGACCGTCATCCGTGAAGGCGAGAAACTGACCCTGCGTGCTGAGGATCTGGTGCTTGGTGATATTGTTGAGGTAAACACAATAAAATGTGTTTCGATGTCCCGATAAGATATACATTTTTACAAATATCAAATAGAGTGCCTTACATTTTTCTTATGACCTTATATTCTTATTTCTCTAATAGTTAGTAGATCATAGGTAGGTCCAGTTTTATTCCATCTTTTATTGCATATTTTTTGATTGTATTAAAGTTCAATATAGTTGAAATAATATTTGTCAGTCTATCTTTGCCATCGAGTGTTTGCAGCACATCCTAGCCTCGCGTTTATTGCACGGTGCTTCTGAAGTCACCTCGTTGTAACTGAGATGGATGTTTAGGCTAAATTATAACACCGTAATGGCAGGGTTTACCTTCTGCTAGGTAGACAGTTTTTTTGCTGACTTCCAGAAAACAGGCCATTATGTTACAGGAAAAGTAGGTATTCAACGTTTGGTTCCTTAAGGTTTAGCAGTAAACTAAAGTTGATTAGATTCAAAAGCATTTTGGAGGTGGTTAAGTTTTCCGTAATCCTAACTTCTACAAACAACAATCTTAGAAAGTTTGAATTATGGACAAAACTCGCGACAGTTTTGTACCTCAAATCTTCGAAAAGTCGTATACAAAAAAAAAGTCTCGCATGTCAGAAAAACTTTTAAAAGCTAATGTTTTTTCGTATAGCCTTGGACACCACGATCAGTCCATAAATCCTACGTAATATATGCAACCCTTTGTAGTTCTTGGCATGCAGTGCATTTCGATCAGTCTCTGACTAATTATAAATTGATATCCCTTCCCCATAAACTACGACATTGGCGCCTGCTAAACAACATATGGAACGAAAAATAAACAAAATCACTGTGAACATCCTAGAGTATATATTCTATATAAAGTGCACAGTCCACAACTAGACTTGGTCTTATTTATGCAGGTGAAATTCGGTGACCGTATCCCAGCTGATATCCGCATTGTGGAGGCGCGAGGCTTCAAGGTAGACAACTCGAGCTTGACCGGCGAATCCGAACCCCAATCCCGCGGCGCTGACTTCACCAACGAGAACCCATTGGAAACCAAGAACTTGGCCTTTTTCTCTACCAACGCCGTCGAGGGTACCGCTAAGGGGATTGTCATCTGCTGTGGCGATAACACTGTAAGTACTTCTACACTGACAACTTAGATGGTAAATTCATTTACGAGTAAAGGATCCAGGTCTCAATCGTTCCTTTTTCGTATTGAAATAAATCTTTGCCAAAATTGAAACAGTACATTTAACATGACTGACATATTTACCTCATATCGGCATTATCTTGTCTCTCATTAGTATTTTATAAACTTATACAATAACTTTTTTATGCTAGTACTTAGTCAAAAATCTAAGTTTCCATAACAACTTTTGTATCGCCCCATAGGTAATGGGCCGTATCGCGGGTTTGGCGTCTGGACTGGACACTGGAGAGACCCCCATCGCGAAGGAGATCCACCATTTCATCCATCTGATCACTGGTGTGGCCGTATTCCTCGGAGTCACGTTCTTCGTCATCGCTTTCATCCTTGGCTACCACTGGCTTGACGCTGTCATTTTCTTGATTGGTAAGTTTCTTCAGATTACTAACCCAAGTCGATAAAGTTGAATTTTCTCGTAGGAGATCATTCGCGGACTCATGTTGCAAAGTATTAATAATTATGACCTACATACTAACTTACACGAGTTTCAATTAAAATTGAATCCTATACTAGAAAGGACACTCTTTTCAATTGCCGTCTCGCAGTTCGTTTAATTCTGATCATTTTTATATGGTAGGGTTTTGGGGATTATAAATCAATCCAGCTAGCTAGTGCTAGCGATCCTCGATCGTCCACGTACATTATATTATACTGTAGCAGATATGTACTTCATATTCATAATAATTAATACACAACCAATATAAAAAGGAAGGAATTATGGTTGTTTAAAAGAAAAGTTCATATGTTTTAAATTTGGTTGGTTAGCATTTTATCAATCTGATATTCTTGACTGTTTTTTTTTTGCAAAAAGACTACTCATTCTTATACAATTTATACAAAAATAAATGTTATTACTGAAGCCCTAAATCAAGTAAATTGACAGAATATTGTAGTCTGAAAACTGTGTTAGACAGCGTTTTCTAATTGGCAATACAATTCCTATCAGGTATCATTGTCGCCAACGTACCTGAAGGCCTGCTCGCCACCGTGACCGTGTGCCTGACGCTGACCGCCAAGCGGATGGCCTCCAAGAACTGCCTCGTCAAGAACTTGGAAGCCGTCGAAACCCTCGGCTCCACGTCCACCATCTGTTCGGACAAGACCGGCACCCTCACGCAGAACAGGATGACCGTAGCTCACATGTGGTTCGACAACCAGATCATTGAGGCCGATACTACTGAGGACCAGTCTGGAGTACAGTATGGTAAGTTTAACATATGCTATTGCTGTAAGGACTTTCGAGGAAATATGTGTGGAAGAAAGATAGTTACGATTTTTGGTTTATTTGAATTGGGGAAATCATGAAAAAGTTTAAGAAAACTACATATTAATACTAAAACCATAGAAACAAATGTTCAGAGGGGTGAAAATCAGTCTATTAATCAAGTTATTCTCTGCTGATAAAAAAGGTATTGGAGAAAAAAACGTACTTAATAGGTTAATTGGTGGTGAATCTGCTTGCAAAGCTTCGGTTCTCAAGTTCGAATCCTGGCTGGCTATGTATAATTGATTAGCTTAAATTCTCGTGTCTGGGATGTTTGTGTGTCGTGGTATATGCCGTATCCATGCTTTCCGTAACACTAAATCCTAGTGCATATGGAAGTGTATGATTTTTTTAGTTAACTGCTTTTGTAACATTTTCTTAACATGCAAAGATAATCTTCAAAATATCTGAGTTCTTGTTGTTCACCATCAGACCGCACCAGCCCCGGATTCAAGGCTCTCGCTAAGATCGCAACTCTGTGCAACCGCGCTGAATTCAAAGGTGGTCAGGATGGAGTGCCTATTCTGAAGAAGGAAGTAGCCGGTGATGCGTCCGAAGCTGCCCTACTCAAGTGCATGGAACTTGCCCTCGGAGACGTGTTGTCCATCAGGAAGCGAAACAAGAAAGTGTGCGAGATCCCCTTCAACTCGACGAACAAGTATCAAGTGTCTATCCACGAAAGCGACGACCCCAGCGACCCACGCCATTTGCTTGTCATGAAGGGTGCCCCCGAAAGGATCTTAGAACGCTGCAGCACCATCTTCATTGGCGGAAAGGAAAAGGTAAGATTTGGATGCGTCAGCGTGGCAACACTTTACATGAAAATCCCTTTGTAAGTATCAGTCGGATTGTTCACTGCTGGAAACAGCTTGGCAGGCGTCTTGGAGGTTGCAGTGTAAGATAACAGTTCCTCAGGAGGCGCTGCTGTGCTGCACCCTTAGTTGCATCTGAAGACACCCAAGGGATGAGATGACCGCTTAACAGAAGATTATGAGTTTTGATTCACTTATACTTACAAGTATATTTCGTACTGTCTTAAATTAATGTAATGTCTCAAGATGTATTTATTGCCATTCATTATTGGTCACAGTAATCAATATTTATTATGAAGCGATAATTTTTATGTAATTAGGCTGGGTTCAAATCGTTTGCCTGATCCTTTATTCTATTGCAAGGCACATAAAAAATCTCGTAAAATGTGAGTTTATACATTTAACTTTTATCAAGTGCAAGACACTGATATCAATAACTAATGGGCAGGTTCTCGACGAAGAGATGAAGGAGGCATTCAACAACGCGTACTTGGAACTGGGCGGACTCGGCGAGCGTGTGCTTGGCTTCTGCGACTACCAGCTACCTTCAGACAAGTACCCGATCGGATACAAGTTCAATACTGATGACATCAACTTCCCCGTCGAAAACCTGCGCTTCGTTGGACTGATGAGTATGATTGACCCTCCTCGCGCTGCCGTGCCTGATGCCGTCGCCAAGTGCCGATCTGCTGGTATCAAAGTGAGTATCTTAACATCTTATAGCGCAGAATGTGAACTGAGGTTCAGTGGTCCCGGAGAACTGATTCTGAACTACGAAAAATGCAGTAATTTTCTCGAATGTGTATCCAGGCCGATTTTGATAATAAAAAAAGTTTCGAGGCTGATTTTGATATAAAACTTTTGAGAAAAACTCTTTTCAGTTATTTGAGTGTAACTCAAAGACGGCTTGACCAATTTTCATGAAATTTAAAGGAGACCACACGGAAAGCACTAGCTTACAAATATAGAAAGTACCATCAAAATCGGTTCACCCAGTTGAAAGTTCTGAGGTAACAACATAGAAAAAATACAGTTGAATTGAGAACCTCCTCCTTTTTTAAAGTCGGTTAGAAAAGAAAGTTCACAAGCTGATTTTAATAAAAAGTAAAAACATTTCACGATGAAAAGAAAGTTCAAGCCCAAACATTAATACATATTACAGGCACCAATCGATTATGTTAAAGGTTTACCAATCAATAATGTTAAATTTATTTGTAAAATGAATGTAAAATGAACTATGAGGATTTGCAACATAGCTGGCTGTCGCGACACTAATTAATGGCTTTGTGGCGTGTCTTTGTATATATCAATCACTGAGAATATTAGAGAAAATTTTGGTATGAAATTTTCACAACTATAAGGCAAGCCTTATAATATAGCAATACTATAGTTTTCTTTAAAATGAGCTTGAAAAGTATTCACAGCCCGATTTCCCTTCTTACAACAGGTTATCATGGTTACTGGTGATCACCCCATCACTGCCAAGGCTATCGCCAAGTCCGTGGGCATCATTTCGGAAGGCAACGAGACCGTAGAAGACATCGCTGCCCGCCTCAACATCCCAGTGTCGGAAGTGAACCCTCGCGAAGCCAAAGCCGCCGTGGTGCACGGAACTGAGCTCAGGGAACTCAACTCGGACCAACTCGACGAGATTCTCAAGTGAGTAACGGATGTAACTTTCACACGTGCAGAATTATATTTTCTTAGTTACACGACTGCCCAAAAATTGGGAGTGTTATGTTTTCAGGGTTCATGTGTGTACGTTTGTGAGTTTCTTTATTCCATCATAATTTCTAAACGGCTTAACCGATTATAATAAATGAGATATCGTTAGATTCGTCTTAATAGCGCAAGTGACATAAAAAAATAATTAATAATCAAACTGGCGGATTTTAGACGATAAATAGTAAGATAAAAATATTTTTTTCATCCAAACCCATCGATTGGGGTATCAAAATGAAGTGCTAGAAAAATCAATTCCATAAATATATATAACTGGCACTTTTAATTTCAATATAACTAACGAGAGAAGAATTTATACTTGTTTTGTTAATTCAAACCTATTGACGTCGCTCATCATCAGAAAATGTACGTCATAATTATTTTTCAACTTACAAAATTACAACGAAAGGAGAAATTTGAAATACGAGGATTCGAACCCGCGACCATCTGTCCCCCGGTCTGGGAAAACGACCATTCGTTTTCCAAGCGTTGCATCTGACTTTTGCACAAAAAGTGCCTTTTTCTTTTTTTCGATTATTCATAATTAAATTACCATTTCTACAGTTTTATTATTATGAAGTCTTGATTATATTTCTACTATCATTCAGTTAATTAATTATATTTGTGTTACATATGAGCATTGTACTCTGTAAAATTTTTGAACTGGTGTGAAAGGTCAAACCGCAATTAAAACTTAATGGTTAATTTATAACTCTACTATGAAGCGCACAGTACTAGTTTGATTTAACGCTGATAAAATAATCTTAACGCCATACATACGTCATTACGATTACCATATAAATTAAACTGTCACCAGAGCGTTAGCACCTGAACGAGAACTGGCAGTAATAGAATTAAAATTACTGTATTTACTTCCATCGAATCTTTAACGTTTTATGGATATAAACCGCATCTAAAATTATTCATCACTGAGTACATATTGTTTGCAATCATTAGTTGGGACTCTTTGTTTATTAGTAGATGCTCCAAACGCGGCCTTTAATACCACAGTATAAGTAGGTACGATACAACATGTTATTATCTTAAGTATATGCCAATGGCTGTCATAAAACCTCTCCTTACACTGCCCAAAGCCATACAGCTGTGTATGGTGTTCAAATCGTTTTGTAAAGAGATATACTTGCTTTATCTCTTTGATTATGGCTATATTTATTGCTGATAGGCCAGCCTTTGACAACAGATAATCTCGCCAGATAGTCTGGTCGAAGATGCATACCAGGCTTAATGGAATAGGAACAAGAAAATGGCTCTCAAGGACAGCTTGCTGGTGGGACGTTAGTGGTACGATGGACTTTTCCTACATCTTTTTTCATATTAAATAAACAACTATATATTGATTCTTTGGCTTTACGATAAGAAGCAAAACGTCCAACGAGCAAAACGTCTAGTTAACAAGACATCCAATAAGCAAATCGTCTGACTAGCAATACGTCTAGGTAACGATATGTCTAATGAACAAATTGTCTTACTCTTTTCCAGTACATTTGTAAACTTTATAAGTTAAAGAAGATTCTAATGACTCCAGGTTTTTAACACTGAATATTTTGTTCCACAGATTCCATACCGAAATTGTATTCGCTCGCACGTCTCCGCAGCAGAAACTGATCATCGTTGAAGGTTGCCAACGGCTCGGCGCCATCGTGGCCGTCACCGGCGACGGCGTCAACGACTCGCCCGCCCTCAAGAAAGCCGACATCGGCGTCGCTATGGGCATCGCTGGTTCTGACGTCTCCAAGCAGGTATGTCACCTGTTAAACTCAGTGCAGCTAACAACGACATGTCAATCAATAAAAAAAAGCCTCTTCTGCAAGTTCCGAGTACCAATCTACATTCATCTAATCATAATTTTCCTCCCCGTATCCCATGCATGTGGGGTTGGTATAATCTAAACTAATATAATATAGAGGAAAGATTTGATTGTTTGTTTGTTTGCATTGAATAGGCTCTGAAACTACTGGACCGATTTGAATAATTCTTTCACCATTATAATCCTTCACTATCCATGATGAACATAGGCTATAGAAGATTAAAAAAAAGTTAGGGATCCGTTTGAAAACATCGATAATGTAACACAAAGTGCGAAAAAAATACAAATAAAAATCGTTATGTCGCGTATGCTGAGGAAATTATGGAATATAGAGCAAAGTGATGAATTATAATTTTATAGAAGATATCAACATCTATAAAAAAGTCCGCAATGTCATATGGCTAACTATTACAGTTATGTCACAATAACTACTTTTTAATGTGTTCAAATTATAATGTTAGAAATTCTTGTAATACCCGTGCGGAGCCGGGCCGGACCTCTAGTATGTCATACATATATCTAACAACACAAATGACAAATGGTATCAATCTATATCATAGACAGTATAGGCCAGTAAACTGAGTCGATTCCAGAGATAACGCCACATATAATAACCCGGAATCTATTTAACAATTTGATGAGGGCATAAACTGAAGCAAGCATTCATCCCCAGGCCGCTGACATGATTCTCCTTGACGACAACTTCGCTTCCATCGTGACTGGCGTTGAGGAAGGCCGGCTGATCTTCGACAACCTGAAAAAGTCCATCGCCTACACTCTCACGTCTAACATCCCCGAGATCTCACCCTTCCTCGCCTTCATCCTGTGCGACATCCCGCTTCCCCTCGGTACTGTTACCATCCTTTGCATCGATCTTGGAACTGACATGGTAAGTTCGACATTATACTCTAATGACTGTGGTTGAGTTTTGATTGATTGATATTTCGAATGGATGTTGACTACGAAAGGAGTGGTGTTCAAAACATAATTTTTGATATATATAACGTTTTTATTTACTAATGAAAACAAAACCAGTATAGTACTGAACAGATTTCTGTGAGATGCTGGAGTACAGCGACACTTATTATCTTCGATATCAAAGATGAATTACATTTTGTGGTTAAATAGTTTTATCAGTAACTTAATATCTGCTAATATTTTAGTATTGATACGTTTTTATTTTTAACTTAAATTAGTGTGAGAAAGGAAAGGCAGCTGTGAAGAATATTAACCATATTTTTCTTAGATTTTCAGCATAATAAATAATTCATATGAAAGTAATATGGTAACCACCATATTACAATTATTAATGTAATATAATGTTAGGTGCCAGCGATCGCACTCGCGTACGAAACTGCCGAAGCAGACATTATGAAACGGCCTCCGAGAAATCCGTTTTGCGACAAACTGGTCAACGAGAGGTCTCTATGAATCTGTGTTGCCATAACTAACAAGAGTTTTCAGCATAACCTCGATGTTGTCTCGATATCGTAACAAGTGCAGTGTTATGTTATTATTTCGTATAATCATGATTTGGATAATTATTTGTTGTAACGTGTGACTTAATTGCTTTCATTGGATGCTTACATCTTCTATAAAATTAAAAGACGTTATTTTGATTGTGATTATACGAACTTGATTATGTGAAAGTGTGGAGTCGAGCATGAATCTTAAAGGCCGCATTCCGAGCCTCTACTAATAAACGAAGAGTCCCAACTAATGATTTCAAACAATAGTCAGTGATGAATAATTTTAGATGTGGTTTATTTGTTCTACTAATTCTCCAGATTTCATACAAAGTGATCTAAATAGATGAACATATTTTAATTTGTACTGAGATAACAAGTCAACATACATAGCAGTTGTTCTACAACTAAGACAGACACAACACACGGATATAGTCGTATCATTGCCATTTCATCCTCTCACCATCACACCATCAAAATGATCATCCGATCCAACTTCAAATCATATCCATAATTAAATTTTGTTTACTACATCCCCAGAGATGTGAATCGGCCACGACAGAAGTCATTTCATGATCGACATGGTTTTATTTTTGTTTTAACTTTACGTTGTTATAGTTTTAAGATTGTGAAGCGGTTGCAAGCATACGCCACTTTGCGGCTCGTGTATGTGACACTCGGGAGTATCGGAGTGTAATGTAAAGTGACACTCGGGAATATTGGAGTGTAATGTAGAGTGACACTCGGGAGTTGGAGTGTAATGTAAAGTGACACTCGGGAATATTGGAGTGTAATGTAAAGTTACACTCGGGAACATTGGAGTATAATGTAAAGTTACACACGGGAGTATTGGGAGTGTAAAGTAAAGTGACATTCGGGAGCATTGGAGAAGTATTGCAGAGCAGTGGGGTATGGTTGCAACGGTTGTGTGTTCGATGTTGTTCACAATGTGACATGATGCACCACGCTTGTGTGTCGTGGGAGCGCGGCCGGCAGTGGTGTCGGCCCGCGCTCACATTGCTAGTGTTTGTGTAGGTGCCCGCCATTTCCCTGGCTTACGAGGAGGCAGAATCTGACATTATGAAGCGACAGCCGCGTAATCCTTTCACTGATAAACTCGTTAACGAGAGGTAAAACCCGCGAGCGTCCATCGCTCGTTCGATGATATTATTCTATCCGCTATATTTGCTTGCTACCACGTGTAAGATAGTCTTCCATATAAGGTTTGGTTGTTGCCTGCAGTGTGTGGACGGTGCCCGTATTACACCGTAGCTGTCTGTGGATATTGAAGGCGACGATCGCACCGCTCGTACTATCTCTGCCTTGCGTTGTCTTTTCTATTTTAACTACTTCTAATCTCAAGGCTTTCCTACTTCCTTTAACTTAGCTTGATGTCGCGATGAAACGACGCGTTTCCACGCTCCGACCTTGGGTTGGAACAAACGCCTCGTTCCATGCATTGATGGTTTTTTAAATATTCTTAATGTTATTAATGGTGTATGTGGTCGTGCTTAAAGGTAAGTGTGCGGTGTTACCCTGTGACTGTCTCAATTTAACTCTCGTGCATGATTATGAACACATCTTTTAAATGTTTTATTCTTATACTATATTTTATATTTATGGTATTTTTATATTGATTCTCATTTCTTATCTGTCATACTTCCATGCACAACATAACACACGATATTTATTTATCAGAAGACATCGTTTATCATTCGACCTGTACTCACGTCTACGCTACCACGTGCTTCATCACTCCACCACTGTTTCATTATATGCCACACTCAGCTCTAGGCCTACCGCCTACCGCCGTTAGGTACAGATACGCTCGATCTTTATTATATTTACGTATTATATCGATTGAACATTATAAAACGAGACGCTAATAGGGCTTATTTTATAACTTCTATACACCATAGTTTAGTATTTCAGATTATATTTCGTATTACCTTATAAACGGAAGATAATACGCTATTTTTGAATTTTAATCACGCCAATTTTCCCACTCTTGTTATTTCTTAGCTAATTAGGTATGGTTTATATTTTAAGTATACTTGGTATAGTTTGTAATTGTTTTATATCGCTAGAGGTAGTGTTACGTACGAGAGGAGAAGTAGCGAGGTGTGTACGTATATTTATTATGTATAAGTCGCCGTGTGACGTGTGGCCGGTTGTTGATTGCTTGGTGTTACCGAAGGTGCCTGCTATATCATTGGCGTACGAGGCGCCCGAGTCCGATATCATGAAGCGGCAGCCTCGGGACCCTTACCGCGACAACCTCGTCAACAGAAGGTTGGCCATAACGCCGCTCGTCGCCGCTCGCCGCCGCCGCCCGCCGCCGCCGCTCGCCGCTCAGTGCGCCGCGGTCTCGAGCGGCGACGCTCACTTGACTACTAGCTCAATTGGCCTGTTATGTTACCACAATGCCTAGCCCACTGATGAGAATAACATTCAATTTTAAATTTGCATATTTACTTATTGGTCACATTAAAGTTTAATTTGATCGGTGCGGCTACTTGTGTTCCGACAGTACCACTTGACACTGGATGTGGAAGAGTGATTATGCCGTTCCTCCCCCTCGCCCCGCCCGCCTCTCGTTGGCCTTTGAATAAAAGTATCTAGAATTGATCCTAACCTCAGTATGTTAATCGAACCTACGCAGATTGATACACAATAAATATACAAGATCTTCATAGTATCTATTTCTTTTCACATGAAAATTTCTTCTTGATCTACTCGATTATTAGAAATCTATCGTTCGTATAGTTATAGAGAAGCTAGTCCTGTACGTCTATTATCTATAATCTTCACTCTTCCATATTTCAAAATTAGTGATTGAATAAAAATTGAACAAATGCACGTTTAGCAAACAACTTAGATGAACTTAGAACTTAGAACTGTCATAGAGCAAATTTACGCACTAGTGGTTCTTTTCTATGTGTAAATCCATGTTAGTTCAGTAGTAAATAGCGTTCATAACAAATGGTTAAGTCAATTATGTGTTTTTTAAAGGTTTTTTTTAAGGTGAACTGGATCGTCTGGATGATTATAAACCTATTTTTTATTTATTTATTAGAGCCATATTTATTTTATAGTATAGAATTTATATATATTTAGGTAGCACGATGCCGAGTGAGAAGTCACTTTCAACGCTGAATATATCGCTTTCACGCATATTCACTCACACAATACACTGGAGTCTAGGCTATATAATGCTCTCTTATTGCTTTGTATTGTTTCTATATCTTCCCCTTTCTATATTTCAAAGCTTTTATCTGCACAAACTTACAATGTGAAACCGCTTCAGGCATCCTCTGGCCTTTACGAACATTTTGCATGAATGCTGTAACATGCCTTGCTTGAAACGATCTGACTTCATTGATCTAATGTCACATATCTCCAGTATTCGTAACATAAACAACAACAGAGCCTGACTTACATTTGATTTGTTTTAATTCAAAATGTGTACTTTTTCAATGAAGAAAAGATCGCCCTGAAGTCGTTTACCTTAACCCTTGCTTAGTAAGGAATCTTTGTAGCGGTGGCTGTACACAATACAATCGCTGTTGAAAACTTATTTATTTATAAGATATATTTATTTATAAGATATAAGATCTTAATCTGTAGATCTAATACTACTATACAGCCATCTCGCTAACAGTAAAAAAATTGCTTCTCAACAACTGCGATTGTATTTTATCGCAACCAGATTTTGGGTAAAGTGTACTCATTGTTATTTAAGCAAATGCCAAATTTTATTGACAGATACTGCGTGCTGTAGAAAAATTTTAATGACATAGAACTAATGAGTCGAATCAAAAGTTCGACTTAATCGCACATGTAAACTATTTTCTGACTGATGTTTTATGTACTCTGAGTACTCTTCCCTTTTGGTGTGCATATAAATTTAAAGCTACGTATAAATATGTAAAGAAGTGTAACTCTCATACAGTTACCGCTTTGGACTCATCAAGTTCACAATTAACAAAACATGCACAATTGATTTGGAGCTTAGAAATGATCGCATCCAATTGGTCTCGTCAAGGTTGGCAACAAGGCGTTGTTGCCGCACGGGTGCACTTTTGATACCACGCCCGCCGCGGCAAGGTTTGCCCGTTGTGCTGTTTTTTTGCTATATTTCTTTACATATTTATTAGTAGATTTAAAGTAAAATATACACGTTGTAAGAATATGGTAACAGACAACGTTTCCTAAGTTTGCGTATAAAAGAAAGAATAAAAAACATTTAATGACTGATTTAAGGAGAGCATATAGCAAATAGCTCTTTATATTTAGTACTTACAGAGTTATAATAATAAATTTGAATGTTTAAGCTTATAGCCAAGTCAATTGAAATGTCTCCGATAACCATATTCTTATGAAGGCATCTATGATAACTAGTGAATGAACCGCTTACGGACAATCAATCCCATTGTGAAGATTCAAATAATATTATTATCTGTCCCAATCTCAAATCACACAATACAGTTAACTTTACCAATCAGAAAGCAAAAGCCACACATTAAATTCTTCCAGAAAAAAGTCAATTGCACGATACACTATCGCTTGCGTAATAAAAAGCTTTGTAATATCCACTGAAGTGAAACTAACACACGATGTGTAAAATTGACTAATCAAAGTTTCGGTTTGTGACCTAATAATTCAAATTTAGCTAGTCGACTGATTCGGAATTCGGTCTTCTAAACCGTTTTCTACCAATGTACGGTAATAATCAGGTGTCTCATATACCTGTTTGATAAATAGGATCTTATAAATCACTTTGCTATTGGTCAGTTTTAATCATCGAATGCAGTTATCACTTTGGTCGAAGCATGGTACCATAGGCCGCAAAATGACATTTGTTGATGGATGTTGGCAGGCTGATTTCCATGGCATACGGTCAGATTGGAATGATCCAAGCGGCCGCCGGATTCTTCGTATACTTCGTTATCATGGCTGAAAACGGATTCCTCCCCATGTATCTGTTCGGTATCAGAAAGCAATGGGACTCGAAGGCCATCAATGACTTGACCGACTCCTATGGACAGGAATGGGTAAGTTACATACCTGTCAGATATAAGTGATTCCATTTCATGTTTGATTTGGTACCTGATTTGGATCAGAAAAACTGTTTCGTTTTCAATGACAAAATGTATGTTTTGATTTTTTCGCTCTATTATAATTATATTTTGCAAGTTTATATGTTAATCACATTCTCATAAAACATATTCAAAGTCGGCTCAAGTTTGGAGATAAAAAACCACAAGAAATTTTATACTTAAAGAAATTCGTTATTAAGAAAAGTTTTTTCCTAATATTCAACTTTTGGTTGCTTACACATTTCTTTTGCAAAAGACCCAACTAAATAAATGATTTTAATTTTTATAATAAAATGGGGTTCTTGACAACTTACCCGTTAGTGAATTTTATTATATATTTACCTACCTATATTTACTTGTAATTCTTGCTAAAATGAAAATTCCTACCAAGAATAGTCTGACTTCGTCTTGCAGTAACACAAAATCATCAGAATACAATTGACTCGACAGATTAGTTTGACGCCTGTAATTTAGAATTTGATGCAACCACGTGTCTATAATATTGACTGAATATTCCAGACCTACCGCGATCGCAAGGCACTCGAGTTCACCTGCCACACCGCTTTCTTCGTTTCCATCGTCGTTGTCCAATGGGCTGACTTGATCATCTGCAAGACTCGCCGCAACTCCATCGTGCACCAGGGCATGCGCAATTGGGCTCTCAACTTCGGAATCATCTTTGAAACCGCTCTGGCCGCCTTCCTCTCCTACACACCGGGCATGGACAAGGGTCTCAGGATGTACCCTCTCAAGTAAGTTCCTTCCCAAAGATTAAGCCTTTTATATGTCGTTTCCAACGGTCGGAACTGACCAATCTGATCAATATAATGTCGTTTCTATTGGTCTGGACTAACCGATCACATCAAATTTGTTTTATTTACTTTTTTAATATAATCTTTGATATGTCGTTTCAAACGATCTAAACTGACCAATCTGATCAATGTTGATTCAAATTGTCTCGACTGACCAATCTACTCAATATAAAAATCTATGATATCTCGTTTCAAACGGTCTAGACTGACCAATCTGGTTAATATTCGACATCTGCACAGAATTAGTTGATTGTTTATCGTACCGTGTGGTAATCTTGGCCGATGTGTTCCAGGTTCGTGTGGTGGCTGCCCGCCATTCCGTTCATGCTGTCGATCTTCATCTACGACGAGATCCGACGTTTCTACCTGCGCCGCAACCCCGGCGGCTGGCTGGAACAAGAGACTTACTACTAAACACCACCGACCACTGTCCGCACCACTCGCTGCGTACAATACCGTTCGTTTGTGTTCTATAGAGAGTGACAGGTCGCGGTGCCGTTCCGGTATATGTGTAATCGCTGTCGTGTACGCTTCTCACCGCTTGTTCTACGTCCGCGGCGTCGTACTGCCGCGCGGGCAACGCGCCCGCGCTTCCTTCATCATTCTTTTTGACGAACTATATATGTATATATGCACGGCGGAGAATGAACTTTGATATTTGTGATGATATTAAAACAAATTATACGCATTATATTATTTTCTAATTGTGAAACGTGTTATTTTTATATTGAGATCTTTTAATTACGCGGGTGTGAATCTCGGAGATTATGAATCTTTTGATACGTTATGTTGTAACTCGTTCCTTATCGGTGGATGTGGGCGCGCGACGCGAGTCGCCACAACGCGACGCGATGCGATGCGATGCGATGCTACGCGATACAACGCGACGCGACTCAAGTCGCGCGCTGCGACAGCGCCGCGGCCGCCGACTCGGACACCATGTTATCGTAGTTCGCCCTCAGACGCATAACGTGGTATCATTACATAGAGTTAATATTATACCAATATTAATTGTTTTTCACATACTTATATAATAAGTAATAAAAATATGATCGTTTAGCGGTAGTTGATCGTTCGTGAATCGAGTGGGCGAAAACGTGACGCCCGCCGCGCTCCGTGCTCGGCGGCCAACGAAAGCATTTGTTGTAAAATTACCGGTTAAGAGCCATTATTATTATTATAATTTAAGTGAATTAGATTTAAGTTGAATTTTTGCGAGTGAATAAAGTTTAGTTACGATTCGATCGGGTGCGTGGTGTATGAGAGGTCGATGTGGAGTGCCTGAGTTTTAGTGTACTACTGCTTACTGTTAGGTAGGTAGTTGAAATTTTGATGCCGTATTTTGAATCGTAAAGTAGATAAATAAAGCATACACAGAGGCGGCGCTTAGAGACGGGCGCGGGTCGGGGCGCGGCGGCGTGGCGTCAGTGGCACTGCGGCGTCACTGGCGCTGCAAAGTTACTGCCGCTGCGACGTTACTGCCGCTGCAACGTCACTGCCGCTGCAACGTCACTGCCAAACCGCCCACCCCGCGCCCGCGCCAAGCTGTTCGCGACACGACGCTTTTCTTTTCTAAAAAATAATCAGATTATTAGCGAATTTCGTCAAATTTATTAAAATAGTCTGCTCATAATAATTACGTAAGATTTAATTTCTTAATTAAAGGATAATAACAAACGTAGGGATGCGTAATTAGAAATTTTTAAAATTATACAGTTATGATAGAGTCGTCTTGTTTTGTCGCCCCTCGGCTCCTCTAGGAGCGCGGTGAGCGTACCGAGGCTCGCCAGCGCGGCTCGTACCCGCGGCGAGCGAGCGTCGCGAGGCGCGCGAGCGTCCCGAGGCGCGCGAGCGTCCCGAGGCGCCCGAGCGTTGCGGGGTGCGAGGACCGCCCGCATAGTAGATGGCCCGGGCGGAGCGAACCTTTTCAATTTTTCGTAACGACTACATATAACATTATAATAATGGTTACAAAAGTAAAATATAACATTATAGTGACTAATAAAATTTAAATTATATGAAATGTTTATAGATTTAATGAAGTTCGTTTCTTTAGAGTGACCTTCTGTGCTTGTTTGAGAACGATGTACTCGGCGACGATAGTCGCACAGGTATTATTGTAATGATCTGATGTTTGTATGCAGTTTGTTTATTGTACACTGTAGGACTAACATTGTTTTGCGTTATACAGTTCTTTACACCTATTCATTTTATAGTATTACTACTCTGTTGGCTAGGAGCGCTGTAAAAATGTAAGTGTTAATAAAAAAACATTTTCAAAATACATATTAGCATGGCGTTTTATTGTATTCTAGTTGTTTTTATTATTTATATACCTAATTTTATCTTTGAGCCTAACCTATAGTCCTAAGTGAGCGATAAACGCGGCAAGCTACGCGATACATCTCAATATATCAATAAGCAGAGTACATATACTACATCATACTACCCACATTGTCGCAGTATGTGGATGTGTTAGCCTTAACAAGTAGTAGCATCGCGTCGACTAGTTGCTTTCCGTCGCTCACCTATGACAATGGTTTATCCTAATAAAATTACATACACTGCCATATCTGTATTAAAAATAATTAATTCATGGCAAAATATATATATATAATACAAGTTAGAAAAAAACAGATCTATCATGTAGAGTATCATCTACTAAAGAATAATAAAAAACATCAGTCTAAAATAATAAGTACATCATAAAAATACTTGTCAGGAGATACTCGACTACATAAGGACTGATAGAATTCTGATGTTCCCATAGGGAAGGCATCAAGGTAGACATGAATCCTACACCCAAATGAAAGGCCTTCCTTTGCCGATTCCAAAAATATACCACATTACAATTAAACTTTTTCAGCACAAAAAATACAATACAACACGTAGGTACCAAGTTTCAAAGTACATACTATCGTTCATAAATTTAAGTTCTATTAAATTATATTCATGGAGGTATACGAGTATAATGTATACCGTGGGGTGCTGGGATAGAATGTCATCCCTCCATCCCTACCCGTGGGTGTCGTAAGAGGCGACTAAGCGTAACATAACAGAAGGTCCAGCAGCTCTTTCTGAGGAACTGATATCATGCATTGCGATCGCAAGCGTGGGGATTATGGCATAACCCCCCACAATTTGGAAGGCTGTCTTCAGCAGTGGACAATCCAGCTGATACAGTATATAAATGTGTATTATAAAACTTGTATATTACCGCCACGTGTCACTCGTAGTAGTAAAGGGAATACGTAGTAGGAAAATAACATGATCGGGGTCAAAATTGTTTGATTTGGATCTAGACCCCACATCCACACCTATTCAGCTAGTGAACTGTTTGCCATATCCTGTGTAGCTGAGTCCAACTGGGCTTTAAGAATTGTAAGGTTTTCTCTTCCATCACCACTGCTCCGAAGATGGGTGGGTAACTACGTCACGTTATATTGCACGGCATATTTCTCCAGCCTGATATCAACCCCTTTTAACATGGGACCAAACGCAGGTGTTCTCGCCGCTGATAAAAATTTGGTGTCGAACTTGACTGCGGCTGGCTGAGCTCTCTTGAATGAAGATTGAGAAAGACGAGGGTAGAGTAGTTCAACAGGTAGCCATCAAGAATAGGTACCCCGATTTAGTTTAAAAATATACGCAATAAATTTCCCCATAAAAGGAATGTTTTCAACAAAAAAGTTAAATGATGATATATATACAGGAAACTGTTGTTTCCTGTATATATATCATCATTTACAGGAAACTGTTTTCTTTTTATGGGGCAAAAGAAGCGGAAAGTGGTGTTTTTCATGATCATTGACCACCCTTCATTTGTAATCGTTATTACACTTAGATAACACCTAAGT
Source organism: Plagodis dolabraria (assembly GCA_963854805.1). Classification (NCBI taxonomy): domain Eukaryota; kingdom Metazoa; phylum Arthropoda; class Insecta; order Lepidoptera; family Geometridae; genus Plagodis; species Plagodis dolabraria. The sequence goes on along the minus strand of OY978459.1, from coordinate 11,051,111 downwards.
ATTAAAAGAGTACCGTACTGTTCCGAAAGGCCATATCCACCGGAGAAAAAGAAGGGCGATGTCAGAAGAAAAAATTACCAATATGGTCGCAGCGCTCAGAGACGCTAGGAAAATGAGCGATTCTGAAGGCTAGGAAATATTCGTGTATATAAAAAAATATCATTTATCTATGACTTAGTGTAATTAAATAAATTATTAAAAAAAATTAAAAAACAAATACCTACATATCCAATTGAAATATTTTAAAAATTGCTTTCATGAGATCTGATAGCTATGTTATACTGAAAGTTTCTGGATTCTGATTAAATAAGACCAGGCATGTGATACTTGTATTGTTTTCAAAATATGTGATGGCCAACCCATTTTATATAGTTATTACTAATTAACCGAAAAAAACATGGCCGACGGGAGCTCGTAGATCCTGCTGCACTATCACCCTGATCTTGGGCATCTGATCTGATGGGCTCGAAACCCGGGTCTACGTATTCGATCCCTAACGTGAGTTTTAATAATATTTAAATATGTTCGGATGTTTTTATAAACTTAAATATGTGTAAACTTTTAGATTCATTTTCATATATCTTTCATTTGATACCTGCAACACAAGATATTTCCCAAAGAAATAAAAAACACAAAATTCTGAAACGTTATCACAAAATGATAATGTCTTTAAGAACGGTTAGACAGTAACGTGTGCCTATGGCTATGCATTTGCAGTTTTTCTGATATTGGGCTGATACGCCGCCAGGCCAAAATAGGTATCTAACCTAAAATGGACTGACTGCCGGAACACGAGGATAGGTGCTTGGCGACAGATTTTCTTCTAAGGGTGGTAGCTAGGCAGGTGGGCAATGCCCTACCACTATTGTAAGTGAAGTGACGGGGAATTCAAGTTTACCACATCACCCACTGCACTAGAGGCTAGAACAGTTTCATCGATACTACAAAGAAACGCATGAGGATAAAATACTAGCTTTCCGGGCGCGGCTACGCCCGCGCGTGTGTCGGTTATCGCGCAAAAACATTAACCTCTTTTTGCGCAGTTGGATAAAAACTATCCTATGTTTTTTCCAAAACAAATTTCATTCAAATCGGTCCAGTAGTTTTGGCGTGAAAGCGTGACAGACAGAGTTACTTTCGCATTTATAATATTAGTGCTGATTCTTTTGCTATTAATTTAAGATTGAAGACAGGACTTAGATGTGACAGTTGATGTCGTATTTTACACTTTTAATTTCATTATTGGTATAAAATGCACTTAAAAAATGTCGTATACTTCTTCTTTCTTTGTTTTGGCTTTTATCGTTGTTTGACGATATTCTGCCAATGTCAAAGTATGACCAGTATATGTTTATTTAAATAAGTCTGGTATAAACAGGAAGGTAATTCAAATATCGTATAATAGGACTTAGGTGTGACAGCTGTCAAAATGACAGTTAATGTCGTATTTTTCGTATGTTTCGTACCAACACATGTACCAAAAAAATTTTTTGATATAGATCAAGATCATTAGCGGGGATCCAATCTACACTTTGCTGGTTTTTAGTATTTGTTGTTGTAGGTTAGATATTGGACTATAATCCAATATATCCATACGCATGAGGTATTACCGTTTTACGATGGAGCAAAATGAAAAAAAAACACGTTTCTTGAACGGGGATTCTATAATTTTTTTATATTGTGTGAAAATTTGAACCGGTTACGTACTAAAGTTCTAAAGAATACAGCTTTTTGAAGATCTTTCTCCTTGATGATTGTAGCCAGAAGAGCATTCGCAGACCACCATGCGACGAAGCTCAACCTGGTGGCGGGGTTTGAATCATGGACCTGCGGCATAGCAGTCCGCAGCTATTAATCATCGGCTATCATTTCTTCAAAAACTACTCAGGACATGTAATTAAGTTAGTATATAGTTATCCATATAGCAAATAATATTTCGTAAGTCTTAGGGCCCATTTCAGAATGTCCTAATAAAGTTTCGGGTTGATATGCAACATAAAATAACTGAATGATAAAAATGACAGTTAACATGCAGCGCGGTTCAAGCTTTAACCGATGGATACCTACGCTTTATCGATGACTGTGAAACGCAAAGAGTGTAGTGTTTTGTTTATTAAATATTTTCTGGGTAGTATAACCGAAACTTACTCGAACATTCTGAAACAGGCTCTTAGTATGTTAGTAGGTAACTTACACAATTGTATTAAATGCGCAGTAAATCCAGTCAATAAAATTGATGTTTTCATAATAAAAATAACAACTTAATAAAATATTTTAAGAAAACATTTCATAATATACACTACTTTATTTAAGAAAAACATTTTATAAAATATTTAGTAACAAATCCGCCTACTTTACCTGATTAGCCGACGTGACGTCATGAACGCCATGTCATGTAGCCCAACCGGAAATATTTCTGTGCCGTTACGCTTCTACACAAACATCATAAGGAGTATACGATGGTCTCGAAGTACTTAAGGGAAGTAAGGTATTGATACGTACTAGAATGCTAGAATATATTTTATATTTTTTAATGTTTATATTAGTTATAAATTTCTCCTGAATCTATTAATCATAATATTCAATATTTACGTGTCATGCATGATCATAAGCAGTTCTACTGAATGGATATTGATTTGAAGTACTATATATTTTGTTCGTCAAAGCGAATTAAATTTACTAAGCAACCCAAGGGCAGGTGGTACCTACGTGTCACGCCGAGCGTGCCGCCACTCGGCCTTGACGACAGTGTCCTTGCTATAGATACCTATTTGTGTAGATACCAGCCCTTCGTCCTATGGCGGCGCGGAGCCTTCCACACGCCCCTTCAAGCCCACAGCTCACGGCGCATGCTCAGAGCCGTCTCTTTGACAGCTCGACTGTGCCAACACGTCCCAATTACTTCCCTTGCACTGTTTCAACAAATTACTAGCCTTTGTGCAGTGTGAATGTGAAGATTTTGTGAGAATACTCGCAAAAATGCGCTGTCGTGGCGTGCAGTAAACCAGGATGGTAGCAAACATCGGCTTCATCAACTCTAATGGTAACAAACAAACACCATTGTCTTTCGACCACTTGTTTTTTCAGCCAGTGTTATTATTGTGCCAGCTCTACTTTTTCTTGTTCAATTAGTAAACCCTTATAGTTGTATGGACCTAGTGACTGACCGTAGGTTCCTTCTGATTTGTGTCTTGAAATAGTGCTTTGATAGAAAAAAAATAATAATGACCCTTTTGGCGTCGGCTTTTGTCAAATCCTTTGTATCTTCCTGCTTATTACCTGTACGTGACTTAAAATATGAGTTGTTGCTGTTGTAGTGGAGGCGACGGCGTACATAAGCGCGGTAGCGGCTTTTGCGGCTGTGGTGCTGGTGGTGCTGCTCTTCCTTGGGAGGAGGTGGTGCCATTCTGCAGCCTTCAACAGGAAGTGCTGCGATGACATCCTCCCAGTCAACCCGAGACTCGACTCCTGTCTGCCGATTGATGATGCTGCGTTTGGTAAGAATATAATTCAAACTTATTACAGTTTGTAATTTTTTGCCCTAGGCTCTATCAAATATAGTATAATAGTACAGATAAGATCTACTTACCTTATTATGATTAAAGTATATATTACGTCCGTGTTATGACCACGTTGTGACAGTTATGATTACGCGGGGAATCAAGATTTTATAAAGCTAACATTAGAACTTGTCAAATCTCCCAGTATGTAGCCTTATTCATAATAATATATCTTCGTTTGCTAGATAAATAAACGTTTTCATTAATATAATTTATAAACGATCTAAGTAATTTGTTATTTTAGAGCAACTTTTGCTAGAGAAATATCCTGTACTGTAGACTAGATCATCAATATTTTTGTAGGTAACAGGTAATTAGTAGTTGTCAAGGACGTTCAGTGCGTCATACGCGGTTGCCCTATGTCCTTGTATGTAGGGTTTATGACTAAGTAATTATTTACCTTTAGCCTCTAGAATAGTACCTATAGCTACATGGCGACGGAAGATCAAGATATGAACATACCGACGCACGTGTGTAGGCGTAGGAATTGATGTAGATATGTACCTGCAACTCGTAATGTTAAATTAGGTATGTAACCTTGTGTTTAATAGCTAGTACCTATTTATCCACGATGAAGAAAACAAGCGATGTCAAACAGATTTATTAGCAAAAGACCGGATATAAGTATAGTAGGAGACCATATCAGATCAAAAAAAAAACATATTTTATTTCAAAACTTCACAAGAAACTTCGTTACCTATTTAAAAGGAAATTTAAATATGAACAACTGATTTTTTTAGTAAAGTTACCATACCAATAGATTTAAAAATATTCTAAATTAATATATTTTAATAGTTGGTCTGAACCTGAAACGGTGCAAATACATAGGTACACAGTTAAATGCTCTAAAAGTCAAACAATCGAAAATATATAAAAAATTTAGTAAAATCTTAACAATGTGCACATATAAAAGTAATGACTCATCTACAATATTATCAATCTACATACATCACACAAGGAAAAACAAAAGACAGTTATAAAGGCTTTAGATGGTATGAGAAACTACCTCTTTTTGACCGTTCATAAAAAAATATAAACATCTCTATAAGGAAGCTGAAACCAGACAAAAGTTCAGGTTCATGCTCTGTCGAATGACATAATTCAGTGTGGTAAAGATAAAGTAGATGCTCCGCTCACAAATCTGTTCAACCTCATCACAGAAAAAGAGAAAAATACCTGAACAAAAGAAAAGCACGGAAATAAGTCCCCCTTAAAATAAAAAAACAGATCCAAATTCACTAACAAATTATCGACCTATAAGTCTGTGTCATGTCATGTTTATACAAAGCCTTCACTTCAAGACTGCTCCGAAGACTAGATAAGTTGATAGATAAAAACCAACCTGTAGAACAGGCGGGCTATTGGCTTAAGTGCTCTACCGTGAACTTTTGATATACCTACCTACAAACGCTGAAGCAACTAATCGAAAAATATACAGAATACGATAAACCTTTGTATATCAGATATATTGATTAGGTACTCCAAAGCAATTTAACTTCATATCGTGTGATCACGACTCTATATGGCAGTCACTATTGAAACAAAGGATATATTTGACTTATAGGGGAAAATATGAAAGGAGTACATACATACAACTATTATTTTAGATCCGATAGAATGAGTAATCAAGCAAGGAGACCTAATTTCACAGAAACTTTTCACTGCTATTCTACAAAGTATATTAATACAACATAAATAGAAAATATAGTAATTGTTATTGACTGTAGATTACTAACCTCAGATAATTGAGGACATTGTAAGCAGAGAACCTGCGGAAACGATAATAGATTACGGAAACGATAGTATCATAACCTAATATACAAAAAATATTTTTAGAATACTACTTTAAACTAATATTTTAGAAAATCATTTTAATATATATAAATATATATACATGTAGACAACAAATAAATTACCTTCTATACCAATGCGACGTGACGTCAGAAACACTACGTACCTCCTCTAGCTGGAATAGTTTTAGACGCATGTTGCTTCCGCACGAAGTATCTTCAGGAGGTCTTGAATCTGTGAGCATACGGTCGGGAAATCTATTCATTAACAATAGAGTCTTACAATAAGCAAAGGAAAGGGTCTAGAAATCAACTACGATAAGATAAAAATCTTTACTACGAGTAACATAGAATGAATTCCTATTATAATGAATTCAACTCCACTAGATTGCGTTTACCTCGGTTATATCACCTCTTTCAATGAATGTTCTGAAAAAGAAATAAACAGAAGAATAAGGAGTATCTGGAATAAATACTGGGTCTAGAAAGAGATATTCAAAGGAATTGTACAACTAAACAAAATAAGGGAAAATTAGGAAAGTTCGCAAGCAATTAACAACTCTCTAATGCCAGTTTTACTTACGCCTCAAGACTTGTACCCATTTGTCAACCAGCAATGGAACGAAGTCATACGAGCCTCACACTTAAACATATAATCAAAAATCAAACCATAAGAATACTTACAAAAGCTAAGCAAAAGATTTAACTACGCAAATACTAAGACTGAAGTGGCAATGGTCAGGACAAATCCTCGTATTAATAAATGTACCTGAAAAATTGAGATCAATCTTATAATTCAGTTTTGTGTTTAATGTATGGAACGCTTGCAAAAACTGCTAAGAGATTGCTGTTTTGAGATGCAGTTATATAACTGCATCTCAAATTTGTTTTTATATCATCAAAGTTATCTCAACTTTGAGATACGAGCCTTACAAATTTTGTTCCACGGAGTAAGCTGTGCCCGGGGTGATAAACGATGAAGAGGTAGACCTTTTAAAAGGAGGAGCCGCAAGATATAGTGAGAGTAGCTGGAAAATTTTGTGGACCTTAATTGCCAAATATAGTATGTAGAGTAGTAGATGATTTTCTCGGTTATATAGATTCCAATCAAAATTACTGAACCGATTTTAACGAAATTTCAATGGCACCAATCTGGAATGATATCCATTGAAATAAGAAATCATTATCTAAATCGGTTTAAATATGAGGGAGTTCTTAGATGTTACTTAACTAAGATAAATATACGCCCTAATTGAGAACATCATACTGCTATTTTTAAATTTACCGTCGGTATACATTTTTTTGGAAAATTGCAGACTTTAGTGTAAATAGGTGTGATGGTATTTCGAAATTTTTTCTTTAAAATTACAGACACCTTTAATTGCAAAATCACATAATAAGTACTTATACATAAAATAAATAAAAAACCTAAAAACAGAAGCCAACTTCAAACATAAAATATTCTAAAACAATAAATTCACTAAAAAGTAAATAAACCAAACCATGATATACAGTTTATTTTGTTCATTTTACATGACAAATAAAATTGAGAACATGATCTATGTAGTCGAAGCCAATTAAATACTCATTATTAGGGTTAACTCAAATACTACTAATTAGGTACAGAGCTCTGATACTAATTCATTCCACGGTAGTATGATTTTCGTATTCTCCATACCAGTGACAAGAAGCTAAATTTTACTATTAAGTTCCCGTTCTAACCTAAGCTTGCTTACTGTTTCGACCACATTACTACACTTATCAACAGGTGATATAGGCGGGCTAATGACTAACCAATATTTATAAAAAGATTAAACTATCAAAAGGTTATGTTCAACCCGCGTGCTTCGGTATGGAAATATATTGAGGTTCAGTTCATTTTTAGAGCACCTAGATTTCATTTAGTACCTAATTATTTAGCAAAAATAGCGTAGACAAGGCTCTAGGCTAGTTATCCTTATGTATTATTGACGTTGTCCGTAAATCTGTGTTGTTATAGATGCTTTGTCGAAACCGAACCAATACCCCGAACGAATATTCACGTTCGAGGCTTCAGATGAAGATGAGGAGCTGCGATTGCGCATCCAACAGGTAAGAACGACGACAAGATAACACTTCATAAGGTAGTGTAAAAATATGTTCAAATAAAGAACTCTAAAAGAAGTTGCTTTAGTTTTATACTAAAGCAACACAACTGAACTAATAACGGTGCAGTTGCGTTTCTATATAATATCCCTTGTGGCTGACTATGCAGGGTCATTGGTAGCTCAATGCAAAGTCTCGGCGGGGTGATAGCTACTAACAGCTAGTTAGCATGTCTGAGCTAAATCGTCCTAATTATATACATCGTTCTGAGTGTACATTATATGTACACTCAGAACTATAATGCAATAAGTATTCAATAATTAATAAAGTAAAAAAACCCGACTGGAAATTATTTGTTAAACGTTTTATCGTTCCTTTGAAACGAAAGCTGCAAGTTATATAGTACTCGTATATTTATTCAATCGTTATTTTAAATAACCCTTTATTTGGTATTATTCCATCCATGGGTTTTGAGGAGATTATTTTTTCTGAGTTAATGGTGTCTAAATTCCGCTAGTTTGTACCTACTGTTGTCGCTTGCGCTATCAAGACAAAGCTAATAATGATTATCTAATACATTGAAATCAGTTTAGACCTTTAGAGATTATGCTGAAATAAAGAAATTCACAAACATACATAAATACATGAACCCTGAAAACATAACACTCCTTTTTTGGACAGTCGTGTAAAAAGCAGTGGTCGCCCAGTGGCAATGGCTACTTCCATGATAAGTACCTATCCCGGGCTTGAACTTCAACGTATGATGGAAATACCTAACGATGTGTTCCGGCAGCTGCCCTGTAGTGCCAGTAAAACACCTTCTTCGCTCACGAACAAGTGAACTTATAATCAAGAAGAAAAAATATCCAATCATCGTGTTGAGAAACTTATATGAGAATAAATGTTCGATATCACATAAACAGCATTAAATAACACAGTTGAACAAACCTCTCCCTGATGTGAGAAGATATATATATATATATATACATATCAAATAATTTCATCAATATCAAATCATTATTAAACCAAAATAAACAGCAAATTATATATATATATATAGCAGTTCCTCAGAAGGCGCTGCTTCTACTTTCTGGTATTTTTTTCCTTCGTCACCTCTTACGGTTTTAACTGATTTTCATTTAATTTTAAATAGCACTATTAAATTTGCTGTTTATTTTGGTTTAATAATTATTTGATCGACCGACCAATTTCAATTATTTCTTGTGTACAGTAGAAGGGAATACATTTTTATTCAATTACGTCTTGTTTTAACGTTATGAACGAATAGTACCTAACTATCGAAAATAATCCAAATGACATACCATTACATCTTGAAAATCAGACTATCAAATACTAACTGGTTAAGGCTGGATTTCACATAATAACGTTATAAAAAAAATATTTGTCGAAAATGTCGAAATATGTTGGAGTTACAAATGATTTTGCTATTCCTTTTGTATGTAAAATCCTGCCTTTGCCGGCTTATTAACCTTAGTTTATGTGGTTAACCTTATCTTTGTGTCGAACTATCAAACATTCTGTATAAGACGAGCATATATTGTATGTGTGTTCGTGTCGTTGTATCGTATATTCTATTTATTACAAGTGAAAGAAATGTCTTTCACTAGTTCATCAGGCAATAATATTAATTTCGAAATGCCTGTTTTTATATAAGTATTTTCTTAATTGTATGAAAATATCTTGCAAAAGTCACGTTGGCTAATGGTAAACTTCTCACAGACTTTGCAGGGTTTCTTTGCGAGTTTTGTACAAAGCAAAACAGTCTTTTGTTTGTCGCAGCTTGCAATTCCACCGTTTTATCGTCTAAACATTAGCTTTTTCTATTGTTTGTATTTAAGTTGATGAAAGAATGACGTAGGTACTTTATTATAAACCCTGTACCTGTTCTTTGCATATTTTTAGGTAGATACGAAATTTAAACTAAAATCACTGAGGATTTTATTTCCTTTTAAATACAAATTTTTGAGTTCAAAAAATCTTTGGAAACAAAAAAGATGCAGTTTTATTGAATTTATTTGACCACAACGCTAAACCAAAAACTATTATTTTATGCCAATTTGATATTACAATCCCGATTTTCATGAAAGAGTGGGTATTTTTTTTAAATAAGATTCTGTATTTTTTTGTAATACCTACTTATGTAATTTACTCGTATAAAGAAAAGTCATGTTTATCATCGCCAATATTTACGAAATACAAATCAAAACTATTCTTTTATCATTTCTGTCCATATGAATCTGATAATATAATATTAAGAGTGAATTGTCCAACATCGTATCTTATCTAATAAATTGCAGCAATTAGAAAGTGACATTATTTCTCCATTTATATTTATACTTACTATTATTTGATCTGTATTATTTAGTCGATTTTATTCCATGGTATTATTTATGTAGTAGATAAGTACATTTTTGTATATTTTATATTCATTAAAGTTATGGTATAGATAATTGATTTTATTTATAGTTAGCAATATCGTTGTTTATAAGAAAGTGTTTATAGTCAAATAAATTCGCATGCTAGTCAGCTTGTATATTAGTTATAGCGTCACATATGCGGATCACCTTTCATATACGTATAACAACACAGATATCGTCCAAGTCCGACTGGACTTGTGAAAAAGGATATTATGTGTGTGAAAGGTGTGTAAACTGAGATGATATAGTAGAATAAGTATAGGTACGAAAATATTCTATAATTATTGTCCTTATATTCGGAGTCGGGAAAATATGACACGTTGTCCCTACCCAACCTAGCGTGAAATAAAGAACAACAAGGTAAAAAGAAAGTTAAAGATGAACACAGTAGAAAGGAAGGAAGATGAAGGGTTAATATTGTTATTAACTTCACAAAATACATAAATGTACCATATCAATATGACGCCAAGCATGTTAAACTACCAGTATTTAAATATTACAACTGTCTCAATTTTTAGAGCGATATCAATAATTAAGGTTTGAATAAGGGTAAATTCTAATGGATCGGGTCTTTTCTAATTGATTCAAACGTCGAAATTAGCCAAAATTATATTTTTTTAAAACTAAATCCTTCTTCGAATATGAACACTTTTATTACGCTTAAGTTTCGAAACATGTTATAACTGAGGTAAGGTAATTACTAAGGTAGGTAAACCTACAGACACTTGTATTCGTAACAACGAGTTCTCCTCTCGAATATTGCTTATCGGTACGGAGACACTTATACACTTGTTTCTCAATGACTCAATCTATACAAGGCTCTGTTTTTATTAACTCTCTCTTGAAGGACAAGGAAGAGGTGGAGTGCCACTATGAGGAGAAGAATGAAAACCTGTCAGCTCCAGCGAAGGTCGAGGTGGAGCTGGTAGAGACTGCACTTCGAGCTGCCACGCTCAGGGAAACCAGGATCGATGAGGTAGGTCTAATTACCCATCCAGCGTGGTTGAGATTGACAATATAGAATGGATGAGGTAGATGCAGAAAAATGAGGACCTTATTTTTAACACAAGCCAGCCAGGTACGCCTAATATACATTTATAGGATAAAGAGTTCAAAAAGAAAATTTAAGGATGTCCAATGGAGATCCGAGCTAGAATTGCGCCATCAATACTTTCCTGCGGGTGTCGTAAGACTAAGGGAAAATAACCGGATGGGCAGCAGTCCCTTCTTCTCTTCTTTCTTCTTTAACTGCAATCTCCAAGACGTCTGCCAAGCAAGCTCATAATGATAAACACCAATTATATTGGCGGCGTGCTTACGCTACGCTTGTTTGATTTGTGACAAGACATGTTGCTAGATGCTTTGTTGCCAGATGCTTGCATACCGCCATGCGTTACTTATCACAAAGTTCAAATAATATCTTCGACCGCATCACCATACCTTATATGAGATGAGATTATGGGCAAAAGCTAGACTATCAGCAAAAATACCACTCTGAGCTGCTACACGAAGGAAAACCAAGATCGATGAGGTAGGTCTTGCGGGTTTCTAAGAGACAATTCTGCTTAATTACCTCAAACCTTTAAAGGATATGTATTAAAGATAGAACAGTAAGATAAGAAAGCGGTATAGTGCTACCTTGTGTAGAAGAAGGAAATCCTATCCGCTTCAACGAAGTTCAAGGAAGACCTGGTAAAGACTGCTGTACGAGCTTTTCTTTAAATGTTCACATAGTATAAACTTCCGTAGGTGGTGCCGCAGCGCGCGGAGACTTACATCCACACCTTGGAGGCACAAAGCAGCGTTGAGAGTGATGTTATTGCCCACAACGTAAGTCCTGCAATATAATATATCATACAGAATTGCACAGATTAGAAACATACATTTCAGAAATAATGGGTTTCTACTGTATTACATATGCACCTATACTGAAAACTGCTTTCGCCAACTGCGCTTGGTAATATAAAATTAGTTCTGTAGTACTGATGGGTTAGTATTATATCAATTTCTATCATAGATCCACAGGTATAAAAAGTTTAAACAGTTCTATACAACTAATGACAGGTACTGAAGTTGTCGATCTAGATAAACTGTTGCGATTAGTGACACTAGACACGAACATTCATTTCAGATACACTAGTTTAGTTTTTGACATAGACGCCATCACCAAATGGTCTAAAATGACTATACTTTGACAGTCCCCCATTTAAGTATTTGGTTTCGGAGATGAAAAAATATAGGTACTTATTAAATTATATTTGTAGGTACTCTACACAATGAGTTCTAAACATGGACACCCCATTGATAAGGTGCAAAATGTTTCTTATTTCGGCTACGTTCTCACTTCTCATATAATTCATTCTGAGTTACAAACCTGGAAAAACGTTATACGAGCTTGAGACTCGTGACATAAAGACGGACGGTCTAATAGACAGAAAGACAGTGGAGTGTCGTTAACGGGGCTTTGTTTAGCCGTTTGCGTACGACGGAACTCTAATAACAAATTAATGATGGCTTTATATTTTTTTTTATAAATGACTATATTATTAATAAATGCACATAGAAAAACCCGATACATAATCCTCATACTAGCCGCAACAAATCCACATCGTGCTTTTCGATAATTGTGTTGAAATAGATTGTTTCTATAACATGTACTTCTAATTGTCTTAGGAACAAACAGTGACATCTTAGACCAATATGCTCTCACAATTGAGGACAGTCAACTTAAGCACTTGCTTTGTTACTCGTAATTAAGTAGACACGATCAGCTAATGTCCCTCTGTCATGTAGTGGACAGATGTGAAACCACTGATTCTGAAAAAGGTAAAAATAGTAACAAATAAAATAATATTTTTTATCGACTACCAAAAAAGGTTCTCAATTTCAATTCGACGCGTATATATATTTTTTTATGTATGACCACATATTAATTTTCACAGAGTACCTACTCCGATTTTGAGAATTCGTTTTTTATTGCAAAGGATATATTATGTATCTTCGAGGTGGTCCCATATTAATTGCACGAAAGTCAGTTGACTAGTTTTTACTTATACTTGACAATTGTCAATCAACTGAAAAATATGTTCGCTTAGGGATTTGCTGTTATCGACCATGAACACTAATCTAGCCAATGTAAGTCTTGTTGACTAAAAAGAGAAAAAATATTTAAAACAAAGGAACCGACGTAAGTATCAGTGGCTTTGGCTATGGACTGCCGCGCAGCAGGTCCATGGTTCGAATCCCGCCGCTGGCTTGAGCTTCATCGCATGGTGGAAGGGAATTTTAGCGATCACCCTCAAGTGGAAAATCTGTCGCCAAGCACCTAACGGTGTGTTCCGGCAGCTGTCCTTGAGAGCCAGTAATTCTAGGTTAAGCCTGCTAACACCTTCGACCACATCGTCACTTACCATCAGGTGAGATTGTGGTCAAAGGCTTACATATCAGCAATAAAAAAAAAAAAAAAAAAAAAAAAGTATGAAATAACTGTGCAAGTCGGAACAATGTGACCAAACTAATGTGAGGTTGGTGTATTAAATCAGCATGGTACCGACTTTCACAAGTTACTTCATACCTAATTAGTGTTGGACGTCGTTACTTTTTATTTTGTATTTTTTTATCATTTGATAAATAAATATCGCAACATTGATTCTAAATTTGAGAAAATTTGGATTTGAATTTCTCATATTTGGTATATTGGATGTGCACAAATTCAGTAGAGTATTTTTATGATCATATGCGGTAAAATAATTTAAAATAAATGTCATACGTAAGATAAAATTAAGCGCCTTCGATGCTTACATTGTAATATTCTTCGACAAATGTTGTCCAAGGTATTATTACTGATGTTCGAAAATCAATTAAAAGTGATTCCAAATTCCAAAAATATCACGGATAGAATTTACTCTCCTTGTAAGTACTTATAATGATTTTTTATGTCTGTAAGCAAAGTCGGGGATTGTTTGCCTGTAAAAGAGCAGATAAAACATTACACATACATACTAATCTAATCGAAATGGCGTTTTAAGATTTATCACCTAGGTGATAAATAATTACATTCACACACTAATGAGTCGTTTATTACTACTGAGGTGATATCACTCAGTCGATCATACTGTGGAATGGACCTTCTTGAAGTTTCATAGAATTGTCAAATTTACTAGGTATTTTCATAGGATGATGAAATTATTTCTGTTATGAAATCAGCATGCAGATCAATTCAATGTAGCAGTTCAATGCACTTTTTGTCTAGCGGTCCACATTATGGTAATAACATTTACCATCCGGTTTGTAAATTGTAACTGGTCGATAATTGCCTATTATATTTCGTCCTGAACTAAAACGCTGCTAAAACTTGTCGTTCTCTCATTATAATAACCTAAATGATAGGTTGGTAACTAATATATAGTTGGTAACCTATACTGCTTTATATATTAAAACTTTTACCGCGCGGGTGGTAAGTGGCATGGTACTATTATTTTTTTAATTTATTCAGACTCGTACTATTTATAAATTTGCCATTAATAAGGTTACAAGTAATCAGACTCAAATCCCATTGTGAGGTGGCGTGTAATAATCCACAGTTTTGTCCACATCATGTTTTGGTAGATGGCCATATGACATTTTCCTTAATAAAGACAAAATTTAGGCCTGAGCATAACGTTTGTCGTTACAATAACTCTATTAATTCGTGCATAAGATCGATCTTAGCTGCCACCTACTTATATAATATAATCGCTGTCGGCTTGGGTTGTTAAACGACTCGTCTAAAATTACCTACTTGTTTTAAGCACTCGTTGTAGAATAAATTATTATTGTGTCTCTAAAATAACGTGTCCACAAGAAGTTGCAAGCAACTATCGTCGACAACAATAGTGATATGAATAAGTAGGTTTTTATGTCATAAAGTGACGAAAGTCGAAATATCTAAATAAGATATCTTGTTCTTCTCTTGTAGTTAGTTGAAGCATAGATAGCCGAGCGGTAATATTTATGGACGGCCTCGCTGTAGGTCCATGATTCGATCCCCACCGCTGCGGCCGGCTTGAGCTTCAACGTACAGTGGAAAGGCATTTTGCGAATGCTCGCCTGGCTAGCTACTACCCTCAAGTAGAAAATCTGTCTAAGCACCTACCAGCTTGTTCCAGCACTTCCAATAGTAGTCCTTGAAAGCCAGTAGGGGAGGTGGGGGCTGCAAGTGCCGATTTTCCAATAACATGGAATTTCATTATGAAAATGATAGGATGAATTTTTGATATGTGGATATATCAAAGAGTTCTCTATCGGTTTTTGTAATATTATAGTGATTTTGGCCAATATATCAGTAGTTATTTTTTTACAGATTTTTTTTTGACAAATTTCGGAGAGGAACTTTCAGCCCCGCTTTGGGGTGAGTTGTTCCACCCGTGAGGCAAATTGTTCCGCTTAGATCACGAAAATATAATGTGAGAATAAAATGGGTTTTTGTAAATCAAACAATCATTGAATAGATTTATAATATGTTTTATATTATAATTTCTCTCAGATGCATAACTGAATTCTTAAAAATAACAAAAATAAACCAAAACCTCCAAATTACTATTTCTTTTAAATTTTAAGTCATATTTGAGATTCATCAGGTTATAAATCTTGTCAGATACATACAACTAACTTTAAAAAAATAACATAACTGGTAATCTTCAGATAAACTTTTATCAAATTAACTAACAATTGAGATCTATCAACTTACAAATAGGTATAATCAACTTATGAAGATCAATCATCAGTCTTGTAATCTTATTGTTTTTTAATCAGTCATTGGTAATAATTATAATTAATTATCTTTGGTAACTTTCATTCTCATTCATCACTCATTTCTTCACCTGACTCACAATCGGGACATACATAAGCAACTATCTCGCCTTCATTTAAACATTTAACATGCGCCCAATTCTTGCACATGGTACATTCTATCCACTGTTCTCTTGGACGCGAATTTGAATATGAATCACAACAAATTATGCAGTACTATTCCAGATCCTTATCACTATCACTGTCACTTTGACTTTCTTGTAATACTCTTCGTTTAGCGTTTTCTTGAGCTTTACCCTTTCCTTTCGCCTTCCCTTTACCTTTGTCTTTACTGTTACTGTTGGATTTCCCTTTTCCTTTCTTTGCTACGTTTTCATTCTTCTTTGCCTTCTTTGACTGCTCTTCGGCTAAAGCATTTTTTTCGGGCGTGTCAGTTAAAACAGCTGTCTTTCGTATACGTCGTTTTATTGACGTCTGCACTCTTGGTGGTGCCTTTGTTAAAGATTTTACTAGTTCAGGGCTAAACACAGCAGTAGGATTTGACTTTACTGGTGTTGATTGAAGTTCTTGTTGAATATCAATGGTCGAAGCGGAAGTCTGAGGTACATCACTTGTTGTCGAATGCTGAAGTTGTCGACCATACTGCCCTGATGTAGAAGGTCCTGGCTGCACCTCATTTTGAATGTTGGATGGTTCTGACTGGTCATCACTTGTTGCCAGAATTGAACTGCTAGAAGGTTGAGCAGGTTCTACATTTGATACAATTTGAGATAAAGCAGCTTCTGACAAAAGCCGATCTGTCACGAAAGATGGAGCATAATCTTCGTCTGTAAATACATCGGGGTTGTAAGGACATATTCCAGCCTTTTTAAATGCGTTCATTATAGTTACAGGATTTGCTGCTAAAGGCCATGCTGATTTGACAAGCCCGGGAATTTCATATATTGACATCGTGTATACGCATCCTAAAAAAAAAGCAGACAAAAAAATATAGGTAACATTGAAGATTCGTTGGGGTAAATTGTTCCGCGGAACAAGCAGCCCCTCCGGGAGGGAACATCCAACCCCAAATTTCATTTTTTACAAATACTGCCAAACTACCAATTCAACAGAATGAATTAAAAAAACACTTGAACTACAAGACACCTTACTAATGTCACTACAAAATAGGAAAGTTACATGTAAATCGGGCCATAAATAACAAAAATAGACCAAAAAGTTTAAACACGAAAAAATTTACTCACGTGGTGTTTAACGAACTCCGTGCACACCGCCACTCAGCCGCCGGCGCTGGAGTAACTAAGATGGCCGCCGGCGCGGCGCGTCACCTGATGCTCAAACGGCACACTTCACACGTATTGCTATCTCTTTTCTTTACAAAGTTATTGCCATCGGAACAACTTACCCCGGGAACTTGCAGCCCCGTCCTCCCCTAAGTTATTATGAAATTACAGGCACATTAGACTCAACAACCGTATGTCTCAGGGTGATGGGCGCAGTGCTGTTCGTTACTTGTGACGAAATGCATCAGTTATAGGCAGAGGTTACCACTTAACATCAGATGGACCACGTGAGCGTTCCTATAAAAAAAGTTCTCTGCGTTTTCACTCAGTAATTTCACTTGCTATAGTCGTTTTTCGTTTTTTACAATACTGCTTGAAGGACGAATATCTGACATCAGTGGTATATTCATCAAAACGAGCTGAAATGATGGTAATAATAAATATTTTTTGTGGACAGGACACGTCTCTTCTCTGCGCCGACAGCAGCGCCAACGAAGAGCGGGGATCGGTGGAAATCACGATAATATACGACGCGCCCGTGCGTACCATGACGGTGCACGTGTTGCAAGCGCGCCGCTTGCAGCAGAAGAATCCGCCGCAGGTCTTACAGAGCCAGGTATGATACTCGTTTAGTGATTACCTACTATTCCTACAACTGTATAAATCTTAAATTGTATTCAAGTAGTGAATTGCAATCACGTAACTTGTTACTATTACTTAATTACTTACGTAAATCGTCATTCTGAAATAACTAGTTACCGACCGATTCAATTCCGAATGAAAAACTGATCTAAGTCATTGCTTTATGATGTCAACGTTTTTCAACCGAGCGATTTTCCGGAACCTAAATTTGACAATGAAATTACCTCACCCTGACCTACGAACTAAATTATATATGGATGGTTCTATAAAAGCGTATTAATGATTTAAACAAACCTGTACCTACAATAATAAATTCTGAGAACGTGTACTGCAAGAGAAAGAGATCAACATAAATACTGTTTAAAAACTTAGATACTACAATGTTGGGCCGCGTTCCGAGGGTCAGAGTGCGTTGTTTGGTTGCTTTAACTTACTTGAAGGTTCCGAACGATGCGACCGGTTGTTTTAGAACCTAAAATATCGTTTTTGGCGGGGAATTTTGCAAAATTTCTAGATTTTTAAGATGTTTGAAAAGCAATAACTACCGTTACCTGCAAAATAAGCTAAGTTGTTTTTTTTTAAGACAACTGAATAGGTCCACACAACAGAGCGATCGCTGGCTGACTCGCGGTGACGAGATTCTCACAGAACATTGTGGTGCATTTTGCACGGAATTTTCTTACATTACTTACTTACGAGGTAGTAAACAATTTTTGTTCCAAGGCATGTCTCACACTCTAGGACTACGGTTTAAATCACGCAAACACTGCTGTCACTGCATACATTGCAAAAGTTCGGTTCATAACTGAAATACGAGAATATGCACTGTTTGCGCGCAAACGATGTGAACCGATATGTAGCCGCGCCAATAACATCTGCTAACTGTCAATTTGCTTTTTCGCAATCGACCCAAAATCACCTTCACTTCAATTATTGATAATAGAAGTATTGCACTTCAAGGCATTCTTTTGTGAACAGATGTTTGTACGTTCAACATTCTAACCACAACAGCAAAATCTCCTCATCTAACTGTCAAGATTTGAGTTTGACGTTTGTGCATATATTGCACTACCACTTTTCTGTGAGCGTTGTTTGTGGCCGGAGGTGACGTCATAGATGACGTCATTATGCTATCGTGGTGTCTGTTTAGCAAGTTATGAACCGACCGTTTGCGTACATACAGTGCAAATAGCGCATATTTGCGTGACTTGAACCACAGTGTACATCTGCACAGCACTTTCCACGTGCCGTGAACATGACGCATAAAGAGGCATCATGTTCACGTAATATCAGACGATTATTTGGAGTGCATGATAGCGGAGATCATGAGTTGTAATGTAATAGGTATATTTAAGATCAAGTCTGTCTGTTCCTAGTCCTTACAAATACGCGATCCAAACACCTATTCCACCTACTATCGACTATTATTCATGTTGCGAGTCCTTTACGTATCAAAACTCGAAAAAATAGATGAGATCACTGTTATTGAGTATAATCACCGAGTTAAAAAATCATATCTGTCATACTTTAACAGGCTCAGGACCACGGACTAACCACCCTGTGTTAGTCCGTGCTTAGGACTGACAACTTACGAATGTGTCATAATATTAATCATGAGTTTAAAACCAAGAGTTTGTATTTTGGTGTATTTGAGAGATTTTAGTTCATTGTTTACAAATTGGACCATTATAATTTACAATTATTTACATATTTAATTTTAAGTTTTATTTACATAATAATAACAAGTAACTGTTTTTCGTCTTTCATTCTTTTTAATTTGTTTCTTTACTTTTCTTGCCTATTTACATGAACAATGTTATGAATTTAAGAAAGTTGGTTCAGAAACATCAGTTGCTACACTTTTCGATGCCCAGTCGTGTTCTTTTATCATTCAGTAGTATCCCACATGCAGAAAAAAATCGTTCACAAGGCACACGTCTTGTCGCCATTACAAAACACAAAACACGTGTGAGTGAGACAGAACAATATAAATGACTGGGTGTTGTATGCGATAGGCATAAGTGCTGTCATCGAGCGAACATACACAAGACTAAGTCTTACGATAATTGGAATAGGTGCCGCCTAGTCTCCATAAATACCTAGTCTTCGACCAACTGTTCTAGTAAATACGACTCACCTCTACATGATAATATTTCATCAGGAACTCATGTTGAAGTTGATAAAACAATAAACTTAAGTAATAAATTAAGTAATAAACTTATGTGTTTTGATAATTTATCGCCTTGATGCATGGGCAATATATGTATATACATATGTACCCAAAGGGGCTGAGGATCCCAAGACCCATGCCATGTGTGAGGCTCATATCATGCCCCACGCACGGCAGGATTCGCTGAGATCGTAATTGGCCCTGAAAGCTATGGAGGCTCTAAGGAATAGCAATTACAACACGAGGCGCATTTAACTTTTTATTTGGACCACATTGCTCGACACCCTCTTTTCTCTTACTTGAAAATTTTATCACTGAATGAAATTTTTGCTATAGTAGTTATTTTAGAACACTTATCCATAAAAATTAAATAATGATTCATTCAAAACATAAAAGAGGCCACTCGGCCGGAACCCAGTAGAAACATGCCAGAGGCCGACCAACGGCATTGTATGGACACAGGACACAGCTGTGCCATTTTCTTCATAATCCGATAAAGATGCAGTGGCAAAGAGCATTAGCTCGAGGGTTCTACCAGCATCACGACTTGTGTCGGACTTTCTTTAGACTATCACTATCACTTTAGTTCACGTGAGGGCGCTTACGTTAAGCTTAGGATAGTATATAATATAATTATTTTCACAGGTCCGTGTCGTGCTGCTGCCTTTAAAGAAGCAAAAGTTTAAGTCAAAAATACGCAACGGTGAAAATCCGCAGTACATGGAAAGCTTTGTTTTACATAAAATAAATCCTGGTGAGTTGACAGTGTGGCATTTTTGCACTTATAAATACTTCGCTAACTACCAAATCCAATGTAGGTAGGTCCTTGTATTAGTAACTCCTGCTTTATCACCGCGTGCAATTACAAGCAATAATGTCTAATGTGTAGATGTTTTTTTGCTAATATTGCCGGCCATAAAGTGAAGTTCATGTTTAGAATTACCAGCGTGGTTGAGACGCTGGTAAGTTGTCACTGGACCATCAGTGCTTTACATAAACAAAATATACTTTTGGTTCCATGAATCCTCATAAAACTTACATTATTATTCCTAATATAATGAGGAATATATTTCAAGAAGAAGAGCTTATATAACAACTGTCGTCGTAAGAGAACAATCGAGACCTGCGACTGCCCTTCGAAGTGGCATTTAGTTTTATTGAGCAGTTCCGTAGAACTGCTCTATAGTAAATGCCACTATAGCACCAACGGGCACCTATCCAAGTAATGACCGTAGCGGGCATCGCTTAACACATTTGATGGGCTTACGCTCCGCTATGCGCTTTAGTTTACCACCGTTATGCCTTTAGAGGACGTGCACGGACTGGGGCTGCGCGTGCGCATGTACGGGTGCGCGCGCATGCGGCGGCAGCGGCTGCTCGGCGAGGCGGCCGTCAGCTTCGCCGCGCTCAACCTCGAGCTGGAGGCCAATCTTTGGCTGCAGCTGCTGCCAAGGCATCATCACACCGCGCAGGTATATAGGCCAATTACTTACTTATTTTTGCTTCTTGCCATTATCTTATCCCATACTAATTGGGGTCGAGACGACATGTATTCTCCTCCCACTCTGTTATATTACTTGTTATTTACACTCTCATACTTTTCACAAACTTAATATTTAATTATCTATTTCTTGAATACTAATGCTAATTGTCATAATTAAACCATTTTGGCTACCACTCTGCAACTACAGAACATACCGAAAATTTTCATTAGTAATCCGACCGGTGTGTTCCAGCAGTTGAAAATGTCAATTTTCAAGGAATACATGGCACAGCTTCGAAGGCTGCTAGAAGCGCACTTATCTATAGATATTACGACTGGCTAAACTGTTAGTCCTAGTCGGGACTCTTCATGCATTCCATGCATTTGGGCTTTTCTTACCCTATATTAGTCCACACTTGTACTTCAACACTAATTCATATGTTTTTATATATACGTGATAAAATAGTCGAGGAATGCATCAATTTCACAGACCATTTTTAATTAGCAAACACCACAACAATTTCTGTTATACCGATGAATATAAAGATTTCCGGAATAGGTTTTCATTTAAGTATTTACTCGTTTTTCAGCTGCCAAAGCTGGAGTTGAACAGTCCAATGACGGGCATCCTCGCAAGTCCTTCAATAGCCACGATGCCGACCCCATCAGGCGCAGCTGGCGAGGCGTGCAGCCTAGCCCGTTCTGACTCCGCTTCGTCTTGTTGCAGCGCCCGCTCCGCCCCAGAGCTGCTGCTAGGGCTACAGTACAATTCAACTACTGGACATCTTTCTGTGGAGGTTTATTTTTTCTATAATGATTTCAGTATAAACCCTATCTCGCTTTAGAACTTGAACCATATGATAATCGAAGATGATAGAAAGCTAGGCCTAGAATATGATATGATCTTTGGAGAGCCCAAACCGACTATTAGGAAATATGCTGCGTGAATTTCCATGACTGTGTTGTTGTTTTTTACAGATACTCGTAGTTCACCTATGGTCGCACCAAATCGAATCATATTTTTTATGCTTTAATGCCGTTTATTTAATTTAGTTAGCAAGTTAATACCTTTGAACACTACATCTTTATAAAAAATTACATCGACTACAAACTTATAAGTTGCTCCAAACAATTCTCAAAAACTAGTACAATGAAAATTTTCTTCAAGACATTTGTCAAAACACTAATCGCTCCAAGTTTGAAAATAACTTGCTTTTAAAAACATAGACTATAATCATAGACAATAAGAATTCATCTCTACAACATCCCCTCTGAATTTTATATTGTCTCAAATAAAATTAAAACCAACCTGTATTTAACTTTAACATATTTTCCTAGAACACCCCATATACAACTTCAACATTGAACACATAATTAAAACAAAAATAAAAACCCATACTAGTATTCCCTACCTATCATTACATTCTACATACTATATTAAACCACCCCCTTAAATATAAATTTCAAATTAACAATCAAGACAATCTTAATACTATAACTAATACCTAAATTTCAAATCAATTCCAAAACATTATCTCTACAAAATATAACATCTAACACCTATCATAATTAACTAACTATACCACTAAACTCACTTCATTAAAGTTCACATCAAACTCACTGATCACTCACAATATGCTTTCTTAAACGTAAAAACTTGGTTCTGTCCAATCCTTTTGTCAAAATATCCGCAATATTAGAATTGGTTGGACAATAGAAAATTTCAATTAAATTTTGATCTATCTTTTCTTTAATAAAATGATATTTCACATCAATATGTTTGCTTCTGCGATTTAAAATTCCGTTTTTAATTAAAACAATAGCCGACTGATTATCAACAAATAATTGTGTTTTTGGAGTATGACCTGTAATTTCTTTAATCAGACTTTGAACATAAAGTAAATCTTTGATACATTCTGCGGCAGAGATGTATTCTGCTTCCGTACTGGAGAGAGCGGTGACGGACTGTTTACGCGAGCACCAATGTATGGGACCACCACTGTACAACACTACAAAGCCAGTCGTACTTTTCCTAGTATCAGGATCACCAGCGAAGTCTGCATCACAATATGCAGTCAAAACTAAACTATTTCCACGTAAATATTGAATACCAGAAGATATAGAGCTCTTAAGGTATCTGAAGAGATTTTTAATATTGGCAAAATCATTTAAATTAGGACACTCTTGATGTCTACTGCAATAACCAACATGAAATGAAGCATCTGGTCTAGTTTTGTTTACTAAGTATAGTAAAGACCCTATCAACTGCCTATAACGATGCACATCACTACTATTACCCTTCCCCTCTTGATGTGTATCAACTAAAATATTCGAAAAAATAATTTCTTTTAAGTCATTAAATCCAAATTTATTTAACATTTGACCAATATAAGATTCCTGATAAATTTTCAAATAATTTTCTCCAACCTGTATATCAATACCGATAAACTTCTCAACTTTATCAAATTTTCTAATTTCAAATTCTTTTTGCATTCCTTTCATGATATTATTCAATTCATTTTCACAATTTCCTATCAAAATTCCATCATCAACATATATAGCCAAGTAAATTTCCTTTTCTTTACATAAAAACAAACATGGATCTAATTTCAGCTGTTCGAAACCCAATTTCTTTAAATATTCAGTTAGCCGCTTATTCCACATGAGCGGTGCTTGCTTAAGACCATATATACTCTTCTTTAATTTACAAATTTTATTTTCACCATAATCATAACCTAAAGGAATTTCCATAAAGATATCCTCATTTAATTCTCCATACAAAAACGCTGTCTTTACATCAAACTGTTTTAATTTTAGACCTTTCTGTGCAGCAATTGAAAGCAATAATCGTACACTAGTAGTATTTACCACTGGACTATAAGTCTCTTTGTAGTCTACATTATATTTTTGTAAAAATCCCTTAGCAACAAGTCGTGCTTTGTATCTTCCTTCCGACTTCACAGTAAAAATCCACTTACTAGTTATCAATCTTCTATTACCTGCTTCTATTTTATCAACTACTTCCCAAGTTTTATTTTTCTCCAAAGAATCCATCTCTTCTTTAATAGCTTTTTCCCATAAACTTCTCTCATCACTCTTCAACACCTCACTGTAAGTTAAAAATGACGTTTCTAAATCATAATCTTTCAACCTTATTGGTAATCTTCTATCTCTTTTTGGCAAAATCCTTTTACTACTAATTTATTCAACAGACTCCTCCGCATCCACAAACAACTCGTTTCCATCCACCGTCAATCTACCATTATCTTCAATCTCATTTCCATTATTCACTTCTTGACTACTATCTTCCAAATTAACTTCTCTTCTACTATTATTATCTAATAATTCTTCAGCAATACTATCTTCAAAAACATCAATTCCCTCATTTTCTATAACATCATTCCGTTCCTCCTCCAAAACATCTTCTACGACATCATTTCGCTCTTCAAAAATATTTTCTATGACATCATTTCGTTCTTCTTCTAAAACATTATCTATGACATCATTTCTCTCTTCTTCTAAAATAGAAAACTCCTCCTCCTTCGTTGCTTCAACATCTGTCTTCTTCTTCTTACTTTCTCCATACAAACTTCCCCTCTCAACTTGACAACCATCATCAGCTGTGATGACATTTCTTTTCTCGTTTTGTTCTTCCAACTCCTCTTCTTCTTTAAATAATTTATATAAATCTGTAACTTTCGCAATCCTATTACATTGCTTTAAAAATTCCAAAACATCCTTCGCATTATTATTAAAAGTCACATCTCTTGAATAAAATACCTTCAAACCCACCGGATCCCAAATCTTATATCCATTGTTCGTAAATCCTACTAGCAAACCCTTACCACATCTGGAATCTAATTTATTGAGTTTTGTATTTATTTTGTAATAAGCCAAAGAACCGAAAATATTTAAATGTTTCAAATTTGGAATTCTATTAAACCACATTTCTGCTGGCGTTCTGTCATTAATAGTATTAGAACACCTATTGGTTATGTAAGTTGCTGTTAACACCGCCTCGCCCCATAACTCTTGTGGTAACTTCATGTCAAACAAAAGAGCACGGGTTCGCTCCAAAATTGTTCTATTTAATCGTTCTGCCTTACCATTATGTTGTGGAGTATACGGTATTGTATAATCTATTGAAATTCCTTTACCTAAACAATATTTTTTAAAATTATTTGAACTATATTCACCGCCATTATCGCACCTAAATGTTTTTACTTTTAAGTTAAAGTGATTTTCAGATAAATTTATGTAATTAGTAATTTTTGAAAAGGCTTCACTCTTAGTTCTGATCAGATAAATTTTAGCAAAATGTGTATAGTCATCTAGAAAAGTGATAATATATTTATAACCATCATACGTGTCTGAACCTATTGGACCACAGATGTCACTATGAACTATTTCTAATGGCCTAGTAGCTCTATTCCTTTCGGTATTGAATGGTTTTCTGCATAGTTTTGCTTGTGTGCAGACTTCGCAGGTGTCAATATAATTATCACTATGTTTTGAATTTATTCCATTAACTATCTGTTTTGTTTTTGAAATTGATGTATGTGCCAAAGCTCGATGCCAAAAATTTATGTTTTGAATTAAGTTTACTGACTTTGTGCTTGACCGAGTTGCTGACAACTCTGCATAGTACAGTCCGTCACCCCTTAACTCACCAGTCAGTAAGCAGCTGCCATCTCTTTCGTATACTTTACATTCTTTTCTGAAAAACACAATTTTATAATTATTTTCTGCTATTTTTGAAATTGAAATTAAGTTTTTCTTCAATTTCGGGACTAGTAACACATCATTGAAGGTAATGTTATGTGAATTTGTGTTAGACTTGCATAACACTTTACCCACAGTGTCTATAATGTGTGTATTACCATCAGCTGTTGAGATTCTATAATTGCACTTTTCTTTCAAATGTAAATATACTTCAGAATTAATTATGTGACTGCTAGCTCCGGAATCTAGTATGAACTCAATAGTTTCCTCCTCATCTCTGTCTAATTTTGTAAAATTACTCACCGAAAATTGTGGTTTTTTCTAAACAAAATTTTGAAAAATGTGTGTTTGTCTTGCAAAACACACAATTGTATTTTTCTTTGCAATCATTATTTTTGTGTCCATTTTTCAGACATTTGAAGCATGTTATTATGCTGTTATTCTTCACGCTCTTGGATCCTTTATCATTTCTGCAGAATTTTGCTATGTGTCCTTTCTTACCACAATTATAACAAACATTTATTAAAAATGTATCACAATTTTCTTTATTTTTAGTATCCCGTTCTGTAATTTTTAGTTCTAATTGTATTCGGGAAATAAGATTCACAAAAGTTTTCTCTTCTTTAGCAGTTGATTCCCAAGCTGTCCTAAAGCTCGATAATTCTTTAGGTAAAATGCACAATATTTTCGACACAACCTCAGTATCAGTTAGATTCATCCCAGTACTTTTGATTGAGGTAACTATGTTCATTAGGTCGCCGATATCTTCTAGTAAATCTGTTTTTTCGAATTTATAGTTATAAAAATCTTGGAGTAAATGACACCTCTGTGTGTCAATTTGGCCCAAAAATATCTTATCCAATGTGTCTAAGATTTCTTTTGCGGTTTCACAGTCAGTTATACGTCCAATATATGAAGTATCTACAGAATTAATTATTGTAAATCTGGCTTTTGCATCTTTACTAATAAAATCTTCCTTTATTTTTTGTTCATCATTTAACCCTTGTATAACTGAATTTAGTCCTTTTGATAATAGTAATAAATGTAATTTCTTTTTCCAAATAATATAGTTCGTATTTTTATCTAGTTTTGACAGTTCCTCTGTCATGTTTCTATATAATTATTTCCAGTAAATAAAATAATAATTTCATCACAATATGGTTTCCAGGGTAGGTAGCTCAGCTCATCTTCATCTTATCCTTGAGGGCAAAGGGCCCATGACCTTTTATTCAAATCCGCCCTCAAGGTGTTTAATTATTGGGATCCAGTATATAAACGGCTTTAATTCATTCACACATTTTTAATTTCTTAATACCTTTGAACACTCTACATCTTTATAAAAAATTACATCGACTACAAACTTATAAGTTGCTCCAAACAATTCTCAAAAACTAGTACAATGAAAATTTTCTTCAAGACATTTGTCAAAACACTAATCGCTCCAAGTTTGAAAATAACTTGCTTTTAAAAACATAGACTATAATCATAGACAATAAGAATTCATCTCTACAACACGCTTAACAGTAGTAATGCTGGAACACCTTTATGAACGTTCACAAGGAAAGCTGTTCTGCTCTGCTCCAAGAGCAGACCACACGTATAATAATAGGCTGGTTAAGTGAGAGTCAGCTGTTAGAACAGCTTTTACACTATTCAATTATTATTTTTTTATTTCAAGCAAAATTATACCCATAAGGATTCAAATAATAATAATAAGTAAATGAATTTGTTACAAATGTCAGGCAAGAAATAAAATCATTATGTCAATCAAATTACATTCAGTTGGAATACACTGCATATTGCAAATACAAATAATAATTAAACAAAATTACAAATAAAAAAATAAATCAAATAAGGAGGTCATAAAAGTCAAGTCAAAAATTATAATATTAACGTTAATTTATATTCAAAGGATATTTTAAGTCTCAACACGTCCAAAATCAGTACTAATATTATAAATGCGAAAGTATCTCTGTCTGTCTTTTACGCTTTCACGCCAAAACTACTGGACCGATTTGAATGAAATTTGGTATGGAAATAGTTTGAGACCCGGGTAAAAACATAGGATAGTTTTTATCCAACTGCACAAAAAGAGGTTAATGTTTTTGCGCGATAACCGACATACGCGCGGGCGCGTACGGAAAGCTAGTAAGTATATAAATGTATCAAGTCAAGCATGATCAGTGATATTTCAGTCATATCTTCTCGCAGGCATAGGTACTGGGACTTGTCTGTCACAGCCAGAGAAAATAATAGTATTTTATATCTCTATGGCCACAGCAATGTCGGATAAAGGGGCAGTGTAGGCTAGCAGCGATCATCTTCAATACGGTATTGGAGCACTCTGCGCACAAAGGAAGCGGCCCGCTTGCGCATGCCTTCTTCACGTGTATTATCCAGTATTATTTACTTAAAATAATAACGCTTTCAACAAGCGCTCGTATCCGTTTTACTGAATAACTTTGGAAGATTTACTTTGTATCGCTTTTGCAGGTAATAAAAGGCACTCACTTCCGCAAACTGTCGCCGAACAAGGCACCGGATACGTACGTGAAGCTGTGCCTCATCAGCTCGCTCGGCATGGAGATGGGCCGCTGCAAGTCCACCACGCGCCGCGCTCATTCAAACCCACTCTATAAGGAGCTGTTCATATTTCAGGTTAACAAGATTTTTAGAGGCTTTTTAAAATTTAGGTCGGCAATGTGCTGATTGTTTGTATAAAGAACACTTTTGCACATGAATAAAGTTATTTATTCATGTGACTTTTTGTCAGCATGCATTGCAATTTATTTATCGCTGTCCTTATGCCAGCTGCAATCTGAAAATCCGAACAAATATTATAAACTTTTTTAATTGGCGATTTTTTTGCGTATCTCCAAAATTTCACGTAGCGTAGCTAAACCTCTACCAGTAGTTCATAACCGATCAACTTAGTTAAGCAACGTCCTCTGCGGTCGTGACTTGAGTGGATGACCGCTAGTGGCATAACTAATAAGCGCTTCCGTGTTCATAAGACACCGTCCCCTTTGTTGTAGGATGGCAGTCGTTTTAGCATGGTAGTAGGACAATTCACCTGACCTCTCCTTGCCGGCTGCTATTGTAAAGATGGTCGATGACGAGAGGTTGTGGGAGGCGATGGCCTCGTATTGCGAGATAATCGTCTTGTAGAGGGAGGTGGAGGAGAGGGAGAGAGATCCTCTCTCTATTCCGAACCGCAGAGCGCAGACACTGAGGCAAGCCAATCGGGCTCGCATTCAGCCTCTGCTCAGAGGACCTAAGGCGTTGGTTATCGGGTTGCAAGCGCCCGCCTAGCTAGCTACCACCCTGAAGTAGAAAACCCTGAAGTTTCCAAGCACCGGTGTATTCCGGTTGTTGTTCTTGAAAACTGGTATTTCTAGGTTAGCCTGAACAAGATCGTCGACAGGTGGTATAGTGGCCGAAGTCAATTATATAAATAAATTAGGGAAGGTGTTTGTCATCAGAACAAAAAACTTAATTCACATCAATTTGCTTACAAATACCCATTCAAAATGTCAGTATCCGTTCTTTCTTGCAATCACAGATAATTAAAGATATTATTTTGGTTCGACACATACAATACATACTCATATCCCAGGTGGCTCTCTTCCAACTGACGGAGGTGACGTTGATGGTGTCTGTGTGGTGGCGGCGCAGCGTGAAGCGGAACGAGATGGTGGGCTGGTTCTCGTTGGGACACAGCCCCTCGGGCCGGGAGGAGGAACGACACTGGCAGGACCTGTGCGAACGTCGCGGGGAGCAGGTAACCTCCTTCATACATAAGTAATGTTAAAATACAATATTGTATGGCAGTAGGTGCCTACCTATCTCCACACAGACTGAGTTCGATCATAGTTCAAACAAAAAAGTACTTGAACTCGAGGCCATCGCTATATTATATATTGTATACAGGGTTATTGGAAAAATGCTAACAACCTCTTAGGGTTGACTTCTGTTAGTACTTACAAACATTTTGGGATGTTTTTTTTATTATTAGTATTTTTTTATGTGTCAGTGACAAAGCACGAAGATCACCTGTTAAAAGTCTCTTGTGCCTGTAATTTATTATTTAATATTTTTTATTACTTTATTTATTATATATTATAGATTAAGCATACTCTTGAACGCCTGAACTTCCACTCTGCCCGGTACTTTATCATAGGGTAAATGATATTTAAATGACCCATTTATACCACAGGTTCAACGATGGCACGTGTTGCTGGACTCCTGACGATCGGTAACGTAGTGCGGAGAGCCCGCATATGTATGACCTTTTGAACCCTTCGGGGCCTCGCTGCACGTTTGCAAGAGCTGCAAGCCCAGGCTGATCTCTTAGCATAGTGGAGATTCCCATCCACTCCCCGGACAGCGTCTACTATCGTCGACCACGCAACTAAAATCAATCACCAAACATTTTGGTGCATGGACCAGGATGCTTTACATACATTATTTGATAATGTATATAACCTGATGATCCTGATGTTTCGCAGTTTGTTGTGTATAAAGAAGATTTTTTTACAATTTAATGTTAAATTCAAAATTATAAACAAACAATTGTATTGCCAGTCATGTAAAATGAAATTGTTACATTTTAAATTAACTTGTAACAGTTAAGATAAATTTAATTATTAATTATTACCCCAATTACAGTACATACATCCAGAGATATTTAGCATATTGCGATATATTTGTGCATTTGTTTGTTAGTTTAAGTGCTTTACACTATTTGGTACCTATGAATCTATCTTTACAGACACAACGATCTTTATAATATTGCACTTGTTGTGTGCTTGGTTATACGATGTGTACAATTTGCACTGATTGGTGTGCGCTTTTGTTGGGACACTGCGCGTTCTTTGTCGCAATTTTGTGTCATTTTAAGACCAGTGCCGAAGTGCATTCACTTTGTATAGAATACTAATACTATTTGACTGAAAAGGAAAATTCGTGATAAGATTTTTGATTAGGAATGACGAATGTGGGTTTTTATTAATGCATCCAGAATGCATTATATAAGAATTGTAAAGTTGTACTGTTTCCATGGATCGTGCATGTCGGTTCTGGAAGTGGTTGCATGACAATTATATTTTAACTTGTAAAACATTTGTAGATTTAACGATGACGAGACTCGGAGCGCACAATACATGTGAGATAGGATAGTATTCTAGATAGATATTTATTGTATTAAGTATACTAATATATTATAATATCTACACATACCAAAGTTTATACTAGTTGTCTGGTGAATTCTTCATACTTGTACGAAAGCTAAAATTTTGTATCTCATGTACCTTAT
Source organism: Plagodis dolabraria (assembly GCA_963854805.1). Taxonomy (NCBI): domain Eukaryota; kingdom Metazoa; phylum Arthropoda; class Insecta; order Lepidoptera; family Geometridae; genus Plagodis; species Plagodis dolabraria. Next base: position 11,019,834 of record OY978459.1, on the reverse strand, counting down.
CGTAATAATAATAAAATCACACATGATATCATAGAATGATTACTAAACTTATATCCATTTGTACGAGTGCTACATATTTAGTACATTTGTATAAATAGCCTTCGTAGTGATACCCTCTGAATCAACAGTGCACTTTATTTATTGATTTGTTATGGCTTCATTTTAGTAGTAATAACTGTGCAACTAATTGCATTTAATACAGGATAGCTCGCTAATACCATTTATTAAACAGTTATGTATGTATATTTATATGTTCCAACTAATTCATAGAAAATTAATTAGTTCCTTTAATTATTAACAAATGTGCATTCATGGAATAACCAGGTATATATCGCCTTTGCCTCGCGCTAAAAATTATCTATATATAGTATATTGATATGTATTAAGTGGACTACTATATATATATATATATATATATATACTTTATTAGATATAGTTCTTATATATGTTAAAAAGGCGTTGCATCATTTCGTTTAGAAAGTTCATATATTTATTAGAATAATGTTTTCAACTTATCTCAATGTCTTTGTATGTTATGTGTAATTAATTAAATGTCATTTGTACGCTTAGTTATAGCGCTGTGTTGCTCAGATAATTATGGGCCATAAATAAAATTTATATATATTATGTAGGTATTTTATGCCAAACGTACACCAAATATATATAAGATTGGAAAATGTTAGTTATCATTATAGTGCAACAGTTTGTGTTCAGGAAAACACATTTTATAATTAATTGACTTAATATACAAACAAATTTGATTTTTATCTTAGTGATTGATAATTGTACACACTATTTCACTCTAGAAGAAATTTTATATTTTTCAGAATTTAGGATTTGTGTATGGTTTTATAAAGTTAGAACTTACATTCATAAAATAACGTACTTATATAATGCTGACGAATTCTGATTCGCACTATTGTTGTTCACCTTTTATATATAATATTGTTATAAAACTAAAAAGATATATAAAAATAAATAATTTCTTAGTTATAGGCAAATAGAGTAAGATGTTTTTAGAAAAGCTTGCAGTCTATGATGAAGATTATTTATAAATATAGAATATAATCTATAAAATGTACCTACTTAATTAAATATTATAGTGAGGGCAAAATTAATAAATCTTATAGCAGAATTAGGGTAGACATTTAAATTTCAAAGGCGATTTTTCTGGTCATTATTGCTCAAAACATAAATGGGTCCTTGTCAAAAAAAATCTTTATCCACATGTTGGTCGGAATATCTATTGCTGAAAATAGATAATACTGTAAAACTGACAAGTATCTCTTTGAAGCAGTCTTGGGACTATTGCTGCATCATCAGTTTTGTGAAGATGGGCATCGAATGTAGGCTTTTGACCTGTGCAGTCCGCTGAACCTCTTATGGAGACTCGTATGGTTATTTTTTTTTTGATTAGGCTTATACCTTGATAATTGATGCCAGGACTGTTAAGGAAAGCATGGACGTAATATTATGCCTGAAACAAAGTCCCAAATGATTCTGCAAAACCATCACGTATTCAGCTTCGTAAATGAAGTTGGTTGGGGTATCGAGTATACATTCATAACCTCTGCTGGTACCTCGTGAGGCCACTACCACTCTGAAGCTTTTGTTGTGCACTTTCTTTGCTAATATTCTTCGCATAGCCTTATGAGTGCGCACTTCAACTTTATAATGGTGGTTTCTTTACCATTCTTTTGAAGTGTCGGAGGATTATTTTTGATTACTAATAGGTATTAGGTGTCTGGGCTTATCGTTAATTTTATCGATGTCAGTACTTACGCCTTATTTTATTGCCGAAGCAATCTCTTATAAAAATCATCTTTATTTGCCTATAACTCATTTTTATTGACAACAATGTTGTATTTAAATGTATTATTTAGTGTTTGGAAATCTTGCAAGTAATATTCTCGATTTAAAAATAATGTGTGAGTATTTAATTAAGTGTTTTAGTATTTATTTTTCCGCTTTATAGGTGTACCTAATCGCTGACCAATTTAATAAATAATACCTAAGTACTTACCCAATAACTACATTTATGATAAAAACAAAAGTTATATTAAGTACTACATATGGGATAAGTCATGTAATTATTATCAATTGAGCTACATTTCTAATTTAATACAGAATAGTATATACAATTATAGATCAATGGAAGCCAAAAATAGTACCTGCTGCAGTGCAAAACTAAAATAGTATTGTATTACATATGTTTATAAAATATATAATATTATAGTCCTGACCTTAATATTCAGATTTTTTAAATAAAATGAATTCACTCTCACCTACCATAGTTAGATTACCCTAAATATTTCAATAAATAACTGCTTTTGGTCTATGATATGAATCCATTTTCAGAGTATTACGTTGTCATACTGATGTACCCGTTGCAAGTTGAAATTGTTCCAAACTTGATGTTTTCAATGTAAACATTTGTGAGAATTTCTCAATAAAGTCACTTTATACATTTTTCTTAAATATTGTTTCATTTATTCTCTCTTCTCGTATAGTGCAATTACAGCCGTAACCTCTACTGTGTGTCTGAAAAAAAACGACCAAACGCGAGTCAGACTTGCGCACTAAGGGTTCTGTACCATTATCTATACAACATTAGACACTATTATAACTTTTTTATTGACTTATTAGTAACAAATAAACATAGCTCATAAGTAAAATTTTTAAAAAAAGTAAAAAGATAAAATCGTTAAATAAGTATTTATTATTGAAATAAACATTGAATTATTAAAATATTCAAAGTGCAATAATTAAAGTGATACTTAACCGTTTTTGCTGGTTTTTTCACAGTTTAGTTCGTATCTATTACTATGGATAATTTCACTGTTTTGAATACTTTGAGCTGCCGTGAATGTGGGAGAACATTGAGTGCTTCATTTACTTGGAGTAGGAGACACTAAAGCAGTATTAGGAAATAGAAAGCCGCGGTTCTGAGCTACACTTTTTAGCTCCAAGTTGATTACCTCTGTTATCTTCGCGCTTATTTTTGCCTTGTTTGGAGTCTTCATCATAAGATTCTACGACTGAGTTGGATCGCTACCCGCCATGACGATTCAAGGTCAATTTATCGGCTTCTGAATCAACCAGTAATGTAGCTGAATAATAATAATAAGTAATAAAGGTCTTTTAAAACTGTGCCCAGTGTAAGAGTCAGCATCTGGTAATCCTAAACTATGCGATTTATTTTGGCATGGCACCAAATTTGTAAAAACCAAGGATTAAACACATAGATTTCCCATTTCGATAATTTTGACGGTAACATTTTTGCATTTTTTGAACGTAGAACTTCGTGTTTCTTTACTATTTCACAAAACAGACCGTAAATATATTAAATGATCGTGGAATCTTTTTTCTTATAGTCAGTGATTCTAATTAAGTAAAAGCATTTTGACGTGATTTTCTACGTCTTTTATAGCAATATTATTTGGTACGTCTACTCGTATATTCAACAGTAATATAATATAAGAGTATTAACGCGACCTGAAAAGAGATGACATAATTGGTACCTACATGCCTAGTTAGGAACTATGTGTGTGGAGCTACGAATAAATAATGTATATTCGTGGATGTGGAGGTAGGCTGTAGTAATATATTCTAGTATAGGGGTAGATCTTGAGAGACGCAGCTACGACCGTAGTACGATCTAATCTCGCTACGACCGTTTTACGGTTACCACCGTGCTACGGTCGTAGCAACAGAATGTCTAAAATACGAGTTCGTTCGCCATTACCTTTTCTGACCTTACCAGATTTTTTTTTTTCAACAGACTTGCTCGTAAACGCACCTTTTGAATTTAGTGTCATTGTAGTCGCTTTTTTATGCTTTACGCATTTGTGTTTTATGTAGAAAAAAACCCACTTTAGGGGACTAGTCTACAAGGAGATATTTATTTCATTCTTTTTCCTTTTAAAAAGAAACCAAATAAAAAAACAAATTAGGCGAATTAATTACTAACCTCGTTTATTTTAGTGATTATTAATGCTATTTATCAAAAACTTATCTAAATAATAAAATAAAGAGGAAAGATTTGATAAGACAAACGAATTGTTTGCATTGAATAGGCTCTGGCACTACTTACTACTCTAAAAAATTCTTTCACCATGAGACTCCAACATTATCCCTGACGAACATAGGCTATAGAAGATTTTCAAAAAGTTAGGGATCCGTTTGAAATCTTCGATAATGTAACCCACAGTGCGAAAAAAATACCAAAAAGTATCGTTACATCGCGTACGCTGCGGATATGATGGAAAATAGAGCAAAGTGATGTATTATAATTTTATATCAGACATCATTATCTTAACAAGTCTTAACTATTTTAGTTATGTCACAATAATTACTTTTTTATGTGTTTAAATTTGTAATTTTTGATTTTTTTGTTAAATACCCATGCGAATCCGGGGCGGACCGCTAGTAAAGTATATTGCGATTCGTTGTGTATTATACCTAGTACTATTTAACAACAAATTGAGTATGGATAAATTATTCAGTTATTTAAAATTAAGGTAGTTCAGTTTTTTCATCAGCGCCATCTGTACGCGCTAACTCAACAACAGACAACGTGCGAATATAGAAATCAGCGCGCCATTTTTATGTAAATATTTTGTCAACTTGGTGCAATTGTGTATTGTGATAATTTTCATAAATGTTGTCTTAAAGTAAGGAAGAGTCGTATATACATTCGACGGCTATAGTAGCTGAAATGCTTACTGAGGCCCAAAATGCAAGTGATAGCCTGTTGTCCCCAAAATTAAAGGCCAAATACTTTACTGAGTAGATACTTTATGATACGAGTACAGTGGAAAAACAACAAAAATGCTGAGTTATATTCTGAAAACGTGTGTATTCATCATCTTCATCAGCCCGAAGACGTCCACTGTGAACAAAAGCCTCCACCATATATTGCCAAAAAGAACGGCTATAGCCGCTTTAACTACTTTTAATTACCTGACCGAAAATGGTACCTATAGACATTCTGACTGCATTTTTAAAGACGCTCAGACGGTCGGAAGTCAAAAAAACTGGCACTGACACGTCTCAAACTATTCCATACCAATTTCATCCAAATCGGTCCAGTAGTTTTTAAGTTTATTAGTTGCATACAAGAATAAAAAGCTCTCCTCTTTATAATATTAGTGTCGAACAAGATTGCAACAAAATGTCAATGAAGAGATAATAGGAAGCTAGCCGAAGGATAGTAAATAAAAAAAACATTACAACTAATTTAATGCAAGCAATGGTAACTACAACTCACTAAAAGAAAATTGAACACTAAACAAGATGGTATAACTATTTACAACGAAAACCATGATGGTAGGGCATTTTGCGAATGCCCGCCTGGCTAGCTACCACCCTCAAGTAGAAAATCTGTCGCCAAGCACCTAACGGTGTTTTCCGGCAGCTGTCCTTGAGAGCCAGTAATTCTAGTGAACAAATTTCATATTGATTTTTTGTTGGTACAATTTTGGAATTTTTTGAAAACGACTCAGATACCTATGGTCTTTTCAAACGTAAAAAAATAACATATTACATTCGCGAGGTCTTCAGTTTACAGATCTAGTAATTAATTTTCAATAAGTTAATAATTAATAAAATGTACATGTCGACTCTATCTTATCTCTATCGCTTTGATATCGCTATCATGATTGGCGTTAATTATACTTCAAAGATAATTATCATTGGTTTAACATGCTTTAAAATTATTTTAAAATTGCTTTAAAATTACTTAAATTGGTTTTTATGTTTCTGATATTGCTTTGCTGTATTCATATTATTTTAAGGTATTCTATCTGTACAACTAATATATATATATAATTTATAGATCATTTATGGATAGTAAATTCTTATACAAGAAGATAGTGAAGATACCTACAATGAAAGGCAATAGTTGGACTCTGTTGCGAAAATTCTGCTTAGAAAGCACAATATTGGGGCTTAAATATTTTTATTTGTATCCGGATCGGATATCAAGGTAAGTATATGTATGATTAGTTTTTATTAACAAAACCCTACAATGTACAGCTACTACAACGAAATCATTTAGACTATAGGCTATTGGAGGCCCACAGATAGTTCAAATGTTCAAACCCACTACGAGTTAGTTGGCAGCGTGCCCAGCATGCTGTCGGATTACGATGTGCTTATTCGTTGAGCCAATTGAGTACCAGCATTTTGATAACGAGTCCGATAGACCAAGCGCTCTGAAAAATAAGATAGTTATTTAGCCTCCTGTCTCAAGTAGGTATAGGTAAGTCCTTCAATACAGACGATTATCATCGTCTAAGACATTTAAGCCGTTAAGATTAAGTACATTAACCTAATCTTTACTGTCCCCATAGCTTCATAGCGTTTTTGATTTCGTCCCTCTGTTCCAGATGTTTCTGGCTGGCTAATATGCTTGGCGTGGTTTCCATTGCGTTTATACTCTCTTGGCTGCTTTACATGCGGTTTGCTGATATGCCCACGCGCATCACCATAGAGAACCAGTACGAACCGGTACAGAACCTACCCTACCCAGCTATCATACTGTGCTCTCCGAACCAGATCACCGCCAGCTTTATGAGGCATTTTAATAAGACTCTCGTGTATGTATTATTAGTTATTACTTATTGGATCTAACTTTGAACTTCATATGTAGCAGCTGTCAAGTAAAAAACAGTGTTGACACCAGGATCCAAGCACTATTCCTCGAGCTCCTTTGACCTTATGCTGGCTTTCAGGCAAGGTTTGATCAATGAAGATCATTATGTGTGTTCATAATGTATATTGTTTATAAAATATCTAGATAGGTACTATTTAACCGATGACAATTTCTATGAAGGGTTTGTTGGCTTGTAATTCAATGCAACTTACTATTGATGACTGTCGATAGAGGAACATACTCTGTCGTGCCGCTTGAAAAATTTGCCGTATCGTATACTTGTGTTCTTGCTTTGTTCCAGCGATGGAAACCTGACCATAGATTTAGAAAGAGTACTCCCAAAACTATTGAGCTTTTACGAGATTGTGACTGACGTGGACATCGGGGAATTGTTCCAACTGCAATCACTCCTGGATCTTAACCGATACACAGTAAGAATATTGATGTTTTTAAGTAACATTTACCTACTACTCTTATTATTTTCTTCCTATCAGTATCTCATGAATCCCAAAAATAACACATGTCCAAAACAAAAATCGGCCAAGTGCGAGTCGGACTCGCGCACGCAGGGTTCCGTGCCATTAGCTATAGAACATTAGACTTCATATTTAATTTTTTTTTTCTTTTAACGTGTGCGAGCCCGACTCGCACTTGGCCAACTGTTTGTATTTGTTGTTATAGCAGCAACAGAAATACATCATCAGTGAAAATTTCAACTGTCTAGCTATCACCGTTCTTGATATACAGCCTGGTGACAGACGGACGGACGGACGGACGGACGGACAGCGAAGTCTCAGTAATAGGCTCGTTTTTACTCTTTGGGTACGGAACCGTAAAAACTGATTGTCATGGTTATTAATCGCATGATCATTTTATACGAATGTACCTAATATAATATACTCGTAACACTTACATTTTGTCAGTCACTAGGTACACTATAAGTCTTCATACCAAAAAATATATCTATAGATTGAGCCTTACATGGTCAATAGTGATGCTAAAAAGCTAAACGAAGAACACTCCTTTATGACTCCTTCCCTTATTCCATATATTTGTATTTGGACTGGTATCAGTAAGAGAGCAGGACCATTAAAGAAATTGGAACCTGTTGTCAGGAAGCAAGTATTGGAAAAGTGACAGAAACTGAATATTCCACCCTTATGTACCTAAGAACGTTAGGAAAAAAATGCGTTATGACTCATTGTCATGTTAGCTCAATTGATGCATACCCCGGCCAAAGGGGTGGATGGACGTAGGTTCGAAATCGCATATGACTTAAAAAAATCCTCTCGTAAATTTGTAATGTAATCCGCAGAGCCTTCCTTATAGCAAACATTAAAATTATAGAAGCGAATACCCAATCACGGCAAGGATACCGTTGGCCTTAAAGATATTATTTTTAGCAAAACAGTATTACCCTCTGCTTAGTGTACTAGTGAGTGTTTGTCGTAACTTTTCCAATAATTTTTCGTACAGGTGACCGAAGTAATGTCAGCTATTCCACAAAGCTGCGACAACTTTTTGAAAGTGTGTTTCTTTGGAAACGTCAAATACCCAAACTGTTCGACGCTGTTCGCACCAATACTCACCACTCACGGACTTTGTTGTGCATTCAACAATGCCTACCGATTCAAGGATAAAAGGTTAATACTAAATTATTTTTGACACCAATTCGTGACCGATGTAAATAATTGTATTTGTTAAACTTTTTGTATGACGCTTCTTGTCTTAATTCGAAGGAGACTCGACTATACTGTTTGCCTTTTGATACCTTTATTTTACGTTTACTGTTGAATAAATACCTAAAACGTTAAGGAGTCCGCCTTGGTTGGTACCACCGCAGTGTCAGATATTCTGCCTAAAAGCAGTAGAGTAGTACACTACTGTGTTTTGGCGTAAAGGGCACTGTAGTAAGTGAAATAACTAGGCAAACGAGACAAAAATTAACACCTCGAAGTGACAAGTGCAGTGCTGTGTCATGCAGAACGAGGGTGGTGACATTGCAACTATAATGATCGCAGTAGTTAAGCTTACCATCAGGTGTGCGACTTGTTCGTCTTCTCATTTCATAAGAGAAAAAAAAAGTAGGTCGAGTGCTCCATTCAGTCCACTTGTCAGCGTGCCTGGATTTCTGGTAGCTGTCCCCGCTGAATTATAAATGCTTCATTGTCTAACCAAAATTTCGATCATTCAGTGCATCGATCGAAGCGTACTTGTATGATTTGAAGTTTTTTAATTTATCAGGTACATTTCCTGATAAATTCAAAACCTCCATTGTAATTCCACTATTTAAAAAGGAGGACAGAAATGATATGCGTTGTTATAGACCTATCGCTTTAATACCTATTTTTTCCAAAATCTTTGAAAAAGTTATCCACAACAGTATCAACAGCTTCTTTGAAAAAAATAATCTGTTTGCAGCAGAGCAAGCGGGGTTTCGGAAAAACAAATCAATCGATTTGGCAATTTCAAGTTTCCTTGAAAATATACATACTGGTTTAGACAATAAAAAACGTGTCACTGCTTTGTTCATGCACATGACAAAAGCATTTGACCACGTGGACCATAACATACTATTCAAAAAACTTGAGTCCTATGGTGTAAGAGGAATTGCTCTAGATTTAATACAATCCTACTTATCAAAACGTAAACAATGTACAGTGATAACCAGGATAAATGTGGCCACTAAAATTGAAGATAAGCACTGGTCAAATTGTAGGACAGTTAAGCTCGGCGTCCCACAGGGCAGCATATTAGGGCCTCTTCTTTTTTTGATATATATTAATGATCTCCCTAAAGTACTAAGCCAGCCCATGGTCCTGTTTGCTGATGATAGTACAGCGATTTTTACAGATAACAAGAACGGTGGACATGAAAATGATATAAATAAATCTTTGACATCTATTATTGACTGGTTACATTCTAACAATCTAAAAATAAACCTGGACAAAACTAACATTCTGACATTTAAAAATAAAAACTCTAACTTTGACATTCTGAATATTAATTATCTAAATAAAAAAATAAATGAAATTGAATGCACAAAATTTTTAGGTATACACATTGACGCAAAACTTTCATGGAAACCTCAAATAAAACATGTGTGCATTAAATTAAATCAATTCTCCTATGCACTGCACATGTTAAGAAAAGTGGCAAATGAAAGTGCACTTCTTAGCGCATATCATGCATATGTAGGGCCCACTCGGGGTAACTCCACCGAAAAAGAATCGGCCTTTAAAGCACAAAAAAAGTGTATCCGTGCAATATGCAATTTATAAGAGACAGTTTCTTGTAAACCATACTTTCAAAGCCTTAAGCTTCTAACCCTTCCCTCGCTATACATATTGGAAATGGCACTACTAACTAGGAAAAATATTAAAAACTATGAAACTTTGAACAGCCAGAGACATAATCACATAATCAGATCAGCCCATCATAACACTGCTATGTTTGGAAAAAGTTTGTTGTATATGGCACCTAAAATATACAACAAAGTTCCACGAAATATTAAAGAAATAAATAGTTTCAGTGTCTTTAAAACCAAGTTTAAATTATTTTTGACAACTAAAGCTTATTATAACATTAATGAATTTTTTGATGACAAAATTTGAATTTATATTTATAATTTGTGATTTATTTTAATATAATTACCATGACTGTAATACTGATGATGTGCATAGAAATGTGTTTCTAGTATAAATGTTTTGTGTATATCTTAATATGTCATTGTTTATATAATTTAATCACATAAATTGTACTTATTTTGGAATGAAAACATCTTAAATATTAATCAAAATTAAGCAAATAGTCTATTCATGGCTGATAATTTGTATTTGTTGCGTAGTTATATATGTAAGTTTTTATAAAATAATGTTGCATACCTCAAACAGGTTGGAACATGGCGAACGAAACATTGTTAACAATAACATCTGTAATTTAATTTTACCCATGTTTAAGTAAATAAAGAATTTGAATTGAATTTGAATTGAATTGAATTGAAAGAAGTTACTTACCTATATTTACAATTTTTAACCTCGAGCGTAGTATTATTATATGTTCTATGCCTCGAGCAGGAATCGAACCCGCGTCCCCAGGTTTTACGCACCGGGTGCCTTAACCAATGCGCTATCGAATCTGGTTCGACTTGGCCGATTTTAAGTAATAATAAATAATAATATAATAATTTTAATTTACCTCTAATTTTGTACAGTAGATCCAGCCTTGATAGCACAGTAAGTAGTTAAACCACCCGGTGCTCAAAACTGGACGCTGCAGGTACGATGCCAGCGCGAGGTGAAAAATTTTGTGCTACAAAAATTTGTTAATAATTATGATTTTCGCTTAGCACGCCATAGTATTTAGACTTAGCCTCTTGCTGATTATTTTCAGAAATCACCACGATCGTCGGTTCACCGAAACAAACGTGACTCGTACTGGACTTCAAAACGGGTTAGTCGTAGTGGCTGATTACGATCGCGATGACGCTTTGGATGGTACTATTTTGAATGCTGGAGCAATCAGGGTAAGGAATGGTCTAACGTATATTAGTACTGATTAGGTTTTTATACGGGTTCACATGACATTTGCTCACATTATTGCATGACAATCAACGTTGGGTAGAGCTAGGTAGTGGGTCCCTAGTTATCCTACTAACGAGCTCGAGGAACGCGGCGTCATTGCGTGGCAAATGATGTCGTGCCACATTTTGGTTCAGTCAAGTCGGAGTGAAATGTTCTCAGAGACAAGCATAACGGCAAATTGTCAGATTGGTCCAAGTGCATTCCCCTATAATTCCTAGGGCCATCGGCAAAGCACTGAAGAAAAACTTGTAGTTATACGGACAAACTGAGATTTCCATATTTTTGATAATTTTCAATTATCAAAAATATGGAAAGGATAAGAACTTTACCACAGAACAGTATTGTGTAGTAATAATAATAATAACATTTATTTGGAAACATTGGCCGGTACACACTTATAGATGCTTGGTGATCGATTTTTCTATTTAAGGGTGATAGCTAGCCAGGTTGGCAAAATTTCTCAAAATGCCCTACCACCATTCACACTAAGAATTATTGATTATTATTGACAACTTTATAGTTTTTAAAGCTTCTGTGGTTACTGAGGCAGTTTGGTGGTGGCCAATGAGTATAGAATTCAAAACAAGCATTCATTCAACAACCAGTGATTAATTTTCCATTTAGGTTTAGGTTTAAAGATATTTATTCTCATAACAAGACAGTACAGTCACTTACATGAGAACATTAATTAAAAATAATATTAGGTACATCGTCGTCATTATGAATGTACTCATTCAACGTATTTATTTTGTTGTGCTAAAATGTAGTCCTGCAATTTAGATTTAAATACGTTGAATGAGTGTACATTTTTAATGTGACTGGGTATTTTATTGTAAATTTTTGCTCCATCGTACGTTATTGTTTTCCGACCATAGTTCGTGCGGATCCTTGGCAAAACTAAGAAACTAGCTCGTCGGGAACTGCGTTTAGTTATTTTTTTTATCTTTACGAAATTTGTGTCCGTAGGTATGTATGTTTTTGTCTAAAATTTTTCTGATTAAAATGCCAGTGTTATATGTATATAATTGGTTAATATTCATTAGCTTTGTGTCGGTAAATATCTTATGTGTAGGTGTTAGGTACGGATAGTTGAAAAGCATTTTAATTAATTTGTTTTGTTTAATTTGGAGCTTTGCTAGATTTGTTTTTGCGGCGTTACCCCAAATTTCAACCAAATAAAGCAAGTGTGGTTTAACTAGAGTGTTGTAAATGGTTAACCGTAAACTGCGTGGTATGGATCGAACTATGTGGCGGAGTGAGCCTATGACTCATGACAGTTTCCTTAGTAAATAAGTAGAAAATATATATAAGAGAAATATTATGTCTTGTATATTGTTGATATATATTAAAAAAAGTAATGGGCCTAAAATGGATCCCTGCGGGACACCACATTTTATTGGTAATGGTTCGCTTATCTGAATATTATTTAATTTGACAGCTTGCGATCTATTGGACAAATAGGATTTTAATACATCTAAGGCCTTACCGGTGATATTTATAGTCTCTAATTTTTGTATTAATAGATTATGTGAAACTGTCTACACTACATTCTTGCTATCAACATTTTGTTTTATTTTAGTTACAGGGTCTATTGTCGCTGTTAGGGTATTGCTTTTTGATCTAAATCCATATTGTCGCTGTGAGAGAAAGTTAAAAGAGTTCAAATATTTCTCTAATCTACAGTGAATCATTTTTTCAAATATTATGGACAAAACTGGCAAAACTGAGATGGGTCTATAGTTGCTTGGATTCATTGTTGATCCCGATTTATGGATTGCAGTAACTTTTGCTATATTAAGTGTGTCTGGAAATTCACCATTAGAAAATAATTGGTTAAAGCATTTACTTAAACTATTAGAAATGTTATATTTTATGCATTTGATTGCTTTGGTATAGATTCCGTCGAGCCCCATACTGCAATTGCTATCTAAATTATTAATTATTTTCAAAATTTCAGTAGATGTACATGGCTCAAGTATATTTAGTTGAGTTCCATAAGGAGGTTATTTAGGTAAAGCTAAGATAGAGTTATCGTGGTATATTTTGGGAATTTCTTTTGCCAGGCAAGACCCAATAGTGGCAAAGTATTCGTTTAATTTTACAATTAAAACACATGAATCAAAAGAATTAATTTTGTCCAGATAATGTACACGGACTCGAGCGAATTCCCAGCAGATGACGAGTCGAGCTTAGTGGAGACCAACGTGGAGTCCTACCACGTGATACACGCCACACACACTTACTGCTCTGACGATGTGAAAGCACTGCCCTTGTCAAGGTATGCAGTAAGTACTGCGCCTCCTTCTGTGTGGGGAGCCAAAAATCCAGATGATCAACTCGGATTCAAGTGACTTCCTAAAATACAACAAGATAAGCATGGTAGTGGGCAATGTGGAGTCCTTACCACGTTATCCACAGCACATAAACCTTCTGTGTTGACCATGTAAAGGTGTTGCCTTTGCCGGTTAAGTGTTGAACACTTTTCTCAGTGTTTAGTAGCCATTATATTTTCAGGTAATGTACACAGACTTTGTCTTCTACAGGAACCTCGGATTTTGGTCCCAGTAGACAACAAGGCACGCTTGGTGGAGGTCATTATGGAGTTTGAATGAATTAACAAATTAATGAATATAAATGAACAGCACATCAAAAATTAAACCTACTCAACAAAACTTAATAGTAATAAGTGAAAGTGGATTGGTTCAGATGGGGAATTATGAAAATTAATAAGTAGATTAATTAAATTAACATCCAAATTTAATTAATCTACTTATTACTTTTCATAATTCCGCACCTGAACCAATCCACTTTCACATATTGAGTAGGTTTAATTTTAAAATTCCCTTGAATTACCCTTTCCTTGATTTATCAAACTTGTTTTAACCGCCACCGCACTAAATGTAAAATAGTATGTAAGAGTACGTAAAGAAACGCGAGTGCAGAAAGTTAATATAATGTTCATAAGTACAGGCATTGAGAGCCCGCTCGAAATATCCACAAAAACATTTGTTTTTTATTTATTTATTTCTCGTCCGCCAACAATTATTACATTTTTACATACACAACATTATTTTCTACTATAGTACACTGCTTAATGTCTAATCTCTTAAAGGCTAACACAGCATGCTAATAGTAACATGTAATTAAAATATAAATAATATTAGTTTGTTAGTTTTAAAAATAGCAATAAGTAGAAGGTGCGTTTCTTCTCACTTTGATCAGAAGAAGTCAATTATATTTTTGCGTCGGCTAATACGGCACAATTATTAAAAGACCTACTCAGTCTGGGAATCACAGAATTTGCTCCTAAAACAGTATGTCGAAAGGGTGGACATAAAAGTTCTATAAATCCACGAGGGTAATTCAAGGGAATTTTAAAATTAAACCTACTCAATATGTGAAAGTGGATTGGTTCAGGTGCGGAATTATGAAAATTAATAAGTAGATTAATTAAATTAACATTCAAATTTAATTTCACATATTGAGTAGGTTTAATTTTAAAATTCCCTTGAATTACCCTCGTGGATTTATAGAACTTTTATGTCCACCCTTTCGACATACTGTTTTAGGAGCAAATTCTGTGATTCCCAGACTGAGTAGGTCTTTTAATAATTGTGCCGTATTAGCCGACGCAAAAATATAATTGACTTCTTCTGATCAAAGTGAGAAGAAACGCACCTTCTACTTATTGCTATTTTTAAAACTAACAAACTAATATTATTTATATTTTAATTACATGTTACTATTAGCATGCTGTGTTAGCCTTTAAGAGATTAGACATTAAGCAGTGTACTATAGTAGAAAATAATGTCGTGTATGTAAAAATGTAATAATTGTTGGCGGACGAGAAATAAATAAATAAAAAACAAATGTTTTTGTGGATATTTCGAGCGGGCTCTCAATGCCTGTACTTATGAACATTATATTAACTTTCTGCACTCGCGTTTCTTTACGTACTCTTACATACTATTTACATTTAGTGCGGTGGCGGTTAAAACAAGTCTGATAAATCTAAATTATAAAGCTAAAAGTGACTGAAACAAATAATCCGCACACGTCAGAAAACATAATACTTACATTGCGTGCATATGAGAACGGGGACAATGGAAATTAATGAGCATTTACTACATTCCAGTCGTAAATGCTATTTAAAAGACGAACACAAGTTGCCATTCTTCAGTGGCTACCACAACTCTGACTGTGACTTGTCCTGCTACGCCCTGGCTGTGCAAGCTGCCTGCCATTGCACGCTGCTCTTCATGCCACGTCTGATGCTCGACGGCATCTGCAACGTGACTAGCATCCCTTGCATTAATGATGTCAAAGGTAAAGGACTTTTCTATATAAGACCATAATGCACTTGTTGGCACAAACAAGTTTTATTGTGGTTGAAAATGATAGGCGCCTAGGTCTAGAACCCTCAAGTTGAGCTACCGGAACACACCGCGAGGTGCTTGGCGACAGTTTATTTTTATTTATAGCTGATAGGCTAGCCTTTGACCACTATCTCACCTGATGGTAAGTGATGATGTGGTAGAAGATGTTGTTTAGGCTAAACTATAGTTACTGGCTCTCAAAGCCCTACCACAATGCTATAACGAACGCAATCCTGAGACTACAACCGGGACCGATAACTTTACGTGCCCTCGGAAGCATGGAAGCGCTCAGTAGTAATGCCGCTGATGGTCACCCATCCAAGTAATGACCGCGGCAGACATTGCTTAACTTAGCTGATCGGTTAAAAACGGCTAAGCAAACATCGCTTCAAATATACATGAGAGTGCTAGCCAGATGGCCATTTTGCCAGTCGTTAATGGTATATTTAGTAGGAAAGCACAGCGACTGCCACAACTCTGATCGTGACCTTACCTCCAATACCCTGGTCGTGCTTATCGTATGCCACTTCACGCGTCTGTTGGTCCACGGCATCTGCAATTTGACACGATTCGCCTCGCTTGCAACAGTGATGGTAAAAGGTTCTATTCGTCTCTCCATCAGGGTCTCTTTTCTCGTGCACTAACCTGCTTACCGTCTTCGAATATATTATCACTTGGTTAGATAATGATCAAATCCAATAGCATAATTCACGACGTATCGACATCTTTTGAAGGTCATTTTCGACGTGTTAGTCTAGTCAACAAGTTCAAAAACGTGAAAAATAGAGATAAAAGTCCTATAATATGAGCGATAGCTCATTGGATTCGGAATCACCTCTAGAAAAATGTTTTGAAGGATTTTGGTGCAGGTAAAAAATTGCATTGTTATTAACAAAATAAGACGAAAAGAAAATGATATTTAGTTTTTTGTTAATAACTCGAAAAATATTAATATTTAAGGAATTTGGAAAAAAGCTCGTTAAAGAGGAGGAATTACCAATAAAAAAGTCCAACTCCCGGAACTCTATCTCTATTATTTATAATTTTAATTTGACGTTGAAAATAGGGCTCCGCGCGGCTGTTACGGCATGCGCGCACCACCGCTAAAATGAGTTCATCAGAGAAAATATTTACAAACATAACATATCATTTTTTAAAAAAAATTAAATTCTAGTATCTTCTTAGCACTTGAAAGAATCGAGCCCCGTTGGAAAAAATGTTTTATCACCATTTTTCAAAAAGTTATTCAATTGTTAACTAACACATTTTTTCCTAATCTCCGTTATCATAAATAATGGGATAAAAGTTATAAATAATTGGCCTATAAATTTGAAACTTCGTGGAGCCCTATATATACTTTATAAGATCCTGCGATTAATGTTTATAAAAGTTTATAAATTTGTTAATTATGATTTTTTATAACTATTGCAAAATTAAATATCTAAAAAATTTGGTTTTTCTTTCAATTAATTTTGAGTTATGCCTGTTTTCACATAACAATGGCAGTAATTTACATAGGTTATGAATTTTTTACGTTATTTGTTTATAAAAGTGTTTGAAACAAATAGAGAAATTCAATATTTTAGAAATTTTTTTTTTGCTATTTTGTTCTTCAGAGAGAATTATGATTAAAAAAAAATTCTTAATTTTAATTTTTTATTGATTAAAATCGTTTTTTTTATATTGCGATTGTTTAAATAATTAGTTAAGAAAATATTTTACTTTTAAAAATCATAATTTAATTTTTTAAATAGTTTTGCGATTTTTTTTTTATTCATTATTTTATTGTTTAACAATTTGTTATAAAAAAAATAAATAAATTGTTTTTGCAGGTTTTCATGATACAGGCCTATATATATATATAGGCCTAAATATATATATAGGCCTATATTGCCTATAATGCCTTACCTATATAGCCTAATATATATATAGGCCTGTAGTAATTTATAATTTTGTCTCGTTAGTCTATCTTGCCTTTTGGCCCGAGAATTAGGTGAAAATTCCTTACGAGGGGAGTTCTGAGGAGGCACAGGGCGTTAAGGCGTTTCGGCTGGCAGCTTGGACAAAACTAACGGTGCCTGCTCCAATTGGATGTGACCACTGGAGCCCCAAGGATTGTCGGACGGAGTTCGTCATTACTCTGTTATTGAAGTTTGTGACAAATCGGTGGCTTTGTGCTGGAAGGAGCAGTCAGGTTCAGGGCAGACCAAGGAACTCCTACTCCTACGTTTCAATTGGTCGACATAACGATGTACTTGGGTTCCCGCTTCATAACTTACAACTTTAAAATTAAAAGGGCCTAGCCTACTCTCCACCTGCCCAGGTACCCATTTATCCCCTTTTAAAAATTGCCGATACCACACGTCATCCCCAGGCGCAATGTCTGCGCCTACCGCATTCGCTACCTGTCGCAGCTGCACGCGACTAACTCGAGTCTCTCTGTCTGGTTTTAGTACATCTAGTCTGGTTCGAAGACCTCTACCTAACATCGCCATTGCGGGGCTTTCACCGGTAGAAGCGTGTTCCGTATTCACCGTCTCCGACTCAGGCACGACCCGTGCCTCCACCGCGGCTGCATCTCGCTCCACTGCTTCTAATAAGCTCGCAATCTTCACCGCCCCAGTAAATATTAATTCTTCATCCTCCGCGGACAATCGTTGCCGGATGACGTCACTCTTAACTCCACACACAAATTGGTCCCGCAAGTTTTCACACAATCCCTGGTTGAATTTACAGTTCCGCGCCAATTTCTTCAGCTCCGCCACGTACTCGCATATACTTTCCCCTGTCCTTCTCTTCCGGAATCGATACCGTTCGGCCAGAATTGAAGGGGCAGGGGCAGGTTGCAGGTGCGTAATCACCTACAGGTGATTACGCAAAAATTCACTCACCTCCGAGAAAGTTAACTCCGACGGTTTCCGAGGACTCGAGAGCAGCTCATAAGCTTCATCCCCCATAAGCGATATCAGCGTAGGCAATTTCAGGACCTTTTTTACATTGTTCACCTTAAAAAACCTTTTCTAACCGATGACCACTCACCGGTTTTCACGTCAAAATCGCCAATCTTTCCAATTGACATGTTTTCTCAACACACGCGTACACTTGAAACTGTGAAAAACAATCGAATATATAATTCCTCGTTCGCCAACTATAATGTTTCGAAGGATGCGCAGAATAAACGGAAGGACGGACAGCGAAGTCTTAATAATAGGGTCCCGTTTTTAACCTTTGGGTACGGAACCCTAAAAGCAACCTCAACGACAAGTTTCTTTTTATTGTCCTACCTACACAAATAGGTAGCCTACCCATATACTACAGATGTACTATTTGAAGATGGAATATTTTGTAACTATACTGTTGATTGTAATAAGTACGTGCTATAAAGTGGTATCTATCTATCTAAAGGGGGGTTTGCCATAATCCCCACGGTTGGCAAGCGGTTTGAGGATCGAAGAGTACGATAGCAGTTCCTCAGAAGGCGTTTCTGCCTACATTCCGGTTTTTTTACCCTTAGCCGCCTTATACGACACCCACGGGGGCTACGGGAAATGATAGGGGGCGACATTATAGCCCAGCACCCCAGGGGCACCTACCTACACCTGCTGCTTATTTGAAACAATGATGCAAATAAACAGACTTTGTACACTAACAAATACCGAAATAATGTTTCAATCCAATGTGTGCACTGTTCGCTGTGGAGTACCACAAGGCAGTGTCTTAGGACCATTATTATTTTTATGTTACATAAATGACTTTCCAAATGTGACATGTAATCATATGACCCTTTTTGCTGACGATAGCACAATTTTATTTGAAAATGACGACTATAATAGATTAAGTATTGACATTAACAACACACTTACAACACTAATTCAATGGTTAACTTCAAACCACTTAAATATTAATTTGGATAAAACATTCATAATGAATTTTAAACAGCAACATTTTGAATATTTTAACCTGGACATTAATTATTTAGGACAAACAGCAAACGAAATCGACTTCACAAAATTTTTAGGATTAATTATTGACAATGAATTGAAGTGGAAGGAACAAATTGACAACATTTGCAAAAGGCTACATCAATATTCCTACGCGTTGTATAAATTAAGCAGAGTAGTAAATAAACAAACGGTATTGACAGTGTATCATGCCAAGGTTGCGTCAATCTTGAGGTACGGAATTATGTTTTGGGGTAATTCTACTGACGAAATACGGGTATTTAGGGCACAAAAACGATGCGTCAGAGCAATAGTAGGTATAAAACAAATATACTCCTGAATTTTAACCATACCATCAATTTATATAAGTGAGGTTGCTATATTTGCAAAACAAAACAATAAGGTTGTTTTGTTTTGCAAATATATTATGTATGCGTTATGCTTATAGGTAGTCGGCGAGAGGGGAAATTGCGTCACCTACCATCCAAAACAAGTCTCCGGCGCAAAAGCATATTCTGCATGTTGCCATATATATAACGAAATTCCATCAAATATAAGTGCTGAAGATAATGTGGTGACTTTCAAAAAGACATTAAATACATTTTTAATAGAGAAAGCTTATTGTAATATTGACGAATTTTTAAAGGATAATTTATAAGTATTTGTGTTTTTATTATGTAATATGTTAAGTAAATGTTTGTTATAATTTAAATATAGGTAAATTTATTATTGTGTTTTATAATTTAATATCGATTTGACATTTTATATATTTAATTAATGATTTGTTTGAATTTGATATATATAATGTAGTCATAATAATTTCATAATGTAATTTTTCAAAGTTTTTATGTAAATATCTTGCATGCAATGATGGCAGAGATAGCGGACAACTCTATATATAAGACCATTACTTGTAATATACCTAGTCTCGCAAGACTGTAAATGAATAAATGAAGGCCTAGTAGCTGCGAGTTAGAACTGCCACACAAACCTCCATGATGCGAATCCTGTTACTGGCCTGAGCTGCACCGTGCAAGTAGAGCATGTTGTTAATACCAGGGGTAGTTACCTCCCTCAAATAGAAAAACTATTGGAAAGCACCTGACCGAGTACAGAGGCGCTGCCTTAAAATTCAAGCCAGTGCAGTGAGCATGGGAACTGACTCTGCCTTTATAGTATTTCAAGTAAGCAATTAAGAAGTTTGCTATGATGTTACAGCGCGTATGAGTGAATGGCTCACCACGTCCCAGTGCGACTGCCCACGCGACTGCGAGTCACGCCAGTACAAGGTGGATATGGTCGTCGGGAACCTCGATGCCATACCCTACATGATTGTCAACCCCTTGTAAGTCGTTAAAAAAAAATTATGCTATTAAATGATGAGACGGACATTTCGTCCGGCAGATGGTAGATTTATGGCAGGCTGCCTGCTTTACCTTCTCTCCTTAGGAATGCTGTCGTTAGTAGCAGACCTAAGGCGATAATTTGGTAGGCATATTCCCTGCTATGTGCAGCAACATCCGACATAAATGGTATAGCGTGCTTCTCATAACGCGCAGCTTTCCCTAAGTTGCCCAATAAATCTGTTGGACCACGGGTATGGGGTAATAGTCCAATTGAATAATATGATTGGACAACTGCGCCTATAAAAGATCTCTGGTCCAACAAGTAGTTGTACCACTGCCACGCCTTAATCATTATTTCTTACATTTCAGTTTTGGAAATCGGTTAAATTTATTCTAAATATGTTTTTTATTCATTTTAGTGATGCATATAATTTATTCGTAGTAATTACCATAAAATCGTATTAAAAATATAGATTAGTATGCAAATTTTTGCAACAAACATCCAAAAACATACAGTTGAATTTGAGAACTCGGTTTTATTTAATTCAGTTAAAAACCGCCATTACCGGCGAGCGAACCTTAAATAGGTTATGTAAGTTACTTAATCTTTATATATAAAAATTACGTGTCAGGTTTTTTGTCCGGGATGGACTCCTAAACTACTGAAACAATTTTAAATTTGACACACCGTGTGCAATTTGATCCAAATTGAAGGATAGGATGCTTACATCTTAATTTAGAGTCGTAATTACCCATGCAAAGCCGGGGCTGGCCGCTAGTTATTTTATATGGTAGTAATATGTAATATATTAATAAAATATAATTTATTGCAAATGTTTCAGCGAAGGCATACAATTCAACAAGAGTACGACGCTAATGCACTTCTACTTCGCCAACTCGGTGTATGTCAAGCAGAAGCAGGAGACTGTCATGTCCCTCATTAGCTTAGCCTGTGAGTACCTGAAGACCTTGAGGGTTAACCTCCCACCTCAGTATTGGAATAGATCTATTCCAGCTCAGTTTGAATTGAAAAAATTATACAAATTAAACTAAAAAAAAAAAAAATTGTAATTAAAAAATAATAATAAATAATTATAAAATTAATAATACTTACATAGGTTACTACTTACCTACATATCATTACTCGTAGTATTATACAGGGTTATTGGTAAAATGCTAACAACCTCTTAGGGTTGACTTCTGCTAGTCCTGACAAATATTTTGACATTTTTTATTTGAAAAAATATGTATTTTTTTCTTTTGTAAAGCCTACTCCGAGTCGTGAGCGCCGGCCGCGGCAACAATGGACCGCGCCTTGCTCCCCTTGAACAGAGTTTTGACTATTTACATCGAGCAAAGTAATAAAAATAGGAAATAATACATTACAGCACAAGAGACTTATAACATCAGGTGGTCCTCATGCAAAAACATATAAATAAAACACAATGAAAAAAATAAAAAATAGCATTAAAAAACTATTTTTTCTTTTCAAAACAAAAAATACATCTCTTAAATGTCTGTTAGGACTAGCAGAAGTCAACCCTAAAAGTTTGTTAGCATTTTTCAATAAATCCCTGTTTATGCTACTGAAAATTTCTTTGTCAAAAAACCCAATAACTTATACGACCCGGGGATGGAAAATGTGTGAATCAGAATACAGTTTCTCTATTCTGAGGTGTAAAATAACGGTTTCATACACATACTAACGAGGTAGCCTTGAGATAATAGTCATGTTTATTTTGCTTGCAGCCAACCTGGGCGGGGTTTTTGGGCTATGTCTGGGGTGCAGCTGCATTAGTGTTTTGGAGATCTTGTACTACTTGTACGCTGTCGTCAGGAACTGCCTCAGAAGGAAGATTTTGCAAAAACGAGTTGAGCATTTCGAGTACTACGATAAGTAGTAACAATACTTTGTAATAGTATATAATAAAGGTTTCTTAAATTTATAATATTTATATCTTAGAAAATATTTTTCAAAACATTTAAAAATTACATAACTTATTTATAGAGACGAGTCCGCCTCAATTTCACGCCGAGGACGCGTCGTGACGCTTTATTGATAAAAAATCTCAGTCGTGCACTCGCAGAGTCAAGACCTGAAAATGCTTCTAGTAGAATCAAAACGCGTCAAAAACTATTCCGGCTAGTTAATGGCGTTTCTGACGTTGCGTCGGCTGAGCAGGAACATTTGTCGAACCGTCACTAGTTATGTTTTTTATGTATTTTTTATGTTTTTGATATCTACAGAGTGTATTAAATTTAGAGTTATTTTCAATCTTTAGCTCTAAAATAATTTTTCAATAATTGTTATGTCAATAAAAAAACATATAATGGACAAATAAGTAGTAATAATGGATAAATAAGTAAGTTCGTGGTTCGTATATGAAAAAGATGATTTGACTTCTTACTTCTTATAGTTACTACTGATAGACATTTAATAACCATCAACCATGAATTTTAAATATCTCTGATTGGAATCTTAAGGCACTAGTTCTATGTTCTATTCACATATTTAGAATAAGAAGAATTTTTAATTTATTATAATTAAAAATTATTTACATTTTTTATAAAAGCTTCAAAACCATATATGGTTTATTGCTTTGTCGATAAGTGAATAAATTTTCATGCTCATTAAGTAATAATCAAATAAAATAATTGAAAGAAACGTGTGAGAAATAATTTGCTTTTTAAATATTAATTTTATTCATATTAAAAAAGCAATTAAATTAGCACCTCTAATTTACCGACTTGGAACCATGCGAAAAGCTAATTACTTCTCACAAGTTTCTTAATTAATTATTTTATTTAGAAAATAAAAAATTATTATTAATTATTATTGTTATATATATATTATTATGTTTAGAAACCGGTCAAGCGCGAGTTAGACATATACAGAGTGTTCCGTACCAACACAGAAAGTTGGTACCAAAAAATCGTCATTTAAAAAAAAAAAAAATATGAACTTATAAATTAAAAATGCTGAAACTTCACGATAAATAGAATGAGCGGCCTTAAAAAGTATTTTATTATCTTAAATATAAATATTTTAAAACATTTATAAGAAATCATTAAATGAATATTATAGAAAAATATATCTGGTGACAATTTTGCCTATTTACGTGGCGTGATAAACGCCACCTAGCGAAACCGGAAGATTTATCGACGCGTTCGCTTCTACGCTAAGCATCCTCAAGAGGTCTTTACTCTTCGAGCGCACGATTATTCTCGATTTATATTTTTATGTGTTTTTCTAATTTGTTTAATGTTTTCATATGATATCTTAAAAATATTTGATAATAAGAAAAAAAAAATTCTGAACTGTGTAAAAAAATGACGATTTTTTGGTACCTACTTTCTGTGTTGGTACGGAACACTCTGTATATGTCTAACTCGCGCTTGACCGGTTTCTAAACATAATAATATATATATAACAATAATTTATTTTATACTTTAAGATATTTGTACTCTACTCTGAGCTCTCGACAACGATAGGTAGATACGCTACATGCAAAGAGTGCTCTGATACCTCTGAAGCGAAGATGCCAGGTGGAGCTTCCATGGTCAATATTTTTGTATTGTTTCTTGGACCTGAACCCCCCCGGAAAAATAATTTTATTTCATTCTTTGTTCCCTGAAAGCTACAATTTGGTAGTCTTCAAGTATAGAGTGAACAGGTACTTATCTTCTGGGCAAGCATGCTTCACCGTCGACCGCGTCGTCGCTTATCATCAGGTGAGATTGCGGTCAAATGCTAGCCTATTCGGAATTTAAAGAAAAAAAATTACTTTTTAATGCAATATTCGGTTATGTTTGTGTCAACATTCTATTCAAAATGTAGGTATTACATTTCAGGTTTCAACGCGTGTCAATTCGTGAACGAGTGCTGCTTGAGATCTGGTCTGTTCGGAATGCCTGTGCAAACCTGTTTGCAACTGTTTAGTAATAGTATATAATTAGCATTTCTTATAACTGTGTTTCCCTAAGTATGTAAAAATGCTCCCCATAGCAATGTCCTTAATAAATTTCTCGGTTAACCTGGAGTCTGTGGAAAATGAACTAACCCATTAAAAAAAACTGGTTTAACTGATTCTGTTTACGGCCGAGAGACGTGTCATACGGATGGACAGACACTAACGGAGTCATATATAGGGTTCCGTTCAGCCTGTGTTTACGAAACCCAAAAATTACATAGTCGTTAAATATGGTGCACGTTTTTTCTCAGTATAGTCAACTATTGCTGAATATATTATCTGGCTGTCCTTGTCGTGAAGCAGCGGAAATTATTAGATACATTATATAAGATAAAATGTAAAAAAATCGAATGTATTAACCTAACAGTTTTATTTATGCACGAGTAGTTTAAAGCCTATGCCTATGCACGCCTGTCGGCAGGCAGAATACAGACGCCACAATTTTTTTTCCAGCAAATAAATAATATTGATTAAAGAGAAGAGAGGCATGTTCTTGTGGACCTATTTACTAGTTTGTCCTGTAGCTTGGAGGACCTAGTTCCACGAGGCAGAGATCTACTTCTGTTCATCCTGCTAGTATGTATTGAAGCAAACACGGAGCCTCCAGGGCTTCGCTCCAGTAGTCGGACCGTTTTGATGCAAGTAGTCTCATTCCACCCCTACTAGTTGGACTGACGAAATCGCGAGGAACCTTTGGATACAAGCAGGGGTTCAGTGACAGTTATTGTGTCATTTACTTTCTCTCTTATTGCATTCTCAGTCGGTAGGTAAGAAGCAGTGATGGCTCAGTGGCATTGGCTATGGACTACCGCGCAGTAGGTCCAGGGTTCGAATCCCACCGCGGGCTTGATCTTCACCGTATGGTGGAAGGGCATTTTGCGAATGCCCGCCTGGCTAGCGACCACTTATCTTGACCGCGTATCTTCTGAACGAGTGGGCCTACGACTGTTTAATATGTCAAAATTTAGAGCCAAATTTGTGCCATCGGCACTAAAATTTTCAAGTCTGTGGCTATTAAGGTTTTGGAGCAACAAGCTCAAATAAACGTGTAAGCTGGAGACACATGTCCCCAGCTAGCACATGCTGTACAGCTCAAACGGGAAAGGCTAGACTACTGTTTAATAGCTTAAAATGTTGGGTAGAATTTTTGGTGCCATCGGCACCAAAATTTTCAAAACAATGGGCCTCATAGTTTTTGCGTAATAAGCAAAAACATTTCTTCCCGCCTAAATATTTAAATATTTCGTTAAAAACGTTACTAAACGCGGCGTTGCCGTCCTGTTCGTTGTAACTGCAATCTGTTTTGAACCTTATTTCTATAGTATTTGAACTTACTTTGTGGTTTCACGTTAAGGATATGTGGAAAAAGTTACACAGAAACAGTAAATGTATAGACTAGGAGGTGTTGTATTAATTGACAACCATATAATGCCAATATTTACAAAATACGTTGGAATTTTTTCCCAGAATGTTGACCTATTTACTAGAACTTTATTACATCCTCTTTGTTTGACCAAGATATTGTATTCTTATCTAATCCTACACTCTATATCTATCAGTGATAACTGGTTACAAATAAACTGTAATCTTAAACTAAAATGAAGTTGTATATCAACTGAATCGAAGTCCTTAATGCTGAAGATCCATTGAACATGATGATGCCATATGAAAATTACGTGGTTTCCAGCTTACACTTTGTAATCGGGTCATTACTACTACAGCTTTAAAGTAGGGCGTTTCAATTTTTTCGTGCCACTTGCACAAATTATGCTCTAAATCCCTGGCTATAGTATATAATCACATCTTCAGCCGTTTCGTATATACAGCATGTGTCAGCTGAAGACCATAACGCCAGCTAACACACTAATAATCACATGTAGCATCGAAGTTTGTTTGGCACCTAAATTTTGAGTTGGTATTCATAATTGCACTAAATATGCTTTGTACCAAATATGTTTACGCTTTGGGTGGCGGGTATATCTCTCAAGGTGACGGGCGCAGTGCAATTCGTGACTTGTGACGAAATGCATCTGTTATAGGCAGAGGTTAGTCCGCTTAACATCAGGTGGACCTCGAGCTTGTTCCGCGTTAAAAAGATTCTGGAACTGTCCGGTAGGTGGTATGCTCGTCCTTTATTAGCTACAATTACGCTATCATTGTACGATAAACACACTGTACATTACTATACTGTTATTCATACACTCGAACTGAAATTCCGATTATTAATAAAACAACAAAGACTTCATTTATTTCAGGTTGTATCGACGTATATTGGCCCACGCCATTTTTTGGCCACTTCTCGGCAACGGCAAAACGGCAACTTTACACCTATTATTAATTCAGATTACGTAAGCGATTCGACCACTATTATTTGCACAATAATATATCACAAATTAAAAATATTTGATTACATATCTAGTAGGTTCGCACTCCAAAATAATTGCTATCTTCCACTTGCAAGTATTTAATCTATTTTTAACTTTACATCGCAATATCGATCCGAGTGAAAACATGTTTACATCCACAACGCTTTTTACGCTCGCTATTATGTAAATAAGGTCATATCTCAAGGAAACATAAATAAAAACCACAAACTCAGGTGTATGTAAACAAATTTATATTTTCCGATTTACAGTTAAATAATTCGCTATATTCTGCTTACAATTTCATACAGTATCAAATATATTGCTTTGCTATTTTACCATGAAAAAATACAAAATGTACATTACAATTGCGTTAAAAAATGTTCTAGAAAAAACCTTACCTATAATGTTCATATTATGCGTAGGTATAATATTTCGATTGAGTAATTTAACGTGTAGTACCGACCAAAAAAATAAAAAATTACACAACATATAATGTTTTTTGGAAATATCTTTTTTAGAGTTGCCGCGAATAGTTGTTATAGCGAATAGTCGAATACCGATTAATCGCCATTCACTTTGGCGAATAGACGAATAACTCGACATTACTATTCGACATAAATAAGGCACATTAAAAATATTTCTAACTTCTTCTTAGGTTGTAAGAAAAGAAAACAATAACATTAAAGAAATCTGTTTCATGTCATACATACCTACATAAATGTAACGTAGTAATTATTTTTTCATTTAATTATTATTAACCAATTTTATTTCAAGAATATGATAGGCACAGGCACATATTACAGATAATAATTAATACAGTGTATTGTTTTATTAAGGAAAATAATAAAATTGATAATTTTTAACTCATTACTTTTTTGTTCCATACAAGTTTATTTTAGACAACTATTCGCCGAATGCCGAATAATAGCTATTATTCGGTATTCGACGAATATCAAAAAAAATGTCGAGTAATGCCGAATACGGAATAATAGCGAGTA
Organism: Plagodis dolabraria; assembly: GCA_963854805.1. Lineage (NCBI taxonomy): Eukaryota > Metazoa > Arthropoda > Insecta > Lepidoptera > Geometridae > Plagodis > Plagodis dolabraria. The sequence continues at coordinate 10,991,598 of OY978459.1, read as the reverse complement.
TTCGCGGTAACTTTAATCTTTTTATTTTAATAGTATGTATATCAAAGTGGTAACCTCTAGACCGGTTTTATATTTTTTTGGTCGGGGCATATGTTACACAACTTATGCTGTCCACACAGGTCTGGTCGCAGACAGTGGACGTGTTCATTTGAAACATACATATCTAAATAAATACTTTCTCCGCCATCCTGCGCCTACACAATAATACTTTAACGGGAATCCTTAAACTAAACCTAACATATATATTTGGCTTAGATTTTAAATTAAAACTACGATAAAGCACATAAAATAATATTTTGGTCTAAGTTATGCGAATTAAAGTTAATTGTTTAGTGCACTTACACTAATTATTGCCTTAACCTAACAATATTTAATTCCAGTGGTCTTTAAAAATTAAAAAAATCTTATCCACTCATGCCACGGATCATCGAATTTATACACAATGTACAAACAACAAAAAATACAATTAAAAATTTTATATACTTACTACACCAGTATTTTTTTTTTGTATTTTTATCACATTTATTATTACAATAAATAGTAAATACATTATTAATAGTCATAAATAAATTTATCTAACGATATACCCCCGTGGCATGAGTCCATACAGAGACAACACAATCGCCCGTCAGCGCAGGCGCACCACCAATCACTGGACGTATCACAAAAGGCTTAAAAATACAAATTTTAACTACCAGAACCTAATCCAATGGAACGGTAAGACGTTACATCAACATTGAGCTAACTTACATTCAAATATATTAATTATATTAAGTATGTAATAAAATATTGCTGTTAGTTAAAGGTTAACTACATATTTCTTGTATTCCTGAAATAGACATAGTAAATGGCACTAAGTTTATTATGACAAGATACTTCGAGAATCGCTACGATAATTAACATTTTTGTGCCGTGAAATTCTACATTTCGATCGTAAAAGAGATCTTTTACACAACTTACATACAAAACGCACCTAGTGGTCTAGCCTCGCTAGATGAGCACAACACGAAAACAAATCCCTGAAATGCTTCAAATAAAACTCTGTTTTATTTTTCGATCACAATTATTATTTTACTGCAATACACATCTATTTATAAAAAATATTCTCCAATAGAAAGATTATAAAAAACTCGTAAATTGACTTATGTAGGCGGGCCGTCGCGAGGCCTTCGCTATCAAACACTACAGATAGAAAGCACATAGTGAGCAAGTAGTTTATCGATTAGAGCTCAATAAATAGAAAGAGAGAGACGGGAGAATAGACCCGATAGAAGAAAGATTCGAAGATTTTATACATAGAAAGTATTTTTTTTTTTAAATTTAGCTATACCGAATGTAACTCGGACACGAACTAGGTTCGGTCGGTCGGCCGTCACACGGCTCGGCCAGGCACCGCATTAGCACTGCGGACCGCCTCAACTCTTTGGACTTCGCTTCGACAAATCTATAGTATATCGAAGAGTGGTTCAAAGAGCATGCAGGCGGCATCGAGGTGATCTCAGAGACTGACGAGGCTATTGTGAGCATCAGGGGAGGTGACTTCAGGGGCGGCGCGAGGAACGTGGTGGTAAGGGTGGGGGTGAGGGTGCACGGGGGTGAGGCCGGTGCCGCCCTCCATCAGGCTGTCGAAGTTGAACGGGATGCCGTTGCTTGGGGTGCTGATCTCGATGCCGGCGATCTTGTTGTTGCCGAGCGCTTTGTTGTTGTGCATCTGTGGGGTTGAAAATTGTTTTGTTGTAGATACTGTATGATGGAATTCATAATTTTACAGGTCATTTAAGGGGAAGTTTTAGGTTTCTGCATAGACCCACTACTGCATCTTACTTCTGCATAGTCAAACAATTATTAAATATTTAATTATTGATAAATTATTCGAAATAATTTCTGCCAGGCTCCACCAATTCAAGTAGAAAATCTGTCGCCAAGCACCTAACGGTGTGTTCCGGCAGCTGTCTTTGAGTAATCCTAGGTTATCCTGAACAACACCTTCGACCATATCATCACTTACCATCAGGTGAGATAGTGGTCAAAGGCTATCAGGCATAAAAAAAACCTTAACGAGGGAGACTGTGTTCAGCAGTGGACATTAAAGTTTTCGATTGTGCCTTACACCTCTTTGTGATTCTAATTAAATTATTCTCCTTATGGGCGACAAGGATGGTTATAGACCTAGCCTGCAAGTTAATCCTGTTTACATCTTAAAGCACATCATCACTTACCATCAAGTGAGATTGTGGTCAAAAGAGAAATAAGTAAATTGAGTAGGTACTGAGATATTTAAAGACGTTTGAACCACTGATACCTTCGCTTTTCTCGGTAAAACAAAATAACAAGGTTGTCGCGATTTCAGTGTAGTGATGTATATATCCCCGTGGGGTGCAGGGTCAGAACTCCACCTCCCCATATCATCCCATGGGTGTCGTAAGAGGCGACTAAGGGAAAAATACTGGAAGGTAGACAGCAGCGCCTTCTAAAGAACTGCCAACTTACACTGTGATCCCCAAGACGCCTGCCAAGCGTGGGGATTATGGCAAATACCCCCTTAATAGGGGAGGCTGTGTTCAGCAGTAGACGATCCGGCTGTTACAGTACAGTACAGATGTATGTAAAGTAATGAAGTAGGTTTTGTATATACCTGTGCTGGGTTGAGTGTGAGCGGCACTTGCAGAGAGTTAGGTCGATTGGGACGCGAGATGGCGGGCGGAGTGTCGAGGGTGATGCACGCTGCTGACCCACTCGTCACCACGGCTGGGTTGGCCGCCGACAACATTACTCTGTACACAAACAAAACATACAAGTTAATAAGGATATCACTACTTATTGCCGCACACAAAGACGCTTATAACACTTATTAAAAGCAGTCAAAAATGAACGATCAAATATTAATTGACGTCTTTGAGTACGGCGATTAATAAGTTAAAACCATGCTTTGCGTTTCGACAAACAAAATATATCAATACCAATTAAACGAACTTAGGACTGATATAAAAACATCTTTGGCTGAAAACCCTATTATATTAAAAACAGGGCCTTAAGATGCTGAAGCGATACTAAACAACGAGTCTAAAAGCCGACAAAGGTAAAGATACCACAGGGTAGGCCAGCAGCCCTTGAAGAACTGTCACTTTTGTCTTGAGAGACGCCGTGAAGATTTTGGCAAACCCCTTCCTTATGGGAGAGTTCTTTGTTCAACGGTTGACGTAATGTATGCTGATGTGATATTTAAATCACATTCATACACTCAAAAACAGTGTTACATACTGTATTTAAAGGACTTATTTAGGTCAAAAACTTGTCACATCTAAATACTTAATCGAAACGTCGCAATCGAACGCAAATAACACATTATGTTAACGAAATTTATGTTCCGTTCAATCAGTACTAATATTATAAATGCGAAAGTAACTCTGTCTGTCTGTCTTTTACGCTTTCACGCCAAAACTTCTGGACCGATTTGAATGAAATTTGGTATGGAAATAGTTTGAGACCCGGGAAAAAACATAGGATAGTTTTTATCCAACTGCGCAAAAAGAGGTTAATGGTTTTGCGCGATAACCGACATACGCGCGGGCGGATCCGCGCCCGGAAAGCTAGTATTATATTATTTATATATACAAAATATACGCTACATCAATAATCCAGAAGAATGATCAACATTAAAATAGTAAATACACTTAATAAAAATAATATCATATAAAACCGACTGAAAAATTCTGCGCTAGAGAATTATGAATATGACCCAATTTATCCCAACCCAGATCGCATAGGACAATTTACAATCATCATCATCCTGAAGACGTCCACTGCGGAAAATATGCTTCCACAATGAACGGCTATTAGCCATTGGAATTTATCAGCGCCCCGCTACTCTCACAATGTCGTCGGTACACCTAGTGAGCCTACCTACACAGTTTCTTCCAAGCAGGGGAGCTTTCTTCAGCGGTAATCAGTACGTCAAGCCTACGCGTAAGGTACCGTCTTAGCTTTAGGAGGACGAACTTTATATGAAATTTAAATTAAATTGTGATAAGAAAATTATCGCATTGACCATGATTAGCAACATGAATTGTTGACGATACTATGATTAAATCTAGAAGTGAAGGAGTGCAATTAAAAAATAATGTGTCGCTTTGAGCGGGAGAATATTCTTTCAAGGTAACGTAGGTATATAAGTATGCATTGCGCAGATGCAATTCAAACTTATACATTTTATATTAAGTTGCAAAATCTTTGCCTACTTAGATATGGACTCATTCAAATTAATTATTATGACATCCTGGATGTAGCGGTAATACTCGTAAATATAATTATAACGATGGAAAATTAATACAGTTAAAGATTATTTATGGCCTTTACGTGTATAGCTTTAGAGCAAAGAAAACATTAACATGTTGTAGTACTTTTTAGCGTTCATTATATTTATATATATAACTAGCTTTCCGGGCGCGGCTCCGCCCACGCGTATGTCGGTTATCGGGCAAAATCATTAACCTCCTTTTTCGCAGTTGGATAAAAACTATCCTTTGTTTTTTCCCGGGTCTCAAACTATTTCCATACCAAATTTCTTTCAAATCGGTCCAGTAGTTTTGGCGTGAAGCGTAACAGACAGACAAGAGTTACTTTCGCATTTATAATATTAGTACTGATTAACTTTACCTATATCATAGCTCTTATGTATAAATAACAGTTATACGTATTATTCTGCATTGATCGTATATAAACAGTATAAAAATTGATGATTTGTTTATGAAACTAACATTTCAACTAAATGATTTATTTTCTAATAAAAAGGTCTAAGAACTAAAAATAAGTTTCTAGGGTCAGCCTGAACAACTGAACTCTATACGTGCTGCACTGCACACTATGTGCAATGAAACTGCTATTATTTATTGAAAAGTAGAGTGAAAAATCTCACCTTTTATTATTTGCCGGTGATGTGTACATATTGTTTATCCCCAGTACCGGGTCGATCGCGGGGTCCATCACTTCCACCTTCACCCTTACGCCATCTTCAGGGTTCTCGGGGTACGCATAGGGCTCTTGGAAAGGTTTCACATCGGGTGGACTTATCGACCTCTTGTTCAGACGGCACGAGTGTAAATGCGCCTCGAGAATGGCCTGTAACTGTTCCCGATCAGAGTTGAGCTTGCGGATTTCATCTTGCAGACATTGTTTCTTCTCCTCGAGTTTGTCAGTTTCATCTTGAAGCTCGTTGGTGTGATCAAGACGGCGCTTGCGACATCTCGCGGCGGCCATCTTGTTTCTTTCGCGGCGTACCTTCCTGCGCTCTTCTTCCTCTGGGGAGATGTCCTGGGGTGCTTTGGTGGGTCTGCGGCCGCCCATGTTGCGGCGCTTGGGCGTCGGCAGGCCGGGGCTGCTGCTACTGTCGCCGCTGGCGGAGAGCGGGCCCGGCGACACATGCAGCGCCGTCGTCGGGCCCGACTCACAGTACCCCACCGAATTCAGGATGCCTGCAAACATTCAATTAACACGTTAGAATTTTGAATATATTGGTGCAGTCCTTCGATCGTTAGTTAGAAGCTCGAAGGTACAGTTAGAACTTGCAGCATCTGGTTGGTCATAATAGTTCTTGCAGGATACCTGTGATGGTATTGAAATGTCGAAGTCAATATGATATTAGAATTTGCAAGTTTCTTCTGGATCAGTGAAAACTTTAAGAAAACAAGACCTGAAATACTATCACTTCGATCTAAGTAGGTAGGTCGGTCACAGATTATAAAATTGCAGTGGGTTCAGGAGAAAGTAAAATAATGAAATATATTGTTCCTTAATGTATTGTTTTTATTAAGATATGTAAATAGTGTATTTTTGTGACAAGCTTTATTTTGAATTAAAATAACCATATTATTATATTTCGTAAATTGAAATTGTGTATATTGAATGTGTACTGGAAACTGGAAGAGTTAGAGAGACCATGATCAAAATTAACATTTATCCTGCCTGCTTCTATAACCTTACATATTAAAATCTGCTCACATCAGAAGTCTGTTTCATACTATGGCCTCAAGCTTACTGGTTCAATCTAGATGAAGCTCTTGCACAATTAGGATCATGTCATTTTTGTAAAAAGTATGTGAGAATGTCAGAAACTGATAAGCTGAAGCAATGCACATAGGTAAGGATAGTTACCGTAGTTGTTGGCGTGCGTAACTGAAGGCGGGACGAAGCCCACGTGAGTGGTCGGCTCGTTCCGGCAGTTCGTCAGCTCGATGTAAGTCTGCTCGAAGTTCCGCAGCTGGGTGGGCGTTATGGTGGCCGTGGTGCGGGTTGGGACCCCCGATTGGAGGCCTTCGAGGTTCGCCAACTGAAAATAACAAAATGTAACATGAGATTTTGCTTCCAGGTGTCGGGATGTTAGTAAGTTATGTTTATTTATTATCTAGTTTTAAATTGCCAAACATAAATTCCTATATATTATTCCTCAGTGGATGTATCAATATATGTACTGTGATCAAATTTGTATATTCGTTTTAATATTGTTAAGTTTGCAATAACGCCTGCTAGGCGAAGGGTCTAGGAGGTTCAGGAGAGGTGGATAGACGTGTGTTCGAATCCCACACATAACTATAATTTTTTCTCTCGTAAATTTGTAATTTTGTATATTTATCATTAAAGTAAGTAACACTACGAATAAATATATAAAGAAGTGTAACTCTCGTAGAGTTACCGCTTTGATTTCGGATTGGTCAAGTTCATAAAGAACAAAATACGCATAATCTTCCAAATTCTATTGGATTGGGTCATTGATTTGCCGCTTAGAAATAATAGCATTTGATAGGTCGCATGAAAGTACACAGTACACTTTTAAACCACGCCCGCAACGGTAAAGTTGACGTTCTGCAATTTTTGAGCTTGACCATAGAGAAATGCTACTTAATTTATCTATGGCTTGACTTAGATTTCTTTCATATTTATTTGTAGAACACTCATAAATTTTTGTTAAGGTATAATTAACGGAGCTTACCTACCAAGACTCAAGAAATGTATATAATCCAACCATCTCTATTACACACTGCAATAAATATATACTGTCTTTAATGGCTTTGTATTTTACAAGAAAAACGCAAACTGCTTACAAAAGCGCAACGCCTCGCCGTGCATTAACATGTTTTTATTTATTGTTATGTTTCGTGGACATTGCTTCCACATTCCAATGTATATTATCAGCAAAACATTTGCATAACATTGTATCACAACAATAATATAGATTGAATGTTATTATAACATATTGAGATATTTATGTAAAGATTTTAAAAATAGAAGAATATGTGCAAAATATAAAAGGAAGGTTCACGTAGTGGAGAAAGGGCAGATTTATATTAACATGGCGCCTGCAGCTTCTATTGGTAGGTTCAGTTCAAAGAGTTCAAAGATCAATCATGTAGATAGGTGCTATATTAGCACGAATATATACGAGTACATATTTTATTTAAATTATATTACGAATTGGTACATTTGTTTACATTATGCTACAAGTATTCAAGGGAAGAACCTCCATTTTTCCATTTATCATTCAACTGTAACTAATGCGAGTTCATAAATTTAGTTTAGAGTGTTACGATTCTGGGATTTTAGAGTATAATAAAGATATATAGGTCATACATTGACTAAGAAAAACAGTTCCATTAAAAAGTTTATATCTATTGATTCATTTCATTCTTTTTATAACTATGATATATGTATAAACAATATTTTGAAGCAATGGTGGCCGAGTGGTGATAGGTACGGACCGCCGTTTTGGGAGTTCACGGTTCGAATCCCGCTGCTGGCGGCTTGAGCTTTTCCGCATGGTGGAAAGGCATTTTGCGAATGCTCGTCTGTCTACCTACCATCCTCATATAGAAAATCTGTCGAAGAACCTAGCAGTGTGTTCCGGCAGCAGTCCTTGGGAGCCAGTAAAATTACATGGACATGAGACTTAACAACTGTATGTCTCAGCATAACGAGCGCCGTGCAATTCGTCACTTGTGACGAAATGCATCTGTTACAGGCAGAGGTTAGTCTGCTAAACATCAGAAGGGTTCCATAGAGCTCGTTCCGTCACAACCCGATAAAGAAACTTCACAGAGTTGCATTTGAGAAAAGTCTTCACGTGAAGTATCCTTCAGTGTTATGCTTTTTGCGAAGCACTTTAATCTCAGAGGGCTTTCGTTTTTCTTTAGTTGGTTGTAGTATTAGCTTTGGAGGTATACGAGATTGCTGTGTGCTCAGAATATATACCTGCTGACACCACAGCTCCGTGGCGAGGATGTTGGCGATCTCCAGAGGATCTATGTTCTGCATATTGGCGATGCTCACTCAACCACGTTTATAATTAGACGCTTAGTCTATTGTGTTGCGCTTTTTGCGACGCGACACCTTCGTGCGGTTCGAGTTTGTTAGTCGATTTGTTCGTTATAATCCGCCCTCGCAAAAGTGCAGTAGGTATTGACTACAATGAGGTCGATCCGTAGGTGCAAACGCTGTTTCGGGTTTCTTGGTGGTTTTGGGGGTGGAGACTTGTCGGTTGTTTGTAAGTGTTGAAAGTGAGGGTGTAAGGGCGGATCGGTTGTCGAGTATCGCGACGTATCGCGGGGTATCGTGTGCGCGGGAGTGCGGGTCGTTCGTTCGTTGCGCGCGCGGGCTGCGGCGGCCGCGGAGTATCGCGCGCTACTGCCGCGCCCGCGCCGCCGCCGCCGGCTCTCGCCCGAAATCTTCGCCCACGAGCGACGTCGAATCATTTATTAATAGAATACTCCTCTAACTCCGGAAATATTTCGCATCATTTCGCATCGCACGCTGCGGCGGCGGTTTCTTATCTGAAGTAGGTAACGCCACTCACAAAGAAAGTCTAGACATGTGAAAAACTTACGCAATAAAAAAACATACCTAATTTCTGGAGGGAACCTGAATTACACCAACAAATTTTAACCATAATTTTACCTAGGTACGTGACCACAGGTGCAAAACGATATTGACATCATTTAAAAATTCAAAGGACTCCTCTAACCAAACAGAAAATTTAAAACGAGCGAAAGATACACGCAAGCAAGACCCCCTCCAAGATCAAAATTTCACACGGCCCATTTTGCTTACTCAACTTAGCCATCATAAAGACAATAGTTTACGAGGCATCTCGCGAAAATCCGGCGCAACCTGTGGGCGGGAGGCTGGACCTTGCGACAAGGACGCCGCGGCCCGTGGGCGCCACCGACGGCTGACGCGTGCCAATACAGCCTTATATGGACTTGGAACTATGACATACGAAAACGTATGCAGGAAGCTTAACAATTGCCTAATAAAGATAAAACACATTGATTCCAAACGTGCCAAAACAGGTGAAACAATTTCTAATAGAAATTTAACGGAACTTTGGGAGTTCAGTCCAATCCGACAAGGTGATCAAAAACATGATTTCTCCACTTGGAATAATTTTTAACGTTCAATTCGATTTTTTGCCAGGATTCCACATACTTGCCTTATCAGTTATACTGTATTACACCAGATAACGCAATGCGATGACGTTATCATAAGGAATTCGAAGTAAGAACCCATGAATAGGAATCTTATGATAACGCCTGCACCGCAAAGCCCTAATAACCCCTGGGAAGGAGTATCCTCAAAGGCTATTAGATCAAGCTATGCAATTTAACCCGTGTAATGCAAGCACAAAGGGGACAAGAGCTCCGGAAGGCCGGTCAATTACCACAATTGCTTAAATGAAATTCGTCTCAAATACGCCACATTTCTGCCTCGCAGCCGACATACGTTAATTGGTCACGGTGCTTTACCTAACAATTATATGGATGCTATGTACTTCTCTCACATTCTTTCTTGTTTACGCCTATTTATTCAGGACAAAACAATTTCCTCTGGTGATCATTTTTAGAACTAGAAACAACTCTCTTTTTGAATTTCTTTTTGGGGTTAAACAATGCTAGAACAATGACTGCATGAAATCAATATATGAATTGGATTTTCCGGACATACATTATATTTAAAAAGGGTGCGTGACGAGTATCCCTAACATAGAATCGTATGGTTTCAACACTTCTGAGAATTTGCGTGGTGTATGTAACCAGAAGCCCTTGATGGTACGGTGTTGCCCGCTCGCGTACTACATCACTGTTATCGCCGCGTGGTATGAGATCACCTCTATATCTAGTTGTGACGTATCGTCCACACTCGACGATCGCTCCGCAATAATGGCTTTACGCTTTGTTAACTACTTTTTATAACAACAACACGACCAGGCGTGTACGACTGCAGAATATTCGACATTGTCGAAAAAGAAATCCTTACGCGGAAAATAACTGTCCACTTTGTTTAGACTGCGACGTCCTTGAACGATACTTTCACAGAATTTTCAATGGCTTTGTTTGTTTCATTATAACGGTGTTTTATCCACTCGTGTGAAATATAAATTTGATTTCATCGTTGGAGTATAGAGCGGGGCAATACATCGGCGAAGGCGATAAGGCGGACCGTTATCCGCACGTGTGCTCGCCTACACAATATAATCTAACCGCGAACCAATGTCCACACGCCAACTTATCTATTCAACTGTTTACTGAACAATACTCTACGTATCTACCTTGAAGTTTCCATTACAGTTTTCTAAAAACAACGAACGTCGACCTCAATCGTGACAAGCAATATACGCGTACCTACATCTCGCAAGAAGATACTTTCGCAATATAATGCAATATGATACCATATTGTGAAATCAATATAACTCTGGACTAAATAGAGCACAGTTGGCAATAAAATATAAATTCGCGATAAAATATTGGGTCGCTCAGGAATGTAACAACATTCACAATATATATATGGACATGCGTGTTGTTTTCCTCGTCCTATGTATAACATGATAGCTTGACGAACGAAAACATAACTGATATACCAAGATACATGTACATATAACAGAAATATACATAATTATTATGTTTAAAATGCCGAAGTATGTTATGTCTACAGTCCACACGATACTTCAAATGAAAGACAAGTGTCGCGTGTTTTCTCGAACTAATAGTTGTCATATCTTTATTTAGCTCCGTATCAGCAATTGTTCGGTGGTGGGTTTCAGGAAGCGCTGCCCGATACTGATGCACTGCAACTTGCTGGCCGCATTATATTATAAGAAATACAAGAACTGGCATTGAAATAATCAATTGACGATTGATTGGAAACATGTCTCAAGATTTCCTGGTAAGTTTATTGGATAATAAGGAACTCTATGTGGACTGTTTATAAAATGGATAAATCATAGTGGAAATGTTGGCTGGCTAATCATTTACAACTGGCCCGTGGAATTTGATGTTATTCACCTCTATCTAAACGTCGCTCGTTGTTGTGACTGAACGTTTTTGCAGTATGATTGCGATTGTCTGCTTGTATAACCTGTTCTAATCCGGGTGTGAAATTGCTATTGTTTGTTTTCATCAACTTTTGATCACTACATTGTCAATGTAGTGATCAAAAGTCAAATCAAATCATACACTCTTAATTATTGAAAAACCTAAAAAAGGTATCTGCCTGATAACTTGTACACAGTTTACACTGCCCTACTATATATTTTAGTTGACTATCATGTACATACTCGATCAATCATCTTTCTGAATGGATACTGCGTTTCGAGAAAATTCGCAGATGTCGCAAAATGCTGGCGCGTGGTTCGTTGCGCAGACACTCACGTCTTCACGTGGTTACCGCGTGATTAAAGCAGGTGAGAGACACGCCCACTGTCCTGAATTGCTAAGACAATCGAAAGCCAAAAGAGAAAAATCTAAAAGGTACATGTTGCTTTAGGTACCTACTTAAAATATATGATTGACATGCAGCTAAGTTAAGAATATAGTTTCTTTTATTCGAATGGTATTTGCCAGTAAGAGCTACGGAGCGGACCTATTTACGGAAAATATAGGCAAAATATGGTAGACCAGATATTGAAATCGAGGATACATAGAGCAAATAAATTAACTTAGATAACACAAGCAGACACGACTACTATCGTTCTATGTAAAAGTTGCGCAAGGAACCTTCAAATCAGCCTTAAAACAGTTTCCACGAAAATTACTCCAATTCCATAGAAATACGGAACACATTCGCAGCACGGGTCATTACCATAAAGCACTCACAAGACATATAACCCTATCAATTTGAAATGATCTTAGGGTTACTTAACGGTCCGCTAGAATACCCTTGCACATACTATTTGGACGGTTATCTTGAAGCTCATTAACGGAATGCTAATAGCTCACACTAATAGCGATGCTCGCTCTGACTTCGAAATTCCTTGAACCGATTCTAAATAATATAAAGATCTGTTTGTGCTGCAAATCATCGTATGTGCTACGGACACTTGGTACCCAAATGGACGGAACAGTTAACCGACGAACGAGGCTAATGATGAGAATTTGTTATAGTCAATAGGGCTAATAAATCTTGAGCTATTTCATTATTATATCAGTCACCTTTTTTAACAAAACTCATTTATTAACGTTAATCATTCTACATAATCAGTCAAGTGTGAAGTGAAATTTCTATGAAACAATGAGCCCGCATTATCGGCTCTGTTTAATCCTGAACCATTCATAAAAATAATAAAATCCAAGTTTAAATTAAATAAGGCGAGTACCACATGCAGGCGATGTATGGCGCCGCCGGCGAACTGTCGCGACATTGACCGCCACTGGGCGAATAATAAAATAAATCGACGTCCTGGCACCGCGCCAACGCCAACCTCCCTTCACTACACCTATATTGCACGAAAACAACAAACTGGCAGACACCATCGCTGCGCCGCTTCAGCTGGCGGAAAGTGAAATTATACAGATGCAGCAGTGGAAGTCGACTGCAAAACGATAAATTTGAAATTTCCGTTTCAGCAGAGGATCGATGCACTGTCGCTTTCCATTTTGCACCCCTTTGCTTACCACGGCGCGGGGAACTAATGGACAAAGGGTTACCGTAAATTACGACACAGACGGGGTGCCTTATCGATGACCTTTTCCAGGGAAATATTTTGTTTCGTTTATAATTTATTGTTCGAGAAAATTGTACGTAGCTGGCACAAAAAGGTAGTCATTAAGTCGACTGCTCGACGGGAGCCGACCTTCGTTTTCACGAAAACCACTCCATTCTGCGGTTCTCGGAAAACCCGCGTGAGTCACCGTCACTCGCTCTCTATCGCAGGTCACTACGATCGCGTATTTACATTCGTCGTAGGCACAATTCAAAAACTCGATTACGTCGAGTGATTCATTCGCGGTATGAATCAGCGCGACATTGGAGAAAATTTCGCTTCTGTATGTTATGTTAGTTCCGATGCGGTGAATACTAGAGTTAATCTCAATGAGAGCATTGCTGGTAATGTTATGTTGCTAAAGTAGTTAAAGTTATTAACAAGAAAACGCGTTCGAAGGTCGAATAAGGAAGCGGTGAGTGGAATCAAGCAAAACTAGTAAAATTACTGAAACCTAGATAATTTTGTAACAATTAATATTTTTTTGAATTTGATTAGGATGGAAACGTGATGATATGTCTATGCTGATACGATAATGTGATCAGAATCTTAAACCATTTCTGTTTGCTTTGGTCGAAGATCTGAATCTGAAAGCTGCAGGAATGGCGGCGAGGCGCGGAGCGGATATCGTCCGGAAATGGCAAGCATTCCGCGCGGCGCCGCTCGCGCTGCCAAGCCGCAGACTTCGCCGAAAATTATTACAAAAAATATCACGTTTTGTTTCTTTTTGTAATTGGAACACGCAACAAAGGAGTATCATCTTGTGTAACGATAAAAAAATATACCTACCTAATATACGGGTAAAAAAAACACGATTCTCTGTGGAAATCAAGATTCTGTAGTATTGACTTATATACCTTTAAACAAGGAATCCAATGCAAATTTAGAAATATACATTAATTACACACTGTTTCTATGATAAAAATATTGGAAACATTAGCTTAATAATAGCGGCTTTCAGCCTTGGTCGCTAATTTTCCTAGAACTAAAAAACAAACATGTTTATAATTTGGTGCTCAAAAGTGGAACCAATTAAGATTTGGTGGCGTTGAGGACGGTTTACCAATACTGAGAAATGTTCTTTTCAATAATACTTAAGGTAGGTATATAACTATTATGAAATGTGTGATAAGACCGCAGCTGCATTAGAAACAAAGGGAATAATGCTAATAAGTCAGATGGCATTGTGAATTGGTTGCCTTCTATAGCTACGTTTAATAAGATTCCTCATATAGTCGGATAATGTCCACTTGTGTGCATTATCTCCAATTAATTAGCTGTAACTTGCGTCACAATTATTGTTAAAGCAATGCTTAGGAAGTAGGTTATAGGTATTTGATTAACACGCCCATTGTTGAATGTATTTATATATATATATATATATATTTATACGCATAAGAAGTATAAAGGTATAGTTGTACTACCTTTGTCTATCTACGTCTTAATTTGATACTTTTAGGGTTCCCTACCCAAAAGGTAAAAACGGGACCCTATTACTGAGATTTCGCTGTCTTGGCTGTATCTCAAGAACGGCGATAGCTAGACAGTTGAAATTTTCACCGACGATGTATTTATATTGCTGCTATAACAACAAATACTAAAAAATTTATAAAATAAATATTTAAGGGGGCTCCCATACAACAAACTTGTTTTATTTTACCGTTTCTTGCTCGATACTAATAACGGTGACAGGTAGACGCTTTCTTGCAAGATTAGGCTACAGATAATGGTCCGGAACCCTTCGTGCGCGAGTCCCAATCGCACTTGGCCGATTTTTATTATAACATGTGTGAAACCTCAACGCTTATAACTTTAACAATATGCACACTTATGCTTGTTAGTGGTAGATCCTCGAAGGTATCGACGGCCGCGAGGGGCGCCCACGCACGTGTATGTACTTGTTTTGTTTTCGTATTATTTTTTAATTGCGTCGCCCACATTAACGAAGTTCAATTCAGTCTATACATCGGTTACATTCGGAGAACGACAACTTAGTTTATATTATACATCCTTGAACCCTTCGTTTATAATCGGAAAAAGTTGTAACAACAAACATGAAATATGCATATGTCAGTACACAGATAACATTCCAAAGGGCATATGTTGGATAATAATAACTTGCTGTGAAAATTTAATGATAATAAAGTTGCAAAGGTTAACAAGCGCATTCAAAAACACATTAACATACTATGTATTAAATTTTGCATCAACTGACCTGTAGCTGTCGGTAATAAACGGGTTGGAGGAGGGAACCTCGAAAATTTACAGTACATTCTAGGTTAGCCTGAACAACATCTTCGACCACATCATCACTTACCATCAGGTGAGATAGTGGTCAAAGGCTAACCTATCTGTATTAAAAAAAAAACACACCACTAAGCGTACAAGTTCCAATGAGTTGGCTTCTCAGCTGTAAAACTGATGGAACTATCGGTCTTGCCAAATTACTCAAAATTGTAGATGCATTATTATAATTTAACATTACGGCTCCAGCGGGCGACAACGCACAGACAGATAGACAGACAAAGCCATTGTCTCGCCTGTTGGCTGTGTTTGGCGGTACTTATGCTAATTTCTTTTGAGGTACTACAGCCTTCCGTAGCAGGCTAACAAATGTTTTATTTTATAGCCTGCAATATTTTAACAAAAGACAATTGCGGCGGCAATGAATAACCAATAACAAAGAACATTAAATTGCCGTGTAAGGAAAGAAGCCAAAGTGTAAATGGAAAATGTGACCGCAAATGAATAAACTCAGACATAAGTTCATAATCATAACTAAAAGCTACAATAATGACAAATCTACACGAATGCAAAACATTATCCAGCATTGATAGAAATATTATGCATGTAGTTGAAATTATAATAAAACATCAGATACAACTAAACGTAATGGAATTTTATAAGGTAACTATTAAAATCAGGGTTTTTCCGTCACAATGTCGAAACGCAACGACCTCGGTGCGCGCGCGCCGACGACGGCCGTGGAAAGCATTTTGGTTTATCAGTATGGGTGCGGAAAGGACGGCTGGCTTGTCCCTGGTACCGACTAGCACCACGTCGCGCCAGATAATAATCCGACAACGCCCATCAACGTAAAACATCATCTGATTGAGGAAATATAACTTACTTTTTACCACATCTTTAACATACGTTGAATGATATAAATATATACTGTAAAAACTGCCGATATCGATGTTTTTATTGTTCCAAAGACAACGTCACAAATAAAAGAAGTCGGGTCAAACAAGACTCAAACAAATCGGTCACAACTACGCTTACCAGGCATCAAGGAATATCGCTCTATTAAGAAAACCACTTTTGTAACACATTGAATGATATGGATATAAAACAAATAACTGTCAATTCTATTACTGCTACGTATTGTGCAAAAGAGAGTAATTGTTAGAAATGCAAAAAGTAAAGTCAAACACGAGTCAAACATATCAGGAACGACGAATAAGGAATAAGCAGACAGAGGGAGGATAAGAAAGCTTTTTTTGTTTTATCAGGCCTTCCTTATTCTTTCTGTGATTGAAGCTTGATACATTTCAAAGAAAATCACTTGGTGATAATAATTTTATTTCTAATGAAATCATCACAACCATGAATTATCAGTAAATCATTCAGTATATTTGTTTGGATTAATTCCAAATAAGTCAAGTTTCCCGGAACAAATTGACAATGTTCCAAAAAAGTGAAATTCATGAGAAGACTCGCACGTATTTTACTTTATATCTTTTGATACTGTTTGTTTTTATTTGTATTCAGTTTTTCCTGCTGTGATTTCTTACGAATTTTACTTTGGATTTTTCCAGAGGCATATACTATCGTACTATCTATCGTTTAAACTTTAAAGTGCAAGCATCCAGCGTTACCTTATCTATATAGATAGCTACATCCTAAATGTCTGTCCACTCGGCACTGGACTTATCGTATTTCCACGAAGTGTTCAAGCACTTGTACTTATCGCAAATATTTCACAAGCACATTTCTGGAGAAGTACTTACTACATGGGAAATCACCGATAGTTCGGATATTGCTTCTATTATCATTGTAACAGACATTTATATGTATTAGTCCAAAACGGGACTCCAATTTTAATTGACTTGTTACTTAGTTGTTTTTACTCAAGATGAAAAGTCATCGGCACATCATATCAGCTTAGTAAGACACAAATGTATTTACTATGAAACAATACGTCAACGTTAGTGTAAGGTCTTGTAGCAATTTGGCAAAGGGCCAAGGATTTCTCCAGCGTGTGCTCACAATCCCCGTTGGCCATCAAACAAATAAAATTATCATAATAATGATTTCTGTTATTTTCTCGCGGCATAACATCGCACCGTTATTAAAAGTCATGTCGTAACATATTTTTTATCTCCTTAATCCAAATACATTATGATTGGATGTGAGCAGGCTGGCTTATGAGAATTAGCTCATAAGGAAGGTGAAATCCTGCATTAAATCTGTGCATGTTAAAAGTTAGTCTCTTCGTAGCGCATCCATACAAAAGTAGTTTCATTATATTTCAAATATCAAGCGTTAAAAGTTGGTGAAATTGTGCATATTGACTTTGGGCCTACTATAATATGCTTCTGGTTTGCCAGTTGTCAATTTTATTGTTTATATTATCTCTTAATGCGGAAATAAGAATTCCAATACAAACCATTCTTCAGAATTATTTTGTAAATACATAATTTTACGGAAAACTGGCAAACAAAAAACATAGATGAGAGAGGACTGAGATGATTGATGACAATTTTCACTGTGATAATGAAGATAAAACTATGTTTGTATGGAAGACATTTCTCTTAAAGTACTTCAAAGTAACAAGGATCTTGTAGCTCTCTTTCCGTTTCAACACCTATATAATCCCTTATTGACGGAAATGTTCAGACGTCGACTAATAAAAAAGTACGAGACTCAAAGTAGAATATTCAAATGTAAAGTAGTAGTATAATCAATTGCATATGTACATATCAATTGCATTAGACAGCTTACTATTTCATGAGGGTTTTGCACATCTAATCAAGAGACAACGCACATTTTGACGACACACAAGGAATAATAAGCCCGCATATAAAACTTCCAACAACAAAGTTTAATAAAAATTTATTAAACTTGTAGAAAGAATAATGCATCCAGGCTATAACAAGTAATTTGAATAGCGCAGCAGGATGCATTGTATTTTAATAATCAGAATATAACGTGTTTTTCTGTTAGATAAAGGACGAAGAACTAAGAATAAGTGAATAGTATGATAGCTTGAGAAACATTGACATGTTATATGACCAAATGCAGGCACGTATGTTTTTGTAATATTTTGTATAGTCTAAAACTGTAACTGCCTAACACGTATATTTTAACGTATTGAGATCAATTCTAAAAGTGACCTATTAAATACGTACCTCAGGCTTTAGATTATAAACCTTGGAGTTATCAAAGTAATGATCTAGTATCACCTTGGACAAATAGATACGGACCTAAAGGAAACGGCCGCTAATCAAATAGATTTTATGTTACACGTGGAAATTTGAAATTCCCAACATTAGCGCAAGGTAAACATAGGTTGGTATAGTTTGTAATTATTTGTGGAACCGTAAACATCGAAACTATCGACATATTGGTTTTTATCTAATCAGATATCATATCGAAGATAACATGAGCGACTCCAATAATTCTACATTTACGTTACTATACCCGTTTAAAAGATAAGAAGTACTTTAAGTACTAAGGTAAGTACTAATAACGTACATTATTGAATACTGATATCAAAAACTATAATGTAAATAACATATTGAATGTAAATAAATTAAACAAATTAGATAATAATTGATGGAAGTAGAGAAAAACAAATACTTATCAACCCCAATTCAACATGAGTGCAATAAGTGAATTATTTTGCGACCTTATTGAACCTGATGGTGGAGAGGATATTAAAATATTCAAGGATCAGTTCGTTAACACTTAGAAGGTAATTAGGGGTATGATTACGGCCCACAGTGGGCACAATGGCGATGTAAATAATCGCGATTATGGCAAGGTTGACGTCGTCGGGCGACGGAGGGTTCGTTCAACTGACCGCGAACGATGACACGGCGCGAGCGGCGTCACAGCGACGTGCTGCACTCCATCACCAGACCAGACCTCCCGCACCACCAGGACCGGAGGATCATCGCCAGCTCTCGAGATTTTACCATCGATTTCACAATAATTGCGAGCTAAACCTACAGTATTCGATATAGTCAATCATAATCCTACCCAGAGCCCGAATGTTTCCTTTGATTGATGTTAATATAATGCAACAAAATGTAATTAATGGCAATCAATACATAAACAACAAGGAAATATAAGATACTGAGAACGATGTAGGCAAGTGATACTAATGACCGGGAATTCCCTCGAAATCAAAACAAACAAAATACTTACTCGACGACTTCCTTAAACTGCAATCCAAATGTGTATCACAAACACTGAATAATCCGGCAGGATATTTCAATTAATATCTCTAAAAACTTGTCACAACTTGATAAAACAGGCGAGAAACCCGCGTGCGCGCAACGATAACAATAGCCTGCCAAATAGCGGTCGGCGGCGTCGGAAAACCCCTCAGAAACTACGCGGCGTAATGTGTAAATATTATTGCTGCGACTGGACAAAGGTTTTTGTTATCTAAAACCAGTGTCAGCGGCACGAGACGCACGGTCAGCGGCAGAACGTGGAGTGAGGCTCGCGCGCCATCCCCGCCACCGCCTGATAAGCCTGGCGCGACGCCCCCCGGCGACGCCTACGCCCCACTCGCCGGCGCCGTTCTGGTGCATCGTGCCACCACCGGCCGCCCCTCAGCTCCCGACATCGCCACCGCCGCTGTCGCCGAACACCAGACGGGCCCCCGCTCATAATGCACCGCACCTACGCACAGTTACACAACCATGCCAACCTCTGCTCGATGCACAAAATCAACAACTTTCGACTCCTTAAAAAGACGAGGAAACTGAGAGTTGCAATTGCAAAACATTGCCGGCGGCAGCCCAGATACCGATGAGAACAATGAGGCGCGAACGAACACACAACCTTTTTAGTGTCCTCCTAATTGGGCCTGTGGTACCTTGGCAAGTAGAAACTCAATATGCAACGCGATCGGCTCGCTACGTAAACGGAATAATTGAATTAGTGCGGGCATGTCGAGCACGAGCTGCTGTGAATACTGGCCACCTATGCAGTCCAGTGGCGAATAGACTGCTATACTACAGTGCAGTACATGATGTTTGACCGAGTATGCACGAGTTCCTGCCAGGAAGTAGAAAATCTCTCAACGAGGAAGTGGCAGAAAGGTTTTCCAGGGGCTGTTCTCGAGAGCACCAACAGGTGAGATGGTGGTCAAAAACTAACTTATAATCAATAAAATATATGTTACCTATTAATTAAATCATCAATGACGAACAATGAAGCTCTTCCGAACATTGACCTTGCGTTAGCAATCAAACAAACCGACGACATCAACATGATAAAACGTAAGGAAACAATATTTTACCTAACATTACATTACTAAGTAACAACAATTTCAAAGGAATATAAAAAGTTTATGACTTATATATCATAAAAGGGAACAAGTTTAATGTTCTTAAATATGATCTTCAAGTGGCAAGTATTTACGAGGGCCCGCATTTTTAAGACTCACCTATTATAGACTGACTCGCTGTGATGACCGTAAACCATTATATCTAAAACGACACAAAGATAAACATCACAAATGCACTTAGTACAATTTACTTTTACGATCAATACATCATCACAAACATGTTTCACTTCCACATCCAACACTAGTCGTCATTCGAGAAAACATCAAATAATGCATAAGATAAAATGCAAATGATACGTAACTGGTTACAGAATGTCAGAATCGTAGGGATGGGGTAATGTCAGAAAGGGATAAACTGAGGATAGGGAACGAACACGAATCGTTATAAACAATAACAAATAATGTGCGATCTCAAAATAGGTAAGATATTCCACCTAAACCGATCAATCATCAAGGTTGCAGTTCGCCGTCTCACAAAGTTTGATTACCCCAGCTCGAGGGGTTCAACGTTCGACAAATACAATAAGAGGCATAATGGCAGTAGGTGTTCGTAAGTTATATTAGAACTCCGCAGTTATTAAGTGTCAAAACTGCAAGTTCTTGAATATTAGAACGTCAGGATATAAACTATCAATCAACCATTAAGCTGAAGACAAAGAAAAAGTAAAATGAACAACATGACATCTGACCTTCTTCAGACAAACAGAATAAAGATCTGCGTAGGAGTGGCTAAATACAAAATTGGTTTCAAAGAATTGCGGCAAGTAGTCGTTCGAAACTCATTAATTCAATTTGTGTAGGTACTGGCCATGTTTATACTGCATATAAATCGCGTACAGTACATATCGAAAAGATTTACAAAAACAAGTCTATCTGCCATTCAATTCAAATAGTGACAATTAAAGTCGCAAATAAATAACAAAATCTTATTTCACTAATCAGTCGCGGTGCCGAGTAACTTTACCAAAGCTGCGCAGTTCATATGAACTCAAAAGGGTGTTCATAAAGTTGATATATTGGACATCAATAAAATCAGTAATGCGCATAAGCGTTCATCCTCAAAAAATATAATTTAAATGGCATTGGTGTTTAAAACGCCAGCCATCATAAAACATTTACGAGTGCATTACTCTCGGCAAGCTGGCGTGCTCGAACAAATTATCCTCTTCCTACACTTTGTGTTTTAATATAAGAATTATGTCCCTTGATTATGTTAACATCATCAGTAATCCAGAGGCCCAGACATTAACAAATAACAGCTATCAAAATGTTCCAAATATAACAACAAAACGTCTTCCAAAAATACAATGTGTAAGTTTTGGGTCCGGTGAAAAAACTAGTCTTTTATTTAGACACGACATGAAATCAATTTCATATAGGACAGTCCGTCAAGCGAGAAATCTGGCGGGGCGCGTTAGGCCCACATAAATTACGAGATTAATCTTTTCAAATAATTTGACCTTTTCATCTGACGAGGGTTCATTAAATAATGGCGTCCATATTGGTGTGTGCTTATTGTCCCGTCTATCACAAAAATTTCTTTGTGGGCGGGAGTGGACTCCGTTTCATTTAAGGCCCTATTATGCGTTAAATTTTTTAAATTATGTATGATAGCACTCATGCATCGTCTGATGATAAACATTCAACTGTGCACTGTTATGAAACTTTTCTTTTGTAATATTTTACCCACAAAATATTTATGTAGTTGATTAATCTACAATCTAATAGCATGATCCTTTGAATCGAAAAGTAGAAACCAAAAGCCACTGAGAGCTTGAACTCGTAAGGCATATAAATGTTTTTGCATAAAGCATATCGTGCAAAGATTAACGCACGTGCGCTCGCACTTTAGCATGACATCTTTTAATAAGGTAACCGAGGCGGAAACGTGGAAAATGTCAGTAATCTACGGAGCTGCAAGCACGATTCTTGTCCATAATCGGAACAAGGACTCCGCAGCTGTTGTAAATATCAGCTCTAAGATTATTATTGTGACGTAATTATTATTGCATCGTGAAACAAAGAAAATTAAAGCTCGCATTATGAATATAAATCCTTTGTTTTGTCTAAGAAAATTGGACAACAATATGGAGATTATGTACAGGTTAAACTAGTTGAATAAAAAGATCAAGATAAGTGTTCGGTATGATCAGAATGTCCGTTGGAATGTCTTTGGGGTCGATAGTGTGAGTCATCATACGGCCCGTGGTCAGCTCACCGGGCTCGTAACGGGCAAAGCAAAAAAAATCCTGCAGACCTTACGATGCAATTATTGATTTACCGTTCCGAACAACACAATTTTAATACAGACTGCCTCCTTTGCGGCATTTTTGAGTAAACACCCATTTCAACATTTATGACTTCATGTTGTCATTGCTATTGTGACAATATAATATGGAAGGATCACGCTTTGTTAAATGTACGACACTACTGTCTAAGGTAACTGCTTAGACAAAAGATTGTGTGGAGAAATTTTGCGGCTCATTGGAGTGTTTCGGAGAATTTTATTTTTGTAATGTTCAAGTGTTTTCTAAGATATTTGGTGACAAAAGAGTAAATAATAAAGAGAACTACAGAAAGTTGTGGGAAGCCGCGTTAACCAATAACGATCCTAAAAAATGCCAGACTTATTACGACCTACTATTATGCTATAGATTTAAATGTAAGTAAATTTAAAGCGTATTCACAGCGTTTATTTATATAAACATATTTGTGTAGAGTAACACAACAGGAAGTTAAAATTCTGCAAGAATAAATCTTAAGTACATTTTATTGCCATTAATATTCAGTTTGTAAACGATAAGAATAAACGTTATAAAAATTATAAAAAAGATCACGCTGTAACTTTGGCTTGTTTTTTTTTATCAATAAGCACACAACATATAAGTCATAGTAAAATTAAAGTTAGTTGTAAAGCCATGTAAATAAACAAATAAAATGTCTTAATCTAAAAGTAAGTTTACACACTCAGTATCATCACATCAATTACCCAACACGTCATCTAATCTTAATATATAAAAACTACGTGGCACGTTGTTTGTCCGCGATGGACTCCTAAACTACTGAACCAATTTTAAATTCGATTTGCACACCGTGTGCAATTTGATCCAAATTGAAAGATAAGATAGCTTAAATCTCAATTTATAGTCGTAATTACCCATGCGAAGCCGGGGCGGGCCGCTAGTATATAGTTAGTTCCCGTCCTCGGAATATAAAGACTGTTTCGTATCTTTCCTATATGATGTCTTAAAAGGATAAGTTAGCTTATAGTGAAATATTGCGTTGACAGAACAGCATGTCATCGACGTGAGTATGGTGATGCTGAAAGTCTGTCACAGATCAGGTCTGTTTACCCTAACATTATAATAACTGAAAGGTTGTAGATATACTATTAACATAAGCATTCCTGAGAAGAAGTAGAGTCAGGCATCAGGCCAACCATTAAACAAAGCCAAAACAATATAAGTAATAATGATGATGTTAAAAAATATGGTCACTGTGTTGTCAGCTGTTCATAAGAAAGTATTCAGTAAGATTGTTATATGCACTGAGGTGATAAAACACTCATTGGTCTAGTGATCTCTAGACCGACATTTACATAGGGTTTTATTATTTATGACAGTTTTGACGGCCGTGTCGACGACGTGGGCGGTGGTATACGGCGACATGCGTACGCGCAACGGTATGGTACCCCCGGTGACAGCTAACAAAGCTTGACAAAGTAATGTGACTGCCACGATGATAGACACGACGACTCCTTGTCTAAATGACGACAAAGAGGTCAAATTGAAAATTACAAATGGTACCCGTAAAATTGAAGACCGTAGAGACGTGACTAGATTAGAATATTCACTAAGGTGAAAAGTTAATTATATTCATTATATAACACATGTTAATTAAAAACAGTATAGATTAATAAACTAAATAATTCAAAGCAGCAATACGAATGGTACTCCAAAACGATAAAACATAAAATCAGTAGTAACGCATAAAATTAAGCATGATAAAATCAACATTCAATACATTTGCCTTGACTTCGAATTTCATGGTTATTACGGACCCAAAGTTGTAAGTCACGAAACATAAATGGGTGAGGGCAATACAATTCTATCTCGCAACACATAATTCTAGAATTGAGATCTTAACTTTAGCTTTCAACGATATTGCTTTGTCACTATCTCTTCTCATTTGTCTCAAAGTTCAGAAGCTTTTGAGACATTTATAAACATAAAGGCTAATAGACAAAGGGAACAATTTATGTAATGGTCTAAAATGGACATGACCACTCGGTGTTATCTTCGAAGGGCAATAAAGAAGCCACGTTGGGCCTTTGTTTGTTGTCGCTACTTGTGCAACTGTGTAAAAGCCTGGCCAAGTTTATGTTGATGCTAAAGGTAATAAAATATGTAGGGTTATTTTATTTCGAAATGATAATAAAGAAAGCTATTCCGAGAGTTATATTTACCGTGCTAATATCATTGTACGAGGTTTAATGGAAAATGTAACTGTACATAAATAGATGAAAACAATTAAAATCAATACATTCACAAATTCGAGAATACAGTTTCTAAATATTCTCATAATTTCAAGTGTGATCTATTTCTACTATTTATCGTTGTTTCTCAAGGCATAACTGTGTCTGACTGAATATGTTCGCAGTTGAAAAAGTAAAATACTTAGTAGAAATTCAAAAGGCTGTAAAATAAATGCCACAGGCTTTGCTAAGCGTTCTTTACCGATGACGTCAGCCCATCCGCAGGTGTGCAATCCGCGTATTTTTCACCTATATTGAGTATTGCATCAGTCATAATAATCGTACCACTTTACGGGTCTTGTTCTAATGAAAAAAAGCAGCCATCCCTTTGAGCCTATTGCTAATATTTATGAGACGATTTGGATATCCGCCAAGTGGATGGTAAAGAACTGCGTAGAAACCCGATTCATAAAAGATCAAAAATAAGACAAAGCTAATTACCATATAAAACAACTGAAATCGTAATTTAACAGACCAAAAACACTAAGCGGTAACTAGCGACGTAAAGAAAAACTCGTTGTCACATGTTTGTCAAGAATATATAACTTCCGATGTAATCGTCGATGAGTCACACAAGATTCTCGGAACCGCAATGTGAGAACTGAAGATTAACTAATCTGTAGAGCTACATGATAGTAGCCTAATAATCAAAGATATTCAAAACAATTACAAAGAATTATATCATCAGCTTTATATTCTAATTAGAGTTGCCGCGAATAGTTGTTATAGCGAATAGTCGAATACCGATTAATCGCCATTTACTTTGGCGAATAGTCGAATAACTAGACATTACTATTAGACATGAATAAGGCCCATAAAAAATATTTCTAACTTCTACTAAGGTTGTGAGAAAAGAAAACAATAAGGTTAAGGAAATTTGTTTCAGGTTATACATACCTACATGTATGTAACGTAGTAATTTAATTTTTCATTTAATTATTAACTAATTTAATTTCATGAATATGATAGGCACAGGCAAATATTACAGAAAATAATTAATACTGTGTATTGTTTTATTTAGGAAAATAATAAAAATTGATTATTTTTAACTCTTTAGTTTTTGTTCGATAAAAGTTTATTTTAGACGACTATTCGCCGAATGCCGAATAATAGCTACTATTCGGTATTCGACGAATATCCAAAAAAATGTTGAGTAATGCCGAATACCGAATAATAGCGAGTTTTCGCGGCAACTTTAATTCTAATATTACCACTACGCGACACATTACATATATTTTGAAGTTTTCCTTATTGCGCTACGACGACGCACGTGAGGACTACCAAGTTTATTACAATTAAAGTAAATTGTCTGCATCCGGCCCGTATTGACTGGAACCATTTAATAGGTGTCGGCCAATAAAACCCATCTGCACAAGTTAACAAGGTCAACCATTACTTAAAATCAGTTTAACATTTCAATGGGACGTGCATCTGCTCATTATATGTGATGAACACGACTATATAGTCGTTATGGACATTAGTCTGAGAGATTGCATCAACATACATTGCTCGATTGCTAGCATAATTCCTTAATAAAAGTGTTAGAAAACACGACCTTAATACCGCCCTTGACATGAATGAACGTTGCGGTTTGGTAGAAAATCGCGTGATACAGGTAAACGTGTAGAAACAGACGTGTGCGGAACGGGATTCCCCAAACAAACACGTGTTCTTGGAAGCAGTCAGGCACTGGAGAAATTGCACAAGGCAAAAGTGGGTCAAGTCAGCCGGACTTGTCGTTTTCGCCTCGCAAAGGTTACCATCGCCGCCCCTCCCCCACCACGGCGGCGGCAACACACCGAATCCGGTTCTTGTGCTCTTGCGCAACTGATAGGTCTCGTTTATCAGATCCTTAAAGATCAGTAGTTTCTAGAACAATACTTAAATCAAGTAATTATATTGTTGTTTCAAGATTGAGAAAATAGGAAGATTATTAACGGTTTATCGTCTTTGTCGTAGGTAAATCAGCCGTGGCACAGAATACCTTATCACGTCTTTTCATTTAAAAAAATTTGCAGTTCGTTACTATCGCAATAGCTGCTTTTACACATCATAAAATATATGTATTTATACGATTGTAAAGAAACACACACGAAACCCATCCGATGTTAAGCGGTAACCTATAATAGATACATATTGCGTCGTTAAGTCTCATGTACCTGTAATACCGGCTCTCAAGGACTGCTGCCGGAACACATATCCTTATTAGGTCCTTGGCGACAGATTTTCTACTCTTGGCAGGCGCGCATTAGCAAAATACTTCCACCAAGCTGTGAGGCCTGAGCCGGTGGTGAGGAGCGAACCATGGACCTTCGGTACAGTAGTCCTTATCTATGATCACTCGGTTATCTTATCACTGCTTCAAAACTTCTTGCTAAGTAAAAATATAACCGCTAGTTTGATGTTTGCTATGGATGTAGTAAAAAAATGAATGACTGGTGGACGAGGTATATAAGTATTAATATTAATTGCTTCACATTGGGAATATCCAAGGATTTCATTAATGCATATCATTACTAATGTTTTCGAAAGCAAACAAGTCTGCGGTTTACGACTAATTACCTTCTATTGATTTGAATAAAAACGATTTAAAGCAAAATGTAGCGTATCCTCATTAAAATACATACTAACTTTAAATGAATACATATAATACATATCTCTATTTTGTTATAATAATGAGCCATCGTTTTTGAAAGGAATATTCTCGACGATATAGAATTAGCGTGTAGTTAAAATCTTCTTTTTAATTATTTTGAAATATAATTCCTAGACAGAGGATATACCTATTAGAGAGACAATCAATTACAGACATAATCTACGAGATTGTTATCATTGAACATTCAAATACTATGGGAAACTAAATTTTCTCAAAAATGGTATGTAATATTGGCATTACATCTCTAAAAAGTATCAAGAAAGTGAACTCTACCGGAGACTTATTCACAACTGTCCAGTAAGAAGCGAGATTTTAAATTTGGAAGACTGTCCAGTAAGTATGTAATTTACTTACTGGATTTACGTAGGTCATCCTCTTTAGATCTGCTAAGAACAAAAACATAGTACCAGACACAGATAGAGTTTAGCCATTATAACATGGCTAAACTCAGGAGGGAGGCTTCAAATATATATAAATCATTCTTTTTGGTATTTTTAATGAATGTAACCTTCAATATCAATTAAAAGTATTTGTTATTAACTTTCTTTAATTTTTAGAAAAAGCATTATACAAGCCTCAACCAGTAAGAAAGCCATCCTGGCCTCGTATAGTAAGTTAATAACCGGACCTCACCTGCACTTCGGTCCGGTTAACTCATATTTGGCCAGGACTTACTGGATTCTGCAGTAATAAACTATTCAAATTAAGTCTTAAAGCAAAGATATTGAAATAGTCACATAAAAGATTTGTTACATTCTCCCATAGCAAATACTATAAAATACAATACCTACATGAATACGGTAAATACAAAAATTTTCGCCATTAATTGATAGTATATATAGTGGGGTATATATTTTATTGTAGTCACGCAAAAACATCATACCGAGGATGATGAAATTTATACATTTAAAGTGAAATTGCATTGACCTGGCTTCATACATCATACATATATTATATACCTATATATGTACGTGACAGAAGTCCCATAGACACAAATGTCTAGTAGTGTGAATTAAAGCCAATATATATATAGGTACATTCCTATTTTATAATATAAATGTTGGTGTTTCTATCAAAACAACAGTTTTCCTTCCTTATTTGTTTCCATGGGGCCACAAAATAATTATGGTGATAATGAGGATTGTTGTATGTTTTATTAAATTATTAATCCTGTACAGGTAATTCAATAAAATGGAATGTTTATTTTTAAATAGACATGAATATTAACTTAAAAAGTTTATAAATTATAAGGTAGGTAATATCAGAAGCTCCTTCAGTAGACACGAAATCTTAAAAAAATGTCTTCGCAGAAGGGGTATGACGTCATTGGATGACGTCATCCACGTCGCGCCACTTTTGACGTCACAATGGCTTCGAAACCGATCAAATTCCAACAAGGAGGTTATAATCTAACGTGTACAAAAAAATTATCTGCCTACATGATTTAAAAAACAGGCGCAAAAAGGCCTTATTATAATTTCTGTATCGAATCTACGAGTAAGACTTGTATCAAAAACATCATAATTTATCATTGGCGAGATAAACTCGAAAACAATATTACATATCATTGGATCCTAACGCCATCTATGAAGCTTTACGAAATACTCAGAATAATGAAGTTATACGCAAACATAACGTACCATGGAATTACGTCATTATCCAATTTGTTATCAAGTAAATAGAAACGTGCGTCAACTTCATTGAGGACAAAATATATAGTTTCATGACAATACTTACAGGAATTACAGAAATAGGTCATGTAATTCTATATAAAGTAAAAACTACATACGTATATTTTTCTAGAATATTCACAATTCTCATACTAATATAAAATTGAATTCAACTGTTTAAAATTGTAAACAAGCAAAGCAATCAGCCTAATAATAATATAATAATTATTACAAATCGTAACATAACTGAAGTGATCTAATAAGGCATACATATGTCCAAATAAAGTTTTGTAGTGGCAAGAAATTACGCATGAAATGTTTCTCGAAAATTCAAGCATCGTATTTCTCTATCGCACAATAAATTACCAAATAACATAACACCACAATCAAATCGTGTCAAAGGTGAAAGCAATAAAATACCATTGGTTAAAAAAAATATAAATATAACGTTATCATCGAGTGCTGCACACTTGATTGCGCATATTTATTTAATTAAACATATGGTAAGTACTTTACTGACAAAAAGACTACGCCACATAGGTCATAGATTTTTCAAAGTTAATTATATGCCACCTATTACGAACAAAATCGACTTCTGTGACGATAACAGCGAAAATTGCATACATGGTAAGCACTTTACTGACAAAAAGACTAAGGCACATAGGTCAAAGATTTTTCAAAGTTAATTATATGCCACCTATTACGAACAAAATCGACTTCTGTGACGATAACAGCGAAAATTGCACCATAAGCTTTAAAATTTGGCAAACCGCGAGAAAGTTGTTTGTATAGTCAATTCACGAAGCTAGCGTTGGACAATGACCCATTTGACTACAAATGATGCTAAAGTAATTGTTTAAAAACTTGTTTGAACTTACCGTTTGCTTAGTATATTCATCTGCCTGGTATTCAAACATAGTAGCGAACATAAGACTGTCGTCCTGCTCGCCGCTGTACATGTGGTATGGCACCAGCTGAGACATGAAGACGGGTTTTCCACAAAAAAAGTCCAAAAGAACTGTTCACTAGGGGCTCAAATCAAAACAAAGTTCACCAAAAAAGTTCGCAAATTTCTATGAGAGCGTGTCAATTCACGATGTGATAACAGTAGGAATGACTCATGAACGTTTCAACAGTTTTGTAGACGTACGCGTAGCTAGAGTGTTTTATATCAGACTGAGTCAGTTCGCGCGCTGTTAGCCGGTTTTGTATGATGGCAGGCGAACGTACCGCGCACGCGCAAACTAACACTCCAGCAACAAAACGTCGCAACTCCAACTAGGTATCCCAACAATTCGCAAACCGAGCCAAACACATTTTTTTACGACTCCTTCATTGAAGTTAAAGTTCCAATGATTCAATGAATAGTTTCAGCATGACATTAGATGTAAATATTTTGCGAATATCACAGGAGTTGGCAGAGAAAGCTGAAAAACATGATGCAAAAAATGAATATGACAATCTGTGATTTCCCCAAATTTCTATTTCATATGCTGAACTCATTGTCGAAATTGAAACTGCACGTCGATTGATTGTAATTAAAACAAACTGCGACACAAATTTTGCAAATATGGCAAAGTAGGGCGAGTGCCATCCTGAGATAGCAGACAGCAAACAAAGCTATCGTTTTAAATTTATATTTAAAGCAACCGCAAAACAATCGGAAACAATAAACCAATACCTATTTATTTAAAATGATTCATGATGAGCACAGCGTGCTTATTGCTTAGGGCTATTTACTGAAGTAGCAAATCACAACAGGACATATTTTAACATCCGAACATAGAATGTAAGAAAATGATAACCTCATAATAAATTAAAGTAGACTAAGAACATTCACGTGACTCCAACATGTTTTTAAGTGTAATAAAGCATAATATTTAGAATAATATTAAAAACAAAAATAACCGATATACAGAAACAGTTCTGTTGTTAATGCATACATATAATATAATTACTACTTTAAATGACACAGATAATGAGATGACTAAAAATAGAGCGCTAAGACTTGATCTATCCCATAGAAAAGTGTTTAGCAGGAATTCAAATTTTATCTGTAATTAATGAGAAAACAAATAAGTATTACCATGTTAATTGAAGAGATCCAAAAACAATATACGAGTACAAACAAATTTATTCTACTTAATTCAAAAAAAAACTGTTTGTTCATATACTATACGGCCTCAGCCTCGCACGGATAATTAACAAAAATTATAAATTTTTTGCAAATATTCTATAGCCTATGTTCATCAGAGATAATCTAGAATTCTAATGGTGAAAGAATTTTTCAAATTGGTCCAGTCGTTTTTTAAATTAATCTGTACATACAAATCTTTCCTCTTTATATTAGTGTAGATTTCAGGAAAAGCAAATTCAATCTTTTGTATATAAATATAAAACTGTTTTTAGTGACCCCTGCTACTTATGGGATCGATTGTCATTCACTATCATCGGCTTGACCGATTCTGATGAAATTTAAATGGGACCAAACGACAAGCATCAGCTTTCAAATAAAAAACGAATTATCAAAATCGTTTTACCCAGTCAAAAGTTATGAGGTAACAAACAAAAAAATTTACAGACGAATTGAGAGCCTTCTCCATTTTTGAATGCGGTTAAAAATAAATAATCAATATTCCCTGATGGTAACTACGTCAGTATTGTTTCCAACGTGTTCCAACTAGTTTCAAGAGTCTGACCCAGATTAAGACAGGATTTGACAGAACTGTTGTAACATCCAAGTTTTCACTGTTGTGGCTGAAACAGCAGCTGTTGACTGCTATGTCTGCAATAAACTGCGAGTACTTATCCGCAGTGGCGATCGATTTAACAATTCACCAATCTGTATATATTGGGTCAACATTTCGCAATATCACAAAGGTATAACACCATTACTATAATTGCAGATTGAATAGCTTGCTTTAATACGTTTCCATAAATTATTAGTAGGTAATTTAATATATAATTTCCTTTAAGTACATAAATAATAATAATACAGCCTCTTTATTTCCATTATATATTTAATTGCGAAAATAGGCACGTTGTTCAGTTTTTAACGTCAAAAAACGGGGTTTCACTATTCCACTACATATTTCATTTTACGGTATGTTTGTTAGGTGATTAATCCGACAATTATGATCAGTTTTTTTTTTGTTGGGTGGTAGAGTATACCTCAAAGTTGGTCTTTAAATTTCATCAAAATCGGTTGAGAAGTCTTTGTATTATGTAGACTGAAAAATGTATTTGCATACGTGGACGATCCCATTGGCATCGACGATATTGTCCACGCGGGTGATCCATTTATAGAATGAAATGCTTTTGTTCTCATTATCTATGAATGCGTAGGTATCAATAGTAATTGCAACTTTTGTCGATGGTGAACGGTATTTTAGGCGAGTGAATGATATATAATAATAAGCAGAATACGAGGGGTGATCCAAAAGTAATGATAATCAAAATAATACACGGTGGTTAATGTTACAAAAATAATTTATTTTTCTACATAGTCTTCTAATAAGGCAATACATTTAGTTAAACGTTTTTCTAAACCTAGGATTCTCTTAGAAAAAAAATCTTTATCTTCACTCTCCCAAAATGCCTCAACAGCTGCCATCATGGCCTCGGAGATGTTCTTTGAGCCGAGGAAAGAGATAGAAGTCACTGGTAGCTAGATCTGGCGAATAGGGAGGGTGTTCGAGCAGTTCGAACCCTGTTTCTTGAATGGCAGCCATCGCAACTGCGGCTTTGTGAGCCGGTGCGTTGTCTTGGTGAAACAGCACCCCAGCTCGCAGTTTGCCGCGCCTTTTTTCTTTAATGGCCTCCCGTAATCTTCTTATTTGGTCTGCGTAGTAAGAGCCCGTAATAGTAGCTCCTTCCTTCAGCGTCCTAAAAAACGGACGCCATAACCTTTCCCGCCGAACTTGAGACTGAATTTTTCGGCGTCGGTGAGGAGGCTCGTTTCCAAGACATCGACTGCTTTTTGGTTTCCGGGTCGAAATGGTGGACCCAGGTCTCATCCATGGTCACGAAACGTGACTAAAAATTTTCTTTATCGGCTTGGAACTTCTCGAGATTAACCTTTGAAATGTCAACTCATTTTTTCTTTTGCTCGTCTGTTAACATTCTCGGTACGCAACGCGCAGAGACCTTCTTCATGTGCAATTCGTTGGTTAAAATTCTTTGAACGCTACCATAAGAGATCCCTGTCATCTCAGCTACGTGCCTGACAGTCACTCTTCGATCTGCCATCACGATATCCTCTATCTTTTTGGCATTGTCTTCAGTGGTGGACGTGGATGGGCGTCCTTCACGATGTTCATCTTCCGTGGATGTTCTACCCAGCTTAAACTCCTTGGCCCAGCGTGCAACCGTGGAATATGGAGGGGCAGAGTGCCCCAATGTTTCCACCAAGTCGTTGTATATGTCTTTGGTAAACATTTTTTTCAGAGAGAGATATTTAATGACATCTCTGATTTCGTTTTTCTCCATTTTGATGTTATCACTCCGGTTGTCAGTATTCAAATGAATGTATCTCCCTCCCTGGAATCATGGTGTATTTATACGATTTTTTTCTCGCGCACCTTGTGAATATATGAGCAAGCAAAAAAAAATTTTTTTAGATTTTAATACGGTCTAGAAATACCTGATTATCATTACTTTTGGATCACCCCTCGTACATGGGACAAGTGAACGGAAGTGTTGGAAGGGGAAGACCTAGACGAACGTTCCGAAATCAAATTGAAGACCTTTTGAAAAAAGGACAGGTCAGGAGTACCCTAAACCGACGCTCATGTATGAAAGGATTGATGAATATAGATGAAGCGAAAGAGATATGCAAGGATCGTAGCAAGTGGAAATCTGTGGTCTCTGCCTACCCCTACGGGAAAGAGGCGTGATGTTATGTATGTATGTAATAAGCAGAATGCAGCACTAAAAAATAAAAACGCAACCGACTTCAAGAAGTTATTTCACATGCATAACTTGTGGAAGTCGCGCCATTATAATGAGAAGTCAGTATTTTGAAACAGTATGTAACCGAAAAGACTTCAAAAAGTTATTTCTTAATTTTCATTGCTGAAAGTCGGTCCTGTTATTTTTTTAAACTTATGTTTAAATCCGTCCATGATAAATCGGGCTATTCATAATCAGAATGGACTTTTAGTACAACTACCTACTTTCCATACCAAGAGAACCATAGAAATGAGATTCCATCATGGATCCCCGCTGTCTGATATTGCAGACAAACCTATGATTACGTCACTCACGTGCTAGCTCCTTACGTAATCTACACTCGACCACGACATGACGTCATCGTCGTAACAAAACACGAAGCCTTATCAATTTCCATCGAACTACTCGAACTGTACGCATACGAAATTAGATAAGAAAGTAAAGCATTTTCCTCAACGGCCTATTTTGTGTTTCCGAAAATAATGATGTAATATCCTTTTACTGTTTTTAATCTACATAATCTAATATATTTCCTGTGATATAAAATTATTACCAATCAGTTTTCGAGTCTGTAAAAGTTTGGTAGAGATAAATAATGTGATAGCACTACATACAAGAGATGTTATTTTTGTCTCAAAGCCTTTTAATTTGATTATGTTATTGTAAAAAAGACCTATCTTATAATACAAGAAAAATCATTTTCATTTCCCATGCTCGTAAAGTTCTTGTTTATGCACGGTGTAAACGGGCTAAAATGGAATTTTATGCGTTAGTGCACGAAAGCCTGTTTTTAAGCACAAGTGGAAAAAATATAGTTTTTTTTAAGCTTGTTCAAAGAGGTTCAGGTTGTAATATATTTCATGTAAGTAGTTTGTGACACATTATTTAGTACCCACATATAATATATTTATAGTTAAGAGTACTGAAAAATAGTACTCACTTCGGAGCGCTGTGAAACCTTAGCTATTGACTTAATGAAAAAATGTTGCCTATAAAAGTTGTTCCTTAAAAAACGATGTACAAAAATGGTCTGATATAATTTTTTCGTAATATGATTAAAAAAGTTATATCGAAACATATATAAACTTTTTTCTCGAATTTCTGAACATTTTCACTTATAACTTTTTTATTTACAGTTTCACGACAAAAAGTTACTTGACCAAAGTTATAGAGAATTTTATTTCCAACAAAAAATGTTTACAATTTTTTTTTATCAAATAAATAGTTTAAGAGATATATCGTAACAACCGTTTCAACCCCTATTCAAGATGGCGGCTGTGGGACAAGGGTGGGGACCCCACAAACTTGATTTTAGCTTTACGCTGACCCCCCGTACACATTAAAAAAATAAAATTGCGTCCTCTAAAAAACGCAAGGTAAGGCCTAAAAAATTTAACATTTCAATGGACTCAATCAAAGTTCAAGATGGCGTTCTCGCCATCGCGGACGCTAACCACGCAGCTGACTGAACGCGTTGGTTCCTTCGTACCTTTACCATTTAACGTCCATAAATTATAGACATATTTCTTAATATTTTTAATTACTTTATATTTTTACGAAGCAAGTAAATAAATATCTCTTATAAAATTTCTTTATTTAAATGAATCATACTTACAGAAAAAAACATTTTGAAATTAATGTATATATATATATAGTGTTAGAATTTTGAAATGTCAAAAGCGTCTTCTGCAACAATTACGATAAGAATCAAAACTCAATGTAGTAATTAAAAATCTTTATATCATGAGTCATACTACGTTGTTTGTAGCAGTCACGTATGGTGCGTTTTACTTTACCAATAATTTGAAGTTCAAGGGCATGACCCATGACTCTTTTGTCCTTTATTGAGGTCGTTCGGTAGGCTTTCCGGATCTAAAGATCAATTTTAGGTGAAATGCTACGTTTACTACCGATTTTTTATTCCCTTGCGATTCTGGTGACATTGCTAGTAAAAGTGCATAAGGCGATTGCCAGAAAGTAGAAACAGATCTGTCTTTAAAAAGGCCTTTCACAGACGGCATTAATTTGTGACATACACAACGTAAATTTCGAACATATATTTTATCTGCGGTGCCAAAACTTCTAGAGTTAAAAATTAAATTTCGTATAAGTTACGGAACAAAATTTTAATTTAATAGAGATATTAATGATTTTCTTCAAAACTTTGTCAATTGATAGAAACTTTATTATCTTTAATCCGTAGATACTATTTAGATATTGAAATCGGAGAACGCGTACCTAATATTACCGCTGCGCTGTCACTTTGCATTGCCAAGTGCGCTTTTACGAGCTGTATTTCAACGTTAGTTTGATTTTCGACACTGGGCTGGGCAACGACGAGCTGACAATTTGGGTATTATAAGGGCTTTAAGAGTACTACAAAATCAGATAAACAGATAGCAATAAAAATAGCAAGATAAGCAAGATCACTACGAAGTATAAAAATAAGTCGCTTCCCGCTGTCCCTATGTTTGTATGCTTAGATCTTTAAAACTACGCAACACATTTTGATACGGGTGATTCAAGGCGAAGGTTAGAACACTGATAACTTTAGAGGTTTCTCTAAAGAACAATTAAAGTAACTTGTAAAAAACATGTTTGTATTGTCTAATGAAAAAAAAGCTGTGAACGTTGTGTATAAATATATTCTGTAGTATATATAGTATCAGCATTGCACCCGTGCGAAGCCGGGGCAGGGCGCTAGTAAAGAATAAAAGGCCAAAGCAACGCTCTTTATTTGCCAGGAAAACTGCTATGAAAAAGAAAACCGGTTCATTATTTATTTACCTTAGTCAATACTATAGGTAATATAATAAATACTGTATCATGGGAAATTCCAATCTGTTCGTTTACTTTATACCTATGACGTTAAACCCAAATGATATTTGAAAGAATTTTGATTATATTGTTTTATGGCTGTTGAAGGTTTACAAGAAATGTTGTCTTGTTGATTGTGCCACTTTTAATCCTTGCCCCATAATTTAAATACGGAATAAATCTAATCAAATTTAAAATACTAAAGTAGAGGCTATGTATCAGTCCGATATTAAGGGAGGAGCGCTGCATGCTGATATACAGATGATGGGGTCATCATCTGTATATTAGCATACAGCGCTCTCCCATACATACAACTAGGGTTAGTTCAGCAGCAGATAATCTAGCTCAAAGCGATGGATTGAACTTCACCAGGTCATTAATAGTTAATAGTATTTTTTATTCTAATTTTATTTAGTTTATGCCAGTCCCATCATAGCCTTATAACAAAAAACTCCAACACAATACAAATATATACAAAAATTATGACAATATAGTGAGTGGGTAGTTTGATTTATGAATTAAGGCAAGGAGCCACTAATTCATAAATAGTTCCAGCCTCATGTGAAGTCGGCCTGGACAATACGTCAAACACTGCACCGATATTGGCTTTGTTAGTAGTTAAAATGTATTAATTTTGAATTTCTTTATATTATTTATATTATGAAAACTATTCTTGATTAAAATGATAATAATCG
The DNA here is from genome assembly GCA_963854805.1 of Plagodis dolabraria. Classification (NCBI taxonomy): domain Eukaryota; kingdom Metazoa; phylum Arthropoda; class Insecta; order Lepidoptera; family Geometridae; genus Plagodis; species Plagodis dolabraria. Next base: position 10,953,667 of record OY978459.1, on the reverse strand, counting down.
GCTTAGAATGATAATAATCATATTATCATTCTAAGCCAACAACTGATATATTGTGTTATACAGCTACATTATATCTAATCTGACGAAATATTATAGCACAATTTCTCTGAATAACTATTACTATTGAACAATCACACAGGGTCAAAAGCATTACTTCTTACCCGGTACATAGACAACCGCAATCTGTGTCTTATTGGAAATCCTAAGTATATTTTAATCTCTGAGGAGTTCAAGTATTTCTCCTAGTAAGATTCGAACGTTTACTAGAACAATAAACCGTGGGCGTACAGTCCATGCCGAGCTTGTGCTCTTGCCCAACCTGAACTCGCGTTAATTGACTTGCTAATCAATGTTTGCGCACCGACAATACACCGCGCAGTTATACATTCAAGAATGCCGTTCACTGAAACAGTTTACTAGTCATTTATTTAATTTTATTCATTATTATAATTATTTCTTGAATTATTGAAGTAACAATTAGGATTGTAATGCCTTCCCAAAAGAAGACACAGGAGGCGGATAGCTACCTAACTGTTAAACTGGAAGAGATTGTGGCCACCAACAAATTGTTGGGAACCTAATAAATATGTAAACAAATGTAAGTCAAGCTCATAAACAGCAGAACGTAAACCTTACCACGGTGGGCGCGGTTTAAAAAGTGTACCATGCGGCGCAACAAAATTACGTTGACAGATCGGATGCAATCATATCCAAATTCCAAATCAATTAACCAATCCGATCGAATTTGGAAGATTGTGCGTAGTTTTGAATCGTGAACTTGATGAGTCCGAAATCAAAGCGGTTACTGTATAAGAGTTACAATTTTTTACATATTGTTCCAAGGGTATTTACAAAATTTAAAAAAAAATTGTTGGTACTTTATTTTTTACTAGCTCTCCGTTCGCGGGTATGTCGGTTATCGCGCAAAAATATTAACCTCTTTTTGCGCAGTTGGATAAAAACTATCCTATGATTTTTCCCGGGTCTCAAACTATTTCCATACCAAATTTCATTCAAATCGGTCCAGTAGTTATGGCGTGAAAGCGTAACAGACAGACTGACAGACAGTTACTTTCGCATTTATAATATTAGTACTGATAATAACTCCCAACTCCCATAGGCATTATTGTGATCGCAACCTGAATTTTATCTAACCTAGTGTTTTAGTCACTTAGTTACACTAAGTACTATAAATTTTTTTTGTACAGCAGCCTGTATAAGAAAAAAATGTTTGTTGGTTTGAGCATAGCTTAAAAACCTTAAGACGAGGCTGCGGAAAAAATACTCTCATTCGACTAGTTTTTTTAAGCAACTTAAATATGCAATCGACACGATAACTTAAATATTTGATTTTTCAAACCTTTTTCTATCCGTTGTTAAGACAGAAACACATTTGAAAGAAATTTACTCGATAGTTTTAATTTTTTTAAATGAAGCCTTTTCTTTGAATTATTGGATTTTTCTTGGAAACTACGTCAGATACATATCAATAATAAATACACATAGAAAGGAAATGTAGTTTATTATCCACTGTAAAAGTAAAATTTACCTAGAGCTATTAGTATTCTCATAATAAATTAAATTGTGTTTTAGACTTACGACCTTTAGTTCTGTGCAGGATTACGGTCAATCGGAAGATTCGATATTCAACCTTATTAGCTTACGGTTACGAAATGAAATCAATGCGTAAGAGCTGTCCTTCAGTGCCGCGCTGTGCGCCGTTGGACGTGGACCTATCGCTCGCGCGCTATCACCTGTGCTGTGCAGTATAAATACGTATCTTGGTAGGTATATCAATCAATATGGGAAATAAAGATAAATATAAAAAGGAAGCAGAAGAGTCGATACAAAGACTTTGCAAGAATTGTGAGAGAGGCAAAAGCGTATAATATTTCAGTTTTTTTTTACTGCACCTATGCAAATTTAATATTTGTTTGTGTTTTGGCGTTTATTCTATTCATGAAACATACTATCTCTACCGAACTAAGAGATTATATGCCAACTAAGTTCCTATAGTACTGTAATGGAGCTATAAAATAACTATATGTCGTACTAATCTAAGTATGATTAGTAAGGTACTATAATAATATCTAGTATATGTATAATTATGGTCTCACCTGATGGTAAGTGATGTGGTAGAAGGTGCCAAATAGGTGTAAACTAAAATTATCTGGCTCTAAAGTACAGCTGCCGTTCAACCGTAAATGGAGTTGAGTGTTGCTAAATAATAATAGCACAAGCGTAGCAAATCAAAGCATTTGGTTTGGTGGGTAGGTATATCGCAATAAAACATCGAACATTGTTTATGACTAGATATAGATTTATATCAATGAAAGAATATTCAGAATCAGGCAAGTAAGTATATATTCAAGAGATTATCTACCAAGTAAAGTCACCTGCATAGGTATACTTTTAAATATACATTTTATCACTTAGACATGTACATATAAATATCGATTTATACAAAAATAATAGAGTGGAATAAATAGATTGTGTATATATATTAAAATAGACTGTGCTCATAAAATGCACCTTCTTTCTCAGGAAAAAAATAAATAAATCAGTCGAAGTCCGAGATCACTCGGAACAGGGAGAACTGTCGGAGTCGCTATCTCATATAATAAGTTTAGACTGTTCTTCCACTACATGAAAATAAGTGAGTAATTCTTTGAATAAAGTATTGCTAAATTTGCACATTTTATTCACAGGAAATATTTTTTATACTACCTATATTAAGCTAAAAATTATTTTGTATCTAAAAAAAAATAGCAGAGCAGCAGGTAAAATTAAATAAAAAAAAGTATACTTAAATACATTAAAATTTTCTTTTTAACACTAAAAAAATTTTTTTTCATAATTATCGCCCTGCACTTGTCACACCTCTGTAGGGTCGGTATAAACAATATATTTTTTCTGAGTACCTACACAAAAGACAACGCACACATAATTGTGCGGAGTAAGACTTAAATTTTATGGCCGACCTCCTATCTGAAGCAATACCCCTTTGCGAATGCCATCGTTGATATGTATTATACTCGCCTTCGCCCCCTTTTCGGTTATTAGGGTATTAGATAGATGGTAAAGAGCGATGTTGTACTCTTGACGTGCCAAAAATCTGACGTGCAAATTATCTGAATTAATGTATTTAAATTCATTTATTCATATTCCGAACACCCCCTTTCTGAAGGCCGAGCTTCAGCAGGGGCCGAGCAGTTTGTATGGTGGCCGTCTTGAAATCGCCATTTTGGATTTTTTACAGGTGTCATTCGACTGCTCTCCCGACATTTATCCTTACTTCTACCTTTTAACAAATTATATCTACACATTCTAACAAATTGTGCGAAATTGATTGTCAGACAAACAGAAATGTACAGTTGCTTTTCTGAAGGCTTCAGGTAACTGATTGTCTGTAAAATGTATTTTGCAGGTATATATACCGATGCGATGCATGCTCGGTAACGGACGTGTATCGCTGACGGTAAAGTCACAAATTGTAACTTAAGAATCGCGCGGCATTAGCCGCCGCTTATTTTATTGTCGCTATGGGCTCTCGGGAACTCGTAGCCAACGAATTGTTGGCGTTTATAACATACGCTATAGACTCCATGGACGAGATTAGCATCTTGCAGATCTGCAAGGCCACGTTCAAGGAAGAGGAGATTTGCAGTGGCAAGGCGCTTCTCTTCAAGGTGCTCGGAAAGGCTGACCAGATGCCAGCTCGGCGTCGGGATGGAGGCGAAAGAAGTCTCCAAGATATCATTAATTTACTTAAAGTGACTGACCCAGACGACGTGCCTGTTGAATTTTGTGCGAAGGAGTTGGGCCGCTTGCCTTCAGTTCCGTGGGAGAGCCTCAACTGCGTGAGGCTTTTAAAGGATGTCACGGCCCTGAAGAGCAGCATGAGCCAAGTTATGAGTAAGTTGGAGGCCTCTGAAAATACCATCAGTGAGCTGCGTGTTGAAGTGGTGTCATTGAAAAACATTATTTCAATAAGTAGGTCACCTGAGGTCACTAACATCAACGTAAATCGCGGTGGTGCAAAGAACGCGTCGTCGAGTTTCGAGTCAGCAAAATTCGACTCGCCGCCCGCTGTCGTCACCACACCGCCGACCGATGCACCGCGCCCCGCACCCCGCGCACCCACGATGCCGATTACGTCATGCGTCTCTGCATCCACGCCGGAACGCGCTTACGCCACTATCGTTGCCAGACCTACCCCGGATCTAACTGAGGGAAGGAGGGAAAAATTGGGTCACTGCGACCCAGTTTGCAAGGCTGTGCCTTTGCGCCTGCAGAACATCCAATGTGATAAAGACGGGTTCACAAAAGTAGAGAGGAAAAAGAAGAAGAATACCTCTCAGAATAAGAGCGGTACTGCACCTACCGGCAATAACCATCTGCTGCGCCCAGAGTTGCCGTCAAGGCAGCTCTACGTTTCTCGCTTGCACTACACCACGCAAGTTGAAGACCTGGTGGAGTACATCGCACTCAAAACCAACATGAAGCTGAGGGTTCAGCGATTGGAGTCTCGTCACAACGTGACCTTCAAATCTTTTGTGGTGATAGTGCCGACTCGCGAACTACAATCTTTCATGGAACCTGAATTTTGGCCGAAGGGTGTCAAGTTCCGGCCTTTCCTCGGTCGGATACCTGACGCCTCGCGCATCGCGTCAGCAGAGAAAACGTGATTATAAATAAACTTTTATGTATGTTAGTTTAAGGTATATATTTTATGGGCCCGTGTTATTTATAATGCTAAGTTGCCTGAAATAAATGATTTATTATTATTATTATTATATTATATATATCAATAAAAAATCTGATTGATATTATCAAACTGAAGACTAAATGCACACTTGTTATATAACTAAATGCTTATTTGCCGTGTAGTATGGAGACAACAAATTAAAAATAGAAATTCTACAAATGATGAAGAATTTTGGAGGAAAAAAATGGAGACAAAACTAGTCACATTCTATATGGACTGCCATCTGTCCGAGCTGGTCTTTCTGGTCGATCCCGCCACCCAAAGAAAAGAATGATCCGGGATCAAGAATATGCGGATACTTCTAGAAAAAGAAAAAATCAAGAGGAGGCTGTCGAGGGTGACTTGCAACATCAAAGTGCAAATGCTTCAGTACTTCCTCCCGCCATAAAAAGAAGACTTGACTTAATGTTGTCTTACGGGTGACGATTGGGGGGACTGCAAACTTGAAAAAAAACTTGACTTTCCGTTCCAATACTCGTTCTTTCTCACGTACACTTTTGCATATCATTAATTCTGTATAAATTGAAAACAATATATTTTTTATTTCATAAATGATTTTTTGTTAATTTATATACATCTTAACCCACTTGTCTGCCATGTTGCATTAAAAGAAGCTTGTATAACATGTTCTCTACAATGTTTCTGCAGTTGTGTGTTTTTTTTTAATATCCCAAAGTTTAAGGCCATTACAATTGCGTATATAGACTCTTCTGCAAGTTTGGTAAAAAAATCTTATCCTGCTGTTTTGTGGCTAGATCTATATCTGGTTGGTCTAATTTTTACCATAGTCGGTATCTAAAAGCAGAGTAGTAGTAAAATAACACTTTCTGTTTACCACTGTAACTGAAAAATAAAACGTAATAGGATGTATACGAACATATATTTTCAACATTAGTAATTAATAGTTAAAAATTATATGATAGCAATAAAAAAACAACCTACTTTATATTATTATGGGAACGTGTACCGTAGCACAGTTATGAAAATCTATAATTCATATTTGTATGACGAGTCATGGTAAAATATATTGCCCACAACTAATATTTAATCAAATCAAATCCATTTATTTCAGGTCAATTGTACCCATATTCACCGAATATAATATAATATTATGCTCATTCAATTTGATGGTATTTTACTTTATTCTAATGATGTCTGATTAATCGCAATCCAAGATACTGAGAACAATGTTGATTCATTCATAAATTATCGTCCACGCGGATGCCAAGTGGTAATGAATTTTTTTTAGTAAGTTTAATCAGTAGAAATCACTTTTATTACTACGGAGAATATAAAAACACCCCCCATTTATCAATATATATCGTGCCGTTTAGGCTGTTATGTACCATCATCATATTCCGACCCTTGTCTCACTTTATGTTGGTTTGTTGCAATATGTTTTCTCTATAAACACAGAGACAGCGACACAACAACATAGCAAAGAAAAAAAAGACTTGAAAACAATGTTTTTAATTCAAAAGTCTGAAATAACTGGTTAATATCGGTGCAATATGATCTCAATTTTGTGCTCATGTAACTGACTTTGACAGGTTATTTGATATACTGATGACTACAGACTTTACTAGAGAGATTATTATTCACATATTATTTATAGATTTTATCACTATTTAACAATAACTTTCATCTATATTCATAGTTGTCACTTACATTAGTTGCTAGAAGCACTGCGATCGTCAAGGCATTTTGGCAAATTACTTTTTAGTAAGTTGACTGTAACTGGCACACCGTTCGACCGATGTTGATGAAATTAAAATGAAACCAATTAAGAGTTAAACTGTACTAGCAAATAAATAGTCTTCAAGATTGTAAGGTTCAGTAAAAAAGTTATGTGTGGTCAAACATAAAATAAATAATAGACAAGTCAATTTATGAACCCTCTTTCTTTTGAGAAGTCAGTTAAATATGTATAATATATATATATATATATATATACCAATACATACGTACATAATAACATGTACCAATAAAGTCGAGCAGACATGATCGTATTGTAAAAAGTAAAACTCTTGACTTTAGTTTTATGAGCTACTGTCGACCGAAAGAATAATTTTTGAAAGTAAATCAAATAATCAATTTCTTACTAAGAAATATTAGTAATGTTGATAAAAATAAAAACGTGACATCAATTGCGGTATATACAAAGTTACTTTATGTATCGAAATTCGTCACGTGAATAAGATTATGAAAAAAGTTGAAATCGTCTCAATGGTATCTGTGTTCGCGAATCTAAATATCAAGTACACAAATATTTTTATAAGCGAGACGCGTGCGCCGCTGCACATCGCGTCGGTCGGTGCAGCGGGGATCGTTGCGCCGCATGGGCGGAGCTAGCGTGGGAATTATTTTTGACTGCCTCGACTTAATATAAAATACGAGAAGATCAGCATTTTCATTACTTGTTGGTTAAAAAAGGATACCTATTCTCCCTAACTAGTTCAGTTTTCGAGACAGCCCTGTAACAAAAATTAACTAAAAATTTTCATCTTTGGCAGCCCTTCAAATATAATTATTATTTTTGCACTATTCAACCAAGAGCTCTAGACGATGACATAGTTGTTTTTCATTTCAGCTTACTTTTGAAGCGCTCGTAGCGAAGTTTGCTTAGCCATTCTGAATCCATCAGCAAAGTTAAGCAACGTCCGCCTCGGTCATGACTTGGATGGGTGACCGCTGGTGACATTACTACTGAGCGCTTCCGTGGTTCGGAGGGCACGTTAAGTCGTCGGTCCCGGTTGTTGTCTTAGGATAGCAGTCGTTACAGCATAGTGGTAGGGCACTTTGCAAATGCCCGCCTGGCTAGCTACCACCCTCAAGTTGAAAATCTGTCGCCAAGCACCTAACGGTGTGTTCCGGAAGCTGTCCTTGAGAGCCAGTAACTCTAGGTTAGTCTGAACAATATCCTCGACCACATCATCACTTACCATCAGGTGAGATAGTGGTCAAAGGCTAACCTATCAGGCATAAATAAAAAATAAAAAAAAAACTTCTTATGTAATGACGACCTCTGAAAAATAATTTATACCTAGCCAATCTTTGGGTAAATATTTTACAGCATCCGCCATACCAAAATTACGGGTTTGTAACTCAGTCCGTTTAAAGCTAAAGACAGACGAACCGCGGAGTCTCCTTCAATAGTGTTTCGTTTTGCCCTTTGGGTACAGAATCCTTATAACGAAAGTGTGTACATAAATTGGCTACTCACTTTGGACACAGTTAAATAGATTTTGATGAAACGAACGAATTTGCATATCGGTATGGTATTTCACGGATGCTCGCTTGGTTAGCCACCGCTCTTGAGTAGAAAAACCAAACAGTGTGTTTCAACTGTCCTTGATAGCGGTAGTTTTAGGTTAGCCTGAACAACATGACCATAACATCAGGTGAGATAGTGGACAAAGACTCTCAGATATATAAAAAAACCCTTAGTATACATATTATATTTATAGGTCCTGTGTATTAATGACATGATGTCAAATAATTTGATACTATTCAGAACTACTCCAGTTCTCGAGAGAGCGCGGTAGCAAATTATAATTGCAATAGTTCTACGCGCGCGAAAGGTACAGGTCTAAAGGAACGGCTTACACCGGAAATCCCCTGGGACGGGGACTTGTGGACTCATCATGGCATGTATGAAACGTAATGTAAATTGTTAACTATGTAGGTATAAATCAAAGTTCGAATCGAAACAAACAATTCAACATCAACGAAGTAAAGAACCAAATTAGTCGCAGGTATAGATAAGGAAACCAACCTATATATTCAAAACTAGCCACTCAACATTCAAATGTCCAAATTAAACTTAATATTCACAAGTAACAAGTGATATTTCTATGCCGTTTTTACGTGTTATACAATCTTTTTACCTTGAGGCGAGTCAACGTGTCACCATTCAAGGTCCTCATGCGACACAACGTCAACTGACTTCTGCGAATTAATTCTAGCCAATAAAACAGTTTAGAATTATACACGGAATAATTTTAAATGTATTTAATACTTCAAATTAAATCTACAATTTCAAAACAATAAGTCGCTCATGTTCTTTGGGGAAAAGATTGGCCAGCCAGAAAGATGATGCGAGTCTGGCTGCCCAGGGTACGCCGGACGACTCGAAAGGAGAAGAAAACAATAAGTATCGCAAAGACATGTTTATGGAGTATTAGCACAAAAAATTTAAAAAAAAAACATATTTTTTTAATTATATACTATGGCCTATGTTCATCAGGGATAATGTAGTATTCTAATGATAAAAGTATTTTTCAAATCGGTCCTGTAATTTTTATTTTTATTCGTTACATACAAAAATACAAGTCTTTCGTCTTTATAATATTAGTATAGAGAGGATATATACAAGCCATGATTATTTGGAACAATCATATGCCCCGCAAGTATATTTAAGACCGCATGATAGAAATGCAACTACCTATATCTTATTGTGGGACTCGTAAGAGGTGACAATAGGAAAAAAATTAGGAAGGTGGGTAGCACCGCCTTCTAAATAACTTCCATCTTACACTACGATCCCCCAGCCGCCTGCCAATGGTTGGGATTTCGGTAAACGCCCTCTAGGACGATTCAAATAAATAAAGTTCAATCTCAATGCGCACTGCACGTTACGGCTACGACCTTTCGTTTGTCTGAAATGCGCGAAAATTAAAGAAAATAATACTTTCGATATGGATGCCATTGTGCGATTTTTTTTTTTTACACGGATTAGTTAAGGATATAATTTTAGCATTAATACTAAAATATGACTAACTATAGATAATAATTATAATATTATGACATGTAATGTAATTCAAAAGCTTAAAATTTTATTTGCAAATGCTAATTTAACGTGTATTACCACAATATGGATTAATATCTAAAATAAATGCATTTTATTTTATTTTATTTATTATTTATAAATGCTCACATTTTAGCGAAAGTCCAAGAGTTCCAAAATCAAATTTCAAATCAGCTGCACAGCAGTTTTTTTTTACCAAGGATTTGTGCCAAGATATTTCGTATATAACATGACTCTAGACAATGATCCCTTGAAGAAGAGTTCTCAAGAGGAAATGACATAAATCAAGGAATGCTCCCTTAATGGAGGAAGCTGTATTCAGCAGTGGACGATCTGGCTGCCATATGACCTGTATCAGCCAGATTGTTGTTTCAGCTTATATGCTATGGGGTCCTCTTTGAGTAACAACCTCTAATAAAAACAAGAACACCAAAAGGCCTCGGTATCACCGAGACTGTAATGTAAAATACTGTTAAATGTTCGAGTGATATATTTCATTATTATTATATCACTCGAACATTTAACAGTATTTTACATTACAGTTTTTTATAGTTGATAGGGGACTTCGAATGATATAATTAAATGTATCACTCGAACATTTAACAGTATTTACAGTTTTTTATAGCTGATAGGCTAGCCCTTGACCACTACCTGACATGTTGGTAAGTGGTGATGTGGTCGAAGATGTTGTTCAGGCTAACCTGGAATTAGTGGCGCTGAAAGACAGCTGCCGAAACTCACCGCTAGGTCCTAGGCGACAAAAAGAAAATGCTCTACCGCCATACAACAATTGTTCGGATATAAACAGATTCTGCTATGAAACATTTCAATAGTGTTGTCGAATAAAGACTCGAAGGCGCTCTCTTGGGTGAAGTAAACGCCAAATAATTATGTGAGGGGGAATTCACAAGATTTTAGGGCAAACACAAACGCATAGAAACCTACTTACTGACTATAGATTATTAGTTCTTGTTCTAAGAACACGATATAGGCTAGGTGTAAGTTCTATACCCGTTTTTGCGATCAGAAAAAAATATAGAATGCTTTCAGAGGCATATTTATCATATGCCTATTTAGTCATAATGGACAAAACTCGCGATAGTTTTCTAAGTGAGGCATATTTATCATTTAACACATGCAAATTACAATAATTGTTTCAGCTTGTGTCTGTGCGAAGTGAGCCCGCGCCCCGCCCCGCCCCGCCGCCGCCGCCGCGTGGGCCCGAGACCTGAGTTTTCCTCGAACAGTTGACGTCATCGCGCGGTCATCGCTCGCGCCGTCGAACGCCTGTTTTCCTGGTGTAACCTTGCTTTACCACAAGTACTGCAGCTGAATTACCTACAAGTTTCGGCTGGAAAATCAGAAGACAACATATTTCGTGCTGTGCTAACTTCTTCCTGACCTTATTCCTCGCTAATTGAAGTCATGTATTTTTCCTTATCTGCGCTGTAACTTGTCATTCTAATTACTTCCACATATTCACATGTTTTTCACGCTGTTCATCCAAACCTTTGACTTCCACCATCGCCTTTTCAGCCCTATATCCGTCCACACTTAGAAACACTACTGTCGTTTTATTATACATTGCGAAGCGCTAGTCGCGGAAGTCGCTTAACTAGATTATGACTTAGATGGGTGACCGCTATTGACATTTACTACTGAACGCGTACTTCAGAGGGCGAGTTAGTCGTCATTATTTTGGTGGTTGTTGTCTTATAATGGCAGTCGTTATAGCTTGGTAGTGGGGCATTTTACGAATGCTACCACCTTCAAGTAGAAAATATGTAGCCAATCACCTACCTGCGTGTTTCGGCAGCTGTCCTTGAGATCCAATAAAACTACGCTTAGCCCGTAAGTCCGTACACTTAGTTTCAACCACATTATCACTTACCATAGGTGATATAGTGGTCAAGGGCTAGCCTATCCAGCTATAAAAAAATAAATATTTTCGTTGTTGAGCTGGCATATACATAATATGTAAGAAATTCATGACATTTGTCAGTGTAATCATATTCAAAACTTACACATTTAAACCTTTATTTTCCTACATTTAAATAGTAATTTGCAGCTATGCAATTAAAAAAGCAGTTTCTAATAGTATAAGAAACTGAAAACTGCGTTAGAAGTTGGGTTACTATTGGTGAACATTTTTCTAAATGGACTTTTCTATATTTGGTAATTTTTCTAGTTGAACATTCCTATACCTACTTGGCCGTTTTTTTCGATTGGGCGTTTATAGAGTTGGACATTATTAATCTCTTGCACATTTTTAACATTAGTCCTGCAAATCATCACATCATCTATATCACATACACTCTTCCTTCATCCTATTTTATTGCCCTATGTTCGAACGTAACAAGATGTCTATGATTTTCTTCGGGCATACTCGAATCACATGTTGTCACAGAAACTTGTCACCTATTTCATTCTTCCTGCATTCATGTGTCCTATTTCTCACGTTAATGTCGATGTGATTTTAAATCATTGCACCAAGACCAAGATACCAAAAATCGGAACCGAGATATACGATTTTTATACCTAACTATAATATAGGAGTAACTGGCCATAATATGCGAGTCAGGCCGGGCTCTTTTAGAGATCCGTATTCCAACAGGCGTCTTAATCTCATGCAACAGTGCAATCGTCATGCCAAAAGTGGCAAACCACACACAAACAATCTACCCATAATATAGGTATAATTATATTATAACTGGTTTATCACAACTCAAATAGAATATTTAGCACTATCGCGTGCTAAACGGAAATCACATTTACTACTTTTTCGAGCCCAACATTTTCAACTCGTGCTGGGCTATCGAGATTGGTTCGACTGAGCCGAAATTAAGTGCTCTGGTTTAAGATCAAACTCCCTCTCGGATCGTGATGCAAAACGTTATTCTGTAAAAAAATGTAAATGGAATATTTATGTCTATTAATCCTATCTATACTAAATTATTCCAACAGAGACTGCGGTTATACCACAGAATAAGCTTGCACCGTATAAATGCATAACAATTATAATATGAAGATAATTCAATTTATTAATATACACACGTAAGAATGTCTATGGATTCATAAATAATAAGCTAAACGTAAAATTTAAAGTACAGAACTTAACATAATAACAAAGTCCGCGAAGTGAGAATCGGACTTGTAAACTTTTAACGGCAGAATGTCATTAGTTTTTGCGAAATAACATTTTTATGCTACTGCTCCATCTGTGTTAATACCTATGTCCAACTACGCGTTAATTAAGGCATTAATACGCAGGTTGGCTAAATTTACCCAAAGACGCCGTTAAGATTTAATCCCTAGTGAAATGAACGCGTTAACCTAATATAACATATAACAATGAATATTGAAATTACTGCACTGGTTGCAGCAACGAGTGCGATAATAGTAGTTTATGCAACTGTCATATAATAGAGGGTATTAAAACATGAGTGTAGTTTTTTGAAACGAGCCGCAGGCGAGTTTCAAAATAAGATTACACGAGTGTTTTAATACCTGATTATATGCAGTTGCATACACTACTTTATTTAATCTCATGGCTGTATTAATTTTTTTTACCTGTATTTCAACTTTCTGTGACTATACGCTTTTCTTGATTTTTCTGGCAAAAGACTATTCGTTAGTTTCGTAGCTGTTTAGAATGTCAGGTGGAGTTAAATCATCAGTATCGTGGATGTTGCTTGACATTTTTGCTACTAAAGTTTTATCCAACAAAATATTACTCAAATTCGTATGTACGAAAGAGCGCCAAAACGGAAAAAGTATGTTATTGGTCTATTGGCTCGGAACCAGCGCAGCGCGTTGCGCGCGCATCTCGCTCACCATAGATAATTGAAAATCAAACGAACTTACCAAGTGAAGTTCGATGACAATTATGTGAACAGCTTCATTCGACGCGATTTATTGTTTACATATTGTAGAAGCGCCTCCTAGCGTCAGCCTTGCACGATTTTTAGAGACATATTTTTTTTATTTTTTTTTTTTTTGTTACGGCAACACTTGTTGGTCTCCTATCCCCACTACGATACTTCCTGAACCGTCAGTCCCAGATTTGAGTCATTTTGTTTAGAGCAGATTATAAGTACCCACATTTTGTTGGTATAGGGTAGGGTTCCAAAATAATATTATATCTAGCATGTATTAAATTGTATCTGTGATATTTTATTATTTTTATCTTAGGGAGGGTATGTATAAATCGCGTCGAATGAAGCTGTTCACATAATTGTCATCGAACTTCACTTGGTAAGTTCGTTTGATTTTCAATTATGTTTAACAGCTTCATTCTTTGCGATTTATTGTTTACATATTGTAGATGTTCAGAGATAATAAAATGTGGGGTAAAGACGAAAGAAAACATATTGAGGTACATAGTAAAATCAAAAAGTTTTATTTTTGCATTTTTCGATACCTAACATATTTAATGTTACAGTACAATCACAGACGGAACTAAGTAAGTACATCAATCATAATATCTTACTTTAATATTAATACATAATGTTTAATCCTACCACTAATATGTATGGTAGTGTTAATACTTAATTTATTATTGTTTCAGATTACATGATAACACCGTTGTTGCAAAAGTGTTAGGGTCGTTAATTAGCTGCCTGTTATAAAATTTTGCAAAAACTGAAGAAGAATCAGACCATCCTGCAGTTTTTCTTATTTCGTCAATGTTGACGCCTAGTCTGTTAGCTGTGGATGTAGCTGCATGCCGCGTGCTGTGTGCACTAAATATAGAAGTATCTACACCACTATCAGAAAGCGTATTTTTTATCCACTTACTGAGCGTTTGTGAAGATACCTTTAAGTGAGGTTTTTTGTAACTAACAAATAAATGATCAGTTTTACTAATTGTTTTTATTTTATTTATATATAACTCTAAGCACCTTGCTGGGCAAATTTCAGGTCTATTGTCAAAGTAAGGCAATCTTAATAGTGGCTGTAGTGAATTAGGTTTGATGTTTTTATTAAATCTGGAATTTTAATTATTATATCTGTGGGAGATTGTATTTTGATGTTTTTAAGTTTTATTAAGGCAAAAGTTTGCACGCGATGTGCAGTCACCAAAGCCAACAGAGTAACAGTTTTTTTGGAAAGGATTTCCAAGTTGAGATCCGTGTTTGGCCACTGCTGTGCTAAATAATCCAAGACTATGTCTGGATTCCAGGTCAAGCTGTATTTAGGGTTGGTAGGTCTCAACTTAAAAACTCCTTTCATGAAACGATTAATCCTATTATCATTAAGGTTATCCAGAATTAAAGATAAGGCAGACTTGTACGAGTTTATGGTACCATATTTAGCACCATTATTAAATATGACAGTTAGAAAATGAAGTACTATGGGAACTGAAGCCGAGATGTAGTTATAATTGTGACCGTTGCAATAATCAATCCAATGTTTTATACAACCATCATATTGTTTATATGTAGAATCAGATAAGGATGCTACCATTATTTCTACTGTACCAGGAGACAAGCATTTTCTCAGTAAAGCTTGCCGGAAAGCTTCGCGGCAACCAACTTGAGGGTTCTGTGTAGATTGTGGTTCATCCTGAAAGGAGAAGTGAGCAAATTAATGTCAGGATCGAAGAACAACGGTTCTGAATTAATTATCTTACAAAATATAGGATACCAAGGCTGTGTTGGCCAATATGGTACCACAACTATACCCTCTGCTTTTTCTCTGATTATTTTTTGCATAACTTTTGCAATTAGAGAAAATGGTGGAAATGCATAAAATAATTTGTTTTTCCAAGGAACAGTAAAAGCATCAATAGTCGATGCTTCAGGATCATTTTTCCAGGTTATATAAACCGGACATTTTGTATTACATCTACTGGCAAACAAATCGATTTCAGGCACACCAAAATACTGTATTATTTTGTTGTAAGCATTGTTATTTAATTCCCATTCAGTATCTTGAAATGCTTTACGTGATAACTGATCTGCTTCATAATTATCTTTTGTATTTATGTAAGAAGCAAAAATGATTAGTTTACGAATTTCACACCATTGCCATATCTCCCTTGAAATAAAATTTAAATGGTTATATTGAATGCTTCCCATCCTATTAATACATGAAATTGCAGTGACATTATCAATTCGCAATAAAATCTTTGAGTGAGTCATATTTTTTGCAAAGCATTTAAGAGCAAGAAATGCTGCTTGAAGTTCTAACTCATTGATATGTGATAGTTTTTCATTTTCTTTCCAATATCCAAAAACTTTCTTGTCATTACAAAATGCACCCCAACCAGTTTTGGATGCATCTGAATAAATTTCTAAATCATATTGGTCAAAACTTAGAGGGCAATAGCCAATATCAATATGTTTTAACCACCAGATCATGTCAGGTCTTAAGTTTTCAGGAATTTCAATACGTTGATCGTAGCTAGAGTTATTCAATAAGCAGGAATATTTAAATTGTTCAAACTGTTTTGTATATAGCCATGAATATTGTAATGCGGGACAAGCAGACACTAAAAGGCCAACAAATCTAGCGAAATCTCGTAATTTACACTTTCTTGTGTTCAAGATGAGGGTAGTTTTTTCCTTAATTTTATATCTTTTTTCGTTAGGTAATTTTAAAATAAGGTTTTTGGAGTCAAAAACAAATCCCAAAAACTTGCAACTCGTTTTTGGTAATAAGCAGCTTTTCTCAAAATTTATCAAAAAACCTAAACTTTCAAATACATTTAAGGTTACTTTGATATTTTCTTTACATTCTGAATGGGACCTACCAATACAGAAAACGTCATCAAGGTATATGACTGAAACCATGTGATATGTTTTTCTGATGAATTCCATGACAGGTTTTAATAGTTTAGTGAAAACAAAAGGTGCAGAACATAAACCGAAAGGTAAACAATTAAACTCGTAAAGATTATCGATATATTTAAACCGAAGGTATTTTTTATGTTCTTTATGTATAGGTACTAAAAAGTAGGCATCTTTCAAGTCAATGGATGCCATAAAGCAGTCTTTCGTTATGAGTTTTGATGCTGTCCTATAATCTTCCATTTTAAAATGTTTTGTTTCAACAAACTTATTTAGACATTTAAGGTTAAGTATAAACCTTTTATCACCGTTTGGTTTCGGCACTAAAAAGACAGAAGAAAGGAATTCATCGGGTTCATGATCACATGGGGAAATGGCATTAATATCTAATAAGGATTTAATGCATTTTTCGAAGTCTGCCCGCTCTGTTTCAGACTTCGGATACACACTAGGTTTATCAGTCCGGAAAGGCGTAGATTTAAAGGGAATGGCATAGCCCTGTATCCATGAAAGGATCGTCTTATCACTAGTTATTTTAGACCAGTTATTGGCAAAATATTGTAGCCTACCGGCGAATCCTACCTGGTTTATCTCCGATGCGTGGGTTGATTCCTGGATGGCAAGGGGCGATCGCTCGGACGTCGCACGTTGGCCTGCGGCTGTCGTTGCGATGGGTTCGCCACTCTGCGATTGTCGTTCGGTTTGGTATTCATCTTGCGATGTTGGGGCACGTAGTTTAAACGACCCTTATTCCCACTTGTTGAAGGTACATTTGGTTGTTGGAATTTAGGCTTTTGCGTATTTTTGAGGGCATCGCCAGACTGCTGAATAGCCTTGGCTGCTTTTAGTTTCTCCGATATGTTTTCTCCAAATAAGAATTTGTCTCTAGCAGATTCACTTAAGGCATCTTTTAGCTTTGTATTAATGCAGGAAATAACAAAGGAACGACGAGTTTTTGTTTCAGAATGATGAGTATCGCAAAGAATACGGCAAGCATCACTAAGTGGTTTTAATATCTTTTGTTTTGACGTTTCATTTGAAATAACCATTTCCATGACCGTTGCTAAAGCAGATAGTGCGATACCAAGCTGTGTTTGCTTATATTTAAGCGAAGAGTCCCTTTTAACCAGATTATCAGGTATGGCTGCCCTAACCTCTGGATTGAGAGTTGGGGCTTGCAACAGATCACAGTTAATGGGTACTAAATATTCTTTCAACAGACTTTCTTTTGTATCTTTTGATAAACCTTTTGCTAGGATATCTTGCCACTTCTGAGCCACGTCTTTATGAATAGGTAGACCCGTGGCAGTTTCCAGCTTGGGAGCATCACCAAGTAACATAAGTACCTCGCTATCCAGTTCTTGTTCATCTGGTTGAGGCTGCTGTGATGAAGCAGCCTGTAGCGTATCTTCGGTTAAAACGAGATGCAACGAGGACTGGTCTGCTAAAGGTGGGCTCGGTGAGGACGGGCTTGGTAACATAGGTGTCAGGCCATCATCGTGAAACGTATCCAGTAACATGGGTGACTCGCAGTAGAACGGCTCATCTGGAACCATGTCTGGTGGCAGCCCTGTGTGCAAATATAGTTCATATTTAGAACATGTCTAAGAGGGTATGTGACAGTAACAGCCCAAGAAAGCAGCAGTACGCATCACTTAATTTTACGACAGAGGAAACCCAAATACGGTAGCCTCGCATCATTTCTTCATTTTGATCCAGTATTTTATGACAGAGGAAACCCAGGTATGGTAGCCTCGCATCATTAATATTGGCAATTACAGTAACTCGGTGCTAGCAATATGTATAACACTTTTTTAAACAATTAGTATCAAAGTCGTACTAACCCGTTACTATATCTTCCGACGACGAACTACCCGCAACTCTTGGTAATTTTTCTTGATTTTTTGGCGAATTTCTTCTTCACTTTTCTCATGCTTCCTTTTCTTTCCCATTTTTAAAAGCAATGCTTCGAAGACGTGGCTAGTTCAGTTCAGGAGACGTGCGAAGGCTTGAGCACGGAAACGAAGAATGACTCAAATCTGGGACTGACGGTTCAGGAAGTATCGTAGTGGGGATAGGAGACCAACAAGTGTTGCCGTAACAAAAAAAAAAAAAAAAAAAAAATATGTCTCTAAAAATCGTGCAAGGCTGACGCTAGGAGGCGCTTCTACAATATGTAAACAATAAATCGCAAAGAATGAAGCTGTTAAACATAATGTGTACTTAAATTGAATTGAAACCTCCTTGGTCGGGACACATTGTACTTTAATAATTATAAAATTGTTTTAAAAGCATTGTTTTGTTAGGAGAACAATGCTTTAATTTTACTTTTTAATTTTCTTAAAGAAGTATGTACATAAAATATGCCAATAAAAGTCTGTATTTAATTTCATAATTAGAATATTACCGAATGAGATTATATAAATTAGTTTATGCAATTTAATAAAATATTTATTTAAATGGATGGGGTATTACCCCATTATTTAGGTGACCTATCAACCCCACCTAAATAAACGTATCCATAATCGTAACAATGCAGGCCCCATCTAAAAACAAAGCACATACGTCCTTGCACTGCGCGTTTACCCACATAATATAGCTGATATCGATTAGTGCGCTCAAACCCTATGATAAGTCAAAGAAACTGACACCCGAGCTATCGCTTAGCGTTTAATAGCATAAGTAATGCCATTTGCAAATTAACACGTTAAAATGTTGGCCCCAACTGCGTAACGTATCAATAATCGTGCTAATTTACGCGTTAAGATGCAGGTAGAGCAGTAGCATTAGTAACACATCGCAGTCTGGCCTGAAAGGTGGCAACAGGCTCGCGTATGCAGGCAGGCATTTAATTTTTACCAGTATTGTGATAACGAATTGCATATAACAACGATTTTTAAGCATCGTTTTAAAGATAACATTAGCCCCTAAATTCATAGAAAAATATAAATGTAAACGATTCGTTAGTATCACCCCGTTGTACTTCTATTTAGTTCGTGGTATCACGTTGTCACTACCGTTTACGTTAAAATAGTTATTACCATTTTAGTTGTAACACAAATAAAATTATCTATGAATAACGTGGTTAACCTTTTATTGCTTCACTTAGAAAACTATCGCGAGTTTTGTCCACTACGACTAAATAGGCACCCGGCTGGGACTCACGTTATATTTACCGGATAGATCAGTTGCGTGCTGAGCTGAGGCCCGCGCTCGCCGCTTCGCGCAACCGTGACTCCCAGACGAAGGGCTACAATATAGCCCGAAACTGGTCGGAATCTATCCGGTATATATTACGTGAGTCCCAGCCGGGTGCCTATTTAGTCACAACCTTTTATTGGTTTCTTTTTCATTGTTCCGTACCCAAAGGGCAAAATGGACGAACAAGATAAAGAAAACGCCATTTTTATGTATTATTTTTCAACACAAATTAACTTTTTTCAAGGATTGCTGTCATAGTTGTACTATACTGGTCAAAATTATAACTCGGTATTTTTAGGGTTTAATCAAAAAAAACCCGATTTTCGGTAAAACCAGTTCGTTAGTAAGTTTTTCTTAGTGTAATTGATATCTTTAAAGTGCATATTTTGTAATTCAAGCCGTCTACATATTGCATCTATTCAATTCTTAATTATAAACCTACCTATCAACCCTTACATATCGGTATAGTACCTATAATATAATAGTATAATAGAGCATTTTTGTTACCTTATGAATATACTCACACCCGATCCTCAGTTAAAACTATTTAAAGTTTAAATTAAAATTCAGACTGGAAGAGAAAAGGTTTACTGCGTTTTGTGTGTAAGCTAAGTACAATATATTTTGTTTTGCTAGGCAATGAACATATCACGTGTGCTAATTATTGCTTCTAAAATTTCAACAGTTGCAGAGATAGGTCTTAGGTCAGTTGGAGGCGTAATTGGGTCCAGTTTCCTAATACGGAACCCTAAATATAAAGCACGGTACCGTGATTGGTCATCATTAAGCGATCATATTTTATATTTTCTTGTTGTACTGTAATTATAATATAGCATAAGCAGTGTCTATCCGTACAAATGTGGATGAATAATTTACAGTGGAGGGGCGCGCCTTTGTGTGTGATTATGTCTATAAAATAAAGGCAAAAAAAATTAATGTGATTAAAAAAAATATTGATGGATGTTCATAAGAACAATTGGCAATTAATGCCGTATTATACCATTTAGAATGTGACAACTTTATTTTCAAAGCATGTAAAAGTCTTGAGATAGTGACTATAATGTCATCAGCAAAACCAAGGTGTGTGTTGTTGATAAAAAAAATGTTTTCGGAAATCAGCTTGTTCGGGAGGCGGGAAGTCTTCAAACCTAAGAGCGAGACGGTTCGTAATGAGTCTCAAAAACTACTTATATATATGACGAGATGAGTTTGAAAAACTTCAACAAGTTCTTGTCTCCTTTTTTGGTGTAATGGAACACCACAATCCTGTTCCATGCCTCTGAGATTAAATATATTAAAATATTATGGTCAGGTATTGTAAAACAGCTTAATCTAGAACGGGAACTGACTTTAGTAGACAGCTGCTGGAACATACCGTTAGGTGCTAGGCGACCGACTTTCTACTTGAGAATGAGAGTACCTTCAAGTATGTCGGAATTGAATAGGTTTTGAAGGACCAAGAGCTGCTCTCAGAAGCTATGTTGTATTTCAGCCATCATCATTTTAATCTTGTAGAGGCTGATGTCAACGATATCTTCAGTACTGAACCGTATTGGCAACAGTTTTTGTGTTGAGGTGTATACAAGTATCAATAAAACCATTCCAGCTTTTTCGACATGGTCTTAAGTCACACAAACTCAAAACAGTACTAAAATATTCACAAAATGCTTATTATATTAGTGAAGGATAGATAGGAACAAAAATAAGGACAATGTGTTATGAAATGAATCACCTAGGCGTTGATAAAGGATTTACTAACCACAGTAGGGAATAACAATGTACATACTAGTATACTATTTACTGGGTTTTATAATCACAAAGGTGACGTTCAAGTTTTATGAATGAGTTATACCTGTACCTACTAAAGTATTCTATCTAACAAAGGATTCACGTCAATTGGCCCCTTCAATGAAAACCAACAAATACTTAATATCTATCTCATTGCTACAGAGAATAGTAAGAATCAGTTAAAATACTATTACACAATTGATTTTATATATCAAATACTGACCTGTTTGATGATCACACAAAAAAATGTAGTACATATATAGTCAAAAAACACAATATATAGTGGTATGAACATTTGATTTCACCAAGGAAGCTTAATGCACATGAACCTCTAATAAAAACATAGCTGCAATTTTGTTAGAGTTTAATGCCCGCCTGGCTTGCTACCACCCTCAAGTTGAAAATCTGTCGCCAAGCACCTAACGGTGTGTTCCGGCAGCTATCCTTGAGAGCCAGTAACTCTAGGTTAGTCTGAACAACATCCTCGACCACATCATCACTTACCATCAGGTGAGATAGTGGTAAAAGGCTAACATATCAGGCATAAAAAAAAAAAGAAAAAAAAGTTTCAGTTGTTTCCTTGCGTCAGTAATCTGTTATGAGTGAGTAGTTCTGAGTTGAGTTCAACTTGCATATTATAATAAAATTTATCCCTTGTTTATCAATCTTCTATCAATTTATCTTTAACTAGCTTTCCGGGCGCGGCTCCGCCCGCGCGTATGTCGGTTATCGCGCAAAAACATTAACATCTTTTTGCACAGTTGGATAAAAACTATCCTATGTTTTTTCCCGGGTCTCAAACTATTTCCATACAAATTTCATTCAAATCGGTCCAGTCGTTTTGGCGTGAAAGCGTAACAGACAGACAGACAGTTACTTTCCCATTTATAATGTTATATACTACTGATTTACTTGGCTTTTTGAGTTCTGCTTCAGTCTGGTGTACAAGCTCAAGATATTAAATATTTCAACACAATTCTCGGGACATTGAATGTAAGTTATCTCAAAATATGCTGTGACTACTGCACATAGGCCTTGAATAACAAAACAAATAACATATTATAAATATAAAACAATCAGCAAAGCTATGGCAGAATTTATTTAGGTACATGATATTTTACATATCATTATTCATTACCACAATTATTAATACATAGGAAAGTGTATATGTGTGCATATATGCACTTCATCGCTGAAATGAGTGAATACATTTAAATGTTAGTAGCTAAGTTGTGTGCATACTTTAGGTTCAGGAATAACACCTTGCACGGCAAACTAGACGATTTTATAGATATAGGATATTTTGAAAGATCTTGTGACATTTTCATATAACTTTTTTTCTGTATTAGCAAGGAGTTAATCTTTATCCTTCCTGTTGTATTATTTTGATATTATAGTCAGTTAAGACGGTTATGAAGGAGATATTCTATCTGCTTCTCTAAACCTTGGAAAAGACATATTGTATGATGTAGTTTTGTATATAATTTCAAGTTGCACCAACTGCCTATTCCCTATTTCTGATTCTTTCCATCCAAAGTTTGTGTGAAAGAAATCGCTTTTATAGCGGTAAGACGGCCCATTGTAACACCATTTTATAAGGGTTTTATTATTTATATATATGTAAATTTGTAAATATGCAATAAGAAGTTATTGTATTGTAGTTTAGTAGTTTTGTATATATTAATTTAAAACTATGTACAAATATTTATGGATATTAATGTTTTTCTGCCATTGTATAGCCATCTGATTGTAATGATACTATAGATTATTGTAATCTCAAAATATGAAGTATAGATTACTAAAGATAAACATATCAGAATTTTGGTTTTAAGAATTTTGTACCTTATCAAATATA
The DNA here is from genome assembly GCA_963854805.1 of Plagodis dolabraria. Lineage (NCBI taxonomy): Eukaryota > Metazoa > Arthropoda > Insecta > Lepidoptera > Geometridae > Plagodis > Plagodis dolabraria. The sequence goes on along the minus strand of OY978459.1, from coordinate 10,930,457 downwards.
AACAACATTACCATTTATAGGCATTTGTTTGCCATGACACAGCTTCTATATTTATGAATTGGTGACTAATCGTGATAATAAGTAGACTTGCTATCAGAACAGCACTACGCTATCATGTTTGTTAAAAGAAACATTTTATCTTTGTAGGATATGGATAAGAACACTTGTGTACTGTACATAAATTTTTATGGTATACTGAGTAATATAGCAACACAGCTAACTACTATTTGGATATATAACTGAAATAACTTGCCTTTGGTGATACCTTATAACCTATATAATAATATGATACCTTATAACCTATATATTATTTGGTAAACAGAGTGTGTAACACCTAACAATAAATGCCAAAACAATTTAATATGTAAAGAGCATTATTATTTTTATTGAAACACTTTCTAAGTTGCCAGAATCTCTAAGCAGGTGCATTCATTCTTTTGTTGGTTGTAATTTTCTAGCAATTGTTTACAATTACTGTTGTGAGGCAGTTATGCATATTCAATGTGAATGCATGGTTTTAACAGGTAAAAAATAGCAACTTGTACACATATAGAAAATGAAAAGTTTAGCATTAACAAAATATCTAGTTAATTAAAAAATATTGATTGATATGTATATTGAAACCTTTTTCCACATGTGCCCCACATATTATGTGAAGCATTGACTGTAATATATGAGATCAGAAAATTTCATACAAATATTTATACTGCATCAATAAAGTGGTAAAAAGCGAGTCTTTAGAATCTCACGGTCCTGGGATCAACCCCCATCTCAGAAAGTTATTGGGTATTTCTAAATTTTCAGTAGCCGTCCTGAATTTGGTACTACCCGGGCAGTGATGGCAATTGGCTTGCCCTCTTTTATATGGGCAATATCTCTGGCATGATGTGAGTATTGACACAACCACATTTTATAATTCTAAGCCGCAGTATAAACATCAAAAGGTATGTCATTAGCACATACATATAAGTTCTTTTTTGAAAATTTGCAGTATTGTAAATAAGATACATTAAACATAAACCAAGTAGTACAAAGGAGTTCATACCTACATTCCATTGGTGTTTATTATTTGAATGAATGTTCATTGGATTAATATTGTTCCCAAAACCCATGATAAGGACAACAATAGAAATTCATAAATGGTCAATATCGCCATGAGGATGCTAATGTGTCTATCAGGGATACTCAGTATTCTGGATATCATTTTAAATTATAGTTAAATAACTTATTAATAGTTGTAGCATCATAAGTGGGGAAAACATTGTGACATTAATTATTATATTGCAATATGAGACTGTAATATAACTATAACAGCTTAATCCAATAGGACATTGATACCTAATATGATATTTAGTGTTTTCATTCTTGGGGTCCAAATACAATTCCAATTCTTGTAGAAGCAGTTTAAGAACCCCATCCTTTTCAACTACTTGTACATATTGTATTAAATTTTTCTATGTATGTACATTAAAACTTCATACAGTAAGCTTAAAAGACTTAAGGATTGTAGTACCTACGTATTACTTCCAGTTATTAATATATCCTTATCAGTAGCTTTCGATATAAACTATTCAAGTACTCACCGTGAGCAGCGATCTTGAAGTAGGTGCTGAGGAAGCGAAGTCATTGGTAGAAGAATCCTGAGAGGACTGGCTATCATCACAAGAAAAGTCCGATGGGTTAGATTGGCTATCACTGATTTCCAGCTTCATTGTCATCAGTCCGAAATAACACTGAGATGAGAATAAACTTAATTGTTTACGTAATATTGAAACAGCGTAATTGATCACCAGAACTTTGAAGATTTAATCATTCATATTTCTGCAGTTTATCGACGGGCAATCTTGTTTCGTTGTGTTCTAATCTAACTGTTAGCGATTGGAATAATAGTAATTTAGTAGAAAATGAAAGAAATAAAAACTTTAACACGACGACGCAAATTATTTTCTGAAGTCAACAATAAAAATAAGTGGAAATTATCATAACAACGATGACTCATCGCATCATAGAGTATGTACTTTCACTGTGGTTCAATTCACGCAAATATGCGCTATTTGCACTGTCTGCACGCAAACGGTCGGTTCATAACTTGCTAAACAGACACCACAATAGCGTAAGGACGTCATCTATGACGTCACCTCCGGCCGCAAACAACGCTCACAGAAAAGTGGTAGTGCAATGTATGCACAAACGTCAAACTCAAATCTTGACAGATAGATGAGGAGATTTTTGTTGTTGTGGTTAGAATGTTGAACGTACAAATATCTGTTCACAAAAGAATGCCTTGAAATGCAGTACTTCTATTATCAATAATTAGATTTTGGGTCAATTGCGAAAAAGCAAATTGACAGTTAGCAGATGTTATAAGCGCGGCTACATATCGGTTCACATCGTTTGCGCGCAAACAATGCATATTCTCGTATTTCAGTTATGAACCAAGCTTTTGCAATGTATGCAGTGACAGCAGTGTTTGCGTGATTTAAACCGTAGTGTTAGTATAGTACCGTATAAAAAAAGTACTCTGTGCTGTCTGTGCTTATTTCATTATCTAAACATCTAAGATCCGTCGTATGACATCAGGCACGGCGATGTAACATTACCGTGTATCAGGCATGGCAATCAAGTCTCAATACTACACTTATTATACACTAGATTGAGCTTTTTGTCAGAAAAGTGTGCCGAGTGAGAGGTTCTCACTGACCGCATTGTCTCTGTTCTGTAGGACAGTAGAATGCATTTTCAAGCGTATACATTCTATGACAGCCCATAACTAAAAACTTTTTAAAGAATTTGTAACAACGATATTAGTATAATTTTATCTACAGCCCTAGCAACTAAAACCGATCAGTTAAGCAAACCGTGAGGATTAAGCATCAGCCACCCCACTGAGCCAGTCATAAACCAAACCCGAAACATTTTGAAATTATGTCTTTTTGAAATTCTGAGTGTCTTTAACTCATAAGCGAAAACATGATGTTGTACACTGAGGTCGATTCCAATATAATGAACTTAATAAAAATTGAGCAATAAGTTTTACTCCTGCCAGATGCATGATTTGATCTTCAGAATATTATGCTAAGTTAAACATATTTTAATTTTAATCACCAAGATTAAAACCGCAGCCTATCTAGTGACGAGCAATACGTTCTCTTGATTATTTTTCCAGGAAATAATCTATGAGCGTTTAATGGAATCGCATGTAATAATTGGGGTCATACATCAGTACTTCAGTACTAATATTATAAATGTGAAAGTAACTCTGTCTGTCTGTCTGTCTGTTACGCTTTCACTATACATTTACATGATACATTGCTACGTGCTTCGTGACAGATTTTTAATAGGTGTCACGCAAGGCCCTCAAAAAGTACAGTTATTTCCAGCTCTATAGCGTGTATCGAAGGTACAACTCTCATTTTCAATCTACCGCTCTGTAAAAAAAGATATATGCAGTTTTAGGGAGCCAGGACAGCATAACGTACACAGATCAGTCCCTGCTTAATTAAGACAAATGCTTAAGGTGCTGATACTTTGCTACTGACAAATATAAACTACCCGTTAGACTCTACATGTGAAAGTTATTTACAGCAATTAACTTATTATCCAAAGATATATGTGGTGAAGTAACCTCAATATCACTCATATATAATACTAGGTGGGGATTCTAAAACTAGAACAAATGTACTCTATATGTACATTTTATGTGCCACCTCAGTTTTACATAAAAATCGCAAAATTTTAAGTTAAACGGTTCAAGGGGGCCGTGTTATAATAACCCAAAAATTGGTTATTCTAGTAATTGGTAAAAATACCTTGAACCATCGATATCTGTAGTATAACCAAACTCATGAATAAATTTAATTATAAATACCCTCTTTAGCACGATAGAAACATATCTGGGAATAACAGGTATTTTATAATGGTTGTAATTGATTAACCATCGAGTGATTTTTAGTCGGTAGGGGCGCCTGCTACTTTGGTAGTAGTAGGTGTCGAGTCCAACATATCCCTGAAGGGATGTTGGCTCTTGGAGCCACCAAATGAAAGAGGTGTATATTCTTTAACGTTCCATCGTGTATTAAGACTGAATGAAGACTTCTTTAACTTACATTATTCATACCTTATATACTATTGGTTCTTATCTTAGTACGTGCTTAATATCTATATGTAAAAGAGGTTACCAGTAGAGACGTGCTGGTCTATATCTAAATTATCGTTTCTCTTAACTATCTACGATCGCATAATCTCACTTAAGTACGTATCACATCATGTATGTACCTACCACATCCCGGCCGCCTCTCCAGCCGTGGATGGAACGCGTTAAAGCATTTTCCACAAGTACAAAAAAAGGATATTACCACTGGTCATACATTTAAATAAATATGTAATGAAGAAATAAATATATAATCCCCTGCCCTCTTAGTACAATCTTTTTGATAATATTATTAGTCCTATTAGATTTCGTAAATTAAGCTTATCTAATTAAGTAGCTGCAGAAACATTTACAAGCACAACTATCGAACTCCACGTAGGGCGAAAGGAATATCCAACACCCAAACGAGTAGCATTACTTCACATTTCACTCTATTACTTATACAATAATAGATACCTACAATAAACTATACCAAACGTATCATTCCAAGTTTACATTTTATACAAGTAATGATAGTAATAACAGTCACAATAATAATTTATGTTCTTCTCGTTTAATAAACAATCACGAAATATGTCGCGTGTCAACCAAGGCGAAGGTCTACCAAAAAATCCACCAACAAGCGATATGACTGCATGAACAGCATTGGAGGAAAGAAACGTGAACCTATGCTGCCTAACCTAGTTAGCCTAATAGTAAAGAAAAATTATTTACATTTACTTGTTTCGCTGCGAAGGAAAAATGTATTCCAACTAAAATCTTCTAAAACAATTATTATTTGAATAGCAGTTTGAAAAAATATATACTAAGTAATAAAAACAAATACTTTTAAAAGTATCCTAAAAAATATTAAATAATATTTAAATAAAACACTTAAAAAAGCATAAAATTATATATCTAGTGACAATTCCGCCTAATTTTCCTGTTATCTACATGACGTCACAAACATCACGCAGCCTAACCGGAAGAATACCCGACTAGTTTCGCTTCTAAACGAAGCATCTTCAGGAGGTCTTGACTTACCGAGCGCACGATCGAGACTAAACGGCCAGTTGTTTAGGGAGGACAGAGATGCTGGCTACCGCCTGTGCGGTCGTCCAGCTCCACCGGGTTTTAAACGGCCAGTGGCTAAACACGCCTTTATATAGGCCCGATCGTGACTCAATGTTCTTTGTTGTAGCTTACAATTGGTAAAGATATACGTTTTTAAAGTGATAATTACATAAAAATGTTGTTGAATTGTTAACAGAATATTTTAAGTTATATATGGTATGTTAAGTGTTAACAAATATGAGAAATGTTGAATAATATAGTAAACAATGTACGAAAACTAGTTTTAAACTTAAAAATTATGAAAGGGTCGCAGAGTGACGTCAACACTGGTTCGGCGGGTAGCTCGGTTCGGCAAGTAGGCAGCTTCCACGATGAAACAGTCACAGGACCTGCTTGTAGCCACTCGGGACACGTGGGGATGACGCGGTGGGTGGCGTGACTCGTAGCGTGACGTCATCACTGGTTGCTGGTTCGACGGGTGGCTTGGCTCTGCACGTTATGAAAAAATAATAAACAAGAATTACAAATAATGTTTAAATTGTTGGTTTCAATTTGATTTAATATGTACTTAATTTAATGCTTAACATTTTTACTTGTAATTATTCAATTTGACTCCTTTAATAGCTTATGTGACAATTACGTAGTCCATTAGACATTGATTTGACTCGTGACGTAATACTTGGAGGGGAGAGCAAACGTGGCCAGTTGCAGGGAGAATTCGAGTCAGTCTTCAATAGATTCTCGAAGTGGACGGACGCCACTCCACTTAATACGCAAAGTGCCATGTATAATATACGACAGCACTACACATAGGTATACAGTGTTTGATAGTGAGTCCACCCTAATTGTGGAATATAAAATAAGTGTGAAATACAGCAGTTGTGACATGGTAAGCCGGAGCTTTATTACAAAATAGTTTGTGGCGGCAGATTATCACTAAAAATACGTAACAGTGGGGATGAAACCAATTGAGTCTGTTCATTCAGCAGCGCGAAGCCTTCACTATGTTTTGATATTTCTAACTGTTCTAATACACATAACCTAAACCCCTTGTCACAACAGTGTAAGATTTCAAACGTGTTACAATCGAGGAGTTGATGACCGCTTTCAATTAAATGTTTGGCAAAATGAGACTGTTCGGGATGGTCGTTTCTAAACGCGGATTTATGTTCTTTATATCGGATATCAAAATTACGGCCAGTTTGACCAATATAAACGCTGTTACATTCGTCACAGGTAAGCTTGTAAACACCGGATTTTTTCCGTCTTCCAATCGATCTTTACCGTTACATAAATGACGTAGATTCTGATTGGTACGAAAAGCTACATGGACGTTATTTTTCTTTAATATATTGGAAATTTTTTGAGATATTGGCCCCATATACGTTAAGCTGCCTACGTACTTGATATTTCTATCAGAAGGGCAAGAATAAAGAAGTGACCTAGCCCTATTACGTTGATTGGTCTGAATTAATCGATCAACTAACTGTTTATTGTAGCCGTTGGAAATTGCAATCCGGTATATTATATAGTTTATTATAGTTGTCTTGGGTCAGAGGAACCGATAACAATCTATGGACATAACTTCGAAAAGCGGCTAATTTATGTTGAATAGGATGACAAGAAGTGGAGGGAATAGCAACATCTGTGTGTGTTGGTTTTCGATATATTTGGAAATGCAATTTAATGTCCACTCTTGTAAGCGTTAGATCCAAAAAGTTGATAGATTGGACTCAAAAAATTTCCAATATATTAAAGAAAAATAACGTCCATGTAGCTTTTCGTACAAATCAGAATCTACGTCATTTATGTAACGGTAAAGATCAATTGGAAGACGGTAAAAAATCCGGTGTTTACAAGCTTACCTGTGACGAATGTAACAGCGTTTATATTGGTCAAACTGGCCGTAATTTTGATATCCGATATAAAGCACATAAATCCGCGTTTAGAAACGACCATCCCGAACAGTCTCATTTTGCCAAACATTTAATTGAAAGCGGTCATCAACTCCTCGATTGTAACACGTTTGAAATCTTACACTGTTGTGACAAGGGGTTTAGGTTATGTGTATTAGAATAGTTAGAAATATCAAAACATAGTGTAGGCTTCGCGCTGCTGAATGAACAGACTCAATTGGTTTCATCCCCACTGTTACGTATTTTTAGTGATAGTCTGCCGCCACAAACTATTTTGTAATGAGGCTCCGGCTTACCATGTCACAACTGCTATATTTCACACTTATCTTATATTCCACAATTAGGGTAGACTCACTATCAAGCACTGTATACCTATGTGTAGTACTGTCGTATATTATACATGGCACTTTGCGTGTTAAGTAAAGTAACGTCCATCCACTTCGAGAATCTATTGAAGATTGACTCGAATTCTCCCTGCAACTGGCCACGTTTGCTCTCCCCTCCGAGTATTACGTCACGAGTCAAATCAATGTCTAATGGACTACGTAATTATCAAATAAGCTATTAAAGGAGTCAAATTGAATAATTACAAGTAAACATGTTAAGCATTAAATTAAGTACATATTAAATCAAATTGAAACCAACAATTTAAACATTATTTGTAATTCTTGTTTATTATTTTTTCATAACGTGCTGAGCCAAGCCACCTGTCGAACCAGCAACCAGTGATGACGTCACGCTACGAGTCACGCCACCCATCGCGTCATCCCCACGTGTCCCGAGTAGCTACAAGCAGGTCCTGTGACTGTTTCATCGTGGAAGCTGCCTACTTGCCGAACCGAGCTACCCGCCGAACCAGTGTTGACGCCACTCTGCGACCCTTTCATAATTTTTAAGTTTAAAACTAGTTTTCGTACATTGTTTACTATATTATTCAACATTTCTCATATTTGTAAACACTAAACATACCATATATAACTTAAAATATTCTGTTAACAATTCAATAAACTTTTTATGTAATTATCACTTTAAAAACGTATATCTTTACCAATTGTAAGCTACAACAAAGAACAGTGAGTCACGATCGGGCCTATATAAAGGCGTGTTTAGCCGCTGGCCGTTTAGTCTCGATCGTGCGCTCGGTAAGGCAAGACCTCCTGAAGATGCTTCGCTTAGAAGCGAAACTACTCGGGTATTCTTCCGGTTAGGCTGCGTGATGTTTGTGACGTCACGTAGATAACAGGAAAATTAGGTGGAATTGTCACTAGATATATAATTTTATGCTTTTTAAGTGTTTTATTTAAATATTTTTTAGGATACTTTTAAAAGTATTTGTTATTATTAAATATGGATTTCCGCAAAGTAACGCCTCAATCTATCCATATATACTAAGATAAAGTACTGTTACTGAATAACTAAAGAACAGAAAATACGTAGGTATAGTATGGGTTACTAAGAATCACATACCTCGTATTATAAAATAAAATAAGGTCGTAACCATGGTAACCTTCTTCGTCACGTCGTCTTCGTGCGCGTGTGGTGCGTCCCATGCTCAGTAAGCTCAGCGACAGCTCAGACTCGTTGGCGGGGTGAGGAAGGCTGGATTGGGTGGGGGGGAGAGGAGTGTCCATTCTATACGTAGTATTATTATATGTTCTATGACGTGAGTTAGGGTTATGATCTTATGCTTAAATACTATTACAGCTATGTATGTACATATAGTATCTATAACTATCAAATAAATTAAATATATTTCAAACATATGGTATCTAGTATTAGTAGAATACTATTTTACTATACTAGGGCTATGTACACGTATATTATAATGTCGTATATATAATGTTCAATCTGTTTCGGTAGAAGCTTATCTGGATTCACTATTTATTTATTTATAACTGATAGGCTAGCATTGGAACACTGTCTTTATTATTTTACCTTCACCCACTAACTCACGTGAAGGTAAGTGATGATGTGATTGAAGAAGTTGTTCAGGCTAACCTAGAATCACCAGCTCTTAAACAGCTGCCGGAGGCCTTCCACTTGAAGGTGGTAACTAGCAAGGCGGCCATTCGCAATATGCCCGACCACCATGATGTGACGCTATCCAAAGACAACAACCGGGATCAATAGCTTAACGTGCACTCCGAAGCATAGAAGCGCTCAGTTGTAATATAATGTCATTAACGGTCAGCCATCCATATCATAACCGCGGCGGTCGTCACTTAACTTAGCTGATTGGTTAAAACTTTGCTACGAGTGCTTTAAACTTATTGTCCTCATTAAAACACAGTAGTAATAAAAGTTAACATTAGAAACCTAACGTAGGTGGGCGTACGTTTCCGATGTACTTTGTAAGTGAGAAAAACTTGAGTTTCAGACTTTTGTTGTTATTTATGCAGCTAAATGCAATGCAGTATGATCTTGCCCTCATTTCAACCTACCTACTAGATACCAGCCTTATGATTCTGTGCTACTAAGTACGTAAATAAACCAACGAATAGAAACACGAAATACGGCGTGTTTAAGTGAAATGACGTGCGTTCCGGGTGGAGCGCGTGCCAACCCACTGTTGAGTAAGCTCATCTAAACGAAGCCGCTGATGTACTTGTAGCTTTATACGTAAAGTGCGTAGTGCACCAGGCCTGGCGTGGTGCCTCACGGGGCTAGGAGCCGCGTGACCACGATATATCACTGCTTTGCGTACTAGGCGCTACCGGCCGCTGCCACTTCGGTGTGACTTTATATGTTTCTAAATTATTTGTGATTGCCGATGAAAATAAAACAATAATTTACAAAATGACTATGTATTTCACAAGATTAAACCTTAATAAGAGTCATTTAATATATCTAGTTTAGTTACAAAATTACGAGAGCAAAAATTATAGTGATGTGTGGGATTCGAACCCACGCCATCCACCTTTACAGCTGGGGCATGCTTTGATATGCTTAAGCGCAAATTACATTATATTTTTTCTCTCAATTAATAATTATTGACAATATTGAAATCTCAATTAATAATAATTTTGTAATGTAATCCTCAGTTCATGCGTTATTGCCAAAACAAAATAAAAATATCTAGTAAAGCTTATGAAAACCGAATGAGAATAATCTTGTTGACATGGTGTGGCACAAACCACACGAGTCCAGTTTTCTTTAAAAACTTAAAACTAATTTAAACTTTAAAAAGTTTAATCTGTCGTCTTTACACCCGGTGGCATGCAATCTACTAGGAGGAGCAATCTAGGAGGCTGGAGCAGGTATCTCAATCAAGGAGTCAGGAACATGCAATGCAAGATACTCTCTGTTTGTTTATGATTATCTTTCGATTATTGGCTGTGCATTATTCGGTCGTACCTGATTAGGAACCGTAGTATATATTCTATTTGATCTATGTAAGGAACTTTCAATATCTGGAAGCATGTACATGAATTATTGTCTGTACAATATCAAATATTCAGTATCGAAACGGACGGAATTCTTACTGGCAATAATTCTAGATCTCATAATCTCTCATTATAAGCTGACTAAATATTATATCAAATACATGAAGTACATCGTTATAGTGCATTATCGTCCGTACAAAATTGGCCGTACATTATTTTGGTCGTTTAATAATGGCTCGTTAGTGTAATATTGCTCTGTGGCTCCCATTCTTCAGCTGATTTCTGACTTCTGTAAATTTCAGTAGTGTCAAGTGATTAGAAGACTCGTGCGTGTTTGTGTTGTGTTTTCTTCAGTGGTGTTTTCATGAATAGTGCATTGTTAGCACAAAATGATGTTGTAAAAGTCCTAGTTATTTAAAAATTTAACACAAAAGTAAATTCCAGCAGTGTTCATATTTAGTAACACTTTGTGGTGGTGTGGCTTGAGTCAAGACTTGACATCATATTGCAGCAAATCTGGCATCGTTTGGCTCGCTAGAGTAGTCTATTATTTTTCTATGCCGCTTGTATAGCCAGTTTAGGTACTTTACGTTTGAGCAGCGCTTGATAAATGAAATACGGCTAACTTGAGATGTCTGGCAAGAAATGCAAACACTGTGGGTCGTCGGAGATTGAAGTTGATCCGGCGCGGGGTGACGCGGTTTGTACCAGTTGTGGAACTGTACTTGAGGATAATATAATAGTCGCAGAAGTTGAATTTCAAGAGAATGCTCATGGAGGTGCATCTGCTATCGGCCAATTTGTGTCTGCTGACTCTAAAGGTGGTGCTACTGGATTTGGAAGAGGTATGCTTACGCATGTTTTGGGAACCTATTAATCCATGCCCATCACAGATGATGATAACAATAGAATTTCATTCATAAATGCACAATGTTGGCTACATTATACATAGCAGTGAAGTTTATTGAATACCTAAAATATATAAAATTAATTGAATACTTTTAATATTAATAAAGTCAGCACCTAACTGGCAGCTTGCTTTGTCGGTTTCCAATTAGATATTCCCCAATGAACTTTTTCAACCACATCACTTTCCAACATGTGAGATTTTTTTTGTATTGGGTACAGCCATTCCTGCTCCAATGTGGAACACATTTATCAATAATTACAATTGGAAACTATGTTCCACAGCCTTTAACCTCTAAAGATTGATAATGCCAGTACACACACTTGTTACATCTAAATTGGAATCTAATTTGCATGCTTGATCTTCAGTTTTCTTAGTTGTCAGATATTGAATCAGACATTTTAAACATCATTTACACCTTAATGTGCCTACATCACACTGATTAAATAAAAATACCTTAATATTAGTATAAATTGATATATCAATTATTATACTTTTCAGCTTTCAATGTGGGAATTGGCCAAGAATCAAGAGAAGTCACGTTACGAAAAGCTCGTGAAGGCATTACAAATCTCTGCCAACAACTGCGTCTCAATCAGCAGTGTATAGACATTGCCAGCAACTTTTACAAAATGGCGCTCTCCATGCATCTCACCATAGGCCGTCCGTCAAACCATACGCAGGCTGCATGTGTTTACATGACATGTAGATCGGAGAAAACTCCCCGTATCCTTTTAAATGTTATGGCTCTATTGTCGAGTGAAAATTTTCAATTTTGTAACTTATCTTAGGTTCTCAAATTGTTCATCTTTTTAAACCTAGTGGTATATAGTATTGCTTTGGAATTTTGAGGTCCTGGCTAGGCTTGATTGAGGAGGTTTTGGCTTTATGTTTGATAGTGGTTTTTTTTACTGCCCTGTGCCCAACAGATGTCTATAGGTGTCAATGAGCTTGCCCCCTTTTGTTGGGAGTTAAACATTCTATTCAGGGCTTATACATAAATTCTACATAAGACTTTACTTATTTTGAATGAATTTGAAAGCTATTATTATATTTTTATCATAATAAAAACTTCTGTTGGTTTCTTACCAACTTCCATTTCACATAATAATGTGGAATGGGATGGAAAGTAGGATTGCAGGGATTGCCTTACACAAGGAGGGTATGGAGCTGTCAATGATTTTCAAGACACATCAAAAACTTAATACACCATATGTTTTATTTTATAACATACCATCAACAGATATTTCAACACCTATCATGTCTATAAAAGGACATAAAAGATTGGGGCAGCCCCCTTGCTGTAAGAACTATGAAGGCTATTAATGCAATGAAATAAAATATCCTATTGCATTCCCTCTAGGACTGTTGCATGTGATAAAACTAGACCTGAAGCTCAGTTTTTATTGTGGATATATAGGACTTCCCCTAAATCAATTACTACAGTTAAAGAGGGTGTAAAAATCTTCTGCCCCAATAAGCAAGTGAAAGAAATGTACTCATGATGGATGAAAGAAAAAAATATTTAAGAGGACAGCAAAAAGCAAAATGGTAGTGTACACAGCTCGCAGTTCTAAAGAAGCTGCCAAAGTTGTTGGAATTAAACAATTATGGTCATCATCCTGCACCAGTGATAGTAAGGTGGGGGGGGGGGGGGGGGGGGTGTCTTGTCTAGGTGACACATCAGCAGTAGACATTCATTGCATGATACATGATACTTGATAGGCGGGCTGTTTTCCGCACCCAAGCCGTCTGCAGCGGCTCATTGTGCGTGATGCCGGGTGGCGTGCGTTACTCCAGCCACCCGATGTCGTCGAGGAAGGCTAGCAGCTCGCTGACGCCGTTGCAGGCCTCCTTGACGATCCTCGGTGTCCCGAGGAATTCTGCCCGTTGGGGCGCTACGCTCACGCACTCAGTGAGGATGTGCGCAGCCGTTTCTTCTGCCTCCATGCACCCTCGGCACAGGGGGCTGTCTGTAACACCTATAGTAAACAGGTGTTTATTAAGTGAGCAGTGTCCCGTGATAATTCCGACGATTCGCCGGAGTCGGTCACGTTTTAGGTTGCAGAGTCTTTTGGAGTATCTCGGGTTGAGATCCGGGAAAGCCTCCTTTGACTGCCTGCAATCAGTGATACTTGCCCAGTATTCCTGGTGTTTCAATTTGGTTTTGTTTCGGATCCAGCCTCGTATTAGGCTGAACGGCAAAGGGATCATTGGTTCCGGTCCTAGTAGACTAATGCTAGAGCCTCTCCTTGCTAGTTCGTCTGCCGCGTCATTGCCTCTGGATCCACTGTGCCCTTTAATCCATTGGAGAGTAACATAGTTATTTGTACTTACTTTTTCCAGTAGATAGTGACACTGTTTGGTGAGCCCTGATGTGTGTTCGTACCGTTGTAGGGCTCGTAGAACTGCTGTACTGTCAGAGAGTATTCTAATATTAAGATCAGTTACCTTCCTGCTTAGTACTGCTGCAGCTGCTTGTATTATACCCACGCATTCCGCTTGGAATATTGAGCTATGCTTACCCAGGCCCGTCGCTATGTGGATGTTCAAATCGTCAGAGAAAGTTCCTGCACCGGTGCCTGTTGTCATTTTTGAACCATCTGTATAAATTCTTACTTCCTTGGCTCCTGAGCTATCTAGCGGCTCTTCATACAATTGTATTTTGAAGCTTTTGGTAAATAAGTGTTCTTTGTGCTGTTTGTCGTAGATTGAGTTTAAGATAGGATTTTCTGTCGTAAATTCATCTAGGATGGTGGAGTGACCGGACAGACTATCCCTATCCCAGAGTTGCAGAGCTTTTAGCCTGAAGGCAGATGCTGCTGCTTCTTGCTGGACGAACAGGTGTAGTGGCGTTATTCCTAGCAGAGCTTCTATGGCTGTGGTAGGTGTCATCCTCATACAACCTGTTATGGCCGCACATGCTAGTCTCTGGAATTTCCTCAGTTTAGCGATAGTGGTGCTTTGTGTGGTCCTGGGCCACCACACTAATGCTCCATACGTTAGGCAAGGCTTGATTACGGTGTTGTATAGCCATAGGGTAATCTTTGGGCTTAGTCCCCATGACTTACCAATCATCCGTTTGCATTGCCAAAAGGAAATGCTGGCCTTGGTTATTTTATTATCTAGATGCTTCGCCCAATTTAGTTTGCTGTCTAATGTTACTCCCAGATATTTCACATCATCAGACAGTTTCAGTTGTGTGTTGAAAAGACTGGGTAGCTTGTATTTACCCAGCTTTTTCTTGTTTGTGAACAGTACAACTTCAGTTTTGTTGGGATTCACGGAAAGTTCGTTATCATTGCACCATTCTTCGACAATCTTTAGTGCGTTTTTCATAATGTCACAGGTCACACTAGCAAAGTGGCCTGATATGAGAATAGCAAGATCATCTGCGTAGCCCACCGTGAAAAAGCGTTGGGAGTTGAGCTTGTGGATTAAATCACCAACCACCATGTTCCATAGGAGCGGTGACAGGACTCCCCCCTGGGGGCAGCCGCGAGCCACCACTCCCGTGGTTGAGCCATCTAGGTTTATACGTACGGCTCTCAGTTTTAGCATGTTGATGATCCAGTACACAAGCGTTACATCCACTCCGTGTCGGTGCAGTGCCGTTTTTATGCTGTTGAAGTTGGTTTTGTCAAAAGCTCCTTCAATATCTATGAAGGCCCCCAGGCATAATGCTTTGGTTTGGATGTCTCGTTCAATTCTTGACACAACCTTATGTAAAGCTGATTCTGTTGATTTACCTGAGCTGTAGGCATGTTGTTCTGGATGCATAGGAACTTTGGTTAATATGTTATCTCTAATGTACCTATCGCATAGTCTTTCTAGTGTTTTTAGTAGGCAAGACGTGAGGCTAATTGGTCTGTAGGCCCTAGCGTCTGTGTAGTCGCTTTTACCCGGCTTTGGTATAAATATGACCTTTACCTCTCTCCACCTAAGTGGAATATACTTATATGCTAAGCATGCTCTGAGGATCCGGGTGAGGTTCATATATATTAGAGTTTCTCCCCATTGAAGTAGACCTGGGAAGATACCATCAAAACCGGGAGCTTTGTAAGTAGAGAATGTTCTTATAGCCCATTTTACTCTTTCACTAGTGACCACCGTCTGCGCGACTAGCTTGTCCGCTTCAGTAGGTTCTGTATTAGGGATGTGTTCCCAGTGAACTACCTCGACTAATTTACAACCGGGGAAGTGAGTTTGCAGTAATAGGGCATTTGTTTCTTTTGTTGAGTTAGTGTATGTGTTATCTAGTTTTTTGAGGGAGCCAATTTCTCTGTTAGAGTTGGTTGCTATTATTTTCCTAACTCTATTTGCCTGAGCATTGGACTCAATGTTTGTGCTATAGTTTTTCCATGACCTACGCCGACTAGAACGTAACAATTTTTTGTATACCGACCTGGCTGTCTTGTAGTTGTCCCAGTCGTCGTCACGGTAGGTATTCATGGCTCTGTTAAATAACCTACGTACCTGTTTTCTTTGCTTTTCCAGCGCTTTGGACCAGCGCCGATTGCCTTCCTTACCAGGTTTCGGTTGGGTCAGTGGACAAGCTTGTTCATAACAATTGTTTAGAGTGTCTGTTAGAGCAACTACAGCTAGTTCGATTTCTGCTGTACTGTTGAGTTCGGTTTCCGTACTTACCTGTTGCCCTGACAATTGTAGTGCTCTCACATAAGCTGCCTTGTCAGTTTTGCGTGGGTTGCGCGTTGGCTCAGGTGTGCTGTATTCCAACTCGAGTTCATACCTGATCCATCTGTGATCGGAGCCCGAGACCTCATTGGATACTCTCCAGTTCCGGACTAAGTCAGTATTTCCTGATGTCAAGGTAAGATCTATGATGGTGCGGTATCTGCTGTTTACAAAAGTTGGTTCGGATCCCCTGTTGGCTATAGAGAGATTGGTTGAGAATAAGAACTCTACCATTTCTCTGCCTCGTTTGTTTGACTTTTCCATGCCCCATATAGGATGGTGCGCATTTGTGTCTGCTGATATTATTAGGTTAAGTTTATTTAGTTCACAGTGTCTTACCAGATCCACGACATTCTTTGGCGGAGCATCTTCCTCAGCGGGCATGTAGGCTGATGCGACTACCAGCTCAGTGATCTCGTTGGCGCTTCTGTGCCGGAGTCTGACAGTTGCCAAGTCTCTGGAACAGAACTCTGTTAAGGGCACAGCTATCATATTACGGGGCACATATATACATGCCCTATGATTGTTACACCTGTTATCAAGTACTAACTTACCCTCCAGGTTGTTGAGACCACACACACGCCCAGCCCTAATCCACGGCTCCTGGATTAAGGCTATGGTCTCGTTGCTGTTGTTCTCCAGCACTCTGCGCAGGTTAGCCGTTGCAGTTTCACTGTGCTGGAGATTTGTCTGTAGGACGTGACTACTTGTGGAGTTTCGGGTCACCATCATGCAGGTTACCCTCCTCCTCTGACGAGTCAGTCACGTCTACCCTAGGTACCCTCCAGAATCTTCCTCTAGGCGAGTCGACAGCTTTCTTCCCCTCCATCGGCCTTGAGGTCGACGGTTTGGGGGATGAATGCTGTGGCACCGTAGTGGCTTCCTCTATCGGGTTCTCCAGGGTGATGTCAGTTTCTGCACAACCTAGGTCTCCGCGACCGTTTCCGCCGGCTCCCGTTTTCGGTTCTGCCGTCGTTTCCGATGGCAGCTCCTCCGGTGGCTCATCTTGCAGAGAGCCGTTAGCGGCGTAGAAGCGGACGTAGACGCTCCCCAGGTTGTGTGTGAGTCGTCGTTCTCTTCCCAGCAGCGTCGGCACAATGTCCTCCGGAATTCCGAGTGTCAGGAACAGTGTGCTATCTGACTGCTTGCTGTGGGAGTATATTGTCCAGGAGTTTATTTGGGCCCATTTGTTCTGTTTGTTCAGCACCAGACCTACATCCTCCACGCCTCTCTTGCAGTCTGGGATGAAGAGGGCCGCCCTGATTCTCCTGGCGAGTTCTTTCTGGCGTTTCACAGTTACTTTCATTCCCATGAAGTCTGCTGCGTCCGCGATCATTTCTTTTATCCACTGCAGCGAAGCATCATCCTCGCACCAAAGCTTAAGGGCACCATCAGCGATGATGGGTTTGCCTCTAAAGCCGGGGAAGAAGTCGCTATTGGGGTCCCTGGCTGCATTCAGGATGCACTCTTCCGGGTACCCTTTCACTGCATTGGCCTGCTCCTTTGTCAGCTGTTTATTGTCCACGTCCGTGATTGCTACGCAGAGGTCGTTCTGGACGATGTCGGCGTAGCTAGCTGGGGTGCGGCGTGAGCTGTCTAGTTTCGCCTTTTTACTGTCACCCCTCGGCGAGACTGTATCATCCATCCGCGACCTTTTACACGGTTCCGTACGGGCTGGTGCCTGCGCGGACCTGGCGATGGCAATTGCCGCGCGTCGTTGTCGGTTCTGGCGGTTGGCGTGTTTCTTATAACCTCCCTTGCCTTTGTACTGGCCATCCTCAGCGGGCACTTTGGCAAGGTCCACTGTCGGATTGGCTTTCGGTGTGGGGGCCGTCTGCTTTCTCTGCTTGTAGTACTCACTGTTTCCAGGAGCACTAGATCTGGGGTCTCCAGCCTTAGGCTTTTGTCCATCCGTACACGCTGTCGGTCTGGGGTCGCCGGTTTTACACTTTTGTCCCACAGGACGCGACTTGCTGGGGCTTCCGGCTGTGGGCCTTTGGCTTACCAGCTGCGGTTCGGGTTTACGGTCTCCAGCTTGAGGCTTTTGTCCTACCAGATTTGCTGTCATGTGTTGTTTTCTCAGTTTTTGATTTAACTTGTGTCTTTGTTTTTTACTCAGTTTATCCCCGGGAGTTTGTTTACTCCCCGGGTTCAGAGTGGTAAGGTGGTCTCCGGCAAGCCTTTGTCCCCTGTACCCTCCTTTTTTACCTTTCGGTCTCACGACCGTCCAGTTAGCAGAACTGGTCTCCGGGGCGGCGAACGCCTCCACGAGATCCCGAACTGCCTCCCCTTGACCCTGGGGGAGGGTTTGCGATGAAAGGTTGGATTTACTAATTTGTTCCATGTTGTTTTGTAATTCGCCTTTCTGGTTCCCCACCCTCCACGGAGCCCGCACCTGGGGATATAAATGTTATTGAATATCAGGGCTACCAGTCCGGTATAGACGCAGGGGTCATGTTGTCTACGAGCCTGAGCGGTGCAAAGAGGACCGCACCAACCCGACGCAGTATTCCGTGCTCCGCCGGCTGCAGACCCCATTAACCCCCGCCTCTCGCCCGGCAGGAGCAGAAGGCTGCCCACCAATGCTGAATTGCCTAGAGTGGCTAGTCCTAGGCCCCCCGTTTAGGATGAAATTCACACCAAAGAGGAGTGTTGCGTTTTTGCGCTCAGCCTCCAGGATTGTTGCATCCACCCATACGGGCCCCCACGTACAGCATCAAAACACGTGGGTGGTCAATCCCCCCTCTTGCCATCCCTTTAATTTCGGATGGTAAGACCCCAGATACTTGACCACAGTTTATCCGGAGCGGATAGGATAGGGTAGAGTAGTGGTAGGAATTACAGTGATAGGATGGGAATCAGTAGGCAGTGCGGATGGGATAGGAGGGTGGGAAGGGGTACATTCCAGTGAGTTTGCGTCTAGTGTTTTTGTTACGTCTGTTCCTGAGGGGATCAGACCAATTAACAGGCGGCACCACGAGAAGGTAACATATTAGACTTGTTATGGATGTCAACACGACCTGCGCTCCTTTCCATAACCGTACGCCGAACCTGCTCACCGGACAGGTGGCCAGGTTAGGGTTAGTTACTAAGTGTTTCGTTGTGCCGTTACACTGAACTCAACCCCCCCCATTCATTGCATGGTGGAAGGGCATTTTGCTAATGCCCTCCTGGCTAGTGACCACCCTCAGGTAGAAAATCTGACGCCAAGCACCTTACGGTGTGTTCCGGCAGTTGTCTTTGAGAGCCAATAATTCTAGGTTAAGTCTGTTAACACCTTCAGCACTTCATCACTTACCATCAGGTGAGATTGTGGTCAAAGGCTTTGCCCTTGTCTAGCCCAAATCTGAACCTTAGACTACAAATTATTGTCAGTTTTAAAGGAGATGGCCTACTAAAATGACATTTCCACATTAATTATCTTATAAAATCTCTAAAGTAAGCAGTCTAAAATTTCGATAAACATCAAAATAGTGCATAAATCCATAGATTTGTGGCCAGATAGATTAAAGGCATGTATAAAAGCCAAAGGTATATAGCCATATTGAATGCATTGATTATTTTAGTCTTTAATAAACATAATAAATACTTTTAAAAGTATCCTAAAAAACATTAAATAATATTTAAATAAAACACTTAAAAAAGCATAAAATTATATATCTAGTGACAATTCCGCCTAATTTTCCTTATTCTTCCGGTTAGGCTGCATGATGTTTGTGACATCGCGTATATGACAGGAAAATTAGGCGGAATTGTCACTAGGTATATAATTTTATGCTTTTTTAAGTGTTTTATTTAAATATTATTTAATGTTTTTTAGGATACTTTTAAAAGTATTTATTATTAAATATGGATTTCCGCAAAGTAACGCCTGAATCTATTCATTACTTTAATAAACATGTACATTAAAGTTTTATTAAGATATCATTACTTCATAAAATAAATGCATTTTTATTTGTAACAGAACATATGGCCGGATTAGGTATATGTACAAAATGTGTCCATTTTGTCTTTACACACTATGCCATTGGGGATACAAAAGACATAATAATACTATTATTATTATCCCTAGATCCAGAGACCTTTCCCATTGATAACAATACATAATATGTTGAAACAGTGAGTAAATAGAATGAGGTGTTATTTTTAATTTTCTACATAAAAACTCAGAATGAACATAATATTTATCAGGTTCATTATTTCATTCCTCTTTATGATACAGGGAAAATAAGACATTTTGAAACCTTACTAATATAATAATTAATTAGGGTAGAGACTTTTAGGTCTTCTAACAATGAGTTTTTTTCACTTCAACTTTATGTACTTTTGAACAAAAGCCTCCACCTTAAAGGTAAGGCGTGCCATAATCCACACACCTGGCGGGCAACATGGGAACTAAGTGTAGTTTCCAGTTCTTCAGAAGGTGCTGCTACCTTCCTTATGATTTTCCTTTAGTCACCTCTTACCATTATCACAAAGGTCAGCTTTCTAGGGTTTACATGAGCTTGTGGACTATTAATGCCAGTTGGAAATTGGCCCTAGGATAGTCAGAATTTAATCCATTAACCTTGCTCATTACAATAAGGAGATAAGAAATACATAACTTTGGCTTATTCCAGAAATCCCCTGTGCATCATCTATGAATATTGGAAGGGGATAATTGGACAATAAGTTCAAAAATCTTTCATGTATCAACCTTCCAATAAACACAATGATGATTAAATAATGTGTATAATATTACTAGCGGCCCGCCCCCGCCTTCGCCCGGGTAATTGCGACTATAAATTGAGATGTAAGCTTTCCTATCTTTCAATTTGGATCAAATTGCTCAAGGTGTACAATTCAAATTTAAAATTGGTTTAGTAGTTTAGGAGTCCATCGCGGACAAACAGCGTGACACGTAATTTTTATATATAAAGATTATAGCTATGCAGACAAACCATGGAGTAAGCTTTAAACAATCTACCTAGTAAGGTTGAGTATATCAATGCTCAGATATTTTCCTAATGCAAGCTGATACAAAAGATTATAATGTCAACATATTTTTAGATTTCATTTACAGTATATAACTTTTCTTAACATGCTACTACAGACCTTTTGATTGACGTCAGTGATGCAGCAACTATCTGTTGCTACCAGCTTGGCCGCACATACTTCAAGCTGGCCAGAGCTCTCTGCATTATGGTCCCGCCAAATGGTGAGTAAATTTAGTTTTTAAACATGTGTGACATTGTGTGGTGAGATGGATAAGTTCAAGCGAGATGAGCAGTATCCCTCTTTACAGTTGCTGTTCTGCACAGCAACACCCTAACTGTCACCGTTCTTATGGCACATTCTCCCTATAATTTCAGTAGTGTTTTCACACTGCTTGGAGGTGGAATATCTGACACTGCAGTGGACTCACAATGCAAAGTCTCTTCTGCCTGTAATGTATTATTTCATATTTTTTATTACTTTGCTCGATGTAAATATTCAGAACTCTATTCAAAGGGAGCACGGCGCAGTCCAGTGTTGCCGCGTTGGGCGCCCATGGCTTGGAGTAGGCATAAAAACAAAACAAAAAAATATTTTTTTGTTTCATATCCAAAAAAATAATAATCTCAAAATGTTTATTAGGACTAGCAGCAGTCAACCCTAAGAGGTGGTTAGCATTTAACAATAATCCTGTATAGTAGGCCCATCAAGTATCTAGAAATTGTTTCCTGAACAGGTAGAATTTGAGGCTCCAAGTGCCACACTGACATTACCTACTATTTTACTCATCTAATAATCAATCAGTTGTATTGTGTTGAACATAATCATTATGTATTAAATATTTGCTCATGAACCCTTTTTATTCAATGAACCAAAGTGCCAAAAAAATAAATCTAACTTGCTTATATAAAATATTGTACAACTTTTATAAAATTCTATTAATTGTACAATATTATATAAGTACATACGAAAATAATAACAGCAATAAAAAAAACACTGATAAGTTATGTCTTTGATTATCATCCCACCTGTTGTGCCAAGTGCTTACAGGCTATAAATAGATCTACTGGCTCTCTAGGGCAAGCTGCCTAAACATATTGCCAAGTGCCTGGCAACAAAAATTTCTACTTGAATGATTAATGATACTAGCCATTTTTTTACAACATGTATAAAACGTTTTACCTATAATTACTGAATACACTGCTGGAGGACATGCCGTTAGGTGCTTGGCGACAGATTTTCTGCTTGAGGGGTAGCTAGCCAGCAAGCATTAGTCAAATGACCTACCATTACATGTAGAAACTCAAGTCCCCAGTCCATAGCCACAGGTCATCAATACTTACACTAGTTTTCACTATCTCCTCTTTAGGTACCAGCTATCTACTGATTATTGCTCATATTCACTAAGGAAGCCACTATACTACAGCAAGAAAGAAAACCATGATATATATAATTCTAATAATATATTTATAAATTGCAATGATTTTGTGAAAGAAAGGAATAAGATCTAAAATATTTTAGAGATTTTTACAACACCCATATCACATTCTCAAGGTACTTAGGTGCTACAAGTATCAACATAAATGTATATTTACTTGTCACATACATTTTTCATTTATTTTCATCAACATAACAATCCAACATTCCAAGAATAGTTAATTTTGACCCAAAATTGTTCTTTTCTAATAGTGCACTTGTTTAAACTGAAAAATATTGAAAGCGAGACCTAATTGTTTGTCAGTCCTCATTAGTAGTTGTATTTGTCATTGCAGAATTTACTGTAGGTCCATAGTAGATCAGTTCAGGTATCTGACCGCCTTGCACACCAGTTCCATTGGTGCTTTCTGATGAACAATGGAACTGAAATGTTACTGTTCCCATATAAACCTCACTCATACCTTCTTGTCCAAAATAACTTAATTCACTCCCATCAAGTATAGCTGAAGCTGTGTAGAAACACTCTGGCTCGATTTGTATTGGGTTTTCAAAGTACACATGAAATGTATTGCTTGATCCATCAGAGAAGAATTTAGTATTGTTCTCTGCTAACACTCTTCCCAAACGCTTCAGTTCAATCTTAACATTATAATCAGCTGCACCATTTGACGATCCATATAGCCCAAAACCAACAACGAAAATTCTCTTGTCCACACAAAATTGTATAGAATCACATCTTCCTCTGTATCTCCATTGGTTACTTCTGTAAGCACATGACTGGAACCTGTGACATATCTGTAAAAGAGAAATGAAATGTTGTACTATTATGTTTTATATGGAAAATCACTATAGATAAAATTTATTAAACATGAATTTGAATTTTTTATTGATAAATAATGTTTACCTGTGCCTTGAGGCCAGCTCTAGGTTTGACTGGATATGACAACATCGGTTTGCTTGATGCAGTAAAATGCAAAAATATATCTATGGTTTCTTGTGGAGTTAATATTCCAAGTTGTGCTGCACTGTTTGCAAATTCTTCCAATGACATAGTAGGGAATCTTACAAGGTATATGGCACTACCAAGCATTGCTCTCTTGTTACTCGGCCTAGGGTCTATCTCTCTCCTCACACATTCAGCATGAGCCCATGATAAGGCAGCTTCAAACAGGTTGATCTCCTTACAGTTGAGTGTTTCTCTTGCTAATACTGACTCAAGAGTTGACATGTCAATGTCAACAAACCCCTCAGATGTCAGGGCCATCTCAGCCTAAAATAAATAAATTAGGTACATCAAATAGGGCAGGTTGACTGAAACTGCAATACAATTTGTAAGATAACTTTATTCAGATTTCTTACATGGAATGGATAAAAAATTGTACTATTCAACAATACATGCTTGACACAACATTCATATTTACAAATAACATTAGAAATCTAAGCAAACTGTATTGCAGTCTAGAATACTTTAGATAACCTAGATTATGACTAGATATACACACACTTGTTTAGGGCACTCCTTACACATTTCTAAAGTTAGCTCACAACCAAATATTGAGTATACTGATGTTACAATTTAGTGGCACATTATATCAGATGAAATATGGCAGTATGGAAAATTTTACTTAACACTAAAGAGCTACCAAAGACATATCACATTGTGTGTAGACTATACTTACAGCTATTTAGAGAGAAACATTAACCAAAACAATTTGAGCTTTACTTGTTATAATTTGAAAATTTATGTATTAATTACACATAGTATTAAGGTTCTCTATGCTTTCTCTTTCTGGGGTGGAAAAGTTCCGACTGGAAGATTCCGAGAGCTCCATAAACAGACTACTGTAGGAGGATGACGGTTCAAGGCAGATTGTAGCTAGGTTCTCAGATGATTCACATACCTGTGCATCAATTACTTCCCAGCATCTCTGCATGAGCTCTGGTTCCTCAAATAACCTGGATTGACTGAGTAAAAGGCAGGCATTTTTTGCTGTGAGACTTGTCTCCAAATAATTGACACAGGCCTTAGCCAAATGTGGTACTATGTACTTCTTAGCTACATATAAAGTTGAGAGTACTGTGTCTGCCTCCAACTGGATCTCATCACAGTAAATGTATCTGAAAAAAAAACGATGTGATACAATTAGTCGATGTCATCCAAGTTTTACCTTGGTTACAATAACAATAACACAGGTAATGTAAAATATATAAACTGATTTCAAATTTGAATCTCACTTAAGTAATGTCAGGAAGGCTGATGGTTCCACATCTGGTACCTCAATATCTTTTTTGCACTCTGCCAGACCTCCATAGAACATTGCATAGAACACTGAGCTGGCTGTAGCTAGAACATATTTGTGTGCAGGGATAACTTGTGTGTGACCTGAAAAGCCGAAAGTAGAGAATTTTAATGTTAATTATTGCACAAGGCTAATGCGTAAAAAATATATTGACATTGTAAAATTTGTACCTTGGCATCTGCATGGACAATATTGTCCATTTTATGAATGAAATTCTATTGTTCTCATATCTATTATGCACATAGATTAATTAAACAAATAACTATGGTAAAACATACACATGTTCTTAGCAATCATAGACTGATTATATATGAAATTAGAAATTCTTGATGAGTAATATTTTGGCTCCATTCTAACAAATAGAACAACAAGACTGGATCAACCATTTGAAAGGCATCATTGATTAATAAGCATGCAAATGCTCAAACACTATACTAAATACTTATGAAAAGAAACTTATCTTACCAGATCCACCAACTATAAATGTGATGTCTGACATGAGTTGATTGTTGAACATAGCAGCATTTCTTTCTCGAACAGTGGGTTTTGTTGCCTGCCAATTAGGGTCTAGAGTTGCAGACCCGGGTGGCGGTGTGGGCGAAGTAGTTGGGGAGGAAGTGGCACTTGTAGATCCACAGGGGGAAGGCGGCCCGCTGTAGCACTGGGACACTTGAGTTCCTGTCTCGCGTTGTGACACTGTATGCGGTGGAGACAGCGATAATCCACCGCCATTATTTATATTCTCAGCTGAAAATAACAACATCATTGTATGTAAACAAAAAATCGATAAGTAATAACAATATCTACGTCAATTTTCTGTATGTATAGGTGAATCTTAGAACGTTTTATCCTACCCAGCTACACGAAGACCATGACACAGTATTTTAATTTATTCACTGACGCCTATTTAACCTGCATATTGACCTTAGAACGTCGCAAAAATAAAGTTCTAAATCAATAGTAGGTTTCGCTCACCGTTCATCCAAGCGTTCGTCTGGGCAACTGACATGCTCTCTCTACCTTCCTGTAATCTTTTCTGAGGCTTTGAAACAATTCTAGAGCACAAATTAGACATAATGGAGGCGTCAGTAATCACAGCAGCTTTAAAATTCTAATACAAACATTTGTGGAACGATGGAAGATACAATCTACAGAACGTAGGCGGCCATTTTGTTTGGCAAGTCGGAGAGTGTTGCCATATTTTGAATACCAACAGCCGTCGTAACGTAATTATCAATGTTCTTAATAACTCAAATTATTATTATTATTTGAATATAATATTAAATACTAGTGTCCGACCGAAAGTTCGGTTTCGATTTCGGTCAAAAATCAAGTTTTGGCGGCAGTTTCGGTTTCGGCCAAAATTGTATTGGAAACTGATTTCGTAAGTTGTCGTACACGCTCGCCTAACTTCATTTCTCGCGGCAAGGCTTTGGCGGACGCTGGCGGCCCTGTTCGAGAATCGTCGTTCGCCGTTCGGATAGTGTTCGTTGTAGCAAAGCAACACAACTTAGTCAGTGCGTTATCGCTCGACGCAAACATTCTTTAGAGGTTATATTTTAATGGAACTGATTACATGTATGTTTTGTGTCGTTTCTGTTCTTGAATGATTTATTTAGTTAAATATTGAGTCAGTAACTTTGTTTTATAATATTAACAAATCAAGTCACATGTAAAAAAGAGATTGTATAGGTAAACTTATTTAAAGATTTGTTTATCATTTTCGTAAAACAGATTGATGATTCTTCTAAGTACAAATACAAATCAAAGTAATAAGATTTCAAAATACCAATACTTAGTATTTCATGAAACAGTATCAATTAGTAATTTGATTATTGTTAACTGATAAACATTTTGCTACGAGAACTTATTTGAAAAATTAATAAAATATTATGAATATTTTTTTATATTATATTAAATTAACAAAATTAATTTACTGTGGGTAAAATTAACCAAATTACAGTATTTTAAGGAATATCATACTTGAACACGTGAGACTCTGTTTCGGCTGAAACTGAAAGCACGGCCGAATATTAGGCTTCGGTTTCGGCCGGAAAACTAGTGTCGGTCGGTCTTTATTAAATACCTATCTGACCTAGAATTAGAAATATCAAAGAACTGTCAAGTACTAATTTTTAACAAAGTAACTGCAGCATATGAACTGCACAAAACGAAATCAAAGTAGAAATTTTATTTAAAAAAGCTTGTATTATCTCTATCCTTTATCATGAGAGAAAGTAGTTTCGTTTGGCGGGAAATTAAGAAGAGTGATATGTGATTATATTATGTTATTTTCCAAAATCTGAGTCCTTTCGATTGCTAATGTATATCAAATCAATGGTATATTATTGATAGTTAAGTGATCTTTAAAGTGTACAAGTTTAGTTAAGGTAAATAGTACAATTGCAAGAAATGTACTATTTACTATTTAATTATAGAATACAAATTAGTATTTCTGCCTCATCTCTCTAAAATATAAGTAATGTATCCATCACCTAAACAAAATTACTAAAACATGACTGATTGTGATAAATTGTATGTCACATAGATAAATATAAATGTGCAAACCATATGGGTCCAAACCTAATGTGAACTGAACATTAATTGTATTTTCTTTTACTGTTTAATGTAGCAAAGCCAAGTTCTTGTCAAAATAAAATCTTTTTTAAGAATATCTTAAACGTGGGTGACGTGTGTTGAAGTCCGCGCAAAAGCTCCTAAGAATGCTCCGGGGAGAAACGAAACGCGTCGAATTTTTCTTATTATATTTTAACCGTTTGTAACGTCACGTCAGCCTTACAGGAAAATTAGACGGAATTGTCACTAGATATATTATTTATTTTATTGTTTTTGTAAATGCCCAACTACATTACTATAATAATTTATCAACACTGTATAAGATAAAATAATTATGAAATAAAAGATACTACATTATAGAATTGAAAAGTACACGTGTCAGGCAACTCGGATTTTAGTGGCAATACTAGAAAAATGTTGCGCATGCGGACTATTGCGGAAATTTGAAACGTCAAATAAGTTTCGTTCGTCAACTTACAGGGGAGCGAATACCCGAAGTGATATTTTTGTGGGATTTTTTCTTTTGACGTTACAGGTTTATTTCATGGCGCAATTAGATTAGGGGCTGCACAGACTATGTACAGTCGCCTGCAACAATATGTACACACTTCTTAATTTTCATAATAAAGTGATGTCACTAAGTTATCAGTTATTGAAGTTAACATAAAGATGAGTGAAATAATTCAAATTATTCTTTGATTATGAGATCCTTCTGTGTCCATAGACAGAAACAGAAGCCTTTGCCACTACTTAGAAAATTAAAATGTGTATACTTATTATTGCAGGCGACTGTACAGTCTACGGAAAAACTTCAAAATGTTGTTCTTGTTCAAACATACATAGGAACTTATAAGTATTTCATACAACCGAACAATTTTGCTCTGTTATATTATCCTCGACATCATAACTTATGTATCTTGACACCAAGTGAGATAATGGTCACCTCATCTTCGTTATCCTCACCTTGGTTTAGTAATCTCGGGCGTGACCGCTGTGCCCTCGGTGCCGGCTCCTGGCAGTTAAGCTCAGCGAATCGGCTGTCCTCGTCAATGAGGCTCTCGAAAAAATCCACGCTGCTGTTCATCGATGACCGGCTTTGTAGATGGCAGGCATACCAGATGCAACTGAAAATGAAATAGATGCCATCCTTGAAATCTAGTTGGCTATGTAGTATGTGATACTGGGTTACCCTTGTTCTTTTTAAATCGTTATCGTTTTAGGAGTTTATCCGTAAAATTATGCATTTTCAAAATTATTTCCTTTTGTATTCATATTTTCTCATTAAGAGATAAACCAAATAATAAAACGATAGACTGGCAAACCAGAAGCGGCAAAATAGATATATTAGGTTCAAACACATGCTTGCAAAATTTTATCGAGTCTGTGGCCGTAGCCGTCTGTGGCAACCTACTATCATACGAGTACATAACGCAAAAGGTCAATGGCTTTCACAGCAGACGAAGTAATGTATACGCGTAAGTAAGAGTTTAGCTCTTGTATTATTTTGTAGGTTATTATAACGTTTGGTCTTTATATCTTTCTATGGAGTGAAGCATCTGTTCCTATTATGTAATCTGTGCTCTTACCCTATATAAGTAATTGACAGCGCATATAATATATTTTTAATTATCATTACGTATCATGAGATATAATTCATTCCTCTTCAGAGGTACACTTTATATATCAATCGTTCAATCAATATTAATCTTTTGCAAGTGACATCCCTATTTTTCCTACGTAGTTAAACTTACATTGTGTAGTTCCACTATTTTATATTTGTACCTATGTATGTTTTGTTCTTGTGTTGCAAGTTTGCATTAGTGTGCGTTCATAGGGATACGATTTCGTAATGCGCGCGTGAACGCTTTTCTGTAATGTGAATGTGTGTTTAACTCGTCTCCCTCAAAAAGTATCACAAAAGTAATGTGAGAGGATTATAGTGTACATTGTGGTCATGTTCTTTGGTAAAAAGTCGAAGAAAACTAGTGATGCTCCACTACGACGAACTATGATCTTATATAACATCATATATATAACAAAATTAAATATGTGTAGGTACATACTACGATGTCTTGAGACGGAAAATAGTTTTGAATGTTTAATGATTTCGATGAAGAACTAAATTTTATTTCGTTCGAAAATTATCGTAGAACAAATATTGGTCGCCGAGATGGGTAACTTGCTACGTATTCGTTACAGGGGCCCGATTTTCTTAGCTATTGAACGGTGTATTGCATTAATATTTTTGTTTTTGACAGTATTCGTAGTCTGCCCGCTATTTAGGTTCGATCGCAAGTCAGTAGCTTGCTATCAATAGTTTCTGACATACCTATTTGGAATGCTGTAAGCTATTTTGTTGCGATTGCGTTGCTACAGTGACGTATTATATTTTGGAGCATTTTACATAGATAAATAGCTAAATGATTTAAATATATTTATTTAATGTATTGTTTGGTAGAAAACCACTGTATTGATGTTTTGACTGCTTGATTGATAGAAGTTTTCATTATTATTTCAGTGGCAACATTTTTAAGTCATAGCACAGCCATACGATAGCGACGCGATTGCTATACAACTGCGATTAGGAGCTAGAATTAGCTGACTACCGAATGTGACATTAACAGCAGTTCGATCGCAGAAGCATCGCAGTAGTGTGGCGTTTGGTCAATAGCTAAGATAATTGGGGCCCAGATCTGTTAGATTTAGGTTGCGTAGTGTATCCACAAGATATGTTGAGCGGATTAACAGGAAACAATTCAACAAAAGAATCACTTTGTTTTCCTTGCCTCGCCGGGCAAAAAGCGGCAACATTACGATAATGGGCTGCTTATATAGGCATCAAAAATAAAATAACACATTTTATACCATATTATGATTTATTTTTTATTTTCTGTGTTAAGTATTTGCTTAGTTTTAGGCAATTTATATAACAGGCAATAAACCAAATAATTGAGTCATTGTGATATTGTTGATTTAATTATTAGGAAAATAAGCAGTTTCATATATTTCTATATACCTACTTACCGTTACCTTGCAATAGTGCCTAGATAAAATTGAGTTCTGGGATCTTTAAGCTGAACTCTAGTTTTCTGTGAGTTGTGCTTGATTTGTTGACTGGAATACAGGAGGGAAAAAATCGGGCAGCATTGTCTAATAATAATTTTCACAGTAGGAGACGTTAATTAGCATTAAATGATATCAAAACCAGTAGGTACAAAGTGAACTGTTTAATGGAAATTAAACGTTTATCTCTGAGTGTGGCAGTAACTCGTTAGAGGTACCTGATGTACAAATAACAGCTGTTACAATAGTGTTTTTTAATCGTAACTCATAGTGTGACGTTAAACTAGCTAATGACCTCCAAAGAAAGAAAAAGATAGCAATCGTTTATATAATAATGAAGTCGAGGTCAGTTGAGAACAAGTTAGTAATACAGTAAAGACCAGTATATATTAGCGGAACTGTAAATTACTAATATTATTAGTAATAAAAATAACCGTTACTTCCAAATATATAAAGTGAACTATTTTTTGTTATTAAATATGTAATTAGTGAATGTTACCCAACGGTTCAAAACACGCAAATATGCGCTGTTTGCCCTGTATTCACGCAAACGGCCGGTTCATAATGTTCATAACAGACACCACGATAGTAATATGATGTTATCTATGATGTCATCTCCGGTTCAATATAACGCTCACAGAAAACAGGTAGAGCAGCGTGTGCAACGTCAAACTCAAATTCTGACAGATAAACGAGGAGAATTTAGTTGTGGTTCACAAAACAATGCCTTCAAATGTAATACTGGATACTTATGTCGTTAGTTGAAGTTAAGGTTATTTTGGGTTACTTGCGAAGAAGCAAATTGACAGTTGACAGATGTCATTTGCGCGGCTGCTAATTGGTTCAAATTAAATACGTGCAAATAGTGAATATTTCTCTAATCTATGCCAGGCTTGGCTCAGTCCGCATTTTAGGCACAAAGTCACAAGTACATCGACGTATCCTTCCGGACTCCGGAGGGGATTATTCTGTTCGTGTGCTATCTCAGAAGAGTTCAGAGCTATGCGATAGACAGAGACGCCTTGTACCTAGGTGAATATAAATATTAGGTACTCCGTACTTTGCGAGCTGAAGTGCACTTTACTGCTTCGTAGTTAGAGTTGCTTATATATTGGAATGACTTTGCGAAGTGTTCATTCTGGTACTTTTTGTTCTGTGTCTATTGGTGCATATTCCCGTATTTCAATAATGAACCGAGCGTTTGCAACGTGTTCAACTAAAACAGTGTTTGCATGATTTAAACTGTTAGTGTTAGACTAAGGGCCTGTTTCAGAATGTTCGAGTAAGTGCCGGTTATACTACCCAGAACTTATTTATTAAATAAACACCATCTTTGCGTTTCACAGTCATCGATTTAGCCTATCCACAATTAAAGCTTTACGTGTCGGTTAGCAACCCGAAACTTTATTATACATAAGGATTATACATTAAGATATAAGGACTAACGTCTTGGAGTACCGATCGCAGTGCAGTGTGTAGTAGAATAATAAGTGACACTGCAACTGTATATGCGCGAAACTTACCATCAGTCGACTTGTCCGTCTTTTCACTACATAATATAATATAAAAAAATGGAACAAGGAAGATTACAACATTTTTAGTTTCTTAAATGTGAACCAAACCGCTCGCTTTATTATTCTTTTGCAATGTCTCGTTGACTTTATAATATATCTATATACATATCTAAAATGTTAATATATTAATAAATATGCACGTGCATTTCCGCAACTTTGCTCTTTTATGCATTGAACCAATTATGTTAATTTATTAGTGGTTTGATTGCTTTTCGACATGCATTACATATATTTATAACCAAGATGCCGCTAAAAACTGGCTTACCAAGGAAGTGTGCTGACACCCACGGTTTTTAATATTTACCAAATCGTTGGCCAAAATACAGCAGATTCTAGCTTTGTCAGAGGTTTCGTGTAATTTTTGAAAAGCTGTGAAGTACTGTCTTATCTCTTAAATAAACTCTTGGCTTTGGTAAACACTCGTAAGAGGGCGGTTCAGCTCAATAAAGAGTTCTAAGGAAGAATAAAACAAAACAGGAAATAAAAAAAATAAGTTCAATGCGCACTTGGAGGCTAGACTTTTTGTTTGTCTGAAACGCGCGAAAATTTGAGAACTTTTTACTTTTAACATGCTTACATATGAAACATATTTTCTCCTGATTTATCTTTCTGGGATTTCTCTATTGCCTTATATATAAAAAATTGAATACGGCTTAGTTAAGAAATGATTGGTCACATCTTAGCGAAAGTTAGATGAGAAAATTAGTTTGTTGAGGAGTACCAAAAATTTTTTTTAAACGGCTGCACTTGAGATTATTTTTATCTATTAATGAAGAAGTTATGAAAAAAATCTTCAGCCCGGTTTTCTTGCTAGGATTTCAATTTTGCCAATTAGTGATTCTCACAAGAGTTCACCTTCCATGTGACCTAAAATGAGTGAATTGCATGAAACCTCAATCATCCGCATACCTCTATTGCAATGGACAAGCTAACTGAGAAAAGCTAACGAAAAGTCGTCATCAAAAATAACAAAAGAAGGTACTTATTTAATCCGGTTGAAACAATGACTCGTTAAGAAGAAATATGACCCAGAGATCAGTAAGCTTACAGACGCTTTTAATATTGCAAGAATATCTCACTAAATGGCAATTTTATAATAGCGTAGCATTCATTAAAAACCTGTTCTAAAAACAAGCTTCCGTTCTCTTTTTAGGGGTTATTGTTAGGTACATTTTTTCAATTTCTTGAGCATACATTATATTTTATCGGTCGACAATGCAGTGTAAATAAATTGTACAATGAGTGCATAAAACAAGTAATTTTAGTCAAGAAGTTTAGTCTAAAATGGATTGTATGCATGAGTTTTACACTCATATTTTCACTACAATTGCGAGAAAATTAAACTATGATAATGTTAGTAAAACATATCTATTTAAAATTTAAACTGATATTTGTACAATGTTCTATTTTGAGTGTTATTGTTTTGAAAACAACAAGGTCTTAATATTAACCCTAATCTGCGGGTATTATTAGAGAACCAATCAAACTTCTTACATGAAATATATTAAGAACTGAACAACCTTCAACAAATTAAAATAAAATAATCATTCTTATTCACTTGCGCTTAAAATGCATGCTTTTATACAGTAGAGCTTAAATAACCGTTTTAGTCCGTTTACACCGGGCATAAACAAGGACTTTACGAGCGTGAGAAGTGAAAAGTATATTTTTGATTTGTTTTTGTCTCCGGTGTCTTATATAATAACCTCGCCCCCTGTTTTGCAGTACGTAAACCCGTCATTCAACAGCCAAGACGTCCACCGTTGAACAAAAGCCTCCCACATTAGGGGGGAGATTTGTGATAATTAAATGTGGGGCTTGAGTAGGTGTCTTGACGATTGCTTTGTAAGATGGCTGTTCTTAAGGAGACGCTGATGTCCACGGGGCACATATTTCCTTAGTCGCTCATTACGACTCCCACAAGAAGATATGGCGTGGTGTATAACTTGCCCGGCACCCCATGGGGAACTTACACACGTAACCAGTGTTAAACACTGATTTTATACAAGCTCAATTGGTAGTTTTTTTAGGGTCCCGTTACCAACTCGGAAATAGTATTAGTTAGATACAAAGCTAAGATGTTAAATAAAGTACTTACCCATAAAAAAGTAGCTGATTTTTTTCTTACCCTAGCATTGATATGCTGTGATATTGGCTATAGAGCTCAACATAAGATTTTTTTTTCTGAATGTTAATAAACTGGGAGCCGTCAAAATTGACAATACTAGACAAATTTTGTTCCGTGGTATAAATGTAATATTAATTATTAAATATTTATCTCTATTTATTTTAATCAATATCTGTATATCAAAACAAAAGTGACAATGACATAGCCTAGAGCTCAATATTTAAATAAAAATATATTTTTATTTCTTCTTTATATATGTAATTGTAAGTATTAGACAATTGTATGTTCCGTAGTTTATATCAAAACCTAAATTAGTTGGGAATTTAGAATTTCTGCAGGGGTAAGCAAAGGTGACCAAACACCCAGATATGTTTTGGCGACATGTTATAGCAAACGAGTATATTTCCTTTGGAACCGTCGACTATACTGTCTTCCTAAACCGTAACAAAATATCTACTACAAATAAAGTTGAGCAACCTAGCGGCCGGTGCAGGATTCTGGGCAGTCGAAAGATGCTGTCCTCTCATTCATTAGCATAGTTTAAACCAATATTGATAAACCCGTTTGCCTTCATGCTTCGTTAACATCCTGAATTACGGGTTCATACGTACTCGATCAATGCCGTTTTGATTTAGGCAGAGCCGAGCGCAGTGATCATATTTATTGTCAGTCATTTTGGCTAACTTAACAACTTACTTCATTTTCCAGGGTTGAACAAATCTTATAGACGTTTATTTAACACTAGCTTTCCGGGCGCGGCTCCGCCCGCGCGTATGTCGGTTATCGCGCAAAAACATTAACCTCTTTTTGCGCAGTTGGATAAAAACTATCCTATGTTTTTTTCCGGGTCTCAAACTATTTCCATACCAAATTTCATTCAAATCGGTCCATTAGTTTTGGCGTGAAAGCGTAACAGACAGACAGACAGAGTTACTTTCGCATTTATAATATTACTAGCTTTCCGGCGCGGCTCCGCCCGCGCGTATGTCGGTTATCGCGCGAAAACATTGACCTCTTTTTGCGCAGTCGGATAAAAACTATCCTATGTTTTTTCCCGGGTCTCAAACTATCTCCATACCAAATTTCATTCAAATCGGTCCAGTAGTTTTGGCGTGAAAGCGTAACAGACAGACAGACAGACAGAGTTACTTTCGCATTTATAATATTAGTACTGATTATTTAACATGTAACTAAGCCGTACAATAAAAAATAATAAACATAAAATGGAACCGACTTCAGCACCCAAAACTGTGAAATAAGTTGTGGAACTCGATACCATGATATATCAAAAGTACCTATTATCACAATATTATGCGCATGGTACCGACTTCGACCAATTATTTCACACTTTTGGGTGTTGAAGTCGATTCCATTTTTTGTTTAATTTTTTTGTTGACTCATTTTAGTGATCCTCCTACTTACGGGATTGATTGTCATTCATTGTCAACAACTATATCATCAAGGTAGGAAAAAATTTTTAAATATTTTTGAGTGTAACTCAAAAACGGCTTGACCAATTTTGAAGAAATTTAAATGAGACCAAACGACAAACATCAGCTTTCAAACAAAAAAATAATTTTCAAAATCGGTTCACACAGTCTAAAGATTTGACGTAACAAACATAAAAAAAAATAGAGAATTGAGAGCCTTCCCCTGTTTTGAAAGTCGGTTAAAAATACCATCTCATATTCCCCTGGAATAAAATCGGTTCACACAGTCTAAAGATCTGACGTAACAAACATAAAAAAAATACAGACGAATTGAGAGCCTTCCCCTGTTTTGAAAGTCGGTTAAAAATACCATCTCATATTCCCCTGGAATAGACGTCGACTATTGTAGAGAGAACACACTACATACTGCTTAAGAAAACTAGGAAAATATATAAAAAGCAAACTGTAAACACCACGAATATACGTAAAAAAACAAACGTAGTATATATTACTAGCATAGGTACTTTAGTAAACATTGCCCAAGGTATAAAAAAAAACAAATCGTCGTTAAACCAAAAATACTTTTATCATTTATAATAAAGAATACTTATAAAAACGAGCAGTATTAAATGGTTAACAAAAAGGATAGTGGATATTTTAATAAATACTGACAAAAAATATAATAAAACAAATTGTCGTTATGAGAAAAATAATTTTAAAATTTCAAACGAAGAATACATGTAAAAAACGTCCAGTATTCAAAGGTTAACAAAAAAGGATGTACGGATATATTAATCATACGAGTACATATTAATGTATGTAGGCGTCCATGCAAACCTACTCATATGTATGTAGATTGTAGAGAATTACAAAGTAGGTAAGTACAGATCGTGATAATTTTGTAATGTGATCCGCAGAGCACCGCGCGCGTTATTGCAAAAATATTTTATTTTTTTGCATATACTTAAAAGTACCTATTATCACAATACTGTGCGCATGGTACCGACTTCGACAAGTTATTTCACACTTTTGGGTGTTGAAGTCGGTTCCATTTTGTGGTAATTTTTTTATTTCACTCTTTTTAGTGACCCTTGCTACTTACGGTATCGATTCTCATTCATTGTCAACGACTATATCATCAAGATAGGTGAATATTTTTCAGTTATTGGAGCTAACTCAAAAACGGCTTGACCGGTTTTGATGAAATTTAAAATGGGACCGAACGACAAGCATCACCTTTCAAACAAAAAAAGAATTTTCAATATCGGTTCACCCAGTCCAGAATTCTGAGGTAACAAACATAAAAAAAATACAGATGAATTGAGAACCTCCTCCTTTTTTGGAAGTCGGTTAAAAATAAAAAAAAACTCATACTACTCGTCACATGTCACTCAAATTTAAAATATAAAAATTTAGAATAGAAAATATAACAAATAACATAAATATAGAATATTTATATGGTAATATGGCATGTGTGAGTTATATTTGGAATTGATTATATATATTAGTATTTATTTTACTACTTAATTATATCGCTTTACTACACCTAACTACTAACCCTGTTACTATCGCTTTTACAAATCCTCTCCATCCAAAGGTTGTCTGGAAGAGATTACTTTCAATAATAAGGCCACCCGTTGTAACACTGTCACTGTAAATTTTAATTTTACTTCTTGTTTATTGTCTTGTGTAAAGTATTATCTATCTATCTATCTATTATCTATCAATATCAGTACCTCCTGTAAAGAGTTGAGTTGAGAGGGACCGAAAGAGACTTTTATACCTATATGTTGTGGTTGTGACTATGACTTTTTAACCGACTTCCAAAAAAGGAGGAGGTTCTCAATTCGTCTGTTTTTTTTCTTTTTTGTTTGTTACCTCAGAACTCTTGACTGGGTGAACCGATTTTGAAAATTATTTTTTTGTTTGAAAGATGATGCTTGTAGTTTGGTCCCATTTTAAATTTCATCAAAATCGGTTAAGCCGTTTTTGAGTTAGCTCCAATAACTGAAAAATATTCACCTATCTTGATGATATAGTCGTTGACAATGAATGAGAATCGATACCGTAAGTAGCAAGGGTCACTAAAAAGAGTGAAATAAAAAAAATTACCAAAAAATGGAACCGACTTCAACACCCAAAAGTGTGAAATAACTTGTCGAAGTCGATACCATGCGCACAGTATTGTGATAATAGGTACTTTTGAACCATCATGGTACCGACTTCAACAAGTTATTTCACACTTTTGGGTGTTGAAGTTGGTTCCATTTTTTGCAAAAAAAATAAAATATTTTTGCAATAACGCGCGCGGTGCTCTGCGGATCACATTACAAAATTATCACGATCTGTACTTACCTACTTTATAATTCTCTACAATCTACATACATACGAGTAGGTTTGCATGGACGCCTTCATACATTAATATGTATGATTTAATATATCCGTACATCCTTTTTTGTTAACCTTTGAATACTGGACGTTTTTTACATGTATTCTTCATTTGAAATTTTAAAATTATTTTTCTCATAACGACAATTTGTTTTATTATATTTTTTGTCAGTATTTATTAAAATATCCACTATCCTTTTTGCTAACCATTTAATTTTTTGTGATAATAGGTACTTTTGAACTATTATGGTACCGACTTCAACAAGTTATTTCACACTTTTGGGGTGTTGAAGTCGGTTCCATTTTTTGGTAATTTTTTTTTCTAAATTCGTCTAGAAACTTTCTCGCCAGATTTTACCACCTTACATATCTTATTGGTCTGTCCGGTAATAAAGCACTGAAAGCATAGTAATTGCGGCGGCTTTCGTTTCCGTTCACTTTGAAATACACTTTGGTCGAGTGTCGTGTCGTGACTCGTCGCTTTGGAATCTCGGTGTCCTGTGTTTGATTCCCGGTCGGACAGTTATTCTGATATACATTTTCAGTAGCAATCCAGAGACTGAAATTGAACCGGGTTCCGCACGTAATTATTTATAATAATTAGCAATATTAATGTAAGCTTATGATTTTAAGTAGTATGTAAGTTAGTTAAAGAATTTAATTAATATATTTTTAGTTTATGATTAACATCTATTGTTTCATATTACGAATAATACTATTATTTAAGTAACGGCGTTAGGCACAACGTTACAACGGTAAAACGGGGTATTTTTACCTAATGCTTTTCAGGGTCACCTTTTCTTAATTTATCCGCTTAAAGATAATGATAATTGATAACAATTGAATTTCATTCATAAATGGACGATATCGATTGCGCGTGACACGTGCAATAATTAGTTGTTGAAAAAAAATACAGAGGTGTCATTTTAATACTATATAACAAGCCTGGATTTTATACGAATAAATAATAGGGGAATACATTTATATGGAGAATAGCCGCCTTCCCTTTTATTGTCACTCGTGTTGTCCGTCCGTACTACACGGGTCTCTAGTTCAATAAACGCGCAGAATTTTGACTTAAAATATAATATTTTTTTATGCCTTATAGGTTAGCCTTTGACCACTATCTCACCTGATGGTATGTGATGATATGGTCGAAGATGTAGTTCAGGCTAATCTAGAATTAGCTCTCAAGAACAGCTGCCGGAACACACCGTCAGGTGCTTGGCGACAGATTTTCTAATTGAGGAATGGCAGCTAGCCAGGCGGGCATTCGCAAAATGCCCTACCACCATGCGATATAGAATATATTGCACTTAAAGTATAGTCCTGAATTAACACATGCTACATTTCATCATCATAATTTTTGAACATTGTTTACGAGAGAGAAACCGCGCGGTGCAGCTAGTATGTATGTTGCACATATCTCTTGGCTTGATAGGTGGCAGGAAGAAGAACATTTAAATATATTTCTTTCGTATACATATGTATGTTATTTGCATTAATTTGTCCTCGAAGTATTCGCATAAAAAATTACGAAAGTTCCAACCAGCTTTACACAGAACTTACGTAAGAAATTATATTAATAAGTTATGAGAAGAACACGAAATCGCCATGTGATTTTCATATCGTTTATGTTTCGTTTGTAAATTAAGGCCTCGTTTACACGGCGCGATACTAAGTTATTGCCATCTGGCAGCATCCTTATGTCAGATGGGTTTCACTGCGCAATGTTCTCGACATAAAAATATTTAATTGAATCCCACGAAAAATCGTAATGATACAAATACAAAATGATACACGTACAATACATATGTATATATGTACTCATACACACCTTACGTTAACATGTACTTTCTAAAAATTAAATATTAATGTATATCCCCGAAGTAGTAGGTAGAGGTGATCTAACACCCACATTTAGCAAAATAGGTAATTTTTAAGCAAAGAAATGTGTAAAAGTCCTTGTCACTCAGCATATTCACATCAAAAGCCTCGCTCTTTACTAAACTATTATATAGTCGAATGTATTCATGGACCCATCACATGATTGAAAACACCCTAAAGCAGTGATGGCTCAGTGGCATTGGCTATGGAGTGGCGCGCAGCAGGTCCATGGTTCGAATCCCGCCGCGAGCTCGAGCTTCACCGCATGATGGAAGGGCATTTTGCGAATGCCCGCCTGGCTAGCGACCACCATCAAGTAGAAACTATGTCGCCATGCACCTAAATGTTCCGGCAGCAGACGTTGAGAGCCAGTGAAATTACAGGCACATGAGACTTAACATTTATATCTCAAGGTGACGGGCGCATTGCAATTCGTGACTTGTGACAGAATGCATCTGTTATTATAGGCAGAGGTTAGTCCGCTTAACATCAGGTGGGCCTCGAGCTTGTTCCGTAACGATAACATAAAAAAGCCCTCTTATAAAAGATTGAGGAACCACACTAAACGTATTGTATCTTTTTTTTATTCCTGATAGGCTAGCCTTTGACCACTATCTCACCTGATGGTAAGTGATGATGTGGTCGAAGATGTTGTTCAGGCTAACCTAGAATCACTGCCTCTCAAGGACAGCTGCCGAAACACACCGTTAAGTGCTTGGCGACAGTATATCAACTTGAGGGTGGTAGCTAGCCAGGCGGGCAATCGCAAAATGCCCTACCACCATGCTATAACGACTGCCATCCTAAGACAACAACCGGGACCGACGGCTTATCGTGCCCTCCGAAACACGGAAGCGCTCAGTAGTAATATCACCTGCGGTCACCCATCCAAGTCATGACCGAGGTGGACGTTGCTTAACTTTGCTGATCGGCTAAGAATAGCTAAGCAAACTTCGCTACGAGCGCTTCAAACATTCTAGAATTTGTCCTACAAATGTTTAGCTAAGCTACTAAATAAGGGTATAACTCCTCAACCCATATACGGACATCATTTACCCTTTAGCCCTATCGTTTATGGAGCGACATCTGCAGCCAAACTGAATTGAGTTAAAAACTAGACTAATTTCTCAATTAGGTTTAAACTTGTTTACGATGACGCAACCCGATAATTGTAACAATGTAATTTTAGCATTAACGCCTGCCAAGCGAATAAACTTACCAGCTTAGCTTCATGAATAAGGCGATGCGTTGGTGCAAAAATTACAATGCTAGAAATAGAGTTAACTAGTTTTTATGTTAATTACAAAAGAAGATAGATCATAACTAAATATGCACCGGGCTGGGACACACGTAATATTTACCGGATAGGTTCCGAATAGATCCGTGAGTCCCAGCCGGGTGCCTATTTAGTTATAATGGACAAATATTAGATAGTGGACGATAGTTTTCTAAGTAAAGAAGATAGAATACCGACTGATTACTACTGTAGTGGAATTCATTTAATATTATATCCAGTGGACAGTCTTACCCTAGATCAGAGAGTTGAAATACATAGAGTAGTTATATCCGAGCACCACTGCTCTAAAAGCTTACTAGAATTTACCTATCTATATACCTACGCACATGTATATGCAGTTTGTAATGACAAGGAAAGAACGTTCAAATATTATGCGTCATATCTGTTGTTAGAAAGAGATAAATAAGCAATTCGTGTAACCACCGAACCGCCACGTTCCGATCACCATTATGCTGCGATCTCTTTCACTCTCTCACACCAAACGATACACATATCTCGCTCATCCATTTCATTGAGATTAGTTCCTGAGATAAAACAAAATAACGATAATTTCTATTTCATCTATAAAAGCAATAATTACTCGTGAAATGAAACAGTTTTCTTATCTCTCACAGTGCTTGTATAATTAGTGCAGAGTCTATAGACACAAGCAAGGCCTATTGTCCACAGATTATTCCTAAAAAACACGATTACCGGTGATGTATTCACCGGACGCTCGGAAGTGCAAGACTGGTAGTGACTCGGGTAATTACCCTGCATTCGTCTAGTAAATATGGAAGGCACACAACTCATGCACATGTGGAGAAAATCTTAGCCCTAGATACATTTATCAGTACTAATATTATAAATGCGAAAGTAACTCTGTCTGTCTGTCTGTTACGCTTTCACGCCAAAACTACTGGACCGATTTGAATGAAATTTGGTATGGTAATAGTTTGAGACCCGGGAAAAAACATAGGATAGTTTTTATCCGACTGCGGGAAAAGAGGTTAATGTTTTCGCGCGATAACCGACATACGCGCGGGCGGAGCCGCGCCCGGAAAGCTAGTTTAAAATATTTACGGCTATTGAAAAGTGGTCTTTCGTCATTCACACGTTTAAAAAATTAAACAAAAAAAACCGCACACTCCCGACCGCACAAAGCGATTTGCGTCCACGTTTATAATGCGAACAGTGAAGGAATGGAACACCCTCCCAGAGTCTTTGTTCCCCGAGAGCTA
Source organism: Plagodis dolabraria (assembly GCA_963854805.1). Classification (NCBI taxonomy): domain Eukaryota; kingdom Metazoa; phylum Arthropoda; class Insecta; order Lepidoptera; family Geometridae; genus Plagodis; species Plagodis dolabraria. The sequence continues at coordinate 10,888,078 of OY978459.1, read as the reverse complement.
CAATCTGGAGATATTTAAGTCTAGAGTGAATTAGTATCTCCTAGGCAAGCATGCTCCACCGTCGACCGCATCGTCACTTACTATCAGGTGAGACTGCGGTCAAATGCTTGTCTATTCGCAATAAAAAATAACCGACTAAGTATACATAAAATATACAAATACTAAATACTTAAACTCCTCAGATCTCTCAGATTTAAATAGGACAAAAAAAGGAGGAGAAACAATCATTAAAATCGATAGACTTGTATAGTTACGATATGACATAAGTCATAACACACAAAAAAGTACCTGAGGATCTCCTCCTTCTTTTAAGACGGTTAAACGTTGATAATAATTTACATAAATACATGTGAATTAAAAAAAAATACTTTGGTATTACAATGGTCAGACCACATTGAATAATTTCCCTCGAATATGTTTATTTTTTATTTGTAACATTAATTTTAAGTACGTAGGTAGACACTGATTAAAATTTTCTTTGAATTATAAATTGAATATTTATCACGAGGGAAATAATTGTATTTTATTAGCCAACGACGACGTGATGAGAATATACATTAACATATTGTTCATATTAATCATTCGCTAATCTCATCTGCATCTAAGACAAACAAGTCTCTTTATACACCTAATAAAACAACATGGGGCGCATTATTCAATAGATAAGAAACACAACAAACCGGTACACAAACAGCACTAGGTCTGCCTTAGTAAAGATCCAGCGTAGCAGCAACTTGCCCAGCACCACGGGTAACTTGGCGGGAGTTCTTCTCCCTGCCTTCATTTCATTCCTTCGGGACACCAGTTGTGCCCAACATGACCACAGTTTGATAACACTAGCCACTAACTAAACACTCGCGGGATGCAGTCACTTATATTTCGTAGTGTTGATTTTCGATGGTTAATGCGCGCGCGCCTCTCTCCGCTCGTCTGAGTTGACTGGTCGATATCTGTGAGCGCGCCGGCAGCAACTCTTGCGCAAGGTCGCTGGGGATACCTGCCCCTGGCTGCCTCCAATCAACAGCTAATGCAGCTCACTCTGATCGAGAAAGTAGATGATGTCACGCCTTATCATAGCACAACATTATTGCAATTGTTATTATTTTGTTTGTTTTATTTTTATCACAGTTGGAGAACACTTGTGATATATCGCAATTGTAATCCTTTTGTATCTTATCAATTATTTGTTGGCATTGCATAAGAATACCAATTGATTCGATAATATTTTTCTAGAACTACACTCATTTATCTACATATATACAAACATATGTTATATTACTTATCTTATATTACTACTTTTGTTATAATACTACATATATTACTAGCGGCCCGATCCGGCTTAGCACGGGTAATTACGACTATAAATTGAGATGTAAGCTATCCTATCTTTCAATTTGGATTTAATTGCACACGGTGTGCAAATCAAATTCAAAATTGGTTCAGAACTTTAGGAGTCCATCGCGGACAAACAACGTGACACGTAATTTTTATATACAAAGTTTTTTTTTATGGGATAGGAGGGCAAACGAGCAGGCGGCTCACCGGATGGTAAGTGATCACCGTCGCCCACAAACATCCGTAACACCAGAGGTCTCGAGGATGCGTTGCCGGCCTTTAAGGAGGGAATATGCTCTCTTCTTGAAGGTTCCTAAGTCGTAACTGTTCGGAAATACTTCACCTGGCAGCTGGTTCCATAATGTGGCAGTGCGAAGTAGAAAATGCCGTGAAAATCGCAAGGTTGTGGACTTCCAGACGTCGACATGAAATTGATGAAACATCACGCTTTGTCGGGAAGTCCGGTGGCGAAATTGAGCTGCAGGTAGTAAATCGAACAGTTCCTCAGAACACTCCCCGTGATATATACGGTAAAAGATGCAGAGTGATCCAACATCTCTACGCAAAGCCAAAGGGTCGAGCCGACCGGAGAGAACTTGATCGTCAACGATTCGAATCGCTCTGCGTTGAACGCGGAATTGAATATAATGACTAGGACCTAATATAATGACCACACACCGTATCATTTTGAACACAAACGTGTTTAGTATAATATTGAAATATGACTTCAAAACTATAATTTATAAATGGATAGGTTAATTAAATTGGTCAAGTTTTGTTGGCAATAAATTTCAAAACCTCTTGCATTTTCGATTTCCGACACCAAAACAGCTTAAGAGGAAGGTCAATTCGATTGTTTTTATTTGACTTCGCCTTTCAGAGAGTCTACAAAGGTCAATGGTTTTATGACATCAAAACATTGTATTCGTAATTTCGTATATTGTACAATCAATGAATAGCCCCGTCTCGGTGGTATTTGTATTGAGTATTAATTTCTCTTGTTTGATGGATCGATGAATATGCTAACAATCGAATTAATTTTAAATCTTTTTCTTGCCCTTTTGTCGCGTCAAGTGAGTTTAGTACATATTTTCCGCTCTTATTGCCCTGTATGATTAGCTCTATCGTCATGTGAGTACTGTTTTCTTCTTTACACATATCATTCTTCACTCGGCCTTTACATACCTGGTGCAGATCTGTTCACTCGCGAAAGCTAAAATAAATGGTTTTGACTCTCATTTGATTCATTTGATGGTAAGTGATTGGGTCAAAGGTGTTGTTTAGGCTAACTTACAATTACTACTGGCTCTTAACAACACCTGCCGGAACACGTCGTTAGTTGCTTGGTGACAGATTTTCTTCTTGAGGATGGTAGCTATCCAGGCGGGCATTCGCAAAATGCCCTACAACCATGCTATAACCAGTGCCACCCTGAGAAAAGAACTGAGGCCGACGGCTTACTTACCTCAAGTTACCCATCAGCGGCGGACATCAGTTACGAACGAAAAATCAAGCTACGCTACGAGCTCTTAAATAATCATCAAATATCATCTGATGAAAAGTGACAAAGATAGTCAAATATGAAACGTGCTAAAAATTACCTGTTCACAGATTAATAATTTAATGTAGTCTATTAGCAATAAAAAAGAGCAATTTTTATAGATGCGTTGAAGGTTTTAATCACATTATTGTGAAAGTGACCCGAGGTCAACCGCTCAGATGCGTTAAATTCTGTTGTCAAGCCGTGACGCTAATCCACACCTTGTATTCAAAGTATACCCTCGGCAATAGGTATTGAAAGGTCTGCGGGTGGTTTAAGATCATCAGTATGCTGACAACGGCTGCCCGTGCTCGTAAGCAGACCATTATATTCTCGTGCATTGATTGGCATTGTTCTCTTGTGCACTGTTGCCCGGTCACGTTTAGACTTTGGAGGTTTTCTGATAAGGTTTCGGTAGGATGTTCCAAAATTCGAACAAATCTGAGTAACCTTATGTTGGACTCGCTGGCTATAATGTTAATACTAATATGCCTTATGTTTTTTTATTCTGTGCTTATGTCTCAAATAGGAGTTTTTTTGTATACTGCTGATAGAGGAGTCTGTGACATTATTCATGTGATGGTTAATGGTCAGATAGTTAAGATAATGGTAAAAGGGTATGTGGCTCCCAAAGGCATTTTTTCGAACGTACTATTTGGTAGGTCCTGGCGACAGATTTTCTACTTCAGAGTGGTAGCTTACTAGGCAGGCATTCGCAAAATACCCTGCTATCATGACGTGAAGCTCAAAGCCGCGGGTGGAATTCGAACCATGGATCTCTGGCGTGGCAGTCCATAGTCATTGCTACTCGGCTATTTCATCTTCAAAACGATGGAGTAAATTGTCGGTAAATCACCACGCATTTAAATGTCTATACTAAATATATAATTCTATCAGACCAACTTATCACTAATTGGACGAGTTCATCTATGTGGGATTTGCTTATGAGAAATGGTGGTTCGGGAAACATTCATAGCTTTATGCCTTTTACTAGGTCTTGATTAACTAAATCTTCAGAGCCTCGTATAACATTACAAAAATATTTTTTCGCACTCACGTGCGTTCTGATTAAAGATTACCATACAAGTGGTAAATTCTTATAGAGAAGATATAAAGCAAAAGGGATTTATTTCCGGCAACGGCAATTATAATACCTACATTTGAAATTTTTTTCTCTAGTCTAGTCTGGCGTGTTATTGTTATTACAAAGCGATATCTTTACGGACAAAGATAGGTAATTGTAGTCAGCCTGCCAATAATACAAGGAATGAGATTTTTTTTATAACCATTTACTCATGGGAAGAGTAATAAGATATGATCCTAGAACGCGAAGTTTGCAGAGCGTCTTTGAACATGGTTTTCTGGTAAATAAGTTCATTGTTTTACGTCACCCAATTATCCATTTTATAATCTATCCGATGTATGTATGCGTTATGGTTGAAGGAACCATAATTTTTCACATAAAAAAATATTGGAGCGCTTTTGCAACGCAGTGTAATGTCATATATATAATCACAGACTATATAATAGTTATTACGTGCGTATCCACAGAAATATAGCCTCGGCGACTTCTGAGGAAACGGAGCAAACTAGGCATTTCGGATTACCGTTAGTACGGACTATCAAGGGCGCAGTAAAAAAAAAAGTAAGAAGATATAACTAACGAATTTAGATTTCAGGTAAATCCTAAAAAGAATAAGCCAATGTAAATTCATATTGGAATTTCAACTTTTGTTCGCAAAATTGACACTTAGTCAGCATCCAAACTGGCGTTCCCGCAAGGTTGTCGCAAAAAACACGAACAATTTAAGTGTAACAGTACACATATCTGATATATCCGTTACCCATTTACCATACAATACAAATAAAGATAAGTAGCACAGTCATATTTACCATTCGAGGTAAGTAGCAAAGGACAGTTAAAGAGTGATGAAGGTCAGGTGTCTGTTCCGGCGATACCATCACAATTTCTACGTGATTCGATTTTGATTCACAACACCATAACACAGACGACCAATAGTTATTTATATGCAAATACAGGTGTTGTAGGAAAATGATACTACATATCGGGGCAGCGGTTGAGTGGCATTGAGCCCGTCGCGACATTTGTTTTCCATATAAGCTGGTTTGGATGGATTCCAAACTCAATATTAGCATATCTTTTCCTATCAAGTGACATTAACGTCACTCATTGTCATGTCAGAAAAGGTGAACTCTCTACAAGCTTTTAGTTCTACTATAGCTATACTATTTCAAAGAATAGATTCAGGCGTTACTTTGCGGAAATCCATATTTAATAATAACAAATATTATAAAAATATTTTAAGAAAACATTAAATAAATATTTTAATAAAACACTTAAAAAACATAAAAATGTATCTAGTGACAATTCCGCCTAATTTTCCCGTTAAGCTGACGTGACGTCACAAACACCACGCAGTCAAACCGGAAGAATTATCGACGCGTTGTGCTTCTATACGAAGCATCCTCAGGAGATCTTGACTCTACGAGCGCACGATCGAAAATCGTGCGCTCGTAGAGTCAAGTATAATAGTTATTTGTTATACAAGAGTGCAAAGTTGCTTTTTAACCGCGTGTTCAATTTTGATGAACGAGCAAGCGAAGGATTCTAAAATTGAATCACGAGCGCAGCGAGTGATTCAAAATTAGAATCCTGAGCGTTAGCGAGGGAATCAAAAGAGCACGAGGTAAAAATCTTTGCACTCGAGTGCAACACGTAACTTTTCATTCCACCTCAGCGAGGAAATAAAGAACCGCGTACAAAGCAAATTGAAAAAAGAACACCAAGAAGGTTCCGAGTCTGAGTTTTTAACAATTTAAAAAAAGTTGTATGATATATTCGGCACCATAGAGGTAGCAGTAAATAGGTTTAATGTTTTTTTTAATTCACAAACTTAGTGCACACGATGTTCTAAATTCAATTTACTTTATCCTCTAGAGAATAAAAACGGCTTTTCCACTCAGATATCGAAGATTAAAAATACTCTTTCCGAGATGGTGGGATGAAAAAATATTTATTATTATAATACTATTTTTTTTTTGTTTAACCTATAATACTCTCCGTGGGGTGCCTGACTTGAACTGCACAGCACAACCAATATCTTTCTTTGAGTTGTTAAATGAAACATTTTGTTAAAATAATTTGGAAAAATACTAGAAGGTGGACAGAAGCATATTGTGAAGAAACGTCATCTGACACTGCGATCCCCTAAACGCCTGCCAAGCATGAGAATTATGGCAAACCCTTGGGGGGTAAATCTAGTAGTCATTTAGTGGTAAGTTGGTAACTAAACTATCTTAAGTTCAAAATTATCTTAAATTGAATAGAATAGTCCTGTATTAAGAATGGCTATTTGAAGTGTTACATTGTATATATTTTTTTTATGTTATTGGTGACGGAACAAGCACGAGGCCCACATGATGTTAAGCGGATTAACCTCTGCCTATAACAGACGTATTTCGTCATTTGATAAATTGCACTGCGCCCGTCACATTGAGACATACAGTTGTTAAGTCTCATTGTGCCTGTAATTTTTCTGGCTCTGAAGGGCTGCTGCGGGAACACACTGTTAAGAGCTTGGTGACACATTTTCTACTTGAGGGTAGTAGATAGCCAGCGGGCGTTCGCAAAATACCTTTCCATCATGCGGTGGAGATCAAGCCGGGGCGATGGGGATCGAACCAGGGACCTGCAGTACGACAGTCCGCTCGGTTATCTTTGCTTCATCATACTGCAGCACGGCAGACCGCTCGGCTATCTTTGCTCCATCATCCTGCAGCACGGCAGTCCGCTCGGCTATCTTTGCTTCATCATAGCTTGTTAGTGTGAACTGAATAAGAATTACAACAATTTGAAGAAATTGATTTGAATCAAAATCATTACGTAGCAATAAACAATTGAGTGTTGAAACTATTGAACCGAAAGCTTTGTTATGCTTGGCATTTAACTTTTCTAGAAGCATCGATTAACTCTTTTTTTAATTTGATCTATGAGCAAAATAGTAAAATTCTATGAAGTGTACAATTTTACTTCAAGGGTATCCAACAAACATTGCCAAACTAGTCGTTCGGCACTCCAAGGTGCAATGACCACATAGTTGTGGCCACAAAGGAGGTCAGACAAGTGTCATCTCTATAGATATATCTTAACCTAAATATAATAATAGTATTTAGGGCCTGTTTCAGAATGTTCGAGTAAGTTCTGGTTATACTACCTAGAACATATTTAATAAATAAAACACTATCTTTGCGTTTCACAGTCATCGATTTAGCCTATGCATCGGTTAAAGCTTGAAACTCGCTGCATATTAACTGTAATTTTTATCATTCAGTTATTTTATGTGTTGGTTAGCAACCCGAAACCGAGGACATTCTGAAACGAACCCTTAGTCTGGGACCATTCGCAAATATGGTACATACACTTGATACTCGATTGATAAGATATACGAATAATTTGCGGTTGAGACGTAAGGACCGTTCACACGGTATAAGTATACAGGGCGTCCCACGGCGATGCCACATGGAGGGAAAGTACCTTGAATATTGTAGATGGAACATTTTACTGAAAGAAGGCATTATTTGAATTTTAAAAACAATTTAAACTGCATTCAAAGATTTTTAAATAATTACATAGTTGAACCAGGAATCGAACCCGTTACACGAGAAAAAAATCACCTGTAGTTTTATGATACCGATCGAAAGATTTCATCATGAGCATTATTTTTTGCTAAATAACTTAGTGACAGAAATAAAAGTAAGACCTTGAATTTTAACATTTGATGTGAAATTTTGAATTATTACTTTATAATCAGCCAGCCGCATTGCGATGTTGTGTAGTTATTTATTATGTACTACTTTGTTTGAATTATTATGGCACAAATAAAAGATAAAAGTACTATGTACGCCAGAAGTATGACTAAAAGCCAATTCAAGTGATTCGTTTAAAAAATGAAATGACAACAAAGTTACTTGATTTTCTATATGTTATCAAAATGTTATGTTAAACCCATATCATACTACATCTACTTTGACTTTGACAGCTATTATTTACATCAGAAACCTATTTCAGTGTTGACTAGACTTCTTATATATATGGTTTCTGTGGCGTATTGTCACAATTCTGCCAAAGTTATTTCAGTGTTCTTTCCGTCAATTGTAGCACAAATGTGAGTCATTCTACACTACATTCTACCACAATAACTGTCATTGTGACAGCTGTCACAAATAAATACTCATTTGTGGTTGCTTAATATGGTAACTGTAGCTAAAAAAAAATAAAAAATACGACATCGAATGTCACTTTGACAGCTGTCATATTTTACAAAACGCCCAAAACGTTTACTTATCTTAATGGAGAGATCTCCATATTTCTATTTTGCTAAATCCACATAAGCGACTAATTAGGGTCTATGTTAGATGGCAAAGAAATCTTCCTTTTGGCAGTCAATAGAGCAAATGTTGCCAAATTGTATGTTTAGTATTATATATTAGTATTTTATAATCCCTCCTTTAAGGGATCTAAGAAGTGGATAATGTATGCACGGATCTACACGTGGATTTTGATTGTAGATTCTAGTGAGCAGAGTGAAATAATCAAATCAGTTACAGTTCATCTCGTCGTGTCTTCATCATCAGTAAGAACTAACTCCCCGCCCTTCTAAACCTCAACTCTGTTCTCCTGTTAGTCATCTCACTAGTCAGTCCATCCATAATTTCTATGGCTTTTCTATACCACAATGTCCATCTACATTCACAAGAAAATCTTTAGTTTTTAATCAGTACTAATATTATAAATGCGAAAGTAACTCTGTCTGTCTGTCTGTTACGCTTTCACGCCAAAACTACTGGACCGATTTGAATGAAATTTGGTATGGAGATAGTTTGAGACCCGGGAAAAAACATAGGATAGTTTTTATCTGACTGCGCAAAAAGAGGTTAATGTTTTCGCGCGATAACCGACATACGCGCGGGCGGAGCCGCGCCCAGAAAGCTAGTTATCTTATATCTTTTATAAATTACAAGGAGATTAATAAGTATAAGTTAGAAAGCGCGTTAAAGTGGCAACTTAAACAGTTTCTCATTGACTTATAGTTAATTACCGATCCATTTAAATTGCGGTCATTGACACTAATAAAATCGCATTCAGTCCAAGTAATTTCTTTTTACTACTTGTGTTGTGCATCAAAATCCGTTGAAATGAAGAAGAAAAATAGATAGATAGATAAAGCATTTATTTGTCTCTCCAATACACGCGTACATCCAAATAAAGCCACACTCACAGACAACAGTACTCTTAACTTATCCCTAATATAAAATAAATATTGGAACCTACAATCTTTGTAAACATTATTTACAAAGTGTTATTGTACTTAATGGTTGCCTACTTAAGGGCCCAGTCTTTCAGTGCAAAATACAAAATCACGCTCTGTGCGATGGCACAGAATAGGTAATTAGTGCTTTATGTCTAAGCTTCTCCGTCGCGAAGATTCATTCTCCACAATCATCTAACAAGAGATGAGCGGAATAAAAAGTTGCTCTACTTTTTTATTTATTTATCATACTGATATTTGTTGTTGGATATTGACGGCCACAAAGGGCCAAAATAGAAAATAATTTTGCTAAAAAAATTATTACATTGCTGTGGATGCTTTTGATTACATTTTTATTTGAGTATTGTAAGTTTTTCAGACAAAGAGGATGATTTCATTACAAAGAGTTGAAAAATGTTTCAACTCTTTGTAATGAAAGTTGAAAAATGTTTCAACTCTTTGTAATGAAATCATCCTCTTTTACCACATTAGCACCTTATTTCGTATTTAACTACTGTCCGAATACATATTTCATACACCGATTCTTCATTCAAATTCAAAACAATCGCCACAACTCGCACTTACCTAGATTGATGCATTTCTACATGAGCTCTCATTGCGAGCAGTGTTCATTACTGACCTATTTTCAATATAATATATTAACCTACTTCTCTACTTGAATTCTAAAAAGCAGTGAAGCTTATATGTAAAAATGTTTATTTGTCAGTAAAAACATTATAAGTATTATGTTTTTATTTTTTATTTTATTTTATTTGTTTTCTTACTTAACATCATTGTATCATTGTGGCCTGATTTTACTGTTCCTGGTTAACCTTATTCCTGATTTGTTCTATTCCTGCATCATGTAACACTATCCCGTACCATCTGTGACAACGAGCAGTTCTCCTGATTGGGCCAGTAGCCCTCGGAGAACCCTCACCGTCGCAACTTTTCTAGATTCAACACTTTTTTATGGAATAGGAGGGCAGACGATCAGTTGGCTCACCTGGTGGTAAGTGATCACCGTCGCCCACGAACGTCCGAAATACCAGATGTTACGCGGGGATGCGTTCCCAAGGAATTCCCAAATTTCAGAAGCGAATAAATTACTTCGTCTGGCCATAAATACTGTTACAAATAAAAATAAACAAAATATGACATTTCAATTTGGAATCTGTTACTGTTATATGATTGTTCATTGTGTTTTCTCATTTTGGCGCCAAAACATTGTACAATATTTTGCGATATTAAAATGGAGTGGAGTGATAAAGAGAACCGAATCGCTGTGATTGCATTACACAAAGTAGGTATGGAGCCAAGTACAATTTTTAAAACTCTCCATACGCTATTTATTAGTCAAATGTTGGTGTACCGGGCTATTAATAGGTACAATGAGACCTCTGCTTGTGACAGAAAAAGATCTGGCCGTTCACGTAGTGTTCGTTCGAAAAAGGCGGTCAAAGCAGTAAGGTAATGAGCTCATAGAAATTCTGTCCGAAAGCAAAATATTTATCTCGGGGGATGAAGATAGCACCAAGAACCATGTCGCGTATTTTAAAAGATGACTTAGGATTTGCAGCCTATAAGAGACGCTCTGGTCATTTCTTAACTGATAATTTAAAAAAAATAATAGGGTGGTAAAATCAAAACCACTACTGAAGTGGTACGCAAAGGGAGGTCACAGAAAAATTTTGTTTACGGATGGGAATTTTTTTATAACTGAGCAACATTTTAACAACCAAAATTACCGTATTTATGCTCAAAGCTCTAAGGAAGCTTCCTAATTAGTCGCCAGAGTGCAATGAGGGCATTATCCGAATTCAATGATGGTTTAGTGGGGTGTTAGCTATGAAGGAGTGACTGAGCCAAATTTTTGTGAAAAAGGTATCAAGACATCAGCACAAGTGTATTAAGATACCATTCCTGGGAAGGTAGTTAAGCCCCTTAACAACACCATGTTCAATAACCAAGTCTGTGTAATAGTCCTGCTAGCAAGACTCAGCACCGGGTCACAAAGCTCGGTCTACGCAGTTTTGGTTGGTAGCGAATGTTTCGGACTTCATCAGAGCTGAAGACTGGCCGTCGTCCCGATCTTAATCCACTGGATTATGATTTATGGTCAGTTATAGAGAGTACGGCTTGCTCTAAGCGCCATGATAATTTGGAGTCCCTAAAACAATCCATATGATTGGCAGAGAAGAATTTTCTCATCAAATGAGCGCGTGCTTCTAATGATAACTGGCCTCAACGTTTAAAGGACTGTATTTCAGCTAATGGAGACCACTTTGATTAAGCTTTTATATTTTAAATTGTTTTATATTTATGAATTACTTTTACAATAGGATTTGCAACAGAAAAAAAATGGTTGTTCTTGGTTACAATATTTATGGCTATATCTATAAATTGACCATTTGTTGTAATTTATGGAATAACAAAGACCAGTCGTTCAATAAACTTATACATATACATTTAATTGGTACCTAAGTGTAGATTAAATGTGCTCTGTACTATTTGGTGGTTGGAATAGATTATAATATATATTTACAGCAAAATGACTTCTCAAAGTACTAATGTTGACTCAGACCCATATTTCCCTTTTAATATGAAAAAAGGCTGAGAGCACAACAAACTGCTGCAGCCACGAAAAAGGGTCGAGTTAGGCGCATATCGGCACTGAACTTTGGATCAGGCAATGGTCCAACTATTCGAAAGGAGTGTTCATAAACATTGAGTAGATGTACGGTTACGAGGTAAGCAGAAGGTCCAACAGGGAAGGTATTTGGTCATCCACATCTGGAATTCGCATAGGTGAGGTGAACTCTCATCTCTGATGTGAAGATAACACCAAGGGAGGAAGGGGGAGAGGGGGGAAGGGGGCATTCAGGTGTAACTCGTAAGGATATTGAGTGTCCCTACCGCTAGCATTTTTCTTAGTGTTAGTGCCACGCTGTATCTTTTCTTGCACCGTATCGTTTGCGATGGATGACGTTGACGAGTGCATTATTTTTATTATTTTGAGTTTATTTTCAATTGCTTGCATTAGGTTTTTTTTATATTGAGTTTTTGATATAGAGCGCTCAAGGCGTGAATCAATTACTTCAGGAAGTAAACAATTCATAAAAAGTTTGATTAATTAGCCCACCATTTTGTCCTCCCAGAACTTAGGATCTCTTTGGATATCTTTCTTCAGACTTCAAATAGAAAATTCATTCAGATTTTCTATTTCAAGTCTGAAATAAACTAATCTTTGCTTTGACAGATTGCTATTAATATCTGACAGTTGACAAAAACCAACTGCATGCCTGTATAAATATTAAACCATGTTATGAAATTGCAAACGTCATTTTTAAAATATTGGTTTATTTATGTTACACTAGTCAGCGAAATAAACACGAGCATTCAATGTTAATTGAACAAGAAAAAAAAATTTTGTGTATCACTTTCCTATAAATTCTATTTATCTTCATCACTCCATCGTTTGACTTAAATTACTTTTTTCTTGTACACGCATATTTTTGCGTTAACGATCCATATTCTAATCAAATACCTATATCTATTTATGAAAACATATACATAAAATTAAAATCCCCCTCATTTTTTTTTACTAAAGTAGAGCAACTTTAGATGCGTAACAGTGCACGAACAAGGATAGAGTGAGAGCAATGTAAGAGCGAGAGGTACACTCAAAATTTTTCGTGGTCCTCACGTCCGAACGCTGAGACGGCTCGGCCGTCACTGAGGATTTTACAATGGGATTCTTGTATATAAAATCAATTTTCTTAGTTTTCTTTATTAAATTATTATAATTTTAGTTATTAATTTGAAATGATAATTTTTATACTTTAGCCATTGTAAAAATGTAATTATTACTTAAATGTGATCAGTTTACAATAAGAGGAAAACAGTTAAATAAGCAATACAATCAAATAAATTCGACGATATTCCGACCTAAAATTTAAGATAACGATAGATATTTAGACAAATATAACCAGCGCATTTTAGAGAGCAAGATGAGGTCCTAATTTTGTTCTAAACAGTTTTCCTGTTTTCTTTTATATTGCTACGTAAAATGTATTCAAATCTGAACCAAAATGTGGCTGGGCACGGCAGAGCTGTGTTTATCGTTTGATTTGTAAACCTTGATCCTTTCTCTTGAACATAAAAAAAATATGTAGCGATAGCTTATATGAAGAATATTTATTTGTTACAAGTATTTTACTGAGTAATTAAATTACTTTTCTTTAAAAATATATCAAAGTTGCGCAATTTAAATGCCACGCGTCGACTTTGCAAGACTGCAGCCTTAAAAACAAAACGATCTACGAGCTAGGGATCACTACCAAAAAAATAAAAGTACATATGTGTAAGTAAGTAAATATGTATTATATATGATTTTACAACAACTGTAGTGATTTTAATATTTTGGCAACAACTCATGCTTTGCACGCGTTATAATATAATCCACATTATAACAAAATTTAAAAAATTAAATCATGTGCGGGAAAATAATCCCGCACATGATTATAATTTTCCTTCTCATAAAGAATGATGGCGACTACTGACCCAAGTAAACCAGGGCGCGTTCATGAATGTATTAGGTATTGTTTTAATTGTCAGCCTATTTATAATTATTTAAAATTGTTTGTATATTTTTAAAAGTAGGGAATCTTGAGTTATTTGCAAATTCATTTATGTCATTTTGTACATAGATTGGGTACAACAAGCTAAATGATTCGAAGCCGAATAACGAAAAAAAGTTACATTGTCATTTTCTGATGTCAGTCAGTAGTGATGACATTGACATTTTATTTAGTCTCGTGGTAGTATACACACTCTTTCTTGGTGCAGTCCGAATTGATTCATTGATACCTAGTGTACGCAGATAATAATTTGTTTTAGATATATAGATAATGTCATAGTCACGCTTTTACTTGCTCTGAATTGTAGTAATGCAAACCGCCATGAGCTTGCATATTCCAATCGGTCCATTTATAACTACTCTCAGCAGTGAGCACTTTTATTACTGTTGGCGTAATTCGGACCATACTCTTACTGATCTGTGATAGAAATGCCGCTGAAAAGAACGCGTTTGTGGTCCATCGACTTCGTGGCGATACGTGCAATGAGGGTGTAATCACTAAGTTTTAGAAGCGTGATTGGTTTGACAATTTATATATTCAATTATAATAAACCACTAACACAGTCTTAAAATCCGTAAAAGCTATGACAAAAGGTATAAATAACTTCCTGACAGACCCATCTATTCAATACTACGACAGATAATATAAGAAAGTACAAAACCTCTGAGTATTATTTTCTTCCGACTCCTAGGTACTGAATTCAATCCACATTTTCATTCTCATATCTTGGATTATCAGTAATGAAAAGTATTGGACTGAACGCCACATATTGTTTATAAAAATGTTGGGTCTCAAGTTGTATGGAGCGTCGCCATCCTTCTTTGTAATTATTTAACTGTAAAGCTTTTTTCATTACTATCAAAGTGACAAACAGGTTTGGATCATGTTTTGAATTCGTTCGAAATCAGTACTAATATTATAAATGCCAAAGTAACTCTGTCTGTCTGTTACGCTTTCACGCCAAAACTACTAGACCGATTTGAATGAAATTTGGTATGGAAATAGTTTGCGACCCGGGAAAAAACATAGGATAGTTTTTATCCAACTGCGCAAAAAGAGGTTAATGTTTTTGCGCGATAACCTACATACGCGCGGGCGGAGCCGCGCCCGGAAAGCTAGTTTGTAATAAAAGTTCATGTACTAGTTTGGCCTGGCTCTGTTTGGGTTCCGGATGACAACACGCGAAAGAATAATGATTACTTTGATCACAGCTCTAAACTACATAATGGAATTTATCAATCAGCTTTATATCGATATATCATATTCCTAACAAGTTTAGTATTTGAGATTGCCCCCATAACAATGACGATCTCAAACTGAAAACCTGTACGACCTTTTTTGCTTTCAATTGATTTTGACATCCGTACAAAATAGCGATAGCTCAAAACCAATCAGATACACGGTAAATGTTCCGTTTCTAATGAAAACTGCGAGTATATTACAATTTACAATACAATGGACAGTAACAGTTTAAAAACATATATATAATAAAAAGTATATTCTTACTTTTTACGACTTTTAGACGCCGATGCCACACACACACGTACTCTGGCAGAGTATATTATACGATTATTTTTTTTTTCTTCCTTTTCATTGAAATTTTTACTGTAATGAACATCCCTAAAACAGAACTTAATTGAAATTCTAGTTCAATATTTCGTTGTATTTTTTATTAGGGCTTGTGTCGGACAGAAACGATGTCTTCCTGCCTATGTCTATAACAGAAGCATTTAGTCACAAGAGACAAACTGCACTGCGCTCATCAGCCTGAAACATACAGTCGTTATGTCTCATGTGCCTGTAATTTCATACTTGCTTTCAAGAACTGTTGCCAGAACAATATACAATTTTGGCTACATTTACAAACATGAAACTTAACAACTATGTCTCAAGGTGACGGGCGCAGTGCAATTCGTGACTTGTGACGAAATGCATCTGTTTAAGGTCGAGGTTAGTCCGCTTGATATCAGGTAGGCATCGAGATTGTACCATTACAATAATATAAAAAAACAACAATAATTAATGTAGATTACAAACATATATCTACAAATCCACGTTTCGATGCGCATTGAAATGTGGAAGCACATACGTGCCTTCCGAAGCACGGAAGCGCTCAGTAGTAATGTCACTAGCGGTCACCCATCCAAGTCATGACTGCGGCGGACGTTGCTTAACTTAGGAACGATTAAGCAAACTTCGCTACGAGGAGCGATTCAAAAGCGTGTGTGATCAAATGATGTGTGATGGATTACTGATGGCTGATATTATGTGCGTCATATGAGTAAGTTTATGAGCTCTCTCGTAACTTAATTGTGTAATTCGAGTATTACGAATAAATGTGATGATGGCAGAAGAGATAAAACGGAACAACCTAGCACTGCAAAATTGCTTTCATAATACAGAATCACCAATCAGATTGCATATCTCAAAATTAGACCTTAAAGTCTAGAGTATATCAGATTGCGGATGTAATAAATAGTACAGTAATGTGTTGAAACTTAAATTGTTACTTTATGTTGTTTGATGAAGCAGTGATGTCTCAGTGGCATTGGCTATGGACTGCCGCGCAGCAGGTCCATGGTTCCAATCCGGCCGCAGGCTTGAGCTTCACCGCATGGTGGAAGGGCTTTTTGGTAATGCCCGCCTGTGGCTAGTGACCACGCTCAAGTTGAAAATCTGTCGCCAAGCACCTAACGGTGTGTTCCGGCAGCAGTCCGTGACTATTGCAGTGCAATTCGTCACTTGTCACGTTATAGGCAGAGGTAATCGCTTAACATCATTTGAATTTGAACATCCGGTGGGGCTCGAGCTTGTTCCGTGACAACCAAATAAAAAAATAAAAACGCGAAATCTTTGGTGCAAAATAACAAATATTTAATAATAACAAATATTATAAAAGTATATTAAGAAAACATAAAATTAATCAGTACTAATATTATAAATGCGAAAGTAACTCTGTCTGTCTGTCTGTCTGTTACGCTTTCACGCCAAAACTACTGGACCGATTTGAATGAAATTTGGTATGGAAATAGTTGGAGACACGGGAAAAAACATAGGATAGTTTTTGTCCAACTGCGCAAAGTTTTTGCGCGATAACCGACATGCGCGCGGGCGGAGCCGCGCCCGGAAAGCTATAGTACTGAAAAAAATACCGTGGAATGTCTGTGGTGTGAATGTGGAGTTTGTGGAATGTAGAATAAAAAAGCATAGATAGGCATATGCACGCCGAACTCCACGGTGCTTAAACACTTTATATATAAAATACGACGAAACAACGCAAAATATCGAAGCGTTACGTGCACTCTACCCTTAACACTGAACAGTCCCGGTTGTGCGCCTAATGTGCAACAACAAAATGAACTCGTAGTGTTCGTAGCGAAGTTTGCTTAGCCGTTCTTAATAGATCAGCTAAGTTCAGCAACGTCCGCCACGGTCAGGAGTTGGATGGGTGACCGCTAGTGACATTACTACTGAGCGCTTCCGTGCTTCGGAGGGCACGTTAAGCCGTCGGAACTGGCTAACGGTGTGTTCCGGCTGCTGACCTTGAGATCCAGTAATTCTAGGTTAGCCTGAAAAACATCTTCGACTACATAATCACGTACCATCAGGTGAGATAGTGGTCAAAGGCTAGCCTACCAGCTATAAAAAAACTGTAATTACTGCTATGGAATACCATTGCAAGAATTGCCTGTGAGAGGTTATTGAGGTCTTGAATTCAATTAACCGTGCTTCATTGTTAGCAAGTATTGTAAGGGAAAGGTGCTGTTCTGTGAAACGGCGGCGATTCGCGTTACATCTTTTTGGTGATTTTTTTTTCGTGAAAGTAGTTACGTTCGGTGTTAATTAAGAGTTTCCTTGTTTTTGATATGCGTGTGCTGATTACATATCCGTTTCGTTGCTTATAACGTTAAGGAACACAGCTTTCTTTATTTTGTGTTAGATACTTCTAATATAATTTTGCATGGCGGTAGCGCATGCCCACCTGGCTAGCGACCACCCTCAAGGAGAAAATCTGTCACCAAGCACCTAACGGTGTTTTCCGGCGTGAAATTACAGGAGACTTACAACCTGTCTCAAGGTAACGGGCGCAGTGCAATTCGTGACTTGTGACGAAATGCATCTGTTATAGGCAGAGGTTACTGCGCTTAACATCGGGTGGGCCTCGAGCTTGTTCCGCCACAATAACATAAAAAAAACCCTCTACACTTATAACATTAAATATCTATATAATGCTACAGCGTGTAAAAAGGATTCGCATAATTAAGAATTGATTGGTCTCACGAATGGGTTTACCAAGAACTGATCGCCTTTCTCCTCGCGAAGTATATCCAGGCCAGAGTCACGTTATTATCAGTCCGTTTTACTGTTACGTTTTTATTTTTGAGTCAAGAGTACTTTCTTCTCAACCTTGCCATCGTCACTAGTTGCTCGTTTTGGCCCTTTCGTGGTGTAGGACCGATCATTGATACTGATATATTTGAAGCTCTCGTAGCCGAGTTGGACTAGGCTTTCTTACTCCACTCAGACACAGGCACTTCGTCTCCGCTCAGAGGACATGGGGTGTCGGCTGTGGGGATGGCCGGCACCCCCCATCAGGGTTAGGTCCTCACGAGGTGTGGATACCCTCGTGTTCCGGGGCATCCCACGAAGCGGCAATGGGGGGGAGTTATTCCCAGAGGCTGGGCCCGTTCAATCGTGTAGCGACGTCGATGGGGGCTGCGGTTGAGAGCGCGAGTGACCCTGCAACACCTGTCACTAGTCGATGACGACGGTACACCATGAGGTTTTTAGTCCGTAGTGGGGTCCCTATAGACCCTGAGCCTGACATAACCACCTGCTCCCCGGCAGGTGTGTATCCGTAAATGCATTTTCCTCATGACAATAAGAAAAAGGCTTTCTTAACCATGCATTGGTTAAGAAATGCCCGTGGCGCTTTAAAATCATAGTTTTAAATAGCATATTTGTTCATATTTTAAATAGCAAACCAGAAAGCATAGATATTAAGCTCAGCAATATGCATACAAAATTTCACCGAGCTTGAACACTTGGTATATATAAGGTTAATATTAATTCATCAACAATACTGCGGGGGGTGGTGTAGAATCGATAACTGAATGTGATCCACACATTTTTAAATTTTCACATAAACAAAATCAATACTAACTATTGCCTAAGCTGTGGCGCTTTAATGATAGCGACGAACACACTCGCGGCCGCCGTGGACTAGACTCACACATACACACAGTTTCTAGGTATTCTAACGCATTGCGAGGGCAATGAACTCGGTAGGTATACCCATAGAGATATAAAATACTATTTAGAGTGGCAGCCATGTCAGTTTTCTTAGAAAACGAGCGTAGCCAGTTTAACACATGTAAATGATACTTGACATAACATCTTTATTGTTCACTACAAACAATCCGATTCCCTGATTAGTCCCATTTTTACCCAATTGAAACGTTTAATAAACCAATTTATAACAGTTGAAATTACACCTTATCTAGAGAGTGGTAAGATTTAATTTCTTGTGAACATTGTAAAGCTATCCCTTTCAGTGAGAGAGACAGATATATGGTAATTCCCCTAATATCTGGTGAAATTTGCCAGTCGACAATATCTGTACAGTAATTGTGCAGTCTCTCAGTCAAGTAAAATTCAATTTTAAAATCGTTCCTTGGTAAAATCTGAGCATAGACAATTGAAAAATAGTTCACAAGTTACTGCACGCAAAATGATTACGAGAAAATAATTATTAGGATAGCTAGTAAAATTTTACCTTTTTTAATTTATTTATTCGGAACAAAAAGTGGTATCCCATTGTCAAAGTAGCCAGTGATGCAGTACATTTTTATCGATAAACTTTTCCATAGGCTTAAAACGATTTAACGATTTAATTTTTAGGTAATGCGTTGATGTACTGTGCGTTTGAGCTATAAAAAGTTTTTATGCGGTTTTATATAATCATTTGAATATCTAGTAAGGACAGGCAAGTAAGCGTCTTGAATGAACCCTATAGCTTACTAGTATGTCTATACCAAAAGCTTTAAAGACCGCTGAAAACAGAAGCACGTGGAAGAGCATAGTACATCGAGCAAGTAACACTACTTCAGACTAGACACGACCTTCAGCAGTGAAGATGCTGAATAAGAAAAAGACGATAAAAATTAAATAAAGCTATTACTGCGAAGAACAGCTTAATTTCGATATAATATGTTATAGGCTCGTTTATTTGTAGTAAAATTATAACAAACACATGAAATTCGCGTAGAGGGTGGTATTAGAGATAGGCACAGATAGGGATTCAGGAAAATCAGGGAGACCGACACAATAGTAACTACCAGCTAATTAAATTGGTAATCATTTTATTTCCATTGAAACGAATTGTACTTATTGCATAATCGGCGATTGCTATTTCTAGGTATTATTATTTAGCAGAAAACTAAAAACAGTATATTTGTGTATTTCTCTATTACACATTTTAACAAATGAATTGAATGGCAGCCATTGAGATATTCTCCTTATTGATGATAACGAAAATCTCCAAAATAGACTAAGTCATAACCTAAAAGTTCGCGTGTTCGGTTCCGTTCACGTCTACGTTGCTGCAACACACCCCGCGATGCTGCAACGCAGCCTGCTGTACATATGAACTAATCCAAACGGAAAAAAAAGAAAAAAAAAACATGTGATGTTGTCAAAGTAGCTTTAGTCTGTCATGGTGAAAGAACACTGCTTGAAATCCCTATCAATGCCATTCAAGTTGAGTGTGTAGAACCTCCTCTTAGCCTTCGCAGACACTGTCTCTCCGATAAATTCGTTTTTAAATTAGCTTAAAACTCAAACTGTTCTTGAAAAAAACTAGATTGTTTACTGACAGTATATAACTCATGCAATAAAGCCTCATCTGAGAACCTCCTTTGTCTCCTACGCAGCTATTTGCAATTCACCCTTCTTCCTTATTCCCTCCTTCAGAATCCTGTTATATCTTTGTACTCATCATCCTACGAATCATTAGTTTTCAAACCTAACATTATTTTGGATTTTGGTATTGATAAAAAACAATAGAAGCTAATAAGGTTTTAATAAATAAATTCTTCACAGAATACAAGGTCTGGACTGCCATGCAGATGCTTCTAAAAATCTAGATAGTCCAATTGGTGTTGTAGTTTGGATCCCATCTACGAGAATAATTTTCAATTATAAATGTCCTTCTACCACTTCCGTCTTTTCAAGAGAAGCCATCGCAATTCTGGAAGCCATCCTTTTTGTAATATCACACAATCTGAATAAAACTATCATATTTTCAAAAACCAAAAGCTGCCTCCAATCTATTCTTGCTAACCCATTTCGGTCCAAATCTAGGTTCCCAATTGTTTTAAAAATAGGAAATGCCCTTTTCGAATGTAGCTCTCACGGCAAAAATGTGATCCTTGCCTGGATCCCTGGTCACGCCGGTACAGTGCGCAACGAATCTCAAGATCAAGATATCTGTTCGACTTTAAAACCATCTTTAAAAAAACCTTGAAACCAGAAATGGCAAATTTCTAGAATATTAAAAGCTAAATTCTATGGTAACATTAAACCTGAGATGCCCAATAAACTCTGGTTCTCAATATTCCAAAACGCTGATAAAGTGACCACCTCTACAATATGCCGTCCGAGTCGAAACTATTCCTGTAACCCAGTCTTCCTGGCCAAACTTAAAACTCCCTCTGTGAATGTGGTTTGGACGAAGGAAATGTGAAACACATATTCTTCTGTTGTCCCAAAATAAACTCTTATCTCTACAATATTATCCCTAGAGATATCCCTCGTCCTTTCTCCCTCAAACGTATCCTCTCCTTAGTATTTATCCATTTTCAAATAAAGCTGTAAATTAACTGTTCATATATTATATAACTTAACCAAAAGTTGTTCCCAGGTGTTCTATATTTCCCCTATATATAATGAATTTGTGTGTGTATATACATTTGTATTCTTCCAGTAGTTAGATGAACTAACATCTAATGTTTCAGCACCAATTTTGGCTTGGACAGTTCTCACCGGACATGACTCATTAAAACTAAACAATCTCCTTTGTTTGATAGTCCATCTAACTACGTGACATTGTTGAAATTGTGGTGGTGCCCACAGAAGCCACAAAATTAGAGTTGCAATTGAAATCACAACCTTGAAAGATTGCGTGTTCTTGAAAATATTTGAATAATTTGTTAATTTAATTGATATTTACCTTCTGACCTACACGTGTATTTTTACGTCCAGGTAAAAGTTTTATATGCACTAAAAGCAGTGGGACAGATGGTGCTTGCTTTCGTAGGTTTAACAGGAAAGCTCCAAATTAGATATTGGAATGAGGTGACATTTAGTGACTAACAATTTATCGATAAATTTGTCGATAAAAAAATCATGAATCACTTATATGTCAGATTGCACCTACTTTGTTCATCAGCGAAATATAAAACATTTAGGAATAATTTACTAAGTTTTCCAGTGATAGGATATTCCTACTTTCTTTACTTTTGTGACATTGCTATTAAATCTGCAACTTATAATAGCACAACGCGGCATTTTCATATAAATTGACGGAGATGCATGCGGCGCGTTAACCGCGGGACGACTGTCAGTAGCATTATAGTCCGTTGACGTAAATACTCCTGTTTAGGAGTATGGTGAGCTCGCGTACCACGCCCCCTTCACCTTTCTATTGCTTTCTCTTTTCTGTGGGTATACCTACACATTGCGAGTTCATCACAGCTTAGGCAATAGTTAGTATTGATTTTGTTTATGTGAAAATTAAAAATGTGTGGATCACATTCAGTTATAGATTCTACACCACCCCCCGCAGTATTGTTGATGAATTAATATTCATGTTATATATGACGAAACTACGATTGTATGAAAAACGCTCCGTGCACTCAACTCTTAAGAGGTTTTCGCTGCGATAATTACTTGGATGGGGGACTGCTTCGGCCTTCGCTAGGTTCCGGTTGTCTTAGAATGGCAGCCGTTAGGATTTGTCGAAGCCTTCGGGAGACCTGAAAACTGCCTAACTTTCCATTTTTGTAGGGCATTTTGCGATTGCGCGCTCAGCTACATAGAAGATCTGTCGCCAAGCACCCAACATTGATAAAGACCCCGTAAAAAAAGAATCTCTACTTTATTTTTGTGAATAAATATAGGTAGGTATTCAAATTGTAGATACCATACCGCCTAAGTAGAAAATCTGTCGCCATGATGTGGTCGAAGACCTTATTCGACCGATGCCTGTACAGTACAATATTTGACCTCCTTGTCAGTGAAATGGGTCCAGTTTATGAAAGTAGAGTAGCTTTACTTTTCACGTTCTGTGGAACAGGTTTCCTTATCGTATATAATAGGTTCCTATCGCATATAATCTCTTTGAGTTCAATTGCGCGCGTCAATTTCACGTTTTTGTCTCCAGTGCATACAATATTGTTACGTAAATTGCCATTCATAATTAGGTTCTCTGTGTTTTACTCTAAAACAGTAGCCGTTGGGAAATTGACGCTAGCGAGAGGGGAAATTAATAAAAATAGTCTGCGTTG
Organism: Plagodis dolabraria; assembly: GCA_963854805.1. NCBI lineage: Eukaryota > Metazoa > Arthropoda > Insecta > Lepidoptera > Geometridae > Plagodis > Plagodis dolabraria. Next base: position 10,864,668 of record OY978459.1, on the reverse strand, counting down.
CTGAAGAGAGACAGCGATAGTACGATGTGTTTTTATGAATCTCTCAGGGTGATGGGCACTTGTGACGAAATGCAATCTAATGGGCCTAGACAATGCTTCGTCACAATCACATAAAAAAGTTTATTAGCATTTTAAATCTGAAAATATTGCGGTACGTCAGAACTTTTATTTATTTAATCAAGACTTATGAACATAGAAGAGCAGTTATAGATGCCGATATGTTAGTATGTTAAAAGACGTCTCGTCGGTCAGCTCTGACGACAGCCGAAGTGTTTTCATGACAAACAAATTACTGTGGGTTATAATTTGCTCGTTAATTACGTGTACTGAACGGCTTAGCGTATGGAGGCACTGCACTGGCAAAAAACAGGAAAATACAGGCACATTAAAATTAACATTCGTATTTTTGAGAAGCGCAGTGTAGTTTGTCACTTGTGACGAAATGCTTATAATCTCTGATCTTATAGGCAGAGGTCACCGCTTAACATCAGGTGGGCCTCGACTCGAGCGCGTTCTGTCACAGTACCGAAAACAAAACTGCAAAAAAATCACAAAGTTCCGTTGTTTGCTACGCGAAAGAAGGACAAACCAACAGGTATATATAAATAAACTGCCAAACACACTTCTTCCGCATTTATAATACGTGTAGCTAGAGGCAATAGCGAGCTATAACGGGTTTTTTTATATGCCATTTATTTAGTGCATTATGTATTTTGTAAGCATATTCTTTAAGTATTTCGTGTATTCGAAAGGCTAGCTTTTGAACACAATCTAACCTGTTTGAACTTACTTTCAAGGACAGTTGTCGGAACACATCATAAAGTGCTTGGCGGTAGATTTCCCACTAGATGTGTACTAATACGCTATGTATGTTTTGAATACCTTCTTCTTCTTGTTTTGGCTTTTATCGTTGTTTGACGATGTTCTGTCAATGTCAAAGTATGATGCAAGTAAGTTCAATTAAAAAAGTAGGTAATCATTTCATGGTATAGAAACCTTTCTGACGTTTTTTTTACAAAACAGACATAATAGATTAATAGTTTACAGGTAGGAAGGTTAAACATTAATAGGGAATAAGGTTTTGGATTGGAATAAATAAATAGATAAGGGAAAGGACGGGTAGTAAGTAATATATACTTTTATATGCATAAATAATGTAGATATACAAATATTATTTGTTTTCTGTAAACTTACTTAGGACATGTACAAATGGAGTGAAATCATATGGCAGAAAGGAATTAAAGTTGGTGGGACGGTGATTTTGGGATCTAGAAAATCATATAAACCTAGATACGAGTATAAAAGGTCCATAGAGCCTTAGTCTAGACCACATTGACATAGAGAATGGTCCCTGACCCTGATTATACCTAAATCTTATTTTGTATTACGTAAGCTCCGCGCGACACCCATAATCCTTTCCCTCGAAACACGTCATATTGTTTTCCAAATTGTCTTCTTTTAGAAAGTTTATTCGAAACGAAATCAGGTTATTTTACTTTTACACGGACGTCTGTGGGCTGAGCGATACACTTAACTGTGCCAAAATGATTTTATTATTCTCGCAATTTATCAACGTGTATAAATGTATTCAGCTACTACAAATAATATCAGGCCTGGCTCACCGCACTTTAGGTACTAAGCTACAGGCTTATCCGTCCAAACGGGACTATTCCACGGTGCGTGCCGCGTCAGAAGAGATCAGAGCTATGCGTAGCTATGCGATAGAAGGAGAGACGTAGTAGCTAGTAGATGTAGGTGAATATAAATATTAGGTACTCCTTGCTTCGCGAGCTGAAGTGCACTCTATTGCTTCGCAGCTAGATTCGCTTATTTTTTTTTTTTTTTTTTTTTTTAATTTTAAATCTACACTCCACAGACTCCAGGGTCCGTGACTTTTTTTAACTATGACATAATTTATTAGTAAGCAAGTAATATTAAATAGGAAACATGCAACATTCCAAGGGGGAACAGTGTTAAAAGTTTTTTTTTTTTTTCCGTTAATGTCATTAGCACCAGCATCCAGAGCAGACCAGTATCCTCTAGCAGCACCCGTTCACGAGTTGACGCATGTGCCAGCCATCGCCTTCCTCAACCATTTTTGAGGGAAGATGGCGACCCGACACACAACACCGCCGCTAGACAACACCTTTCTGTGAGCATGACCGCTCCGGATACCCGTGCCAACGATTACAATTACAAAAATAATTTGGGACTACAATAAAATAATATACCTACAGAAATTTACATATTTTGTTATTCTCCCACGTCACATTTTAACAGGGCCTCCATTACCGCGCTATTTCGATCTTTGATCGCCATTTTGAGGTTGTAATCATGGATGGCTTTTGGTGTCGCAACCATCGCCTTCCTAACGAACCGTCCTATGGCGTCGTTTTCGTCATCTGCGTAGTATATGAAGGTTCCAGTGTGCCGTGAAATTGCAACGACGGCATGCGGGACGCTCTCGTGCAACTTCATGCTGCTCTTGGTCTTGATGGCGATGACCGACTCGTATGTCAGTCCCTGCGCTTCGTGGATGGTAAGAGTGCGTGATCCACTTCCTTCTCCGTAGCCCTGGCTTATTAGGGTCTCCTTTTCTTCCTGGGTGTGAACCAGGAATAAAGTGTTGGGGAGTGATTTGGGGATTTTTGCACCTGTGTACCTTTCAAGCTTAAGGGACTTAATACGGGGAGCTGAGGAATATATACCAGAGTATATTTCCCTCAGTGCGTACGCGACATCCATTGGGTTCCGATGCGTGCATAACAACTCCTGGGTGATGTTTGTTACCAGGTTAGGGCGGTTGTACCTTAATACGAAGAGATTTTCTCTATCGATATAAGGCAGCTGATTGACATCTCCGATGAGGACAAGTTCATCAACTCCAGATAGCCTGGAAGCCATGACTATGGCTCCGAAATGGTTCATTAGAGCTTCATCCACCGTTAGGCGGCTGTAGCTCTCAGTTCTTTTAAAACCATTTACGAGGACTGAAGCCATTGTGCGCACCTTGGTTTTAACTAAGTCTGCAATTCGGTGCGCTAGCTTCTCCCTCAGGTCTTTCGCTGCTTCTGTAGTTGTTGTGATAATGATGTCCTTGTCCACATCGAATTGCCTTACCACCCAAGTTGTTTTGCCACATCCTGGAACTCCATTTACCCATTGTATTTTCGGTACTTCCCAGTCTTTCCAGAATGCTTCGATCTCCAATCCCCCCAAAATAGATTTCGCCATTTCGAGGATACGGTCATCTAACATTATTTTGGTGCACTGGGCCGTTACTACAATCGGGTCATTTTGTGGTGTCGCGTATTTAGGCCTACCTAGTCGCTCCGTTTCTCCCTCGTCCAGGGACACAAATCCGCCTGTTGCATTGTATGCTGCCATATACTGACCTAACATTTTCCCCTTGATGACCTGGGATGTGTCGTTGTTGTATATAGCGGCTTCTGCCTCTTCGAGTCTCACCTTTAAAAGGTTTTCATTTTTAAGCCTGAAGGACTGCAAGATGTTTTCGCAGTTTCTGTGGTTGACCTCTCTGGTCGCCCTTATAATGGCCAAAAACTCTATTAAGGCATTAGCTGCATGGCTTGTTGTTTCCTGTGCCGGGATATATCGGGGCGGACTGACCTGTCCCATGTCGGCTCTCGTCCGGGTAGCTTTTGATGGTGCTTTGCCACGGGGTGGTGGTTTTGTGGGCATTGGGTTTCGGGGTTGGGATGGGTGTCGGAATAAGCTTCCCACTGCTGTACCGAAAGCTGTCAGGAATGCGGCGACACGGCCACTACTCTTTTTTGGGCTACACTCCTGGCTTCTTTCTGCCTCTGTTCTTTCTTGGAGCCTTTCTGAACCACTTTTGGTAACTGAACTCGGGATTGGATGTCCCCAACAATCAGTTGCATTGTTGTGTATGGATTTTTTGAGGTAACTAAGATTTTCTCCTCTGTCTTCATACACAACTACCTCATGGTGTTCTGAGGCTTTAATGCAACCAAGATGGTCCGCGACTTCTCCCTTTCGGTGTTCTATTACCATTGCGTCTACGCTTATCACTCGGGCTCTGTCGGCATTTTCAGAAATACTTGAGAGCAACGAACATGCTTGAGCAAAAGGTGTCCTGTCCGTCCACTCGATTAGTACGACCGTCCTGTTTTTCAGTCGTACCAAACGACATGGGGTTCCCATGACAACCTTCACTGGCATGGCGTTGTACGTTTTTCGCTTCAAGCTTGTTTTAAAGCTGCTCCCATTCAGCAGGCAAGCTAGTCCAGGTGATAATCGGACGCGGCTCTTGGCTCCAGCGTGGCAGAAGCTTATTCCGAGTCTTTCTTTACTGCCTTCCATATAGAGAGCAACGCCTCGGATGTGAATCCCAGGCTCTCCTTGCTCTCCACATGCCAACAGTTGGGAAATATTTGTGTTTTTTGGATCGGGGATGGGTGGGGCTATGATTGGGGCAGGAAGGGTAGGCGGGCTACTAGAACGGGGGGGTAAATTCGAGTTGCTTTTCACCGCTGTTTTGAAGGACCTCTCAACGAAAGACAGGAAATGTGCTCTGCTATCTGTGTCTGCTAGGATGGTGGGCAGATCAGATTCTAGCAGTTTCTTGTTGAGCAAGATTTCGAGGTCCTGTCTGGCAGCGGAAAAGCGGGGACATTCTAACATTATGTGCCATACCGTCTCGGGAATGTTTGGATCGCACTCGCATCCTGGGCTGTCTTTCAGCTTAAACCTGTGGAGATACTCGGATATTCCCCCGTGTCCTGTCATCATTTGTACTACAATAAAATATAAAAAATAAATAAAATATCTATTTATTGCCTTCAAAAATTACTAATTACTAAATTAACACAAATTTAAAAATGAATTTTGGCAATAGGGTTATGCTCAGCTTGTGCAGCAATGTTCTCTTTTCAGAGGAGCATCGCTGCGCTGTTTTTCAGCATATCCCTGCTGTTCTCGGGCGGTTGTTTGCCAAGACATATAATAGTTATTAAAAAAAACGGTTTACTAAAGCTTAATACGACAAATTAGAAACAGCTACTGCAAAGAATTTGATGACAATGATTAAAAATGAAATATTAGAGACTATAAAATAATAATATAAACCAAAACATGATCTAACTAACCTTTGAGCTAGAAATATAAACATTTGAAAGAATGTGTTAATGAATGAATGATTTTAATTTGGGTGTTGATGCAAAAAATAATAATACTACAAGTTAAATTATAATTAAAGACTGATATCTGCCTAGAACAATTCGTCACTGTAGATACAATGGCACAAGATTAATTATTGATTTTTAATGTGTAAGTGTAAGTGATAGTGTGTTTAGGTGTGCGTGAAAAAGGAAATGTTAAAGTATGTATGTGTGTTTAGTGGTGTCAAATAGGTATTAATTAATTTTTGGCCTAAATTCGTATATTTTTAAAGGTTGCTTCAAAGATTTGCTTTTGGCGGTCAAGAATAATTCTTTTAAGCTTATTCCTAAAACCAACAACACATACAACTAATTTTTTTCCATACAACTAATTTTTTTCCTAAGAGGTGGTGGTAGATTGTTCCAAATTTTGGAAGCGCTATATTTGAAACAACCTTTAAAACCAGCAGTGTTATGTTTGGGTATAGCTAGAGTGTTGTGGAACTTCGAGCGAGTAATTAATGGATGCATATCTTTACTCCATGTTAATTTCTCGAAAAGGTATTCCGGCTTCTTATTCCAAATGACTTTCTGTGTCATGCATGCGAGGTGGAGTTCTCTTCGCAGCTTCATGTTCATCATACCCTTGTTTACAAGAAAAGGGGTCACATGTTCTTTTTTTGGTATAAAGAAACAGAACCTAGCACATGCATTTTGAACACGCTGGATAGCTTTTTCAGTATAAACTCGAATCCTAGGGCCATAGACTGCACTACAGTAATTGAATGGCGAAAGTACTAACAGGTCCGTTAACAGAATCCTTACCTCTTCGGATATATATTTTCTTATATTGTATAAAGTCTTTAGTTTAAAAAACGCGTTTCTTATTTTTTCATTAATGTGTTTAGTGTACTTCATTTCGCTGTCAATAATTACACCTAAATTTCTTGCGTCGGATTCGATAGGTATTCCAATTCCATTAATTGTTAATTTAGGGTTATGCACTAAGACCTTGCTTACTTGGGTTTTGGTACCCAAAATGATTAATTTGGATTTCGAAGGGTTTAGAAGTAGTAAATTAAATTACTACTTCTAAACCCTTCGACTACAAGAGGTGACAGTTTCACTGTCCGCGTCAGTTGGTATGCCTTGGTGACATCCGGTAGAAGCTTTTTCGTGACTGCACCTGTGCTTGAGGTATCGTACCGATCTTGCCATTTTCGGATAGATTCCTCACGGATTTTCCTTCGGACATAGGAGAGGGGGATTTTGTCATAGTCTTGGGAAGCATCCGTGAGTGCCGCTGATTTTGCAAGCTCGTCAGCTCTCTCATTACCAGCGGTTCCCACATGAGCCTTCAACCAAAACATGCGAATATCTCTACCTTCAGCTTTAATCTTACCAATGTTCTCTTTTATGCTCTTTGCCAGAGGGTGACTCGTTTTGGGACTTTTGAGCAGATCTAGTGAAGATCTTGAATCACTAAAAACGTTGACTAGTGGATCTCTGCTCATTTTCACCTGTTGAGTTGCCCTGTAAAGAGCATATAGTTCCGATTGGAAGACTGTACAGTCAGGATGGAGCCTGAACTTAGAAGAACTGATCTCTTTTCCTTCCTCCCACCAAGTAAGGGCAGCACCTACTTTCCCCTCAATTTTGCTGCCATCTGTGTAAATTTGGGGACCGGTGATGTGGCTGGTGTCGGTTTCAAGAAGCTCGTACTTCACGGATGTTCTTGTGGACGGATGGGGTTTGTCCATAAATCGTACGTTTTGTTCAAGCTCCTTTTCCGGAGGAAGATAATCAAGTGAGAGGTTCTTCTTCGCTCGGTACAGGCTAGCTACTTCTAGGATTCTTAGGTCTATAGGGAGCAGACCTGAGAGGGCGAGTGCTGATGTGAGTGAAACAGTACGGTACGACTTGCATATCTTTTGGGCAAAGCCTCTTTGTAGGGCAAATAGCTGGGATCTGTTCATTTCGAGGTCCACTGCCTGTGCCCACACGTTTGCGGCGTAAGTTATGATGGGTTCCACAACTGCGACATAAATCGTTCTCGTAATCTCGCCGTTTAGTCCCCAAGTCACCTTCGCTGCACACGCCAACTGCTTGTATATGTCCGCTGCTTTTTTACATTGCGCGGAGACGTGTGCTTTGTAGGTGAGCTTTCGGTCGATCACAAGGCCTAGCAGTTTAATCTCCTCTACAAGGTTAAGTCTGACACCAGACATGAAGAGGTTCGGGATATCGTACTTCAACTTCCTTGTCAAGAGCATCACGTTGGTCTTATGAGCTGCGAAGTTGAGTTTGTTAAGTAGACCCCATTCCGTTATCATGTCCAGTGTCATGTTGACTTTCTGCTCTAAGGTATCTGAGTTGTCGCTTATTTATTGGAATGTATGTGATAATATCACTGCGACGCACGTTATAACGAAAACAAAAAAACCACGAAAGAATAGAAATGCTTTGTTGTGGTATTGCGAATTATTAAAACCCCGAAATGACGAACTGCGGTGACATTTCCTGCTAAGTAACTTTCATAGTTTAAAAGTACTAAATAAAGGCTTAGAAATCGTGTGGGAAATGAAATTAGGTATAAAGACTAGCCAGGATATAAAATCAGCCAAGTGCGAGTCGGACTCGCGCACGAAGGGCTCCGTACCATTAGCTATACAACATTAGACTTCATATTTTAACCTTTTTTGTTTTAACGTGCGCGAGTCCGACTCGCACTTGGCTAACTTTTTGTATTTTTTGTTATAGCGGCAACAGAAATACATCATCTGTGAAAATTTCAACTGTCTAGCTATCACTGTTCTTGAGATACAGCCTGGTGACAGACAGACGGACGGATGGACGGACGGACAGCGAAGTCTCAGTAATAGGGTCCCGTTTTTACCCGTTGGTCGTGCCACAGGCACTCGAAACACATTTTTATAACTAATTCGGTAGTCAATTGATTCAATAAGTGATAGATGTATTATTTTATTGTCACATAAAACAATATTATAGGTAATACTAGAAAATATATATTAACTTTATTTTTGGCTACCACGAGGTAAACTCATATATTCATAGAAATAATTATATTGCCATTTTATAAATTCACGCATAATTATAATAATTATTGTATACATAGTAATTAAACAACTTTAAACGGTTTAAATAGCGTATATTTTTCATTATTTTATCCCGATGTTTCAAACACTTTGCAGTGATCGTGGTCACGGGGTGACTGCAAAGTGTTTGAAACGTCGGGATAAAATAATGAAAAATATACGCGATTTAAACCGTTTATAGTTGTTTAATTACTATGTGTATCAATCGCGAAAACCTAAGACAACATTATTTATAGTATAGTTAGGTTACACTGTTCGTTGTTGAAGCGGCGAAGGCGTTGTGACTGTTGTGAGGAGAACGGTTGCCACCCTGGGTCAAAAGAAATTCTGAGTCTAGAACCGTATCCGGTAAATGTTAATAGCTCGCACCCTATTACATAGGACCTAAACCTAAACGTCCTTTTGCCCACCCCTTCAGAGAATACAGGCGATGATGTATGGGTACATTATAAATAACTTACAGATAATACATTTTTTAAGAATACTAAATTGGTCTTTAAAAATTAGTAAAAACCCAACACTTGTTCGGTAGTTATCTCGGTGACTTTTTAACTACTTCCTAAAACGCGGATGTAACGCATTTCAATCCAAATGTATCGAAGGCGATTGAATATTTCGTTCATTCTCGATCGTGCGCTCGGTGATTCAAGACCTCCTGAAGATGCTTCGTTTAGAAGCGAAACTAGTCGGGTATTCTTCCGGTTAGGCTGCGTGATGTTTGTGACGTCACGTAGATAACAGGAAAATTGGGCGGAATTGTCACTAGATATATAATTTTATGCATTTTAAGCGTTTTATTTAAATATTATTTAATGTTTTTTTAGGATACTTTTAAAAGTATTTATTATGATTGAATATTTATTAGTATTATAGTTATTTACATATAAAGTTACTGGCGCTCATTTGTGCGAATCCATAAAGAAAAATATTTTGCGATATTTCCGCCAACTTCGGCGTTAAGCATAGTGGCATCGCCGGAACCTTTTTAAACACGTTTCGCTTCTACGCGAAGTATGGACAAGACTCTAGAAGCGCTACTTCAAATTAATTTTGATTACTGTTTAACCGACTAGACGAAAAAAGGAGGAGGTTCTCAATTCGTCTGTTTTTTTATGTTCAAAATCGGTTCACCCAGTCAAAAGTTCTGAGCTAACACCTCAGAATGCTGATGCTTGTCGTTTAGTCCCATTTAAATTTCATCTACGTCGGTCAAGCTGTCAAAGTCAAAATCATTTATTCAATTTAGGCGTCTACGACGCTCTCATGAAGGTCAATTACAAATTTTAATATTGAAATATACTACATTGTACCGCCACGTTCAGCAAACAATAATTATAAAGCCACTGCGAGAAGAACGGGCAAGAAACTCGGGGCCATTCTTTTAAACGTTTTTTAACAATGTGTTAACTACATACTATATAGTAAAATTATTACAATTCTTAATTTACATTACGTAGGTGACAGGCGCTAGCTTGGCAGAGGCGAACAAGTCCAAGCATTTTTGTCGTTTATGTAATCACAAACTGTGTAGTAAGATTTCTTTATCAAAATATTCTTCACATGCAACTTGAATTTTCTTTCTGTGAGCGTTGTAATATGTTTGGGAAATTTATTATAAAACCGCACACAATTTCCTAAGAAGGACCTTTTATTTGTCTTTGCTAATCTAAAACCTGGCACCGCTATTTTATCTTTATTCCTAGTGTTATAATCGTGATTGTTACTGTTTGATTTAAATTTGCACAATTTTTTACGAACATACATAATATTTTCAAATATATACAGACTTGGTAAAGTTAAAATATCAATTTCTTTAAAAAGATCTCTCAGGGATTCCCTAGGATCCATTTCATATATGGCTCGAATTGCACGCTTTTGTAAGATAAAGATTGTCTCTATCTCAGCAGCAGCTCCCCACAGTAATACACCATATGACATAATACTGTAGGTACGCGAAATAAACGAGCCTAGCAGTAGCTACGTCTGTTAGCTGTCTTATCTTACGAACTGCATATGCAGCAGAACTAAGTCTTCCGGATAGATCATATATATGTGGATTCCACTGTAAAGTTGAATCCATTTTAATTCCCAGGAAGACTGTCGCATTGTCAAAAGAGAGTTTATCTAGGCCAAGCTTAATGTTTGGTTCAACATAACAGGGCGGTGTGGTCGCTCAGCGACAAAGCCCTTCAAATAAATTATAAAAAAAAACATAAGTAAACATTTGGTAAAAACATTTGGTCTTTTTTGAATTTAAGAGAAGAGTATTAGCTGCGAACCACTTAGAGATCATAGATAACACATTATTTACATGAATAAGTTTAATAAGTTTACTATCTCTCCTATCTACTTTAAAAATCAGGGAGGTATCATCTGCGAATAAAACTATATCGCAGAATTTTTTAAGGTACACTCCAATAACTGAAAAATATTTTCCTATCTTGATATAGTCGTTGACAATGAATGACAATCGGTCCCGTAAGTAGAAAGGGCAACTAAAAAGAGTGAAATTTATTTTAAAAAAATTTAACCGTCTTCAACACTCGAAAGAGTGAAATAATTTGTCGAAGTCAGTACCATAGTAATTTTTTTTTTACTTTTATTAATTTGATACTATTCAATTAAGCCATGCTTTACCATCCGCACAGTCAAAACGTGAAACGAACAGGCGCGCGCGTTTACCTACTTCCTTATTCCGCATACATGTACACCCATTGCAAGGCTTGAATACACTTCGAGAACATTATCTGTGTATGCAGAGAATACAAATGTGCTCAAATATATAAACACGCGTTTTCCACTAAAGTTACAACTTGGTGGATGGATTCACCGGTGATATAAAACCATAGTAAAATCAGAGAAGTAGTTCGACTTCATAGGACGATACCATATCCTTAAACATGATTTCATTGTTTGTGTTTTTTTGTGGCGCCACATTTCCTGATACTTACATAGGTACCGTTATATATTACCAAAATACTTGTAGTAAATATATAAGGTACATATGTATAACAGTATCTTTCATAACGCCTACCAGAAAGTAATTATAAGAAGAGGTCTTCGAAAACACTTGTATATTATGTGCGCGACCCGTACGCATGTTGTGCCACATCATGCACACTATGGCAAATATGAATATAATTTGCTATGATATACATATTACATAGATGGTGTTGTCTTAGGTTTTCGCGAAACGGTTTAAATCGGGTATATTTATTATAATATGTTGTAGTAATGTTCCGTATAAAAATAGTTTGAAACGTCGTCGTCAGGATAAAAATAATGATAAATATACGCGATTTACACCGTTTAAACTTGTTTGATTTGTATATTACAAACAAACCTATAATACTTAGGGATATGGATAACTTAGATATACTTAGATAATCATATAGTAGCCATTTAAATCCGGTACGTGTAAAGTCAAACTACTTTTCTTGTTTTACTATGATAAAACACTGGTCAATCGGCAGGTTTCCTACTCACGCAAACAAACAATATAAAAGTTTATCTACAACTTGTTTTATTATGTGTAAAATTAAATAATTCTATATGAAGAACATTGAGAGGTATTAAATTCTAAATATTACAATAAAAGAGCAAATTCAAACAAAACTTTGCATATTCGGCAAGGTTCTATGATAGCTGGTTGCATTTCCGCGTTGAATTACTGAAGCTAAATGTTAATCAAGACATGCAACAAGTCCTCTTGTCATTTGTGGCATTGATAAGTAAAGGTTATATTTTAAACATGTTCAAGTTCTCGGTCCGCTAGTTTCTACTCCAAGCGCGCGGCGAAATAATTTAATGGACACAAAGTACCTACATACTTCTTGGAGTTTTCAGCAGCCTCCGCCCTGATCAAGTTCTGACGATTTATATATGCATTGTGATTTGATTATATGCAGCTGTATGCAGTAAAAATTCAAAAGTCAAATTTGAATATTTTATTGCTTTTAGATTTTAATTTTACCAACTTCTAGTCCCAACTCTAGGTCAAGCTAGTTTCCTCATAAAATTATTACAATAATTAATAGATTCAGGCGTTACTATGCGGACATCCATATTTAATAATAAAAAATATTTTAAGAAAACTTTATTCGTATTTTAATAAAACAATTAAAAATTATCCCTAGTGACAATTCCGCCTAGATATTTTATTGTTTTTATAAAATATTTTAAAATATTTGTTATAATTAAGATTATTACAATTCAACAACATATCTACATTAACAGATTGTACGTCTCTTCAGCAAGAGTCCGTCTTGTTAGGTACCACCGTAGTGTCGGATATTCTGCTTCTCAGCAGCGTAGGAAATAATATCTCCTCGGCGGGTTCGAACCAATGCCAATGCCACTGAGCCTTCGCGGCTTCAATCAGAATCTGTCTGATCACTTCATAATTTATACTATTTTATATTAAAAAAAACCTGTCTGGCGAGTCGAATCTTTTATCCGAGATTTAATCCAATCATTAATTGATTTTATGGCTCTCTCTCTCTTTCACGAAGCCAACTTTCAGATATAATTGAAACTCCCTTTACAATGTTCATTTTTTCACTTTGAAAAACCTTTAATTTGAAATACTATTCAAATTGGTTGAAAATTTTTATATTTCATAGTTAGATTGAGTAATTCTACTTTAGCATGAACAACATATTAGACATTATCATCACTTACCGTCATGTGAGATAGTGGTCAAAGGCTATAATAGGAATAATAACAGACGGTGGGCAGTACTGCGATCTCTAAGACGCCTGCCAAGCGTGGGAATTATGCCATACATCTTCCCCTTGTCTTCTTTGTTCAACGGTAGAGGTTATGATTGTTGATAAATGATAAGTCACTGGTCTCTTGCTCGTATCCTAAATAAGGTACAAACCTGAAATTTAAACATTTCGCGTAGAAATGTTGACTCTATACAAAAAGTTGAACAAAGATATTTTTCTCCGAGGGAGACAAAGGTAGTTTTAAAATAATGAATTTACAAATAAACATTGTCACATTAATATACATAATATTTATAAGAATTCGCTGTGTATTTCATGCAAATCAGTTGTAGCCGACATTTAAACATTTCGTGTATAAATGTTGACCCAAAACGAAAAATTTAATGTTGATTTTTTTTCACCGAGGGTGACAAAGTTAGTTTAAAAATAATGATGAGTTAAAATAAATATTTTTCACCTTAATATTCATAACTTTTGTAAAAAATCGCTTTGTGTCTTGTAGGACTTTGTCGCTGTCATGTGTCGTATTTAAATTTTAATCGACTTCATAAAAGGAGGAGGTTTACAATTCGATTAAATGTAATAAACATACAGTAGATTTATGTTATAGGTAGGTTAAAATTTAAGCTTATCGCGATTTCTTCGACAATTGCGAAATTACCCGACTTCAATACAATAACACCTTATTGCAAGCCAAGAAAGAGAAATAAACAATAATATAGAACAGGCAGCAGAGGACATTAAGTTCAATGGGCGGTCTTATTGCTAAGTAGCGATCTCTTGTAATCTTAATTCTACATTGTACTTGAAGTTGCAGAAGTCTTTTTTAAGTAATTATTTCTTAAAGCCTTTTACTTCTTACTGGAGATTTTATTACTGTTACGAATGAGTGGTGACTAATCATGTGAACTATGTGAGGTTATTGTCCTGAGTGCAGGTATATTAATTAATTATTGTTATATTACCATACAATACGGTAGCGTGTTTATTTGTAGGTAGGTATCATCGTATTAGGTCAAAAGCCATACATTTATTTTCACAGTCCTGTGTAGAAGTATTTATACAGTTCTAGTGTTCCGTACTAGAATACAGGATCTTATTACTAAGCCAATAATGATGAAATCGTAATTTTTACGTGATTTTGTTGATAAATACTTTGGTGTCTTGGACACGGCAAAAAATTATAATACCCATTTTTCACCAACAAATTGCATTGTTTAGAATTCTTATACGTAATTCCATTTTTAGCCTACTTGAATAAAAGGAGGAGGTAGGTACTCTAGTGTGTTACATAGGTGACTCCTTACAGGTTGTACCGATTTTGATGATTTTCTACATTCGAAAGCTGGTGTTTGTCATGTAGTCCCATTTAAATTTTAGTGAGATGAGTATAGTATTTGAGTTATCTATCCCTAATAATGCGTATTTTATAGTTTGAAACGGCTTTGCTCTTCACGCCATAACTAGGCGTGAAGAGCAAAGTAGCTCGATCTGTACTGAAAAAATAGAGTTCGGAGTTCTCGTTCGCCGAGTTACTTTGCTCTTCACGCCATAACGCAGTCATATTTGCACACTACTGCCTCGTAGCTGAATATTTGACACTGCGGTGATGCCCACCTTATATAGGCAGTGTACTACATCAGCCGGGTCCTGCCCCATTAAGTAGGCATTTGCTATAATCTCCACGCTTAGCTTCAGACGCTGCTGCTAACCTGGTATTTTACCCTTCGTAGACTCACGCGGAGATATGGATGGGGGGACGGGGATGGGGCATTTCTAGAATTCTAGTGGCATACCTCGGGCATACGTATTTACAGTACAAAAGATAAACATTACTACGATAATATCGTGTTTTTTTTCACATTTAACAGATGTAGCCCATAAGAGGTTGTAGTATTTTTCCAATAACCCTGTATATGTGAATAGAGTCCTTTCTCTTAACGGTACGCAACGCACCAGTAATGCTGCGGATATTACGGGTGTTCATAGGCAGCAGTGACCACTGACCATCAGGTGGACCGTTTGCTTGTTTGTCACATTTTTTTTATAAAAAAGAAAAATAGAATATATAGTTTTAAGACATTCGATCATAAATATAGATATACAGAGTTCTCGTGGGACTGGGAAAGCAGATTTTCAACAATTTAAATATGCTATTTCACGCTGTCGTTTTATTTTCCAGACCCGTGCCTGTACATCCTGCGGTTCGCGTCACAGCTTCACTTCGAGGAGAAGCAGCACGAGGTCGGCATGACGGCACTCCGACTGGTGCAGAGGATGAAAAGGGACTCTATACACTCGGGTCGACGACCTTCAGGGATTTGTGGAGCTGGTAATGTTATTCCCTAACTTTTCTTACACGTAATCCCAAAGTAATAGAGCCATCTAGACGGGACTTATGCTCAATCTTTTAAACGGACTTCGAAAAAGGAGCAAAGTACTCTAATTCGTCGGAAGTTTCGAACTTCGGGTCCGAAAGAAAGATATCCGCTTGCAAGCATTTGCCTGTGTAGATTCTGAATAACGAATTTCTTTAATCGGATTCGTATGAAAAACAAAGACATTAACGTTAATTTTAAATATCTAACATGTATTTTCCAGAACAGTAGCGACAACTCTCGCTGGTCCATAACTACGGCTCTCAGACTCTTACCATGTGAAAA
Organism: Plagodis dolabraria; assembly: GCA_963854805.1. Taxonomy (NCBI): domain Eukaryota; kingdom Metazoa; phylum Arthropoda; class Insecta; order Lepidoptera; family Geometridae; genus Plagodis; species Plagodis dolabraria. The sequence goes on along the minus strand of OY978459.1, from coordinate 10,849,018 downwards.
TGTTCTTTAATTTCTTTTTGTTAAGACTTAAAACTGATTGAGGCATAATTACGTTCTCAGAGTAGTATGGGAGACTTCATAGCGGGGCAAGATTTGTGATGAACTATGCGGTCAGACCAAAGGCTATGTGAAACAACGAACTTCGTACCGAAAATTCAATTTTCGTTGTCTAAAGTGTCGCTCGAAACACGAAAAACTAAAATTCGTTGAATTGTAGTAGCGGCCCAGGTTCTTAATTCGACTGTTTTTACGCGATCACTCCGCCAATTATAAGTAGATTTTTATGATTCTTTTTTGTTTGGTAGATCATACTTCAGAGTTGGGCCTGTTGAAATTTCATCAACATGGGTTAAGCAGATTATAACTTACAGTATACAACTGAAAAAGTATTTGCCAATAAGCGTCAATACCTTTTTTACCGTCGGTATGCCTTTATATATGAAAACACTTCGAACACTACAGCTACTACGAAAGCATTTAGACAACCTACAAGCTATTCCATGCCCACACGTAGTCCAAATGCTCCAGCCCACCACTAGTTGGCAGTAGGCCCAGCATGCTTGCAGCACTGCCCCATTTGGTTGCAATGCTGATATAGTAATTGCAAGTCTTATCGATGGTGAACAGTATATTGAATTATGTGATTTATAAGTAATTTAAAATCGATTATGTAAGCAGTATGTATCACTAAAAAAATTGAAGTGCTTGTGGAAGTCCACCATTAAGATGGGAGCTCAGAGTGATTTGAATCAGCACAGTACCGACTTCAACAAGTTATTACATACTTTTCAGTGTTATAAGTCGGTTCTATAATATAATTATTTTTACTTGGTATCATTCACGTTTTATCTTACTTCAAAGTAAGTAATTACATGTAATTATACAACATACACATTGTAATGAAAATGTGTTCAAAATTAGCTCATGTACTTACTTATTGAAACAACATTTGTTTGATTAGGTGTCCTGATCAAATAAAATGTTTTATATCACTACATTATTTTAAGACTGGTACATAATATTGTTACAAATATGCCTGATTATTAAATTATACTAAGTTCATTTCAATAGTTTGTATAAAATTTTTATAATTAATTTTTATTTTATTTATTTATTTTTATTTTTATAATTTTGGTACAAAAACATTTAACAAATTAAAGAAGCTTATATATAAAAACTTGGATTTAAAACGAACATGGTAAATTTGTTACACTAAATATTGTACCCATCTTTGCAGATAATTAAACTAATTTAAAGGTATAAATAATGTATACTGTTTAAAAGTTCAAATTTTGAAGAGAATTTTTGAAGTTAAATAAGTTTTGATGAAAAATGTCGAGTTCGTTGCATACATCGATGCAGACCTGATCATAAGATCGACACATACGGTAAAGCGGGTATAGAGGGGCCGTTCAAATCTAGCCCGAAACCCCATTGGGAATCCATCCCACAACAGGAAAATATGGTTTACTTTCCAGTGTGGAACAGGAGCAAACAGAATTTACAGGCACAATAGACTTAACAACTATGTCTCAAGGTGATGGGCGCAGTGCAATTCGTGACTTGTGACAAGATGCACGTCTGTTATAGGCAGAGGTTAGTCCGCTTAAAATCAGGTGGGCCTTGAGCTTGTTCCATCAAAATAAGCAGGTTCTTCTAAGAATCTATGAGGACCATAAGAAAGTAATGGAGCATTTTGCTTGTCATCACCTTCTCCAACTATACCCGAATGAGTAGAGCACGGTCGATGAACTGATTGCTAGAGAAGATAATAAATCTTATAAATTTTTATTTATTCGATTATAGGCGAGCAGCGTAATGCTGCCTATAGCACACTGTATCGAAATATTTTTTGTTTTTGTAGTGTCCCCACATTTGTTAGTTAGCATTGGTTACAAGTTGGCAAGAGATTTTTTGCTTTTACGCAACCAGTCATCCAGCCTGTTATTAAATGCGTTCACAGATGAAGCAGATACAACCTCCTCAGGCAACCTGTTCCAGTTGTGAACAACTCTGCTGCTGAGGATATAGTGTGCAGTGTTTGTGTTAGCATGTACACGCTGAATTTGCTGGTTGTGCCATCTAACTTCTTTGTCACGGATGACTTTCACAAAGAAATTGTGTATTTCGGGGAGGTTGTATAATCCATTGAGGATTTTGAAAGTTTCAAGACGTACATACAGCCTTTTAATTGGCAGACTCACGACGCATCACGCGTTGCATAAACTATATGTCTCTATTTATAAATATAATTACAAGAGGAGAAAATAAATTAAAATTTTTTTAGAGCATGCAATTTGTATCCTGAGCGAAATTCGCGTCCACGTCCCCAGATTTTAGGCACCGGATGCCTTAACAACTGGGCTATCGTGACTGGTTTGAATGAGCGTAAATTTTGTGCTCTTCATAGGGGACGGGGCCTCCTTCAACCAGAATACTACACTACATCTTATCGAGAGAAGTACGGCTACCTCTCGAAACGAAATCGCTACCATTGTATATTTCTAAATATTACTATAACCACGCAGTATATGTAAATGTGTATATTACTCTATATTTCAGCTCTTCTCATAGCTGGGCGTCTCCACGACTTCTGCCGATCGCCGGCCGACATAGTCCGAATAGTAAAGATCCACGAGTCGACACTTCGGAAGCGGCTGCTAGAGTTCGGGGATACTCCGTCCAGTGCGTTGACATTAGACGAGTTCATGACGGTAGACTTGGAAGAGGACCAGGACCCGCCCTCCTTCAGAGCCGCCAGAAAACGGGATAAAGAACGGTTACAGAAGGTACGTACAAATAATTTATTTTTAGGGTTTTGAAAAAGACAACTTGAGCCTTTTACTACAGCCTACACTCTCTGTTCAATGTATGCCTTCTTCAGTTTCGCACAATATGTGGTCTTTTAACTAATAAAATAACTTTTTTAACTAAAAAAACTTACATTCTATTTTATACATTAGTTTAGAAACTATAATAAAATTAGTTTTATTTTTAAAATATTTCTATGAATTTGTACTTTTTTCATTGTTAATTGTTAGATTACACCCGCCCCAACTGCTTTGTTTATACAACTCCATCCTTCTTTTTTTTATGCCTGATAGGTTAGCCTTTGACCACTATCTCACCTGATGGTAAGTGATGATGTGGTCGAAGATAGTGTACAGGCTAACCTTGAATTACTGGCTCTCAAGGACAGCTGCCGGAACACACCGTTAGGTGCTTGGCGACAGATTTTCAACTTGAGGGTGGTAGATAGCCAGGCGGGCATTCGCAAAGTGCCCTACCACCATGCAAATCCTAAGATTGCCTGGTAGAGATCACTTTTAGTGATAAGGCCGCACATTGTAACACTATGTTCTTATTATTTAATTAAATGTTATGATGTAAACTTTAATACTTTAAATGTGGTGTAACAATAAAGAGTTTTCTATCTATCTATATAAAATAAAATATCCAGGCAATAGAAGTGGTTTTCTCACAGTTTTATGTTTTTGTACTCTTATAAAAATGGTAATACGTCGGACTTGTTGTGATTATAATACAAGGTCTAAAGTAAAACAAAAAAGAATAAAAATTGGTTTAAGTGCTAAATATCCGAAAGCGAATGACAATAATTACTTTTTTTAGGTAAAAATATACCTACTGTGTGTTTGTTGTTAGGGAATTAGCGGTTTCCGAGTTCGAATCGCACATGGAGGGTTCTTTATGATTGTTCGAGATAAGACATGGTTAGGAAAACTACTTTTACCACGAGTCTCATATTTATTACTTGAATTTTTGTTCGTTTTTGAAGCGTTCGTGGCGAAGTTTGCTAAGCCGTTCTTCATTGATCAGCAAAGTTAAGCAACATCCGCGGCGGTCGTGACTTGGATGGTTGACGCTAGTTACGTTACTACTGAGCGATTCCGTACTTCGGAGGGCACATTAAGCCGGGACCGACACGTTGTTGTCATAGGATGGCAGTCGTTACAGTATGGTGATAAGGCATTTTGTGAATGCCCGCCTGGATAGCTACCACCCTCAAGTAGAAAATATGTTGCCAAGCACCTAACGGTGTGTTCCGGCAGCTGTCCTTGGTAGCCAGTAATTCTAGATTAGTCTAAACAAACATCTTCGACCACATCATCACTTACCATCAGATGAGATTGTGGTCTAAGGCTAGCCTATCAACTATAACGAAGCATTGCAGTCAAAAATGGTATGCAATCTAGACCTGTAATTGGTATACAACCTAAAACCTAATGTTGCCCACCGTTTTGTCCCCCGTGGGGTGTAATAATTGGATCCCGAAAATTTTTCCTGTAGGTGTCGTAAGAGGCGAAGAAACGTCAAATACCAGTAGGCGAGCAGCAGTGGCTTCTACCGAACTGGAATCTTACATGGGATACCCAAGACGACTGCCAAGCGCAGGGATTATGGCCAACTCGCCCTATTGAGGGAGGCATTTATTCAATGTTAGCATACCAAATATGTCAAAAACTATTGATAGCAAGCCACTGACTTGCGATCAAAGCTAAATAGCGGGCAGACTACGGATACTGTCAGAACTACAATTTTCATGCAATTAAGTTGCGTTAACGCCGTTCAATAGCTAAGAGAATCAGCCCCTGTTTTGATTGACAATCACTAATCTACGTCAGATTATCCCATGGTCAAATTAATATACAATGAACTAACAGAAAACCTTATAAGCTCGTTTAAAAAACACAAAACATGCCAAAGAAGAGTTAATTTATGTGAATAAAATTAATTAAACTGACTTTAAAGAATGTCACACACGTTCAGCATTCTAAACATATTTACCTAAATAAGGATAAGCGGCAGGTGCAATATTGTCTCGAGTTATTCAATCCCGATAAGAAACGATTCATTCATTAATCGATTACTTATACTTGACTCGAGGTTATGTAATATATTATATTATATCAGATATAGGTATCAGACATTTTATAACGAAGTTTTATTTTATTCAATTCATATATTTATCTGGTGTATAATATTAATATATTTACTGGTGTACAGAAAATCAGATTACATACACCTATATTCATTTTGTTAGTCTATCTATACAATGCATTAAATAAAAACGTATATTAAATAATATTATAAAATCTTTATATATAAAAATTACGTGTCACGTTGTTTGTCCGCGATGGACTCGTAAACTACTGAACCGATTTTAATTTAATTTGCACACCGTGTGCTATTTGATCCAAATTGAAAGATAGGATAGCTTACATCTCAATTTATAAGTCGCAATTACCCGTGCGAAGCCGGGGCGGGCCGGGCCATATACTAGTATATTATATAATTAGACTAAGCTAATGTAATTTTCTTAAAATCTACAACGCATTTCTGTATGCATAGAAGCGACACGAATCTTTCTTTAATAAATCATGAATAAGATTAGGGGTTAAAGTATTAAATTGCCGATTGATACTGAAAAATTTATACTTAGTTTTTTTTTATTTAACATTTTTATCTAGTCGAAATAATTACCATTATTAGATAATAATAGTAATTATTTGGATCTTTCTTGTCTAAGCTAAATATAAAAAAATAACTTTAGATTATCGATTTTCAGATAATCGAATGTTGCACATATTTTAAAAGAAAAACCTCAAATGTGCCATGTGAAAAAAGTTTCACTCAAAGATCTCAAACCATGACGGTTTTATGTCAATTCGATGTACCTATTACAATAATATGGCAAGTTCATACTGTAACCCCTAACAAGTTCCATGTGTATGTAATTACCTCATGATATATTTAACTGTTTCCAGTTGTTAGAGGAAGATGACGGCGAGAGAGAATTATCAGAGTTACAGAGAGAGATAGACTATCAATTGGAAAAGGACACCAGAAAACGGCCGTCAAAAGGTTTGAATAGCCCTAGTTTATCGTCACCCGGGCCCACTACGTGTGCATCAATACGAGGACCTGCACTTATTCCTTTAGGTAAGTGTATATAATATACATATACTAGTGTATATTGTATTGGCAAACTAAATTCAGATTAAAGACAGTTTTCGGCCTTAATACCCACAAGTAATCAACCTCGACATTTCCAATAAGTTGGAGTAGTCGTGGTCACGAGCAGACTGAAGATGCGGGTTTCATCGTCATGGGGTGGGACGGAGGCTAGTGACTTGTTTTTTTTATATTTGAGAAAAGAAACTAAATTAATTTAAAGCATTCAAAAGGCAACTAGCTGAGTACTTTATGGGGCAATAAGGATATGTACAATTCAGAAACGTTAAGACGTTCTTGTCTGTGGTTTTCTTAAAGAAATTTACTGTATCTTTGAACTAACAAACACGGCAAAGTTTTTAAAAAGATCTTTAATATTTTATTTCTAACCATGTTCTCGTGTAGTGACTTTGTCTTATAAGAGAATAAACTTCTTTAAATCTAATGTTGTCTTAGGTTTTCGCGATTGTTACACATAGTAATTAAACAACTTTAAACGGTTTAAATCGCGGATATTTTTTTTATTTTATCCCGACGTTTCAAACACTTTGATCGTGGTCACGGGGTGACTAATTGGTTTTATTTGTCACATGAGTTATTAAGAAATTATTTGGTCTACCGACAGAATTTTTTATATTCATCATAACGTTCCCTATTCACGCAGTATTCGCTCAGTGTCCAGAGGTCTTGCAGATTTGTGTCGGTCATGAGATTTAATTAATTTAATAACAGGATCCCAAGCAGGTGGTACTTGCCAACCATCATCTCTATTGAAATTTGGGTACCTTTTGATTTCAATAGCCTCGCGTAACATTCTTGGCATAAACCGGGTCTCTCTACCGAGGATTTGTGGCTTGTCGAACCGAATGTAGTGGTTGGGTTTGTCCTGGGCATGTCCACAAACCGCAGACTTGGTCTAGCGTCTCTTCTTCATGTCAGCAATGTGTTCTTTTACCCGGATACCAACGCTCCTCTTTGTTTGCCCAATGTATGACAGCCCACATTCACAATCAAGTTTGTCAATCAACCTGCATCTTGTAGAGGAATATTGCACTTAACAGGTCTTAAAAAATCTTTAAATCTACTTATGTTTGTTTTGGTCACACAAGTAGAAAATTTGACAATATGCACCTAATGATGTGCTCCTTCAACTGTTCCCATTCTAGGTACATCACTTACCTTCTGAGGTTATGGTCAAAGGCTTGCATATCGGCAATTAATTATCTCATTTTATCGTTAAAACAGTTATAAAAGTTCCAGTGACATGGGAAGTTGTTTTTTAGGGTCCCGTATTACAAAACGGGACTTGACGCGTCACATTACGTCAATACAAAGTATTTATTTTAATATATATCTGTGAATAGGCGCGAGCTAATCTAGCGCGACACGCTTACTCCTTGACACCCAAGATCATAGAAAAAAATGTGGCGTTCCTTCGCCAGTCCCTATAATTTAGGTCACAATGACAACAAATGTATAAGTCGTCTATAGACCTTCTTTTATTTGCTATCATGATGGACCAAGCACGAAGTCCACCTGGTGTTAAGCGGTAACCTCTGCCTATAAAAGATGCCGTTCGTTACAAATGGCAAACTGCACTGCGCCCATCAACCGTGAGACACAAAATTGTTAAGTCTCACGTGTCTGTTATTTCATGAGCACCTATAACCTTCATAGAGGGACACAGTAATGACTTGGCGGTAGAAATAGGTATAGTGGCAGTACGTTCGCGGACGAACACGCACAAAGGGGGACGAACTTGCACGAAGAGTTCTACTGCTAAAAAACTGCTGTCTTCTAACTATACTTTCTTACGGTGAATGGAATACCATACGTGCGATAAGGATCGCGATATTCGCGATACATAGCGTATTAATGGTGATCCAATACGTAGCATAGGGTATTGTTGGATTGCGAGCGCTTTTGGCGAAGTTTGCTTAGCCTTTCTGAAGCGATCAGCAAAGTTAAGCAACGTCCGCCGCGGTCATGAGTTGGATGACGTTACTACTGAGCGCTTCCGTGCTTCGGAAGGGACATTAAGCCGGGACCGACCGGTTGTTGTCTTAGGATGGTATTCGTTAAAGCATGGTGGCAGGGCCTGTTGCGAATGCCCGCCTGGCTAGCTACCACCCTCAAGTAGAAAAATCTGTTGCCAAGCACCTAACGGTGTGTTCCGGCAGCTGTCCCTCAGAGCCAGTAATGCTAGGTTAGCTTGAACAATATCTTCGACTGTGTCATCACTTAGCATCAGTGGTCAAAGGCTAACCTATCAGGCATAAAAAAAAACCTATCATTTATATTTAAAAAAAATCGTAATCCTGATCATTTCGTCTAATAGTATAGATGACTGATGATTAAATAGCTGATATTTGCAGATGACCTGGAATCAATGGAGACTGAATCCGCGTCCAGGTTCGCCTTGGAAACGGCCCTGGACAAAACCGTCGAGACCGCCCTACAATCAAATCTTGATGAAACTGAAATTCATCAATACAAAACTGACGCTCACGACAAATCGGATATTAAACTCAAGACTGATGCGGAATTCCTCGAACCAGCCAAGCCTGATAAAGTTACAGGTGAGTACGCTTTGGCCGAAATATAAACTGACCTGAAGCAATCAAAACAAATGATGTATTTGCTACACATGTGTATAAATAGGTATATATACAGTTGTAGGTACTAAGCTAAACAATTGTATATCATGTTGACTCATCTATATGGCTATAGGGGTGGAAGGCGCTGGTTCGAATCCCGCACATTACAATATGATTTTCTCTCTTTGTAGTTTTAAAAAAAAATGCAAGTTCTTATAGAAAAAAAGCTTCATTGTCGTTATCCCTACTAGCTTCTACTAATTCTAGGTTAGCCTGTACAACATCTTCGACCACATCATCACTTACCATCAGGTGAGATAGTGGTCAAAGGCTAACCTATCAGGCATAAAAAAAGGGCACTATAGTATTAAATGGCACTATAGTATTAAATATAAATCCCTCAAACCCAACTGACCGAAAAAAACCCATGCCCGTATCAATTAACAGCATATTATATGTATATATTATAGAATATATATTATTTACTTAATGCATACATTCTCCCATGGCTGTTAAACTTAAAGTCTTCAACTTGCTACATACAAAGACAACTAAAAACACGCCAACTTCACATGTAGGTGAAGTATGTTAAGCATAAAGTTGCAAGACCAGTGAACCATTTCAAGAATTTGGAAAATAACAAAATGTTACTTCATATTTCAGGCGACGTTACCCTACGGATGATAGGTCTGGAGCGCACGGACAAAGCCGGCACCTCGAACAAGACTGAGCAAGGTTTTAAGTTCCCGAGTTTAGAAGACCCGGCGACGAGCGCCCGAGTCGACGCGGGGATAGAGAGAGCGTTTCTCGGGACTCACGAAGAGGGATTCAAACGGGTGCTCTGGCTGAAACAACACGCCACTTATCTACGTGAACAGAAAAGTAAATGACCACTATTAACTGTAGGGTTTTTTTATGTGATTGTGACTAGCTACCACCCTCAAGTAGAAAATCTGTCGCCAAGCACCTAGCAATGTGTTCCGGCACCAGTTCTTAAGAGCCAGTTAAATTACAGGCACATCAGACTTAACAATTATATGTCTCAGGGTGACAGGCGCAGTTCAATCCGTCACTTGAGACGAAAATCATCTGTTATAGATAGAGGTTACCGCTTAACACACGCTCAAAGTCAAAGTCAAAATCATTTATTCAATTTAGGCGTCTACGACGCTCTTATGAAGGTCAATTACAAATTTTAATATTGAAATATACAACATTGTACTGCCACGTTCAGCAAACAAAAATTATAGAGCCACTGCGAGAAGAACGGGCAAGAAACTCGGGGCCATTCTTTTAAACGTTTTTTAACAATGTGTTAAGTACATACTATATAGTAAAATTATTACAATACTTAATTTACATTACGTAGGTGACAGGCGCTAGTTTGGCAGAGGCGAACAAGTCCAAGCATTTTTGTCGTTTAAGTGGGTGGGCCTCGTACTTGTTATAATACTGGCATATGGCTCGGGCACAACAGCTTTGTTACTAGAGCTCGGACTCTAAAAGATACAAGTGAGCTAAGTTGCTCATTATACACGAGGCTGTGAGCCGAGTGTATGATGAGCAAGTTGCTCACGAGTAACATACGCACTTTTTCAACACCCTTGCGAGGAAAAAAAAATTGCAAAAATGCGATACAAACAACATACGAAAATATGGAAAATAGCGGGCAAGTTTTTTTTTGTGCGTGGTATATGTATGGTGGTTGATTACATATAAACCTCTTTATTGTTACATAATAAATAAATATTAAAAAAAAAATATTACTTAACCTGTATTACCCGTTTAAATTGAAAATGCTCTATTTACTCGCATATAATTTGCAGTTAGGTACTAACTTAAATTTGTAGGGGTAATTCTATTACGCACTAGTGTGTAACATTATTATGCACGAGGGTGTTACAGTTCGGTTTATGGCCCTAAGAACGATATGATAAAGCTCAGTTTACGAGCAAGGGTGTTGAAAATTAACTTGCAGCGTATGTAACAATAACTACTACAAGCGTTGGTCTTTGACCAATGTCTCTGTTGGTAACCGATGATGTGATTGTCAGGCGGGCTACGGAGGTTAACTATAAAAACATCATAGTCGACTACAATCTAAAAATGGCTCTACGAAACAGAAACAAAAAAATATGTTCTATATTTAAAAAAATTGCACAGAAAGCCATTGAACTTGATACCCTTAGATTTGATATGAAAATATTGATTAATTTTTCATCTCGTAAACTTCTTGCTTATGCCTGGTGTTAGCGGGCTAAAACGGCATTTTAGGCTCTAGTGCATTCAATCCTTTTTTTATGCACAAGTGCATAAAAGTGATGTTTTTTTTTATTGTTCAAAGAGGTTAATTTTTTTATAGAATTCATGTTGGAAGTTTGCCTGGGTACTAATAATACCCTTAAATCAGGGGCATTATTAAAAGCCAGATTTTTTCGAAGCTATCGTCATAATAGTACATGTGGAGGCTTGAATCAAAACATCAAGGGCATCGCCGGAATCTGTGGCCGGCCATTCAACGACAAACTTAATAACGTAATATAGAGTAACTAATAAGGAGGAAATATATACATAAGTATGGACTCTCATGAATGAAGCGCTCGTAGCGAAGACTGCTTAGCCGTTCTGATACGATCAGCAAAGTTAAGCAACGTCCGCCTCGGTCATGAGTTGGATGGGTGACCGCTGGTGACATTACTATTGAGCGCTTCCGTGCTTGGGAGGGCACGTTAAGCCGTCGGTCCCGGTTGTTGTCTTACGATGGCAGTCGTTAAGCATGGTGGTAGGGCATTTTGCGAATGCCCGCCTGGCTAGCTACCACCCTCAAGTAGAAAATCTGTCGCCAAGCACCTAACGGTGTGTTCCGGCAGCTGTCCCTCAGCCAGTAATTCTAGGTTAGCCTGAACAACATCTTCGACCACATCATCACTTACCATCAGGTGAGATAGTGGTCCAAGGCTAACCTATAAAGCATAAAAAAAATTTAAAAAAATCACTTTAGCTTTAAGAAATTGTTTTTTAGCAAACACTAGGCTAACTTCCCTTGAGGAAGAATATTGTTAAGTTGGAGTATGATTTAAAAGTTTAAAAATTATTATATGTAAAAAATTATCAAACTAGAGTATGGACCACGAGTCTGTAGTGAGTAGAATTCACTAATAATTTTTATTAATGAAACCGATGGTGTGTTCGAAGATGTTGTTAAAGCTAGGCCTAGAATGCGGTTTGGCTCTCAGATTGGATAGCTAACAGAACACAACCCTAGGTGACACTTGAGGGAGTAGCTAGCCAGGCGAGCATTTGCATAATGAATGCCCTACCACCACTCGGTGAAGCTCAAGTCAGAAGATGTCCCTGAGTCATCATATCTTAAAGTTACTAACTCTAGATTCAATTAAACAAAGTCATAACATCATGTAATAGGAGGTGAGCAAATTGCAATTAACTGGGTACTGTACCCAGACCCTGGGCTGCTACTGAGAACCTTCCTTAGAAAAACGTCGTAACTGTCCGACTCCAGGACCTCGAAATCCCAACGCCACCTTATACAATCATAACAAACTCTTATTCCCCAGTAAAAGCAGAGTGTCGCGCTAAAGAGGCAGAAGAGAACAAAGGCAAGAAGAAACTTCGTGGCTCGTACAAGAAGAAGATCGCACTGAATGCTGCCACGGCGAGCGAAGCCGTCGGCAAGATGCTGGCGGAGCGCAAGATCAGTTCTAAAATCAACTATGACATATTGAAGAGTTTGGACGAGAAGGGCTCGATACCGCCGGCCACGCCAATATCCACCGAACCTGTCGAAAAGGAGTCAGTAGTACTTTTTTTTGTATCGAAACAAAGTCTTCCAAGTCACTTGGAAGACTTTGTGCCATGTAGACTAACCGGAACAAATTTCGACGCGTTTTGCTCTTACACGAAGCACCATCAGGCCTTGTATTTGCACGCCTGTGTGCAGGCTGAATACATGGACGGAACTTATTTTAAGACCTTATTATATACCATTATACCTATATATCGAATTGTATTCTAGCAAATAAATGATTTGATTTGATTTGTAAACTTGACTCGTAACGAGCACGACTGAGAATTGTTACTAGATATATTTTTATATAACTTTTTGATATATTCCAATTATATTTTCCATAATATTAACTTAATAATTTTATTATTAATACACAAAGTAACGCGTGGGTAGGATATATTTATTATATATTTTTATGTTAATGCTTGTTCGACCATAATTTTATGTAATTTACAAAAAATCTTTTTTCATTCACAGCATAAAACAAATAACGCCCAAAGCAAACATAACCGATGCTGCGGTGTCAAATAAATCTGATATCAACTACCCTCCGGTGGCGATACAGGACTCGCCGGTCCCACGCAAGAAGAAAAAGAAGCCCGTGCCGAAGACGCCGGCCAAGGAACCCGCGCCGCCGCCATCGCCTGCACCGCCGACACCAGCGCCCCCTACACCTCAAGGTTTGTATTTTATGAACTTGATTCGTCGCGACTTCGATAGATCGTTATCACATGGTGCTTAAAGGTTTAGGCGCCCGTTTCGTTAACCGACAGACTCACAGTGAGACATTTGTTTACTGCCTGAGGGTAAAATGTAAATATACCAGGTTATTCAATCATCGGTTAAGTTACAATTCCTAAGAATTAATTTCTTTTCAATCTGGCCATTTTCATCATCAATGAATTTTCAATTTGGTCAGAAAACATTTTATCAGTCTGATATTTTTGGGCTTGATTTGGTTTTCTGAATCACACGTCATTGTGACACTTGTCAAAATTTCAGCTTGTGTATACTTTGTGTGGCATATTGTGTCACTTTGTCAGCTGCCAGACGCACAGGGAGACATTTGGTCACAACCTGAGGGGATAATGTAATTAGACCGGGTTATTCAATCATCGGTTTAGTTACTATTCCTAAGAATTAAATATTTTTCAATCTGGCCAATTTCATCATCAATCAATTTTCAATTTAAGTAAAACATTTTAATGGTCTTATTTTTGAGCTTGATTTGGTTTTTCGAAAACCTTCAGCAAACGACATGCTTCATCAAAGGCACGCCGATTGTTGCTTTTACGAAAAAATAATTCGACGAATGCCGAAACCACTGCTAGACGACGGTTTGTTTTACAAAAGAATCCTTCTCCATTCAAATATTCGCTGATAACACTCATTGCCGACAGATCATTCGACGAAAGAATCTTTTTACATACAAAGTTTTGCTGAAAACACTCCTTGTCGACGGTGTGGTAAACGGAAGGCTCCCTCGCCGATTAAAATTTTACCGAAACTCTTTTTTATCGACGATTTATTTTACAACAGTGGTGTCAAAGATGACAGCTGAAAAGTGACATACTTACACGCAAGATGAAATTGTGACAGGTGTCAAAATGACAGGTTTGATTCAGAAAATCATATCTATCTTTATACTTTTTACCTATAAGACATGACGTTTTTAATACCAGTGAGAGAAAATGTAAACCAACCAAATTGAATATAAATGGATGTTTTCTATAGACTACCAATTTTCGTTCTTTTTATAGTGGTTTGTGTATACATTTATTCACATGAATTTCGATACCTTTTTTAGAAAAGACGCACATGTGATTTTTTTTTTTATTACCTTTAATTGGGCAGACAGGCAGGTGGCCCACCTGATGGGAAGTGGTTACCGTCGCCTATGGACGACTGAAATTACTGTATAAACGAGACTTAAGAATTAAGGACTCGGAGTGACGTGCGCAAAGCAGTGCCAAGAGAAAGGTGCAACTGGGACATATCCGTTTAGTCACTTATTAACAAAAGATTTATTCCTTACAGAGATACCGGACGATTTCGACGAAGACATCGACGACCCGCCCCCCGACACATCGGAACAGCTCTCTCTGGGAGCCCTGCTGCAGAACGGGAACGATGATGATTACCCCTATGATTACGACGACTATTAGCGTTAGTTAACGTCCACACCATGAGTAGAATCTCTGTATTGAATACTTGAGGTAGTCAATCATAAGAAAATAATTAAAAGAATAATCTTTCAACAGATTTTGGCATTCCATTGCCTGGAAATCCAATAAGGCATATAAACTTTACGGCATAAATTAAATTTTGACAGCTGTCACATGTGATAGGTATTATATATATAAGCTGTCAAGTTGATTGTCTTCTGACAGATTGACGAACGTGTTCTATAAAAACCCGAATGCTTGTTCTGAAATCACAGAGAAGAGAATATATATAGTTTGTAACTCATATTATGTATATAACAGAGTTACGATATAAGAAAAAAATTTTTTGTTTGTTTCTCTTTACTGTTATGTAAAAGATGAAAGGGATTGAAGAAGTAGATAATCCAAATGGCCAAGAGGCATAGCTTTTACCTTTTTATCCGTTACAAGATTAGTGATCTGGCTTGCTGACCGATAAGCAAATTAAAGGAAAAGCTACAGCCCCCATCTTCTGGTGTATTGTCTCAGAATAAGAAGGATCACTCCGAAAAGCCATTCATAAGCGACTCTAGCTACGAAGCAATAAAGTGCACTTCAGCTCGCACGGAGCACCTGTCTCTCTTTCTATCGCATAGCCACGCATAGCTCTGATCTCTTCTGACGCGGCAAGCACTGTAGAATAGTCCCGTAGAATAGTAACCTAAAGTGCGGGGTGGGCAAAGCCTGGTATTCTGTACAGATTGTTAGCAATCGAGCTAGTTTCGCTTTAACTGTGCTGCATGAATTATGAAGGAGATGAATAAAGAAGTAATGACTGAATAGTTCTTTATTTATTAATAAACATATTTAAAAAGAAGTAAAAATGCCGTGTAAGTGCGAGTTGGATTCCCTCACAATGGGTTCCCTATTAACACTGAATGTACCAAAAAATTCTGTATCGTTTTCATACTGATCGAGATTTAATGCGGGAGTCAGGCCTGCGCTTGCCCGCTCTTTTGTGTTTGTCGATGAACATTAAATATTGGACTAAAATCATATACTAAGTTTTTCAGGCTCTTGTATGGAGTCCCTACTTTATTTTTTACTTTTTGGTATTATTATTATCATATGTTCTGCGAATCGAAAAATGCGAAAAATGACAAAATTGTTTAACTTTTACCATTCCAAAGATGCAGGGCGGACTTCGGTCCGTCGGATTTCGTTTCGTTTAACAAACGGACTTTTTTTAATATGGATCCCTAAAATCAAGACAAATATTTTAGCTTTTTAGGCAGAGCCATATAATTATGGTTTAATATGCAGTACAGCATAAAATCGCTTAATTTTGGTCTAAGGTCTAAGTATTTTGGTCATATTCATATATGACTTCACTTGCATTGAAATAATGAAAAAAATAAAGTAATAAATGTACCAAAACTAAAACCTCAAAGTAAACAGATAAGTTTGTATCCATACAAGAAAATTAAACCTATAATTTCTTTAGTAATTGTAGCACTGAAAATACAAACTACATGTAGGGTCATGTAGTTTGTATTTTCTGAGAGCATACTTGACAATTTGGACAATTCTTCTACCACTCAAGTCTTGGAGATATTGTGTTATCGGTCGGTCTATGTTATCGATCCGTACAAAGTATAAGTAATAATACATAGGTTTTATCATTTGACCAGAGCATAATTTTTTCTCCTCATATTTCTATTTTGGTGTCCTGTGACTTGATAGAGATTTTCCTTCGAGATGATTTTAAAAAGATGATATAAAAATAATTATGCCAATGAATTGGTACATCTCTTTGGTGATGTTGGTTGGCTTATTCATATCACCTTGAATAGCTCTCAAGTTATAATTTTGTACTATCATAGAACCAAATCATCCGAAGAAACTGAAATAAATCAGCAGGTGATACCAGCTCTTCAATGTTGGGAGGTAGTTAAACTTTTTTTTTAATATGATTGTAACGGAACAAGCACAAGGCCCACCCGATGTTAAGCGGATTAACCTATGCCTAGAACAAATGCATTTCGTCGGGTGCAGTGCAATTCGTACTGCGTCAATGTGACGAATTGTACTGCGCTCGTCAAACTGAGACAAATAGTTGTTAAGTCTCATGTGCCTGTAATTTTTTTGGTTCTCAAGGACTGCTGCCGGAACACACTGTTAGTGCCTCAATTAAAAAATCTGTCGCCTAGCCAGGAGGGCATTCGCAAAATGCTCTACCACCATGCGGTGAAGCTCAAGCCGGTGGTGGGGATTGAACCAGGGACCTGCGGCACGGCAGTCCATAGATATAACCGCTCGGCCACCATCGCTTTTTTTATGCGCTATAGGCAAGCCTTTGGCCGCTATCTCACCTGATGGAAAGTGATGATGTGGCCGAAGATGTAGCATGCTTGCCTAGAAGATACCTATTCACTCTAGACTTGAAGGCTCCCAAATTATACTGTATATTATATATTATAAACTAGCTTTCCGGGCGCGGCTCCGCCCGCGCGTATGTCGGTTATCGCGCGAAAACATTAACCTCTTTTTGCGCAGTCGGATAAAAACTATCCTATGTTTTTTCCCGGGTCTCAAACTATCTCCATACCAAATTTCATTCAAATCGGTCCAGTAGTTTTGGCGTGAAAGCGTAACAGACAGACAGACAGACAGAGTTACTTTCGCATTTATAATATTATAGTACTGATTATATATTCAAAAACTTATCCAGTAAACAAAGTTATCTGGATTAAAGGGAACCAAATTATCTGTTTTTTTAGCATGATCACGGATCACGAGATCACCACTATGACGGTTGATTGTATTTTTGTTATTGATAAGTCTAGCTAGTGGAACTTCATCAATTCATCTTGATCAAAACTTTCATCGTTTATTTCGGGCACAATAACTCCTCGGTCTTATAATTGTCACAGGATTCGGCAGATTACCTCCAGAATCTAACTCCTCAAATTTCTTATATTGCATTTACCAATTATTAGAGCACATTTTTTTTTGTTCCGGACGGAAATTGAATCCGCCTCTTCCGATTTCGCGCCACATGCCTATCTATTCCACTCGGCCACCGGAACTTTACTTTTTGGAGTCGAAACTTTGTGCTACAATTGTATTACTTTAACCGTCATAGGGGACGATGCACGACCATCAACCTGACAACTAGACTTCATCTAATGGAAATAAGTTTATAAACATCACCATGCCATAATTCGGTATTTAAAAACGACATCAATATCTTCATGTTTTACAATACAATGCTTTAAGGCCTGTATTATAAAAATTACATGTACTTAACACTATATATAATATTTTGTAAATAAGTGTAATACAATGTTCTACAAGCATGTTATTTAGAATGTTGTATATTAAACGTAGCTATAAATATAAACATACTTAATACAACTCTAAAAACATATACTTAATACAGCTCTAAAGAAGAATTAGCAGCACCTTTAATAAGCTCTAATATCGCCAAGCACCTAACGGTATGTTCCGACAGAAGTCCTTCAGAGCCTCGAGCCACGTCGTCACTTACTGCCAAGTGAGATTGTGATCAAAGGCTAACTTATCAGCAAAACAGGAAGCTTTGCCTCTATCCAAAATTAGGTACCCAGATAAGAGGATAATTTTATTTGGTTGTACGAGTTTTAGTTGGCATCATTTGGAAGTATGTTGTTGTTTAGATATCTTTTACTTGACCTTCGGGATATGTTTTTTAAGGTTATTGTGACAGAACAAGATCGAGGCCTACCTGATGTCAAGCGGACTAACCTCTGCCTATAACAGATGCATTTCGTCACAAGTCACGAATTGCCCTGCGCCCGTCACCTTGAGACAGAGTTGTAAGACCTGTGTATTTTCACTAGTATTATTTACTGACTCATTTTACGTTATATTTAAATTATTCGCGGCTGACTTACCTTCACTCCACTCTGTCACACTGGTGTGATGGATAGGAACTAAAATTCGTAACGTTAATACTGTTCGTATAGCAGTGTGAATGTAAACGCCATAACGATTTGAACCTGTTTTCTATAAGTTTTATGATATAATTTAATAAGTTTTAAAAAAAAATCCCGTGTTCTATACCTGTCTATACTAGAACTACAGTAAATGAGTACAATGTACCAGGAAATCAGAAATAATAAAAAGTTAAAGCGTTAAGAGACTGTCATAAGGTACAAGACCAATATCGTTTTTCGCATACGCTATAATCCTTACATCTTAAGTATTTCGGGTCTCCTGGTACTTTATACAAGATTACGAAGATAGGTATATATTTTATGAGAATACTATGAAGGATAGTAGACAGTGGTAAGTGCTGCGTGTGAACGTGAAAAGACACTATTTAACTGTGTTAAGTATAGAAAATCCAATTCCTATCCTTTATCCTGTTATTTAACATTAATGTGAAGGTCAGGAATTTTCTTCTTAACGGTCACAATATGTTAAAGTTAAACGGCCGCAAAGGAATAAGACATGATAGGCAGCTTGTATGCGTTATTTTGTTAGTAAAGTGTTGGCACTTTCTTTTTCAATTGAAGAAAATACCAATGAGCTGAAATGGGACCGAATTAAATTATTATAGTTTTTAGTGAGCACTACTGCCTGATTGTACATTTCTGTTTCCTATTTGCAGAGAGTTGAAGGTAAAAAAATCTTAGCCTATTTGTATATTTTTTGTGTAGCTAATCGTACGATGCAAGTTTATACATGTTGTGAATTCTAAATACAAAATATATACAAACAATTTGATAGCTGTTTCATTTGACATCTGTCACATGCAAATGTCAATGGAGTGTCTATTTAAAGTTCGTAATAATAAACTGTCCTTACTGGTAAGCGAAGGTGGTATAATGAATTGAAATTCGGGGAATAACCATGTCTCAGCAGTCTTACCCCTAGTTTCTGGAACGTTCGTCAAAGTCTTGATCAGTTATCAGACTGAATACTGAAACTAGATTGGTCACCTACATGTTATAGGTTATAGGATACCACTGACCAATCAGCGTACTATATTATATGTCATTATGCGTACTGTTTATTATGTCAACTAATCATGACTTTGACAAACGTTTCAGAAACAGGGAGTAAGTAAGTATAGTACAATTGATGCAACAATATTGAGGCAGTGATAGACGAGCGGTAATGGCTATTGCCTGCCGTGTCGTAGGTCCATGGTTCAATCAATCCTCACCGCTGCCGGTTTAAGCTTCACTGCATGGTGGTAGCCGTGGTAGGCTACGAAAAATATGTCGTGTAACTCTAATACAGCTTTGATTTCAGACTCGTCAACTCCACAAGTAACAAAACACAAACAAGTTTTAAAATTCAATCGGATTGGTTAATTGATTTGGCGCTTAGAAATGATCGCATTTGCAGCCTCACTCTTGAACTCAGTTTCAATCTCAATCCAATTCTAATCCGAATCAGTTCCAATCTCATTCAACGTCATTGTGGCACTCTTAAACAAAATTGAGATTGAAATTGAAATCGTTTATACGATCGACGTCACATTTCAAACAACACTACTATGGGTGGCCATATAAAACATAACCTTAGTTACACATAAGTAAAATTATATAGATTTAAAGATATATCATCCTATTTCAACATTATATTAATTGTTTTTCTTTATTTTATTAATATTTAAGATGGTTTTTCAAAGTTAATGACTTAAATAGAGAAAAAAATTTACAAAAATGGACAAGGTATTACAAGACAATATAAAAAAAAACCCGCTGTTTTTAAAAGTTTTCAAGATTTTGGATTTCTAATTTGTTTAGTTTTGTGGAGAAACTGAAGAAGATTTCATTTAGCTAATATAAAACTATAACTTACTTCATCGTTTATCATCAGACGTTCTCAATGAATAGCAGTAGGCCAACCTATCTGCAATTGGATTTTTTAGTGGATTTCCTGAAACCCCGGAATCGCAAAAGGTCTCATGCGTTCTGTTCATATAGGAGTTATGTCAAAAAGCATGAAAAATGGTTTTGGTGTAATGGTTTTACAGAAACTAATCAAAGATGGCGCCGCTAATCATTACATCTCACTTGAACACTAGTATAGCTATAGACAGTCTATCGGGTTCTTTATAGGAGGAAGGAAGTATCTCTATGCTTCCTCCATGGGGTTATAGTAGGTAGGTATTCAATAGAGATATACACGGTAATATTATAAATATTACGGTGGTTAAAATCAGAGTTCCTATGATTTACTCTCTGGTTAAATAGTAAAAAAAAAATGTTTACCACTAATAAAGTGCAAAATGTACCAAATATCATAACTCTTACCAATGTTTCATTTTCGAATATAATGTGGTTATTAAACTAAAAATGGACTATCGTAAAGATGACACAAAGTTAAAGATACCATTTTGGCTGTACCTACGTATTTCGTAACTTCCCCTAGGTATGTAAATTTTTGGCCCACAATTACTTTGTTGTTACTAAAGTAATAATAGGCCTGAAATCCAGCGGACGGCTAAAACAGCCATAATGCAACTGAGCAATATATGGAAGGACGGCAATATATACGCCGACGAATTAAGATCTATGTTGTTCTGACTCTTTTCCATGTTCTTATATGACTCCGAAGGCAGAATAAAGAAATTTGGTATGGTACTATACTTTTAAGCTTCAGAAGGAGGAAGGAAGGTTCCATATATTTTTTTTTTCAACCAAAGTATCCGTCTATATCAGCCAATAACGGAGCTTATCAGGTAGGTAATGGAATAAATAATCAAAAGGCAGGTATGCAAAGCATATCTGACCAAACCGCAAAAATGTGTCTGATCCGTTACTGTTATAATATGCCCGGAGATTGTGGTCAAATGCCGCTACTCTGATCTTATGTAGATACCTAACCTTCCTACATGTAGGGAGATATCTTGATATCATGAAATGAATGCTTTTATGACCGCACTCGCATCGAATAAAGTTGCATCATACCCTACATAATTTTAATGGCAATGACACTAACAAGTTCAGACTTGCAAGATCAACGCATTCCCGCTAGCTAGGGTGACCATAAAAATTTAAATCGACGAATATTATAGGCTCCAGAAATTCCACCCACCCCATGGGAGGAGTTAACTAGGAGTTAATAAGGAAGTTGGCTAATGTAGTTTTAATGTAAGTAGATCTGATTTTAGTTAATAATACGGGCTAATTCACGTGAATAAGTCAGATAGCTCCGACTATAGTCCGAGCTATCTGACGCTTTAAGTAAACAATACGGTTTACTTAAACGGGTGAAAACCACGTTAGTTTTTGTAGATCTGTATTATTATTATTTTTAACTATTTAGCGTTTATTATTAATTATAGTCGTTAAAGATACCAATGAGTATTCACTCACTAAACATACTACCTAAGCCTACTACCATTTACGCGTGATAGTTTTTTACCTTAGTAAATATTAGTATCCTTTTCTTTCTACATATTTTATGTTATGACCTAAAGAAAGTAATGGAGCATTGTAATGACAGTCGCCACTACCAGAAACAACACTAGTTTTTAAAGAGATTTACTTACTTTCTAGTTTACTTTCAATTACTTTAAATTTGAAAAACTTACATATTCAGTTAATTTTGCAATGCATTTCAGTCTTAACTACTCTGTAACTGAATTAAAGAAGTAATCAAAATACATCCAATAGGTCATTATACAAGAATTCTTACAAAATTTATAATTGTTGCTATAAAAACTTTTGACCAAAGTTTTGAAAAACTTACATAAGATACAGCATATATGGTTACACATATGGACATATGGTGATTTTATGCACAGATTTAAGGAGTGCGGCAATAGAGTAAGTGTGGCTCCCTACAGTCGCTCTCAGATAATTTCTTTATATATTTGAGGCAGCTGCCTTCTTTTCTCGTAAATATTTTGGGTCTAACAACCAAGCGAAATCGTTGTGGCAAGTTGGAACATTAACTCTATACCAAATCCGCATTTAGGGTGATCGTACAGATTACTATTACAATGAAACGTACAGATTACTATTAGAATTTTGGTAAACGTGCAGTTTAATTATAAGCAATATTTAAAATTATGTGTTATCCATTATATCCTTTTTATTCTGTGCTAATATGTAAAATGCCAGTTCATGTTTTTTCTTTATTGTTGTCTCAGAATCTTATTACATTCTTATTTTACTTCGTAAAAACCTCACATCAACGTAAGTAATAAAGTATGCGATTGTTGAAAGAAAATTACCTAATCGTTTCATGTATATAGATAAATAGGTAGGTACCCTTACAATCTACAAAATCGTGTTTATTTTTAAGATCTAAGAATGCAGTTTACAAAATAATATTTGTCAGTAAAAATATCTCTGAATCCTATAATAGACAGACGGCATACCCGCAGAGGTAATGTTACCCGTAGAAAACAATAATGATTGAGGTAGTGTGTTTCCAGGTCTGTAAGCCTGTTTACTGAAGTTATAAAATTATTTTTTATATTACCTAACTGTTTTATAACCAAGTTAATATTTATTTAAATAGGCAGACAGGTAAAATATTCACAATATATAAACGTGTGGTTACTTCACGCGTGGTAAACAAAATCTATGTCGAATAGACTGAGTCACTACACTTCATCACTGCACTTTTGTTAAGTCCAGAGATGGACTTAGAACAGGTATGTAAGGTTTTTCTCTCTGCAGGATTTTATTGAATAGATATATGGAAATTGGTGTCATTGATATATTTATAATCTGAATCATAGGCGTGTAATTAAACACATATACTTACCAGGATTTACTTAAGTAAGTACATATCATTACTTTAACTGCAAAATTCTGAATGTCTACTAAAATGAATAGTTAATTAGCTCACCAGAATACGGTCATCGTGAATTTCGAAATGGCTATAGAAAGGCTATAAAATGGAGACGAGAAAACTCTGTCTACGCAGTAGAGGCACTCCTGTGATCATAGAAAGAGAATTTATGGCTAAGTACCTAGGTACTTACTGCTACTTAACACAATTCACAAATATGTACATAGTATGTTTACATACTTACCTACTTAATTTTAGCATAAGGGTTAAAGTATGAAATTGCCGCTTTGTATTGAAAAATAGAAATTAGTTTTTTTTTTAATTTTACATATTTATTTAATCAAACTTTGTACATACCTAATTACCATTATTACTTATCTATACATTGCTGCCATCTAATAGGAAGGTCATTTATGACTTTGCGATAGAACTCTGGTGATCTAAATTCGACAAACTGTGTGAAAACATTTTGTATACTGCCTTCTGGGAAGAAAACTTTTTATCACATAGAAAATTATCCAA
The DNA here is from genome assembly GCA_963854805.1 of Plagodis dolabraria. NCBI lineage: Eukaryota > Metazoa > Arthropoda > Insecta > Lepidoptera > Geometridae > Plagodis > Plagodis dolabraria. The sequence goes on along the minus strand of OY978459.1, from coordinate 10,825,172 downwards.
ATTCACGAAAAATTGGTAGTCGGAGTTGGAGCAAGGTATTGCAAATAGGGAGGGTGACAAATGGTTACTACTTGTAGTTTCTGTAGAGTTAAAACGGTTTCTCGTGCTGTATGAGGTCTCGCGTAATCATGGATCAATAATAGTGAATATCGATTCATGAGTCGGGGCTGTTTCACTGCTAGTTTTGCTATCATTGTTCGGAGTTCGACAGTAGGCATCTGCCGTTATTACTTGACTAGATCGGAGAAATTTAAAGTGAATAACACCATGCTGACACCACCAAGCAGTTACTATTACCTTTTTATTTGTAAGATTTGCTTTGGGATACTGTTACAGCATTTGACCTGGGGTCAGCCATTGCATTTTTCGCTTACAGTTATCGTAAAGAATCCACTTTTCAATACATGTCACAATTCGATCCAATATTCCTTAATTTCTATATCGATTTAACAAGGCAACACAAGTTTCAACATGCGTTTCTTTCTGCAGAGCAGCTAAATCATGAGGCATCCATTTTTCATATTTTTATTTTATAGATTTGACGCACATGAGTCAATATTGTTGGTAAGGTGACGTTAAACCATGCCGCTAATTCCTGGGTGGTTTGGCTTGGATCGGATTCTACCATCTCTGTCAATTAATTTGTATTCACCTGTGTGGGTGGTCTTGCACGTGGTTCGTTCTTCAAATCACTATTACAATACTAGGAATAAAGATAAAATAGCGGTGCCAGGTTTTAGATTAGCAAATAAAAGGTCCTTCTTAGGCAATTGTGTGCGGTTTTATAATAAAGTTCTCAAACATATTACAACGCTCACAGATAAATTCAAGTTGCACGTGAAAAACGTAATGATTAAAAAAACCTACTACACAGTTTGTGATTACTTAAGCGCCAAAAATGCTTGGACAATTCCGCCTCTGCCAAGCTACTTATCGCCTAATATATGAAAAACACGGGTGTTTGAGCGTGAACTTACTATGAGTCGATATCGCTATCGACAATGTTTCCGCCGCGGTCGCGTCACGCGTGACGCGACCGCGGCGGACGTACCACACTCAAAATCCTGAGGAAGGCTTCCGGTAGAAGCCGAAACATTGTCGATAGCGATATCGACTCATAGTAAGTTCACGCTCAAACACCCGTGTTTTTCATATATTAGATATAAATATGAGCGTAAGTTTTTATAATATGATACTTATCGCCTGTCACCTACGTATTATTTGTTTAGAAATTACACTAAAATACGTTTTATTTTAAAATGTTTTTATGAAATTTGATTATGTATTTGTACTACACCCGCCTCTATTGTTTTATTCGTTCAACTCCATCCTAAGGTTGCCTGGTAGAGATCACTTTTAGTGATAAGGCCGCCCATTGTAACACTATGTTATTATTATTTAATGTGTAAACTTTTATATTTCTAAAGTGGTGTAACAATAAAGAGTTTTCTATCTTCTATCTATCTAATTTAAATAAATATTGTAATAATTTTATTATATAGTAAGTATGTAACACCATGTTAAAATTTGTTTAAAAGAATGGCCCCGAGATTCTTGCCCGTTCTTCTCCCAGTGGCTCTATACAATTTTTGTTAGCTCAACGTGGCAGTACAATATACCTAGAATATTTTAATATTAAAATTTGAAATTGACCTTCATAAGAGCGTCGTAGACGCCTAAATTGAATAACTAAATTATTTTGACGTTGACTTTGAAAACAAAGTTTCCATCACGAAAGCATTTAAACTAAAATCGAACGGTGCGTTCATTAGCAGTCCTCTGTCCAAACGCAACATTGATGTAGTGGAACTCCTATTAAAAAATCACTCTAATTTTCCAAGTAAGTATACATTTTTCTTGCCTAAGCTGAATAAAAAAAACAACTGAAAGTCAATAATCGAATGTTGCACATTTTTTAAAAGAAGAACTTCATCACATTCCAAATTTTTAAAGTTTTCTTTAGCAAATGTTCCTTATGTGGAACCAAACATTAAGCTTGGCTTAGATAAACTCTCTGTTGACAAAGCGACAGTCTTTCTGGGAATCAAAGTGGACTCAACTTTACAGTGGGATCCACATATACATGATCTAGCCGGAAGACTTAGTTCTGCTGCATATGCATTTTGTAAGATAAGACAGTTAACAGACGTAGCTATAACTGCACGGCTAGTTTATTTCGCGTACTTCCACAGTATTATGTCGTATGGTGTATTGCTGTGGGGAGCTGCTGCTGAGATGGAAACAATCTTTATCTTACAAAAGCGTGCAATTCGAGCCATATATGAAATGGATCCTATGGAATCTCTAAGGGATCTTTTTAAAGAAATTGAGAATATATTAACTTTACCGAGTCTGTATGTATTTCAAAATATTATGTATGTTCGGAAAAAATTGAGTAAATTTAAATTAAACAGTGACAACCACGATTACAAGGGCGATGCCCCGTCCACCCACTGGAACAAATATAAAATAACGTTACCAAGTTTTAGACTAGCAAAGACAAATAAAAGGTCTTTTTTAGGTAATTGTGTGCGGTTTTATAATAAAATTCCCAAACATTATTACAAATCAATGCTGACAAAAGGAAAATTCAAATTGCACGTGAAAAACATTTTGATTAAGAAATACTACTACACAGTTTGTGATTACTTAAACGACAAAAATGCTTGGAAAATTCCGCCTCTGCCAAGCTATCACATGTTTCCTACGTAATTTAAACAAATATTGTAATAATTGTATTGTATATAACACATTGTAAAAGACGTTTAAAAGAATGGCCCCGAGTTTCTTGCCCGTTCTTCTTGCAGTGGCTCTATAATTTTTTTTTGCTGAACGTGGCAGTACAATGTGGAATATTTCAATATTAAAATTTGTAATTGACCTTCATAAGAGCGTCGTAGACGCCTAAATTGAATAAATGATTTTGAATTTGAATGTGAAAAAAGATTCACTCAAAAATCTCAAACCATGAAGGTTCTATGTCAATTCGAAGTATGTACCTATTACAATAAAACGGCAATTTCATACTTTAACCCCTATTATTTTAACTATAAGCAAACTTCTAAATTTTTTATTGTAAAGCAGATAACATAGAGTCTAGGTGGGTCTAGTCGGTTTAATAAACTCATAAAAAAAACGAATGTGCCTTGGTTCGTGAATTTGTTAAATATATAAGGTAACATAATATGTATACTGTTGTAGGTACGAAACCAAGTGCGAATTTTGTTTGGCTAACAAGGCGACAAGACTTGTCGGTACATGAACACAGCAGCATGAGTACAAACCTGCCTTCATAATAGATAGATATCGGTAGAAGCAAAACGAAACGTTTACTTTCGCGTTGTAAGTTTAGGATCGTCGCATATTTCCACTCCGCTCGCAGGAGAAGGATAAATATCTCACTTACTGAAACCGAATCGAAATTCAGTAAATTTCTTTTTCCCAAATCAAAGCTAACTTATTAACTAAAAATACTATGGGTTTTAGTTGTAATAAACAAGAGCATATATATAGAAAATACAGGAAACGATTAGAAAATGATTTGTTATCTTACAATTTTAAATTTAATATTAATTTGCGATTAAAAACTAAGCACGGTGGTGTATATTTTGAAACAGTGCCTGGAATATTTGTGTGCCGGTTCATGAACGTGGTGAAAATTGGATTAAAACTGTAAGTATGATTTTGATATTTTCTCATAGGTATGTAATTATTAACCTATTTTATTGCTAATATCAATCACCAAGTGAGGTCGAAGGACAATGAAATGGGAACCGGTTCTCAAGAATAACTGGTGGTAGATGCCGTTAGGTGTTTGACGACAGATTTTCTTCTTGAGGATGGTTTCTAGACAGGCAGATGGATATGAACCATGCATATTCCTCACAGCGCAGGCAGCTCGGCGGGGTTTTCCAGATAATGCCCATGGAACTAATATTAATAAAATATCCAAGCCAAGCATTCAGGCCGGAGACTTAATTATTTTACATAAAGCCTATACCTATCATCATCGCATAAAACCCAGTAGAAATATTATCTCCCTAAATATCTACCTATGTTGACACTATATTGTGGATGGATATCACTTAAAAAAAATAACCAATAATTGAAAATGACTTCAACACTCAAGTGTGAAATATCTTGTTGAAGTCAGTACCATGATAGTTCAAAAGTACCTCATAGAACATAAATATAATAATACTACGACTCAATGGAAAATGTACTACGTTATTCCATCAGAGTGAATGACAAAGATAGGAAGACAAGCATGCAGGGGTCGTTCTGAACCTTGGTTAGAGCGCACCACAGATTAAGTATACATTACACACTTGCAGTACGTATTTTAATCATGGAAGTAATAAGTACTACGTGCAGACCATACAAAGTCAGAAATAATCAAAAGAAATAATGACAACATGTAATGCAAACAAATAAAGCAGATATCTGACAATCGTACAGAGTCATTGCTTTAACGTATTTTATATTTTGTAGCGTAGCACTCAAATTTCGAGATTTCGATAAATCACAGATAGCGTTGTGTTAAATATGCAGAAATGAATTTTTACATATGGCAATAACATTAACTTAAATAAGACATATGCCGATACCCCAACAAAGAAAAAAAAGCTTAATCGACCTTATCGTTACTAATGTACCTGACAGATGCAAAAAAGTTACAGTAGCACACAACAGGTGCTTAGTGATCATGGCTTTGTATTGGCTGAATTCAACATAAAAAACCTAAGCGGATAGTTCAGTTTATGGTAACCCGTTCACTAAGAAGTATTGATAGTGATTCTTTTAACAGGGACTTAATATCAATACCATGGCAGAATATCTTACAGATGGCTGATGTACATGTTATGGTAGAAAAATTTAACGAATTCATCATACAACTTTTCGATAAACACGCTCCTCTTAAACTAATTAGAATAAAGGATTTCCTTAAACCTTGGATAACCGAAACAATTAGATTTATGATGAAACTACGAGATAAAGCGCTTTCAAAATCACAAAAAAAGAAAACAGTATCATCTAGGGCATATTATAAAAGTCTAAAAAATTTGGTCATAGCTTCGATTGACAGAGATAAAATAGCTTTTTTTACCCATTACGTAAATAAAAATATACATCAGCCAAAAAAAATGTGGAACTACCTTAAAAAAATTAAAACATTGACCAAAAATAAAAGCATTATTCCTCAAAATTTGAATGACCCCAATCTAATTAATGATCACTTCTTAACGGTACCAGGAAACGCAGGTATACATAGTGAGACATTAAATTTTTTTAAAACAAACAAAGCTACTAATAGTATATTTTCACTAGTTCCAGTAACAGATGACATAGTTTACAAAATTATACTTAAAATTCATACCAATGCAACAGGATATGATCAAATTAATGCTGACATGATTAAGCTTACCTTATCAGAAACTTTACCTTTAATAACAACTATCATCAACCAGTCAATAGCAACGAATGTGTTCCCTAGCCCATGGAAACGTGCCCTTGTTAAACCTATTCCTAAATCTAATTCAATAGAACACCTTAAGGATCTACGCCCCATTAGCATACTACCTGTATTATCTAAAGTCCTAGAAAGAGTAGTACTAAATCAATTAGAAAAGTATCTATACACTGACTGAACATATAATACCGCAGTTTCAATCAGGCTTCAGAAAAGGTCATGGTACAGAAACTGCCCTCTTAAATGTGACTGATGATTTGGTGATGGCTTCGGATTCGGGACTTACCAGTGCCCTGATCTTGTTAGACTTTTCACGCGCATTTGACAGTCTACATCCTGAAATGCTGCTCGCAAAGCTCTCTTATTATGGTTTCTCTGAAAAAGCGTGCTTGTGGTTTTCTACATACCTTGAAAACAGAGAACAGTACGTTGAAACAGAATCTTTGAGCGGAACTAAGCTCGTGTCTAATGTAGTAACATTAAATAGAGGGGTGCCGCAAGGTTCAATATTAAGCCCCGCACTTTTCTCAATTTTTACAGCTGATTTGCCAACACAAATAAAACACTGCAAGTATCATCTGTACGCAGATGATACTCAACTTTATTTCTCCTTCAAAGCTGATGAAACCCAAACAGCTTCAACATTAATAAATAATGATTTAAATAAAATATTCAAATGGGCCACTCATAATTCACTCGTGCTTAATCCATCTAAATCTAAATTGTTGATTATAGGAAATAAGTATCAAATTAATAACGTAAGATGCCAGAATCCTAAATTATGCATCAACGGTGTAGACATACCGATAGACACAGAAGCGAGAAATTTGGGACTTATTTTTGACAGTGAGATGCGTTTTGTTACTCACATTAGCGACAAAATCAGATCAGCGTTTTATAAAATAAAAGTTCTTTATGGCATTCGGCCATATCTTTCGGAGCAGGTAAGGATGTTGTTATGCGACCTTCTAATTTTTTCACCTTTCAACTACTGCAGTGCAGTCTACGGACCACGTTTGTATGTTGAAACAGAAAAAGCAATTCAAAGAGTTCAAAATGCGTGTTTAAGATTCTGTTTCAGCATACCACGAAGAGACCATATAACTCCTTACCTAGTAAAGAAACACATATTAAATATGAAAGCTAGAAGAGAGATTCATCTCGCTTGTACAACACAAAAGGTTATCTGGAACAAAAGTCCAGACTACTTATTTGAAAAATTAGTTTGGATAAAAGACATCAACATGTACAACACCCGTGCTAAGTCCCTTTTACTATTCTCTATCCCTAAGCACAAGACCGTTAGCTTCAAAGGTTGTTTCAAATATAGTGCATCTAAAATTTGGAACAACCTACCGCCTCCTATGAAGGCTAAAATGTGTTCGATTAATTTCAAACAAAAATACAAAGTGATCCTACTAGAACGTCAAAATAAGCACTTTGAGTCAACCTTTAAATTTAAATAACGCCAGTTCTCTTTTACACACTTTTACAACAGAAAGAGTATAGTAATAGAAGCGCTATGAGCGTATATCTAAGGGATAGCAATCGTTTATGACGTTGTTTATGGAAATGCCAGGTGAAAGATTTAACCATATTGATGGGGTAAAAAGCAGCACCAGATTTAATTTAATTATATTATGATAAACATGCATACCTATCATCACATACTCAAGTTGTTGCCAATCTCATTATAAAACCTAAGGTATTGGTTTTGGATTTTTATGATTGTTTATAGAATTTAAACTAAAGTTGTAAAAATAATTTTACACCCGAAGATATGTTTTCTTTTTGGCTTTCCTATTATAGTCTAAATATGGGAAATTATTACAATCACGTCCGTTCTAAAATAAGTTACATTATGTGTTGTCTTGCGAAAGCAATGAGATTCAAAATGTTCGGAGCATATTCGACCATTCCGTACTTTGTACGTTATGTTTACGTTTTTTTTTTGCCTCCGGTAAGCAAAATCCATATAATTATCTGGTATTAATTTTTTTTTAACTGGCAACATAGAAATAACATAAATCTATGTACATAATATATTAAGGTAAGTACGAAAGTTTTGACGGAAATGTTTATGGTGCACCATTGTATTATTACTAAAATTTGCGTATTCTCGAATAAATTTCTAGACAACATGCGAGTGAGAAATGCAGTTAATCTTTACTTACCTTGTTGCCTAAGCTTCTAGTAATGATGATGATTTTGACCTGACTGTGACAGATTTTGACTGTTTCAGCACAGTCATGAATTAATTTACTATAGTAAATAATATACTTCAACACTTTTCATACTTGTTCTAAATAGACAAAATGTATGGAGTCAAAACATTAAAAATGTAAACCATTGTTAGTAAACTAAACAACGGTTTAAATGTATTTTTAATGCTACAATGAACTTGGACTGACAATAAAAATGAATTTAAATCCGTTATTTTCCGTAGGGTAAGCTAAGTATAAACTTGTCGAATATATTATGGGCTGTGGTTTTCGTGAGATAAATAAAAAAAAATAGTCTTTTTATGGGAAAACTACTTTCTGGGTAATAGTATCCCAAACTCAATGGAAACCCTAATAATTAATGAAGATGCATGAAACTATTGGAGTCACGTGTAAGCCAAGACTATCTTCTCTAGTCGGTTAATACATAGATTTTGCATAGATTAAGTAGGGTAGGGGAACCGGTCCACCGGCCGGCACCTATCCATCGGCCATTCCTGATCCTCTTGCAGTATTATTTAGATATTAGCTACTTACTATTGCAATATAGGAACGAAAGTCTTGTAAATACTCTTTGATTGAATCGCCTGATACCCTAAAACATTATTCGGTTGGGTTACTATAACAAACGATTTTTAAAGAATTGTTTAATTTCACGTTGGCAGATGAGAAAGAGTTACGCACGCAAATACAAAAAAAAAGTGACTCGCCTCTCGTTCAACCGTAAGTTTTTTACTGTTATACTAAGTAAATGTTGATTGTTAATAGTTTTATAGCTGAAGAGAGAAGCTATAGTCATTCTTTCATAATTATTTTAATAGTATTTGATTTTAAATAACGATTTTTAAAAATAATGTATAGTGAATTATAGCTGATAGGCTAGCCTTTGACCACCATATCACCTGATAGTAAATTATGATGTGGGCGAAGATGTTGTTCAGGCCACCCTAGAATTACTAGTATTACTATTAAAGTGTAACAAATTAAATCAAACATCAAAGTATAGTTTTAAGTATGTACTGCCAAAACTATGAGGATGTTGGAATAAATGCGTGTTGGGCTAGTAGGATATTTTAAATAGATACATACATACATATTACACATAAAAATGTTTTTTTTAAATTAATTGTATGGATACATTAATTTTAAATCAAATTCAAATGTTCCGATCGAAAACTGGGTACTGCTGACCGCTAAAAAAATGGCCGAAATCCGGTGATTTCGCTATATGTGGATTTATATATTTTTGTATAAAGAAGGAAGCACTTGACGTTCCATTAAATATTAAATACGTAAACTACATTATATAGGGTACATATATCAATAAACAACGCAGGGCTCAATCAACTGTAGATTTTTTTCTAGCGTCTTAAAGTTGAATGTGCCATTAAATGGCCGTAAACTGAGTATTCTACCCTAGTCATCTTGCATCAAAGGGTATACGCGAAAAGGATAAAAAATATTTATATCTGTCTCGCTCATTATTATTGCAGTTATGGTATGTGCATCCTTCTCTAATAATTAGTACAATTCATTACGCCGATTCTATTACTATAATCTTTCTACGATTATAATATATTATGTTCTATGCTCGGAGTGCAACTTTTCACTCTAACGTCTCGTTCACAACCTTTGAGTAGAGCATTTGGTCGTTAAAAGGTTGCTACCTTAACTGACATGACTTTGACATTTTGTAGATGATAGAATTTTGAATTTTGCAGGTAACGGTGGTATTATGATTTACAAATACCATAAAATGTGAACATTTTTGCTAGTTCCCCGCCTAGAAGTAAACACAACAAATCAATATACCCAAAAATAATTATTTTAATATCAATGTCGATGTTGGTGGTTTTATAACAACCGTTTCGCTCCGTACCTGCGAGTAGGTTGAAAAACAACCAAACAACTACTTTAAGGTTTGGAACGTGGCGTACACGCCACACAGCAGCGCAGACGTACACTACCACAGAATAAACATCCATATTTTTCTGAGATAACGGAAAGTATTTTTAATATTTTTATGAAATCTGAAACCAGCTCAAATTGTATTTTGGTGCCAAAATATTACGTTATTTAATGATAATCTCGTAAACTACTTCTACAGTAATAAACCTAGAAAGCTGTTACTTTGCATATGTTTAGGGAACAAGTCAAACGGTGTTAAAAGAAATTACAAGGTTATGGACTGAAAAGATTTTTTCCCCCTCATTTGTTTTCATCATCTGTGTGTCCCGACCGGGATTCCGGTCGTCTTAAAAAAAGGTTTAGTGTGAAGCTTGTATATATCCGACACGCCCTTTCTAGCCGAAATTTCATGCAACGATTGTATTTCTTTATTTATTTATTTATTTATTCAAAAAACAATGTGGCTGACAGACTATAATGTCCAAAACGCCAACATGTCTAAAAACTTTAACCGTCATAGGGGATGGCGCGCGGCCATCAACCAGTCTACTAGACTTCATCTGATCAAAAGAAGTGTTTTTTCAAATACTTTCTCTCGGTATGATGTCGCTACCCTTCTATATTACTACATATGATTAAAAGCACTACGCGCACTGTCGCCTATGATGGTTAAAGTAATACAATCATTGCATGAAATTTCGGCTTTTTTAACATTATTGTACAATCTGTCACATTTGATGGCCAGCCAAGATTTGGTCGATTCAATAGGATGTGCTGGAACGGTCGTGTATCAGCGGAAAATTTGCCTTAGCCGAAGGAATGCAGGAACGTAATTGCAACACATTCAATTAATATAGTTATAAAGTTCTTAGTACCTACACAGTTTTCTCATATTTTACATAGTATTTTTAGGTTATTATAAATGAAAGCATTTTTTAGATACATTTTGGATATAAACAAGCAGGAACCTATCCCCCTAATATCTAACATTAATTACCTGACTAATATTTCTGCTTATAAGCACTAGGCACTATACATTTCATAGATTGTCGCTACCGATAACAAACTATCGTGATTATTATTCATTTTAAACATGTTTTTAAAAAAAATATGACACTTGGGAACTCTTCCCAATTCAATTGCTAATCAATTTCAAAACAATGTTTGACCTCAAATAACCAAATGTAGACTATGTCATTCATTATGTAAGAATATATATTAAATAGACAACATTTTTTATATTATTTTCTACGAAATTTCAATTAGTTTACCTACTAAAAAGAAATGTTTAGCAACTGCTATATCTCCAGTTTGAGAGAACGATTTATAAATTAATCTCGTTCGTATTTTATAAATGAGACCCCAAAAGAAGGCCAAATATTAGTTAAGAGGAGCTAAGAATAATAAGGTGTCAAACTGGGGAAAATAGTTTCTCTAACAAAAGGTTCAACGATCAGAGTAGAGTAAAAGTAAAATCAGGATATAGATACAGTTTATACTAGATTGAATAATTAAATTAATCTGATTTATTTTATGACAAAAAAATGAACATAAATATACTTAGACCGTGGGGTCTAAGTAATAAATCAGTGTCCGGGTAATATTTAGGGTTGCCGTATCTCGCCTAAAAATTTACGTATATCAGGGGGAAAGAAAAAAACGGACTGTATAATCCAAGTTATTGCACTAAACGCATACAACAAAGAAATCATGATTTTAAAAATTCCGATAAATTGTCCATAGGCAAAAAAGATATGTTTTTTTAGAGCCACGTACGTATTTTTTTTACTGAAAAGCGAATCTATAATTGTTTAAATAAGTTCAAAACCTACAAATAAGTATGACCAGACTTAAGCATCATAACTAGAAATAAAACTAATACATTATGTACGTAAGAAGAGTATAATTATGTGCGTAAAAGTGACTAGTTGTATAAACACTAGTAAGGTATATACATACCGTCTTGCTTTTCTAGGTTATTTTGTGATTACATATAAGGGGGACTTCTAGCCAAAAAAGTACTAACTCGTTCGATTATGCTACTTATGCTAATAAAGTCGGTTTTGTTAGCGCTTCCGAATACGGCCGTATAATTTTATACAAATACTAGATGGTAAGTGGTGTGCGGGCCGCCCTTGTAACGGCTAACATATGTCGTATTTTTGACTAATCCAGAACATCACGGCCACACATAGTATTTAATTAGAAATTAAAAATAAACAATTAAAATGTAATATAATATGAAATTACTAATATTAGATATATTAAATAAGAAACATAAAATACAATGGCAAAATTACAGTAAAAATTGGATACAAAATTTTATAGTCAAAGCATTGTATTAATCATTAAAATTAGAGTCAATATATTATCAAAGTCATTAGGGCTGTCTCGCGATTCGCACCTATCCCATTCATCTTAGAAACTTTCACTATATTATTTAAAAAGGTCACGATAGTTTACCAATGATTGTCACATATTAAATCACGTCCAACGCAAGAAATTTATTGCAGTAGCGTCCTTTGCACCACAATACCGAGAATATAATCATTTTTCTCGGAGATCATCTAGAGACACAGAGCGATACCAAATGGCAGCGATGATAGGTAAAGTGGTGTGATTTAAGCAGTCTTACAGTCGATACTAATTTAAAATTATATTTAAATTCTACCTATCATATAAATTAAATCACACCTACAACTGCCTTCAATAAAATCAGTACAGTTCATCAATCGTCAAAGCCCCACCTACATTAATGCCACATATACAAATTTATTTTTAATCTATAACGGAATCATACCAAATGTATAATGCGTCAGGTCATATAACTTTATTTAATTCTATCACTTCATAATTATTAACATACATATATTTTAAAAAGATTTCTGTATATCGATACATCAAATAATGATATACTTTTGAAATTTTCTGTTATATCCAGAGACGAAACAAATGAAAAGCAACTATTATGTACAAGGGGACAACTGGCATCCAATTAAATTTGTTCCAAGAAAAATACATAGCACCGAAACTGACAGGATGATGAGGGACCACCATACAAATTTCTTGTTAGACTGTGTAATTTAATTATTTTTTTACTCAGCTACGATTTTTTCACTCACACATATTATGTAAATTCTTAAAATATTGAGTTACCTGCTTTCGCACGTTGAAATAAAATAAGTTGCCAAACATGATGTTTCAAAAGATTAGAATTACCAGATTTATGACTAACAATGAAAACTAATATAACATTTGCATGATTAGATAGATTATTTGCATGATACAGCATTTTAAAACTGCTTGCCTAGATAACCCTAAACAAATACCTACGAAAATCTATCGCCAAATACCTAACGATATACAGTGTTTGAGAGCTAATACCTGAATATAAATCCTGTTTACATGGTGAAATGGTGTTCAGAGGCTACCCCATTAGCTGTATGAAGACAAAATCGTTGGAAGCTTTATATGTTATTATATGTTATATGTAATAAATAACATATTAATCTGTAGAAAATGTATATGTGTCATGCTTGACAACCACAAATCAGTTCTGTTCATTTGAGCGTGATACTTACAGCACATCTTACAATACTCAACTAGATATATAACATGCTTATCAAGTTTGACTTAAATCTAAGCTTACTGAAAGAACAGTTCGTAGTGCGCAATCATAACTTGTATCCTGTTCGGTTATAATAAGGCTACAGCTCTAAAAGATAATGATGGTCCAATGTCAGCGAATCTTGATTACTGATGGGACGGTTGCAGTTATAACTCTTGTCGTGAGCTTGAGTTTCATAGCATGGTGGAGGAGCATTTTGTGAATGTACTACTCCAAAGCTCTAAAGTAAAAAATCTGTCACCATATAGGAGTATCTTCAGAATAACAAATATCTTTAAAAGCCAGTTTCCATTTTTTATGTGTAGCCTCGTAATATCTTTGATCACAGTTTACATTATAATTTCATTATTTGTTCAAAGCAGCACAGTGCGACAGAAAAACCACTCCACTTGAACCTTCATGTAGAGGTGTATTCAGGTATTTTTAACGTGGCTTTTGATAAAACTTTTAGAGCATAAATGTAAATTTTGGGAAACTAAACGGGACCCTAGACTCATTGGCCCTGGTAACACCACGATCACTGATTAAGCATATAAAATATGTATCCAGTTGCCAATAATATAGAAAAAGTTAAATATAACCACAGACTCAATTGTGAGTGAAGGATAGAGTATGGAGTGAATGTGAACTGCGATGTGGATGTGAGTGAAGTTATTAGTGGACTCATATCCGACGAATAAAATCCACAGAGCAAAGATTACAGAAGTCTCCACCCACAGAGTACTTTTGTATGATGGATGGAATGGAAACACACTCCACTACCTCTATATCTACCTACTTTGTATTTATCTAGTTTGTGTTTATGTATGAGATTTCAGATTTGTTGATAAAACTGCTCTGAAATTTATCATTGAATTGAATACTACTGTGTTGTGTTTCGACGGTAGTGTAACGGGATAATCGACATAAAAACACGTTTTTCTTACATGTTCGCGGCTGTGAAGTGCAAAGTATTCGAGATTGTTGGAATGATGAAGATCAGTGTGTTATTCGCTTTTTAGCGATGTGTGAATTTATAAAATTGAATTGATGGTGATTTGTTAAAATTCATGGTGTTTCCGATTTTATTAGTGTCGTGTGTAAAATATAGTCCGAATCATAGGGTCCACAAACGAGCAGACGGATTCTATCATGGTCGTAAAACGGTAAGTTTTTTTGTTACAAACGTGGGCCTATTTATGAGTACACGCAGTAAGTAAACTGTAAAGCCTTCAGTCAATCAATCATTGATAGGATTCACTTTTAAAGATATAATTGACTTACTTTAAGTCTCCCAAAATATTTCATCAATTTATTCATGTTGTTTTGATGTTATGCTCTCAGTCATCTAATTACTACCACAGTATGCACATCAAAATTTTAGGCTAGGTGTGTACATTTTGTATATTTTGTTTATGAAATTGAAGCTTTGTTAACAATTCGTAAAGATAAGATGCATTCTTGAAGAAAAATAGCTAAGTTTCCTTTGTTGTCTGATGGATGACAAAGCACTGTAGTGTTGGTTTTTTGTTTAGATTATTGATTGAAAATTTGTACATAAATGGTTATAATATTTGTATAAATGTTATAATTGTCTTTGCAGATTCACTGTAATTGGCAGACATGTCTATGTGTATAGTAAAAACAAGGCTCCTTTAATATTTTACCAAGTTCCTCTATATTTTTGTAAACTGAGTAAAATCACTCAGTTTTAATGAAAAATATCCTCAAAGAAGATTGCTCTCTTGAGCTTAAAAAGATAATTAATAATAATAATAGGGAAAAATATTAGTCACAATCTAAATAGATATTATGCACCATTAGCTATAAAATTGTCTATGCAACTGAAAAAAAATAGTTGTTATATAGAATGATTTTACTGTCCTTGTCATACAATACATAACTTTTGTTAGTAAGACAATATAATGGCAAGGACATTCGACATTTCCCTGTTGGTTCCTCCACATTTTTGTATAAGTAAATTAGGTGACATGCAAATCAGGCGATTAAATGCCACTAGAAGCCACATAGTGCATCGTTTAACCTTGTTGATCGGCAAAGATTAAAGAGGCAATTTCTGCCACAAGCTCTGTAAATGATAGCAGCCCATATTTATAAATAACAAGATTTTGTGTTAAGAGTATTATATTTCTTTATATAAAATAGTGGCTACTTCAACCAATGAAATTTACTTACGTCAATTTGAACTAACAGTAACTAGCTAAATTACGAACCAATTTTTTTAAAAGTTGGTTAATTAAATTGCCATTCACTTGTGATGCTCGTTCTTTTTTATGCCCAGTGTAAGTGGACTAAAATTGTCTTTTTATGCTGATGCATTAAACACCTTTTTCTTTTCAGCACAAGGGCATACATTTTTTACCATTCAAAGTAGTTCATTTTTTGCTAAATTTTACGTAAGAAGTTTCACTTGGTCTGTAATAACACCAGGAGGATAAATGTCTTCACTAAAATGACTTGTTTTATGCACTTGATGTACAATCTACTATTTTTATTTATATTTGTTTTCATAAAATTCTGTTAGATAAAAATATAATAATGTACTAGCACAAAACACCCCAAGCGCAACGTCAGTGCAGGACATATTGCACCCAAATAGACAAAAATCTAGCAAGATTCGAACCTGCCTGTTTTTTTTTTAGAATTATTAATCTTTTTTTAAGCTTAACAGGTTCTTGGGTAAGTATTATCAAAAATATTTGATTCAACCAGATTAAATAAATAGTGTTTCTGTATTTACCTATAGTAGGATTGCATTTTGTTGGTCATTGTGAAAATAGTTTTGATGAATATTTTTCCTTTTAAATAGTAAAGGAAGGAAAACGTGCATTGCAATACCATTTGGTGAGACCAGTGAATATAGAACATTGTACCCATAACAATATGTGAGCTACAAATAGAACTAGGTCTTGTTAAAATGTCCTTACTACCTACTTAGTCCTTAATTAGATTAAACTGTAAAATTTATGCCAAATTAATGATTTATTTCTTAAAATCATAAGCAGATTAGTTAATTTTAGTTTTTCCATTGAATTTCTTGAATATATCAGCAATTAAGAATCAATTCAAAATAATGTTTTAAATCGGTCCAGTATGTAGTTTTTATATTTATTTGTTACATACAAAAATATTACCAATATAGTTATTGGTTGGTAGCTAGTTGGCGCTCCCAACCATTTTAGTTTTCATAACTAAAATGTGTTTTCATATACAAACAGTATACTTTGATGCCTTATTGCTGTGTATGGGAGCCAAAAAAGCCCTTGTACTTACATTACTGTTTATTATTTTGAAATAAAAGACAAAGACCAAAGACTGGGAAATTGGCTATTGCAGGTCATGCAGTTTGAATTTGAATGCCGAGTCGTAGGCAAGGACGTTCAAAGATACAAAATAGACAATTGGCATATCTGCCGAGGCATATATATAGCGCCTTTAAAAAAATGGCTAGGACATAAAAATAAAATTACATTTACATTTATCGCTAAAATATTGGGTTTCAATTATAAATTGTAAAGTATTTATTTGTGTCCTTGGGAGGCGGTTTTTAATCGCTTATTCGGCATCCGATCTTAGATCTAGTGTAGTGCATTCGATAATCATTGTGACTGGGTGTCACCGTGACTGGGACTCATGTTAGTTTTTTTGTTTTTAATTATCAAAATAACAATCGAAAGGAGTTCTTTACTTTACCGCCAAATTATTATATCGCCTATGTCGAAAGGTCTCACATGCATTTGTAGCTATTTATATCAAGGTCGATGAAAGAGTTGTAAATTCAAAATACTCCCCAGCAAGCCTGCTATGAATTTCCATACAACATTGACGGCATGTCTTTTGTTCCAAACTCGAAAACGCACTGTCTAATATATAGTATATCTTATGGTATTAGGTATTTCTGTGTACGTAAAAACGTCACATCGGGTGCTCTTTATTCAAAGTAATAACAATATATCCGCGCATGTTTGAGTAAATAAATTTATTATAACACAATATATTCTATTCGTCTTCCAAAACAGGACTAGTGCCCGCCCGAATTAATTCTAACACATTATATGTTTCTAGCAAATATGAACGTATTACCTCTAAATAATTACTTAGGACTTTTTTAATTTTATTACAATATATCCGTAGTCTCACCTGATGGAAAGTGACGACGAAACTACTGTTTTATCTGGAAGTCTTCATATACGAAAATAATGACGCTGGTACGGTGTTCTATAGAGATACTTCAGCTGCACCTATTATGAAAGCGCTTCGTGCTTATTTTTGGAATATCGACCTTGTACGGATACCGTATTCCTATGCGCCTTGTTGTCCAATTAAAGAAAGGAGATGGGGTAATATGGTTATGTAGATCTATCGCACATTCTACGAAGTGAAGCCTGTAAAATTCAGATAAGCTGGCACCTTTGCATCTATGTTCGAGGTCTAGCCTCCACTAACGCATTATCGCCAATGAACTTATTTTCTCGATTATATAAGGAATCCAAAGGCTTCGGGCTGGTTATTTAGCTGAACTATTCCAGGGATGGCTCCAGTATTCCAAACAAGACCGGACTCGACTTTGACACAGGATCCCGATGGGAAATAACGCCGCATTTGCCGAAAGACGCCCAGCTTTTTCGCAGCTTATTGATTTTGCCCTGTATCCGAAGTATAACCCAAAATTGAGTTTGCGTGTAAATGTTACACTCAGTAGCTCGTATTGGTAGCTTATCATAACAGGCCCAATTCAGAAGGCAGGAGTGAGATTGAAAGGGCTCTGCTTAACACCAAAATAGACACGCCTGAGTTTTCGAAGCATTGAATTGAACTAAATTGGTATTAACCCATTCGGAGTCTTCCTGGAGGGCCACTTGACCTTCGGAAATCCAAAAGCTCAAGCCAGCGGATAAGCTGTAAGATGGAAGCTTATTAGCTAGACTGTCGTGCTAGATCCTGTCAAATGCCTGCCTTTGAAATGTTGAGAGAGACTGCGAATGCTTCTCGATGGTTATCAATGGCGCTCCAGATATAAGTAGCATTGACCGGTTTCTGCGAAACAGGTACTGTCGATCGCTGAGGATTTCATTAGCTCCCAGGTGCGCCTTAATTCTATTGTTCAATACCTTAACGAAGTAATGAAGTGATTGATATAACTCTGTAGTTAGCAGGGCACTGCACGACTACTCTTCAGATGTCGGCACCTTTCTAGTCTGTCAACTGCTGCAGCCCATACGAATTTAAGACAATGACGGGAATCCCATAAGGACCTATGTCTTGTTCACGGTCAGATTGCGCAGCGTCTTCCGCACTTCGGTCTAAAGAATGCGTATTTCCGGCATGGATGTGGTAGACATAGAGGTTTTTCGCCCGCTCTATCAAAACGTGATGACTCCGCAAAAAAGCTGTTGTGGCCCGTAAAAATTTTGCTCAATTAGGTATACTATGGACGCGAGCAAGTTCGCTTTCCCTTAGACAAAAATCTAAGTACACGGGCGAGATGATCCCCAGAAATTTATAGATATCACATCTCTGAATCAATCAAACTACCTATTTTCGTCTTCATTTCATGTATTGAACCCATATGAAAAATATTTATTCAATATCTCGTTTTGGATATATTTTCATTCAGGTTTATAACTCATTCCGTTTTTGACATAAAAGTCCGTGACTGACAGACAGACGGCAGTGATAACGTTAATAGAACTCCGTTTTGCCCTTTTGGTACGGAACCTAAAGATCAGAGGATTAAAATATTCAACATTGACATAAATTACCGAAGTAGGGTAGATATTTACAATCATTTGAAAACACATTTCCTAATCAGTGAAATGAAAATCAATTTTGACAGATAATAATGACATATTACATATGTTAAAACTGAGTAATTAAGACCAATTATATTTTTTTGCCTAAATAACTAGAAATACCTAAATTTGTGAAACTAGAACCAAATTTTCCTAATGAAATTTAACGAATGAGTTTGGTGATGATAATAAATAACATAATATGTTAAATAAAACTCAGTAATGAGTACCAATTAATGAAATTATCCATTTTTGATAAACAATTAGGATTTACCGATATTTGTGACCACTAGCATTAGAAAGGTTAATTTTTTTATGCGATTGTAACGGAATACGCACGAAACCTACCGGATGTTAGACGGGAACCTCTGCATACTACAGATGTATTTCGTCACAAATGACGATGCACTACCGCAGTCACTCTGGGTCATACAGAGACATGAGTCTTAACAACTTGCTGTCTCAGCGCGCCTTCCATGCTTTGTAATTATAGGATTATTTTAGGATATGAGGAGCCCCCCCTTTTCTGCTTCCACCCTTGAGGAGACCTTGTTCAATGATGGACGTCCCTGTTCAAGTAATGGTTACGATTATAACTTTTTTTATAAGGCCTTAACAGGCTTAGCCTAGAATTACTGGCTCTCAAAGACAGCTGCCCGAACACGCCGTTAGGTTCTTGTCGACAGATTTTCAACCGAGCGTGGTAGCTAGCCAGGCAAGTATTCGCGAAGTACCTTACCACTGTACTATAACGACAGCTTAACGTCCCCAACTAATCACGGAAGCGCTCAGCAGTAATGCCACTAGCGGTCACCCATCCAAGTCACGAGCGCGGACGTTGACCGACTAGACACTCGTAGCGGGTGCCTCAAAAATATTTCTTCAATATAAAGGTTTTTTCGCTACGTGACGGAACAAGCTCGAGGTCCACCTGATGTTAAGCGGTTACCTCTGCCTATAACAGATGCAGTTCACCGTTCAAGTGACGAATTGCACTGCGCCCATCACCTTGAGACGTAGTTGTTGAGTCTCATGTGCCTGTAATTTCACTGGCTCTCAAGGACTGCTGCCGGAACACACCGTTAGGTGCTTGGCGACAGATTTTCAACTTGAACTACTATATATATACTTTTACGTCTTTCGGAGCGTAGGTAACATAATGCGATGCACAGCGTAATAACTAATAATAATCTACTCGACAAACTCACTTCGAATGTTATCCCTCCGTAGGTACTATACTTTGTGTACCAACTACTCGAAGATCCTTTAAACAAAGGAGCTTCGCGTCGTCGGGACACTTAAGAACCCCCCAGTACATTGACACATATCGGCGATTGTTTGCCTTATTGAATTATATAAACATTGGCCGAGAGCACTATGCGTACTTACGTAGTACTTATAGGTTTATACTAGGTTGAGAGCTCAACGTAAACTATATTTCCATTTTGATTGTATCTTTGAACCGCTTTTGGTAGCCAGTTGAAGTTATCACAGAATATAATGTTACAAATAATAATGAAAACTAAAATAGTAAAAAGATTTGTAATATTGTAAGAAAATGATAAGCTTATTTATTCTTTAAAAAATATTCAGTAACATCAAAAAACTTATTGAATCGTATTTCTTGTCACATTATATATTATATTATTATTATTGTAAATCTATGTTTGACTGGCATATGTAAAACATATCGTCTGTGAAACAAATATCGCTTTGATATCTATTAATGTTGTTTCCTTTTTCATTCCAGTTGAGATGTTTTATATTATTATGTTGTTGTACCTACTGCTGTAAAAATAAGGTACAACGCTTACAAGAAATGTGTTATTTTCGACGTTTGGTGTTTTTTTTCTCTTTAAATCGTCGGTGATAGATAAAATGGTAAAACTTAGCGTGATAAAAGAACAAATCAAAGTAAAACTGCAGTGAAAATCGGACAGATACGTTTTTTTTAAAGCTTATATAAACCTTTAACCACAATCTCACCTGATGGTAAGTGATGATGCGGTCGAAGATGTTGTTCAGGCTAGCCTCGAATAGGCTCTCAAGGACATCTGCCGGAACACACCGTTAGGTGCTTGGCGACAGGTTTTCTACTTGAGGATGGTAGCTAGCTAGCCAGGAGCATTCGGAAAATGCCCTGCCACTATGTAACGACTGCCATCGTAAGACAGCAACCGGGACCGACGGCTTAACATGCCCTCCGAAGCACGGAAGCGCTCAGTAGTAATTTGGCTAGCGGTCACCCATCCAACTTCTGACCGCGGCGGACGTTGCTTAACTTATTTTGATTGTTTAAGAACGACTATATATACTTCGCTACGAGCGCTTCAAATACTTGTTGAAATCGGATACCTTGAATTTTTTTTGTACATACAACAAAATATATTGTGTGTCATGCAGTCGACTCGTACTTCGCCGGTTTTATTAGAACGCACGCGAGCTGTTTCCATTAAGACAACCGTGTAAGAGCTACGGTGATGGTCGCGTGAAGCCCTCTTTGATGTTCATTGAAGATTCATCTGGCAGGGCTTCAACCTCCCGCGGCACTCCATTCCCGCTTTTCACTTAGCCGATTGCGCGAAATGTGCGTCGGTATAGCTTTACTTTTATTTATTATGCCGCTAATGTACCTTCTGATTTATTAACTGACAAAATAATTGGGTTAAGGAACTCTTTTTAACCGACTTTAAAAACGGAGGAGGTTCTCAATTCGTCTGTTTTTTATGTACGTTACCTAAGAACTTTTGGGTGAACCGATTTTGATAATTATTTTTATTTGAAAGCTGATGCTTGTCGTTTGGTCCCATTTAAATATCATCAAAATCGGTCCAGCCGTTTTTGAGTTACACTCCAATAACTGAAAAATATTTCCCTATTTTGATGATATACTTGTTAACGGTGAATGACAATGATCCCGTAAATAGCAATGGTCTAGTGACCATTGCTATTTACGGGATCATTGTGAAAAAGAGTGAAAACATTTTTTTTACCAAAAAATGGAACCAACTTCTACGTTCAAAAGTGTGAAATAACTTGTCGAAGTCGGTACCATGCGCACAATATTGTGATGATAGATACTTTTTAACTATTATGGTACCGACTTGAGCAAGTTATTTCACACTTTTGAGTGTTGAAGTCGGTGCAATTTTTTGTTTAAATTTTTTTTATGACCTACATGGCTTGAGGGCGAGATATGAATCTCGTGGCTCTAGTGTTTACGTCGGTAAAGTGCTAATAATGGTATACGAGTACAATGAGTTCTTGCCCATGACATTTTGTAAGCACGCATCCAGTCGTCGCTACTTGAAAGTCTTGTTGCGAAATACTGAATATGCGACTTTATAGATGAGACGAAGCTTGCTAAGTCTGCAAAATAAACGAAGTAGGTTGAAGCGCTCGTAGAGTAGCTTTCTTGATTTTCTACCGATCAGATAAGTTAAGCAGGGGTTCGATGCTTCTGAAGATACACTAACTAAGCCGTCGGTCCCGGTTGTGGTCTTCGGATAGCAGTCGTTATATCATACTGGTAGGGCATGTTAGGGAATGCCCGCCTGGCTAGCTACCAAGCTCAAGTTGAAAATATTTCGCTAAGCACTCAGGTATAATATAATAATAATAAAATTTCTTTATTTCATTCAAAAATGTTTCATCACACTCATGTTAGTGTTAATATAATAAAATATAATGCTAAAATATTTACTAAAATTACAAAACTTGACACTGGGAGGGTCATATTTTACAAATTATTGGAGTACAAAATGATATGCTCAAGGCGGGAATCGAGCCCGCGTCCTCCGATATCGCGTCGGATGTTTAACTCCTCGGCCACCTGGACTCGGCATTTTAGCCGAAATTTCTTGCTCCAATTGTATTACTTTAACCGTCATAGGGGACGGTGCGCGGCCATCAACCAGACTACTATAATCTAATTAAGAAAACCTTAATATTTTTTGTAAACAAAGAAATGTCATGATATGTCACTGTCATAATGACAAGTCAGGGGTAGAGATTTTATTTACCATGGTACATTAATAAGTACTAATGGCGCACGGTTTTGATTGCTCGATAAATGACTGCCTAAATATTTCCGAACCTAACTTAACAGAACACTGACGTAGGTTTCAAGTGACCAAACTTCACCCTGAGGCCACTTTGTATGTTTTTTTAAAAACGTTCATCACCGTTACGTACCAACGATATTGTAAAAACGAAAACAAAACAGAATCTCAACAACGCACACGAGCAGCGAAAAAGAAACACATTCGACTTCGATGTGAGAGAAATGAATGAAATTATTTCATTGTAAACACGAAATAAAATGGCGTGTAATGACAAAAAGTTAAAATTGTTCCGAACTTCTGTGATTTGTTCCGATTTTACTCCGATGATGCCAATGTCGTAAAATATTGTCTGCTAATATTACTTCATTTTATACTTTTGTTCATAAAATAAAATATATAGCACAAAATCATTGCTATTTTCTATTCTATGGATATTTATATGGATGATTAGAAAATATACCCTAAAAAATTTTACTATGATTCCTACTTCTGGTCCTTCTCGGTCAAGATGTTTCGTTGTAGGTGCTTCTCGATCTGTCTTTGAGAGCAAGTAATTCAGGGCTATAAATAAATAAAAGATTCCATGTAGTATGTACTACATAGTACTTATAAGTAGGTACTTACCTGCCTGTTGATGTAGATGTTGTGAGTTGACTCAACTTCCGCTATGCGATCGTCGCCACGGATTATTTTTTTTATTTTTTTTTTTTTTATTTCTGATAGGTAAGCCTTTGACCACAATCTCACGTGATGGTAAGTGATGATGTGATCGAAGGTGTTAACAGGCTTAACCTAGAATTACTCTGGCTCCCAAGGACAGCTGCCGGAACACACCGTTAGGTGCTTGGCGACAGATTTTTCTACTTGAGGGTGGTCGCTAGCCAGGCGGGCTTTCACAAAATGCCCTTCCACCATGCGGTGAAGCTCAAGCCCGCGGCGGAATTCGAACCATGGACCTGCTGCGCGGCAGTCCATAGCCAAAGCCACTGAGCTATCACTGCTTCAAAGATTATCTTAAAGTTATCGGTAGAACGATTACAAAGAGATTAGATTATGTACCTGTCTTCAGCATCCCAGGGTTCCATCCAACACGTGTTTTTATTCATCCAGTTTCAGTTCCGGGAAGGTGCCACTACCTGGCATTCCGAACCTCAGTTTGCCGAGAATTTCTTAGCTCGATTATCCTCAGCTCAATATTCAACTTTTAATTTGTGATGTTTGAGGAATGTGGTTATCACTGAATCTATATTTCCGCAGTAGAATTTTGATTTTTACACATGGTGTGTTTTTGAAAGATTCTCCCTCAATTCATGTTCTATTTTTTTATAACTGTGTACCTATATGTAAGTAAATATTTTTTTTTTCGCATACAAAAGTTATGTAATCAATTTATTGCTGACTTAAGTAAGTAATTTGCTAGTTATTATATTTCTTAAAACAAACTCGATGGTTAGTTTCTAAGCTGTACAAAACCACAGTCTTCCTTGTACTGTGACGATATTTAGTGACATCGCGTTGATTATTTACCAATCTATGCTAATCGTTAACGAGGTGCTGAAACTTGTAAGAAATGACTACTAAAAGTAGAAAAAAAAAAGTTTAAATAAGTATATACATGGAAGAGCCAGGAACCACGTGGCCCGTGAGGTGCGTGGCTGGAGTTGCATCCCCCATATCCGTCTGTGGGAGACGTAAGAGGCAATGAAAAGAAAAATACCAGACTGTGACTACTCACTTTTTACTTACTTACAGCATCTTCTGAAGAACTTCCATCTAACACTGCGATCCGCAAGCCGCCTTCCATTAATGGAGTAGGGTATGGTTCAGCAGTGGACGATCCAGCTGTTACAGTATATAGTGCATTGAATCAATACTATATAAAATAAATGTGAAAGTAAAAGTCTGTCTATCAGTCTGTATTGCTTTCAAGCCAAAACGGGCAGAGCCGCGGCCGGAAAGCTAGTAGTTACGTTAATACTATTTCAATACCATCAGTTCTCTAGAGGTCTACATTACCTTTTGGAGTCTGACACAGTTTCGTGCAGTCACTAATTAAGTAATTAAAATCAATTTAAAACTTCCCTGTACACCATAACTATCTAACCTGAACATATAATATCTTACAATAATTTAGAAAAAAGGCTCAATACGAACATTTTTATATGATTTCTTTTTCAATAGGTTGACCTACCGCCTTGGATTTTAACGAATAAAAAGCTCTCAACAACTTTACAAAAGCCTTCCAAATGCGGGCCAGACACCTGCACCCCCTACCGTGCCCATATGCCAGACACACACCTGCGTGACAGATGTTTCTATAGCTAATAGAAAAAGGATACATACAGAAGGACGTTAGAAAAAGTTACCCATTAGAGACGAAATTGAATTAATTAAAACGCTTTCGTGAAGGAATTCCCTATAACGTTAACTAGGCACGTGCCGTGTCCATCCACGTTGAAGGGTGTATCGACTTGCATTGAGTTCAGTGTCAACGGCTGGTTTTGAACCCTACTATTGCTAATTAAAAAATAAGTCAATTTCATTGCTGTACTACGAAATACTGAGCTATCTTGTTGGCTTGCCAACATTGCTTGCTCCGCACTAATAGTTAGATATGCGTATTCAAAGAAATATTTTATTAGTATTATAATAGGGGTATATTTCTATTAATAATAGTATATTTTATCGAAGAATAGCTTTCCGGGCGCGGCTCCGCCGGTGCGTATGTCGGTTATCGCGCAAAAACATTAACCTCTTTTTGCGCAGTTGGATAAAAACTATCCTATGTTTTTTCCCGGGTCTCAAACTATTTCCATACCAAATTTCATTCAAATCGGTCCAGTAGTTTTGGCGTGATAGCGTAACAGACAGACAGAGTTACTTTCGCATTTATAATATTAGTACTGATTGGCGTAGTGAAATTTCGCGACAATGACCCCTAGAAACTGTCCAAGCGCGAGTCGAGCGAGGAACTCCTCGACAAGCCGTTATAAACCTACCCGTGTGAGATAAAAAGTTTACTGGTTTTGATCAAAAATTAATTAATAAATAATAAATATGTAGTTTCAGTATTTTATGAAAAAATTGGTATGGTTACTATACGTATAACATAACATAACATACCCAATTTTCAGACTTCTAACTAGATTGCGTTTGAATCAGACCCGTAACAAAAATGGTATAAATAAGTGTTAAAATTGTCAATATCCAAATCCGGTAATTTATGCGTTCTATAAATCGGATGCATTATACGCAATTTGTATTTTTGTAAGGTCACCTCGCCATGCCGCGGCGTGCTTGCATGCAGGCGAGCGTCTCGGGCGGGCCGCGGCGTGTGCGCATCGCATACTCCGCAGTTCGCAATTTCGCATACGAGTACAACAACAGATTAAATTGTAGTTAGTATGGAACACAACTGCGGTCAGTGACCGGCCGCACTCCATTGGATGGCCTCGATCTTGTACAGTAAACTTGCCAAAAATTAGCATCCAATATCACAAATACCAGTGATAGATCTTTGTGGAAATCTTTTTATTACCCGTCGTGGTGTCTGTTTGATGGTGAAAATGTAATATGTATGTGAACCATACAATTTTCGGCTTAGGACTGTTCCTTATGCTTATGTAGAATGTCGTAAAAGGCGGCTAACGAAAATAGTCCTTCTAAATAGCAACATGCCATTACTTATGTCGATATGTCCATTTACATCGATGCAAGCAGTAGCACGTTGCTTATTAAAGGCAATATTTCAGTGTGCTTTATTATACTGTGCGGGCTGCAAGGAGCTTCCTTCCGCGGACGCTCAGATTATGGAATGAGCTCCCCGCCGTGGCTTTCCCGATGGAGTACAGCATGAGGTTGTTCAAAAAAGGCGTGAAGAGATTTCTTAGGGTCGGCAACGCGCGAGTGATACCTCTGGTCTTGCAAGCGTCCATAGGCTACGGTAACTGCTTACCATCAGGCGGTCAGTATGCTTGTTTGCCAATATAATGGTATAAAAAAAAATATAATGCTGCACGTTGTGCACACAATATGGCTCCTACCGTAATCGCCTTGACCCGAATATTGTTGGTAAAATATTAAAAAAAAAAACGTAATGCTGATTCAAAACACTGACCTCCCATTATCATGGCCAGTCTTCTACAAGTGCTCTCTTAGTTTTTAGTATTGGAAATGGTTTCGTTTTTTTATATATTTATTTCTCTCATTTTATTAATGCATACAATCCACACTGTATACATAAGCGCCTTTAAATGACTGCCATCTTACACTGCGATTACCAGAACGCCTGCCAAGTGTGGGGGTAAGTGTGGAGTTATGGCAACTACTCCCCAAATGGGGGAGTTATTTGATCAACGGTGGACGTTATGGCATGCAGTTGTTGTTGTCCTTTCTGTTGTTAGAGAAAATAATCTTGTCCTGACTATTATAATAGAGTTTTATAAGGATAAAGGATAGAAGGATGATGTGATGATGCAAGACTGCTAAATCTGGATACCTACTATACAAATGTAAAATCAGCAGTGGCTTAAGTACATTACCAACAACTTTCAATACCTTATTTTTTATAACTGATAGGCCTTTGACTACTATCTTACCTGATACTAAGTAATGATGCGGTCTAGATTGTTGTTTAGGCTAACCTAGAATTACTGGCTCTCAAAGACAGCCGTCGGAACTCGGAACACACCGCTAGGTGATGGCGACAGATTATCTACTGGAGGCTAGCCAGGAGGGCATTCGCAAAATGCCCTACTACCATAATTAATGTAGTTAATGTCACTAGCGGTCAGGTCACCCATCCAAGTCATGACCGCGGCGGACGTTGCTTAACTAAGCCAATCGATTACGAACGGGTAAGCTAACTACGCTACAAGGGCATCAGAATTATTCAACGGAGTTGGTTGATCGGATCAACAAACTCAATTTCATCCCTTCATATGGAAAGGCAAGGAATCACGAAGCAATCAGACTTGGCCACTCCTAAACTCACGGGAGATGAGTTCAACGTAATACGAGTAATCGCTTCGTATCCGGATACAGCAGCAATTCAAAGTAATTTCCGCCTCTCCAAAAAAAAACTGACCGTTGGACCGTCAACGGCCGCTCGATGCTTGATTACAAACTGGAAAGGACTGAGCTTGGCGAGTATCTACGCGTTTAGGTACAAAAAGGATGTTTATACGTATATATATGTACCTATGTTTCATCATCTTATACCTGACGCTACCCCAAGTATGCGGGGGTCGGTGCATTCGTTTACTTTCAAGAGTTCAAGTTCTCAATTCGACTCTTATTTTTGTATATTACGCGATTACTCCTACCATTATGCATTGATTATGATGATTGTTTTTTAACCGACTTCCAAAAAAGGAGAAGGTTCTCAATTCGTCTGTATTTTTTGAATTTTTGTTACCTTAGAACTCTGGACTGGGTGAACCGATTTTGAAAATTCTTTTTTTGTTTGAAAGGTGATGCTCGTCGTTTGGTCCCATTTTAAATTTAGTCAAAATCGGTCTAGCGTTTTTGAGTTACACAAAAATACCTGAAAAATATTAACATATCTTGCTAACTGTATATCATTATAGTTGTTAAAAATGAATGATAATCGATACCGTAAGTAGCAAGGGTCACCAAAAAAAAGCGAAAAATATTTTTTTTTTGCAAAAAATGGAACCGACTTCAATACTCAAACGTGTGAAATAACTTGTCGAAGTCGGTACCATGTGCACAGTTTTTTAATATATGATAATAGGTACTTTTGAACTATCATGGTACCGACTTCAACAAGTTATTTCACACTTTTGGGTGATGAAGTCGGTTCAATTTTTTGGTATTTTTTTGTATATTACGCGATTACTCCTCCCATTGTGCATTGATTTTGATGATTGTTTTTTTCGTTGAGTAGACAATAATATTACTCCATGGTGAGCTTATATTATACAAGTATTTTATACGAGTGACAATGATCTTGTAAGCAGCATGAAGTAGATTTATCTGTGATGAGATGACCATACTTACATAATCGGAGTAGAGATCCGCGCCACGCCGGCGTGCCGCCGCCGAGTTACCTCGGCGCTCCGCCGCCGCCGCCGGGTCATGAACAAATTCGCGCCGACGTCGAAAATCAATTTAGAGTTTTCTGCCGTGAGGTGCATTACCCTGGATAGCTGAGGTGTGGGGGAGTGCTCCGACCGGAATCCGAACTGCTCCGGTCGGGACTTCATGTGAGGGGCTATCCGACTTAAGAAGAGGCGTTCAAAGACTTTCGAAATGCATGTAAGTAGGCCTGTAATTCTCGGGTCTCCAAACGTCTTTGCCGGGTTTCGGGAACATATCCACGTGGCTCATTTTTCATTGAGAGGGTAAGTGCTCCGTGCGCAGGATCCCGTTAAACAGGCGCATGATAGCTGCCGTGGTTTTAGAGGACAGGTGACGGATCACTGTCCAATATCTTCTTCTGTGTTTTATGGGACACTGAAGTATTCATCGAGGAACTGTTCCACAGAGTCTGAGTGTTCTCTGTTCACTGTGGGATTGGGCTTGAATAAGTTCTCAAGGGATTGGGCAAATATTTCTGCCATGTCCTCTGCTCTGTATCTCAAGTTGCAATTTTCGTGGAAAAGACAACGAATTGGTTCTGAGTGTTTCCTAAGTTGCCTGCAGAGTTTGTGGAGTGAGGCCCAGTTCTGTGGATGGGGTCTCATTAATGTTGCCAGGTTTTTCTGAGCAGGCGTTTTTCTTTTATGAGCTCTCTTATACAGCGGGGGAGGATGGGCAATCTCGATTCTTCTTAGGGGTTTTCTTTTATTGTGGAGGTATGAAGTGCCTTCTGCGTGCATTGAGTGATCTCTTCTGCAAGATTGTCCACTTCTGATGGGGTTGTGACATGCCTTGAAGTTGAGGTATCTCATGCGGTTTTCATAAACTTAGGCCAGTTGATTTTGGGCTTTTGTGTAAGTTTGTGTATCGGTTGGTGGCAAGATCCTGTTTCTTCAATATTTTGACTAATTAATTTGAGTAGGAACTTACTTGTATGCAAGAAAATAAACATTTACCCTTTTAGTACATATACAGCAGATTTAATTTTTCTATTCCACCATATAGGTAAAAAAATCAATAACACGCCGGCTACGCCGCGCCGCGCCGGGTACGTTTACCAGCGCGCCGCTGGCGACTTTCATGACCGCGGCGCGGACCTCTACCACCGAACCGCCACGAGACGTTCCGATCATGCTGCGATCTCTTTCACTCTCTCACACCAAACGATACACATATCTCGCTCATCCATTTCATTGAGATTCGTTCTAAGATAAAACAAAATGACGATATTTTCTGTTTTAACAATAAAAGCTATAATTACGCGTGAAATTAAACAGTTTTCTTATCTCTCACAGTACCTGTATAATTGGTGCCGAGTCTAAGACACAAGGAAGGCATATTGTCCACAGATTATTCCTAAAAAACACGATTAGCGGCGATGTAGGTATTCACCGGATGCTCGGAAGTGCAAGACTGGTAAGTGCTACTGGTACTCAGGTAATTACCCTGAATTCGTCTAGTAAATATGGAAGGCATACAAATCATCTACAGGTAAAAAAATCTTAGGTAGTTAGGTACGCGTTCTATTGAAACCTACCACCTCTTTTGGAGGTCGGTAAACAAAGGGTGTCGACCTTTGAAGGTGCACATAATGTGATGATCTGCATACCTAGTAGGTACTTAATTCATATTTGCAAGGAAACGTTTTCATTCGTATTCTAAATAACATTCATACAAGTACAAGGTACAATACCTTTCGAAAAGCTTCCGAATCCGAGAGAAAACTGTACCTAGATAGGTACTCTGGAAAATACACTTACACACATTACGTACGTACTTACCTATTTACGAACACCTGACTTTAACATGTAGTAAAAAGTTAAAACATTTACATTATTGTAAAAGAACACAAAAAGTGTGTTTTGTTTTTATCCCAATCCGCAGCGGGAGTACGATGAGACGCGCCACGAGCGACGATTGTTCGTTAGTTATAATTTGAATAATATTAATTGTATCAAAAAGGGGCGCCCCCTGCCGCTTAACGCGCCGACGCCGATGCGACGCCGAAACTGACACCTATTCCGACACCGACGCCTATTCCAACAATGACACCGACGCCGACGCAGACACCTATTCCAACAATGACACCGACGCCGCCGCCGACGCCGATGCGACGCCGAAACTGACACCTATTCCGACACCTACGCCTATTCCAACAATGACACCGGCGCAGACGCCGACAACTATTCCAACAATGTCACCGACGCCGACGCCGACGCCGATGCGACGCCGAAACTGACACCTATTCCGACACCGACGCCTATTCCAACAATGACTCCGACGCCGACACCTATTCCAACAATGACACCGACGCCGACGCCGACACCTATGCCAACAATGACACCGACGCCTACGCCGACACCTATTCCAACAATGACATCGACGCCGACGCCGACGCCTATTCCAACAATGACGCCGACGCCGACGCCGATGCGACGCCGAAACTGCCACCTATTCCGACACCGACGCCTATTCCAACAACGACACCGACGCCGACGCAGACACCTATTCCAACAATGACACCGACGCCGATGCGACGCCGAAACTGACACCTATTCCGACACCGACGCCTATTCCAACAATGACACCGACGCCGACACCTATTCCAACAATGACACCGACGCCGACGCCGATGCGACGCCGAAACTGACACCTATTCCGACACCGACGCCTATTCCAACAATGACACCGACGCAGACGCCGACACCTATTCCAACAATGACACCGACGCCGACGCCGATGCGTCGCCGAAACTGACACCTATTCCGACACCGACGCCTATTCCAACAATGACACCGACGCCGACGCCGACACCTCTTCCAACAATGACACCGACGCCGACGCCGACACCTATGCCAACAATGACACCGACGCCTACGCCGACACCTATTCCAACAATGACACCGACGCCGACGCCGACACCTATTCCAACAATGACACCGACGCCGATGCGACGCCGAAACTGACACCTATTCCGACACCGACGCCTATTCCAACAATGACACCGACGCCGACGCAGACACCTATTCCAACAATGACACCGACGCCGACGCCGATGCGACGCCGAAACTGACACCTATTCCGACACCGACACCTATTCCAAAAATGACACCGACGCCGACGCCGACACCTATTCCAACAATGACACCGACGCCGACGCCGACGCCGATGCGACGCCGAAACTGACACCTATTCCGACACCGACGCCTATTCTAACAATGACACTGACGCCGACGCCGACACCTCTTCCAACAATGACACCGAAGCCGACGCCGACACCTATGCCAACGATGACACCGACGCCTACGCCGACACCTATTCCAACAATGACACCGACGCCGACGCCGACACCTATTCCAACAATGACACCGACGCCGACGCCGATGCGACGCCGAAACTGACACCTATTCCGACACCGACGCCTATTCCAACAATGACACCGACGCCGACGCAGACACCTATTCCAACAATGACACCGACGCCGACACCTATTCCAACAATGACACCGACACCGACGCCGATGCGACGCCGAAACTGACACCTATTCCGACACCGACGCCTATTCCAACAACGACACCGACGCCGACGCAGACACCTATTCCAACAATGACACCGACGCCGATGCGACGCCGAAACTGACACCTATTCCGACACCGACGCCTATTCCAACAATGACACCGACGCCGACACCTATTCCAACAATGACACCGACGCCGACTCCGATGCGACGCCGAAACTGACACCTATTCCGACACCGACGCCTATTCCAACAATGACACCGACGCAGACGCCGACACCTATTCCAACAATGACACCGACGCCGACGCCGATGCGACGCCGAAACTGACACCTATTCCGACACCGACGCCTATTCTAACAATGACACTGACGCCGACGCCGACACCTCTTCCAACAATGACACCGACGCCGACGCCGACACCTATGCCAACAATGACACCGACGCCTACGCCGACACCTATTCCAACAATGACACCGACGCCGACACCTATTCCAACAATGACACCGACGCCGACGCCGACGCCGATGCGACGCCGAAACTGACACCTATTCCGACACCGACGCCTATTCCAACAATGACACCGACGCCGACGCAGACACCTATTCCAACAATGACACCGACGCCGACGCCGACGCCGATGCGACGCCGAAACTGACACCTATTCCGACACCGACGCCTATTCCAAAAATAACACAGACGCCGACGCCGACACCTATTCCAACAATGACACCGACGCCGATGCGACGCCGAAACTGACACCTATTCCGACACCGACGCCTATTCTAACAATGACACTGACGCCGACGCCGGCACCTCTTCCAACAATGACACCGACGCCGACGCCGACACCTATGCCAACAATGACACCGACGCCTACGCCGACACCTATTCCAACAATGACACCGACGCTGACGCCGACACCTATGCCAACAATGACACCGACGCCGACGCCGACGCCGATGCGACGCCGAAACTGACACCTATTCCGACACCGACGCCTATTCCAACAATGACACCGACGCCGACGCCGATGCGACGCCGAAACTGACACCTATTCCGATACCGACGCCTATTCCAAAAATGACACCGACGCCGACGCCGACACCTATTCCAACAATGACACCGACGCCGACGCCGACGCCGATGCGACGCCGAAACTGACACCTATTCGGACACCGACGCCGATGCTGTCACCAATTTTTTATACCGACACCTTGCTCATGCGGTTTTCATAAACTTAGGCCAGTCGATTTTGGGCTTTTGTGGAAGTTTGTGTATCGGTTGGTGGCAAGATCCTGTTTTTTCAATATTTTGACTAATTAATTTGAGTAGGAACTTACTTGTATGCAAGAAAATAAACATTTACCCTTTTAGTACATATACCGCAGATTAAATTTTTCTATTCCACCATATAGGTAAAAAAATCAATAACACGCCGGCTACGCCGCGCCGCGCCGGGTACGTTTACCAGCGCGCCGCTGCCGACTTTCATGACCGCGGCGCGGACCTCTAAATCGGAGGTTTTTCATTGACTTCAAAGTGTTTTTTTTTTAATACCTGATAGTCTTGACCACTATCTCACCTGATGGTAAGTGATGATGTGGTCGAAGATGTTGTTCAGGCTAACCTAGAATAAAGTAACTAGTTCACTAGTAATTCTTGTCAAAAATAGCACACATACATATAGCGCCAGGAAATTGGGATATCAGTTATGAAGTGAAGGTGTAATATCGCTGTATACAGTGTAAACTCTATACATCACTGAAGGGACTGTGCATTTTATGGCGTTATAGAGAGTCGTCGTTAAATGGAGATAAAAAAAATCAGAACTAGAAAAAGAAAAAAAATATTTCAGACTAGTGTTACAGTTAAGTACTCGTACATAGTGTTAGTAGTTATCTATATAAAATAAAAATCTTAGCTTAACGCTATTGAGTATAGTCTGTTATTTTTGTCTGACGACTTTTACTGCACCACCAGTAATTTTTCAGCGGCTACTTCAGCGGAGTAACTCAAGCTGGGCAAATATGCTAACCTTGGTAAGGGTTACATATTTGAACCGTTTGGTGTAGAGGCGTTGGGTCCGTGGGGACCGGGAGCTCATCGTATTTTCCAAAACTTATCTGAGCACTTGGTTGATGCGACGCGTGATCAAAATGCTGGCACCTATTTGGCTCAACGAATAAGCATTGCAATTCAACAGGCTGCCAGCATGCTGGGCACGCTGCCAACTGGTAGTGGACTGAAGCTCTTAGGCTGCCTGTGAGTCTGCAATGACTTATGGGTTGTCTTAATGCTTTTATTGTAGTAGCTGTAGTGTTGTATATATAGTTCGTAGTATTTTGTTAAACAAAGGCATAGCGCCGGTAAAAAAAATCATAATGAGACTAGATCTCATGGTCCTGGATTGTATCCCTAGATTGGACGTCATAGGATTTTACTTCAGTATTATTTCGGAGTCTGCATTTATTGGACACGTTAGATGCAATTAGATGGTAATAGGCTCGCCCCCGAGACCAAAATGGTGCAACGGGAGTGTTTCAAGCCTGTCTGTGATATAAAGGCTATGTATTTTGTTATCAATTAAGATTTTCTTGTATGTTCAAACAACATTAATTGACTTCGTGGTCGGCTTAACTGCAGACAATTAAAATTTTATACCTATTTTCAGAGTTCAATAGCATAACAAAATAATTTAAAAAATTAGGTACTTTATGTGGGAAAAAATAATTTTATACTTTTCTTTTATATGTGATAGGCTAGCCTTTGACCACTATCTAACCTGATCGTGATGATGTTGTTCAGTCTAGGTTAGAATTACTGGCTCTCAAGGACAGCTGTCGGAACACACCGTTAGGTGCTCGGCGACAGGTGTTCTACTTGAGGGTGGTAGCTTGCCAGACGGGCATTCGCAAAATGCACTTCCGCCGTGCGGTGAAGCTCAAGCCGGCGGTGACGATTGAACCACGGACCCGCAGGTCCGTAAGTCCATAGCTATATGCTTCAAATCATTGAGGATATCATTGCTTCAAAATACTTACACACATACAAATAAGTACATGTGGCTAATTTACTATAATAACTAATAATAAGTATATGTACATAATTGACTTCATAATATTTATCCGTAGGTATAACTAGTTCCGCCACAGTATACATTAGAGTATCTACTCGTACTGGCCGAACGTATTGCGATCCGGTTCATAAACTGTCATCGTTATTGATGTATACATTGATGAATGAATATAATATGGGCAAAGTATTCTTTGTTATTCAAAACTTGCGTGGAAAAGTTCTTTTTACACGACTGCACGAAAAAAAGAAGTGTTATGTTTTCAGGGTTCATATCTTAGGTTTTCGAGATTGTTACACACAGTAATTTAAACAATTTTAAACGGTTTAAATCGCGTATATTTTTTATTATTTTATCCCGACGTTTCAAACACTTTGCAGTGATCGTGGTCACGCCGTGTCCAGTGTGGCCAGTCACCCCGTGACCACGATCACTGCAAAGTGTTTGAAACGTCGGGATAAAACAATGAAAATATACGCGATATAAACCGTTTAAAGTTGTTTAAATACTATTCATATATGTAGGTTTGTGCGTTTCTTTATTCCACCATAACTTCTTAACGGCTTAATCGATTTTAATGTATGAGATATCGTTAGATTCGTCTTGATAGTGCTAGGGACACCAACTAAACTAAACTGGCGGATTTAAGACACCATATAGTGAGATAAAAAAAAAGATTCTTCTAAAACCCTTCGAGTGGCGTATCAAAATGAAGGGCTCTTAAAACGATTCCATAAATATATCATCATCATCAGCCGGAAGAGGTCCACTGTTGAACAAATGCCTCCCCCGTAGAGCGCCACAAAGAACGGCTATTAGCCGCTTGTAACCATTGGCTACCAGCGACTTTCACGATGTCGTCAGTCCACCTAGTGGGGTACATAAATATATACTGTATTAGTATTACTTGTAGTTCTAATTTCAATGGAACGATAAAACGTTTAACGAAAAAAAAAATTTGCAGTTGTGTATTTTTCATTTTTAATTAATTTATACATGATATCGCTAGCATGGTTTTTTTTTTAAATCCGTACCTTTATGGAGAGGGGCTGGATTTGTCGGATATAGTCGTTGACAATGAATGACAATCGATCCCGTAAGTAGCAAGGGTCACTAAAAAGAGAGATTTTTTTTACCAAAAAATGGAACCGACTTCAACACTCAAAAGTGTGAAATAACTTGCCGAAGTCGAAGTTTTTGTTGTTCCTCTCTCTTACCATACATATACACACCTATGTACATTTTAATTGAATTGGACAAAGTCCATATAATTACTATTATAGTCTTGCACTATGTTTTACTTTGTGTACCCTCAATAAAGAATAGGGCACATGACTCTTTATTACAATTATTCATCTACAAAATTCAGTCAACTAAATATAAATACAAAAATAATAAAAACATACACACAAAATATAATTTTCAGTATGGTCAAATATAATTAGTTATTCAAATAACCCGCCCCTCATTGTATCTATTGTATTTAAATTGAATTACATGTATACCTAAGTATGATTTCTGTAATTTTTTTTAAGAGGCATTTCACATTTTGATGCCCGTATCGAAGATTTTAAGCGCTTAATTTACTATCATAGGAAAGATCTACAAATTGTTGAATAATTGATAAAAATAGAATAATTTGTTCCCTTTTCAGTTAATGTACCATATTTACAAATATTACTTCAAGTATTTTGTAGTGACCAATCTCCCGCACCTTGTTTTACGAATTAACGTACACATAGCCATCTTCAGAGCTCTATCTCTTGTATAAAAGTTCATCAAATTAACTTTTTAAAAAAATCTATAAAGCAGGCATATAATCTTGTTGACACTTAATGTACTAGAATATCGATAATTTATCATAATTATGGAATAAAAATTAAAGACCTTGCGCCAATTTCCACGAATTATATAAGCATTTTAACACGATTTATTGCGTTAAATAAAGTGTAATTCCAAACAGATATTATATCAGAAGATAGTGCATTCTTCAATTAATCTAATCTCAATTAACTGTGATACTAACTCTGTTTTCTTGGTCAGGAAAGAATATTTAACATAACTCAAAATTATCATTGTTTACTCATGCCAATTACACAATTTTTTATATCACAACTTATATTTATTTATTAATGAGTGCAAATATCAAAATGAGTTACTCACAGTCACGCTATTCCGTCGTCACATCTTTCGCTTGTGTAAGCGAAGCGCTGGCATTTACCTAAACGTTAATAGCGTGATTTTTTGAAATGGCTCTTAAGTTTCTACTAGACTGTTTTATATATAGATCGTTTACTAAATATATGTATTAGTATAAATGTTAATATTAAGCTGAGGAAGAGCGGGAGTACCTGGCACAGGTATTAATATACTTAAAAGGTAGCCCCTACCTCAAATTTGTAAAAATGATTTAGACGAAATAAAATATTTATTAATAAAGATAGTTCTCATAGTAGTAAAATGCAGGATTGAGGTGGAATGGATGCAGTCAGTGGGAAAGGCCACCGGGGATCAAGGTAGAAAGTATCAGTGTTGGACTCTACTAACTTATCCAACTAACTGTCAGGCCGTGCGAATGGTGAAAGTGAGAACAAGGGATTGAAATAGTCTGGTTATGTAATTGAGCCTATTCTAGAACTCGCAGCGAAACCGGTTTAAAATAACATCTGTAATGCTGCAAAGTATGATTGAAGTATTTTAAATCTAGTTTCTGATACATACAAATAGTCCTGATAAAGCCTTTAGCTGAAGATACAATTAAATGGACATTATCTAGTTGAGCATTTCAACTTCCTAATTGTTATGGCTTCTGCGGAGTTGCCACAGTTTTGCCAATGCTGCGTGGCAGTTGAGCATTTATCGTCAACTGAAACCTTGCTTGTATAGTACTCATAGCATTTCAAAAAGGGTGTAGTTTTTTAGATGTCAATAATATAGTTTTCAACAATATTATAAATAGATATTTCCATAAGAATAGAACAAAATCCATAAATACTCTATCACCAAAATGTGGTCACTAAACTATACCAGACACTCGGTGAAGTCGCGACTGAAATATGTTTAATTTTTACGTTGTCAAGCCTAGGGATATTCTCCGCAGTTTTGAAAAATTGTAACGACAACCAAAATCTATATAATTATCTAACCTGCTCACTAAATTGCACGGAAATCGTTGTAGAGGAAAACAACCCGACGTCATACAAGACACACAAAAGCAATTTTGCTTTAGCTGAAACGGAGACGCTTCCCGCTAGATTAAAACTATTTGACATTAAAAAAATCATCAAGTGGTATTGTCAATGGTCCAACAATGATAATGATTAAAGTATGAAATTTATTATAATAGCTGGGACGTGGGGCCACTACCGGGAAATAATACCAAATAAGCTTAAAGTTATAGACCATCATAAGACTTTCTTTAGCCGTAATGGATATTTAAGAATGTTGGGCATCGAAAGAGGCGAAGGAGAAGGTTTCATGTGGCAGAGATTCGAACATTGTGTCACTATAGTTATAATATAGGGCTTTCAAAATTGGAACACCCAGATATAATTATAAATCAGGATCATTTTACTATCCCTACCCCGCTTATGCCCCTATCGGTACAATAAGATTAATTAATCAGATCAGAATGTTTCTATTCTTTAAATACTTAGCAATCATTTTGCTAAGTACTAATATACGCGTTGGGTGTATTCCAATTACACTCGACATTGCAATTCATCATTTAGATGTGCCTACTGAGGCTTGATAGGAAATTGGCACTGCTTTCTGCGAACCTTTGTTATCAAAAATGAGTCGCGGCAATTCCAGTCATGTAGGCAGAGTGTAGGAGTGATTCTGCTTATACTTCCGTCGTTCCCACATTCGGCTCATTTGGTGTTGCGTGGTCGCTCGGGACCGGATACAGCACAGCCTTTTATCGACGCGTGCTTGGCTTGCCGAACGGTTGGCTCGCCACCAGTCACTAGCTGTCTCAACCTGACTCACCTCCGTTGTGATTCTTAGAATTTGTACTATCGTAGTAGGTTACGGACCTTCGAGGAATTGTATTTCGAAAAAGGCAATGTCGACCATATGGGTTAAGTTGACGATCACCGCATGCATGGCGTTGCGATGATACAAAAAATGACTTACCTAATGAGTATACTAAAGTAATAACACATATTTAAAAAAAAAAATTAAAAAAATACATTCAATAAATATTTTGGAAAAACACTCAAAAATTATAAAGATATGTTTAGTGATCATTCCGCCTAATTTTCCTTTTGAATATGTTGAATCTTCGAGCGTTCGATCGATGATAAATTCTTGAATTGTGCGGTCGAAGAGTCAACAAGACCTCCTAAGGATGCTTAGTGTAGATTTCGCTACGTGGCGTTTATGATGTCACGTCGGCTTAGCAGGAAAATGAGGCGGAATTGTCTCTATAAGTATATTTATATTTCTCAAGTGTCATTCTAAAACAAAATATTTAAAAAAATATTTATAATATTTGTTATTACTACATACATATGGATTTCCGCAAAGTAACGCCTGAATTTATTCATCAATATCGTTTGAAATATTTCGCTAAAGCATTAATGAAGATCATCACTTTAATATTATTATTACGATAACTTCTCTTAGACAAACACTACAACAGGACATTTCCAGAAATCAGATCGTTCTCATAGATAAAATATGTCTGTTTCTACCTTCATCGCTCAGCCAGCATTATCTAACTACCTCTATGCTCTAATATCATAAATCGTAACACCTAGACAAAAGTGAGACGAACGGAAGAATCATGCAGAAAAAATCACACCCAGACATGCAAATGAACTCAATTGTTTCTGTCACGGAATTACTACGCTGTATTTACGTAATAGCCAGGGAGGCAATAACGCCTAACGATTCTAATCTAGTTTGATTCAAAAAGTCGGGCTAGTAACTTCACAGTAATTTAATATCAGTTTCCGACAATGGACTGCGTGAGTTATTATTCAAATGTAAGCTTTGGTAATTGTGGTCCGAGCTGCGGGCTGTCCTCAGGGCGGGATGGATGAGGGTAAGGAGGCCCGGGCTTTGACCCCGTGCCCGCAATCACGGCCATTCGGAGCGGGCCCTCCTATCTTTCGAAACGGAGTACCCATTCCGAGTGAAATACTCCCGAGACCGAATATTGTTTCAAGGTAACAAGTACAGATAGAATTTCATCCGTCCGACGCATCAATTTGAACAACTATATTTCCAGATGGACTGGTTCTAAATTGTTTCAAATGGAGCGAATTGACTAGGCAAAACCGGATTATAACAAAAGCGAGAGTCTAAACGATGTCAGCCAGTGCTTGTGCTATGAGTACCTGTATTTAGAGATAGAGTGGCCTAGTTCGCAGGGCTCATAGGAACCGATAGCTTATCGTATCTGCACGATCGATAAAGCACTCGAGTCGATGAGAGAGCTAAGTGTACTCTAGGGTACCAACAGGCCTCGCTTCATTTTAAAGCTTTGAACTATGCGCATAATGGTCACTCGTTTTATTGTTTAATAAGCAGTGTGGAGCATAATAACTATGCATTAAGTTTATGATTCTTGCGTAAGTGTCAATTCATCAAAGGAAACCGGTTATCTCCAGCGCAGTCATAATTTAAGTCTAATCTTGACCCACAGCTGTCTTACGACCAGTTCTCGGCAAGATGCAAAGCCCCTGACCCGTCGAGAGATTTAATCAATAAAATTATATATTATGGAAAGAAAGGCTCTGAATATTTTACCCGGAAGGATTGAAGTAGGTGGTCGGGGCGATCGTGATGAAATGTTGTGAATTAATAATTTTCTTAGAAATCATTGACTCATTTTATTCTGTGCTGTGGCAGACCGTTGACATGACCAGTGACAATACTAATTGTTATGGTACAGTTTACTTAATAGTTGCTCCCACTGCAAATGTATTGATTGTGTAAGGCAAGGAAAAACAGGTAAACTTCAGGATTTATCATTGGTCAACATGACGACGAAAGAATATACCTAGTTGCCGATTAGTTTCTATTTATATCTATCGCTTTTACTTAACGTTAAGTGATGAACATAGTCCTGCTAACCAATGTGATGTAAGATTATAATAACCAATATGTTAAAAATATTTTAAGAAATCATCAAATTAATACTCTAATAAAACACTTAAAAAATTAAAAAGTATATATCTAGTGACAATTTCGCCCAATTTTCCCGTCAAGCCGACGTGACGTCACGCAGTCAAATCGGAAGAATTTTCGACGCGTTTCGCTTCTAAACGAAGCATCGTCAGGAGGTCTTGACTCTACTAGCACACGATCGAGACATGTCTGGACATGTCCTAAGATCCATCGTTATACAATAATATCAACTATAAATTAAAGGCACATGAGACTTAACAACTGTCTCTTCTTCTGACTTAACAATTCGTGACGTTATAGGCTGCGGATAGTTCCGTCACAATAACAAAAAAAAAAACTACTTGGGTGATTGGATGTATCTTCAAGTCCACGGCATACTCGTAGCTTTCCATTCAGTCAACATCAAACTTTGCTCTTTTTGATCAAATTGGATAGGCGAGAAATGGTTAATCATGTCTTGCAATAAATTGATTTGTCCAACAATCTGACGGAATGCATTACTGAAGAACTAGTCGGTTCGATATTGGCTTAGTGTTTATATTATTATAAATAGATCTATTTGTTTATTTGTTCCAGTGCTGCGGACAGTGCGGACTCACCAATATTGGAAGAGGCTGGCGAGAGTGGGTCGGAACAGAAACCCAAACCCCTGGTCAAATATGGAGAACTCGTTATACTCGGGTAAGTTCATTGTTGCCTTTCTTTCACTCATTGGTATATTTCGGTAGCTGCAGCAAAATCTTATAGGAGATAGGTTAACAATCTGATATTTCTGAAAACTTTATGACTGTTACTGTATTGTGCCCTAAGATTTTTTACCTGTAGATGTGTTGTATGCTCTCCATATTTACTAGACGAATTCAGGGTACTAATAATACCTGAGTCACTACCAGTCTTGCACTTCCGAGCGTCCGGTCAATACATCGCCGCTAATCGTGTGTTTTAGGAATAATCTGTGTACAATATGCCTTCCTTGTGTCTTTAGACTCTGCACCAATTATACAAGCACTGTGAGAGATAAGAAAACTGTTTCATTTCACGCGTAATTATTGCTTTTATTGATGAAATAGAAAATATCGACATTTTGTTATATCTTAGGAACTAATCTCAATGAAATGGATGAGCGAGATATATGTATCGTTTGGTGTGAGAGAGTGAATGAGATCGCAGCATAATGTTGATCGGAACGTCTCGTGGCGGTTCGGTGGTGACACGAATTGTTTATTTATCTCTTACTAACAACAGATATGACGCATAATATTTGAACGTTCTTTACAAACTGCATATACATGTGCGTAGGTATGTATATAGGTAAATTCTAGTAAGCTTTTAGAGCAGTGGTGTTCGGATATAACTACTCTAATATTTCAACTCTCTGATTGTGCCGAGTTGTGCCAATCTAGGACAGTCGTAAAGTCGAGAGCGTTGAGAATTCTGACTGGGAATTTGTTATATTTACTGTATTCGTAGCGGAAAATGCAGAAATAGCCCGAAACTTGTCAGAGGCCTAAATCATTTCCCAGACCAGTTTCGAATATTCTCTGTGACTTGAAGGGTTTTATTGTCGAAAGATGAAAAATACAAGAATAGATAGAATGAAGTAGGTACATAGTTGTAGTTGATTTGATTGACGAATTTTTGAAGCTTGAACTAGCCTTAATGTTTTTGTCCATTGACCATTGATTGCTCTTTCCATATGATTTTTAATTCGCCAAATTGCGATACGAAAGTGATGACTCGTATTTCAATGCCCTACTTTTTCATCGAATCAATAAT
The DNA here is from genome assembly GCA_963854805.1 of Plagodis dolabraria. NCBI lineage: Eukaryota > Metazoa > Arthropoda > Insecta > Lepidoptera > Geometridae > Plagodis > Plagodis dolabraria. The sequence continues at coordinate 10,781,479 of OY978459.1, read as the reverse complement.
TTTTAACCGACTTTCAAAAAAGGAGGAGGTTCTCAATTCGTCTGTATTTTGCTTTTTTTTATGTATGTTACCTTAGAACTCTGGACAGGGTGCGCCAATTATGAAAATTCTTTTTTTTGTTTGAAAGGCGATGTTTGTCGTTTGTGTCCCATTTTAAATTTAATCAAAATTGGTCAAGCCGTTTTTAAGTTACACAAAAATACTTAATTTTTTTACCTATCTTGATGTTAATAATGAATGACAATCGATCCCGTAAGGTTTACTAAAAAGTGTGACAAGTTATTTCACACTTTTGGGCGTTGATGTCGGTTCCATTTTTTGCCAAAAAAATTTTACACTTGCATTCTTTTATATAATCATCGAATGCTTTTCTTTGCATGGAACTTGGTCTTGAATAAATACGCTCCTTGTTTGATACGACCGATTAATTTGTTATTAATAGCCCATTATCATTGTCTGGTAATTAAATACGAAGTATTACTTATTCTATGATTCGGTGTCAGTGGTCCTGCCTGTCCAAGGTGACGGAGTAGTCAACATGTCAATAAATTTGCTTTAGTAATCATAAGGTACATATAATTCGTTAGTACTCACGGTACATTTATTAACTGCGCAGTAGTTGCATTGGAAGTTTATTTTAATAATCATATGTTTACGGTAGCTAAGCAGATTGTTTATAATTGTTAAGCATAACATATTTTAATATTGGATGACGTTGTATGAGTCAGATAACTAGGAATACGTTTTATGTTTCGGCCAAAGGTATTTGCAAAATATTATAAACCGTACATACATATTATTTATTGATTTTCTGTATGGAGATGTGGTGACTTTTAAACTATCCATTTTTATTCCTAAATATTTGTATTGTGATTTTATGTGTTATGCAAAAATGCATATTAATCGTAGCAAAATGGTATATTGCATGAAACCTGTTGGGGTTACCGCTTTTCAAACATGGAATCATAAAATATACTAAGAGAATATTGTGTCTTGATGTGAGATACTAAACCGATACTATCCGTTCTGGGACATGTTGTACCAACTGAGCTAACGTGGTAATGATTCATAGTTCGAATGTGTCCTTTAGTTATTATTATTCAACCGTCTTTAGAGTACGGAGCGACATCTATAATCATTGTGAGTAGATTCATTTACATCCTTTTACTTGTTTACAATGATGAAACCCATTCATTATAACACAATTTTTTGCATTAACGCCTGTTGAGGAGATAAGGTAACGAAATCATAGTGAAATTTAAAAATGGAACACAATAGGGATTTCGCTACGGGCAGCAGGCGTCAATTCAAGAATGGCTTAGAAAATAGAATCTTGCAACATTATAATGTTTTGGTCATTGCACTCTTTGACCGCAAAGTCCTCAACAGATATTTCTTATGGACGTGTTTTTTTTCCCGCTCGTCATTGACTACATCATATAGCATGTTTAGTTTTTTTTTAAATAAACACGAATTCTAACAGTTTGATCACACTTACAACAACTATACCATCGTATACAATTACTATAGTTGAATTATCTACAGCAAGAATGCATTATATGGTATAATCATCTAAGGAAGAAGCACACGACCGACAAAATACATCCCATTCGCTCGACACAAAAAGAGTACAATGAGTGTAGCCCCGAGGGCACCGGGTGTTATGGAAATAAGAACAACGAACCTCATTACACTTGAACCTCATTACAATAATGAAATATTCGGTTGTAAGGGACCTATAGTATTGAATTGAGTGATAGTCATGACAACTTTGTTTAAATTTTAGGAAATCCAAAGAAAAATAGTAGCTTTAGCAAGTACTAATGGTGTTACGGATGCGTGACCTGATTTAGAGTTATATTAGCCTATTGACAAAGCAATATTGGAGATAAAAGGGAAACTTATGGGCTAGAGACCGCGTTGGGACAACGGATGCGCTTAAAGATCAGCATTGACTGGTCTCAATGATCTAGAGGTGTGTACCTCTTCTGCGGTGGGCTCTGAATTATCAGAGAATTCTTGGGAGGTACGTACCTGCAGCTTATGCGTTACGAGTACACGTCCGGTCTGAGGCCGGCGTTATTGATACGATCAATGTCGGTGTAGGTTTACACCAGGGCTCTGCTTTAAGCTCTTATTTGTTATGATGACATGGACATACAGGAAGAGACATCCTGATGTGTGTTGTCGCTGGTGACATTGTTCTTGTCGGAGAGGATGCAACCGAGCGAGGTTCAGAACAATTGGGTAAAAATGGCCGGCGAAATTGTAAAATGAGCAGAACAAAAATTTCTGTTGCACAGGTTCTGCAACATCGTTGGTAATCCTTTGATGATCTTCATTTCAGCCTTTAATTGTGAACCAGGCCAACTATATCAAGATTATCAAGTTTTTCGTCATATTCCGCTAGATATTTTTTCTGATCTAGAGCCAAATGCGTCATAAAGACAACTAAAGAAAATGGAAGAACTGTTATGCCGACCGCACTTAGCTTGGTGTTTAGAACAGGATTAGGATCTTTAAAAAACGAACCAGCTTCTATTTCGAAAAATATGAAGTAACTTGAGGAAGTCAATACCATTCTGAATCATACGCACTCTTTCATGGACTAGACTTCCACAAGTTCGTTGGCATTTTTAGTGAAAGAAGAAGGTTTCGTTTGTAAAATAACTGTTGCTTTGCAGTCATGTTGCGTATAGAATCGATTTCGTCATTCGTGATTCTGAATATCAAATAACTACCAATCAGGTTGACTAATATATTTGGAAAAAAATTTTTTTTTTTTATTGGTGATAGGTAAGCCTTTGACCACAATCTCACGTGATGGTAAGTGATGATGTGGTCGAAGGTGTTAACAGGCTTAACCTAGAATGACTGGCTCTCAAGGACAGCTGCCGGAACACACCGTTAGGTGCTTGGCGACAGATTTTCAACTTGAGGGTGGTCGCTAGCCAGGCGGGCATTCGCAAAAATGCCCTTCCACCATGCTAATACTAAATGGTACAACATTCGATATTTATTACAATATTTATTTATTGTAATAATATGTATAATATTTAATCGATTAATAATGCAACTGTTTTAATATAAAAACATTGCATAGACAAATAATATAAATGTATAATTGAAATAAGTAAGCAAACATGTACAAAAATAATATGAAATAGTTACAACTTATATAAAATAATATATGACAGTTGTTACTAAAACAACTAAATAATGATTTTAGATCCTTATATACTATAATCATTCAAAATATGAATATGACGTGACCGCAATTTTTTTACACCGACCATTTTATCTTACAAGTTCTGACAAGAAAACTAATTATCACGCTGATTCAAGTTTGATGACTCAAAAAGTGGCTAAAGTTTTTAGTTCCCATAAAGAATGTTGTGAAATACCCAGTTACAAACGACTGCATCCTCAAAACCGTCATTCATGGTGATTGACTCATCCGGGGGTTTATAACATTCAGATCACGATAAATAAATACTATCTTACTACAACTTATATTCGTACATATTTATACGTTCTGAAGCGCTTGTAGCGAAGCTTGTCTATTTATTACTGCTGATCAATTTTACTAAGCAATGCACGCTGGGCTTTACAACTTAGCGGTTGCTTCGCAAGGACGTAAAGTGTCGTCGATCCCGGTTGTTGTCTCAGGATATTAGTGATTATGGCATGGTGGTAAGGCATTTTGCGAATGCCCGCCTGGCTAGCTATCACTCTCAAGTAGAAAATCTCTTTAAATTTTTGGCTTCTTAATAATCACCAATTTTATTAATACAGATTTTAATAAAAATCTTTTTACATGCAGCTTAAATTTTCCGTATATGTGAGAACAGTAATTAATACTACCTTTAGGAATTTTATCATAAAATCGCACACAATAACCTAAGAAAGACTTTTTCGCTTGTATCCATTCGTGCAGGCGAGAATTGCCCGTTTTTGCTAGATAAAGATGGTATCTATATCAGCTGCTGCTCCCCACAACAATACACCATACGACCACATTATCAATGAGCATCAGGTGAGAGTATCGTCAAGAGCTAATTGAAGTCAAAATCAATTTAGCTTATGAAGGTCAAAAACAATTTTTTATATCGAAATATTACTACATTATACTGTCACGTTCAGCAAAAAAATCAATTATAAAGCCACTGCGAGAAGAATGGGCCAGAAACTCTGGGCCATTATTTATAAACATATTTTAACAAACTATATCACAAAATTATTACAATATTTGTTGACAGGTGGCAGAGGCGGCCAGCTTATGATACCTAAGTTTAAAAAACGGGTTATGTACATTTATGTTACAGTTTCTGCAGATTATATGTAAGTTTTGTTACTGCATCCAGTTTCATAATTCAATCATTCCGAATCTCAAAGAGTTCTGAACATGTCAGGAAATACCTTGGATCTGCATATTTCACACTTATGCAACTCCAGTTATCAGGAATGTAGTACATATGTACAGAGTGAATGTTTCATACTGAAATCTGATCCGCCACACGTATGTCATCCATTGCTTCGTGATTGATGCCCATAATGTAGACGTCTCGTGTAACGTTATTCGCGATGGAGACTGATACGGCATTACGTCAAATATGTCACATACCCGTATCTGGGCTATTGACGGTACTTCCGGCTCTTCCTAGAAATGTTTGTTAAGCAGGGGCATACCGGAAAAAATACCTAGCATAATAAATTACACAAGACTATATGCGTATGTTACTAGGTATAGTCACCTATATATACACGCAAACACTGGCACGACCGCACCTGTTTTAATCTTGTTTGATTTATTGACTGATCTAAGCAGGTTTAACTAAAATATTCTAGAAGTGAAATTTGAAAAGAACAAAAATATTCGTAGCAATTTTTTTTATAAAACAGACTTAAAATAATGTTCATTACTTTCACTACTTGTTATTTTCTTTGTTTAAGACCTCTCAGCGGCTGATGAAAAATATAAACCTCAAACATTTCTAAGTCGAAAAAGAATACACAATCCCGTATTAGGGAATGAATGCGCTAATACGCCAAAGATATTACTGTGTAGCCTTAATCTCCTCAGCACATTATCTATTAGAATAATACGCAGTAATATAATGTAGGTAGAACGAATAAACAGGCCAAACTCGGAGCTTAAAAGAACGCTATTGTATCTTAAGCCAGATTTGTTCCGTCAAGGTTTAGATTATGCTGTTTTTATTCAAGTGGAGTTACTCGTCTTGATGCGTCCAGACGGGTCATAAAAGCAATGATGCACATAGATTACTACTAATGCAATACTACTACATAGAATGTCCACATGACATCACTGAGCTGTTCTTACGGGTGTATTAAAGCTTGGATGCCATTTGAGGAATGTCATCATTGAAACTGACACATGGCTTTCTTTTTCTGCTTCGTGAAGAGATATGAAATGAATACAGATAGGCTTTGTTTGCCTTTTAAGGTTAACCTGGATTCAGCCTTTAAACTGCCAGTGTTTTGCTTAGTAATACAGACAAAGGAATGCAGTTGATAAAAAAAAACTACTGCGTGGTAATATTGCGTTAAGATTGGATTATTGCTGAACATTCAATATTTGCCGTGTTTAAAAAGACCGCGATCTTGATAACCAATGAAGCAAAAAAAGAAGACAAAAACTGGGCAACTTATCGCCAAGATTCGTTAAACGTGTAACAATAATCAAGGTCGCGGCACAAATAAATATTCATAATTATTCGTGCTCATTCAATATTGAGTAGTTGACCGCAAAACTGTGTTTCTCGTAAAATTTTCGTACACGATCATTATGACTGCAAACTGGGACATTCGATCCGTTCCTAATATAAACTTAGGACCTGTTTTAGAATGTTCGAGTAAGTTCCGGTTATACTACCCAGAACATATTTATTAAACAAAACACTATCTTTGTGTTTAGCATTAGATTAACAGTCATCGATTTAGCCTATCCATCGGTTAAAGCTTGGAACGCGCTGCATGTTAACTGTCATTTTTATCATTCAGGTATTTTATGTGTTGTATAGTAATTAAACAACTTTAAACGGTTTAAATCGCGTATATTTTGCATTATTTTATCCCGACGTTTCAAACACTTTGCAGTGATCGTGGTCACGGGGTGACTAATTGATTATATTTGTCACATGAGTTATTAAGAAATTATTCGGTCTACCGTCAGAAATTTTTAAATTAATCATAACGTTCCTTATTCACGCAGTATTCGCTCACAGTGTCCAGAGGTCTTGAAGATTTGTGTCGGCCTTGGGATTTAATTAATTTGATAACAGGATCCCAAGCAGGTGGTACTTGCCAACCATCATCTCTTTTGAAATTTGGGTACTTTTTGATTTCAATAGCCTCGCGTAACATTCTTGGCTTTTATTAGTTACTATTATTAATTACATTATAATTATATTAATTACTATGTGTAACAATCGCGAAAACCTAAGACAACATTATTTTATGTGTTGGTTAGCAACCCGAAACTTTATTAGAACATTCTGAAATGGACCCTTAGTATTATTCATATTTCAATCAGTCGATCAGTTTAGTCCTAGTCACTACTGAAGTATGGGTCTCTTCATTTTGCTTCTATCAAGTTTCAGATTGCAACTATCTCGCCCAGTTTTAACTGATTTCTTAATCTAAGCAATGAAGATGCTTATTTGTGAAGAACGTGTATTTTTGTGAAGAACGGCATTAAATGTGTAGAAAACACTGCATTAACGAATTGCTCTGTAGAACGTTACTGTGAAGTATCCGCGGTAGATCTTTTGGACCTGAATATGACAGTCATATGTGTATATAGAACAAATCTGGTAACCGCGACCGAATTTTTTCCTTATTTTGAGGTTTTGCTCGATAAGATAAGCGAACTAGAAAAAGAATGCGTTATTGTAGGAGATGTTAACATTAACTGCCTTGGTCGTGTAAACACAGAAACAAAGCGGTTGTCTGATTTACTTTCGGCTCATGACATGGCCAACATTGTAAATTTTCCTACCCGCGTAACAGCATGTACCTCAACATGCCTAGACCACCTATACACTAACCTACCACAACATATAGTTTCCGCCCGACCTGTCACTACACTGCTCAGCGACCATTTTGCTATTCGTGGGGAGATAATTCTTCATGACGTTCAATCTTCATCACAGACACGTTACGTGAGAGATTTTTCTCTCATGAAAAGACATAGTTTTGTCACTTCTTTGGAGTATATGGACTGGGAGGACGTGAAGCGTCGTAATTGCATCGATACTGACAAACTTACAATGGCCATTATAAATGTAATCATCAATAAATTTAACGTTTGCTTCCCGCTTAAGTTATTTGACCAGAAAAAAATAAACCAGTCTTGGGTATCTAATGACATAGAAAATTTTAGAAAACTTTTAATTGACGTTACTGATATTAGTAATAAATATTCTGACCATGATTTAATAAACAATGTGTTGCATAATTTAAATAACAAATATGATACTATGATTAATCAAGAAAGATCTAAATTCTACACCAGACTGATAGAGAATAGTAGAAATACCTCAAAATCTATGTGGAACGTGATTAACCAACAAAGAGGAAAATGTAATGATTCTAATAATATTGATTTCACAGATCTTATTAGAGATGGTACTGGCCAACCCTTTCAATCAAAAAAAGAGGTCACAAATATGATGAACGCGAGATTTGTGGCAGCTGCGGCTGCCTGCGGGGCGCCCCGATCTGACCCGATCCTGGTGCAGAGCACCCTTACCGCGGCGCGCGCACCGGCTAACTGCTCGCTTAGGCTGAGGCCGTTCGTACCGCACGAAGTTTATCATATTATGACAAAAGAAATACCGCCGAAACCATCCAAAGATGCCTATGGAATATCCATGAAAGTTTTAGGTATGGCCGCCATGCCTTTGGCTGATGTACTGGCAGATCTGTTCAACATTTACTTGAGGTATGGAATATATCCCAGCCCTCTTAAAATAAGTAAGATTACGCCTCTGTTCAAGGGTAAGGGTAAGCGGCAGGATATGGACTGTTACAGGCCAGTGTCTATAATACCTACAATCGCAAAAGTGCTTGAGAAGGGACTATACTTCCGGTTGATGCAATACCTCGCTTTAACAAACGCACTATCAGAGCACCAATATGCATACCGTGAAGGTCGTTGTACTACGACCTTGACCCGTGAAGTAGTGCGCCGTGTGATGGACGCCCGCGAGAGGTCACAGCAAGTAGCGGTACTGTGCTGTGACCTTTCGAAAGCATTCGATGTGGCAGATCACACTATCCTCAACATCAAGCTGCAGCACTATGGGATTCAGAATAAAGCACTTGGGGTATTATGTGACATGATGAAGGGCAGGACGCAAATAGTCGTTGGAGACGGAGGGCAGGAGAGGTCGAATCCATTACCTTTGAATATGGGGGTAGCTCAGGGTTCAGCCATATCTAATATATTGTTCTCTTTACTATTGAACGACCTGCCTGACGCCATAAATACCGCTGAAATACTGATGTATGCTGACGATGTTGCAGCAGTGGTGACGGCCCCTTCAGTAGGCAAACTTGAACAGAAACTTAACGAGACAGCATCCCAATTAGCAAATTGGTTCAGAATTAACGGGCTAGTTCTGAACTTAAAAAAGACCCATTTTTTACATTTTAACCTCGCGGGTAGTGCTCCTTTGAACTTGCAAGTCTTTGCAGATAGTGGGGCTAGAATAGAGCAATGCAGCAACACAACATTTTTAGGTTTCGAAGTGGACAGAGCACTGACTTGGGAATTCCACATCGACAAAATCTGCGCGAAACTCGGCAGCGCCACCTTTGCCCTTCGCAGACTATCACGTTTTCTTCCCGAAAATGCCGTGCGATCGTGCTATTTCGCGACAGTCCACTCTGTGCTGCAATACGGTGCGGAAATATGGGGCCGTGGTGCAGACTGGCTGCGAGCATTTCGCATGCAGAAGCGGGCTGTACGCGCAATAGCACGCATTCCACAAGACACTTCTGTGAAGCCATTCTTCAAGTCTTTGAAAATCCTCACGTTACCTTCTATTATTATTTACCAGGTAGCGGTATACGTCAGAGTGAACCTTATTACTTATACGAAATTCGGGGACACACACTCGTATTGCACACGAAGTAGGGGAAAATTAGCATCGTTGTCCCGAACGCTAACCAAATCTGGCAAGCTGGCGCATGTCATGGGCCCGACCGTTTTTAACAGGTTGCCAAAAAATGTAATAGAGGCAAAAAGTGTCAACGCTTTTAAACAGAGATTAAAATGCTGGCTTATCGAGCAAAATTTTTATTCCTACGATGAATTTGTTAGCATGAAACTGATTATTTAGTTCTATAAGATAATCCTATTAAGTTTTTTATTTTTTATAATTTTTTTATATATGTATGTGAACGTCTTATTAATAATTACGTTATTATTCTGACATTTAATTTCTATACAAATGTATCTTCCTATAATTAATTATTATATCCTCCTATATTAATTATTTTCATAACCTTTTTGACGTGTCTCTTAATACGAATAAATGACTATTGACTATTGACTATTTGTTTTTTATTGGTGATAGTGGCAATGAGTTGTCTAGATTTTCTATTAAAAATCACCTCCATCTAGTCTTATTTAAAGACAGTTTGCAGTCGTGTGGCTCGCATAGGTCTACTGTAACGTATTCCACTTGAGGGTCATGAGCACGCCTAAGCCTCTGCATCATTACAGTCACGTCTAGATAATTTGCCACATGCCTTGTGTCACGCTTTTGCTTTTTATTACTCTGTTGCTGGAGATTGTTTCTGATTCTGATCGATTTATGACCTACAAATGTCTGAAGAAACGTCTTTGCCAGGCAAGAAACCCACTCCCATGGTATCTATTCAATTAAACTTTTTTAAAAGTAGACTTAACGTAGGGTCTGAAAGACACTAAGTTTCACTACCATTCATGTCCAAAAACTCGTCTTCTATCCCTCGCTTCTATTTTTTTCAGATGTTGTGAAATAGTTCAAAGATGTTATCCTGGTGTTTAAAATGTTGTCAATCTCTAACCTTGCTTCAAGTATATATAAAGCTTGGCTTATGCTTTTGAAGAGTAATGATTGGATGAACTCATACAAAAATGGGTAGCGTCAAGTTAACGAGATTAGTGTGGTGATACACAATCCATAGTAATGATGACCAGCCATTTATGCATTAATGGTTCCCATTATGAGTCGTTATCATAGATTATAGTTCATATGTGACTTTATTACAAAGAAAATGGCTATCTAATCAGGTATTTTACCTAGGCTATTTTTAATATCTGCTCCTTTCTTGTCGTATAATGTTTGATACTAAAATTTAATTCCGTATCTAACTAATGTACCGTTTACAACACTTTTATTACCGTTACGAGAGTTATTTTGTAGTTTGAATCGCATGCAGTCGGCGCGGAAGCGACGGCGCCGGCGCAGTCGAAAATAGATACCAAATGCTGTAATAGTAACAGGCGATGATTGACTGGCAAATCTTGAGCTGGAAAATTTTGAGGAAGATAAATAAGGAAGTCTGCTGTTTGCATAAATTACAGCAATTCCTGATGAAAATTTTGTACTAGAATTTCGTTGTTTACAACGTGGTCCGTAATCCTTCCGTACAAAAACGAAGAACTGTTTTTGTAAATAACGTACCCCATGAAATTCGTCCTTTTATAATCTCTGAGCTGTTTTTAATTTGTAATTGAAGAAAATTATTTATATCGACTTTCGTTTAAATTGCGACCCCATGAAATTCGTCCTTTTCTACTCTCTGAGCTGCTTTTAATTTGTAATTGAATAAAATTATTTATATTGACTTTCGTTTAAATTGCGACCCCTTGAAATTCGTTCTTTTCTAATCTCTGAGGTGTTTTTAATTTGTAATTGAAGAAAATTATTTATATTGACTTTCGTTTAAATTGCGATGTAAACGAAATTAGTTGAGCGATAATTAGTTTTCAATCAGAAATGAAAGTGTTACGCGGCTGTAAATGAATAAAAGCGTGAAATGAGGTTTCACGAGGGCTAAATATTTTTTTCGTGTTACTTATTGCTGTACCCTAGGTAGTTACCATACTTCTATTTATAGTGTTTTAACTTAAGCTAAACTAATTTGAAGCGCTCATAGGGAAGTTCGCTTAGCCGTTCTTAATCGATCAGCTAAGTTAAGCAAGGTCCGCCGCGGTCAGGAGTTGGATGGGTGACCGCTAAGTGACATTACTACTGAGCGCATCCGTGCTTCGGAGGGCACGGTCGGTCCCGGTTGCTGTCTTAAGATGACAGTCGTTACTGCATGGTGGTAGTGCATTTTGGGAATGCCCGCCTGGCTAGCTACCACCCTCAAGTAGAAAAATGTCGACAAGCACCTAACGGTGTGTTCCGGCAGCTGTCCTTGAGAGACAGTAATTCTAGGCTAGCCAGAACTACATCTTCGACCACATCATCACCTACCATCAGGTGAGATAGTGGTCTAAGGTTATCCTATCAGCTATAAAAAAATATCTTTTATGTTCCAAAATGTAAAGAGGTTAATGATCTTATATACCTAGTATCTAGAGTATTTTGGGCTTAATATTTTACAGTTAATAAGTTTCTTTACAGGGGTTCTGGAAAATTAAACTGAATATAATGGAAGATGATTGATGTTCGTTAAGCAAGGGCAACGAACAGCTTTTGCTCTATTTGGTCGTGACCCTCAGATTTATTATTTATGAGAGATTTATTTGTTAGAGCTTTTAAATTTAATTAACGCTACAATTTTTGTGGGCAATAAGTTTCAACGTATGTCACTTTTCAGATTGATAGGTGTTTTTTTATTAAGGGATAAGAGGTTAGACCATATTTCATTAGTCTATATTGCTCCAAATATAAGCAAATCCTTATATTTTTTATTGAATATCGTAACAAATAGGCTGGGAAATAAATAGAATGCTATCTACAATATTTACTGCATATCTTTGAAATAAGATAATATGTCTAGGTGTCATATTTTGCGTTCTTATTAGCCGACTATAGTATATATCTTCGATCATAAATATGTCTTATGATCGAAGGTATATATCTAGTTATAATGTGCATTTGTTTTGTTATTAGGAAGTAATTAATTGTGTCGACTCTCCTGTATTTAGTATAATGTTTGGAAGATGTTGATGATTAATTGGATTAGAAATGGGTATGTATAGTGAATATCATCTGGAGGTCCTAATGAGAGTCTAAAATAAGTAAATTAAAAAGTAAATAAAACTATTAAACAAAGTTGGTATTAAGATTTTAACTCAGTATTTTCGTCGTATCATTTTTGATTTTCTCTACTACAGTTTACTGGCTGGGTACAACATATGTATATTACATTTTACAAACAATCGAGGTATTCGGCAAACTGTGAGGTAGGTAACCGGTTTGTTTCAGTAAATACAGGTTATGAACTAGTTCCACTAGCTGACAGCACTACTGACTAGTTATTTGCTATCTAACGGGCACATTGTTCACCTACGCACGCTACGTCCCTAGTAGATATTCTAGAAAATTCCAAATGTGTGGCCTTATACTTTTGACATGTTTACCGTTAGTTGCCATTGGGTTCATTCATTTGTTTTAATGTTTTTATCGTTATCTACCTACTCTTATCCCACTCATGTTTGGTTGGTACAATATGTTTTCTCTAACACAAGGATACTTACAAATAGTAAAAATATTTTGGCTTCGATTTTATAACAATCTGCCTTCCTGGCCCTACCCCCAAACACTCGTAAATTCTCGCTCTATTCGTTCTTGTTGGTATTATATCTGCTACCTATTATATATCTGCTGCTATTAAAAACTAGGTTTTTACTACAAGATATATATTATTTATTTTGTTACTAACAGGATCTAATCGAAATCATAGAAAAAAAAATAGTACACACATGTTACTAATTGAAGCTGTTATTTATTGAAATTAAAGTACACACGTTATCGCGAAACCGCCATTTTTCTATGCTTTCAATCAGATTTTGCTACTAACGAATTACCTAATCGGGCTGCTGGGCTTTATAATAATGTCGCCAGTTATTTTACTTTCTATAAATATCTTTTTCACATAGTAATTTATGGATAAACGCCTACTAAAAATCCTTTCATTGTTATTTTATAAGAATCTTTTCTAACAAAATCGATATCACCGAGGACTTCTTGTTACGTGATCCACGGCGGATTACGTGATAATTTAATTTACAAGAATGAAGCTATATCCCTGCTTCTGCTTTTAGCCGCTAATGCTTCGGTGGCTTGCTTTTCTAAAGGGGGAATGGGACGCGTGCAACTCCACCGAGGGGTGCAGTAATCGATTTTGGTCTATTTTATAATGATCGCACTTGGTAGTGTTCTTTAAAATGCCACTTCCGGTATCAGTATATTTGTGATAGACGTTCAAGAGACGAAATAAGTATAAAAATATTAAAAATAGTTCCAGATACTATTTCACACCCGCTGGCTTACATAATAAACCTGTCGCTCGAACATGTTGAGTTTCCATCCAAACTAAAAACTTCAATTGTAAAACCTTTATTTAAAAAAGGCGACAGAAATGACCCTAATAATTACAGACCGATAACACTTATCCCGGTCCTCTCCAAAGGTTTTGAAAAAAATATGTATCGTAATATAAACAGTTTCGTACATAGGTTTGAATTATTAAAACAAGAACAATTTGGATTTAGAAAAGGTACTTTAACTTTCTTTAGCATGCTTCTCATTGATGAAGAAAATTACTGAAAATATTATTGCTAAGGTACCAACAGCAGTAGCCTTTTTATATATATCAAAGGCATTTGACTGTGTTAACCATGAAATTCTTCTTTCTAAACTACAAAAATATGGTATTAGAGGAAAAGCGCATAAGTGGATCCGGAGTTACCTTAAGGATAGGTAGCAGTATATTGAAATCATAAATATAAAAAACTCTGTTCAGCAAAACCATAAATCTGACCTTAGATTCAATATTTACGGTGTCCCTCAGGGAAGCATTTTGGGCCCACTTCTATTTTTACTTTACATAAACGACTTGCCAGACTATTTAAATCATGATTGTGTTCTATTCGCTGACGATATAACTCTTATTATAGAAGGTAAAACAAAAATACTTTTAGTGATATTGTAGATGCCTTAGATACTACTGTTAAATGGCTAGATTAAAACAATCTCAAAATGAATATAAAAAAAACTAAATTGATGCAATTTCGCACACATCAAGCGACTCCTTTGAAAATAAACGTCTCTTTAAATGTACTAACTATTGAAGAAGTTAGCAGCTGCGTTTTCTTGGGAATAATACTGGATCAACACTGCTCTTGGAAACAACATGTATCATCTCTTTGTTGTAAAGTTAACCAATTTGTATTCGCTATAAAACGCATCCGTCAGATAGTATCAATAAAAGCAGCCCTCTTGGCTTATCACGGGTATATTGGGTCTGCCCTAAGATACGGATTAGTTATATGGGGAAACTCAGTAGAAATTGAAAGAGTATTTAGGAGTAAAAAAAATGTATTCGTGCTTTATGCTCAGCAGGGCGTAGAGATTCATGCAGGCCTTTATTTAGAAAATTACAAATACTACCTCTTCCATGTTTATACATAGAGGAAATTGCTCTTTTTGTTAAACAACATCTAAATTTCTTCGAAATAAAAGCTAATGCACATCGCTCTACTCGATATAAGAAAAATCTCGTAATGCCTAAATCTAACAAAACAATACGTATTGTATGGCAATTAAAATTTACAATAAAATCCCAATAGACATAAGAGACTTACCCATAAGTAAATTTTAATCTAAATTGCATACTTGGCTTTCCACAATTCATTTTATTCAATTGACGCTTTTTTTAAATGTAAAACTAAAGTAATTTGTAATTTAATTGGTTTACCTTTGACATAACCTACCTACTGCTTTATAATTAAATTCACATACTTCAATAACGATTATATTTTTGACATTGTATCGCTTCTTATTAGTATTTAGATATTATTATTTTTTTGTGACTTTTAATATATTTAAAATTTGTACGCCGTAAGGCAGAACATGCTGGAAACTTTAAATACTGACATAACTTAATAAGACCTATAATACCCATGTTTTTGACAAATAAATAATTCATTCATTCATTCAAACTGGCTCTGTATACTGTATCAGTCGGATTGCCCACTGCTGAACACAGCCTGCTGCATTGTGGGGGGGTTTGTCATAATCCCCACGCTTGGCAGGCGTCTTGGGGATCGCAGTGAGAGCTATGCTGTTCTGGTGTGGTACTCTTAGTCGCCTATTACAACACCAACGGGTAGATATATATATCTTCTCATTAGTGGGAACTAAATTCTACAGTGGTCTCAAAAGATGCACTTTATGACCTATTAAAAATCTCAACTTTAAAAAAAAATACTTTATACTATATTAACTTATTGGGAACACGCTAGGGCCCGCGTTATACTTACCGGAAAGATTCCTCAGTTCGTGCAATCGTGACTCCCAGACGAAGGACATCAAAACAGTCCGAAACTGGTTGGAATCTTTCCGGTACATAACCGCGTGCTATCCGGTTCCAAATAAGTTAATATGGATAAAACTCGTGATAGTTTTCAAAGTGAACTTACTTTATACTACAAAGTGTAATTTATTTTAACTATGTAGTAAAAAGTAGCTTACCAGAAAAAAAATTAACCGACACGTCTTACAAAAAAAATCGTACATAAGGCAAACTGAAATCAAAAATATAACAGCTTTTATTACAAATTCAATCAGTAATTTCAGAGTTTACCTTTTCAAACATATTAAATTGTAAAATTGACGATAATATTAGTGTATATAAATGAATTTATTCATTATTACAGTGTTCGTTAATTTGATTTACAAGAAGGATCACAATTCATATTACCTTTGTCAAAAGATAAAATTAATATGAAGAGGAATTTAATTTGTCACTATTGTACAGGAATGAGACTTTATTAATGAATAATATATATATATATATATATCACTTACCATCAGGTGAGCCGCCTGCTCGTTTGCCCTCCTATCACATAAAAAATATATAGGTAGTATCAAGTAAGTTGAACTATAGATATCGCTCCATCCCAATATGATGGTTAAAGAACCATAGGAAAAAAATGATTTATGACTCATTGTCATGTTAGCTCAATTGGATTGGAGCATACCCCGGCTAAAGGGGAGGATGGACGTAGGTTTTCATCCCACACATGACTTAAATTTTTCATCTCGTAAATTTGTAATTTTTTATATAACGCCTGTTTTTATTTTGATATTTATTAGATTATTATTTTAACATTTTATATCATATGAACTATTATATTCTATTTCAAAGTATTGTAATTTATTTTTCTTTGAAAATTGTAAGTATAGGTACTCGTGCGTACTCGTATTTGTTTGTAAACACATAGTTATCGATAGCTTTGTTTATTTATTCACGTTTAAAACAACGGTGCCACTATTTGTACAATCAGTTTATTGTTCGGTACAGAAGCCCCTGTAGTAGTATTTATCTCGAAGAACTCCTCCCACTTGTATAACCATTTGACCTATTGACTTGATCTGGTGCATTCAAAGCTATTTCTGGTATAGTGTAGGTACATAAGGAGGCGATTGTCTGATTTTGTCACTTCGAAGATGAACTCTTTTACAGAGGATCATTATATCGATAAAAAATTACATACAACACTACAGCTACTACAAAGAAATAATGTAGTTAAGCTACAAGTCATTGCAGACTCACAGACAGTCCAAATGCTCCATCACGCTGCCCACTACCAGTTGGCAGCGTGACCAGCATGCTGGCAGCGTTGCCCCGTTGAATTGAACAAAATCAACTAAAAAAAATATATACCTACTATGTATGGACTTTAGTCCATAAATCCGTGCTTAAGGTTTTACTTGACTGTTTGTAGGTAAAAGAAAATGTGGAAGTACAGCTGTTCTAAAATTCTTGGTAACAGGTAATTCTTGGTAACCATCCTCAACCAATGAATTTTCACATCGAACTTTTATATATTTGTGATATTTCTAATGTTTCTTACTCCTTCACGCTGAAATGGCTCAACTGATTTGGATGAATCCTTTACGTATAGTTTACTTCCTGGAGATACTTGATCTTTGAGAATGACCGACAATTATTTCAAATGAGTATTAGTTTTATATTGGTATCTCTGCACTGCTAAAATATTATCGCACAATTATTTTGCCTATTGTGACTATCAGCGTACATACGTCTATCGTTTTCGGGATTTCCTACGGTTCAATATTTCATTGGTATAATGATGAGGAAGTTTTCGAGAGTACACGTTTTCCCTATTCATTGTATCTTCGGAATTGAGACTGTTTCAAACTTCGACAGTGACAAATGAAATTTTGACCTTAATTTGCAAATTGCCAATGTATGACCAATCACCGACGTTTACACTACAGGCATAACATATAATAATACTACAGGCAAGTCTAAGATTCCAGATACTTTGCGTACTACAGATAGAGTTACTCTACTAAAAGTAATTGGCTTCATGGGTAACTCTTTACCGTTCGTGTTCGGTTCACCTGTTTTCTAAATAAAATACCTGGATAATGAAATTGATATGCAATGATCGCAATATACATTGCCAATGCATGACCAATCACCGTGGTTTACGATCTACAGACACGTCTAAGATTCCCGAGACTTT
This sequence comes from Plagodis dolabraria, assembly GCA_963854805.1. NCBI lineage: Eukaryota > Metazoa > Arthropoda > Insecta > Lepidoptera > Geometridae > Plagodis > Plagodis dolabraria. Next base: position 10,763,730 of record OY978459.1, on the reverse strand, counting down.
GCTTACTGCAGGTTGAGTTACTCTACTACTAGACTTCATGGGTAACGCTTTACCTTTCGTGTTCGGTTCACGTGTTTTCTAAATAAAATACCTGGATAATGAAATTGATATGCAATGATCGCAATATACATTGCCAATGCATGACCATTCACCGTGGTTTACGATCTACAGACACGTCTAAGATTCCCGAGACTTTGCTTACTGCAGGTTGAGTTACTCTACTACAAATAATTGGCTTCATGGGTAACGCTTTACCGTTCGTGTTCGGTTCACGTGTTTTCGAAATTGGATTTTCCCGTGACACAACCAGTAAGTACACACAGAGCTGGCTGGCTGGGTGTGTTTGTGACAAATACCTTATTACTCTTCTAGACTGTGCGTGACGGCCGACCTAGTTATGTTCAGAACATTACATTAGTAACCCAATGTAAATACCGATATTGGGGACCGATGTTTTTATTGGCGAGTATATTGTTTTTCTGCAATAGTTTGTTTTAACTAGCTTCTGCCCGTGATGTTATCAGTGTATTTACTCTGTCTTCTTTATATTCTTTAACTAGTTGCGCCCTGCAGTTTCACCCTTACTTGTAGATAATGATGAAGAAAAGTATCCTATGTGTAAATCGTGGACCTAAACTGAATTCTGGAAGAACTAAACTGCATCTGCACGGTGGAAGGGCATTTTGTGAATGCAGTAGAAAATCTGTGGCTAAGCACCTATTGGTGTGTAACCGGCAGCTGTGCTTGAGAGCCTGTAATTCTAGGTTAAGCCTGTTAACTCCTTCGATCACATCATCACTTGCATTAGGTGATATCGTGATGATAGGCTTAACTATCAACAATAAAAAAAAATACGAGAGATAGACGAGATTGACATAATGTGCTCTAATCTTATTACTTAACTGCGTCGAATAGTTTTAAATATTGAAACCTTCCGTACTGATTGTTACCAACCAGACTATAGATTGAGACAAATATAAAAACAGTGATATGTGAATATGAGTGAATAGCTCAGTGGCTTTGGGTATGGACTGCCGCGCAGCCAGTCCATGGTTCAAATCCCGCCGCGGGCTTGAGCTTTATCGCATGGTGGAAGGGCATTTTTGCAAATGCCGGCCTGGCTAGCGACCACCCTCAAGTAGAAATTCTGTCGCCAGGCACCTAACGGTGTGTTCCGGCAGCTGTCCTTGAGAGCCAGTCATTCTTGGTTAAGCTTGTTAACACCTTCGACCACATCATCACTTACCATCAGGTGAGATTGTCAAAGGCTTACCTATCAGCAATAAAAAAAAATAAAAAAAACACGTGTTATGCCGATTGTGAATTATAGGAGGCCTTCAACCAGACTACGGGACTTCGCTTATAAACTCGATAAAAAACTGAGGTTGCAACTTACTCTACAAAGGTTTCCACAGTGATATGACTGAATACACAAAGACGTGTTATGTCGATGATAAGATATAACGTTACCTTAACTTACATAATGCACGTTGTACAAAGGTGTGCACTTCAGAATCCAACATTGTCTAGTTTCTTGCTTTGTAACAAGACAAAAGGCGGAATTATCGTCTTTGTGAACTATTAGGAGTGCAGTTATGTATTGTAACGATAGGCGTTACGGATGATGTCATGCTTTGTCTAGACGAGGCAGATGTTCTCTATCGTAAGATGGGAATGCGTTTAGGGTTAGGGCGTCTGAGGTTAGGTTAAGGCTGTCTGCCTTTAGCTTATAGCATATGTTTTGCATGGTGGAAGGGCATGCCCGCCTGGCTAGCGACCACCCTCAAGTAGAAAATCTGTCGCCAAGCACCTAACGGTGTGTTCCGGCAACAGTCCTTGAGAGCCAGAGAAATTACAGGCACAACAGACTTCCAAAAAAGGAGGAGGTTGTCAATTCGTCTGTTTTTTTATTTTTTTTAATGTTTGTTGCCTCAGCACTCTTGACTGGGTGAACCGATTTTGATTTATTTTTTGTTTGAAAGCTGATGCTTGTCGTTTGGTCCCATTTAAATTTCATCAAAATCGGTCATGCCGTTTTTGAGTTGCACTCTAATAACTGAAAAATATTTACCTATCTCGATGACATAGTCGTTGACCAATGAATGACAATCGATCCCGTAAGTAGCAAGGGTCACTAAAAAGAGTGAACATATTTTTTTTACCAAAAAATGGAACCGACTTCAACACCCAAAAGTGTGAAATAACTTGTCGAAGTCGGTACCATGCGCACAATATTGTGATAATAGGTACTTTTGTACTATCATGGTGCCGGCTTCAACAAGTTATTTCACACTTTTGGGTGTTGAAGTCGGTTCCATTTTTTGATTGAAAATTGTTAACCTCGTATTAAGATCATCTTCTTTGGTATCACTGTTCCCACGCAGCAGTGTTGTTTACAAATCCCACCCTCCTCACGCACAATTGTCCCAAACCAATAAAATAAACAAACCTAATGGCCAGCAAACACATAAATAAAAGGAAAAGCAATAAACCCAGCACCAGGCGTAATTAAACATGTCTACTATAGATTAAAAGTTTATTTTCCCGCTTCTTTGTAATAAACCATTATTTAGAAGCGGCCATAAAAACAATATTAAATTTTCTCGCGAGGAAATATTGATCTGCGCTAGATATGAACATGCATACAGCGTGCAGGAAGAATATTGTAGGCAATTAGAGCAAATAGAAAGTCTTGAGAATTGAGATTCAAATCGGCAACAGCTTAAGTACGAGTGTACGAATACACTCATAAAAATATAATAAAGTGCGGCGTCTTTATCTTCATATATTTTATTATATATAGACGAAGTAATAAAACGAACAGACACGCCCCCTGTTGCTAGCTTTTGCCTATGCCTGCACAGCTAGTACAGCTAGATTAGGTGTTTTGAAGCAGTGATGGCTCAGTGGCATTGGCTATGGACTGCCGCGCAGCAGGTCCATGGTTCGAATCCCAGAGAAATTATAGGCACATGAGACTCAACATCTATGTCTCAAGGTTAAGGGCGCAGTGCAATCGTGACTTGTGACGAAATGTATATGTCATAGGCAGAGGTTAGTCCGCTTAACATCAGGTGGGCCTCGAGCTTGTTCCGTCACAATAACATAAAAAGGGGTAAAAAGTACGTTCCAGTAGATTTTTTTTGAGACGATTGAGCCGTGGTCTGACTTGTATACTCTGCAGCAATACGAATCGTCTGACTATAAAAATATGCGGCGCTAGATCAATTACAGGTGATTTCTAAGAGCTAATAGCTAGATTGATTTTAAGTCTGTGATTGCAGATGTATGTGGGTATGAAAACATTTCTTTCTGGCGACGTTTATATAAAATAATTTATTAGAAAAGTATGTCAGGTCTTAAGCCATAGGAAATTCAGGGTCTCTGCCTAAGTAGGTATATGCCTCATACAACGTAACCCGCTTGTCATCTTCAGAAGTGGTAGACATACGTTTTGAGTTTTTTTTTCACAATTTCTGCCCTCCTCCTTTCCCTGCCGGATTAGTCTCATATCGTCTCGTTATGTGTATAATTATAAAGTCTTACATATGGGATGGCGTTCTTGCCTTATTCTCGTAATATGCTAGTTGCAGTCATGTGCAAAATTTCATTGAAATAGGTTCAGTAAATTCAACGTGATGCACAAACATACGCATAAATTAACTAATTTATTTGTGTATCTAACAAAACAAATTATAGTGAATTTTCTTATGTCAATTATAAATATTATACATATTTTGAACTGGATTGTACGAGTAATTCAACATATGTGTATACATAAAGGTAAAGTAAATTCCGAGACTATGTAAAAGAAAGTACCAATCCGCAAATCAAACTAATATTTTTGGTACCCTTAAACTGGCACAATATATATATCTAACAATAAGACAGATCATCCAGAAACGACATACCTGTTGTTTTCGATTTAAAATGTGAAACTATTGTTATTTACACAACGTCGTCCAGACGATTATTATTTTCAGGTCTAGTTGTCCTTGGCTTGGATATGTCCGCATCCCCTCTTATCGAGTTGAAAAGAGAAGAGATAGCTTAAAATTCTAACAATTGCAATAAATTGCTTTGATCGGGCAATTACTACGAACTATACTCGTATATTATAATAAATACAAATATAAAAAGATACATAGAATATGAATAGAAATAGAAACTGTTGAATGGAACGTAACAAGCACTTGAATATTGTTTTAATTCTCACGGAAGTGTAACCTTTCGCGTTCACAACGTTTGTTTATAATGGGTGCGTTTTAATGACGACTATTGTTTCTTAAAGCGACAAGCTGTTAACACTGACCTAACCTCGACGTCATAAACTACACTTAAAAAATAACTTACTTCCTGTGTGAAATTAAACATCTGTGACTCGATTCTGACTCACGCATCTGATCCAGACGTCCTTCCGGACGAATATCGTGAATTATTACACATTAGTTTATCCATCAACCGGAATGTCCAGCGTTGAATAAGTTCTTCCCGTTGGGGGGATTTGGTATAATCCCCACGCTTGGCAGGCGTCTTGGGGTTCTTAGTAGAAGTTACCAGAAAGCTTTATTTCCCATCTTTTGGTATTTTTTCCTTAGTCACATCTTTCGACACCCATGGGAAGAAAATGGAGAGGGGACATTCTAACCTGGTACTCCACGGGGGTTTATACATAAACTTGTGTATGTACGTGTCAATCGTAACTTTGTTCATTTAATATCGTATCAATCCCAATTATTCTATTCAAAATGTTCATTGTTCACTCAAATTTTCGTCAGGCAAGGGCCAGGATTGTGCAGCACGCTCTAGAAGACTCTTGAGTAAGCGTGGAACTCTGTAAGACTAACTAGTGGGCTGTATTGAGCAGGAATTTTGTTTGCCAACTGAATTGGGAGCTATTCTACCAAATGACGGAATAATGAAAGCAGTTGTCCCTTATTGCGGGGTCTTTTTGTTCCATACAGAGAACTAGTGCTTTGCTCATTTTGGTAGCGCTAGGCTCGGAGACGACGAGTTCCAAGTGAAGTGTACTGACAGTCATCAACACAGTAGCTTGGATCGCATGTAATTAGCTACCTACGGTACTTTCTTCCTACCTGTCGTAAAAGACTAAAAGGGGGTGCTTTAACCTGAATAATAGCATGTCACCCGGGTCACCCCCATTTCTTCCTGTGTGTATCGTAAGCGCAGACTAAGGGTAAAATAACGGAAGGCCCTTAATGGGGAGGCTGCGTTCACCAGTGGACAATCCAGCTAATACAGTGCAGTATGCAATTAAATACCTGCTCGAATGATTTTGGTTGTCTAGAAAATCAGGCCTTACCTGTTCGCCGGCCTAAACTGTCGTCGTTACAGATGGAATGGTGCGGACTTCAAACACTTAACAACTGTCGTATTGTTTAAACTTTTTATTATTTTAGATTTAGGGACACTCCAGAATCAAAACCATATATCCTATTTAATAGTAGTAGTGCCTCCATTGGAAGTGCTTCCACTCTTCTTTGGTCTTAATTCTTAATAATATATATATATTTGAGCGTTGATATGCTGGGTGAGGTTTGCGCTCAGATACTTTGATCGTGTTCTTTCTATTATATAAATACTTCCTTGTTGCAGATACAACGGCTACCTACCAGCAGGCGAGCGTGGCCGCCGGCGCAGCAAGTTCGTGCTGTACCGGCGACCGCAGCCCAATGGCGTGCGGCGCTCCAAGCACTACGTGGTGAAGACTCCGCACAGCAGTAAAGCTATCCTGGACGCCAGTCAGCACTCTATATCGTACACGCTAAGTAGGAGTCAAGCTGTCATTGTGGAATACACAGAAGACCCCGACACGGATATGTTTCAGGTTTGTTCATTTAATTTTATTATCATGGTGGCCTGTTTGACATCCAACATGCATATTGGCATCTTCTCTTCTTCTCCATTCCTGACGATCTCTGACGTCATAAATCCAGCCATGAAGTGGTCTGCCGTGCCCTCGAGTGCTCCAGATTTGTCCAACAGCTTGAATCCAAATCATGAGATCCAATGAAATGACTATCATTTATTATTGCTTACTGTCTATTGTGTGTGGTATGTGTATAAGAATTGCACATTCGGGAACCGTTGATTAAATTATATAGCCATACTTAGAACCATCTCTTATCTTTGGAAATATACTGCAAAAAGACTACACAAAAATGTTGGTTTAAATTTCTCTTGTCTATGACCACATCACGTTGCTGCTAAACTCTTGCCACAGCCCGTCAGTAAGATGAGCTAATCCTATTTCTTTTTTTAAAGAAAATGTTGGTCAATTATTCCCTGGTGTACCATTTGTACCTATTTTTGTTTTTCCAATACGGCAAACAAAGAATGCACGCCTTCCTCATAAAACTCACTTATCGGAAACATAAAAACTTTATGCATTTAACACATGCGTGTTTCCAATAGCGATTAATCAATAACTTTGTTTATGTCAAGGGTATTACACCCGCGAGTCGAGGACCGACGTGACCAAAGCCTCGTCCAAGACATGTGTTTAAGTTTCAGCAAAATGATGAGCAAATGGGTATTTCCATATATAAAACTGTGAATTAACTGGCGTAGTCATTAAATCCGTCTTGTAGGAAAACGGAAATTCTCATCACTAAAAAAATGAGGCAAAATATATGTTGCGTAAAGGTTATCGTACATACAAACTTGTTGATAAAGTACAGTGCAAGTGAGCGGATTCTCCTGATTTCGAAATTATACCACTGGTTTGTATCTCTTAGCACTAGGACTGCTTATCAGGCATCAGATACTGTTTGAACAACAAAGCATCTAAACATTGTGCTAACGTGAGCACAAACAATAGACATATTATTGCCAAATAGGGACACGTACATCTGCCTACCCACGAATGGATTCCTTTACTTCGGCAACATAGTTGATAGAAATATTTGAACAGTGTTTAGTTGGTTTTGTGCCAAAAGCTTGATGGTATCACGTTCCGTCTAATGGAAACGTCGGCAGGTCGATGTGAACTTGTAAAATGTTCTATTGTGATCCGACGCAACTGGAACGTTCGTTTGTGAAATTACGCAATAAGGGATCTAAACGGTGTATGGATGATACAAAATATAGCATCTCATATAAATTCATAATATAGTTTTTCGCAGTATAATTTGGACTGAAATAAGGCTTAAAGTTTGAAGATTCAAGGCTCCAACACGATAATACGATACTTCTTTCTATGTGAGATATATTTTACGAACCAGAAACATGTCATGTTTGGTTATGATAATATTGTAATGTTTTGCAAGACGCGGCTTGTGGTGTTGTGTTTACACACTCGCTGCGTCGGCGTGGCCCGTATCTAATCGGCGCATGTGGGTTAGTGCCCCCTGGGAGAACAATGCGTTGGTCCCTACTCCCTGCGAGCCCTGCGTCGTAGTCGTCTCGTTGACCGCATGTGGAGGAACTACCGTACACATGCAGCTCAGACCGACGACCTTAATGAAACAGCTACACACAACACAAACAGATCCTGATAATAATCTTTCACGTCAGATTTTATTATGTTTTGGCATTACGTAGGACGCGGCCCGTCGTAGTTTACGTGAGATAAAGCTCTTCCGTACGATTGTGCATATATAATCAATTTCACGGCATTGTTTTCGTGTTCGCGCTCTAAAGAATTAAAATCCTCAGTTCTATTTCCGAAACGGTATAATCTGATTTGTTGTTTCCTTTAAGATATCCATCACTTCCATGTGTGCGAGTCTGTTCTTAAATGCAGGCGTGTCTGCAGTAGATACTAATAGGTTTTGTGTATTATATCACCGTGCTGCTTAATTAGATACGTTAGTTACACCCGTTGTAAGTACGTTCTCATATGTGTAGTGTTCGTGATTTGCAGGGCAGGTATAGAGACTTGATCGTTCAGTTGTAGTTCCTATGGTGCTGCGAAGTTCACTGCGCCGCGGTCGTCGCACCGCTCCGCATCCTGTTCAATTCATTGTTGCAAACTCAACACGACACAAAACATGATCTCCCTGTTCTGCCAGTACACAAACAAACACCTCAATAAATATTTATCTGCTCATATCATTAGCGGAACGTGCGCCGGAAGCAAAGTAACCATCGACCCGAGAAGCGGGACCGTTTGCCGCGTCATTGTTTATCTCTACAAATTCTAATGTTAAGACATGCAAATTGCTGTGAATTATGTTCATAAACCGTTCTATCGCATAGCTCATAGTGTTATTTGGTAAAAACACGTCATTTATAAATGGTCAGATATAGGTACTGGCTTTCCTTGGAAGAATGGTCGTAAGTCGCAACAGCGTTTGTCACCTTTTTCTGATATCTACTTTCTCTGACAGTATATTATATCGCAATGTTTTTCATGTCTTTGTTTCCGTTATCGTTCACATTTTGACATTATTGATAACTATTGACCGATTCCTACTATGGTAGGAGCCTTCGCTTTGAACAGATGTTTCAGATAAGCGTACAGAGAGTAGTCTGCCATAAATTAAGCGAAACCTTACTATCAGCATCAGCCCATCAGCATAGTAAAATCAGACAAGTAGTTTGATTTCAAAGAGCGATATCAAACGTAACTTGTGTGTGCGCGCCCGTACGCACGTGTCACAGCATGCACACTATGGAAATTTGTAGTGCCCAGAACGCGTTCATTTATTGAAAGAGAATGATTTTCTTAGACAAATGACTTGACGGAACAAGCACGGGCCCTCTTAACGTTTAACCCTATTTCTACCTATAACAGATGCATTTTTAGACGAACTACACTGCGCCCGGTCACCTTGACCCATACAGTTGTGATGTCTCATATGCCTGTAATTTTACCTTCAAGGACTGCTGCCGGAACACGCTGTTAGGTGCTTGGGACATATTTTCCACTTGAGGGTGGTTGCTAGCCAGGCGAGCATTCGCAAAATTCCCTTACCCCATGCACTGAAGCTCAAGTTGGCGTTGGGGAACTGCGGCACGGCAGTCCAACGCTATATATATATATTACTACTCGTCTATTAAAGCCTCGTAATATTTATTTAAAATCATAAAAATCGTGTAAGGTAACATCGATTCTCGAAGGTAGGTAGGTAGCTATAAATTGATTTGCTATAGTATACATACGTATCCATCACATTTAGCGATAATTATTGACGATTCGTATGAACTAGGGCTTGCATTATCCGTCATATTTTGGTATCCGGATAATATGGATAGTAGTTTACTTTACTATCCGGATATCCGAATTTTTCGGATAATTCGGATATTTATTGAAAAAATTACGAGTAAATGGTATTAAGAGGCCTTTTACATTTTGTAGCCCTCTCACTCGCCGCACTTTTAATGATAATTTGAAATAGAAAAAAATTGGTAATGATTTTTTTAAATGTGGTCTTACATTATTTTGCTTTTTGCGACTATAGATGGTTTCAACATATTTTTATTTTGTAACATGTTGAGTCCATTTAAAATTAGAGGCCCAACATTTTAAATAAATAAATTACGCGTTTTGGATCCCTCATTACAGATATCAACATGAAAATTTGTCGAGAACATTTATAGTCGCATGCAGCGAAATAATGTCAGAACACATTTTAAAAAATCATTACCATATTATTGTAACTTTTGGAATTTCGTCTAAAAGTGCGAGTGAGAGGGCTGCAAAATGTAAAAGGTATCTTAAGAATAAATGGTAGTACCTACACAGAACAGTCTTTTAATGACTGAAAAGTATGGAATAACGTCTCGAAGTCTGTACCAACTCGGTTCAATAGTATAGATGTTTATATTGTGTTCGTGGTATGGAAAAGTTATTTTACCGTTGTCAATGTAAGAAGTCACTTCAGTTTTCTTACATATGCATGTAGCACTAGAATTTGACCTAGATTTTTAGAGGATTTCCTTTCGAGACCACACCAGTAGCTTTTGCCAATACGCCAAGCACACCAAAATTACACGTTTTCATAAATATCTTGAATGAAACTTCTTAAGTAGAAGTAAAGATGAGACAGTAAAAAAATTAGTTCTATTTGAACATTATTTTTGAAGACATGCGTACCGATGAGAAAATCTTTGAAGACGGTTTTGAAAACCAACATGAAAGAGTAGTATTCAAATTAGCTTTATTAATGTTTTCAATAATATTCAGAAAGTTGTCGGTATGTGATTTTAGCCAATCCTAACCACTCCCAAATTCAAAGAATATATAGTTTTGTAAACGTCTTATAAGTATTACCTGTCTCTGTCTTATACGTGGCAATAACAAGAAAGAACAACACACTGTAGCACCGTTTTAGTTGTAAGCATTAGTTAAGCATAATTTAAATTATTCAGGTATCCTTAAAATATGAATTACTTACTAGTTAAGTAGGCCATCAGGTGATTAATTTTTCTTTTAAAACTTTAACTACTATGATAGTATAATAACGTAATAATAAAATGGTAATAATAGACAAAAACAAATAAAAATAACAAAATTATTTCTATTAATAATATACATTAACCCCCAATTTTCATAGAAGACTTGTAAAAGGCTTACAACTAAGGCCGAGGCCGCACCACGGTTTTTTCCAGCAAGCGGTTACCGCTATAACCGTTAAACCGCCTAGAGACGCACGCACCACGATTAAAAACCGCGTAACTGCCCGCGGTTTTCACAGTTTAAAGATGGATTTCAAGAGAGCAGTGTGTGTTGTTGCTCTGTATTAAGAAATAGTAAAAGAAGACGTCCACGCTATAAGTTTATTTTTAACATTCCTATCACTATACTGTCGCAAAGTAGTGTCGTACAATGCTGGTCTTTTTTATACTTCTATAATGATTTTCTGTGACAAACTTTCATAATCTGGTTCGTTTGAAACAAACTCCTCGGTAGACGACATAACTGCAATGGCACGAAAACGACAACACAAACACTCTGCACGGCGCGGCGGTCTGCCGAATACTGGCCAAAACCGCCCGCGGTTACCGCATAGTGCGTGTGCGCCCACTTAGTTCTTTGGATTACAATTTTGCTGCGGTTTTTTGCCGCGAATCATTTTGTCATTTCACGGTTTTTAGTTTAGTCGCGGGAAAAAACCGCAGGTGCGGCCGTTTGTATTAGTTTTCCTGAGTCACAAAATCACGCGGTTAATAACCGCAGTGGTTTAACCGTGGTGCGGTCTAGGCCTAAAACAGTGCTACTTAATGTTCTTTCTTGTTATTGCCACGTATATGACAGAGACAGGTTATACTTATAAAACGTTTACAAAACTATTTTTTCTTTAATTTTGGGAGTGGTTAGGAGTGGCTAAAATCACACACTGACAACTTTCTGAATATTATTGAAAACAATGGATAAATAGTGTGTCCCCCTACAAAAATACGTCTAAGAAGTGCATATAAATAGTCGTTTTGATGAGTAAATTCCATTTTTACAAGTATTTTTTGACTTATGTAACTATCCGTACTATCCGAATTATCCGGATAATTAGGTCGTCACTGTCCGGATTTTATAAATTGGCAGATATCCGGATAATTCGGATATCCGGATATCTGGATTGCAAGCCCTAGTATGAACCTTCGGTTTGAATAGATTTATCGGATAGGAGTACAGAAAGCGGTCTACCATACATTTAGCGAAGCCTACGTATCAATGTATTATATGGCAACTCTATTTTTGTATTCGGTCCCGTTATCGTTCATATTTCGCGATAATTATTGTCTGATTCGCACGAAAACTATTGTCTGATTTCACTTTGAATATATATATTAGATAGGAGTACAAAGAGCGGTCTGACATAAATTAAACGAAGCCTCAGTATTGATGTATTATATCGCATCGCAACTTTATTTTTGTCTTCGATTCGGTTATCGTTCACAATTTGAATGAATTAATATTTCATTTTTAATTTGCTATTATCATTGACCGATTCGCACGAAGCTTCGCTTTGAATAAATATGACAGGAGTATGCCATAAATTAAGCGAAACCGCTGTTTAAGTGTTATATATATAGCAATTTTATTTTTGTCTTCGGGTGTTAATGTTCACATTTTACGATAATTATTGACCGATTCGTACGAACCTTTGCTTTGAATATATATATCGGATACAGAGAGCGGTCTGCCATACTCGTAAGTTAAGCTAAGGCTCAGTATCAATCTTTAAAAAAAAAAAAAACATATTGCTGCTTTATTTTTGTCTTAAGCCCCGTTATCGTTCACATTTTGCGATAACTATTGACCGATTCGCACGAACCTTCGCTTTTGAATAGATTAATCAGATAAGAATTCAGAAAGCGGTCTGCCATAAATTAAGACTCGGATTCACTTAGCAGGAGGCGGTGCAGTCAATTAAAATACCAGTTTTATCTCAAAACGCTGTGGTTAAGTTCACTGGCCTTAAATGTGGGTCTAGTGTTTATAAATATGTTAATGCTCCTTATTATGCGGTCCGGAGGTGAATGGTGCCAGGTCGGAGTCTTTCCTCCGATGAATAGAGGCCCCGGCGCGATGCAGACGGTCCCGCCTCCGCAATCTTCGGAATTTACTGCTCTATTGACAACAGCTTTATTTGAAATTGCTTTCACAGTAAGCGGGTAAAATTATTGTTTGCTTTCAATATTATGGAAAATACGACAAGATCTTTGTATATTTGTTGTTATTTAAGTCCATAATGGAAATTTAGGGAGTTAAGCGTCAAAAAGAGTTTTTAACATTACTTCAAGCTTATTAATAGTCAGAATGTGTTGTATACAACAATTAGTTAAGTTAACTATTTGTTAACAATTTAGAATCATCCGTTATTAAAGAGAAGCTTTTCTTTAATTTCCAATAGGCTTGTAGACCACAATCTAACCAGATGGTGAGTGATGACGTGGTCGAACCTGAGCTGAGGATCTGGCTTACAAGGTGAGCTGCTGGAATACACCGTTAGGTGCTTGGCGACAGATTATTTGGTAGCTACCAAGGCCGGCACTAGTGAAATATCCTATCACCGTGCAAACTGAATTCATTTAACGATATTGATTGAATAGTGAAGTAAAAAAAAATAGAACCGACTTCAACACTCAAAAGTGTGAAATAACTTGTCGAAGTCGGTACCATGCGCACAATATTGTGATAATAGGTACTTTTGAACTATCGTGGTACCGACTTCAACAAGTTATTTCACACTTTTGAGTTTTGAAGTCGGTTCCATTTTTGGGTTATTTTTGAAATGATTTTTTTTAAAATTTTTTGTTTCAAGTTTTTTCACTTTTTTAGTGACCTTGCTACTCACGGGATTGATTGTCATTCACTGTCAACAACTATATCATCAAGATAATAACAAAGTTGTTAACAAATATTTTTCAGTTACTGTAGTGTAACTCAAAAACGGCTTGTCCGATTTTGATGAAATTTAAACGGGACTACACGACAAGTATCAGTTTTCAAATAAAAAAAAATATTTTATCTAAATCGGTTCACCCGGACAAAAGTTCTGAGGTAACAAACATTGAGAATCTCCTTTTTTAAGTAAGTTGCAAATAACTTACTATAAAAATTCTTTCAGTTTTGGTTGCCAGTTCTTGCAGGTTCATTTAATCTAAATGGTTCGCAGAGACTGTTTTAAATATGCGACATAGGCGAGTTCTTTAGTGGTCGCGTGCACTCATGCGACTCAGTGGGCAAGCGGCACAAAGACCTAATCAATTTTCTTGGACGGTATAACAAGTGCCTGGTCGTGGCGAGCTTGTTAGCTGTAACTGCATAATGGCTATTATACTATGCTCTACAATATTTTGTATGTAACATACCTGGCAAACAATTGCTTTTAATTTAAAAAATAATTCAAAATATGTGTACGCGGACTTGAGCTTCACCGCATAGTGGGCATTTTGCAAATGCCTGCCTGGCTAGGGACCACCCTTAGGTAGAAAATTTATCGCCAAGTACCTAACGGTGTGTTCCGGCAGCAGTCCTTGAGAGCCAGTGAAATTACAGGGACATGAGACTTACCAACTATGTCTCAAAGTGCAATTTGTGACTTGTGACTAAATGCATCTGTTACAGGCAGAGGTTGGTCCGCTTAACATCAGGTGGACCTCGAGCTTGTTCCGTCACAATAACATAAAAAAAAATACGCGAATTTAGTCTATAAGCTATTGTGATAATATAGTTAGTAACTATATCATTAAGTATTATTTTATAATTAATTCTCCCCTTTGTAAATGTTATTTATTATTTGTCAATATGTTCCCAGATCTAAAACTATTTCTTAGAGATAAAATAAATAATAAAACGTAAAACTTTCAAACCAGAAGCACAAATATTTTGGGTCAAGGACATGATTTATTTCTTCAAGATCTTTTTAAAGAAGTTAAGACGATACGCAAATAGTTTTATAGTAACTGTCAGCGGTAACATGTCATGACTTTAAAAGTAGAGCGTTACTTGCATCTTCTGTTCAGTGTGATGCGGCTAACTGGTCGCGGTGTGACGTCACAGATGACCCGCTCTGCATGTCAATGAGGGTGGGGCGTGACGTCAGCCAGGGTGGGGGTGTGAGAGACGGCGTGGTCGGGCCAAGGACGTCGCCGGGCCGACCGGCGCGCAACACCCGTCGCAATCGATACGCCGCTTGACGACACCGAACTGATCGCGATGTCATCTGCAACCACAAAACCTAACTTTCTAAACTCTTCACTGTCCACAAATTGGTCTACATTTGCTTGATTGATGAAGGCATTTGTGCCATTTTTATTTCTTAAATGTCATTACAATTTATTGCACTCCCACACACACAATCATGTTCAGCGAAATCTTGGTGTCTTTCTTTGAATCATAAACGCTTGTCCTATCTCTCCTTCTGATTTGATAAGTCTTATATTTTAGTTTGACAGATCAAAATCTTTTGGATTTTTTTCTGTCATGTGGCAGACAGCAAGCAGCTTATTTCTCAGCAACCAAACGAATGTTATATACCTAATTGCATTACTACCCACAGAAATTGCCTTTCTTGTTACTCTTAGTTGAATGGAACACTTTCTCTAACCTGATTTAATATTTCGTTTCCAAATTATATTCAAATAGGAACACGTCAGACTGAATGATGAAAGCTATTAATTCTTCATATATTCCAGTTCTTTTACACGTTATTATGTCTTCCATTTATCATAGCAAAGTTCTGACTTTCTGAGTGTTCAAGATGACTAGCTGTTCATCTTCGGTGCTCCTCCATTCTTGAAAGTTTTTGCCGTAATTGACGTTGAAGCTAAGACTCTGATGGAGTCAGGAATATCTTAGTAAAATGAGGGTAGTTTCAGACTTTTTAAAATCTGACTTATTTGAAGGATACTGGTCAATATCATGGAACGTATTAACATAGTAAAACAAGAATAGTAGTTCGACTTAAAAGCCCGTAAGAGATTTAAATGCATACTCTATTCTGGATACGCAGATTGTCTATATCTCTTAAGTTATATAAGTATACTACAGCAAATTAATTCGTAGCTACACAAACACGATTTTTATGTTTGTTCATAATTATATTCTCTATATTTTTAACCAACGTACTCTTGACACGCTAGATATTTGCCAAAGTGTGCGTGCTGTGACACGTGCGTACGCGCGCGCACACGTAAGTACAAGCCGCATTTGGTACCGCTCTATGAAGTCATACTACTTGTATAGTTTTACTATGGTATTACCTATACCTAACATAGATTTAAGGCTAGAGTACTCGTGACGCTTTCCATACAAACGCAGTTTCGTCACATTTTAAATACAAAGTATTCAAACTCGGTGAAACTTCACAATCTATGCTTATGGTTTGCCAGATTTCCGTAAAATTAAGTACTTTCAAAGATAATTCGAAAAATCGTTTGGTGTGTGAATTGTTATTCTGAAATTTAGGGATAAAATATATAACAAATGGAAAAACTGGCAAACCAGAAGCACAGATCAGGCTCAGCAATATGCGTACAAAGTTTCACCTAGTTTCAACACATGGTATTTAAAATATGACTAAACTGCGTTTGTATGGAAAACGCTTCCTTCGCTCTACTCTTAAGGAGTTGTCTAGAACTCCAAACGAAGATTACTATTCAGGGACATATAACCTTAAGTCTTATTCGAGGCCCTCACGCAAAATATTTCATATCTATTCAGAGCGCAGCGTTTTGTTTATGCTTATGTGACAGTCATCCGATTTAGTATTTTATTGCGTTCCACTCAAAGGTAAAGGATATATAATACTGTATAGGCTTAGTAGGTTTATCCGTCTAGCTTTTCAGTGCCCTAGATATATTTGTACGAACCGCTTTGGTTACTTTCACTTGTGTTTTATCTTCGTCCAACCTTCGAGATCACGTTTCGTTAAACCGGTTTCTGTTATTGTGTCTCTGTCATTGTTATGAACTATGATTTAATAAATATGTCACGTAAATGTAACAGTGACATTTGGCAGTTTGATTGCTTCGCTTTTGTAAAGCTTGCTAAGTGATTGGTGTAACTATTGTTTCTTTTTTTGTGTCAGTCTCTTATATGTCTAATCGTGTTGAGTAAATTCTCTTAGCTCTTAACCAATCTACTTGGTTAAGCCACGCTCTTTGCGGATGCTACTTATTTTGATGGGTGATCTGTAATTGCATTTTTATTTTTTTTAATTTGAAGGGATTTTGAAGCGCTCGTAGCGAAGTGTGCTTAGCCATTCTGAACCGATCAGCAAAGCTAAGCAACGTCCGCCTCGGTCATAAGTTGGATGGGTGACCGCTGCGCGCTGGTGACATTACTACTGAGCGCTTTGTGATTCGGAGGGCACGTTAAGCCGTCGGTCCCGGTTGTTGTCTTAGGATGGCAGTCGTTATAGCATGGTGGTAGGGCATTTTGCGAATGCTCGCCTGGCTAGCTACCACCCTCAAGTAGAAAATCTGTCGCCAAGCACCTAACGGTGTGTTCCGGCAGCTGTCCTTGAGAGCCAGTAATTCTAGGTTAGTCTGAACAACATCTTCGACCACATCATCACTTACCATCAGGTGTACTTACCAATAGTTTTATGACGTAACGTGCACGAGGCCCACCTGATGTTAAGCTGTAATCTCTGCCTATAACGGATGCAGCCTGTCACAAATGACGAGCTACACTGCGCCCATCGCCCTGACACATAAAGTTGTTAAGTCTTATGTGCATGAAATTTCATAATTACTTACTGACTCTCAAAGATTGCTGCAACACACTTTTAGGCGCTTCGTGACAGATTTTTTGCTTGAGGGTGGTAGCTAAACACTTGGGATTGCAGAATTCACTAAGAACATGCTAAGTGTCGGAGTTTTTACGACTGCTGTCATGTGTGCATTGACAGCTGTCAGCCAGTTCCCATTCTAGATTTAGCCTGTATTTCAACTATGACCATATCATCACTTGCCATCCGTTGAGATTACCATAGACTTTGTCGCCAAAACGAAATGCCTATTGGAAAGAACTGTACTTACACATTTTAAACACTTCTGAGAATTAAAAAAAAAACGATTTACTCTGCCTCCTTTAAATTTCTTTAACAAGTTTTATCCGAAGCAATGTTCTAAAGAACGTTAAATCAGCAAGCTATCATCGTAGTTCTCGGCAAGTTAAAGTTGTCTGGCATCGCTCCAGGCTATACACCCCCACATTGGTGAAAGTATTCCTTTTGAAGTTTCTCTATGTTTCTATACAAACTGTTATTTATTCTGTGGTGTTGCTTGACCTTGCTTACTTGAGAATTTAAGTAGGTAGTACCTAATAGTTTCTGTGGTCCTTTAAATGAAACATATATGCGATAGATTGTGTGTTTGTACCTATTACCTATATACATGCTGTGTGCCGTGCCGCAAGCTTCAGCTTCACCGGATGGTGTAAGGGCATTTTGCGAATGCTCGCTTGGCTAGCTACCACGCTCACGTAGGAAATCTGTCTTCAAGCACCAAATAGTGTACCCGCATCAGTTCTTGAAATGAGACTTAACAGTGTGACGAGCGCAGTGCAATGCATCTGTTATACACTCCACATACTCCAGGGTCCATGACTTTTTACATA
Organism: Plagodis dolabraria; assembly: GCA_963854805.1. Classification (NCBI taxonomy): domain Eukaryota; kingdom Metazoa; phylum Arthropoda; class Insecta; order Lepidoptera; family Geometridae; genus Plagodis; species Plagodis dolabraria. The sequence goes on along the minus strand of OY978459.1, from coordinate 10,745,696 downwards.
GGCAGACCTTAGAATGCTGCTTCACATAATTATGTACCTATACAAGTATACATATATGAATAGCTTAAATGTATTGTTTTCCATACCGTAAGGCTACGTTCACACCAGCGCAGCGCGGTGCTTTTAAGTTTTATTAACGGGTGTTTTTTAACGATTGTAATTGACCATAATTATGACTTCTTGTGTACGACATGTGTTCACACGTAGGCGACGCCGAGAGGGCCGGGAGCGTTTTTATCGGTCCATCACGCCAAAACTACTGGACCGATTTGGATGAAATTTAGTATGGAAATAGTTCGAGACCCGGGGAAGGACATAGGGTAGTTTTTATCCGACTGCGCCAAAAAAGGTTTATGTCTCTGCGCGATAACCGACATGCGCGCGGGCGGAGCAGCGGCTGGAATAAAGATACGGCTCTGAGTTATGATATTATTCCTAAGTTATAAGATAAATTATAACAAACACTTACTATCCGACATAGAACCCTTGCCAACAGTCAGATTTTTTGCCATTGCCTAAATAATGTGATTGCATGAATTGTTATACTGCAGAAAACGTGATTGTAGTTTTATTACCGTTTTGTGGGCACGGTTTATTAAAGCGAAACTTTTCCCATTACAGTTTAGGTTCGACCAAATTGGTGCCACTTCACCGCAAACGTGTCGGATTGCCAACCGGTAAACTAAATCACTATTACGTATGCCACTATATATAGGTTTACTTACTTCCTGTTGGTTTTGTTTCTGTTTGATAATACGAATGTGAAATGTAAGCCAAGCTCAAAAACAGCAGAACAGAAAACCTTACCGCGGTGAGCGTGGTTTAAAAAGTGTATTGAAGCAGTGATGGCTCAGTGGCATTGGCTATGGACTGCCGCGCAGCAGGTCCATGGTTCGAATCCCGCCGCGGGCTTGAGCTTCACCGCATGGGGGAAGGGCATTTTGCGAATGCCCGCCTGGCTACCCACAAGTAGAAATTCTGTCGCCAAGCACCTAACGGTGTGTTCCGGCAGCTGTCCTTGAGAGCCAGTAATTCTAGGTGTAAGCCTGTAAACACCTTCGACCACATCATACTTACCATCAGTTGAGATTGTGGTCAAAGGATAATCTACCAGCAATAGAAAAATAAAAATAAAGTGTACCGAGTGGCGCAACATTACTTTGACGCGACCAATCCGATGCGATCATTTCTAAGCGCTAAATCAATTAACCAATCCGATTGAATTTGGAAGATACGTGTTTTGTTATTGATAATTTGATTAGACCGAAATCAAAGCGATTACTGTATGAGAGTTACACTTGTTGTGTATTTATTCGTAGTTTTGGGATAATACTTTTGAATAGAAAACGTTGCTTAAATTATATGAAATACAGAGCTCCTTGTACATTTCTAGAAATTATTATTATGTTTATGGCAAATTTAAGTTATGTGCCAGCTCTTCAAATAACAATGCTCACAAACATTTTTTCAACAATCGAGTAGTCAATGCATGGAACAAACTTCCGGAAGTCGTAGTTTCAGCACAAACTGTAAATTAGTTCAAGAATCGACTCGACAAATATCTTATATGTTCAAGAGGGACTAGTAGAGAGTAGCAGGATACAGGCAACTATCAGTTGTTACAACTGTCTGCCTGATAATAAGTAATAATAATCATTGCTCTACTGGGACCGCTCTATCATCACGGACAGGACTATTGTTTGCAATAAGCCTGATATCGTGGTGGTCGACCGATCCCAACACCGGGCAGTGCTTGTCGACATCACCATCCCACATGACGAGAACCTCGTGAAGGCCGAGAAGGACAAAGTCAGCAAGTACCTTGACTTGGCTCACGAGATAACCGCCATGTGGGATGTTGACTGGACGATCATTGTCCCGATAGTCATTTCGGCGAACGGCCTAATAGCTTAAAGCCTCGACCAACACCTCAAGAGGCTCTCGCTAGACGGTTGGATCAAGGGTCAGATGCAGAAGGCAGTGATACTCGACACGACACGCATTGTCCGAAGGTTCCTCTCTCTGCAGTCCTAACCGCTTGGGCCTGCCCCGCTGCCGGTGGCCTCCTAGTTTTAAGTTTTTTATAATATTTTTTTTTTTATTTATGTTTGTTGTAAAAAAAATATATATGTTATAAAATAAATGACGTGAATAATAATAAATTTGGCGCTCTCAGTGCCTTTGTCACGTTGTAAATCTAAGTAAATATACAAGATTCTCATGGCTTAGCCTGACCTTGACCTGCGTTTTATCTACACTAATATTATAATGAGAAAAGGATTGTGTTTTTGTATGCAAAATAGTATTTAAAACTGCTGGACTGATTTGGATGAAATTTGGCATGGAAATAGTTTGGAGACCCGGGGGACATATCATAGTTTTTATCCAATTGCGCAAAAAGAGGGCAATGGTTTTGCGTGATAAGTGATAACCGAAATACGCTCGGGCAGAGCCGATGCCGGAAAGCAAGTAGATTATATAGCGCTAGCTCGGATCGGGTAGAAGCTATTTAGTGACTCGAAAGAAAATGAACCTTATGTATCTTAAAAACCTATAGGTAACCTAAAGAATCTTGATTTTAATTTTTCTTAAATTTTTCGCAGTTTTTATCGATTGGCTAAAAACACGCACATAATCTAATATTCGCCTAAAAATTTCAATCTTTTCATGCCAGTCCTAAAACTTTTCGAACTTCTAATGTTTTAAACTACCAGCCCTACATTTGAGAACATTCATTATTAATTTATTATGTGCTTATCGAAAACAATATTTTATGAATTACGAAATTGCGGTTTTATTATAAGCGATCTATTGCGGTATAATTATGTAATGAAATTGAACGTAGTAAAATTACTGAACTGAGCGCCATTACAAAAGTTTTGCTATATAAACTTTCATTATTACAAAGCATCTACACTTGGCGAAAGTTTCTCTTTTATCTTATAATGAAGTGCTCTGTTTCAAGCGCTTTGTAAAGTTTTCACAGGATGCAAGAGTACTCATCTTGGGATTTCGTGTAAATAAAGCTCTATTCTCTTGCTCGAAAGTAAAAATTGTAATTAAAAAAAAACTATTATAGCTGTTAGGTATGTATCTATAAATTTATAAATGAGTTGGTAGTCATCTCGACTGTGAAACCATCACCATCTCGTCGAGTTATCACCTTTCATTTTTAGGACTCCCTATTTAGAAGACGGGGCTCGTCTATCCGTCCTTTAAAGTGCTGTATCTTTGGAACGGTAATAAGTAGACAGTTGAAATTTTCACAGAGTATGTGTTAGTATGACGCATTGCCTAGCAAATAATAATTACAAAAAGGAACCATACCAGAAACGTGTGTAATAAAAAAAACTGCTCTATAATACATAAAATATTCTGTAATACATAAAAGCTTCAAACTTGGTGTTATTATACCTAGGCCAAAATTTATAGCCCAACAACGAATACTAAAACCGACCAAGTGCAGGTTCGACTCCCGATACTATGACGACGGACTAAGGATACCATGGAAGAAGGAAGAAATATGAAAAAAAAACGTTTTTATTGGCAGGTACATTCTGTGCCCATACGGTACACTCGATGTGGGAGACCATCTCGCACTTGGGCGGTTTTATGATCAGGTGGTTAAAGCACCCACATTTCGTCACAAACTCTTGCATGGTGGTAGGGAATTTTGCGAATACCAGCCTGGCTAGCTACCACCGTTAAGTAAAAAAATCTGTCGTTAGTAGAAAATCTGTCGCCAACCACCTACGGTATATAACGATATGGTCCGAAAGCTGTCCTTGAGAGCCATTAATTCTAAGGCTAGCCTGAACAACATCTTTGTCCACATCATCACTTACCATCAGGTGATATAATGGTCGAAGGCTAGCCTATCAGCAATTAAAAAGAAATAGTTTTTAGGCATGGTGACCATGTTGACGACAACCGGTCATGATCCCATTCAGCCCGGGAATCGAACCGACGATCTCTTGAATCTGAATTAATGCTAATACTCCTCTTCACCAACGGTGCGCGTGGAAAAAAAGATCTGAGTAAAATTCTGTCGAAAATAAAATTAAGCGAATAATAAAGAAAATATTTTCAAAACTCTGACTTAATACGCTCCCAAGAGCATTCAAAAAGGGTACTTACCCCACATAGGCGCAAATTCTTTTCTTAAAGAGTTTCTAAATCCTTGGGACTATTTTTGTCTATTCGGTTAAGTGTCCCCTGAGACTATTGGGGCGGGGGTGTGAGGGATGAGCCAACGGCGGGTGGAGGGGAGCGGGGGAAGGCGAGACGGTTCATCGGACCCTGGGTGTTCGGTGGAGTCTGGGGGGTACCTCATTATTTCTCCTAACGTACGTATGTTATGTCTAGACGTAAATTCATTTCGGTACGTCACTTGAGCTCGGATGAATAGATTGCCTCCTATTTTTTCTCTTAACGTAGTTAAAAATCATATCAAATACGAGAAGTGTCTGGGATTTTATATTGGTGTGACTTGTGTATATATTTATTTTTGTTTATTAAATAAAGTACCGTTTTGACAATAAGCTGTTCAGGTAAATTAATATATATTATAATATAGTAGAAGTTTGTCTCTCTTACCAAAATGTTTCGGAAGAGTTTTGACGATTTCTGTCATTTCTAATACTCTTATATTAAATGGTCCCACAGTTTTTTAACCCCTGCATGAGAGAGGATCGATTGGATTAAACATTTTGCTTGGTGTTACAGCATTTATTTTGCTTGCTGCACGTTTTTTTTTTCAAATACAGTACAGAATATCTCAAAAAAATATATGGCTTCTAGGACATTTTCCTATAACAATAATGGTTAAGGTACCTGCCCCTACTGTACCTTCTGAAAAATCCACCCCCCTCATGAATTTCGAGAGATATTGGTTCAGCTGGCCGTTCAATTACGTACGTTTGTACGAACGTACAAGTGTGATCACTCCCTTATTTGAGGTTTTTGGTCTGGAACTAAGCATGATATCGATTGATCTCCTATCATTCATCATTATCTAGACTTATATCGTTACAAATTTCTAACTGATAATAATTATACTTAAATTTTATTTTTTCTTCTAAACCATGACAGTAATAACGATATCATTTTTCCCTTACCATTGGCACAAACTTGACGGAACACTTAAAATAAAATAAGTCCTATAAGCCTTGTATATCGCTGTCAAAAATAGATGTGGCGTTTATCTGTTTGCTAAGCTCTCGATAAAATATAAGGACTTTAGCCAATCACAGAGATTATTGAACTATCACGTTCGGACTACGTCGTTCAGATGAAGTGTAAATAATCAGAACCAGTATTTTTACTTTAATATTATGGCTTATTATATATATTAATATTATTAGTACCTACATCGTAGTAAAAGAGAGTTCGGATACAATCTTATTTCCATAAAACATAAACCCCCTTTTTTAGTTGTAAATTGTCCACTTTGTCAACAAAGTGGACAATTTACGACTAAATTGTGTCCGAACTCTCTTTTACTACGATGTAGGTACTAATAATATTAATATATATAATAAGCCATAATATCAAAGTAAAAAAACTGGTTCTGATTATTTACACTTCATCCGAACCTGAATAGCTTAATGTCAAAACGGTACTTTATTTAATAAACAAAAATAAATATATACACAAGTCACACCAATATAAAATCCCAGACACTTCTCGTATTTGATATGATTTTTAACTACGTTAAGAGAAAAAATAGGAGGCAATCCAAAATTGTCCACATTATCAACAAAGTGGACAATTCACGACTTTCATTACGGGGTCTAGCACAAAAACTAAAATCAGTACTATAATATTATAAATGCGAAAGTAACTCTGTCTGTCTGTCTGTCTGTTACGCTTTCACGCCAAAACTACTGGACCGATTTGAATGAAATTTGGTATGGAGATAGTTTGAGACCCGGGAAAAAACATAGGATAGTTTTTATCCACCTGCGCAAAAAGAGGTTAATGTTTTCGCGTGATTACCGACATACGCGCGGGCGGAGCCGCGCCCGGAAAGCTAGTATAGTATATACTCTATAATCAAAAAATATCCAACAATGCTGATATACATAGATATGTATAGAGTAGTTTTTAAATTGTGATCAAAACCGGAACATATTTTATTTGTATCAGGTTATTGCCGCGCATAACCCTAATTGAGCTAAGCCCGACCGGGGCCGGTTATTTTTTTAAATAATCGTTGCCTATGATGCCGCAGCTTATCTGTTTGAACACACGTATGGTTTTTATGTTGTGTTGTTTATGAAATCCACCCTTATTAGAGTTTGTTCGTACTAAATTCCACGTTGCCCATTCTGTAAATTACGCAAAGATCCTAGTATTAAGTAGTAGGTAAGTATATTACGAGATACCGGAAACCGATAGTATTAATATTTCTAGTAAATATAAATGTATACGACATCGGTGAAATTGTAAGCCTTCTAACTCTTACCGATTAAATTGTTGTAAATTGTTGTTTCCGGTCCGACGAAAGAATTTATGTGTCTCAACTGAATGTAATGTTTGTCGTAAACATTTATTGTGTACTAGCTTTCCGTGCGCGGCTCCGCCCGCGCGTATGTCGGTTATCGCGCGAAAACATTAACCTCTTTTTGCGCAGTCGGATAAAAACTATCCTATGTTTTTTCCCGGGTCTCAAACTATCTCCATACCAAATTTCATTCAAATCGGTCCAGTAGTTTTGGCGTGAAAGCGTAACAGACAGACAGACAGAGTTACTTTCGCATTTATAATATAAGTACTGATAAAATGTATGGAAACATTTTCTTTTGTGTTTACAGCAGTATTTCAATCTTAATAATTTCCGTTATATTATTTAGAAAGTAGATTATTGCGCTACATGATCTAGTTAATTGTAAAATTGTTTTGATTTAAATCAATAACAAATATGTAATTTGTGATGACATTGCTTGTTCATGTTAAGGTCATTTAAGAGGTCAAAAGAAGTAATAAAGCGATCAAATATCGATGAAATATAAATGAGATCGTCTATCTGCTCTTGAAAATTCAAATAAACAATATCAGAATAAGGGCCTGTTTCAGAATGTTCGAGTATGTTCCGATTATACTACCCAGAACGTATTTATTTAATAAACACTATTTTTGCGTTTTACAGTCATTGATTTAGTCTATCCGTCGGTTAAAGCTTGAAATGAGCTGCATGCGCTGTCATTTTTATCATTCAGTTATTTTATGTGTTGCATAGCAACCCCAAACTTTATTAAGACATTATGAAACGGGCCCGTAGAATATCAAGTAATTGAAAACAAAACAATTTCTCGACTACTAGTTTAAAAAATTGGAAGTCTTACTTACGAACATTGTGTGGTATAATTCAACTCACGTCTAGTATACCCGGGACCGTTAGGGCAATGCATTTGACCTCCTTCTGTGTCATTACCTATATGGTTGTCACTCCAGTGTGATGGTTTTATGTCCATCTGCATTAAAACCTCACTTTTTGACACAGAAAAAACATGCTAATTACACGTCTGCCCAAAAAAACAAAGTTATGTTTTCAGGGTTCATGTATTTATGTTTGTGAGTTTCTTTATTCCACCATAATTTCTAAACGGCTAAATCGATTTCAATGTATGAGATATCGTTAGATTTGTCTTGATAACGCAAGTGACACTAGGTAGCTACATAAAAAATATATATACACTAGCAGAATATAGACGCCATATTGTTAGTTAAAAAAAAATTTTTCTTCCTAACCCACCAATTGCTAAATCAAAATGAAGAGCTTTTAATAATGATTAAATGTATATTACTTAACGTTTTAATTTCAATGGAACAATAAACTGTTTGACGCAAATAAATAATATGCATTCGGGTTTTTCACTTTTTCAATTGATTTATACTTGTTTTTCCTATACTTTGTCGTAGTTATGTATTACAACGTCATTTTGTATATTTCGACGTAGCAGAATACCTGGATTTTGACACAATACCAAAACCTGAAGCAGTACTTATAACTTTTATACCCGTTTGTTTCTTGTTTCCTCCCTATGTGACCTGCAGTCCACCTTACAGACCAACACAGTTCTTATACCAATACCCTATTAAGCGGAAATATCTGAAGAAACCGTGGGCGGGAAGGGTAGGTATGTACGATACCGCCCACGGTTTCGATACAATCTTAGTGGTTATGCCTTTTATAATATATCTTCCATGCTATTGAGATACTTCATTTCTAGCCTCTACATCCCTCGCGCACCGTGTAAGCAGCATGCAATCGAATATATCCTAATACTCAATTTTTTTTGTGGCTTAGGGATTATTTAAAAAAATAACCGAAAATGGAACCGACTTCAACACTCAAAAGTGTAAAATAAGTTGTTGAAGTCGGTACCATGATAGTTCAAAAGTACCTATTATCGCAATATTATGCGCATGGTACCGACTTTGACAAGTTATTTCACACTTTTGGGTGTTGAAGTCGGTTCCCTTTTTGAATAAAAAATTATTTTCCCATTTTAGTGTACCTTGCTACTTACAGGATCGATTGTCATTCATTGGCTAAGACTATATCATCGAGATAGGTAAATGTTTTTCAGTTATTGGAGTGTAACTCAAAAACGGCTTGACCGATTTTGATGAAATTTAAATGGAGCCACACAACAAGCATCAGCTTCCAAATTAAAAATTATCAAAATAGGTTCATCTAGTCAAAAGTTCTGAGGTAACAAACATAAAAAAGAACTGGATTGTCGACTTCCTCCTTTTTTAAGTTAGTTGAAAAGACTGGATACATTTAGAAGACCTGTTATATAATTTCAATTCACGGCACACATTATCTTCACCGCATTGTGTTCATTACATAATAGCAAACTCAACACTTCCCCATCTGCTCACGGACCATTGGATACGTAAACGACTCGATTTAGCTCTTGGGGTCTCTCCAAATTGGGTCATCTCGAGAACGATCATTCCAATGTTTTTTAAAGCCTCGGGAAGGCCGAGTGACGGCCATCTTGGATGAGGTCTTTGTTCGACGGACAATGGTTGCGAATTGGGATAGGCTCGTCAAGAACATGCGAAGATGCATGACAATGGAAGACAATCAACCAATAGTTACGTGGGAGTCTTATATGGACATTATTTGCCAATTGACCCCCTTGTCTGTTTATATCCTTATGTCTCTAAGTGGATAAATATTTCTTATATTTACCAACCCATTTTGTTTTCTTTAAAAAAATCTTTAAGGCGTTTTCGAAGCTCTTTCCATACGTCGTAGTTACCCCATATTTTGAATACTCGGTGAAATTTTGCATACTTGTCCTTGAGCCTAATGTTTATGCTTCTGATTCGCCTGTTCTCCGTATATTTGTGTATTTTCTAAAACACTCGAAAAACTAGTTTTATATGGGAATTCTTATATATTCACATTTAAAGGTAAAATAAATCGACCACTGGCAAACCAGAAGCAAAGATATTATTAGACTGAGATATATACATGCAAATTCAGACTTTGAAAACTTGGTACTTAAAATATAGGTAACAAAACTACGTGGGGGGAAAGCGCTACGTACATTCTAGCCTTCAACAAGTATTCATTTGCTTCTCATCAGAGTAACAATTGAGAAAATCAGGATTATAATATGTTATCCTATACTGGCACTGAATACTACTAAATTATGTCGCTTCCTCACAAGGGGTGTCATATGATGATGTTCGAATGTTTTCCTAATGGATTCTTTGAAACTTCATAAGCATGAAAAACTAAAGTCTAAGGGCCTGTTTCAGAATGTTCGAGTAAGTTCCGGTTATACTACCCAGAACATATTTATTAAACAAAACACTATCTTTGCGTTTCACAGTCATCGTTTTAGCCTATCCATCGAAGCTTGTAACGCGCTGCGTGTCAACTGTCATTTTTATCATTCAGTTATTTGACGTGTTGCATAGCAACCCGAAACTTTATAAGGACATTATGAAACGGGCCCTAAATGTAATATCGTAGAAAGCATTATACACTGTGAATGCCAATGACCGGTGTTTGTTCAGTAGGCATCAGTAGGTTCAATTAAACAACACTTCCTGTTGTAATTGCTGACTAATCTCTTGGTGTCATTAACTCATGGAAGAGTTGATTATGGCATAGTACTTACTGCCATTTTAGTTTCGCTGGTTACTTGTGTTGTGTTTTCTTTGTCTTGTTGCATTCGTGTAGAATTTTATTATACCTTGAATCTCGAGCAGCACAACGCGTAGCTATTTTTATAAGCATGAATTTGTCTTATATCCATTTAATCTTATAGGTCATTACATTAATTATTTTTAACTTTACACTTTATTCACTATTTTTAGAAATTGTAAAGAATTTTTCTAATATGATTACAAGCACTATAGCGTGCTGAGCTAAAATCACATTTACATATTATTGGAGCACAAAATCTTTAGTTCTGGGCATTCCATTGCCTAATGGAATAGGTATTCGGCGCGAAATCGGAGGACGCGGGTTCGATACCCGTCCGGAACAAAAAAATAATGTGCTCCAATAATTTGCAAATGTAGTAAAGAATAATGCTTATGCTATTTCAATGTAATTTAAAGAAGGACAGAACGGTTACCGTCTGCATAAATTAGAGCTTAAAATTGCCACCGTAGACCGTTAGTCAAACAAAAAACGTACCTTGTTTAGATTTGAAATGGTGACACAAATTGCCTGTAATTCTATCGTTGAAATCTTTTAGTATTGTATAGCGAAGTCGTTTATCATAGTCTTCTAATAGTTTAACCGTTGTTGGATGGAAATGCTACTTTATCTCTATTGTTATTAAGTTTATTTTTGTATGAAGTTCTATTGCTAACATATTTTATATTCTGCAGTTATACTAATAATGCAATGTGTGTTTTTTGGACAAATACCCTTATTTTCACCTGGATAATTAATAAATTTTTCTCATATTCAGGCGCTTGCTTCCAATTCCGAGTGTATTGTATGTAGGGTTGCCAGATGAAGGTAAGTGTATATCAATTCCTGAACTTTTCTGGGGATCGAAAATGCGTTGGTACTTTGACCTCAAGTTCAAATCTAAATAAATCTACAGTTGAACTGACATATAAATATATTATATACAAATATTTGTAAAATTTAGTGGTATTAGCTATAAGTACCTAAAAAAAGAAAAGGCAATTAATTTCACACATCTTTATTTAAGACGAAGATATGTTACGTATATTAGGTACTAAATCGAAAGTTGAGCCACTCTTTAAGGCTAACTATTAACTACCTAATTATGAAACTTTGGATCAACGTAATAAAAAACTCTGTAACTTTATATCTATATAGCCTTTAACTTTGGAAATCACACACACGTCTTGCTTGCGCCGTGCGTAAACTAAAACTGGTGGATTCCGGGACAGTAAAGCGTAATTACTGGACACGGGACAAGACACACCATTCCGGGACTATCCCGGATTTCCCGGACGTCTGGCAACCCTAATTGTATTTGTTGTGTTCTATATCATAAATCTTATCCTGGAACATCGTAAGAAGATAATGCGCAATCATAACTCATAGCTACCAACATACCCCTCCAACTTGGTATGTATGTGCTAACAACACACAACTATATACATCGTAATATTTATAGAAATATTAAAATACAATGAAAAAAGCATTGGCACCAGTATTTTTGGCTCTTTAAATATCAACAGTTATTCTCGTATGCTGTACTGTTACTTAAACAACAAAAAACATTGGCACTCGTTTGTGGTTCTTGAAATAGCGAGACGCGCTGTCTTGATTAGATTAGAAAATCACCGAGTATTTTTTAACCGACTCCAAAAAAAAGGAGAAGGTTCTCAATTCGTTTGTATAAGTATATATTTTTTTTTATGTTTGTTACCTCTGTACTTCTGATTGGGTGAACCGATTTTGATAATTATTTTTTTATTCGAAAGCTTATGCTTGTTGTTTAGTTTTATTTAAATTTCATTGACTGATTTTGTACTTGAGAGATGGTGGTAGCGAACCAGGCGAGCATTCGCAGAATGCCCTACCTTCATACGGTGAAGCGAAGCCTGCGGCGGGATTCCAACCATGTTTACCATGTGCAGCAGTCCATAGTTGTTGCCGCTGGGCCATTACTACTTCAAAGATACGGATTATTTTATTGTCATTGATAAAACAAACATGACGTATAATGTGGTTGTTTTTATGTACTAGCTGCGTTGCGCCCATCGGTTTCACCCGCGTAGATTATGATAAAAAATGATGATGATGTATTGGATCCTAATCATATATATTCTAAGTTTCATCCAAATTGGTACAGCCGTTTCAGCGTGCAGTAGTAATGGTGAAATGTTAGGGGTGTTTTGATGAGCATGGGAAACTAGAAAACTTGAAGCCAAGTCAAAATGGATCGCGTATCCGAAATCGGTTAGATACATTATGGGGTGTTTGATCAAATGTCATAGGGAATTTAGAGAGCAGTAGAATGACACCTGTCAAAGATCAAGTGCGGAATTCAAGATGACCGCCATACAAAAGCTCCGCTGCTGATGTGATGCCGTTACAAACATACACTCACTCACTCACAAATTTGCGCATTTATAATATTAAGCGTCAAAATAATAATTCACTTCTAAAAGTTCTCCCTACCTCAAACATTGATAAAATATTGACAAAATTCAATAGAAATCCTTGTTTTAGACAACTTATCAGAGATTCTGCTGATCTGAAGACTCAACTATATACAACTCAATGTATATAACATACTGATATGAACAAAGAAGTGGATTGCAAAATCGCATTATGTTGACAATGTGCAACAATTCCTATTATTGTGCTAGTTATAAGCAATAGCCGTTAATTAAATAATGTAATTAAAATTGTGTTGCCTTGCGCAAAACAACGATGCATTGCGTTCATGCAAGTAGAACGGAATACCTACGAAGGATGTCCCATTTCGCGCGTGCTGCTGAGTGCTGCGTGGGCCAGATTGTGGTGCCAGCCAGTCGTGATGCTATCGTGGAATCTGTCCAACGGCTACACCTCTCTGGGCTATTTTTGTACCAATTTGGACATGTCTGAAACCAGTGTCGGGAGATGCGTAATTGATTGTAGGTCGTATATTTATGGCTTCATCTCACCGTTCTATTTTGGTCTTTTGTACTAATTTTGGCATGTCCGTTACCGTAGAATCGGCTTGAGCAGTTGCGCATTTCATGACGTGAAATTCCTACTGCTTTGATTAGTACATAATGTTATACAATCTCGTTTGGGTTTTTTACTGATATCCAAAACTGAGTAACTTCTTTTTATTTATTTATAAAATTCCTAGATATAGGGCGTCCCTTGGCTATACCATACGGAGGGAAGTGCTTTAAATATTTAAAATAGGACAGTTCCCTGGTAGAAGACTTAATTTAATTTATTTAAATATGTAAGAGTACATTTACAGATTTTTTTAAATCGTCTCCCTTATAATATAATCGTACCAACTCGAAAAGTAAAAAAATATAAAATATGAGCGGTTGAAAGGGTTAAAGTATTATGTCTTCCTAAATAACATAGCTTGTTAAAAGATACTAGGTCATTTAGGAAAAAAAATGCAACAGATTTTCAACTTGAATGTTAGTAGGTGATTTTCAACTTGGGTTGGGTGGTAGCTAACATTTGCAAAATGCCCTTCCACCTTGCAGAGAAGCTCAAGCCGGCGCGGATGGTTTTTTTTTATAAGAATGTCACTCAAAGTCGGGCATTTGTGAAATTCAACTGTTATCATTATCTATGTAAGGATTCATCATGACAATCTTTGATTATTAATTTTCTTATACTGAATTTGATGTACTTAATTAGGTTACGATATCACTGAAACTCAAATTCCTGTATGACCGCAAGTTCCAATTACATTTTAACTGGTCCTACCGTTGGCTTCCCCGTTTACAACCCGCCTACAAAAGTAGGGTATCCAAATAAAACCAGTTTATTTGACGTCCATCAAGTGAACCTTTTCAATGGACTCTGCGTATTTCCGCCAGAAGCGACTTATTGACAGGTGACAACCTGCGCTGCCTCATGACATGACATTACAACGTCTATACGTTCGTGGTTCTAAACCACCCACACACGACTCGCATAATGAGGTCAATATATCCTAACCGTTCCTAACGTTCATGATTACGATATAAAATTGTATGCTCGGGTTAGTTACATATAAATAACGCAACATCCACAAGAACGGAAGTGTTGAGACACGTGTCAGTTTGCATTACATATTTTTTGAAGCAGTGATGGCGCAGTTGCATTGGCTATGGACTGCCGCAGCAGGTCCATGGTACGAATCCTGCCGCGGGCTTGAGCTTTACCGCATGGTGGAATGGCATTTTGCGAATGCCCGCCTGGCTAGCGACCACCCTCAAGTAAAAAATCTGTCGCCAAAGACCTGACGGTGTGTTCCGGCAGCTATCCTTGAGGGCCAGTAATTCTAAGTTATGCCTGTTAACGCCTTCGACCACATCATCACGTTTTACCATCAGGTGAGATTGTAGTTGAAAGCTTAATCATCAGCTATAAAAAAAAAACATTGAGTGCCAAAGGTGGAATCTTTGAAAGTAAACTTAATTGTAAGATGAAGTACAACAGTCGAAACCATGTCGTAAAATAAACATAAAAAAATAAGAAGCATCGTGTTTTAAAACCTTGTCAATGGATGTCGCATTCTCTCTCTCTGACTTCCCGTATACAATACATGATGATGCTCTTTTAACTTGTAATTAAAATGTATAATAAGAGGATATTATTATATAATTTACAAAACTTCAAGAGTTATCAAGGGTCACCAAGATACAGGCTGCGCCTAGTTTGGAACCCATTGCCTAAACATCCATGTGTATATATGTCTATTAGGATTAGTTTGATTAAAAGAAGGTATATTGTAATTATGTATCAAATTGTCAACACTGTTATGAAGAATTAATAAACAATAAAAAAAACTGTGACGCCGAAAATAATTGAACGATATCGTGTGCAGTCCGCGCCAAACAGGTACTACTGATCGGCAAGTTATTGCAGAATATTACTTTATTAACTGAGTTCTACTCTTCCACCGCTCGGCCTATGTCGAAGTAGGTTATCCTCAACCATACTTAAAACTAAATAAAAATTTGCTTAGAATACTGAGTATTAAAGCTAGGGTTTGCTCAAATTGTTTGGCGTGAAATGTTTGCGACGCGCAACGTTAGCCGCGATAAAGTAAGATCATTTCAATAGATTAGACAGACTTTCCAATATTAATAAAATCGTTCCACTTTCAGCTGAGTTTGGTATTAGTACCATTTTTCAATGGCCGTAGTCGATGAGAATGAGATTCATAAAGCTTCTTCACCGTAACAAAGAGCCTTGAATTACTTTCAACGTTTTTTTCTTAGTAGTCTTCAACGTTGGCTCACGGGATTTATTCGAAAGTTCATTGTTCGGATAATGTGATTTGATTGTGTATAATCGGACATAATTTGGTTGTAGTTTAAGAGTCTGCTGTATCATCGACATCTCCTGCCTACATTCCGCCTACAGGCTCGTTGCTTGTGGTTCGGGGCCATACAAGATACCTCTGATTAAATTAACTATAACTAGGAATAACTTTCTATTGTATATTATTGTTGTTATACATCGAATTGTTTCTGTCACCGTTTAGATTACGTTTGGGAGTGCAAGTCAGAGGGCTGCGCTTACAGCTGAGCTGAGGGCGTTATATTTCTAAATAGAAAGACTCATACATATTATGCAGTAGTTTAGTACACTCCATGGGAAAGCCAGTAACTATAGCCTGTAACGGACATACGTTACATGTGGTATCTAAACAAACCTTTGTCCTGTTGAAATAAATCAGTTCTAGCACACACAGTTTATTATTGTTCTGGTAAAGTAATTCTTTTGTTAGTTCTTTTAGGCACTTTTTTGTATCAATTTTAGTGGTGAAGGTCGAACAATTTCCATTGACTGATTTTATATTTAATCCGGAGCTACTTACAATATAGCTATTTCTATTCCACTATTATTAGTATCTACGTTAGTACTTATTACGAGATATACTCGTATTTGCAAAATGCTAAATACTTATGGCAAGAACTTGCGCTCATACTTACTTAACACGTGTTTTTTTTATAGTTTTTCAATTTATAATATGCACTAAGGCATGGTATTCAAATGTGCTATGGAAACAAGATTGTGAAATGTACAACGCGTGAACACAAATACTGCATAAACATTAGCCAAAAAGTAGTCCACCACTTTTCCAATTGTCTTATGTCCCCATCCTAAAACGACCTCCCAGAAATGAAAATTGCTATTCCCTGAGTTCAAATGGAACAAAGAAACACGAGAGTTCCTCGAAAACTGGACATCACGTTAGTATGCATTTATGCAAACACAAACCGTTATGAACCAGAAATATAAAGTTGAGAAACCGTCTTGAAACAGTTTTGATGGTGTTTCGTCTTTACCTGCCGTTTTTGTGACAAGTAACAGGATCCAGATGGATAGATATTGTGTAGAGTGGCTGGTAAACGGTGCCCGACAGACGGCAGGCAGCTTGAGATTATTTGTAACAAACAAGCTGTAAAAGCTTAAGGATTTGGCGCTTCTCTTGGCACAATACGTTCATCGTTTTTGTTGTTTTTGTCTACCCTATCCTACCTACCTCGGTCATCATTTTCTAAGGAAACATCGACCAGTCAGACTACCAGTAAAATATAAGTGACGAACCTTCTCCGCTATGATTAGATAACATACCATCTATTATTATATCCGTCCGATTGTTACGTGTCATCTCATCGTATGCTAACAATGGTTTTATTATATAATATAGGTATGAGGTATTTCAAGTATATTTTGTATAGCGTCTGAATAGTCAAGACACTTGTGCATGTGTTTCGCTTGACGTCTTTGTTTATTTCGCTGGCTCTGACGTCGAGACGCGATAAGGCAAGTAATGGTGTATGGCGCTTCCGCTTCCCAGTTCCCAAATTAGATTGTAAAGGAAGCCAGGCTTGGTGATATGATAGAACGTGATTGCAACAGTGTTTCTCCTAGGAAATTGGATACTGCGATAGGCTTTAGAAACTGGGGCAAGCGCAACAGCTAGTACGCTCATATGTATTTAGAAAAATCAGATCTACAGTTTATTTTTTTATGTGATTGTTACGGAACAAGCACGAGGACCACCTGATATTAAGCTGATTTACCCCTGCCTATAACAGATGCATTCGTCATGTGACGCAGTGCGCCCGTCGCACTGAGACATACAATTGTTAAGTCTCATGTGCCTGTAATTATTTGGCTCTCAAGGACTGCTGCCGGAACACACTGTTAAGTGCTTGGCTACAGATTTTCTACTTGCGGGTGGTAGCTAGCCAGCGGGCGTTCACAAAATGCCCTACCAGCATGCCGTCAAGCTAAAGCCGGTGGTGAGGATTGAACCAGGGACCTGCGGCACGGCAGTCCATAGATATAACCGCTCGGCCATTATTGCTTTAAAATAAGTTGGTAAATCCCCGATTCCAACAAGGTTCACAATTAGGGTCAAGGCTTAGGTCAATCCGCTTAACATCAGGTGGGCCTCGTGCTTGTTCCGTCACAATAAAATTTAAAAAATACGAGTTTGATTTCCTTTGACTTCTCAATCAATTCAATATGAATTGATTCGAGAGTGTATCTAATGCAGGAATAAAGGAAAAAATGTATGCTCCTTGCTTCGCTCTTCGTTCGCACCTATATATATACAGGTATGTATGTGTATGATACTCGTATATGTAAAAGTACCCATTTGCAAAGTTGGCGTGCCATTAAGTGGTGTTGGCTTGCGTCGTCAGGAAATTGCCTTCTGTGGGCTAAAGCCTGTCGGGCGGCAGCGACAGCTGTCTAGCCTATTAACTCGCACCTGCGGGTTCCACGCCGGAACACTGTCCCATATTATGCGGCTTTAGTCGAATAACAACTGTCCGTGAAAGTTCCTCCTACATTGGAACCGTCGAAAATTTGCGAAAGTATTACAGCGCGGCACGTTGGGAATAAAAAAAATTCGACGACAACACTGCTACCAAATATGGAGATGCTGGTTTTTTTTTTAATATCTGATATGCTAGCCTTTGACCACTATCTCAACTGATAGTTTCTACTTGAGGGTAGTAGCTACCCGGGCGGGCATTCGCAAAATGCTCTACCACCATACTATAACGACTGCCATTCTAAGACAACAACCGGGACCGACGGCTAACGTGCCCTCCGAAGCACGGAAGCGCTCAGTAGTAATACGACTAACTTAATTCCTGACCGCGGCGGACGTTGCTTAACTTTGGTTAAGAACGGCTAAGCAAACTTCGTTACGAGCGCTTCAATTGCTTGGGATGAACAATACACCATCATACCGTCACAATTTGTGTTACCGATCTGCCTTATCTTCCTACCCAAATCCCGCTCATGTGAGGTCGGTACATTGTCTTCTCTAACACAAGACCCAACAAGGACGTTATTGTAAGTTTTGGCTTCAGTTCTATAGCCGGTCGCCTTCCTGTGATGCCAAACCTTGGGAACAGTTTTGTGGGCGTGGACACCTACCTTACTTTGGGGCAATCAAATCGTGTAACAAAATGGTTATAAGCCCTGTTGTGCGCTCACTGTGCATCAACACCCCACTCACATCGAATCGAAGTCAGAAGTGGTATGCTGCTTGGGCGCCGTACTTTTTCCTTAGTCGTCATTTAAGACTTCTAATAGGTTACGTAACAGTCCTTACATCCATATATTTTTACGCATCAGCTATATGACATATACTTGTTGGTCAAAGGTCTGACCCGTTTAACGGGTTTTGCTTCAATCCCCACACTTGGCAGTCGTATTGGGGATCACAGCGCAAGATGGCAGCTGTTATGAAGGTGCGGCTGCCCAAGTTCTGATAGTTTTCTCCTCTTCAACTCCCACAGGAAGATATACTACTACTATAACAGCCGGATCGTCCACTGCTGAACACAGCCTTCCCTATTAAGGGGGTATTTGCCATAATCCCCACGCTTGCAGGCGTCTTGGGGATCGCAGTGTAAGTTGACAGTTCTTTAGAAGGCGCTGCTACCCAGTACCTTCAGAAATACCTTCAAATACCTTCCAGTATTTTACCCTTAGTCGCCTCTTACGACACCCACGGTATGATATGGGGAGGTGCAATTCTAACCCGGCACCCCACGGGGCAGCCGCGGGAAGATATATTGGGGTGACTATTTCAATGAAAAGTAACTGCGTGTCCTTTCCTTCACTTGTGACTTAATTCCACAGTGAAATTACAGCCGAGAGCTGTACGTCATCGACCCTTCTTGGGTTCGACCCAATCTGAGAGAAATAATCATCCTTATCAAATAATACTGGCCTTATTTCTACAGTTAATTATCTTCAATGACACGTCTTATGTTTGAATAACACATAATTTACCCAAATCGTATGTAATTCCATTGTCTTGTACAATATTTGTATGCTTGCGAACACACGACGTGAATTGCGATTTATACAATTTGGACAGGCAGCAAATTGGATGCCAAACCGGAATTAAGCGGTACCGCCATAGGAACAATGGTAAATGGTTATACGGCCTTCTGTTTTATGTAATATTACTCGTATGTACGTGCTTGTGTATTTATACTTTTATAGACACTCCATTCATTCTTTATCCGACCCATCAACGTCGTGCGTCGTACAGAATTCACGGTGACAGATTTTTACAAAACATTTATAGAATTAACATCATATTTTTTTTAAACAAAATACTATGAACTATATACAACACTACAGCTACTACAATAAAAGCATTTAGACAACCTATAAGTCATAGCAGACTCATAGGCAGTCCAAATGCTCCAGCCCACTCCCAGTTGGCAGCGTGCCCAGCATGCTGGCAGCATTGCCCCGTTGAATTGCAATGCTTATTCGTTGAGCCAAATATGTGCCAGCATTTTGATCACGCGTCGCATCAACCAAGCGCTAATTATTTTAATTTTAAATTATTTTTATTTTAGCTAATTTTTTTTTTACGTGATTGTTACCGAACAAGTTTGTGGCCCACCTGATGGTAAGCGGGTTAACCTCTGCCTATAACAGATGCATTTCGTTACAAGTGACGATTTGTACTACGCCCCTCGTCTTGAGACATACAGTTTTAAGTCTCATGTGCCTGTAATTTTTCTGGCTCTCAGGGGCTGCTGCCGGAACACACTGTTAGGTCCTTGGCGACAGATTTTCGACTTGAGGGAAGTGGTTAGTAAGGCGAGCATTCGCAAAATGCTCTTCCACGATGCGGTAAAGCTCAAGCCGGTGGGGGTCGAACCATATTACGCTATATATATATATATATATATATAGGGCTCGGCAGTCCTACAACGAAAGCATTTAGGCAACCTAAACATTATTGCAGTTTAAATGCTCACGCCCAATATCAGTTGGCTGCAACTTCAGCACTTCGACAACTCGGACCACTAGCACACCCACAAAGGTGCAAAAACCACCAGAAAATCCACATAGCCAATCAGTACGGGTCTTACCCACAAGTGATAATTGGAAATACTACATAACGTGACCTCCTATGACGATATGCATGATATCGCCCAGTGCCTATTGGAGGGCAGCAATCCATAAGTGCCTACATTGCAAAACCTAGTAACTTCTTACATTCGTTTTATATCAGCCGGCTATAATCTGATTTGTATGTTTGACGTCAATACCGTGGCAATGGATCATATTATGCATGCAATATGGATGTAGGCATTCTAACTGAGATTGGCCGTGTGCGGTCTTGGGACGCAGGTCATTGTGGTCGGCTGATATCGCTTACACCGGCGTGGTGCTACTTCGTTACCTTTGCACAGTGATATTCTAGAATCTAGATGACAGTTGTATTGACATGCCTATACTATAGTATTTGGGCACGATTCCTATAATGTAAATACGGATCGATTTATTTACGATCGGTTATTTTGTTCGACCGTGCAGTGTTTCTATAAAATGCTTCTAGTAACTGTATTGGCAGATTACCAGCTATTACCATGGTGTTGCTATGACAACTACAAATACAGATTTAAAACAATAACATAAAAAAAATATTAAAAAAGTAACTTTACTAAAGTTACTTCTTTGAACTTTTATTAACAACACTCTACAAAGTAAATACTCGTACAACACTACAGCTACTACAACGAAAGCATTTAGATAACGTAGAGCCCATTGCAGGCCTACAGGCAGTTCAAATGCTCCAGCCCATTACCAGTTCGCAGCGTGCCCAGTATGTTGACAGCATTTTCCCGTTGGATTTATGAAATAAATAATTACTACAATAAATACAAATATTGATCACGAGCGGTTGCCGTGAGGAATATCAGATGGTTGAATATAGGAACCAGGCATTCATATAATGCACCCATTTTTCGTATAGATGAACTTTGGGAAGAAAACCCTTACCAGCCATGTGGCGTATGTAGATGACAAGAATAATTTGGCATTCAATATTTTGGAGGAACCCTTTTTATGCACTGTGGAGATTTCGGAGTAGTCTGTCAGATCCTTACTGAATAGTCTCTATGATAAGAACCATTATGTTTCAGCGAGAATGTTTGGAATAGTGTCTTTGTACAGTGAGATTAGTGTCAGTCAAAGAGAACCAGTCCACTATCGCTATCGGTGATCATAACGGTCCAGTAACCGGACACCGTGTAAATCACGGAATATTCGAGTGGTATAAATGGTGTAATCTTCAACATCTTTGTTCTCTCGTCACGCCCGATGCTCTAATTTTGTAGCTTTGCCGCAGAAAAAAGATTCAATTCGAATCCAGACGCAGCTGTCGTTTCGTAATCGCTTTCTGAATTGCCGCTGCTATTCAATACGCCAGTTGGAAGTTCATAAAAGGCGTAATGATGTTTGAATGATTTGTAACTACCATTGACCTTTTGAGCAGTGCTGATTGCGGCATGCCGATACGCCGCTTTCTGTCATCAATCACGCGAAGGGACTGCAAGGTCGAAGGTCGGCTTATAGATTCTTGTGACGCTTTTCATTTTGTCACAAAGTTCAGTACGTTAGCAACCTTGACTTGAGCAAAGGTCGTCTAATCGATTATCGTTTCATAAGTGCATAATGCAGGGCCCTGTGCAATGCTACACATGTCGGGGTATCGTGACGTGACGCAAGTGTTTCGCGTCGAGACGTTGGCGTCGCGTCGGTGCCCCGATTACCCAATATCGGCAATGCGGCTTTGATCAAACTAATCTGCATTCTTATACAGGGGTACGTTACTGCAAAGTCTTGGGCAAATATTGATGGATCCTGATTTGCTCGATGCTCCTGGAAAAACTTTGCTACTGTCAAAAAATTAGTTTGAAAGCGATTCTTTTAGGTAGTAAAATGTTTTCTGCATATTTTGGAAATTGAGCTCATTACGTAGTCAAACAATAGTAATTTAGTAATCTCTAATCTATTTCTTAGCTTGTACAAAATTCCTTATTTATTGTAAAACCGATAAAAAAGGTAGTAATATTTTGGCTAGGCAGAGCATAATTACCTCTGACAGGAACGGGTATGATCAAATTTTGTCAAGATCATATTAAGGTCGATTGGAGAGCTGGAACAGGGTGTATCCGCGGTTGAAGCAAAATTTACTTTGGTTGAAGGTAGATATGCTGGAACGTACCCCAGGACAAAACCTTTCGTGGATACCGTGCTACAACTTGCGAGTGAAATAATTCGCCCTAAATCAAAATACACGCACATAAAAGTGTGGCTTGGTTCCAATTACGATGATCACAGAGGAATTCTCTAATAAACATCGCTGCCTTACTAGTGGATATATCTATATGTACATATATATTATACGATTGGCCTCTCTACCATTCTTTCCACGCAATCAAAACTTCGATCAGTTCAAATAGCTGGGATATGGCCCACATAAAGTTTCGAGCGTCTTATTATTGGTTAATTGAACTCGGCCGAACTCAACGTAATATTGGTACAAATTGAATTCGTAGTTTCACCTAATTGGGAATTCATCCAGATTTTCTCTCAAGCGTAATCAAATTAACATTGGTTGAGCAGTTACTTAGTCATGTGAATTGTTTCGCGGAATATTCCGTCATTTCAACGAAAAACGATGGGTGTAATATCTAATTGACGTTCTCTTTAGCAGTTTTGCTTTACTGTTTGCATTCTGGTAGGGCATTATACGATTGCCCGCCAGACTAGCTGCCACCTTGGAGTTGAAAATCTGTCGCCAAGCACCTAACGGTGTGCTCCGGCAGTTGTGCTACAGAGCCAGTAATTCTAGGTTAGCCTGAACAACTTCTTGGACCACATTATCACTTACCATTACGATATATAGTGGTCAAAGGCTTGTTTATCAGCCTTAAAAAACTGAACTTTACTCTCTCAGCCGGATTGTTCACTGCTGAACACCTCATTAACGCGGGGTTCTCCATATACCCCACGTTTGGCAGGCGTCTTGGAGATCGCAGTTTAAGATATTAGTTCCTCAGAACTCCTAACATGAGTTCCTCAGCGCTCCTGCCTACCTTCTGGTATTTTTTTTTGCCTTTAATCGCCTCCACAGAAAAGAATTACGAGTAGTATTTATGTCTCCATTGAGATCTGTTCGTCATCAAACTTTTCATTTTTATCGTGCTTTGTCGTGACTCGGTTTATGTAAAAACCCTAAAGATTGAGTAATTTTGTGGAGTTTTGAATTGAGGGGTTAAATCGTTTGCCTTTAGGGTGCTGTGGAATAGCGCTGTCAATCACATCCGGTGCTTTTACAGGTTTTTTTAAGATTGAAGAAATGTGGTGTGTGAAACGTAGCTAAGAAATTCAAAGGGTTTATTCGCATTCAAGTACCTGCTACAAGAAAATACGTACATATAGTACGTATAAAATCCATGGATAAGTTGTGACACAAAGTATCAAAACTCGTGTTTAGATAAAATTATTAATAAAATAAAATGCTAGAGCAACTCCAAGCCATTTTATAATAGAGCGTACCATAAATGGGGTACCTAGTTATCAAAGACTAGTGCTGAGGTCCGCGCTCGACACTGTGCACTACCGTGACTCCCAGACGAAGAACTTTAAATAAGTTCGAAACTGGTCGGAGCAATTTCCGGTAAATATTACGCGAGTCCTAGCCGGTTACTAAATTATAATTATGGACAAAACTCGCGACAGTTTTTAACAAAAAATCTACTCTATCATTTATTATCAAAAAAGCAGACAGAGCCTAAAAACTCCTCGTGTTTGCCTATTCGAGAGTAACAATTGAAATACCTATCTTCCAAAAACTAGTGTATGAATTTAATATAAAAAAGTAGACGTATAAACCCTAGCAACTCCACGCCATTGCCTATTAGAGCGTCGCGCGCGCAGTACGGAACGGATGACGTAAGGCAGCCTTCACACTCACCGACCACCCGTTCTAACACAACCCTGGGCTGCGCTACCCAGGGTTAATATCCGGATGTACACCACGATACATATCTAATGACGATTGTGAAGAACATTCAGTACAGCACGAGCTACGCTCATTAGTGTAGCAAAGGATGAACACAACCTCGATGTAAAGTCTCTAAGATTTGCGTTGTAAGGTTTACGCGAGTCACCTAATGGACCAGCACAGAAAGGATTTCGTCCATTATGTTACATTCTAGGTTACTCTAAATTAATTACTAGTTATAACACGGATGTTTTAATCGTTTTATTAATATTCATATCGATTATTTTCCGTTTAACGCAGCGTCGTAGAAAATAACTAATTCCACGTCTTATCTTGTTTAGGTACCGATATCGAGTGACCTACTCTATAATGAAAACAATAGGTATACCCGATTAATACATTCGTGTGTATGATTGGGAATTTTTATTTCATGTAATTGTTATCAAATGGTTTGTTCTCGGGTATTAACTTTTTATTTTTGTAGTGTGGGTATATGTTTGGGGTAAATGATGGGTTATTCCGTATAATGGGGTGCTTCCCTGTTTTTAGGTCACTTTGGAGGTGAAGTCCTCTTCAGAAGATCATTTTAAGAAAAAATATATCTTCTGTATGGACGTTTTGGAAACTAATCTATTCTGAATGTTCTTTCATAACAGTTTGATTAATAGGTAAAAAGAAACTGAAGTGCAGCTAATTGAAGAATATTTTTTGAAGCTCGTCAACGAAAACGACATTTCATATAACTTTCGCTATAAAGTGACAAATTAAAAATCCTTAACAAATCAGTGTTGAAAATGATAAAATAGGACAATAGTTGCACCCTCAAGTTGAACATCTGTCGGCAGCAGTCTTTGAGAGCTAGTAAGTAATTGTAAAATTGCAGGCATATAAAAAAAAAGTTATGTCTCAGTGTGATGGGCGCAGTGCACTGCGTCACTTGTGAAGAAATGCATCTATTATCACACACATACAGACAGAGACTTGAAGCGCTCGTAGCGAAGTTTGCTTAACCATTCCGAATCGATCAGCAAAGTTAAGCAACGTCCGCCGCGGTCTTGACTTGGATGGGTGACCGCTGGTGACATTACTACTGAGCGCTTCCGTGCTTCGGAGGGCACGTTAAGCCGTCGTTCCCGGTTGTTGTCTTAGGATGGCGGTCGTTATAGCATGGTGGTAGGGCACTTTGCGAATGCCCGCCTGGCTAGCTACCTCCCTCAAGTTGAAAATCAGTCGCCAAGCACCTAACGGTGTGTTCCGGCAGCTGTGCTTGAGAGCCAGTAATTCTAGGTTAGCCTGAACAACATCCTCGACCACATCATCACTTACCTTCAGGTGGAGATCTATCAGGCTTAAAAAAAGAGACAGAGGTTACCGCTTATCGTTAGTTGGGCCTCGTGCGTATTCTGTCAGAATACCATAAAACAAACGTATTATCGTGGTGCACGTACATTTGTAATGTATTTGTTCATTACAAATGTACACAAAGTACAACACTACTGTCTTTCTAAACATTTTTGGCTCTTGGTCTATCTTTAAAATTGTTATACCTTACACGTAAATATAAAAAAAAATGCTATGAACTATAAACAACCCTACAGCTACTACAATAAAAGCATTTAGACAACCTATAAGTCATAGCAGACTCATAGGCAGTCCAAATGCTCCAGCCCACTCCCAGTTGGCAGCGTGCCCAGCATGCTGGCAGCATTGCCCCTTTGAGTAATTATTAAGTATTGATTATGAGTTGATGATAGTATTGGTACTTGAGGGAAACTAGATTAAAAAGTTCGTTTAGAACGGGAAGTAATTGGAAACGGGAAACGGTTCACCAAAGGAACTGCGGATAGTATCATTTCCAATGCTTTACTGAGGATGTTTTTTTATAAACATCCGGTGAGAACTGCAATGCGGTAACGCGCTGAGTACATAAATAAGTATCGTATCTTTAAAGAATACCCATCTTCAGGAGGTCTTGACTCACCGAGCGCACGATCGAGAATCGAAAAATTTTCGATCGTGCGCTCGGTGAGTCAAGACCTCCTGAAGATGCTTCGTTTAGAAGCGAAACTAGTCGGGTATTCTTCCGGTTAGGCTGCGTGATGTTTGTGACGTCACGTAGATGACAGGAAAATTAGGCGGAATTGTCACTAGATACATAATTTTATGCTTTTTTAAGTGTTTTATTTAAATATTATTTAATGTCTTTTAGGATACTTTTAAAAGTATTTATTATTAAATAGAATCTATCTAAAACTTTATCTATCACTAGCTTTCTGGGCGCGGCTCCGCCCGCGCGTATGTCGGTTATCGCGCAAAAACATTAACCTCTTTTGCGCAGTTGGATAAAAACTATCCTATGTTTTTTCCCGGGTCTCAAACTATTTCCATACCAAATTTCATTCAAATCGGTCCAGTAGTTATGGCGTGAAAGCGCAACAGACAGACAGACAGACAGAGTTACTTTCGCATTTATAATATTAGTACTGATTAAGAGAAGATAATGATATTAAGAATTAGAAGATTTATCGATAAAGAGTATATTAAACTATTTTTTAAAATATTTTGCTTATAATAGTAAACAATAGGCGGCCTTATTGCTCAAAGCGATTTTTTCCAGATAATCTCTTTAGATCATTGATGCGCATTTGTGCGGGTAGGCCTCGTTTATGCACTACGTCTTAGTGTGGGTGTAGAGACTAATTAAAACAATAAAATGTAAAAAACGATCCCTGCGTAGGTGTGCCTTCGCTGGTCTGTATATGGAACAGTTTGTTTATTCTTTGGCATTGAACTGTAGTACTAAACTTATACTGACGTTTAGTTTGTCTTGTCCACAGATCGGTAGGTCATCAGAATCTCCAATCGACTTCGTGGTGATGGACACAGTGGCTGGCGACAAGACCGGCGACACTAAGGTTCTGCAGAGCACGATATCGCGGTTCGCGTGCCGCATCATAGCCGATAGGAACGACGTCAATAACTGCCGCATATATGCCGCGGGATTCGACTCTTCCAGGAATATATTCCTTGGTGTAAGTATAATACAACTAGAGATAAAATTACGTAAAAATACTTCAGACAAAATCGTACATCATAAAATTATGTACAAAAAATATTTCAATACTTTTTTTCTACGAGCCACCGTTTTTGAGATGTAACGATTATATATACAACTTTTTTAATCGTTAAATCTCAAAAACGGTGGCTCGTAGAAAAAAGTATTGAAATATTTTTTGTAGATAATTTTATGATGTACAATCAAGTCTGAAGTATTTTTACGATAAAACTTACCGTTTTGGTAAAAATCGCAAAAATCTTATTTTGTCGACCTGAATATTTTTTTCCATACAGGGGAGAGATGGGGAACTTTCAAATTTTATTTTTAATCATACTTTAAACAATCTTACTGATTTTCAGCTTGGTGGGAATGTATGTAGCTTCGAATGTCTAAATTGACCGGACTTATATTCGTTTTCACATCTTAATATATTTATCCAAAGATTATAGAGTATGCACAGTTTGCTAGTGAAGAGGTACTAGATATATGGCAAACGATAATATACCACATTTAACCCATCAAGTAAAAAAAGCTCCTGGTCCCTAAGCTAGGTTTACAGACACCCGTGCGATTGGAACCTATCGCACGGGTCTCTGTAAACCTAGCTCCGGCCTCCTTCATTGGCGTACAAAGGTATCTGGTTATTGCCAAATGTTTCACATTTATAACATGTAGGTACTTAATTATTTATGAAAATATAAGGTGGATACCCTACAGATAGCGTGTTATTGACTGCGTAGCGTTCGTACGTGTATGAATGTAGTGAACCGCGGTTGCTCAAAATCAACGCGCCACCGCCTAGGTAAATAAATAGTACTGATTTTGTATATGTGAAAATTAAAAATTGTAGGAATACATTCAATTATCGATTCCACACCACCCCCCGCAGTATTGTTGATATATTAAAATCCACCTTATATAATGATTTATATAACGTAAGTTTCCACCGACTTTATGCACTTTTTCGTTTAGAATCCTTTGCTTATATTTAGCTGTAGCATTATTATATAATCTGCAGAAGCAAATCCTGTTATTATTGTTGTGAGGGGAACTCTTTATGAGTATAAATATGGTATCGTAACTTTATTTTGTTTTATGTTATGATAAGATGTGAGGAGATGGTAAGCTTCACGCCTGTCCATTACAGTTGCAGTGCACGCCATTAAAGTTGCAGTGTCACTGTTCTCATTATGTTTCACACTGCACTGCGCGCATCACTCCGAGACATTAGTTCTTATGTCTCGTTCGCCCAGTAATTTTACATACTACAATGTCCTTCGCGCCTTGACAAAGTAGTATTGGCACATTACTGCTTCGAGACAGATTATCTGACGATGGGGTGGTGCCCAGCAAGACAGAATCTTGCTGAAGAGACTGACAGAAATAACATCAACCATTGCTGCACAACGAAACCGCCTTGTGTGGTAAAACAATTTAAAATTTTCCATCTGTGTATTCCACGAATGTCTTCTATCGCTTATATAGGATATTTATAATGAATCTTTAGCTTATTAACATAAAAAAAAAACATTGCTTTTGAACTGCAACATAACCGCAAAAAGTAGTAGTAGTAATGAATAAAAGATTTGTTGTAAAAATTAAACCCCTTACGAAATAATTTTTATTGTTGTTCAAAAATGCTCATAATCTCGAGCGCTATCTTTGTTTTTAAGAAAACCCATTTTGTTTTCGTAGTTGTAATTCTAAAAAGAATGTTATAAAATGTGCATAACTTTTATGTACGTGTATGTACCTGTTTTATTGCGTAAATGAGATGTATTACATTAATCAACGATAAGATATTAATAATTAAGGTATTATTATCTCCCTGTGTCATGTTTGAATAACTGAGGACCGAAGGTTTCATTTATGAACTAATTTCTATTGTTCATGTTATCTATGATTATGAAGGATTAACAAGACCTTTTATTCCAAGTCAGTTTTGTCTATTGAAACAATTTCACTAATCACTAGCATTATCCGTCAAACGAGGCGTTCTCTTCTCACAGAGAAAATTATACGAGAGGCATCTCCAAAATTGCGAGTAAAATTGAGATTTATTTACATAATACCCCACTGACGTGATTATTAGATACGTCTCTGTGACGTCGGTGTTTCGCGCACGAACGAGTGACGTGGGCGGCTCAACCGTAGCATTTGCTTTATGCCTCTCTGTTATTAGATTTGACGCTTATTTATCATGGGAACTAGGCTTTTGACGCAGTTTATGCCCTTTACGCTCTGGTTTATAAGAACTTGTTAAGGCTTTGAACTTTCATAGGTGTTAATCTTGCCTTCGCTGCCAAGCCAAACGGCATTTATAATACTATAAATATATTATTACTCGCTAGCATTATTAAATTCCAAGTTACAAGGAATCAAAAAAGCTTACAAATAATATTCTACAGG
Organism: Plagodis dolabraria; assembly: GCA_963854805.1. Lineage (NCBI taxonomy): Eukaryota > Metazoa > Arthropoda > Insecta > Lepidoptera > Geometridae > Plagodis > Plagodis dolabraria. Next base: position 10,715,732 of record OY978459.1, on the reverse strand, counting down.
TTTCTTGGAGAGTGGAAGAATTATACATAATTGGTAAAAGGCCCGGTAGAAGAATGACTTTTAAAACCTACAGTAGAAATGTATTGTTAAAATTATTAGTTACAAACATGAAATTGAAGAGCACTTTCCGTCCATAAAGGCCGGTAACGTATGTTTGAGACCTCTGATGTGACCAATCCCCGTAAGTGAGAGGCGCCTGCTCACAGGGCAAAAGGAGTAAAGAAAACCCTTCGTTGTCCGTGTTTGGGAGTCGATATCCCGCTAAGGATACGCATTATATGTCAAATATATAACGATATTTTATCAACGGTCTGTTGGTAAAATTTACCAACAGACCATTGACTTACCTATTTGTGGGCGAGTCAAACTCGCACACCCATGATGTGCGAGTTTGCATGACTCGTACCTGACTGTTCTTTTTTCTACCAGACAATTGATAAAATATCTTTATGCTAATATAATACATATTAACTAATATACTTTTAAATCATATTTCAGGAGAAAGCCACAAAATGGACAGAGAATCATGAAATAGATGGACTGACGACAAACGGCGTCTTGATAATGCATCCTCGTGGCGACTTCTGTGGCGGAAGTACGGCTTACGGTCCGTGGCGCGAGACCTCAGTCGGGGGTGCAGTCTTCTCGCTTAGAGAGAGCCGCTCGGCGCAACAAAAGGTGTGTGTTATTGTATATTATAGACAGATTATGCTGCGACTTTTTATGTCAAAAGTAAGGCTTATCAGTTATCATTATAACCGTTGCGCGAGACTTTAGTCTGAGGAGTGGTCTTTTCTATACAAGGGAGCATTAAGTTACTTTAAGGATAATAATCAGAGGCTCACTGTACGCTACAGAAAATGAACACAAGTTATATTAGCTGTATTAACGAATAGACAAGTTTTTTATGTTATTGTGACGGAACAAGCGCGATGCCCGCCAGATGTTAAGCGGACTAAGCTCGGACTATAACAGATGCATTTCGTCACAAGTGACAAATTACACTGCGCCCGTCACTCGAGGCATACAGTTAAGTCTCATGTGCCTGTAATTTTACTGGCTCTCAAGGGCTGCTGCCGGAACACACTTTTAGGTGCTTGGCGACAGATTTTCTACTGGTGGTAGCTAGCCAGGCGAACAGTCGCAAAATGATCTCCTACTATCTGTGAAGCTCTAATCGGCATCTCAGGCCGGTCAATAGCTATTACCGCTCGGCATCATTGCTTTAAAACTATGTATGTTGTAAAAACACTCGTTACTTTCGTGATAATTGTTATCACTACATAGTATAAAACAAAGTCGCCCACTGTCTGTCCCTATGTATGCTTAGATCTTCAAAACTACGCAACGGATTTTGATGCGGTCTTTTTCATAGATAGAGTGATTCAAGGGGAAGGTTTATATGTATAGCGTACCGTAACAGCCGGATCGTCCACTGCTGAACACAGCCTCCCCTATCAAGGGGGTATTTGCTATAATCCCCACGCTTGGCAGCCGTCCTGGGGATCGCAGTGTAAGTTGGCAGTTCTTTGGAAGGCGCTGCTGCCCACCTTCCAGTATTTTTTTACCTTAGTCGCCTCTTACACCCATGGGATGATATGGGGAGGTGCAATTCTAACCCGACACCCCACGGGGTAGGTCTTATGTGTATAATACATGCATAATATACTAAAGAAACACTGATTATATTAGAAGTCTCTCAAGAGTAACCTTTTTAGCTTTAAAAGTAACCTATAAAGAAACAACTAATAGTGATTTAAAACAGATAGCAGATTGGAGCAATAATTTTGGTTTATGGGTTAATCCAACGAAAACTCAAGTTATTGTTGTAGGCAGCTCCCGAATTTTGGCTAAATTGAACTGGGATACACTGCCTCCAATAGTTTTTGACGGTGTAGTCATACCTTATAGCAAGCAGGTAAAAAATCTTGGGATAATAATTGACCAGTCCTTGTCATGGAGCCCTCAGTTAGAGGCAATTAGTCGTAAAATGTTTACTTCTACTGCTCTACGATAATTCATTCTCAGTGCAGGCAGTTCGACTATGGAACAGTATGCCAGTCTCGATTCGAAAATCTCAGTCAATATACATTTTCAAAAATAGAGTCAACGAATTTTACTTGTCCACTCTGAGCTAATATATTTCCTTGGTTATTGCTAATTATATTTACTTTGTAAGTAGTATTTGGGTACACGTATGTATATATTTATAGGTATATATTTATATTAGTGTATGTATGTATGTACGTATATAAGTATTTCTTTATATTATAATGTATATAAATTTCCTTATTTATTTATTTATTTTATGTTTAATATAGGTTTATATTTTAATATAGATATTTTTTTGTAACTTAAATAGTACTTCGTGAATAATTGTTATGTTTACCTAGTAAACTGCCAACCTGACAAATTTTGTAAATCCTTTCTGTTCGGTTGTCTGGAAGAAATTGCTTTAAGCAATAAGACCGCCCTTTGTATACCTAATATGTGTGTTAATTTTCTGTAATGTTTTTTCATGGTATGCAAATAAAGTGTTTCTATCTATCTATAAATGTTTGTATTGTCTCTAGCTGTGAACGTTGTATGTAAAGACATTCTGTAGTATAATTAGTACAAGCATTGCACCCATACGTAGCCGGGGATGGTCGCTAGTCCTAAATAAATAACTATTACAACACACAATTTAGACAGGACTACTGAAATAGATGTATAAAAAGGTAAATAATCTGTTGGTATGTATGTTACTGAAGTTTATAGTGAGCAGTAAACTTTATGGACACTGAGATAAAGTTATAGACGCAAATAAAGAAAGGTTATATGATCTATTCTGTAAGAGCAGTTATATGTCTGGCAATACTCACCTTATTATTGGTATACCTTATTGGTGATGGTCGAAAAATATACATTGAAATAAACAACAGACTGCGTGTCAATAGTGAAATGCGAACTAAGATCTAATTAAAATCCCAAAGTGTGAAATAGGCGCACGTAGCGAAGTTTGCTTAACCGATCAGCTAAGTTAAGCAACGTCTGCTGCGGTCATTAGTTGGTTGGTGAACGCTAGTGGCATTGCTTCGTCTATCGTGCTTCAGAGGGCACATTAAGCCGTTGGTTCCAGTTATTGTCTTAGGATGGCAGTTACAGTATGCTGGTAGGGACCTCGAGTAGAAATTCTGTCGACAAGCACCTAACGGTGGCTCCAGCAGCTATCCTTGAGAGCCAGTAATTCTAGGTTAGCCTGAACAACACCTTCGACCACATCATCACTTACCATCAGGTGAGATAGTGGTCAAAAGCTAGCCTCTCAGCCGTAGATAAAAAAATAAACACCACTTCCCGTAGCAACCAACACAAATATGAAGAAAATTTAACACATACATACACTATTTAAAATAGGTTAGTTATTTTTTTTTCTCTAGCACCAACAGCCATAATCCAGCCCGCCATAGAACAAAGACTTCTCTAATTTTTGGGGTTGCCATAATTCCCACGCTTGGCAAGGCGTCTTGGGGATCGCAGTGTAAGCCGGCAGTTCTTAAAAAGGTGCTGCTGTTCACTTCTTATATTTTTCTCGTCGTCGCCTCTTACTTACCAATTCTCCCACAGGAAGATTGAGGTGGGATGCTCCTAGCAGTCCATAGCCAATCTCATATGGAAGAAGTGACTATGTAGTTTTCTTTTTTTACTACTTCTGTTACTGTCATAAATCTCTATGTATATATTTTTGTAAGTATATATTTATATTTACATTTATGGCATTTGCAGCGGTGATTTCGTAGTTATACCTACGAGTAAGGTCGCTTTTCATATCGTTGCAAAATACTTTGTTTTCTTTGTCTTTTAAGATAGTATTTATTATTATGTTTCAGAGCCTGCGAATTTAGTTATATTTATCTATAAAAAGGTATTTCTTTTACGTTTTCAGGGTCTGCCTTGTCAAGAAGAGTCCAACGTTTTGAGAGACGGTACGATGATAGACTTATGCGGTGCGACGTTATTATGGAGGAGCGCTGAAGGACTTAAAAATTCACCGGTAAAGTATACCTACAGCTAGTAGATAGAGAAATCTCTCTTATCTGCATTAAACAGAGTTATTTTTTAATATTTTATTGGATAATAACCAATGCGGTGTTTTATTTCAGACAAAACGTGTTCTGGAACAGCTTGTGGATGATCTGAACGCCGGCCGGCCGCAGTGTCCCGTGGGACTCAACACGTTGGTGATTCCGCGCAAACTCTCCACGCAACATCAGGACCTCAACCAGCCCTACGTGTACCTCAACTGCGGACATGTGCAAGGTAACAGTTATATACTAATTGGTTGACATTACGTTGCCGACCTGGTAAGGATGCATTGAGCTGTACACTATTCACAATGCCCCGTCATATTCAACACATTGGGGATTCCGCGCAAATTTCTGCACACACACAAGCATCGGCCCTGAAAATGAAATTTAAATTAAAGCGATAAAGCCCCGTTTTAACGTATCATCATAGGACCACCAGACAAGTTTGAAAAGTTTTTATCATAGTGAAATTGATAAGAGCCTTTGATTATTTAATGAAGGAAATAGGGAAATACGAAACGTCAATTTCGTGATTTTTTGCTTTGCCTCGAAAGCATTATCCCCTCTTCACTAGCCCTATTTGTGCCTCAACAGCATGTGCAAGGTAACTAACTAACTGAAACTCCGTGACTTACCTGGAAAAGCTATAATGAGCTCAAAGCGATCTATAGTATCCCATGGGATTCGACATGTTGGCTCAGTTTCTCAACCTAACCTACGTGTACCTCAACTGCTAGCATGTGCATGTACACAGTAACTAAATCATGGGTTTAAAACATTGTAACGTACTTGGGACAGCTAAAATAGGCTGAACGCTATTTGTAGTATCCCTTGGGAATCAACACGTTGGCTCAAGATCTCGACCAACCCTACGTGTGAGGTACACGTAGGGTTGGTTCAAATTTTTAACTGTTGACACATGCTTGGTAAACTCACTCTAGTTGAATGGTTAGTATACATCGCATATACAGAATAGATGGAAGAAGATTTATATAAGAGCAAAGAGAATAGGCCTATGTGAAGAGCAGTGTATCGATAAAATCTCGATGTTTAACAAACATCAAATTAACCGCTGGGATTGTAATTATAGGATTGATGCGGCCAACTGGTGACTAGGAGTGTTAGTCAGTGATTAGAAACACGGTTTGTTGAATCACCCGCACTAAACGTTTAATATTCATCGATTTATTGGTCATTGCTACTTTGCATAACCAGAGATAATCTATATATTACACCTTATTGAACGTAATTTTATTGTATTAAGTGCTGCGTGCGCTATTGTTATTGCCAATTTAAAAACACTGAATGGATACTATTAATCAGTTTTTTAGTATATGAATTATGTACTAAGCGTCACTTAAGATATTGCACATCCGATATGGGCCAACTGCACTACATATAGTTTCGGTAACATTTTCGTAAAACTAAGCTGTTGGCAATTTTTAACTTCGGATAACGTGTACGGACTGATTGACAATGGTGGCTTTGAAATAGTGTTCCGTTTTCTAGTACAGAACCAAAAAACTTAGAGAATTTTGCGAATTGGCTGGGGGTTCATTCATGCTATAGACGAAAATTTTGCTTTATATAAATTTGTAGATATCATGATATCCATAAAATTATACTTAGGTACTATAGTTACCTTATTAATATACATACTTTAAAATGCTACAATTTAATAAATACAATCTGCATCCGGGGATCTGGTTCGAACCCTAGTTCGGACAAGTGTTAGCTTTATTCTGACGGAATAAATTTTCAGTACCTGTCTGGAGAACTGTGTCATGCAATAAGCTTGTCCCCTAATACGTGGGACCAAAACTTGGGTATTTATTTAGATATTTTTACCAACATGTAATATGTAATGGTGATGTTTGTTTATTACCAAACCTCGAGTGTAATAGACAGTTTAAATTTATACAAAATATTATATAGTATGGCGGATAAACTTAACAATAATAAAAATAACAACAAAAAGTAACGAAAAAAACAGTTGTCCATAGAAGGCAAACTGACTTAACCCCGCATTGACTACCATAATTCATACAATAAAAGTGTTTTAATAAGGTGTTTTTGTTTTTGCATAGTAAAAACGGTAATATTACAACCGTTAACCGTGGTATGATAATAGCTAATACGTGCTGTGCGAACTGAAGTGTAATTTATTGCTTCGTAGCTAAAGACGCTTATTTATTACCACGGCTTTGCTATGATCCTTCTGATCCTTTTTATTCTGTGATGCAGGTCGAACTCCCGCTAAGGAAAGAAATCCTTTGCAGAGGATGATAATGCCCTTCGGGATTGAATTTGAAGTCATACACGGAAAACGTAACAATTTTTTTGCTACATTCTTTGTTGGTACAGAATCCTTAACATGAGTTTTGCATGGTGGTAGGGCATTTTGCGAATGCCCGCCTGGCTAGCTAGAAAAGCCTCAAGTACAATATCTGTCGCCTAGCACCTAACAGTGTGTTCTGGCAGCTGTCCTTGAGAGCCAGTAATTCTAGGTTAGCCTGAACAACATCTTCGACCACATCATCACTTACCATGAGGTGAGATCGTGGTCAAAGGTTAATCTATAAGGCATAAAAAAAGTTACCTTTGTGTATTAATCGTGTGTGTGTGTGTGTGTGTGTGGTACAGGCGAGCACTCGTGGGGCGCGGAGATGGGCGAGGTGGGCATGCGGCGATGCCCGATGTGCCTGACGGCGGGCCCCGTGGTGCGCGTCTGTATGGGCATCGAGCCCGCCTTCTACGTCGACGCAGGGCCGCCCACATACGCGTTCAACCCCTGCGGACACATGGCCTCCGAGCAGACAGTCAAGTTAGTACCTTATTACAGTACCTATCAAGCTTGGCTCTAATTGTCGCCAAGGACCTATCGATGTGTTCCGGCAATTGTCCTTGAGAGTCAGTAGTTCGTTAGCCATATACGTTAGCCATCACATCAACATCTTGACCCCATCGTCCCTTTCCATTAGCTGAGATAGCGGTCAAAGGCTGAGTCAGTAGTTCGTTAGCCATCACATCAACATCTTGACCCCATCGACCCTTTCCTTTAGCTGAGATAGCGGTCAAAGGCTGAGTCAGTAGTTCGTTAGCCATCACATCAACATCTTGACCCCATCGTCCCTTTCCTTTAGCTGAGATAGCGGTCAAAGGCTGAGTCAGTAGTTCGTTAGCCATCACATCAACATCTTGACCCCATCGTCCCTTTCCATTAGCTGAGATAGCGGTCAAAGGCTAGTCATTAGCCAAGGGTTTTGTAAGAGGCGACAAACAGGGAAGTACTGGATTGTGGACAGCAGCGGCTTCTTATGAACTGCTCTCTTACACTATTATACCCTGCCAAGCATGGGGATTATGGAAAACCTTTTTTGAAGCAACACACATATATACAACTAATGTACAACCACCGCCGGCTTCAGCTTTACCACATGGTGGAAGGGCATTATGCGAATGCCCGCCTGGCTATCTACCACCCTCAATTAGAAAATCTGTCGCCAAGCACTTAACAGTGTGTTCCGGTAGCAGTCCTTGAGAGCCCGAAAAATTACAGAGACACATGAGACTTAACAACCGTATGTCTCAATGTGACAGGTGCAGTGCAATTCGTCACGTGATGAAATGCATCTGTTATAGGCAGAGGTTAATCAGCTTAATATTAGGTGGGCCACGTGGTTGCTCCACCACATTACCTTAAAAGACACTCCTAAATGTGTTCATCAGTGGACAATCCGGCTGATACAGCTTACTGTTTACTGCATAACTTTTCCAAATGTTTTATGATCACTGCGCAAGTATCGATTATTAGTAAGGGGGCTTGTTTTATAGATATACACAAGTAAACTACAAAAGAACATTAGTACCAACCACGACATTTCGATCGAGTTGCATTTACCGTGGTATATATATTATGTACATAATTCAATGAATAAAATAATTAAATATCATAAAATTACCAGTATTTTATTCGGTTTCATACATTAAGATTATTATCGTAAAAGAAAAACAGTACTTAGATTTAAGTCTGTTTTGAGGTTACTTGTGAAATTTTATGATAATACTACACCTGATAATTCATGGAAATGAAACTGACGAGTCTCAACTATTTTATTTTAACACTATAATAATCTATGAAAAATAATTTAATGCCATTTAAACTTGTGAAAATATGTTGTATAATGAGACGTTACATGGTATATTTTGATCCGCAGATATTGGGCCGGCGTAGACATACCCCACGGTACAAATGGGTTCCATGCGATATGCCCGTTCTGCGCGGCTCCACTGCAAGGTACGCCGGGGTATGTTCGACTCATCTTCCAGGACAACCTCGACTGAATCTCCAAGTGAACAGGTGACTATGCCCTTATACATATATTAAGCAAATAAAAAAATAACCAAATAATGGAACCGACTTCAACACTCAAAAGTGTGAAATAACTTGTCGAAGTTGGTTCCATTTTTGGGTTAACAATTTTTTTTCACAGTTTTTAGTGACCCTTGCTAATTACGGGATCGATTGTCATTCACTGTCACCCACTATAGCATCAAGATAGGAAAATATTTTTCAGTTATTAGAGTGTCAAAAACGCCTTGACCGATTTTGATGAAATTTTAATGTGAATGAATGACAAGCTTAAAAATAAAAAAAGAATTATTCAAATCGGTTCACCCAGTCAACATTTCTGAGGTAACAAACATAAAAAATAAAATAAATAACAAATTCAGACGAATTGAGAACCTCATCCTTTTTTTGAACTCGGTTAATAAATCGAAACCGGCGTAACTACACCCGTAGTACTGAAAGGGTTTTGTGATATACGCGGCTAAGTTCGATGTTACGGTGGGTTCGTCTTTTGGCACGTTTTTTCAGTTGTTGTTCGTTACTTTGGTTTCTGTAGTTGATTCAGTTGAGTGACCTTGATGTCTAAAGACTATGAGATTCCGGGTTCGATTCGCGGTTCGGATAAGTGAGGCAAGAAATTATCTGTACTTCCTGTTCAAAAATTGTTAGTTATTTGCTTACCTTAACACCCCAGGGTGCCCGGTTAGAATTGCTCCCTGTCATATCTATCCGTGAGTGTCGTGTAAGGCGACTAAGGGAAAAATACTGGATTGTGAGCAGCAGTGCCATCTAAAGAACTGCCATCTCATACTGCGATCACCAAGACGCCTGCCAAGCGTGGGGATTATGGCAAATACCCCCTTAATGGAGCTCCTCCATATAGCAGTGGACGATCCGGCTGATACAGGGATATACAAGAGAGGCGGTGTTTTTTTTTGATACCAGAATTCGTCAAATACCAGTTATTGCTTTTGTCAACATAAGGAAATACCAAGTCAATTCCATTATTTATTTATATAACGTCCAACCTCTATTCAAAGTCGTATCAAGATAAAGAAAGAAAATATTTACGATATGCATCTAGGTTATCACCTATCTTATCATGTAAAGCCAATACACTTGTCGTTATCATTCACAAAAGTGCCGCATCACGAAGGCACACTCCTTTGTTTATCTTCACAACTTTATTGTTCTAGGTTCATTGCCGTGCCTGATGCGCATACGCCGACGCAGTACCGCGCGACGCAGTAACCAATCTCGCGCTAATACAAATTGTAACTAGTTATGACAGATCTCAGTCGACTGAGGACCTCACATGACTAATCAAAGTATGGACGTAGCATTCACAGTACGAAAGGAATCTCTGGTGTTGCGGCTTTTAAACATCGCATGTGATATACGTTATACCCCCGTTTCAGATTATTAACAGTGTTACCATATCGTGAAATAGTTTTTACTATAAGAAAATATTAAAGTTCGTTAAAATATCCAAAGTTACAATTAAAATGGTGTAGAATAAATTTTTCATAACCAGGTATGCTGAAACTATACTCAATTTTGCATGTCAAGTAATATAAAACAATTAACGGACGGGGGTTTAGCCGTTACTTTTATTTATTCGCTTATCCACTGTGAAATAACGAATAAATTATAATAATATGCAAAATATTCATAATACAAACTAATATCCACGAGAACACGTATTGCGTTAATAGTAATGTGTTTACTGTCTGTAAGTTTATAAATAAGAATATAAAAATGTATGAGTAAATGAGAATATTTATTTTGATGTCGAGAGCGCGGTTTGTAATGAATAAAGCTTATCTTAAAGATTATTGATGTTGATTGATAACGGCATACTCTGAAATGTTTTTAATAGATATGCATTGCCTAAAAAAATATATTTTATAAAAAAAATAACTAAATTTTATGATTCCACATTCGTTATTACTTTTCACCGCAATCAGTGTGTTTCTAATAAAATCTCGTTAATGTTTTAACCATTGTGATTCTTCAGTAAACTTATCGACCGTATAGTATCGTATTATGATTTAGTTATAAGCCAATGAAATGTAAATATTCGACTATCGTAAGTAATTTATGTTGATTTCTCTGTCTGTATTTCATGTTTTTGAAAGTATTTTTTTTTTGTGGCTGAAATAGTATATGTGTTTTAGTATGGTTAAGTGTGTGGAAGTGTAAAGAGAGGCGCAACGCTGCTAAGCTGTGGCAAAATCAATCGCTTATGACTTGTTAGTAGTTTTTACTCTAGCATGTTGTATGGGGCAAATTTAGGTAATATAGGTCAACGCGAGCAAATTGATCTCTCGAAAGTAAGAGGCAAAACTAACAATAGTTAGCACGGCGAGTTATATATGGCGTACTATCTCCTTGTTATCTGTTCTCTGTGTTCTCATATTGTATACAATAGTCTCCAATATGTCAGAAATAAATTAATGTTATGATATTTGCACCCATTTTGGAGATAAATTTGTCAAAATCTGTATTACTTAATACTGTACGCTGATTGGTCATTGAAAATCTATGACGTGATATGTGACCAATGAACGTTCAGTATAGAGTATGCTAACTGATCTATATTTTGATAAACGTTACAGAAACTTGCAGTGAATGAGTTCCATTTGTCTCGGCAATATGTAAATATGTATTCTTATTTCAACTATTTACTTTTATATAAAAGTAGTTTGCGGTTGATACAAATATTATTTAAGTAAATAATTATAATGAAATCGATTTTCCTAAATTTTGTCACTAAGATGTGGTTATATGAGTAGTAACTGAGGATAGGAAATATTATTTGGACTATATTGCAAGTTGTTAAGTCCCCATTGGGCAATTAATGGAGATTTTTGTAATTAAAACTTCTAAAATTTCCATTGATATGAAATATTTATGTGAATTTCTGGAGAATGACTATGAGGCAATATACAGCTTTGTTTTTCTTTCCTATTGATGCCAAGAAAAGCCTTTTTAAAATGACGATTACATTTTTTTTTGTAATAAATACATAACACCGTAGTCGTAGTCGCTTCTTTGCATGAATGCGCGTTGTTACTACAGTCAGTAAGAAGGAAAGTTAAGTGAATTATATTCGTATAAATTAATATTTCGAAGGTGACATGTAGACGTAGATTGTTAAAACTTACGATCTCAGATAAGTCCTTGTCTGACATCTCGGAGACAGAAACAAAAGGACTCATAGGGAAGTTCGTTGGGAGCATTTGTAAAAAATACTATAAGTTTTATAGAACATAGTGTTGTAGCTTACGGTGTATGAAAAAATAGTTTTTGTACATTTTGGATTCACTAGTTAGTGATCACACTTTAAATAATGATATGACAATGTAAGAATGAGATGACAGCGTCTGCAGTCGAGAATAATTAACTATAGCATTACTATAAGGAAGATTGCATGTAACGACTTGGTTTAGAATAAGATATTCGATAAATGCTTAAAGATGATGTAATTAGATTGTTAATTAAACAAAGTAGATTTATTAGCACTGTATTTTTTTTCTTTTTGCTACTCTACTAGATATCCGAAAAAAGCTTGGATTGAACCCATATTATTTATCTGTAATTTTTATGCATTACACGGTGTTTAAAATTTTTGAATCGCGTAATTACTGTAGTGTGTGAGAATTGTATGGAGAGCTTCAACTTCGCCTGAAGATCTCTCATAATGAAGGAAACATTTTTTTTATTTATCACAATTTAATCAAATAAACACATGCTCGCTCATCGAACACCCAGTCTTTAATATTATTTCTATAATGCTGAGCCACACTGGGACAAGGCGGGTGACTCGCACACAATGCTGTTTTTGTGGTACAAATTACTATGATTATCTCAGATTATTCAAATAAATGTATGGTGCGAGAGAGAATTTTGCCTTTTTGTTCTAATGTGGATTTAGTCTTACATGTTTTTTTAATATCATACTAAAGTTATGGTAGAATACTGGAACACATGAGAAAATACAAGCGGTGACAATTTCTAAGATATATTTGAATGCGACAAACCACGAACATAACTTTAGTGTGTAAATGCACTTTCTTTCTAACAATTAGTGGTAATCAGAACTGAATGCTAGCCTTAATTTAATTTATAATTCCTAAGAGCTAGGTTATAAATAAATTGCTCTTTTGAGTTAGAAAAGTGACTACTTGTTTTAATTTATATTTTCACAAAATATAATTTCTTATTAAATTTTTATAGCTTTGACAGCCCGATGGTAAGTTATAATGCGTACGATGATATTGTTCAGGCTCAAAGGCCTCTACTCCGTCTTAAACACTATTATGGAAAACAAATATCTTTTTATTCAAGCTTAAAATATTAATACTAAGATCCGTGCCATGGCCGGCATAAAACAATAATGTTCATATAGTGCCATCTCAATCGCACAGATAACATGATTCGATTCATACAGACCACTCTAACGTTGAATTTCAGATTTTAAGTGTTATGATATTTTGTGGAGCGAAATATTTTTAATGTAAGGATATAGGACTGAATTAAGAGATGGTAGTCGACCCCAGGCGTCTTTAGAATTACTGGCTCTTAAAGATGGCTGAGCGCAACCTTAGGTGCTTGGCGACAGAATTGAAACTTGATGATGGAAGCTACCCAGGCGGGCGTTATCAAATTGTGAGGTATTTGCGAATTCCCGTCATATCATAAGACAACAACGGACACCAATGGTTTAACGAGTCCTCAGAAGCACGAGAGCGCTCAGAGGTAAATGGCAATTGGATGGGTGGCCTAGTGGTCACCCATCCAAGTAATTACCGCAGCGGACGTTGATAATTCATCAGTTAAGAAAGACTACCAATCTCGAGTACGAGAGCATCAAAACTATATTAGATATACTGACAAATAATCAGCATTGATCCGCTCTCTATACGATATATTAAACAAAGAATTAAGAAAATTCCTTTTCCCTTTATATGTGGACTAACTAAACATGTTTTGTTCCGAAATCGTATCATAAAGTAATCAAATCTAACAGTAGACCGTAATTATATCAAATTAAATCGAACAGTTAGTAACTTATAGAACACAAATCTTTATTGACCAGATAGAAAAATCACAAAAGGTTTTACATGTGCCGGGATGTAAAGAAAAGGCACTGTACATCCACGCCCCATTAGAGACCTAATATATGAAACTAAAGTTAATATCTGTAGTTAGACTACGCTGTTAACGCGAAATTAAAATAATCTACCTTGTATAAAGATTTTTTTCAACATTTAGTGTGAAGACATCTCAATGCATCAAGCATGAAATAAGCACAGAAAGAAGTCTATAGTCGTCTTCATTCATTTAGGGGTTGCGCAGACGATGGACTTTAAAAGCTGCAGTGCAAGTTAATACGTAACTTTAACATACCTTACGTATAAAGAAGAGGTATTTTCCGGGGACAAAAAGTCTGTTTACAGAGAGTGCTCTGAAAACAGACATTTTGTCCCCGGAGCAGCCGCTGTTTCTTTGAATTGGGTCCATAAATAAATTTCCCTATATTACTTAATTGTTGAAGGCGGTAAGAGAGAAAACAGCACATAGCAACATGGTACAAACTTTCCCACTATAGCGCGCTCCTCCATAATGTTGAGTGTAGTTGTACTAATACTGCATACCCAAACGATATTTTACATTTAATTTTTGTACTGTATGTATTATCAATTTATCATTTACACCCACACTAAGCCGTAACTGTACAAAAAAGGCCCACACGTACAAAAGTGAATCTATTATTTATTGTGGAAAGACGCGCTTTTGTGAGTTATCAGGTCTGTAACAATTACAAAAAAAAATAAGAAAAGATTATATTAATATTTTAGTAAAACACTTCAAAAATATATCTAGTTACAATTCCGCCTAATTTCCCTGTTAAGCCGACGTGACAAACGCCACGCAGCCAAACCGAAATAATTTTCGAAGCGTTCGCTTCTACACGAAGCATCCTCAGGAGGTCTTGACTCTTCGAGTGCACGATCGAGAAATTTTGTGACGTCACGTAGGCAGCAGGAAATTTAGGCGGAATTGTCACAGATTGATGTATTTTTAAGGGCCTGTTTCAGAATGTTCGAGTAAGTTCCGGTTTTACTACTCCGAATATATTTCATAAATAAAACACTATCTTTGCGTTTCACAGTCATCGGTTAAGCCTATCCATCGGTTAAAGCTTGGAACGCGCTCCATGTTAACTGTCATTTTTATCATTCGGTTATTTTATGTGTTGCATAGCAACCCGAAACTTTATTAGGACATTCTGAAACGGGCCCTTAGTGTTTGTTTAAATATGAATAAGTATAATGTTTTCTATAATATTTGTTATTATCGAACATGGATTTCCGCAACTGAATCCGTTCATTATATTAGCTATATAACTGCTGTTTTCTCTCATCATAGAATTCATTGCAAATTCAGTTTAGTAGTGACTATAATCCTGACGCATTGGTCGTAAGAGGTGGCAACAGCGAGGCCGGTGTGGTCGCGGTTCCAATCTAGCGCGTTGATAGGCTGCGAGCTGATGACCATGCGCTGCAGACGGTTTAGTTTGCCGGCGACGCCGAACGACACTCCTTCCTGGTCCACGCGATACCTCTGTTCGGGGTATTCGCTAGAAAGGACAATAGTGTCTCAGTATTGCATCTGATGGTAAGTGATGATGTGGTCGAAGATGTTGTTCAGGCTAACCTAGAATTATTGGCTCTCAAGGACAGCTGCCGGAACACAATGTTAGGTGTTTGGCGACAGATTTTCAACTTGAGGGTGGTAGCTAGCCAGGCGGGCATTCGCAAAATGCCCTACCATCATGCTTTAACGACTGCCATCCTAAGACAACAACCGGGACCGACGGCTTAACGTGCCCTCCGAAGCACGGAAGCGCTCAGTAGTATTGTCACCGCTTCACCCATCCAACTCATGACCGAGGCGGACGTTGCTTAACTTTGCTGATCAGTTCAGAATGGCTAAGCAAACTTCGTTTGCTTCAGAAAATCGCTGTTGGGTTTGCCTTTGAACCCAATATCACCTCATGGTAAGTGACGACGTGAGACGATGTGGTCAAAGATGTTAACAGGCTAAACCTACACGTATTGGCTCTCGAGGACAGCAGATTCGAACAATGCACCCTCCGCACGGCAGGAAGAAAAAATAAGATGGTAAGGAACCGTGCTGGGCCCAGCAACACATTGACGTGAATGCTGGCATGCTGCTCATTGTACGCAGTCTCTTAGTCCATTTTTACGAGATCCAACAAGAGTATAGTGAACAATCCTCAAATTCTTCAGCCAGGAACTGTACAGCACCTAGGTCAGTTGGTAGTATATTTCAAGCAAGAAGTTTGTCAGACACTAACGTGTCCGTCAATATGAAGGGACACCAAGTCTTGGATTGATTATAATTTGAAACAGTTCCGTAAACTGAAACAGAAAGTTACTTCTCAACCTCACTGTAGTAGCTACCTTGACTCTCTTGGGAGAGTCCCAAGTTACTCAGTAAACCGGTTGTGGCCGGGGGCCGGTCTAAGCCCCTGTCATCTGATAACGTCGTCTTAGTCTAACGAGCCGTCATGAATGGATAATAATATTACCTAAATGGAAATGGTTATAATTTGAAACAGGTAAATTTGGATTACCATGAAGTTTCCGTCGACGTCGCTTCACCTGGAGGTTAGTAAATTGATAGCTTGCTTAGTCGTTGTTAACCAATCAACTAAGTAAAGCAACTTGGCTGACCACTCGTGGCATTTACTTAAATGCCACGAGTTAAATTAAGTGTTTCGTAGTACTTACTACGAAACACTTCCATTCCTCGGAGGGCAAGGTAAGCAGCCAGTCTCGTTTGTTGTCGATGGCAGTCGTTACAGCATGGTGGTAGGGCGTTTTGCAAATCCCCGCCTGACTAGCTACCATCCTCAAGTAGAAAGTCTGTCGCCAAGCATCTGACGGTATGTTTCGTCAATTGTCCTTTAGAGCCAGTAATTCTAGGTTTAGACTGAATAACATTTTCGATCGCATCCTCCCTTATCAGGTGAGATAGTGAAATGCAAACCTATCAGGTAGGAAATAAAAGGTAAACTTACTACTTCCATAGCGTAACTTGTCCATTGCCAGCGCATGTTACAAATAAATCTCTGTTTTGAGGCAAGTGTCGTGCAACCCATATAGTGCCGCTTTTCGTACTGTTGTCTAACACCTGCAAAGTAAGCATAATCAGTACCGCGATTATAACAAAAATAATGCAATACAATGTTAATACTGTGCCTACCTCACATTATTTATTGTTTCGTCTATAAGTGTGAGCAAAGTAGGTATTATATAGCGGGCGGAAAAGAGTTTGAATTAGGAACATGAATATTTTTCCTTGCAGGGCATCTTTTTGTCACGGGTCGTAACCAACTTGATCACACAGACTTATTGGTGGCGGCAGTAGTAATAACGGCGGAAGAAAATAAAAACAAATGCGCGAATGCGACCGCATTCGTTGATGTTCGAGAATGCGAAATTACTTATAATATTGATAAATATACGCGATTTAAACCGTTTAAAGCTGTTGAATTACTACACATTATGTCAGGTCAATAAAAAAAAAACACAGAGTTAGCGTCCCACTGACCAGTTTCCTTACTCGCCAATTTCACTAAAAAATAAGATAGATTCGAATGCGAAAATTCGATGAATTCACTACTGTTTCTGAATTCGCTAATTTCCTTATTGGCCAGATTCACTAAGCTGTCAATTTCTCTATTAAGTTAGTTTCCCTGGTTCGCAAGTTTCCTTGTTCGTCAGTTAGTTTAGATTGGTTTAGATGCTGCCTACGTGACGTTACTTTTCTAATTCGCAAGTTTTCTTGCTGTTCAGTTGGTTTAGATTTAGTCACTACATGATTACTTAAGTATAGAAAACTAATTTCAGTGTTTAATATTCCCTATCTGATACGATAACAGTTTTATAATAATCTTAGTTGAATATCTTTTTGAAGCGCTCGTAGCCAAGTTTGCTTAGCCATCCTGAATCGATCAGCAAAGTTAAGCAACGTCCGCCGCGGTCATGACTTGGATGGGTGACTGCTGATGACATTACTACTGAGCGCTTCCGTGCTTCGGAGGGCATGTTAAGCCGTCGGTCCCGGTTGTTGTCTTAGGATAGCAGTCGTTACAGCATGGTGGTAGGGCACTTTGCAAATGCCCGCCTGGCTAGCTACCACCCTCAAGTTGAAAATCTGTCGCCAAGCACCTAACGGTGTGTTCCGGCAGCTGTCCTTGAGAGCCAGTAACTCTAGGTTAGTCTGAACAATATCCTCGACCACATCATCACTTACCATCAGGTGAGATAGTGGTCAAAGGCTAACTTATCAGGCATAAAAAAAAAACTATTTTTTTTTATGTCAAAATTTATAGCTATCGTTGTCGCTCTAATTGTTTTTGTCACTGACTGTACCAATAAGACTAAATATATATTTTTAATAAATAAAATCACACAAATTTTGATTTCTATTTGATTAATGTTATTTACTTAATAAACATAACCTTATTAAGGAAATAAACTGTTATATAGAATAGCTACAGAAATTAGTTGAAACTCAGAAAACAACTTTTCGCCGAACGAAGACGAATTATTATTTGTCAGAGTCATAACGACAGAAATTATGGCAACCAGTGAAACAGACGAATTCGGGTGCAGGTGACAACCTAACTTATGTACCGACGAAAAGTAGACTAGAACACAAAAAAGCTAGCGAATTAACGAAACTAATTAATATATATATATATAAAGGTTTCAAATATAGCAACTGGAAAAATGTTCTACTTAACCTAACTGACGAATGGGTAATACGTCCGATTAGCGAAATTGACAAATAACGAAATTAGCGGATCGCAAATCTGGCCATTTCACGAAACCGACATCCTAGCAAAACTAGCAAAGGAGGAAACTGAAGAATCAGGAAAATGCTTAGCTGGCAAAATTGACAAATTACCGAAACTGTCTAAGGAGTAAACTGGTGAATTAGTGAAATTGACGAGTAAGGAAACTGGCCAGTGGTACGCTAACTCACATCACTAACAACATCACACGATCGCAAAAATATTTTTTCTGGGATATACTTCATATTATATTGAATCCCTCGCTTTGTTTAGGATTCTACTCTAGAATCCATCACTCCGATCTGGATTCAAAACAACTCCCTTGCCGAAATAATATTGTTTAGTTCTCTTGTGGTACAATCTACTATATGAGTACTACTTTATTACTACTCGCCTCTGACGCGTGCACTCCGCAACCTCAACATTATCGCGGATTGTTGTGATCTGAGCGAATTTACAAAAGTCGCATTACATGTTCTGTGTTATAGAAATTAGATACCAAAAATCAGATTTTAAAAATGTATAGCAACTCTATTGTATTGGGTGTGTATCTGTAAAGATAGATGTATGTATGGAAATAAATAAATACAGTAGAGCCTCGATAGTTCGTACACAGGCTAATCCGAACGTCGCTATAATCCGAACTGCCAAATAACCCCGCCCGCATTACCCGGTCCCCGCTCGCGGCGCCACGATGCGATGGTTATTGCAGTTATAAGCACTGCCTGTTAACGTGTAAACGCTAGTAAAAGCTACTCTGTGCTGCATTCGCACAACGTTGTTTTAGGATATAAGCATGGTTCTAACACCAAAACGCAAACATAAAACTGTAACAAAAGTGTGCCATTTTGGACAGTTTAAAAGATGGAGTATCTGCAACTTCGCTTTCATAAAAGTGTAGTATCGGAAAATCTAAAATCACCGGTTTGAACCAAAACAAACATAAAAATTCGAATTTATATACTATAATTCGAACGCTCCGTGAGTCCGAACTGGGGTTGATTTTTTGTAGTTCGGATTATTGAGGCTCTACTGTACTTATTTTCTTGACAGAGCGATTGTTGGTTGTAACCGCCACGTTATAGCTTGCGCCAATTTGAACCATAATACCTACATAAACGGCTGTTTGTTAAGCTTTATAGGCGAAGACGCAACGAGTTTGCTAATTTAGCCATAGAGATATTTTTTTTTACCAACAAATGGAACCGACTTTTGAAGCAGTGAAAGCTCAGTGGCTTTGGGTATGGACTGCCGCGCAGCAGGTCCATGGTTCGAATCCCGCCGCGGGCTTGAGCTTCACCGCATGGTGGAAGGGCATTTTGCGAATGCCCGCCTGGCTAGCGACCACCCTCAAGTTGAAAATCTGTCGCCAAGCACCTAACGGTGTGTTCCGGCAGCTGTCTTTGAGAGCCAGTCATTCTAGGTTAAGCCTGTTAACACCTTCGACCACATCATCACTTACCATCACGTGAGATTGTGGTCAAAGGCTTACCAATAAGCAATTAAAAAAAAAAAAAAAGACTTCACTACTCAAAAGTGTGAAATACTTAACTTGTTGTACCACGATAGTTCAAAAGTACCTATTATCACAATGCGCATGGTAGGTACCTGGGCTTCCACAAGTTATATATCACACTTTTGAGTGTTGAAGTCGGTTCCATTTCTTGGTTATTTTTTTTTTATTTAGTGACCCTTGCTACTTACGGGAACGATTGTCAATCACTGTCAACGACTATATCATCAAGATAGGAAAATATTTTTCATTTATTGGACTGAAACTCAAAAACGGCTCGACCGATTATGATGAAATTTAAATGGAAGTTTTGGAAGTCGGTTAAAAAGGGTTATCTTACCTGAGCAAAACCTTTGGTGGGATTTTGTGTCCTTACATCAAATACATGAAACTTCCCTTCTAGTGTAGTTGCTACTAATTTATTCATTGGAATGTCCTTACGATCAAATTCTATGGAGCAAACCTGTAACATGAGAATACATTATAGTCAGGCAATTTCTGGTGCAGAAGTCCTACTGCAACATTCGTTGACTGTGATGGGTACTTTTTTGTATTATTTTATACAATTTTTGTGAGAGAGGATCTAAGGTAAGTAATGCCTGTGAACCCTCAAGGTATGCTCAATACCTACTAGTGACAAAACCTACTAATTGTATGGTTTGTTCCATAGCGTTAGGGCATTATGTATTCTATCATTACTGTACATTATGTATATTTTTGTATTAGGTATATTTCTATGCATATATTCTATTGAAGAATGTATTATTTTATTAAGGATATATTTATTGATTAACAATTATTTTGTGTTCTTTATTTCAGATTCTTATTGTTTTATCAACCTGCACACCACTATCTGCAATATGTATTTACTTCTAAGTCCATCCAACGGTTGCCTGTAAGAAATTGCTCTTAGCGATAAGGCCGGCCATTGTACAACAATTTGTTTATGTGTCTGTATAGTAGGTTTTAAATGTTAAAATTGGTGTGCAATAAAGAATATTTGTATTTGTAAATGCCCGCCTGGGTAGCTATACCGTCAGGTAGAAAATTTGTTGCTAAGTAGCTGATGTGCTCCAAGAGCTATCCTTAAGTGTCAGTTCCCATATTAGGTAAAGCCTGTTCTCCGTCTACGACCACAACATCACTTACCTCAGTTGAGATTGTAATAAATAATATAAAGTTCTCTTCTGCCAGTTACGGCACTTTCTGCGGCAATGGGGAAGGCTACTATCAAATGAATTCCACCCAGATGGCGCTAAATGTTTAGTGCATAGAATGAGTCATTTTTTATTAAAACAGTTGATATTATTGTGATTTTACTAAATTGAATAAAATAAGGGTTGATAAGTGTGAGGGAAAAAACTAGTTTCTGAATTCCCTAGTACTTTCTTTTAAGACTTCTTCTTTTTAACACACCTTCTAAATGGTGGTGAAAAAAGGCTTTAAAAAATGTTTTAGATAAGTAAATGAAATACCTGCGAAATATTGGCTGATGTTAATTGAAAAAATTTAATCTTTTATTTTTTTAACAGATTCAATTGTTTCCAATAACACCAATCTATATAGGAGACTATATTGGTATAATTCAATAATTCAAATAAATTTAAATATAAAAAATATAAATAGAAAATATCAGTACAATTTTTAGGTATATATAGGTAAAACTACCACTAAGTCTAACCTATTCTTTCAATGTAAATACAATGACACCAATCAAATAATATGGAAATGGTTAAAAATAAGTAAACTTACCCCATTCTTCAAATTGCACTCCCATCTCAGTGACATTGTTCTCAAGTCAAACATCTTTAAGTCACCATTATCGTATCCAGCCGTAACAATTCTCTCTGCATCATTGAACGAGTTGCCAAATGCAACTGCCCAGCAGTCTCGCTTTGCCTCTCCTTGCACTGGTTGCATGTTTGCTACAGGCTTGCCCCGTTGACGTGGATCCCATACTTTCACTGTCCCTGAAATTTCATACTTTATTCTCTTAGATTGTTGAGGTGTATTTACCTGTGTACATAATTATCATACCATCAATTCAATTTTCACGGCGCAGTTAACTCTTGCTTTCATTGATTTTATTATTTATGAACAATACCTACAATAGTGTGCAAGCTAGTTCTATTGTAAGAAATATTTAAATATTCTTCACTACATGTTCAATCTTAAGTCATAACTAAACAATTTAAAATTTTCATAGTTATTTCAGGAAATCGAAGTAAACTTCTATACAGTCAAGGATCATGCATATCATTTTAAGGGCACACTTCAGTATGCTGATATGTAAGCCTTTGCAAAATAGATTTTGCAAAGTAAGAGATCATGGGGAAAGTGAAGAATACCAAAATATTACTACTATTATAGAACTTAGTAAAAAAAATGTTTTACCATCTCTGCTGCCAGTGACAATTTCAGGGGCACCACAATTAACTGTACTACCACCCATACCATCTATGGAGTTTATAATATCTGTATGTTCTTTTGTTATGTACACCTGAGTACTTTTCTCTAAATCCCTGTAAAAACAAATTTTATGGTACATGACTAAATTTGTTTTACAGCATGTCATTTGTTTAACAATGTCTCAGACGCTAAGGGATCTATTTAGTAACTCGCTAAATGCATTTTCGTTTTAAATTTTTGTTGTCTGAACCATTCAGAAAAAAAAGGTTTAAATTATATTTGGGCCAACCCCGATATCTCAACATCAGAACAAAGAAAATGAAATAATAGTCCCATTGTCACCGCTACAGTAGCTTATTAGCTGCTTTGTTGATTATTATTGGATGTAGACTGTGATAGTATAAGTTGTATCATAAAGATCTGTAAACAAAGACATTATTTATTCATTGGTGACATTAAGGGCCTGTTTCAGAATGTTTGAGTAAGTTCCGGTTTTACTAACCAGAACATTTTTCATAAATAAAACACTATCTTTGCGCTTCACAGTCATCGATTTAGCCTATCCATTGGTTAAAGCTTGAAACGCGCTGCATTTCAACTGTCATTTTTATCATTCAGTTATTTTATGTGTTGCATAGCAACCCAAAACTTTATTACATTCTGAAACGGGCCCTTATTGTCATAAGTTACTATTAAACATCAGGTGAATGGAAAGAAGATGGAAACGGACTAAGTACTGGCTCTCTAGAACAGCTTCTGCAAAAATTGTCAGGTGCTTGACAGATCTTCATCTTAAGTGAGTTTGATATATTGAGCTTGATATATTGCCATTTTGAGTTTGACAGCTAACATCTTAATTGAAGACCCTCATGAGATATAACGCTTCTGCATAGACACTAGTGCTCTAGGATCAATTATGTCCCAGATATAGCCATTTTTAGTTTGACAGCTGTCATCTGTAATGAAGACCTTGATAAGATCTAACAGGGAAACTAGTGATCTAGCATCCATTCTGCAGGGAATGTAGCGCTCCAGCATCAATATTTCTGTAGGGAAACTAGTGATCTAGCATCAATATTTTCCTAGAAACAGTCATCGTTATATTGACAACTGTCATCCAACATGATGATCACTTTGAGATGTACCATTTCTGTGGACAAACTAGATCTCTAAGATGAAATTTTTCCATTATTTTATTGACAGCTGTCATTCAAAACAATGACCTCAATTAAATCTGTCGTCTTGAGTGCTGTGAAATTTAAAACTCATCTATATGCACTGATTGTAACTGTCACTTTGACAGCTGTCACATCATAGACATAATATGCTGCCAGCATGCTGGGCATGCTGCCAACTGGGAGTGGGCTGGAGCATTTAGACTGCCTATGAGTCTGCTAAGACTTATAGGTGGTCTAAATGATTTTATTGTAGTAACTGTAGTGTTGTATATAGTTCATAATATTTTGTTTAATAAAGGTATACCAACGGTTAAAAAAAAAATGCCATCAAATGTCACTTTGACAGCTGTCACATAATAGACACTATTGGTGCGTTCGTTTTGGCTCGGTTGCGTTTGTAGCAGTTTCAAAAGTGGCATTTGTATCTTAGCGTTCGGAAAGAAGCTTCTGCTATTTTTGACCACCAATGACTGTATGCTATCCGAACGTCTTATACTTATTTTGACAACCGCTGAAACCCAAAATAACGTTTTCTGGAACTGCAGCTAAAGATATAGGTGCAACAACTGAAGCCAAAGATATAGGTCTGTAATCAAATCTGCCGGAGGCATCGCCAGTTCTATTCATTATGATAGGCACAACAATATTTCTCATAAAATGTTAGCTGTCAAAAAACGATCACAACGATCCCACGGTAAGATGTGGGTCAAAAATAGCACTTTTCTCTGTCATTTGTAGCGTTTTCAAAGCTATCCGAACGGTGAGCGAAAACGATATTTATGCTCACGAAGTCCCTATCCGAACGCCCTGTGTGATCATTTGTAGCGTTTGTGAGTGTTATTTTTGGAACTGATAGGCTATCCGAACGCCCTATATATTCCACCCAACTGTAACTTTGACAGTTGTTACATCTTTTTGTTTTGGTTTGATTGGGTCAGAATAATATAGTGTATCCTCACTTGCTGACACAACCCTTGTCTCTCTCAATGTTGATTTCTGACAATGATCATTGAAAACCTTTGGCCGAGTTTCTGAATAGAATACGATTTAATTTTGCTATTCAAGAATCTGCCTATTTGTTGTTGTGAGTTGCTGCACTATTAGACCTATATATTCAATGAATGAAACATCAAACTGAATAATATTTGCATATTTATATTTATTTTCGTGACCTCACCTAATCTAGCAATTCTTCAAAGGTTGATAGACTGAGGTTTAATGTTAGGCAAGGCAGATTCTTACCATATTTCTAACGTCCCTTTGAAGTCGCCTGTAGTTAGTCTCCTTTCCACATCACTGCTGGCTCCAAATGTACAACACTTGAATGAATTTGGTCTTTCTAACTCTTTAACTTTTTTAGCTTCTCCAGAAGTTATCTCATAAATTTCTATAGTTCCAGTTCCTTTGGGCATGGATCCAATGATAACAAACTTTGCAGAACATGGTATCCATTTACAGTCGAACAATGAATGGTTGAGACTATTTTCGATATGTGTAATAATTTGAGGTGTATCCAGTTCTTCCATTTTTGAAAATCACACTGTTAAATATTAGAATCGATATATATTCCTTAGATACCAGGTTTATATGTAACAAAGTATATTTTATACTTATAAGATATAACCTCAAAACTTAAAATCCCTATCGAGTATCGAATAAACAAAAACACCAACACAACATGTGTTACCATGGTAACATAAGAAATATTCTTTGACGTACGTCAAAGAAAGAGAGTATATAAATAACATGGATCTATGGATGTGTCTATGACATATCTCTGATTCTCTGATAAATAAGCACCAATGAGCTGAGAAAATTTTAGGAGTCATCTTAGACCTTTATATTACACATAAATCTTCGTCATGAGGCGTTTATGACTACTATATAATGGAATAGTATCAGTAGTCGAATAGATAAATCCAATCGGAGAATTGTACCACATTATTACAATATATCTACGAATAAATAGATAGATATGAATAAATGCAACAATATATTCGTAAAACTATGACTGCATCGTTCAATCGGTTCATTGCCCAAATTTCCAATGACCATCCCAATCCCCATAAGTGGGAATTTCGATAAAAATATTCAATCTTTACTACCGATCGCAGTGGAGATTTCAGAAATTCCTTATTTGCGAAATCATCACTGAAATGAACAATGAACTGCATGTGTGCGTACAATGCCCTTTAAACTGCCATGCTTTCGTTGTATTGGCTGTAGTGTTGTGTTAATAAAATAAATAATTCCGGTATGAAAAAAAAAACATATGCATATCTAAAAATCATTGCTTGTTGCTCACACTACCATGAATAATCAACTTACGAAAATCCAGACTAAACCGTGGTTGTCACTAACATGCTGTTGTCACTAACTTGTTCATGTGTTCAATAAAACATACAGTTATTAATTCCAAACCACCCCACGCAGTCTTGTTGATATCATTATTATTCAATAAATGTTCAGTCCATGTCCAGTTGTGCAAGACCCTGATACTACAGAGATGTGTCAATCACTTCAATACTTATGACTATGGAGGCCAATGTTTTGACCCTGGTAATTAGCCGAGCCGTCCCTGAGATGGCTGCAGTATCATAGAATATAATATAATAATACTACGTGCAGTATAACAAAAGCAATATGAGACTTATTTTTTTGAGACTTATTTATGTTTCAGTTGAAATACCCAAAAGTTGGTAGCAGTCAGTTTCGAATGTTTCAGTTAATAAATATGTTCTATTTTATAATTTACACGTGCCTGAGCTCTAGACGTTATCTTATATTATTATACAAAATTACTTATCTCGAGATATTGTGTATAGTACTGTTTTTCACGTTTCAATAAAAATATTTATAAAAATTAGGCATGAACGTGAAGATGTACACAGCTTCATGGGTAATGGCCGTTCGCAAAACAAGTAAAAGTTACACTTGTCAGTTGCTATATGTTACACAATGCAAGGCAAGGTGATGATTTTCAACTGTCAGGTGCAAGGTAGACGTCATTTCAGAGTCCATTTAGTGCGTAATTTTTTTACTCATTGTAAAAACATAAATTTATTGGGACGAGCGAAGTGAACCCTAACACTATCCCACAACCTGAGCATTTTGTAGTACACTGTACTGAAAAACTATCACGCCAAAACTTCTAGATAGTTATAACATTTTGTTTAAACTAAGAATTAGAACAATTTTCAGGTTTTTAATGATATAGTTTTGGTGTATAAAAATATATGCAATGTGTCGGGAAATAAATATGATTACCACAATGGGGATCCCCACTGCCATTTTATCACGCCAGATGGCGTATCGTCCACATGGTCAAGGTCCATACTTTTTCTAACCTATCATATAGTAAATTTTACTCGTCGTTAGTAGTTACTCGTGAGTTATTCGATGCTCGTTCAGAAACGATTAAGTCAACGTGTTAAATAACAAGAGGAAAAATTATAGTCATGTGTGGGATCCACGTTTTTATAAATCTCTCGTAAATTTGTAATGTAATCCGCAGAGCATGCGATAATCCAAATATAAAAACCTATTAAAATGTTAAATTACCTATAACCTTGTTCTCTGACATTGTAATGTCAAGAAATCACTTGTTTCCAAACGCAGCCCTTCAGTAAGTCAATGGCAGCAATTCTGTTGTACACTCATTATCTATACTTACTAATTAAAAATATCTAATTTTTGTTTTAGGAATCCTAAAAATTATTCTGCTGTGACATCGAACTAAATTTAAAATAGCGAATTATATTTATCCTGAATTGAATTCATTTTTCCGCTACTTAACGCTAGATGGCGCACCATTCAAGTTGGTTTTCAAGACTTTTTTGTCTGTGGCACGTGTTTCTTATCTATAGCCGCTTGTTTACATCATGGCATTACTACCAGCTTATGTTTCTTACACTCTGAATGGCATTACTATCGATAGTTACTCCATCTGCTCATTAAGTAAATAGGCTACTTAGTTAGATATACGCTTAGTTAAAAAAAAATAGGTCCTAGGTATAGAATAAACCCACATCAGGGGTCAAGGCATACTGGAGTCTGACAGATGACAATAAGCTCAACCCCTATTTAAACACACCTGGGGACACAGAGGGATGGCCTCTGAGTAATACTGGCATGACATGATTCTGTAAATCCAAGTTTGTTGTTACCTGCCTACAAAGCTTTATCTCTCTCTAAAGTTATGCTCTAAATAGAAGAATAATCTCGAAGATAGAATTGTTAAGAGGAGCAACCACATAGCCACATACTTCATACAACTGACTCAGTTGAACTAAGAAAGCTGTAATTAAGACAAAACAGCCAAAATTAAATAATTGCAGAAAATTAGCTTTAGTCGACACCAATTTCGATGGTGATTAGTTTTAGGTTAAATGGTCTATGATTCCACCTAATCTGAACTAAATTATGGTAGGTACGCAAATATGCGCTATTTGCACTGTATGCACGCAAATGGACGGTTCATAACTTGCTAAACAGACACCACGATTGGCCGCAAACAAAGCTCACAGAAAAGTGGTAGTGCAATGTATGCACAAACGTCAAACTCAAATCTTGACAGATAGATGAGGAGATTTTTGTTGTTGTGGTTAGAATGTTGAACGTACAAACATCTGTTCATAAAGGAATTCCTTGAAGTGCAATACTTCTATTATTAATAATTGACGTGAAGGTGATTTTGGGTCAATTGTGGTAAAAAGCAAATTGACAGTTAGCAGTTGTAATTAGCGCGGCTACATATCGGTTCACATCGTTTGCGCGCAAACAGTGCATATTCTCGTATTTCAGTTATGAACCGAGTTTTGGCAATGTATGCAGTGACAGCGGTGTTTGCGTCATTTAAACCGTAGTGTAAGTTTACTACTATTTAACTATACTATGGCGCCAATAGAATAAGCTTAGACAAAGAAAGGTATACTTTACTCTATGAGAATAAGGAATGCTCATTTGACATTTCTAAATCCAATTTTACTAAATTTTAGTTATAGTTTGGAGTCAAGAGAATTGCGACCAATGAGAACGTAACTTAATGTCTATGGTAATCATTAATAGTCATTTTGGACTTTTTGATCAGTGTCAGAACAGGGCCGCGTTCCGAGGGTCAGAGTGCGTTGTTCGGTTGCTTTTACTTATCGATCGACCGGTTGTTTTATAACCGCAAAAATAGTTTTAGGCGGGGAATTTTGCACAATTTATAGACTTTTATGATGTTAGAAAAGCAATAACTACCGTTACCTGCAAAATATAAATAGTGCCTTTAATTCTCTCATCAAGAAATGTCAAGGTCATGACAGTTAAAGATTCACCATTCGAGCTCTTTGATAGTTAAAAGTTGCGCACTACCCGAAGGTTCTGAACGACGTTAGAGTGAAAAGTTGCACTCCGAGTGTGCTCTAATCGAGGTTCGGAACGCGCTCCAAAAGTCAATGTCATACCATACTAGTAATCTGTGGTCAGAAGCATAGATAAATGTAATACATGGTCCCGTAGGTTTCCAGTAATTTGTGAAGAATCAAGAAATCGAACAAATTAAAATAATTCAGAATTCAGATCCGATGCTTGCCACGAACGGCACGAACTAGTTATTTTAAAATAACTTTATGAAATAAATAAAACACTGCTAGAATATGTGACCTGTGATTCCGATTAAAAACTTCGTTCAATAAGTGTTGCTTACTTTACTTTCTTTGGTTTTACAAATCTGATCATCATGAGCGATAGGAAAAGTAAACAGAGCGTGAGTACGACATTTTTACAACACCAAGTTCTCTATTCCCTGGTTTTAATCTGTAAAAATATCAAGCGTCTATTATTTCCATTCCAGAAAGCTGATATTGCCAAGCAATTCGACTTGCCTGAGCGGCAGTCGAAGATCACAACATTGCTGAATCAAGCTGGACAAGCTTACTGCATCTGCCGATCTTCAGACAGTTCACGTTTCATGATGTAATGCTCTTTGAACTGCTATATCCTAAAAAAACTTAACCTATACTCTCAGCTATCAGAAGATAACTATTCACGGGCTGATAATACTTTGCTGAAAAGTATTATCAGCCCGTGAATAGCTATATATGAATATATATATAATGCTAATACTTTTGTTGAATTACTTTCGATGTCACACCAACTTCTGTATCAGTACTAATATTATAAATGCGAAAGTAACTCTGTCTGTCTGTCTGTCTGTTACGCTTTCACGCCAAAACTACTGGACCGATTTGAATGAAATTTGGTATGGAGATAGTTTGAGACCCGGGAAAAAACATAGGATAGATTTTATCCGACTGCGCAAAAAGAGGTTAATGTTTTCGCGCGATAACCGACATACGCGCGGGCGGAGCCGCGCCCGGAAAGCTAGTTTAAAATATATTAAAGGCTTTGGTTATAATAATTAATAACCAAAGCATTGATTGTCTTGGTCAATTAGTTTGTCTAATATGCAACTGCTGTATTGTCTAGTCATGCAAGTAATAGTAGACCCATCTCTATTTTAAGATTAATAATCATAGGTGTGTGGAGCTCTCATTTTATACATTTGAAAATCTTAACTATGACTTCAATATACATTTAAGGAGTATCGAAATGTGTAAAAATACACTTATGTTTCTATGGAAAAGAAGGTACAAATAGCAATACCTTACCTTACCGTGTATATACATTAAACATGTAAACTGATGTATGTATAATACGGGCCCTTTTCCTATGTCAATAACAAGAAGATGATTTTTCAGAACACATTAAAATGACAATATGTTTTTGAAATATGAATACTATGTTGAGAAACATACAAATATATACACCTTGTCTAATTTTAAAGTGAAAGTAGAATTTCAGTTCAGATAAAGTAAATATTTTCTTTACCTGAAATACAAGGATTTTGCAATACTTTATGATACTGCCCTAATCTAATGTACCTATTTACAGAGCATGTGATGCATGTGAAGAGTGGTATCATGGTGACTGTATCAATATATCAGAGCGAGAAGCAAAGTATATCAAGAATTATTTTTGTGATCGCTGTCGAGAAGAAGATCCTAGTCTAAAAACAAGATTTAGACCGCAGAAGAGAGAAAATGATGGAGATCCAGGTATAATAACATTATCTTGTATCAGGACAGACTGAAAGGCACCAAGTCCTTCCATCTTTTGAATCTTTGTCTATAGTGTGGTATTTTATAACTCTTTTGTCATTAAATCTAATACAACAATACAATCTAACCATGATTTTAAGCACTATTAGACTCGCTTACAAATTTTATAAGACCCAATTGACTATGTCCAATTTTTTTCTTTCCTATATTAGGGAAATATAGTTGGGAACTATACCTTCCTTATAAATCTTATAGTTATTTATTGTTATTATAGTTATTGCAGGCAGAGATGACAGGAAGAAGAAGCGTAAGGAGAAAGACCACTCTGAGAACAAATCTTCAAAAAGACCTAGCACTAAAGATGGTTGTGGGGACTGTTCTGGATGTCTGCAGCTACATGATTGTGGGCAGTAAGTTTTTTTTTTAATTAGCAAAAGCAAAAGTCTCTCCCATTTTTATTCTATTTGGACCAATATCTTCTGCACTGTGGCTACTTCAGTAATTCACCCAGATTTGTTATGTACCAAATGGCTGAGTAACTGAATTCCATATATGATTCAATTCTATTCAGTAACTCAACCAAACAGTTTTGTGTCACCAACCAAAGGTCAGAACAAAGGTTTAAATTTTATTTTGGCACATGTCGTTATCTTTAAACAGGAGAATAATTTTTCACATTCATAATGAAAAGATATGTTCAAATAATTTATTTTCCCATTGTCACCTCTATACTATTTTTTTATGAAGGAGCTTTATTACACGACTGCCCAAAAAGGAGTGTTATGTTTTCAGGGTTCATATATGTATGTATGTTTGTGAGTTTCTTTATTCCACCATAACTGCTAAACTGCTTAATCGATTTTAATGTATGATATATCATTAGATTTGTCTTGATAGCGCAGGTGACACTAGGTACATAAGAAAAATAAAACAAACGGGTGTATTTAAGACGGCTTATAGTAAGATTATTTTTTTCTCCCAAACCCATTGAATCGGATATCAAAATAAAATGCTTAATGAAAATCAATAATCACAGTCGGGCTTTTTATTTTTAATAAATTTATGTTTATTGTTGTTGGTAGATTATGATAGTAAAGATGCAAACATACTAGTAAATAATGAAAATGGAATAGATGATATTATCATGATTAAATTTCACGCCTATGAGAATGGAAATGAACATGGGAAACAGACCAAGTATAAACAGGCTCTCCTGAACAGCTGTCGGAACACATGGACAGCTGGTGTTTAACAGATTTTCTATTTGAAAGAGCTTTATACATTTTTAGTTTGACAAATGTCATCAGTAACAAATACATCGATGAGATCTAACTCTTCTTTAAAGAAACTAGTGCTCTAGTATCAATACCATTTTAGTTTGACTGTGACGTACAAATGACGTACTGCACTGCGCTCATCACCCTCAGGCATACATTTGTTAAGTCACATGACCCTGTAATTTCGTTTACTGACTCTCAAGGACTGCTGCCGGATCACACGTTTGGGTGCTTGGCGCCATATTTTCTACTTGAGGGCTTTAGCTAGCCAGGCGAGCATTCGCAAAATGCCCTTCAACCATGTGAAGATCAAACCGGTGGAGGTGGGATCGGATAGCCATTACTGCTTGACTCGAATTTGGAAGCTCAACTTAAGTGCTTCGAAAATTAGCTATAAATCATCAAATACATTACTACAAGTGTATATAACTAACATGAGTTAGCCTCGCCACATGGCATAAGACAAAAGTTATCTAATTTTATTGTTATCATTACAGCTGTGAGGCGTGTGAAGACATGTACAAATATGGAGGAAGCAAACAAGCCAATTTGAAGTGTCGAATGAGGATTTGTGTCAAAAGCAGGAACAAGACTTCCAAGCAGTCTAGGTATTAGCTTTTGTTTATTTAGCAACTTTAAGGCA
This sequence comes from Plagodis dolabraria, assembly GCA_963854805.1. Lineage (NCBI taxonomy): Eukaryota > Metazoa > Arthropoda > Insecta > Lepidoptera > Geometridae > Plagodis > Plagodis dolabraria. The sequence goes on along the minus strand of OY978459.1, from coordinate 10,683,290 downwards.
TAGCTATAATTATTTAACGGGACTTAATAGCGATAAAAACATTTATATATATATTTACCTCAACATTTCGACCAATTTGCATTCTTTTTTCTGTATTTTTGGTTAAAACCTGCGGGCTTAAGTGCTCATATGTTTTTGTATAAAATTTTTAACTCTACCTGATTGTCTAATAGTATGTGAATAATATTTTTAGCTTTTTAAACTGTACAGCGATGCAGTACAGTTCAAAAAGCTGTAAAATGCTGTAGGTATACCGATTCCACTAGCGCGCTCGGATGACGTCATTTAGTTCGGCGCGTTCGATGCGTGCTGTTAGGATGGCGCGCTGTGGATCCTTTTTGAAAAAACACTTTTAATTTGCTGAAGACTAATTTAATTATACTGCATTACTTGTATGAAAAGTTAAGTAATTACATTAAAAAGTATAGGTGTTGACCCAGAGAGTTGAAATATTAGAGTAGTTATATCCGAACACCACTGCTCTACAAGCGTACTAGAATTTACCTATCTACATACCTACGCACATGTATATGCAGTTTGTAATGACAAGGAAAGAACGTTCAAATATTATGCGTCATATCTGTTGTAAGATAGAGATAAATATAACCAATTCGTGTAACCACCGAACCGCCACGAGATGTTCCGATCACCATTACACTGCGATCTCTATCACTCTCTCACACCAAACGATACACATATCTCGCTCATCCATTTCATTGAGAATAGTTCCTTAGATAAAACAAAATGTCGATATTTTCTATTTACTCAATAAAAGCAATAATTACGCGTGAAATGAAACAGTTTTCTTATCTCTCACAGTGCTTGCATAATTGGTGCAGAGTCTAAAGACACAAGGAAGGCATATTGTCCACAGATTATTCCTAAAAAACACGATAAGCGGTGATGTATTCACCGGACGCTCGGAAGTGCAAGACTGGTAGTGACTCTGGTAATTACCCAGAATTCGTCTAGTAAATATAGAGGGCATACAACGCATCTACAGGTAAAAAAATCTTAGTGTTGACCGGACAAAAGTTTAGGTTCGACTGCCTTAATAATTCTGGAAAACAGTTTTATATAAGTAAGCATTATATAATGCTTACATTGCATTTACTTAGAACTAAGTCCGTTCATAACAGTGCATGCTTTGTGGGCGTCGCAGATAACGTTATTCGCATTCTTCAATCAGACAGCTCTGTTCCGTGCTGCTGCAGCGGCGCGTCAAGGCGCGTGTTTAAATTGGCTAATTATCTAGTCAACAAACGTCTTTTTATTATCTGATTTCCAAGTAAGCGAAGGTTTTTTTTTGTTTGAAGCCTAGGAATGAGCTAGCCTTTGCCTACTATCTTAACTGATGATAAGTGATGAAGTAGTTGTATGTTGTTTAGGTTAACCTAGAGTTACTGGCCCTCAAGGCATTAGACACTATTAGGTGTCCGGCGTAGATTTCCTAGTCGAGGGTGGCTAGACCAAGCAAAACTTTTTAGTGGAGTGATAGTGTGAACCAATCTTGATGAATCTTATTTTGTTTTCGGTAGTTGTCAGCATCACTCTAAGATTTTTTTACCTGTAGATGAGTTGTATGCCCTCCATATTTACTAGACGAATTCAGGGTAATTACCTGAGTCACTACCAGTCTTGCACTTCTGAGCGTCCGGTGAATACATCGCCTATGCCAATATGCCTTCCTTGTGTCTTTAGACTCTGCACCAATTATACAGGCACTGTGAGAGATAAGAAAACTGTTTCATTTCACGAGTAATTATTGCTTTTATTGTTGATATAGAAAATATTGTCATTTTGTTTTATCTTAGGAACTAATCTCAATGAAATGGATGAGCGAGCTATGTGTATCGTTTGGCGTGAGAGAGTGAAAGAGATCGCAGCATAATGGTGATTGTAACGTCTCGTGGCGGTTCGGTGGTAACACGAATTGCTTATTTGGGTGATTCTTCGAGTGAGGCATTCTTTGGTGATTTTCGTGGCAATTTTAAAATTCATTATTTGTTTTAAATTTGTTTCAGAATCTTAAAGTATAAGTAAAAGCAATATTTTTATTAAAAAAGGCACCTCGAAGAGCGATTTCCTTACAGAGATAATCGAGGTTAAAAAAATGGAGACCACGCAAATCACAAATAAACCCACAAAAATGAAAATTTTAATTTAACTATCTCAAACGAGTTACTTATTGGTCCGTCCTATTGAAAATAAGTTATTTTTGTATATGGCAACAAAATATAGCTTACTAAGACAGAAACGTTTTTAGTAGAATCAGTCCAACATTATTTATTATTTGTTAAAGAAATTACAAAAATATAACACTTAATTACACATTTCAAAAAATTACACTTTCTCTTATTATAATCAGCATAAATAAAATAATAAAAAAATATTTTTATTCATAACTAGTACAAAACTCAAAGTTATTTCATTTGCATGGTAAAAAAATGATCTGCGTGGGTCAAAACTACCACGTAAACCACGCAAATCACGACCACGGAAATCAAAATAAACCCTTAATGTGAAAAATAAACAAAAACCTTTGAAGCAAATAAACTGTGTTTTGATTATACGTTACGTTACCTTATATTTGTTCGGCACAATATTTTATTAAATAAATAAATTCACAGACACTGGAGATAATTGTACCACGCAAATCAAAGTTTTGAGAAACCAAACCCACGCAACGAAGTTCTTACCATATATTTTTTGAAAACACGACTTACCATCACTCAACCACTCTCCCGGCCGTGTTGGAGCGCAACCAATTCTAACTTGAATTAGGATGGTGCATCATGGGGCCACGTATTTAGAGATGTGCAATCGAAATTATAATAATCCACGCAAATCAGCAAGAACCTCGGGACAGTTACATTTAATTTTTTTGTACGAAATGTAGTTCTTTTAGAACTATGGTCTATTTTTTATAGCATTGTTAACTTCTTAAGATTTACAGGTTTTTTTTTGGTAAGCATGTAGCGTTTAGTTTAAAATATATAAATTACTAAGTGACCAGTTCGGGGCTTGGGACACTCCATGAAAATCAAAGAATGGGGGTATTTTATTTTTTAAAGATATTTAATTATAAAGATAATTGAATAATAATCAGTAAACCAGTTAAGAGAGGATTTAAGGTATTCGTAAAAAAAAAAAATGGTTTGCTGACTTCTGGATTTCTATTATTTTTAAGTAAAGCCGCTTGAAAAACCAGTCCTAAAGAATGACCCATTTATCTCTTTCTAACAACAGATATGACGCATAATATTTGAACGTTCTTTCCTTGTCATTACAAACTGCATATACATGTGCGTAGGTATGTATATAGGTAAATTCTAGTAAGCTTTTAGAGCAGTGGTGTTCGGATATAACTACTCTATGTATTTCAACTCTCTGGCATCACTAGTATTTTAAAGAGGAAAGATTTGTAGTTTGATTGAACTTAAAAACTACCGCACCGATTTGAATTATTCTTTCACCATTAGAATCCTACATTATCCCTGAAGAATATAGGCTATAGAATTAAAAAAAAAAAAAAAAATTAAATATCCGAGCAAAGCGAGGCGACCCGCTAGTATCTCTTATAGTACTAGTTTTTGCTAGTCTTTGGCCATTGTCTGAACCGTTGGCTAGTGATGATGTGGTTGAAGATAGAGAAAAGGCTAAGACTGTTTCTAGGTTAAGCCTGTTAACACCTTCGACCACATCATCACTTACCATCAGGTGAGATTGTGGTCAAAGGCTTACCTATCAGTAATAAAAAAAAGACAATAATGGGAAACTTCACTCCATGACATCTACAGGAACCAATTATTAGATATCTGCCCACAGGTTTGCTGTTTTTTCATTATACTCAATCACTTAAAACTCTTTTTAAACTACGAACAGCAGCAGCAGGACAAAGAAGAAGCACCACGAGCGAGAAGTGTTAGAGCCGGAGGAGTCCATATCTCACCTCCTGACCACTGAGCCCCGGCATTGCTTAGGGCCCCAGTGTATCAAGGCAGCGCTCTATGGGAGTAAATATTGCAGCTCCAAGTGTGGAATTGCAGTGGCTATGTTTAGATTGAATCAGGTATTTATAAAGCATGCATCATCCATCAGGTATTTATAAAGAAACAAAGCTTTTCTTTACAGTCAGTCATTTATTAAATTTAGGCATCTATGAGGCTCTTATGAAGGTCAATTACAAATTTTAATATTAAGATATTCTACATTGTACTACCACATTCAGCAAAAAAAATGTATAGAGCCACTGCGAGAAGAACGGGCAAGATTTTTCATAGTAAACATTATAGTTTAGTTTCTATTTAACTATTTATATGTATATATAGTTTTGCTGGGCAGTGGGGTGCCGGTCTATTGTTACTCTTCCATTGCTTCACGTGGGTGTCGTAATAGCGACTAAATGTAAAATACTGATAAGTGGTAAGCAGCGCCTTATGAGAAACTGCTACCAATTACTGAGATCCTTAAACCGCCTTCTAAGCGCGGGGATTATGGCAGGTCCCCCTTAATGGGGAGGATGGGTTCTGCTGTGGACAATCCAGCTGATGCTGAAGAGTTTTGCTGTATATATAATAGTTGTGTACTTTTTACAATGTCACATGTATGCTTAGTCAATCTTAAAACAATTCACTGAGTTGACAATAAAAAGGGGGGTATGTTTAGTTCAGTCCAAACATTATTTTGGTGCTTAGTGAGGCCTATAGCGCTAATTTTTTTTATCAATTTTATTGGACGTTTTACAATCTTACATGTCAGTCACATTATAACCTTTTTTTCTTTTTTTTAATGCCTTTGACCACTACACCTGATGGTAAGTGATGATGTGGTCGAAGATGTTGTTCAGACTAACCTAGAATTACTGTTTCTCAAGGACAGTTGTCGGAACACACCGTTAGGTGCTTGGCGACAGATTTTCCACTTGAGGGTGGTAGCTAGCCAGGCGGGCATTCGCAAAATGCCCTACCACCATGCTACAACGACTGCCACCCTAAGACAACAACCGGGACCGACGGCTTAACGTGCCGTCCGAAGCACGGAAGCGCTCAGTAGTAATGTCACCAACGGTCATCCATCCAACTCATAACGGAGGTGGACGTTGCTTAGCTTTGCTGATCGGTTCAGAAAGGCTAAGCATACTTCGCTACGAGCGCTTCAAACCTACCTAAACACTAATAATGAACTATACTTATACGCCTTTGATAACTTGAAGAATATTTATGCAGGTTTATATACAGGATCCGCTAATATATGTGAGAACAATTCCATGTCAAAACTAAATTGACATGAAAATGATATGAGATTCTTTTAATTTATATTTTGTTGCCTTCGAAATATCATATAACTTTGAATTTTTTTTACTGTATGTAACTCTTGCCCATATCTAAAGAGGGCTTCCATAGTATACAACTTAATTTTGGACAAAAAAAAATACAAGCCACAAAGTATCAGACCTGGTTTTTCATATGAGATGAGATACATACATGTATGTTATCGCGCCTGTATTCCCCGAAGGGTAGGCAGAAGTGTATAAATACCCACGTTTTTCTAACTAGGTTTTGGCCCATGTAAGAAGGGGCGAACCTATTGCCATTCACCGGTACAGTTTCAGGGTCATACAAAATGTTATCTCTAACTCACTGGACGAAACACAAGACCATATTATGAATAGTTTAATAAATTAAAAGACAGGAACAAGAACATATTGTATGAAACCCTGGCAGGGCACTAAGATGATATACAGCCCTGTTGTGCGTATCAAAACCTTAAACGCTATACAACGTGTTCAAAACGCATGCGCACGTTTTTGTTTTAACATACCCAGGAGAGATCATGTCACGCCATATTTAGTAAAAAAAAAAATTCTGAACATGAAGTTACGCAGAGAACTTCATCTTGCGTGTGTTACCCAAAAAGTGCTATACAAAAAAAAACCAGAATATTTATTCGAGAAATTATCATGGTCGAAAGATATTCATCAGGCTAATACTCGTTCTAAGCACAGTAACACTTTGGCTATCCCATTCTTCAAAAAAACAGGTTTTAAGGGTTGCTTCAAGTTAAGAGCGGCTAAAATTTGGAACGATCTGCCGCCACCTTTGCGAATAATACGTTGTAGTGTAACATTTAAGATACGGGTTAAGTTAAATTTGCTAGTCCGCCAAAGACATAACTTCGAGGCAATCTTAAGAATCCACAGTTAACACCATAGGCTAGTCTAACTAACTAAGCATAGTAAGCAAACAGATACACACACACACACACATACACACACATATGCACGCACACATACATTGGCACAAAAACATACAAAAGTTCTTCACCACACATCTACTTACACATTTACAAACTGACATCGGCGCCCACATTGTTGTTACTTGCGCAACTTTATATAAATACGAGTAACTATTCAACCAAAATTATTCATTATATAGATCGTATTATTATTATTATTTTTAATTAATGTATTATTATTTATGATGTTATTAAATCTATCGTATTTGCAAAATTCCTATTCATAGAATGCTGTTTTGTCTGTGCCTAGATATATATTTATTTTGTAGATTGGTAGTTCTTGAATTCGCTTTTTTTTCTACTCTTTTTTTTTTTCTTGGTGTACATCTTAGTCCAAGTTCAGGATTATACTGAAAATCAGTGTTATGGTTGCAACTTAACAGGTGTGGCCATAACTCAAACTGAGTGTATTCCTTTTGCTATACTATAAGTTTTATATTGTTTGTAAGAAGTTGTATGTAATTTTTAATCTTTTAATCTTTTTTGTAGCAATAAATAATTATTCTATTCTATTCTACTTACATCATCTACGTGAGAAGTGGAATGCTGCTCATATGGCGCACTTTTCCCTTAGTCGCCTCTTACGACACCCACGGGAAGAAATGGAGAGGCGACATTCTAAACCGGCACCCCATGAGGTATCTACTTTAAAACGTCTTAAACTATATACAACGTGTTTTTTTTTACGTAGATCCTTCCACAACGTATCCAAGCATGGGCACTGACCCCCTGCGAGGCGGAGCAGCGGAATCGTAAAGCGTTGGAGGTGGTCCGCAGTGGAATCGCTAAAGCGCAGTCGACGCTGCGGGCGTTGGACAAACAACACGTCGAGATTGACGCACTTGTCGCGAGGGCCAAGAACGCTACCATTGTTCATACTGATGATAAGGTTAGTATGCTTTATAGGTGTAGAGTAAAAGGCCAATGGAGAATTCACTATCTGGGTAAGACAAGAAAGAAACATAGTATGAACTATGTTTCCTTCTTGTGATACACGGACTGTGATTTCTCCATTGGTCATATACAGACTGTGATTCAGGTTAGGCAATAGGCAGCTCTATGAAACTGCAAAGGCAAGTAACACAGCAGACAACATCAATTTTGAAGTGGTTTCATATATAACTTTTTTTAGTGCTGATAGAACTCATTGCTTATTTTTTTACAGCTTATGAAAATATAGCAATAGAGTAACTAGTTGATATTACAAAATTAAAATTTAATAGAGAAAAAATTTAAAGTCATGTGCAGGATAATTGTAATTCTTCCCCTCGTAAATTTGTAATTTTGTACTGTAATCCGCAGAGCATGCGTTATTGCATATATAAAAATATTATAACTAGTTGATATTGAAAATTGTGATTATATTAAAATCACCGAACTGTTTGCCTGGTATTTTAAATGCGGCAAACATAAAATTTCCGTGTTTAAACGACCATACGTTATAAAGCCGTGAGGTGCCGGGTTATAGTTGCACCCCCATATCTGGCTATCTTTTTTTTTTTTTTTTTTTATGTTATTGTGGCGGAACAAGCTCGAGGCCCACCTGATGTTAAGCGGATTAACCTCTACCTATAACAGATGCCTTTCGTCACAAGTCACGAATTGCACTGCGCCCGTCACATTAGACAGTTGTAAGTCTCATGTGCCTGTGATTTCACTGGCTCTCAAGGACTGCTGCCGGAACACACCGTTAGGTGCTTGGCGACAGATTTTCTACTTGAGGGTGGTCGCTAGCCAGGCGGGCATTCGCATAAAGCCCTTCCACCATGCCTCATGGCCCTATCTGTTTTCTAACTATCTTCTTGTCGAAGTCATACCAGTGAAGAAAAGCCATATTACTAAGGCGCCTGCCAATCATGGGGATTATGAAAAAACCCCTCTTAATCGGGGAGGTTCAGTTGGGAACGATCCGGATAATACAGTAAACATACATTCCAGTTTTATTTAAACTTTCCAATTTTGCACACATTATAATTGAGAAAGTCATTTGTGACGTTATATGTGCCAAAAACCACAGACCCGTTAGAGAAAGCGTACTTCAATTCTTCAGAAATGCTTATATCTGTCACCGAAAAAGTCATTTGCATGTAAACTATTTATCACTAGATTTACGCACTATATATTTCTAACACTGTCCAATAAGTTCCCTATTATTAAAATAAATCAAATAGGTAACCTACTGGTGAATGTTTTTGGTTGTATATCGCTTCAATCTCTCACATATAGCTATCGGAAAGAAAGACCCTCAAAATGTAGATGTATTTTATAAAATTATTATCAAATTATTGATAGTGATTTTATATAATATGGCCTACGTATCGGCGACGTTAAGCGGTGGGTTATTTGATTAGTTATTGACATTGATTTGATTTTGACTGTATATTGTACTGTATCAGCCCCCACTATGGGGGGGTTTGCTATAATCCCTACACGCTTGGCAGGCGCCTTGGCGATCGCAGTGTCAGATATTAGTTCCGCAGAAAGCGTTACTGCCCAACTTCTGGTGTGTTAATCTTAATGCCCTGTTACGACATCCACGGATAAAGATGGGGAGACATTCTAACCCGGCACCCCACGGGCGGGGTATATTGTACAATGTATGTATACAAATTAATTGGTAAATGGTGAATATTTAATTTTTCAGGAAGCAGATGACGAAACGTCAATGTACTGCATAACTTGCGGCCACGAGATCCACTCGCGCACCGCTGTCAAACACATGGAGAAGTGTTTTATAAAGTATGAGGCGCAGGCCTCCTTCGGCAGTCGACACCGCACCAGGATCGACGGCCAGAGCATGTTCTGTGACTACTACAATCCGGGGAATGGGACATACTGCAAACGGTTAAGGGTATGTGCCATTTACAAAGTAAAGTTTTCTAGAGTGCGATCTTTATAGTAATCAAAACACTAACAAAAATACTGCGAATAGACGAAGCCTCCTGGGTGCTTAACAAATGTGATAGATTCGTAGTATTGGCGAGATAGTGGGGCTCTGTTGGTAACTAGCATTATGCTTTCAATAAAAAAAATGTTACTAACAAAATTACATAACAGCCGTACAGATCTCAGTCAAGCGCTTATTTATGACTAAAACATTGTAATAATATATTTCAACACACTCGCTCGTAACGGGCCTTTAAATTTGATCCGGTTTTAGTGTCATAATATAGTCTATTACGCACTCGTGCGTTTTTTTTACTTTACCGCACTAGTGTTTTAAATAGAAAAAAATAACAATGTTTCCACACTTCTCACCAAGGAGATTGTAGTTTTTTTCGTTCGTTTTTAGGGTTCCGTACCCAAAGGGTAAAAACGGGACCCTATTACTGAGACTCCGCTGTCCGTCCGTCTGTCTGTCTGTCACCAGGATGGAACTCAAGAACGGTGATAGCTAGAAAGTTGAAATTTTCACAGATGATGTATTTCTGTTGCCGCTATAACAACAAATACAAAAAGTTGCCCAAGTCCGATTAAACTCGCGCACGTATAAACAAAAAAAGGTTAAAATATGAAGTCTAATGTTGTATAGCTAATGGTAAGGAACCCTACATGCGCGAGTCCGAATCGCACTTGGCCGATTTTTCATATAAAAACAAACCAAAGAGTTTTTAACCCACTGAAGTAGAACTTTAGAAGATTTCATTATAAACCTTCTGAATCAGATTATTATTGCTATCAAAAAGATCAAGAAAATATTTTCGTATCGAAATGTTCGTATTCGTTCCTCTCAAGTGTGTTGAAAAACGTCGTATGAAACTCGTGCGCTTAGTTTATTACAATCTCTACTCCATTTAGGCCTTTGATCTTCGATCTCAGGCCTAAAACCCGTCTCGGTCGTAATAAACGACTTCGCGCACTTGTTGCATAATGTTATTACGTTCTTGTGATGGTAATTGAACAACTTTAAACGATTCCAATAGTGATCAAAAGATTATTAATACTGGAATAAACTAAAAACATATGCATTTTTATCACACAAAATTTGTTCCCTCAATCACAGACACACTTTTGTCTATGCCTCAACTAACATACCTCTACATTTCCTTATTAGGTTATGTGCCCAGAACACTTCAAAGACCCCAAAGTGAGTGACACAGACGTTTGCGGCTGTCCACTGGTCAGAAACGTCTTTGAACCTACCGGGGAGTTCTGTCGAGCGCCGAAGAAGTCCTGCCTCAAACACTATCAATGGGAGAAGCTGCGTAGAGCCGAGATAGATATGGAGAGGGTACGCCAGTGGCTCCGACTGGATGAGTTGGTTGAGCAAGAACGGAACATTAGGCTTGCAATGGCTTCCAGGTCAGTACGGCGTATTATATTAAGAGATCAACAAAGAAGAAGTCATTCCTCAGCTGTGGTACAGGTCTATAAAATTATAATATGGCTATGGCTCAGTAATTATAATTCTAGAGATACCCTCAAGTAGGAAACCTGCCATCATTCCTGTTAAACCTGTTTATCACCTTAGACTAATCTTACCGACCACATCTTACCAGGTGATAGGACTCTTTAGCAAAAGTTCGCCTTGGCGAGTACCGACGCAATGTCTGATAGTACTCTACTTGGAAACGGTATTGTATAAACACTATTAGACGTGAAGGGGACGTTGCCAAGAGAAATAACTGCAAATGAGACCATATGAACTAAAAACAGTGAAATAAACTACTGTATTACATTAAAATATGTTTTCCGTCTCCAGAGCGGGTGTTATGGGGCTGCTGCTTCACTCTACGTTCAACTACGCGTTGGCTCCCGACCAGGGCAGGTCCAGCTACTCCCCCAATGAAAACGGCATGATCCAGGACTCCTGACCTTACTCCGGGGCTCAGGAGCCCCCGCAAACTACACGTTACACTACGACTAATAACATACATAATAACCAGACTAGGAGCCATTCTACCCTGAAGAAATCTAAGAAGATATGTAAACATCAATCTGCAACATCCTCGAAGTCTTTGACTTCTCGCGATTCTTCCACAAGTTTCCATAACCCACGTTCACAAAATAAGTCACGTCTTTCTATAAACCAATCAATAAGAGACCGTCATCAGTGCTGTCACAAAAATAAGTCGTGTAAGAACCCCCCTCGAACTTCTAAAAACTCATCCCATGATGTTTCCCGTAATCAACAAAAGTCTATTCTTTCCTCACATTCGGTCCAGCATTCATCTCGAATAAAGAAGAATGAATGCCCCTTAGGGTCTTCGCGACCGTCAAAAACATCAAACTCTTCACAAGTTCATGCACCGATTACAGCGGCTTCCTCGCGAACAACCCAAGATTCCTCAACACGTGATTCATCTTCAATTGCTCCAGTAGCTTCTCATACTTCTGAGAGTATATCTGAGACCCCACAGAATTCCCCTAATACTCCTCCTGATTCCCACGAAATTTCTAAGAAAGTTTCTGTAATTACCTTAGATACTTCGCTTACAAACCAAGGCACTTCTCTTAATCTTACAAGCCAACGTACTACTCTTACAAACCAAGGTACTTCTCTTACAATCCAAGGTAATTCTCTTACAACCCAAGGCACTACTCTTACACTCCAAGGTAATTCTCTTACTACTCAAGGCACTTCTCTTACTATCCAAGGTACTTCCCTTACTACCCAAGGCACTTTTAATACTTCCAATTGTACCTCGGTTGTTAATAATGACGCTTTGAAAGCATCAGATCTAGAATCATCTCAAAATATTCACAAACAATCATTGCTTGTTCTTCAAGACACCGCTCAAATTTCCAAAGGCTCTTCACTAAATACTTTACACATCAGTTCAGAGCGCTCCTCCCATACTTCCTTGTCTAAAACTCCAATGTGTAACAAAAAATCTCGACGGACTTCATGTTAACCGATCAAGAAATCTAGAATTAGTAAGAAACTGTACATACAACTGGTTTCATTGATAATCAAAAACGGATTTTCTGTATTTAAAATTTTTCGGTTGAATATAAGTTTTAGGATGCGTATTTACCAGAGATGTGGCCTGTGGGAGGAAGATAAGCGGTGTACAAGAAAAATTGCACTTATAGGATGGCTGCGCTCAGTGAGGCTAAGAAAAGGATTAGGACAGAATAAAAAGGATCAGAAATATCACTCTCCAAAGCCATTCCAATAAATTAGCGACTCTAGCTACGAAGCAATAAAGTGCACTTCAGCTCGCAATGCACGGAGTACCTAATACTTGAATTCACCTTCAAGGTGTCTCTCATTCTATAGAATAGTAACGTATAGCTCTGATCTTTTCTGACGCGGTACCTACCGTACAATAATCCCGTCCTTTAGCCCGTAGCTTTGTATCTAAAGTGCGGAGTGAGCTAGCTATTGGTGCATTTTTTTCGCATATGCGTGCAGCCTGAACATCACAACATATTGTAACAAGTTTTGTATGCAGTTTCAAACCCACCCTAAAATTCTTATTTCTAGTATACTCACTGGTTCCCTACTAGTCTGCAATGGGCAAAATTTTTTTTTGGATTGGTATTATGGGTTGGGTTAAGTGCTGCACTATTGATGCATTACATTAATAGGAAGCAAATACTGGTGCACCAATTTGAAATTCATTGTGGATTTGATCTATTTTGTGTAAATCGGAATATTCTTATTATCAGTACTAATATTATAAATGCGAAAGTAACTCTGTAAGTCTGTAAGTCTGTCTGTCGGTTACGCTTTCACGCCAAAACTAGTGGACCGATTTGAATGAAATTTGGTATGGAAATAGATTGAGACCCGGTAAAAGACATAGGATAGTTTTTATCCAACTGCGCAAAAAGAGGTTAATGTTTAGAGGCGCGATAACCGACATACGCGCGGGCGGAGCCGCGCCCGGAAAGCTAGTGAAAAGTAAATGTGTAGTGACTTAAAATCAAGTTAAATTAATATAAAATAAGGTAAAGTAATATACAGTGTAAACTCTATGTAACGACACTGAAGGGACTGCATTTTATGGCGTATAGAGAGTTGTCGTTAAATCGAGAGAAGAATAAAGTTTGTGAACAACTAAGAATATGGATAATTCATGACTCCTACTTATCAGTCATGGTCAACTTCAGTCTAGACGTTCAAGCAATCTAAATTAATAAAAAAAAGAACGAATTTCTTAGAAAGTTCGGTATGCATGATGCCGACAGTCGAGTTAATTACGGGCCAGGATAGTAAAGGCACAAAATAACGTACGTAGCTGCGCAGTTTTTACTAATTTTGGCAACTTAAATGTACCTTAATTACTTAATTTTTGTCGTTCTTCAGAGTGGGTTTAATCAGTACTAATATTATAAATGCGAAAGTAACTCTGTCTGTCTGTCTGTTACGCTTTCACGCCAAAACTACTGGACCGATTTGAATGAAATTTGGTATGGATATAGTTTATACCCGGGAAAAAACATAGGATAGTTTTTATCCAACTGTGCAAAAAGAGGTTAATAATTTTGAGCGATAACCGACATACGCGCGGCCGGAGCTGCGCCCGGAAAGCTAGTGAAAAGTAAATGTGTAGTGACTTAAAATCAAGTTAAATTAATATAAAATAAGGTAAAGTAATATACAGTGTAAACTCTATGTAACGACACTGAAGGGACTGCATTTTATGGCGTATAGAGAGTTGTCGTTAAATCGAGAGAAGAATAAAGTTTGTGAACAACTAAGAATATGGATAATTCATGACTCCTACTTATCAGTCATGGTCAACTTCAGTCTAGACGTTCAAGCAATATAAATTAATAAAAAAAAGAACGAATTTCTTAGAAAGTTCGGTATGCATGATGCCGACAGTCGAGTTAATTACGGGCCAGGATAGTAAAGGCACAAAATAACGTACGTAGCTGCGCAGTTTTTACTAATTTTGGCAACTTAAATGTACCTTAATTACTTAATTTTTGTCGTTCTTCAGAGTGGGTTTAATCAGTACTAATATTATAAATGCGAAAGTAACTCTGTCTGTCTGTCTGTTACGCTTTCACGCCAAAACTACTGGACCGATTTGAATGAAATTTGGTATGGATATAGTTTATACCCGGGAAAAAACATAGGATAGTTTTTATCCAACTGTGCAAAAAGAGGTTAATAATTTTGAGCGATAACCGACATACGGGCGGCCGGAGCTGCGCCCGGAAAGCTAGTGAAAAGTAAATGTGTAGTGACTTAAAATCAAGTTAAATTAATATAAAATAAGGTAAAGTAATATACAGTGTAAACTCTATGTAACGACACTGAAGGGACTGCATTTTATGGCGTATAGAGAGTTGTCGTTAAATCAACGGATTTTCTTGAACAAATAAATGCTATTTTAATGTATAGTTACTGTTACAACATCACAGACTTGGGCCTTGGGGCGTATCCACCATGTGCGAGGAAAATGAGCGGTGTAAGAGGAAAAAATCCACCAATGAGATCGCTTAATTTTCCAGTCCTCACTAAGCGCAGCGATACAATTCGTTGCTGTAACGTAATCTGAACCATAATAAAAATATTGTTAGGGAAGTAACTAGTGTTTAAAGTAAATATATCTTCGAAAATACTTACATTTGTTTCTTTTTACTTTCCTACCTTTAGCCCGTTTCAACGATTTGATGGTATGTGAACCTATTGCAAGCGGGAACTGATAAAAATTACATACCACGTACATTCTGTGCCTTTATGGTATACTAAGGCCAGGTTACAGGCTATTCTTTCTATAGTTTTTTTTTATGCCTGATAGGTATTGCCTTTGACCACTATCTCACCTGATGGTAAGTGATGATGTGGTCGAAGATGTTGTTCAGGCTAACCTAGAATTACTGGCTCTCAAGGACAGCTGTCGGAACACACCGTTAGGAGCTTGGGGACAGATTCATTATATATATTACAAGTATAGGCTATATATATAAATACATATTAGCATTTTCGCATAGTTAGCAGTCCTTCAAAACCAATAAAATTACCGGCACATGAAATAACTGTATGTCTCAGGATGACGGGCACAGTGCAATTCATTACATGTGACAAAATGCATCTCATCTGCATTTTAGGCAGAGGTTAGTCCGCTTAACATCAGGTAGGCCTCGTGCTTGTTCCGTCACAACCACAAAAAAAGGCTTTAAACGAACGTTTTTTTATAAACTTAATACAAAAACGTATTAGTAGTGTGAGTCATAAATGCAATCAAGAGACATGTCGATTCTACACAAATACTCTACAAAATATCTTAAACTATGGTAGTTCTTATCAACTTCTCTGTTAACACTTAAAATGGCTATTCTAAACACAGGATTATTCTATTCGATTGTAGGCAATGTAGCAATGCACCAGAGCACAATACCACGGTAATGTTATCTATACAGTATTTTAACTCGGCTATGTCGTTGAAATAACTACCTACAGCCGCGCTGTACGTAAACATGCGATAGAGCTACTCGCCTCCAGTAATCTAATTACATTTGCCTGCTTTGTGTTTCCATTTAGTTTTGTGATTGTAAATATCCTTTTTTTTATATAAACAAATAAAATTCTTTGTGAAATGAACAGGAAGTGTTCACTAAAAATGCGTGTTGTTTTTTGACTAGTAGGAAGATTTCATTAAAAAACCATGTTTATATTTGAATAAAAATAACACATCGTCCATTCGTCACTGCGGCACAGACGCGACTGTCTGCGTACCGAGCGCGGGCCGAGATCGAGGCGGGTAGGTATAACTCGCGTTTCGTCCGTTTCTATGAAGTTGAAATACTGTATAGATAACATTACCGTAACAATACTATAGTTATGGGCGTTTTTATAAAAAAAAAATTGTGCAGGATTTTCGCATGTCCCACCACTTCAGAGATAAATAAAACGTTTTTTTTGTAAGTTAAAATGAGATCATTTTTTCTTATGGTTAGTAAATTAGTTCTCGAAGTATAAATTCAGTTAAACAATTACTTCTACATTAAAAGTACTGAATTTCGTAGAAAAAATAAAATTAGGAGTTTTCCCTAAAGTCAAAGTCAAAATCATTTATTCAATTTAGGCGTCTACGACGCTCTTATGAAGGTCAATTACAAATTTTAATATTGAAATATATTACATTGTACTGCCACGTTCAGCAAACAAAAATTATAGAGCCACTGCGAGAAGAACGGGCAAGAAACTCGGGGCCATTCTTTTAAACGTTTTTTAACAATGTGTTAAGTACATAGTATATAGTAAAATGATTACAATACTTAATTTACATTACGTAGGTGACAGGCGCTAGCTTGGCAGAGGCGAACCAGTCCAAGCATTTTTGTCGTTTAAGTAATCACAAACTGTGTAGTAAGATTTCTTTATCAAAATATTCTTCACATGCAACTTGAATTTTCTTTCTGTGAGCGTTGTAATATGTTTGGGCAATTTATTATAAAACCGCACACAATTGCCTAAGAAGGACCTTTTATTTGTCTTTGCTAATCTAAAACCTGGCACCGCTATTTTATCTTTATTCCTAGTGTTATAATCGTGATTGTCACTGTTTGATTTAAATTTGCTCAAATTTTTACGAACATACATAATATTTTCAAATATATACAGACTTGGTAAAGTTAAAATATCAATTTCTTTAAAAATATCTCTCAGGGATTCCCTAGGATCCATTTCATATATGGCTCGAATTGCACGCTTTTGTAAGATCATGATTGTCTCTATCTCAGCAGCAGCTCCCCACAGCAATATACCATAAGACATAATACTGTGGAAGTACGCGAAATAAACGAGCCTAGCAGTAGCTACGTCTGTTAGCTGTCTTATCTTACGAACTGCATATGCAGCAGAACTAAGTCTTCCAGATAGATCATGTATATGTAGATTCCACTGTAAAGTTGAATCCATTTTAATTCCCAGGAAGACTGTCGCATTGTCAAAATGTGTCCTATGTCCTATGTCTCACACTGCAACAACACGGAGACGAAAAATCCCAGATCTCTCATTTTTAAAGATGTGTTTCGGATATCAATGAAGAGGCAGTGAATTGCATTTTAATGTCAACCTTAAAACTAGTGGGCTACAGTAGAAAACAAAAGAAAACTTAAATGTTTTGTTGCCCTTTTAAATCATGGGTAGTGGAAATTCCTCATTACGTCACTGAGTCTTTTTTACTGCCACGAGCGATAATTCTAACATGAAAGCTTTATTCTTCAATTGTGGGAAAATCGTGTTGAGTGAAATGTCAAAACCGAGGAACGCCGACTACCAGTCTTTCTGCAAAATAGACGATAAGTCCGCGTGCCCTGTGGGGTGCCGGGTTAGAATTGCACCTCCCCGTATCATCCCGTGGGTGTCGTAAGAGGCGACTATGGGAAAATACTGGAAGGTGGGCAGCAGCGCCTTCTAAAGAACTGCCGACTTACACTGCGATCCCCAAGACGCCTGCCAAGCGTGGGGATTATGGCAAATAGGGGAGGCTGTGTTCATCAGTGGACGATCCGGCTGTTATAGTACAGCCGCGTCACGACTGTTCATATTTCGCTTTCCATCTTTGCGACGTCTTATACAAGGTAAGAGCTTTATTATTTAATTGAAAATTACGTGTTTTAGTGTCTAAGCTAACATAAAATTACTGTTTATTTTATCCCAATATTCCCAATCGTTAAAAAATTCTAACAAAATTCTAATGCATGTTCAATTACATCACATCCTTACGCCACGCGTTGTACGGGAAGAAAAAAGTGACGTAGTGAAACGTATTAAAGCCGACTGCACAATCACGATATAAACGTTTACCTATGACTAGAATAAAAACCCGACTGAACATTTTGTATATTTTTTAAAGCCTTTTTTCGACCACTGAAAGACTGCAAGTTATATTATATATCGTCTATCGGAGACAGTACCGGTGTATATTTATGTTATCATTTTAAAAGCCCATCATTTTGAACTTTTGAACACTACTGGATGGGTTTAGAGGAAAAAATATATAAATTTAAAAATCAAAATAAGCGTGCCTTTGTTGAGGTGTGTACTACACCTTATTTTTCTAAACGCGAAATTGCGTTCATATTACGCTACGTGTCCCTAAAATGAATATTTGATAAATACCTAATATGAATATTTTTAAGAATTACACAACATAGTGTGCCTATTGTTTAAACTAATTGGGATAATGATATAACGCCGAAATGCTCTTCATTGATATGTTATTTTAGTGAAATTATAGTTTTTAGTGTTCCGGGCCTAAACGTGATATACCTATATGAAATGTTTACAAAAAATAAAATGATTGTATTCGCCTATGTTTATTATATTTAAGTGGAATAAAGGCTGAAATAATAAGAAGCCAGAGTAATAAATGTCGATTTTATGATTAAAATTCTAATAAAAAGCAATTTTTGTATGGAATAGTAACACCATCAAAATAAATGTTGGGAATAATTGCTTCATCAATTCTGGTAGTCATTCTGGAGCTCCCGATAATGATGGCTTGTGTTTTTTGGGATTTATTTTTTAACCAAAGCGCTTGCTCCATTTCACTATCGACACAAGTCGGAATTGGCTACGCAGATAGCTACGTTCAATCTGTCAGGGGGTGCCTGCGAGTAAATCTGGAGATCATCTGCGTAAAGGTGGTAGGAAGAAATAAGTGAACATGATATGGAATTAATAAATATAGCGAAGAGAAGAAGAGATAGCACGCCGCCTTGAGGAACACCAGCACTGGTATCACACCAAGAGGAGTAAGTATCCTCAATAAGAACCCGCTGCCGGAGTCCGGACAATTGCGAAACCAGTCAGTCACTGAAAGAGATATGTTAATAGAGCTGAGTGTTGCCAAGAGGATATCAAAATCAACAGTATTAAATGCGTTACTAAAGTCAAGGAGCATAAGTACAGTAAGCAGGCCATTATCCATTCCAAGCCGTATGTCATCGGTAATTTTGACAAGACTTGATTTATTTTATTTAGTTTATACTTATACTTATTGCTAAAGAGCCAGTGCGAATTAAAAAAAATTGGCCCCGGCGGTGAGGCAGTCTGTTCCATATCTAAAATAAAACAAACTATATGATTTGGCGGTATAATTACACGATTAATAAATATAAAGTAAAGAAAATATTTATAAAATCTCTTATATTCGAAATTAAAAGTAGAGTGTTTAACAAAGGGTGTAAGTTATCAATTCCTACTCGGACTATAGCCGCCCGTAAATATTCCAAACAAATATTCGCAAAGTTAGTGTCTGTGGAATGAGCGCACGCGCGAAAAATCCGTCTTTCCGGCCCCTGTCTACACTAATTCAATTTTAATACAACGGAACCGTAAAGAATGCACCGGACACCCCCTGTTGCAATCGACGGGGTGCTATTGTATAGTTTGGCGACTGCATAATTGGGGTAACAAATGTGTACGCTAGGTAGGAGGTAGTTATGGACTCAATACCACGAATCATAAATGTTCACGCTGTCTGGTGCATGATATCTCCGAACGTCTGAATTGATAAGCCTGCGACTCTGTAGCTCTAACACCTCTAAGTCTCAGTTTGTGATCAATTAATAAACACATCTCAATCTGCGAAGACATTATATTTTCGTGGAATAATTCGAAATGTAATTTACAAAAATACATTTATCACTCCCGAAAGTTACCTTCCAAGTACTTAATCGTATCTGTTTATTTTTAAATTATTCTTGCAAAAGTTGTACCCACCAAGGGTCTGAAAAAATCGGAATTTATGAAATCGCTGAAATTTACTATTACATTGTCCTTAAATACCTATTGTCAATTTGTGGACTATATAGTGTCAAATTTAATGTAGTTTATGAATTGATATAGGTATATAAATCAATAGTTTATAACTGAGTCTTAAATTAGTGGAATGAGTCTACGTGGAACAATTGGCACGACTGTGGAGCGTTTTGTGCCGATGCTTAGATTGTTTATGCCGTTCCGAAAGTAAATATGTAACTAATATTACAGTATAAAATAACAGAGCATTATAATTATAATTAATACAATATCTCATAAACTACTTGCATTAATATTATATACTTTATAAAAGTAGTCTTATCTTTTTGAGTGAAAAATTTAACAAAAAACAAAAGATATTTCTTCTCGCTTACACCTACCCCCATCTGCCCGTGCCTCGCTACACACATGGTACAATCATTGGCACTAGAGACAATAGTTCCTTAAGGAGCGCGATATGAGCTACAAATTTCACAAAACCAAAAAAAATATATATTAGGTAATAAGTATTACGCTATTAATATCTTAGTGAAGCAAATCCCAAAAACAATTAGAATACAATTCCTTTCTCTATTAGTTATCATATCTGTTATAATATTGTACCCCAAGTGAAGACACGTGTGCCACCCCTCGGTTTAATATCGCGCCTACCCTTTTGTACTAATTCGAGCGTGTAATTCATTTGACATGTTTTTCTAAATCCCAATAATTTGACGCGGATAAAGAGACTATTTTATTTTGACTTTAAAATTGGGTTGGATGTTATGATAGTTATTCGCATTAAGGAATCTAGATACCTTGGTGTTGGTTGTCTTTGAGTGTTTATATTAATTCATAGGGTACAATTGAAATATTTATTTAGGTGGCGAAACCTGTGTGTGTAATTGTGTATCTAGGAGCTTAGTAAGTTATGATTTCTTAAAAATTATATGTAATGTTGCCATAACATCTCTAAAAAGTATCCAGAAAGTGAACTCTACCGGAGGCTTATTCGCAACTGTCCAGTAGGAAGCGAGATTTTAAATTTAGAATCTCCTACTGTCCTGTACGTAATTATGTATATAGGTACATACTTACTAGACAGTAGGTCATCCTCTTTAGATCTGCTTAGAAAAAAAACATACTTCCAGACACAGATTAGAGTTTAGTCATTATAACATGGTTATATAGGAGGGAGGCAGATTTTTAGAAGCAGTGACAGCTCAGTGGCTTTGGCTATGGACCATGGTTCTAATCCCGCCGCGGGCTTGAGCTTCACCGCATGGTGGAAGGGCGTTTTTACAAATGCCCGACCATTCTGTCGCCAAGCACCTAACGGTGTGTTCCGGCAGCTATCCTTGAGAGCCAGTAATTCTAGGTTAAGCTTCGACCACATCATCACTTACCATCAGGTGAGATTGTGGTCCAATGCTTAACTATCAGCAATAAAAAAAAGGCTTCAAATATATATCTATCTCTTTTTTTGGTATGATATTTTATGAGATAGATATATTTTTGGAGCCTTAAACAGTCATTTATAGTCTGTGACACTTAACGCGGCGCAAAAAAAGGACCTATGCACGTTGCGTTTTCTACTTGTAATGTTTTAGAAGTATAGTGTGTGATTTTATGTTTGTGTAAACACTCATGTTTACTAAAACATTCATGTAATGTAAAAATAAAGCACGGTTCAAAGCTAAACGCAAACTTTTCAGTAAAAAAACACAATGACTAGCAGGATTTCACATTCAATTGCGACAATTGTGTTTTAATTTACCGCTTGAATATAGATAATCCCAAAAATTTGTTCAAGTGAATCTGATTCGGAAATAGATGGCACTCCTCCTGATTTAAAAGCTGAGGTTATAAAAAATAAAATGTATAATTTGGTTTTTTAGGTGATAATATATAACATTTTTGAGAAATGCATTACACAAGCCTCAACCAGTAAGAAAGCCACCCTATAAATAAATATAGATATAAATATAGCCAGATATATAAATATATATACGAGGCCAGTTCCATACTTGGCCAGGAAGGCTTACTTACTAGACTTGCACTAATGTACTATAACATATTTTTTTCATATTCTTAACTTTAAATTCAGATGCAAGCTAGCAGGAATATCTCAAAATCACCAAAGTTGGCTGGCCTCCATCTTCACTTTAGGTACCTATAGGTCAAAATAGGTCACAGAAGATAACAAAGCTTATGCATAACTAAAAAAACATTTCTGACTCTCTTATATAACAAGGAATGACACATTGAACAAAATAACAAATTCAGAAAAATCTTCATCTTTTAAACTAGGTAGGTATTAGACAAGACACTGTGGAGCCCATTTTGCCAGAACAAGTTTACGTGCTTATATTTCTGTAACCGTGATTCCACGTTCAAAGAACAGCAGTCGGAATGAGAAATGACTCCATACTCCAAGCTATTTTTATATGCTTATTTCGCACAGGTGTAGGTACAAATAGGCTAAGAAAGTGGGTGTATGCACATCGATGTAATCACATGTTTTGCCAAGTGGCCGCTCACCTCTGATAATGAGTAAATTTTGATTAAATTTAGTAGGTATATACTATAATGATAGGTACGTAACTGTTTTTGGGTTAATTAATATATTTCCGTTCTAATAAATTAGCACAACAGATTAACATTTAGGGTCTTTACTGATCATTCATTCTTTTTGTGAAGGTATAGGAAACTAAATCTATACACAAAAGCTACGTTGTTGACTAAGTTTATACTTAATCAAAATTCTCCCTAACTCATCGATCTTCTTAATTAATCCGTATCACCAACCCTTGTCATATTTTGGATTTACCCCATCCTCGCAGAATTTGCGTCAAAATTGACAAATATCCCCTATTGCGCTAAATTCTGCCGCATGGACAAAGATGTGTGACGAACTCCCCATCTGTCCCTCGTAACTTTTATATTACTTTTGTGCTGCTGTGCCCGTGACTTATTGTGAAAGCTGTGCCGGGTCACGCCTATCAGTCTAATGCGATAATGTGATCTAAATGATTCAGATTAGCGACGCTTAGAGTCGCCTGTCAGTGCAGGTGCACTGGTTTCGTGGACAAGTGCAGAATTGTAAGTGTTAGCGCGGCCACCAAGCTATATGGCAGAGCACGCCGAACTGCGGGCGCGGGTTGAAAGGACACTGGTAAATCGAAGGAATGCGGAACAAGGTGATGAAAAGTGGACTGTATAGGAAAAGGAGCGAAAAACGAGCGACTAACCTGGATATCCTCGGGCTGACGAGCACAGCTGCGGCACTCTAAGGCGTCCTGCTGGTGTCCAGGCGTAGTGGCTCTTCGAATTATTTCACGCTGTTGTAGACTCGCGGCGCGAGCGCGGGAAGCTGTTAGTACACAGCTCCAAAGAGACGATCGCGGATATCCCAGTGCGATGGGCACACACGAAAGCAGCGCGAGCGCGGTTAGTAACAAAATGGCGGTTTCCTTGGCTTCGAGGGAGCTCACAGGAACAGACGCATCCGCCGTCAACAAGGGTCGACCGCAGACTGCTTGCAATGACAAGCATTTCACTCATCCGCCACGAAATGTCAACCGTAGATAGTCGTCGTTTTCGTGAGGGTAGGAAAAGGTAAGAGGTAGAAAGAAAGAAAGTGCCAATAGATGGCGCGAACATTGCCCCCGGCCTAAAAACCATTGGTTTTTAAAGGTAGAGAAAGATTGGATAAGTTAATAATAGAGCGGGTATATGAATAGCGGGTTGACCAGGGGGCAAGTAGGTAAGTTATTGAGTGGGTAAAATGCACAAACGAACGACCGGCCGTTTGTAAACGGAAGTCGCCGTTCGCACTAGACAGACTCTACATATTCCGTCGGCGCCTAGAATTGTCTCTTCGACAACACCTAGCGGCCAAGATAGCGGGGGAAGATTTTCTGTGATAATAAGCACGACGGAACCTACTTTGATTGGATTAGAAAGTGTATTCCATTTTCCTCTAGATTGAAGCAGGTGAAGGTACTCTAACTTCCATCGTTTAGAGAACGATTGGATCATCCTATCCAGCAAAGTGTAGCGTTTAAGAAGATGCGCGGGCTCGTCGGAGATCGCGCACGCGGGTAAGTGGTTAAGCGGTGCAGCCATCAAGAAATGCGCGGGCGTTAGTGCAGTGGGCTCAGAGGGATCCTCACTCAATAGCGTTAGCGGTCGCGAGTTTATGACGCTCTCTATTTGCGTAAGCACGGTTAACATTTCCTCATAGGTTAGTAACTGTGAACCTATTGTTTTAGCTAAGTGACCCTTGAAAGCTTTCACGAAGATTTCGTAGTTTCCGCCAAAGTGTGGGCTTCTTGGTGGGTTAAATTTCCAAGTTATGCGGTTGGCGGATAACTCGTCTGAGAGCGACTTATTATACTCATCTGAGCTTACAAGTTTATAGACGTCAGATAGGGCATTTCTTGCTCCAATAAAAGTGCGGGCATTGTCCGAATACAAGACAGAAACGGTACCGCGACGAGCGAGAAAGCGTTTAAAAGCAGAAAGGAAACTGCAGCTGCTTAAATCTGTCGTCAGCTCTACGTTTACCGAACGCACTGACATACAGACGAAAATACATAAATAAGCCTTAATAGAGCGCACACCTCGTTTTCTAATTGGAATAATAGAAATTGGGCCAGCGTAATCCACAGCGGTGTGAGTGAACGCTTTAAATTCGTTCACGCGGCAAGCGGGTAGGTCTCCCATAAGCGGGAATGTAGGTTTAGGTTTTGCCTTAAAACAATAGTTACACTTATGTATAACCGAGCGGACGATATTACGGGATGCGAGTATCCAATATCGTTGTCTGAGAATCGACATCAAAGCGTGCGGAGCTGTATGACAGTTATGACGATGGTAGTGCTCAATTATCATTTCGATTATGCGGTCTTTACGCGGTAACAAAATGGGATGCTGCTGATTGTACGATAGATCCGCATTTCGGAGACTAGCTTTGCAATTGAAATTGTTTTCAGCGGAGACACTTTTGACTTGGCGCATACTAGACGGGTGAGCGGAGTAGAGTCATGGTCAGACTGAGTTCGAATATACACTACAGATCCATATCCATGCTCGCTAGCATCAGAAAACGCAACGACGGTGATTTTCGAATTTTCTTCCACTCCTAGGTGGCGAGGGAATCGCAGTTGCTGAATGGCGGGAAGTTCGCGAAGATAATTATGCCAAATATCTACCACTGCTTGCGGCGGTTGCTCATCCCAGTCAAGCTTCAAAACATGAAGCTTTTGTAAAATTAATTTAGCGTACAAGATGACAGGAGCTATGAGTCCGAGAACGTCATACTGACGCGCTATCACGGACAACATATTGCGTTTAGTCGCAGGCCGACTTTCGACGTTCACGGTGAACATAAATGCGTCCGAGCTTGGCAACCACTGTAGCCCTAAAACCTTCAAGTTCGAGTCTGGCTCATCGAAATTGATAACTGCGGTGTGCCGATCGGAGACCGGAAGCGATTCAGTGAGCTCGGGTACGTTACTAGCCCATTTCACTAGCTCGAAGCCCCCGGCCTTGAGCAACTCGCGGAGATCATCGCGAAGCTGTACGCTAACAGGTATAAGCACTTACGTGTTCAACCGTGTTTGTTTTGGCCTGCGCAGTAGTCCTTTTCTCGCGATGCGCGTGCTACGCCAGCTGTGCGCTGACGAGCGCGCTCGCTTCCCGCACGCCGCGTCTATCATCGAAAACAATACTTATATGGATGATGTGTGCTATTCCATGCATGGAATAGCACACATATAAGAGTATAACGAAAAGCACACATCATCCATATAAGTATTGTTTTCGATGATAGACGCGGCGTGCGGGAAGCGAGCGCGCTCGTCAGCGCACAGCTGGCGTAGCACGCGCATCGCGAGAAAAGGACTACTGCGCAGGCCAAAACAAACACGGTTGAACACGTAAGTGCTCAGCGGCGAAGCGGGATCAAACCGATATAAAAACTTCTGAAATTTGCGGCTCTCTTCGTTGACAAGTAGATACATCTGTTTTATGTCGGATGTGAAAACGATTGCATAAAAACGAAATTCTAAGAGTATAACGAAAAGGTCATTTTGCAAATTATCCCCAGTATGCAAGACGTCATTCAATGATAAGCTCAAATCAGTTTTCGCACTTGCATCCATGACCATGCGCCATTTAGTAGTGGTTTTATCCAACCTGGCAATCGCATGGTGCGGAATGTAGTAACCGGCTAAACTATCGTCGTTATTTATCAGCGAGACATAACCTTTCTGCAAGTATTCCTGGATAATTGCATCATACTCCACGCGAAGGGGAGGTGAAGCGAAGAGCTTGCGTTCTAAATGCATAAAGCGCTTCTTAGCGGTAAGAAAAGAATTACCCAAAGCGGCAGCGGGGTCGCGGGAGAAAGGCAACGCTACAGAGTAGCGGCCCGTAAAATCGCGGGAAATATTATTTGTAAAAATACGTTCATTTTCGAGAGCGGTAGGACTTAAGGCCGGTGTGCATTGCACTTCCTCAAGTTGCCAGAATTTCTGAAGAATGTCATCCAAGCGCGGTTGTTCTGCGAAGGCGCAGAGAGATATTCGACTATCATCATTAAAAGCGGTACATGTTTGAGCGGTCGCAACGGGAGCGGTCCCGATTACGATAAAACCGAATATCGATTCGAAAGCGGTAGGTGCACCAGGCGGACCAGCGGCACGACCCGATAGCAAGATATCCGCAAACAGCGGAGCCCCAATAAGTATTTCTATCTCGGACGGTTCCGAGAAATCCTTATCAGCAAGCGGCAAGCCGTGTAGATATGCAAGACAAGAGGTATCAACTCTCACAGACGGCAGGTTGTCGGTGATGCGGTCAATAACGAAAGCGTCGACCGAAATAAAATTATTATCAAGTCGCGAATGTAATGCGGTTGAAATTACACCCTTAATTGGGTTTGACGCGGAACCTATGCCCTTAACAACGGTATTTGTAACCTTGTTGCATTTTAAATTAAGCTTTGCGCAACAATTCGCTGATATAAAATTACTCTGAGAGGCAGAATCTATTAAAGCGCGCACTACATGCTTACGACCGTTTGAATCAGTAGCGTAAACTTGCACGGTTCCCAGTAAACACGTAGTATCTGCGGTCGGTTGCGTAACAGGGCGCACGTTATTGCATAGCGAAATGTTTTGTTGTTGCGACTGATAAGCGGGAGGCTTCGGAACATCTGCAAGCGGGCAGTGAGCGGTAACAGCGCTCGAGGCGGAAGGCAGGGGCGCGCGGGCGGCGGCGCTGGCGGCGTTGTCAGCTCGTGCGCGCGAAGACTGCGCTGGCGCAGGATTGCGCGTGGATGACGCGACGGCAGCTCTGTTGAGAGTGCGGGTTCCTTCCCGGGAAGGTAACATTTTACGACATAACATTGAATGATGTTTACATCCACAATGACGGCAACTATATTGCGAGTTGCAAGCGGTATAGTTATGCGAAACACTTAGACAATTAGTACAACCTTTATGTTGTTTTATACAAGACAACCTGTCCTCTGTGGAAAGCTTATTAAATGCAGGGCATCTATATAAATTAGCGTGATCAGATTGATTACAAAGCGGGCACTGTGATGCGCACGATGCAGCGAAAGAATGCGTAGACTTAGGAACAATCTGTTTGTTATTGTTGACATCAGAAGTGCGGCTAGCGGGCGCCGTACGTTCTAATATCTTACTCTGCTCGCGAACAAACTTAATTAGATCGTCGTACGTAGGCATACTTTTACCTCGCATATGCATTTCAAACGAGCGGGCGGTACTCGAATCTATCTTTTTCAAAGCTAATTGCAACAACATAAAATCCGATAAATTATCGAGCTTGAGCGAATGTAAGCTTGACACTGCTGTGCAAAACTTATCTAAAAATAGCTCCAGGTTTTTAGCGGAAGCGGTAATGCTAGTTGGTTTAAAATCGAGCAGCTGATCGAGATAAGCGGAACCTAAGCTACGCTGGTCGTCGTACTTGTTGACTAAAGTCGACCAGATTAGATGGTAATTATCTGCGTTTGGAACAATGCCTGAAATAACGGATAATGCACGCCCTGACAATTTATTTACTAAATACTGTATACGTTCGTGGTCAGTTACATCGGCATTTTCATGAATTGTGCGACGGAACGATTCATGGAATATTTTCCATGTCATTGGATTACCATCAAAGGTCATCAACTCCAACTTAGGTAGTTTGACAGATTTATGTTGCGGTGTAACATGCGATTCCGTACCTTTGACGTTCATAGCGGGAGGGTTGAGTTTATTGTAAACAAACTTACAGCGGCAGTACATGTCTTCAAAAACATTGACTGATAACTTACGGAATACGTGGGATCGATTGTCAACTCGGTGACATTTAAATCGTTTACAATGTCGTTAAACTCAGATTGTAAACGATCCAGTGAAATGATTCCACACAGAAATAAATCTTTCTCAGTATCATCAGTGAAAGCGTTCAACGAGCGGTTATAAATTTGCTGTAAACGAGCAAATATGGCATCACGTTTGCCGATTAAAGTTAAACGTTTGACCGCCAAAGCATCAAGAGCCGTCGCATCTTCAAACTCGCCTACTTCTTTCCCCTTAGAACGAACGCTTTTAGTATTAGTGCTCGCCATTTTTTAAAGAGAAACGTCAAAGTGAGACAAGCCGGTGAAGTGTTAAAACTGAGTGAACAACGTCACCACTCACGGTAACAGATTAGATGCGAAGCGAACAATGGGTCAAAAAACGTTAACGAATACTCGCAGATTACCTACACACAGAATGAATTTAATTGTAAAAAAATATAATTTTTAGAAATAGCGAAATTAAATGCGGTTTTGGAAAACGGAATACACAATCTGATATGCAAATGATACTAACAGGTTATAGAATGTAATTAATGTAGGGACACAAAACGGGAAATTACGCGGGAACACAATATTTTAGTACAAATATCGTGAAATATTAGGCCTTTTTAGAATAATACGGCTCGAAGGAACCAAAAGAATGTTGCCACCAAGCTATATGGCAGAGCACGCCGAACTGCGGGCGCGGGTTGAAAGGACACTGGTAAATCGAAGGAATGCGGAACAAGGTGATGAAAAGTGGACTGTATAGGAAAAGGAGCGAAAAACGAGCGACTAACCTGGATATCCTCGGGCTGACGAGCACAGCTGCGGCACTCTAAGGCGTCCTGCTGGTGTCCAGGCGTAGTGGCTCTTCGAATTATTTCACGCTGTTGTAGACTCGCGGCGCGAGCGCGGGAAGCTGTTAGTACACAGCTCCAAAGAGACGATCGCGGATGTCCCATTGCGATGGGCACACACGAAAGCAGCGCGAGCGCGGTTAGTAACAAAATGGCGGTTTCCTTGGCTTCGAGGGAGCTCACAGGAACAGACGCATCCGCCGTCAACAAGGGTCGACCGCAGACTGCTTGCAATGACAAGCAGTTCACTCATCCGCCACGAAATGTCAACCGTAGATAGTCGTCGTTTTCGTGAGGGTAGGAAAATGAGGGTAGGAAAAGGTAAGAGGTAGAAAGAAAGAAAGTGCCAATAGATGGCGCGAACAGTAAGTATTTTAAAATGTTTAGAGAAACTTACCGTCCGCGCATATAGACTAAAGATGCTGGGTCCTGTCGGAGGTGAATCTTCTGCACTCTATAAATTCTAGATGTAACCTTAGCTTAAGTTTATCAGTATTACAATGACATGGTCATGATGTCAGGAAAGAAAAGATTTCCAAGAAACTGTATGTGTTCCAATAACTAAAGGTTTCATAAAGAGCGTTTATTATTTTTCGACCAATACGTCTATTATTGTAGGTTGTTCCTTAATACAATAAAATTAGTAATGAATATAGGCAATAGTGTGGTTATATTAGACAAAAATGATTACAGTCAAAAAGTTAACGATATTATTCAAGGTGAAGAATTTGAACAGTTGAATTCCTACCCAACTAAACATTTCACTTTAGATGTCAAAAGTGCAATTACGTCTTACTTCATTTATGCCAATGTTTATGAATCCTAGATCTCCCTGTCTATACGGTTTACCTAAAACACACAAAGAGAACATTCATATTCGACCCGTTATCTCTTATGTTGGCGCTCCTGCGTACAACCTAGCAAAACATCTCAATATTTTGTTGAGTACCATCAATCATCTTTTCAACCTAAATATAGTTTAAAGAATAGCCTAGAACTGATTAACAAAGTGAAAGACATCATGAAAGACATCCCTCCCGGTGCCAAATTAATATCGTTTGATGTCGACAGTCTATTTACCAACGTTCCTTACGAAAATTGCTTACGCGTCTTAGAAAATCACTTTGAGAGACAACGATTACATCCTGGGGAAGTAAATGACCTTATAAATTTAACTACTATCTGTATGAAAGAAAATTATTTTAGGTTTAATGATGAGTATTATTTTCAAAAAGAGGGATTAGCTATGAAGTCACCTTAAGTTCTCTTATGGCCGAAATTTTATGGATGACTGAGTGCAAACACAAAGTAAAAGAACCTAGAATTGTATTTTATTATAGATACGTTGATGATATAATCATTTGTTGGACTGGCACTTCCCGCCAGATTGATATCTTTGTTAAGAAACTTAACAATATACACCCCAAAATTATTTTAACTGGAATTCTAACTGGAAAGATATTGCTATTCCCTCCACTTCTTGTCATCCTATTCAACATAAATTAGCCGCTTTTCGAAGTTATGTCCATATATTGTTATCGGTTCCTCTGACCCAAGACAACTATAATAAAGAGCTTAATATAATATACCAAATTGCTATTCCCAACAGCTACAATAAACAATTAGTTGATCAAACAACGTAATAGGACTAGGTCACTTCTTTATTCTTGCCCTTCTGATAGAACTATCAAGTACGTATGTAGCTTAACGTAATATGGGGCCAATATCTCAAAAAAAAACAATATTTAAAAGAAGAATAACTTCCATGTAGCTTTTCGTACAAATCAAAATCTACGTCATTTATGTAAGGGTAAAGATCGATTGGAAAACAGTAAAAAATCCGGTGTTTATAAACTTACCTGTGACGAATGTAACAGCGTTTATACTCGTATTGGTCCAACTGGCCGTAATTTTGACATCAGATGTAAAGAACATAAATCCGCGTTTAGGAACGACCATCCCGAACAGTCTCATTTTGCCAAACATTTAATTAAAAGCGGTCATCAACTCCTCGATCGTAACACGTTTAAAATCTTACACTGTTGTGTATTAGAACAGTTAGAAATATCAAAACATAGTGTAGGCTTTGCGCTGCTGAATGAACAGACACAATTGGTTTCATTCCCACCGTTACGCATTTTTAGTGGTAATCTGCCGCCACAAACTAGTTAAACATGTATTTGTAATTTTTGTTTATTATTTTTTGATTTAAGAAGGCTTTAACTAATGACTATCAAGTAATTGATTTTAAGATATTATGGATTATTAAAACTTTTACGTAAATCATTGCATAGTGCGCGCAATAATGATTATTATGTACATTAACCAATAAGTAGGTACAGTAATGAAACACTATTTAAAATGTTTTTGAGAAGAGAACTCAATTTCATAATATTAATATTACAAAATTAAGATAGCTTAGTAAAAATTTCTATATACCTATCTTAAAGAATTTAGAACATAATCTTCATCAGACCTTGATTACCCATTACGAGTTACATGAGAGTTAAAAAGCCATGAAATTTTCTAGGGATTACGTTGTTACCACACACAAAGGTACCTAAAATCTGCTACTTTTCCATGAAGGATTGACAAAGGTCCAGTGTAAGCCTGTGTTAAGATTCCAAGAGCTTGATTTTGACGCCTTCGATTTTGGGTTCTGCATACAATTAAACGCTGTTCAGTTTCATCGAATTAGTTTTTGTAATAGATCACATCCGGCTCTGAAGTTGACACGTGAAGTTCTACTAATCTTAGACCATTTTATTTTATTTTCCTCATGTTTAGTCCAGTTTTTGCCCATTAATATAGTTTTAAAATCCAAAATGCCTTCAGTTGCTACTTCTTTTATGATATAAAGATCTCCGGTCCCTTTGGCCCATTTCACTATTGCAAACTCTTTAGTAATAATAATAATAAAAAATATTTATTGCTTTCCTTAAGTACTATTACATAGGTAACTATTAACATTTATAACAAACTAACTATATGGAGGAAACAAAGCAAAGGGAGGTGGCTCAGCTTGTGCGACCCGAAATATACGAGTACATTCCGGGTGGCGCTGATTTTCAGCCACCCCCGTTTCCTTTTGTACGGAAACATTGTAATGGGGGCCACGTTAATTTCTTACACTTACTGAACATAAGTACATAAAAATTTAATTATTGCAGAACAAAATATATATATATATAAAAAAAAATTACATATGAGCAAAAAAAAACAAAAAGTAACAATGCAGTGAGGTCTCTTATCACGTGTGTGTTTGTGTGTGAGCAAGTTGTCTTTTAAGCAGTGCAGCTTTATATTTCATCTTGAAAGACTATACTTATTTTATTCCTAAGAGCTGTTTGGTGTTGTTGTTGTAACAACAACATCAAACAGCTCTTACCAAACCTGTAACTGTTGATTAGGTGTATAAATTTCCTTGTTCTGCACAATGCTCTCTGCTTTAGCATGAATACTGTCATTCTCATTCCTTTCTCAAGAAATCGGTGAGTTACATTACCATGAAGTCTGTGGCAGCTAAAAAACACTACAATTATTGTTGGAATACAAGTTTATGGTATGCCTTTTGAAGCTTGATCTTTGATGAAGTAGTAAACACAACTAGCCACCTCGTTTAGCAGTACCCTCATACCGCATGTTGCACTTTACAACTTTCTGACTCATCTCGAAAATCATGAAATTGAAAACGTTTAGTTTTCTTTTACAGATTTTATAGAATATTGATGTATAGGTGGTCCTTTTTTATTATTGAATGATTCCGCATCTAAAGGTAAACAAAACATCTTTAGCTTACTTTTTTTTCTAACACAATAACTGGGAGTGAAAGTACTTAGTTTAGTTTAGTACGGTAGTTGACATATTTGATAGCAGCTTCTTATATACAGATTTAGGTTGGGTCTATCAATTCCACATAGACCGGATTGCAAAAAAATTTATTAGTAAATTTATCGTGTGAATTTCAGCAATAATTTCTTAAGGAATCATGGATGGAGATATGGATGACCTCGGTGATTCCCTTACATTATTAGTTGGCTCTCTGTCAATAATGATATCGTTGACTATTCAAGTGAATCTGAAATTTGTTCAGCCACATCATCACTTACCATGAGGTGAGCTTTTAGTCAAAACGTAATCTATTAGCAATATATAAAAAGCTATAAATTACCGTAAACCATATCCAAGCACAATACTGAGAAAAATAATATTTTAAATTTCAAAAGTCCGAAATTACTCACTAGTTGTATTATTGACCGGGGCGTCAATTGCACTCTCCGGTTTAGAAGGTCCATAACTTTGAAGATCCTTGGTATACTTACGTAGACGAATGCTTGCCACCCTTACCCATTAAAACGACGACGTCCTTACTTTACAGGGATGTTTTCAGTATTTGAAAATCTAAAAACAGGAGTCGATACATCAGGGCCCGCCTATTGCACCTGCTGTAACCAATCACGGCTACCCACCCTAATCTCACCCCTTTATAAGCCAATCATACACGAGAAATCTGGCGCCAAAATGGTTAGGGTTGCTACAAAACTGTGAAATTGGACTTTCATTCGTATACCCTTGTAACTAAGTTGTGTTTTGTGTGGAAAAGCGGTTTTAATATCTGGGTTTCCATATTTTGGATGATATTATATTTGATTTAGTTCAATTTCATATTCCGTTGGCTCTGGTCGGTCCTCGAGGTGTTACGGAGCTTCTTTCTAGAATAGGCAGCCTGGTGGTGGTGTGGTTTTGTTTGAGGTGTGTGTAAAAAGGATCCAAGATTCATTTCCCGCTGATGTCCTACGGCAGTGAGACGCCGCACGTCTGGTCCAGCTCTGCAGTAAGTCTTAATAAAGGAAATCAATTTCATTATAATATTTTTGCTTGGTAGTAATAATTACGCTCTGCCTAACTTAGGTACACCAAAAACGTAACGTCAGAATGCACGTAACGTGGCTGGAACGATTTTGGACACCTTATGATACCACGCGACGTGATTTGATAAAAAGAATTGTGTACATACATTTTTGGTAAAATAATAATTATTTATGCATCTGTTGTATAATTAGTGTTTTATTACATACGTAATATTTATTACATAGGTTAGTGTTACACTCAAGTGATACTATTATCACATTCGTATTTTAATACCTAATTATGTACAGTTGCATACAAGATCTACACCCATGATAATAGGGGTTAAATTATGAGATTGCGTTTTATTGTAATACATACTTCGAATTGACATACAACCTTCATGGTTTTTGATTTTTGAGTGAAATTTTTTTCACATGAGGGTCTTCTTTAAAAAAATGTGCAACATTCGATTATCGACTTTCAGTTGTTTTTCTTGTTTAGCTTAGACCATGGTACAATAATATACTAGACCATGGCTTAGACAAGAAAGATGCATACTTACTTTGAAAAATCGAGTGATATTTGAATACGAGTTCCGACGCGGCAGAAACAGCCCGCTATATCAATGTTGCGTTTGGAGAGGGGACTGCTAATAAACGCACCGTGCGATTTTGGCTGAAACGCTTACGTGATGGAAACTTGAAAAATGGATTCTTTACGATAACCGTAAGCGAAAAATGCAATGGCTGACCCCACGTCAAACGACGCAAGTGTCCTAAAGCAAAACTTACCAATAAAAAGGTAAAGGTAACTGTTTGGTGGTCTCAGCATGGTGTTGTTCACTATAGCTTTCTCCGATCTGATCAAGCAATAACGACAGATGTCGATCTTCACCATTATTGTTGATAACGCGAGACCTCATATAGCACGTGAAAACGTTTTAACTCCACAGAAACTGCTATTAGAAACCATTCGTCGCCCTCCGTATTCGACAGACCTTGCTCCAAATTTTTATCGTGATTTGGACAATTTTCTACAAGATAAAAATTTTCTTCCCAGGAGGCATACAAAATGCTTTCGTTCAGTTTGTCCAATCTATATCACCAGAGTCCTATCGAAATAATATAGTATAGATAATAATGGTAATTATTTTGATTGAAGAATGATGAAAAAAGAAACGAATTTTTATTTTTCAGTACAAATCGGCAATTTCATACTTTAACCCCTAATAAAGAGGCTTCATATTAGGGGTTAAAGTATGAAATTGCCGATTAAAACCATGTTGTAAGAACTCTTGGCTCTGTAAATTAATGGAAAAATTAATTGCTGAATATATTATACAAACAATATGTGTAGTATGTAATAAAAGACTTACTTGTTGTAATAATTAATTACATTGTACAAATATTTAAATGCACTTTAATAAAAATATAATACAATAATAATATGTATGATTTGATTTTTTCTGCTAATTCTTGAAAAAATACTAAAAGCACATCTTCAGAAAATGATGTACTACTTTTTAATAATTTCCAATTCACGAAATCTTGATACTTACGCCTTTTCTGGTAATAATTGATTAGAAATATCCTTTGCTGCATTAGAAATATCTGGTGTATTATCAAATCTTGTATCACTCATTTTTGTAAACAAAAAACTAATACAATGTCCGACAATGTTCTTTTTTAAAAAAAGGAGTTGCATTATGATGTGTAACAAGAGTTTTATCTTTATAACACTGGTTTGGATGACATTATGGGTCCTATGACATAGGATGTTTTAAGGTTGGCAATAAGCAAGCTGTTTCAGAAACGTTTATAGAGGATTTATAGCATGGGCGTAGATAGACACTTATATCACAGTTTATTCAAAATTGACCCCATTTTGGTCAAAATGCCCTTCCATCATGCTATGAAGCTCAACCCTCGACGGGGTTCGAACCAGGGAGTTGCTATTCATCCTGTCTCCAGCAATTCCATAACTCTTGTTCTTTCTTGTCGGATAGCTTGGTAGAAGAGTCGGTGTGTTGCAGGGCAGTGAGGTATCTCCGTACGGGCCGCTTTGGGACGCTCCACCCGCCCCCGTGCCATACCCGGACATCCTGGCGTTCCCGCCTGCTGACCTGGGTTCGTATTCTCTATATTGTGATAATTAATCTGTTGCTAATAGTTGATCCATTTAAGAGAAGTAATCAAGGACCTTTTTCGCAAATATATGCCCGAAAATACATTGCATTTTGAGTCGCTAGTACATTTATTTTTATTATCATTGAAAACAAGTTTTCTTATTTCGTTATATAATTATATTTTATTTTATTCGGAAATCATACAGTGTTTACTTTCACGTAAAACGTCTGTACACTATTTAAAAACGTTTTCGCATATAGAATTACAAGGACTATCGCATGATATACAAAATTTAAAAAAAAACAATGTTAAAAGAGTTTTTGTGCTCAATTTGAAGAATTGAGCGAATTTGAAGCGCTCGTAGCGAAGTTTGCTTAACCATTCTGAATCGATCAGCAAAGTCCGCCGCGGTCATGAGTTGGATGGGTGACCGCTGGTGACATTACTACTGAGCGCTTCCGTGCTTCGGAGGGCACGTTAAGCCGTCGGTCCCGGTTGTTGTCTTAGGTTGGCAGTCGTTACAGCATTGTGGTAGGGCACTTTGCGAATGCCCGCCTGGCTAGCTACTACCCTCAAGTTGAAGATCTGTCGTCAAGCACCTAACGGTGTGTTCCGGCAGCTGTCCTTGAGAGCCAGTAATTCTAGGTTAGCCTGAACAACATCTTCGACCACATCATCACTTACCATCACGTGAGATAGTGGTCAAAGGCTAACCTATCAAGCATAAAAAAAAAAATTCAAACAATACAAAACCCCTCATTTACAAATTATTATGTAGAGCAGAAAATCGGTTCAGTCGACCATGTTCCGATAGCCTAGAGGTCAGGCAGTTGGTGCTAGTCCTCCACGGATTTCCTGCTGATGCTGATCATCCGCGGGTTTGATACCCGCTCGGGACTAGAGTATTGTGTTCTAATAATTGTAAATGTGAGGTTTTGTATTGTTTGTATTGAACACATAAAACTTGCAAATTCTGATGATTATTATCCAAGGTTCGGCAGAATCTAGGACTTAAAACTACTACCCACTATTAAGTGGGACAGCTAGGTGCAATAAGTGAATTATATTTGTCTTTTTTAGTTTATATTCATTATTCATTAAATAGAATTATTAACTTACAGTACATTAATACAGGTTTCAATTTGAGAGCGTCTTATTAAGTTTTTTGGTCGGTGGAAAAAAATTTTATAAACCTTGACAACAAAAAATATAATATGTGAAAAATCTTATCACCCTTTTTAGTGATAACTGGTTAAACGATAGATTTTTACTTACAATATTGTTCAGCATCGACTTAACTTCCAACTACAAGTCATCTAGGTATGTCAAGCATTTTTCAGTTAATTGTGTAACTTAAAAACTACCTACTAGACCGATTTTGATGAACTTAATATGGAACCACCTCAGAGGTACGCTTTTGGATAAAAAAATAATTTCAAAAACGTACCTACACAGTAAAAAGTAATGCGGTCACACATAAAAAAAATATACACGTCGTCTTGAGAACCATTGAAGCGCTCGTAGCCAAGTTTGCTTAGCCATTCTGAATCGATCAGCAAAGTTAAGCAATGTCCACCGCGGTCATGACTTGGATGGGTGACCGCTGGTTGGGCATTACTACTGAGCGCTTCCGTGCTTCGGAGGGCACGTTAAGCCGTCGGTCCCGGTTGTTGTCTTAGGATAGCAGTCGTTACAGCATGGTGGTAGGGCACTTTGCAAATGCCCGCCTGGCTAGCTACCACCCTCAAGTTGAAAATCTGTCGCCAAGCACCTAACGGTGTGTTCCAGCAGCTGTCCTTGAGAGCCAGTAACTCTAGGTTAGTCTGAACAACATCCTCGACCACATCATCACTTACCATCAGGTGAGATAGTGGTCAAAGGCTAACCTATCAGGCATACAAAAAAAAAATACCTCGTGATTTAGGCCAGAGGCATTTTACTTTTTTTTTACAAATAATGCTTAGGTGCGTTGACATTGTTGACTATTCTATTGTATACTCCTAAGGTAAGTACCTTAGGAGTATACAATATCATAGTATATAATACAACAGTATGTGTATTGTGTCTAGCATTTGTGTCGATACCGTCGTTCTGATTCAGATACGGATGCATTTATTGCCTAACTGTGTTACATTGGATTCTTAAATTATAATTAATAATATCAACAGCTTTGTTCATAGCGAACATACAATATTTTAAGCAAGTAGTTTATTTAATTAGTATATATGTAATATAATTTTTAAACGTTGGATCAGAACTGAGTTAGAATAAGATACGTAATAGTTGCAACGTTGATTTCCTGACTATCCATATAACAGTGTGGTCGGCAGTGGGATGTGGCGGCCGTGGCGGGCATCGTTCTACCCCTACGGGCAAGAAACCTCGTCGTCGCGTCGCGTCCGTCGCGCAACGGCGGGCTGCTAACATCAGGGAACGAAGGAGAATGTTCAATTTGAACGAAGCCTTTGACAAGCTGCGGAGGAAGGTAAGACCATGTTTAATACGCTGACTTTATCAGCACATTAGTACATTGTGTATTAAGGGTGGTAAGTAAAGAATTACGATCGAGGCTCTAGTAGAAGCCCGAAGTTGAACACTAAGGGCTTTCTAAGTCGAGGTTCGTAATTCCCGTACCGCCCATGAAACATACAATGTTTTTCATCACATTTGCGAGTAAATAATTATAATTATAGCTTTATTAATACACAAGTGAGCACAACTATTATAACGATACGTGGACTTTTTTAAGCGGATGGCGGGCTGCCCACACCACAGATTATACAAATGTTTCGTTCAGAAAAGTTAAGGGCAAATACTTACGTAAGTATACAGCCATGACGGAGAGTAAAAAAAAAACTACATTTTGATAAAAAATCTATTAAAATCGATTATTAAGAACATTAATTGAGTATTTAAGTAACCAGCGAGATTGCAATGAAATTCATGTTTAGATAACATTTTAAGTCAATTCATCAATTGCATGTGAACTCCTTGCTTGAACTTGCATGACCTAAAGCCCAAAAAGAATTAAGCTCGTGGGTTTTCTAAGGGGCATTACGGTCACTAACCTGTATGTTTAGATACTGTTTACGTGCAAGTGTGATGAAAAACACCATGTCGTCGAGTAGCATCTGTCTCAGAATATCAAGTGGATAATGCATGTTCTGTCTAAATGAATCCAGGGGTGCGTTCTTATATGTCGTCCGACGACGGATGATCGCTCCAAGCAGAGCGACGCTCGTCGTCCGCCTTTTAAGAACGGCTCTGTATCATATCTGTATCAAGAACACTACTTAAAATGTTTCACTGACTCGGAAGAAATGTATTTACAATTATGTACTTTTACACGACACACAACTAAAACAAACATACAAAATATAACAATAATAATAATACAATTTTGTAAACTGAAGTCTACGTAAACAGAAAGTAACTAAAACAAACAGAAATCAAGTCCCAACTGTCAAATGAAACGTCAGGGCGATATTTATCTACCGATTTCGTGGGGCGACCGGTGCGTCGTCGAGCGATATATAAGAACGCTCCGGAAGATCATCGGACGATCGCTCCGGGCATATAAAAACGCTCGGGGCGTCGTCGGACGTCGTCGGACGACAAATAAGAACGCAGCCCTGAATAAGCTACTTAGCGCAATACGGCTATATGAGTTTTACAACTGTACTCAAAAGTCATCGGTTACCATTACTATCCATTCAGATTCACAAACAGGGTTTGATTTCTTGTTATTTTTGTACTGTCGTGTACAGTGGGTAATCCTAGAAACGTTGATTCCCCTAAGATTGTTCCTACTAAAACAAACGTTAAAAATGGATTTACTACTTTATCAGTACTAATATTATAAATGCGAAAGTAACTCTGTCTGTCTGTCTATAACGCTTTCACGCCACAACTACTGGACTGAATGAAATTTGGTATGGAAACAGTTTGAGACCCGGGAAAAAACATAGGATAGTTTTTATCCAACTGCGCAAAAAGAGGTTAATGTTTTTAATGGTCCAGTAGTTTTGGCGTGAAAGCGTAACAGACAGACAGACTGAGTTACTTTCGCATTTATAATATTAGTACTGATATAGTAGGCTCCTGAATATCTGCTATGCTTAGGAAAGCATAGCAGATATTCAGGACATATAACAACAAAAAATATTTTACATACTAATATTACAATAACATACTAGTCGATGATTAAATTTATATTATTTTCTGTCGATGACGGCCTTTGATAGACTCTCACCTGTTGGTAAGTGACGATGTGGTTAAAAATGGTAAGCGGGTGTATCCTAGAATTGGGACTGGCTCTGAAAGACAGCATCCGGTATGCATCGCTAGGAGATTGACGACAGGTTTCTTGTAGAAGGTAGCTAGCCAGGTGGGCACTCTGAAATTGCTCTACAACCACATGCAGCTCAACTCTGCGACGGTATTCAAACCATGAATACGGTGCGTGGAAATTCATAGTCATTGCCACTGCTTCTTAATATATTTCCTAGTAATTTCTTTTGTACGGATTCTTAAATTAAAACACATAGGTTTATATGGTAGTTCTTAAAGGTGTTTTTCCTCTAGGTTCCAACATTCGCCTATGAGAAGCGTCTCTCCCGCATTGAGACCCTGCGGCTGGCGATCACGTACATCAGCTTCATGTGTGAGCTCCTCCACGGCTCCCCACAGCCGCATCATCCCCATCCATTACCGCCACGACACGTGTTCGATGCTGAGGTGCCCTGGTGTGCTTAAACACACAGGAATTTCATCAACTGGAATTAATGAATAATTATATACAAATAGAAAAATTGCTCCATACCTACCGTGTAATATTTATATATATAAATTACTATATAATATACTATGGCATATTATCATATGCCTTCTCTAATATTTACACGTAGCAAGTGTAATTTTTGAATCAGTAACTGTGTATGAATAACGTCATCACGACGCTGCAGCTATCTCATACTTATGTTAGCTTCATATGTGAACTCTTTCACGGCTCTCCTCAGCCGCACCATCCACATGCAGCAAGTGTTTTTAAACACATGAGTCATATGTTTTTAATCCAGCATCTGTTTTTAAACATATCAACTGAGGTTCTAAACAAAGTGAAGAGCAATAATGTCTCTCTTAAGCTGTGTATACACCAGTGTGGTGGATACACAGCTTAAGAGGGCTGGGAAGATGAGCGATCCATCAATATGATCACTACGATTAGCAATGTTGAGAGTGAAGCTATTCTATCGTTGGACTTTTTTCTCTTACACCGCTCATATTCTTCGCAAATCTCAGGTGGATACGCAGTCTTACAGTGTAATATTAGCGAAGGTATATTATCATATGCCTTCATGTTAATTTAACAAGTGTAATCCATAAAACAGTAACTGAGTATGAGAAGCGTCTCTTTGACATCGAGACCCTGTGGCTAACAACCGAGTACATTAATGGTAGCTTGGTAAGCTTAAAAAAAACACGAGACATTTATCAACTGGGCTCTCTGAATATTTATAATTATAAAATTAAAAGGGCAATAATAGTTCTCTTACAGTGCAATCTTAGAAGGCATATCGTCGTATTCCTTCTATTTTATGTAAGTTAAGTTCAGTAATAGTAACTTTTAAGACAGTAACTGCGGCCGGAAAGCATCACCTCCTTTGGCTTGCTAATACTTACATTAGCTTCATGCGTGAAGTCATCCACGGCTCTTCCCAGCCGCATCATTCACAACTATTACCGCCGCAACACGTGTTCAATGCTGAAGTGCCCTGGTGTGCACACACACGAGAATGTCATCAACTGGGCTATCTCACTAAATAAATAAAAAGCAACGATGGCTCTCTTACAATGTAATATTATATACCTTCTATGATATTTAAGTTAGGTATAAGAAGCGTAATTTTAAGTCAGTAACTGCGTACGAGAAACACTGTAGGCAGCTATTATAAACAAAATCTTAATGTGTCCTCCACGGCTCTTTTCAGCAACATTATCCACATCATCTTAGGTAACCTTCGTGACACTTGTTCAATATCTAAATATACTGGTGTGCCTAAAGATCACGAAGTAGAATTAAACACAACTGGTCTCTAATATTTAATCATTCTCAACAACAATGGCTTTCTTATATTATGATAGAGAAGGCACTTACTTCAAAGCGAGTGTAAAATTTAAAATAGGAACTGCGGACGAAAAGCGTTTCTCCCTCACCCAGACCTTGGGACGACATTCTTGACAAATTTGATCGCTCGGGTAGCCAGTAGTACCTAATTGCAATTACACTCGAAAAGTATGGAGATGCCCTTCCAAAGTAAACACTCCTGGTTCCAACATGTCTTATCACTTCCTCAATGAGTCTACTTGCGTTAAATTGTAGTGAGTTAATTATCAAAAATTATTAGTACTAGTCATTTATATGTAAGTTATCTTTTATGTCTTCCAATTATAATCTAGTCAGTAGGTATTAATGTACATTAGGATTAAACATATCTTAAGATAATGTGGATTTTATTTATTATTATAAACCCAGTTTTCGCCTTAGAATATCATTTCAGTAGCTTGTAGAAATAACCACTTTTTACTACAATTATAACCTTATGGTATATAATGTGGCCTCTCATGGTAAGTATATAACGAGAACTGGCACGAATGGACAACTGCCATAACAGCGATGGAGACTTTTTTTAAATGTTATTGTGACGGAACAAGCTCGAGGCCCACCTGATGTTAAGCGGACCTCTGCCTATAACAGACGCACGTCGTCACAAGACACGAATTACACTGCGCCCGTCACCTTGAGACTTAGATGTTAATTTCACTGGCTCTCAAGGACGGCTTTCGGAACACACCGTTAGGTGCTTGGCGACACATTTTCTACTTGAGGGTGGTCGCTTGGCTTGGTGACAGATTTTGTAGATGAGCTAGTGTTAGCTTTAGCAAAATCCACTAGTGGCCTTCGTCACATCCATGCATTATAGGTGCCGATTTAATTAGACCTTATTAGTTTTATAAATTATAGTCCCATTTACGATATTTCCAGTATTGTTGTATTTTAAAAAATATTATTTTAATTTCATAAGTAATAATATCCATACAGGTATTTCCGAATGTGGCGCCGCCTGAAGTTCTCGGCTAAACGGGTTCATGTGCGTCAAGCTTTATTATTTATCGACACCACAGCAAAGAACATATATTATTGTTTATTATATACCAGACCATAGAGGGTTTGATGCCAACCACCGAATGTCAAGGTAAGTGAAACTGGAATAAAAGTGCATATTAAAAAAGGAAGAAACGCCACCCTTACCTCGAACATGGCACTGTCAAATCAGGCGACGTCTCCTGATTGAGTCTGAGTAGTGTGCGTGTGTGCGTCTAATGCATGCTTGTCGTCCTGTCTTTGACATTCGATTTGCATGATGGTAGGGCATTTTGCGCATGCCCACCTGGATACCACCCTGAAGTAGAAAATCTGTCGCCAAGCACGTAACGTTGCGTTCCGGCTGTTGTCCTTGAGAGCCAGTAATTCTAATTTAGACCGAACAATATCTTTGACCACATCTTCACTTAAAGATGAGATAGTGCTGAAAGGAGATAAATAATAATAAAAATAATAAAGCAGGAAAAAGTTCTACCTTACAAACTGCGTAATAATGAAAATAGAATGATAAAAGATAATGAAATTCGGTTTGTACCAAAAATCAGATTAGCTAAAGTCCAGAAACAAGGTCGTTATTCGAAAATACTTATGTAAAATATATTACCAAAAAGCTTGACCACCTTAAAATACAGTTTGTTCAAACTAAAACTTAAACACTTTTTTGAAAACAATCCCTTCTACACTTTAAAATAATATATGTCAATGCAGCTTTTAGAATGATAACTGCAAATTGTATTTAATTGTATTAAGTGTTATGATTGTTAAATTTTAATCAATTATTTACATAGAAGTAATTAGAATTTAATTTAATATATTTAAGTAGTATAAATATGTTTAAATGTAACCTTAGACTTGCCTGTAAAAAAATGTACAAAAGGGCCAATAATACTTTTATATCTTTAAAAATAAAATAAAAAAACGTCAATTTCGTGAAGTTGCTTAAAATTCCTCGCAGGGCTTGTTTAAAAGGTGTGCCATAGACTATGACTCAGCCTTTCCTGTTACATTACCGAGTCACAGAAAGTCATTAAATTCTCTTAATTACCTACATACTCGCAGTTCAATTATTATCTAATTCTAATAATGAATCATTTGAATTAACAAACGATCAGTGCATAATTTGAGTCACGCGCTTAAAATGCTTTCTCTACTTTATAAAAGAATGGCTTATTATTAAAATTATCAGTATCAGTTTAAATGTGGAAGTTGTAACTTCGATATTTGAGTGAAGTGTATTTGTGCGGAAAAATGCGGTGGTTCTTTATAATTGTGAGTAGCATGTTTTTAGATTTAAGTTATAGTACCACGAGTGTCGCATCCAAAGTTCAAGGATTCAATTCCTGGTCAGTCAAGTTTACTACAAATTTACAGTGGCACTTTGGAGTACGGAATTGTCTCCGGTGGATGGCGCTAGGCTCGACTTTTACCTATATTTCC
Source organism: Plagodis dolabraria (assembly GCA_963854805.1). NCBI lineage: Eukaryota > Metazoa > Arthropoda > Insecta > Lepidoptera > Geometridae > Plagodis > Plagodis dolabraria. Next base: position 10,638,535 of record OY978459.1, on the reverse strand, counting down.
TAAATGGGGACTAAAAGTAGGTGCCTAATGACGATATGTGGGTGTTCATACTCTGCCCTACGGGAAATTCAGGCACAATATGCATGTTTTAGAGTTCCGTACTAGATAACAAGACCCTACTACTAACTAACCTTATTTTTTATGCTACTAGCGACCCGCCCCGGCTTCGCACGGGTGCAATGCTGTAACTTACTAAATAATCTGTAATATCTTCGAAAATATTAATTTAAATACCATGTTGTAAGGGCCATATTGATCTATATTAAATGCACAATGTATTTAAGGTACTTAATAAGAATTAATGCTGTATTGCTTAAAAGCGCTTCGTAAATAAGCCATTATTTCTCGTAAAAAGTACAAGATAAAAAATGCTTATTGTGGGTTATCACTAAGAGATAGACATATACCATCGCGGACTTTTTTAAAGACCTTTTCAAGGTGTACAATACTGTAGTACATTATTTTGATCTATCTCGTAGGGTTCAGCCAGCGTTTGCAATGTAAGCGCAAAAAAATGTGTTTATTTACGACATCACATCAGAAATCTCTGAAATTATCAGTTTTTCTCTATCATATATGCATGTATATATTTAAACCTTCCTCTTGAATCACTATCTTTATCTTAGAACTGATTCAAAATTTGTTGCCTATAGTTTTAAAGATCTAAGCATACATAGGGACAGACAGACAGCGGGAAGTGACTTTGTTTTATAATATGTATAGTGATTGTGGTAGAACTACAAGAGGCTCACCTGGTAACCTATGCCTATAACAGATACAGTCGATATATCACAGATTCTACTACTAACTACTAGTCCGATTCGCCCTGGTCCTATTTTATATGAACTTTATTTGTTTCTGGTCTATAAGAGAAACGGATATACAAAATAAACTGCCTAAGTGCAACTTGGGCCTAACTCTTTTAGGCCTTTGATTAGACAAATAAATTATCTATTAGACAGATATTCTACTTTAATGTTTTAGCTAGCCAAGCGGGCATTCCTAAAATGCCCTACCACTTTGAAAATTTGTAAAATGTATTATTTTTTGAATTTTGTAAAATGTATTAAATTTTACATGTAAAAAAATATAAACGTCTCAACTAGTTCTAGACACTGTAGCACCCTGCATGCTAGGTCGCTGTCGCCCTGTAAAAAACTGAATTCCTTCCAAAAGTTGTGAGTTAAAAAACATAAAAAAATATACAGAGAATCGTGCTTTGGTACTGATCCTTCTGGGTGTGAGTGATTTATAATAGAACAAAAGAAGTCGATGTGTTGACGTCGACTTCTTTTATTCTATTATAAATCAAGATATTGTTATTATTAATCCTATTACAAAAAATATTTTGAATTTTTTTTAATATTCTATATCAATTTACATTAACAACAACTTAACATTGTCGAATTTTTTAAATATCTTACTTAACATTATCAAATTCATATTGTAAATTGACTTGTCTAGTGGAGCTGATGATGTTATAAGCCAATAAACTATTCTATTCTTTTCCATTCATCTGGCACTTGATCGGTTTTTTACTAAGTCATCGCATCTCAATACGAATACGAGAACCTATTTGTTTAATACATTATAGTTTCCTTTAGTCGTATTTGTTTTGATTATACTGTATCTGTTGATATAAACATTTTTGCCACGCAAATCATTGTTTTCATACAAAATACAATAGGCATACGTTTTGTCGAGAAACACAATAGGCATCTTTTCTTATTTAAGTAGAATTTATTAACAAGACAGTATTCAGTATAGAAGGAAACTTCCTACTTCGCGTACCTCTTTTTAATTCAATATGTATTTGCTTCTGTTTCAGTGTATTTTGTTGGCAACATCAGCCGGTGTGCTATCGAAGCCACGTCCAAAACGAGACTTATCATATATAAAGAATCTGATTGCTTCAAAATTATTTGGCGCTGATACGATTGTAATTCAACAGCCCGAAATCCCTAAAAATGAAACCTATCAGCTTTTCAAGATCAAGGGATACGACAACATCCTTATAAAAGTAACACGGAAACCAGAAAAACAAGAGGAAGTAAAGGTTGTTATAAAAAAACAAGATCCTGTTATGGTAAGCCCAGAAATAGCTGTCATTGGAAGATATTTGGGAACAAGAACGCAGAGTGAAACCTTATTTGCATTGGAGATAGCAAAGAATCTGGTAAAGTCAGGAATACTTAGTGGCAGATTGGATGAAACGATTCAAGAAGTGGTGATACCTGTGTCACCTCCTCAACTTTATCACGATTACATTGCTCAAGAACACGTAAAGCCTGTACAATTACTTTTTGAAGACAGAGATTCAGTCTATGTTTACCCATCAATAGGAAACCAACCTGAAAAGAATGATCTAGTGAAACATAATGCAGTTCCATTTTACCCCGGAAACTATCCACCGATGGTAATTACTTCAGACCTGAAATACCGTCCTGTCCAAACAAAATATTCATATAAGCAAATGGGTGAAAACGCAGACATGACTTATGAATCGTATAACAATCAAGATGTGATCGTTACCAGAACTACTAAAGAACCTTCAATTCCCCAATTCATTAAACTACGGTTTGCAGATTTAGCTTCTATTGGTGCTAACCCTTACCTTATTAGGTCTCAGCAACCTGTTGAAGTTATGACTGAAGAACATTTAGTGCAACCAATAACCAAAATACGTGGTTCTAATTACTACTGGAACCCATCAGTAATGCGAGAAGTGTCACTACCTCCCTATGTGATAGATCGTTTCCCCATACCAACTAAATCTATTCCCAATGTTGAAGTCACTGAAGAGGTTGGATATGTTGTCCCTAATAGTATTAACCATCCTCCCGTGATCGTTGATCGAGCTCAATTACCAAAGCCTAAAATTAAGCCTACAAATATTAAATATCCAAGACTGCCACTTCAAATAAGAGATCACTTAACGGAAACAGAGGTTGATAAAATGAAAGCGATTTACGAAAAACACAATATTAGTAATAATAACGCAAATGTAGTTCCTCCTAAAATTTCTTCAAGTAGTCCAAAACAATCTGAATATTCAGTACTTAAAACAGATAAACAAGCTGATGAATACGGAAAATTACTTACTCATAATATATCTGATGTTAATAACAGTGATACTAACAAAGAAGTTGTATCTAAATATTTTTATAAACAAATGAACCACAGCAATCGTGACAAGTATACAGTTGTCAAAGTTGAAGATCCACCTAGATTTCCTAAGCTTCCCGATTCATCTACTGGCGTAGTTAAACCTGTTGATGTGGTGCCAGACGACTTTATTCTCATTCCACCTGAAAACATCGATGTCCCTCCACCTGTATCAAGAACGAATAATATCAAAAATAGTAGCAACGAAACATCTAGTGAAACTTTAAATTATCCGAAAGGGTTCAATATAAGTAAATCTAAAAATGATTCGTTGGAGCCGGCACCGTTAAAAACAAATGTACAACATTCTTTGAAAAATGATCCCATTGTGGTACTCGGTAACAAACCAAAGCAAAATGAAAACCCTGTCAGGACATATAGAGGAGGTAAGAAGAAGAGTGTCCGGCCATATACAGGTGGACCTATATTTTAGGTATTGCACATGACTGTTAATATCACATTAAATATAGTAATATATTTAACAAAAACTTAACTGGAAGAATAATAGAATCTATTGGTTTTAAATTATTTATTGTTAAATTATTTTGTAACTTATAGTTAGTTCATTAAATTATTGATTTATCATACCGTGTCCTTATTTCTATATTTTGTAGGACCGTTCTCATTTACACTATTCATTAATTTAAAAACAATTCCCAATTTATGCGTCATGACGAGTTTCATACACGATCTATCCATTATTTTTAGACATTCAGGACAGATTATTTGCCTTTGTAGCTGATAGGTAATTTTAATATGAATTTAATGACTCATCTCACGATTATGTCGATATATTTTTTAAAATAAAGAACAATTTGAGTACAAAACCGAACTGATGATTATACATTATAAAGGTCTACCAAAATATTTGTGAAGCAGAAATAAAAGAACTAATGCCTTGTTATGTATAATATGATATTTTTATGTTCAACTGAAAGCCACAGACATTTTGGTAGAATTTCATGTCGCCAATCTTACAATCATAAAACTTATCTTAAAATTTCATTCAAGACATTTTGGCATTTAAGAGAAAACTAGCTAAGAAAACTATTACATTTCCATTTTAAATAGATATTTCATGTATAGGTATGGAAGTTTTTTGTGCATAGGTCCTTGTTTGTTCTGTATTCTGAGATGGGTGGTGAAATTCTGGATCATCACATAATTATTTATAAGTTAGGATCTAATTAAACTTATCCGTTGAATGAAATGTAAAACATTTTTATTCGAAATGTATTTAATAATGCAGTGGTATTTTTTTTTACATAGCCTTTAGACTGGCATTGGAGACTTTTATCATCTATTAGTAGGTAAGTAAATCCTAACCTGACGGTGTGCTTCGGCAACTGTCCTTCAGAGCCAGTTTCCATACTCATTTTCGACCACCTCATCCCTATCAATCAGGTGATTTCAGGAGAGATCAGAGTCAAGAGGTGACTAATCGGCGATAAAAAAGTATGACACGGCAAACGGTGTACTCAAATGACATTCGCCATCATTGCTTTGAAGAACTAAAAGCAAAATTAACATAGCTGCCGAAATCTAAGAACCGAAAATTAAATTGACTCTGCCCTGCATCTCGAGCTTTGCTTAGCGCAAAAGTATTACTATTGTTTAGTCTAAGGTTCAAGGTCCGTTTCTTTGATATGAGACAAAACACAATATTCAAAAGAACGGGATTAATTTCATAGATTCTTGCTGGTGACGCTGTTTACTAACTGCAGATAAGAGTCTAGACATATCTATAGACGTTCAAGCTCACAATGGATCTGTTATCTGCAGAAGTTTTTGGGTGTCTACAGCATTACCGTACAGCAAGGATATGGTATGATAAAAGTCTGCACGCTGATATGGGAGTTATTGGCATCTGTTTATGTATTTTCTAACTAGAGCCATATCAACAGCCAAAAGTGTACCTAATAGTCTATCTAGTGAAGAAAATTCAGACAGCACTCTCTCTGCTTAGAGTTAATGTAACGTCAGGCGGTGGCTGGTCCCACCGGTCCCAGAGTGTGGGCTTCCGTCGGCGGTCTACAGTGGGTCCAGATTCCCCTGAAGCCTCTGAGTATCCACTGCTGTATGATCGAAGACTGCAGGATGCGTGGACTTTATGCTCTGCAAGAAAAGTCAGGGGATGAAAACATATAAAAATAAGTATATTGTAGGTACATTGGTACGCCAAGGTATGAATATGAGTTGGTAAAGTGTGAGATGATATAAGATTAGTCATGATGTTGTTATGTCAAAGATGAGGGTAGTAAGTACAGTGCCAGATGTTTTACTACAAAATATTGCCCTAAATCTAGTTGGAATACAAAGTTGAATTTTAAATTTGAAGAGCACTGTAGTACCAGTATAGGACATTGATACTATATTTAGTTGTAGATCAAAATGAAAGAAAAATAAAATTTAGATCATCATCTGTCATTTTGACAGCTGTCACATTTATATCATAGTGTGGGTGGTGTGGGTTCTGTAGGATTATGAATGAATGATGATGGGATGACGTACCGACCTCCGATATTATCCAAGTAGTTACGCGCTACGTCGTCAAGTTGCAAGACTTGGATGACTGGCTGCGTGGTCTTCGATCGAGGTCTTCTGGTCAGTCTGACTACCAGATACGTGGAGATTACGAATACTGCAATCAGGACAAGAGCTCCGAGGGTTATGCCCACGTCCTTTGCTAAGATAACTGCAAGTAATACAAAGATGTTTGGTTTGACAAAACGGTCTGATAATAAATCTAATAATAAGTTAATAGGAACCGTAAATTTGACCTTTTACTTTGTCGTAATAGTTCATTAAGTGGTTGAAGTATTTATATTTTGGCAAACAGTCTTTACCTACCGTCGGTATATTTTTTTATTTACAGCAAGTTTAGAATCAATAGGTAATGAAAATAAACGTTTTAAATCAGTGATACCGAGGAGGCCTGGCTCCGTCATCGTCACTCTCCCTCTGAGACCTGGTCCCAGCTCGCACCTGTATAACATTACTCAAATACTAGTGCTGCAAATTTTTAATGGACCAGCAAATTTTTTTGATATATGATTGTGACGGAGTAAGCGCAATGCCCACCTGATGTTAGTTTACAACAGATGCATTTCATCACAAGTGACGAATTGTAATCAGAACAGTTGCTAAGTATCATTTGCCTGTAATTTTACTGGCTCTCAAGGACTGATGCTGGAACACACTGTTAGGTGCTTGCCGACAGATATTTTACTTGAGGGTGGAAGTTCCTAGATTACATTTAGTTATTGCAGATATGATTATATGGTTCTATTTTTTCATAAATTTTGTTTTTAAGGGAATGTGACGCAACACTCACGAGGCCCACCTGATGTTAAGTGGTAACCTTCTCCTATAATAGATGCATTTCGTCCCAAGTTACTGACTGCGCTGCGCCCATCACCCTGAGGCATACAATTATTAATTTTCATGTGCCTGTAATGTCATATATACTTACTGGCTCTCAAGGATTGCAGCCGGAACTCTCTGTTAGGTGATTGGCAACATATTATTAGCTAGCTCACAAAATGCCCTTCCACCATGCGGTGAAGCTCAAGCCGGTGCGGTTGGGATCGTACCATGAACCTGTAGCACGCTAATACGGTATTACCGCTATCACTGCTTCAAAACTTCTTAAACTTTTGCGAACTAAATTCTTCAGCTCAGTCGATCGTGGTCAGCTTTTGACCACGATCGATGCAATTTGATCGAAACATCGTATAGTAGTCAAAAATAATATTTAATGTGCGCCAATAGACCAGAAAGTGTAACTACAACATGGCTTCGAACTCATCACCCTTGCGCTCCAGAGAGGACTCTCTGGAGCGCAAGGGTGATGAGTTCACACAACACCAGATCGCCCTTGCTTTTACAATGATTCCATGGCACTGCAGCGAAATCTGAGTGGACCTCAGCATAAAGACCCTAGAGCATCTGTACTTATTGACGGACATGGTTCTATTGTTGTTACTCTTCCAGAGAGTTCAGACACCAGATTAAACTTGTATACTTACAATGATACCACGGTGGCGCAGCAGCCTGCAGTAGATTCTCAGTGGGCCTCAGCAACAGGGCCCTGGAGCACCCGTATCTATTGCAGGCCATGGCTCCCGCCTCGTCCCCCTCCCTCAGCGTGCCGACCCCCGCACGCACGAGCCACGCCCCCTGCGCCAGCGCGTGCCCGCTGCCGAACCCCATGGAAGCTCGTCGGTCCAGCATCAGGGACGTGTTCGCTGTCGACATCTTCCATACTGACACTTCGTAGTATGTCGCGTTTTCAACTGTGCACAGAAGTATTTTCATTGGTTATGGAAAGCTGAATGATTGTTTACTTAACCGACAGCTAAAATGACTACTCATGACAAAATAAGTAGGTACATAATATGAGGTTGTCATTCTTGTTTCGTAATATTCTTATTAAGAGCTGAAGATTTTTTTCCTGAACATAGCCTTAAACCACCATCTCATCTGTGCGGAAGTGATGATGTAGTTGAGAATGGATGGCTACAGATTTTCAACTTGAGGATTTGTTTATGTGGCGAAGTAAAGAGACGTACAAGTCGCCCGCCTGATGGTAAGCGTCAAGCCTGTCCATTACCTTTGCAGTGTCATCTTTCTAATCCTGCTTGAAACTGCACTGCTCTCGCAATAATTTCACTTGCTACAGTGATAGCCTGCTTCGAGGCAGATCATCAGACATCGCGATGGTCCCACCAAGACGGACTTTTGCTAAGGGAAAATCTTGTAAAAAGGGTGGTTGCTCTCCGTCTCGTAGGCTGGTTTTTGTCTTAAGATGGCAGTCGTTATAGCATGGTAGTAGGGCATTTTGCGAAGGTACGCTTGGCTGACTACCACTCTCAAGTAGGAAAAATTGTCACTAAACACCTAACCCTGAATATGGGCAGCTATGCTTGATAGCCAGTAATTCTAGGTTAACCTAAATAAAGTTTCGATCGCATCATCTCTCACCATCAATCATACTGGTCAAAGGCCAGCCTATCAGCTATATATAAAGAAAATGAAAAAAATAATCAAGAACTCTTGTACCTGGAATACACCTCATTTGAAACTCTCCATACTCAAACGCCAGATCACATTGATGGGGCTGCTGCGGCCTCAAGTGCTCAAAGCTGAATATCCTCTCACATTGCTCTTCTTGTGAAGCTATCCCGTTACTAGCCTCGCAACTGGCCCGTAGTGTCCCTGCTAATGGTCCAGTGATTTGTCCTAGAGGGAGTATAGGTGACCCAGTGGTCAGGTGCTGGATGTCGAAGCCAGACGGCTGCACGTGCCAGAAGTAAGTGTCCGGCACTGGTAACGCTTTCACGTTGCAGCTTATGGCTTCTTTTTGGAGAGTGATGCCACGTTCTGCACATTCCGGGGGGTCTACAAAAAAAACGATTGTAAGATAGTAAATCTGGTATACATGAGAATATCGAGGCGCGCTCATCAGTGATAAGCACAGTGATTCATTCCCCGTGGGGACCGGGTTAGAATTGCAACCCCACCCTATATTTTCCTATGGGAGCGAAAGTGGTGATGATGGGAAAAGTACCAGATGGTTGGCAGAAGCACCTTCTGAAGAACATTCACAAGTCATGCCATAAACCCCACGCTTGGCAGGCGGCTTGGGGATCGCAGTGCTTTTATCTCCTCTTCCAATTCCTACAGGAAGATTAGGGGGGTTGCAGTACTAGCCCAGCACCTAACTGAGCGTTCTATTCAGAGGGAAATAATGTGGTAGGGCATTTTGTGAAAGCACCTCGGGGCTAGCTATGACACTCAAGTAGAATATCTATCCAAGCACCTAACGGTGTGCTCCGGTCGCTGTCCTTGGGAGCCAGTATTTTACGTTGGTCTGAACACCATCTTCCAATCAACATCACTTACCTTCAGGTGAAATAGCGGTTAAAGACAGTTATAAAACAACACGCTACATAATACTTAACTTAGTATTGGTCCGAGCAAATCTCTCTTGAGCTTTTTGTGGACTTTTGAAGCAATGATGGACGAATCTATGGACTGCCGTGACGCAGGCCATGGTTCCATGGTGAAGCTCAAGCCAGCAGGTAGCAGCTTGGCGAAGTATAAAATCTGTCGCCAAGCACGTAATAAATAGTGTGTTCCGACGGCAGTCCTTGAGAGCCAGTAAAATTACTGGCACATGAATGTATGTCTCAGGGTGACGGGCGCTGCGCAGTTCGTCAGTTGACGAAATGCATCGTTGCAGAGTTTACGCCTTAACATCAGGTGGGCCTCGTGCTCATTCCGTCACAACAATATTAGAACAATTTGAGCACAATTTTTTATTTGTTTCCGACCGGTTTGAAAAAACACTTCTTTTCATCAGATGAAGTCTGGTAGTCTGGTCGATGACCACGCACCCAATGACGGTTAAAGTAATAATATTATAGCACAAAGATTCGGCTCGAAAGAATAAGGTTGGAATGGGCATCCGGCGAAAAATCGAAGGTCGTGAATTCGATTCCAGTCCGGAAAAAAATGTGTTTCAATATTTTTTAAATATCAATTAATATGCTTAATGTCTATAATAAATTTCTTACAATAAACAGTAAAACTGATGTCTTCTGCTCGAGTCTCGCCTATGCTGTTTGCGGCAGCGCAGGAATACCGCCCCGCATGATGTCTCGTTGTCTCTTCAATGTTCAGCTTTTCGGATGCGATATGCTCGCCCCAAATTCCACCCCTTCTTATTTGACTATCCTGTAAAAACATGATTTAGATAAAGAGTAGGTATCTACTTAACATCTCTTGTGAAAAGGGAAAAATACTTTGAAGCACTCGTAGCGTAGTTTGGTTAGCCGTTCTTTATCGATTACCTAAGTGCAGTGCAATAAATGCAGTTAGGCATCGGGACTACTTTCAACCACATCATCACGTTACATCAGATGAAATCCATATATGCATGGTGATAGGGCATTTTGCGAATGCCCGCCTGGATAGCTACCATCCTCAAGTAGAAAATCTGTCGCCAAGCACCTAACGGTGTGTTCCGGTAGCTATCCTTGAGAGCCAGTAATTCTAGGTTAGCCTGAACAACATCTTCGACCACATCATCACTTACCATCAGGTGAGATAGTGATCAAAGGCTAACCTATCAAGAAAAAAAAAAAAACTAAAAAAAATACTTCAATAGTAATATAAATGCGAAAGTAACTCTGTCTGACTGTCTGTCTATTTGTCTGTATAATACGCCAAAACTACAAGACCGATTTGGATGAAATTTGGTATGGAAATAGTTTGAGACCCGGGGAAGGACATAGGATAGTATTTGTCCAACTGCGCGCGATAACCGTTTTCGGAAGTCGGAGTCGCTGTCGGAAAGCTAGTTGTTGAAAATGGATAACATATAAGCTATAAAAAATAAAAATGTCCTAATATAGCCAAAAGGTGGCGCGTATATAAATATGGATTTTAATGAAAATGAGTTCAAGGTTTACTAATATGCGCAAGCTTGTTCAGGGAGACATATTGTACAGAATATCTACACCACAGAAGTGGAATCAGGGTAAGAAGTTGATGTTAGATTACTTACATTAAAATACCATGTGAACCTATGCACCGGTGGGTTGGCAGAAACATTGCATTTTATATTTAAGGGATCCAGCTCAACGACCTCGTTCATGTTGCTTTGAGTGAGCTCTTCGTCTTTGAGTCTGGATACCTCGATTATTGGACTATCTGGAAAGATGTAAAAAGTAGACATTAGATTTTTTCAAGTTGTAACATTCTTATATACGCAATACCATAGTTCATATGCAAGTGTTATGAAGAAACAGGTTTTTTTTTATTGCTGACAGGTAAGCCTTTGACCACAATCTCACCTGATGGTAAGTGATGATGTGGTCGAAGATGTTAACAGGCTTAACCTAGAAAATACTGGCTCTCAAGGACAGCTGCCGGAACACACCATTAGGTGCTTGGCGACAGATTTTCTACTTGAGGGTGGTCGCTAGCCAGGCGGGTATTCGCAAAAATGCCCCTTCCACCATGCGGTGAAGCTCAAGCCCGCGGCGGGATTCGAACCATGGACCTGCTGCGCGGTAGTCCATAGCTAAAGCCACTGAGCTATCACTGCTTCAATATAGGTGCTAGTCAACAGTTGATATGCCGGTCTAAGCATATTGTAGCACAGAAGTAAAGTTGATGCTGTTTGCGCTGCTGCAGTATGAGTCCATCAAACTTTTCAAAGTAAGGTCAGAAGGCTGGGAAGCATTGCTGGTACTCCTTGTCAGCAGAATCAGACATCAAAGCAATGATTTTCCCTACCACAAATCCGAACTCCTCACTTATATAATTTGATTTTTTTCTTCACTTAATCTTGTCCATCCACCATAAGAATTCATCTAGTTGTACCTACGTGTCGTTTATCCGTGTATAAGAATACATTTTTGTTTGGAACCATGCAGGCGTATCTAAGATGTACTGAGAAAGCAAAACTCTTGAAATAATAAAGCGGTAACCTCAGGCTGTGCATTTCTTACTGCGCCCGTCACACTGAGATATACCTACAGTTGTTTAGTATCATCATATGCCGTTTATTTTACTGGCTCTCAAGGAGTGCTCTAGGGACACACTGTTAGGTTCTTGGCGACAGATTTACTATAAAAACGTAGGAAATGAAAAATCTAGTGAATAGATGTAACATGCATTTTTTTCGTTATATAACTCATCACATGATACTTTAGAGTTATCTGAGAACAGTTGGGTAAATTCTGAAGATGCACTCACAAGTAACGTTGAGTTTGATGACGTCGGCGTTGGAGCCTGGTACGGCGTCCATCACCGGGTTGGTCGCCAAGCACTGCAGCGTGCCGCCATTGTCGCTGACTATTGGCGTCAGCTCCAGGAATGACACTGCGGTCCGCGTTGTTTCATCCCAACTCTGAAAAGCATATGTAGCAATCTGTGGTTGGTAGGTATATACATAGGAGTCAAATAGGTGACTTTACACAAGATATTTAAGAAGAAGATAATTTAGAAAAACGTTGTTTCTCTTTTGGAATCAAATAAAAAACTTGTAGCGTATCTTGCTCAGCTGTTCTTAATCGATCAACTAAGTTATGCAAAATCCGCTGCGGTCATGAATTGGATGGGTGACCGCTAGTGGCATTACTACTGAGCGCTTCCGTGTTTCGGGGGGCACGTTATACCTTCGGTCATGGAACTATATAATGCCATACATTTTGTTAATGCCCACCGGTCTAGATTACACCCTCGTGGAGAGAATCTGTCGCAAAGCACCCAACAGTATAATCCGGCAGCTGACCTTGAGAACCAGTACTAGGTTAATGTGTACAACCATCACGTAAATTGGTCAAAGGATATCAGCTATGAATATATAAATAAACTTTCACCGGTTGCAATTGAATTTGTCGCAGAAAACTGTGATATCAATAATATCAAATAAATCCTAGGATTAGTATTTTCTCTAAAGCTATATTTGGTTGGACTGCACAGTTGTCTGTTGCCGGTAACCGACCAGCGTTGTTTGCATCGAAACTTTTTTTACTAACAAGATACTCTGTTATCTGTTCCTTGAGTAAAAAAGATTGCAATACATGATACTGCTATCTTCTTGATCACTGACGTACAGCAAGGTTCTCATAATTCTCCCACTAAAGTGTTAGCAAATTAATAATGAATCTATATTTCATTTATATATTAGTACATACTTAACCCCTCCACTCAGGCATTGATCTCTACGTATATCTCGATACACTCAGGTAGATATATTTTAGCTAAAAATTTTGGGCCCCGCATTTTGACCCCTACATTTTAGAATATATGAAAATATAAATTTTATGATTATATTTACGGTATTTCTTTAATTGTTTTTTCAAATGTTATTTTTATAAATTTTTCTACATATCCAGATTGAGGTTTAGAATTGAAAGGTTAAAATGAATTCGTATGAGTTTTTTCAAACCTTCCCTTATTTATTGATTAACCATAGACTTTTTCAGTAAACTCTCATAATTTTAACCAAGGCATCAAGAACCGTGAGAACATTTTGAGCGATACTCTTTATTAATAAATTCTGAGTTCTATAACAATAAATCACAATGTAAGAATATGGATATTTAGGCTGTGATAATATTATGGTTAAGCGCGCCATCTGTTTGTTCCAGAACGGGATTATATTTGCATCACAACGCCATCTTCAGTAAGGACTATAAACTGTAACGTATGGTTGTTGGTCCCTGGGATATTGTTGATTACGCAAAGTATTCCTAAGTTGTGTAGATGGTGCTATATTACAATCATAGCTCAGAACAGGGTCATTGTAGTCTATTTTGTAATTTGTACTCTAATCCTTATGACCGGTTTATAAATTACCGGCTTTGAAACGTTTATTATTAACTGGGTAATTCGCAAGACGTTTGATGCCTTGTTTTAGTAGGTATATATGCCATTACCAATTTTTAACGCTTGTTACCAATCAACGTAATGATAAAATAAATACGTGAGAATAGAAAACGTAAAAAAAATGTTGTTCCTGCCCAGCATTTATCGTATTTTGGTGGCAAGAATCTTACTTGCGTACAAATCGTTTACGTTAAACTATTTAGTCTAAATTTTGTTTACTTGTGATAAGGTTTTTTAATTTTGGATTCTTGAAGTCTTGAAATCTTGATAATTATGGTAATCCTGTAGAATATTATACATATAATTAATATCTGTAATGCATACATACACTCTTACTAAAAACATGTTGAAAATTAGCGTTTTGATGTTTTACTTCCCGACAATTATTTTTTTTTTTTTTTTTATTTTTTTTTTATTTATGTCCGCGCTTCGGGAGGGTGTTGCGTTGTGGCGACCGACCGCGGCGCAGCAGTGCGGTGTCCAATCTCAACGTATTTGTGTAACTTTGTGGTAATCAGCGGTTTAGTGAAAATTTCCCTTCCCTGACATTATATCTCCAAAACTTTGTGAATTTACCTGGTTACTATGCTGAGTCAGATGCCGCTGGCCTATCATCCACGTGAAGTCCGGCTGCGGGTACGACCCCCAAGCCGTGCACTGCAGAATGGCCAGCCTGCCCGCCTGGATGGAATCACCTTCGGTACCCGAGATCCAGTGAATTGACACGTTATACGCTGGCACTGAAAAGTATACATTGGCTGGTTAGTTTTATGTCTACACTAAAAAACGCAAAAATCAACGTGTTCCAGGATCATGAGCTCAAAGTAATGATCCCCACCTTGAATGTCACAGCAGATGCAGCTGAACGCGTTGGTTTCTGATAAAATTTAGGATGCATTTATTTCCTTTCTAGATTCAATATTATATTCTTGTTTATGAAATGAACGATCAGCAAAGTTAAGCAACGTCCGCCTCGGTCATGAGTTGGATGGGTGACCGCTGGTGACATTACTACTGAACGCTTCCGTGCTTCGGAGGGCACGTTAAGCCGTCGGTCCCCGTTGTTGTCTTAGGATGGCAGTCGTTATAGCATGGTGATACGGCATTTTGCGAATGCCCGCCCGGCTAGCTACCACCCTCAAGTAGAAAATCCGTCGCCAAGCGCCTAACGGTGTGTTCCGCCAGCTGTCCTTGAGAGCCAGTAATTCTAGGTTAGCCTGAAAAACGTCTTCGACCACATCATCACTTACCATCAGGTGAGATGGTTGTCAAAGGCTAACCAAACACGCATAAAAAAAATGAAATTCTCGTGATGGATAGATTCAGGCGTTACTTTGCGGAAATCCACATTTAATAATAACAAATACCTTTAAAAGTATCCTAAAAAATATTAAATAATAAATGTCACGATCGTGCGCTCGGTAAGTCAAGATCTCCTGAAGCTGCTTCGTTTAGAAGCGAAACTAGTCGTGTCGCTGCTTCGTTTAGAAGCGAAACAGGAAAAATAGGCGGAATTGTCACTAGATATATAATTTTATGCTTTTTTAAGTGTTTTATTTAAATATTATTTAATATTTTTTAGGATACTTTTAAAGGTATTTGTTATTATTAAATTCTCGTGAGTTTAACGCATATTTATATACTGTAAATTCACGGCCAAACCGCCAGGTTAAAGGATCGAAAACATGAACCCGGGTCCCGAGCATATCAGACTTTTATCAGCAGCAGCGTCTGCGAGCTCCCGGCGGCGGGCACTGAAAGCAGGATCGAAGTATTCGATTTCTAACTTGAGTGTTTTGTCGGTTAATTTGTATTTATATTAAATAACTCTGTTTTTTGGGTTTTTCCTATCTTTCAAATGTCAAAGAATTTACCTATAATAATTCATAATTATATATTGTTCTCTTATATTATTGTATTTTATTATCTACATGTAATAGTTTAATAAACATTTTCTTTTGCGCTTACTTACCTATACTTTTTTCGTTCTACACTGCAAAAACTGGGTAGTGCTAAAATATTCTACAAATTCTTTGATCGTTATTGCTTAATCAAAACAATTAACTACCACAAAAGAGGCTTTCATTAATCCCGTAAATAGTACACGTATTTTGTTAATTCTGTTTCAAGCAATACCAACACCTTTTTCTGCCAATAAACTGCCAGTTTATAATCTCTACTTAGGTGGTCCCAATAGCATACTCACTTAATGTGTTTCTGGGCAAGTGGGCAAGTTCATTAAAATTGCAAATGACACCCCACATCGTAATGTATGTAAATGATGCATGCTAGGGAAATACAGGTTACTGGTCAGAACAGACCAGTCACGATAAAAAATTCTTTAAGGGTATATTTTAGACGAACGCCCCCATACAAAACGCAGCTCCAATCTCATTTTAATACTAGCGAATAAAACTCAATGATTTTTTACCTACGTAATCACTACCCTAATATCTAGGTTTGTGGTGCATCAGATTTTCATTAAATTATACAGTTTTGAAATTACACTAGCTCAAAAACTCGTAATTTTAGATAAAAGAAAGACCCAACTTTAAGCATCTCTTTCAAGAAAAATAAGCTATCCACAAACATTGGAAATATAAATAACTTTCTATAATGGGAAGTTATTTATACATGTGTACTATACTTTTTAAATAAATCTGGAGCTACGAATAACTGGCTCAATCTCCTAAATACGAGTGCTATATACTAAACGCTATATAATAAAAAAAAATTATTAGTCCAAAAGAAAAATATTTAAGGCAGAAACGATAGGTCTAATAATACACTAAATTTAAATGCGAGTTTTTTTTTAATAACGTTGAGTTTAACAAGTTGAGTTTACATAAAAGTTCACGCTTTGGCTGGCGGGTATATGTCCTTAAACTATTACGCTTTTAAACAAATGTATGAATACATCAATATAATAAAATCTACATATTAGGTATGTACCAACTTTATACATACTTTTGTCAGTGATTTTGTGTCTGTTAAACTAGCTGGCACCCTCAAGTAGAACATCTGTCTACAAGCACTTAATGATGTGTTCCAGCTTCTGTCTTTGAGGGTCAGTTCCCAAGCCTGTTAACCTTTCACGACTACATCATCACTTGCCATCAGACAAGATTATGGTCAAAGGAAAGCCTATCGGTAATAAAATGAAAATTAATGTAAATTTTAGAAATATGTTTTGTTTAATTTTATATCTAAGTGTCATATACTTCTTTGATTGATACCAGCCACAGTGAAGAGGATAATGGACCTGTAACTAGTAAATGGTAATCGGCTTGTCCCACATGTTCGGTTTTTTATTCCTGATAAGCTAGCCTTTAACACTATCACACCTGATGGTAAGTGATGATGTCGAAGATGTTGTTCAGGCTAAACTAGAATGACTGGCTCTCAAGGACAGCTGTCAGAACACACCGTTAGGTGTTTTGTAACAGATTTTCTACTTGAGGGTGGTGGTTAGTCAGGTGGACATTCGCAAAATGCCCTGCCACTATGTTATAACAATTGCCATTCTAAGACAACAACCGGGACCAACAGCAGCTTAACGTGCCCTCCGAAGCTCAGAAGCGAATATCTACTATAATTTTGATACTTAAAACAGTTATTTGCTGTTGGGTGTGATTTTTGTACTGACCTCGTGTTTTTGTTGCGAATTAGTAGTGCGCAGTCAGAGATATATATAGAGCAACCTTTAAATATTACACTCTATTGAATAATGTGGTTGTAACTCGGTTTTATTCCGAATGTATGAAGAGTGGTGTCACTTACGTCAATTTATAATATGAAAAATGCAGCAAATTAATTTCCAAAAGTATGGGACATAATATTGCACTCCAAGACCTAAAAACGTGTAGACAAATGAAAGTAAATACTTAAATAGTATATAAACCTCTGTCTATTGCTTTGGTTATAAATAAGAGTACCCAGATTATCATGTTATGAATGTGATGATAAGTAATTCAAAACAGGTTTTATCCCTTACATGCTGTATCAGCCGACTTGTCCGTTGCTGAACACAGCTTTAACCATTGAGGGGGGGTTTGCAATGATCCCCACGCTTGGCAGGCGTCTTGGAGATCGCAGTTTAAGATATCAGTTCCTCAGAAAGCGCTGCTGACCTCCTTCCAGTCCTTTAGTCACCTCTTACGAAACACACATAATTACTATAGTAATGGGGGGTGATATTCCAGCCCGGCAACCCACGGAGTTATCCCTTACATAATATCATTATTAAGAGGTATTAATTGAAATACTTACAATACAACTCAATCTCAAGTGTGGCGATAACAGGTGGCGCTAGTTTTGTGTTTGTCGCACGACATGACAAGTCAGCGGCGTTTTTCCTCGTCAGCGGCAGATAGAGCTCGTTCTCTCTCACTGTGGGAATGTCGCTGTCTTCGTCTGAAGCATCCACTAGGGTATTGCCGGAGTACCAGCTGATCCTAGGCGGAGGACGCCCTAGAAAAAAATGTGAGTAATTTTTCAAATCCAGTTACCTACAATATGCAATTCTGCCGATACGTGCAAGTGGTTCCGGCCCATGAGGTAACGGACATGGTATGTAACCAGTTTCCAATTGGGTATAGAAAATGTTCAGCTTGTAACCAGTAGCTTGCCCATTCCGCAACTATAGTTTGTAACTAGTTACCAAAAGGGAATAGATAATACTCAGCTTATAGCCAGTTGGGAATCAGGAATGTCATGCTCATTTCGCAACTAACGTTTTCATTTTTATAGGAATATACAGTACGGACATTTTTGGACGCTTTGAACACAAGATGCACCTTAACACCAACTTTGGTTCCTTTTAGGCATTGCGCAGGAATACATAGGTATTTACGAAGCTTAAGTTGGCCGAGAAATAATAAACAGAAATTATTCCATAGTGTTTTTTAGGCTCTGCAATTTTTTGTTTTTTGTTTCGACCCAGAAATATACTGTAACAGCCGGATCGTCCACTGCTGAAAACAGCCTCCCCTATTAAGGGGGTATTTGCCATTATCCCCACGCTTGGCAGGCGGCTTGGGGATCGCAGTGTAATTTGGCAGTTCTTTAGAAGGCGCTGCTGCCCACCGTCCAGTATTTTCTCCTTAGTCGCATCTTACGACACCTACGGGATGATATGGGGAGGTGCAATTCTAGCCCGGCACCCCACGGGGCACCAGAAATATATTGTTTCCAAATATTGAAGACAAACAAGTCTTCAATTAAGAAGGAATTTTCCTTCTTTACTCATTATACTCTTCAAACAAGTCTTTGCTTTGAACTTGAAAGTGGCAGACAGTACTAACAAAACACAATGCTTTTTTTCTGACAGATGTTTTAGAGGCTGTGAGAAAAGTCTTAGAACTAATGTTGTATGTCCATGCACAAGCTCCCTTTGTATCGACATTTGGATATTTACATCGGGGAAAGTAATAAAAAATAAAAAATATTTAATAATAAATTACAGGCACAAGATACTTTTAACATAATAATCTAAAAATATTTGTTAGGAAAAACAGAAGTCAACCCTAAGAAGTTAGCATTTTTATCAAAAACCCTGTACTTATAGGTACAGTTTGTTTTTGTTGAAACAGTTTTGGATTTTTTCAATACGGCGAAGTTATTGGGGTTGAAAATCATATATCATTCGCGAGGTCTTCAACTTACAGAATCATCAGTAATGTTTAATGTATTGTGCAGATATACAGTAATGCTTATATGGATCTTCTGGGCATTCCTCTGTATCAGCACACACCCAGCGGGTCACGGATATGTGAAGCATCCTAATTTGAATCTAAATTGACTGCCTCTGCTCTGAATACCGAATCAACTATGAAACGGTAAATTCAATTACAGTCCGATTGCACGGGGTGCATTGCATGCCTTCTAGGATATTCCAGTAATTTTGTGAGATCAATATGTTGCATCATGGGTGTAATCTACAGTGATAATAGCAGTTAATGTGGGTTGTGGTTGAACTTTACAAGGTCTACATTTTAATTTTAATAGCAAACTAATTCAATCTCAAATGTTTATTTGCCAGAATACATCATCAAATTACATTTTAAGTTCGTATATAATAATGTTAGGTCACTGTATTCAGCCTGCAAGCAGGCGTGCAAATTTTTTAATATTCTATGTTAATTTAATAAGTCAAGTTATTTAAAATGTCATATCAATATAATATCAATTAACATTATGAAAATAGTTAATTAGATTTACATCACTTAGAGAAGTTTAAGTATTATTTCATGCTGTAAAAACAATTGTCAGTTAGCCATTCTATTTAATTTAGCTTTAAAACATTACCATTCAAGATTTTAATATCTTCTGGTAAATTATTATACACCACTATGCACATATTAAAAACATTGCTCTTATAAATATATTTACGGCAATATATAATGTATCGATTCTTTAGTTAGAGTTTGCATATTTATAAGAGCCTTATAGTTTTCTCTTTATATTGCCGAATTATGTAACCCGTCCGCCCGAAGAATGAGGTAATCATTTTCTTTTCTTGTACGTTTCGTCCTTCACTTCACGCCTGGCGATCCTTCAGAATGAACCCATTGTAAAGATTGTGTCTTGGACACCACATATTCTGAATTATATAACGCGTCTCGCTCTATAGAAATGGAAACCAGGCGTGCCACTTTTTTTCGACTAGAAAAGCGAAACGTTTTTTGAGTTTAACTTGAACCAAATACTTGTTCTTTTGAAATGTGAAAGCAAATTCGATTTCATAAAAAAAAAAACTAGTCTTATTTCCACTAACGTAATATAATGTCCAATGCCAATTTCTGTCCCATTTTATATTTGTCAAATAAATAAGTTAAGAAATAATAGAGCGGAGATTTCAAACTTTCAATCCAAGTTGCCAATATATATAACATATCTAAAATGTATATTAAATAAAAAATTATATATATTTAATAATATTATTTTATATAATTCTCGACTAGTTTACCTATGTCTTATCCTTGTTAAAAAAAGTTTTCAATCGCGAATTATGCTAAGGTCGATTAGGCACAAGATCTGATTTTATTCCTAACCATCAATTTTATAATAGCAAGAAGGTAAGGTTCTATTCAATCTTCAGAAAGTAATGCATCAACTTTTGATCCATTCCTTGAGGAACAGTAAACATTCAAAACACAATTCTATATTTACTCGTATCAATCGGTTCACACAGGCTTCGTTATGTCCATTGGTTATGGAATCTTAAGAGCAATAAAAAGAACTGGACCAAAAGTTGGTCCTTGCGAGACACACGTGACCACTGAGCAAGTAACAGTACGTCACGTCACGTGACGGACGGGACGGGATGGGTGCTGGCTGTAGTTGACACAGATCCATTCAAAACTACCGTTTGTCATCCAGTGTTTAGGCATTTAGGTATTAAGTAAACCACAGAAGTAAACTATCTGAGATTGTCATATAGATAATACGAAATGAAATAATTTCTGTAGTATTACATATTTAAAATGAAATGAAATAATTAGTCTTTAATACCTAACGTGTCTATGATTTAATAATACAATAATGCTAATTTGATTTAATCTGACACAAATTAATCATATAATTTAATTGTCAATTGATTAATTTTATTTAATAATAATGACATACAATAATTTAATAATGAAATGAAATATTACTACTTACCTATAATTTTTTGACTACACTATTGTATTAGGGTTAAGCCTGTGCGAATAGTTGTAATGAATGAATAAATAAATAAATAAAATAAATAAATACCGAACCGTACCCGAACTTCATGGAGTTTGAGGAGAAGAATAATATCGTCAGTTCAATCAAAAGATTTGTAGGATGTCATGTAGGTAATCATTAATTTTATAGCTAACATAGAACATACAATAATGCTAAGGAAAATAGTAGTAGTAGTAATATAAGCTGTGTGCGAGAAGAATAGTCTCGAAATTCGTAGCAATTATTTATAAATATATTTAAACTTTTGTCTCTTAAAAAATTATTACAATTTTTATTGGTATATAAAGGTGAATGGCGCGGGTGGCTTGCAAAGGTGGAATGTTCCAACTATGTATATGTGTTGTCTAAATGACTTGACTGAAACTGATACGTTTTACATGCAGTTTAATTTCTCTCTGTGAATACTGTGATAGCTTTAGCTAATTTATTATAAAATCGCACACAGTTCCCTAAGGACTTTTTAATTGTCTTTACTAAAAATCATACGCCTGGCACCATCACCACTATTTTATACTCTTTGTTTAATTTAAATTTGCTTAATTTTTTCGAGGAAACATGATATTTCCAATAACATAAAAATTCAGTAAAGTAAAAATGACGATTGATTTTAAAAACATCCTGACTATTGCATGAGTCCAATACACATCTAGCAGGAATACTACGATCTATATACATCACTACAGATACTACAATAAAATCATTTAGACAACCTATATAATCATAGCAGACGCATAGGCAGTCTAAATGCTCCAGCCCAGTACCAGTTGGCAGCGTGCCCAGCATGCTGGCAGCATTGCCCCGTTGAATTGCAATGCTTATTCGTTGAGCCAAATATGTGCCAGCATTTTGATCACGCGTCGCATCAACCAAGCGCACAGATAAGTTTTGGAAAATAAGATGAGCTCCTGGTCCCCACGGACCCAACGTCTCTAAACCAAACGGCTCAAATATTTACATACCCATACCAAGGTTAGCATATTTGCGCCGCTTGAGTTGCTCCGCCGAAGTAGCCGCAGCGCCAGCGCTTACGTTGGTTTCAGAAAGATGTGACGGCGCTAAAGTGTCCACGCAAGTCCCACACTAAGGGCCGTCCTAACTTTAGCAGGAATTGCCCGCTTTTGCAAGTTAAATATGGTCTTTATATCAGGTACTGCTCCCCACAATAATATATCAAATTTAAAATTACTATATAATAAATGCATATAGAAGGTAATGGTGGACTGCGTGTAAAATGTTATACGAAAGAAGTATAAGTACTGAAATAACATCTAAAAGAGTTGCCAGGAAGAAAAATACATGTAATGCCAACCCCATGAGGACATGAGACAATTATTTGAGATCCATCACCCTGATGTTAAGCAGCTCCATGTAGTAGATAAGGTATAGCCAGATGCAAATAAATTCCTGAAATAAGGCTTATTATTTGCACGATGTGGGTTATTGGTGATCATTACCACCATCTTATTAACCAGGAGGAAGCAGACCTTCACATACATGTCAAACAACCTAGTTATAAGCAATTACGTTACTAATTTAGATACCTTCGTACGTAATTTTGTACGTCGATAATAGTTAAAACTTATCGTTATTTCTCAGTAGCGTCATTTACATGCCTTTACATATAACAAGTTTTTAATAGGACATATACCGACGAATTCAATTAACTCCAAAGAAACTATGTCTCAAGAGCCTATTTGTGAGGGAGATGAAAATACAGAAACTCTTGGGACATTATTAAAATACTCCGCTTTAATTTATCACTTAGTGAGGAATTCTTATGAAATCTTTGAAGCTCACATCGCTTTGACGGTATTTGAGAAAAATGTGATCTAATTACGAGCCGGATGCTGGATCCAGGTATCTCACCTAACGGCATTTCATTTACTTTAATAAAGTTCTTTATGCATACGACAATATCAAATTCCTATCACAATCGTTAAAAATTCATACGAAAAATATTAACTACCTACCTACCTACTCCATTTATCCGCGATTTACTCGAAATTCGATATGAGTTATGTAAGATAATAATTATAAGTATTTATTGATAATACATATGCCGATTTGCCAATATATATGATATATACTTAAATATGATAAATAACCCAAAGTACTTATAGTTTTCAAGAGAATACGATATAAACCTGCACTCGTGGGTGAAAGCCACATAATCACGTTTTTTGGTAATATAGAAATAGAATTGTTTGTTATTCTATATTAATGAAGAACTTTGATACAGAAAGTAATAGACATTATAGCAAGCACAGAAAAGAGAAAACAAATTTTATATCTCTAACAGCTATAAAAAAAACAGGCTGTATCTCATGAACCGTGACAACTAGACAGTTGAAATTTCACTTGTCAGTCCACAGATGACGTATTTCTGCTGCCTCTCTAACATCAAATACTAGAAATCGCCCAAGTGGTACGTGGACTCGCGCACGAATAATTCAGCACCCATCGTGAAAACTAAAAATAGGAGTTTTTCTTTTATGTTATTGTGATCGAACAAGCTTGAGGTCCACCAGACGTTAAGCGGACTAACCTCTACCTATAACAGATGCATTTCGTGACAAAACACGCATTGCACCGCGCCCGTCTTGAGACGTACCTAGTTGTTAAGTCTCATGTGCCTGTAATATAATTTCACTGGCTCTCAAGGACTGCTGCCATAACACACCGTTTGGTCAGATTTCTACTTGAAGGTGGTCGCTAGCTAGGTGGGGGCATTCGCAAAATGCTCTTCCACCATGCGGTGAGGTTATAATGTAGTGGCTAATGTTGTTTAGATAATGGTAAGTACGGAATTCGTATGCGAGTCCGACTCGCACTTGGCCGATTTTATTTTTTATTACTATTATTTACCTATAATATAAAATCTAATATAATTTATAAAAAACGGCAGGTAATCTATGTCAAGTACGGAATATTAAAAACCTCCCATCTTTTCTATGGTTGCATGTTATTGGGCACTTTCCCACGTGGCTGAAAGACTGCCATAAATGATGATGTTTATAGCGTTTCATACCTTAGTGGGGTCTAGTTCCGTTCCGGCACGTAATACGTACCTAAGTACTTGTGAACCAAAATACGAGTATTTACGAAATCAACGTGAATTTCGTTCCGGATTATTGAGCCTTTGTCGAAGACATTTTTAACGTTCTAATTAATAACAAATCTCAAGTCCTCGATCGTGCGCTGGAGTGACGACATCCTGAGGATGCTTCATTTAGAAGCAAAACGCGTCGAAAATTCTTCCGGTTTTGCTATGTGGCATTTAATATGACGTCGCGTTGGCTTAAAGGGAAAATTATACAAAATTGTCATTAGATATATTCTTATATTGTTTAAGTATTTTTCTTAAATATTAATTTAATGTTTTCTCAAAATATTTTAAATATTTTTAGTTATATTACATTCCGTTTTGATTCGTAGAATAGTATCTGTGGCAACACTTTAAGGCGCGGGTTGGTCAGTGCTTCTGCAGATTAATCAAAACTAATTTTTGAGACCAAATACAGGGCATATTTTGTGTGTTGTCTTGCATTTCGTAAAACTTACTTATATTAATAATAACAAATATTTGAAGAAAACCTTAAAATTATATTTTAGAACAATATAAAAGTTTAAAAGTAATATATCCCCACTCTTTTCAGGTGTCATGGAATCGTAGTATAATAGCAGTTCCTCAGAAGGCGTTGCTACCCACCATCCGGTATTTGACCCTTAGCTGCCTCTTACGACACCTACGGTTAGAGATGGGGGACCCGGGACCTCACGGGACCATAAACGGGGAGTCTATAAATAGTATAGAGGTAGCTTAAGGTTAGTATGTAGGTACTAAGTACATTTATAACTTGGGTAGTAGTGGTAGTACTTATTAATAGCTTATAAGTAACATGTTAGTGCCAAAGTACTAGGAGCCCATAAATAGCATAGAGATAGCTTAATGTTTGTATGTAGGTGCTTAGTACATTCATAACTTGGGTAGTACTTATTAATAGCTTATAAGTAAGATGTTACCGTGCCAAATTACTAGGAGCCCATAAATAGCATAGAGATAGCTTAATGTATAAACCTACTTAGTAAATTCATAATTTGAGAGGTGTGAAAAGTTTCAGTAAATAAGTTTAATAGTATTTTTATTTAGTGATTTCTGAAATGAACAAACAAGATTAAAAATCTCATTAGTTCAATCAACTGAACAAAATAGAAAATAAATAAGTCAGTAGGAATAGACGGGACATTTGCCTTCTGTTAACAATACGTATCAGTAATTTTTAGCTGTAAGTTTTTAGGGTCCCATACAAAAAGTCCATTCGGTTCCGAGTTCCCAATTCACGAAACTCCACTGTCTGTCCGCCAGTACGTATGTCACGGGTTTCTTAACGGAATGAATTACAAACCTGAAATATTGATATTTGGTGTAAACTATGATATAAAGTAATAGTATGAATATTGTACTAAAAATTCTATAAAACTATAATTTAGGGGGCACCAAAATATGTGATGTAATTAGAAAAAAAATTTTGGAACCTACCATGTGGGGTATCAACGTAAACTAATTTAGTTAAGGACAATTTCTTAAAATATTATTTATCTTAAATATATCTTGGGCTGCAAAGTTGTAAATTTTAGATTAGGCTTCTGAAATTTCGGTGTATTATTTACCAAACAAGGTATATTGAAAACCCGATTTTAGTTGTGGTTTTATGAATTATTTCAATTAAGGCGCTGACGATACTAAATAGCTTTTATTTGAACAGATTTTTTGCAAAATGTATTTAGTTTTGAGCAGTAAGAAAAATATAATGTTAATCTTGATCCCATTACCTAAGGGTAAAAAAAAGTCAGAAACACGTTTCCTTAAAATTTTCCCATAGAATAAAATTGCAAAGCTGATTCTAAATTAAACTTGTAACGTGGATATCTTAATTATTTAATGAATGTATACGAAAATATATGAATTAAATAGCAAAACTTAATCAAAAGGGACAAAAAAAGTTAAATTTTCGATTTACTTTATTAGTTTTGGTTTAATTTCGGATTTTACCTAAACTGATCGCGATTTGACCATCGCTGCTTCTCTTTCACTCTTACGCAGTCCGATATTGACAAAATTTCCGCATTTGACAGCAACTCAAAATTTTTTGTCTTTTAGGAGATTTTTTAATGAAACCCGTATCACACTTCGTCAGTATTATTATTCAGATTTTTAATTTTTCTATACTTAAAAATAATAATTGATTCGCTCGACTACCAACTTAGGTAGGTAGTCGTAACTCTATTGAAAAGGCGCTCGGCAAGTATTATATACAAGCACTCAATAGGATATTACAACTGAATCCTTCCTCTTACAAACAACTGACAAGCGAGAGACATTTAATATAAAAGCTCATTAAAATAACGCTCATTACAAGTTCTTGTAATTTGTTCTGCTTCATATTCCTTCAAACCTTCAAAGACATTTCAAAGAACGGCTAAAGCGAGAAATGTTCCAATATCAAATTTCAAAGTAACTTGTTGCTAAGCTCCGAGGGCCGGGGAATATTTTATTTGAACATAATTAGGCAGGTAAGATACAAGTAGGTTTTATTGACCGAAGTAAGAACCGTAAACCGGAGTTACTTCGAACAATTTTGAAATTCGAATCAATATATTTTTTTAAATAATACCTATGAGAGCAATAGAATATATCAAATAATCAGCTTTTTGACATCTTTAGAATTCCGTTATATGAAACAAATAAATACTGTGACTCTTTGAGAAAATAAAAAAACTGTGTGATCAAAGTTATATTATTTGGTTATTTTGTTACCCCTCTTTTTAATATGGCATTTTAAAATAATAAGTTAAGATGAATATACGAAAAACTATTCACCGCGGTTTACGGTTATTGGTTATTATATACGGCATTACTTGCGGTTGTATGATTGTTTAAAAATGACATTCGACTTTTTGATCTCGTATATTTTTACGTGCCTCAAAACCTTATGTAAGATAATAGACCCATGGGTCGGTATGTGATATGTATTTCTACCAAAACGGATCAAAATATTTAAGGTGTGGAAAGTTGTTGAATCGGTGAAGTATATAATAAAATGTCTTTTTTTTCTTGGTGATAGGCTAGCCTTTGACCACTTTCTCACCTGATCGTAATTGAAGATGTGGTCGAAGATGTTGTTCAGGCTAGGCTAGAATTACTGGCTCTTAAGTATTGATGCCGGAACACACCGTTAAGTGCTTAGCGACAGATTTTCAACTTGAGGGTGGTAGCTAGCCAAGCGGACATTCGCAAAATGCCCTACCACTATTCGAAATTAGAATAAGTCTATATCACGATCGACAATGAAGGCTTCCGATAGAAGCCGAAATATTTTTATCGTGATTGGCTAATATAAATAAAAACTTAGAGAAAAAAATTGGTAGGGATATTGGTCCCTACCAAGGTACATGTTTCTTTTGTAATTTTTGTGTATGCCCTGCGTGCAAAGTAAAAAAATCAAACATACCGGGCTAGAGCCTCTTAAATAACTGAAAACTAACATGTGTAATAAAATAACATGTAATAAATATTGTAATAATTTTATAATACACTTGTAAAAGAGAAAAGACATATAAAAAGAATGGCCTGAGTTTCTTGCCCGTTCTTACCAAAGTGCCTCTATACCATTTTTGCTGAACAGGTCAGGAGAATATTTTAATAGTAAATTATATAACTGACGTTCATAAGAGCTTCGTAGACGCCAAAATTTAGTTAATGTTTTTGACTTTGACTTTGATGTTTTAGTTAAACACATACAACAGTTATTATATTTGTGTGTTGACAGGGAATCCTTTGTGTGCGTCATTTTTTTTTTTTTTTTTTTTTTTTTTTTTTTTAGGGAGGACATAGATGCTGGCTACCGCCTGTGCGGTCGTCCAGCTCCACCGGGTTTTGGGCGAGGGCCTGGCCCTACAATAGCCCGGGAGGGAGAAGTGCCGAAGGCACTTCTCCCGAGACGGGCGTAGAAGGCGAAAAGCGCTTTCTACCTCCGTCTCCTGCGGACGCCGAAAACGTACCGCTACTATAGGAGGGGTTGACAGCGAGCTCAAGGGCACCACTGTGGTTCGGACCTCGGCTTGTCTCGCTGTCGAGAGACATGGGGGGGATCGGAGCAAAATGCCTCTGTGCAACTGCAGTGTTGCACAATTGGGCCCTACTGAATAATACTCTTTGACTATTTGGAGAGCAATTTATCGTGACCTTGTTTTTGCCTCGAGCTCGCCGGCGAGCTCGGTGTTTGATTGTGTGACCTCTGATTACCTCACACCTGGGGATTTTACCTCGACGACTTGCGGATAACGCTAAAGCTGCCAACGTAATGGCTGCGATGGGGTCATCCGGGTCGTCTAATACCTGCCGTGGTCGGCGACGGGGGGGTTTGAAAAATGGGATAGAAGAGGCAGTCGAGTAGTTCGATGCCTGGACAACCAATGGGTTCGGGTGGTGGGGCGCTCGATCAAAGTATCGGCGGGCGCAGTCCTTATTGAACTGCGCTAGAGAGGGAAGGTTTAAGTCGCAATGCAACTCGGTGTTCCGGATATACCACGGGGCGCCGGTTGCATTACGAAGAAAACGGTTTTGGATGACTTGAAGTTTATGAAGGTGGGCCTCACTAGCATGACTAAACACTACTGATGCGTAAGTCATGATGGGGCGGATGCAGGCAGTGTAAAGTGTCTTCTTATTACTAAGAGACATTTTACTCTCTTTGCGAAGTAGGGGACCAAGGCGACCCATTATGAAGGCCGCTCTGTTACGGACGGTTGTTATGTGATCGTTAAAGGTGAGATGACGATCAAGGGTGACTCCGAGGTATTTTGTTCTAGGAACCCAGGGAATGGGTTCGCCGAACAAAATAAGCGGTTTCGGGTAAGGGGAGCGTGTCTTCTCAGTAAAGCACATAGCTGTGCTTTTAGCTGGGTTGACCGCGATGCGCCATTTTCGGAACCAGTCACCGATCTCGGTGATGGCCCGTTGCATGACGAAATAGGACTGTCTGTTGATATGCCACCCAGTGGTGTAAATGGCGGTATCATCCGCATATTGGGCTAGGAATACTTTGGGCTGAGAGCGTGGGATGTCACTGGTATACAGTGCAAAGAGAATAGGTGATAGCACGGAGCCCTGAGGGACTCCGGCTCTGACTGGGTGGGGGGAGGAGAGGGTGCCTTCCACGCGATAGCGAAAGCTTCTGGCTTTAAGGAAGTCTTGTAGGATGAGCACAAGACGTTCTGGCACGCCAAATTGGTATAGCTTGTAGATCAAGCCGTTGTGCCAGACTTTGTCAAAAGCTTTCGCTACGTCGAGGAAGACTGCTAGCGTAGTCTGGGGTTTGGGGTACTTATTGAAGCCCTCAATGATGTGCTCCGTGAGGCGGTGCACCTGTTGGACGCATGAGTGTCCGGGTCTGAAGCCAAACTGCTCATCTGGGATAAGGTGGTGTTCCTTAGCATGGGACTGGAGACGGTTTGCAAGTAACCGCTCGTAAAGTTTGCCTAAGGCACTGAGGAGGCTGATGGGGCGGTAACTGGTGGGGTCAGATGAGCTTTTGCCTGGTTTGTGAATGCCAATGACATTTGCACATTTCCAGGTGTCTGGGAATAAGCAGTGGCTCATAGCAGCATTGAAGATGCTGACTAAGAGATGGATGAGAGGAGGAGCGAGGGTTTTAAGAACCCTGTTGGAGATGCCATCGGCACCGGGGGATTTGCGCGGTCGGAGGGCCTTGATCAGTCTCTCCACCTCAGCGTAAGTCGCTAAGGTGATTGGTGGGAGTTCAGAGGTGACCACAGAGCTTTTACGTTCGACTTCAGCATCCACCGAATCGAGGTGAGCTTGGTCAACGTGATCTACGTTAGGGGAACACTGAGCCTCTAGGCTATCAGCTAGGCACTCAGCTTTGTCTTCGTCAAAGAACGCTGGGACTAGTGGGACTGGTCTGTATAAGGGAGGCATGTCGTTATGGTTACTTCCTTTCAAGCCTCGCGCCAAGTCCCAATAAGCATGGTGGCTTGGCACGAGGTTTGAAAGTTTATCGCCCCATTGTTGATCACGCAACTCAGACATGCGACTTTGAACCATGCGTTCAAAGTGGCGTTTCTTAGTTTTGTTCTCTTTACTGGGGTAAGAGTCGTAATGTCGGGTCACTGCTTTACTCTCCGTCACCAATCGTCTCACATCCGCTGGAATGACAAGGCGCCGGTCGTCCGGCACTATGACCTCCTTTGCGGATGCACCTACTACGGTGGAGAGGTGATTGGTGAACGAATCGATCGCAAGGGTTACGTCATCTTTTGTCAGGATGTCGTCAGGGATCTTGTCTAGGTCCGGTGAACTGATAGCCTTTAGGGCATCGCCTACTTGCTTCCAGTTCACTATCGTCTTAGTGGGGCGGGGGAGGTCAGTCGTTGGGTCGGGACCTAGTCGCAGTATAATGGGTCGGTGGTCAGAGTGAAGCTCGTGAACCACTTCTATGGAGCGTAACCGGAGTGTTACGCCTCTGAATAGTGCCATGTCAAGCAAGTCAGCTCGGTGGTTTTCCATATAAGGGTAGTGAGTGGGCTCAGTGGGCGCAATTATGTCAAAGTTAAGTTCTGCGATTAGGTTTTCAAGTGCAATACCTCTGGGATTGTTGACGTTACAATTCCATAGGATGTGCTTACTGTTGAAGTCGCCAATCAGAATGACGGCGCTTCCTAATGAGAATAGGGCTTCTAAGTCAGCTCGGACGATCGGCTTTGCGCAAGCTTGGTAACAGGATGCTATGACTATAGGTTGATGACCAGTCATAGCTAGGAGGCAACAAGATGCTTCCATATTAACAAGAGTCGGGGTAGGTAGGGGAATGCAGTGCAGGGACCTTTTGTAATAGATAAGAGTGCCTCCCCCACGGGAGTTCACTCTATCATCACGTACCGTTCTGTAATTGGCAAACCTAGGGTTCGCCTTCCCCGGTTTTAGAAAGGTTTCCTGCACGCATATGATATCGATAAGGTGGGTACAACAAAAGTCGTGGACGAGGTCACGTTGTCTGAAGAGGCCGTCAGCGTTAAATGACGCTAACGAAACTGAGTACGGTTTCGTGCGTTCGGTTGTACTACCCATAGTGGTTGTACTGGGGAGGGGCCTGGGGAACGAAGCGCTTAAGGGCGCTAAGTAAATTCGCGTGTTCCAATGTGTATTGGATCACGTCCGCTGGGGATTGAGCGTATTGCATCTTGTGGAATAGCTCTTGTACCTCATTGATGTCAACCGACATAGCCAGATCGCTGACTAGGTTGATTGCCTCTTGAAGAGGGGCAGCCATCAATGGCATAGGTGGAGCTTGTGGCCGGGAAGCGGCGCGGGGAGGCGCGCGAATGGTGTTGGCGACGGGTGCCGGGAGCGCGGGGCGAGCCGGGGCCGGTGCGCGGGCAGGGGCCGCGGCGCGGGCGGGTGCGGGTGCGGGCGCGGGTGCGGGCGCGCGGGCCGGGGCGCGGGCGGTAGCGACGGTCTTAACCATACTGGGTGGTTTAGACCATGCGTTACGGGCTGGGAGCGGCGCGGGTATTACCTGTGAGGCAGGTACTACCGTTAGTTTAGGGCTTACCCGTTGGTAACGGTCTTAAGAGGGACGGGTCGGCCTATGCCTTGCCACCCTGTGGTTCACTCGTGGTGCTTTAGGGCAACCACGGTAATTCGCGGTATGCCCTTGAGCACCGCATAGAACACAGCTGGGTGGGTCCGGTGAATCCCGGGTGCGAGTGCACGCTGCTGTCGCGTGATCGCCTAGGCACTTAACGCACCTAGCGCGAGCGAAGCAGAAACGGGAGGCGTGCCCGTATAGTTGGCAGTTATGGCACTGCGAGGGACTCCCATTTTTGTATGGGGCTTGGACATCGAGTCCTGAGAGGCCACAGACCTTTTTTAAATTAAAAATGGCCTTGCCTTCAGGTGTACGATCTAGTACTACGAGTACTAGATCGTAGGGACTGCGGTCCTTCCCGCTGTACATGCGGTGAACTGCATGTACGGGGAAGTCTTGTGCCTTCAGGTCGGCACATACCGAATCGGTATGTACCTCCTTGGGCACACCGCGGATGACCACTCGGAGGACTTTCTCCTCTTCGAGCGCATAAGTGTGAAAACTTATGCTCTCTTTACGGAGGAGCTTTGTTAGCGCTCTGTGGTCGCTAATGGTGGACACTTGAACTTTAATGCCCTGCTGCGTGGAGCGGGCATTAGTGTAGTGGATCCCACGATCCGAAACTAAACGGGACAGCATGTCCCATTTGGTTTTGTCCTGAATGAACAGGGGCGGAGGCGGTTTTTCGCGGCGCGCGCTCGCGTCCTGAGGGGACGCGGCAGTGGTGGCCGGAGCGGAGGGAGGAGACGCGGGGCGCGGGGCGGGGGTCGGCTTCTTGCCGGAGGCGGGGGCTTTAGCGGGTGCCTTGGCGGGAGGGGCGGAAGTTGCGCAACTAGCGGCTTTAGGAGCACGCTTGCGTTTTCTGTCTACGACGGTATAGCCGTCGTTATCGGAGTCCGAGTCAGTGCGTAAGGCGCGACTCGGATCTACTTCCATCTCCGTTTCGGAGTCCGAAGTGGGCTCGACAACGGCGATGGAGGGACGGGTGCTCGCTGGCCTCCCGATCGGTGAGCGCGAGCGAGACCTCTCACGGGGAGGGGCTGCCACCGTGCGTCTGTTGTCAGGGCCCGGAGCGGGCGAAGTCGGGCTGTCCTCTGAGAAGGACCGGGTCAGAGGAGGGACGATGGCCTCCGGAATTGGAGTTCCGGAGGGAGCGATGAGAGTGTCCGTGAGGCGGGCACTCTCTGCATCGTTAAGTGATTGCTGATGATCAGCGTAGAGTTCGGGGTAGCGGAGGGCGAAGGTCTGAAGGACCTCCACCTCACCGTTAGAGGGACGTTGCATCCTGAGGGGAATACTCAGGATGGCCTAACGGGTTCTGTCTCCCTCTCGCAACTCGTGAGCTCACTTGTGTGAGAGGGAGTGAGTACCTATGGTGTGCCCTAGTTGTGTACCCTCTCCGAGCTTTTTTCTCGGCGGAGAGGGGTGCTCCTAAGCGCTACTCCGGGGTTGACTAGGGGTGACCCCAAGGCCAGTAATCCCGGAGCCCAGCTTGCTTCGGCTGACCCGTGAAGCGGGAAAGGCCACGGTGCAAGGTTAAACCAAAACAACAACAGTGGCCGTTGTCACCGTAGGGTGTCACACTGCGACCGCAGCAAATGGCGGATTTGATCGTTCAGACGGGTTTGGCTGACGCTACCCCACGCCTGAACGACGTCGCTTAACAGCACAAAGTGTGTTGTTACGCGACTGTTACTATGTTGTGTCGGGTAGTAAAGTGGTGAAATGCGCACCGAAAAGTGCGGTCAAAACAAGACCACCAGCCCGATGTGATGTTGTTCGTCCGAAACAAGGGACTTGGGTAGGTGGTAATGCCTGACGTCTTAGAGCGCCTCTGCGCGACGGCACGGCGAGCTCGTAGCTCGCGTTGCTCGGCGTTCGGCGGCTGCTCAGCTTCTGCACACAAAACAAAAACTTCGTCAGGGCTGCGTATTCCAAGGCACTGGTCTGCAACTAGCGTCGGAACGATGACCCGAGTGAGACGGCAATAGTGCGGGGACTATTGCGGTCTCACTGGGAGATACTGGCGGAGCTGTAGACAGGTGTGCACGGCGTGGCGGCACAGGTCGGAATGTGTGCGTCATTGTTTTTGTTTGTTTAGGGAGGACATAGATGCTGGCTACCGCCTGTGCGGTCGTCCAGCTCCACCGGGTTTTGGGCGAGGGCCTGGCCCTACAATAGCCCGGGAGGGAGAAGTGCCGAAGGCACTTCTCCCGAGACGGGCGTAGAAGGCGAAAAGCGCTTTCTACCTCCGTCTCCTGCGGACGCCGAAAACGTACCGCTATTATAGGAGGGGTTGACAGCGAGCTCAAGGGCACCACTGTGGTTCGGACCTCGGCTTGTCTCGCTGTCGAGAGACATGGGGGGGATCGGAGCAAAATGCCTCTGTGCAACTGCAGTGTTGCACAATTGGGCCCTACTGAATAATACTCTTTGATTATTTGGAGAGCAATTTATCGTGACCTTGTTTTTGCCTCGAGCTCGCCGGCGAGCTCGGTGTTTGATTGTGTGACCTCTAATTACCTCACACCTGGGGATTTTACCTCGACGACTTGCGGATAACGCTAAAGCTGCCAATGTAATGACTGCGATGGGGTCATCCGGGTCGTCTAATACCTGCCGTGGTCGGCGACGGGGGGGTTGTGTGCGTCATTAGCTGGGTTTTTGTTTAAATACTCTCATAGTGCACACACAGATATGTGGCGTATTGAAACTAATATTGAATTGAAACTTATATATGAATACTTAATACGAAATACTGTATTGAAATCTGACGTAGCGAAGGATTCTAGGATTGGGATTCACTCGCTTTGCTCATGGTTCAACATATACGATCCTGAGCGTACCGATGGTTTCAAAGGTACAAAACGCTAAATAAAATTGCTGCCGACATTGGCTGCCGAGCGTAATACACAATTTTTCACGGGAAGAAAATACTAGCTGAAAGAAAATTAAATAAACCCATTGACATCCGCGAGGACGATATCGTTCATATATAAATGAAAACTTATTCTTGTCATTATCTATGATGCGCGTGGATTGATGTAGTAATTCGCTAATTTAAAGTAAACATTTCTAAGATATGGAAATTAACAAAGAGTAAAGAAAATTATTTATAGATGTTAGATGAGTCCTATAGAGGATTATATGAATATCAAAATCCTTTTCTAAATAGAACTTTTCCACGCAGGCTTTGAATGGTAAGCAACAGCATTCCGAGCTTGTGAGGTGAGAACTATATTTGCTAGTATGGAACCACGGAAGGTGGAAACTGTATCAGCCGGATTGTCCACTGTTGAACACATGTCCCAATAAGGGGCGATTTGCCATAATCCCCACGCTTGGCAGGCGTCTTGTGGATCGCAGTTTTGAGATATCAGTTTCTCAGAAAGCACTGCATCAGTTTCTCATAAATTATAAAGGAAATATAACCTATATATTATAACGAAATGGTACCTATACAAATAACATAATGATATTCAATTAGGAATGGGTATCTTAAATTGTACATAATATAGTTAATCATAATAAGTAGATAAGTCTTCCTCTATGTCTAATGAAATTAACTTCCTGCCGACAATTTTC
Organism: Plagodis dolabraria; assembly: GCA_963854805.1. Lineage (NCBI taxonomy): Eukaryota > Metazoa > Arthropoda > Insecta > Lepidoptera > Geometridae > Plagodis > Plagodis dolabraria. Next base: position 10,602,983 of record OY978459.1, on the reverse strand, counting down.
CGGAGCCACATTTTCCTGTTTCTATTAAGCCTCTTCTTTCAGCGGTTTCCCGGAAGATATATGAAAAACATCCTTTTCCTTGTCCCCGAAAAGGCATTACGTTAATGTACAATATGACAGATTGTCCACTTTTTCTCACTATTTATTAAATAATTTAAGATATTACCGTGTGTGATGTACTGTTCACGTGGTATATGCTTAAATTAGTTATTTCATAATTGAGCGAGGTAACACGATGACGAGCGAAGCGAGTATAAGCAATTACTAGCTCGAGCTAAGCGAGCGAATATTAGTATCGCAGAAGCGGACGAGAGTATACGTTCAGACTGAATATGATTTTTTTAATAAGGAATTGAACAAAAATGTGTGTGTTTTTGAATCACAACATTTATTATAAGACATGAGAACTTGATGTGTCCTTGTACAGACACAAACATTTTTCGACAAAAATTCATTTCTTGGTTAAAAAAAAAATCACTCTTTTTAGTGACCTACTTACGGGATCGATTGTCATTCACTATCAACGACTACATCATCAAGATACGAAAATATTTTTCAGTTCTTTAACTCAAAAACGGCTTGACTGTATTTGATGAAATTTAAATGGGACCAAACGACAAGCATCAGATTTAAAATAAAAAGTTCTGAGGTAACAAACATCATAAATAATAATAATACAGACGAATAGAGAGCTTCTTCCTTTTTTTGAAGTCAGTAAAAACACAAGCATTAATAAACAGTTTTATTATATTTACGAATGAGATAGGAAATATCAACCTTTCATTTATTTACTGTAATACATAAAATATTTATTTACTAAAACCAAACATAAATCCAATATAAAGCACCTATGTCTAATCCTGCTCCCCCTCTAGGTTTATAAATCTGGAATTATTTACTGTTTATGAAATAAAAATAGCTTTCCGGCCGCGGCTCCACCCGCGCTTATGCCGCGGTTATCATGCAAAACCATTACCTCTTTTTGCGCAGTTGGATAAAAGTATCCTATGTCTTTCCCCGGGTGTCAAATTATTTGCTTACCAAATTTCATCGAAATCAGTCCAGAAGCTTTTAAGTTTCTTCATTGCATACAAAAATACAAATCTTTCCTCTTTATAATATTAGTATAGAAGTATATATAAGCTTTATAATTCTAAGAACTTTGATTAAGGGATAATATTTTCATTACGTACCTCCAATGACTAAGCAGCGAAGTTCAAGTGTGTCCCCGTTGTGGTAAGGTCCGATCTTGTTCTCGACCTTGTTGTTGACTTCGTCCATGAAGAACGGCGGGCTAGGTAGCACTGGAAAAAAAAATCATATTTTAGTACATATGTAGGCATATGTAGGGAAAATAACGTGTGACATTTGTATCAACAGAATTAAGTTATGATGTAAGCATTTCTTTTCTGATAATTAATAATGCTGTTTAAGTTTTTACGCGAATCGGGTACTGCACCTGGCTTTTTCTTAATCACTTGAAAAATGCAATTTATTGAACCTGGTCTAGAACACGCAAGAAATCTCAAGTGACTAAGCGACAGTATCCGTCCGGACAGGTTATTCACGGTGCGTGCCGCGTCAGAAGAGATCAGAGCCAAGTGATAGAACAAGAGCCGCCTTAGGTTTAGGTGAATGTAAATATTAGGTATGCTTTGCGAGCACTTTATTTCCTTCGTAGCTAGAGTCGCATATTTATAGAAATGGATTTGCATTTGTTCCTTTTTATTCCGTGCCAATGTTACTGCTCTAAAAGCAAAAGCTGTCTTTTATTGCAAAATTAAATGCACTTTGCTTGTAAAACTGTTAAAACTATTTGTCAATATGACAATATGTGTTAAAAATAACCCGAGACGACTCAGTAAGAATTTTCATACCTATTGGAACTTACTTGAAAATACCTTTATTGCTTACTGAAAATAGGGCTTTCAGCGTCGCTTTCAGGTACAATGCCTAATTAAGTTAGTTAGTCGGGTCTACCTCCGGTCTAACGGAAATAGGTTTCTCTCTGAATAGTTACCCACTAAAAGCCTCATTTCTGGGTAGGCACTTATTCACTCTGCAGTCTCCTTAAAGTCTTAATTTCCTCTTTTAGTTAACTAGAAACAAGATCTCTATGGAATTACTAATTCAGGAGCACTCTGCAGGGTTATCCCATCAAGGAATTATACGAAAATTCTATTATATGACATGGCATATACAAAAACCAACATCTACAAATACTTTTTATTACATTTAAACAAATTCGAAAGTTTGTGACTGAGTGTGTTACTTCGTTGCTCTTTCACGCTTAGACGGCGGAACCTGATAGCAGGTTTTATCATTTTATACACGATCCTGAGCTAAAAAACAGTCGCGAGTTTTGTCCGTAATTATTATTTAGTAACCGGCTTGGACTCGCGTGGAATCACAGTATGATAGCATCAGAAGTGACAGTTCGGACGGAGGAATTTTGACTTTGACAGCTAAGGCAACCGCCATAACGCCAGTTACGTGCTGAGGCCCGCGCTCGACGCTGTGCACAATCGTGACTCCCAGACGAAGAACTTCAAATAAGTTCGAAACAGGCCGGAAAAATATCCGGTAAATAGGAATTACGCGAGTCCTAGCCGGTTGCTAAGTAGTAAATATACGATACTTGACGTCATTACCACTTCTCAACATTGTATAGACTACCGGGTGAAATTGCAGTGCGCAACTAGTTTAATAATACTTTAGTTAATAGTTATTAATACTTAGTTTACTCAATTCAAAAAGTGCAGGAACAGAACCTGCGTCTTCCGCCTATAAGTACCGCATCTTTGCTATTGAGAACGGTAGCAGAGGCGCGAATTTTGCGCACAATTTGTTAAACCATTAAAGTGGATGGTGCAACCATCCATCAGGGTTCTTGACTTCATCTGATATAGACTGAGCGCGTGAAATATTTGCGCTGTTTCTCATTTCGACTGTTTATCTATACTTATAATAAAACTGTAACAGGTCCAATTCTGTACATTATTTTGAAAATATTTTTTGAACGTAGCTGATGCCAAAACTGTATTTTTTTAAAATGTTGTCTGTCTGTCTGTATGTATCACGGCCGCGTATCACTCAATGCGATTACTGCGTCTAATATGAACTGATTTTGATGTTTATTTTTTGTTGGTTAAAGTATACATCCAAATTGTTCCATGAAATTTCACCAAAGTCGGTTGAATTGTTTTCAATATATAGTCAATTATATGGATAATTTAATAATATAAGTAATAGTAACTCTCGTCGATGGTGAAGAGTATTTTAAACGAGTGAATGATGTAAGCAGTAGCCATTACTACACAGAGTGAAAAAAAAAAACTGAACCGACTTTCAACACTGGAAAGTATGAGATAACTTGTGGAAGTCTTACCATGATAATATCAGATCATTGTTTTGAATCAGCATGGGACCGACTTCAACAAGTTATTGAACACTTTTCAGTGTTAAAAGTCGGTTAGTTTATTAAAGAAATATTTTCTCATCCTTATTGTAAATGTGATAATCGCGGAACATGCTATAGTGCTTGAAAAAAATCAAAAATAGGATTTAGAAAGAAAAACTCGTTAAGAAATAAGTATAACAAACTTTAAAATGTAGGTAAATAATTTGGGCACATTATAATACGTTATCATATTAATGTACTTATTAGGAATTTAAACTATAAAACCACTACTTTTAAATATGCCAAATTGAATTTTAATCTATTCTAAGGTTGTTGAATAGATCGCTGCTTTTAACGATAAGAATATGCCTACATAATGAAATGTATCCTTGTTTTGTTCTATATTTATCCGGGTTTAAATAAAGCGGTATTGTATTGTATATGTCTCAGATTTAAACGAACATTAACGCCAAATCTGACGATGTGAAAGTGTTATCCATGAATTGTTGATCACAACGTCTTGTCTTACATAATCTTAGATTACAACCCTTTGTAGCGGATACATATACACCAACATATATGTACAAACACTCTATATTACACAATACTCTTTGAAGCGCTCGTAGCGAAGTTTGCTTAGCCATTCTGAATCGATCAGCAAAGTTAAGCAACGTCCGCCGCGGTCATGAGTTGGATGGGTGACCGCTGATGACATTACTACTGAGCGCTTCCGTGCTTCGGAGGGCACGTTAAGCCGTCGGTCCCGGTTGTTGTCTTAGGATAGCAGTCGTTACAGCATGGTGGTAGGGCACTTTGCAAATGTCTGCCTGGCTAGCTACCACCCTCAAGTTGAAAATCTGTCGCCAAGCACCTAACGGTGTGTTCCGGCAGCTGTCCTTGAGAGCCAGTAACTCTAGGTTAGTCTGAACAACATCCTCGACCACATCATCACTTACCATCAGGTGAGATAGTGGTCAAAGGCTAACCTATCAGGCATAAAAAAAAAATACTAATGCTGGTATATACTTTTAATACTACGGTCACACTACGAAGCAAAGATTCGCGGTAACGCTTTCGCGATTATATTTCGTTTTCGATGTAAGACGAAGTGTTTTGCCTTGTCACATTGGAAAACAAACTTCACAACGTCGCGATAGTTAATTATCACGGAAAAAGGAAAAAGTGGTTGCGCTATATTACAGGTGGGTAAATAAATAGCATAGATCTTAGACTCAAAAACCTTGAGCCTAATATCTATGCTTCTGGTTTGCCAGATAGGTATCCGTTAAATTATGTATTTTCAAAAATAATTCGAAAAAACATTTTGTATGGAAATTTTTATTTTAACATTTAGAGATCAAATAAATAATAAATTTAAAAACTGACAAACAGAAGCGTAGACTTATTGGTTATATGCTAACAACCTCTTAGGGTTGACTTCTGCTAGTCCTAACAAACATTTTGAGATAATTATTTTGTTTAGAAAAAAAAAATCTTGTGTTTTTGACCGAATAAGTACGTGGACCACCTGATGTTAATTTCATATTTTTTATTACTTTGCTCGATGTAAATACTCAAAACTCTATTCAAAGGGAGCTCGGCGAGGTCCAGCGTAGCCGTGGCGGGCGCTCTTAGCTCGGAGTAGGCATTAAAACACAAAAAAATAATAACATTTTTTTTTCAATACAAAAAAACACCATATGTTTTTTAGGACTAGCAGAAGTCAACCCTAAGAGGTGGTTAGCATTTTACTACTAACCCTGTATTATTAGGCTCAGCAATATGAATACAAAATTACACCGAGCTTGAACACTTTTTTTTTTTAGTGTTGATAGGTAAGCCTTTGACCACAATCTCACGTGATGGTAAGTGTTGATGTGGTCGAAGGTGTTAACAGGCTTAACCTAGAATTACTGGCTCTCAAGGACAGCTGCCGGAACACACCATTAGGTGCTCGGTGACAATTTTTTTACTTGAGGGTGGCCGCTAGCCAGGCGGGCATTCGCAAAAATGCCCTTCCACCATGCGGTGAAGCTCAAGCCCGCAGCGGGATTCGAACCATGGACCTGCTGAGCGGCATGATTATTATTATTATTAATTATTTATTATTTTAATTATTACAGGCTTAACCTAGAATTACTCTGTCTCTCAAGGACAGCTGTCGGAACACACCGTTAGGTGCTTAGCGACAGTTTTTCAACTTGAGGGTGGTCGCTAGCCAGGCGGGCATTCACAAAATGCCCTTCAACCATGCGGTGAAGCTCAAGCCCGCGGCGGGATTCGAACCATGGACCTGCTGCTTGGCTGTCCATAGCCAATGCCACTGAGCTATCACTGCTTCACTTGTTATTTTAAATATGACAATATTTTTTTTGTATGTAATTTTGTATGTTTGGAAAGCGCTCCGTGCACCCTACCTATGTATATTGCTGATGTGCCACGCTATAAGCCTATTCTCGTCAGCATGCGTAAATGCTTATTCAAAACATTCTAGCATTGTCTAAATCATCTATCCAAAACATTGACAGCTGTGTTTTTGTTACAAAGTCAACCGCTTTAGATACCAGTTCTATTTGCGACTGTCTATTTAATATCTCCCCATAAAAGCATTACTAATGTGTTCCCACTGAACACATTTTTACATTTAACGCTAATGCTCGGCGATGAAACATTCATTCATCATCACTCTAGGTGTTTTTAATCTTCAGTGCGTGCGAGGTAAACATCTGTCACATTGATATATCCAGTGGTCGGTAGAGAACACAAGATTCCAGCGGCGGGCGGCACGCAACCAGTGCGGGGCGGGTACCCCCTTGATTTAGTAGTGTCTTCATATAAAATAATGTTGGATAAAATCTGAGCTAGGAGTTGGCGAAAACCCTCGGAATGCGACTTGACAAACGAGGTCAGGTTTGGTTTGAGACTGCTTAATTCTTGCTATCGTGCTTATGTCGTATTATGCAGAGCTTAGCTAAAGGCTTTTATTATTTCTAGCATTTTTTTGCGTAAGATAGACGTAGAATAATTAGACGTAGAATATATCATTCAGGAATGTCGACTATTTCTTATAATGTCATTTAGTATAAGGTGTATAAAAATGTTATAATATATGCTCTATCTAATATTACTTGACAAACGTGTCTTAAGGGTATATTTTAGACGAACGCCCCCATACAAAACGCAGCTCCAATCTTACTTTAATAATAGCGAATAAAACTCAATGATTTTTTACCTACGTAATCACTACCCTAATATCCAGGTTTGTGGTGCATCAGATTTTCATTAAATTATACAGTTTTGAAATTACACTAGCTCAAAAACTCGTAATTTTAGATAAAAGAAAGACCCAAATTTAAGCATCTCTTTCAAGAAAAATAAGTATGTTTTTAATATTTCTATTGCACCACAAACATGGGGAATATAATGAACTTTCTATAATGGGAAGTTATTTATGTGTACTATACTTTTTAAATAAATCTGGAGCTACGAATAACTGGCTCAAACTCCTAAAAACGAGTGCTATATACTAAACGCTATATAATAAAAATTTTAATTATTAGTCCAAAAGAAAAAGGATTTAAGCCAGAAACGATAGGTCTAATAATACACTATATTAACATGCGGGTTTTTTTTAAATAAGTAGTTGAGTTTATTTAAAAGTTCACGCTTTGGCTGGCGGGTATAATAGTGTTAATAGTGTTTTTGTTATGTGATGTGAAGACGATGATGATTTGCAAGGCACCGTATTGCGCTCGTATAGAATATTTCAAATTTAAGGCACTTTAATTCTGCCAAATACAAGACTAATTACATTATCAATACCTACTTCAGTATCATAGACAAAATTAGTCTTGACACGCTTATGACACTGCGGCTTAAAAGATAAATCTGTCAAAGAGTTTGTACTAACCAATATTAACTCTTTAAAAGCCGAAGTGAGTCGGCAAAAGGCAAAATTATAACATGTTTTTTTTAGAAAGAGTATAGTTCGTTTTACATATATTCATAATATTTGTATAATATTTTAAGACAAAACTATGCCCAATTCGCAAACACGACTCCAAATTAGATTCGATAGAATAAAATAATAAATACAGCTATAAATTTCGCTTAATCAAGTTACGTGTCTAAATCCTCTGGCATCCGAGATGACGAGAACAATATTATTTCACTCATTAATGGACGATATCGTCCACACAGTTGACAATGGGTTTAATAGTGCAAAAATCGTTATTTTTTTTAAATATTGTGTAATACTGTTTCGCTCACTCACATGCGAAACGAGGTCTCTCCATCCAATGCCTTCAGTCTGACATTTTTCAAAGACCCCCTTAACAAGACCGTATCTAGTAAAAGTTCATATTGTATCCCCTGAGGAATTTCATAAGACTGTCACGAATTTCACGAGATATATCCGCAGTTGAACCCCCTTCCCTCGAGTACGTCCACATTCCACCTGTGCAGGTGTAATTACACCACATACACATTAAACAGGCTACGGGAATAGTTCGGATGTGTCCGGGTGTAAGCACTTCCGTTGACGACCGTACCCTCTGTGGTCGCATTTGCAGAATGGTCACTTTGGGAATTGGTCACATTGTTCTACGTACCAGTAGGTAAGTACATCTTCACTTACGCGAGTCCATGGCCGTATAACACGTAGGGTTTTATTGAGAAAATCTGTGCCTTCTTTTTAATCGACTTCCAAAAAAGGGAGGTTCTCAATTCGTCTATTTTTTTATGTTTATTACCTCAGACTTGACCTCACTCTTGACTGGGTGAACCGATATTGCAAAATCTTTGGTTTAAAAGTAATGCTTTTCGTTTGCTCCCATTTAAGTTTCATCAAAATGGGTCAAGCCGTTTTTGAGTCACACTAAAATACCTAAAAATATTTACCGATCTTGATGATATAGACAGTCACCAAAAAATGGAACTGACTACAACACCCAATGTAGTCAGTTCCATTTTTTGGTGAAATTATTTTTCACACTTTTCAGTGACCCTTGCTACTTACGGGATCGATTATCATTCATTGTTAACGACTATATCATCTGTAAAATAACTTTTCGAAGTCCGTACCATGCGCACAATATTGTGATAATAGGTACTTTTGAACTATCATGGTACCGACTTAAACCAGTTATTTTACACATTTGGGTGTTGAAGTCGATTCCATTTTTTGGTAAAAAAAAATAATAATACCTATGTACTGTGTGTTGTACTTATATTTATTTTTTGGATAAAGTGATGGAAAGCGTCATGCCTGTCTATAACAGTAACCGAGTCACAGTCTTAGTTCTGTATGACACTGCCCTTCGCACACACTCCTCGACGCTAGTTCTTTAATCTCGTGCGCCCAGCAAAAAACAGAATATCTGTCATTTCGGTGCCACCCGATATATCTACCTGCCTACCTACGTACTTTGTCTTTATTTTTTTATTGCTGATAGGTAAGCTTTTGACCACATTTTCACCTGATGGTAAATGATGATGTGGTCGAAGGTATTAACAGGCTTAACCTAGAATTTCTGGCTCTCAAGGACAGCTGCCGGAACACACCATTAGGTGCTCGGTGACAATTTTTTTACTTGAGGGTGGCCGCTAGCCAGGCGGGCATTCGCAAAAATGCCCTTTCACCATGCGGTGAAGCTCAAGCCCGCGGCGGGATTCGAACCATGGACCTGCTGCGCGGCAGTCCATAGCCAAAGCCACTGAGCTATCACTGCTTCAAAATTATAATAAAATAATATTTACCCTATAAGTAATATTTACCATATTAGTAAAATTTACCCCGTGTGGTGCCCGGGTTGGAATTGCACACAATCCCCATATCTTTCCGTGGGAGTCGAAGAGGCGACTAAGGGAAAAATGGCAGTGTATGGTAGTAGTAATACTGGAAGGTGGGGCAGCAGCGCTAAAGAACTGTCATCTGACACTGCGATCTCCAAGACGCCTACCAAGCGTGGGGATTATGTGGAGGCTGGGTTCAGCAGTGGATAATCCGGTTGATACAGTACAGTTCCCTATTTGCAGTTGAAAAACTCTATGTTTAGTTTCGCAATTAGGTGTAAGCAATAATTCCACAAACTAAATTGCTAAGCAGCAAGTCAACAGCGCCTCCGCATTAGTCTCGAATACGTGAGAATCGTTTTAGCGTACCTAAGCTACTTTAACTGAGAATTACGTGAATATCCCTCTTAAAATAAAGTAGATACCTGTCTTTCAAACGTGCCTTTTTTGTACGAAGTGGAATAACTTTGAATTTTATTTTTCTGGAGTGATACCAAGACAACATATTGAAATCGCATTTGCGCGAAGACATGTCGAAGTCAGATAAATCAAAGGATTCAACTTACCTACGACGGTCAAATTAACCCCTAGGTTTCTCGTAGGTGAGAGTCGGAAGTCCACCCGGCAGTGGTACAAGGCCTGGTCATCTTCATTCAAAGCGGTGATGGTGAACGAGCTCGGCTGCCTCCGAAGGTCAGCTCTCAGGCGGCTGTTGATGTTGAAAAACGGTTCCGACCATTCCCTGTCTGGCACTTCAAAGCTGCAACAAAGAAGAAGAATACATTAAATAAAAAAAAATTAAAGCAAGCGATTTGTAATTATCGAAAAAAAAACTTCGTCTTCCACCATATCATTTCACACTTATGTGATTAGGTTACAGAACATTCACGAGGCCCACTTTATGTGCGTTGTCCCACGTTATGCGGTATTTCGACACAAGTAACAAACACACTGCACCAATCACCCTGAGACGTAGTTTTATGATGGCCTCGCAGTGCCCGTGAAAAATAAATGTTTGTCTATTGTGGCTTACACGCTACTTGATTGTAATGATTAGGTGATTTAATTTCTTTGACCAGTAGTATATCTTTATCAACATAACACTACGAACTACCTATATATAACTATACAATCCTACAGCTACTACAATGAAAGTATTTGGACACCCTACAAGCTATTGCAGATGTGGTGCTGGTGAAACATTGCATACTGAGCGGAGCGACTTTAGTCATCCACTCGCCTTACCCGGCGCGAATCCACGTATTAGTGGTTGTCTTTAGTATAACATACCTATCTAGATATAATATACGCCGTTGTACGATAACATAATATTTTTCAACACCCTTGCCCGTAAAGTGAGCTTTATTAGATCGTTCTTAGGGCCATAAACCGAACTGTAACACCCTCGTGCATAGTAATATTATACACTAGCGCGTAATAGAATTATCCCTACAAAGTTAAGTTTGTACCTAACTGCAAAATATTGTTGGTATCGCATTTGTGCGTTTTTTTTTTCTTGCAAGGATGTTGAAAAAGTCCGTATGAAACTCGTGAGCAACTTGCTCACTCGTATCATAATATATTAATATAATAGTGTGTGAACGGACATCATAAGTGAATACCGAACTCTTTCATTCTTCTATTATATCCCCCTACTACACACTCTAAAGCCAGTTAGATCTACTCATTGATGGCTAGCTATTCAGGCAAGCACATAGAGTGCGCTAACGCCCTTCCAACAGTAGCACACCACCAAACAGATACACAGGCAGTCCAAATGCTCCAGCCCACTACCAGTTGGCAGTGTGCATGCTAGCATCATTGCCCCGTTGTATTGCAAGGATATGCCAGCATTTTTATCGCGCGTCGCATCGACTAAGCGCTCTGATAAGTTTTGGAAAATAATATGAGCTCCCGGCCCACACGGATCCAATGTCTACACACCAAACGGCTCAATGTAATCACTACCGAAAGATTTGCATAATTGCACCGCTTGAGTTGCATCGCCGAAGTAACCGCGGCTCGTAAGTAGCCCTCGCGTGCGTTTCAGAAAGTTGTGACAGCGCTAAATGATCCACGAATGAAGCGTCTCACACTAAGGGCCGTCCTAACTAAATGAATTCATTACCTATTTCATTTTACAATCTAGGTCAGTTTTAATAACAAAATTGGTCAAAACAACTTTAAAGGTTTATTTTTATTATAAAGACTGTGGTTCTCGTCACACTTCATTTTATAATTATAACATCCATTCTGTTCTTGAATTAAATTCAGGAATGGGATCTCATTTTAACTCTATAATTTTCATTCATTATTTCGAATACATGAGACTACCTGCATAATTGCTGACCATTAAATAAAACTACATCCTGCTTGCTACTACGTTTGCGAGTTCTCAAGTTGGGGTCGATTCTGTAAATTTGACTTTTATCGATGTCTTTATAATGGGATATGAATTAAAGCATTTTCTGTTTTACCTGGATTTAAGTGTAGGTGCGATTTGCTCTTTATACGGAGTTCATAATCATGTAGGTAGTACAGAAAAGAAGTATTGCAGAGATCAGGCGCAGCTAAAAGTGTTGAGAGACAGAAGCTTCTACTAACTAAACGCTTGGGGCGCTACGAGCAAGCAATAGCTCCATTTTGTCACCAAGCAAACATTGCAAACATGTACTCCAATCAAATGAAGATCAATGCAAGATTAGAACAGCCCAATATACTTTACAGAACACTGTTCATGACTATACTTAAAACTATGCAAAAAAAGAAAATACGTTTTGTTAATACGAGTATGTTGCAAAAGAATTAAATGAGAAGAAAGTCCAGTGGGTGGACGGGGCATCGCCCGAAATAATAGAGCAATTTTAATATAACCATCATGATAACCATCTACAAACCGTCATGGGAATTAAGGATAGTGTACGTAGATCTATTGATACAAACGTTACCTATTTCGTTTTATTTTAACTTTGCGAACTTTATAATACATTGTTTTACCCTTATTTGTATACTCTTGGTCCAGTAGTACGTTAAATTTGTTTGCTAACTTTTAATAATATAATAAAGGGTTTTTACAAAACCTAAATTCTACTTAAAGCATAAGTTTTCTAACCTTTTGAAAAAAGCTTATTAAACATGTAACTAATAATCTGTGCAAAATTTATTGGATCTTATACTTACTATCAAAAGTTACAATCGTACTGCTACATAGTCTATTCAATTTTAACGTTTTATCTGAATAATTTTAAAAATAAGTAGTTATTCTTACGGGAAGCTGGCAAACCATGAGCCTATTAGTTTCAATTGATAAGGTATGCATAACTCCTGCAGTTTGAACTTTAAACACTTTCTAAAATATGACACTGGGTACTACTTTCATGCCGTGAGCGCGGCGCTTACATATTATTTTGGGCCTTTGGATAGATTCTTAAATAAATTCAAGGAATATCGTTACCTATAACAGACAATTTCGATGATTTAAATGCAGCAAACCATAAAGTAGGATTGGATAAAAAACCCTTTTTGGTAAGAATGCGTCTGTGCCAAGGAACAGATAGACCATGCAAAGATCTAAACAACCAATAACTTCATAATCATTATGCTCTGGGAATTATGTACCATCGTACTCGTACTCGATATAACGCTTGATATTACTTTTCTTTCATGTCTTTTCACCGAGCAGTATAACCTTATAACGCGGCTTGTGAAAGAAAACTTCGTAAAGGAATTCAGGCATACTGACGAATCAAGCAAATAAATTCTGTTTATCTCTTTTCACTGACGATTAGAAACCTACCAAAATATTTAAGCTATTTTGTAGATAAAAAGGTTTTGAAATATTATACGTTGAAAAATAGCGACCATCCATTTACCAAAACCATCAAAACTGAAGTCACGATTTGGCCTAGCATTTTCGGCTAACTTTATTTAAGGGTCCCTAACTAAGCTATTTTGGGCTCTACCAAAAATGTTTTTGGGATGAAATTAGAGATACTATCGGAGTTCTATAAACAGAGATATGAGTCTGAAATAACCGTACGGGTACGAAGAAGCATGACGCTGTCCTGCTATGCTGAAGGTACCGTTTTCGCGGACTAACTTAAATAAATTTACTCCCTTGTCGCGACCTATAGGTAATTCTAAATGGTATATCAATTCATGTTTACGTCTGTAATTGTAGCCTGGCGAAATTCACAGAAGTAGCATGCAAGCTATTAGAGTTTTTTTTTATAAATCTTTAATTGTTTATATATTACTAGCGGCCCGCCCCGGCTTCCCACGGGTAATTACGACTATAAATTGAGATGTAAGCTATCCTATATTTCAATTTGGATCAAATTGCACACGGTGTGCAAATAACATTTAAAATTGGTTCAGTAGTTTAGGAGTCCATCGCAGACAAACAACGTGATACGTAATTATTATATATAAAGACTAGCGGCCCGCCCCGGCTTCGCACGGGTAATTACGACTATAAATGGATATGTTAGCTATCCTATCTTTCAATTTGGATCAAATTGCACACGGTGTGCACATCAAATTTGCGATATGTACTCGTATGTGTCATCTCATCTATAGCCGGTAAACGTCCACCGTCACCACAAATCCACCATAATCCCCACGCTTGGCAGGCGTCTTGGACACAGCAGTGTAAGGTGACAGGTTTTCAGAAGGCGCTGCTATTCACTTTTTGATATTTTTTAATCGCCTCTTGCGACCTCCCACCGGGGCGGCAATTCTAACCCGGAACCCGGCACCTCACGGGCGTGTGTGTGTAATATGTATGAAATAAATGTGATGATGATGAGTGTTACGACCGTTACAGTTTTACAGTCCCCATTCTAGTTCTGCTTGACACTGCACTGGGCTAGTTACCCCGAGATGATACCTTTACTCGTTCACCCAGTAATGTCACCTACTACAGTGCCAATCACGCCTATAAAGTATAAACACAAGAGTGTTTGCACATTACTGTACATTGGCGTATTATGTCCTTGAAAAACCTGTTTTATAGGAAATATGCCTTTAGGTTTCCTAAAGACTTTCTTTGCAGTATTATAGTTAGTTTGTTGTAGTGTCTTATTTTAAAGCCATTTAATTATCAAACAGCAGAACTGACTCACGATTCCACGCAATTTAGAGTCATTGACTTAATTATGGAACTGGTTTCCCTTACCTATAAATCGGCAGATTGTTTTTGTACCAGACTAGTATCATGAATTCGTCATCAGATGAGTCTGGTGTGGTATCACAGAACAATGTGGCATTGCCGCCTTCCAGAGCTTCTTGGTGGGAGATTGGACCTGAAACAAAAAAAACAAGTTTTCATGAGAATGACTAAACACATGGATAACCATGAGGGTTCTTGCAGTAATATCAGTATATACAAAGTTACTTTATGGTTAATATTTGAAGAAGAGACATCAAAATATGAATATACTAATAGTTTATACACTATATTATAGACTCTATAAGACACACTATAGACCATCAACACTCAGCACCAACATAGAAAAAAGCTGTGTTTTTAGCTGAGTTAGAGTTTTCTTAAAATTACCATATTGTTAATTGATTACTTTCTTTAGTACATAGATAAAGAATACCTATAACCACAATTATTCTAAAGTTTTTGTGTAGGTAGTGTTCATCAAAGTGCAGAAAACAAATGACAAAAACCGTACTGGAGATCACTAATCAGCTGGTGCTCCTTTAGATACTGTAAGGTAATTGAATCATATAAAACAACCAGCAGGTTGTTTATACGTGATTTAATTACGTTGGAGAACAAAGATTGGTGGTTGAACGGATCTGAGTTGTAACTTGTAACTTATTCGGGGATCGGGTGCACCAAAGCCTTCAATTATTTCGGGACAAGTCCTGATGTGTAGGAAAGCCGGAAAGACGCGTTAGAACTGGTGTCAACTCTGGAGCACAAGTCCGCAGTACTATCGGAGAGATCGGTGATCAGGCCCATTCGACTAATGGAGTGCTTTACGTACTGCACGTTGCAGGAAAATAATGTTCGGTATAGAAGTATCACAACGCGGTAGTGTCGGTGGTGAGTTAACTTTGTCACATTCTAAGTCATGTTAGACGCAAAGAGAGAGCCCAGAATATCGGCCTTCTTTTAAACGGTGTAGGCAAAAAAGTGTCAACCATTTTGCAAAGGAGGAGGTGACGTTGACTAAAATAGTTTGACAAAAATTCCCTTGGACAGCTGTGGTAAGAGACCAGAATGCATGTGTTCCCGAAGGATGGCGTGCTAATATCTAGACAATACTGCCGATATGCTCCGACTTTGCTTTTGTGATAAATCTTTTGAAGGACCTTGAGGCAAAGTTATAGTATTACCCAAGCTTTGTAGCGCTCTCGCTTTAAGCCAGAGACCATTTTACAAGAGTGATCAAAACATTGGGACCTGCCGCTAATAGGCACAGCAGAATGTGGAATGAAGAGTTCCATACCTGGAAATACTACATCAGTGTATTAGATATGTGGCAGTGATAGGCAAATAGCTTGTCCATATGGTTGAATGGGATGAATAAAGGGACCGCAACCTGTGCCAATTTGCAGACCTGCAGTGCCACTCGCTATAATAGCCCACGAAACGGGGTCGAGTTAAGCGTGTAACTGGCACTTAGATTCACAGGCGGTCATAGTCTACGCGCAGCCAGATGTTAGATAAGCACAATCCTTCAAGGCTGCTGAGACGACGAGCACAGATGTTTTCTCCAATGTAAAGACATCCGCCTGCAGCAAAAAGGTATGCTCTAGTTTGTATCCCAAGTAAGTGAAGAAATAGGTTTCTGTTATAGAGCAAATCTGTGTTTCGGTCAAGGCCGGCTAAGCAGGTTGTAATGGTCGTCGTTCTAATAAAGTCCACAGCTAGCGTGGTAATGGGTGACTAAAGCTTCTGCGTCGTTTGCTCCGAGTAGCAGGAAAAAAAACTGCATGGTTTTACCCTGTCCAGAATACACGGGGCAGCCCAAGCATTTTCAGGTACAGGTCCTGAGGGTGGATGCCTGGAGAGAGTTTCTATAGCGCTTTCGCGGGAAACTGATGTCGTATTCCTTATGTGGGTTTATTTAATTCAGGTATATATATATATATATATATATATATATATATATATATATATATACACACACTTACAACACAATTTAACTTACCATCAGCACCCGGAATAAAAGCGTTTGCACAAGCGGAGATCAGCAGAAATACGTATATGGGCGCCGGAGTGACGCGCATTCTATGGCCCATCCATGCTCCCGCGCTGCTCTCTCATTGGCTGAGAGACTCGCTCACTCATTCAGTGTCACGAGTTGCGAGACAACGTCTGCGTGGGAGTCTGCGGCATAGTCTTCTGTCTTTATCTGACAATTTGTATCCAGCCTTAAAAATAATCTGTAACAAACGAAAAAGAAGTTTTAATAATGTCTTCAAGATGTTACAATACACTTAACTTTTGAAGCAGTGATAGCTCAGTGGCTTTGGCTATGGACTGCCACGCAGCAGGTCCATGGTTCGAATCCCGCCGCGGGCTTGAGCTTCACCGCATGATGGAAGGGCATTTTGTGAATGCCCGCCTGGCTAGCGACCACCCTCAAGTTGAAAATCTGTCGCCAAGCACCTAACGGTGTGTTCCGGCAGCTGTCCTTGAGAGCCAGTATTTCTAGGTTAAGCCTGTCAACACCTTTGACCACATCATCACTTACCATCTCACGTGAGATTGTGATCAAAGGCTTACCTATCAGCACTAAAAAAAAAAAAAAAAAAAACTAGTAGTAGTAGTTAGTGGGTTTAGTGTGTAACTATAGATAGTGCTAGAATCCTACACTATCTTAGCGCAGATTTTAACAAGCGTTGCTAAAAGTGGCCTTAATTTGTTTTTGATGTCATTACATTGGTTGTAATAAATACAGTTCTTTAAACTCTTTAGTTTTATATGCGAAAGCTAATGGCCGTGCATTTAATTTCAACGTCAATGGATCTACGCATAAAAAAAATAAGAGTGTCTTCTTCCATGGTAGCATGACCCAAGGGTCAAGGCACCTAGTTTGCATAAACGGAAGATGTGGACTCTACGAGTACAGCCAACGTATAAATATATTAATTTATAAAGATAATTGGTATCCAAAAAAATATTTTTTGGTACCGAATAATAAATTTGGAAATTCTATTGTTATGGTTCTGAGCACGTCTGGATACTTTAATTTGCTGTTTCAAGATAATGGTAAATTGGATTTGGCTTTGCTTTTTGGTCTTTATTTCTTAAATACAAACCATAAACAACGTCCGTAACGTATGTATGACTCCGGTGTTACTTATCTCTACGGTATGACTACAAAGAAATTTGATCTGGCACATATTGTTTGATATTCCATAAACAATATCTTCTAAAATCCACACCAAAATGGTCTTGAGCAGGCGAAATTCTCGCCTCTCTCTTCCAAAATTAAATGTCTATTTAATACGAGCAAAAAGTTCCAATTTCTACAAAAAAGTCCAATTTCCTATACCACGGTGACAGAAAACTCTTAAATGTCGACGTACACCTCTCTTTACAATGAAACTTTAGGGAAAACCAGTCACGTAGCCAGAAGCAGCCCAACTGTGTAAATTTAAATACCTGCTTATTAATAATGAAGCAAGTTTTATTCAAAATGAAAATGCAAACTTTCCGATGCCCAAGAGAGAAAGTTTGCAATGCTTGGCGGAATAACCTACAAACACTTTACATACTGGTATTTATTCTGTGATACTGGCTTCATATCTGAAGGGTTTTTTTAAGTCATTGGACGGAACAAGCACGAGACCCATAACCTCTGCCTATAACAGATACATTTCGTCTTCACTAAATACACTGGGCCCGCCATTCTGAGACTTACAGTTGAGTCTCATGTGCCTGTAATTTTACTAGCTCTTAAGGACTGCTGCCGGAACACATTGTAAGGTGCGTGACAACAGATTTTATACTTGAGGGTGATACAGGCGAGCATTCGCAAAATGCCCCCCCACCATGCGGTGAAGCTCAAGCTGGGTGGGTATCATGTATGTACCTGCGGCACCTCAGTCCATAATAATAATAAAAATATTTATTTGCTTAAAAACATGGTAAAATTGTAACAATATAATAAAATAATTACATCTATACAGTTGACAGATAGAGAGGGATGTCCGTGCATGTTTTTTGTAAATTATTAGGATTTTGCAAGGTCAATACAATAATACTAAAGTCAAGAAAAAACTAATAATCAATATATAAGTATAAAATCAATTGATGTGAAAATAAATATATGTCAATGAAATTTTATTAAGATTATGTTGCAATATTTCTATTATTAAAGAATTCGTTCACTGAATAAAAACACATCTCGACCAACCACTTATGCAATCCAACTCAAAACATGTTGGCACTCATATGAATATTCTTAATATCATCTGGCAAGTTATTATAAACCTTTAGTGCCATATAATGGGCATTTCTTTTTAGAGAAGGCTTGCATTTCGGTAATGATAACAAATTGTCAGATCTAGTACGAAGATTACATTGGCGCATCTCTTGGTGTTTCACAAACATGTCAGGATTCTGACGAACAAACAATGCTAACTGTTTTATGTAAAGGCATGAGCAGACCATACAAACTCAGAAATAATCAAGTGAAATAATGACAACATGTAATGCAATCAAATAAAACAGATATCTGACATACGTACAAAGTCATTGCTTTAACGTATTTTATATTTTGTAGCATAGCACTCAAATTTAGGGATTTCGATAAATCACAGATGGCGTTGTGTTAAATATGCAGAAATGAATTTCTACTTATGGCAATAGCATTAACTTAAACAAGACAGATGCCGATACCCCAAAAAAAAAACAGTTGTCAGTAATTTTCCCGGTGACAATTAGGGACGGAATCAAATAAGTAGTAATCGATTACTACATTCATACAAATCAGTAGCTTATCCATTAAATTGTATAAGTGAAACTACAATGTTAAAATTTCTCTTTTTATGTGACTTTAAATATTTTGATAGCTCTCGTTTTAATTTTCGTCCTCTAATAGTCACTTGCAACAATATATAAACATATACTTCCTCTCAACAATTTTCGGATTTATAATATTAATGTGACTTATGATTACTAAACATACTACTTACTCTTAAGATTGAATAATCTTACATTTTGAAAACTATGTTTTCACGCAAAATGTTTTGTTGGCAGTATCGGACGTAGTTCTTAAGGTAGATACTTACGTCGGCAACTGGGAATTCAAAATTCAAACAGTTTTATCGCACTTTTATCTGGTTTAGTAATCATTTTACAAAATCGTAGTATTCCTAAGCTAAAATAATAATGTTACCACGTTTTTAACGCACATGATTCCATAAGTTTATTCAATTTAAATGTCTGTGGATTCTCCTTGGAGCCATGAAATCATCATTTATTAATGCCATGCAGGTGGAATTCACAACACCCCCTCTTGATATTCGCAGACAGTTCCTTTCAGACAGCTTTGTTTCTAAATTAATTCAAAATTCTAACCACCCCTGACTCCCGAAATAGAGTCTTCTTTCTGACCTATATGATTTGAGGAATACGAATAATATTACTGGCCTTCTTCACAGCTTCATTAAATTCATTACCCTTCCTGAACCTCTACTTATACTTTCCATCAAACCTCTATACTCAAGTCCCCATTTGGGTATTAATAAAGAGCCACCTAATGCTCCAGCCCAGTTCAGTAAACGCATTAGTTCTCAATACATATGCGTCGAAGTTGTCATCCGATAGTGTTGATCCCTTCTTATAAAATTTGTCAACCTTTTAAATGCCATTCCTACTTATCAGTATTCACTGGTGAAGTCCTGGCTATATTCTGGCGATTTCTTTTGTTTAGACCCTCCCCAATATTTACTGATTAAAAAAGCTGTCTAGAAACTATACTTTTGAATTCTTTTTATTTTTCCTCTCGTTTCTTTATAATTTTCAAATTAAACACAGGATATTTGAATGTAATAAACTTAATTGGAATATTGTTCTGGCATGGATACAAAAAAGGAAGAAATAGGCTTATCAGCCAATTTTTGCTTGCCCGGCTTAGTTTACTATTTAGCTCTTTAAAAAAACAAATAAGAGAATGATTCAATTCAAGTCGAAATAATAATAATTAATTCACGAAATTTTAGTATCGAGCATTATTGTTATGATAATATTATCAGTTTGAATCGATGGTGATCATCCCTAATTCCTATCGCCAATTGATCTTGGAGATTGCCGTTTGATTTGTTTAATTTCTATGCCGGGAACTTAAATTTATTTAATTTTAAGTCAGAAGTTAATTGTGCATTATTTTTATAATGGTTATGATCATTATAGGGACGTTGTTATAGTGCCAAATACGTTGAGACGATGAGGTGTAAAAATAAATTATGTTTGTTATAGTTGTAAGTAGATAAATTAGGATAATAAAACATATAAACATATAGACTTTTGTATTTAGTTATCAAGTACTTTCTAGGTTTTTAGCTGGATCTTAGTCGTGCTTATATAAACTTTTGATGTTAGATGTTTCGACCAGTGGCAGGAAGCATTGGTGATTTGGTACAAATATACAATGATTGAAAGCAATTTATAAGGTGGTAGGCTAAAATAAGACACATAAATATATAGTATATCTATAAAAGACTTATAGATATACTGTATATTTATGTAA
Organism: Plagodis dolabraria; assembly: GCA_963854805.1. Taxonomy (NCBI): domain Eukaryota; kingdom Metazoa; phylum Arthropoda; class Insecta; order Lepidoptera; family Geometridae; genus Plagodis; species Plagodis dolabraria. Next base: position 10,582,070 of record OY978459.1, on the reverse strand, counting down.
TATACATAATATATTATATGGGTACAGAGACCATACCAAACTGGGATGAGCCTTTATAAAAAACAGATGGCAGCACTGTATTTTAATTTGTTTTATTTTAGTGCCATCTGTTATAAATGGAAATCACTATCCGTGACGTCATCGAAAAAATCTATTAACACCTAGGGATGTCAAGTATGGTCTCTATTTCAGTATAATTATACAAAGTTACTTTATGGGCATGAGAGAGTGAGCAATTTCAAACGCCTAAAATGCGGTTTACACGGTTCCAGAAAGTGTACACCACAGATAGCACGTATAGACTTTTTTTGGGCTCTAAATGTTCTGTCTGCGTCTACGGAGTTACCACATATTATTAAACCATACTGCAGTGTAGAAGCTACGTAGCCGTGGTAGGCCTGAAGTGCAGCTTCGACAGAGACTATTTGCCTTATTCTCTTAATCGCAAAAACGAACCTATTTGACTTTGTACATACATTGTGAACATGAAGTTTCCAATCACACTTGTTATCAATTTCAACCCCAAGCTATATAACCGCTCAACCATCACTGCTTCAAAAGAGTTATCTATCTTTTCTATTAATATTATTCAAAAAACTGAAAGAAAGGTCATGTAGAAGTGAAAGGTAAACTGATAAGCATATAGATATTTTACAAAATGACAACGATTTTTTTATCAACGATCGGGATCCGAAACCTCAGGTGACGGATGCAACATTTTTTTTTTTAAATTAGAAATTTGTATGATTACCGGCTTATTAAAAACAAGCTTTCCGGGCGCGGCTCCGCCCGCGCGTATGTCGGTTATCGCGCAAAAACATTAACCTCTTTTTGCGCAGTTGGATAAAAACGATCCTATATATTTTCCCGGGTCTCAAACTATTTCCATACCAAATTTCATTCAAAGCGGTCCAGTAGTTTTGGTGTGAAAGCATAACAGACAGACAGACAGAGTTACTTACGCATTTATAATATTAGTACTGAAGTACTGATAATTTAATAGTGTGGTATAATATAGGTAGAATCCAAAATATAACAACTTTATTCTCTTGATTTTTTTCGTCGCGTCGTATCATATGAGCACTACAAATTTAATGACTTTTAAAATGGTAACCACTGTGGGGTGCCGTGAAAGAATATAGCCCCAACCCCCCTGAAAATGAAAAGTGCAATTACTACAATTGGTGCTACTGAAGGTAAATCTACGAATAAATTCATATTTATTCGTAGAAGTAAATTTCTTTTCCTGGAAATTTTGCAAAGGTTCGTATTTCAAAATATTTTCCCACTAGCATAGCAGATAAAAAAACAGTTTTCCACGCGGATTAATTAGATTTTACTGTCACATACAACAATAAAATGGTTAGAAATCTATAGCGAAAATATTAATTTTAATCCAAGAAAATCTATATCTAATAATATAAAAGACTTTTAAAGCGGTAACCACTGTGGGGTGCCGTCCAAGAATATCACCCTCCCCGCCTCCACACATTTTTCCTGTGAGAGTAAGAGCGAAGGGAAATATACCAGAAGGTGGAAAGCAACGCCTTCTGAAGGAGTTTCATCACTTTCATCATCTTGCACTGCGATCCCCAATACGCCTGCCAAGCGTGGGGATTATGAAAAATCCTAATGGTGGAAGCACTTGTTCAACGGTGGACGTTATATTAATTGATGTGTGATGTATACCTATATAAGTAACTAAAGGTTCAATCAATATCAACAATAAATAATATTTTACTTTAATGTTTTCTAAGGTTTTCGCGATTGTTACACATAGTAATTAAACAACTTTGAACGGTTTAAATCGCGTATATTTATCATTATTTTGTCCCATCGTTTCAAACCTTTGCAGTGATCGTGGTCAAGGGGTTATTTTGTCGCGGGGTCTCCCCGTGACTACGATCACTGCAAAGTGTTTGAAAGGTCGGGACAAAATAATGATAAATAACGATTTAAACCGTTTAAAGTTGTTTAATTACTAAATATTTAACTCTGTTTGTTGTTCAATTCGGAGGTTTCGAACGACGATCGCGTGAACGATTTGTCAGGTTTTATGCGATTGGTTGGTCATATATCGCAGTAAAAGATTAAAAATACCTGATCGGGTCGAGCCGATAATTTTGATTAGTCACGTTTACTGGCGATAAATGTACTACCTATTGTTTGGGAAGCAACATATTGACCCAACGGGAGATTATCTGTTTTCAGATATTGGATTGGATTTTGTTTGGTTCGGAAAAGGTAAGTGCATGAATAAAGGCAATTCTGCTGTTTGAATAGAATGGATCCACAGAGACATGATTGGAATTGTTTTCGCAATACCTTTGTTATCAGTTTTCCTGACTGTTCTGTGCTCTGGATGTAAAGATTGTTAATGTACTGGATGACTGTAATAGAACATTGTGTATTAAGGGCGGTAAGTAAGGAATTACGATCGAGGCTCTAGTAGAAGCCCGAAGTCGAAAACAGATGGAGAAAATCGACTGTTTTGTACCCATGGCATTGTCGGAAATGTAATAGGACGGTATTCTGAGGTTGCGGGTTCAACAGTCAGGCTGGAAGTTATCATTTCAAATCGTTGGTGAACCATTATATATAAAAGAGTGTTTGCTCGAATTAGTCGCAGTATTTTCTATATCTTTGACTACGTAAGGCAAATTATTATTTAAAAAAAGTATTAACATAACACATCCGAATTATACTTAGGTACTAACATAACTTTTATTTTTATCAGCACCCGGAAAATGAACTTTCTGTAGCCTGTCTGCTAAATGTGATTATAATATTTAAAGCTGTTCCACGAATTCCATAGTGCGAAAGTTTACGAAGCAGATCGCGGTGACACAGTCAATTTGCCATGGATATACCCTCAGACACGGTAACCTCAGATTAGGTAACAAGGGAGATAGGTAATGGAGACGTGACACGTGCAATGCATCTGGCCTAAATCAGGCTTGTTTGTAAGGAAACCATTTTGCCCTTAGTACAAATCAATAAATGAATCACTTCTTCCGATGACGCAATGAATCAGTGTTTTTATAGCTGTATCTGTGTGTGTAACTAGTGAACGTATAGCAACAGGCTGAAGCGCAACCCATTTTCGCATGTGTACCATTAGTTAGTGTATTAGTTTGCAGCGGAAATCTTGGTGTTGAAAAACGCGGCGATACTTTTATGTCAACAAACACGGACTGAAGGCAAATCTTTCTATTTCTCTGATCTGTGGAAGTATCTATTCCTGGAAGGTTCTATTGACAAACTATAAAAATGATCTTGGGCTTGATGAACACTTCATGACATTGTCATACTTGTGGTACAATCCGTACAATGTCACGTAAACCTGACCTCAGAACTTAAAATACACGTTTGTGACTGGCGCCAGCATATTAAGGTCATAAACGACTCGCCTTTATCGAATATGAACCATGCCATGACGAGTACAAACATTATGCACGCAAAAACAACGCCAAAGTGTGAAAACTAAAGAATCAATGGATTCGATTTATGTTATCGAAGACATACATATTGACTATTACTTCATATAATATGTTACGTATAACAAGCCGTTTTTAACGATTTCAGAAAAGGGCGAAGTTCTTACTTTAACTGTTTTTTTGTGTGTGTTATGCCTTTGACTCTTCACAGGCTGTACCGATTATGATGATTTTTTTACATACGGAAGCTGGTGCTTGTCACGTAGTCTCATTCAAATTTGAGTGAGACCTGACGAGCAGTATTTCCGTTACCTTTAATAATGCGTATTTTATGTTTGAAGTCGGTTTTGTTTCTTGATAAAATTGTAATTATTTATTATTTTCAAATTTGCTTTCAGCCTATCTCACCTGATGGTTAGGTAAATGCGGTCAAAGGTATAGTTCAGGCTAACCTAGAATTACTGACTTTCATGGACATCTGCCTGAACACACTTTTCAGTGCTTGTTGACCGATTTTCCACTTGTGGTAGTCAAGATATCAAAGAGGGCATTCGCAAAATGGTCTGCCACCATGCTATAACGACTGTCATCCAAAGACAACGATCGGGAACGACGACGCCTTAAAGTGCTCTCCGAAGCATGGAAGCCCGCAATATAAAATAGCACTAACGGTCACCGATCCATGTAATGAGCGCAGCGAATACTGCTTAGTCTAGTTGATCAGTTAAAAACGTCTATAGTAGTATTATTATATGTTCTACTAGCGACACGCCCCGGCTTCGCACGTTTCGAATGCTGATACTAAATAATGTGTAATATCATTTTAAAAACCTAAGCCAAGATGAAATGTTTTGTTAGGTTTGTATGTTATTGTGAATTAAAGTTATTATTATTATTATATTATTATTATTATTATCTTAGAAAATATTCATTTAAATAACATGCTATACATGGTAATTTTTATCTATATTAAATGCACAATGTATTTAAGGTACTTAAGGGTATACTTTAGACGAACGCCTCCATAAAAATAGAGTTCCAATCTCATTTTAATTATAGCGAATAAAACTCAATGATATTTTACCTATGTAATCACTACCCTAATATCTAGGTTTGTGGTGCATCAGATTTTCATTAAATTATACGGTTTTGAAATTACACTAGCTCAAAACCTCGTAATTTTAGATAAAAGAAAGACCCAACTTTAAGCACATCTTTCAAGAAAAATAAACATGTTTTTAATATTTCTATTACACCACAAACATGGGGAATATAATGAATTTTCGATAATGGGAAGTTATATATACATGTGTACTATATTTTTTAAATAAATCTGGAACTACGAAATACGCTCGAATAACGCGCTCAAACTCCTCAAGATGAGTGCTATGTATTATACTAAACGCTATACACTAAACTTTGTAATTATTAGTCCAAAAAAGGATTCAAACCGGAAACGATAGGTCTAATAATACTGTTACGAGCTGGGGGTTCGGGATAAATAATGCAAAACGTTTTCGGCAAACTGACACCTTTATTCCACAGTTCTACAGTCACTTCTAACAACACTATAACACTGAACTTTTCGCACTTCACAGAACACTATTCACAAACTTCACTATTCGCGCTTGGAGCACTTGCTCCAAAGATAATCGCACTGTTGATCATTTCTAACTCAAAGTAAGACTGACCGGTCGGCCCGGCCCGGACCCGACCCTATTTATACTCAAAAGTCATGGTTTCCAGAAAGCTCCCTAATAGTCTAGATAGAAAAACAATAAGGGCCATAAATGATCCATATAACGTAAACAACTTTTGAATGGAATTCCACGAACTACTACGTATACTGTGGTTGTTTACTAGTTGCCTGAGAACAAAGGCGACCCTTTTTTTTGATAACCTTTTGTGTGAAGAGTAGGTACATTCTTGATTTATTTTACTTGTTTACTGACGCTGGATTTTTCTAGATTGTTCGAGCCCTTGCGCCGTAACAATACGCTATATTTTCATGCGAGTTTTTGAAAATAACAAGTTGAGTTTATAAATAGGTTAACGCTTTGGTTGGCGGGTATATGTCCTTAATTGTATATGGATTAATGCTGTATTGTTATAATCGCTTCGTGAATAAACCATTATTTCTCGTAAAAAGTAAAGGATAAAAACTTATTATTGTAGGTTATCCCTAAGAGATAGGCATATACCATCGCGGATTTTTTTGTACTCCTTGACAAGGTGTACAATACTGTAGTACATTATTTTGATCTATCTAGTAGGGTTCAGCCCGCGTTTGCAATGTATGCGCAAAAATGTGTTTATTTACGACATCACATTAGAAACCTCTAAAATTATCAGTATTTCTCTATTATATTATGCATGATAATACATATAATAAACCTTCCTTTAGAATCACTCTATCTATTAAAAAACCGCATCAAAATCCGTTGCGTAGTTTTAAAGATCTAAGCATACATATGAACAGACAGACAGTGAGAAACGACTTTGTTTTATACTATGTAGTGATGATGACAGTAGGTAAACTCTGCTATGAGCCCTTCAAAACAAAAAGCTGTTTTATTTTTGTTTATTTGACCTAGTGCTATATCGGTCGGCTGTATCGGTATCAGCATAAAGTCGATGAGTGAACGCACGATTCTCTGACAGTAAGCCTAGTGACCTTCCGCAGGCAACAAAATATCCCACTTATGGCATCAGATAGTTCATCGGACGAATCTTATTGCATTGGAATAACGTTCAGTTTTCGGTTCCGTTGGCAGAAGTGAATTTATTTCTTACTGTCACGGATCATTCATGGAATAAAGTGCTTTAGAGATATAGAATTACTTACCTGGGTGCATCGCGTGTAACGCTTTTGTTTTGGGTACCACCTGCTTAGCTTATGGAAGTCGGTACCATTCTGATTCAAAACCTTCTGAGCTCAGATTTTATAGTCCGACTTCCACAAGTAGATCACAGCACTGCTGTATCCAATATTTTAATAAAAACCAAAGAGTCATCTGTTTTAAGGTGCTTTAAATGAAAAAACGAGAACTATATATTATATTCATGATGAGCTTTATTCTTCCAAGTTTCTTAGCTTCCAAGTTTTCTGCATAGATCACATATCTCCTCAATTAACAAAGAGTATTGTAAAAGCACAGATTACAACAGCATCTATGTGGTCATCGAGCAAGTAACTCACTCGGTGCCTGTGATCAACGCTTTAAATTGCTAGTGATATTTCATGATTTGATTAACAATAATATAAAAAGATATAATATAAGAAGCAAAAGCAATAGCGCAAACAGCTTTCGTGTCGAGGATGGTCTTGGTATAAGACCGAAGCGAAGGGGATGTATAAGTATTACGTATCAGAATAGAGGTATTTAAACTAAGATGCTATTATATTAAGGATAAACTTTAAAATATTTTAGTCTTTACATAAACATCATTCTTGTAATAAGGTAAATATAATTTCAGAATATTAAACTAACTAATAATAACTTCTAATAACCCTGTTAATGATTTTGACATTCTCAAATTAAGAGGGGATGTTGAGTACGCTAGTTGATTAGTAGTCTGTACCTATTTTGTCTATTCTATGTTATACAAATAAAAACGGATCAACTCTGTGGTAAGATGTCCGAACTAAAAGTTCACTTTGAAAACTATCGCGAGTTTTATCCATATTAACTTATTATTAAACGGCTAGCACCCGCGTTATATTTACCGGAAAGATTCCGACCAGCAGCGCAAGTACCGAACTTACCGATCGCTAAATTTGACGTTACAATCGTCTAAATTCGATAAAACGGGTTATATCGATGTTTGCAAACACCATTTTATCGAATTTAGACGATTGTAACGTCAAATTTAGCGATCGGTAAGTTCGGTACTTGCGCTGCAGTTTCGGACTGTTTTGAAGTCCTTCGTCTGGGAGTTACGATTGCGCGAAGCGACGAGCACGGGCCTCAGCGCGTAACGTGCTCGTCGCTTCGCGCAATCGTAACTCCTAGGGTCCTAGCCGTTTAATAATAAGTTAATACGAACTAAAAGTGTTGCATTTCATTTATCCTAGGTAATTAGTAAAAAGTACCTACGCACACTTCAAGTGGAACAATTCCTGCATCTTTGCGGCCACCACTGTGACAGTAGAATAGTCTAATCACATAGTAATAGATATCAGGAAATAATTTAATGATTTCCAGTGGCACATTAAAGTAATGACAAATAATACAGCATACATAATGGTTAAATTGTTGGGTGATTTAGACTAATTTTCTTATTGTTTCTTTATAAATACAAATTTGAGTAGTTCACTATTTTGTACATAGATCATAAGATAGGTGTGTATGTTCATTGCTAAGACTGCCTACTGGATAGGGTGAATAATGACAAACGAAGTAATCTTGGACCTAGTATTTGTAGGTCAAAAATGTGGACAAATGAGTTGATAGATTGCTGATGATATAGACGATTGTAGTCTAACGGAGTCTTCAATTGCCTTTATCCAAGCATTGCAGTGTAATAGTAGCTTGAAGCATGATAGCCGAGCAGTGTATTAATGGGCTGCAGTGCCGCAGGTCCTTGATTCAATCCCCACCGCACCGGCTTGAGTCGCATGGTATTTTGCGAATGCTCGCCTCCATCTCCATCCTCCAATAGAAAATCTGTTGCCAAACACGTAACAGTCTGTTCCGGCAGCAGTGCTTGAGAGCCAGTAAAATTACTGGTAGGAGGCATGACCACTGTATGTCTCAGAGTGACGGCCGCAGTGGATTGTCACATGTGACGTCATGCCACTGTTATTTATGCAGAGATTACCGCTATCATCAGGAGGGCTTCATGCATGTGCCATCACAATCTCTTAAATCATCGGCCATCGAAATTAGACGCCACCCTTATTTCAATCGGGATCGTGGGTGGAACATTCCGCGTGCCTGGAAACTTGTCCTCAATATTTGTGATACGGCATCGGGGTTGTGGAACCGCAAAGAGGACAGTACTAATGTAGTATGTCAACATAGTTTATAAATCCATGGTCAACAGTCCCACACCTATCAAAATGACAGTGACAATCACAGTGATAGTGACAGCAGTGACAGTTCGGACGGACGAATTCTGAATTTGACAACTACGGCGCAACCGCCTGAACGCCAGTTACGTGCTGAGGCCTGCGCTTGACGCTGTTTACAATCGTGACTCCCAGCCAAAGAACTTCAAATAAGCACGAAATTGCTCGGAGAAATATCCGGCAAATATGACGCGAGTCCTAGCCGGTTACTAAATAATAAATAAGGACAAAACTCGCGACGGTATTTTTTAGCTCAAATATCTTTATAATGTTTAATTAATAACGTATCTATGAGAACAAGTACGTTATTCAACTGCTGACATACAGATAAGAAATAGCAGTAGTAATTTTTATTCCAGTCTAATTTCTGCACAGGATCAACAAACTCGCGGATCAACAAAAAATCTGTAAAACAATAGCCAGACAATATATTGTGGTGTTTTGTAATTTACAGAATATTACGGTAGAAGTTTGCCAGTCATACCGGAATTAGAAGTGGATTTAGACGGAAGACAAAATATTATCGACTTACCTGTTCACATCTGCTTGCCAGGTAGCCATGCACAGAAATATGTGGGCACGCCTAGCTAGGCATGTTCTGTGTGTTAAAAACCATCAGTTGAGATGAAATTCAATTGGTTATGAGACGAGTGAAAGAATTTGAACTTGATTAAAATCAATTCTATTAAAAATAGCTATGAAAACTTTTCAATAGGCAAGTTATAATCTTAATAAATTTTTTTTGCCTTATAGGTTAGCCTTGGCCACTATCTCACCTGATGGTAAGTAATGGTAATGTGGTCGAATTTGTTGTTCAGGCTAACCTAGAATTACTGGCTCTCAAGGACAGCTGCCGGAACACACCGCTTGGCGACAGATTTTCTACTTGAAGGTGGTAGCTAGCCAGGTGGCCCAATGCCCTACCACCATGCTATAACGACTGCCATCCTAAGACAACAACCGGGACCGACGGCTTAACGTGCCCTCCGAAGCACGGAAGCAGTCAGTAGTAATGTCACCAGCGGTCACCCATCCAACTCATGACCGAGGCGGACGTTGCTTAACTTTGCTGATCGATTCAGAATGGTTAAGCTAACTTCGCTACGAGCGCTTCAATTTGATAAAAAATATGTCTCATCATGTTATCAGATGGGTGATGAGCTTAGTTGGTGTAGCGATAGGGAGGTCGGTATGGTGTATAATTACCATCTGTCCCCCTTTTAGGGTTTCGGGGTCACGTCCCCGAACTGTTAGTATATCACATTTCTAATTATTGGTATATTTTTTTTTGTTCCGGACTGGAATCGAACCTGCGTCCTCTGATTTCGCGCCGGATGCCTATTCCATTCGGCGACCGGAACCTTACTCTTTCGAACCGCAACTTGGTACTCCAATTGTATTACATTAACCGTCAAAGGGGACGGTGCGTAAATTGATTGTAAATATGATTTTCGCTTAGCACGCGATAGTGCTTGATAGTGCTTTGTATTTAAAAATACTGTTGATACATTTCTACCATATAATTGGTATACCTTCACTCATGGGTTAACGCTGTTTCAAATTACTTAACTAATTCTGTTCCGGCTACGGTCCTTAAGAGCCTCTTCACGTATTAGTTTAGAACTTATGACTAAAAAATTAGTACATTTTTTTATACCTTTAGTTTTTGTTAGCTTCGCCTTTGACCACTATTTTACTTCATCGTGATGATGTGGTCGAAGATGTTGTTCAGGCTCTACAATGATTGGCTCTTAAGGACAGCTGCCGGAATAAACCGTTAGGTGCTTGGAGACAGATTTTCTACATGAGGGTGGTAGCTAGCCAGGCCAGCATTCGCAAAATGCCCTACCACCATCGTGGCGGCACCATGCCATAACGACTGCCATCCTAACCGGGAGCGACGGCTTAAGGTGCCTCCGAAGCACGGAAGCGCTCAGTAGAAATGTCACAAGCGGTCACCCATCCAAGTCATAACTTATACAGATCGGTTAAGAACGGTTAAGCAAACTTCGCTACGAGCGCTTCATAAAAAATACAAGAAAAATAGGTTAATTTAAATAAAAGTGACCACTAGCTGCGCTCACGAACATTCTGTAGAATCATAGAACTTTGTCCCTAATGATATAATCACATGCTATAGGGCTTCCAGTTGATTGCGACCTTAATAAGTTAAATAACGTAAGTGACGTTGATTGTAAAACACGTTACGTTGGCGATGTTGGCACGCCTGATTAAAGCTTGTTGTTCTTCATCAAGCCAATATGCCATCAACTCAAACGCAATATTTTATAATTCAATGCAATTTGATAAATTTACACAGTGACTTCACGCTGGCTTGCTATGCGCAATGACAAAAATGCCTTATTCAACAACATATCGGTACGCCTGTATTCTCTGAAAGGGTAGGCTAGTTGTCTAAGCACTCAAAAATTTTCATATTTTTATTTTTGCTCATTGCATGCTCTGCGGATTACATCTATAGTAATACATAAGCTGAACTACCTATAGATGTCGCTCCATCCCAATACGATGGTTAAAGAACGAGAGGAAAAATTAGAGTTTTGACTCATCGTCATGTTAGCTCAGTCGGTCAGAGCACACCCCGGCTAAAGGGGTGGATGACGCGGGTGCGAATCCCACACGTGACTATAATTTTACCTCTCGTAAAAGTTTAAAACAATCACAAATTTCCTTTACTTAAAAATTATTTTTAAGTAAAGGAAATTCCTTTACTTAACAGTAGAAAGTATCCTTTACTTAAACACTTAAAAATTATTGTAACGTCAATAATATTATGTCCAATTGGTACATACTTATATTGGTGAGTAACTATTGGTCTAATAGATTGATGCTTGATCTACAGTCTGCATGTCTGAGTTCAAACCCATAGACTGGCAAAAAGAATTTGGTACTTTTGGTGGTAAATCGAGATTGTTATAGATTATTTAAGACAAAATTTTTTTTTTTTTTTTATTTATTTTTTTTTATTGCTGATAGGTATGCCTTTGACCACATTCTCACGTGATGGTAAGTGATGATGTGGTCGAAGGTGTTAACAGGCTTAACCTAGAATGACTGGCTCTCAAGGACAGCTGCCGGAACGCACCGTTAGGTGCTTGGCGACAGATTTTCAACTTGAGGGTGGTCGCTAGCCAGGCGGGCATTCGCAAAAATGCCCTTCCACCATGCGGTGAAGCTCAAGCCTGCGGCGGGATTCGAACCATGGACCTGCTGCGCGGCAGTCCATAGCCAAAGCCAATGAGCTATCACTGCTTCTAAATGAATAAAAGAGGGTTCTAATAAAAAAAAACCCGGAGTACTACATGAATTCTGAAACCAAAATCTGGTTAGAAAATAATGAGATTGAGATATGTGATAATAGATAGAAGGGAGAGTATTGCGAATTTTCTAGAAGGAATAAAAGGCATTAATAGATATATGGAATACGTATGTCGGTTATCGCGCAAAAACATTAACCTCTTATTGCACAGTTGGATAAAAACTATCCTGTTTTTTCCTGGGTCTCAAACTATTTCCATACCAAATTTCATTCAAATAGGTCCAGTAGTTTTGGCGTGCAAGCGTAACAGACAGACAGACAGACAGACAGAGTTACTTTCGCATTTATAATATTAGTACTGATAAATAAAAAAATTGGACGAGTTACATGTATCATATTCTAAGCAAAGTTGTCGGGGGCCAGCATTGGTATAAGTGATATCAAAAGCGTAGCAAGAAGGGGAACAAGAAGTGTGTTACGCGCGTGCCTCTCAACGAAGATAAGTAAATATACATATTTCTTAATCATTAAGGGGTCTATTCACGCACGAATAAATCAAAATAAAAATATTTTGACTAACTTTGACGTTTCGATCAAGTTGCATTGACCGTGGTCACATCGTGGATCTTTAAGTTATCTTAAAGATCTACTCGTACATAGTTATCTTTCCAATACCCTTAGTCCTTACCCACTAATCGTGACAATAAAAGAATAAACAAAAATAACGATGTCACGCACCGCCACTAAGGGGTAATTTGAAAGTATAAACATCCACTTTACCACATATAAGTAGTAACAAGCTGTAGTGAGGAAGGGCCTAAATACGAAGGGAGGAGTTATCGATCAATATCTAACCTTGCTTGCTTAAATAATGCTACTATTTTTCAAAGAGGTACTTTTCCATAGAGTATTTTATACTACATGGCGATCGACATTAAACCTTTCTTTAATGGGTGAACTAGCCTTCACGACACAGGGAATCCTAGTATGAGGGTTAGTGCACATTATAATAACAACAATATAGACTAGCCAATATTGTGTACGTTTACTATAAACATATATCATTTAAGATCATTTAAGACTCATCAATTTGGTTTGTACTATAATTCAGTTTTTTTTGTTGTGAAATAAATATTGTGATATAAACCCCTTGGCGTCCGCGTGGACGATAGTATTTTTACAACTGCCCAAAAAAGAAGACTTATATTTTCAGGGTTCATGTATGTATTGTTTGTGAGTTTCTTTATTCCACCATAACTTCTAAGCGGCTAAACCGTTTTTGATGTAATAGATATCGTTACATTTGTCTTAATAACCCAAGTAACACTAAGTACTCTAAAAAAAAAATGAAAATAAGCTGGCGGATTTTCGACCCCAAATTGTAAGGTAAAAAAAAATTTTTGTTCCAAATCCAACTAGTGGGATATCAAAATGAAGAGCTTTAAAAACGATTCCATAAATATATATAACTTGCAGTGTCAATTTTAATGGAACGATAAATCGCTATAAATAAGAATATCGCTATAGATATGAAAATAAATAATTAGCAGTCGGGGTTTAACTTATTTAATTAATTGATACTTATTTAAAAGTGGTAATTCCATAAGTTACGTTCTTCTGCATGGCGATCAAACCTTGCTTGCTTTAATAATGCTGGTATTTTTTAATAGACTAACTATTCCATATAGAATACGTAAACGATTCATATTTTGGTTTGGAAAAAAATCATATTGAACTAGAAATTCAATTAAGTTATTTTACATGTAGGTAACATAGTCGAAAAAAAATATTTCCATGGCTAGTGTTACTCCACAGTACACGTGGCGTCATTGTTTAGAACTCAATGTGTAGAGTATAAATATGTTTTAAAAATATTGGGGGGTCGTCGAACTTGTCATTATTGTATTTATTATTATTATATGGGATCTATCAAAAACACGCAAAAGCTAAACTAGCTTTATTTCTTTTTCGGGGTGTATATGAAACTGTGATGGCTCAGTGGCATTGGCTATGGACTACCGCGCCGCGCAGCAGGTCCATGGTTCGAATCCCACCACCGGCTTGAGCTTCACCGCATGGTAGAAAGGCATTTTGCGAATGCCCGCCTGGCTAGCATTCACCCTGAAGTAGAAAATCTGTCACCAAGCACCTAACAGTGTGTTTCCTTGAGAGCCAGTAATTCAAGGTTAAGCCTGTTAACACCTTCGACCTCATCATCATCAGGTGAGATTGTGGTCAAAGGCTAACCTATCAGCAATAAAAAAAATGCACAACCCTGGAAGAGCAAAGTCCGACTCTCACTTGACCAGTTCTTATTACTGATATTCTAGCACTTGATCACTATCTCACCTGTTGATAAATGATGGCTACACCTGCAAAGGGAACATATACGATATAACACGCTCTATAAATAATTCAATGTTTCGTGTGTAGGTATAGTCCCCTTTCTACACCTCAGTAAATACTTACACACACCCACGGGAAATCTAAATTTAGCTTGAAAAATATTTTAGCCTATTAGAGCTCAACCACTACTGGGACGCGGAGGAATGTCGGTGGTGGTTGTTGTCCGTAGCGGGGAGCAATCTTGCTTAGTAAATAACATCGCAATGACGTTAAATTATCTATTGTTAGATTATATTAAAATGTTAGTATTTTTATTTTTGTAATGACGCAGGCTCCGCGGGTTTACATTACAATATAACGAGTGGAAAATTATACTCATGTGTAATATTTCCTGCCTTATAAGATTGCATCGTAAACAATTTAAAGTTAATTGCAAAAAAAAATTGTTTGTTGTAAATTTAGTAGTAGTATTTTGTAGTAAATCCACATAATGATCCTCGGAAGAAGGATGACCTTCAAAGTGACCATAATCAGGGAATTGCATCCTTATACATTGTCGTAATTTAAAGTGGTAGGTGCATGGTGGTAGGGCATTTTGCCAATGCCCGCCTGGCTAGCAACCAACCTCAAGTAGAAAATCTGTCGCAAAGCACCTAAGGGTGTGTTCCGACAGCTGTCCTTGAAAGCCAGTAATTCTAGGTTAGCCTGAACAACATCTTCGACCACATCATCACTTACCATCAGGTGAGATAGTGGTCAAAGGCTAACCTATCAGGCATTAAAAAAAAAAGTGTCTATGGACATTCCGAATTAAAATTTTGCAAAAATTATAATTATGTGTTTTAATGTAATTTATTGAATTGTTAACTTATTGTTGTATTTAAACGAAAATAAGTATTAACTGCAAACAAAACTGATATTTAACCTGTGAATATTTAATTCTAGTTTCAAAAATGTTACGTAATATATTTTGACTAATAAAATATCATGGGTGCTATTTCCGAACACACCTTAATTTAAATAAAAGAGCAGCAATAAAATGTCGCGGCTGGCGTAAAGAGTTGAATAAGTTTATAATAATATTTATTTCAATCTATTCCTATTTATTATTTTATCTCCTAAAGTGTTCTCGCTGCTGAAGTGAAAACTTATGTGTGTTACACAAGTTTTTTGCATCTCGTGCCTTTGAATCCCTCGCCACACTCAGGATTCAACTTTAGAATCACTCATTGAATCACGTGATTCAATCATTGAATCCTTTGCTTGCTCAGGATTCAAAATCAGTACTCACGGCAAAAAACAACTGCTCTCTAGTTGCACAAATAACTATTATATGCTCTTGCTACAAAGATCCCCTAACGCTCAGTAAATAACAACAAACATGATCCCCGTCCAAATAAAATAGTATTGCAAATCTTTTGTGGCGTATTTTGACAGCCTGCGGCGAAGTGGCTCCAGGGGCGGAGGACTGAGGAATCACGGACCGTTGTGCATTGGATGCTAGCTCAAAACGTTTCTTTGATCGCCACTGAGGCATATTATCTACCCTTTATCGATTTTATTACACGACTGCCCAAAAAAGAAGAGTGATGTTTTTAGGGTTCATGTAAATATATTTGTGAGTTTCTTCATTCCACCATAAATTTAAACGGCTGAATTGATTTGATTGTGTGCGATATATTTGATTTGTCTTAATAATTCAAGTGACACCAGGTACAAAAAAAAATGCTGATTTAGACGCAAAAATGTTATAATCGTTAAAAATTTTTTTCCTTCAAACTTACTTTATGGGATATCATATTAATGGCTTTAAAAAACGATTCCACACATATATAAAACTTGCAGTTTTAATTTCAATGCAAAGATAAAATGTGTAACGAAAATTTGCAGTCAGGTTTATTACATTTTTACCTTATTTTAAAAAACGTTTGTCAAGAAATCAAGGTTTTATATAGTTTTATGGGGATTTATGCTGTGGTCCGAAAAATTTGGCCCTAATACTCAATGTTGCATCAAAACTATTACTATTTTTATAATTTTATAAATCGTAAAGTACTCAAATAGACAAAAATTTTATTAACAGCAGTTAAGTTTTTTGATTTAATAGAATCCAGTCAGTAAATTTTTAAGTAATTCTCAAGAACACAGCAAAAAAACAGTATCGAAATAAACTATTTATTAGTTTAGGGTCTATTTGTTGAAAATCACACTAAAAAAAGGCGAAAGATTGAGAGTGTGTTTGTATGTTTGTTACTTCTTCACGCTCAAGCGGCTGGACCATTTTTGATGAAATTTGGTTGTGAAGATAGATGAGGCGATGGATTAACATATAGAATACTTTTCATCACCATCGTCATCACCCATCACCACGCGGTTAAAACCGCATAGCGTAACTAGGAAAAGACAGTTGATCAATAGAGTAATACTGCAAATATTGTCAAATATTTTATGAATGGTAGATAATTTTTATATACAAAATATCTAATCTCATGAAACATTTAAATGGTCACCGGATCTTAAAATGTTAAGTTCCCTAAAACACATTTTTAAAATCAGTACTTAATATTATAAATGCGAAAGTAACTCTGTCTGTCTGTCTGTTACGCTTTCACGCCAATTTGAATGAAATTTTGTATGGAAATGGTTTGAGACCCGGGAAAAAACATAGGATAGTTTTTATACAACTTCGCAAAAAGAGGTTAATGTTTTTGCGTGATAATCTACTACGCGCGGGCGGAGCCGCGCCCGGAAAGCTAGTGATAAATATTTATTAGCCTATATAGATAAAACTTCATGTACCCTTTGCCCCGTGGGGTGCCATGCAAGTTAGAATGTCAACCCCCCGTCTATTTCATCCTGTACCTGTGTCGTAGGTAAGAGACAACTGAGAGAAAAATACCGGAAGATGGGAAGTAGCGCCTTCTGATAAACTGCAACTTCTACTGCGATCCCCAAGACGCCTGCCAAGCTTGGGGAGACCTTGTCCTTGTTGACGGTGGTCGTTCCGGTTGACGTGATGATGATATACCTTCTAAATAGACTTGATAAACGATCACAGTGACTTCACACTATTGTACTTACCATCATTAAACCTATTTTCGGCGATTAAATAGTTAAAATTCAACACTATTATTTATGGAGTTTATTCAAAGTTTTGTAACTCTTATATATACAGAAATAAAGTTGAGAATATTCTAAAGGTGATTAATTAATTCATAATTGATTCGTGTAGGTGGTGTTTAAAATGTTTTGATTAATACGTTGCCATTGTAACCGTGTCTTGAACTTTGCTGGTTTATGGGATGGTCATTTTAAGTGCCGACGCTATCTACCTTGTATTGATAAAAACAAATTGAAAATGACATTCTCAAGTAAGTCTTAGGGTAGTCTTTTATATTCTAAAGCGTGCGTTGGACTATGGGAGCTCTAACTGCTCATGCTCTAAGCTATAAAGAACCCACTAAAGACCTTAGTAAACATGTATGGTTCTTGTATTGTTACAGACTCTCACTAATCGGGCACCGATTTGTCTGTCTCGGAGCTTATTAACATAAAAAAAAACCCTACACTATTATACCCCGTTTTTGAGTTTGATGTGGTTTAAGGTCGTATTTGCAAATCTGTCATAAATAAGCTGTTTTATTGGTAGATTTTGAGACCAAATGAAACCAAATCTAGAAAAACTAACGATTGCCACAAATAGACTTCTTCTTTATCTGCAAAATTTTTAAGGAATATTATACAAAAATGATTTTTAGCATTGGAAAACGATTTTCCATCGCCTTTTCACACAAAATTTACGCAAAAGTTATGTTAAGTATCATTTTGTTGCTTTTCTGTACCAAAGTTTCACATCCACCGATAATAGTTAGATAGACCTACTTACTTCCCGTTTACGAATCCTATATGAAAAAATCCTTGTAATACGGTATCATAAACTGGTGGATTTACCTGTAAGATAAGCAAGAAAAGAAACCATGCCTAAGACCAATTAAGAAAATGTAAACAGCAAATAACAAGCCAATACTTAGATTAAATTCCT
This sequence comes from Plagodis dolabraria, assembly GCA_963854805.1. Lineage (NCBI taxonomy): Eukaryota > Metazoa > Arthropoda > Insecta > Lepidoptera > Geometridae > Plagodis > Plagodis dolabraria. The sequence goes on along the minus strand of OY978459.1, from coordinate 10,563,894 downwards.
TATTGAATTTGACACAAAATTCAATTATTCATAAAATATGAGGTGTTTTTATTCTTTTACACTTGATCGGCCGATTTAGAGTATTCGCCGAGTCATTGCATGGACATTCTTTAGGTTAGGATATAACTCCTAACTCATTCCCTCCATTATTTGACTGATGGTGTAAATCAAGAACGTGGCGATGGAGTCATCGAGTATTAATTTCCATATAGAAGCGGCAAGTTTTTTCTGTTCCGTTTAGATAGAACATATACACGATACAATACAAACCCGTTATTGCACACCGAATATGCATTAAAATTATAAATTGTTCTCTCAGACAATGGTTGTGCAATGGGCAGTCTTATCGTAAATAGCGATTTCTTCCAGACAACCTTTGTATGGACAGTATCACATTTCAAGGTACTATATCAGCCGGACTGTCCACTGCTGAACACAGCCTCCCCAAATATGGGGGTGTTTGCTATAATCCCTACGCTTGGCAGGCTATTGGGGATCGCAGTGTGAGATGCCAGCTCACAGACATTCTAGTCCGGCCCCCCACGGCCGATTCACGATACACGGTGGTAAAAACAAAGAATAGCAGTTTTAGATATTAACTTACTAATAAAAACATACTATATTAAAGTTACATATTAGGATATATTAATGTCAAGCCACATCGGAACTGCAGTCGACCACGCATTTTTTTTTTTTTTTTTTTTTTTTTTTTTTTTATGCCTGATATGTTAGCCTTTGACCACTATCTCACCTAATAAGCCTAACACCTAGTAAGTGATGATGTGGTCGAGGATGTTGTTCAGACTAACCTAGAGTTACTGGCTCTCAAGGACAGCTGCCGGAACAACACACCGTTAGGTGCTTGGCGACAGATTTTCAACTTGAGGGTGGTAGCTAGCCAGGCGGGCATTTGCAAAGTGCCCTACCACCATGCTGTAACGACTGCTATCCTAAGACAACAACCGGGACCGACGGCTTAACGTGCCCTCCGAAGCACGGAAGCGCTCAGTAGTAATGTCACCAACGGTCACCCATCCAAGTCATGACCGCATTTAAACTTATACCTCACCAAGCAAATTTACCTAACATTACCTTGTGTTAGGTAAATTTTATTCAAATATTTAATGGCCACATTAAACGTTTAAATAAAATTGGTCGGTGATGAAATACTTGCAGAATTAATGGTACTTGAGGTACTTTTAGTAGGTACCTACCTTTATTCTGTGCTTTAAGTCAAAGCCTTGCGCCGACCATTTTATGAGTTTCCTTAGAATTAATATATTAAAATGTAGAAACATGCAAGGTTTTCCAATATTGTTTGAAGGCAACGCTTGGTATAATGTAGCTGTTTGAATATACTTACCCTTTTAATATTACGCGTACTTAGAGGATACATTTATTCTATACTAATAGGTACAACATACAGAAAAAATTGTTCCTGCACACTAATTTGTTGGATACCGCTTACTTCTGTATATTACCTTTTACTTCTGTTTTTGGGGTTTTGTACCTCAAAAGGAAAACAACGGAAACCTTACAGGTTCACTTTGTTGTCAGTCTGTCTCTCTGTCGAGACCCTTTTTCGCCGGGACGCGTCTGAAATCAACTTCTAAGCCAACGCAATCAAAAGATACAGTCATTTGTGAACTCGGAATCTTGAAATTTGGTGCGAAGCAACGTCTTATACCACAGATAAAGGTAAAATTGCGAAAAGCATTTGTTTTGTTAATATAATAAAAATATTGTTAATAATTTTGAAATGTTATGGATTTCATAGCAATAAAATACCATAACTCTTACTTATATACCTACAAGTTTGTACGGAACCCTCGGTGCACGAGTTTGACTCACGCTTGGCCGGTTTTTTACCCCTTACTTTTTTTTGTTACCGCTTCTGTTTTTTACCGCTTACTTCTATTTGTTACTGCTTAATCCTCTTTTTATCGCTTACTTCCTAAAATTTTGACAAGAATGGAGCTGGCAACGTCGCTGAGAGTGCCGTGAGCGATTCCACCTACTCACGTTGAGTGCTTTCTGCACTAGGACATGGCAACATTACATTAAACGTCATGGAGACTTATTATTACTACGCACTTGTGTGGTACAGTCTGTGAGATTCAATATTCGGCTCCTTCGGATTAGATTAAGGCGATTAGAGTCGCCAATGGCCTTGGGCATCTGGGCCTAATCGAGCTTACTTTACTCGCGCATCGCCGCATACGTTCCGCGCTCGCTGCACAAATATAACGGTCAAAGAATATGCAGATGCGCGATGCGCTCAGGTAACATGGCACTTTATATGCCTACCGCACTATTCTAGTGAGTATCCGCAGTTGTTGACTGCGACTGAGATCAGTATGAAAATTTATAGTGTACCTACCTAGGTTGTTCTGGACGTCTTTATTCCTTTTATTTATTTTTCAATGTCATGTGCCGAGTGAAGAAAGTTACTCAGATTTGTCTGAAAATCGATATCTAGGTTGTGCTGAGGGTCATTATTCCGAATTTGTAATTATTTTTCAAATGTCATCTGCCAAGTGAAGAAAAATTATACGATTTGGCTGAAAATTGATATCTAGGTTGTTGTAGATGTTATTATTCCAAGTTACGAATTTGTTTTAGGTTGACGTCTGCCAAGTGAAAAGTTTACTTCGATTTGGCTGAAAATCGATATCTAGGTTGTTCTCAGTTCACACACAAACACTTTAAAAACCTGCTGATTTTAGTAATATGCTACATAAACGAGTTTTCCAATTAAAAATACCTGTTATTCGTACAACTAATGCCATAAGATTTAGCCCTTTTATTGAAACATATTTATATAATCAAGCCCTGAATCAGTGCGATATAAAACATAGTTCAGTGTTTGAAGCCAAAAGCATCATTGTTAATTGGTTGTTCACGTTTAACTATGATGAGACTGAAAAAGTTTTATCGATTACATCCCAAATTTATTTAATTGTTAATTTTAAGAATTAACCTTTTAATATAATGTTATGTATTCATAATTTATATATTAATAATATACGTATTTATTTATGATTTCTATATAATGATCATATTAACATACATTTTACATACATCCAGTTTATATATATATATATATATAAATGTCACAGGGTGCGACTGGGGGCGAGGTTTTTTGTAAGTTGTTGTTCTATTGACATTTAATATCTTTTAATTTATGTTAATTGACATTACGGAAAAAATAATAAAAAAAAATTATACATAATATAGTAGAAAATATATTTCATATTTTCATTTTAAAAAATTCGCTTTAGATATAGTAATATACATAAAGCATCATACATACAAACACGTATGTAACACAAATTTAGTTAAAATATAAATACCACCTGTGTGGATAATTTATAAAAAAAGTGTATGAAACTGATGTTATTTTATGGATAATTTGTAAGTTAAATTTATGTTTATAACTATTTTGCGTGAAAAATTGTACTGAAGTCAACTGTGCACTAACCCTATTACTGTACAGCTCAAGCAGCAATACAAGATTTGGAAAAAGTGTTATTGGCTTTAAAAAAGGATTTTTTTATTATTTTACTGTTTATATTACTATTATAAACCTAATTCTGGACGTTTTTATTCCAAATTTCGAATTTATTTTTCGATGACGTCTGCCTAGTGAAAAAACTTACTAAGATTTGGCTAAAAATCGATATCTAGGTTTTTCTGGGCGTCCTTATTCCAAATTTGGAATTCACTTTACGATGACGTCTGCCAAGTGAAAAACGTTACTTCGATTTGGCTGAAAATCGATAACTAGGTTGTGCTGGGCGTCATTATTCCGAATTTTGATATATTTTTTTTAATGTCGTCTGTCAAGTGAAGAAAGTTACTCCGATATCTAGGTTGTGCTGGGCGTCATTATTCTGAATTTGAATATATTTTTTATGTCGTCTGCCAAGTGAAGAAACATACTCCGATTTGGCTGAAAATTGATATTGAGGTGGTAGACGTAGGAAATTTGTTTTATTATGACGTCTGCCAAGTGAAAAATGTTACAACGATTTGGCTGATATATGGGTTGTTCTAGACGTCTTTTTTCTGAATTTGGAATTAATTTTTCTATGACGTCTGCCAAGTAAAAAAGTTACTCCGATTTGGCTGAAAATCGATATCTAGGTTGTTCTAGACGTATTCATTCCGAATTTGGATTTTAATTTTCTAAAACGTCTGCCATGTGAAAGATGTTTCTCAGATTTGGCTGAAAGTTGATTTCTGGACGTCATTATTCTACATTTGGATTTCAATTTTCAATGACGTTTGCTAAGTAAAGATAGATGACGTATTTTTAAAACGCTAAGATGTACCGGATAAGAGTGCGAAAATTATCATAATCAATCGTTTATTCAAATCTCCTTATAAATAAGATTATAGCCGACGCAGGTTTACTCGATTAAAAACGACGATATAAGAGGAAGATTTGTTTTTTTTTTTTTTTTTAGGGAGGACATAGATGCTGGCTACCGCCTGTGCGGTCGTCCAGCTCCACCGGGTTTTGGGCGAGGGCCTGGCCCTACAATAGCCCGGGAGGGAGAAGTGCCGAAGGCACTTCTCCCGAGACGGGCGTAGAAGGCGAAAAGCGCTTTCTACCTCCGTCTCCTGCGGACGCCGAAAACGTACCGCTATTATAGGAGGGGTTGACAGCGAGCTCAAGGGCACCACTGTGGTTCGGACCTCGGCTTGTCTCGCTGTCGAGAGACATGGGGGGGATCGGAGCAAAATGCCTCTGTGCAACTGCAGTGTTGCACAATTGGGCCCTACTGAATAATACTCTTTGACTATTTGGAGAGCAATTTATCGTGACCTTGTTTTTGCCTCGAGCTCGCCGGCGAGCTCGGTGTTTGATTGTGTGACCTCTAATTACCTCACACCTGGGGATTTTACCTCGACGACTTGCGGATAACGCTAAAGCTGCCAATGTAATGACTGCGATGGGGTCATCCGGGTCGTCTAATACCTGCCGTGGTCGGCGACGGGGGGGTTTGAAAAATGGGATAGAAGAGGCGGTCGAGTAGTTCGATGCCTGGACAACCAAAGGGTTTGAGTGGTGGGGCGCTCGATCAAAGTATCGGCGGGCGCAGTCCTTATTGAACTGCGCTAAAGAGGGAAGGTTTAGGTCGCAATGCAACTCGGTGTTCCGGATATACCACGGAGCGCCGGTAGCACTACGAAGAAAACGGTTTTGAATGACTTGAAGCTTATGGAGATGGGCCTCACTAGCATGACTAAACACTACTGATGCGTAAGTCATGATGGGGCGGATGCAGGCAGTGTAAAGTGTATTCTTATTTCTAAGAGACATTTTACTCTCTTTGCGAATCAGGGGACCAAGGCGACCCATTACAAAGGCCGCTCTGTTACGGACGGTTGTTATATGATCGCTAAAGGTGAGATTCCGATCAAGGGTGACTCCGAGATATTTTGTTTTACTAACCCAGGGGATGGGTTGGTCGAACAAAGTTAAAGGTTGCGGGTAACGGGGGCGGCCCTTCTCAGTAAAGTACATAGCTGCACTTTTAACTGGGTTGACCGCGATGCGCCATTTACGGAACCAGTCACCGATCTCGGTGATGGCCCGTTGGAGGGCGGGAATGGACTTTCTACTGATATGCCACCCAGTGGTATAAATAGCGGTATCATCCGCGTATTGGGCTAATAGGACGTTAGGCTGAGAGCGTGGGATGTCGCTGGTATACAGCGCGAAAAGAATGGGTGATAGCACGGAGCCCTGAGGGACTCCGGCTCTGACTGGGTGGGGGGAGGAGAGGGTGCCTTCCACGCGATAGCGAAAGCTTCTGGCTTTAAGGAAGTCTTGTAGGATGAGCACAAGACGTTCTGGCACGCCAAATTGGTATAGCTTGTAAATCAAGCCATTGTGCCAGACTTTGTCAAAAGCTTTCGCTACGTCGAGGAAGACTGCTAGCGTTGTCTGGGGTTTGGGGTACTTGTTAAAGCCCTCAATGATGTGCTCCGTGAGGCGGTGCACCTATTGGACGCATGAGTGTCCGGGTCTGAAGCCAAACTGCTCATCTGGGATAAGGTGGTGTTCCTTAGCATGGGACTGGAGACGGTTTGCAAGTAACCGCTCGTAAAGTTTGCCTAAGGCACTGAGGAGGCTGATGGGGCGGTAACTGGTGGGGTCAGATGAGCTTTTGCCTGGTTTGTGAATGCCAATGACATTTGCACATTTCCAGGTGTCTGGGAATAAGCAGTGGCTCATAGCAGCATTGAAGATGCTGACTAGGAGATGGATGAGAGGAGGAGAGAGGGTTTTAAGAACCCTGTTGGAGATGCCATCGGCACCGGGGGATTTGCGCGGTCGGAGGGCCTTGATCAGTCTCGCCACCTCAGCGTAAGTCGCTAAGGTGATTGGTGGGAGTTCAGAGGTGACCACAGAGCTTTTACGTTCGACTTCAGCATCCACCGAATCGAGGTGAGCTTGGTCAACGTGATCTACGTTAGGGGAACACTGAGCCTCTAGGCTATCAGCTAGGCACTCAGCTTTGTCTTCGTCAAAGAACGCTGGGACTAGTGGGACTGGTCTGTATAAGGGAGGCATGTCGTTATGATTACTTCCTTTCAAACCTCGCGCCAAGTCCCAATAAGCATGGTGGCTTGGCACGAGGTTTGAAAGTTTGTCACCCCATTGTTGATCACGCAACTCAGACATGCGACTTTGAACCATGCGTTCAAAGTGGCGTTTCTTAGTTTTGTTCTCTTTACTGGGGTAAGAGTCGTAATGTCGGGTCACTGCTTTACTTTCCGTCACTAATCGTCTCACATCCGCTGGAATGACAAGGCGCCGGTCGTCCGGCACCATGACCTCCTTTGCGGATGCACCTACTACGGTGGAGAGGTGATTAGTGAACGAATCGATCGCAAGGGTTACGTCATCTTTAGTCAGGATGTCGTCAGGGATCTTGTCAAGGTCCGGTGAACTGATAGCCTTTAGGGCAACGCCTAATTGCTTCCAGTTCACTATCGTCTTAGTGGGGCGGGGGAGGTCTGTTGTTGGGTCGGGACCTAGTCGCAGTATAATGGGTCGGTGGTCAGAGTGAAGCTCGTGAACCACTTCTATGGAGCGTAACTGGAGTGTTACGCCTCTGAGTAGTGCCATGTCAAGCAAGTCAGGTCGAAAGTCTTCCGTATGAGGGTAGTGAGTGGGCTCAGTGGGCGCAATTATGTCAAAATTAAGTTCTGCGACTAGTTTTTCAAGTGCAATGCCTCTGGGATTGTTGACGTTACAATTCCATAGGATGTGCTTACTATTGAAGTCGCCAATCAGAAGGACGGCGCTTCCTAATGAGAACAATGCTTCTAAGTCAGCTCGGACGATCGGCTTTTGACAAGCTTGGTAACAGGACGCTATGACTATAGGTTGATGACCAGTCATAGCTAGGAGGCAACAAGATGCTTCCATATTAACAAGAGTCGGGGTAGGAAGATTTGTATGTTTTATATTATTTTTGTATGTTTTATTGTACATTGAAAAATAAGAAAAGGGACGACTGTGTCGTACGCAAAAATACAAAATGGCGAATGTTTGTGCACCCCGCGCCCCTGCCCTAGCCCTTCTGACATCCGGGCTGGTTTTTGATGCTTATTCAATTGCATAGATAGTACAATCGTATCTGTTAAATATAAATAATGCAACTTCCATACATTACATACACAACAAATATACCATCAAGGCTACCTTAAAAATAGCTACTTCCTTTTAAAGACATTAAAAAACATATAATATAACACATACAGTTATGTGTCGCCTACAGAGATGATCCTCAAAAATTGTAGATTGTTATACAAGGGTTGAAAGGAATCAATCCCCTTACGAGGTATTTAGACATGTCGGCCCTTGAGAAGGAAGCATTTACTATTAATTATATAAATATCTAAAGCTATATTGTAAAAATTGGTTCCATCGTGAAAAGGTAACCGAGATACTTTCTCAATTATTAGGAGATTTCAATAATTGATTGATAAGTACGAGTAATCATAATTTTCCTACTCTTATCCTACTGCGGCGTTAGGGAGCTGCTAATCATCCACGGCCAGCAGGTAGGTAAACTCAGGAAATAGGTTTGAAAAGTTTATAAGGCCTTATCAGGTTGCACAAAGTCAAAGTCAAAGTCAAAATCATTTATTCAATTTAGGCGTCTACGACGATCTTATGAAGGTCAATTACAAATTTTAATATTTAAATATACTAAATTGTACTGCCACGTTCAGCAAACAAAAATTATAGAGCCACTGCGAGAAGAACGGGCATGAAACTCGGGGCCATTCTTTTAAACGTTTTTTAACAATGTGTTAAGTACATACTACGTAGTGAAATTATTACAATACTTAATTTACATTACGTAGGTGACAGGCGCTAGCTTGGCAGAGGCGAACCAGTCCATGCATTTTTGTCGTTTAAGTAATCACAAACTGTGTAGTAAGATTTCTTTAGCAAAATATTCTTCACATGCACAGCCGCATAGTTCTACCTGAAGTTATATAGACCGGGGGGAGACACTGGCCTGATAGTACACGTGATCGAGGTCGGCCGATAGTTCTGGATCTAGGTAGCGAGTGCTCGAAACAACCGTCCTCAGATTAAGTCAGTGAAGTGGAATCCTGGAAGGAAGACACCGGCTTAGTGGCTGATATTCCTCAGCCAACTGTTGCCAAGCCGCGCCGACACGATCGTGGTACTATTACTAGCGACTTACATTTTAAAACTCACAGTCTAGCGCAGTAGGGCAGCACAGCTGTTTACGTTACATAGGTTTTAGTCAGCACTATAAAATAACAATAATAAATAAGGAACTCACCTTAGAGGGATTCACGCACTTCACAACAAGTAAATAACAATTAAGATCGATAGTACGTATTATATTTTTATTTAGCGCAAGACGAGTGTTCCTTGCCAATTGAATAGACAAATGACTGCACGCCACAGATTAACTCATAGTAGTTAAGCTAACTGCATTCAACAGATAAGGAATTTGTTTAGCGTTCTTTCACTGGTTTTCGACGCATTAGCGAAAATACTTTTAAACGTTCACAAGCCGTGGGTTCCACACGTAATTATTTTTCATAATTAGCAATATCAACGTAAGTTTATAATTTTAAGTGGTATGTAAGTTAGTTAAAGAATTTAATTAATATATTTTTAGTTTATGATTAACATCTATTGTTTCATATTACGAATAATACTTTATTTAAGTAACAGCGTTAGGCACAACGTTACACTACATATCTTACCGTTTTCGAGATACGTCATATATCTTCACTTGGCGACGTCATTGATAAATAAACTCCAAATGTTGAATAATGACGTCCAGAACCATCGAGATATCAGTTTTTAGCCAAATTGGAGTAACTTCTTTCACTTGGCAGACGTCTTCGAAAAATTAATTCCAAATTCGGAATAAGAAAGTCTAGTACAACCTAGATACCTATCGATTTTCAGCCAAATTGGAGTAACTTCTTTTACTTGGCAGACGTCATCGAAAAATTAATTCAGAATTTGGATAAAAGGCGTCCAGGAAAACCAAGATAAGTATCGATTTGTAGGCAAATCGAAGTAACTTTTTTCACTTGGCCGACGTCATTGTTAAATAAATTCTAAATTTGGAATTAAGACGTCTAGAACAACCTAGATATCGATTTTCAGCTAAATCAAAGTAACTTTCTCCACTGGGCACACGTCATCGTAAAACAAATTCTAAATTTGGAATAATAACGTCTAAAACAACCTAGATATCCATTTTTAGTAAATTCTGAGTATTTTTCTTCACTTGGCAGACGACATCGAAAAAAATATTCCAAATTCGGAATAATGACGCACAGCACAACCTAGATATCGATTTTCAGCCAAATTGGAGGAACTTTTTTCACTTGGCAGACGTCATCGAAAAATAAATTCCAAATTTGGAATAAAAACGTCAAGAAATACCTAGATTTTAAATGTTAGCCAAATCGGAGTTACTTTCCTCACCTGGCAGATGTCGAAAAATGTATGCCAAATATTGAACAAAAACATCCAGAAAAACCTAGATATCGATTTTCAGCCAAATAGGAGCAACTTTTTTCACCTGGCAGTCGTCATCGAAAAATAAATTCTAAATTCAGAATAAAGACTTCCAGAACGACCTAGATTTTGAATTTCAGCCAAGTCGGAGTTACTTTCTTCACTTGGCAGATGTCGTCGAAAAATTTATTTCAAATTTGTAATATAGACGTCCAGAAAAACCTTGATGTCGATTATTGGCCAAATCGGAGCAACTTTTTTTACTTGGCAGACGTCATCGAAAAATACATTCCAAATTCGGAATAAAGACGTCCACAACTACCTAGATTTTAAATTTCATCCAAATCCGAGTAACTTTCTATACTTGGCAGTTGTCATAGAAAAATACATTCAAAATTTGGAATAAAGACGTCCAGAACTACCTAGAGTTTGAATTTCAGCCAAATCGGAGTAATTTTCTTCACTTGGCAGACGTTATCGAAAAATAAATTCCAAATTTGGAACAAAGACGTCTAGAACTACCTAGATTTTGAATTTAAGCTAAATCGGAGTAACTTTCTTCACTTGTCAGACGTCATCGATAAATAAATTCCAAATTCGGAATAAAGACGTCTAGAACTACCTAGATTTTGAATTTCAGCCAAGTTGGAGTAACTTTTTTCACTTGGCAGACGTCACCGAAAAATACATTCCAAATTCGGAATAATGACGCACAGCACAACCTACATATCGGTTTTCAGCCATATCGGACGAACTTTTCTCACTTGGCAGACGTCATCGAAAAATAAATTCCAAATTTGGAATAAGGACGTCCAGAAAAACCTAGATATCGATTTTCAGCCAAATCGGACTGGTTTTGATTTCGAGATACGTTACCCATCTTCACTTGGCAGGTGTTATCTTTATGCAGTATTAATTAACCTATATCAAAACACATAATACAATTATCAAAAAAAGCTTAGAACTCCAAAAGATGTATGAAACCCCATACAAACTCTTAATGTAGTAGAGAACCATTTTGTACCCTACGAACTACTAAAGCCGGAAACAATTGACCATAATATAAAAAAAAATATTATCTTTAGTTTACCAGTTATAACATGAGAGTGTTATAGACATTACTAATTAATTCTGTACATAATAATATATTATGCACCTAAACCTTTCATTGATCTTATTGGTAATGCCGCCCATTGTAAAGTACCTACAACATTGTCAATTTCAAGTTTAGATTCTTTTCATATGTGATACAATTCAAATAAAATTTGTCTACAAAGTACCGATAATAAAGCGGCAACGCACATACTTCACGTCGCAATCAAGTTGGCCCTCTGCAGCGAGCGAATCATTACACGCACACAGCTGCGAATCTCGCGTGTCAATGCACTAATACATAGACAAGATCGTTGTCAGTCGAAAGCGCGAGCGGAGCTACGAGCGACACAACCTCCCCGTGCCAACGCTTGCGCAACACTGCCGCCTGCGTCCGCGCAGAGCACCTCGGAACCTCTATCGTTCTGAATCTGAATAATTCGACATTTTCTTAGGAAAATATCAATGGATTTACAAATGCTATGTTGTAATTGTAGTATATCTATCTAGAAATTTTATGGTACAATTTATTTCTCAAAAATCGTAGCCGTTTAGAAGGAGTTCGCAATATAAGTCAAGAAATAGTATGTAGTTTGAATTTTTTTACGGCAAAAGTAATAATAATACCGTAAAATCATATGTTGCAAATGTTGTACTTGAATTCATCTATAAAATATATTTTTTTCAAATCTTCAACTTCAGCGGTTACGGAGGAGTTCGCTTTAGAAAGTACGAATTTGACGTACCCAAGGGCCTTGTGTGAAATTACAGGCACGTGAGAGACGCCAAGTATGTCTCAAGGTGACGGGCGCAGTGCAATTCGTGATTTGTGACGAAATGCATCTGTTATACGCAGAGGTTAGTCCGCTTAACATTAGGTGGGCCCAGAGGTTGTTCCGTAACAATAACATAAAGAAAAAGATTTTTTACATTACAAAAATGATGATATTCTGAAAAAGGTAGGCTATATCCGTCAGTGTGATATACAGAGACTCTAGTTATTTATGTAGGTATTTCAAATTAGAATCGCATTTATACGAATAACTCTACTGATAGATATACAATACAATAATGAAAAGTCAATATAAAAATAATAATAAACATATGTATCAAATATAGAAATCGAATATGTATCAAATACTGAAAAAAGAAATAGTCAACCATGAATACACATGTAAAAACATTTACGTCAAATTGCACTGGTTATAGCCCAAATTGTCTCTTCACAAACAAAACAAATCTTTTGACTTTAAACTCGCAAAATGTATAATCTAATTCAAATTTGGTGGATGTTTCTAGAATCGTCGTAAATTGTCGATTGCAAATTCCTAAGCCAGGATAACGGCTAAAGAGGAATGGTTTCTATCTCAGACCAATTTGAATAGCTATTTTGCTTTAGCATAATGAATAGTCCAGCTCAAGTTGATAAGGTTTTGCGTACACTGAGATCAAATATATGGAAATTTATTCGAGTTTATTGTTAATGTGGTATCTGTAGGAGTTATAAGTTCAGATAGAGCTCGACGCATGATACAACGAAACTACTAATGTCATATCCTTTTCACGCTCTATGGGTTTGCCATATTGTAAAAAGCGACAGCAATATAGGAGCTTGGGGTTTTTGGTTCACTTGTATCGCGAGGTTTGTCTGAAGTTCTTTATATCTATTTTTCCCCTTATAGAAGTAAAACCGGCTTCAATTTCCAAGGGTTCTGTATCAAGTTATCAACACATCATGTAGGTACTAAAACACGATCTTATTTTTCATACAGTTCGAGAATGTTCAGCGTATTTCCAACCCGCGCTTGGCCGGTTTGTATTGTAGATATTGGACTATGATCGTACCAAGTTTGTCGCTTTTATGTATTACTGATATAAACATGAAAGAGCAATAACAAAACAAAAAATAAATTTCTTGTAAGGGGCACCCTATTCTTTTTAAATTGTGGTTATTATTTGTTAAGCAATCCGCTGTACCAACACATATGTCCCGTAAAAATTTCAACCGACTACGTAGTAAAGTTCCAAAGATACAGCTCTTTAAAGGTCGGACGGAAGGACAGATTGACAGAAGGGCTTAATAGAAGACCCGTTTTTAGAAAGGAACCCTAAAAACCTGTCAAGTGGGAGTTGGATACCATAGATGCCGAACCAAATCACGTGTTTTCTTTCATTCAGTGCGGGATCCATAACACGAGTATTATGTGACTCATACTTGTTTAATAATTTAAAATTTTAATATTGGACCGATTTTTACGACTACATATACCTACGTATATTATCAAATTTTACTAGTAAAGACAAAAAACCTTGAAAAAACTTGTTTTGTATGGAAACGAACGAGACTAACACAAGAATAAAGAACGGTACAAAAGTAAAATTTCACTACTACACGCACAGCTATGTGTGCGCCTGGCTCCAGCCTCAAGTAGAAAATCTGTCGCCAAGCACCCAACGGTGTGTTCCGGCAGCAGTTTTTGAGAGCCAGTGAAACTACAGGCAAATGAGACTTAAAAACTATGTCTCAAGGTGACGGGCGCAGAGCAATTTGTAACTTGACGAAATGCATCTGTTATAGGCAGATCCACTTAACATTTGGTGGGCCTCGAGCTTGTTCCGTCACAATAACAAAAAAAAACTAGTCACTGAAAAGACGTGCAGGGGTCGCAGCGGCGTCCTCTCGGGTGCAGTACCGGTTTGAACCAGGTCAGCGAACGGGACGTAGCTTTCATTCTGTTCCCTTCTTTATTCTTGTGACCAAGACGAAGAGGGATGGGGCTTGTTATGTAAGCCATATCCCCTTTTTCCCCCCATTATCCGCCATAACAATACAAGGATGAAAAATTCAACGGGCTGCAAATCGGTTTAAATGAAGACGAACTACACAAACGTTGAATCCGTCTATGAAACGGAAGGATTGAAATGTGTTATTTAATACTCGTATCTGCAAATATATAATAATGAAGTCAAGCTTAAAACTAGCCTAATCAAACAACCCACTCCTGACCAGTGCAAAGGTGCCCATAACACTTACAGCGTTTCGGCGCTGAATGGTAATGGCCATCCTCTGCTCCAGGAACGAGCTGGAGCGGGAGTCATCAGTTTTCTCTGTTTACTTGCGCCCAATCTCACAAAATAAATTTTGACATTAGTACCCCACGAAACTTGGTCTCTCCTACAATGGTCACAAAAAGGTAAACTGACTCCATTGCTGCGTACTTTTGTAATTGATTCTGTTATCTGTGGTCCTTATAGGGCCACGGTGACTCGTACGGAACCTAAAATATGCCCCGCCTTGTATTCCCTGCGGATTAATACCCTCATCCCAAGATAACCAATACATTTCCAGAACCGGAAGTGGTGTCACAGTTTTCAATCAAGGCAATATTTCAAGCCAGGGCAGCGGTGGCGAGGCGATTCGTTGCATTTATGTAATTATTTTGTTTCCTTTATGAAATGTATAACCTATTGTTGTTAGGTGTTGGACTCTAAAACTGATATATTACAAAATTATTATTATTAATACATTGTAGGATTGAACTTAATATAATACAACAGTACTTGTAGAAGTTATATTAGTACATAGGTACTTACTCCAACCTCATAAATGTGTTACCTAATACTGTGTTCATGGTCTTGCATTCCACAAGTACTGCCACACTTTTTAGTGCGGGAAAGTCAGTTTTTTTTTCATTTACATATGTCGCATCGATTATTCTTTTATCGTTTTTTTTCCCAACAATATGTGTTTCATGCTGCTTACAGAAAAAAAACTATGATTAGTTCATCCAGATTTAGATATTTAGGCAATATTTATTTTTTATAAAATTCAAGTTAATGAAATTGTTTTTCTTAGCATTTTATTGTTAGAGTACATATGAGTTAAATAAGCATCGATTCTAAATACGTTAGTATTATTATTATCAGTCAGTACAAAGTACATATACTTTGATTACGAAATCTGTTCGCTGAAAGGATTAATTCAAAATTGTAATACGTAACTTGGACATAATACAAAAACTCAAAAAGTGACATAATACATACAATATAAAATATGTACATTACTTTGAAATACAAGGATACTAAGTACTTACTCAATAGAGTTGTTTTTATACACTAGGCATGTGCATAAAAAAATATGTAAAAAATATTATTCCATGTATATGAATAATATATGATATATCATCACCGCATGTGTTATATTTGTTTCAGAGTGTTGTTTACCTATTTGATGATAGTTTGGTTTAATATTTGAAGATCTATTCGTTCCAAATTTAATAATGAGACTGTCAAGATGTACCTACATAGTGCCCTTTTCCAAATCAGGCAAAGATCCATCAAAGATAACTCGTTACAAAACCAAATCAAAACCAACACAAGAATGCAATGTCGATTAACTTACAATAGTACAAGTTCTGCTATTCCATTACAACTCCTACATATTCTTTGATGATTCAGAAATGCCAAGGTTGAGGGGTCAGCCGAACTAAGATTACTTTGCGGTTTCTTAGGTACTTCTGTGGTCATTTCAATTGCATAATATATGGTACTGATTGAGATTGTACGTGATATGACCATAGACGATAGACTATTTTCTGATATCCTTTTTGGGAGAATGCTATAAGATTATGGTTACGGGAAACATTTGGAATAATATGATTATCAAGATTACGATTTAGGTAATTATAATACCTAATAACTATTGATACTTAGGCTTATTGAAACTCAAGCACATTTTATACTTTTATATAGATTACGAGGGGTTATATGCAAGTGAAATAACACTTACGTTGTGGTACGCACTCCAGAACCTTATGGTTTCGCAACGAAACTGAAACAATTGTCGGAAAAAAAATTTAAATTCAACATAATTCCCACGGAATAAATGCCTTGATGAACGATCTGATAGTGCAATCCAGCCTAAGTAGGTACCTTACCTAAGTGCAAATGATTGAATTCAAAATGAAAACCGGCCAAGTGCGAGTGGGACGCACGAAGGGTTCCGTACCATTATCTGTAACCTCATAAACGGCGAAAACGTCTTTTATTGTATGGGAGCCCCCTCAATTCTTTATTCTAATTAATTATATTTTAAGAAAACATGTAACTAAATATTCTATGAATAGTTAAAGCGTCTACCTGTCACTGTTATTAGTATCAGTTTAGGTTTTAAAAGTTGAAGAGATTTATATTTATAGATATTTATTTATATATAAACCTTTTTATTTAAATCTATTTCTCTTTTTATATATAAATCTTTTCATTATTTAGATATTTTTATTTTTATTTTGCTATATAATATATTATTTGGTAGCCACCTGCAAGGGTGTATCTGAAAACCAGCGCCGGATGTCTCAGACGTTCGGCATTTTGCTGAGATATTACCTTTTTGGCAGCACCTGAACAGTTTATATACCTATTTGTTTTTAAATATTAAAATGTATAAGTTGAAGTTTTTGTGTGCCAAATAAATGTATTTTCTTTCTTTTCTTTCTTTCTTTCTTTCTATCGAGCAAAAAACGGTAAACAAATCTTTTCTCATAGTATTATGAAAATTTATAGAACACGAAAGAATATTGAAAAGTTGACCTTAAAACGGTGTTACCTAAATATCAAAAATTACGTTTACCCGTAACAAATTTAATCAGTTTCATTATTATTAATAAAAACAAATATACTTAAAAAATACAAAAATATATCTAGTGACAATTCCGCCTAATTTTCCTGTTAAGCCGACGTGACGTCACAAACGCCACGCAGCCAAACCGGAAGAATTTTTTCGACGCGTTTCGGTTCTACACGAAGCATCCTCAGGAGATCTTGACTCTGCGAGCGCACGATCGAGAAATTCTCGATCGTGCGATTCGATTGAATTCTTGAAATATTTAAAAAATATTTATTATTATTAAATATGAATTTCCGCAAAGTAACGCCTGAATCTATTCATTATTTCATTATTATTAATAATATATGTAAGATAATAATAAATTAAATGTTATACGGATTTAGTGTACTTAATCAGTACTATAATATTATAAATGTGAAAGTAACTCTGTCTGTCTGTCTGTCTGTTACGCTTTCACGCCAAAACTACTGGACCGATTTGAATGAAATTTGGTATGGAGATAGTTTGAGACCCGGGAAAAAACATAGGATAGTTTTCATCCGACTGCGCAAAAAGAGGTTAATGTTATTGCGCGATAACCGACATACGCGTGGGCGGAGCCGCGCCCGGAAAGCTAGTATATTATAATAAAGTGCAAAAAATGAGATCAATGAAACTTGAATGGAGTCGCGGATATTTTTTTTGTGTTTCCAGACTTTCATTTTACAATACAAGTTGCCCAGGTTTTGTATTTCAGGGTGGTAGTCAGCAGTAGCGTAAAAGGCCTCCTAACCGCGATAGCGCTCAGTAGTAATATTTATGGTACATGTGGTAGTAATGCCACTAGAGGTCACCCATCCAGGTCACGACCGCGGCGGATGTTAGAACAAGTAGAGGTATGCTACGAGCGCTTCTAAAATATTATACATTATTTTCCTACATTCCATTACGATAAGAAATCAATAAAGAATGAGTAAATCAAGGAAAATTCTGCATGTATTTAAACAACAAATTGAACACTTATCAATCGCGTAGATCGCATTAATTTAATAGTATCAGGCACGTAACCGCACCAGTCGACAGCTAAACTAATCTATATCTGCTACATAATTTATTACCTCCTTTAATCTTTTGAGATAAGGTTTAACTTCGATTTTTCAAAGGTGGTTGAGTGCTGCGTGACGACAAACATTGGAGATACATGTTAGTCTCAAATGTGTTTGTAACGTGTGGGACGCTACTTGCGTCGACACTTTAGCGCCGTCACATCTTTCTGAAACCAGCGTGAGGGCTTGCGCTGCGGCTTCTTCGGAGGAGCAACTCAAGCGGCGCAAATATGCTAACCTCGGTATTGATTACATATTTGAGCCGTTTGGTGTAGAGACGTTGGATCCGTGGGGACCGCGAGCTCATCGTATTTTCCAAAACTTATCTTGGTCGATGCGACGCGTGATCAAAATGTTGGCACATATTTGGCTCAACGAATAAGCATTGCAATTCAACGCGGTAATGCTGCCAGCATGCTGGGCACGCTGCCGACTGGGCGTGGGCTGGAGCGTGTAGACTGCCTATGAGTCTGCTATGACTTATAGATTGTCTAAATGCTTTTATTGTAGTAGCTGTAGTGTTGTATATAGTGTAGTAGTATTTTGCTTAATAAAGGAGATGTTTTTAAATAAAAATTAGGTTTATTTACAAAATAATTCAGAGAAGAAAACTTTTAATCATGAATAGGATTTGAACTCGTGGCCTCCGTCACTAGGTCCGGGACACACTCTTACATAGTTTTCTTCAAACTAATATTATTCAGAAACCTTGTTGAATCCATAGCGTTTTTCATACAAAAGTACTTTCGTCATATTTAAAATAGCATTATCATCAGTCATGTTCAAATATGGAGAAATTTTCCTCGGAGAAAGTCCTTGACCCTAACAATGATTCTTCTGTTTTGCCAGTTTTTCGTTTTATTATTTATTTTATCTTTATATGTGTAATAAACATTCCCATACAAGACGACTTTTTCATATATTTTTTTAAAATACAAAATTTGGCGGTAAACCAGTAGCATAGATTAAATTTATGGACATGCATACACAATGTCAACGAGTTTGATCACTTGGTAGGTATTTAAAATATGACGAAACTAGCGATGAAGGGCTCGAAGCGTAGTTTTTTAACCGAACAGATAATTTAAGCAACGTCCGTTGCGGTCTTGAGTTGGATGGGTGACCGCTAGTGACATTACTACTGAGCGCTTCCGTGCTTCGGAGGGCACGTTAAGCTGTCCATCCCAGTTGTTATCTAAAGATGGAAGTAGCTTGGTGGTAAGGCATTTTCCAAATGCCGGCCTGGTTAGCTACCACCCCCAAGTAGAGAAACTGTCATCAAGAACCTAACGATGTGTTCCGGCAGCTGTCCTTGAGAGCCAGTTATCGTAGGTTAGCCTGAACAACATCGTCGGCCAGATCATCACTTACCATAAGGTGAGATAGTGGTCGAGTGCAGACAGCTGCCTATGGGCGATTTTGCCCCTTCGGCCATCTACGTAACTGTAGTTGCGTAACCTTACGAATAAGAAAAAATCTATTTACGAAACTAGTTTCGTACAAAGAATTATACTTTATATAATGATACAAGGTAGTACCTAATTATTATTATTTATACTAAACCGACCTGCAAACTCATGATACATAAAATACTGGCATGCATTTTTTTTTTTAATGTTATTGTGACGGAACAAGCTCGAGGTCCACCTGATGTTAAGCGGTTACCTCTGCCTATAACAGATGCAGTTCATCGTTCAAGTGACGAATTGCACTGCGCCCGTCACCTTGAGACATAGTTGTTAAGTCTCATGTGCCTGTAATTTCACTGGCTCTCAAGGACTGCTGCCGTAACACACCGTTAGGTGCTTGGCGGCAGATTTTCAACTTGAGGGTGGTCGCTAGCCAGGCGGGCATTCGCAAAAAGCCCTTCCACCATGCGGTGAAGCTCAAGCCCGCGGCGGGATTCGAACCATGGACCTGCTGCGCGGCAGTCCATAGCCAATGCCACTGAGCCATCACTGCTTCAAAAATGTAATGCATGGTCATTATTTAATTATATGACACGTTTATTGTCTTCTCAAAAGTTCCCCATACCGAGGTAGTACCGACGTACGTCAATATATTAAATTATCTTATTGAGAGTTGGTTCTACATTATAAAAAAATAAAATTGATCATTATCTATTTCCTACGTATTTGCGGTCAAGTTATAGCTTACAAGTTTATTGTGGACTTAGAATAAAAATATTACTTGCGTTGTTGTTCGAAGTGAACTAATTTTTTTTGTTTAAACAATAAACGACTTGACGGATGATAAAAATAATTTATTTGTACAGAGCCATGGTTTCATAAATAGAAATGTAATTCTTTGTACGCAACTGATTTTAATAAACTTTCAAACAACATTCAGTTCTACTCTACAGCACATATAAATGGTCAATGGTCTCTTTTAATTCATCGTATTTATTTATTAGGTATATCTCTTACGTATGAGACGAAAATTCAATCAACAATGAGTATCTGGTGAAATTCTGGATTGATCCAACATTAAGAGGACAATACTTACGCATAGAAGAACCATATTATACCCTATTCGAAAAGTTGAAAAGGAACCACATTTGAACCCCAAAATATTCTGCATACATTTTTGTATGACTTGGGATCAAGTTCGGGTCTCGTCACGTCCCTAATACACCACTCCTCGCACTCGTACATGCACACGGCTACAATACGTACACAATACAATACATATATGTAGTAGTTGGATGCTTGCTGTCCCGGCGCCGGCGATGGCACAAGCAGGAATCAACGCCGTGCCAATTTTCCACTTCTGACTTGATTTGCTGTAGGTGTAAAATCGTGCCAATTTCATGCATTTTTGCTTCCCCGGTTGCCGGGCCGGTGCCAGTGCAGGCGAGTGGAAAATCTCATGATATCTGATCCGATATCGGTACCGGACGCTGGACGGCGATTGTTTATGTACTTGAATGTGTTTTATGTATTTGAATTTGAGATAGCGCGATCATATATATAAGCACCGATAGTTTTGTGGTACCATCAGATGTTCGTGGGCAGTCGGACGATATTGTTTGTATGTGTGGTATACGTGTATCTTTATTTTCTTTGTGGGGTGGGTCTGACTTTGTTAGGTGGATTATCAAAAAACTAAATGTACCTAGATTCTTATAACAGTAATTACAAATTTCCGAGGTGTACTGTTTAGAGCAAAAAACAGTATAAAATTTACTCTTGGTACATTTAACTTGCTCAATGGGAAATCTAACAAAACACATGTGAGTGCACAGATCTTTTTTGCGCCTCAAGCATTGTAAGCAATGAATAGTTTTTTAATATAATCTACAGTAGGTAAGTATGACCTGCCCGCACAAAGATACTGTGGAAATAGCTGAATACGATATCATCGGGAATATGTAAAGATACCATTGGGACTGGATATCAGATCTCGGTTACCAGCACTGGCATCCGGAACCAATGTCATAGGAAAGTATCAGAAAATCTGGACGCTAAGACCGCTTCTTAATTGGACACACGCCACGGCAAGCGCCACAGTCCTGAAGTAGGGCTTAGCAAATAACTCTCTACCAAGCCTGGTATTAATTAACTGTTCTGTTCTGACTTCCAAATAACTTCATCAACATTGCTTTGGAAGTTTCTAGTGCGCACAGATAACTACCCAGTCCAGCCCTATTACCTAGCTAGAAACTGGAAAATGCGCTACAGGTGGTTTGGAACAGGGAAATACAGGGAACTTAATTTGCGAGTGGAAATGCATTTCCGAGTAAGTATTACTTTGTTGAGGATCGATGGAATATGCGTGCAAAATAGTTGCACGAATATGCCTCGAGAACTGATGTTTTGCAGTTTAGTCATGCATTTCGATAGGTTAGCCGTGACTGGCTTGTTTAGTAAGACGAGTTTGTTTAGTAAGACGAGTTTGTTTAGTACGACTTTGTTTAGTAAAACGAGCTTATTTGGTAAGATGAGCTTGTTTCTTACGACTTTGTTTAGTAAGACGAGCTTATTTAGTAAGATGAGCTTGTTTAGTACGACTTTGTTTAGTAAAACGAGCTTATTTAGTAAGATGAGCGTGTTTCTTACGACTTTGTTTAGTAAGACGAGCTTATTTAGAAAGATGAGCTTGTTTCTTACGACTTTGTTTAGTAAAACGAGCTTATTTAGTAAGATGAGCTTGTTTAGTACGACTTTGTTTAGTAAGACAAGCTTATTTAGTAAGATGAGATTGTTTAGTACGACTTTGTTTAGTAAGACTAGCTTATTTAGTAAGATGAGATTGTTTAGTACGACTTTGTTTAGTAAGACGAGCTTATTTAGTAAGATGAGCTTATTTAGTTCGACTTTGTTTAGTAAGACGAGCTTGTTTAGTCAGATGAGTTTATTTAGTACGACTTTGTTTAGTAAGACGAGCTTGTTTAGTAGGACTTTGTTTAGTAAGACGAGCTTGTTTGACTTTGTTTAGTAAGACGAGCTGGTTTAGCGTACCACGGGGAGCCTCAAGGCTGTAGGGTCGGGGGACAGGAAGATTTAATAAAAAAAACTAACTATTAGGTATTAAAAACTGATACAACGTGTATCAGTATATCTTGACCCGATCAGACCAGAACGCACCGCTGTGAAACATTCTAACCTGGCTCAGAATAAAAACGACCAGAATAATCACTTCGAAAAGCCATTCCAATAAATAAGCAACCCTATAAAAAAAGCTGCGAAGCAATAAGTTGCACTTCGTAATTAAACAATTCCGTTAAGCGGAACCTGCGTAAGGCATTAGCTCTCTCTGGCATTAGTTCCATCTTCCTGACATTTTCACAAATATATTACCTACGAGCCTGGTAATTAAATGTAAAATTTTTCGAAATTGCTCACAAACATACCTCGAATATTTTAAAACCATTAATAAAACACGTAGCTCCTTTATGGCCATAACAGCACCGTTATAAGACGTCATTGACCTTTACAGCAGTTTGGATAAAGCAAAACAGCATAACCGTTTACTTTATTTAGTTTTAGTACAAATACCTTTCAATATGTGTTTACGGTGCACTAATTAAAGCGCAAGCCAAAACGCGTTTTATAGCCATATGACAGGAGCACAATAACCTACACTTTTCATACCCTTAGCCCACTCACGTGGGGGCGGTACGATACAAGGATGTGGGGATTATCAAGAGGAACCTGAAAGGCTTTTAACAATTGCTAAATTATCAGCTAGCGCAAAATTCAAACCAAGTTCCAAGTGCCGTTGAAATAAGGATCATTTCAGTGCGCGCCCGGAGGACGAGATAATAACGTTAAAATTTTCACAGGAAATGCGGAAATCGCACAATACTCAACAAAATACACATGTACGGGCTTAAAAATAATAATTTATTCGTAATGTAGCAAAGTTAATTAAATTAAGGTCAATTTAATTTAATCATGGTTAATTATTTTATTTCTATATATAATTCTATAAACTATTATGTCAATAGAATTTGTACTTCTTTAGTATTTTGAGTAGTGAACTCTGATTTGGTTAAGGCCCTTTATACAGTGCATTATTAATGTTATTCACCTTTTATGACATCTAACAAAAGGCTATAGAACCGTATTTGTATTCTAAAGACACATTATCTGATGTCTTGTTGACATATTTTATTTATTATTTTATATATAACTCAAAATCCAGTCAAATATTTTTAGAAGTATGAAGGCGGATTAGTAAATATTACAATTAACCGAATAATGGCTCGATTAGTAAATGATTTACAACTTTATATTGAATAGTCGAAGGGCGGTTCTTGTATGAGCTAAGATCTCGAAATCATATTTCTTTGGTTGGTTCCATGTGATTAAATCTTGTACAAAACAAGGGTAACAGGAGCACAGCACCGATTATTTCCTGAATTTTAATGGTTCCAAAAAACGCAAGCCCTTGTGTATAACTCCTCTAAAATCCATTCGACATATTAGCAGATACTATCTAGATAATATTTCAATATTCTTGAATCCATCTATGAAATCCCTCATGCTGCCAAATGGATTCGTTGGCGGATCCGAACACATAGAAATGTATTTCAAGATCCGTTGTCAATATACCCGGATGCTTCAGAATATTTTACGTTGCTTTGTTTCGTCTACACACTTCCATATACTTATGTGCCCCTGGTACAAGAGTTTAGTAGGACGAGCAGTTGGTCGTTCATTTCGATTTTTAGTTACATTCTAGAACTATTTATATAAATTATATTTTATTCAATTTATATGAATTATATTTTATTATTAATATTAACATTAATATTGCCTTGTAAATCTATCCTAAAGTATATCATTTATCACCACAATTTAATATTCTTGAAGGCTATGGAGTCTGATCGCTCAGATTTCGCAAGATATGTTTTAGTCCCATTTAATAAGTGGTGAGCCTACCGCCATCTCTCAAGCACATTTCCAGACACATGTCGATGAATGTTCACCTTGCCAAGCACCACTATATATATACGGTTATATATGTCGCCAAACACATGTTCAACACACAACAAACAACTCAGTAAGTACACCACACCGGGTGTAGAAACAATTGTCCTCGAAAAAAGTTCGCATTCTAGGCTAAGCGCGTTTGCTATCCTCGGCCATATCATCATTTAGCAACAGGTGAGATGCGACAATGAAAATCAACGTTTGCTAAACGTTGATTATGATAATGTCGGCTAAATTACTAGTGTAGTCTCAACTAGGCTCACTAAAGGTAAGTTTATCAGTAAGGTTTGAAATAGACAACATAGAAACAATGTTTGACGATATCTAATATGAAATTCCAAAATAACGAGATAACAAACAAATTCATAGCTTGCCCCGCTTAAGTACGAATAAAATTTTAAAGGCGCGTACAGATGTCGTGAGAACGCGCTGCAAATTCCCATATAACCGAAATGGAGGTGCCTTAATGACCTTTAGAGCCTCCTAACCAGTTGTTTCCAAGATTCAGACGTGAGGAGAATTCTATTAATATTTGAGATTTTGAAGGTACCGCGGATAGAAATAGTATGAGCCCTTAAAAGCTAAGTCAACTATGAAGAAGGTCGTGACAACGGTATCTGTAATTTTTTCGCGGTTTTGAAGTGTAGCTTTCAATTATATAGAGTATTTTAAGGTCGGACCATTATCTCGGTCTCGGTATATGACTCGGGCCACTGCCGGCTAATATTAAAAAAGTAGTCTTTTTTTTATGCTTGATAGGTTAGCCTTTGACCACTATCTCACCTGATGATAAATGATGATGTGGTCGAAGATGTTGTTCAGGCTAACCTAGAATTACTGGCTCTCAACGACAGCTGCCGGAACACACCGTTAGGCGCTTGGCGACAGATTTTCAACTTGAGGGTGGTAGCTAGCCAGGCGGGCATTCGCAAAGTGCCCTACCACCATTTTTTTTTTTTTTTTTTCACCCGGGAAAATCCTTTATAGATACCACCCGCCCCGGGGGGAGCGGAGTGGTTATGTGGGAGTCCTCGCCTGAAGGGCCTTACTACCCCCACGGGGGGGTAGTAAGTGAGGTTACCCACTAAAAACCCGGGATGAGCAGTCTGCCGCCTAGTAGGGCGAAATGGGGTAGCGTTAGCAGTCACCATCTCGCCCCGGCGGCCGGCCCGTCACCGATGACGGGCCCCGGCCAATGGAGGGATGACCCGGCTCATTGAGGCCATCCCCCAGACGTGTGGGATTGTGCAAGCCAGTGGAGAATCCCCCGACTCTCCACCGATGATCCGCACAGCACTAGGAAAGAGCGAGAAGGCGCCCGAACCGCCTTCTCCTCCCCCCAGTTCGTCTACGCCGGAGCGGGTCCGCGAGGACGTCGTCCTCCCTCGCCCGCTCCGCGGCCTCTTTCTGCGCCATCACCGCTTCGCAGAAAGAGACCACCGCCTGCCACGATCCGTCGCTGCTGAGCATAGCGTTAACCACGCTCGGCAGCGACAGATCTGCGCCTATGACCGCTGTGAGGGTGTGCCGCATGGGACTCCATGCGGCGCACTCCTCCAGCGTGTGGAGCGCCGTGTCTTCTGGCGCTCCACACTCGTGACAGGCGGGGGTCGCCTCCCGTCTTGCGATGTGATGCAGGTACTTTCCGAAACATCCGTGTCCGGAAAGCACCTGCACCAATCGGAAGGTCAGCGACCCGAATCGCCGCCCTACCCACCTCCGGAGGACCGGGCGAATGGCATCCACCGTCCTCTGTCCAGGGACCGGTGGAGCCAGGTCCTCCGTCCACCGCCTCAACAGGGCGGCCCGAGCCCGCCGTCGCATGCGCGTGACCTCCTCCCACGCTGGAGGCTCCCCGCGGGATCTCCTCGCCGCCACGAAGTGGTAAACTTCGGCGAGGATCTCCGCTTGGAGCTCCCAATCACCACCGGGGGATCACCGGCCAGCACGCATCCCGCCGTCCAGGACACCGTCCGGTACCCGCGTATCGCCCTCGTCGCGATGACCCGCTGCGGACGTCGCAGCAGGGCCTTATTGGCGCGACCGAGGGCGTCCACCCAGACAGGTGCCCCGTACAAGGCCATACTCCGGATCACTCCGGAGTACAGGCGACGACATGTGGCGTTCGGGCCGCCCACGTTGGGCAGCAGCCTCCCAAGGGCGGCAGCGGCGCCTATGACTTTTGGGGCCAGTTGAGTGAAGTGGGCCCCAAAAGTCCACCGCCCGTCCAGGATGAGACCCAGGTACCTCATCTGGGTCCCAACCCGGACCAGGACCCCGTCCAGGTCTATCCGCGTTCCTGGAGGGGGTCCCCCCCGAGGCCCATGGAACATTAGGGCCTCGGTCTTGGAGAGGGCGACCTCCAGCCCCAGGGCACGTATGCGGCTGACCACGAGTGTCGTGGCCACCGTGGCCCGCCGCACCGTTTCCCTGAGGTCCCTCCCCTTGACTACGACTAGGGTGTCATCCGCGTAGCACGCAACCCGCATACTTGCGGGAAACGTGCCGCGGAGCACCCAGTCGTAGTCAATGTTCCACAGGAGCGGTCCCAACACCGACCCCTGTGGAACCCCGCAGGACACGCGACGTCGCCTCAGACCGTCGCGTCCCTCCACCAGGACCTCGCGGTCCTGGAGGTAGTCAGCCAACAGCCTACGCAGATACAGGGGCACTCCGTGATAGCGGAGCGCCTCCCGTATTGTTCCGTGCGGTAGGCTGTTGAAGGCGTTGGCAATGTCCAGCGAGACAGCCAACGCCTTTTCCCCCCCCGCTGACCACGTCGAGTGCCCTACCACCATGCTGTAACGACTGCCATCCTAAGACAACAACCGGGACCGACGGCTTAACGTGCCCTCCGAAGCACGGAAGCGCTCAGTAGTAATTTTACCAGCGGTCACCCATCCAACTCATTACCGCGGCGGACATTGCTTAACTTTGCTGATCTATTCAGAATGGTTAAGCATACTTCGCTACGAGCGCTTCAAAAAGTCATTACCAACCATATATTTTTTGTGCCTTAAAACATCAATTAAGTGTTTTTATCTATCCTAATTATAATAAAGAAAAGTAATGAAATTGTTGGCCTACTTTTACAGCGAAGCAGTGGAACTCTCTCCCATCGTCAGTCTTTCCAGGTGCGTATGATCCTGGTGTTTTCAAAAAAAGAGTTTATAGGTTTCTTCTGGGCAAGCGTGATTCATCTTCGACTCCATCGTCGCTTACCATCAGGTGAGATGGAGTCATACGCAAACCCATCTAATGAAAAAAATATATATATTAGACAAAACTATATACTAGACGCCCTATGAGCTGAACTGGTTGCGTATGATATATGTTTTCTTTGTGAGATTTCAACCCTTATTTTCGATTCGAGAACGATATCAAACCTGATTACAAAATTTCACGAGTATCGGTTGAGAAATGCGACCTGTACTGGAGAAGAGGCAGGTTTCCCCTGGGCAGACATAGATATACGAAATCATTTTTTCCCAAGCTTAAACGACGATGCACTGTACTGCGCCACTGCCTAGCATCAAATGGTTTATGTTGTATCAGGTACCTGATACTATTAATAGTAGTATTATTATATGTTCTATGATATAAGTTAAGAGATAATTAGTATAAGTCTACCTTTTAACTACTTAAATCACAGTTAAATTATTCCGGTTGTAGTTTATATTATCCGAGCATGCAGTATCTAGATCATTTACAGTATAAATAACAGTACTCGATACCTTGCATGCATGGACACATGTGAATTAACATCTTTACTTGGCTATATCTAAACATAACTTATATAAACTAGGTTATCAGGTACTTAAAACATTATTTAAAGCCAAATACAATAAAGAAGCATATTGTAAACACATTTTATGGGTAATTGGTTTCTAGCCACAGCTAAGGTTCGCTGAGAGAAGCTTTTATTTTGCATGAAAATGAGATGTTGTGCGGCGTCACAGAAATTTAATATCCAAAACGCAGCCAGCAGATAGCTGGAAGCTAAAATCGGCCACAGGGGAACGAAACGAGGTATATTTTTTCTATATTAATACCGTAACCTAGAATTAGGAACTTGAAACTGTGGAGGCTCTCTTAATACTACCACCGAAAAGTATATAGGTATACGAGTAGTATCTTTATTTAATATTAATAGCAGCTAGCTTTAACCCATCTCACCTGATTGTCAAAGTGATGATATTGTAGAAATTGTTCAGGCTTACCTTAAATAAAGTCTGAAAATATACATGGCCATAATCACCACACTTAAAAATATAATTATATGTCATCACGATTATATTCGTTGTTGTAGGCACAGGTATCTAAAATTAAAGTCTTCTAAATATAATACAATTATGAAGGTTTTATTAAAGCAGCTTAGGCATGGCAGTTCCATCCATTCCACTTCCGGCGAGTTAAGTAACAAAAAGAAAATACAAAAAAAAACATTTGTATGTTGCTAGAAGGAATACTTTTCAATCAAATGCCGGAAATTGTTAAAATAATACAAAGGAATAAATTCTACTATACTCGTATCAGTGTTTAAGTAAAAACTTAATTTAATGTACAAATTGCCTTCCATTAGCCTTTTGACCTTTGCTTGAGCATCGACAGAAACAAGTTTACCGCACGCGTAGAATTTTATAGCTCATATTTACTTAACAGCTGAGTGGTACTGGTAAGATAAAAAAATATCTGCGTAAATAATGTCATATATGTAATGTTATTGTTTTAAGAAATCTGTCATCGTAAAAATTTAACGAATCAAAAGTCCCCGTACAAGAAGGGAGGTCCCATCCGATCCCATAAAACCAATCCCACTATTTATTTCTTGCAACTGAGCCCACAAAATATCATGTGTGGGTGTGGTAACACCACAGAAAGTGTCTCATTGTTAGTTCAAAAACGTGTTATAGGGTTTGTCATTTCTCCCTTATAAGTGTGCGGCGGGAAAAGTTATATGAAATTTCATTCCTTTCCTCCGTAGCAGTGAAGGAACGTTATATGAAAATCCATACCTGCCCTGCTAGCGCTCTTTTGTTTTTTTAGCAGCCAACAAAAAAATACTATCGTCAAATCTCAAAAAGGTTTTATATCAAATAATTACAAAAATGAGGTGGGATATTTTTCGTACTCAATTTTCAATGAAAGGAGGTTGGCATCCTTTCTCTGCACTACGAAAATTAGTTTTGTGAAATCTTGTTTTTAACTAAATAAACATTTTAACAATAGGTACGCTTTAACTTATTCCAAATAATTTTCCAAAATATCATCTCATAGTAGAAGTGTCGATTTTATAAAGATGACGCCACTAGAAATAAAAAATACATCTCCACATAACTTACTTCAAAAAATATCAAATAATTAGGAAAAAGAGGTGGGATTATTTTCGTACTGGATTTTCAACGAAAGGAGGTTGGCAACCTTTCTCTGCACTACGATAAAAAAGCGCGGCAATTTATTTGTTTTGTTTCTTACCTTATTGACTATATAACAGTACGCTTATATAATTAATATACTTATCTAAATAATTTCCCAAAATTTCATCTGCTACTTAGTTTTATAGTTTAGGGAGGACATAGATGCTGGCTACCGCCTGTGCGGTCGTCCAGCTCCACCGGGTTTTGGGCGAGGGCCTGGCCCTACAATAGCCCGGGACGGGCGTAGAAGGCGAAAAGCGCTTTCTACCTCCGTCTCCTGCGGACGCCGAAAACGTACCGCTATTATAGGAGGGGTTGACAGCGAGCTCAAGGGCACCACTGTGGTTCGGACCTCGGCTTGTCTCGCTGTCGAGAGACATGGGGGGGATCGGAGCAAAATGCCTCTGTGCAACTGCAGTGTTGCACAATTGGGCCCTACTGAATAATACTCTTTGACTATTTGGAGAGCAATTTATCGTGACCTTGTTTTTGCCTCGAGCTCGCCGGCGGGCTCGGTGTTTGATTGTGTGACCTCTAATTACCTCACACCTGGGGATTTTACCTCGACGACTTGCGGATAACGCTAAAGCTGCCAATGTAATGGCTGCGATGGGGTCATCCGGGTCGTCTAATACCTGCCGTGGTCGGCGACGGGGGGGTTTGAAAAATGGGATAGAAGAGGCAGTCGAGTAGTTCGATGCCTGGACAACCAATGGATTCGGGTGGTGGGGCGCTCGATCAAAGTATCGGCGGGCGCAGTCCTTATTGAACTGCGCTAAAGAGGGAAGGTTTAAGTCGCAATGCAACTCGGTGTTCCGGATATACCACGGGGCGCCGGTTGCATTACGAAGAAAACGGTTTTGGATGACTTGAAGTTTATGAAGGTGGGCCTCACTAGCATGACTAAACACTACTGATGCGTAAGTCATGATGGGGCGGATGCAGGCAGTGTAAAGTGTCTTCTTATTACTAAGAGACATTTTACTCTCTTTGCGAAGTAGGGGACCAAGGCGACCCATTACGAAGGCCGCTCTGTTACGGACGGTTGTTATGTGATCGTTAAAGGTGAGATGACGATCAAGGGTGACTCCGAGGTATTTTGTTCTAGGAACCCAGGGAATGGGTTCGTCGAACAAAATAAGCGGTTTCGGGTAAGGGGAGCGTGTCTTCTCAGTAAAGCACATAGCTGTGCTTTTAGCTGGGTTGACCGCGATACGCCATTTTCGGAACCAGTCACCGATCTCGGTGACGGCCCGTTGAATGACGAAATAGGACTGTCTGTTGATATGCCACCCAGTGGTGTAAATGGCGGTATCGTCCGCATATTGGGCTAGGAATACTTTGGGCTGAGAGCGTGGGATGTCACTGGTATACAGTGCAAAGAGAATAGGTGATAGCACGGAGCCCTGAGGGACTCCGGCTCTGACTGGGTGGGGGGAGGAGAGGGTGCCTTCCACGCGATAGCGAAAGCTTCTGGCTTTAAGGAAGTCTTGTAGGATGAGCACAAGACGTTCTGGCACGCCAAATTGGTATAGCTTGTAGATCAAGCCATTGTGCCAGACTTTGTCAAAAGCTTTCGCTACGTCGAGGAAGACTGCTAGCGTAGTCTGGGGTTTGGGGTACTTATTGAAGCCCTCAATGATGTGCTCCGTGAGGCGGTGCACCTGTTGGACGCATGAGTGTCCGGGTCTGAAGCCAAACTGCTCATCTGGGATAAGGTGGTGTTCCTTAGCATGGGACTGGAGACGGTTTGCAAGTAACCGCTCGTAAAGTTTGCCTAAGGCACTGAGGAGGCTGATGGGGCGGTAGCTGGTGGGGTCAGATGAGCTTTTGCCTGGTTTGTGAATGCCAATGACATTTGCACATTTCCAGGTGTCTGGGAATAAGCAGTGGCTCATAGCAGCATTGAAGATGCTGACTAAGAGATGGATGAGAGGAGGAGAGAGGGTTTTAAGAACCCTGTTGGAGATGCCATCGGCACCGGGGGACTTGCGCGGTCGGAGGGCCTTGATCAGTCTCTCCACCTCAGCGTAAGTCGCTAAAGTGATTGGTGGGAGTTCAGAGGTGACCACAGAGCTTTTACGTTCGACTTCAGCATCCACCGAATCGAGGTGAGCTTGGTCAACGTGATCTACGTTAGGGGAACACTGAGCCTCTAGGCTATCAGCTAGGCACTCAGCTTTGTCTTCGTCAAAGAACGCTGGGACTAGTGGGACTGGTCTGTATAAGGGAGGCATGTCGTTGTGGTTACTTCCTTTCAAACCTCGCGCCAAGTCCCAGTAAGCATGGTGGCTTGGCACGAGGTTTGAAAGTTTATCGCCCCATTGTTGATCACGCAACTCAGACATGCGACTTTGAACCATGCGTTCAAAGTGGCGTTTCTTAGTTTTGTTCTCTTTACTGGGGTAAGAGTCGTAATGTCGGGTCACTGCTTTACTCTCCGTCACCAATCGTCTCACATCCGCTGGAATGACAAGGCGCCGGTCGTCCGGCACTATGACCTCCTTTGCAGATGCACCTACTACGGTGGAGAGGTGATTGGTGAACGAATCGATCGCAAGGGTTACGTCATCTTTTGTCAGGATGTCGTCAGGGATCTTGTCAAGGTCCGGTGAACTGATAGCCTTTAGGGCATCGCCTACTTGCTTCCAGTTCACTATCGTCTTAGTGGGGCGGGGGAGGTCAGTCGTTGGGTCGGGACCTAGTCGCAGTATAATGGGTCGGTGGTCAGAGTGAAGCTCGTGAACCACTTCTATGGAGCGTAACCGGAGTGTTACGCCTCTGAGTAGTGCCATGTCAAGCAAGTCAGATCGGTGGTCTTCCATATAAGGGTAGTGAGTGGGCTCAGTGGGCGCAATTATGTCAAAGTTAAGTTCTGCGATTAGGTTTTCAAGTGCAATACCTTTGGGATTGTTGACGTTACAATTCCATAGGATGTGCTTACTGTTGAAGTCGCCAATCAGAATGACGGCGCTTCCTAATGAGAATAAGGCTTCTAAGTCAGCTCGGACGATCGGCTTGGAGCAAGCTTGGTAACAGGACGCTATGACTATAGGTTGATGACCAGTCATAGCTAGGAGGCAACAAGATGCTTCCATATTAACAAGAGTCGGGGTAGGTAGGGGAATGCAGTGCAGGGACCTTTTGTAATAGATAAGAGTGCCTCCCCCACGGGAGTTCACTCTATCATCACGTACCGTTCTGTAATTGGCAAACCTAGGGTTCGCCTTCCCCGGTTTTAGAAAGGTTTCCTGCACGCATATGATATCGATAAGGTGGGTACAACAAAAGTCGTGGACGAGGTCACGTTGTCTGAAGAGGCCGTCAGCGTTAAATGACGCTAACGAAACTGAGTACGGTTTCGTGCGTTCGGTTGTACTACCCATAGTGGTTGTACTGGGGAGGGGCCTGGGGGACGAAGCGCTTAAGGGCGCTTAGTAAGTTTGCGTGTTCCAATGTGTATTGGATCACGTCCGCTGGGGATTGAGCGTATTGCATCTTGTGGAATAGCTCTTGTACCTCATTGATGTCAACCATCTGCTACTGAAAGTGAAGATTTTATAGAGACGGCGCCACCAGAAATAAAAAATACAGCTGAAGTTATAAAGCACTTACTTCGAACTTTAGACGTCTCGGGGCAAATACGAGAAAACTTACAACTATATATATCTATCTATAAGGCTATGGTGGATAGCCACCCGCGTGCGGATCTGGCCCGCATGCGGGCTGCCGGTATCCTATAATTAATCATACATGATTTTCCTATGACGCGGGCAGCACGTGCGCGGCCACATGCTATCACCCGCTTGCGGACCGGATCCGCGCGCGGGCGAAAATACGCATAACAGGAAAAGAGCCCCGTATGTATGCGTTATTTCAGTGCTAGAGAAGGTTACATTGGTTACAGGGTCAGTACCATATCGATCTCACTTTAGTGGTCTAAGGAAGATGAACGTGTAAATTTAGCACCTAGGTAGGTAAAATAATTTCCAAGTCAGAAATTTACGTCCCAAAAACAATAAGAAAATGTCTTACCCTTCAATTTCTCCCAAACACATCGATGTTCATAAACGCATAAATCAAAAGAACAAACAAACTTTCGATAAACGCATACGGCCACACAGATTTGTTTATAATTACAGATGTACGGTATAATTATACTAAACAAATATCTTGTCCGTCGGTATGTGTGTAAATATGGACTTGCAATGAAGGTGTTTCATGGCGAGTGCAGCTGGACGGATTTTATCAAGAAAGCACCAAAGAAATTGTATTTTAACGACAATAACGATATATTACGATAGGTACAATTATAATGTAATAATTCAAATTATTAAAATAATGTAAGTACAATAAATGCAGTGGAGATGAGAGCATTCGAGTCCGACTCGCACTTGGCCGATTTTTAGTATTTGTTGTTAAAGCGGCAACAGAAATATGTCATCTGTGAAATTTTAACTGTTAGCTATCACGGTTCATGAGATAAAGCCTGGTGACAGACAGGCAGACGGACAGTGCGAGTCTTAGTATGTTTTTTACAGTTTTTACCCTTAGGGTAAGGAACCCTAACCTGTTTATAATGCAACATAACATAATTGCCATAACACCACGTTACGTATATCTTCAAAAGACGTTTCTTCGGTTCGTTTTAATACGGGTAAATGCTCTCATAAGTGAGTTCGATTTAAAAATGCCGTTTTGACGTTTATTGTATGGAAAATCTGTCAAAAACAGCATCGTAAGATCGATGTCATGCTTTTATTAATACGAGCCTCAACAACTCCGTTTTGTCCATTATATTTTGGTATCAATTACCAAGCACAATTCCAGACTCCAAACTGCTAATGAAAATGTCTTCGTTAGAAAACTTCAGTAACTGTATAACATGGGTGATCGAACCCAGGAGCTCAATTTACCAAACGACACATTGCGACACGCAACCAACGAAGTAGTAGTTAATTAAAAATGAAGGATATCTTTAAGGATTGTTACCCAGGTGCAGAAAAATTTTGGAGCGCTTGTAGCGGAGCTTGCCTAGTCATTCTTAACCGATGTCCACAGCAGTTGTCACTTGGATGGGTGACCGCCAGTGGCATGGCTCTTAAGAACGAGTAGGCAAACTTATCTACAAGCCCTCCATATTAGCATGCTAAATTTAACCATAGTTACATAGGTACTCCAAACTTCGTACGAAAATCCAAAATGTTGTAACCCTTAGGGCCCGTTTCAGAATGTCCTAATAAAGTTTCGGGTTGCTGTGCAACACATAAAATAACTGAATGATAAAAATGACAGTTGACATGCAGCGCGTTTCAAGCTCTAACCGATGGAAACGCTAAATCGATGACTGTGAAACGCAAAGATCGTGTTTTATTTATTAAATATGTTCTGGGTAGTAAAACCGGAACTTACTCGTACATTCTGAAACAGGCCCGCAATATCAATTAGAATAGAAATAAACGATATTTACTATCCAATACTACAGATTAATAAACTAAGTTCAAATAACGGAAGGAGCTATAAAGGCTCGGCCCTATTGTTATTTATTTAGGGTCATAATATAATACACATTGTAATGGTTCATTTCTGTTCATAACTTATGATTTGAGCTAGTAAAATGGGCCTTCTGAGTATTGAAGCACTAAAGTTATGACCTCGTATGGACAGTACGTCCCTAATACGTAGAATATAATTTTAAGGCCGTCATACTCTCTTACATAGTACCTTACTATGTGGCGGCAGGTGTTTCAGATTCCATGCCGTTATATTAATCTTAGTTTTATTGCTGATAGGCTAGCCTTTCACTACTATCTGCCGGAACACACCGTTATATGTTTGGCGACAGATTTTCTAATTGAGGGTGGTAGCTAGCCAGGCGGGCATTCGAAAAATGCTCTACAACCATGCTATAACGACTGCCATCCTAAGACGACAACCGCGACCGACGGCTTAACATGCCCAACGAAGCACGGAAGCGCTCAGTAGTAATGCCACTAGCGGTCACCCATCCAGGTCATGACCGCGGCGGACGTTGCTTAACTTTGCCACGGTAATGT
Source organism: Plagodis dolabraria (assembly GCA_963854805.1). Taxonomy (NCBI): domain Eukaryota; kingdom Metazoa; phylum Arthropoda; class Insecta; order Lepidoptera; family Geometridae; genus Plagodis; species Plagodis dolabraria. Next base: position 10,528,136 of record OY978459.1, on the reverse strand, counting down.
TATATGGATAACATTACCGTAACTTTGCTGATCGGTTAAGAACGGCTCCGGAAATATCGCTACGAGCGCTTCAAAAATTGTTGTCGCTGATTGTGTATGCCGGAAATGTATGTAATACATATACACTTCGTCCCACGGCGATGCCACATGGAAAGTACCTTGAATATTGTAGATGTTACATTTTACTGAAAGAAGACATTATTTTAATTTAAAAAAAAAAAATCATGGTCTTCCTTTTATTTATGACACTATGTTGTTGAGCAAAAAATAATCCTTATGATGAAATCTTTCGATCGGTATGATAAAAGTGTTAATTAATAATTAATTAACAGTTTATACTATTATTTATATTTATTTAATTGTTTATAAGGCTGTTATTTTCTACTGTAACGAGTTCGATTCCCGGTTCAACCATGTAATTATAATATCTATGAATGCAGTTTAAATTGTTTTTTTTAAATTCAAATAATGTTTTCTTTCAGTAAAATGTACCATCTACAATATTCAAGGTGCTATTTCTACGTGTGGCATCGTCGTGGGACGCCCTGTATATACCCTTCCGAGCCTTCTTAAGAAACGTGTAAAATAATGTTTCAAAGATTCCTTTATACACACATTTCCTGTGATGCGCCAGAAGAGTTGTAGTTAATAATTGAATAATTAGACGAACTTACTTTAAGTGAAGTCTGATTACAATTTTAAGAGCGGTTATCTGAAATATAATTGATTTAACAGTGTAGTTTCCTGTTCGCTTGTCGATGGGCGATGCCATCGAACAATAACCGTGAAATAAAATTTAATTTTATTACTAAATATATAATACATTTCCTCTATTTTAGGAACATATGAATACATATACATCTATTTTAGGAATTGTACACATTTCCTAGGAATGGTATACAATGACGGATTACACACTTTTCCACATATACAATATACACATTCATTGACGCGCCCATGGATGTTTGTTTGTTTAGGGAGGACATAGATGCTGGCTACCGCCTGTGCGGTCGTCCAGCTCCACCGGGTTTTGGGCGAGGGCCTGGCCCTACAATAGCCCGGGAGGGAGAAGTGCCGAAGGCACTTCTCCCGAGACGGGCGTAGAAGGCGAAAAGCGCTTTCTACCTCCGTCTCCTGCGGACGCCGAAAACGTACCGCTACTATAGGAGGGGTTGACAGCGAGCTCAAGGGCACCACTGTGGTTCGGACCTCGGCTTGTCTCGCTGTCGAGAGACATGGGGGGGATCGGAGCAAAATGCCTCTGTGCAACTGCAGTGTTGCACAATTGGGCCCTACTGAATAATACTCTTTGACTATTTGGAGAGCAATTTATCGTGACCTTGTTTTTGCCTCGAGCTCGCCGGCGAGCTCGGTGTTTGATTGTGTGACCTCTGATTACCTCACACCTGGGGATTTTACCTCGACGACTTGCGGATAACGCTAAAGCTGCCAACGTAATGGCTGCGATGGGGTCATCCGGGTCGTCTAATACCTGCCGCGGTCGGCGACGGGGGGGTTTGAAAAATGGGATAGAAGAGGCAGTCGAGTAGTTCGATGCCTGGACAACCAATGGGTTCGGGTGGTGGGGCGCTCGATCAAAGTATCGGCGGGCGCAGTCCTTATTGAACTGCGCTAGAGAGGGAAGGTTTAAGTCGCAATGCAACTCGGTGTTCCGGATATACCACGGGGCGCCGGTTGCATTACGAAGAAAACGGTTTTGGATGACTTGAAGTTTATGAAGGTGGGCCTCACTAGCATGACTAAACACTACTGATGCGTAAGTCATGATGGGGCGGATGCAGGCAGTGTAAAGTGTCTTCTTATTACTAAGAGACATTTTACTCTCTTTGCGAAGTAGGGGACCAAGGCGACCCATTATGAAGGCCGCTCTGTTACGGACGGTTGTTATGTGATCGTTAAAGGTGAGATGACGATCAAGGGTGACTCCGAGGTATTTTGTTCTAGGAACCCAGGGAATGGGTTCGTCGAACAAAATAAGCGGTTTCGGGTAAGGGGAGCGTGTCTTCTCAGTAAAGCACATAGCTGTGCTTTTAGCTGGGTTGACCGCGATGCGCCATTTTCGGAACCAGTCACCGATCTCGGTGATGGCCCGTTGCATGACGAAATAGGACTGTCTGTTGATATGCCACCCAGTGGTGTAAATGGCGGTATCATCCGCATATTGGGCTAGGAATACTTTGGGCTGAGAGCGTGGGATGTCACTGGTATACAGTGCAAAGAGAATAGGTGATAGCACGGAGCCCTGAGGGACTCCGGCTCTGACTGGGTGGGGGGAGGAGAGGGTGCCTTCCACGCGATAGCGAAAGCTTCTGGCTTTAAGGAAGTCTTGTAGGATGAGCACAAGACGTTCTGGCACGCCAAATTGGTATAGCTTGTAGATCAAGCCGTTGTGCCAGACTTTGTCAAAAGCTTTCGCTACGTCGAGGAAGACTGCTAGCGTAGTCTGGGGTTTGGGGTACTTATTGAAGCCCTCAATGATGTGCTCCGTGAGGCGGTGCACCTGTTGGACGCATGAGTGTCCGGGTCTGAAGCCAAACTGCTCATCTGGGATAAGGTGGTGTTCCTTAGCATGGGACTGGAGACGGTTTGCAAGTAACCGCTCGTAAAGTTTGCCTAAGGCACTGAGGAGGCTGATGGGGCGGTAACTGGTGGGGTCAGATGAGCTTTTGCCTGGTTTGTGAATGCCAATGACATTTGCACATTTCCAGGTGTCTGGGAATAAGCAGTGGCTCATAGCAGCATTGAAGATGCTGACTAAGAGATGGATGAGAGGAGGAGAGAGGGTTTTAAGAACCCTGTTGGAGATGCCATCGGCACCGGGGGATTTGCGCGGTCGGAGGGCCTTGATCAGTCTCTCCACCTCAGCGTAAGTCGCTAAGGTGATTGGTGGGAGTTCAGAGGTGACCACAGAGCTTTTACGTTCGACTTCAGCATCCACCGAATCGAGGTGAGCTTGGTCAACGTGATCTACGTTAGGGGAACACTGAGCCTCTAGGCTATCAGCTAGGCACTCAGCTTTGTCTTCGTCAAAGAACGCTGGGACTAGTGGGACTGGTCTGTATAAGGGAGGCATGTCGTTATGGTTACTTCCTTTCAAGCCTCGCGCCAAGTCCCAGTAAGCATGGTGGCTTGGCACGAGGTTAGAAAGTTTATCGCCCCATTGTTGATCACGCAACTCAGACATGCGACTTTGAACCATGCGTTCAAAGTGGCGTTTCTTAGTTTTGTTCTCTTTACTGGGGTAAGAGTCGTAATGTCGGGTCACTGCTTTACTCTCCGTCACCAATCGTCTCACATCCGCTGGAATGACAAGGCGCCGGTCGTCCGGCACTATGACCTCCTTTGCGGATGCACCTACTACGGTGGAGAGGTGATTGGTGAACGAATCGATCGCAAGGGTTACGTCATCTTTTGTCAGGATGTCGTCAGGGATCTTGTCTAGGTCCGGTGAACTGATAGCCTTTAGGGCATCGCCTACTTGCTTCCAGTTCACTATCGTCTTAGTGGGGCGGGGGAGGTCAGTCGTTGGGTCGGGACCTAGTCGCAGTATAATGGGTCGGTGGTCAGAGTGAAGCTCGTGAACCACTTCTATGGAGCGTAACCGGAGTGTTACGCCTCTGAATAGTGCCATGTCAAGCAAGTCAGATCGGTGGTCTTCCATATAAGGGTAGTGAGTGGGCTCAGTGGGCGCAATTATGTCAAAGTTAAGTTCTGCGATTAGGTTTTCAAGTGCAATACCTCTGGGATTGTTGACGTTACAATTCCATAGGATGTGCTTACTGTTGAAGTCGCCAATCAGAATGACGGCGCTTCCTAATGAGAATAGGGCTTCTAAGTCAGCTCGGACGATCGGCTTTTTGCAAGCTTGGTAACAGGATGCTATGACTATAGGTTGATGACCAGTCATAGCTAGGAGGCAACAAGATGCTTCCATATTAACAAGAGTCGGGGTAGGTAGGGGAATGCAGTGCAGGGACCTTTTGTAATAGATAAGAGTGCCTCCCCCACGGGAGTTCACTCTATCATCACGTACCGTTCTGTAATTGGCAAACCTAGGGTTCGCCTTCCCCGGTTTTAGAAAGGTTTCCTGCACGCATATGATATCGATAAGGTGGGTACAACAAAAGTCGTGGACGAGGTCACGTTGTCTGAAGAGGCCGTCAGCGTTAAATGACGCTAACGAAACTGAGTACGGTTTCGTGCGTTCGGTTGTACTACCCATAGTGGTTGTACTGGGGAGGGGCCTGGGGAACGAAGCGCTTAAGGGCGCTAAGTAAATTCGCGTGTTCCAATGTGTATTGGATCACGTCCGCTGGGGATTGAGCGTATTGCATCTTGTGGAATAGCTCTTGTACCTCATTGATGTCAACCGACATAGCCAGATCGCTGACTAGGTTGATTGCCTCTTGAAGAGGGGCAGCCATCAATGGCATAGGTGGAGCTTGTGGCCGGGAAGCGGCGCGGGGAGGCGCGCGAATGGTGTTGGCGACGGGTGCCGGGAGCGCGGGGCGAGCCGGGGCCGGTGCGCGGGCAGGGGCCGCGGCGCGGGCGGGTGCGGGTGCGGGCGCGGGTGCGGGCGCGCGGGCCGGGGCGCGGGCGGTAGCGACGGTCTTAACCATACTGGGTGGTTTAGACCATGCGTTACGGGCTGGGAGCGGCGCGGGTATTACCTGTGAGGCAGGTACTACCGTTAGTTTAGGGCTTACCCGTTGGTAACGGTCGTAAGAGGGACGGGTCGGCCTATGCCTTGCCACCCTGTGGTTCACTCGTGGTGCTTTAGGGCAACCACGGTAATTCGCGGTATGCCCTTGAGCACCGCATAAAACACAGCTGGGTGGGTCCGGTGAATCCCGGGTGCGAGTGCACGCTGCTGTCGCGTGATCGCCTAGGCACTTAACGCACCTAGCGCGAGCGAAGCAGAAACGGGAGGCGTGCCCGTATAGTTGGCAGTATGGAGCGGAGAGGGGTGCTCCTAAGCGCTACTCCGGGGTTGACTAGGGGTGACCCCAAGGCCAGTAATCCCGGAGCCCAGCTTGCTTCGGCTGACCCGTGAAGCGGGAAAGGACACGGTGCAAGGTTAAACCAAAACAACAACAGTGGCCGTTGTCACCGTAGGGTGTCACACTGCGACCGCAGCAAATGGCGGATTTGATCGTTCAGACGGGTTTGGCTGACGCTACCCCACGCCTGAACGACGTCGCTTAACAGCACAAAGTGTGTTGTTACGCGACTGTTACTATGTTGTGTCGGGTAGTAAAGTGGTGAAATGCGCACCGAAAAGTGCGGTCAAAACAAGACCACCAGCCCGATATGATGTTGTTCGTCCGAAACAAGGGACTTGGGTAGGTGGTAATGCCTGACGTCTTAGAGCGCCTCTGCGCGACGGCACGGCGAGCTCGTAGCTCGCGTTGCTCGGCGTTCGGCGGCTGCTCAGCTTCTGCACACAAAACAAAAACTTCGTCAGGACTGCGTATTCCAAGGCACTGGTCTGCAACTAGCGTCGGAACGATGACCCGAGTGAGACGGCAATAGTGCGGGGACTATTGCGGTCTCACTGGGAGATACTGGCGGAGCTGTAGACAGGTGTGCACGGCGTGGCGGCACTGGTCGGAATGTTGAGTGTGAGTGCGCCCATGGACCAAAAGTAGTTTTTTTTATATGTGACACGGTTTTATCCTCTCCCCGGGGAGATATATCTCTGGTCCGTGCTAGACTGACATGCACTTTAACTAAGCCATTATTTTTCAAGATGACAAAAGTGTCTTTGATATAATAAAATAGATGATGAAAAATAACTATTTGGAAAAGAAAATGTTATGAGTGAAAGTATATGGCGGAAAATCTGATCCAGAATGCGTTACGTAACGCGTTGCTTATTAAAATCATATTCTAAAACGAAGGAGCAACCACTTTATTATCTCTAACAATATTGCTATAGTTTTAATTTTCTGCGAAAACTGAATGTGGGCTAAAATTAACTTATATTATTTTCTGTTGAACAATGCCTTTCACAGAAAGCCACAATGAACGGCTATTAGCCCCTTGTTAACAATGTTTACCAGTGATTCTTATGACGTGCTCAGTCCACCTATATTATAAAAACCTTAATATATTTGGCATTTTATTTACTATAACTGAATAAGGTATCTATTAGACAGAGCCTTCTCGAGAAACAAGGAAAACAAAAGTGAGATATAAATATCAAGCTCTAATAAAATTTCCAAGGAATCACCTCTCCTTCTTCCAGCTTACATATCTCCTGTTATTGGATGAATCATAAAATCGTTTTGATGTTGCAGTTAGTGTCAAAAATTCATGCGTTCTCTCGAATAGCAAGGCGGCTCGTAAAGATCCAAGTTGCGCACTGCCTCTGCTTCGGTGAGAAATGGGTTATAGCCGTACAATCCTCAGCTTTCAGGATTTCGCAAGATGACAGCCCTGGCTGGTGAGGAATTGATTTTACTCCCGGTATTTATTAGGGTTGAGTTGCGCTTAGGATTTTGCGGAACGCTTGCTAACAAATCTATTAGCTCTGCGACCAAACTGTTTTAGTGTGTATTTTGTGATTTTGTTGTTTGGTGGAGTGCGGAAATTAACATGAATTTAAAATGTCAAACATTTTAAAACCTGATCTACTGAAAAGCGTGTTCTTTATTAATATTATATTAAGGAACCACGTTTTAATAATGAGAAAACAAAAAACTGCCTTGGCAGTCATGCGTTCTTTACATATTGAGTGTTTCTACATTTATTCTTATAAATAATAACTATCGGATGCTTGAAAAACCGAGCCTTGGTCATTCTTTTGACGACAATATTCAACGTTGACCTGAAAATTTATCTATCAGTACTTCATTGAATTAATACAGCCTACTTTACTTAAGTATATCTTTCACCTTATAAAACCTCAAAGTCTAGATTAGTCTAGATTTCTAGTTTTAGTGGGGCAAGCTAAACACTAGACATATGCTAGCTGTATAATAAGGCAAAACTTTCATATTTGAGGTCACCACAAATGTGTTTGAATTTTCCTTTAGCTACATCAAAACCTGTCAAGACTTGACGTAGATCCGAAAATGGTTGAGGACCTAAGTACGTTTTTACGGGATTTAGGTTTTGATTTGGGTTCGTAATACACATATAAGTACTTCAGTAAGTATTCCTACTTTAGGTCAGCTACCGAGTGGATAAGTTAAATTTCTCATTAATACCAGATTTCTCTATTTTGACCAATTTACTATAATGTAAGTAAAAAAAAAAAACCAAGATGGTTTATCGCACAGTATTCAGTAGGGCTTGAAACACGAGATGGTAAGGCCCAATTTCACCAAAATAATGTAAAATTCATAAGCGGATAACTTTACACTATGAACCATTCAAATGTGATATTCTTTTACTAACAAATAACGTCTAGAAGAAGATTTAAAAATTGTTGGATTATGCTGTGGAAAAAAGAAAACTTGGTTTACCTTCTATTGCATGTGACAGCATTAATACATTGAAATAGTATGTATTAGATGATATAATTTTTAAACATGGATTAGATTTTTTTCCTTTCCTGCAGTTTGATTTTAAATGACATAAAATTGAAAACTATGGCTTTAAAATACTGCAACTTCAATGGACGTCTATGGTGACAATAGTATATCATTTTTTGTTGGTCACATAGATCAAAGTTATCCTTCTATTATAACTAATAGATACCCTAGTTTGGTTAAATTAGCCAATAGAAAATTTATTTTGAGGAACCATGTCGTTTCTCACAATTAGCATTAATAGATTTTAGACTTATTCTACTGTATTATCTGACACTTAGTGGTTCAATGATTAGGGTCTACATTGCTTATCAAACTGTTATTGTCGTGTTGTGGATTGTCATCTAGCTTCTATAGTACATTTTTACTTCTACATATAAAGATAGAAGTAAATCTAAGTTTTTTTCAGTAACTTATTTAAGATTTTGTCTGAGATCTAACTTGCTTCAAAGTTCAGATAAAGGAAAGTTATGGGCTTTCGGGCGTTGCTAAAAGTATTATTATGATTATTATATATTCCGGTATTTTCTTGTGGAAATTCAATAAAAAATAAAAATAGTTACATATTGATAATCGAGATTGACACGATCGATCACACGCTTGAAGATTCAAGACTATCTGTGGTTGCTTCATGTAGAATCGAAATACGTTGAAATTCGCTCCGGCATGGCTACATGGTGATTCTGGAGGTACGCAGGAAACAATGTCGGCATTTGCACAGTAAAAAAAATGTTGTGACTAATATTTAAGCTTTCCAATCACCTCAGACAGTAAGCAAACACCACTCTCTTATCAGTTTTTAGGGACAGTACTGCCTGTGTATGTGCTACTCGTATGTACAGAACCCAGAGTCAGAACATTAGCTATGTTCGAATGATATGATACCTAAACCGGATAAGTAACGTTAAAAGGAAAACATTTTTTCTTCCCTCTCGACGGATCACAGCTGTACTAAACGAGGAACGGCAAATGTCTAATTGCACTTACAAAATTATGAAGACACTGGCGGAATTTCCGGAGAAAATCTGTACCTTCTTTATTAGATGGAAAACAGCCGGTGCGAATCGTAGGAAAGAACACCGAGTAAAGTTTGTAATAATAAATAACACACAGTTTTGTCTGAATCTTTGTTGTTGTATTATAAAAAGATTGTAGAACGTAGTTTAAAATAACGCTAGTTGTACAGATCCCAAAAAACTCCGAAATCAAACAAAGATTGTCAGGTAAAAAATGAGTGATTTATTTCAACATTCACAAAATGTACATCGGCCACCGTGTTACAAACGTTTGCGTGTTTCAGCCTTTCGACCGCTCACTGCGGAGCGCCATCTATGATTTTACATAAGTACTAAGTAGTATAAACATTTTGTGTGACGTCAGGAGCCTGAACATTCCGCCCACCATGGACAGAATGTCCATCAACTTTAACAATAATAAGGCTCTTGAAATAAAACTGAAACTGATACGGCAACATTAATTGAATAAGAACAACAGTTGTACTATCCGACCACCGTAGGCTAGATCGATACAACCTCAACTTAAAATGACATAATGATAAACATACACATGATATACCCTTGATAACTTAAATAATACCTAATCTTTCAGTGGACTGTATGAGTAATGCTTGAGCAATCTATTGAGTTACAGGCAAAATAATCATTTTTGATAATGGTCTCTTCAAAACAGTTGACTTACATTTTACGCTCACCACACGCGTAAGTTTGTCCGAACCAGTATGCTTCTGTGTAATTATACCTAATAGCCATTTGGCTGGCGGAAGATCATCCTCTTTAATTAAAACGACATCACCTATTTGTGGCTCAGAGGCTTGATCTGTCCATTTGTATCGGTGCTGCAATTGAGTTAAATACTCGTGTGACCATTTTCGCCAAAAATCTTGGAGCATTTTTTGCGTCAGGTGCCACCTAGTCAAAGAAGAAGTACTGGAGTTTTCGTAATTTCTATCGGGAACTACCACCAAGGGTTCACCCACCAAGAAGTGTCCAGGAGTGAGAGGGTACGGATCGTCTGGGTAACTTGGAAGTTGCGATATTGGCCTTGAATTAAGGCATGCTTCTATTTGGGCCAATAGCGTTGACATCTCTTCATACGTAAGGGTACTATTATTTATTACACGTCTAAGATGATGCTTGGTTGAACGCACCCCTGCCTCCCACAATCCGCCAAAATTTGGCGCATGCGGAGGAATGACGTGCCAATTCGTACCATTAAAAGCTATCCAGTCTGCTATTTCAGGCGCTAAGCCAGACCTTTCAGCGTCAAACAACACCTTCAACTCTTTTGCACTGCCAACGAATGTGGTTCCGTTATCACTCCACAAATCTGCTACATGTCCTCTTCTCGCTACAAAGCGTTTGAATGCTGCTAAAAAGCCTTGTGCTGTCATATCACTGACAACCTCCAGGTGGATGGCTTTTGTGGCCATGCAAACAAAAACACAGATGTAGCCCTTTGTGGAGTGATAGCCACGACCCTTTGTAGGGCGTATACTAATCGGGCCAGCGTAGTCAACGCCGCTTCTAAAGAAAGGTCTACTAGCGGTTACTCTAGCTTCTGGTAGCTCACCCATCATTTGCTGTCTGGTCTTAGCCAAGTGACGAACACATACTACACACTTTCTGACATGTTGTCGTACGAGACTCTTTGCATTAATGATCCAATATTTGGATCTCAAATAATTAATCATCAATTGAGGACCACCATGCAAAGTTCTCTGATGAGCGTCATCAATTAATAAATTTGTGAAGTGTGAAGTTTGTGGTATAAGAACAGGATGTTTCATCTCATATTCGAGGGGAGCCTTCTGTAAACGTCCCCCAACCTTCAAGATACCGTCAGAATCAATATAAGGATTGAGTGAGGTAAGTTTACTTCTTTTGCTCACTTTACCTTTAATTTGCAAGCTATCTATTTCATCCTGGAAATTATGCCTTTGGCATATCTTAATGCAACAACTTAAAGCTTTACTCACTTCTTCTGCCGTTATTGCACCTTTAACTCTTGGAGCCATAAACCTTCTGCAGTATGCTATAACTCTAGCAAGTCGCTTTAATGACGAAAACTTTGCCATGATACCTTCATCAGTATACATGCTTGTAGTAGCATGACATTTTAATTTCTTTTCTTCTAGTGTTGTTTCCATGCCATCCTTTCTATAATCTATAATTTTATGTTTCAGCCAAGCAGGACCTTGCTGCCATAACTGGAGATGCGCACAGTCAGATGGTTTCACCCCTCGGGATGCGCAGTCTGCGGGATTCTGCTTTGATGGAACATGAGACCATTGATTTCCATCCATCACGGTAAGTATTTCAGCTACTCTATTAGCAATGAACGTTTTCCATCGACTTGGATGGCTCTGTAGCCAAGCCAAGACAACCAACGAATCTGTCCATGCATGTAGGTGATGTTTTGGAACTTTCAAAACATCGGAGACTTCGCTAATAAGCCTTGCAAGCAACACTGCACCGCACAATTCGAGTCTGGGAATTGAAACCTGCTTTATTGGAGCCACCTTGGTTTTGGACGTTATCAAATTCACATGAATAGTGCCATCTTTATCAATTACTCGAGCATACAAAACAGCTGCGTACCCGTCACTTGATGCATCTGCAAACCCGTGGATTTCAATGCATTGATCATCTGCGGACGTATGGATCCATCGCGGGATATGAAAATTGGTAAGTTGAGACAAATCATTTCTAAAACTTAGCCAATCTTTCAACAATGTTGATGGCAGCTCATGATCCCAGTCAATTCCAGCTAGCCAAATCTTCTGTATAAATACCTTTGCTCTTATAATAGCTGGAGCTAACCACCCAAGAGGGTCGTACAATTTGGCTATATCGGAAATAACCTTACGTTTGGTTACAGGTGTTTCCAGAGGAGGTAGTTGGACTGTGTACTCAAATTCATCAGATCGTCTGTTCCAAGTAAGTCCTAATATTTTGGTAACTCCATCTGATTTCAATTTTAGGTTATCTTCTGCTTCTAATCTGTCTTCCTTTATGTGCTCCAGTAAATCACTGCTGTTGGTAGCCCACTTCTGAAGCTGGAAACCTCCTCGACCAAGCAATTCCTTCATTTGCTGATGGACCTGAGCTCCTTCTGCGACAGTCTGACACCCGGTCATCAAATCATCAATGTAGAAATCCTCTAATACGCGACTTGATGCCAAAGGAAATTGAGAACCTTCATCATACGCAATTTGCTGCAAGGACTTCACGGCCAAATATGGAGCTGACGATGTGCCAAAAGTGACTCGTAAGAGTCGAAGATGCTTCAGTTCATCTTCTGGATTTTCCCGCCACAATAAACGTTGAAAATCTACATCGTCTTCAGCTACCTTTACTTGCCTATACATTTTAATAACGTCTGCTACGAGACATATAGGAAAACATCGCCACCGCAATAAGATGTGACGGAGCTCTGATTGCAGAGTTGGACCTACCAACATGTCTTGATTCAACGAAACGCCATTTTTACCAGGACATGATGCGTCAAAGACGACTCTTACCTTAGTCGTAAGCTTATCCGTCCTAACAACTGCGTGATGTGGTAGATATACGGCATCTAATTTATTTTTATTTTCGACAACCGCCATATGCCCGAGTCTCAAATATTCAGTAATTACATCGGTATACTGCGTTTTCAATTCAGGATTTCTCGCAAGCCGTCTTTCTAATAGGAGAAATCTTTTGTGGGCAATTTGCTGCGACTCACCATATTTGCATTTAGGGTCCTCTGTGCGAAATGGTAATCTTACTACGTATCGACCAGATTCGTCTCTCTGGGTGGTCTCAGCAAATATTCGTTCACATTGTTGTTCATCGTCCGTTAAAAGTTTTTCTTTACGGGAGTGATGTTCTGACTCAAGCTCCCAGAAACTCTTAAGCAGCTCGTTCTCATTTGTATGAGCTGAGTGCATGCTAACAACTACATTGTGACACGTCTGTAACTCATCAACTTCACCTACTGCGCCAGATAAGATCCAACCAAGTGTAGTTTTTTGAGCAATGGGAGAGCCTGGCGGGCCCCTTATCAACCCTTGTAACAAAATCTGACTGTATACCTCTGCTCCCAATAATATATCAATTTTATTGGGTGTATCAAACAGCGGATCAGCCATCTCATCAGACGGCAACAAGGGCAACATCTGAACAACTACCTTCCTTTCAGGAAGGAGTGTGGTCAATTTGTTCATGACATAAGCTTTAACACAAATGATAAAGCTGGGATCATGACGGGATTGTAGTTTGATAGAGACTATAGACTTACAAGCTAAAGAAGCTTGTTGATCACCGCCAAGACCTGATACAAAAGTTTTAATGGAACTTTTCTTTAATCCTAGCAACTGGACTGCGGACTCCGTTATAAACGAAGCCTGAGATCCTTGATCTAACAAGGATCTTAAACAAACAAATGATCCAGTTCTAGACTCTACATCAACCAAGGCTGTAGCTAACAGTACTTGGCTGCTAGCATTTGCAAAACAAGATAAAGCCTTGGTGGACTCACCCTTTGAAGATGGTACCTCCACTAAAGTAACAACTTCCTTACCGACGATCTGATCCTGCTTTACTTCATCATCAGACTTCGGAGCAGTCTTGGGATGAAGAAGTGAATGATGCTTTCTTTTACACAAATGACATTTAGTATTTTGGCGACACGAGTATACTAAGTGATTCGAGTTTAGGCAGTTAAAACATAACTTACTGGTTTGAACAAACTTGCGACGTTCATCTACATCTTCTTTGGCGAACCTCTTACAATTGCATAGCTTGTGATCTTTGCTAGAGCAAAATACACAACCATTATCAGTGGTGGCAACATGAAATGACGCAGTGTTTTTATTTCTATTTGTACTAAGTTGCTTATTTGAAGTCTGTGAACCTAAACATTCTAAGGCTCTAAATCTATTTTCTAAGAACTGTCGAAAATAACTCAGTTGAGGCAATTCATTGGGAGATTCATTATTCTTTGTTTCCCACAGTCGTCTGGACTCAGAATCTAATTTCTGACTTACAATGTAAATAACCAGTATGTCCCATGATTGAACATCTACACCTAAATTGGTAAGCGCGTGCAAACTTTCGTTTGTTGTGTCTAAAAGCTCTTTGATAGCGCTTGCCGATTCAATCATGAGATTCTTCTGATTCATAAATCGTTTTAAAATACAATTAGCAAGAAACTTTTTGTTATTGAATCTTTCTTCTAACTGAGCCCAACATATTTTAAAATTGGAAGCCGTTATCGGAATGTGCCGCAATAATAATTCTGCTTCTCCCTGAAGGTAGCTCTTTAAGTAATGCAATTTTTGTACGTCATCGAGGCTTTGATTATTATAGACAAGTGATAAGAATAAATCTCTAAAAGTAGTCCATTCATCATATTTGCCCGAAAAAGTAGGTATTGAAATTTTGGGCAAGTGTACACTCATCGACTTGACATCTCCACTTGCCGAGTGTGATGAAGAGAGATCTGGTCTAGCAGCTGCTTTAAACTTTAACAGACCCTCCTTTAACTTCGACTTCAATTCTATGAAAACTTCTTCTACTTGTTCGTACAAATCCGCCTTATAATATTCAGATGCTTCTAGCTCTTTTCTTTCGGTTTCACAAACAATCCTTTCATGACATTTTTTAAATGAAATCCAAAGATCCTCTAAATTATCTAATCGTGTCTCTAAATAAGTAGAAGTAATCTTATCTTTCGCTTGTTTACCGAAATTAATTCTGGCCTTTACAATTCTTGCTTTTACATCTTCTTGAGATTTTACTAATTTATCCATGGTTGACTACAATAAGTCTTACAGATTCAGAATAAAAAAATACAAATTTTGTATTATATAAAAGAAGCAGAAATTTTCTAAGTGTTTTAAACACTTAGAAAAAATTGGGCATAGGTTCCCCGTAGGTACACTTTTACTAAAACTATTCTAAGTCCATGCACAACTTTAACAAATTTAGACTATCTTAATGAAATTATTTTAAAATTTTTCTAAGTTGAATGTCTGTACTAAATTTCTTCAAATTTGCACTATCTTGAAATTTCATAAGTCAAACACTGCTAAGTAATAAGGTTCAAAGTACTCACGATTTTATTCCACTTAAAACTCACGCACACTATTACCACACCACACACGATGACTGAATTTCTCTCCGCCAAGCAGCTTGCTCCACTAGAGCCGACGATGTCGCTGCGTACTTATGGTACTAACTGCTGCACCTTCTGTGGTCAATTGATACCACCAACCAGACCCGCTCCACCGGGGCCGATATCGCCAATTTGCAATGCGCCCTTACTAACTATTGCCTTTTCTGTGGCACTTGCCGCAATGTCGTACCGGACCCGTACATTAACGCCTTCTGTCCTAAATGCCACTTCCGGCTTCGACGGACCATGTACAGATCCCAAAAAACTCCGAAATCAAACAAAGATTGTCAGGTAAAGAATGAGTGATTTATTTCAACATTCACAAAATGTACATCGGCCACCGTGTTACAAACGTTTGCGTGTTTCAGCCTTTCGACCGCTCACTGCGGAGCGCCATCTATGATTTTACATAAGTACTAAGTAGTATAAACATTTTGTGTGACGTCAGGAGCCTGAACACTAGTTCATATTACATTGTTAAGTAGTATGAATGGTCTCATTGGTGACGACGAATCAAGACCTTACGGTAGGACTCTGGTTCCGCGGAAGTTAGGGCGGACCATAGTGTCAGCCGCTATGCGTGTTGACACTTTAGCGCCGTCACGTCTTTCTGAAACAAAAGTGAAGGCTGGGGCAGCGGCTACTTCGGCGGAGCGACTCAAGCGGCGCAAATATGTTAATCTCGGTAGTACACATTTACTGATTTATTTTAGGTAAGTATTTGAGCCGTTAGGTGTAGATACATTGGGTCAGTGGGAGCCGGGAGGTCAACTTATTTTCCAAAACTTATTAGAGCGCTGCGACGCGTGATAAAAGTGCTGGCACTTATTTAGCTTAGAATAAGCAGTGCAATCCAGCAGGGCAATACTGCCGAGGCCGGGCACGCTGGCAACTGGTAGTCGGCTGGAGTATCTGGACCGCCTGTGGGCCTGCAATGGCCTTTAGGTTGCCTCAATGCTTTCCTTGTAGTAGCTGTAGTATTGTATTCAGTTTGTTGTGTTTTGTTATTAAATTCGCAATTTTTTATAAGTAGGTAGAAATATTGTGCTTTTATGAATAGAGAAAAAAAAACTTGTTTTAGACAAGACAGAAAACATAAAAATGTTAATATGTCAGAAATAAGAAATGAAATATACTTATAAAATATCGAATAGTATATGTATGAATAGAATCACTGTAAGTATGGCTATTTTTCGTGAACTATACAACACACACAATTAAGTCAGTAGTGTAGCTTTGGCTATTATATTATTTATGTCAACTTCCACAGGGGCAAGGTCTTTGTCCACTTCTAATAGTACTGTATCATAAATAATTATGTATGTGATAGACTGACATACCTGAATATTATATCATAGTGAAGGTTGTTCATCATTTATGTACCTACTTCATATTGATATCAATAGACCTATAATTAAATGTAACATTATTTAATATACTTAAAAACTATAATGGACCTTATATTTTATACTAGCTTTCCGGGCGCAGCTCCGCCCGCGCGTATGTCGGTTATCGCGCGAAAACATTAACCTCTTTTTGTGCAGTCGGATAAAAACTATCCTATGTTTTTTCCCGGGTCTCAAACTATCTCCATACCAAATTTCATTCAAATCGGTCCAGTAGTTTTGGCGTGAAAGCGTAACAGACAGACAGACAGACAGACAGACAGACAGACAGACAGACAGACAGACAGACAGACAGACAGACAGAGTTACTTTCGCATTTATAATATTAGTACTGATTAAGAGAGATTGTATATTCTGTATTGTTTTAAATTTGTATGCCTCAGAAGTTATCTATATTTTTATTACTGAACAAATCTGTGTTAATTTTTATTTTAGGATCTTATATAGCATCACATATACAAAATTTATAAAAAATATAGTTGATATGATTTGGCTGTACGAAAACTTTTTTTAATTTGTAATATTTTTATAGCCTCAGATGCATATAGCGCAAATGATACGCAAATGTAACCGGAGTTAACTCATATATATAAAACAATGTATCTTAAAAACTAATCTATAAGTATCTTAAATATCCGACTGCGGATCAGATTGTCTATATTTTCGTACCTGCGATAGCCAAATGAGGATCATGAAAAAAATATTTGTCCGCAGATTATTACGCATAAATTCCGCCATTTGTTTCTTTTACATTCTATGTACCTAGTGACAGTCGCACTTTTTGAAGCGCTCGTAGTGAAGTTTGCATGATGAATGGAATGGAATGGCTAACCATTCTGAATCGATCAGCAAAGTTAAGCAACGTCCGCTTCGGTCATGACTTGGATGGGTGACCGCTGTTTGGACATTACTACTGAGCGCTTCCGTGCTTCGGAGGGCACGTTAAGCCGTCGGTCCCGGTTGTTGTCTTAGGATGGCAGTCGTTACAGCATGGTGGTAGGGCATTTAGCGAAGGCCCGCCTGGCTAGCTACCACCCTCAAGTTGAAAATCTGTCGCCAAGCACCTAACGGTGTGCTGCCTTCCGGCAGCTGTCCTTGAGAGCCAGTAATTCTAGGTTAGCCTGAACAACATCTTCGACCACATCATCACTGACCATCAGGTGAGATAGTGGTCAAAGGCTGACCTATCAGGCATAAAAAAAAAACTCGCGCGATCAAGACGAACTAATGATGTATATTTTTTCCATATCCATATAGTGTTTACCTGTATGTATGTATGAAAGAACGGTCATACATACATACAGGTAAAACACATAAATAACCCTCCTCATGGGTTTCCGCACAGTCAGGTAGAAAAAATCGGCCAAGTGCGAGTCGGGCTCGCGCACTAAGGGTTCCGTACCATTAGCTATTGTAGCACCGTTCTTGAGATACAGCCTGGTGACAGACGGACGGACGGATGGACAGCGAAGTCTCAGTAATAGGTCCCATTTTTACCCTTTGGGTATGGGACCCTGATTTTACGTAAGTAACTCAAAACATTTGGGATTATGATGGTTAAACTAAGTTAAGAATTACGCCGGCTGAGCAGTTTAAATGTAATAAATTCTTTACCCAGGTAAAGAGGGTTAACCCAAAATTATGGACCAACGAAATACCTTCTCATAAAATACAGTAAAATACGAGAAATTAATAACTCAAGTTAAGGGTACGGCACCTCGTAAAAATATATTTAGTTACAAGAAGAGAGTATTTTTTGATACTGATGTGAGAAAATTAAAATACTGCCCCTTGGGGTGCCGTTCACTAGAATTGCACCTCCCCATATCACCCCGTGGTTGGCGTAAGAGGCGACTAAGGGAAAAACACTGGAAGGTGGGCAGCAGCACCTTCTAAAGAACTGCCAACTTACAATGCGATCCCCAAGACGCCTGCCAAGCGTGGGGACTATGGCAAATACCCTCTTAATAGGGGAGGCTGTGTTCAGCAGTGGACGATCCGGCTGTTACAGTACAGTTCAGGTACGTGTTGAGATTCGATCTTATAATAGAGCAACAATTCGTAAAAAAAAAAATTTTTCATCACAGCATAAGATGTATCTTATAAACTCATCATAAAATGTCGTAAAAACTAACGTGAGTTGTCATAATTATTAACTACATATTCCCGCTAGCAGTCACGGTGTTTAGTCGTAATATCCGACCGGTGTTCGAGCCGTAAAGATGCTAATTCTCAGGGAATGCGGACAGCTCGATGCAGGGAAGCAGTAATGGCCGAGCGGTAATAGTTGTCCCT
The DNA here is from genome assembly GCA_963854805.1 of Plagodis dolabraria. Lineage (NCBI taxonomy): Eukaryota > Metazoa > Arthropoda > Insecta > Lepidoptera > Geometridae > Plagodis > Plagodis dolabraria. Next base: position 10,509,700 of record OY978459.1, on the reverse strand, counting down.
CCTCCAGGTCCTGGTTCGAACCCCACCGCTGGCTTGAGCTTCACCGCATAGTTTTTTTTATAGCTTGTAGGCTACCTTTGACCACAATCTCACCTGTTAAGATGATGTGGTCGAAGATGTTGTTCAGGCTAGCCTAGAATTATATGCTCTCAAGGACAGTTGCTGGAACCCACCGTTAGGTGCTTGGCGACAGATTTTCTGCTTGAGGGTGGTAGCTAGCCAGGCGGGCATTCGAAAAATGCGGTGCAAAGTGGAAGGGCATTTTGCGAATCAGCGGCGGCCTTACACCCATTGCGAGGCTCCAGGCTGCAAGTCTTTGCGAGGTCCTTTGTCCTTCGTAAAAAGTATGTGATGCGAAAGTAGGTCCAGACCTACTCGAGCAACCAGTCATATTTGACGAGAAATGCTAAAGTAATACAAATAAAGTTTTTTTTTATGCTTAATACGTTAGCGTTTGACCACTATCTCACCTGATATTAAGTGATGATGTGGTCGAAGATGTTGTTCAGGCTAACCTAGAATTACTGGCTCTCAAGGGCAGCTGCCGGAACACACCGTTACGTGCTTGGCGACAGATTTTCTACTTGAGGGTGGTAGCTAGCAAGGCAGGCAATCGCAAAATGCCCTACCACCATTTTTTTTTTTTTTTTTTTTTTTTTTTTCACCCGGGAAAATCCTTTATGGATACCACCCGCCCCGGGGGGGGCGGAGTGGTTATGTGGGAGTCCTCGCCTGAAGGGCCTTACTACCCCCACGGGGGGGTAGTAAGTGAGGTTACCCACTAAAAACCCGGGATGAGCAGTCTGCCGCCTAGTAGGGCGAAATGGGGTAGCGTTAGCAGTCACCATCTCGCCCCAGCGGCCGGCCCGTCACCGATGACGGGCCCCGGCCAATGGAGGGATGACCCGGCTCATTGGGGCCATCCCCCAGACGTGTGGGATCGTGCAAGCCAGTGGAGAATCCCCCGACTCTCCACCGATGATCCGCACAGCACTAGGAAAGAGCGAGAAGGCGCCCGAACCGCCTTCTCCTCCCCCCAGTTCGTCTACGCCGGAGCGGGTCCGCGAGGACGTCGTCCTCCCTCGCCCGCTCCGCGGCCTCTTTCTGCGCCATCACCGCTTCGCAGAAAGAGACCACCGCCTGCCACGATCCGTCGCTGCCGAGCATAGCGTTAACCACGCTCGGCAGCGACAGATCTGCGCCTATGACCGCTGTGAGGGTGTGCCGCATGGGACTCCACGCGGCGCACTCCTCCAGCGTGTGGAGCGCCGTGTCTTCTGGCGCTCCACACTCGTGACAGGCGGGGGTCGCCTCCCGTCTCGCGATGTGATGCAGGTACCTTCCGAAACATCCGTGTCCGGAAAGCACCTGCACCAATCGGAAGGTCAGCGACCCGAATCGCCGCCCTACCCACCTCCGGAGGACCGGGCGAATGGCATCCACCGTCCTCTGTCCAGGGACCGGTGGAGCCAGGTCCTCCGTCCACCGCCTCAACAGGGCGGCCCGCGCCCGCCGTCGCATGCGCGTGACCTCCTCCCACGCTGGAGGCTCCCCGCGGGATCTCCTCGCCACCACGAAGTGGTACACTTCGGCGAGGATCTCCGCTTGGAGCTCCCAGGGGGGATCACCGGCCAGCACGCATCCCGCCGTCCAGGACACCGTCCGGTACCCGCGTATCGCCCTCGTCGCGATGACCCGCTGCGGACGTCGCAGCAGGGCCTTATTGGCGCGACCGAGGGCGTCCACCCAGACAGGTGCCCCGTACAAGGCCATACTCCGGATCACTCCGGAGTACAGGCGACGACATGTGGCGTTCGGGCCGCCCACGTTGGGCAGCAGCCTCCCAAGGGCGGCAGCGGCGCCTATGACTTTTGGGGCCAGTTGTGTGAAGTGGGCCCCAAAAGTCCACCGCCCGTCCAGGATGAGACCCAGGTACCTCATCTGGGTCCCAACCCGGACCAGGACCCCGTCCAGGTCTATCCTTGTTCCTGGAGGGGGAAAATGCCCTACCACCATGCTTTAACGACTGCCATCCTAAGACAACCAGCACCGACGGCTTAACGTGCCCTCCGAAGCACGGAAGCGCTCAGTAGTAGGTAAATAGTAATGTCACCAGCGTTTACCCATCCAACTCATGACCGCGGCGGTCGTTGCTTAACTTTGCCGATTGGTTCAGAATGGCTAAGCAAACTTCGCTAGGAGCGCTTCAAAGAGTTGAGTTATTACAAAAAAAAAAAAAAAAAATGCACTCGTTATCATATCATTTTAGTAGTTCCGATAGTTTTGTCGCTGGAGTAGAAGCGAGTGTGGGATGAACAATTACTGGTCCAACACAACAGGCATGCGTATGCTCCTAGCAAGTCTCTAGGCGCGGGTTCTTACCGCCATACGAGTCGTTAGTTAGCAGTTAATCATGAGGTAATGTAGGTACAATATTATCAGTACAATATAATGGATCGTTATATAATATTGAAAATAGACCTCTCTTCGTGCCTGTCTCTCGTCTCTCCTCGAACCGTCATCGCTCGAACCTAAACGCTTACCGGGATAATGTATGCAAATTTTTGGAGAAAAATCATAACATTTATATGGTAATAGAACGCCGGCGATGCGTACGGAGTTTCTCTTGTTTGTATTTCAATCAAATCAGTGCGTGAATATGAAACGAATGTGATAAATAATTTTTCAGCTCGCATCCGCGCGCTTTTCTCGGTCGAATCAACTCTGTTTCCATTTTGATCCAGTGTCAAGTAACGAACGAACAAGGAACAAATGGTCACAGAAAATACTTCCTGTCTTTTTAATGATTAACGTTATGATAATGGCTTTGTTTTTCGCAGTTTTATTGACACTATTAATGAGCCTCGGCTGCCTCGGTTGTCCGTCAGACCATTCGACCGACCTTGAAAGGGCTTTATGAAAATCTTTGAAACGGTAATATGACCCGATTTAAAGTTTCACAATTTCTATTTTTATGATATTATTATTTGTATTTATGTGATGGATATCCTAAAAAATATTAAAAATAACATAAAGTTTAAAATATAAGGGGTTCCCCAAAGTCAAAGTTGAAATCATTTATTCAATTTAGGCGTCTACGTCTCTCTTATGATGGTCAATTAAACATTTTAATATTGAAAATTCTAAATTGTACTGCCACGTTCAGCAAAAAATTGTATAGAGCCACTGGGAGAAGAATGGGCAAGAAACTCGGGGCCATTCTTTTAAACGTCTTTTAACAATGTGTAACATACTCTCTTATATTATTACAATATTTGTTTAATTGACGTAGGTGACAGGCGATAGCTTGAAGAGGCGGAACTCTCTAAGCATTTTTTTCGTTCCCATACAAGAAAAGTGTTTTTGAGCTATTTTATCTATCTTAAAATCGGTAATATATTCAATTGTCGTAAGAAAAAACTAATAAAAAAATTCAACACATGTGACAACAACCGTGGACATAGAAATAGTACGCGTAGAGTCAGCTGTTGCAAAGTGGCCGTATTTGTTTTTATTATAGGGAGCTACATCGCCAAATTGGACGGAATATTTTTTTTTCAATGCTCAGATTTTTTCCTTTAGTATAGCCACGGTAATGTTATCTATACAGTATATTAACTCGGCTCTGTCGTTGAAATAACTACCTACAACCTCGCTGTACGTAAACATGCGATAGAGCTGACCGCCTCGCGTATTTTAATTACACTTGCCTACTTTGTGTTTCCATTTAGTTTTGTGATTGTAAATATACTTTTTTTATATAAACAAATAAAATTCTTTGTGAAATGAACAGGAAGTGTTCACTAAAAATGCGTGTTGTAGATTTAATTAAAAACCATGTTTGTATTTGAATAACCGAAAAATATTTGTGTGTCGTACGAAATGCTTCATTATTATTTTTTTAAGTTTAAAAATCCGCATTGTAATATAACAACTAAATGGAACAAAACTAAATGGAAACACAAAGTAGGCAAATGTAATTAAAATACTGTAGGCGGGTAGCCCTATCGCATGTTTACGTACAGCGAGGTTGTAGGTAGTTATTTCAACGACAGAGCCGAGTTAATATACTGTATAGATAACATTACCGTGGTATAGCCGTATGCCTGATGTTAAATTGCAATAAAGTCAATACCATGACAAATATTAAATACTGCTCATCATCGGACATCTATTGTGACAAAGTTTACCATATTTTGTTGGTTACGAGATTAAAATTAACCTCGCATTGTTTTATCCTAGTTTGGTTAAATTGGCCATAACCTGAATAATTAAATTAACATAAGCCATGGTAGTTAAACGAATCCAACGACAGTTTATCAAAGGAATGAATTTCAAAATATGAGTTCAATGTAATTTTCTTACTTGCGTATACATAGGCATTATTAATTTTTGCGTTACCTATATTATATATATAGTTTATATATTATATATAGTTTGTTATTGAATGAGCAAAGTAAAGGACTGCAAAGGTATAAAGTCTCGGCTACTTGTTTGTTTGTTCTACAAAAACTTTCGAACGGTTTACTTATTTCTTATTCATGAAGATTGGAACAAAATACACAATGGTAGAGCCACACGTATGGCTAGTTTAGCTAGATTTATTCCCTTTGTGATAGTCTCGACTTCTACGAATAGAAAATATTTTTAATCGATTTCCAAAGAAGGTGAAAGTATTCAATTATTGTAAGTTTTTTACGCGATTACACCGCCAACTATGAACTAATTTTGATGGTTATTTTTTTAGGTAGAATATACTTCTAAGTTGTTCTTATTTCAATTTAATCAAAAATAGGTTTAGTAAGTTTGATATATCTCAGTCAAATAACTATTAAAAAGATTTGGAATTGTCGATAGTGAACAGCTAGTGATATGCTAGTGAATCTTGTAATTAGTATGCTTCACGGAAAAAATTGGAAAAATAAATAAATAGAAAAGTAACCGACTTCGAATACTGAAAATATGAATTAACTTGTGGAAATCGGACTATGTCAGGTCACCATTTTGAATAAGCATGGTACCAATTTCAACAAGTCATTTCATACTTTTCAGTGATGAAAGAGGGATTCGTTTTTTTTCTCATAATATATTTTTTATTTATGCAATTTAAAGTATTTTTTTCATAAATTGTTTTTTTTATTCCCTTACGGTATCTTTTCTTCGATTTGTTATATCATAAGACACGTATATAGTAAACGTCGTCGTGAGACGTAGAATTAATATTGAGATAATAGTATCTGTGAGCTTAACGATTAGGTAGAAACCTTTTGAAGCAATGATACACGTGCGGTAACAGCTATGGACTGCCGTGTCCTAGGTCCATGGTTTATTTCCCATCGCCGCCGGCGTAAGCTTCACCGCATGGTGAAAGGGCATTTTGCGGATGCTCGCCTACTCAAGTCAAAAATCTGTCGTCACCAAGCCCCTAACAGTGTGTTCCGGCAGCAGTTCTTGAGAGCCAGTTCACTGCAGGCAAATGAGACTTAACAACTGTATGCCTCAGGGTAATAGGCGTAATGCAGTTAAGCACTTGTGATGAAATGCTTAAGATCAGGTGCTCACCTGATGCAAGTTCGGTTACTTATATATTGTATACGGTTATTATAAAACAAAACATTTATGAAGTACTAGTTTTCCGGGCACGGCTCCGCCCGCGCGTATGTCGGTTATCGCGCAAAAACATTAACCTCTTTTTGCGCAGTTGGATAAAAACTATCCTATGTTTTTTCCCGGGTCTCAAACTATTTCCGTACCAAATTTCATTCAAATCAGTCCAGTAGTTTTGGCGTGAAAGCGTAACAGACAGACAGACAGAGTTACTTTCGCATTTATAATATTATAGTACTGATACTGATTAGTACTGATATATATTGTCTTTAGCAGTTCGATACTCAATCAGTTCAAATCATTTACCTATTCAATATAGGCATATAGGACTCTTATAAAGGTCAATTACTAAACGATATATTAAAATATCAATATCCGTGGAATCCTAGGTAAGCCAACAGCTACCATTTTATGAGATTTTACTGATTGAGTGGATACATCATAATACCACGCAGGGTTGCTACTTATAGAAATATCTTGCTCATATTTGTCTAGCTCTACTCCACAGCAGTAAAATAGTTCAATGGAATTTCCAACCCTTGGTCAGGTTGGTGCATAATTAAACTGAAGGCAACTAGCAAATTATCTGAACGCTCGTGTGGTTCGCGACCCCGTTCACTTTGTGTCGATTTGAAACGTTCACTGGATTTTCTAGCGGTTGTTTTTGTTTCAGGAATTTCTGAATTCGACGAGTTTCTGTTATCGTTAAATTCTATTATTATGTCGATCGGTTGGACGGTCGATGTGGAGGCACGTCCCTCGAGCTTTTTGATTTAGTTACCAATGAGTTGAGAGTGCGAGTTACTTCTAATTCTTTGTTATATATACCAAATTTTGAAAAAAAAATACTTTAGACTAACTTTATTGAGTAGTATAGAATTTAAAACAACACGATATATTGTTAAAAACTAGATGTCCTTTCTCATATAAGTGAATGTACTGTTTAGCTCCAAAGAGCTGGCGTTGATCAGAATCAGGATGTCAACCACATTATCAAAAACCAATATGTTTGCGCCTCTTAATATGATCTAGATTATAAAATACATTTTATATTTCAATGTCATTTTATAAAGCTTATTCGTTTAGTATTACAAATTATCATTGAAAACCTACTCCTGTACTGTATCAGCCAGATTGTCCACTGCTGAACACAGCGTCAGCATTAGGGTGGGCTTAATCCCCACGCTTAGCAGGCGTCTTGGGGATTGCAGTTCAAGATATCAGTTCCTCAGAATGTACTGCTACCCACATTGTACCTCTAGTCGTCGCTTACGACACCGACAGGTAGCAACGGGAGGGGGATATTCTACCCCGGCACCCCACGGGTAATCCACGGGCATCCATGTCACCACAGAAAAGAAACATATCATCGTGCTTTCGTTTGTCAGTTTTCCTTGTATTAATTAGTAAATCTTTGCATATCATTTATGTTATTTTATGGTGTTTATTTATGAATTGTTATTTTGATCCTGAGGTTGGCCAGTTTGAAAATTGTACCCACAATACGCCGTATATACTGTATTGAATAATCATAATAAAATAACTAAATAAATTACAAATGTATTTTTCTAGACGAGTATTATTATGTAGAGCTCAGATACTCTACGAGTACATTCACGGGAGAGTTCGCTATTCATGATATCGAAACACCGGAGAGCGCTTAGTGTCTGTAGAGACAAAAATATTGGAAGTTCGCGATATGATATTGGGTATAAGGTATAAGGGGTATTAAAACCTTATATTTTCTCGATGGTAATCTGTATCTCTGAAAATCTGTATGTTTCACATGATGCAACTTAGCAATTGTTTTAGGTCTCATGCCTTGGTTTTTTTTCACTGTACTCAGGAGTCTATATAAGAATACGATCATGATTCGACTGTAGACTAATGCGCTGGCTCGGGATTGCTAAGTTGCATCGATTGTCACGAGATGATTGATAGTAATAATTTTCATGGAAATAAATAATTTGAATGAAACTTACTTATTTTTCCAATTCACCACTTTAGGAGTTGAATTATGTAACTCTCTGCGTATATATTTAAAAGAGGAATCATAAATGCGTTCTTACATAGAAGCGTATCTTCTTTTAACAAACTATTTGAGCACAATGATTTCTTTTCAGGCGGAAAACGAACCCGCCTCTCCCGGTTTAACACACCGAGCACCTTAACCCTTTGCCCACGAAGACACCCGTCTTTAATAATAATAAGTCACGATTTTGTGCTAAAAAATATTAAAACGAATTACAATTACATTATCATTATCTGTGAATTGTTTTATATAACTCATTCGGTAATATTCTAATTATGAAATGAAATACAGACTTTTATTGGCATATTTTATTTACATACTTCTTTAAGAAAATTAAAAAATTTAATTGAAATATTATTCTCCTAACAAAACAATGCTTTAAAACGATTTTTTAATCATTAAAGTACAATGTGTCCCGACCAAGGAGGTTACAATTCAATTTAAGTACACATTATCTATGGTAAGCGCGCTGCTCAACGGTAACGGACGAATAGTCTTTTGCCAGAAAAATCAAGAAAAGCGTCTCGCCATGAGATTAAATAAAGTAGTGTATGCAACTGCATATAATTAGGTATAAAAACACTCGTGTAATCTTATTTTAAACTACACTCATGTTTTAATACCCTCTGTTATATGACAGTTGCATAAACTACTATTAAAGAACTATTAGGAATAGTATGCTACTGCAACTACCAAGTACAACTATGAAAGAGCACTTCTTTTGTCTTATAGCTTTACATTTTTTATAAAGAAAATATCAGAATTGACCTCCGATGTGCCATATGATTCGAATGCAGCTTTGAAATACTTTAGAATGGAAATAAAAATAAATAGCACGAGATACCAGTTGAGAGCGAGCTTTTTGTAGTGTATTCCAAACGTTAGAGTAATTTCGTTCACGTGACTTGCGATCCGCAAGTAGAACGAAAATACATTGAAAAATCTATTGAATACGTTGGTTAGTTGGAAATTTCTTTCTTATTTTATGTTATTTGTGGAAAACGTGAGTCGTGTAAGTTTAGGCGGAAAAAGTATCAGAAAGGAGGTAATTAATTAGGCGCCATTTTTAGTACTGCGCTACACGCAGTCGAGTTCTTCAGTTAAATCTGTTTCTTATATATTGACATAACAAGAGAGATGAATAAAAAATAGTTTTATTACATGTTTATATTTTTTATTGTATATTACAAGAAAAAATTAACAGTACATATACTAATACAAAAATAAATAAATAATTTAAATATATCTACTTATGACCTAAAAATATTACACTTAAAAATTCTGAGCTCTGTTTTCTAACAGGAGGCAATCATAAGTAGAAAACAGAACTCAGGTCACTGTCCACGGGTAGAGTGCCTAAAAGGCTGGCAGCATTACCCCGTTGTATGGCAAGACTAATTCTCTGGCCGAGGTAAGCGCCAGCCCTTTGGTCGTTTGTCTTTTCTATCAGCCGCTTTGATAAATCTTTATATAAAGTCCATGCGCTTGGACCCCACGGACCTAATGTTTCTACTCCAAAAGGCAGAAATATATAACTATCGCCGAGACTCTCGTATTTTCGCCCTTTGGAGCCTTCTGCTGCCACTGCCGCTGCTCCCGACGTCTTGGAGGTGGATGGTAAATGAGACGCCGCAAGCGTGTCAACGCAAGTGGCATCCCAAACTAGCGGCCTTCCACGACAGCACTTCGACGGCAGGAGAGGCCGTGGTGTAAAAAATAGTTGCTGGGTGACAAAATTTATTTTTAGGTGTCTTTTTATCAAGGCTGCGTTCGGAAACGAGTGATATCTCACCAGCAGCTTAACACTTGTATTTAATCAAATTTAAACGTCAGCAAAATAGGTTCACTTAGGTTAAGGCTTAATAGTTATTTGTTATACAAGAGTGCAAAGTTGCTTTTTAACCACGTGTTCAATTTTGATGACCGAGCAAGCGAAGGACCCTAAAATTGAATCACGAGCGCAGCGAGTGATTCAAAATTAGAATCCTGAGCGTTAGCGAGGGAATCAAAAGAGCACGAGGTGAAAAGTCTTTGCAATCGAGTGCAACACGTAACTTTTCATTCCACCTCAGCGAGGAAAGAAAAAATGCCACGTAAAGAACCGCGTACAAAGCAAATTGAAAAAAGAATACCAAGAAGGTTCCGAGTCTGAGTTTTTAACAAATTAAAACAAAGTTGTATGATACATTCGGCACCATAGAGGTAGCAGTAAATAGGTTTAATGTTTTTTTTAATTCACAAACTTAGTGCACACGATGTTCTAAATTCAATTTACTTTATCCTCTAGAGAATAAAAACGGCTTTTCCACTCAGATATTGAAGATTAAAAATACTCTTTCCGAGATGGTGAGATGAAAATATATTTTTTCTCTTATTAAGACAGTACAGTCACTTAGATGAGAATATAAAAAAAAAAAAATATTATGTACATCCTTGTTATTTGGAAGGTACTCATTCAGCGTATTTATTTTGTTGTGTTAAAATGTAGTCGTGCAGTTTAGATTAATATATGTTGTACGAGTGTACATTTGATCATCATTGTGAGTGACTATTTTATTGTGAAGTTTTGTTCCATCGTAAATTATTGTTTTCCGACCATAGTCGACCACGTTCTTAATTTATACAAATATTTTATTACATGAGTATTTGTTTTGAAAGGAATAAAAAAATATGCAATAAAAGGACTCTCAAATGACAAACGTCTACCATTCACCAGACAGGTATCAATCCTAACCCTATTTTGTATCGGGAAACAAATTCAACTGACATGTGAATTTTTACTTGTTTTTCGAACTGCCTCGAGTGAATGTAAAAACTCACCGAGGTGATATCCGGACAGCACTCGGGTAACTTCCACATTTACCGAGGCACACACATACTCTCACACAATCACACATTCTCTCATTCCATCATGCACATATTGGTATTCTCATATTCGTATTTTTTATACATCACTTACTTTTAATTATATGTACTTCGATAACAATTTTAAATGTATCTGTAAAATAATTAACGTATATTTTTTACAATATCAACCCATTTCAGTTATAACGCAATGTTTCTCGCTCGACGAACACCTGTTCGAACAAAGGGGATTACTGAAAAAAAAAGCGTCTGTGGAACGGACTTTATGCTGAGTTTTCTCCTTTTGCCTACAATATTTATTCATATCGATTCATATTTTCTTTCCCTTTATGTCAAGAGCCAGTAATTCTAGGTTAGCCTGAACAATATCTTCGACCACATTATCACATATCTTCAGGTGACGTATTGGTCAAAGACTAGCCTATCAACAACAACAAAAAATAAGTTTTTATGTATTAGACCGTTCATTCTACTTTAGTAAACGTAGCTTTAAGTTATTTTTGTTTACGATTCATGCAATATATTGAAGTGATAACGTATCTTTAATATGTACCTGTGTCTGTACAAATAAGCGCATTCATATCTTGGAAGTTATCCAACATTTTACGACCATAATTTCACAAGTATATTTCCCCAAAATGTTTACTAAAAACTCACAAGCAAAGTCTCCAGAGGTTGTAAATTTTCCTTTGAATTAAACGCTCTTAATAAAATATTTTAGCACGTAGTTTAGTTTAGTAGCTTCCGAATGCTCGTATGGCTAGCTAACCCTCAAATGCAGGATTTATATATATATATTTTTATTTTTTTTTATGCCTTATAGGTTACCCTTTGACCACTATCTCACCTGATGATAAGTGATGATGTGGTCGAGGATGTTGTTCAGACTAACCTAGAGTTACTGGCTCTCAAGGACAGCTGCCGGAACACACCGTTAGGTGCTTGGCGACAGATTTTCAACTTGAGCTAGCCAGGCGGGCATTTGCAAAGTGCCCTACCATCATGCTGTAACGACTGCTATCCTAAGACAACAACCGGAACCGAAGGCTTAACGTGCCCTACGAAGCACGGAAGCGCTCAGTAGTAATGTCACCAGCGGTCACCCATCCAAGTCATGACCGCGGCGGACGTTGCTTAACTTTGCTGATCGATTCAGAATGGCTAAACAAACTTGACTACGAGCGCTTCAAAAATATATAGAAGTTGGTGCATTCAGTTTTTGTGATTTCAGGCTTGGTTCATTCCGCACTTTAGGTACAAAGGTACAGGTACATCGGCGTTTCCGTCCGGACTGGATTATTGTACGGTGAGTGCCGCGTCAGAAGAGATCAGAGCCATCTGTAGCTATGCGAAAGAAAGAGATACACCTTGTAGGTGAATATAAAATATAGGTACTCCGTGCTTCGCGAGCTGAAGTACACTTTATTGCTTGGTAGCTAGAGTCGCCTATTTATTGACATGGCTTTTGGGAGTCATCTTTCTAGTTCTTTTTATTCATATAAAGACACCTTGTAGGTGAATATAAAATATAGGTACTCCGTGCTTCGCGAGCTGAAGTACACTTTATTGCTTGGTAGCTAGAGTCGCCTATTTATTGACATGGCTTTTGAGAGTCATCTTTCTAGTCCTTTTTATTCTGACGTATATCATTCTAAGTTTGGTCTGCTATAACATCTTTGACCACATCATTACTAATACATTGAGATAGGTTTTTTTATTGCTGATAGGTATACCTTTGACCACAATCTCACCTGATGGTAAGTGATGATGTGGTCGAAGATGTTAACAGGCTTAACCTAGTATAGTTCTCATAAATTTAAAAAAAAATACTAGTATAAAGTATATCGATCTCGATAAATATTATTTTATAATTTTGAATCGTAGTACGGCGCTATGGAAATAATTGTCTGGCTAGAAATTGTGTCGCCAAGCAGTTAACAGTGCCTTCTGTCAGATGATCCTTAGAGCCAATTTCCATTCAATTAGTTATCTCAGCTAATTGAATGGAAATTGGCTCTAAGGATCATCTGACAGAAGGCACTGTTAACTGCTTGGCGACACAATTTCTAAATCTTGGTTAAAAGCAATCCTACTAACGTATATAACAAGGAACATTTTATTTTTTTACAACGTATATCGGTGCAACCTACTTAACTCTACATATTGCCACATATAATGTTGCGTCACTATTCATACTACCAAAGAAAGCAACTCTGAGAGAGCGCTCAGCCCTTGTAGAGATGGAAATATTGGACACCCTCTACAGCCCCACAGAGTTTACGATTTCAAGTAGAGCACGCTGTATTTTCCTCCTAGAGAGAAATTATTTAATATTTCCTTGAATATTTTGCGTTGATATTATAAGTATTCCATACTTTTTCTATTTTCACGGTAATGTCGACATAATATCATGTTCGTGTCTTGGACATATTGCATATGCTTTAAACTTTCACGAGGAAGCTCTATTTTCTAGTCATTGCGTGGGCTAGCGAATTACTAAAAACGTTTTATTTTTAGTACGAAATTTATTTTACTTCTTAAGCCGTTTCAATTTGGCAACTATATTTTTTTCTGACTACTCAAGTCAGACATCGTTTCTAAGTAAAGTGAATAGAGATTTAAAAAAAATAGTCATTAAGTAAAGTATTTAAAAATTTGAAGAGCAAAATCTATTAGCGTACAATGTAAAGAAGAGCGAGTACATGGTTTTTAAGGCCGCCGGTAAGTGCCCTAAAATCATTCCATCCATAGCCCTAAATGGCATAAGTCTCAACAGGGTTTTTAATTTCAAGTACCTCGGGCATTATCTTACCGACGACCTCAAAGATGATGTAGATATTGAACGCGAGCGTAGGGCTCTGGCGGTCCGTGGCAACATGCTGGGCCGCAGGTTCGCCCGATGTACAGAACAGCTCAAAGTTACGCTTTTCAAAGCATATTGTCAGGGAATGTACACGGGTAGCCTGTGGACCAATCATACCAAAAAATCGTTGTATACGCTAAAAGTGCAGTATAACAACATATTCAGAATGCTGGTCCCCACCAGCATTCTGAATATGTTGTTATTCATATTCATAATATGCTTCCCCGCTGGTGTAGTGCTTCCGAAATGATCGCGCAAGCTTGTACCGATGGCTTCCAAGCTGTTATTCGAAAGAAAGTCGCGTCGTTGGTGAGGAGGATTCGAGGGAGTCACAACAGCATTCTGAAAGTTGTTGCGGAGGATATTTGTTCGCCTGTGCTGAGACGTTTCATGGGGGTGATGATCAAATAAATTCTTTAGAATTTATTCTCTCACTCACCCGGATGGCAAGCCTCAGCTACAGTTAAAACAAAGTTATTGTTTTTATTTTATTATATCACCCATACACTAACACTAGTTAATAAGTTCTTTAGTTACGTGTCTACTAACCCATGGATTGTAAGTTGTCTAAATAAAGAAATTTGAATTTGAATTTGAATTAACTTCTGGCGTCACTCAAACAGGCATGGGAAGTCTATGGTCGAGACGTACTGGATGCCTTAAACGAGAGAAGATAAAACATTAATTGAGTAATAATAAGGTATGATTGTTCTTCTAGGTTTACGTAAAAACTAATTATCAATGCTACCGAACCCAACCATATGCGTGGTCGATACGCACTTGAAAAGTTTTGATATCATTTTCAACTCACATTTCACAAAATGTTATTTTTTGATAAAATATTTTTCGTTCTGTAGTTTATTTTTGTAGCCGGCTATGAAAAACGGTTAAGAAAATGGAGTTTTTATTCTTTTAAAAGAAGAATACATTTTCACAATGGTAGAGTAGTTGTAAAATATGGTATAAAAGGCCATTTCTGTGGTGCCTCAGGTTATTCAGAAATATAAGACATCTTATAGCCGAGTAGAGTTTACGGTTGTATGTGGAGGATGCTATTTTCTCGCTCCAGATTTATACGGCTAAAGTTACATTAGTTTTGAAAGAACTAAAAAAAGGTGGCTTTTTAAGAAATTCATTCATTAAAATTACGAACAAAAGGTTTAAAATATAATACGTACAAATGCGAAAGTATTTTCAAAATGTAATCTTATATTTATTTCGAAGCGCTTGTAGTGTAATTTCCTTAGTTGTTCGTAACTGATCACTGCGATCATGGCTTGGATAGAAGACCGCTAGTAGCATATAAGCGCTTCGCAGCAACGCGATGGTTGTCTTATCATGGTGGTAGTCCATTTTGTGAATGCCCGCCTGGCAATATCAGCACCTAGCCGCTTGTTTCGACAGTTGTCCATTAGCTAGTAATTCAAAGTTAGCCTGTACAATATATTCGATAAATATATTGTATATATATAGCATTTGGACTGCCTATGAGTCTGCTATGACTTATAGGTGTCTAAATGCTTTTATTGTAGTAGCTGTAGTGTTGTATATAGTTCATAGTATTTTTTTTTATATATTCGACCACATCATCACTTAAGGTCAGGTGAGATTGTGAACAAAGGCAATATTGTAACTAACAGTAAAGTTGTAAATCAAAATAGGTATATTATGTACTTTATACATTTTATTAAGCTGGAATCAATCTAGCTGGGTGAAGTTGACGACAGAACCATAAAAACAGTTTATTTCTTAAATGCGTGACGTTAAAAAAGCAATGGAAGACATTTCTTGCAAGGAAAAAATCTAATTGATACCACCAACCGCCTAGTTCCAGACGTAACAATTAAACTACTACATTTCTTCAAATTTATATGTTAACCATAGCGAGCATTTGACCGCCTGGCTAGCTACCACCCTCAAGTTGAAAATCTGTCGCCAAGCACTTAACGGTGTGTTCCGGCAGTTGTCATTGAGAGCCAGTAATTCTAGGTTAGCCTGAACAACATCTTCGACCGCATCTTCACTTACCATCAGGTGAGATAGTGGTCAAAGGCTAACCTATGAGGCATGAAAAGAAAACCATTTAAAATATGCTCATGCTTTTGTGTTAGCGTATAAAGGAATTTTATTTCCCCTCCCCCCACCCCCAATTCCCTCCTCGTAGGTGGAAGATGATGATAAGACCACCACCTTGTCACTTGTTGTTGTGTTGATCTTTATTTATAACGCAAGCATCGACGCCGTCGCCTTCTAAGCGTTTATGTATGAGCTTATAATATCTGCTGAACAAAACAAAGTTGAATTAAGCGGATTGTTACTTTGAAGAGTTTTACAATTATTTTTAGGTTCAATCATTTTGGTATATAAACACAAGGCCAATATTGCATGTGGGTGTGGATAGTCAAATATGTAGTTATAAAAAATATTGAAAGATGGTTATATCACCTGCTTGAAAACGTCACGTTTATTTTGCTGATCAAACAGAGTAAATTTTTGTAAGTCACCCCGTGACCACGATCACTGCAAATTGTTTGAAACGTCGGGACAAAAACAATTTTCAATATTTAAACCGTTTAAAGTTATTTTATGATGTTGTGTTTAAAGTTATCTTATCTGACTTATTCACGAGAGCTATCCCGTATTATTTACTAAAACCCTAAGAATAACAGTGTATATGTTATTCGTAGCTAAAATCGTTTAAACTTGTTTTATTACTATGTGTGATAATCGCGAAAAATATCCAAAATATGTCTGTGTGGATAGAAATTCGAGCCGGATATGGCAGCTACAATCAGATTTTATCATAGGGAAAATGTATCACATTTACGAAGCAGTTTCTGATACTGACCAAGTCGGATTCGTGGCAAGAATCTTAAACTGAATAAAAGAAAACTCATTTTTTACGGTCTATAGTTTAAGATGCATATTTAATTTTGAATTTTTTGTAAATACTATATGGTCCGGAATACTGAGTGCGTGATTCTAATCACGTCGCTTGTTATTTTCTTTTTCTCTTCCCGCTAGCGCTTCAGTTACAGCGTTAAAAGTAATATAACTTTAATAGCCGCAGTCCTTACTTATTTTTTACGTCCTATTATTACGACATCAATAGTCCTAGCAGAAACTGAATTGAGAATAAAGTTAAAGCATTAATTGTGACTTCTTTAGAAAAGCGTGTGAGATCATGTCTTCAAACCATCCCGAACAGGCGAGGCCATTATCATCTCCTTAGTTCTGCAGTCTAGTACGAACGTCCTCCAGTGAGAATGTCATTACATACACTATTCCTAATTGTATAACCTCACTTTTAGCATAGCTATCAGTAATAATTATTCAAGGGTCTTGTTCAGTTCGTTGCCCCGGTCAGCACCTTGGGGGCTCAAGTAATTAAATTTGCCAACGACAACCCCCCTGAGCTCAGAAACACTGTTATTATGTTTGGAAAATTTAGAACTACAAGAACTAGTGAAAATGAAAACAAAAAGCTCGCTTCGTTACATTTTCTGCAACTGGAAACTGAAACCATTTTTTTTACAAACAACAATTTCAGTTTATGTACGAAAAACATTTTTTTTTATATTGCTGATAGGTTAGCCATTGACCACAATCTCAGCTGATGGTAAGTGATGATGTGGTCGAAGTTGTTAACAGGCTTAACCTAGAAATACTGGCTCTCAAGGACAGCTGCCGGAACACACCGTTAGGTGCTTGGCGACAGATTTTCTACTTGAGGGTGGTTGCTAGCCAGGCGGGTATTCGCAAAAATGCCCTTCCACCATGCGGTGAAGCTCAAGCCCGCGGCGGGATTCGAACCATGGACCTGCTGCGCGGCAGTCCATAGCCAAAGCTACTGAGCTATCACTGCTTCAAAACTGTACTTAAACATTTACTTTACACCAATAACTGTTCCTGAAACATAAACGTTACTTTTCCCGATATATCTAAGTGTGATTTCTTTATTTTCAGACACGTATGCAAGACCATTTAAATTTAAGTTTTTTGAAGCGCTCGTAGCGAAGTTTGCTTAGCCACTCTGTACCGATCAGCAAAGCTAAGCAACGTGGGACTCGGTCATGAGTTGAATGGGTGACCGCTGGTGACATTACTACTGAGCGCTTCCGTGCTTCGGAGGGCACGTTAAGTCGTCGGTCCCGGTTGTTGTCTTCGGATGGCAGTCGGTATAGCATAGTGGTAGGGCATTTTGCGAATGCCCGCCTGGCTAGCCAACCTCAAGTGGAAAACCTGTCGTCAAGCACGGTTTGTTCCGGCAGCTGTCCTTGAGAGCCAGTAATTCTCTAAGTTAGCCTGAACCACATCTTCGACCACATCAACACTTACCATCAGGTGAGATAGTGGTCAAAGGCTAACCTATCATGTATATAAAAAAAAAAAAATAGTATCTTCGTAACTCTTTCCATACAAACCTAGTTTCGTCATATTTTAAATACCAATTAGTGTTCAAACTTCCAGCAATAGATTCCAGCCAGAAAAAGATAACTTCCAGCGGAACTTGAACCCGAACCCCGGAATACCGTCCTGGTGCATTCGAATTGGAAAACAAGATTATGCCATGAAAGCGGGTGCTGGACAGTCGAATTTCTCCATCTGTTTAAATGCACATCATTTTTAATATCTCTTCTGCTTTTGTTTTGCCACTTATTCGTTATATTATTATATTATCCTTATCCTAAGGGATAAGATAATCATAAGAGAGTAGTAATGCGACTTACAATATAAGTATATAAGTATTGTATATAAGTCATCCATCCAGCTCATAACCGCAGCGGACGTTGCTTAACTTAGCTGAGTTTATAACGGCTAAGCAAACTTCGCTACGTAGTGTGTACATAGGAATTCCTATACAAAAAGAAAACATATGATTTTAAAATGCACACATTAATGAAAAACTGACTAACTTTCACAGAGTTTGAACTGTTGACGAACCTTTGTAGGGAAAGCTATATAAAGGCTAGCTTTAATCCCGATTGACTTTCACCGAGGTCATTGTCTGATATGTATCTAAACTGTTCATAATATGAGCCTTAGTTTCGGCTGTTTGTTTGTTTAGGGAGGACATAGATGCTGGCTACCGCCTGTGCGGTCGTCCAGCTCCACCGGGTTTTGGGCGAGGGCCTGGCCCTACAATAGCCCGGGAGGGAGAAGTGCCGAAGGCACTTCTCCCGAGACGGGCGTAGAAGGCGAAAAGCGCTTTCTACCTCCGTCTCCTGCGGACGCCGAAAACGTACCGCTATTATAGGAGGGGTTGACAGCGAGCTCAAGGGCACCACTGTGGTTCGGACCTCGGCTTGTCTCACTGTCGAGAGACATGGGGGGGATCGGAGCAAAATGCCTCTGTGCAACTGCAGTGTTGCACAATTGGGCCCTACTGAATAATACTCTTTGACTATTTGGAGAGCAATTTATCGTGACCTTGTTTTTGCCTCGAGCTCGCCGGCGGGCTCGGTGTTTGATTGTGTGACCTCTAATTACCTCACACCTGGGGATTTTACCTCGACGACTTGCGGATAACGCTAAAGCTGCCAATGTAATGGCTGCGATGGGGTCATCCGGGTCGTCTAATACCTGCCGTGGTCGGCGACGGGGGGGTTTGAAAAATGGGATAGAAGAGGCAGTCGAGTAGTTCGATGCCTGGACAACCAATGGGTTCGGGTGGTGGGGCGCTCGATCAAAGTATCGGCGGGCGCAGTCCTTATTGAACTGCGCTAGAGAGGGAAGGTTTAAGTCGCAATGCAACTCGGTGTTCCGGATATACCACGGGGCGCCGGTTGCATTACGAAGAAAACGGTTTTGGATGACTTGAAGTTTATGAAGGTGGGCCTCACTAGCATGACTGAACACTACTGATGCGTAAGTCATGATGGGGCGGATGCAGGCAGTGTAAAGTGTCTTCTTATTACTAAGAGACATTTTACTCTCTTTGCGAAGTAGGGGACCAAGGCGACCCATTACGAAGGCCGCTCTGTTACGGACGGTTGTTATGTGATCGTTAAAGGTGAGATGACGATCAAGGGTGACTCCGAGGTATTTTGTTCTAGGAACCCAGGGAATGGGTTCGTCGAACAAAATAAGCGGTTTCGGGTAAGGGGAGCGTGTCTTCTCAGTAAAGCACATAGCTGTGCTTTTAGCTGGGTTGACCGCGATGCGCCATTTTCGGAACCAGTCACCGATTTCGGTGACGGCCCGTTGAATGACGAAATAGGACTGTCTGTTGATATGCCACCCAGTGGTGTAAATGGCGGTATCGTCCGCATATTGGGCTAGGAATACTTTGGGCTGAGAGCGTGGGATGTCACTGGTATACAGTGCAAAGAGAATAGGTGATAGCACGGAGCCCTGAGGGACTCCGGCTCTGACTGGGTGGGGGGAGGAGAGGGTGCCTTCCACGCGATAGCGAAAGCTTCTGGCTTTAAGGAAGTCTTGTAGGATGAGCACAAGACGTTCTGGCACGCCAAATTGGTATAGCTTGTAGATCAAGCCATTGTGCCAGACTTTGTCAAAAGCTTTCGCTACGTCGAGGAAGACTGCTAGCGTAGTCTGGGGTTTGGGGTACTTATTGAAGCCCTCAATGATGTGCTCCGTGAGGCGGTGCACCTGTTGGACGCATGAGTGTCCGGGTCTGAAGCCAAACTGCTCATCTGGGATAAGGTGGTGTTCCTTAGCATGGGACTGGAGACGGTTTGCAAGTAACCGCTCGTAAAGTTTGCCTAAGGCACTGAGGAGGCTGATGGGGCGGTAGCTGGTGGGGTCAGATGAGCTTTTGCCTGGTTTGTGAATGCCAATGACATTTGCACATTTCCAGGTGTCTGGGAATAAGCAGTGGCTCATAGCAGCATTGAAGATGCTGACTAAGAGATGGATGAGAGGAGGAGAGAGGGTTTTAAGAACCCTGTTGGAGATGCCATCGGCACCGGGGGACTTGCGCGGTCGGAGGGCCTTGATCAGTCTCTCCACCTCAGCGTAAGTCGCTAAAGTGATTGGTGGGAGTTCAGAGGTGACCACAGAGCTTTTACGTTCGACTTCAGCATCCACCGAATCGAGGTGAGCTTGGTCAACGTGATCTACGTTAGGGGAACACTGAGCCTCTAGGCTATCAGCTAGGCACTCAGCTTTGTCTTCGTCAAAGAACGCTGGGACTAGTGGGACTGGTCTGTATAAGGGAGGCATGTCGTTGTGGTTACTTCCTTTCAAACCTCGCGCCAAGTCCCAGTAAGCATGGTGGCTTGGCACGAGGTTTGAAAGTTTATCGCCCCATTGTTGATCACGCAACTCAGACATGCGACTTTGAACCATGCGTTCAAAGTGGCGTTTCTTAGTTTTGTTCTCTTTACTGGGGTAAGAGTCGTAATGTCGGGTCATTGCTTTACTCTCCGTCACCAATCGTCTCACATCCGCTGGAATGACAAGGCGCCGGTCGTCCGGCACTATGACCTCCTTTGCAGATGCACCTACTACGGTGGAGAGGTGATTGGTGAACGAATCGATCGCAAGGGTTACGTCATCTTTTGTCAGGATGTCGTCAGGGATCTTGTCAAGGTCCGGTGAACTGATAGCCTTTAGGGCATCGCCTACTTGCTTCCAGTTCACTATCGTCTTAGTGGGGCGGGGGAGGTCAGTCGTTGGGTCGGGACCTAGTCGCAGTATAATGGGTCGGTGGTCAGAGTGAAGCTCGTGAACCACATCTATGGAGCGTAACCGGAGTGTTACGCCTCTGAATAGTGCCATGTCAAGCAAGTCAGATCGGTGGTCTTCCATATAAGGGTAGTGAGTGGGCTCAGTGGGCGCAATTATGTCAAAGTTAAGTTCTGCGATTAGGTTTTCAAGTGCAACACCTTTGGGATTGTTGACGTTACAATTCCATAGGATGTGCTTACTGTTGAAGTCGCCAATCAGAATGACGGCGCTTCCTAATGAGAATAAGGCTTCTAAGTCAGCTCGGACGATCGGCTTGGAGCAAGCTTGGTAACAGGACGCTATGACTATAGGTTGATGACCAGTCATAGCTAGGAGGCAACAAGATGCTTCCATATTAACAAGAGTCGGGGTAGGTAGGGGAATGCAGTGCAGGGACCTTTTGTAATAGATAAGAGTGCCTCCCCCACGGGAGTTCACTCTATCATCACGTACCGTTCTGTAATTGGCAAACCTAGGGTTCGCCTTCCCCGGTTTTAGAAAGGTTTCCTGCACGCATATGATATCGATAAGGTGGGTACAACAAAAGTCGTGGACGAGGTCACGTTGTCTGAAGAGGCCGTCAGCGTTAAATGACGCTAACGAAACTGAGTACGGTTTCGTGCGTTCGGTTGTACTACCCATAGTGGTTGTACTGGGGAGGGGCCTGGGGGACGAAGCGCTTAAGGGCGCTTAGTAAGTTTGCGTGTTCCAATGTGTATTGGATCACGTCCGCTGGGGATTGAGCGTATTGCATCTTGTGGAATAGCTCTTGTACCTCATTGATGTCAACCGACATAGCCAGATCGCTGACTAGGTTGATTGCCTCTTGAAGAGGGGCAGCCATCAATGGCATAGGGGGTCTTAGTTTCGGCATAGCTGCAGTTAGTATTTTAGGATGTTCTCTTCGTGTTTAGTTCGTTGCTCCAGTCAATGCCGCGGTGGCTCATGTAATTAAACCTGCCAACGACAGATCCCCGTGGACTCCTACAACACGGTTGTTGTGTGTGCCGGCGGTATTGTCTCTAGATAAAGTCACTAGGAGTGCTTTTTTGTTTGTTTTATGTAAGAGAATATAAAAATGAGCAAATGGGCAAGAAATGATTAGTTACTGCACTACAGACCAGAAGTTAGAACTCGTAAACGGTATTTTATCTCTATGTTAAGTAAACTTAATAAAATAGTAAGAAATTTAGTTGATTAATTTTATGGTAAACTAATTTACTTAGATGGAAACAGGATATACATATATTATGACTGCTTTAGTTTTGGCATGAAAGATATTACTTTTTTATACGTAACTACTATTTCTATTTGTGATTCAACGGGGCAATGCTGACAGTATGCTGGGCACGCTGCCAACTGGTAGTGGGCTGGATCATTTAGACTGCCTGTGAGTCTGCAATGAATTATTGGTTGTCTACTATATAATGTTCTTATGTTTTTACGCTGAAACTGAATTCAAAATATAGGGTATAAGCTGGAGGCGTTACTTTATGTACTCTCTTTTAAAAAACGCGTGTGTTTAGTTAACTCAATGTTATTAAATTAAAAGGAATGAAAAAAATAGCATTTTTTTTTTAGCTAGCTAGTAAGTACTATAACTGTTTCATAGTTATAGTAATATTACATATTACAAGCAAAGATGATAAAACGTCTTCGATCATGCTTTGTGGAAGACTGGTGCCTGAGGTAGGTTTTTAGAAAAACCTGTATTACAAGTCACCAGCGATCCACTCCCCGTACACGAAAAAGTTACGGTATAAGTTAAAGTTACTAATACCTAGGTAAGTATAGACAACTCAACATTTTCTGGCAAAAATATTGTGGGTAGGTTATGTATAATATGCAAAGGAAGTTATTACTAAAACTGGTTGATGTTATCAATTGCGAAATATAAAATAGACATGGTAATAGTTAGGTATACTATTATACTTAATCCTATAACAGCTAATTACAAATCATGTACGAAAAAGTTCTTAGTAACATTATTTTGAGTAAGGAAGTATAGATATTAGAATGTGTGAAGAGCATGAGAATGTATGTGTAATAGTTTTTTTTTTGTTTAGTGTGATGCTGCTAAAAGTTAATATACTAGGATGTCATGTTAGAGGCTGTATGAATAAGCTGTGTAGTATAAAGTATTGCGGTACTTTATTAGTGTGCGACCGAAGCTTTATTAGTGTGCTGTGACGTGTAGTTATGTGAGCGTGTGCCTTGATGTATCTATGTGTGCTTGTAGAAAGGTAAACAGCTAGTCAGGTAAGTGCAACAAGATACTTGGGTGTATATGTAGGAGTAAGTATGTTACACAGCGACCACTCATTCGTGTGCAGTTGTATTGTTGTCGAGTCTGTGATGGTTATAGTAACTAAAGGTGCATTTGGGTGAGGTAGGAGCGTGGTAATCACAAACAGTATAAAATCCGTTGCCGTCTGTCTGTTTAGTAGTTAGACAATGATGGGCGTGTTGTTAGATTTAGTTATATGTAGTAAGCACATAATATAAATTATGTGAGTTCCACAGCAAATAATATACCCTTGCTGATGCAAGTAGTCGCGTAAAAGTTGGACCTAGTTTGGAATCAAGAATTTTATCAGGTATTATAGAATAACACATGACTATCCTTGGACAAAACAAAACCTAGGTAGGTACTTACTGTAAGGGGGCCTCGTCTATATAAGTAATATTATTAAATAGAGATTTGTCCTGCTTGGTTGGCGTTAAGAGGGCGGTATTAATAAGTTTTCGGTCTCAGTGTAATCTAAATTTTTTAGCCAATGGGTGACCGTACACTTGCATCCAAATTTATGTAAGGAATAGATTGATAATTCCGTGTTTAATATATTGTATAGGTATGGCCCGAGGAAGTGAAACTGTCAACAGCATAGGCGGAATAAATCTTCCCTTTCTTGTGAATGTGTAAGCTTGTACGCTAGGCTGACTTTAAAGCAAAAACAACAATATCAGAGACTTATACTTATCCCGAATGTCCTTACGCGAACATTATCTTCTTACACGCAGTTTTTCAACCAACCCAAGTCTCTGAGCGAGGGTTTAATCTCTTATTACTTAACTATTAATTCCACTTTGAGCATATCTTTCAGTAAGTATTCAAAGGTCTTGTCATTGTGTTCAGTTCGTTGCCCCGGTCAGCACCTCAGGGGCTGGGGTAATTACATTTGCCACGATAATTCCCCGTGGGCTCATACAACTCTGTCGTTATGTTACGGCGTTATGGTGTCTGTAGATTAGGTTACTAGGTGTAATTTACATGCTTTTTGGGTCACACTTACATTTGGGTTTTGAAGCATTAATAGTGGTTTTAGCTATGGACTGCGGAGCCACAGGTCCACAGTTTGATTTCCACGACGGCTTAAGCTTCACCGCACATTGGAAGGGCCTTTTCCGTATGCTCACTTGGCTAGCCATCACGCTCAAGAAGAAAATCTATCTTCAATCACCTAACAGTGTCTTCCGGCAGCAGTCCTTGAAAGTAAGTGAAATTACAGGTACATGAGACTCAACAACTGTATTCTCAGGGTAACGGGCGCAGTGCAGTTATATATTTGTGACGAAATGCATCTGTTATAGGCAGAGGTCACCGCTTCAAATAAGGTGGGCATCATGCTTGTTCCATCACAATAACATAAAAGTAAACACGCCTGAAGGAAGGCTAACAATAATATGCGTGGGTTTCTTTTAAACCTGTGATCATTCTTTAATTTTCTACCGTCATCTCAATGTGAGAACAAACATTTAGAGGTAATAAATATTCTGAAAGCAAATAAAACATTTTAATTTGCGGATCGTGTTCGAGATAATGAATAACCTTTATCAATGCCAAACGACATACAACCTTCTCAAGCGAAGTCATTATCAATTTAAAGGGGAGGGCAATTAAAGATTAATATAACGCTCAACATAGTTCTCACTTCAGTGTTTCAGGGGTTTTGACCTCTATTTGAGTTTGTTGCCCCGGTCGGGACCTCAGGGACCTATGACTCATTACATTTTGTAGTGGTGACCCATGTACATCGGGCTGTCATACTTTCGACGCATACATGGGCTTGCTAGGGCTTTACAGTATGGGGGAAAAGCATTATGCTCTACTACCCAACTAGGGAGATAATCTGTCACCAAGAACTTAGTATTGTTTGGTTAAGTCGCATTTTAAATCCCAACCACGGGCTATAGGTAGTAATATAATTGCTCACATAGGTAGGTAGCTACCATTTTGCCTACCCCCCCAAAGTTGCTTATGTTTCAGTGCTATTGATAAGTACATTATACTATGTGCTGTATTAAAACAAAATATATGCAAGGATTAAATGAAGGAGTTGATGTAAAAACGGTTATGCTAGACTGTCAATCTAAATTTATTACAAGCTCGTAGATTTTCAATGCTCAAATTTTGTCGACATATTTACACCCTTCTCTATTGGAATAGCGGCAATTTTAAATAGTATTATATTATTAAAACTCACGCACATTTTTATTAATTGATTAAAACAGGTTATTCACGTGATATTTAACACTTACGTGTTGCCGATATAAGGATCCTTATATATATAGTTAAGTAAATAACTCAAGACATAAGGATCCTTATATCGGCAACACGTAAGTGTTAAATATCACGTGAATAACCTGTTTTAATCAATTAATTTTAAATAGTAGTATTTATTCAATTAAAAACTAAATTCTTTTTTTTTTATCTATATACTGTTCGATATTTATGAGTGCTTCCGATTTCACCCCACATTTTCAAGCCGTTTTTTATTCTGGAACTTTAATAAACACTTGTTTATTAAAGTTCCAGAATAAAAAAAATATAACGACGTCAAAATGATTGCTTATCATATACAGGGTTATTGGTAATATGCTAATAACCTCTTAAGGTTGAGTTCTGCTAGTCCTAACAAACATTTCGAGTTTCTTTTTGTTTTAAAAAAAAAACCTTTTTAATTTATTGATTTTTTTTGTGCTTTTTATTGTGTTTTCACGAGATACATACAAAAAAAAACAAAATAAAAAGACTCTAAATGTTTCTTAGGACAGCAGAAGTCAACCCTAAGAGTTTGTTAGCATTTTACCAATAACCCTGTATACATCTCATATTTTTTTGTGTTACTATTATTTACAAACGGCACATTCCCAATAGGACAGACGTGCTCTTAACTTGCTCTCTTGGCTATTTGGCTTAACGTGCTCTCCGAAGCACGGATACGCTCAGTAGGATCTGCCACTAGCAGTCACCTATCTAAGTTATAACCGCAGCGGACGTTGCTTATCTATTAAGAACGACTAGATAAGCTCTACTACGAGAGCGGTTCATGTAAGTAATACATTATAAACTAACGAGCACTGTGCTTACTTTGTTAAGGTCAAGCTAATTGTTTCCCAGGCTGCGGGTAACGCGATATGCTAATTTACCATTATAATGGCCTGCAATATGCCTTGCAGGTATCCAATTCCGTGGTCATGCGTGTACGCAGAACAGTTTACTTTGAACTTGTGGTTGTGGGTAAGTATGTAGGTTCCTTTAACTGTGAAATTTGATAGGCGAATCTGAAACCTTTGGGTCAGTGTTCGTTTTGTAAGTACTTACAAGGATATACCTGGAGAAGGTGGATAGAATTATGGCCCCGGTGAGTTTACTAACTAAATATAAACTATGGTTGGGATTCGTACCAATCAATGACATATATGTCCGTAATCTTTTAAGTGGTACAAGTTTTGGCGTGATTGGCTTATTCTCAAAAAAGACCTAAGTCATGAGAACAATAATTAATAGTTACATTATATAATAAGTAAGTCATACGATTATAAAAATTTAGGTAGCTACTCATCTAACACATTACAACAAGTGATTTAGCAAAATATGTACATTTAACTTGGCTTTGAATGTATTAAATGAGTGTTCATTTTTAACATTTGAGGGTAGTGTATTACAAAGTTTTGCTCCTTCATATGTAATAGTGTATGACCATAGTTTTGTACGACATCTTTGCACAATTAAGAAACTAGCTCGCCGAGTGCTACGTTTGCTAATATTTTTTAATTTGGTAAAGTTTAGATCTGAATTTATTGTCAAGAGTTTTACGAATAAAAATACAAGTGTTATGTATGTGTAACTGCTTTATATTCATTAATTTTGTATCCTTGTAAATTTTATTTGTTGATGTAAGGTAATGATAATTGAACAGCATTTTAACAATTTTATTTTGTGTAACTTGAATATTTGCAAGTTTCGTTTTAGAAGCATTACCCCAGATTTCAATTAGGTATAAAAAGTGTGGTTTGACTAAGGCATTGTAGACTCTCAGATTCCGTGGAATACATCGAACTACGGAGTGATCCTAAAAGTGATGAAAGCTTGCTTTTTATGTGGTCTAAGTGAACATTCCACTTTAAATAGCTGTCCATTCGTAAACCTAGATATTTTTCGTTGTCTCTTTGTTGTATAATGTACCCATTATCTATTGTAAGTGATATGTGTGGTGGGATCAATTTATTTTTGGCTTTGGATATAACATAGCATGTTTTGGTTATGTTGATAGTTAACAGATAATGTTGAAACCATGAGAATCATTTATTTAAATCTGTTTGTGCTTGTGCAATGATGTAGTGTATTGAAGGTCCGAAATAAAATATACATTCAGAAACCTGACAAAATAGTCTATATTATGAACTAGCAGGTCGTACGGGCATCGCAGGAATATTGAACAAAAATTTCAAAAATAATAAATTCTATAGCATATGTTCATCAGGGATAATATAGGATCCTAATGGTGAAACATTTTTCATTCGGTCCATTAGTTTTTAATTTTATTCGTTATATACAAAACTACAAAGCTATCTTTTTTATAATATTAGTGTAGATATAAATCATTATGTGCCTTAATTTTTTTTCAATACAACAGCGAAATTAAAGTTAAAATTTTCCTGTTTCACTTTTTGGAAATAGTTAATTTTATCGAAAACTTTCAGAGATACTTATATGTTGTGTTACACTGTTTTAATCCTTATCATACAAGCTTTCTGAGAAAACAAAGAAAAAGTCACCTGAACATGTAAACCCTTTCTAGGAAAACTCTTTGAAAAGACGACCAGAATACGCGGATAAATAGCTTACAACTTTACCTTAAAGGAAAAATATCAATTGTGGCTGAGATTCTAACGCACGCGACGACACAATATATGATATTTGACGCCCAAATATGAAATCACACCTCAAAAATACAATATCGACTATCTCTTTGACATTAGTCTCACCTAAATAATTTCTAGGTATTTTTTTATGCCTATGTAGCCTAATATAAAATCCTAATATAAACTGGTAACGGCGACGACATCAATTGTCACTTTGTCAGTCCTGGTTTCTATGATATATATTGGTATAATTGATATGTATTTTACATATTCCGTGCTTCGGAGGGCACGTTAAGCCGTCGGTCCCGGTTGTTGTCTTTGGCAGTCCTTATAGCATGGTGGTAGGGCATTTTGCGAATGCCCGCCTGGCTAGCTACCATCCTCAAGTAGAAAATCTGTCATCAAGCACCTAACGGTGTGTTCCGGCAGCTGTCCTTGAGAGCCAGTAATTCTAGGTTAGTCTGAACAACATCTTCGACCACATCATTACTTACCATCAGGTAAGTGATGATGTGGTCGAAGATAGTGGTCATAGGCAAACCTATAAGGCAAGAAAAAAAAAATTACCAATATATATCATAGAAACCAGAGCTGACAAAGTGAATAAATAAATCATGAAACTGGAATCATCATCATCATCAGCCGGAAGACTGTTGAACAAAGATCTCCCCCTTAGAACGCCACAAAGAACAGCTATTAGGCACTTATACCATTGGGAATCCGCGACTATCACGATGTTCTCAGTCCACCTGGTGGCCTACTAACTCAAAACTGGGATACTAATGATACTTTTAAAATATTACGTCAATGACAGCATTGACAGCTATTACATACCAATGATTCCCTGTTATTACCATCTAACATTATAATCCTTAAAATTCCTGTGAAATCTCTCAAAGTTAAGTTTTTTTTCACAGGACTGTATTTACACTCGTACCTCTGTGTTGTTAGGTGGAAGAAGGGACTAGGTAAAAGCCCCGTACTTCTCCCAAGAAAAACTAGCTGGAGCACTGGACTGTCTCCAAATGTCCAGAACTTTGCAAGGACATTATGCAAATTGCCTCATGGCTAGATATCACCTTAAAGGAGATAATCTGTCACCAAGCAATTGACCGTGTGTTCCAGCAGCTGTCCTTGAGTACCAGTCCATTCTAGATTAAACCTGTTTCTATCTACGACCACATCGTCATTTATCATATAATAATATTACTTTATAACACAACAGGTAATATTGGTGCTGTCCTCTATGGCAGCATTCAGTCCGCCATGCTGCAGCGTCTTCTGAATAACTGTCAACTTGCACTGCAATCCCCAAGCCACCTGCCATGCACGGGGATTATAGCAAACCCCGCTTAATGGGGGAGGATATGTTCAGCAGTGGACGATCTTGCTGATACAGTTATATAGAAAAAACGTACCTACTCAATAAAGCTTTGGTTTAATAGCGTGACATAAAAGTTAAAATTGTAAGAATGTAAGAATTCTCACAAAACTCCTGCCAGGTTATTTTCTTTGTGCAAGAAGTTTTCAATTCGCATTTCCTGAAACTTAAACTAACACTGAAACCCCTTTGATTGAAAACGTAGGGAGTCAATCTGTTTTTACCCTTAACCTTACATTCCGGTAAATGCAAATTTCCCATGACAATCCCATAAGAGTGCAAGTGAAGGAACTGAGCTGGTCCAGTTTGTCTATGATTCAATAGAATTCTTACTTACAATAAATCAACCGCTAAAGTTCTGTAGCTGTACCTGGAAGAAAAAAAATATGATTTATTTATTTTAATTTAAGAATTGTTGTCATCTCACCGTATGAAACCTTCGATACGAAACCCATCTTAATTCTTCGCTAGGATTGTCTAATTTTTTTTTGTAAATAATACGGGACAACTCACGAGAACGCCCGCGTTGACGTCTCGCTTAGCACTGAGCGAAGACTTGTGCTAAGCGAGACGTCAACGCGGGCGTCCTGAGAATTCTCGTGAGTTGTCCCGTATTATTTACAAAAAAAAATATTAGACAACTTTGAGGTCTCCTTGAAAAAAACTACCGAATGTGGTTGAAACTATAGTAGGAGTAGTGTATAGTAGGAGCTATCTGACTGATTCACATAGCTCCTACCACTATAGTAGTACTAGTGGTAGGAGCTATCTGACTGATTCACATGAGTTATCCCGTATTGTATACTAAAATGAGTGAAAACCACGTTAGTCTTATATTTATGTTAGGATTATTTAACTTTTAACACTTATAACCCTATACGTATGAAATTAGTGTTAACCCTACCACCATGCTTTAACGAAAGTCATCCTAAGACAACAACCGTGACCGACGGCCTAACGTGACCTTCGAAGCACGGTAGTAATATCATTTAGCGGTCACCCATCCAAGTCATGACCGCAGCTGACGTTCGTTGCTTAACGCTTCAAAATTGTAATGAAAGTAATCCTTATTTGCAATACAATCTTAATACCTAAATAATTTGTAACTCGAGCATATTTATACCATACTATCCTTTTCTTCACCCCGTGGGTGGCAGGTTAGAATGTCACCCCCCATTTCTTCCCGTGGGTGTCGTAAGCGACGAATGAGGGAAAATATCGAGAAGATGCAAAGCAGCGCCTTCTGAAGAACTGACAACTTCGCCTAGGTTTCCCAAAATGCCTACGAAGCTTGGGGATTATGGCTTTAACCGAGAGATATATTCTAGAATGAAATCAAACCGAATTATAATAAATATACGACTAGTACTACCTACATACATTTCCAACATATACCTTATCTGTATCGCCAAAACTTCTGGAGCTCAAAATTTGTTTGCGAATTGAATTTTCAATATATTACGGAACAAAATTCGTATCACCTTCTAAACAACTTTGACTTGCTTCAAACCATGCCAGTCGATAGATATGATTTCTTATTCGTAGATTTCTGCATAAGATTTTGTACGCCCAAGTGAAAAGTAGTATTTGTTAAATTTTCTTGCATTTCGGACGGATCGAATACCGCAGCACGTTGCATCGTTGGCTAGTATATTTATTGTATGGTGGTAGGGCATTTTGAGAACGCCCGGCGCCTGGCTAGCTACCACCCTCAAGTAGAAAATCTATACCCAAGCACCTAACCGTGTGTTCCGCCAGCTGTCCTTGAGAGCCAGTAATTCTAGGTTAGCCTGAACAACATCATCGACCACATCATCACTTACCATCAGATGAGATAGTGGTCAAAGGCTAACCCATGAAGCATAATAAAAAAAAGCCTTATGTCAACATTGGTTTGTTTTGTTTCGTACTGGCTGCTAATAATATGGGGACTGCATAAATTCCTCTACCCGAGAAAAAGATTTTGACAGACAGACAGTAAAACATAGACCTTATGTTATCCGTCTGTCAATACTCTAGAATCTTTTAATTTGAAGCATTTTTAGCATGGTGGAAGGGCATTTTTGCGAATGCCCGCCTGGCTAGCGACCACCCTCAAGTTGAAAATCTGTCGCCAAGCACCTAACGATGTGTTCCGGCAGCTGTCCTTGAGAGCCAGTCATTCTCGGTTAAGCCTGTTAACATCTTCGACCACATCATCACTTACCATCACGTGAGATTGTGATCAAAGGCTTACCTATCACCAATAAAAAAATAAAAAAAATTGACATGCGGAACCTTAAAATACTAGCCGTGTGAAAATTTGCCGCTCAGCACGATTGTACAGCTTTTCAGAGCATCAATTCCCAATATCACGATAATTTTCACCACTTCTGTAGCATGTAATTAAAACTTATAATCATTTTAGAGTTACACAACGCAAATAAACTTAGTTGGCTGATCGTAAAATTAGTCAATTATTTCCGTTTTTCCGAATTGAATGAGGCTTGTCTAAGTTAATAAGACTTCCCCGCGGCTAAATTGAATTTAACAAACTTTTGGAGCCTTATAAATCTTTGCAGACAGTAAGATACGGTGAAGTTAGGGAACTTACATGGAAAAATAAACAGAAGGACAACTAAAGACATGCGTTTCACATCATAAAAACTGTACATTTCTGTAGCTAGCCAGGCGGGCATTCGCAAAATGATCTACCCACATGATATAAAAGCTATGCTTCGGTGACAACCGGGCCTAACAGATTAACATGCTCTTCGAAGCAAGTGCACGCACAGCTGGAAATGTTATAAGCGGTTACTCATCCAACTATAATGACTGCGGCGAACATTGCATAACTGATCGCTGAAGACGCTGTCAAGTGCTGAAATTTTGTCACTATCGGAGTGCGCAGGAATGAAAGAGACGCAGTGATGGTAAAATCGCGATCAGTTAAGGTAAAATCCGAAAGCAGCTTAATAACACAAAACTAGTAAAGTAAATCGAAAATGTATCCTTTTCCGCTTGATAAGGTTTTCCTTTTTTATTAAAATATAATTAATTATATTCATACACATTCCTACGTAAATATTTAAGATATTTACGTGACAAGCGTAATTGAGAGTCAACTTTGCAATTTTATTCTATGAGAAAATTGTCAGCATACTTTTTCCGGACTTTTCTTGGCCTTAGATAATGTGACCAAGATTAACATATAAATTTCTTATTGCTACAAAATGATAGAAGTAAAAAAAAATATGAAAATATCAGACTACAATTATTTTTTTACCGGCGGTATGCCTTTATAAAACAACATACTACGAACTATATACAATACTACAGCTACTACGATAAAAGA
Source organism: Plagodis dolabraria (assembly GCA_963854805.1). NCBI lineage: Eukaryota > Metazoa > Arthropoda > Insecta > Lepidoptera > Geometridae > Plagodis > Plagodis dolabraria. The sequence goes on along the minus strand of OY978459.1, from coordinate 10,476,777 downwards.
ACTTAGACAACCTACAAGTCATAGCAGACTCACAGGCAGTCTAAAAGCTCCAGGCAACTCCCAGTTGGCAGCGTGCCCAGCATGCTGGTAGCATTGACCCGTTAAATTGCAATGCTTATTCGATTATATACAATATTTTGTTTCATAATAATAAAATATTATATATTAAGTAGTGAACGATTAGTTTACTGTAATACCTGTGCATTCGTGTTCTTAATAGTATATTTTTGCTGCGCTACTGGTAACCGCTAATGTATTGCGCCGTCAAAACGCGCAGGCGTGATTTATACGAAGCTTATCTTATTTATGGAGTTGTGCTACTATTTGTATTTATAAATTGCGCAAAAGGACAAAACCTAAATTATGCAAATAATTCTAGAAGGCACAATTTTGTAGAATTGGCAAAAGTTGATTTCAACCCTTTTGTACGTAGGTCGTGTATACCCAAAAGATAAAAACGGAAAACGTAATTCATATAGGTGTCCACGGGCGTAAAGGTGGGGACACAACATTGACTTTTCTTTAAATTTTCTGGTACGTAGGTATAAAGTTTTCAACCTTAAATTTGTAATCACTCTTTGTAGCCATGCCTCTACGCTCGTAGGCGTGTAGCTGTCTAGGACGAGTCTATAACTTGAATCTATTCTTATCTTAATTCTATTTGCTTGATCTATTTGCGTTTCTGAATCTTCGAATTTCTCATTTTGATTTCTGATCGTATGCGCCTTTTTTACGATTTACCTTTACTGAATAAGCTCTAAACATACTCCAAACGAAAAATTACATTACGGGATTAGTTATTCGCCCAAGACGCGGACGGTATTTGACGGATACATTTGTATCACCTTTCGTTCAAATCGTAGACGCAATTCGTATAAATAGCAGTGTTGGCTTTTGAGGGCACAAAAACAAGCGTGCTCAGTATCCAGTAAGAGGCATTGGTACCAACTGCTTCTTTTGAATAGCTTGAATGAAGCGCTCGTAGCGAAGTTTACTTGGCCATTCTGAACCGATCAGCAAAGCTAAGCAACTTCCACCTCGGTCATGAGTTGGATGGGTGACCGCTGGTGACATTAACTACTGAGCGCTTCCGTGCTTCGGAGGGCACGGTAAGCCGTCGGTCCCGGTTGTTGTCTTAGGATGGCAGTCGTTATGGCATGGTGGTAGGGCATTTTGCGAATGCCCGCCTGGCTAGCTACCACCCTCAAGTAGAAAACCTGACGCCAAACACCTAACGGTGTGTTCCGGCAGATGGTCCTTGAGTGACAGTAAGTCTAGGTTAGCCTGAACAACATCTTCGACCACATCATCACTTACCATCAGGTGAGATAGTGATCAAAGGCTAGGTAACCTATAAGGCGTAAAAAAAACAAAAAAAATGCAATTCTAGCTAATTCAATACACCAACATCTATTGAGTTATAGACATTAAAGCGCTTGTAGTGGAGTTTGCCAAGTAATAAGTAGGTTAAGTAATGATAACTTGGATGGGTGACCGGTGGTGCTATTTACTATTAAGCGCTTCCGTGCTTGGAGAGCACGTTAAACCGACGGTCCCGGTTGTTGTTACGATGGCAGACGTTATACCATGATGGTGTCATTGCCCTTCGCGGAACCTAAAAGAATCTCCATCGCCATGCACCTAACGGTAAGTTTAAGGTTACTTAAGGTTGAACTGGCTGGTCACTTCTCCATACAAACGTCATAGGGTGATCACTACCTTATTTGAGATTTTAAGTCCAGAACTAAGCATTATATCGATTGATCTCTTCTTGATCTAGGCTTGTATCAGCCATTTCCTAGGTCAACATCAGATTAACCCCATATCAGAACACACCGCTGTTTACCCCTTCAGGATAATAAAGTCGTGATGTAGTGTTAGTAATTTTTTGTTTGGGTGACTTAGGTACAAGGTGGCAGGGAAAGAGCACATACGGATGTCCGTGCAGGACATCCGTATGTGCCCTTATCGCCCCCCAAATAGAATTAGATAGGAATAAGAACTACCGGGCTAGACACAAAATGTTCAAGGTATCGAAATGTCTTGATTTTACGTACGAAACTGCGCGTCGTTTCCTACGGGCTACGATACACTACAAAATAAAACAGAAAATTGACGTTCCGTGACTAAAATCGCCGACTACGTATGTATCAAAAAGCGTATCGATAGAAAATTCTATTTCATAAAATGCCTGGGACAATGCGCACTGTGACAGGAATATGAAATGAACTGAATTGAATATCGGGTGAACAGTGTCTACTCCTACGACATTGAGTAAATAGACTATATTTATTCGACATTTTTATACTTGCTGTGTAAGGGGAAATTTTAACTCTTTTACGAAAGGTTCGTGACAAGTACCACAATCCCGTACACAATCATAATGGCACTTACACCATTTTACCAACTGATAAATCTTTTTGAAATCAATGGGCAAACGAAACATGATAAGAAATAGCGTCTCAGATCACACTGCACACGTGGCCCTGAAACATACATATGTTAAGACTCACGTGCCTGTAATTTTACTGGCTCTCAAGGACTGCTGTTAGGTTCTTGGCGACACGTTTTCTACTTGTTGGTGGTAGCTAGCCAGGCGAGCATTAGCATTAAGCCTTTAATTGCGGCACAGGAGTCCATAGGTTTTACTGGTCTGCTATCACTGCCTCTATCAGAATTATAATCAGTGACTGCTGAACAGTCTTTTCACTGTATAACCTATTATACCAACCTCCTTACCACACAGTAATAGAAAAATGTAAGCAATATGTGTAGGTATCCTTAAATAACAATTTACCTAATAATATTACAATTTTGTAAGGCTTTAAGTAACAACTAAGTGACTGGCTGTCGTGCAAATGTGTATATAGTATTAAGGAATGTATTAGTTATAATTATATAAGTAATTACTTATTAGAGATATGCCTTTATTAAACAAAATACTATGAACTATATACAACACTACAGCTACTACAATAAAAGCATTTCGACAACCTATAAGTCATAGCAGACTCATAGGCAGTCCAAATGCTCCAGCCCACTCCCAGTTGGCAGCGTGCCCAGCATGCTGGCAGCATTGCCCCGTTAGAGATTGACTCAATTATAAATTATATAGTTTTACAGATGAATATTTTCAATAGTACAATCTCGCATCCTTACATTCTTCGGACATGTTTCCCGGCGCGACAATCAGTCCTTAGAGCGCCTTGTCGTCCATGGAAAAGTAGAGGGCACTAGACCGCGCGGAAGGTCACCCACGCGTTGGACTGACCAGATCAAGTCTGCCATCGGAAGTTCCCTGAACCAGTGCAGCAGAATGACCTCCAGCAGGCAAAGGTGGCGAAACATCGTGAGGCGCATCACATCTGCCCCTGCCAGTACTACTGCATAACGATCACGACCGCTCTGTCAAGAGCGTAACGGATAAGAAGAAGACAGATGAATATTATCTAATATTTGCACGCCTGCTTTCAGGCTGAATACTGTACTTGACATATTATTGTATTTTTAATGTTGTTGTAATTTCGGGCATATATTCAGTCTTTTCAGTGTTTATTGTTCAAGCGCAAAGTTTTTATTTTACCTGTGGATTATGTGGAATTTATGGAATTAATAATTTCACTTCCTTCTTATTGCTGTATCAACAAAATCAATCAAAATTTGGTAAATGTGTGAAGTTCTGATGACAGCACACCGATGCAGCACACTGGCACGGTAATTTTATCTATACTATAACATTACCGTGACACTAGTGTGACTTTGATAAGCTCGAGGCGGAACTTCTTTAGTCATTCTTAACTCATAACTAGACTAAGATTAAGTCTTCAAATCATTTATTTGCTAAAATACGAGTACATGTTATATAAGATCTTATATTAGTGATTATCCCGCCTATTCCCCTGATTTGGCCCCTTCAGACTTTCATTTATTCCCAAACCTAAAAAAACACCTCGGAGGTCAAAAATTTTCATCAAATGAGGAGGTCGAAGCTGCAGTGGGTGACTTTTTTGAAGGCCTTGAAGAAACTTTTTTTATGACTAGCATACAGGCGTTGGAAACCAGATGGAAGAAGTGCATTGAGTTAAGTGGAGACGTGGAAAAATAAAATTACTTTTGTTTATATTACAAATAGTTTTCTTGCTGAGGCCGCGAACTGTTCAATCCACCCTCGTACATGTTATATAAGGTCTTATATAAGGGAGTTAGTGGTTTAGGATACAATGTATTTAGTCTGCAAGCAGACGTGCAAATTTTTGTGTATGTATGTATTAAATAAATATTACATTTTACACAAATCTTTAAATTTTTTTTCTACTGTAAAAACAGTTGATTAGAAACCAGTGAGTCAAAGAGCTTTTAAATTTGTTTCCATCCAATATTTTGAATTTCTCGGGCGACCGCTTTGACGAATTTGTACCTACCTAACTTGACAGTCTATCCAAGTAAATATAATGATCGACAACTTAGAGCGTATCATTCCCAACAACTGCTATTAATATGGACATTACACATAATTAAATAATTACAAAAACGTTTACTCTACTTCTATTAAAAACTTTTATTACCAAATCATTTATAAGTTGTGATTGCTGAATATTATATAGTAAAGTCTTATACCCTATTTTGTAACACATTTGAAATTATGGTAAAGTGAGGAAAATGGTAAATACTATTGTGAAGGACAAAAATGACAACGACCTCAAATAATATAGTCTACGCTCAACATTGCTGAGAACCGCACCGAGCTTTTTAGGCGCGCCACGTATGTGTGCGTTAGTAGGGCACGCCAACAGCATCCGTCCCCGTCCGACGACCGAAAAATTATTAAAGCGGATAGGGACAAAGCATCGCGGCTCTGAATAAAATGGGCGGAACATGCGGGAATTTGAGTATTTTCTTCGTATAGTTAAAACAAATACCTATTTGAAAAATGTAATTTACATATATACGTTATAGAAAACATGTTGTTTTTTTTATTTTTAAATACGGATGACTCTCCTTTAAGTATTTACGCCGTACTAAGGGTTTATTTCGTATTTTTAAAACTTGGGTTGACATTTGACCCGTGTAAATTTTTTTCCAGTCGTCGGATCGATGAAAACTTTTATATATCACTTATTATGGTGTTTTGAATAATTCTACCAATTTTCAGCTGGCTGCTAATTTTTGTACCCTCGGATGTCTAAATTGACCGGACTTAATAGATGCTTAATTGCCTTATTTATAACGCAAATACACGATTTTTACTTGTTTTTAAATTGACAGTAAAATATTGAAGGTATCTTCTTCAAAAGTTACTTAAACAGATTAGGTAACAAGCGTCCAAAATTGGCATCATGCTGCCAAACTTTCCGAACCCTCTTTTACTTGTGAAGTTGTTGGAGCAGATATTCCACCCCCTTCTTTACAGACTTGGATTATCTCGCGAACAGCAACAAAACGGGGATCAGTGCATCAAATTAACCTTTTTTAATATGATAAATAACATTTCATCGGCACCAACACCCTTCAAACTGGAACACAATAATTTCTAATTTTCCGTTGAAGTTCAACGGAAGGTAAGTGATGATGCGGTCGAAGATGTTTTTCCAGACTAACCTAGAATTACTGGTTCTCAAGGACAGCTGCCGGAACACACGTCAGGTACTTGGCGACAGATTTTCTACTTGAGGGTGGTAGCTAGCCAGGTGGGCATTCGCAATATGCCCTACCACCATGCCAACCACTATGTATTGTGTTTTACGTCGTGGTTAGAATGTCATCCCCCGATTGCTTCCCGTGAGTGTTGTAAGAGGTGAAGCAGTGGCTTCTGAAGAACTGTCTCAAAGACGTCTGCCAACCGTTGGGATTATGGCAAATCTTCCCAATGAACCAAGTTGACCTTGATCAACAGTGGACGTTCCAGTTGATCTTCGATGATGATTATATATTTTAATAAAATGCTCTATATATACGACTGAAGTAGTCTTAAGATCATGTGCTTCATTTCCACTTCACATAAGATGCTTTCTTTGTCCACAGCCATGAACAATATGAACAAGGACCACTCTCATTAGGGAGTGTTCGCCTAAATCCCCACGCTTGGCAGACGTCTTGGGATTGCAGTTCTTAGAAGCCGCTGCTGGCCAACTTCTAATACCTGTCCCTTCATCGCCTCTTACGACTGTAATCTAGCTCGGAGATTTGAAGTGCCAACTGAATAAGAATTATTCCGATTAAATTATTTGTTTCTCTGCGTCTGTTTGTATGATCAAATATTTCTCCATCAAGTGAAAAGTGCTGGGTAATTTTTTATTAATTTAGACACAAAAATGTTTTATGGTTCGGAGCACGTATTATGCTTTATAACATTAAGTACCTAATATTTATATATTTAAGTTATTATGTTATTTAAGTATACTTATATTGGATATAATTATGTTATATATGGCACGTTGAGCCCTCTTTACGAGGCAGATCCATAAGCTTAGGTAAGTCTTAATGAACTGATTCTTTAATTTAACTACTTCTAAGGACAGCTCGAACGAAGTCGTGGGCGGACGCTGGTTTCAAACAATTTGCTATTCAGCATAACGGTGAATGTCCATTATATAAAGTTCGCGTGTTTAGATAACATTACGATACGATTCCGGCCCACATTTTAACCCGTGAGATAATGTGTCCGAATCTTGAAGTTGTCACAGTGCAGCTTGATATAGTATGATAGTTTTAGCTTACCGACGTTTTACGTAAAATAGGTTTTAATCTGCCATCGTATTTGCAAACGCTCTTCGAAAATGCTTTCGTTTGTGGTTTATTTCTTCCAATAATCTTAGGCAGAAAATAAAGTTGTTGTTAAATGTTTCGTCGCTAGTGTAAAATTGGGTTACATAATACATTACATCACTATTCTATAGGATTTTTTAGTCGGGTCAAAAGATATTATTTCCATTCGACTTTAAGCTAAGTCAAATGAGTAATTTAACTTGAAGAACTTTGTATAGGTATGCCTAAAACCAAGAAAATGCGCCATGCATGTCAGACAAAAACAAAATATTAAGGCAAGTATACCTTAAATAGGTTTTTCAGTAATTGTTATATAATGTAAATAAAAATAACATAATGTTGTTTTCGCGATAAGGTTTTCGCGATTATTACACATAGTTATTAGAAAATTTTAAACAGTTTAAAACGAGTATCACTGCAAGGTATTTGAAACGTCGCCGCGTCGGGACAAAAATTATGATAAATATACGAGATTTAAACCGTATAAAGTTGTTTAATTACTAAATTACTGTAAAATAACAGTTTAACAGAATATTAACAATTTACAATTTAACAAGTTACAATTTAACAATTCTAGGTTAGCCTGAACAACATCTTCGACCACATCATCACTTACCATCAGGTGAGATAGTGGCCAAAGGCTAACCTATCAAGAATAAAAAAAAAAAAAAAAAAAAAGTACGTAAATCAATTGCATTCAATAATAAGCAACGCCCAGGACACTGCACGGTGTAGGAGCTGCGTTGAATTTCCAAAGAAAAGGAAACAATGAGGCAAGTGCCAAAATAAAGCAATTTCACGTCATAGCATTAATGACGGCAACTTCAAAATTTTTTAAATGAAATTCTCGTGAGTTTCACACATATTTAAATATTAGTGCCCGTCGGGAGCTCGCAGACGCAGCTGTGCACCCTGATGATGCCCTGATGATGGGCATCTGGTATGCTCGAAACCCGGGTTGACGTATTCGATCCCCAACGTGAGTGTTTTTGCCGGTTTAATTCATAATATTTAAACTTCAAAATTATTCAAGTAATCTATTTGTTCCATGTTGACCAACTAAAATATGTTTCTGTGTCAGTTAGTGGAATTTTAGTACGTTGATTGCCGGACCATATAACCGTCAATCGTTTGCATATTTGGAAACCTTTAAACTTACGAAAAGACAACGTAACGACGTTAATTCGAACCTAGACTTAGAATTTTTTTATAACTTTTAGGCCATACGTAAGTGTAAAAGATGATTCCGATGTAGTTTTAACCTCATAAGTAGTTATAAGTATTTAACGGGACTTATTTGCGAAAAAATATAAATATAAAGTGGATATTAATTCATCAACAATACTGCGGGGGATGGTGTAGAATCGATAACGGAATGTGTTCCACTCATGTTTAATTTTCAGATACAAAAAATCAGTATAACTATTTTCTAAGCACGGCGCGTTGCCTTTTAGTATGATAGCAAGAACCGCGGTTTACTCCATTCTCACACGTACGAACGCTACCCGATGTCAATAAGACGCTATCTTAACTGAGAGAACATTTTCACATGGTAAGCGTGAGAGTCCTATGTAGTTATAGATCAGCGAGAGGTGTCGCTAATGTTCTAGAAGTTAAGATACTCGTATTTAAAATGTACGTTAATTTCTTTGTTCTCCATAGGTATTTATATCCTCATTAGTATTTGTGTTCTTTTTGCATATTTAGAACTCGACTTTGATTACTTACATATAAATAAATTATAATTTCATATATTGAAAATGTACAAACATAAGAATCCGTTAATAAACATTTTTTTATTCAGAATCTACCCATGCAAATGCTTGCTAGTCTATGCTACGAAGGAGTTAAACAAAAGTGAGCCAATACGTGTTTTGCGGATACCATTCTTTAGGACCCGTAGTTCGAAACTTCGACGAATTAGAGTAGCGGCCCTGTTTTCTAAGTGAAACTTCGATGGATAAAACTTTTTGTTTGCTTAATAGGTATGTAAAAATCATTTTTATACACTGAAATCAAACTCATCGTCTCATTTAATAATATATAGCTCAAAAACATATATTCGGCATGATTGACAAGAAAAATATTGTTTTCATGTAATAATTTTTCACTCCATTGAGTTTTTGGCAAAAATGGCCATCCAAGATGGCCGCCATACTCATCTTCGTTTCAACTGGCTCAAATACTGGCTTATTGTTAAGTACTTACCAAAATATAAATTGTTAAACTCAAACTACAATAGTAAGTAGCCTTAGGTTAATTCTTATTGCACTAGCACAATCCTTTCACTAAAACGGCACTACGACACGTTGTTTACATCACGACACTTTCACAATTCACAGAAATACCATTTGGCATTCCACAATAAATTCCTCAAATTACCGTTGATTCAATACCACAATCACTCTACCAAACAATTATCACGACACTGACGTATATTCATGTATTTTCTGAACAAAATTATATAATTGTCCATATTAAACATGTATATATGTAACCAAAGCCGGCCGGCTTCGCAAACTTAAACAAACAACGGACCTTTTTGTCATAGATACATTTTAACAGCAAATAGTTGTCAAAACAAAGAGAAGCTATATTCTATTGTCTATTATGGCTACGTTCCATCTCGCAGAAAGGACCCGATTTACCAAAATCGATAAAGAACGCTGGCGTTCTCTGTGCAACCACAGTTGCACGGAGAAACGTAGTTTTCGTTTCATGCTACTGTGGTTGCCTATAGACAAAACTGAATATTTATAATAATAATAATAATTTTATTTGCCAGAAAAGTATTACAAGTGTTACAATAAATATTTTTAAAACTAAGACCATTGTTTACATAAGTTGAAAATCACAAACTTATGATTTAGTAATCTACTACCTTACTATACAATACGTACTATACAATGGACCATAGGACCATATAACCGTCTATCGATTGCATATTTGGTAATCTTTTAACTTACGAAAAGACCACGTAACGACGCGTTAATTGGACCTAGACCTAGAACTTTTTTATAACCTTTAGGCCATACCTAAGTGTAAAAGATGATTCTGATGTAGTTTTAACCTCATAGTTATAAGTATTAAACGGGACTTAATTGCGATAAAATATAAATATAAGGTGGATATTAATTCATCAACAAAACTGCGGGGGATGGTGTAGAATCGATAACGGAATGTTCCATAAGTCTGTACTATTGCTTAAGCTGTGGCACGTTGGCTTTGGGAATAATAGCAAGGACAACCGCGGTCTACGAACACGGTGTATCTACTCTATTCACACACGCACGATTGCTACGCGAAGTCAATGAACTGCTATACTATGCACAATAGACAGCTGTTTTGTGTACTTATTCTGCCTAGTCGGTCTTTGGCAGCTTGCGACAAAAGAACGCGCGACGCGGTAGCGGTTTAACACAATACGGCATACCTAAGTAGCTGCAACACAATACAGTACGTACCTACGTAAACTTGAAATTTAACAGAATGTAGGTAAGTAACATTTTTTATAATTTAGAAGAGTTTAATCGATTGGTGATTATGCAAAGCATTCGGCAGTCTAACTAGATTGGCCGGTAAGGCCTTCGCGTTCGTTAGAATAGGTACGTGAAACAGCTTCATCTATCACTAGGGCAAAACATAGATGAAGCTTATTTATTTATTTGAACTCGAGGTGGAAATAACCTTACCTTTCCTCGATATAATAATGTAAGACAAAATGGCTCGTTGGGACTTTCTGTTTATAGAAAACCCACACACACGAACAGGTATTTGAACGCTGCATCTCATCATCACACATTTACAATCCGTAGCTCGATTATTAATTAATAGAGCACAAGATCTATGTGACCCTGAACACTTGGAAGCAGAAATAGCCCATGTTCAGGAGAGACTGAAACGAAACGACTACAAAACAATGTGCTTACATAGTGGTTCTCGACGCAGACAGACGGGGATGAAAACGGAAGTGGAATGACTACCGGCTTTCTTGCCATATATAAAAGGGGTTTCGGATAAAGTTGGAACAGTATTAAAATCCTTCTCCATTAAAATTGTATATCGTCCGTTGTGAAAGTTGGCATCGCAAGTCAGGTCACCCAAGGATATTATTCCTCTTCTGATACCTGGTGTATATAGTATATAGGGTAGATTGAAATATATAGAGGAAGGGGACAAACCAACTATAAGTGAACGGGTCAAAGAACTTATCGCAGCTGTGAAAAATCGCCAGTTGGAGAAATCTGCTATAGCTGAATATCTGCTAGAGTCAGGACATGACCACTGGATTGAACTCCACGAACGGAAAGTGGCGTCACCTCTGAAAAGAACGTCACTACCATTGAGAGCCAGTAATTCTAGGTTAGTCTGAACAACATCTTCGACCACATCATCACTTACCATCAGGTGAGATAGTGGTCAAAGGCTAACCTATCAGGCATAAAAAAAAAAAAAAAAAAAAAAGACTAGTATGAAAAGCTATTGAAATAATGAAATATCAAATTTTCAATCAAGAGGATGGTTTTAAGTTAGCTACATCCTGGAATCATAGTAATGCACTAAACGCGTTTTACCTTCATTAAGACCTGTGGATGTTGTCAGTGTTGTGCGTCGAGACGAGACGAACATTTCTAAATCAAATGTGGGTAGTTGGAGCAAGTACACGCCCTTCAAGACGTTGACACCCGCCTTTTCAGTCCGCTCGTAACCACGACCAATGCAATTTGATCGAAACGTCGGGGTAAATAAATGAATATATTCATGTTTTATCGCGATTCAGTCCCGTTAAATAATTATTACTATGTGTTCACGTCGCGAAAGTCTTAAGGTTACTAGTTTTAACCTCAAAAACAATCAAAACCTTTGGCTATGACGCCTGTCGTGCCCTGGGCTAAGTTTACAGAATTTGAATAATTTTGACCTTTAAGGGACTCACCCGCCACTGCTTCTTGAGGTCCTTCTTGTTTTTTAGTATGATATTTTCGTTTGTTATTATTTTATGTCACACGCGTCGCGACGAGGTATATACCGCCGGTGCCATTTTTTCTAAACTACTTCTCAGCGCTCGCGCACAGAACACGGCGCGCTCGACCGTCGGTTGGCCGCGAAGTGTCTTCCGTGGGTTTGGCGGGTGATTTGAAAATATAAAGGTCAAGGTCCCTACAACTCCTACCTAAGTAAATCGTACAAATATGTTTGTTTTTTATTAAAACTTCATGTACTTTTACAGACCTACTTTTTTCCAACGTTGGTTCACTAACTAGCTCTTGTTCTAAGTGCCCGTCAGAAATTGACAGCTTGTCAAGCCTGCCAAGTCGAGACTCAATAACAAATTATTTTGACCAATTTAACGATTAATTTTGATATTTGACTTTCAGACAAGTTTACATTTTTACCTCAAATAATTTTTAATCACGTAAAACAAATATGAATTAACCAAAATCGAATCACAATACAAGCTTTAGGCATTTTTAATATACTTTAACCTTATTTTTAATCTATTAAAGCCTTATATAAATTATTGATTGTAATAATAACAAACATTTTAAGTAAAGATTAAATTCTTATTTATGAAAAATACTTATAAAATATATCTAGTGACAATTCCGCCTAATTTTCCGTCGAAAATTCTTCCAGTTTGGCTATGTGGCGTTTATGACGTCACGTTGGCTTCATAGCAAATTAGGCGGATTCCGCACTAAATATATTTTTATATTTTATTTAAGTATTTTTATAAAATATGTATTTAATGTTTTCTTGTAATATTATAAATGGATTTCCGCAAAGTGACGCCCGAATCAATTTATTATTTATTGACTTCAACGCATTGTACGCATATTACGCAACTGTACTTATGCATCTTTGTTCCATGTTGATTTACTGGCTCGATTTTCTGTGTCCATCGATGTGCCATTATGTAGCAGCCGCGGGCGTGCCTCATTATCGCTATGTTTGTTTTGTTCACTTGACCGTCTATGGTTTGGAAGTTTTTGCATGTTTGAGAACCTCGCAACACAATATTACTATGTAACCGCAAAATAACACGCTATGACTTGAGTATAATAAGGTCATTGTGTGTAATGATTTTAATTGGGATCTGCAATAGGATATTTTGAAGTACTCGAAGCGAAGTATACCTAGTTGTCTACGGCTACTACATGTTTGAAGCAGTGATAGCTCAGTGGATTTGGGTATGGACTGCCGCGCAGCAGGTCTATGGTTCGAATCCCGCCGCTGGCTTGAGCTTCACCGCATGGTGGAAGGGCATTTTTGCGAATGCTCGCCTGGCTAGCGACCACCCTCAAGCACCTAACGGTGTGTTCGGGCAGTTGTCCTTGAGAGCCAGTAAATCTAGGTTAGCCTGAACATTTTTTTTACCGGCGGTATGCCTTTATTAAACAAAATACTATGAACTATATAAAACACTACAGCTACTACAATAAATGCATTTAGACACCTATAAGTCATAGCAGACTCATAGGCAGTCCAAATGCTCCAGCCCACTCCCTCTCCACTCACTGCCTGAACAACATCGTTGACCACATCATCACTTACCCTCAGGTGAGATAGTGGTCAAAGGCTAACCTAACAGGCATAAAAAAATAAAATAAATGTATGGGTGACTGTGAGTGTAATTCACTACTGAGTGCTTACGTGTTTCTGAAGTCACTTTAATCCGTCGTTGGTCCTGGTTGGTCCTTAGGCTTTGTCAGAGGCATTCCAGCAGCCTGAATACTCCGATGAATATTCCTACACTGAATGCAGCATGGCTAGCTAACACCCTCCATTAGAAAAAAATGTCGTCAAGAACCTAAAGGTGCAAAATGGACAGAAGCTTTCTAGGTAAAGTTTGTTGACCATCTTTGATCACAACATCAATTATCATCAGGTGAGATTTTGGTCAAAAGTTATATCTACTTTACATTATCTTCGGTCAAGGTTTCTGTTTCAATCTTGAACTGATTTCTATCTCGATGGCGACTTAAAGCATTTTCCTTGTCCAAACTATATTACTAATGCTCAGAACAACTTGATAATTGTTCTCTTGCACCGCATTGAGTTCTACGTCCGATGATAGGGGTACCCTATGTGGAATCGGAAGATTTTTGTGGCATACTTATTAAGGTGAATTATGCTTGACCAAACAAATAACGAACTAGGGCTAGAACAAGAGCATGTTTGTTATCTTTAGTGTAAAATATTATTCATTTTTAGGGTTCCGTACCCAAAGGGTAAAAACGGGACCCTATTACTGAGACTTCACTGTCCGTCCGTCCGTCTGCCACCAGGCTGTATCTCAAGAACGTTGATAGCTAGACAGTTGAAATTTTCACAGATGGTGTATTTCTATTGCCGCTATAACTAAAAATAAAATAAAATAAATATTTAACGGGGGCTCCCATACAACAAAATTGATTACATTACCATTTCTTGCTCGATACTAATAACGGTGACAGGTAGACGCTGTGCTGGATGCTGTTATTATTCATCTAGACGTATGCCTCACGGGAATTCCACTAGGTCAGATCTGAATCGAAGCGCTCGTAGCGAAGTTAGCTTAACCATTCTGAATCGATCAGCAAAGTTAAGCAACGTCCGCCGCGGTCATGAGTTGGATGGGTGACCGCTCGTGACATTACTACTGAGCGCTTCCGTGCTTCGGAGGGCACGTTAAGCCGTCGGTCCCGGTTGTTGTCTTAGGATGGCAGTCGTTACAGCATGGTGGTAGGGCACTTTGCGAATGCCCGCCTGGCTAGCTACCACCCTCAAGTTGAAAATCTGTCGCCAAGCATCTAACGGTGTGTTCCGGCAGCTGTCCTTGAGAGCCAGTATTTCTAGGTTAGCCTGAACAACATCTTCGACCACATCATCACTTACCATCAGGTGAGATAGTGGTCAAAGTCTAAACTATCAAGCATAAAAAAAAAAAAAAAAAAAGAATCAAACATTTTGAGATTTAAGATGTCGCAGGTTTCATTAAACTGCAATGTATAGTTGTAATGGGCAAGCGGTCGACATCAGACGCACTAAGCACTAACGTCTCATCGATCGAATGTAGCCGCCGAAATTTACTAAAGAGTTCAAATCAAATACAAGTGTCCGCAATCAGTACTACTCGTAATATTATAAATGCGGAAGTAACTCTGTCTGTCTTTTACGCTTTCACGCCAAAACTACTGGACCGATTTGAATGAAATTTGGTTTGGAAATAGTTTGAGACCCGGGAAAAAACATAGGATAGTTATTATCCCACTGCGCAAAAAGAGGTTAATGTTTTTGCGCGATAACCGACATACGCGCGGGAGGAGCCGCGCCCGGAAAGCTAGTAGTTTAATAATTAAGCGCCATTTAATTGTTGTTAACCAACTTCAAAAAAGGAGGAGGTTCTCATACGTTTGTATTTTTTTGTTTGTGTTAACTCATAACTCTTTACAGGGTATACCAATTTTGCTAATTTTTTTTCATTCGAAAGCTGGTGCATGTCTTGTTTTTTTTATTCTTTCCATTTAAATTTGAGTGATATCTGACGAGTAATATATGAGTGATCCTTAATACTAGGTACTTAGGTAATTTTTTTTTTCTAATGTTTTCTATGGAAGGCAAAATACGTGTAGTACTGAATGACTTTGTTAATAGTTAGAAGCGAAATACCTGCCTAATCCGTCTTTGACTTTTATGGGAGTGCCTATGTCGTAGTATTTCGATGTCGCATCTTCGCATTTTATGTGGGTGGGACTCGTGTAGAAAGTATTGCAAAAGCGCTACAACTGTCATACTTATTGGACCATAGCAAGCATTTGAAATTTACTATTGAATTGCTTCTTATTTTTTAAGGTTCCGTACCCAAAGGGTAAAAACGGGACCCTATTACTGAGTCTTCGCTGTCCGTCCGTCTGCCACCAGGCTGTATCTCAAGAACGGTGATGGCCAAGTGCGAGTCGGACTCGCGCACGTTAAAACAAAAAAAGGTTAATATAGTCTAATGTTGTATAGCTAATGGTACGGAACCCATCTTGCGCGAGTCCGACTCGCACTTGGCTGATTATTTTTAGTGTGTTGAAACAACGTTGTATTTAGTGATCTCATCGCAACAGCAGATAACTTAAATTCCTACTTATCTACGTTGATATAATGTAGATCAATGAAGAAAGACATTTACTTTCCTTAGTAAAAAGCCTTTTACTTTTTTCTGTTGAAGGGATGAGACTGACACGTCACTCGCTTGATAGTAAGCGTGACACGTGTCTATTACAGTAGCATGTCACCGTCCCTGTGCAGTTGATACTGCAATGTTCTCGTTATTCAGAGACGTTAGTTCTTATGTCTGGTTCGCTCAGTAATTTCTTGCTACAGCCCATCTCGCCTCTACTCAGTATTGATTGCACTCTACTGCTTCGAGCCAGAATATCTGTCACTGCGGTGGTACACACCAAGATGGATTTAATAATAATACTTATAGTGTCACAATGCTGGTACTTAGATACTCTTGTCTGACAATACAATTTTCAGTTGTTTTCAGAGTCTGAAACTGTGCTCAGTAAATGGCAATATGTTTGACCACTATTACGTGGAATCACAACCTATCTAGCGCATCTTAGGTACTAGCAGAAGTCAACCCTAAGAGGTTGGAACATTTTACCAATAACCCTGTATAGTATTGTAGTTGGTACGTTATGCAGACATCATGGAGAAACATTATGCATTACATGAGGCACTGGATGGCAGTACTTAGACCTATCGCACAGTTGGTGATTAAATAATTTATTTATTTATGTAAATTGTATGTAACTATTATAATATTATTATTTAACTAACATAGCAATATATAATAAATGTTACTAACACTATGGACATACGTCTGAAATAAATGTTTTTATTATTATTCACATCATTTATTTTAGAACATAATTTTAAATTTTTTACAACATTCATAAATAAAAAAATATTAAAAAAAACTTAAAACTAGGATGCCGCCGCCGGCAGCGGGGCAGGGCCCAAGCTACCAGCGGTTAGGACTGCAGAGAGAGGAACCTTCGGACAATGCGTGTCGTGTCGAGTATCATATATATTATATTATCTTCTTATCTTCTTCTTCTTCTTCTTTCTCTTTATATAAAGCTCGATTACCATACACTGACTGACTCACTCACTGACTGACTGACTGACTCACTGACTGACTGACTGACATAATTGTTCTCCCAGAAGGAGTCGTGTAGGAAGAAAGTGATGTATGGGAAAAGTGTAGGGGGGGTTTAGGTGAGTATGGGAAAAATCGAAAATCATAAAAATGACGCCTGCCAAGTAAAGACGGATGACATATCTCGAAAACGGTAAGAGATAGATAGGGGGTGCTCGACCAAATGTCATAGGGAATAGGGAGAGCAGTAGAATGACACCTGTCAAAAATGCTCCTCTCATTCTTCATTCTTCATTTGGAGTATTTTTCTTACATTTTCGACTGTATTTGGAGTTTTTGTGGGATTTTCGACTGTTTTTGGAGTTTTTGCCCTATAACAGGGAATTTTTTGAAATCTGTCATTTTTTTTTAGGCTCAGATGCTCCTCTCATTCTTCATACTGCATTTGGAGTATTATACCGAACATTTTCAACTGTATGTGGGGTTTTTGTGGGATTTTCGACTGAATTTGGAGTTCAGGTCCTACATCAGTGTATAGCGAGCCCGAAGGGCGAGCTTCTGGTGAGGCCGAAGGCCGAGCGTATGGTGCCCGAGCCCGTAGGGCGAGCGCATGGCGAGGCCGCAGGCCGAGCCGTATTAGTGCCTTGCGAGGCCGAAGGCCGAGCTCTGAATTTACATGCTCCTCTCATTCTTCATACTGTATTTGGAGTATTTCACTGCATTTGGAGTATTATACCGTAAATTTTCAACTGTATGTGGGGTTTTTGTGGGATTTTCGACTGAATTTGGAGTTCAGGTCCTACATCAGTGTATAGCGAGCCCGAAAGGCGAGCTTCTGGTGAGGCCGAAGGCCGAACTTCGGCCCGCGAGGCCGAAGGCCGAGCGTATGGTGCGCGAGCCCGTAGGGCGAGCGCATGGCGAGGCCGCAGGCCGAGCCGTATTAGTGCCTTGCGAGGCCGAAGGCCGAGCTCTGAATTTACATGCTCCTCTCATTCTTCATACTGTATTTGGAGTATTTCACCTTACATTTTCGACTGTATTTGGAGTTTTAGTGGGATTTTCGACTGAATTTGGAGTTTTTGTCCTAAAACAGTGAAATTTATTTTTTTATCATGCTTTGATGCTCCTCTCATTCTTCATACTGCATTTGGAGTATTTTACCTTACATTTTCGACTGTATTTGGAGTTTTTGTGGGAATTTCGACTGAATTTGGACCTACGGACCTACATCAGTGTATAGCGAGCCCGAAGGGCGAGCTTCTGGTGAGGCCGAAGGCCGAACTTTCGGCAAGTGAGGCCGAAGGCCGAGCGTATGGTGCGCGAGCCCGAAGGGCGAGCGCTTGGCGAGGCCGTAGGCCGAGCCCTGTTAGTGTCTTGCGAGGCCGAAGGCCGAGCTTCGTATTGACATCCTCCTCTCATTCTTCATACTGTACTTGGAGTATTTTACCATACATTACCGACTGTATTAGGAGTATGAGTACGTTCCTATTCCAATTTCAATGACGTCTGCCAAATAAAAAAAGTTTTTCCGATTTGGCTGAAAATCGATATCTAGGTTGTTCTGGACGTTCTTATTCCAAATTTAAAATTTTTTTTTTTCGATGGCGTCTGCCAAGTAAAAAAAGTTTTTCCGATTTGGCTGAAAATCGATATCTAGGTCGTTCTGGACGTTCTTATTCCAAATTTGAATTTTTTTTTTCGATGACGTCTGCCAAGTGATGAATGAAAACGTATCTCGAAAACAGTAAGAGATAGGTCCCCACCTATTTTGTTCAAAGACCCCCCCGGGTCTTTGAACAAAAGTCATAGTGAATATGGAGAGTACGAATGATATCCAAAAAAAGCCAAAATGGTGGAATTCAAGATGGCCGCCATACAAAGTGCTCCGATCACGCTGAAGTGAGGCCGTAAGGCCGAGCTTCAGTGGGTTCTTATTCTTCATACTGCATTTGGAGTTGTTCATTTTATGTTTGGATTGTATTAAGAGTTTTTGTGGAAGTTTTGACTTTATTTGGAGTAACTGTCCGAGGCCGAAGGCCGAGCTCCGACTTGAGGGTATTTTTCCACATCACCGACTGGTCTCCATGGCAACTGCCCGCGATAACCAAAGCACCCACAAGTGGGGTTCCTTAACCGAAGTGACTCAGAACCCTGGTACGATTCTGACCGTACCACTTTTTTATGGCAGTAGGGTAAATCTGGTTTGGTGGCTACAATTTGGTTCTTTATTGTATTGGGAGTTTATATGGGATTTCATATTTCTATTGGAGTTTTGAACATACTTTTTTTTAAATGTAAAAGTTGCTTTTATGACAGTTCGTACTGACTCAAGATAGATGCGGGCCGCTCGCGGCCCGCACACCACTTACCATCTAGTTATTATTATAAAGTTAAAACTTTAACTCGCCAATATATAGGTACCCTATAGTAATGTAATTGCTTAATAAATTTCTCAGATGACTTAAAAAATAGCACGGACCTTGGAGTCTATGGAAAATCAACTGAACCTTATAAGGCAAAAATTAAAAAATATATATGTACTCCTACATCATGCTGACAACACTTAGTAATATTTTCAAATAGTTTGAAAATATTACTAAGTGAAAAATATTACCAAAAGAAAATATTAATATTTTTATATTGTAGCAGAAGGTAACTAAAATATGTTTTGTAGAGGCATCTACACAAAAATTCATTAACTATCAAAAACAGTTTCAAACGACATCAAACAACTCTGACATAAGCATAAACTAACAAACACTTTGAGCACATTAATAAAGAACTATTTATTCATGTGCTTTGAGGTTGTATCTGAAATATTTGAATATCATCGAATAAAATTTAAAAAGTTTTGGAAACATTTATTTTACTGCACTCAGACTGGATACGGTAATCTGTGCAAACGTTTCTGTACATTCCTTAGCACTTTATTACTGCATTGACAATGATTTATATAAATATACATATAGAAATTTATATATAAATATAAGCGTCTTATAAGCTCCGAGCTAGCACTATAGATTACGTTCTAAAATAATAACATTTAGAAATATTAATTAATGGATGAACTCAAAGTATTTAGAGTTTAAAACAACAACTCCAAGACCGTCGAGCTGTTAAAAAGGACATGTTATATAATATAGACATGTTAAATGTATAAAATATATAACATGTCTTTTTTAACAGCTCGACGGTCTTGGAGTTGTTGTTATAGAACGAAAAGCCGAAAACTCAAAGTATTTAACTTCAAACATTAATGAACATTTCTAAATGTTATTATTTTAGAACGTAATTTATAGTTCTAGCTCGGAGCTTATAAGGCGAATAATTTTAACACATATTAATAATATAATTTTAGTGGATATTATTTAAGTTACTTGCTTACAAATATAAAAGTTTTTTTATGTGATGTTAAGCGGATTAACCTCTGCCAATAATAAATGCATTTCGTCATTTGACGAATAGTACTGCGCCATACAGCTGAGACATACAGTTGTTAAATCTCATGTGCCTGTAATTTTCCTGGCTCTCAAGGACTGCTCCTGAAACACACCGTTAGGTGCTTGGCGACAGGTTCTCTACTTGAGGGTGGTAGCTATCTAGCCGAGCATATGTAAACTGCCCTCCTACCATGCGGTGAAATCTGAAGCCTGTGCGGCAACGCTGTTCTACACTTTCGTAAACTACACTCGAACCTTGTATTTCAATATTTTACCCCCTTTAGTATAAGGTAGATACAATAAAAGGAGACAAGGATAGCGCTGCAGATAGAATTTATATCTATGACTTATTATAAGCCTGCTACCCCGTGGGGTGCCGGGTTAGAATTTCACCTCCCCATATCATCCTATAGGTGTCGTAATAGGCGACTAAGAGAAAAATACTGGAAGGTGGGCAGCAGCGCCTTATAAAGAACTGCGATCCCCAAGACGCCTGCCAAGCGTGGGGATTATGACAAATACCAAGTTGAAGCGCTCGTAGCCAAGTTTGCTTAGCCATTCTGAATCGATCAGCAAAGTTAAGCAACGTCCGCCGCGGTCATGAGTTGGATGGGTGACCGCTGATGACATTACTACTGAGCGCTTCCGTCCTTCGGAGGGCACGTTAAGCCGTCGGTCCCGGTTGTTGTCTTAGGATAGCAGTCGTTACAGCATGGTGGTAGGGCACTTTGCAAATGCCCGCCTGGCTAGCTACCACCCTCAAGTTGAAAATCTGTCGCCAAGCACCTAACGGTGTGTTCCGGCAGCTGTCCTTGAGAGCCAGTAACTCTAGGTTAGTCTGAACAACATCCTCGACCACATCATCACTTACCATCAGGTGAGATAGTGGTCAAAGGCTAACCTATCAGGCATAAAAAAAAAAAAAAAAAAAAAAAAACATTAATAGGGGAGGCAGTGTTCAGCATTGGACGATCCGGCTATTACAGTACTCGTAGGTACCTTAATTAATATAACTAATTAATAATAATAATTATTATGTTAATTACTTATTAAATTACTTTTTATTTAATTTTAATACTTAATTAATAAATTGATAATTTAATTAATTAACTTTTTAATAATTAAATATTTTAATAATATAAATATGATAATAATTATCTTATAATGATTATAATAATTTTTAATTCTTAATTTTTCACCTTGCATTTCAATATTTTGACCTCGTTAGTATAAGCATAGATAAAAGTACTTGTTCTTTATCTATGGTATAAGGTTTAATAAAATGAGGCTATTATACGTGAATAATTAGTCTGCAGGTACGGCAATCGTGAACGAAGTCACAGATACAGCTAGTATAAAATAAATTTGTAGGTATATACATTCTATAATACATTTCGTATACCTATCCTACAATTACGTAAGTATAGAAAAACAAATTAGAATTTCAATCATATGACATTGAATTACAGACTTAATTTATACTTGAAAACTATTTATCACCATATAAGTACTTATTATAAAGCTTTAGCTTAAGGCTATTGTCAGCGTCAACTGGCTATTGAGAAAACATGGCTCGTTTTAATATTGTTTTATAAATAAGCTTTTTTTATATGATAGTCTAGCCTTTGACCACTATCTCACCTGATGGTGAGTGATTGGTCGAAGGTGTTGCTCAGGCTAGCTTAGAATGACTGGCTCTCAAGGACAACTGCCAGAACACACCGTTAGGTGCTTGGTGACAGATTTTCTACTTGAGGGTGTAGGTCAGGCAGGCATTCGAAAAATGCCCTATCACCATGCTGTAACGACTGCCATCGTAAGATAACAACCGAGATCGACGGCGCTCCGAACTCCGAAGCACGAAAGCGCTCAGTAGTAATGTCACTAGCGGTCACCCATCCAACTCCTGACCGCGGCGGACGTTGCGATTGAATAAGAACGGATTAGCAAACTTGCTTCAAATATGAGCAATATAACATTTTGAACGGGCGCGGCGGTTAAACGGAAAGTGACACGTGACTGTTTTTCCTTATTTTTGAGTTTTATTCCTCTTCTATAGTCGTATTGCGGGCTCGAAAAGTATGTGCTAACAATGTTAATTATAACAATTAAAATAAAAAAAATACTAGGTGGTCTTAATAATTTCTTAACATCGACCACACTATTCGACCACTTGCAACTAGTTTAAGATGTTGGAAAGCACTTAGCAAGTCAAAGACTTGTTTGTAAGTGGCAAATGGGTTTGAATTAGTTTACCTAACCTTTTGACTGTGAAAATACGGTACTATGTACTTTACTTCTTACTCGAAATTAGTAAAAGTAAACATGTGGAATGCTGACTAGTAAGTAGATATATTAAATGACCGTTAAATGTTTGTTTTGGAAAGTTTTTGAACAAGAATAATGTTTCAATGGTTGTCAAAATGAAGTAAAAATAAAGAAAGTTTACAAATTACAAACAACTGACAACAAAGACATTCTCTTGTGGCTGATGTATTAAATTATACATTTAGCTTTGATATTTCTGTAAATTTATTTGTATTAACATAATAATTATTTCAAACATGCTTTCAGCATTCATTCCTTGCTTTAGTTTTACCTTTTTCCCAATATGAAACTTTTTATGAAATCATACGTGAGCACATTGTATGCGTCGAGTACAAAATATATCAGTAATAATTTTATTTCACAAACTCGTAGCTGTTATTTAGCAATCGAGATCTACGTGGAAAAATGATATTTACCCAACGTCATAGAAAAGAATTTTTTAAGTTCAACCCTTTATAAAAGTTCTAGAATAATACATTTATGTTCAATATTACAATTATTTTGAAGCAGTGATGGCTCAGTGGCATTGGACTGCCACGTAGCGGGTCCATGGTTCGTATCTCGCCGCGGGCTTGAGTGTCACCGCATGTTGGAACGGTATTTCGTGAATGCCCGCCTGGTTAGCGACCACCCTCAAGTAGAAAATCTGTCACCAAGCACCTAACGGTGTGTTCCGGCAGCTGGAATGCCTAGGTTATATCTGTTAACACCTTCGACCACATCATCACTTTCCATTAGGTGAGATTCTGGTCAAAGGCTTAGCTATCAGAAATTAAAAAAATACCATTGCAATAAGTTTACTTTTATTTTTTAATATATAAACGAACACTATTTTTTTTAAATTATTTTAGCAGCTTTTCTTGCATTAATAAAATTTTCTTCGTTGTTCTGACGTGAAAAATTGTGCGTTTCCTTCGGCAGTACAATTATTTTGTGCCGCGTAGCATTGTAAGCCAATACCATTCTACGTAAGAACCACTCGCTTTGCTTTTGGTTCCTAAAATCCTCCGCATCAGGATTCAATTCAAGTATTCGTGCAAAATAACAAGTTTCCAGCCTTGCATAACAAATATCTATTAAGTTCGAGCCCAGTAAAGAATGCCCGGTTTTTTGCCTTCTTAAATTTGAATAAAGCTCATAAAACTAGCTTTCCTCAATATGTTTTTAATGCTTTATAACACACATTCTTAGCTAAAGGTAATTTTACTAGCGTTTTAATTTAATTCGACTTCAGTTTGTGAATGTTTTTTGCCATCTTGGTTTTCTATGCGTATACCTTTACTTTTTTTAATCAATAAAATAATAATATAATAAGATAAAAACCGTTTATTGTGGCATTTTTCCATTAGTCGTCTCTTACGACACGCACGGGGTGTGATGGGGGCAAGGCACCCCCCCCATAATATAATATCGGGCGTATAATCAATTAGGAGCTTGTAATTAAATAATTTTCAATCTGAATGCGCGCACCACGTGGCGTCTGTAACCTTTTATAATTGCCTAGTTTACACTTAGAAATAAAAAAAAATAGTTTTAGTGATTTGTGGTTCGTTATCGTTGAGGAAGAGTTCCTAGAGTAATTTTAATAAAGGTGTATATTAGTTTTTTTACATATTAATCAAGAAATTATGAAAAACCTCCAGCACGAATTATTTTTGGAAACAAATCCATGCTCCGGATCCGGCGGTAATAACCTCCGTACATTATATATATTTTTAATCACATTTATTCGAGAAGGGCTAGTTTATTCTTCGTAAACAGGGACTAAATAGATTTTTAATCCCTGAGGGATTAAAAGTGATTTGAATTTTAGCATGTGGATATTTTTAGTAAAAGTTCCAATCACTAAAGAGATCAGTCACAAACAATGTTTGAACAAGTTACAGGCTATTTTTTTTTGTTTTTTGAGTTTTTTTATACATTTTTTTTACAACCTAATAAATAATATATCAAAAACTACATCTTGAGAGTTCTTTTATTCCTGAATTGCTTCCACATAACCAAACAGTGTCAAAGCGGATAAGGAGACTTATTCATGTTTTAAAAATACTTCGCCCAGTGGCACATCAAAATATCATGCTGCAAACCTACAAAGCTCTAGGCGAGTGTATAATAGTGCATTTGTTCATGGGGGTTGTAGCATTCGCACCGAGCCGAAATAGCTGGTGGCAGTGGTGGCTTAATACTACACTGGGATAATTGCAAATAAATACTCAGTAAGATATATGTGGGACTACGAGATGCCGGAGACAATATCAAACAGCACGTACCTGGGTATGCCTGTGCATCTCACTTAGGTTCCATCCAAATTCTTCGCTAATGTATTCTGAAGTTCTTTCCTCGCCGATGTTCCTCTGTTATGTTTTGACAATTCACAACGCCTGTATTATGCTCCGGAGCTTTCACAAGCACCAGCCGATGTTTTGATGTAAATTGACGCGATTAGCTACTAATTTTACCTAGATGCAAAGCTCCACGATTTTAATTAGAGCGCACTGTTCCGCAGTCGAATGGCCACTGCTTTGTCAATGACAAAATCGCATACCCACAATACCGATAGAAAAATATAAAATGAATAAAATGAGATGCGGTATGCTAGATCCTTATGATAACGAAACATCCCGCCCACCAAAATAACTATGGTATTTTCTGGTACAAAACATTTGGGGACAGAGACCGATTCTTAATAACACTTACCAGATATAATTTAGTGATTGTACCAAATCGAAGTATTTTGGAGGCACAAAATACTTTGCTATTTTACTTTAATAGATTGAGATGCGTTATTAAATTAACTACTTAAATATGAAATAATTTCCACACCAGGTGGAGATATTTCCACGCAATGTAGAATGCGTGGTTACGTTAAGAAATTATTTAAGTTAGTCCTCTATTGGGAGAGGGCATAACTTAACCAACGGTCTTTTTAGAAGTTGATTATTAGCCGTTTTGACTATTGCAATCCGAGCAATGCCATCAGCACCAGGTAGTAGATTTACAACTCTAGCAAGAGGCCATTGCAATGGAGCGCGATTGTCGTCCTTAAGTACTACCATCGAGCCAATTTGTAACGGTTTGGAATTTTCAGTCCATTTGGCGCGTTGTGTGAGAGTATTTAGATATTCGTGTTTCCACCTGGACCAAAAATTTTGGTGTAACGCTTGCAACAACTGCCACCGGCTAAGCCGATTAACATTGATATTAGTAAGATCTTCATCGGGGACAGCAGTTAACGGCTCTAATGTAAGGAAATGACCGGGCGTCAGCACTGACAGATCATTGGGATCAGAACTGATAGGACAAAGAGGTCGCGAGTTCAGTACGGCTTCTATTTGGACAAATAAAGTCGTGAGCTCTTCAAAGGTGAGCACTTGTTCACCAATCTGACGTGTTAAAATAGTTTTAGCAGCCTTAATTTGTATTTCCCATACACCTCCATGATGGGGCGCTGAGGGTGCGTTAAATTTGAAATCTATTTTTTCTCTGTTAGAAGCCTTTTGCATAAAAGAGGATAATTGATTTCTCGCCCCAACAAAATTAGTGCCACAATCAGCGTGTATGACGTTACATCGGCCGCGACGTGACACAAAGCGACGTAGTGCTGCGATGAACCCGTCTGTTGATAATGTCGAAACCACCTCGAGATGGACACACTTTGTTGATAAACAGACAAGCAAACATAAATATGCTTTGTCTATTTTGGCACCTCTATGTGGACCAAGTTTTATACGAAAGGGGCCACCAAAATCACAGCCTACGACAGAAAAAGCTTTCACTTGGTTGACGCGATATGAAGGGAGATCGCTCATAAACGGTTGCAGTGGTTGAGGATTGGTTTTATAACATTGGATGCATTTTGATAGCTGACGACGAATCGCGCGTTTCGCTGATACGATCCAAAACTGCTGTAGCAGCAAAAAATGAGTAGTGTTGATACCCGTATGCAAGTAGTTGCGATGAATGAAGTTTATGATTAAATTTGTGAGAGGATGCTCTGTAGGGAGGAAGGCAGGGTGCTTATGTTCATATTCTAAGCCTGCCCGAGAAATACGGCCTCCAACCCTAAGGATACCGGACGAATCGAGAAATGGATTAAGCTTACGAAATGGCTTTGGCAAAGGTTTGTGTAAGTTTAATTTATTTATTACATCAGAAAAGACATTTCGTTGCACATATTTTACAATTTGCATTAGTGCGTTGTGTCGTTCAACGTTATTGAGAACATTACTTTTATTTACCTCATGCGGCTTACGGCAATTGTTAATGAACCGATTGACGTATGTCAATACATTTACAAGTTTCTGCAAAGAAGAGAAATGATTCAGAAGATGCTCAAAAAGTGTATATTCTGGTTTTTCGGTGTCGGTTGAGCATAATGCTAATGTATTTCGCTCTTCAGCTTTTGCAGTCACTTCATCCTCATATGATATGTTATCTCTGTTTAATGGCCAAGATGATCGGTTTTCCGAAAGCCAACGCGGACCCGCCCACCATAGCGAGTTGTTAATAATTTCTATGGGAAATCGCGCGCGAGTGCACAGGTCTGAGGGATTGTCACCAGAAATAACGTGATGCCAACATTCGGTAGGAGTTAATTCTTGTATATGACTTACACGATTGGCCACGAAAGTGACCCAGCGCGACGAATGGGAGCTTAACCACGAGAGTACAATCGTGGAGTCTGACCATAGGTAAACCGCATCGATTTTAATCCGAGAAAGGTACGTATCACACACGAATTTGTATAGATCTACAAGTAATACTGCAGCACAGAGTTCGAGTCGTGGCAGAGAAGTTCGCTTAAGGGGTACAACACGAGCCTTTGAACAAACAAAGAACACTTGAACTTTACCCGTGGTATCAGTAACACGCAAATAAATTACCGCGCCTAAGGCTGATTCAGAACTATCACTGAATCCATGGATCTCATAGGATTTTGCTATTGAGCAAGTCAATCGACGAGGTATTTTAAACTGAGCTAATAGTGGCAATTGTTCACGATACGTGTTCCAGGTATGGATGATCTCATCAGGGGGAGTCTCATCCCAAGCAACACCAAGAATCCAAAGTTTTTGTATTAAGCATTTAGCCTGAATTGTAACAGGGGATAGAAACCCTAAAGGGTCAAAGATTCGAGCTATTTCGCTAAGAATCGAACGTTTTGTACATGGCCGATCGGAGGGTTTGATTTCAAAAAAGAACGCATCATCATATTATAAAAACTTACGCTCATATTTATATCTAATATATGAAAAACACGGGTGTTTGAGCGTGAACTTACTATGAGTCGATATCGCTATCGACAATGTTTCGGCTTCTACCGGAAGCCTTCCTCAGGATTTTGAGTGTGGTACGTCCGCCGCGGTCGCGTCACGCTTCACACTGACGGCGGACGTACCACACTCAAAATCCTGAGGAAGGCTTCCGGTAGAAGCCGAAACATTGTCGATAGCGATATCGACTCATAGTAAGTTCACGCTCAAACACCCGTGTTTTTCATATATAAGAACGCATCAGATGAAGGATCCCATTTGAGACCAAGAACTTTCAAAGTTTGTTGCTCGTCATTGTCAAACGATATGGAGCCAGTCAAACAATGATCACGGGGCAGGTCAGACAAAAGTTCTACATTATTACTAGCCCACTTTCTAAGTTCAAAGCAACCGAGACTGAAAAGAGCGATACATTGCAGCTTAGCTTCCTGTGCTACTTCTAAGGACGAAAATCCGGTTGTAACGTCGTCAATGTATAAATCCGATAAAATTATTTGTTTCGCGAGTGGGTATACATCTCCTTCATCTTCCCCAAGCTGTCTCAAAGTACGGCAAGCGAGATAAGGGCTAGATGCCATCCCATATGTGACCGTTTTCAAGCAATACTCTTGAAGACTCTCGCTTGGCGAAGGTCTCCAAAAGATACGCTGATAATCGCGGTGTTCCGGTGAAATAAGAATTTGTCGGTACATTTGACGAGCATCTGCCATAAGGACAATAGTATGTTCCCTAAAGCGCAAAAGAAGCTGTAGAATATTTGGTTGTAGTTTTGGACCTATGAGTTGACTATCGTTTAACGATCGACCATGTAAATCTCTCGCCGATGCATCAAAAACCACACGACAGCGTGTTGATGCTGCGTCAGGACGTAAAACGCAATGGTGGGGTATGTAGTATTTTCCCTTGCCAACTTCATCTGCGGGAACTAAGGACATGTGACCGCTTTCGATATAATCAGACATAAAGTCTACGTACTGCGATTTTAGATTTGGGTCACGAGATAGTCTGCGTTCGATTGCATGGAACCTTCTCAAGGCCACATCGCGAGAACCCACGAATATCGGTTCTGATTCGTCTTTAAAAGGTATCTGAACCATATATCGGCCTGAAAAATCGCGAGAATGATCACGTACAAACTTTTGTTCGCAAAGCAATTCATCGGGAGTCAATTTCGACGCTTCTGGTAAGGATTCCAGTTCCCAGAAGCGTTGAACCAAAGTATTCAAATCGTGATCGATTTCTGGCAGTGTATGTATACCAGAGCAGTGGACGTTAGGATAATCTTGCCTAAAAGGAGCCAACCAAAATGGAGTTGAGTGCGGTAGGTTGGTTTACTCTACCCTTGATATGTTGAGGTAGTACAGAGTCAGCAAATACGTCTGCAGCAAAAAGCAGATCGATAGGTCCCGGAATATCGAAACCAGGATCAGCTAAGGTCAACGATTGGATATGTGACCATTCCGATGTATTTAGATGTGCAATAGGTTGATCGCCACATATTTTAGAAATAACATGCATATCCAAGTTAAAAAGAACGCGATTGTTAATGCCAATGGAGCAGGTAACGTCACCAGTAATTGTGTAACTCGCGTTTGTTTTGACTGGTTTTAAGTTTAATCGTTTCGCTGCAGATTCAGTTATGAAATTGCTCTGACTTCCGCTGTCATAAATTGCCCTAAAAGATTGCATATGGCCTGAAGCATCCTGAACTTGTACGATTGCAGTTGCCAACAACACTGTGGTATTCGTTTGTGACCTTGACACTAAAGACGATCCGATGTGATTTGATTCTATGTTAGATTTATCGCGATGGAGTAAAGTATGATGTTTACGTTTACATGTGCGGCATGAAAAGATTGAGTTACAATTTTTTAGTTGATGAGACGACTTCAAACAATTATAGCACCAGTTTTTGTCTTGAGCAATAGTCATACGTTCGTCGACCGATTTTTCGAGATAATTTGGACACGATAAAATTGAATGAGGTTCATTACAATAAGAACATTTACTGGAGAACGTACCTATTTTACGGTCGCCTGTACTTTGCTGCGTATCGGTAGCGGCAACTAGTACATGCGACTTGTTACCCCGTTGAGGCTGAAGCGATCCAGTACCATACTTACTCGTTGACTTATTCGATTTGCTGATGTCGGTAAAATGAGTGTCACGCAATAAAGCCTCACATTTAGATCGTAGAAAATTCTTAAGTTGTTCATAAGTAGGTAACTCGACATAAGAGTACTTCTCCTCAAAACTACGGCGCATGTCTGTGTCAAGTTTCGATAAAATTTGATAAACGAGAACAAAGTCCCAGTGCGCGATTGGTAAGTTAATTGTTTTTAAAATGCTTAAGTTTTCCTCGAAAAGATCAAGCGATTTTTGAAACTCACGCGCTTCGCTGCAGTTAAAATTGATATTCAGCACATCCCTCCAGCATGTGAAAGCTAGGGTACGTTTACACTGATAACGCGCAACGAGCGCTTGATATGCATCGGTATAATGTTCATGAGTCATAGGAAACGCCCTCACTACAGACAACGCATCACCTCCCAAAGAAGAGATCAAATAATGAAACTTCTCTGTTTCGGTAAGAGAACTAGAGCTATGTATCAACGCGTTAAAAGTATCGTAATATTCCGGCCATTGTTTAATATCGCCGCTAAAATTCGGTAGTAGTATTTTTGGGAGGCGAATATTTGATACGGAACCACATTGCGGCTGAGCAGACTCGCTCTTTGTTAAACTACGATGAATTGATAAAACTTGATAGTACATGTCATCAAAACGTTCCTGACTTTCATTATCTTCATTCTCCGGATCATCCAGAAGGTCTAATATCGCTAAATGGGTATCTTCAAAGTTCTTGGAAATCCCTTTTAAGTCCTGATGATAAGACAAAAATAAATCGCGTTGAGAAGTATCACTTAATGCGGAAGTGCCAATCTCAAAAGCCTTATTTAAACGATTATAAGCAATAGTCCGTTTCCTACGCAATGACGGCAAGTCCTGCACGGTATATTGTTCAACATCTACAAGTTTCTTAGAATGTCTACGAACCGGCCGTTTGGTAAGAAGTGACATAGTAACCTAATGTTCTAAATTATAAATGATTAAAGCACAAAACGCAAGAACGAGTGACTAATTCAGTTGACAAAATAAGTTCTATACTGTAACTAACGATCTTATTTATGCATAAAATAATGTAGTTCACTTTTCATATTCTAAATAAACCTAACAGTTGTACCTAGCACTGATTAGGCGAACAAAATAAACAACAGTTTGTAGCTATATGCGTACGTTGCTGATAGTTACTATGGGTATATCTAGGTAAGTCGCGATAAGACCGTAATGCAGTTTGTAACAGATTGATAAATAGTTAGTAGGTACTAACATATGCCGCACGTAACACAATAAAATGCAAGGTCAATTTCCTACCTCCTTTTAGATATAATTATGTAGAAGTAATGATTTTATTATTTCTTATTACTAACTTGCACTTTGCTGGTTATATATGTAGATACTCGTAAAGTAAAATGTTGTGTGATGCAATTATTGCAAGCCGATAGAATTACGCACCAGTGAATGAGATTGTTTGCATAATGAGATCTTGCAATTAATTGCCGATTCTGTACAAAATATTAAAGAATTTGATTTGTTCGATGGCAGTCGACTCGAGAACTTGTTATAGTTTTACAATATGGGCAATTGAGGCATAATTTATGAATGTGAAAAGCTGATGCATTGACTTAGATGCAGTAGGTAGGTAACAAAGATGTGAAGTTGACCAATAATTTGCGTATTTAAGTATAAACAATGATTTTGACCAGAAATACCGCTAGTTTATTAATACGTAGTGTGACGGTACAGGCCCTTCTCTGTCCCGCCACGTTCATAAATAAACCTATTTACAAATATCAGTTTGCTGCATTTTGAATGTTTTAGAACGAAATCGTATTAACCCTTTTACTCGTGCTATCTTTCCATAAGAAAGAAAGAGAGCGGAGAAGTGTGCTGTTCTGGATGCTTTTTATGTTGCCAAGCGCATGAACGGCACATAAATCGGGGACTTTTGACAATAGGAATCGGTTGAAGTATGATTATTGAAGAATTAAATGAAATATATTGGGCAGTTTTAGTATGGGAAAAGAAAAAAAAAGAAATGGCAAGACAGGGGTGGGGATAGAGGGCAGTTTAGGCGGGATAAAGTGAGGAAATAAAAAAGATGGTGGGATTGAGGCATTAAGCCTCCGAGGTCGCTCTCAGGAGGTACTCCGAAGACGGTCTTCGGTGAGATTCTTAAAATCCGTGAAGTGAATTATTGGTAAAAATTAAAAGTGAATTGTGTATTGAGAAGTGTTACACCGGTTAGGGGTTAGGGAGTCTCGAGTTGGCTAAATGCTGACAAAGGACATGGGACTTAGTAATTGGCATGGCCGATGAAAAGTCTGTACGATTCCCAACACGTGGCAACACGTGGGGATTTCGGTCGATTTTTAGGTAGGGAGTAGGCACGCCCAGTGTTAAACTGGCAGGGTTAGTACCTATAAAAAGGGAAACCCGGAGCAAAGTAGTTAGCATGGCTGACAAAATGCTTATTTATTAGTAATCCGAGTATTCAGCATACGCAGAAGAAAGGTTACGACGTAGCGTTTTCCTCCAAGCGTTCCCGTATCCTACCCTACATTATGATTCCTCATTTTCTTAGGTATTATAGTCTTCACGTGTAGCCGTGGTCTGGGAGTGCAAGCTCCCAGATTTAGACAACGTCCCTCGGGATGTGCCCGCGCTTGAAACGAGCCGGCGGCTGTATCCTTCGGGAAACAGTTACAGTTCCCTTCAGTGTCGTATATCCTAGTGTGGCTTAGGTGCTCCTAGCAAGTGGGGTTCCCTAATAACCATAATGGGTGTTATTGCAATGAAGTCTATATTATATATATTTTACACCATAGGTATCAAATCCTCGTTCAATACAATCCCAAGCTTCGGCCTCATATGTATGTGAACGTATTACACCGGCATTTAGTATACATTGGAATTTGCCATTCCACTTTCAGCTAGCTTCTGTTAGCAGGAGTTTCCTCTTTACACCGAGGGGAAGCTGTCCTACCTACCATTGCTATGGAAAGGGGGCTACATTACACACCACATGATTAAAGTAAATGTGAGACATGGATCTCTAGGCTGAATACTACATCTAGAAGAATAGGAATTAGGTAACTAGGTACATTTGAGTAGGAATAGGGAACATAGGAAATTGTTTGGGAAATAGCACTTAGTAATAATTCGGGGGTAGACTCACGATATGATGCAATACATTTTTCTATCTAACTCATAAGATAGGTGTACTGGCAACTTCCCGGATTACAGGAGGTAGACTAGTATCCTTGGGTTCGCTGAATTATTAAAACATTTAATATTCTATCAAGTGTCCAGGAAATACTTTAATAGCCATGTAGGTTACAAACTAGAATTATTTTGTTACAATAAATAAAATAAAAATCAGTTTTAGGTTCATATTTATAATTATCATCCACTCAAATTAGTTTCAAATTAAGACGGTAGTAAATGTAAGGTATCGTTTTTGATGCTAATGGACAAGCTGTGCAGTTCCATTGTGGGAGACCATCTAATGAGAGACGTAGAATGGTTGACTACTCTTCGACAGCATGAGGAAGGATATATTACAATTTATTATGTCGCTATTAGTATCTGTTAAAATCAAAGTAATAGGATATATCAAATAAATAAAACAAGGAATTAGAATATCCTAAAATAAAAAAAATAACTATGCAATATCTTGAAATTTTCATGTAATTAATGGACAAGCAAAGCTGTTTCATTATGATTAACCTTTTCTATCAGACATATAGTCTAGGTGCATTATTCCTCAAACAACATGGAAAGAATATAAATTGTTCCATTTTGAAGTCAAAAGTTTGCAGAAACAAAGAAAGAATATCTAACAACAAATACTCAAGAATACCTTGAAAATATACTAAACTTATTTGTTCACTATTAAAATTACTAGATATAATAAAATCAAGTAAAGCTGTATAATTACTCTCCACTCTTAAAATAATATATATTGGACCAATGATATCATCTAACAGGATATGACATCTAAACAAAGTGGTGGAATAGGTTCAAAGATATTATTTAACTAGATATGTCTACTCAAACAGAGATATGATAGGCTGTAGATTGTATAGGGTTACTTGTAGTCCCAATCCAATCAGGTTTTAGGACATATTTAGTACATACCAGCGTAATATTAGGAACTCCCTTTTACCATAATAAGTAAAAGGAAGTCCCGCTAAGAACCGAGATATGATTGGATGTATGCCCTTACTGAGGCTAGGCAGCTCCAGAGATGGCCAGCGTCTCGGTGTTATGGTAGATACTCGTTTGGGTAGAATGAATGGTTTGTTTTGTATAGCTATGAATAATGATGTCTCTCATTTTCATAGAAGTAAA
This sequence comes from Plagodis dolabraria, assembly GCA_963854805.1. Taxonomy (NCBI): domain Eukaryota; kingdom Metazoa; phylum Arthropoda; class Insecta; order Lepidoptera; family Geometridae; genus Plagodis; species Plagodis dolabraria. The sequence continues at coordinate 10,442,359 of OY978459.1, read as the reverse complement.
TTAAAAAGGTCCTTGAATGTGCAGACAAGATACAAACTTACATACTTACAGTGTCGATGACAATATCATACGACATTCCCTTTTGCCAAAAGAATATGTCCTCATGCCCATGTAGTATATATGAATACTGAATCAATTGCAATACACATACTTACTGACTTTTAGTACATTTGTAAATAATAGAAAACAAAAAAAAAGAAAGAATAATAACTTTATAAAGTCCTCTTACAATGGGTGATTATATGGTTACTAATTATGTTGGGTAATTAGTAAGGAATATAACAGACCTATGCGGTGGAAGATGACCAGTTTGGACAAGTCGAAATCTACAGATGGCAGCGGGGAGGGGCTGTTATCCTTAGCCGCAATCAATTAAATATCATTCTTAATTTTATTTGCATACTTACCTACTTTAAAGGTTCTTATGTAAATCTTACTTATTTCATACCTACTTAGAACATCTTAGCAACATAATCTTCTTTTCACTCTACCATATTAATATAAAGCAGATAGTTACATATCTACGCAGTAATTCTTATTCAACTTTATTAGAACATCACATTAGTCACTATAGATAGAATCTATCACTGCATAATACTTATGGCAATATGCTGAGGTTTTAATAGACTCACAACATTTAGTCATGAAATAGGTAGTTTGGTTTTGATAGTAAGAAAGTGGTAATAGTAAATTTTGTTGTTGCAACTTAACACTTTTACTGTATTATGTTAGAGAGCCAGTTCTAAATTACACCACTTGGAGAGTACATAGGTAGAGTAGGTCACGTCTCAAGCCTTTGGAAAAGAAACTGAGTTGCTACTTATGGGCACAATATAGTATCCTGACCACTATACTAGACGATCACATGGCCTTATAATGATCTCAGTCAAGACACACTCAATATTAGGTTTTGTGTTATGTTTGGATACGGTATCTCAGAATGGTAGAAGTTATCACACAAATAGGATATCACAATTAAATTTCATTTTATTAAACATTTTCATATAAGGTGGCGTAGAGTACATGAGATTTATATATTTAGATAGAGGGGGGGTTCGTTACAATTGAGTTCCGTGACCAGGATTATCTTGTTATAATGTGGTGCTTTGTGTTCAGGTTTCCCTAATTATTAGCATAATCAATCATTGATAGGAAATTTTCTTCATTGTAGTTTAACTATAGTTTTCTTGTGATATCGAGGTGCCTTGACTGGGACAATTTGTTACCGTGAATGGACAGAAGGATTGAGATGTGTAAATGGTTACATATAGGTTGTGTTTATAGGTTAGGTACTTACCATCTTACCAGAAACATATACTGATAGGTAGGTAGTGTTTATTCGATTAATATTAATAGTCACTGTGCCTACTAACATGTTCTACCTTATACCTTTATAAACAGTATTTAAGTGCACTGAGATAAAGCATTTTACAGTCAAGATCAGGATAGGAACGACGGAATATTTCTTGGTAATAGATTGGCATCTGAGGTCTTGTTTACCACATCACAGTTCTGCCAAATTAACTCTTAAATTCAATAATATAGTCTCCTTGATGTGTTTTCCTGCTCTTAGTGTATTATAGTCTAAAACCTAAAACCAACAATTTGTTTTGATTTTTCCGTTTTCATTCGATGCAAATAGGGCGGCGTTACCTAGTGTTTATAAAGTACGAGTACGTTATTACTTAGTATTGGTACCGAAACGGTTATAAACTAGTATTATTGTATTGGTACCCAAATGGTATTTATTTCTATCTCAAATCAAAGAACGCTCTCTATTACTACGAAAAGTGGCAACGCTTCTGCCCTTCCGTCACCATGTTGTGGGGTGCAGAGCAGCAATATGATGCGTACACACTAAACATGTGCAAATGAGCTAGTATATCGATATTAGGTAGTTAATATTTGAATGAAATAAATGCTTTGTTATTTTTATGTACAGATAAGTTATTTTCTATTAACATATTATGTAGGTACATAAAGTTGGTATATCATATATACTAGGTTCCATAAAAAAAAAAAAAAAAAAAAAATGTTCAAGCTGCATCCATTACCTACATATGAATTAACATAGTAAGAAAATTCAATTCCTTAAATTTGGGCATAACACTGTAATTTCTTTATTACATTACAGTATTGGTGGCGCAATAAAATATTTTCGGTTGTTAAATACTAGGTTTTAAAAGCTTAAGAAATCCCTTGTGCAGCATTGTAATAGAAACAGTTTCGTTCAAAAACGAAATGACAATTAATTTTTATCTCGCCTTTTTAACTTTTTTTGGATCTGTACATATTGGACATTAACAATTTTTTGAGATTAATAATTTATAGCGCTAGAAAATTAAGAATATAGGTGCCGTCAGCTTAGCATGTTAGATACTTGAAGAATTTTATCAAGAAATAGAAACCTTAACTAATACTATTAAATATTCCATGTTAAACAGTAGTCGACAGTATAGAGGTTGATTAGAACCAAGTATTAATTATTGAAGTGAGATCGATTAAGATGTTATGGTTTTTATTTGATGCGTAATTACTTTAGGGGCAGTTCTATATAAAAATCATGTTATGATATCTATACACGATTTTGGGTACGTTATATACTGGTAGGAATTAGTTCTGAAAGTTATTATTTTAATGACAGTTTGTAAACTTCGGTAGACAAAGTTTAGATGTTTGAGGAATAGATTGACCTGTTTAAGCAAAATAGTAACAATATTATTTTTTTTAGCTTCTTGTTGGCAATGGCCATTGTACAAAAATATAGATTTATGTTGTATGAAATAAAGGGCATCTTTTCGAGTATGAATATCATTAAATAGTAGACAATCTTGCCGCCCTATGATAGAAGGCACTAAGGATATAGTCAAGTTTACGATTTATTACATTTATGATTCATATATTTCTTTTAACCAAAAATTAATAGAGCGGGATCTCTTGTGTTAAAGAGGTTTAGGTACGCGGATTAATTACCTATTTATTAAACGAAATATATATCTGAGATGCGTGAACCATTTTGACCCCATTCGTAGGGTGGGGTAAATTTGGTTCGAAATTGGTCAGTGGTGGCTAGAGGTTGTACAACTTGTACGGCTTTGAGCATGCCAAGATCTGACTCTTGAATTGGTATTAAAATGTTGGTTTTAGTGCTCTTAAGTGAAAATAAAAAATAAAAAAAATTTAAAGGATTAAACACGGCATAATAGAAGAATGGAGAGGCCTAAGTCGAGTCGGAAACGTAGACAGCCCAATAGGTATTTGGAGGGAGAAAATAATGCATTACCGGTGGAAACAGGAGAAAGTACGGCTGATATGGTTACTAATCGGAAGTGTAGGCAATCCAATATAGATACAAATGGAGATAATCGTACAAAGTCGGGAAAAGAAGGTGAAGCTGTGAATATTACGGTAGAAACGAACGAAAATGAGGATATAGAACCAGCAACCAAGCGGTCTAAAAGGACAAACGTTCCTAAGAATATAATAGACAGAAGCAAAACAAAGAACAGTACGGCTGTTATGTACCACATGTTAAGAAGGACTATAGGTACTTTAACTGCTAAACTTGATGTATTAAGTGAAGAAGTAAAAAACACGAAAGCTGCAGTGATAGACGTAGGAAGTTCTTCCTCATCAGTTGAAAGAATGCGAGTAATTATGTCTGATAGTCAGCAGCCACTATCACCGCCAGCGGAAAATGGCTTAATGGATTTTGAACTAGCTGACACTACAGCTAGTGACAAAGCAATAAAAGAACAAAATAAAAGCATTGAGAAGCAACTGCCTGCAAATAGTGAAGGGGTCAGTAGCATTGTCTATAATATTAGAAACATTACTACGGAAAAGCCCAAATTTGGTGGGAAGACGACGAATAAAATAAGTATACATCCGGTAACCTTTCTAGAAGACCTAGATGTTTATTTAAATAAAGCATCAAAAGAAGGCACAGGGTTAGAACTGATACAGGAGTGTTTAGTAGAAGACGCTAGAGATTGGGCCAGAATATATAAAGGGAGATGGAACTGCGTTGAAGATTTTAAAGTAGACTTCTTAGCTACGTTTTGGGGTGAAAGTGAGCAGAGCGAATTACGTCGGAATATTGTACAAGGAAGTTGGGATCGACAAGAAAATCCATCAATGGTAAACTATTTCCTAAGGATCGTTGGCAGGGCTCAGATGCTAAGTTACAAAATACCAGAAAAACAACTAGTTGCGGACTTGATTAGACATTACCCAAAGTTCGTACAGCAAGTGTGGGTAACATCTAGAGCAGGAACTATAGTAGAAACTGCGGAATTTCTTAGAAATATGGAAAACATCAATAAGCAGGAGGCGCATACTTATTCTGCAGCTTCAGGACAGATTAAGGATAGTGCGAGAAAGAAAATCGACTACCAGCAAGGTTATCGGAATTGGCGAAGACCAGAAGCAGTTCAGAAGACCATTGCTAAAACACCGGTGGTTAGTTTAATTGATAGAGAACAACCAGCTGTTGTTAATAGTCAGGAAGTAGAGTCAAACTAGAGGAGGCTGATGATGTTGTCCCCGAATCAGCTTCAACCATAGGGGATAGGGGCTTGCTTATTATGAGGAAAATGGGGTGGAAGCCAGGTCAGATATTAGGAAAAAATGGAAGAGGTTTAAAGATACCTGTATTAGGGAAGATCTTAGATAGAGGGGAAAAAGAGGGAATAGGATATAGCACATTAACCGATCCAAGGATAAATTGCATTCGTAGTCAGATAATAGATGTCCTTAAATTAAAAATAGAACAGGAGCAATTAGATAATGACGAATTTACTTCGGTTACATCAGTTTTTGACGAAAGGAATACAGAACCAAAAATTAATGGGACAGATTTTAAGTCGGAAATAGGTGTGCAAGTGTTTGACTTTGAAGTAGTAGGGCTACTTGATTCAGGAAGTGACATAACCTGTATCTCGGAAGAATTTTGGGGCGTATTAAAACAACGAATTCCTCATATACCGTTAATTCCTATCAAACCTGTGCAAATAAGAACAGCTGTAGGGCAGAAAAGTGTCGATATTCGTAGCATGGCTTTATTACCTTTGAAAATAGGAACGACAATGAAGGATACGGGGGTGTTGATTGTACCAGGACTGCTTAGACCTTTAATATTAGGTTTTGACTGGATGAAGTCAAACAAGATTAAGGTTGTCTTAAGCGGAGCAGATAGAGGGGTGGTTTTGGAATATGAGGGGCATAAAGAGATCATTAGGTTCATAGAACTCGGAAGTAGCCCATACATTGAGAATGATTGTGAGGGTCTATGTAACGAAGTGAATGAAGATGAGGTAATAGATTTACGACAGGTTAAGATAGGTATGTCACTTAAGGTAGAGGATTTGGAGAGGCTCCAAGTATTATTGAAGAAATATGAAGGTTTATTTTCTGACACGCTAGGCCGAGCAAACTGTTATGAACATGAGATTAGGATGGAACCGCATGTCCCGATTGTAAAAAGGGCTTATCCTATTCCGTATGCTTATCGGGAAAAGGTAGAGGAAAAGTTACGGGAAATGGAAAAACTGGGGATTATAAGTAGATCTGCTACACCTTATAGCAGCCCGCTAACCTTCACTCTAAAAAAGGATGGTTCGATCAGAGTCCTTTTAGACGCGAGGGAAATAAACAAACATATGATATCTGAAACAGAAAAACCGCCACTACAGTTAGACGTAATAAATTCATTCCATGGAACAAATTTTATAAGCATAGTTGACATGAACAATGCTTATTTTCAGATACCGATTTCTGAATCAAGTAAGATGTATACAGGATTTACGTTTAACGGAAAATCCTACGTCTATAATGTTTTGCCTCAAGGCTTAAAAACTTCTGTGGGTAGTTTTAGTAGGGCGATTGATACTATATTAGGTTTTGAAGTACGAGAATTCTGTGTTAATTACCTAGATGACTTGGCTATAATTACTACAGGTAACTTAGAAGAACATTTAGAGCACATTGACATAGTACTAGGAAAACTACAGGCAGCGGGGTTAACTTGTAATTTAAAGAAAAGTAATTTTCTGTGTAAAGAAGTTAAGATGTTAGGATACATCATATCCACGGATGGGCTTAAGACAGATCCAGACAAATTGAACGCGATACAAGAGTTCCCGACACCTAAAAAAATAAAACATGTCAGGGCCTTTTTGGGGCTTTGTAACTTTTATAGGCGATTTATACCTGCGTATAGTAGTCACATTATGCCGCTATGCGAACTTTTAAAGAAAGAAGCTGGATGGCATTGGGGGGACATAGAACAACAAGCATTCAATAAAATCAAAACTCTGTTCATAAAAACAATATCGCTTCACCACCCTGACTTCAAGAGATCATACTATTTGCAAACAGATAGCTCAGGGATAGGAATAGGAGGAGTTTTGTATCAATTGGGGGAAGATGGTGAAATGAAGATATTAGGATTCCATAGTAAGGTGCTCAAAGGGCCGCAATTAAATTGGACCGTCACAGAACAAGAGTTTTATTCGGTAATATGTTGCTTGCAGAAGTTCGAAACCTATTTAAGGGGGGCTAATGTAATAATTCTAACGGATCATAAAGCACTATCTTTTATTAAAACTTGGAGATTATATAACGCTCGAGTAACTAGATGGGTTAATTATTTAGAGCAGTTTCAGTTTGAGGTTCAACATATTAAGGGCAAGGATAACATTGTAGCTGACATTTTATCTCGTTACCCAATAGGTGGGGACATATTACAAGAAGAGAAAACCAAATTGCCGGAAATATTATACATGGAAATTAAAACGAATAGGGAATTGATCACGAAATTAAAGGAAATATCGAAGTTCCAAAAGGAAGATGTTGAAACAAGAAAAATAATAGAGGAATTAGGTAAAGCTCATAGCTGTATAGAAAAACAAAGCAGGATAATTAAAAGATGCTATGTAAACAATGATATATTATATTTTAAACCGGAAGGTACAAATATTGATGTTATATATTTACCGGAAATTTTGCGAAAAGATATTATAGTGCAAATACACCTAGAAATGGGTCACCAAGGGGCATATAAAGTAATAAAATATATAAGAGATAGATTTTATTGGAGAGGGATTACCAGATTAGTGAAACAAGTAATAAAAAATTGTCACGATTGTCAGATTACTAAAAGCAATACGGTTAAATTTGTCGGTCCCTGTCGGTCAATAATAGCAAAGGAAATAGGTGAGATGGTAATGGTCGATTTGTATGGACCGTTGCCAACAGGAAAGTTTGGGATGAATTACATACTAGTTATCCAAGATGCCTTCAGCAAATTTGTGAAATTTTATGACTTGAGAAAAGCCACGTCTAGATCAGTTATATGTAAAGTAAGACAATTTTTCGATATAATTAAACCAAAAACCATAATGTCTGATAATGGCTCGCAGTTTTCGAGCAAAGCATGGAAGGAATTCATGGGGCAAGAAGGAGTGAAGGTTATATACACTACTGTGAGAAATCCGCGACCAAACACTACGGAAAGAGTTAATAAGGAATTAGGGCGTTTGTTTAGGACATATTGTAGGAGTAATCATAGAGGTTGGGTCGCCCTATTGCCGAAATTAGAAATATTATATAATAATACCTTTCATGAAAGCACAGGATTTACACCATGTGAAATAATGTATGGTGAATCAAACAGATTGTCAATAGACCCGGGGTTGATGAGAATAAATATTAACTTAGAGTTAGGAAGGATAAGAGAACTAGCTCAACTTAATTTACAAAAGATGGGAGAGAAACGACAGTTGAAGTTTAATAAAAAATTTAGACTCATTCAATATCAAATAGGCGATTTGGTGAAAATAAAACGGTTAAATAGATCTGATGCGAGACAAAAAATAACAAAAAAATTTGAGGCATTATATGAGGGACCATACGTTATAGCAGCAAATCCCTATCAAAACGTCTACATTCTAACAAATCCGGAAACAAATGTAGTGAGAGGAAAATTTAATGCGATACATTTGTCAAGGTATTACAAAGAGGCGGAACCTAGGTTGGGGCTGATTGGGGGAACAAAATGACAGCTGGAACTATTTTGAATAAAGATTATTAAAAAAAAATGCTTTAGGCAAAGTTTGAATTTCGTAATTGAGATGTATAAGATTAAAATTAAAGTTTACTGATTACTTAACGTTTTGTATGAATTTAAGAGAAAAGAATTGAGGTTGTAGGTTAATAAGAAGGCTTGTTTTTAGTACATAAAGGAAAATGTAAATGTACTAAATATTTGAATCATATAATCCTAAAGAAAAAAAAAGAAAATATATTGTAATTTAGATTAACAAAAACGCCCTAAGGGGTTCTCAAATAAAGAAAGTTTTGGACTGAATTTGATTAGTTAACCTTTTATATGAAGTTAAGAGAAAAGAATTGAGGTTGTAGGTTAATAAGAAGGCTTGTTTTTAGTACATAAAGGAAAATGTAAATGTACTAAATATTTGAATTATATAGTCCTAAAGAAAAAAAAAAAAAAAGAAAATATATTGTAATTTAGATTAACAAAAACGCCCTAAGGGGTCCTCAATAAAGGAAGTTTTGAACTGAATTTTAAGATTTTTATTTCGCTGGGTTAGGGAAAGGCCCATGTATGTTTATGGGGGATTTGCTACCACTTTGTTAAGTAAAGTAAGTCTGGTGAATTATAAGGAAAGATTTATAATAACAGTCAATATTGAAAAATAAAAGGAAATTTAATTTAAATAAATACCTATAAAGGTTGGCTCTAATATACACATGTATGAATATAAAAGAAAAATAACAAAGTGGAAGTATTTTCTACTAAGCATAGATGGAGGGGAGGATGGTGGCCTTTTCAATTGTTCAGTTTTAAGATTGTTGATAAGTAAATTGAAGTCGTCTAAAAATAAATTGTCTTAAATCAAGTTTGTATTGTTGAAAATTTAATATTATATTGTGTATACGGGTTGCTTAAAGAAATACGTAAGTAGTAATGAGTTGAAACCAGCGACTTATTATTCAAACTAAATTAAATTTCAACAAAATTGACAAACAATTATAATTGACAAAGCCTGTCTGTGCATTTGCGTCACAAGAACGAATAAATCATTAACGATTCTAATTAAAGATTCTAGGATTTGCTAGGAATATGCAGACGGGGGGTTGAGCGTAAAAATAATTCATTTAATAACTGAAAATTATAGCAAAACGTAACTTAAAAAAAAAAGATACATATAGATTCATAATTAAATAATACGCTATAGGAAATTACAAACGGGGGTTTGAGCGAATATAGTAATTCAGTCAATAACTGAAAGTTATTTCAAAATTCAAATCGAACAATTGAATTCTTAATTTAGCAATTTGCTAGGAATATGCAGACGGGGGGTTGGGCGTAAATGTAATTCATTTAATAACTGAATATGCAGAATATGCAGACGGGGGGTTGAGCGTAAAAGTTTTTTATTTAGTAACTGAAAATTATAGCAAAATGAAATTTAAAAAAAAAATAAACATAGATTCATAATTAAATAATACGCTAGGAATTTACAAACAGGGGTTAGGTGTAAATAGTAATTAATTCAATAACTAAAAGTTATTATTCATACAATGAGTTGCTAAGAGCATATTAAAGGGGGGGTTGAGATGTAAAGAGTGGTCGATTTATGTCACATCACATAGTTTATCTAATGCATGCCATCTATGGTTGACAGATAAATCTCATTAAATTTAATTCGTTTTATCATGGACTAAAGAGTATTTTTACTGTTATTATATTATACCTGCTTTGTAGTTGTCGTGCTGTTGATTTGTAAGGGCAGGCGAGAATGTGAGCTTGGGGAAGGTATATTAGGCAAGTGGAAGTAGTGAATTTGATTGATAATAAGGTATGGATGAATGAATAATTAGGATTTGAATTTGACCTTGAGATGGGAGGCTGAGAGATTTATGACAGTGGTTTTAAACAGTATGCAGGGCCCAGCAAACCAACAGGACTCATGGGGATAGGGCTTCTGATTTATTGATGCTAACCTTGGAGACACAACTTAACCCAGAAGGGGCTTTCTATGAGAAATTGGTGTTAGGTTAGGTCCGATTGACAATTTCAGTGCTAAAACTGGTATCATAGAAAGTCCATACTTCACAAGAAGCTAAGAAAGCTAAATGAAAAATTCGGCAACTTTTACAAACTCCAACTAAGTTCCAGACGTTATTCCGAGTTGAAATTTTGAGGAGGTTTCTTATCATTGGGAAATAAATGCTTTGTAACTATTAAAGTCAATGGGGCTACGGAAGGGACTTATTGGTGGAAATTTATCTTTAATCTGAATGAAGAATGGTTTGAATTAAGTTTACGCTGATTTGTTACTATTAGGGTAGATCGGCCTCACAACCCGGTTCTCTTGCATAGCCTTTTTGGTCCTTGTGAGAAGTCTTTGTTGTTCAATGGTTTGTTTATGCCAATTCTTAAAATGTAGATAAGGTGATGTGCTGTGATTTGGTTGGTTTAAAAAACACACTACTACACTCTTTCATTTCGAGGAAGCAATAATAAATCTGTGTTATCGTTATTAATATTGTTGGTAATAACATTTCTGGGGTTTTTATTATCTTTTATTGTCTGGTTTGCTTGTGAACTATAGATGGTTTTTTTTAAAATTTTCCTTCGGTATAAATTCACACCTGCAGAAAATTTGGGGGTTGGCTGTGACGGTACAGGCCCTTCTCTGTCCCGCCACGTTCATAAATAAACCTATTTACAAATATCAGTTTGCTGCATTTTGAATGTTTTAGAACGAAATCGTATTAACCCTTTTACTCGTGCTATCTTTCCATAAGAAAGAAAGAGAGCGGAGAAGTGTGCTGTTCTGGATGCTTTTTATGTTGCCAAGCGCATGAACGGCACATAAATCGGGGACTTTTGACAATAGGAATCGGTTGAAGTATGATTATTGAAGAATTAAATGAAATATATTGGGCAGTTTTAGTATGGGAAAAGAAAAAAAAAGAAATGGCAAGACAGGGGTGGGGATAGAGGGCAGTTTAGGCGGGATAAAGTGAGGAAATAAAAAAGATGGTGGGATTGAGGCATTAAGCCTCCGAGGTCGCTCTCAGGAGGTACTCCGAAGACGGTCTTCGGTGAGATTCTTAAAATCCGTGAAGTGAATTATTGGTAAAAATTAAAAGTGAATTGTGTATTGAGAAGTGTTACACCGGTTAGGGGTTAGGGAGTCTCGAGTTGGCTAAATGCTGACAAAGGACATGGGACTTAGTAATTGGCATGGCCGATGAAAAGTCTGTACGATTCCCAACACGTGGCAACACGTGGGGATTTCGGTCGATTTTTAGGTAGGGAGTAGGCACGCCCAGTGTTAAACTGGCAGGGTTAGTACCTATAAAAAGGGAAACCCGGAGCAAAGTAGTTAGCATGGCTGACAAAATGCTTATTTATTAGTAATCCGAGTATTCAGCATACGCAGAAGAAAGGTTACGACGTAGCGTTTTCCTCCAAGCGTTCCCGTATCCTACCCTACATTATGATTCCTCATTTTCTTAGGTATTATAGTCTTCACGTGTAGCCGTGGTCTGGGAGTGCAAGCTCCCAGATTTAGACAACGTCCCTCGGGATGTGCCCGCGCTTGGAACGAGCCGGCGGCTGTATCCTTCGGGAAACAGTTACAGTTCCCTTCAGTGTCGTATATCCTAGTGTGGCTTAGGTGCTCCTAGCAAGTGGGGTTCCCTAATAACCATAATGGGTGTTATTGCAATGAAGTCTATATTATATATATTTTACACCATAGGTATCAAATCCTCGTTCAATACAATCCCAAGCTTCGGCCTCATATGTATGTGAACGTATTACACCGGCATTTAGTATACATTGGAATTTGCCATTCCACTTTCAGCTAGCTTCTGTTAGCAGGAGTTTCCTCTTTACACCGAGGGGAAGCTGTCCTACCTACCATTGCTATGGAAAGGGGGCTACATTACACACCACATGATTAAAGTAAATGTGAGACATGGATCTCTAGGCTGAATACTACATCTAGAAGAATAGGAATTAGGTAACTAGGTACATTTGAGTAGGAATAGGGAACATAGGAAATTGTTTGGGAAATAGCACTTAGTAATAATTCGGGGGTAGACTCACGATATGATGCAATACATTTTTCTATCTAACTCATAAGATAGGTGTACTGGCAACTTCCCGGATTACAGGAGGTAGACTAGTATCCTTGGGTTCGCTGAATTATTAAAACATTTAATATTCTATCAAGTGTCCAGGAAATACTTTAATAGCCATGTAGGTTACAAACTAGAATTATTTTGTTACAATAAATAAAATAAAAATCAGTTTTAGGTTCATATTTATAATTATCATCCACTCAAATTAGTTTCAAATTAAGACGGTAGTAAATGTAAGGTATCGTTTTTGATGCTAATGGACAAGCTGTGCAGTTCCATTGTGGGAGACCATCTAATGAGAGACGTAGAATGGTTGACTACTCTTCGACAGCATGAGGAAGGATATATTACAATTTATTATGTCGCTATTAGTATCTGTTAAAATCAAAGTAATAGGATATATCAAATAAATAAAACAAGGAATTAGAATATCCTAAAATAAAAAAAATAACTATGCAATATCTTGAAATTTTCATGTAATTAATGGACAAGCAAAGCTGTTTCATTATGATTAACCTTTTCTATCAGACATATAGTCTAGGTGCATTATTCCTCAAACAACATGGAAAGAATATAAATTGTTCCATTTTGAAGTCAAAAGTTTGCAGAAACAAAGAAAGAATATCTAACAACAAATACTCAAGAATACCTTGAAAATATACTAAACTTATTTGTTCACTATTAAAATTACTAGATATAATAAAATCAAGTAAAGCTGTATAATTACTCTCCACTCTTAAAATAATATATATTGGACCAATGATATCATCTAACAGGATATGACATCTAAACAAAGTGGTGGAATAGGTTCAAAGATATTATTTAACTAGATATGTCTACTCAAACAGAGATATGATAGGCTGTAGATTGTATAGGGTTACTTGTAGTCCCAATCCAATCAGGTTTTAGGACATATTTAGTACATACCAGCGTAATATTAGGAACTCCCTTTTACCATAATAAGTAAAAGGAAGTCCCGCTAAGAACCGAGATATGATTGGATGTATGCCCTTACTGAGGCTAGGCAGCTCCAGAGATGGCCAGCGTCTCGGTGTTATGGTAGATACTCGTTTGGGTAGAATGAATGGTTTGTTTTGTATAGCTATGAATAATGATGTCTCTCATTTTCATAGAAGTAAATTAAAAAGGTCCTTGAATGTGCAGACAAGATACAAACTTACATACTTACAGTGTCGATGACAATATCATACGACATTCCCTTTTGCCAAAAGAATATGTCCTCATGCCCATGTAGTATATATGAATACTGAATCAATTGCAATACACATACTTACTGACTTTTAGTACATTTGTAAATAATAGAAAACAAAAAAAAAGAAAGAATAATAACTTTATAAAGTCCTCTTACAATGGGTGATTATATGGTTACTAATTATGTTGGGTAATTAGTAAGGAATATAACAGACCTATGCGGTGGAAGATGACCAGTTTGGACAAGTCGAAATCTACAGATGGCAGCGGGGAGGGGCTGTTATCCTTAGCCGCAATCAATTAAATATCATTCTTAATTTTATTTGCATACTTACCTACTTTAAAGGTTCTTATGTAAATCTTACTTATTTCATACCTACTTAGAACATCTTAGCAACATAATCTTCTTTTCACTCTACCATATTAATATAAAGCAGATAGTTACATATCTACGCAGTAATTCTTATTCAACTTTATTAGAACATCACATTAGTCACTATAGATAGAATCTATCACTGCATAATACTTATGGCAATATGCTGAGGTTTTAATAGACTCACAACATTTAGTCATGAAATAGGTAGTTTGGTTTTGATAGTAAGAAAGTGGTAATAGTAAATTTTGTTGTTGCAACTTAACACTTTTACTGTATTATGTTAGAGAGCCAGTTCTAAATTACACCACTTGGAGAGTACATAGGTAGAGTAGGTCACGTCTCAAGCCTTTGGAAAAGAAACTGAGTTGCTACTTATGGGCACAATATAGTATCCTGACCACTATACTAGACGATCACATGGCCTTATAATGATCTCAGTCAAGACACACTCAATATTAGGTTTTGTGTTATGTTTGGATACGGTATCTCAGAATGGTAGAAGTTATCACACAAATAGGATATCACAATTAAATTTCATTTTATTAAACATTTTCATATAAGGTGGCGTAGAGTACATGAGATTTATATACAGATAGAGGGGGGGTTCGTTACAGTAGACGAATTTAGGTGGAAATTCCCTGGTTTCGGCACCATAAAGATGTAGCATTCGCACCGAGCCGAAATAGCTGGTGGCAGTGGTGGCTTAATACTACACTGGGATAATTGCAAATAAATACTCAGTAAGATATATGTGGGACTACGAGATGCCGGAGACAATATCAAACAGCACGTACCTGGGTATGCCTGTGCATCTCACTTAGGTTCCATCCAAATTCTTCGCTAATGTATTCTGAAGTTCTTTCCTCGCCGATGTTCCTCTGTTATGTTTTGACAATTCACAACGCCTGTATTATGCTCCGGAGCTTTCACAAGCACCAGCCGATGTTTTGATGTAAATTGACGCGATTAGCTACTAATTTTGCCTAGATGCAAAGCTCCACGATTTTAATTAGAGCGCACTGTTCCGCAGTCGAATGGCCACTGCTTTGTCAATGACAAAATCGCATACCCACAATACCGATAGAAAAATATAAAATGAATAAAATGAGATGCGGTATGCTAGATCCTTATGATAACGAAACAGGGGTGGTGCTGCAAAACCACATATTATGCCTGAAGTAGAGAGAGCCCAACGTGCCTTTCTTAAAGTTATAATGACCTTACCGTTCACGCACCCTACTACAGAGCTGTATGAAAAGTGCACACATTTATGTGTCAGAAAAATATGTATACTTATTTATTTATTCATTCAATCATTATAACCATGCTTACAGGAAACCCCAATAGAATAGTGTAGTCGTAAAATATTTTTATTAATTATATAAAATTATACAGTAATTATTTCATTTCATTAATTAAATTAGCTTACTAAAAATGCTGACACTATGACATTCTTATTAAATACTTAAAATTAATTGTCTATTATATTAATTAATAAATCTCTATATTCATTCAATAGTGAATTATATATATAATATAATTATATTATATATATATAATCTTACATCAAATTATAATTATTGTATTAATAAATTATATAATTGTCACATTAAATTGATAAGAGTTGTCAATAGAATTTGCATAGCACAGATTGTTTTTAATTCTGCTATGGAACATGCAAACAGATCTATTTTTTCCGCAACTAGATTTAGTATTTTATACAACAGTATCAAAAAGTATCATATTAAAACTGTTCCATTCTTACCGGTAACAAATAAGAGGTTAGATATATGCCCAGTCCCCAGGTGAAAGAGCGTTTTTACCTGGAGGCAATTTAACCATTTGTCTCCAAAGATATATAATGCGCATAAAAGTAAGGAAAAATTAAACCACTTAGTCCCTACAGAATTAAAACGATAATAATGGAATGGCTTAAAGAATATGACTATGACAGGACTGAAAAGCTACTAGAATTTTTTTTTTGTTTTAGTCTCGATCGTGCGCTCGGTAAGGCAAGACCTCCTGAAGATGCTTCGTTTAGAAGCGAAACTAGTCGGGTATTCTTCCGGTTAGGCTGCGTGATGTTTATGACGTCACGTAGATAACAGGAAAATTAGGCGGAATTGTCACTAGATATATAATTTTATGCTTTTTTAAGTGTTTTATTTAAATATTATTTAATGTTTTTTAGGATACTTATAATAGTTATTTGTTATACAAGAGTGCAAAGTTGCTTTTTAACCGCGTGTTCAGTTTTGATGACCGAGCAAGCGAAGGATTCTAAAATTGAATCACGAGCGCAGGGAGTGATTCAAAATTAGAATCCTGAGCGTTAGCGAGGGAATCAAAAGAGCACGAGGTGAAAAATCTTTGCACTCGAGTGCAACACGTAACTTTTCATTCCACCTCAGCGAGGAAAATACTTCTCGCGTGATTGTTGAGGGAGAAAGCTCATTTGCGCATTATTAACAGTTTCAGTCAATTCTGTTGGCGTCAAACAAACTTCCTCGTCACTAGAATCACTCATTTTAGTTTTTTCACTTGTTTTCAAGTTTCTTGTTTTTAATATAAGGTTTAACAATGACATGAAAAAATGCCGCGTAAAGAACCGCGTACAAAGCAAATTGAAAAAAGAACACAAGAAGGTTCCGAGTCTGAGTTTTTAACAAATTAAAAAAAAGTTGTACGATATATTCGGCACCATAGAGGTAGCAGTAAATAGGTTTAATGTTTTTTTTAATTCACAAACTTAGTGCACACGATGTTCTAAATTCAATTTACTTTATCCTCTAGAGAATAAAAACGGCTTTTACACTCAGATATTGAAGATTAAAAATACTCTTTCCGAGATGGTGGGATGAAAAAGTATTTGTTATTACTACTAGAAAAAGTGGAATAAACATACATTCAAACTAATCCACACCACTTGCACAAACAAGTCATACCTGACACCTTCACACACACACACACACACATACACACACACACACTCACACAGACACCCTAATACTTTCTTTGCTTTTATATATTCTAAATTATATGTCTATATTGTTTAAATAAACATAATTGTGGGAAAGGAACTGCTTTCTGCAACACAGTGAATACTGCAGAAACGGGCAGGGATTTCACCTTTGACTTGCACATCTTATTATTCAATAAAGTTATTTGTATTTATTTTAGAAGACGTTTCCTGAGACTACTCTAATTGTCAAGCTCTAAATTAACCGACACCTGTAACGGATGATAGTGGTCAAATTGTTACGATGCACTTCCAGAATTGTTCAAATATTATAAATTACATTAGCCTCTAACAATTTCTATGCTGTCTTATTTTTCTAATTATTTCTTAATAAATAAACGTACTATTTTGTTTCATAAGTTGCACTTACTTATTTTCTCATAGAGGGTGATAAAAAGCAGAGTGCCCACCTCGGGAGCCAACAAGTATTTTAGGCTCGAGTAACTTGAATCCTCTTTGAATTCGTGCCGCACTGGATGCAAAGAAACACTCTCACCTTTAAAATGGTTGTTTCCTGCATTGGTAAGCAATCCACTATATCTGAATCCAAATAGAGATCATCTGAAGAGGCATTCACCTTCAAAGTAACCGTAGAGAAGCTTGCTTAGCCGTTCTTAAACGTTCAACTAAGTTAAGCAACATCCGCCGCGGTCAGGAGTTGGATGGGTGACCGCTCGTGACATTACTACTGAGCGCTTCCGTGCTTCGGACGACACGTTAAGACATCGGTCCAGGTTGTCTTAGAGGAAAAAAAAAAAAAAAAAAAAAAAGGATGGCAGTTGTTACAGCATGGTGTTAGGGCATTTCACGAATGCCCGCCTGGCTCTAGCTACCACCCTCAAGTAGAAAATCTGTCGCCCAGCACCTAACGGTGTGTTCCGGCAGCTGTCCTTGAGAAAGTAATTCTAGGCTAGCCAGAACATCTTCGACCACATCGTCACTTACCATCAGGTGACATAGTGGTCAAAGACTAGCTAGCTTATAAGATATAAAAAACATATCAAAATCGGGGAATCGCCCCCTTAAATTTAATTGACCTAAATGTAAGCAAATATGATTGTATATATTGCTTTCTGAATTACAGTTACAGCGTGAAAACACGCTTTACCTTGTAATGGTAATTATCATCTATATGTATCTAAATACATACGAGTATATTTGAATTAGTTTATTTACATATCGTGTCTGTTATCCAATCAATCTAAATTGGAAAAAGAATATGCTTTTTACTTAAAAGCATTTAATATACTACAACATGACTATCCTTTTTTATCCTTAATAGGTTAGCCTTTGATCAATATCTCACCCGATGGTAAGTGACGCTGTGGTCAAAGGTGTTGTTCAGGCTCACCTAGAATTACTAGCTATCATTCAAAATATTTTATCTAAAATTACGAGTTTTTGAGTTGATTAATTTTCAAAACTGTATAATTTAATGAAAATCTGATGCACCACAAACCTAGATATTAGGATAGTGATTACGTAGGTAAAAAATCATTGATATTTATTCGCTATTATTAAAATGAGATTGGAACTGCGTTTGTATGGGGACGTTCGTCTAAAATATTAATGGAGGAGCCTGTGTTCAGCAGTGGACAAACCGACAAATACAGTACGGTACCCCACCCCTCGATTTTAATCGCCTTGCACAGTGCATAGCGCAAGAATCTCAAAACTATTTTTTTTGCGCTAATGCTGATATGAACATATGAACTTATTTATTACCTACTTATTCAGTTTAAAATTGAGGGTATAACTTATTTTTATTTGCTCATCAGATATTAAATATCTGACTGGTAAAAATGTTAACCAATCATATTAAAAACAAACGAACTTTCATCTTAAACATCCCATATTCGTGACTTTTACTTTGACTTCGTTGGGAACCGAACACATGCTAATCTTTACACTCGGTTTTTGGACAGATTTCAGTAAGTGTGGTGTATCTTCAACCATATTTTACTATTAACAATGAATGTGACAGTGACAGTACTGACGGCGACTTGACAAATGCGGCCGGGACAGTCAGTCGCAACGCTAAGCGTCAGTTCGTGCTCGTCGCTTCGCGCATACCTTACTCCAAGACGAAGGACTTCAAAACCGTCCCAGTGACAGTCCCAACCTGATTGAAATCTTTTCGTTAAATATAAAACTGGTATTGGCCGTCAAAACAGTCCCAGTGACAGTCCCAACCTGGTTGAAATCTTTGCGGTAAATATAACGCGGGTCTTGGCCGGCCCCTAATAAGTTAAATACCGAAATGTCAATAGAAAAGATGGCACCCTATTACCTCCGTTTGGTATACGGTCATTTAACTAATTAAATCCTAACGCCGACATATTTTTGAAAGGCCTACTGAAAGACCTATGGAATTTCTTAAACAAGTCAAAAGGCAGTAGTATCTTAGTCTACCCGTGACCACGATCACTGCAAAGAGTTTGAAATTCCGAAACAAGAATACTGTAAAATAAACGCGATTAAAACATAGATCATTAATATCAAATTACATCAATTTAAAAACCCGAGTGTATCATCATATAAAAATTCACAGAACTTGTTCAACATACATCCGCAATGCCTTCCAAAAATATATTTTGTTGTATATTTTTTGCGGACATCAAGCTTCGACATTAGTCACCTTCCATGTCAAGTTTAATGGCTTACACAGATGTGCTCATTCATTCATGGTAATTCCAAAGTCGCCGTGGGCAAGGCTTGTGCCATTGCCTTGTTTGAAATTAGAAGCGACGCGGTTTTAAACTTATGTATACAATGATAAAAATATTTAAAAAAAGGAACCAACTAGGAAGTGTAGGAACACTGAAAAGTATGAAATACTCGTAACATGCCGGAGTCGGTACCATGCTGATTCAAAACACCGATTTCTTTACATTATCATGGTCCGACTTCCACAATTTTTTCTATACTTTCCAATAGTGAAAGTCGGTTCCGTTGTTTTGTTAAATATTACTTTGTACTATTTTTACATACATACATTACTACTCGCCTAAGATATTATTTATAATCGACAAAAGCTTCAATTACTAATAAATCATCATGGTACGCATATAGTTAATTGACCATAACATAAAAACTCCTTAACCAATTTTGATGAAATATAAATGGGACTAACTTTTCACTTAGTACGCGGTAGTGCTTGTAATAATAATAATAAATAATATTTAGAAAAAAAGGAAGAGTCATCAAAATCAGTTTATAATTGGCGGAGTATTATAACAAAAGCATTATAGACATTATACTCATGGATATGCATGCCAAATTCACCAAGTTTGAACACTTCATTTTTTAAATATGACCAATCTACTTTTATATGGTTTTGCTACGAATAAGGCTCAGACACACAAAGCGCAGTGCAACACTATTGGTTTGTTTTCTCATTATACTCTTAAAGGAGCGAATTAACTAAATAAAGCGAAGCACGGACAGTACAGCATAGCTTAATGTGTATTAGTCACTCTAAGTGTCCGATCATATTGACCGGTGAGAAGAACAGCGCAAATGTTCATAGTAGGTAAGTATCATAGACAAAAGTTAGTATTTTATAGAAAACTTTAGGTCATCGTATTAAAACTCATTTTAAACCTTTTTGTTACAAAATATGTGTGTTTTTATGTAGTGATTAAACGGACAAATTGTAAGCGTCACGCTTGTCCGTTGGATATTACTGTAATGTCACCTTTCCCGTTCTTCGTGATACTGCACTGCGGTCGTCACTAATATAAGTCGGTTTGTTATTTCTTTTTAATCACAGCACACACACACACAAAAACTACTTCACCGATGATAATGAAATTTGAACAAGTTGGATGTGATGGAAAAAACACATACAGTTTCAATATTATCATTTAATTTCAATATTAAAATTTGTAATTGACCTTCATAAGGGCGTCGTAGACGCCTAAATTGACTTCGACTTGAGTCGTATTGAGAATGTCAGAGAGTTTTTTTTAAGTTGGTACAAGAAACAAATAGTTCGTTTCAGAAATAAACGCGAAAATAAAGAGAACCTAAGAATAGTTTTCGGTTAAGAAATTGAGCGAGGCTAGGTAAATTAATTTATTTCTTGTTATTAAGTGTTTAAATCAAGTTTTGACAATATTACCAAGGTTGAGTTGTATTAAAAAACACAACATTATTTTTTTTAAATTCAAGTTCAAGTCAGACCTCCTTCATAATCAACACATTGGTGAGATAAATAGGAAACTAATGACATGCTCCTCTAGAACCTTTCGTATTTGGAGCTTGAGAGGGCATTGGTATTAGTAGTTTTTGGAAGCCAACTGAAATTCAGAGAAGGCACAGATTACATAATACTAGCAAAGACTTAATTCGCCTCCCTGATTCGTTATCTCTCAACACGAATATAATAACGGAATATGTTTACATTATAACGTTCGCGTTGTTATTATTTGAATCTAAAATTAAGATAATTATCACGGTATATCCAACAATTCTAAGGTAAAATTAAGTGGAGACTCGAAATATCTGTTAATTGTAGCTATTACGCGTAATATTACAAACACACTGAATACAATCTAGTTTTCCCAATTCGCTGGGAATAATGAGAGCTTTATATTTATATATATAACGCTACAGTTTTATAGTTGTGTACCTTACAGCTGAAGTACTCGTGGCTGAACGTGCCTAGTCAACTTGCCGGGTTGTTCTAGGCCGATAAATCAAAGCAGAGACCGTTGCATAACCTAGGCTAGACCATGTTCCTTCGAGCCCTTCCCGCCGGGAGGGGCGTGCAGGCCCCGGTGTAAAGAGGGCGATCGTCGGCGAGGGACTGGACGCAAAGGCTCTGCCAGTCTCCCAGTTAATCCAATCCCAGTCCCAAACAATGAGAGTCTTGGTTACACGGTAGAAGTTGTTATGTCTGTTGATGTGAAATATTTTATTTACATTTATTTCTTTATATCAACGGAATAATGAAAAGCAGTTTCATTGTTTCTGGAGTTCATCATTCATCATCACCATTTCAACCGCAAGAAGTCCACTGCTGGATATAGGCCTCTCAATTAAGTTTCCATATAGAACGGTTGGTAGCAGTCCGGGTCTTTTTGCGACCTTAATAATCTCATCCATCCACCTTATGGGTGGTCTTGCTGGTTTGTGGCCTCCGTTCGAGAACCTTTCAGCCTCATCGACCATCAGTTCAGCTTAATATGCGCGCTGCCCACTGCCACTTCAGCTCGCTAATCGCTATGCCACGCCGGGCTATGTAACTTTCGTTCGTCTACGGATCTCCTCATTCCTGATTCGATCTCGTAGAGAAACACTAAGCCCTCTCCATAGCTCGTTGTGCGAGCCTATTTAATAGGCCCACAGTTTGAGGTCACGTTTCGGCGCCATATATGGTGGAGTTACCCCAAAATAAAACTCCATACCGTAGTGTAACCTACATTTATTCAAAAGAGCACTTTCCTTTCGTAACGTATCTAAAGCGTACGAAATTTGATTTAGCTCTGTGCAAATATGATCGATATGAGAGTTCCATAATAAATTTGCATCAATGTAAATTCCCAGTAACTTTATACAATGAGTTTCTTCTATATGCTTACCTTTTAAAATTGTAATATGAATGTTAAAATTGAATTTATTTAGTTTAGTCTTTGTTGTGATTGTTCAAGACTAATTCTTAGGTATAGTTTGTGTGTAAACAGTAAATAATAGATGATACCGAATTATTAATAATAGTTTCAACAGTATTTTCGTCGGTAAAAATTGCTGTGCTGTCCGATGACGTCACAGCAAATCATCTTTAGTAATCAGGTTCTTGTCAATGTAAGGCTGTCGACATGGCCTGATATGAATGCCGTTACCCTCATCAGTTTCAAAAGAGTGCGGTTCTATTATCCCTCCTGCCTATACACCAAACCGTCACTTTTTGAAGATATAACGGAAGTTCTTTCAAGGCCTGTGGATTAGAGCCTCGCCACTAAAGATAATTTTGTTTGGAATTGAAACGCATGGTCTGAGTAATATTAACTACCCCATTTTTGTAATTAGCTTTTATTATTCACATTACTTAATTCTTCCAAGTTGTAACCTAAGTATCTGTGTGCACTGTGTTGTAACGCACCTTTTTTGTAAATATCTGTTTTAAGTAAACAAATAACAATTATAGATGACTTAACAATTGACAGTCGGAAATAGTAAATTCAAGTTCTTGCTGATATTTATCGGATATATTTTTCGTTGTATTTTGTATATTGATATGACCATAAAGTTGAGAATGTTAGGAAATTATATGCATGTGATTGTTTGTAATGTTAGTAATTTATCAAGTATTTTAAGTAATTCGTTACTACGAGTACTTTTACTTGAAATATCCGAATGGGTAAAATGAAACATTACTTTATCAATAAGACACTAAGATCAGTCCAAGAATTGTTGAACATTAAAGGCAAAATAAAATATTTGACTTAATTCCTTAATTTATACCTCCAGAGAAATTTTTTTTTTGCATAAAATAAATACACCCCTGTTGTTTCCTTTTTTTCGGACACTAATTATTATTCCTAAAGAAAATTTGACCCTGCAAAAGAAAACCATAAAAGTGCCCTCTTTTACCGCCATTATTAAAGGATTACTATATAAACTGGAAAAGTTATCGAAAATCTACGAAAATGATAGGAGCCTACATTATACTCTTTCTTAAAATTTAAATGCGAATAAAATATTTGGTTTGCTCAGTTTTGGAGGAGAAAGCAGGGAATTAAGAGTACGTAACGTGGATCTCGTAAATATTCTTCCTGTATCTCCCAGAGCTCGTCCCCTCTTAACAACAGAAAACATATGCAAAAAAGGTTTTACTGTCAACACACACATACTAAACATAATTATAAAAACGTTTGCTTTGGAGTTTGGCCGGTCCTGACCTGACAGCCGTCTTGAAAATGCTAGCGTTGAGAGAACCTTCCGTATAATAAGGAGCCCTATTTATGTACCCAATTTGTATCAACACCTCACTTACCAATGTAAGTACGTTACAAGAGTTGTGGCGTGCTGCTCATTCAGTGTATAACTTAATCTAATTCTAATTAAACGCCCTACTGTATCACTGGTAAAAGAGCTGGTGGATAGGATCCGTGTGGTCAGGACATCACGATGTATTCTTCTTATAACAATAGTGATATTTACAAGTAATTTTTTTATCTAGTCTTCTTGACCGATGAAGCAGTGTACACTGCTGTAATTATTTTTGTGTTGGATGGGTGACCGCTATTACTAGTGGGTGCTTCTTTGCTTCGGAAGTCATGTTAAGCCGTCGTCAGCCCCGGTTGTTGTCTTAGGATGGCGTTCGTTAGGCTATTTCGGAGACCTTCGGGGAAGCCTTTAAACTCTAACACTGTGGATGTTTGTAGGGCATATTGTGAACGCCTGAGCTAAAAGTAGGAAATCTGTCACCAAGCATCCGCTGGAATCCGCTGGAAAACAAGCTGCGTTTTCCGGCAGCTGTTCTTGAGAGCTAGTCTCCAGTCTGAGCTATGCTTGTTTATCTCCTTTGACCAGATAATTATTAATCATCAGGTGAGTTTGTAGTAAGCTATTCTTACGACAGTAAAAAAAAACACTTTCACTATCACTACAAAGTTAAGTTGACAAAATTGTAGCCATTTGTTCTAACTTGTACCCATTTTCTTTTATCACTTTAATAAATTACAACGATTTCGTCTCGATCGCCCGAAGTTCTGGGATTGTAGAAATAGATCACATATTGGCAAACCTGTCATTTTCCAACAGAGGATGATCCAAAACCTTCAAAAATGGATTGGCAACGGATAATTGGATAATCAAATGAAGGGATTCGATTTTTGAATTGCTGTTGCACCCTGTGGTATGATTATTGAAACAAATTGGATTCAAAATTCTTTATATAAGATTCTTTTTTTATAATACTAGCTTTCCGGCCGCGGCTCCGCCCGCGGTTATGTCGGTTATACCGATAAAAACCATCCCATGTCCTTCCCCGGGTCTATTACTATTTCCATACCAAACTTCATCCAAATCGGTCCAGATGTTTTTAAGTTTATTTGTTGCATACAAAAATACAAATCTTTCCTCTTTATAATATTAGTGTAGATGTAAATTTCTATTTCTATTCTTGATATCAGTCTGATATTTTTTATGTGATGATACAAAAACAATGTCGTAATTGAACGCGGAACTTATTACATTAGTAAACAAAAAAAAACAACAAACAAATCTTCAAAATCTAATCACCATCAAAATATGTAAATTTGTCGCAAAGTAAAACCAACTTGAAAATGAAAATGTCAATCTTCAAAAACATGCTATTCCATTCAATAACCAACATTCGTGGTTAGTTTGAATTATTAGCATTTATTTTTAGGAATATCAACTTTCTGATGATTGAAAAACCCGATGTACTTTAAATCCGTGATGGCATAGTGGCATTGGCTATGTACTGCTGCGCAGTAGGTCCGTGGTTCAAATCCCGCCGCGGGCCTGAGCTTCACCGCATGGTGAAAGGCCATTTTCCGCAAGCCCGACTGGCTAGCGACCACCCTCAAGTAGAAAATCTGTCGCCAAGCACCTAACGATGTGTTCTGGTAGCTGTCCTTGAGAGCCAGTAATTCTAAGCTAAGCCACCTAACACCTTCGACCACATCATCACTTTCCATCAGGTGAGATTGTGGTCAAAAAACTATATGTCTTTCCTGAAAGTAAAGTATTTTCACATTCACGCACATTTCCGAACTTGTGTGGTGAAAAGTATTTTTTAGTAATACTTACATAAAAATACATAATATTTCGATAGTGCTCAACAGAAAGGTTGATAAAAACACTTTTTAACGCTGATGCAAAAAGAGGCATGTAGGTAACAAGTTTGTGTGAGTCTGTGTATGTCATGGCATCGTATCTCCTAAACTTCCTAAAGGATTGGACCGATTTTGATGAGGCTTTTTTTTAATGCTGACGTGAATGAGATGATCTTAGGTACAATTTATGTACATCTGTGTCGGTGTTACATAAAATTGCCTTTTTTTTACTTGTTCGTATGGTATAACCATTTTATTGAGACATATTTTGTGAAAATTCCGTTATGTTACCTCTAATAACCGGTTCAGAAAATATAGCTGGGGAGTCAAAGTCAAAATCATTTATCCAATTTAGGCTTCTACGACGCTCTTATGAAGGGCAATTACAAATTTTAATATTGAAATATTCAACATAGTACTGTCACGTTCAGCAAAAAAAAAATATAGCACCATTGCGAGAAGAACGGGCAAGAAACTCGGTGCCATTCTTTTAAACGTTTTTTACATACTATATAGTAAAATTATTACAATATTTGTTTACATTACGTAGTTGACAGGCGCTAGCTTGCCAGAATCAATCATGCCAAGCATTGTTGTCGTTTAAATAATTATAAACTGTGTAGTAAGATTTCTTTATCAAAATGTTCTTCACGTGCTTCTTGAATTTTCCTTCTATGTTTGGGCAATCAGTACTAATATTATAAATGCGAAAGTAACTCTGTTTGTCTGTCTGTTACGCTTTCACGCCAAAACTACTGGACGATTTGAATGAAATTTGGTATGGAAATAGTTTGAGACCCGGGAAAAAACATAGGATAGTTTTTATCCTACTGCGCAAAAAGAGGTTAATGTTTTTGCGCGATGACCGACATACGCGCGGGTGGAGCCGCGCCCGGAATGCTAGTTTATTATAAAACCGCACAAAATTGCCTAAGAAGGACCCTTTTATTTGTCTTTGCTAATCAAAAACTGGACCTATTTTATCTTTATTCCTAGTGTTATAATCGTGATTGTTATTGTTTGATTTAAATTTACTCAATTTTTTACGAACATATAGAATATTTTCAAATATATACAGGCTTAGTAAAGTTAAAATATCAATTTCCTTAAAAAGATCTTTCAGGGATACCCTAGGGTTTATTTCATATAAGGCTCGAATTGCACGCTTATGTAAGATAAAGATTGTCTCTATGTCACCAGCAGCTCCCCACAGCAATAAACGATACGACATAATACTGTGGAAAAGTACGCGAAATAAAGAAAAAACGAGATATGATGATTAACAGTTTTAGTATTTCATTTTTCAGGGGAAAACGCGAATGGAGTAAACTGCGACTGCCGCGACTAACCTGGTTAGTCGGACGGACAGTGTATTAGTATTGAAATGGGAAAATTCTCACGGAATCAGGGCTGACTCACTACGTACTTTAAGTACAAATCTACAGGTAGGTCAACGTATCCATCCGGATGGGATTATTCTACGATCAGAAAGTCAGCGCGTTAGAAGAGATCAGAGCTATGCGTAACTATGCAATTGAAAGAGAGACGTCTTGTAGGTGAATTGAATATAAATATTAGGTACTCCGTGCTCTGCGAGCTGAAGTGCACTTTATTGATTGGCGACTAAGGTTGCTTTTTTATTTGAATGGCTTTGCAGAGTGATCCTTGTGGTCCTATTTATTCTGTGACAGAACCCTTATTTAAAACACTATAATAATTACAACTCACATTAAACTTAAACTTTATCATAATCATTGTTTGCATATGATTTGATACTGAACCACTGGCAAGCTGCTAATGTATATTTACAGAGGTCCCAGACTATTTGATTCAACTGTTCTTATATATAGAAAGAAACATATACAATTTCTTTTTGAGTCAACTTATCGCTAACACTCCACTGTAACTTTACATTTTATAAAGTAATGGCCCTTTTTTGGCGCTGGCAAATCGCATTACGCGTATCGCGCAGCTCTTTGGGAGAAAGACGCGTCAATTCTATGGTCAAGTAGGACTCCTCGAGCTGATTCTGTGGTAGGTATACCCACCAATCCCGCGTTTGGTGCCGGGTTCGAATGTCACCCACGCATTTCTTCTCGTGGGTGTCGTAAGAGGCGACTAGAAAAATATCAGAAAGTATGAAGCAGCGCCTTCTGTAGATTTACAACTTCTGCTGAGATCCCCAAGACCCCAGCCAAGCGCGGGGATTATGGAAAATCCCCCTATATGAGAGACCTTGTTCAACGGCGGACTTTCCGGTTAATGAAAAATCTGATACCCACAAAAAATCCAGCGATGAGCAGTCCTCCGCCATTGTGAGGTTCAAAAATAGTCCCAAGGCACCCAGGTTGAGTAGGTATATGTAATTTGTACCTAAAAGTCTATGATCTATGATTCTTGATAAGAGATTATACCAACATCATCCATAGGTAGCAAGTGTACTACCAACGAGAACGTTCGCAAGAGGTTGGCAGGATAAACCAAAGCCAAAACTTTCAGAGTACCTAACTATTTATATTCTTGTTTTATATAATTTACTTAGTAAGTTTTTTTTATGTTGTGCCGATTCAACAAGATTTATATAGGGATAGGAAGACGGTTCTGGAATATATCTTCCACAGATCTATATAAAGTATAGATGACGCAAGTGTATGTATTTCGCGTGTCAAATAACGTGCGCATAGGAAAAGCAATGCTTCGCTTTTATTTAGTTGCGCTCCATCATTATCGATACCGGACGTTAATCAAAGTTTTGAAACATCCTCCACATAAAAATTAGAAATTCATTAGAAAAGTTACCCGAAAAATTAGAGATGTTTCGCATTTCGGAGGTAAAGAAAAAGAGTGCCACGCTTGGTTTGATATGAATCGACACGAGTTATCTTTTCAATTTATGTCTATGATATCTTCTATAACGAACATGATTGAAAGTTGTACGACTGAATTGGTAACAACAAAACTTAACTCATCCTAAATATTCAGTGATGGGCCCATGTTTCTGATTCAAATACAAATTAAATCCCCACTCATATTAACATAAGTTGTTGTTTTAGTTCCCGCGCATACCCGAAACTCGACCATCAACTCTATCTACTCAACTATCAACTGATAGTTGGGTTATGTAGCCCCAACATCTATGTATTGTATAGAGTCGCACTGCTTTCTTTAACAACGGCAATTATTATTGGTTCCAATTTGTATGTAGGTATGTAATGTAAGATTTAGTGTCCACCATTGAACAAAGTTCACCCCAGAAGTTTGGAATAATCTCCACGCTTGGCTGTTATTCTGAAAGCGCTGCAGGCCACCTTCTGGCTTGGTGCTGCTGGTAATTTCCCCTTCATCGCCTCTTACGACTCCAGAAAAATATAGCGGCCGGGGTTTAATACTTTCCCGGCACTAGTACATTTAGTTGGTTCATATCCTAATGGCGCATATATTATGATTATGAGATGGACATCGCTTGGTACTGATGTAAAATTAGTTTTCTCGGAGATGAGACTTAGATCGAAACTTACCTATTATAGTATAAAAAGATTTGTTTGTAGTATACTTATTGTACACTGTATTTTAAGTTAGGTGAAGTGTTATCCAGAGAAATTCCGATTATTTCAAAATAAATCTCTTCAGTCATAAAATTATATACTAACCTATATATCATATAATTTAACTACTTATATGTCCACAAATCCGCAAAAACTGAGGACTATAATTGGCCACATATCTAGTGATGGTCCAGTGCGTCCCATCACAGTAGAGTCATTGGGCTATAGGCCACAAATATGTTGATGGTAGGGCATTTTGAAAAGAATTTAGTCTGCCTGGCTAGCTACCAGAAAATCTGTCGCCAAGTACCAAACGACGTGTTCCACCAGGTGTATTTGAGAGCCAGTAAATCTAGGCTAGCCTGAAATACACCTTTACCACATCATCACTTACCATCAGATAGTGGTCAAAGGCTAGAACTCAGTGTAGAGACACGTAATATTCCGTCGCGTAGTGTACTGAACAAAACGCCGCAATCTCAGCTTTTGGTTCGTCATACCAACGGAATATTACGACCGAAACTTCAGCCGCTGAACTTTCGTCGCCGTACGTTCAGATGTGTCACTACACTAACAGCTATAAACATAAAAAAAGTGCATCATTTCTTTTTCTATACCGTAAATAAGTTTATTTATGACCATTTCTATAGAAAATATTTCTCTTTGGGTAGATCACGAGTAGAGTACGTAGGTTTCATCAAAGGACAGCAGCTTTAGTTATCTCTACTGGTATTTCAGGATAGTGGAGATCGGGTTTATCTCAAGCGTATTGTAGAGATTTTATTAGTTTCGGAAAATATTCTTTGAAAGTGCTTGAGCTTTACCTACACATATCTTCGCTTATTTTTATAAAATTAAATGAATTTTGAGCTAGCTATAGACATTAAATGCAAAACTATAGAAGCAACGTACTTAATGTTGAAAATAATAAATGTTGTAAGATTATTCAATTAACGATTACAAGCCTGATTTCCTATTACTTTTGTTGTATATCGTATATAATATAATACAAAAGGCAGACCCTGTTATATTTATAAAGATGAAAAATATTATGCTTAGAGCTAAGAAACTATTTTACGTATTTGTTAGGTCCTTTTAATACTGCCTAATACAACATTTATCTGTTTTTTTTTGTTGTCATCGACATCAGCGTTTACCTTATTCTAACCATATCTGAGCCAGCATGAGCTATCATGTAATGAGGTAGTCGATGGTGATAACATACTTAACTTAAAGTTAATGACTAATCAAGTCAAGGACTGCTGCTGGAACTCGCTGTTAAGGCTTGGCGACAGGTTTTCTACTTGAGGGTGGTCGCCTGCGTGACCAAAGTCATCCAAGAACTTCCCTTTTGATAAATCTGCTTGAATTTTATACGCAGGTCATAGACATTATATATATATTATAGCGTTCAGGTCGAAAATATAATTTTCAATACTCAGGAGCGTCTAGACAACAAAGACAGTTTATCGTTACAAAATTGCTCCTAAAATACAGTAATAAAAACACATACCTATATAATCTGTCTCGAAATTGACTCAATCTGGAGACACCTGCAACAAAAAACAGGGAGTTGTAAAAAAGCGAATTTCGTTAACAAAGCTTATTAGCAGACTTCTAATAAAAAGGTGCATTGACGAGGTCGTATTTTTTATGTACACGGATCTAATTTTCTCTTGGATATTGTTAGGTGTAGTTGCAGACGGCAAAAAGCTCGTATTTGAATATTTTATTTTGTGACTTCCATTGAATAGGCCAGTCACCGGAGATACAAAAACCTTGTAACGTTGCATATAATTTCATCGTTTTTTTTTCTGATTGGACGTTGTTAGGATAGATACCAATTATGTAAAACCAAGTTTGCCGTTTTGAAGACCTGTGCTAACTGTGTGGTGTTCGAACCTTTTGTCACTTTTTTTTTATGTTGTTGTGACGGAACAAGCACGAGGCCCACCTGATGTTAAGCGGATTGTCCTCTGCCTATAACAGATGCATTTCGTCATGTGACCAATTGCATTGCACCCATTGAGACATACAGTTGTTAAGTCTCAAGTGCCTGTATTTTTTTTGGCTCTCAAAGGCAGTTGCCAGAACATACCGTTAGGTGCTTGGCGACATATTTTCTATTTGAGGGTGGTAGCTAGCCAGGCGAGTATTCGCAAAAAGCCCTTCTGCCATGCGGTGAAAGCTCAAGTCGGCGCGGTGGTGGCGCTCATGCCTCCATTCATGATAATGGGCACCCATTTAAAGTGGCAGTTGTATATTGTATTTTTGGTAAGTATAGAATAACAAAATGCATATGTATCATCAAGTTCTGCAGTTATAACTTAGAAGCAAAGTAAACAAACATGGCTCTAAAAAAATAATGATATGTGTAATTACATATATAACGTGTGGGCAACAAATTAGAATTAGCCGGTAAAAAATCTTATTCTAATCAGTAGATAATAATATCGTTTATTGCTTCTCCGGCCGCTGCCGCGGCACGGTCGCTTGGCTCACTCCACTCGCGCGTTATTGTGGTCACCACCAAACGCTCCTCCGCACTTCGCTCGTCGTCGCATGTATTGCGACTTTACTCTGGCTAGGTACTCCACGTGATCCTGCCAAACAATTGACCCAACTTCCCAGTCTAACATGTTTACTGCCCATTCAATTAACACAATTTAAAGTATTTTTGTACTGACATTGTAAGATAAAACAACCAACCAATTTTTTTTTAGTACTATTCATGTTTTACCACCTCACTAATTTATCAACACCCGAAAAATAATATGACTGCCCGTTATTATTTAACTTTTTTTTTACCTATGAGTCTGCTATGACTTATATGTTGTCTAAATGCTTTTATTGTAGTAGCTGTAGTGTTTTATATAGTTCATAGTATTTTGTTTAATAAAGGCAAACTTATTAAACAAAATACTATGAACTATATAAAACACTACAGCTACTACAATAAAAGCATTTAGACAACCTATAAGACATAGCAGACTCATAGGCAGTCCAAATGCTCCAGCCCACTCCCAGTTGGCAGCGTGCCCAGCATGCTGGCAGCATTGCCCCGTTGAATTGCAATAATAATAATAAATTTATTTATTCAGGTAACAAAACTTATTAATGCTTGCTTATTCGTTGACCCAAATATGTGAGAGTTTTGATCATTTTTCTTTTTTTTTACTGATCATAATAACCTCCCTAATGTTCAAAAAACAGATTACATTTTTACCCTTACATTATGATTTTAAGAAATACAATTATAAGCCTTATATAAACCGCATTTTAATCGAAAAAATACGTAAAAAGTCACTAGACTTATTTGCTACAATTTTAGCGCAACCTTATCTGCGTAGTTCTATTATGTACAACGCAAGCTACAGAACTACAAATAAGGGCCATTTATCCCAAAAATAAGATAGCTAAAACCAAAATTGTGTACATATTTCTAAAAAGAAAAATGTTCAATGTTTAGATTGCAGTATCACGGGTTATATTAGACTATGAATAATCCATTATGTATTCTTACGAATCTCTGAGTGTTCTTTTTAAATAAATAAATAATGTTTATGTTTACCTAGTATTTGTCTCCAGAATATTTTGTTTACTTGAAAAATGTAAGTAAATTTAAAAGAAACTGATAAATAGCGGTGCTATGTTTTGGTAATGCAAGGTCATCTAGAAAGATCTAAGAAAATAGTGTGCGATATTATAAAAAAATATCCTAAGGATTTAGTTGTTATTTATAAAATAAATAAATAAATGCTGTACTCAGAGTGGGTAAATTGGAGCTGCATACATCAAAAGGCTACAAAAACATTTGTTGTTATTATAAGCAACAGATATGCTTGGAACATAATAATAATAAATAATAATAATAAATTTATTTGGAACCATAACACTATTAGTCACAAACATGTCAGAATCATCATGACACCTGCAGAAGTATATAACTGTGTCGCAGGTGTCAACGCCCTCCTCCGAAAGTAAGCTAATTTAGTTCCTTAGTAACAAATAGCAACAAATAGTAACAAACAAAGTACGTAATTATATAACTATTTAACGAATATGTCTAAGCGTACAAAAAGACTCATAATATGTGGTAGGGGTGTTTTATAGGTGTGGATGTGTGTGTATGAGAGTGTGTGAGGATGTGTGTGTGTGTGTGTGTGTATGTGTGTGATAGATTGTGTGTGCCAAAGTGAAATGAGGTGTGGTATGACGTTATTTTAAAACATTCCACTTCAGTGAAGCCACCGCCTGTCACCTATATATATATATATATATAAAATATATAATATATAAAAATCTATAACTTATATAAAAGTAGGTGACATGCGGTGGCTTCACTGAAGTGGAATGTTTTAAAATAACGTCATACCACACCTCATTTCACTTTGGCACACACAATCTATCACACACATACACACACACACACACACACACACACACACACATCCTCACACACTCTCATACACACACATCCACACCTATAAAACACCCCTACCACATATTATGAGTCTTTTTGTACGCTTAGTACAAAAAAACAAGCCACCGCCTGTCACCTATATATATATATATATATATATAGGTGACAGGCGGTGGCTTGTTTATCGTAAATAAATATTGTTACAACCTTGTCATAATTTCGTGATAAGAATCGTAAGAGGTGTAAAACATTTGAAAATCATGGCCCCGAGTTTCTTGCCCTTTCTTGCAATGGATCTGGCAGTTAATCTTTATATAGTAAAAAACATAAATTTATTTTATAAAAGCATCGTAGATGCCAAAATGTATATAATAATAACATTTTGACTTCGTATAATACTTTGACGTCACCATCATTTTTAAACCACACTCGATCACTGTTAGTACGTAATATTTAAATTATGTAATATAATATTCCTACAAATTCAACTTGTGTAAGTAGCATGTTTACTTGGCATATGGCGAGTGTACAAACAGTACGAATCGAATTTGACACATAATAGTGAAAAAAAAAAGATTTGCTCTTTGTAAAAGTCACAACAATCGAATGTACCTGATGCGACAGTTACATGTTAGAGATTTATTTATTAATAGGTACTAAAAATAATATAGTGTGATATACCGCAAACTACTAATTGAACAATTTAATGTAGGTAAGCGGTAACTTTGTAGATCTTAAGCATTGATGTTTATTTAATAATATTGTCACCGATTTCACTTACGTTAAAAACAGTGCATGCGCGGACGCGGTCGGGAGCGCACGTACTCCATGAAGAAGCGACTCTGAAAGTCGCGAAACCGGTCGAGATCGAGTTACTCGACTGTTTTTAACGTTAGTGAAATCGGTGACAATATTATTAAATATGTTAACTACTTACGAAAGTTTTAATTAATGTTTATTTTACATAAAATGCATAAAAGAGAAATATTGAAAGCAGTATTCGTGTGTCAGACAGAGTAACCAAGAAAATAATGTAGTTAGTAACGTAAGTCAATGAGATGTATACATATAAGAAAGAGAAATAGACATAAAAGTCAATTGAAATGAACGTCCTCGTTTTTATTCATTCCATACAATATTTAATTTCCAAGCTTTTTCAAGTTCAGAACAAAACTTCAACCACTATCAATCTTGGGCTTGGAACGAATACGAAGTTTCCTTCAAGGCTTCACGCTTAGAAATGGCGTCCTTGACAGAGAAAGTCGTCGTACCTATACGTTCGAAGTCAAGTTTGGACGTATAGTAAGCGACTAACAATCTTTCAACCATAAAACAAAATTAATAGGTTATTAATATGATTAATATATGTGATTATATTGCGGTCTCTCATTATCACGCGATTTTCTTGGGTCAGTAAATCGGGATAAAAAACAACTGAACAGTCGAGGACCTAAAAATTCATGTACCAAATTTAATCGTGTGTGTGTGTGTGGACTTAGTGACCATATTTTGCTTTTGTTCATTTTTGTGAATGTAGTCACTTTAAGAACTAATAAAAGTTATACAATAATTTGTAAAATGCGTATTGTAATTTGTAATGAATTAATACACAACTATTGGTTAAGTTTGTGTAATAGTCTAAATTTAAATATATAATAATAGATAATAGTAATAATAGTAGATAGGTACTTAAGTTTTCAGAATAATCAAAGTTAGAATGAAATAACGCAAATCATTGGACCCTTTTTAAGTCATAAAGCTTTCTTACAAAGTAATAAAAGTTTATAGTTCAAACTTTTCAATTCATATCTATATTCAACAGTCATCATTCATCAATCATTCCAACTGGAGTTATAAATGATTTGAAAGTAATTACTTGTTATCGACTTTGAATGTCTATAAAAAACGCAGAAGCTGTTTAATCTTTACTGTTTTATCAATCGCCGACGGCATTTATGAACTAACTTGAAGCAGTGATGGCTCAGCGGCATTGGCTATGGACTGCCGCGCAGCAGGTCCATGGTTCAAATCCTTCCACGGGCTTGAGATTCACACATGTTGGAAGGGCATTTTACGTACACCCTTAAGTAGAAAATCTGTTGCCAAGCATCTAATGGTGTGTTCCGGCAGCAAGAGAGCCAGTGAAATTACAGGCACATGAGACTTAACAACCACGTGACGAAATGCATCTGTAATAGGCAGAGGTTAGTCCGCTTGACATCAGGTAGGCCTGGAGCTTGTTCTGTCACAATAACCTAAAACTTTTGCTTAAGAGACCTACCAGCTAGCAAAAGCTTGAGTTTAATGGCATGTGGCAGGGTCTAAAATATAATAACCTTGTAGATATGTAAGTAGCCTTGCACTCTCAAGTGGAAAATCTGTCGCCAAACACCTAACAGCGTGTTCCGGCAGCAGTTCTTGAGAGCCAGTAAAATTACAGGCACATCAGTCTGTACCTCGGGCTGACGGGCGCAGTGCAATTCGTCACTTTTGACGAAATTAATCTGGTATCGGCAGAGGTTACCACTTTACATCAGATGGGCCTGTTTGGTATGTGTACTATAATAACCTTTTTTATATTTACAGGTGATAGGCTAGCGTTTGACCACTATCTCACCTGATGGTAAGTGATGATGTGGTCGAAGATGTTGTTCAGGCTAGCCTAGAATTACTGGCTCTCAATGACTGCTGCCGGAACACACCGTTGTGTGCCTGGCGACAGATTTTCTACTTGAGAGCTAGCCAGGCGGGCATCGCAAAATGCCCTAACACCATGCAAAAACAACTTTGCCCATAAAAAACAAAGTTATAGCCTGGCTTTCTGTATTCCGTGTTCTGTAGGTACTTATACCTACTTATTAGAAATGACCTTAGGGGCTGCCCTATTTCACGAAGTTACTCAGGTACTTAATTGGTTGAGGTGAGTAAGCTGTTTTAGCCTATAATTACTATAATGAAACAATGTTTTTCTTCTTCAGAAGAAAGAAGCGAAATTGTTCTTGAACGAATCTGCGTAGGTATATCAGACATCTTTAACCATCAATATTTTTCTTTAACATAAATTAAAAGAATAGGTAAAAGTTAGTATTTAAAGTGAAAGCGCTCGCAGCGGTGCTTGCCTAGGCGTTTTCAACCGATTCACTGTGTTCACTACTTGGATGGAGCGCCAGTGGCATTGTTATACTCAGCGCTTGTCTAAGGATGGCAAATTGTTAGAGCCCGATACAAAAATATTACGAAATGTACCACTCTGATGGCCCACATTTATTTATATTTGCAGTTATTATAGTTTTTATTCTACAGGTACCATCAGATACGTTCGCATATGCTCATTTTTAACCGATTTCCAAAAAAGGGGGGGTTCTCAATTCGTCTGTTTTTTTATGTTTGTTACTTCAGGACTTTTGACTGGGTGAACGGATTTTGAAAATTCATTTTTTGTTTCAAAGCTGATGCTTGTAGTTTGATCCCTTTTGTCGTCAATTTTTAATTGATCAAAATCGGTCGAGCCATTTTTGAGTTGCACTCCATTGGAGTGTACTATATTTACCTATGACTATACTGAAAAATATTTACCAACACCCAAAAGTGTGAAATAACTCGGTACCATGTGCGAAATATTATGATAATAGGTAATTTTGCACTATCATGTTACTTCAACAAATTATTTCACACTTTTGGGTGTTGAAGTCGGTTCCATTTTTTGGTTAAAATTTTTTAAAACAAAATCCCGTGCACAAGACGCCTACATCTGTTTTCCCCCCTT
Organism: Plagodis dolabraria; assembly: GCA_963854805.1. Taxonomy (NCBI): domain Eukaryota; kingdom Metazoa; phylum Arthropoda; class Insecta; order Lepidoptera; family Geometridae; genus Plagodis; species Plagodis dolabraria. The sequence goes on along the minus strand of OY978459.1, from coordinate 10,405,025 downwards.
TTGCGTTGACCATTAGTAGTAAAAAAAATGTCCTCCAAACATACAGTTTTTTTTTGTTATTTTATTGTTTTAAAAAAAAAAACAGGCTTAGCAATTGCAATGTCCACAACTGTTTGACCGCCTTTTGATGACCGCTAGAAATAGAAAAACTAAACCAAGGACGAGAAAGCTTTTACCTAATGTTTTTATATTTTGTATTTTGTTTCAACTTCCACTTAGATGGATAATGGATGATAGAAAATTCCAATTCTTTATATGGTAATAGGGTGATACCCTAAGCCCAAAATAATTATATTAGTAATAATAATAATCACATATTATGTACCGCAATGAGCAAATTTGTTTTGGTTTACTTCTCATGTAATAAAGCACCTGAAAACAATTTAATTGATTTTATAGTCTAATATTCGTGAATAGATCAGGCGTTACTTTGCGGAAATCCATATTTAATAATAACATTTTTTTTCAATTAATAAAACACAAACAATATAAAAATATATCTAGTGACAATTCCGCCTAATTTTCTTGGTAAGCCGAGGTGACCTTACAAACACCACGCAGCCAAACCGGAAGAATTTTCGACGCGTCTCGCTATATTACGCTATATTTTAAAAATTTTCAAGTGTTTCATTAAAATATTTTGTTTTTTTTTAATATTTTTGAAATATTTGTTATTATCTAATATTCATCTTTGTGTCAACGTTTTACACCTAACATCAATATTTCAGGTTTGTAACTCATTCCTTTTACGACCTTCGGACCCGTGACATACAGACTGACAGACATTCAGACTTACAGTAAGGTTCCTTGTTGCCCTTGGTTACATAATCCTAAAACAAAACTAATTTAACGCGTATGCGATGCGACGTTTGATGATTGATTAGATTATATTAACATGCTAATATGGTTGCTACAACGAGATCTATGCTCTGTGCTCGATAATGAACGTTCATTTGAAACGCTCCTATTATGCTTACTATTTGTATTGCTGGCTATATAAACTTCTGACTGCCTGGCTGCCTGAACTCAGACACGGTAATATTGTATAGATAATAATAGCGTGACTCAGATGTATTTTATATTTGGGGCAAGGCCCCGTACCTATACTTCATTTTTAAATGTTAATAGTGAAGAAATAAGTATTGCTAATATTTATTTCCTTTTTTTGGTGTTCTTCATAATGCCAATAATTGTACCAGCCGGATTGTCCACTGCTGAACACAGCCTTCCCTATTAAGGGGGTATTTGCCATAATCGTTTACATTTAATTTTATTGTGACGTAAAAAACACAAGGCCCACCTCATGTTAAGTGACTACCTTCTGCCTATAACAAGTGAGGAGTTGCACTGCGTCCGTCACCCTGAGACTTATAGGTAGTTGTTAAGTATCATGTGCCTGTAATTTTACTGGACTGTCGAACAGATTGTTAGGTGTTTGGCGACAGATTTTCTACTTGAGGGCGGTAGCTAGTCAGGCGAGCACTCGGGAAATGCCTTTACCATGCGGTGAAGCTTAAATCGAATCGAATGGAATCGAATCATATACCTGCGGCATGGCAGTAGCCATTACCGCTCGGCCATCACTGCTTCAAAACATAATATTACAACCACAGACTACACATCCTTATATGATAATTATGTTTAGGGTTCATATATGTAGGAACGAGTTTCTTTATTCTATAATACTCTTAAATGCTTGAACAAATTTGGACAGATGGATTAAACATTTCATACATCATCTCGAATGACACTGGCTTGAATTTATTTTAGAAAACCAGTCGTGTTTTTTAATTCATAATTTATTTGCTTTAAGCACTTTGCTACCTTCTTGAATATATTCCATAGCATTACGTGCGTAAGTACTATCGTTTGTTTTCTATGCTATGTACTGATTAGATGATAAAGTCGTGCGCCTCTAATAGTAGGTTTATAAGCGTATTGCTTTGCGCCTTTTTGCTTTTTACTGCTGTTGTATTTGCAGTGCCATGCACCATTCGCTTTCAGGATTACACTGTACTGCGCTCGTCACTCGGAGATGTTAGTTCTTATGTCTTGTTTGTGCAGTTATTTCACTTGCAACAGTTCTTTTAACCACTGTGTTCGCTTTAGATTTTTAGACCTTGGATATTGAGCCAAGAAGCAGTAGTACACCGCTTCTTGGCAGTGTTACTGACACTGGGATGGTATACCCACCAAGTCTAACTCTTGCTGAAGAAACCTACCACATGGTAATTGTAGTAAAAAGATACTCTATACAATATCTATGGCGCTGGAAATTATTGTAAGGAGTTTAGGTGCTAAAGCCCAAACGAGCAAAATCGCCTTCATTAAAATATTACATGTATACATTGCTTGTGTGTAAGCAACACAAAGAGAATATTAAATATTTTGTTGGTGGCTCCAGGTCTCAGCTTAGACCTGGAGCAGTGCCTGTAAAAGATAATCCCAAAAATAATAAGCTAGACATAATATAATTTCACAAATCCTACAATATAACTCTTACACGCAACTGAATCTTAGTTCAAGTAAATGTCCAATTTTAAAACATGGAATTATCATAGAAGCATCATCTTCCTACCCATTATTCATTGTTGGATCATATCGGTACAATACTTCTTCGCTCACAGCACAAAGGACTCCACAAAAAGATACCTATATATGTTTTCGGTAACCACACTTAGAACAAGACAAGTAGATATTTCTATAAAGATTTCGTTTGGTATAGGTATTGGTCGCCTATCTGACACCAACCCACCTTTGGAATGTTCTCGTTGGTAGCATTACATTAACAGTCATGACATCCGCTGTTGAACAAAAGCCTCCCTTATTTTTTTCTTATTTAGGGTAGTTGGCCATAATCTCCAAGCGTTTCTGGCTCTTGGGGAGCGATAATTCTAGCACTTAATGCCACGTTGGTATTATATCCTCTACGTAAAGCAACGTGTGTAGTGTCATGCTGCTCCTTGGGCGTTTTATATTAGGCATCCTTATAAAATCTACAGGAAGGAATAGAACGGTTCTTATTTCCTAACAAGGGAGTGTAACTAGAGTTTAAGAAGTCTCATCAATAATGAATAGATTCAGGCGTTACTTTGCGGAAATCCATATTCAATAATAACAAATATTTTTCAAATATTTTAAGAAAACATCAAATTAATATTTTAATAAGACACTTAAAAAATACAAAAATATATCTAGTGTCAATTCCGCCTAATTTTCCTGGTAACCCGACGTGACGTCACAAACGCCACGCAGCCAAATCGGAAGAATTTTTTCTTCCTGGTAACACGACGTGACGTCACAAACGCCACGCAGCCAAACCGGAAGAATTTTTTCGACGCGTTTCGATTCTACACGAAGCATCCTCAGGAGGTCTTGACTCTTCGAGCGCACGATCGAGAATTCACGATCGAGATTTCTAAAATTCTTCCGGTTTGGCTGCGTGGCGTTTGTGACGTCACGTCGGGTTACCAGGAAAATTAGGCGGAATTGTCACTAGATATATTTTTGTGTTTTATTAAAATATAAATTTGATGTTTTCTTAAAATATTTAAAAAATATTTGTTATTAGTCTCAACAATCATTAAATCGCGGGACCAGATATCCCAGGCTTTCAAAGTGTCGGAACTACCCGGGACTTAGAAAATTTTCTCAACCAACTGAATATTCTTGATATTACAGGCAATAATTCTTGACGAGAATTAATTAAATAAGTATCAATAACATTTAAAGTTTACTAATAAATCACCATTAAGTCTAAGCAATTCGTTTGATTAAATCTCGCATTGCAAATTACTGATATATATATCAGTCAAGTACAATCATCATCTCGTATCAGTAACCTATCCAATGTACAAATGTATATCAATATGTTATTCAATTATCAATTATTATGTTATCTTAACTAATCCCACATCTATTTAAAAAAAAAAATCATGTCTCCAGACAAAGAGAAAAACTCTAAATTGCAACAGATGCTGGTTTTGTGCATATCTCGAGTCTCAATCCGTAAACATGGGGCACTAAAAATTCCCGGGACACACAAGAATCCGGGAACCAATATTTTTCAACCCTATATTTTTCATATATTTAGTTGTTCATATTTAAACAAGAAAATACTTTATACTCGTAAGATCAAATAATTACTTATAAATACTATAGAGGTAACAAGAATCATCTCATATGGTAGAAAACTTAAAAAAAGTGCCCAACTGTAAGCTATAAATAACTGTTCAAAAACCATCCAGAATGGCGTTGGTGTAGACAAAGGGTATGGTACATTCATAATGTACAGCAATTGTAAATGAATTGATGTATGCCGAGTTTAAAGAAATATACTATCGCAGAATAAAGTAGTTACTAAAAATTTTATTTTACAAATTTTTTTGATGCAAAAATGCACTTCTTTTAAAATAAACCCTGATGCTAATGTGGCGCCACCCTAATTTAATGCATTTGTACGGACACTTTTCTTGTACTCAGATGATCTACTTACCTCTACCCTCCATAATAAATACATAACAACCAAAACAGCCTTAGTGTGTCAAGTATCAACAACAATAACCATCTTAAAAATAACACGTATTAAGCTGGTAATTACAACACAATATAAGACATAATGGAGTAAAAATTGTCCCCTAGATCACCGGTCATTAGTTGGCGACTACGAAAAAACATGTGTAAGGTATTCATTACCTTACATACCAGCATTGTTACCAATGTGTTGTTAGAAAAGAATTAGTAGGTACTGCCACAAAACTATTGTAGGGTATAAGTGCAAATAATACTTACTTAAGTGGCGTACTTTTGCAGGCAAAATATAATTAAATAAGTATGGTTACGTAACAAGGTATTTTTGCTTGCTACTTGCTATAAAGGTAGGTCGGCTGTAACAGGCAGGGATTATTTTCCTAGAAAACCTTTTTCAGTCTGTAATTCTAGATTCACTTTTTGAATGTGGCTTTTTCGTAACCCTCGGACTGCCAAGTCTCGGGAGCAAGCCACTTTTATAAGCGAAATATATGTAAATGTATTAAAATAAAATATAATATTAATTGTATATTATATAATACTAGCTTTCCGGGCGCGGCTCCGCCCGCGCGTATGTCCGTTATCGCGCAAAAATATTAACCTCTTTTTGCGCAGTTGGATAAAAACTATCCTATGTTTTTTCCCGGGTCTCAATCTTTTTCTATACCAAATTTCATTCAAATCGGTCCAGTAGTTTTGGCGTGAAAGCGTAACAGACGGACAGAGTTACTTTCGCATTTATAATATTAGTACTGATGTTATACGGTCATCCCGTGTGGTGCCAGGCTAGAATGTCACCCCATTGCTACCTGAGTGTGTCGTAGAAGACGACTAAAGGTAACATACCGGAAGGTGGACAGTAAGTCAAAGTACGAAACGAAGTCAAAAACGAAGACTTCGTTTCGTATCCGAGTGAGTGAAACAGAGCTACGCAATGCCTACATAAATAGCGTGAGCTAATTTCTTTCTTATAATAGTGAGCTTTTTAATAACGAAATAAAATGGTTAATGCTTGCACCATCCATTAAAACGGTTTATATAATAAAACTCACTCAAGCACAAAATTTACGTCTGTACAGCGAGTTTCGATGGCCGAGCGGTTCAGGCACTATGTGCGTAAAGCCATAGGGGAAGCAAAACGGAAAATTTTGTACTCTAAATAAATTGTAAGTAACTACATGATATTTCAGAAATACATGTAAGTACCTACTAAACATCCCTTAAACTATTGTCGAGCGAAGGATTAACTAGTTTACTTGAGAACGACTCAACTATGTAGCACGAAATGAGATTACTTTGCGCATGGTAACTATGTTCGAATCTGTGTCTCTACCTCTGTCCATTATTTTAGACTTCTCAAATTCCAGCCAACAACAATGTTTGCGAAATGCGAATATTCGAGTATCATATTTCAGCCTTACCTACCTAAATAAATTAGGCAGCTAGGGTAATATTTTCGTGCTTGTCCGGCACAGCCTGTTATGAAAGAAATTCTCCAATTTGGGTACATTCGCAACCTCTGGTGATGACGTGCATTCAAGTCCCTTATCAAACGGTGATTAGGATCTTACTTTAGGAATAGTACTCGTATTTCGTGCACCTTAGGCGGAGGTCATAAAGGTTAAAGTCGGTTGGTGATGCAATGATCAACATCAAAGGCTGATGTACCAGTTATTGTAAGGGTGGTTGTACAGTTAAAAATTATGTTAAATTTTATCATCCAGATCGTGGACAAAATTTCATACTTATAAGAAAATAGTTAATCAATGCATTACTATTGGTGATATTATATTGCATTTTTCGTTATAACTTTTGTGTTGATGTGTATTCAAGCAAATTATTAAACTGGTGACCAAGCCAAGGAAGTAAAATCAACGGGAACAGCAGACGGCCAATAAACCTAACCCAAAACTCTTTGAAATAAGAATACCTATGTGTTTTGTTTGTTTTTGTTATTTTTATACTTGCATTTGACCACTATCGCATCTGATGGAAAGGGATGGTGATGTTGATCAGGCTAACCTAGAATTACTGGCTCTTAAGAAAAACTACCGAAAAGCTACCACCTTCAAGTAGAAGAAAATTTATTACCACACACCGTTAGGCCTGGTAACAAATTTTCTTCTACTTGAAGGTGGTAGCTATCCAGGCGGGCCATTCGCAAAATGACCTAGCACCATGCTATAACGACGGCCATCCTAAAATAACAAACAGGACCGACGACATTACGTGCCTTCCGGAGCACGGAAGCGCTCAGTAGTAATGTCACTAGCGGTCACCCATCCAAGTCATGACCGTGGCAGACGTTGCTTAACTTAGCTGATCGGTTAAGAACGGCTAAGCAAACTTTACTACGAGCACTTTGAAAGGGTATTGTTAGGGTAGACATATTTTGCCACACCCACATTAAGTAAAATAAGGTTATATTAAAATGATAATGATGGGTAAGCCCACTGTCACTACAGGTTACTAATGCGCTATAACAGTTATATCTGTTCTCTGGCAAATAACTCTGTCACGGATCAGTCTCTCAGAGGAATACCGAGCCCAGCTGACCCATGGGACGAAGCCACTTATTTGTGGAGCACCACAGTGTCAGATATTCTGTCTCGAAGGAGTAGAAAAACGTACATAGCATATATTTTTTTCTACATACTTTAAAAACCTAACATACTTTTTCTTTCTATTTCCTTTAAATCGTTACCTTCAAAGTAACCTAAATTACGGATATAGCCCCTTAAGGTGGAAAGTCACGTCTGTGGCAGGTCATTCCTGATTGAAACAAAGTACACTGGACTTGTAGCTGTGCAAGTTTGGTAACCATTTTACATGAGTTTCAAATGATATTTCTCTAAATATTTTGAAGAGTTATTGCTGTTTAACACACATGGTTCCATTAGTACTCTAAAACGCCAAAAATATTTATGATCATAAATATATATGTATGACTATAAATATATATTCCCGCATCTAATAAAAAAAAATATCGTATAAAGTATTCTCCCAACCTCGCATATAACGCGATCAAGTAAAATAACTAGATTACCTATCAACAAAACCAAAAAAGAGAATAGCCCTCATAGATGTCACCATTCACCTTAACTTCACAAAATTACGCAACTACAATCTTCGACCCAAAAAATGTGTTTAACTTCTAAATTACCTCTAGACTATCTGATGACCGAATATTAGTAAACAGTCCGTTCAACGGCCATAACACCTCCACAATACAGCCTAGCCTGGCCGTATATTTCTCCCGAGACGCTTTATTTAAGTTAAAAATGTGTTAAGAGATTTACAACAGCGGTGAAATCATTAATCTCACCATTCAGCCAGCGCGAGGCGGCGAGATCAAAAGAAAAGGCCCAAATAAAAGATTCCCAGCCCTTTTTTATGATGAGCAATCTCACACAGATTTCTAATTAATTCATCAAGGTGTTAGAATCAAATAAACATTATGATATTTATGTTTGATGCTGGGTTTGTTACGAAATCTGTTTTGTATACAAAAAAAAACATTTGATATCTCATCTAACATTATATTTCTTAACAAAAGTCTGCGTGTTTAATAAGGACGAATATTGTAGTTTGCAACCCTACCAAAGTCGGGCATTTTTCGAATTCTTGCCTGGCAACCTCAAGTAGAAAATCTGTCGCCAAGCACCTAACGGTGTTTCCGGCAGCTATCCTTGAGAGAAAGTATTTCTAGGTTATAGTCTGAAAAACATCTTCGACCACATCATCACTTATTATCAGGTGAGATAGTGCTCAAAGCCTATAAGCATTAAAAAAAATAACTTGAACTTCGTCTAGGTAAAACTAGGTCTTGGTTTAGTTTGGTAGAAGAGAGTTTGAGATTTTTGATTGCTCACATGAAATCCAGAAAAAAATGTTTTTTTGGTCTAGCATGGGGTGTCAGAATCTAGAGCACACTGTGTGTGTTTTATTGTGTATTTTTTTCTATAACAATGGGATTAGGTCTGTCAAAGTGGTCCGTTAGACTGTTTTTTTAGGGTTCCGTACCCAAAGGGTAAAAACGGGACCCTATTACTGAGACTTCGCTGTCCATCCATCCGTCCGTCCGTCCGTCTGTCACCACGATGTATCTCAAGAACGGTGATAGCTTCACAGTTGAAATTTTCACAGATGATGTATTTCTGTTGCCGCTATAACAACAAATACAAAACGTTAGCCAAGCGCGAGTCGGACTCGCGCACGTTAAAACACAAATAGGTTAAAATATGAAGTCTAGTGTTTTATAGCTAATGGTACGGAACCCTGCGTGCGCGAGTCTGACTCGCACTTGGCCGTTTTATATATAATAAAATATTCTAAAATGATGAACTGGCAACATAAATTGGCCATAAAATTCTAAATAATAAAATATGTAGGTACGGATAGAGCCCAACCCGTACGTGACAGGGTATTTAAAATCCTGTTGATTTACTCATGGAGTTAAAACGATGTCCTTAAAATTAGCCCGAGCGCATTAGACATATCCTACTGGTAATATAATATAATACCTAGTATTATAAGAGTTCATTCTCTTAAACACATTGCTTGAATGAGAAGGCATCTTTTGCAGGACAAAATGATTTCTCCGCAAAGATGTCACTGTCAGTTCTGACACATTGATTTATTAACCTCAGAATCCCTTGACAACAATCCATCAAGTTCTTCCGCTACACATTTCCTTTAGTGTGAGGTAACCATCATCGATGTATGTAAGTACCTATATGTATAATAAATATGACCTGTGTGTTTGTTTGTCTTATTCGGTGTTTTTCAAGTTGTCAGTCATGACTACTTGGGCACGCCAGGAGGCGTACTACCAAAAACGAAACCTTGAACTTCGTATTTGGGAGTAGACCACCAGGACCGCTAGGGTGGTCGCAAACCATGAATTGAACATTCCGATTCGTAATCTCGATTCATTGGAAAAATTTTTACAGTTCTTGTATTGGCCATCGAACTAATAAAGTCCTGCTCTGATAAACTTGATACCTAACACATTAATATGATAAGTTTATTATTAATAAAAATATGACTAGGTAATAAATTAAATTGAATCGAGATCTAGTATAACAGAAAATTACTTTAAAAGGGCCTCCTCCTCCAGATATTAGGATGAATCCTGTGATAACCTTAGTTAAATGATTTTAGAATATTTTACAATTGTTTTCCTCGAGCGCTCACTGTCCCTCGCAGATGCGCGATGAAGAAGATTGAAAACCACTGAAACACTTTGAGCCGAAAATATTGGATCGAGTTACATTGCATTAGGTATACCACGGATTATCTGGAAGAGATCGGTCTCAGCGATAAGAACGCCCATTGTCACACCTACTCTTACTTAGTATGTTTTAAGTTTAATGTTTTCTTTCTTCGTTACAGAGAGCACATAGCATCTGCGACACTGACCATCTCAAGGAGGAGCTGCAATATGTAAAACAAGAACTGCGAAGCAATAATCACAAGATCCCGAGAATGCGTCACAGAAGCCGGCCCAAGCCTTCCACAGTTGAGCGACAACCTGCCATCTTACCTTACATCAAGGGTGTCACGGACAAAATTAATAGGTAATATCTTAAGACGAGCTTCAATAAAAAATTACTTCAAGCCGCACAAGAAGATTAACCAATTTTTATTATTAAGACCTGTTAAGTGCAATATTCCCCTACAAGATGCAGGTGTTTACAAACTCGATTGTGAATGTGGGCTGTCATACATTGGGCAAACAAAGAGGAGCGTTGGTATCCGGGTTAAAGAACACATTGCTGACATGAAGAACAGACGCTAGACCAAGTCTGCGGTTTGTGAACATGCCCAAGACAAACCCAACCACTACATTCAGTTCGACAAGCTACAAACCCTCGCTAGAGAGAACTGGTTTATACCAAGAATGTTACGCGAGGCTATTGAAATCATTAAGTACCCAAATTTCAATAGAGATGATGGTTGGCAATTACCACCTGCTTGGGATCCCGTTATCAAATTAATTAAATCCCATGGCCGACACAAATCTGCAAGACCTCTGGACACTGAGCGAATACTGCGTGAATAGGGAACGTTATGATTAATTTAAAATTTCTGACGGTAGACCAAATAATTTCTTAATAACTCATGTGACAAATAAAACCAACTAGTCACCCAAAGTGTTTGATACGTCGGGACAAAATAAAGACAAATATACGCGATTTAAACTTAAATCAAATATACGTTTAAAGTTGTTTAATTACTATGAACAATCGCGAAAACCTAAGACAACATTAGAGCATTTTCAATCTCACCGGGAAATACAGATTTGTAACAACAATGAGGTTTAAGGCTAAGTATATGTGTTCAACCAACATACATTTACCGCGCGCAAAAAAAAACTTGCACCCTATTTTCCATAACTTTCGTTTGTTTGTTTGTATCACATTTGTGAAAAATATTTTTAGGGTTCCGTACCCAAAGGGTAAAAACGGGAATCTCAAGAACGGTGATAGCTAGACAGTTGACATTTTCACAGATGATGTGTTTCTGTTGCCGCTATCACAACAATACAAAAAGTTGGCCAAGTGCGAGTAGGACTCGCGCACGTTAAAACAAAAAAAGGTTAAAATATGAAGTCTAATGTTGTATATAGCTAATGGTAAGGAACCCTTCGTGCGTGAGTCCGACTCGCACTTGGCCGATTTTTTTTCCTCGCAAGCGTGTCGAAAAAGTGCGTATGAAACTCGTGAACAACTTGCTCATTATACACTCGGTTGATTTACGCCCTCGCCTACGGCTTGGGCTGCAACCCACAGCCTCGTGTATAATGAGCAACTTAGCTCCCTTGTATCATAATATACTACTATGCCTTCACCAAAAATACTAACCATGACTAATCCATCATAAGTCATAACATTAATAACAGTGAGCTTATAACGTAAATAATGCGTGTTTCAAACTTATATAACTAAATGATCCCGTATTGACATACTGTAGCGGTGGAAATAGATATAGTTTATAAATACGAGTATAAGAGCAAGATATTATGGGAATATAAAAAGCTGGCTGGTTCAAGTACAAAATCTGTCGCCAACAAAAAAAGTACAGCGAGATCACTGGCCACTGAGCTGACGACCTCTAAAAAGCAATAAAAAATAAAACCCTCCAATGAGTACTCCAACCAAATGTGCGTCTATAGTATATAACTGAAATGGATTTATCTCAATTATGAAAGTTTGCATTCGAATCCAATAAATCACACTTAGTCACTGTTGAATCTAGGGTTTACGTTTGACTGAAGACTTCTGAAACTTTCACCCTGTTGACCTAAAAAATAGGCTTCGTTCTCGTAAAATAAAAATGTCTAAGAAGTAAAATGTACGAGCTCGACAAATTCGCAACCAACAGCGAAAAATTCTTCCAACTGCAGAAAAATAGCTTGGCGAGCTGTACCGTAGAAGGCTACTAAGGCTACTAGTATTACTAATTTACTACCGTACCACCAACTACGCCCAACCATAAACTAGAATCTTAAAGAAAAGTATTAAGTTCTGTAAATATGCACTTACCTAGTTGTACCGATTTATTCAAACTATACCTTAAGAAACCATTGTCATTCTGCGATTAATACCTACTTTGTTATTATGACTATTTTATACTAATTGATGTGGACTGAACCATATAGCGTTGTCTCTTTAAACGTTAGTGGTTTTTTCTATGCTATTGTTAACAAATCTTTTGTAAAACAATTGTTTATTTTGATAAATAAATTTAAAAAAAAAATATTTTTGTAAATAATACGAAATAACTCACGTGAATCAGTCAGGTATCTCCGAATATAGTTTCAATCACATTTGGTAGTCTTTTTCAAGGAGAGCTCGGTACGGTTCTTGTCTCAAGTTTTCGGCTTCCTATTATTATTTTACCTTCCAACCACATCCGGAACTGCTGTAGGTACTAAATATAGAAAAAAGAAATGTCAAAGCGCGAAGTGCCATTTCAGGCGGCTTGAAACCGATGGGAATCCATTAGGCCGTGAAATTTCAAGTGATAGTACGTGCTTCAAGATGTACAAGGACTTACATATTTCTGGTCCCCAATTTCTTCTGAGACTAAACTGTATATTAATCTCATAAGTGTGGTTTTAATTGTAAACATGTCTAGCCAAATGTGGTAAGATATGATATATAATTGTTTGGGTTAATGTACAACTATATTATTTATAGTCGTATTTATTGTATACACGTTATATATATAGTTCACGATAAGGATAGGAAATATTAGATTATACATTAAAAAAAACATGAAATTATTTTGAAAATTATGATAATTTTATTAAAAAATTACAAATTTACGAGAGAAAAAAATTATAGTCATGTGCGGGATTCGAACCCATCCACCACCCCTTTAGCCGGGGTATGCTCTAACCAATTGAGCTAACATGACACAATGACTCATAACTTTAATTCTTGCTCTCGTTCTTGAACCATCGTATCGGGATGGGGGTTATTCGCCGAGGCGTTACTGCAAACTTAACAATATTAAAATTATGATAATTTAATAAATTCATCAAGTAGAAAATCTGTCGCCAAGCACTTCACAGTGTGTTCCGGCAGCAGTCTTTGAGAGCCCGAAATGTACAGGCACACGAGACTTAATAATTGTATGTCTCAATGTGACGGGCGGAGTACAATTCAACCCATGACGACGAAATGCATCTGTTATAGACAGTGGTTAATCCGCTTAACATCAGGTGGGCCTCGTGCTTGTTCCGTCACAATCACATACAAAAAATAGCACATTCTAAATTTCTCTAACAAATTTACGGTGAAGATTAGTTGTAACGCTGACGCGATAAGTATGGTGTACGGCTTATAGGTCCTACACACCATACGAAATTGACTAAGATCTGAGCGGTAAAGTTAAAAGTAATTGATCAATCGTATCGTGTGTATGAGAGATCGATACAGTTTTGTGAGATTTTCCAAAACTGTAAATCCATGCAACAATTTGATATGATAATGTTATTTTCTCTTTATAAACCAATCTATATGTAGTCCCGTGAGCTGAAAACTTCTCATGTGATCTCCAAGACAACTACTATGGGGATCATGGTTAATCCCCCTACCGGAGGAGACCTTGTACCACGGTGGACATTCTGGTTGATATGATGATATAGATTGTAGGTGAACTATTCTACACGTCAGAAGGTACTGGTTTTATACATATTTTCCTCTTTTTCGGGTCCTTGCCAGCGAGCACGGGTAATGCGTTGTCTAAAGCCATTGTGAAACGATTTGAAAGTCGTTTTCGATCTGTCGTAGATGTAAGGGTTGACGGAAAACTGTTCCAATACACACGATGCTATTCATAGCTGTTAATTAATTCATTTCACTTGACAGTAACGTTCAGATCCTAGTCGATTTCGTATAGTGTGTAGGACCCGTTAGCTTGCGTGACTTGAAAGTATAAAAAGCTGCAGAATTATTTCTTAAGTAGTTAAAATATTTTTTTCTCAAAAGGAAAGTATTAACAGTTTTATAGTTTTACAAATCTGGTCGATGTAACATGATTTAAAAAAGTGGTGAAGGTGTAATGTGTATTATGCTTAATGAAGAATTATGCAGGGTTACGTAGCGGTCATGTCATAATCAAGAAGAAGAATTAGAAGTTTCGCTATTGAAGGGTCAAGAGCTGATGATATCATGATACTTCATCGAAAGGGATACGCATCGAAAGTATTTCCGGTTGGGCCACGTGGTTTTTAAAACATTACGTCGGCCATCGAGCAAGTAACTCTCAATGACGTCGGCTTAGCAGGAAAACTTAGATAGAAGTGTCACTAGATATGTTTTATTCATATATTTGAAATGATTTTCCACAAATATTAATTTAATATTTTCTTAAAATATTTGCTTTTGAATTTTTCCATAAGGGCCACAGTTTCAGTGCCATATGCTATCACTGGCAAACTCTACTGAGGTCGTTCAGCATTGTTCTGAGTTCCTCAAGCGATTCAGCCATTATGACTATGTCATCAGCAAAACAAAGGTGAGTGTTGTATTTTCCATAGATATTGATGTCGAATTCTTTCCAGAAGTTCAAGAGCTTAAAAACGTCCTCCAACGCATTCGTGAAAAGTTTCGGAGAAATAACGTCTCCCTGTCACATGCCTCTTTGCAGCTGGATTGGAACCGTGCTCTTGTCCTGTAGTCAAAATCGACATGGTGGCGTTCCTATGCAAACACTTCAGCGCTTCGATGGACCTATAGTCGATTTGGCATCGCTGAAGAGACTGCAGTACGGCCCAGGTTGCGATTGAATCGAAGGCTTTTTCATAGTCCACAAACGCTAGATTCTATGGCCGATTAGAGGTATAATCGGTCTCTTTTATATCTCAGTCTTTTGTATAATCTGGCGGAGCGTATGGATATGGTCTATGGTGGCTCATGTCATAGTAGTGAGGCTAAATACCTATCTTTGTACAAAAATTCAATAAAATTAGATATTATTGTTACGAGTAATTAGGTATATACCAGTGTGGTATTAAGTAATAAGTACCCTTTCCGCAGTTGGGTACCGGCCTAGACTTTTCATCCCTCCATACATTCCTGAAGGAGTTGTAAGAAGTGACAAAGGGACAGTTACCACAATATAGGTATCAGCGCCTTCTGAAGAACTGCCGTCTTACACTGCCAAATACACCTGCTAAGCGTGGGGATTATGGCAAATCTCCACAATGGGAGAGATTTTTGCCCAATGGTAGGCGTTCCGGTTGATATGATGATGATTTTGGAGTACCTATGATGATATCTCGAAGGTCTTGTACTAGATTAGCTATCAATCTAATCTTTATAAAAAAATTGATAAAACTTAAGAGAATTTGTTAATTTTATAACTGGCCACATAAAATTCAAACAAGTTTCTAGCAAGGTTGTATATTAGTTGTTACGTATGCCAAACTTACAACATCATGTTTTTTTCTACTTGACTCCGGACGCTTGACCTCTCAGATCGAATTCTCATTAGATATATCTTGACAAAAACCTGCGTTCTACGTGGCCTTCAGAGGTCGACAAAAAGTATTGTTTAATTAACCAAACTAACCAGTTGAGTAACTTGTTTAAAGTTCAGAGATTTAACACCTGATTAAACCCTTTGTGACAACTGACTTAATAACTTATGATGGATTACATTATAGGTACTTCCTTATAGGCTATGGAGTTTGTTTATGTGAGAAGTAGTGGATTCATTATTTTGCGAAAATGTGCTATTAATATTTGAAGCGCTCGTAGCGAAGTTTGCTTAGCCATTCTGAAACGATCAGCAAAGTTAAGCAGCGTCCGCCTCGGTCATGACTTGGATGGGTGACCGCTACGCTGGTGACATTACTACTGAGCGCTTCCGTGCTTCGGCGGGCACGTTAAGCAGTCGGTCCCGGTTGTTGTCTTAGGATAGCAGTCGCTATAACATGGTGGTACGGCATTTTGCGAATGCCCGCCTGGCTAGCTACCACCCACAAGTAGAAAATCTGTCGCTAAGCAACTAACGTTGTGTTCCAGCAGCTGTCCTTGAGAACCATTAATTCTAGGTTAGCCTGAACAACATCTTCGACCACATCATCACTTACCATCAGGTGAGATAGTGGTCAAAGGCTAACCTATCAGGCATAAAAAAGGCCGTGTGATGCTGGGCTGGTGCCCGTGGGGTGCCGGGCTACAGAGTTACCCTTCTCTACCCGCGGGTATAGTCAGTGGAGACTAAGGATACGATCTCCAAGACGCCAGCCAAACATGGAGATTAAAGCAACTCCCTTAATGCGGGAGGCTGTATTCAGCATTGCATAATCCGGCAGATACAGTATGTTACAAAACGTTGTTTTTCCCGTCACATATACTTTTATAAATTTAAGCATGAATCATATTACCCCATTTTGACTTTGTTTTCGTCATATAATCTTTTCTATAGAATTGAAAGTATATTAAGTAGTACACTGTAGGGAGTGTAGGGCCAATTAATGTGATGTGCCACGAAAAACTATTTAAAAAAATATATAAACCACGACGTTACGCCTGTATTCACCTATAAGAAATAGGTAGAAGTATTTAAACGTCAACTTCACGCCAGATATATTTTGGGCACTACACTTCTGCCAAATTTACTGAATCTTTATGGTTAAAATATACACAGGTCACGCGTAGATTTCACTTCGTTTGACGAAAAATCTATCAAAGTGATGATTAATTAAGGGTATATTTTAGACAAACGCCCCCATACAAAACGCAGCTCCAATCTCATTTTAATAATAGCGAATAAAACTCAATGATTTTTTACCTACGTAATCACTATCCTAATATCTAGGTTTGTGGTGCATCAGATTTTCATTAAATTATACAGTTTTGAAATTATACAAGCTCAAAAACTCGTAATTTGAGATAAAAGAAAGACCCAACTTTAAGCATCTCTTTCAAGAAAAATAAGCATGTTTTTAATATTACTATTGCACCACAAACATGGGGAATATAATGAACTTTCTATAATGGGAAGTTATTTATACATGTGTACTATACTTTTTAAATAAATCTGGAGCTACGAATAACTAGCTCAAACTCCTAAAAACGAGTGCTATATAATAAAAAAATTAATAATAGTCCAAAAGAAAAAGGATTTAAGCCAGAAACGATAGGTCTAATAATACACTATATTTACATGCGAGTTTTTTTTTAATAACAAGTTGAGTTAATATGAAAGTTCACACTTTGGCTGGCGGGTATATGTCCTTAACTAAAGTAAATCCATCTGTCACCTGTATCATTCATAAGTTTTTGCATACACCTTGCTAAACATGCGTCGGATCTTACGCATTTTATTTAGATTAGAAGTTGACCATGAAAGTTGAGAAACTCTTCGACTGGTTGGAGTATAATTGGGTAGGGTATGGAACTCATTTGTAAACCTAACTATAATTATTGTGGCGAAAGAAGGATGAGAAAGAGCAATTGTTTGTCATTCTCATCCTTCTTGAGTGTTTTTTTCTTAACGTGATGAGAAAAGTGTGAACATTTTTTCGATTCGATCCTTATCTCGTCTAAAATAATTATTTAACATTTAGATACAAAAATTGTAACCCTATTTGTCGAATAAAAAATGCAGGTCAACATATTTTGTGATTACATCTCTCGATTAGTTTTTTATTTTTAGAATTTGGCTTTATTCATTCGATTCAATTTAGTGAATACTCGTATCTGGTCTAACCAGTCTACGCAATAAAGAATCGTGACGAATAGAAATGCTTTGAATAAAAAACTTCCATAAATGGTCTTGTTTCCAGCACAGGTTGATAAAGCTTCACGAATATTGCTTATAAACTTCTGAAGAGAACTCACAAGTGAGTACAGACATGGGTACTTTCATTTTAAACTTGCTTTAACATACAATTGTGAATCAGATGAAATTGTTCAAGTTAAAGCTATATTTGACAAAATTCACTGTGAACTTGAGAGCAAATGAACTCCGCAGTAGAGGTAAGAACTTAAGTAATTTAATTTTGTAAACAAACTGATGTAATTTTGGCTCTAGACCCTACGTGAGACCAATTACAGGACAAACTTTAAATTGAGGCAGAACTAGAGAACAAGTGTGTCCATTTAAATAATTCATTTAGTTACTCTTGTTACTAACTAGCAAAGATAAGTAAATTTGTAACTTTTCTCTTACAAATACAACAAAAGCATTGTCTTCATACAGATAATTTGAAAATAGCAGTATAAATATTCTGCCTCGTGCAGAATAAACTTTAAGCTTATCGAAAACTAACTGCAAAAGTTTCCTGCGAGGAAAACAACCGAAGAGCTAAAAGCTATTCTGTACAAAAAGATCACACTTTAATGAAAATAGTTCCGTGCAGGTGAAACTGCCAAAGTGGTACACCAGCCATTTTAAAAGATATAGAAAGCATTCGTCGCGTTTCTCACTTTTATTACCTCACAATTCTATCCCCCCACATCTTCACGAACTATTATTAACTTTATTAAATAAAATAAAGTTAGATCCTTTCGTATACTTTATCTGAGGGATTCAAAGTATTGAAACTCATAACTCGATTCGGGAGCTGCACCCCCACACCCCAACCCTGACTGAAGGATTCAGCTGTTATTTCGTTCACAAACATCCAATAAACTTGTCAGGTTTTAAGAATTTAACAAAATGTTGTTCTGTGTTTGTATTTTTTATTGGTGACGTTTTTATTGAGGTGAATGGCACTATAATAAAAGCTCGTTTAAATTGTTGATGGTTGTGAGTTGATGAATCACTATTAGTGACGAGTGTACAACTCAGAAAATGTCAACATATTATTGTTGTGACACAAAACTTTTGTTTTTAAGATGATTATAAGATTTATGTCAGTAAATTTGTATGTCATAAATGGCAAACTTACAGTCCCCAGTCAAAAACTGTCAAGCCCAAACCAGGTGTGGGTGTATCCCATGGATTTAGGATATTACTTCGTTTGGATATAATGCACATTTGACGGTGTTAATACCATGGAGTAGTACCAACACAAGCAAGGCTGTAGAGGGTCTCTCGCCCAAAGTCTATGGGAGAACGACATTATTATTTGAAGGAGCAACCTATACAATCAGTTACCAAATGAGGTGAAAGAATGTGATAGTATTAATGCATATCGAGGTAAATTTAAGCATTAAACTCGTTAAATAAGTAATGCCTACCAAGCCAGAGGACTCATTTAAAAATTATTTTTCAGCTAATCTCATTATAAGTGAACATTAGTTCTTATCTATACTTTTATACTAATATTATAAAGAGAAAAGATTTGTATGAATGTTTATAACGAATTGGCTCAAAAACTACTGAAAAAAAAAATCTTTAACTATTTGAATGCTACATTATCACTGATTAATATAGGCAATTTTAATTGCAAGAAAAATAATAAGGATCTCTACTAAAACTACAATAATGTTACCCAAGGTGTAAAAAAAATGCCTATAAAATATTTTTCATCGCATGCGCTGCGCAAAACTATTGATGATAATAGAACAAAAAAAAAATACCACAATATTAAAGAATATACAATATATATAAAAAATGTCGCGATAGCATGTGTCTTATTATTGTAGTTATGTCACTATAACTACTTTGTAATTTAAAATTTAATAGAAATTCTGACCAAAAGTGTAACCAAGGCCAAAATGTTAAAAAAAATGTCCACCCATGCGAAGCCGGGACGGGCCGCTATTGAGAAATAAAGTTCTCTCAACCTAAGTCCAGTGGAGTTTTATTGACGCAGCGGCAAACAACATCTAAGTCCATTCCCAACTAAACTAAACCGACACAGGCACAGTCCGTATCGCAAGCCCAATGCGATCCTTATGTAGAAAATATCAAACTGTGTGATGAACGCTTGCACGAACTACATACAAAAATAAATAATAGGGTAGCATTTCTTAGGATGGCTTAACAAAAGTCAACAAATTATAAATTAAACTTATAAAATAAGAACTATAATATTGTTTTTTTCGTTCCACATATTATAACATACAATTATTTGTATTGTTCTTACTAATACAATTCTTTGTACAACGCGTTACTGATGCTGTCGAAATACTAGAGATGGCTTTAAGTTGGCGTTTAATTTAAAGCTTAGTGTATCTTTACATTGAAATTGTTGGGTACAATGGTGATGTAATAGTGACCGTCAATTACACGGCAAAACGTTCGTGTTTTATACGTATCAGAACGACTGCTAAACAAAACGACCAAGTAGGCAAATTTACCATAATATAGCAGAACGCCAGCATTGTATATTTCGTGTCTTGCTTCGGCCTACCTCATACAGTAGTTTAACTTAGAATTTTAAAGCTCAAACTATAAATTCACGCTATTGGGGAATTTCTAGGGTGATTGTAAATTGTATATATGCCTAAAGTTAATTTACCCTATGAAATAATATCGATCTGTCCTGCCAAAAATACTTGCCTATATGAAATGCAGCCCTAAATGTTACAGTGACCGACATCTATGCAGTGAAACGATCTTGTCTTGTATCAGACTACCTTATTAGCTTGTTACAGTTCGAACTAAAGCCTAAATATATGACATTAAGGCTCAAAATATAACTTCACGCTTTAAGGGAGTTGTATTTCTAGTATGCTAGTACATTTTATTAATTGCCTTAAGTCAATTTCCTCTACCAAAAACTACTCAAAGGACGCGTCTTAATCTTTATATATAAAAATTACGTGTCAAGTTGTTTGTCCGCGATGGACTACTAAACTACTGAACTAATTATATATTTGATTTGCACACCTTGTACAATTTGATCCAAATTGAAAGATAGGATAGCTTACATCTCAATTTATAGTCGTAATTACCCGTGGGAAGCCAGGGCGGGCCGCTAGTAATATATATAAGTTATTAAAGTATACATCTTGTAAGCATAGCTTAGGTATGCAAATAGACCAGCTTCTACATCATAGTCTTATGAAATATTTTACCAAAACCAGTTCGTTAATTTATATTTCGGTTGGTAAAATTGCCGCGTCTGCATTTATAGCGATATGAAAGTCATTGAATAGAGACAGGCGTTACTTTGCTGAAATCCATATTTAATAATAACAAATACTTTTAAAAGTATCTTAAAAAACATTAAATAATATTTAAATAAAACACTTAAAAAACCATAAAATTATATATCTAGTGACAATCGAGTTAGATTCCGACCTGTGCCGCCACGCCGTGCACACCTGTCTACAGCTCCGCCAGTATCTCCCAGTGAGACCGCAATAGTCCCCGCACTATTGCCGTCTCACTCGGGTCATCGTTCCGACGCT
This sequence comes from Plagodis dolabraria, assembly GCA_963854805.1. Classification (NCBI taxonomy): domain Eukaryota; kingdom Metazoa; phylum Arthropoda; class Insecta; order Lepidoptera; family Geometridae; genus Plagodis; species Plagodis dolabraria. Next base: position 10,383,666 of record OY978459.1, on the reverse strand, counting down.
AGTTGCAGACCAGTGCCTTGGAATACGCAGTCCTGACGAAGTTTTGTTTTCTGTGCAGAAGCTGAGCAGCCGCCGAACGCCGTGCAACGTGAGCTACGAGCTCGCCGTGCCGGCGCGCAGAGGCGCTCTAAGACGTCAGGCATTACCACCTACCCAAGTCCCTTGTTTCGTTATAACATCATACCGGGCTGGTGGTCTTGTTTTGACCGCACTTTTCGGTGCGCATTTCACCACTTTACTACCCGACACAACATAGTAACAGTCGCGTAACAACACACTTTGTGCTGTTAAGCGACGTCGTTCAGGCGTGGGGTAGCGTCAGCCAAACCCGTCTGAACGATCAAATCCGCCATTTGCTGCGGTCGCAGTGTGACACCCTACGGTGACAACGGCCACTGTTGTTGTTTTGGTTTAACCTTGCACCGTGGCCTTTCCCGCTTCACGGGTCAGCCGAAGCAAGCTGGGCTCCGGGATTACTGGCCTTGGGGTCGCCCCTAGTCAACCCCGGAGTAGCGCTTAGGAGCACCCCTCTCCGCCGAGAAAAAAGCTCGGAGAGGGTACACAACTAGGGCACACCATAGGTACTCACTCCCTCTCACACAAGTGAGCTCACGAGTTGCGAGAGGGAGACAGAACCCGTTAGGCCATCCTGAGTATTCCCCTCAGGATGCAACGTCCCTCTAACGGTGAGGTGGAGGTCCTTCAGACCTTCGCCCTCCGCTACCCCGAACTCTACGCTGATCATCAGCAATCACTTAACGATGCAGAGAGTGCCCGCCTCACGGACACTCTCATCGCTCCCTCCGGAACTCCAATTCCGGAGGCCATCGTCCCTCCTCTGACCCGGTCCTTCTCAGAGGACAGCCCGACTTCGCCCGCTCCGGGCCCTGACAACAGACGCACGGTGGCAGCCCCTCCCCGTGAGAGGTCTCGCTCGCGCTCACCGATCGGGAGGCCAGCGAGCACCCGTCCCTCCATCGCCGTTGTCGAGCCCACTTCGGACTCCGAAGCGGAGATGGATGTAGATCCGAGTCGTGCCTTACGCACTGACTCGGACTCCGATAACGACGGCTATACCGTCGTAGACAGAAAACGCAAGCGTGCTCCTAAAGCCGCTAGTTGCGCAACTTCCGCCCCTCCCGCCAAGGCACCCGCTAAGGCCCCCGCCTCCGGCAAGAAGCCGACCCCCGCCCCGCGCCCCGCGTCTCCTCCCTCCGCTCCGGCCACCACTGCCGCGTCCCCTCAGGACGCGAGCGCGCGCCGCGAAAAACCGCCTCCGCCCCTGTTCATTCAGGACAAAACCAAATGGGACATGCTGTCCCGTTTAGTTTCGGATCGTGGGATCCACTACACTAATGCCCGCTCCACGCAGCAGGGCATTAAAGTTCAAGTGTCCACCATTAGCGACCACAGAGCGCTAACAAAGCTCCTCCGTAAAGAGAGCATAAGTTTTCACACTTATGCGCTCGAAGAGGAGAAAGTCCTCCGAGTGGTCATCCGCGGTGTGCCCAAGGAGGTACATACCGATTCGGTATGTGCCGACCTGAAGGCACAAGACTTCCCCGTACATGCAGTTCACCGCATGTACAGCGGGAAGGACCGCAGTCCCTACGATCTAGTACTCGTAGTACTGGATCGTACACCTGAAGGCAAGGCCATTTTTAATTTAAAAAAGGTCTGTGGCCTCTCAGGACTCGATGTCCAAGCCCCATACAAAAATGGGAGTCCCTCGCAGTGCCATAACTGCCAACTATACGGGCACGCCTCCCGTTTCTGCTTCGCTCGCGCTAGGTGCGTTAAGTGCCTAGGCGATCACGCGACAGCAGCGTGCACTCGCACCCGGGATTCACCGGACCCACCCAGCTGTGTTTTATGCGGTGCTCAAGGGCATACCGCGAATTACCGTGGTTGCCCTAAAGCACCACGAGTGAACCACAGGGTGGCAAGGCATAGGCCGACCCGTCCCTCTTACGACCGTTACCAACGGGTAAGCCCTAAACTAACGGTAGTACCTGCCTCACAGGTAATACCCGCGCCGCTCCCAGCCCGTAACGCATGGTCTAAACCACCCAGTATGGTTAAGACCGTCGCTACCGCCCGCGCCCCGGCCCGCGCGCCCGCACCCGCGCCCGCACCCGCACCCGCCCGCGCCGCGGCCCCTGCCCGCACACCGGCCCCGGCTCGCCCCGCGCTCCCGGCACCCGTCGCCAACACCATTCGCGCGCCTCCCCGCGCCGCTTCCCGGCCACAAGCACCACCTATGCCATTGATGGCTGCCCCTCTTCAAGAGGCAATCAACCTAGTCAGCGATCTGGCTATGTCGGTTGACATCAATGAGGTACAAGAGCTATTCCACAAGATGCAATACGCTCAATCCCCAGCAGACGTGATCCAATACACATTGGAACACGCGAATTTACTTAGCGCCCTTAAGCGCTTCGTTCCCCAGGCCCCTCCCCAGTACAACCACTATGGGTAGTACAACCGAACGCACGAAACCGTACTCAGTTTCGTTAGCGTCATTTAACGCTGACGGCCTCTTCAGACAACGTGACCTCGTCCACGACTTTTGTTGTACCCACCTTATCGATATCATATGCGTGCAGGAAACCTTTCTAAAACCGGGGAAGGCGAACCCTAGGTTTGCCAATTACAGAACGGTACGTGATGATAGAGTGAACTCCCGTGGGGGAGGCACTCTTATCTATTACAAAAGGTCCCTGCACTGCATTCCCCTACCTACCCCGACTCTTGTTAATATGGAAGCATCTTGTTGCCTCCTAGCTATGACTGGTCATCAACCTATAGTCATAGCATCCTGTTACCAAGCTTGCAAAAAGCCGATCGTCCGAGCTGACTTAGAAGCCCTATTCTCATTAGGAAGCGCCGTCATTCTGATTGGCGACTTCAACAGTAAGCACATCCTATGGAATTGTAACGTCAACAATCCCAGAGGTATTGCACTTGAAAACCTAATCGCAGAACTTAACTTTGACATAATTGCGCCCACTGAGCCCACTCACTACCCTTATATGGAAGACCACCGATCTGACTTGCTTGACATGGCACTATTCAGAGGCGTAACACTCCGGTTACGCTCCATAGAAGTGGTTCACGAGCTTCACTCTGACCACCGACCCATTATACTGCGACTAGGTCCCGACCCAACGACTGACCTCCCCCGCCCCACTAAGACGATAGTGAACTGGAAGCAAGTAGGCGATGCCCTAAAGGCTATCAGTTCACCGGACCTAGACAAGATCCCTGACGACATCCTGACAAAAGATGACGTAACCCTTGCGATCGATTCGTTCACCAATCACCTCTCCACCGTAGTAGGTGCATCCGCAAAGGAGGTCATAGTGCTGGACGACCGGCGCCTTGTCATTCCAGCGGATGTGAGACGATTGGTGACGGAGAGTAAAGCAGTGACCCGACATTACGACTCTTACCCCAGTAAAGAGAACAAAACTAAGAAACGCCACTTTGAACGCATGGTTCAAAGTCGCATGTCTGAGTTGCGTGATCAACAATGGGGCGATAAACTTTCAAACCTCGTGCCAAGCCACCATGCTTACTGGGACTTGGCGCGAGGCTTGAAAGGAAGTAACCATAACGACATGCCTCCCTTATACAGACCAGTCCCACTAGTCCCAGCGTTCTTTGACGAAGACAAAGCTGAGTGCCTAGCTGATAGCCTAGAGGCTCAGTGTTCCCCTAACGTAGATCACGTTGACCAAGCTCACCTCGATTCGGTGGATGCTGAAGTCGAACGTAAAAGCTCTGTGGTCACCTCTGAACTCCCACCAATCACCTTAGCGACTTACGCTGAGGTGGAGAGACTGATCAAGGCCCTCCGACCGCGCAAATCCCCCGGTGCCGATGGCATCTCCAACAGGGTTCTTAAAACCCTCTCTCCTCCTCTCATCCATCTCTTAGTCAGCATCTTCAATGCTGCTATGAGCCACTGCTTATTCCCAGACACCTGGAAATGTGCAAATGTCATTGGCATTCACAAACCAGGCAAAAGCTCATCTGACCCCACCAGTTACCGCCCCATCAGCCTCCTCAGTGCCTTAGGCAAACTTTACGAGCGGTTACTTGCAAACCGTCTCCAGTCCCATGCTAAGGAACACCACCTTATCCCAGATGAACAATTTGGCTTCAGACCCGGACACTCATGCGTCCAACAGGTGCACCGCCTTACGGAGCACATCATTGAGGGCTTCAATAAGTACCCCAAACCCCAGACTACGCTAGCAGTCTTCCTCGACGTAGCGAAAGCTTTTGACAAAGTCTGGCACAACGGCTTAATCTACAAGCTATACCAATTTGGCGTGCCAGAACGTCTTGTGCTCATCCTACAAGACTTCCTTAAAGCCAGAAGCTTTCGCTATCGCGTGGAAGGCACCCTCTCCTCCCCCCACCCAGTCAGAGCCGGAGTCCCTCAGGGCTCCGTGCTATCACCTATTCTCTTTGCACTGTATACCAGTGACATCCCACGCTCTCAGCCCAAAGTATTCCTAGCCCAATATGCGGATGATACCGCCATTTACACCACTGGGTGGCATATCAACAGACAGTCCTATTTCGTCATGCAACGGGCCATCACCGAGATCGGTGACTGGTTCCGAAAATGGCGCATCGCGGTCAACCCAGCTAAAAGCACAGCTATGTGCTTTACTGAGAAGACACGCTCCCCTTACCCGAAACCGCTTATTTTGTTCGACGAACCCATTCCCTGGGTTCCTAGAACAAAATACCTCGGAGTCACCCTTGATCGTCATCTCACCTTTAACGATCACATAACAACCGTCCGTAACAGAGCGGCCTTCATAATGGGTCGCCTTGGTCCCCTACTTCACAAAGAGAGTAAAATGTCTCTTAGTAATAAGAAGACACTTTACACTGCCTGCATCCGCCCCATCATGACTTACGCATCAGTAGTGTTTAGTCATGCTAGTGAGGCCCACCTTCATAAACTTCAAGTCATCCAAAACCGTTTTCTTCGTAATGCAACCGGCGCCCCGTGGTATATCCGGAACACCGAGTTGCATTGCGACTTAAACCTTCCCTCTAGCGCAGTTCAATAAGGACTGCGCCCGCCGATACTTTGATCGAGCGCCCCACCACCCGAACCCATTGGTTGTCCAGGCATCGAACTACTCGACTGCCTCTTCTATCCCATTTTTCAAACCCCCCCGTCGCCGACCACGGCAGGTATTAGACGACCCGGATGACCCCATCGCAGCCATTACGTTGGCAGCTTTAGCGTTATCCGCAAGTCGTCGAGGTAAAATCCCCAGGTGTGAGGTAATCAGAGGTCACACAATCAAACACCGAGCTCGCCGGCGAGCTCGAGGCAAAAACAAGGTCACGATAAATTGCTCTCCAAATAGTCAAAGAGTATTATTCAGTAGGGCCCAATTGTGCAACACTGCAGTTGCACAGAGGCATTTTGCTCCGATCCCCCCCATGTCTCTCGACAGCGAGACAAGCCGAGGTCCGAACCACAGTGGTGCCCTTGAGCTCGCTGTCAACCCCTCCTATAGTAGCGGTACGTTTTCGGCGTCCGCAGGAGACGGAGGTAGAAAGCGCTTTTCGCCTTCTACGCCCGTCTCGGGAGAAGTGCCTTCGGCACTTCTCCCTCCCGGGCTATTGTAGGGCCAGGCCCTCGCCCAAAACCCGGTGGAGCTGGACGACCGCACAGGCGGTAGCCAGCATCTATGTCCTCCCTAAAAAAAAAAAAAAAAACAATCGAGTTATGATCGAGACTATGTCTCGATCGTGCGCTTGGTGAGTCAAGACCTCCTGAAGATGCTTCGTTTAGAAGCGAAACTAGTCGGATATTCTTCCGGTTAGGCTGCGTGATGTTTGTGACGTCACGTAGATAACAGGAAAATTAGGCGGAATTGTCACTAGATATATAATTTTATGCATTTTTAAGTGTTTTATTCAAATATTATTTAATGTTTTTTAAAATACTTTTAAAAGTATTTGTTATTATTGGATATGAAAGTCGATAAATAATGTTTATTCGACATTGTGAATTACAGTGTAGGGACCCAAAACTCATGGCATCATCCGTACAATTTTGCAACCTTTTAATATATTCAAAGTTTTACTTCGGCTCTTGCTGGTCTTCATAGAACAGGGAAGTTCTGTATTACCTAATAAGTAAACTTTGGAATTATTATCATGACGTGAGTACTCAAAAGTGCGTTAAGCGACATTTTATAAGTCGGTAATTATATATTATTTCATTTTATATAGATATTTAATATGTTATATATCTATAATATTTTACATTTTAAGAGAAAGTAAAATTTATCCTTATTCGTTATGTGGCGAGACATGCGATTGCGGAAAATTATTAGAGTAAGGTAGCCCGGGGTGCCGGCTAAAATTTCACCCACCCATTGCTACCTGTGGGTGTTGTAAGAGGCGAATTAGGGAAAAAAAACCGCAAGGTGGGCCACAGCGCTTTCAGAGGAACTGATATCTTAAACTGTGATCCCCAAGACGCCTGGCAAGCGTGACGATTATAGCAAACCCCCCATTTATGGAGGAGGCTGTGTTCAGCAGTAGCCGGATTGTCTATTGCTGATACAGTAAGCTAGCCGTTATATGCGACATCGCTTACGTGGGATTTGGTTATATCGCGCTTCTACAGGAACTACTTGTTAAGTAGGCGTAAAAAGGAAACATAATAGCCACCTTATTGTCAAATGCACAAACATAATATTACTAGTGGCTCTGTAAGCTGAAAGAACCTCGACTTAAATATGTATTTTTTTATACATATTTAAGTCGTAATAAGTTTATAATCAACTTATCTCCGCTGTTTAAAAAAAAAATGTTTAACTAAAAAATGGAATCGTCTTCAACATTCAAAACTGTGAAATAACTTGTTGCAGTTGGTACCATGATAGTTCAAAAGTACCTATTATCACAATATTGTGCGCATGGTACCGACTTCGACAAGTTATTTCTAAGTTTTGAGTGTTGAAGTCGGTACCATTTTTTTGTTAAAAAAAAATTCTAGTCTTTTTAATGACCCTTGCTACTTACGGGATCCATTGTCATCTTATATTGTCAATGACTATATCATCAAGATAGGTAAATTCAGTTCTTGGAGTGTAACTCAAAAACGCTTGACCGATTTTGATGAAATATAAATGGGACGAAACATCAGCTTTCAAATAAAAAAAAAATCAATATCGGTTCACCCAGTAAAAAGTTGTTATGTAAACATTTAAAAAATACAGACGAATTGAGAACCTCCTTCTTTTTTGAAGTAGGTAAAAAAAACTGAATCGACCGAATTTCACTAGAATCGGAACAGAAATGCGACCTATTGGGAAGAAAACCCGGTAATCCGGAAATAAGGACAGACATATGGAAGTAAAAAGCATTTTGCCGAAGCTGAAACGGAGACTCTTCGCTCGCACTTCAGGTTCGCTCGGTCAATGATTATTATATAAGACATTTTTAAATATGCTACTTAGCTTCTTGCCTGAAGTTTTTCGCTCACTTTAAACTGCTTGGCGGTATAGTGGGGCTATTTACTCTGTGGCTGAAAAATTTGGTGCCAAGTGGCTCACGTTTAAATCACGACCTCACGGGTTCAATTTCCTGGGTCGAACAAAGGTGTCCTCAAGAATTTTAAATTGAAATATTCTCAGTATAGGTACAGTCTAGATTATGAATTATGAACTAAGAATAAAATGGTTAACAAACGAAAAGCTAAAATAAATAGGCAATCCTATTATTAGAACATGTTTTTCTATAAGTACTTATTGTTTTTATCGCTATTGAATTTTACCTGTATTAGGCTCCGCCCACTCATTTTCTTAAATACCATCAGTTCATTTTATAAATTTTTCCAATATTCTCCCAATTTATTTCCTTTGACTAATTTACGGAACAGAAAAACCCTTATTGTTCTACATTGTCTTTTCCTTTCCTTTATCGTTACAGACAATGAAATGTCGATAAGGAGCAAGTCTTAATGAAAATCTTATTGATTTCAGCATAAGCTGCTTTGGCCTTGGAGACAGATTAAATAAAACAGTTACTTAGGAAGTCCATCAAGGTTGCGACCTAACTATTGCGTAATCTATACCAATTTCCGCGAGGCCCGAGTTCTACTGTAGTTATATTCTTTGCTGATTGTAACGAACCCTTTGTTACTTTTTCATTTAATTACTTAAGAGGAAGGGAGTGGAGTGAGCTTAGAATAACTTAACGCACCTTGTTAAGTTAATTCAAAAGAAGTTAGACGCGATACAATGCGATAAAATCAACGTGAATTTTTTTTGGTATTCTTAGACTTATCTACTTTTTGCTGTATACACCAATTTCATTAGTAACAGCTGCTCACTTGAAAAACAGAGGCCCTGAATTTATAGGTACGTACCTAAGTGGTAGTTTAAGTACCACGACTTAGGTCGTGGTACAGTATATTTTCTTCAAAGAAATTGTACAATGATAAAATATTTTTGGACGTTATTATTTTGATAGTCTATGTTATAAAAAAACCTATACTAGTCACGTCAAAAATACTGTACTTTTAGTACGTTCTACTTAGTTGTATCACAGAAAAATCAATTACGATGAATAAGTCAATATATTAAAAATACACCCGCGTAGAGAGCGTACCTACTTCTCTCACACTATAAGTACAACAGTGGGCCACGGGCCATGATTGTTTCAAGATATGGCCGTGGGTATAAACCAAAAGGATTTGAAATAATATCACAGGATAGGATTTCAAAAGAATACCTTTTATTTTATTTTCATTTGATATTTCTATCAAGAATCTTGAATAAATAGCACTATAATATGACAGCAGCCATTTCTACATGATCTGAAGCAGTGATGGGCCAACGGCAATAGCTATAGATTGCTACACAGAATTAATAATAATTAATATTGTAATATATTAAGAATATATTTAAAATTTCCATGGTCCGTCCATTTCGCCGCGAGCTTGAGCCACAAATAAAAACTTGAGCTTCACTTAATGGTGCACCACCATTAAGTGAAGCTCGCTTAGCCACTCTCACACCTTGGTAGCTGAGAGGTTGAGGATTTTCCTCAAGCACAAAATCTGTAGCCAAGCACCCAACGGTGTGTTCCCGCATCTGTGCTTGAGAGCCAATTATAAGTTAAACCTGTTAAAATCTTCAAACACGTCGTTACTTTGACGTCGAGATTGTGGTGAAAAAAACTAAGCAATCATTTACTTTATATTTTATTTCTAATTGTTGTAACCGCCACTTTCCTTCGCACGCTTTAATAAACCTTATTTCAAATTTGGTTACTTTTTTTTACCGGCGGTATACCTTTATTAAACAAAATACAACGAACTATATACAACACTACAGCTACTACAATAAAAGCATTTAGACAACCTGTAAGTCAAAGCAGACTCATAGGCAGTACCAGTCGGCAGGGTGCCCAGCATGCTGGCAGCATTGCCCCGTTGAATTGAAATGCTTATTCGTTGAGCCCAATATGTGCCAGCATTTTGATCACACGTCGCATTGATTTGATTAGTTTACACGTCAGTTTGATTAGTTTAAGTACCACGACTTAGGTCGTGGTACAGAAAGTGGTACGTGGTACAGTAGGTTTTTTTATAAAAAATGTGTTACGTCTATAAAATTTTAAGATTAATGATTTTTCGTAAAAATATTACATTATTATTATATAAATAAAGTATTTGAGATTTTTTTGCCAGTGAATATATGTATAGTATGTTGAAGATTTTTGGTTTTGCTTCAGTTTATAAAAAAAAACCTTGTGACTAATAGGATAGTTGGTATTTTTGTCCCATGGCTATTAGGCTAATAGGATAGTTGGTATTTTTGTCCCATGAAATAGTTAAGAGGATTTTGGACTTTTTGTCCAATTATGCCCTTTCAACAAGACAACGCGCAGGTGATCATCGCACAATATCACAGAAATTGAGAAGGAAGGATATAACTCTAAGGGCCTGTTTCAGAATGTTCGAGTATGATCCGGTTTTACTACCCAGAACATATTTATTAAACAAAACACTATCTTTGCGTTTCACAGTCATCGATTTAGCCTATCCATCGCTTAAAGCTTGAAACGCGCTGCATGTTAACTGTCATTTTTATCATTCAGTTATTTTATGTGTTGCATAGCAACACGAAACTTTATTATGACATTCTGAAACGGGCCCTTAATATAAGAAACGCCTTGGTTTTAGATGAAAAAACTGTTAGAAATGACTGATATCTAGTTACATAATATAGGTACCTGCGCGTAGATAGCATTAAACGAGAATAATATCTGCGCTGGTTCTCCCAAAATCCCAATATTTCGTCCACATTTATCAGTTCTCGTGGTCACAGGTAATCCCTCTTTTATCTAAGGACTATAAAGAGAAAATGTCCATTATTTATATGGCATAAGGGATATCTGAAAAAGCTTTACGGCTGGCGACGGTGATATAATACCGAAATCAATAAGAAATTCATCGTCCATTCGTCCAACAGTCGCGTATGGCCGCCATATTTTCTGATGGAGTTACTTGGTTTTGATTCATTTCGGTCACGTTTATTATTTATATGAAGTTAAGCGAGTTTTTTTTAATATTGAGTGACGATTAAAAAATGCTTGCTCAAAAAAGGTTGACGTCAGACAGGCCGCTGACCATAAAACAGATACCAAAACCTATTATTGTATACGCATTTATTATTGACTAATGAATAGATACACATCACAAACTGTAGTAATCTCGCCTCAGGGACCTAAGGATAAAGATATCAAAATAGTGAAAGATATACTTAAAAGAATCAGATGCCGTTACGCGTAATAGACGAGATCATTTAAAATTGTCTGTACATCCAGGCAAGATCCTGCGCAAAGGGATATTAGGAATGGCGCGTAATATTTATAATAAAGTACCAAAATATATTAGACATGAATCATAATTTATTTATAAGGACATTGAAAAATATACTGACTGCAAAATGCTACTACTTAATAAACGACTTCTTAAATGATATTTTTTACATTTCATTATTATTTTCTATTTTATTTCACTGACATAATATCAGCTGTAATTTACATATAACAATTTCAAATAATATTGCATAATGCACACCTTAATGGTATACCACAGCGCTGACCCAATTTATAAGACCACTAGCTTTCCGGGCGCAGCTCCGCCCGCGCGTATGTCGGTTATTGCGCAAAATCATTAACCTCTTTTGCGCAGTCGGATAAAAACTATCCTATGTTTTTTCCCGGGTCTCAAACTATCTCCATACCAAATTTCATTCAAATCGGTCCAGTAGTTTTGGCGTGAAAGCGTAACAGACAGACAGACAGACAGACAGACAGAGTTACTTTCGCATTTATAATATTATATAGTACTGATTTTTCGGATATAACCTGGAATAACGCAATAAAATTATTTGCCTTACCTTCCACCCTTGCCCACTCCAAAACGAGCCGCTCAGAACACATTCGTAGTCTGATTTTCGTCGAGGTATTACAAGCCCACAGTTTTAACACACAAATATTTTATCGTCAGCTTAACAGGAAAATTAGGCAGAATTGCCACTAGATATATTATTATATTTAACTAAAATATTAACTAAATGTTTTCTTAAAATATTTGTTATTATAAGACACAAGAGACAACAATTTTATGTCACGGGGTGATGGACGCAGTCCAGTTCGCAATTTGTGATTAACTGCATCTATTATTGGCAGAGGTTACTGCTTAACACCAGGTGGGCATAGTGCTTGTTGTATCACTATGTCTTGAAAAAATAGAGTGCAATTTTGACATACGAACTCAAATGAAAACTGTTTCCGGCTTATTCATATAATCAAGGCGAAGTGAAAAAAAAGCAGTATTTCCCTACACACGTTGAAGGGAGTTTCAGCATATTATAGCTATGCACAATATAGCTTTATTATATTTAAGCCCTTAAAAACTGAAATGTACAAGCTATTACTTATGAGTAGGTACCAACGGGAGCACTCTCAAAAAGGGTTGGCATCAAGAAGGTGGATAGCTCTAAAACTGAGGCCAGACCTAAGGACAGTAATGTGAATCTACCATTAATTATAATATAGTTAGGGCAGTTAGGGTAACATAGTTGATTTGTTTTAACCACAGAATTTGGCTTAGGAGTCGCACACATGGCCCGCATGTGGTTTCAAACACAACACAACCTTTCAATCCCTTTGCTTTTAATATCTACCCACTACACATCAACAACTTTCAGATGGCTTACTTGTAGTTAGGTATATACTATTATACTAAGCTAATGCCCTTAGAATTTGAAGTTAATGCAAAAGATGTTAGCAGCAATACTATGCGATTAAATTAACGCTGCTCGCTTGAAGGTCAGAGGACCTGAATTTTGGTTACATAGTTGATTTGTTTTAACCGCAGAGTTTGGTACTTTGGGGTCGCAACATGGCCCGCATGTGGTTTCAGAACTAACCTTCCAATCCCTTTGCCTTTTACACCCGTTTCATATGAACATCTTTCAGTTAATTAATTCGTTATTAGTTACCTAGTATTTATACCCAGTATTTAAACCCAGTATTTATACCCAGTATTTATACCCAGTATTTATACCCCGTATTTATACCCAGTATTTATACCTAGCTAGTCCGCTACGGTCAATCGTAAGCGATGGCAATTATTGTGTTATGTTATGACTTATGATGTAGTATAGGTAATTAGGTATGTACTGACTAACAAGTATATATAGGTATATATACTTATTAGTCATATAAGATCTTTTTAGTGGTTCCTTCGTTCCTGGTGGTGAACGGAAAACTGTACAGTTTTTAACGGAATTGTTGATCACATTCGATTTCTTAAGGTGTGAAGGACCCATTACAGATATGTAGATTCAGAATATTTAGTTAAGTCATTTCTGCGAAAAAAAACTGTAAGTAATAATGATCTGTGCACAGTAACGTCTATATATTACTCTTGTTATGAAATCCCACAACTCCCACATGAGCACGCACAATGGTGGGCACAATATAATTCTGATATTGAGTGGGTTCAACTCAGGTTTAAATGACGTCGATGGCGGAAAATTCTAAATTTAAAAATTTCTTGGTGTTGTACCTAGGTCGTCTATATTTTATTGTAGTGCTTAGTACATATCATAGGTAATACGAGCTATATTATTTTAAACTCGATACAACGAATACCATGACCAAAATTTTTACCAAGCCGTTTTTGTTTTACTAGCGCGACAAAGCTTTGAGCGTTTGTAGCGTAGTTTGCTTAGCCGATCACCTCGGTTGAGCAACGTCCTCTGTGATCATAACTTGGATGGGTGACCGCTAATGGCATTACTATTTTGCGCCTTAAGCCGTCGTCGGTCTCGGTTGTTGTCTTAGGATGGCAGTCGTTATATCATGGTGGTAGGGCATTTTGCGAATGACTGCCGGGCTAGAAACCACCCTCAAGTAGAAAATCTCTCGCCAAGCACCTAATGGTGTGTTCCGGTAGGTGTCCTTGAGAACCAGTAACTCTAGGTTAGCCTGAACAACAGCTTGGACCACACCAAAGGCTAGCTTTTAAGCTTCAATTTCCCGTTGTATTCTTGACGTGACTTTCCATCTTGTGTCTTATGGTGTTCAAAATTGACTGATTATTATGTTTGGCAACCCAAGCTAATATGAATGAGTTATTTAATATCATAACAGTAATTTTCATCGTTGGTACACGAAGGGTTGTTTATCGAATCACTCACTGCCGTCGTAAGCATTAATATACAAAGTCGTGAGCAATAATTGATCGTTTTGTCCCTAAGTTAACAATCTCTTGGACATCTTTGTCTTTTACTGATGCTCGTAATATTTGTGATGTTGAGCGTTGCGATTTGAATAAATTGGATTAGGTTGTATTACCTACTTACTGTAGTGACGACCGCTTGATGGTGCAGTTTTATAGAAGAACGTGTTATTTTTAGGGTTCCGTACCCAAAGTGTAAAAACGGGACCCTATTACTGAGACTTCGCTGTCCATCCGTCCGTCTGTCACCAGGCTGTATCTCAAGAACGGTGATAGCTAGACAGTTGAAATTTTCACAGATGATGTATTTCTGTTGCCACAATAACATCAAATGCAAAAAATTGGCCAAGTGCGAGTTGGACACGGACGTTAAAACAAAAAAAGGTTAAAATATGAAGTCTATTTCTATAGTCTAGTTGTATAGCTAATGGTACGGAACCCTACGCGAGGCCGACTCGCACTAAGCCGATTTTTTTTTGTAATTTCACAGCTTGAATTGGCTTATTACCTTGCTCGATGTACATACTCAAAACTCTATTCAAAGGGAGTGCGGCGCGGTCCAATGTTGCCGCGGTGGGCGCTCTTGGCACGGAGTAGGCATTGTATTTTACTACGAGACTCAAAACCTAAAACAATAAATTTGTCTACTACTATTGTTTCTCTGACACTTTTTAGTTCTGTTTCTCGAAGTAAAATACATGTATCTTTTATTTCTATTGTTATTATGACGGAACAAGCACGAGGCCCAGCTGATGTTAAGCGGTCCTCTGCCTATAATAGATGCATTTCGTCATGTGACCAATTGCACTGCACCCGTCACATTGAGACATGTGTTGTTAATTCTCATGTGCCTACTTCGAGCTAAGAGCGCTCGCCGCTGCAACAATGGACCGCGCCGCGCTCCTTATGAATAGAGTTTTGAATATTTACATCGAGCAAGGTAATAAAATAAATGAATAATAAATTACAGGCACAAGAACACTTTCAACAGGTGGTCCTCGTGCTTATTCCGTCACAAAAGTATTCAAAAAATCCAATAAGAAAAAGATACAAAAAATAAAACCTTCATCTTAAAATGTTTGTTAGGTTACGACTAATAGAAGTCAACTCTTAGAGGTTGTTAGCATTTTTCCAATAATCTTGTATAAATAGGTACACCTATATCTAGTTACAATTCTACCTAATTTTCCTGATAAGCTGACGTGACATCATAATCGCCACCTAAACAAACCGGAAGAATTTTCGACGCGTTACGATTCAGCAGGAAGCAGCTGCGATACTTAGAGCCTAAACACGAAATCCCTATTCATGCTATACCTAAAGAACGCTTTACGAAATAACAACAGCGCTAAACAATTCTAATCACTGCATTTCTAAGACACGCCTGCCCATGACAGTTAAAGTAACAACGTACCGCGTGACACTGCGCTGTCACCCCGACCATTAGCTCATGTCTCGTTCGCAAGTAATTCCATTTGCTACACTGCCTTTCTGAATTATGAACACACTAGTTTTTGCACACAACTGCTTAGAGGCAGCAAATTTGACACTGCAAAGGTACCCACCAAGCCAGACTTGTTGCAGAGGCCTAACAACTGGTAAGATTATTTTTTTTATCCGACGATATGCCTTTAATAAACAATATACTACGAACTATACACAAAACTACAGCTACTACAATAAAAGCATTTAGACAACCTATAAGTAATAGCAGACTCATAGGCAGTCTACATGCTACAGCTCACTCCCAGTTGGCTCCCAGCATGCTGGCAGCATTGCCCCGTTGGTTGAATGTTTATTCGAATATTATAATAGTAATATTGTAATATAATTATATTATAATAGATATATATAAACTTGTGGGATGTGGAACGACCTTCCTCCGGAGGTTTTTCAGCGAGGCTACGACATGGACCATTTTAAAAGGGGCATCTACAAATTCCTCTCTGGGCAGGCAACGCATCGGCAGCGCAGCTAGTGTTGCAGATGTCCATAGGCGGCGGTTACGTTTACCATCAGGCGGGCCGTCTGCTTGTTTGTCACCCATAATATAAATAAAAAATATATACAATAGAACAAGCTGCGCCCCGCGGTATTATCAGGATAAATTGTGATCTATGTGCTTTCCAGGTTGTAAACTATCTGTATGCCGCACTTCATCCAAATCCGTTCAGTCGTTTGAGCGTCTAGAAGTTACAAACACAAACTTTCGCAATTATAATTTTAATGTGATTAGTGAATATAATAACAAAATTAAAAATTTACGAGAGGAAAAACTTAAGTCATGTGCGGGATTCGATTCCGCGTCCATTCATTAGCCATTAGCCGGGGTATGCTCTTACCAATTGAGCTAACATGACCACTGAGTCATAACTCATTTTTTCCTATCGTTCATTAAACATCGTATTAATCCGCAGAGCATCCGTTATTGGAAACATAAAAATATCCAAAAATAGTGAATATAATGTTTAAGGCATCTCTTATGGCGATCAGTTTTTGAAAGCAATAATGGTGAAAGAGAGTGAAAAATACTAAGGCAAGAACCTCGGACCGGCTTCAGCTATCGCCGCCCAATTACAAAATAAACCAATTAAGAAAACGGATGTAGGTAAACTTGAAATACGTATTAGAGTTTACAAAGGCAAGGAAGTAAGTTATAGACACCGCGTCCCACTTAACATGCAAGTTATCATTAAATCTTAATGATGCTCCAAGCGAAATGTCTCCCTGGTTACCTCCTCGCTTTTGATCCCTTTTCAGCGTGCTCTAGTTCTTACCAAACCATGTCTAGTACAAAGGCTTTGTAAGAATTTAATTAGGACCCGTGAGGATGAAGTATTTTCCGCTGATATTCACCTCAATTTCATTTTCAGAGAATTTTCGCCTTCACTAAGTAAGGTGGGTAATAGAAAATGTTTTCACAGCTATGTTGATGTTACTTTGGCATACATAAGTCAATGTTTAATGTTGTCTACTCCCCATACCCTAGGTTAGCCAAATTCTAGAGAATTTAGTTCAACAGTTTCGTGATGAATTCGAGGGTAACATAAACTACTAACTTGAATCCACAATAAATTTTGTCAATGGGTATTTGGACAACGTTCTTCGCTTGTATTTTTATTATAATATAGAAATCAGGGTCCAACATAATTGACACAATTTATAGACACGATTACAGTTACTACCTTTTTTTATGCTCGATAGGTTAGTCTTTGACGTTGCTTAACATTGCTGATCGGTTCAGAACGGCTAAGCAAACTTCGCTACGAGCGCTTCGAATCTAAAGATGGTGAGCATCCCAATAGATGGACAGGCGACATCGTTAAATTCACGGGTAGGCAATGGTTACAAGCGGCTAATAGCTGTTATTTGTGGTGTTCTATAGGGGAGGTATTTGTTCAACTATAGATATATTTCGGATGATAATGGTGACACAAGATTAACAGGAATGCAACTAAGTAACTTCTTATTTTCACAGGGTTTGTTGTGAGAGAAAAGTCATTTTCAGACACAAAATTGTTCGAGAAAATGGAAGGTATATAGGGGAATTATTACTTAATGATAACAAATATTTAAAAAAATACACTCATCTATTTTAAAGATTGTTCGCAATGTTCGCATGAATAGTAAAGACCTCCTGATTATACTTCGTTTACAATCGTAACGCGTCGAAAATTCTTCAGGGTGTCACCAGATATATTATTGTATATTTTTCTTATATAATGAAATGTTTTCGTAGGATATTTTATAATATTTAGTAACGCCTGAATATTAATTAATTATAACTTATTTGTGGTTAGCTACCAACAGTACAAACCTCGAGTAGCAAACCTGCATAATGCAGGTAACAGTGATAATATAATAGCAGCTGTGCTTGAGAACCAGTATTTTCTCAGGACTAATCTGTTAATATTCGGTAGCTGTCCTTGAGAGCCTTGAGCTTGAGAGTAGTTCTTAGATACACTGAACAACATCTTCAATCGCACCTGCACTCACCATCGGATGAGTAGTGATCAAAGGTAAGCTGAGATTTTTGTACGAGAGCCCATGGACAAAGTGACTATCTCATAGTATCCCGGTATGTCAAGTTTGTTTCAAAATTAGGTTCATCTGCATTTACATTGTCAAAGGCTAATCTATTAACAAAAAAATACACCATAAAAAACGGCAAGCAGACTCTTGCAAGTTTGCAAAAAACCGATTGTTTTTCTTTAGGAACTACACGCTTGGCCCAAATAGTCACCCAAACCCCAGATCCCCTCAAATGACGAAGCGAAACGTTCAGAAAAGGGCGGCCGTATAAAGACAAATGGCCCAATGAATCTCTTATTGATTTCGGCACAAACTAGCCTTAGTCTGGACACCAAGCTTCTTCAGACTAACCATCTTTTCGTTACAAATTTCTCGTGCGGAAACATCGGTACCTATTCTAAAGTGATCATTTTGATTATAATAAAAAAAAACAATGGGCTATTTACGTTAACACTGTGTTGACTAGAATGTAATCATCAGAGGGGTTTGTCAGTTAAAGGCCCGCGGCCAACCTTCTGGTATTGGTCTCATACGACTTCTACATAAAAGATATGGAGGGGCAGGCCGGAACCTGGGGAAATTATTCTTCAATATATTGATAAACAAATAATTAAAATTTCAAATTTGCAAGAAGAAATATTATAGTCATGTGTAGGATTCGAGTTCGAGTCATCCACCCCTTTAGCCGGGGTATGCTCTGACCGCCGGAGCTAACATTTCAATGGTTCATAACTCTAATTTTTCCACCGCTTCGTTGTATTAATTTTGGGCTCCCACTAAAGTGCAAATAAAAGCCCCAACAAGCTTTCAACAAGCTCGTTACTATTACGTCGAAGCCCTTTGGTTCCTCAACTAATTCGTTAATTAGGATCTATAGGACGCCCCGGTGAATAATTTATGGGCAAGGAACGTCGAAACTAATCAAATGGAGTGCCGACGCGGATATTAGCAATGCAGGCAGTGTACGGGTTCTATTTGTATTGTTTCAACTATGAAGGGTTTCAATGCGTGAAATTTCCGGACAAATCTTGTACTCGTATTTCATCCCTTTATAACCAGTGTGCCACTTATAGCTAAAGTACTTCTTAAACTAGCTATAGCTTTTTAGAAGCCCTAGACAAATCATTGTGTAAATGGGGCTTGCAGTGTTTGACCTTTAATGTTGTCTTAGGTTTTCGCGATTGTTACACATAGTAATTAAACAACTTTAAACGGTTTAAGTCGCGTATATTTGTCTTTATTTTGTCCCGACGTATCAAACACTTTGCAGTGATCATGGTCACGGGGTGACTAATTGGTTTTATTTGTCACATGAGATAATAAGAAATTATTTGGCGTTCCCTATTCACGCAGTATTCGTTCACAGTGTCCAGAGGTCTTGCAGATTTGTGTCGGCCATGGGATTTAATTAATTTGATAACAGGATCCCAAGCAGGTGGTACTTGCCAACCATCATCTCTATTGAAATTTGTGTAAGTACTTTTTGATTTCAATAGCCTCGCGTAACATTCTTGGCATAAACCGGGACAAAATAATGACAAATATACGCGATTTAAACCGTTTAAAGTTGTTTAATCACTATGTGTTTAACCTTTATTTGTATGGTAGCTATTGAGGCTTTATTTCGTATTGTTTTGTGTGACCACAATGTCAATTTTAATAAAAAACATACTATCACGCTTTTTTATCTCCAAAGGGGTGAACTCTAAGTCCATGTTTCGTTCCAGTTATTAACAGACCAAAGTTCCTTCCCAACGTCAAGTACCTACATAAAGTACAAGTTATTCCAATTTCAGATTTATCTATTTCGATCAAGTTGACCGAGCAACGCCGTAGGGCGAGCGAAGCGTCTGCGTTTCAGCGCAATAATAACTAATTTGGTATTTTTAATTGTGGATTTCCGCATCGCCTGATTCTATTAATTGTAAAGTTTACAGTGTTTGAATCAGCATGCTACCGCTAACCTAAATCACGAGCAATTAGCTCGTGATCGATAATCCACAATTAAAAATACCAAATTAGTTATTATGATATAATTGAGCATTACCAATGCACATTGTTATGTTTACTTTACATGTACGAGTATATCTCGATAGCGTTAAGATGAAAATAAGAAAGTATGTACATAATGTGTATATTTTACAAGTACAAAATCAAACCAAAAGTATCCAACCTCTTAGTATGTTGTCGCATAAACCTGTCTTCTAACATGACCACAACATAACACACAGATGTTCAGCAAATATATTAATAATTAGTTCATAATTACAAAAGGTAAAAAGGCACGTAACAATATACGTCAAATGATCTCTATTACTATACCAGTTAAGGTTCAATTTGATACGTAAGCTAATCATATTGGCGGACACAGAAAACCTGGACGTAATGGGTTCACTTAGAATTAGTAATATGGGAACCTTGCGGAAAAGTCTGCCTTAATGCTACGTTATGTATGAAATCCCCCACGTAATTGGGACCCTAGGAAAGAATCTCTGTGACGAGTTTTTCACTAGACTTTTACAGATTTCATGCAACCGATAACAAAACTTCCTTAAAAAAGGACCGGAGATTTTCAAATTGAATGGAATATTTTTAATATTTATAGTTTTATATAAGGATTGCTCTGCGGCGTACATAAGAAAATTACTACAGGAAAAATTATAGTTATGTGCGGGATTCGAACCCGCGCCGTTACCCTTATAGCCGTATGCTCTACCAACCTAACGGTCAGCTAACATGACTTAATATTACTCATATACTCCATCTCCATCCCCATGCGATGGTTAAGAACTAGAGAAAAAAATTGAGTGATGAGTAATATGTCATGTTAGCTTGACGGTCAGAGCAACCCGGCTGTAGGGGTGGATGTCACGGGTTCGAATCCCGCACATTACTATAATTTTTCTACTCGTAATTTTGTAATATTTTTACTGACTTCAAAAAGTAGGAGTGAGAACCTCCACATGATTTTTGTTATGTTTGCTACCTCAGAACTTTATAACACAAGATACTCTTTATCTCGATTTATTAAGTTGTTCCCAACCTTTTACCAATTTAAAAAGCAGGCAAAGCAGCGCCGGCCTTTTTTACTATAGCTACACATTTTATAATTTGTTATTGTACAACTATTAGCTATACTATGACATATTAGTAATAGTGTCAACGACTTTTATGAATATTGATATGATTAAAAGCTAAAAATATCCTAGCCTAGTTTTTATATGGGTTTATGACTGTACACGCACGAGGCCCACCTGATTTTAAGCGGTCTGCTTAGAACAAATGCATTTCTTCACAAGCCACGCCACGAACTACACTGCGCCATCACCCTGGGACATAAATTTGTTAAGTCAGATTTTTAATTGAGGGTGGTAGCTAGCCAGACGACCATTCGCAAAATGCCTTTCCATCATGCGTTGAAGCGCAGGCCAACGATGGGGATTGAATCATGGTCCTGCGGGACGTTAGTCCATAGCTATTACTTACAGCTTGGCTCTCACTGCTTCAAGTCGGGTCTATCAAGTTGCCGTTGGTCATTGGTACAGAAAATAGAATCGAACCCCATATCAATTTATACAATATCTAAGCTTATAAAGGTCACCTCTTGTGACCCTAATGTAATTACTAAATAAATTCTCTGTTAACTTCAAAAATGGCATGGACCCCGGAGTCTGTGGAAAATGAACAAAACCAAATAAAAAAAAGGTCACCTCTTTACACAATAATCTAGCGTAGTTTTTGAAAAGTATCATATTATAAGCATTTTGAAAAGTTTTAACAGGTTCTCTGGTTCTCGTAAAGAAGTTCTATCGTAAGATAGTTTCAACCACATTATCTTCAAGTATGGTATTTTTTAACGAGTTCAATAACCAACTTTATTATTGTGACTGTAGCGAAGATTATATAGGTCACATAAAAATGAGTAAAATTAACCTCTTTAAAGTTCCTGGTCTCCTAGTATTGTTAGCAGGAACATAAAGAATAACGGTGTTGAAAATATACCTCATATTTTAAATACAAAGAAGAAATACGAGCGACTGTGTATTTATTACCTTCAATGTTTGAAATCACATAATAAAACCACTTTGCTATACTTTGTGACGAAGTCATCCTTATTCATCACATTATAACCTTATAATTAGCTACTGTTCACATACATTTCTTTAAAACTCCTATTCATTAAAATTCAAAACAATCGCCAAAACGGGCAAGTGCAAGTTGTGGCGATGTTTTTTTTTATTTGAATGAAGAACCAGAGTATGAATTATATATATGGACAGTAGCGAATTATGAAATGAGGTGATAATGTGACAAAAAGGATGACTTCGTCACACAGCATAGCGTAGTAGTTGTAATCCGTGCTTTGAAACGGTCAGTTAGATTCTTAGTAAATGTCATCAACGTGCATTTTTCTATGTGACAATTGAAGAAAAAATACAAGTATATTATATATCCATATGTAATATATATTATACTCTCATTGATTATTTATAAATTTGTTCGATGACGCCTTCCGTCCCATGAACAACGGGGTTCTACCAAGTGCTAGAGCAGCGAGACGAGCTGGTTACGAAAATTCAAATAGGTAGCTAATTCCTGTTTGAGCTTATTTAGCTAAGGCAAGAATTCAGTTATATATTATTCGAGTTGCATGACCTGGTTTATTTTTACGGGCCAAAAAAGAGTGCAAGTAATTGGTGTTCAAGGAAGTAGTACTCGAATGTGTTGTAGTTTTCGAGTTTTCTTAGGACGGCAACTGCATGCATTCCATGGAAATTCCGTGTTGCATTTTGTAACGTGAACTGAGTAGTAGTAGATATAGGTTCATACTTTATATTGTAGGAAGGTATGTAGGTACACAGATGATTATATGGTAATAATTATAATTTTTATATAAGTGAATTCAATATTCTCAATATACTCTATAGAGCAGGGTTACCCAAACTTTTTTCGGTGCGCCCCCCCAGGTCTTTAAACAATACTTTCAAGCTTTCGTTATTTTTAAATATCGAAGAAATAATAATTAGTGACACATATCTTTCAAAATAAGGCCAGCATGTTTTGAATCAGCTCTTCGATTCTGGGTCCTGTAAACTACTGTATTAGTTAATTTTTTCTTGTGGGAATCATCTTTTATTTTTAGTTCAAGACTTTTAGTATAAAGTTTGTCGATTCACGGTATATTTTTATTAGGGCAAAGTTAATTTCTTCGACCTCTTGTGCTAACCCTGATCGTGAACCCATCATGGCAGTGGTTATCTGTGCAAAGCTTGATTCAGATACTTAGCTGAACATCTGTAGCAAGATAGTATTAAAAGCTGGTAGGTTTGTCTTTCCAAAATGTAAATACATTGCCCCCTCATGATCTCTCTATGCCCCCTAGGATGCCGTGCCCCTTGTTTGGGAAGTCCTGCTATAGAGTATTCTCTGTGAAATATTTATTTATATGATATATGCGATATTCTTAAAATAACTGAATATTATATAATACGTTACTTATACTGATAGGCACATGCCAATCTTTCCTTCAAGTCGACACTTTACCATGTTGTTGAAAATGTTTCTTACTGAAAGTTATTTATATTTCTGATACCAAAAGTAATTTTACGAAACTATTTTTTGTTTAGTTCATAAATAAAATACTACGCCGACCCAGTACATACAATCACGCTTGTATATCCCCGGAGGTGTAGGTAGGATACATGTCTACAAACCCACGTTTCGCCTGATACGTTTGGTTCCATGTAATAGGAGGACGGCTTTTTGGTTTTTGCTAGGTACTGAACATTTTCTTATATCTAAGTCAATTAAGCGCGATTGAATACTGAAAAACCTAAAAATACTACAATTCCCACAAAAGAACATTCAAACTGCGTACAAATAAAAACAAAAAAGTTACTGATTATTTAGAAGACGAAAATGTATAAAACATGCTACCCTTGCCTTGAGCTACCGTTAGTCACATATGTTATGTAGATAAATATTGTAATAATTTTATTACGTTATTTTAGATGTATGTTATAAATTGTAAAAGAGTATATCATACAAATAATGGCCCCGAGTTTCATGCCCAATCTTCTCGCTGTGGCTCTATATTTTTTTTCTGTATGTCGTAGTATAGTAAAAAAAGTATTATTATTAGTAGAAAACACTACAACTGAATGAATGATTTTCGCTTTAATATTGAAAGCCAATAACTATCCGTTTCAGAGGTAGAACCGAGGACCTCAAAATTGAAAAGCGTCACTTATATACCACTGGACCAGCTAGGCAATAAGTTACCTACCACATTGTATAAGGATAAAATATTGTGATAAAATCATAACAAAATCAATAACTGATTTATGCATGAATGACGTAGGAAATTATGCTCAAGTGATAACTACCTACCCATGTATGGATATTTGCGGCTACTGTGCCAAATATTTTAAATAACTTTGTTAAAGGTACATAAAGCTATTCCTAAGGCATAACGACATAAGCATAATAAAACACTCGTTAAAAAATATGTTTTAGGTAAAACTGAAAAAACAAACAGTAAACAGTACCAGAAACATTTAACAAATATACCTAAATTAGTTTAATAAAAAATATTTCACCATATTAAAACCTAAGTAATAAACCTAGTTACATAAAAATGCTTATTTTTATGGTTACTTACATGCAAGTTTGTACAAAACCGCGGAATCCTCAAAATTAGAAAAGCACTTGATAAATCCGTCCAAACAACTTTTAACAGTTCACCATATATAGCACTAATAATAGTCCTCAACTCACTATTAACATAAAATATGAAACAGCGGCAGCAATATTACGGAATTCGTACGTCCGTCGTTGCGTGTCTGCACGGACGCAGCGACACGAGCGTGCTCCTCCGATGGAGCTTTTAGACTGAACGAACTCTGAACCGTGTACTGACTGACTGAACTGGTGACGGCGTACTACACGCTCCGGTATTTCCGTCCGGTTTTTTTCTACCGGCTGCTTATACAACCTTTTTTACTTGTGAGTTCTTCCTCACTGTTTGAAAAGCCACAGGTCCTTTACTGCGCTTTTACGTAGCAGTGGTAAAAAGGTTACATTGTAGTCTGCTATGTTATATTGAAATCAGTGATATCTCAATTGAATAACTGAGCTGTTTAGAGCGTTGCGGTTATGATAGCATATTTTTAAGACAACAAAAATTAGGTACAACATACTTATTTGAAAATATAATTTTAAGGGAGACGAAATGAATAGGGAAGCTTACCGATGTTGAAATGTGGAGTCTATACTATTTTAAATCTCTTAGACACTTGCTGATAAAATAGGTTTTATTCTTATACTTGCTTAAATAATCTAACTCCTTTATTTATGAACGTTTTACTGTATATGTTTATCGAATATCATTATTACCGCAAAAGAACTATGAATATGGTTACATCTATTCAGGGTCGATTTTTCAATTATAAGATAACAATTTATTTGTAGAATAAGTTGAATAAATCCAAAATCATATGTACTAATTTACGAGTGTTGAACAATAAACGATTTAGTCAAAACAGTCTAAGTCATCGAGAAGTCGAGTTTGTTTGGGTTTTATTTTATTGAACAGATTACTATTGGTCGAAACATAGTTATTATATCACAAGACAGCGTTACAGCGTTTGACAAGGTATTAAAATCAGCGGTTGAGTCGGTACTCAATATCGCACTGGATGAGTCTCAATGGAGTCAGGCGGCTCTTCCAATCCGGTATGGTGGTCTAGGGATTCGATGCGCGCGTGATATGGGTTTGCCGGCTTTCCTTGCGTCGGCACATGGGGTTGCGGACCTTGTTACTGCCATCCTTCAGTCTAATGGTGACAGGGCGAGTATACCCTTTGTGTCAGACGCTGTGTCAGCTTGGTCGAACAACAACTCGGGGGCAACAAGTCCAGTAGCGGTACATGTTCAGCGGACATGGGATGAAGTTGGAGCCAAACAGATCCAGGGGCAGTTATTGGAACGAGCTTCCGGTGCCGATATGGCCAGACTCCGGGCAGTGTCGCAGTCAGAATCTGGGGCATGGTTGCACGCCTTACCTTCACCTCATCTAGGCACCTTGATGGACGATGACTCTCTGCGTGTTGCGGTGGCCCTCCGCCTGGGTTGCAAGGTGTGTGAACCACATAGATGCACCTGCGGTTCCATGGTGGAGGCGGATGGCCATCATGCTCTAAGTTGTCGTCGCTGCATGGGTAGGTTTCCGCGTCACCATGCCCTCAACGACATTGTGCGAAGAGCCTTAGTGTCGGCAAATGTTCCCTGCGTGCTCGAGCCCCCGGGTTTGTGTAGATCTGATGGTAAGAGGCCGGATGGGCTCACCCTGGTGCCCTGGCAGAATGGCAAGTGCCTGGTGTGGGACGCTACTTGCGTCAGCACTGTCGCTGCCAGCCACCTGAGTCGCACTGTCCACTCACCGTCAGCAGCAGCCGAAGACGCCGCAAATAAAAAACGCCAAAAGTACGGAGCAATGGAGCCAGTTTACCTTTTTGTGCCCATTGCAGTGGAGACCATGGGTTCGTGGGGTACAGAGGCCAAAAAGTTAGTTTCTGAGATTGGGCGCAGGTTAAGGGATAAAAGTGGTGACTCCCGCTCCAGCTCGTTCCTGGTGCAGAGGATGGCCATTGCCATTCAGCGCGGAAACGCTGCAAGTGTAATGGGCACCTTTGCACCGGGAGAGATCAGGGGTGGGTTATTTGATTAGGCTAGTTTTAAGTTTGACTTATTATTATATTCTCATATATTTAAAAAATATAATATATTAGTACACTATCACAAGACTGCCTCGTTGGTTATTGGTTATGGGTTCGATTTTCGGGTCAGACAACTATTGTTTGGAGTCGGAACTGTTCCCAGAAGATGGAAATAGGCTGGCCCACTATTACGTGAGATCAATATATCAATAAGGATTGCTTTACAACGTCCCCTTCGGAGAAATAAAGTTTTGAAAATATAGTAATTAAACAACCATAACCGGCTTAAATTTTACTTTGCTAGTTTGTCAGTAGATGTTATAAAATACATTGTCATAATAAATACTTTTATTCAGTGCAAGTAGGTACACTAAATCGAAGCTAAGCACGAATGCTATTTAAACAGGGGCCCAACTCCCACCTTTTATAAACTATTATGGAAAGCAAACGTCATTGTTTCAAGTCTAAATTAATGATACTAAGGTTGGTGCCGTGGCCGTCACGAAACAATAATGTTCATATAGTGCTACCTCTGTCGCACAAATGAGTTGATTCAATGCATGCATCCCGCTCTCACGTTGAAGTTCTAATGTAAGTATGCTATAGTGATATGTGGTGGTGCGAATTAAAATTGTAGATGTAATGTTAAAATAGGACTGAATTAAGAGATGGGAGTTGGCCCCCAGGGCTGTAATGACGTTACATTGATACCTCCGTTCTATTACAAATTATTCCGATTTAAACACGTTTTAACTGCATTGTTAATGAAGTTTAGTATACTACAATTTAAATGTTAGCGGTTCAACTTTGTATAATCGAACGAAGATCATAAAAACTTACAAAGTATTAATAAAATATACAAAATAGCAATAACAAACGAATAAAATGTAGAAAATGGAATTGAAAGCGAAACTATTTCTAGCCTATACCTTTTCACATAATACAACACTCATTTACATGGATAATATTAACCTAATGATGATTTTATACAACGTGTGTGTCGAAGATTGGATTGTGGAAGTGAACAACATGTTTATCTAAGTTTACTACCTACGCAGACATTGCGACTTTTGCATCGACGACTTTGACATTGCATCGGTTCAGCAACGTATATTGCTAACTTTCCAATATTTACGATGTCAAATTTATTAATGTGTTGGCAACTAAATAGCATATTGGTTGGATAGCTATAAATTCGTAGATGATCTTTCACATCAAACCTAGTTTCGTCATATTAAAAAAATCGAGAGTTCAAAATTGCTGAAAATTTGCATGCATGTCTTCAAGCCTATATGTGATTCTGGTTTTTCAATTTTCCGTAAAATTATACGATAAAATCGTTTAGTATAGTAATTCGTGTTCTCACATTAAGAGATAAAATAAACCTTGAAAAAAAGAACTGACAAACAAGAAGCATAGATATCAGGCTCAAGGACATGCGCAATACTTCACTGATTTAGAACACTTGGTATTTAAAAATGACGAAACTACTTTTGTACCAAAAGCTCTGTAAATAAACTTCCCCCTTAGTGGGGGAAGTTCTGACAAACAGTATAAAAAAGTTAGTAACAAATCTACACTACTAAATGCATAGTTGAAGTATGTTGAATACATTTTTGAAAAGACTAATTACAGGATAACCATCTCAGTTACTTAATGATGGTAGTGTGTATACTACAAACAAGAGCATTCCTAAGAAATATTGACGTCAGGAACATGAACAGCCATAAAACCGAAGCCAAACAAAAGCTCATTGAACAAACCGCAACTAAGATTTGGGATATGGGTGGAAAGATGACCAATATGACTCGATCGATGAAAAGTAAAAATTAATTAAAGATTCAACAAAGATAGTATCGAAAATCATAGACATGATAATTAATTAAGTATTTCCTGAACTGTGAGGAAAAGTTACTGTAAAGCTACCTGTATTACACCATAGCAATATCAATTCGATGACAATGTGTTGCTAAGCCACTTTATGTCGCTGGCTACCATTGCAAAAGGCACGAGTGTGCGGAGGCACTTAGCTTGCGTTTATTACGCTGGATTAAGGTCGTAGGTGAGATAAAGGCAGTTAAGAAATCTACATTTTAAATTTCCGTTCAGAGTTGGGATTAGCGGACTTGATTGAGTAGTATGAAAATTACAGAGTAATTGCTGTTAGCAGGTTGAGTGAGATAATTTCGTTGAAATTATTCAATCATGTAAATTTTATAGCGGAAATCGGTTCTATTTAAAATTTATGCCATTCTTCACAGATATTTCTTATTTCGCAAAAGTGTGACGAAAATTAGATATATTCTGCTGTCCCCGCCTATATCTACGTAGAGATGATTCAGAAAAGATTCTTGGCAGTACTGCATTGTATTAACTTAATTCCCTGTACATGAAATTAAACATACTTATGTAGGTATATCGTAGAGCAGACATGTCAAACATGCGGCCCGCGGGCCGCATGCGGCCCTATGGGCATATGCCTGCTGCCCGATCCAATTTTAAGAATAGCCTCTTGATGCGGCCCAGATTTGAACCGAATGATGGGTCGTCCGTTGAAGCTCGGTTATGGAAATTTGCTTGCAAAATTATATGAATGTTTGGAACATCTTTGGAGCATCTACAAATGTGAACAATTATTTTCTCTAATGAGAGGAAAACATATCTACTGCGAGATCGCAAGTATCGCGACGCGACTGCCCTCACGTCAATGCAGTTTTAAAACTAATTTCCGCATATAAAGTTACACCTCAAATGGGTAATTTACTTAAAGACAAAAGATGTCATATTCCTGGAAAAAGGTTTTGTTAATAATTGAAATACCATTTTCCTGCTATTATTTTATTACACTCTATTACCCTTCCTAACCTGGGTAAACTGGCATTATCCTATAACTGCATTCAGAACTACCGTAGGACGGACAGCAGTGTCCTCTCGATTAACGGTGGTGAGCATTCTGCGATCCCCAACCCGCCTGCCAAAGCGTGGGGGTTATAGCAAACCTTTCATTGGATTCATTGGAAGGGGATTTGAAACAACATCCAGCAGTGAGTGGAAGTGTTCTGGTTCATGATGATGACCGCTCTGTCTGTGAAATGTTTTTTTTTTCATTAGGGTCAGGTTTTGCGGCCCACTGACTTTACGGTCCTTACGCATTTGGCCCACCAATGACTTTGAGTTTGACATGCCTGTCGTAGAGTAATACACACCATTGACCATGCGTAACGTCATTTCAGGAATAATAGCGTAAAGTGAAAATTTATATAATCGTTTTTTTTTTATATATTAATATAGTTTTAGACTTGCGTTTGACCACTTTCTCGCCTGACGGTAAGTAAAGATGTCGTTCAGACTTAACTGATAACTGGCTCAGAAGTATAACTGCCGGACCACATCGCTAGGTGCTTGGCAACAGATATTCTTCTTGAGGGTAGTAAGCGCCATCAGTAGTAAGCGCCATCAGCGTTCACCCATCCAAGTCATGACCGCAGTGAACGTTGCTTAACCAAAATGATTGATTAAGAATGGCTTCACAAAATCCACTATAAGCGCTTCAAAAATAACTTTTAATTTTTTGGTATTTTACATTTGTACTGTTTATGAACTCCGACGCTTTCATTAAAGATCTGGTTATATGTAGTATAAAACATAGTTTTAAAACTGTATTCGGGTCTTATTGTAACTTTATATGTCATTTTCATAAACTTATTTCTTGGAAGAGAGCGCTCTGAAACTAGTATAAGTTCTTCGAAAACTGTAAAGTTTATTTGTTTATTTTCAAGTTGTGGCAAAACTTACAGGAACTTCTGTACTAAACAGAATGATAGGTAAGGAACTTTAGTAGTTGTGTTTTTAGTTATAATTTAATGAATTTCCAGATGTCTGTTGCATTTTTGTAACGGTAATAGATAACTAATTTAAGTTTTCATAGAAAATGTGTTAGTGATTTCCTAACAAATAGTAATACAAAGTGTTGAAAACAAAAGTGAGTCCCAATACTCCCAATACATTTTGCATGGTGGTAGGGCATTTTGCGAATGCCCGCCTGGTTAACTACCACTCTCAAGTAGAATATCTGTCGCCAAGCACCTAACGGTGTGTTCCGTTGTGTTGGTAATCTTCGACCACATCATAACTTACCATCTCATGATAGCCTTAAAAAAAGGAAACGTGTTAATGTTTCATTTTTGTAATTTTCCTTTAACGTAAGAACGGTAATACAATAAGCTTCAAACTTAGTACTAATATAGTCTAATATATAACGTACAACAACAAAATTTAAAAACCGGCCAAGTGCGAGTGGTACTCGCGCACGCAGGGTTCCGTACCACTATCTGTAACCTAATCTTGCAAGTTACAGACACTTCGCGCAAGAAACGGTAACGAATTCAAGTTTGTTATATGGGAGCCCCCCTTAAATAGTTATTTTATTTTTAGTATTTGTTGTTATAGCGGCAATAGATATATATCAACTGTGAAAATTTAACTGTCTTGCTATCACCGTTTTTGAGATACAGCCTGGTGACAGACGGACGGACAGCGAAGTCTCAGTAATAGGGTCCCGTTTTTACCCTTTAAAATAATAATAATAAAAAAATAAATTTACTTACTAGTAAGTAAAATTGTTTTATAGTATTAAGTAAAATTATTTTATATCTGGATGCGTTTTTGACGAATTCATGTAACTTAAAACAGCACAATATATCTTACTCGTCATATTTTATATGTAAATATGTACTTGAACTTATTGTTGGTGAAAAAATCGCGCGGTTATTGTTAAAAAACAACAAACCATTCGCTCGTCACTGCGGCGTAGTCACGACACTCGAGACTGTCTGCGGTACGAGCGCAGGCCGAGATCGAGGCGCGTAGGTATAACTCGTTTCGTCCGTTTCTATGAAGTTGAAATACTGTATAGATAACATTATCGTGACTCGGGTCTTGCCGAGAGAAAAGTTCTTCGTGCCTCGCAAGATCCGAGAATCTATTGAAATTAGTAGACGTCCAAACTTTAATAGAGACGGAGGATGGTTCATGTCACCTACTTGGTAGCCGTGTCTTCATGGAACTGTTTTGGATTATAAGGACGGGTCTAGTGGAGATGTAGTGAGTTCTTTTTGCTGGAACGTTCCCCATGCCAGCCAGGATTTCATCATCAGCGACGAAGAGGATTCGCGTGAGAACTCGACGACACGACCAACTGCATCCCACCCCTCGCACCAACCGATGACGTCACGCGGGCTACGAGCTGCCGCCCGCAGTGCTAAGCGAGACGTCAACGCGGGCTAGTCGGAGCTATCTGACTGATTCACGTGAGTTATCCCGTATTATTTACTAAAATAAAACGTCGTATTTCAGAACCACTCGAACATAATTTTTCTTTATTTAATTTACTGCCTAGTTTATACAAAGTTATCATATCAAATACTTATATTATTATTAGATTGCTGTGTAATAAAGTACCTACTTACATATGTTGCTGTTAACTTTAATCGACTTGTTTACCCAAAATATATCGAAGAAGAAAATTGCTATCCTAATATTTATTACCAAGAACCCTACTGTGAACATTATTGGTTCATATATAAAAAACAGCTCTCATTCACCCAATAAGTTGCCAGCAACGATGTTGATGTTATTCCCCAATTTACTTGCCATTTAGCTTATTGAATCCGAGAAGATACAGATAAACGTTGGTTTGCGTAAGTAAAGTGCCTGGCTTTCTAGTTTTCCAATGGCGGGTGAATTTTATGAAAAAGGCATCTTTGAAGATGAGAATTGAAGACGTATTTTTCGTCTTCATAAAACTCTTTTTTTTTATTGCTGATAGGTAAGCCTTTGACCACAATCTCACCTGATGGTAAGTGATGATGTGGTCGAAGGTGTTAACAGGCTTAACCTAGAACCACTGGCTCTCAAGGATAGCTGCTGGAACACACCGTTAGGTGTTTGGCGACAGATTTTCTACTTGAGGGTGGTCCAGGCGGGCATTCGCAAAAATGCCCTTCCACCATGCGGTGAAGCTCAAGCCCGCAGAGTGATTCGAACCATGGACCTGCTGCGCGGCAGTCCATAGCCAAAGCCACTGCTTTGAAAAGGCTTCTGCTTATAAAAAGGTGATAAATGAATAAGCGATGGCAATATAGTTAGTTATGTTTAACCACACACGGGTCCAGGATTCGAATTTACTTCGAGGTGGTAGAATTGCAAATGGTTAGTGAGCTAGCTACCACACTCAGGTAGAAATACTGTCTCAAAGCGCCTAAAAGTGTATTCCGGCTTTCATTGAGAGCCAGTACTTTCAGTTCCTATGTCAAGCCTGTTTTATCTTCTTCCATAATGTAATAGCTAATGTAGTGTGGCTTGGTAGTGTCGTGGGTAAGGACTGTTTTTAGGGTTCCGCATGAAAACGGAACCCTATTAATAAGCCTTGGGTGTGCGAGATTTAAAGGTAATTACCGTTTGAAATTTGCACTGCATACGTGTTAGAACTGCGCATTGCTTAGCAAATAATAATTATAATAACAAAATATTAAAATAGAAGAAGGTTTACAAACTGAAAACGTGTTTTTTAACGTTTTAAATTAATCCTAAAAACGGTAATACGTACAGTCACCTGCAATATCAATAATACTCTTCGAAATTTTTAAAATACTTTGTGTTGTCACTAAATTCTGAATTATCGAAGTTAACATTAACATGAATAAAAATATTCAAGTTATTATTTGATTTAATGAAACTTAGTATGATTATAATCAAGATCTACGTACAATAACTAAGACTAAAAACAGCCAAATATATGTCAGACTCCTGATAAGGATCTCGATTTGCATGAAAGAAATAAAGAAGATTTTGTCAGAGAGTTGAAATATTAGAGTAGTTATATCCGAACACCACTGCTCTAAAAGATTACTAGAATTTACCTATCTACATACCTACGCACATCTATATGCACTTTGTAATGACAAATGTTTGTAAAAACAAGGAAATAACGTTCAAATATTATGCGTCATATCTGTTGTAAGAAAGAGATAAATAAGCAACCACTGAAACGGCTATCACGTTCGCGAGTTCGACCCAACACACTTTTTAGCGTATGTTGTAATAGTGGCAACAGAAATACATCATTTGTGAAAATTTCAACTGTCTTGCTATCACTTTAACTATAACTGTCAGTTCATGAGACACAGCTTGTTGACAGACAGGCAGACATATAGTGGGGTCTTAGTAAGGTCCCGTTTTTACCCCTTAGGTAAGGAACCCTAAAAAACAACTCTGTACAAAGTAAATAGTTCACGAATTTCTTCTAACCATTTCTAGCAGGACAAATTAAGTTACCTAGTCTATTACTTTGGTCTACTGTTGTTACCTCATTGATTACTAATATTGGAATGTGTGCAATCCAGCTGTTTTACGAGAGCAAAAAACAAGGGTGTGCCCATAGCCAGTATTGTCACCCTATTATCGTTCGTTCGGAAACAGAAGAACAGAAGCATGAGTGGCCTCGACTAGTCCTCGTTATGCTGGTGTCATAGATTAAAGAGAACTGGAAGTGGTAAACGGACAAGATAAAATTCTATAGTTTTTTATTTTGTAATTTTATATTATTTTGATGACCTAATATGATGATGCAAGTATCAAGAAACTAAAGTTACCAGTAGGTATATTGAGTCAATAGTATTCTATGTTTTTTCCCAGGTATATTTATTATTCTTTGTATTCCATAAATCATCACCAATTATTGAATGTTTCACTTGTCCAGCCAGCATTTTAGTTGTATTAATAAGGTAGCTGGAAGCATATATATATATATATATAACTGAGGTTGCATGCCTCACGCGGTAAAATACGAATCCGTCAAACGAAGATAATTGGCACAAGAAGTAATACAACATCAAAGCGCTGTCGGGTTGTCAATATTGACGTTTGTTGAGTAGACTATGAACTCAGTTCAAATTCAAATTCAAATTCAAAATCATTTATTCAATTTAGGCGTCTACGACGCTCTTATGAAGGTCAATTACAAATTTTAATATTGAAATACTCTACATTGTACTGCCACGTTCAGCAAAAAAAGTTTATAGAGCCACTGCGAGAAGAACGGGCAAGAAACTCGGGGCCATTCTTTTAAACGTCTTTTTACAATGTGTTATAAACAATATAATACAATTATTACAATATTTGTTTAAATTACGTAGGAGACATGTGATGGCTTGGCAGAGGTGGAATTTTCCAAGCATTTTTGTCGTTTAAGTAATCACAAACTGTGTAGTAGGATTTCTTCATCAAAATATTTTTCACGTGCAATTTGAATTTTCCTTCTGTGAGCATTGTAATATGTTCGGGAATTTTATTATAAAACCGCACACAATTACCTAAAAAGGACCTTTTATTTGTCTTTGCTAATCTAAAACATGGTACCGTTCATTTATATTTGTTCCTAGTGTTGTAATGATGGTTGTCACTGTTTAATTTAAATTTACTCAAATTTTTCCGAACATACATAATATTTTCAAATATATACAGACTCGGTAAAGTTAATATATCAATTTCTTTAAAAAGATCCCTTAGAGATTCCCTAGGATCCATTTCATATATGGCTCGAATTGCACGCTTTTGTAAGATAAAGATTGTCTCTATCTCAGCAGCAGCTCCCCACAGCAATACACCATACGACATAATACTGTGGAAGTATGCGAAATAAACTAGCCGTGCAGTAGCTACATCTGTTAACTGTCTTATCTTACAAACTGCATATGCAGCAGAACTAAGTCTTCCGGCTAGATCATGTATATGTGGATCCCACTGTAAAGTTGAATCCATTTTGATTCCCAGAAAGACTGTCGCTTTGTCAATAGAGAGTTTATCTAGGCCAAGCTTAATGTTTGGTTCAACATAAGGAACATTTGGTAATGAAAACTTTAAACATTTGGTCTTTTTTGAATTTAACAGAAGATTATTAGCGGCGAACCATCCAGAGATCATAGATAACACATTATTTACATGAATGAGTTCACTATCTTTCCTATCTACTTTAAAAATCAGAGAGGTATCATCCGCGAATAAAACAATATCACAGAAATCTTTGACCATGCAAGGCAGATCATTAATATACGCTAGGAACAGAAAAGGTCCCAAAATTGATCCCTGCGGTACACCTATTTTTACGAAAGACCCGGAAGAAGTATTGCCATTTATTCCAACCATCTGTAGCCTGTCAGACAGATATGACTCTATTAGATTCAAAGCTTTTCCACGAACACCATAGTGTGAAAGCTTACGAATCAGAGTGCAGTGTTCTACACAGTCGAATGCCTTGGAAAGATCACAAAATACGCCAATAGCATCATGTGAACTCTGTGAGTTACATAGAAGACTTTGTGTAGGAGATCATTGTGCGAATCGTGTGTATTTGTATAATTGTACCATTGGATACATTTCAATTGCTGCTTATTTCCGTAGGCTTTCAGTAACAATCTTACTAATGTTGAAAAAATCTAGCTTTTATAATATGACTAAGTATAATTAAGTTATATTCCAACCAGACAATAGATAGTTTAAGTTTATTTTCGTGTCCTGAATTTAAATTCTCAATACTCAGATGAGGTAACCATACCTACTTAAATATTTTATAGAGCCCAAAAATATTGCCAATCGCAATGTATTGCAAAGCATATCCTATGAAGCATATACAATGGATAAAAGCATCGTTTTTTTATGTCATGGTGACGGAACAAGCTTGAGGCCCACCTGATGTTAAGTGGACTAACCTCTGCGTATAACAGATGCATTTCGTCACAAGTCACGAATTGCACTGCGCCCGTCACCTTGAGACATATTTGTTAAGCCTCATGTGCCTGTAATTTCACTGGCTCTCAAGGACTGCTGCTGGAACACACCGTTAAGAGCTTGGCGACAGATTTTCTACTTGAGGGTGGTTGCTAGCCAGGCGGTCATTCGTAAAATGCCCTTTCACCATGCGGTGAAGTTCCTGCTGCTCGGCAGTCCATAGCCAATGCCACTGAGCCATCACTGCTTCGTAATTCTATAATAACTAATATCGTAATTCTTATATATTAATATTAATTAGTATATTATTTATCGTTCCATATAAGGCATTAATATGTGCTACTTATGTGGTACCTCTTTTCAGGGGACCTCTTTTCAGGGGTAGTAACACACTAGGTGAAAAGCGATGAAACAAACTTCTTCTATATCGAAAAAGGAAGTTTATTTTATTCATGGAATACCAGACGATGAGACGTAGCTGCCAAGAGTGATTACGGCAAAATCCTCCCTTTAGAGAGGTGTATTTTTTAAAGCGAGAGGTTCCATTTTGCATTAATTGTAACTAATTTTGACCCTAAATAATTAATCAAATATAAAAATATAGGTGTGCCATTTATACACTCGCGTTTGCTTGCGATCAAATTTCCTAGTTACCAAAATATCCTAACCAATCACAATGTATCGGTAAGCATATCCAATAAAATATACTTACGGTGCTACGGTATTTAATTGCGGTGCTTCTATCCATATTAAGTGC
The DNA here is from genome assembly GCA_963854805.1 of Plagodis dolabraria. Classification (NCBI taxonomy): domain Eukaryota; kingdom Metazoa; phylum Arthropoda; class Insecta; order Lepidoptera; family Geometridae; genus Plagodis; species Plagodis dolabraria. Next base: position 10,346,561 of record OY978459.1, on the reverse strand, counting down.
TTTTGCTTTAAAACATCAGTGAGGATTATTTTTAGGCAACATATTTTATTGCTTTTAAGTGTATCATAAAATTAGCAACACATTTTACAGACTTAATAAAAGCTTTAAATTATATTATATTAAAACCGGTAAATTATGCTCCTTCAATAAAACCGGACATATAACGTATTTTTTCAATTTTATGGGATTCCTTAGTCGGCTTATAGATTATTTATATATTAAAATCATGTATATGCGAAAACTATGTTTCACTGACCATGTTTTATTCAATTTCCTGCCAAAACTATTGCATTGTTTACATGCTGGTAGGGTATTTTGCTAATGCCCACCTTGCTAGCCACCACGCTCAAGTAAGAAAATCTATCTATTAGTTTATTCCGGCAGCTGTCTTTGTGATCCGGTGAAAAGTCGAGTGCTAGGTCATTATAAAGAAAATAAAGAAGAAAAGGATGCATCTCAAGAAGTGCAATGTAGAAACTGCTTAGAGTGGCTTATCAAGAAGTAACCTGAGCAGTGAGAGTCATTTGTTCTTTCGTTCTCAACCATGATATGGGGATGGAGCGACATCTATAGTTCAACTTACGTTGTACTACAAACAAGACTATTATAACTATGTCATTCTGTAATGAAATGCGCAGAGCATGCGTTATTGCAAAAATATTTTTTTTTTTTTTTTATTCATAATAAGTTTGCGTTTCATCACACTCTGCCTGATGTTAAGCATTGATGTGATCTAAGATTGAGCCCGCTTACTTTGCCTAGAATAAACCTATTTACTCTCGATTTGTATCCATTGGGAAAAACAGACCACGGTAAGGAGTCCACTCTGTGGCAGTACGCACGAGAAAAGTGGCAGCAAAAAAGTTTTTATATAAATATATACAAATAACACGCATTTATTCCCTACGTCATCAATTACGATCATCCAACTTGAGATCCTATTCTATTAAACATATGGAAATTGTTCCTTCCTAAAACTTCCGGAACCTTCCAGAAACTTTACATCCGTTGGAAACCCAATAAGACAAAGAAGGAGTGGTTGAACTCGGTAATGAATGAAGTGCTTCGGGAATGTTCGTTTTGGGAATACTCGGCGTATCGGGAATGTGGCGCTATTGGGAAAGATAAAGTGACAAAATGGGCCGAGTGGCGCGCCGCACTTTTCCCTATTTTTCTTTTGTTAACGCTAATAACTTCTTGCGAATAGGACATTGAGATAAGTACGGTCGGAGTTCTTAATATTTTAAATGGATCTAGTTAGAAATTGTTAAGACCTTTTCTAAATTGTTAATTATTCAAAGTATAAAAATAGGCCGTTTGATAGCATTTTTTGAAATATTGTTATATCTACCTACAAGTAGTTCGTAGTTGCGTAAAACTACTTATATTTGGTTTTAAAAATTGTATGACGAGGTAGACATGTCAACATCGATTTAAATAAAATAGGAAGATAATGAACGCTCTTTTGTCAGGACAATATAAAGTGGAAAAATTTAACTAAAGCATACTTAATGTACATAGCTATACACTTCCAATGTATATGATACGTTTTAATGAATGACATAGACAAGAAGACTAGCATGCGTAGACGCGCATATGCACACTACTGGGACCACAGATAACCCCCTGAGGAGGTAATCTGTGACTGAGTCAAAAATTCGTTGACACTGTAATAGCACTTGGTCATTAAAATGTTCTTTAGCTTAATTTCGAATAGGTTAGTATTTAGCTCCCGTATTGATCTCGGTAACTTATTAGGTATATCTAAAAATACTGCTTATCACAGGTAATCTGCATAGTTATTGGCTCCAAAATTGAGCCGGTGTTAGGTAAGTTGTTGTTCCTATGTGTGTATTAGTACTTCGTTGAGAGTTCAGTATGCAGCCTGTTTCTTTTGTAATATAACATTTATCAGGCTTAGCTATTTGATATTTCTGTGTTCGTAGATGGTACCGCTAATAATAGAGAACACCACTGCGAGGATTTCGTAACGTTGGTATTTCAAGCATAGTAGGTTTCAGTAAGGTTACTTTATTTCAGTTAAGATCATTTGGCATTATTTTTATTTGTTCTTCATCAACTCCCAAATACTTAATTTTGATTAGAGCCTCACTTCTCCATTCGTTACCAGATTTTTGCATTTAACATTTTGCGGATAAAATTTGGCCACCTCTTTTTATGGAGTATTAAAAATAAATTGTATATTTTCATAAACACATTAAAACACGCGTAATAAGATAAGTTGCTATGGTTCACGGCAATTACAAAACATAATCAAACAAAAATAATATGAACCTATAGTGCTACTTATTCCTAATGTCCTTTATAATATATGTTTTCCCTAAATCCCTGTTGCACCAAAAAAGCCCTATGTCGTACATGATATACATAGTTTCGCCCTAAAGTAGGGCGAAATCCCTAAAAGTGGAAACACTGCGCTCAGCCCTGCTAGACAATGTCGGAACCGGTTGCACCTCGCTGCTTTGGTCACTATTTGTTATCATGGGGACTTTATGGGGACTTTGTAATAGTACAGACATCAGTAACAACGATGATATCGAACCCGCCCGTGTCGCTCCTTGATGAAGTGGGTCCGAATCCCACGAAATTAGTCGGGCGTCGTCGTGTTTTCGACTATAATAATTATCGTAACGGCAAACCGTATATAATAAATTAATAAGTAATTATTTCTAAAATTTCATAGAAAAAAGTTAACGTCTCTAGAATACATATTCAAACATCGAATGTTTTTTTGGTTTTCGGTTCTGCCCTCATCCTGACTTTTGGTATAACATTAGTTTTTTTTTAATTATAATATTTGACGCAAAACAATAGAACAGATGGGTGGGTAATGCATTACGAATCGAACTATAAATAAAATAGGGCTGGAGACAAAATCTCGCGACCGAATTTTTGTAACGTATTTCCGCCGTTTTGTATAATTATTAAAACCTGAATCGACAAAAATAAACACAAAATTTTACGAGAATCGGTTGAGAAATGCGACCTCAAGAGGAGAATGACCGGAAATCTGGAATCCGGACAGACAAACGAAAGGCTTTTGTCCAAACTTTAACGCTGAAGATTCGCTCCCGCTCCGCGTAGCTCGGTCAATTACGTGAAAACTACACAATATATATTTTAAATTACTTATGTCTCTGTTGTAGTGATTCAGGTCGATTGGATTAGTCAATCATAGTGTTTGTCACATAATAGTTCCACTTGAAACACCTAAAATACGCGTTTACAATTTGATTTACTCTACTTCGAAAAGTATCGCGAGCTTTATCCATATTAACTTATTAGGGACCTGCTAGGACCCACGTTATATATATCGGAAAGATTCCGACAAGTTAGGGACTGTTTTGAGCACGGGCCTCAGATCAGTTACGCGCTGAATTCCGTGCTCAGCCAGACGAAGGACTATAGAACAGTCCGAAACTGGTCGGAATCTTTCCGGTAAACATAACGCGGGTCCTATAGCCGGTCCCTTACACCCAAGTTTGTTTGATATTTTAGGGTCCGTTTCAGAATGTCCTAATAAAATTTTCGGGTTGCTAACCAACACATAAAATAACTGAATAATAAAAATATCAGTTAACATGCAGCGAGTTTAACATAGAAAACCCGTTATATTTTAGACTTAGCTACTGCCAAGCGTGCTCTCTTTTGAGGTGATACAAATATTTGGGAACCAACAAGTGTACGGCAACGCAATGGCGACTTTCGTGATTTGTCCTATTTGCACAAATAACCTAAATGTCCAAACGCTTCGCGCCCAGTGATGTATACCAATATTAAAGTATTACCATAAGAATGAATATTTTTTTATGGTTTTACCTATATTTTCTTTAGGTATAGGTACTGGCTACACTTTGTTTAGCCTTCAGATAAGGCACAAGTGCCTTGTAGTAGTAGCACGCGATGGCTTCCATTAGATTCTAGAATAAATAACATTATGCAACCGAACTCACCTCACCTGGTGCTTGGAATATTACATTTTATATGGAGACCTTTTGTGGATGAGACGTGAGCAGAATATCTTATAATAAATACTTTTAAGATAGCTCCATAGACCTGAAATGTTATTTTTGATGGATGTGCTCTATCGTACTTAAATTAAAATAGAAACTCATTGTCGTAGAATGCGATACACGTGTAATTTTTTTTTTTTTTTTTTTTTTTAGGGGTCTGCAAGTGATGTTAAGAATAATGCCAAGCTTAGTCTATGGGGTTATGGTAGAGACTGCATGAATTTAATTTTAGCTCATAAAATTTGGTACCAGCACAGAATAAAAAGAACCAGAAGAGTACTCTGCAATGCCATCCAATAAATAATCGACGTTAGCTCTAAGATTTTTTTACCTGCGTTAGCTACGAAGCTATAAAGTGCACTTCAGCTCTCAAAACACGAAGTACCAAAATACTTCGAACTATATGCAATACTACAGCTACTTAAATAAAAGCATTTAGACAACCCATAACTAATTGCAGACTCACATCACAGGCAGTCAAAATGTTCGGAGTAAACGGTGTATCTAATATTTATATATACCAACAAGGCGTCTCTCTTTCTATCACATAGCCAAGTATAGCTCTGATCTTTTCTGACGCGTACCGTAGATAATCTCGGCGGGCGGATACGCCGATAGTTGTAGCTTTGTACCTAAAATGCGTAGTGAGCCAGGCCAAAGTAAGCCAGTAAGTCAAAATAGACTTTTCTTTTTACATAATATACAGGTTGGAAACTTTCAGCGGGGCAGTAAGGGGAAGTACCTACCTTATACGTTGCAGCTACTCGAAAATGATCTTAGGGGACTATCCATATTTTTTTAAGGAATTTGATCCCCATTCACAGATTTTCAAATAAAAATACAGTTAGCAAGAAAATAGCCATTTTACACAAAAACATTTTTGATGTCAATCGATCCTGTTTCTAATACTGATCAAAAACTTCTAAGCGACCAACCATCGTTGGAGTACTCAAACAGTCACAAATTGCAAAAAACTTTTCCCTTTCATTTTGTATGAAAATTTTACGCAAAAGCTTTTTTAGTGACGGTTGAGATCTTTTTGTTGACTGAATAAAAAGATAAGTTTAAAAACAATTAACATTTCGAACTCGTTATTACTAAATAAAAATTAATCTTGACAGTTAGTTTTGCTAACAGTAATTTTTTTTTTTTAAATCTATGAATGTGGATCAAAATTCCATAAAAATATATGGATAGTCTCGTAAGATCAATTTCGAGTAGCTGCAACGGATAAGGTACTTCCCCTTACTGCGCCGCTCAATGTTTCCACCCTGTATATAACTGTATTCGTCTCATAGTTTCAAACACGGTTCAGTCTATACGTAGGAGAAAATTGCTCTTACAACCAGTTTAAAAGCAGATTCTGAGTATATTTTATTGATGATATGCGTATTTTAATTGTACTAATTCTGTTCCACATCTCTTGGTGAATACTTCAGGTGATATCACGGCTCCATGAAAAGGGATGATCTAATTAAAAAGGGTCCACGAGTCTTGGGGACATTGTAACTACATTAAATATAGCATATAGGTACTTACGTCAATACAATTACGTTGCTTTTACCATTTGATATACGAGAGGCGGTTGAAAGTTCTGAGGACTTGCAGTCGTGCTAATTTATCTAAGTAACGGTTCTGGTACAGAATTTGAGTTGTACCTTACAAGGTACAACTCAAATTCTCTACCAGGTTCACAATTCTCTACCAAGGTACACCTTCAAAGGGCGAAAATTTTAGAACGATAAACGTATTGAAATCATCCATGGAGGAAGCATTTCGAGAGCAAAGACGCGACATATTTTTTTACGAGATACCGGAACAAATGATGTAAATATGCATTGACAAAGAGGGAGTTATATGATATGAGATATAATAATATTAAAAATATATATTATTTAGATTTTATCTCATCTCTTAATATCTTAGGCTATGAACTTTTCAGCTCTCTCTGAACTTTTCAGTACATAGCAAGAAAAGTGAAGAACTTCTTTATAAAACTGCAGTATTGTTATGCATATTCATCACAGATTATTATTAAGGAAGTGCATGGTGCATGGTGCATTTGCATGGTGGTAGGGCATTTTGCGAATACTCGCCTGGCTAGCTAGCACACTCAAGTAGAAAATCTGTTGCCTAGCACCTAACGATCTGTTCCGGCAGCGGTCCTTGAGAGCCATTAACTATAGGTTAGCCTGAACAACATCTTCGACAACATCATCACTTACCATCAGGTGAGATAATGGTCAAAGGTTAAATTGTCAGGCATAAAAAAAAGGATCAAAGTTGAGCTGCATTAAGGTTCTATGGACTAACAATGTGCCACAGGTTATATAATGTACATAGGTATATCTACCGATATAATTCAGTGTGTTATATTCAAATCATATGAACTATTAAATTGTTATAAAAAAAAAACAATTGATATCTACATTTTCGGTGCAATTATTATTACGATTATTGCAGTTCCTTTCGAATAACTATTAGAAATTACTAAACTTGCTGTAGGAACTTTCCTACAGCAGGTATAGGCAATCTAGAATAGGGTATATACCCTGCTCGTATAATTGGAAGCTTGGCTTAAGACATTTTTGAAACAATGCCTTAATGTCCTGTATAATCAAATTCGCAAATTCACTAGCTTTTTATTTCCTTGCTTAGGTTTCATGTCCTTAATAATAATAAATTATAATGTCATAATCAATACTAGAAAACGTTGTAACCACAGTTGTAACCATAACAAGAAAATATTGTTATCTTTACAAGAACATGTTATTATTACAAAAATCTTGTAAGTAATGATGACTATATATTGTACACATTACAAGAAAGGTTGTAACAATAATAACTATAGTTAATAATGATAATAAAAAAGTTCCTGCAACTTGAAGTTAACGAGATAATTGATAATACATAAACACTAATTTACTTGGCAAACGGTCCGTGACTGCAGCTTATACAAATTTTTATATACTTAACACTAGCTTTCTGGGCGCGGCTCCGCCCGCGCGTTTGTCGGTTATCGCGCAAAAACATAAACCTCTTTTTGCGCAGTTGGATAAAAACTATCCTATGTTTTTTCCCGGGTCTCAAACTATTTTCATACCAAATTTCATTCAAATCGGTCCAGTAGTTTTGGCGTGAAAGCGTAACAGACAGACAGAGTTACTTTCACATTTATAATATTAGTGACCTGTGAAGCTTAAATGACCATATCCAGCTAGAAAACATTACTTACTGAATGCTGAATGTGTCGTCTTTTTCCTTTAAGTAAAATATGGCAAGGTTAGCCCTTGGTCCTTCGCGGGTTTCCATCTAATAGGGGCCTCCTACGTGCCATGGATGGGACCAAAATATTATACAGAGGTATAAGATATGTTCGTTCATTATAGGTCACATCACTATCCAATTTTTGTAAGAATTTTCTTACAAAACATGAAAGTCGTGTCAATGGTAAGTAGTAAGTAGTAATTGTACCTTTACCTACTTGGTTTGATTAGTACTTTTCCATTTCCATCACTGCCACCGTTGGTAACCACGCCACGACTGGTGTTTTTTTTTATGTCATTGTGACGGAACTAGCTCGAGGCCCACCTAATGTTAAGCGGGCTAACCTCTGCCTATAACAGATGTATTTCGACACAAGTCACAAATTGCACTGCGCCCTTCACCTTGAGACTAACACTAAAAAATTACTAAATTTTTAGTTACTTGTGATAGAACGACAGCAAGTGTTCCTTCAAGCGATACTTTATCAACTTTACGGAACCCTGAAAAATCCGTTCATAAATTCTGTACTTACAAGTGGAGAACCAATTTCTGTTGACTTAGTTTGACCAATATTGCCCCAAAGTTCTTGACTTAACTATGAGTACATTAGAACAAGGGGTAAGTCAACAAGTTCTATAAATTCATGCATTAAGGGTCCAAGTTATTCATCGATGGAATTACTAATAGTTATTAAGTTTTAGTATTTAATATTGTACCATCGAAACGTCTATTCACGCTTGCCTCCTTTATTTACTTATACACATACATCTTATATATCTATATTCATCATATGAACATAACATTTTAATGACAAATCAGTTTTAAACATTTCAGGTCGTCCCTTGGGAACGATTTTCCCATATATTCTTATGTATGATCTTTAAAACTGGCCATGTCATGAAGAATGAGAGGTTAGCCCGCTTAACATCAGGTGGGCCTCGAGCTAGTTCCGTCACAATGACATAAAAAAAACACCAGTCGTGGCGTGGTTACCAACGGTGGTAGTGATGGAAATGGAAAAGTACTAATCAAACCAAGTAGGTAAAGGTACAATTACTACTTACTACTTACCATTGACACGACTTTCATGTTTTGTAAGAATTTTCTTTTTCTAACCTAACCTCTGCCTATAACAGATGTATTTCGACACAAGTCACAAATTGCACTGCGCCCTTCACCTTGAGGCATAGTTGTTAAGTCCCATGTGCCTTTAATTTCACTGGATCTCAAGGACTGCTGCCGGAACACACCGTTGGGTACATATAGAACCAACATTTGCGAAGATCTTTTCCAAGAATCGTAAAAATAAACGATGAGAAATAACCTCCAAATGCATTTCTAGTCTGGAGTGAGATAATTATCAACCTTCGCATTTACTTTTACGTTACGAGACAGCCTACGGGGCGCGGGGCTATTATTATAATTTGTATGACATTTCTTTGATCGTCAGCATTTTTTACTGGAGCGTTGAGGATAAAGGATTTTTTTTTATGGCGAGAAGATTGCATTCATCATGCTATGCCATTAACGAGTTAGGTAATCAGATCGATACGCACGAAAACGGAGCACACTTATGCTGAAGCCACTATTCTTACAGTATTGTGCTGAAGGTAATAAAAATAATCAAAAAGGTTGCAGTGACTTACAATAGTATATTATGGTACAAGTGTGTAATGTTGGAGATTATCGCAGGCTGAGGCGCCATTCAAACCCAAGTCGTTGGTGAGGGTCTTGAGAGAGACGAGGTAGGTAATCATCAATACACACGTAATACGACGTTTTTCAACTAACTTGTGAAGAAAATAACACTAAAAATCGTTTTATATAGTAGATAAAATTAGTTTAACTAACCTTCGTAGAATTGGTTATCTGGAGCATCTTTTATATACATATTTCAATATCGTCAGACGATAAAACCTTTGATTTCTTGCTTCTAAATCCATCGAAAAATCTCTTTAGATAAGCTGACAAAATTTGTCAGTTAGAGTATGTTTTTAAGTCCACTCCATTCATTGTTCGGACTGTTCTTTTTAACATTGAGTATATACACCACAAAGAGTTAGGTTTGTTCTTAGAAGATAATGCTTTAAAGTACGCCATGAACACATTTTCTGAAAAAGACTGCGTATTCTTGTTGTTTTGCCGTTGTATAAAATTTTGGTAAGCTAATTACATATTTTTCCTTGGAGTTTTCAGGTAGTAAACTTTCCAGAGAGAAGAAAATGTAATATAATTATGTTGTACACCGCCTGTTATAAGATGTGAAACCCTTAATACTTCACATCTTATATCGGGCGATGTACAACATACCTATATAATTTTCTTCATAACTAGTACTTGTTAATAACATCTTTATTAATAAATAACTATAATTTCAACAGTGAAAAAGAGTTGTGTAATTTTTTCGCAATGGTGGGAAAAAATAATCTGTTTTACTATGCGCGCGCATGGCGATCGGCCATAGACTAAAGAATGAGTCTCTTTAGTCTATGGGCGATTTTTTTTTTGGCTTTCGCGTGAAGCGTTCTAGTCACGTACAAAATGGGGAATTTAAAGTTTTCTTTATTACCTAGAGGAAACAAAAGTTATATATGAGTACATAACAGTTTTATTTAATACACGTACAAGTTGAAATTATCTAACGAAGTTGTATGAAATGAGCAAACAATAGGTACATTCATTTATTTGTATTGAACGTGATCTTTTATGTGTCGTAACTTTTATAAGAAATTCAACCAATAATAAAAAATCACTTGTGAATAATAGCAATAAAAAAGTTCCAGTTTGATTACAGGTGTAACTATGTGCCTAATTGCGGTGAAATTAGAGCCACTTTATAAGCAAGTGTGTTGGAAATATGTATTTTCTTATGTTGAAGTCTCAAAATTATTTGTCAGATCGTTTTACTATATAACAGTACTACAGTTACTACAGTTAAGCAAATTATCGGAAATAACTTCATGACACGGCCAGTTTTAAAGATTATAGATAAGAATATAGGGTAAGAATATAGGGTACTTGCCTCGGACGGATACATGCCTCAGTTTTTAGTACACTATGTTAGAACTATATGCTTTACTACAATAAGTAGTGACCCCCTGCAGGCCTTAGTGACGCATAAGCCATCGAAACAGGCGCACGTGTTATGTCCGTGTGAGCAAAAATCTTCCGCGGCGAAACTTTGACGAGCGTTATAATTATATTTGTAAGTAATTTATATGGAATATTTTTATTACTTACTGATCGTAATTTCAGTCAACTTTTTCTTTCTTTGCATGCATTAAAGTTTAAATTACATTGTATAATATGTTATATTGTAAAATTATTATTATTTGTTTTGTACATAAAAATGGCAAGTATCCGCATCAAAAGGATAGTTGCCTTACTTACTTTCGCGGATAGTTGCCCCTAGAGTGACTAAAAATTTCTTATGGAATGACTTATAAGATTGTGGAAAAAAAGGTTAATACCAAAGTTAATTACCAAATTGTTGTATTCTTATGATGATGCAAGTGCTGTTGTCTGAATCATTTTCTACGCTAGGCTACTATCCGCCATAGTAGGCAACTATCCCTTTTCTGAGAAGTGAAATAAAACAGTATTTATTCTTAAACGTTATTAATGATGTATACAAAAATAGGCTATTATAAAAGATAAAATACCTATGTTTTAAGATACATACTCAATAATTTTCAGGAAGTACATATTTTTAAGCCGGATAGGTGCCTCACTTTTTCAAAAAGTGAGGCACCTATCCGGCTTTTACCCTATGGGGAAATCGTTCCCAAGGGACGACCTGAAATGTTTAAATACTGATTTGTCATTATAATTTTATGTTCATATGATGAATATAGATATATAAGATGTATGTGTATAAGTAAATAAAGAAGGCAAGCGTGAATAGAACATTTCGATGGTATTAAAACTTAGTAACTATTAGTAATTCCATCGATGAATAACTTGGACCCTTAATGGATGAATTTATAGAACTTGTTGACTTACCCCTTGTTCTAATGTACTCCTAGTTAAGTCAAGAACTTTGGGGCAATATTGGTCAAACTAAGTCAACAGAAATTGGATCTCAACTGGTAAGTACAGAATTTATGATCGGATTTTTCAGGGTCCCGTACAGCCGATGAAGTATCGCTTGATTGAACACTTGCGTGGCTGTCCTTCTATCACAACTTCACAAGTAACTAAATATTTAGTGTTAAGAGACCCAATCACTGACTGTGGCATATTAACGAATGTGTTGTAAATTTAAGGAACCACTATTTGTGAAGTTTTTCTATTCGTGTACCAACACTGGTATTAAATAAAAGGGATTAGTGTTTTTTTTAATACACAAGCTGATATAAATTAATTTTAATTGGTTGGAAAGTACAGGTTACTCCCGCTCCTGTTCGTTCCTGGTGCAGAGGATGGCCATCGCGATTCAGCGTGGGAATGCGGCATGTGTGATGGGCACTTTTGCACCGGCAACGGTCAGGGGAGGGTTATTTGATTAGTTTTAGAATATTTTGACATTTATTGAATTTGGACTGTATATTGTATTATGTATTACAACATATTTCATTTGTTCATGTTAATAAATAAGAGTCTAATTGGTGTCTTCTTTTTACGAAACAATTGAGTAATTTTGAAAAAATACGTAAGTACTTGAGTAATAAAGAGCTCACACTTATTGATTTTTAACCAACTTTAAAAAGGCGGATGTTCTCATTTCGACTGGTTTTTTTGTGTGAGTGTTACATACTCTTTACAGGGTGTATCGATTTTGTTGATTTTTTTTACATTGGAAAGCTGGTGCTTATCAGGTGGTCCCATGAAAATTAAAGTGAAATCTGACAGGTAGTATTTCAGTTATCTTTAATAACGCGTATTTTACTTTTAAAATTGGCTTTTTTGGTTAAAAATTTAATTACTACGGCTATTAATACGGCTTGCCTTACAATTTTCAAGTTTTCAAAACAAACAAAAAATAGGTAAAACAAACGAATTTAAAAGTGTACATATGTAATGCAATACGTTGGAGGAGTAGGTGTTTGAACAAATCAATGACAGTCAATTAAATATGTCCAATCACAAAAGCCAACCATGACAGATGTCAAATATCCAATATGGCACATGCAAGATACTTACTCCCTATGAATTGTTGCAAGCCTGATCTTGTAAAGAAAATCAATATAGGAAGGATAAAGTTTCTAACTCCAAACTCATTATAATTTACATGCCTTACAAAATCATTCTTCTTGCAAACATCTCATGTAGGCAAGCCATAGACCCAACTTCGGCCTGTTGCAAACTTAGTCCACAGATTAACATGATAGTTATTACGTAACTTAGGCTTTCCCATGTTTGCCTAGTCTACTACTGAACTCATCGACTCGGTCATCACCACAGACTATTTTGCTTAATTATGCATTGATGGCAGGGGGCATGACACTCTTCATACGTGTGCGATTGCGCGACGTTGACCCTAGCCGGCGCGGTCAAGCAATAGGGCCGGTACTAGGTACCGTCATTTTTCTGATGCAAAATAAGTGTATTATGACTATCTCCTGTGGGTAATTTTTTTTTTACCTCATTTGATGTCCGTTTTTCAAAATTTTGATTGGCCTCAATTTCTTTAGAATCATGTCAAAAAAAAAATAAAAAAAACTCATTAGGTAAATAAATACCTACTTACGGCAAATCAGCGTCAAAACTACGTTTAACTAGTTATAATTGGTTTTAAAGGAAATAAGTAGGTAGGTTATATAAAAGACAAAACTATCGAAATGCACAAGATAAGGGATATCTTTTTAACATTTCGTAACTGTCTCTAACAAATTTGAAAGATCTTTGAGAAAAGAATCTTTTACCACATTTTTTTTAAATTAAGTATTTTCGATTAGGTATGCTGTAATAGTAGTTTATGCAACTGTCATATAATAGAGGGTATTAAAACATGAGTGTAGTTTTTTGAAACGAGCCACAGGCGAGTTTCAAAATAAGATTATACGAGTGTTTTAATACCTAATTATATGCAGTACACTACTTTATTTAATCTCATGGCTACATTAAATAAAATGCAATATAAAAACCACGCGCTCACCACAGATAATGTGTACTTAAATTGAATTGAAACCTCCTTGGTCGGGACACATTGTACTTTAATAATTAAAAAATTGTTTTAAAGCATTGTTTTGTTAGGAGAATAATGCTTTAATTTAATTTTTTGATTTTCTTAAAGTAGTATGTATATAAAATATGCCAATAAAGGTCTGTATTTCATTTCATAATTAGAATATTACCGAATGAGATTATATAAATAGTATTTTCTGTATACATTTTCAAAACATTATACCTATTTTCTCATACCTAGTTGGAAATAGAAAGTTTGTAATATAATATGTTGGGCATTTTTTGCCGACATATAATACACCTTTCCCGACGAATAAAGTAAATGCCTTAGTAACTATATTTTATTACCTTGTGAAGTCACTAATCAAGTGGAACTCGGAGCCGGCACCCGACCTTCGTCTCGGGACCATGAAATATATCCAACTGTCTCCGCGGAGCTATTTGAGGGACCATTGGTAAACGAAATTCATTCTTAACGTAAGGAAAACTTGGTACTCGGTCCCTTACAGTCCTTGAATTAGAATCAGAACTTACTTTAAAAGCGATCAACTTTTACAGGAGCACAGATGACACAATCAGAAGGAATAAAAAAAAATAAAAAATAAGTATTTCGAAGCTACAGATTTTTTTCTACATGTTACATACTTTGATAATGGCTCCAAAACTTCTCGAATTAAAAAATTTTTGAGAAATAAAGTATTTTACATCTTGGAATATAATTCTTATCTCCACCTGTCTAATGACAGTGCTTTTTTTAAAAACCAAGACAATCGATAGGTCAGCTTTCAATAGTAACATACGAATTTGAAATCAAAGCACGGCTACCATTTGAAAAGTTTTATATTCAAAGTTTTATATTTGAAGCGCTCGTAGCGAAGTTTGCTTAGCCATTCTGAACCGATCAGCAACGCTAAGCAACGTCCGCCGCGGTCATGTTGGATGGGTCACCGCTGGTGACATTACTACTGAGCGCTTCCGTGCTTCGAAGGGCACGTTAAGCCGTCAGTCCCGGTTGTAGTCTTAAGATTGCAGCAGTTATAAATGGTATATGTGGTAGGGCATTTTGCGAATGCCCGCCTACCACCCTTAAGAAGAAAATCTGTCGACAAGCACTTAACGGTGTGTTCTGGCAGCTATCCTTGAGAGCCAGTCATTCTAGTTTAGCTTGAACAACATCTTCGATCATATCATCACTTACCATCAGGTGAGATTGTGGTCAAAGGGTAACCCATCAGACATAAAAAGAATGGATTTCAGATGTAGCGATTACCGTAACTGTCAATGGAGCTTTATTTTTCAACACTAGCGGCCCGCCCCGGCTTCGCACGGGTATTTAACTCTTATTTGTCCTGTTATTCTTAACCATCTTATAGGGGTGGAGCGACACCTATAGTTCAGCTTACTTTTTAAATATGATGGATGACGCATATCTTATTACTAGATCAACCAATATTTATGATTATTTATTAGTTCGTTAGCGTATACCTCCAAGTTGATGTCACTTAAATTTCGTTAACTTCAATTCAGTCGTTTGTAAGTTACACCAATAAACTACCAAAACTGCCCATTGCTTCACCTGGGTGGCGTTAAAGGCAGCTAAGTAACCCCGGAAGGTGGTTAGCAGCGCCTTCTGAAGAACTGACAACATCTACTGCCATCCCCAAGACGCCTGCCAAGTGTGGAGATTATGCATATGCCTCAGTCGAGAGACCTTGTTTAACGATGATATATTATTATGTATTTAGCAGTAATATTCAATACTTACCAGTGTCTGTCGCTAAGCACCAAACAGTGTCCTGGGAGCTTTCTCGTCTAGGTTAAGCGTGATTATCATCCTCGGCCACATCATCACTTACCAGCAGATGAGATTATAGTAAAAGGCTAAAATATCAGCACTAAACAATAACGAGCGCGCGCACTACAAGCCGCGTTTGGTATCTCTCTATGAAGATAAACTACTTCTCAGGTTTTACTATGGTATAAGCCACAAAAAGGCGTTGGTTTGTACTATGGTATAATCCAACGCTTATGTATGAAGGGAATAATGAGTGTAGTTCAAGCGAAAGAGATATGTAAGGATCTTAGCAAGTAGACATCTAAGACTACCACTACGGGAAAGAGGCGTGATTTTATGTAGACTTGCACAGAATTAAAAGGACGTTTAAGCCACTCAGCTATAGATTGTCTGTGGACTGTGGTATAAACGGATAAGTAACTGAATTCCAACCCCGACAGAGTTACGACCAGAATATAGAATCAAAGCAACCTATACTCGTACTTACCATGAAGTAGGAAAAGCGTGGCGAAATTAACGTTCGTGCTTGACCTTGATTGAAGGTAAAACTATAAAAATGAAAAAGTTGTGTCACGAAAATAATTCTCAAATTGTAACGAAGGTGAAAGCGGAATAATACTAATTTAACGGGTTTTAGGGTTGTCGATTTCCGTACTCAGGTATACAGAAATGTAGTATAAATACCAAGTATTAGGGTTGCATACGAGTAAAGTATAAATATTGCACGAATATTTCACTTCTTACTCTAGATAAATAAATGTATTGCGTGTGATACATATATGATGAGTCTCTGACTCTTAAACTATGCTAGTGGCCTGTATTTCAAGAGCCAGGTCCATCCCGGCAAAAATGAATCTGTAACACATCTAGGTACATATATTTCTTTCTTATAAATAAGTTAGTGGTATCTTATAAATGCAAATGCTTAGTAGGTCTGTGTATAACATTTCATCTACTAAACGTGTTCATAGTCAGAGTCATCATTTATTCAAGTTAGGCGAGGATTGTGGCAAAACCCCATGGTCCCCCATGGCTGTGTTCAGCAGTGGACAAGCCGGCTGATACAGGACAGTACAGAGCGTTGCAATATCCTTGGGAACTTTATTATACAAATACCTTTAAAAATAAAACTTTATTACACACAACTATCTAAGAACGATCTTTTATTTGTCTTTGCTAATCTAAAACTTAGCACCGCTATTTTTATTCCTAGTGTTGTAATCGTGATTGTTACTGTTTAATTTAAAGTTACGAACAAAAATTATATTTTTAATAGAGACTCGATAAAGTTTAAATTGCAATTAAGAAGACAAAATACTGTGGAAGCACCTACGGGAGATTAAATAGCCCAGCAAGCGTAGTTCTAAATTTTTCACCGTTTGGAGGGCCCTATCGTAGCTAGCCAATGCTACAATATTTGATACCCAAGTAGGTGAGCTGTTTTTGTTGGTTTTGTTTATACCGATCTGGGTAGCACTTGACCACTATCTCGTGATGATGCGATCGATGATGGAGCGCGCTTACCCAGAAGATACCTGTTCACTCCGTTTTGAAGACCCCCATAGGTTCTGCTCGAAAAGTGTCAACTATTTAAATGGTTATATAACTCATGTATTACTTTAAAGTCTAACTCACTACCTCAAAGTTTAGCTAATCAGTTATCATCGATATTTTTCTTACCATTTTTATTTTAAATAAGAATACTTTAAAATTATGAGTATATGTGTTTGTTGTTATGAATTAAAAATTAAAATCAAAAAATCTGTTTTAATTATTCGGCATAATTAGAGCATAATTTGGCAGTTCAAATTTGGACTTACTTTTCTCTTACCCCTGAGGAAGGGTTGTTACAATATGTCGTTCATTAATAAAACCAGGGATATCGCGTTTCTAATAAGATTGCCACTTCATATTATGAGCCAAAATGTATTATTCTGATACATAGGCTACCAGCATAGTTTAAGAATCACATACTCATCCACTCATCATAAATGTAACACAGTAAGTTTGAAATAAATTTATTATACTGTATTTTTTTTTCTACCGGCGGTATGCCTTTATTAGACAAAATACTACGAACTATATATAACACTACAGCTACTACAATAAATGCATTTAGACAACCTATAAGTCATAGCAGACCCATAGGCAGTCTAAATGCTCCAGCCCAGTACCAGTTGGCAGCGTGCCCCGTTGAATTACTCGTAAATATTACTCGTATGTGCCAGCATTTTGATCACGCGTCGCATCGACCAAGCGCTCAGATAAGTTTTTATAGTCTGTATATAAAGGTCAATAAAGAAAAAACAGGTTACTTTGCACAATCGATTTGTTTAAAAAAAATGTAATCAACGGCTTGTGAATTTGCTTGACCTGAATACCAACAGCACGCAATATAATATCTACCTTTACTAAATTGTCAACAACAATATTGTAAACAAGCAGTTAGTTAACATCGTCGGATGCGTTTACCTCATTAAAACTTAATTTTTATACAAAATATTTGACACGTAACTTAACCGAAAACATTTTTATAGCATGGCTCATTACCAAGCTTATAAACAGAATTAATTTTAGTGTAGTTTAAAATTTACTATAGCATGCTGTTACTTTAGTACCTATGTTATATAACTTCTCAGTTTGATAACCTTAGAAAATAATGCCTTCATTTTTTTGTCGGAGCAAACACGACTTCCACTTGATGTTAAGCAGTAACCTCTGCGTTGGGACATATGTACTTCATCCCAAATGATGAAATGGTTGACATTAAACGCGTCGAAATTCTCCTATGTTGCATTTATAACATCAGTAAGAAAAATTAGGTGGAATTGACACTAAATATATTTTTGTACACATTACTGTTTTTGACTGTTTTCCTAAAATATTATTTTTTTATTGTTAATATTACCTAGTTACCATAATGAAAAGATTGAAGCAACATCACCGCATTCTACTCCGTGGCGTCCACAGCCGCCCCTCAAATCCAATTTGGGAACTCATCCGAAACCGCACCATTATCGTAAAAAAGTCAAATAAAACTATTAAAAAGCGAACGTATTTAAATACTAATTAACAAAATAAACATATGTCGGAGTAAACGGCCCTGCCTCGGCTGGAGCCCGCAATCGAAAATATGGATTTTGGAAAGGCAATTAATGAATTGTAAATAATTACTCGCGTACACATACGCGTTGAAAAAGGGACTGTATTTAATGAGACGTCGTATTAACTTATAAATTAATATAATATATTCTTAGTTCAGTGATGAGTCAGTTTCATTGCTGGTAGGCTAGCCTTTGATAACTATATCATCTGTTTTTAATCGAATTCCAAAAAAGGAGGAGGTTCTCAATGTTTTTTTTATGTTTGTTACCTCAGACCTTTTGACTGTGTGAACCGATTTTGATAATTATTTTTTATTTGAAAGCTGATGCTTGTCGATTGTTCCCATTTAAATTTTATCAAAATTAGTCTAGCCGTTTTTGAGTTATATTCAAATAACTGAAAAATATTGTCCTATCTTGATGATATAGTCGTTGACAGTGACTGACAATCGACCCCGTAAGTAGCAAAGGTCACTAAAAAGAGAGAAAATCATTTTTTAACCAAAATTAGGAACCGACTTCAACACCCAAAAGTGTGAAATATCTTGTCGAAGTCGGTACCATGCGCACAATATTGTGATAATAGGTACTTTTGAATTATTACCGGTACCGACTTCAACAAGTTATTTCACACTTATGAGTGGTGAAGTCGGTTCCATTTTTCAATTAATTTTTTTATGACATTGTGATGGAGCAATGTCGAGTCGAGGCCCACCGGGTGCCTCTGCCTAAACAGATGCAGTTCGTCGTAAGTATCGAACTGCAATGCCACAATAGACATATATACAGCTCAGACCGAATAAAAAGTCAAGACAGAATGTTGTGTAAAGAGCAGTGAGGCCGGTAAAACTACGCCTCGCCGTGTACAAACACGATTACACACACATATGTACAACGAAACTACGCCTTGATTCGTCAGTCGAGTTATTGCGGCGTGGTGGCATTGGTGTTGCCGGTATTGAGCCTATAAAGTTTACCCTATTATTGGGTGATAATACACAACGTATTGCTATTCGTTTTTTTTATTACTTGATCAATGTGTTTTAACCGACTTTAAAAAAAGAGAGGGTTCTCAATTGGACTGTATATTTTTTAAATACAGATATTGCAATATCATTATCAAAATCAGTTCAGTGGTTTAATTGCAAATTTAAAAGATGGATTTCATACATTCACTCCATTTTCAACCGACTTCAAAAATGACCAGGTTTTCAATTCAGTTTTTTTTTTTTTTACCGGCGGTATGCCTTTATTAAACAAAATACTATGAACTATATACAACACTACAGCTACTACAATAAAAGCATTTAGACACCTATAAGTCATAGCAGACTCATAGGCAGTCCAAATGCTCCAGCCCACTCCCAGTTGGCAGCGTGCCCAGCATGCTGGCAGCATTGCCCCGTTGAATTGCAATGCTTATTCGTTGAGCCAAATATGTGCCAGCATTTTGATCACGCGTCGCATCGACCAAGCGCTCAGATAGGTTTTGGAAAATACGATGAGCTCCCGGTCCCCACGGACCCAACGTCTCTACACCAAACGGCTCAAATATGTAACCCATACCGAGGTTAGCATATTTGCGCCGCTTGAGTTGCTCCGCCGAAGTAGCCGCAGCGCCAGCCCTCACGTTGGTTTCAGAAAGATGTGACGGCGCTAAAGTGTCCACGCACGTAGCGTCCCACACTAAGGGCCGTCCTAACTTCCACGGAACCAGAGTCATGCCGTCAGGTCTTTTACCATCGTCACGCATCAGACCATTCGGTTCGAGAATAGCTGGAACATTGGCGCTGGTAAAAGCCCGGCGAATGATATCGTTAAGGCTGGCGTGGCGGGAAATTCGACCAGCACTTCGAGAGCAGGAGAGGCCATGGTGACCGAGTTGATCAACTGCAGTACCACACTGGCAGTGATGTGCAACACAACACCTTGCACCCAAGCGTAAGCTAATAGCTAGACGAAAAGCGGATGGATCTATAAGGCTACCAGTTTTGTAAGAAGGAATGGCCTGTAACCAAAGACCGGATTCCCACACAGAAACAGCGAGAATACGAGCACGATCTGCGATGCTAGAACACGTATTTAAAAGATCTTTCCGTGTTAGCTCGCATAGGGGCCGATCCCACTGTTTCTGAGATGACAACATTTTTGGGAATTCAGTATTTGGACAAGCCAGTCTCCATGTGTTTTTGGCCTCAGTCAGATATGCTACATCGAAAGAGCCTAAAGATCGTGCAAGAATTTTTTCTACTAATTTGTGTGTACTGTGTACAGAAGACAAAAAAGCTGGTAATGCCACACTAGAAATTTTGCGTATCCCTATGCCCCCCAACCTCACAGGGAGGGAAGCTTGCACCCAAGCCCTATCATCCATCTCAACATTCAAAACCGACACTAACGTATCTTTTACTAAGTTGTCTAAGCTTAACAAAAGCTCACTGTGTTGCCACAGCTGACAACATCTTAAATAGTATGTAAATTTAGGAACAAAAAGGCAAAATCTTATAATTGTAAAAGCCATATGGGCGTTAATTTTGGATAATCTGCTAGAAGCATTTCTAAACTTTTGAATTTGTTCTTCGACAAATGGTGATAAAGATTCGTTAAGAATCGGTGAACCCAAAAGACGAAGCGAACTTTTTTCTACTAATTTTATATTAGGCGCAAGTAAGTTGAATTTTTCAATAATCGAAACTTTATCCGGACAAGTATCACAAACAAAAAGTTCACATTTAGAAAAATTTAGTTCAAGGCCAATAACACGAAAATCGTCTATAAGTACTCGCAAGTCATCCAAAACCGTGTTCGCATCGCCTCCTAAGGTTCCGTCATCCAAATACCAAACGTTAAGTTTTGATTGGAGACGTTGAATTATTGAGTGGATCGCAAGGCTAAAAATGGCTGGTCCCAGAGGATCACCCTGTTGACATCCTACGGAAGATAAAATAACGTTATTTTGGTATGTTAATTTTGACGGTTTGCCGTAGCATTGCCAAAGAAAAGGGTATAATTCCGGAATTTTATCTTTCACTTCAGTCAAAAGAGTGCCTCTATCTAAAGAGTTGAATGCATTTTTAACATCCACCTTCAAAAGCACATCTCCACAATTTTGATCAAGAAATGTGCGAAGTGAATGTACAGCAGCCTCACAGCCACCCTGTGAACCAAAACCGAGTTGCAGTGGTTGAAAAAGATTACTTAAAAAAGCAATCTTTTTCCTACAACCGCATTTGGCTGTGAGGCGACGATAAGTGGTGCCTACTGCTATAGGCCTAATACCACCATCTTTTTTATTTAGGGCACATAAATTTGCACCGTACAGAATTTCGGTAATTTCATTGTTGACCTGACCCGACAACATCAAATTAACCAAAGCCGTCACATCCCTTAAAAGTGTCTCGCCTACCTCACCAGAACTAAAAGATAAAATATCTTTTAAGTGCTGAGGCGTGAGGCCATCAAGGCCACCGGCTGAACCACTTAAAAAAGATGCCACGGCTGCAGAAACATCCTGTGGGGTCACCTCAACAATGTCTTGTATAGGAGATTCGGGAAGGTGGAGACCTGCAGTTGCAGGCGGATGCTTTTCAATTAGGGAATTCAACGTATCAGATGTAAAAGGAGCGATTGTATCACTCGAAAACAAGATGCGTGCCGCGTTTTTAATATCACCATCAGTAATTTTGTTTTCTACTATTTTAATAGTAGCTGAATCGAAATTATTTGTTTTTGTATTCCGCCGCAAAGGCGGAATGATTATAGTTGTGCCAAAAGATTGCTCTTCCCGTGCCCTGTATTTCACGCAGTTTTCCTTTACTCTAGTAGTAAGTGATTTTTTGTTAGACGGATCAAAATTCACGTGAAACACGTGGTACGGGAATGCTAGAAGATGCTCCCAGGCTTGCGTAGTATTAGTAGCCAAGACGTTTTTAATGGAACAAGATAAAGATTGGGCAACAGAAATTCTTGCACCCCGAGGTATGCGTTTTAATAAAGGAATGTTATTTTTGTACGAGCTTAAAACCTCCCAAAACGGTTTGGAAGGCGTAGCAGGGCTCGCAACACTGCTACTACTTACGTTTTGATTATTAATTGGTGCCGAAAGGGGAATTTCTATTTGTTTATGACACATTGTTTGGTGAATTTTGAGGCCTTTATGACCTTTGAAATAACGAGCCTGGGGGCACTGCGGACACAACATCTGGCTATCTTGCGATACAAAGATCCCCGTTACAGCATTCATAGTTGGGGCACAAAGCATTGTTTACAAAATAAAGCAAAGCTTATCTTAGAATCTCTAGTGTGACGTCTCAACCCGGATGAAGGCTCGCGTCAACACCGTCGTCGTAGTGCGCGCGCCGGTGTCGCAGGCAGCGTTGCCATGGAAACAAAAATAACTGATTAGAAATTAGCTCGACAAGAAATGTCAAAAAGCTATTGAATAAATAAGCTAATGAAACTAACTACAGAGGCCCAAACGAGCCCCACAAACAATACCTCGCAAAATTCCACTAGGAAGAATGCGGGTGATGGGCAGAAAATGCCTATCTACTATCTGAAAATAAAATTAATTATTTTTTGAAAATAAATCTGAAATTTACTGACCTGTCACGTTGAATGTCAAGTTGTTTTTCAATTCAGTTGTATTTTTTTTTATTTAATTTATTTGATTAAATCTTTGTTACTTCATAACTCCGTCATTTTATTTTTTGTTGGAAAGCTGATACCTTAAATTATAATTACTGATACCTCATATTCATTTCATTGGTATAGGATTTTCGGTTTCGAAGATATTAAAGTAGATGATGTTTTTTCGTTATAAAAAATACATATTTCCATTGTTTTTAACGTTGTTTTTAACGTTGTTGTATATAGAGTTGAATTATAACCATATTATTATTGATATTACAAAGGCAAATTTAAGTTCCCTCTTAACTGTTCACGCTTTACTGGTCACTTACCAGTGTTACTGTTTAATTATTTTTTCATTTTCCGAATTGAGTCCAAAAATTAAACAAAATCGGATCGAAATCATTCGGAAAAGTAAGAAGGAACTATCATGTGAATATTTTAAAATCGGCGACTTATATTTATTTATACCTATTTCTACCACCAAGCAGTAATGTTTACATTCCTATGTTCCGGTAAAATTACAGGCACATGAGAATCAACATCTTTATGTCTCAAGGTGATGGGCGCAGTGCAGTTTGCCACTTGTGACGAACTGTATCGGCAGAGCTTAACACCAGGTGGGCTTTGCGCTTTTTTCCCCGATTGCATAAAAAACCCGTCACTAATTAGTTACAAGAAATAAATGCATGTAAATTAAATACCCAGTAATGTTATTTCTAAAACACTTTTTCCATTCCCTTCCCCTACTTAACGACACTACTTTTGCCGACTCGTTACATCGGAACCCTATTGTTGTATTAATACTAATTACGTTATTAAATTGGTAACGTTATTTTCATAAGGTAATTTGATTATCATGGCAACACCGACACACGCACACATGTTTGAAAAACCGGCCTCACTTCTCTGTAATTTTTTGTAATTTAGGGAGGACATAGATGCTGGCTACCGCCTGTGCGGTCGTCCAGCTCCACCGGGTTTTGGGCGAGGGCCTGGCCCTACAATAGCCCGGGAGGGAGAAGTGCCGAAGGCACTTCTCCCGAGACGGGCGTAGAAGGCGAAAAGCGCTTTCTACCTCCGTCTCCTGCGGACGCCGAAAACGTACCGCTATTATAGGAGGGGTTGACAGCGAGCTCAAGGGCACCACTGTGGTTCGGACCTCGGCTTGTCTCGCTGTCGAGAGACATGGGGGGGATCGGAGCAAAATGCCTCTGTGCAACTGCAGTGTTGCACAATTGGGCCCTACTGAATAATACTCTTTGATTATTTGGAGAGCAATTTATCGTGACCTTGTTTTTGCCTCGAGCTCGCCGGCGAGCTCGGTGTTTGATTGTGTGACCTCTAATTACCTCACACCTGGGGATTTTACCTCGACGACTTGCGGATAACGCTAAAGCTGCCAATGTAATGACTGCGATGGGGTCATCCGGGTCGTCTAATACCTGCCGTGGTCGGCGACGGGGGGGTTTGAAAAATGGGATAGAAGAGGCGGTCGAGTAGTTCGATGCCTGGACAACCAATGGGTTCGAGTGGTGGGGCGCTCGATCAAAGTATCGGCGAGCGCAGTCCTTATTGAACTGCGCTAAAGAGGGAAGGTTTAGGTCGCAGTGCAACTCGGTGTTCCGGACATACCACGGAGCGCCGGTTGCACTACGAAGAAAACGATTTTGAATGACTTGAAGCTTGTGGAGATGGGCCTCACTAGCATGACTAAACACTACTGATGCGTAAGTCATGATGGGGCGGATGCAGGCAGTGTAAAGTGTCTTCTTATTACTAAGAGACATTTTACTCTCTTTGCGAATCAGGGGACCAAGGCGACCCATTACAAAGGCCGCTCTGTTTCGGACGGTTGTTATATGATCGCTAAAGGTGAGATTCCGATCAAGGGTGACTCCGAGATATTTTGTTTTACTAACCCAGGGGATGGGTTGGTCAAACAAAGTTAAAGGTTGCGGGTAACGGGGGCGAGTCTTCTCAGTAAAGTACATAGCTGCACTTTTAACTGGGTTGACCGCGATGCGCCATTTACGGAACCAGTCACCGATCTCGGTGATGGCCCGTTGGAGGGCGAAAATGGACTTTCTGCTGATACGCCACCCAGTGGTATAAATAGCGGTATCATCCGCGTATTGGGCCAATAGGACGTCTGGCTGAGAGCGTGGGATGTCGCTGGTATACAGCGCGAAGAGAATGGGTGATAGCACGGAGCCCTGCGGGACTCCGGCTCTGACTGGGTGGGGGGAGGAGAGGGTGCCTTCCACGCGATAGCGAAAGGTTCTGGCTTTAAGGAAGTCTTGTAGGATGAGCACAAGACGTTCTGGCACGCCAAGTTGGTATAGCTTGTAAATCAAGCCATTGTGCCAGACTTTGTCAAAAGCTTTCGCCACGTCGAGGAAGACTGCTAGCGTGGTCTGGGGTTTGGGGTACTTGTTAAAGCCCTCAATGATGTGCTCCGTGAGGCGGTGCACCTGTTGGACGCATGAGTGTCCGGGTCTGAAGCCAAACTGCTCATCTGGGATAAGGTGGTGTTCCTTAGCATGGGACTGGAGGCGGTTTGCAAGTAACCGCTCGTAAAGTTTGCCTAAGGCACTGAGGAGGCTGATTGGGCGGTAACTGGTGGGGTCAGATGAGCTTTTGCCTGGTTTGTGAATGCCAATGACAGTTGCACATTTCCAGGTGTCTGGGAATAAGCAGTGGCTCATAGCAGCATTGAAGATGCTGACTAGGAGATGGATGAGAGGAGGAGAGAGGGTTTTAAGAACCCTGTTGGAGATGCCATCGGCACCGGGGGATTTGCGCGGTCGGAGGGCCTTGATCAGTCTCGCCACCTCAGCGTAAGTCGCTAAGGTGGCAGGTGGGAGTTCAGAGGTGACCACAGAGCTTTTACGTTCGACTTCAGCATCCACCGAATCGAGGTGAGCTTGGTCAACGTGATCTACGTTAGGGGAACACTGAGCCTCTAGGCTATCAGCTAGGCACTCAGCTTTGTCTTCGTCAAAGAACGCTGGGACTAGTGGGACTGGTCTGTATAAGGGAGGCATGTCGTTATGGTTACTACCTTTCATACTTCGCGCCAAGTTCCAATAAGCATGGTGGCTTGGCACGAGGTTTGAAAGTTTATCGCCCCATTGTTGATCACGCAACTCAGACATGCGACTTTGAACCATGCGTTCAAAGTGGCGTTTCTTAGTTTTGTTCTCTTTACTGGGGTAAGAGTCGTAATGTCGGGTCACTGCTTTACTCTCCGTCACCAATCGTCTCACATCCGCTGGAATGACAAGGCGCCGGTCGTCCGGCACTATGACCTCCTTTGCGGATGCACCTACTACGGTGGAGAGGTGATTGGTGAACGAATCGATCGCAAGGGTTACGTCATCTTTTGTCAGGATGTCGTCAGGGATCTTGTCTAGGTCCGGTGAACTGATAGCCTTTAGGGCATCGCCTACTTGCTTCCAGTTCACTATCGTCTTAGTGGGGCGGGGGAGGTCAGTCGTTGGGTCGGGACCTAGTCGCAGTATAATGGGTCGGTGGTCAGAGTGAAGCTCGTGAACCACTTCTATGGAGCGTAACCGGAGTGTTACGCCTCTGAATAGTGCCATGTCAAGCAAGTCAGATCGGTGGTCTTCCATATAAGGGTAGTGAGTGGGCTCAGTGGGCGCAATTATGTCAAAGTTAAGTTCTGCGATTAGGTTTTCAAGTGCAATACCTCTGGGATTGTTGACGTTACAATTCCATAGGATGTGCTTACTGTTGAAGTCGCCAATCAGAATGACGGCGCTTCCTAATGAGAATAGGGCTTCTAAGTCAGCTCGGACGATCGGCTTTTTGCAAGCTTGGTAACAGGATGCTATGACTATAGGTTGATGACCAGTCATAGCTAGGAGGCAACAAGATGCTTCCATATTAACAAGAGTTGGGGTAGGTAGGGGAATGCAGTGCAGGGACCTTTTGTAATAGATAAGAGTGCCTCCCCCACGGGAGTTCACTCTATCATCACGTACCGTTCTGTAATTGGCAAACCTAGGGTTCGCCTTCCCCGGTTTTAGAAAGGTTTCCTGCACGCATATGATATCGATAAGGTGGGTACAACAAAAGTCGTGGACGAGGTCACGTTGTCTGAAGAGGCCGTCAGCGTTAAATGACGCTAACGAAACTGAGTACGGTTTCGTGCGTTCGGTTGTACTACCCATAGTGGTTGTACTGGGGAGGGGCCTGGGGAACGAAGCGCTTAAGGGCGCTAAGTAAATTCGCGTGTTCCAATGTGTATTGGATCACGTCCGCTGGGGATTGAGCGTATTGCATCTTGTGGAATAGCTCTTGTACCTCATTGATGTCAACCGACATAGCCAGATCGCTGACTAGGTTGATTGCCTCTTGAAGAGGGGCAGCCATCAATGGCATAGGTGGAGCTTGTGGCCGGGAAGCGGCGCGGGGAGGCGCGCGAATGGTGTTGGCGACGGGTGCCGGGAGCGCGGGGCGAGCCGGGGCCGGTGCGCGGGCAGGGGCCGCGGCGCGGGCGGGTGCGGGTGCGGGCGCGGGTGCGGGCGCGCGGGCCGGGGCGCGGGCGGTAGCGACGGTCTTAACCATACTGGGTGGTTTAGACCATGCGTTACGGGCTGGGAGCGGCGCGGGTATTACCTGTGAGGCAGGTACTACCGTTAATTTAGGGCTTACCCGTTGGTAACGGTCGTAAGAGGGACGGGTCGGCCTATGCCTTGCCACCCTGTGGTTCACTCGTGGTGCTTTAGGGCAGCCACGGTAATTCGCGGTATGCCCTTGAGCACCGCATAAAACACAGCTGGGTGGGTCCGGCGAATCACGGGTGCGAGTGCACGCTGCTGTCGCGTGATCGCCTAGGCACTTAACGCACCTAGCGCGAGCGAAGCAGAAACGGGAGGCGTGCCCGTATAGTTGGCAGTTATGGCACTGCGAGGGACTCCCATTCTTGTATGGGGCTTGGACATCGAGTCCTGAGAGGCCACAGACCTTTTTTAAATTAAAAATGGCCTTGCCTTCAGGAGTACGATCTAGTACTACGAGTACTAGATCGTAGGGGCTGCGGTCCTTCCCGCTGTACATGCGGTGAACTGCATGTACGGGGAAGTCTTGTGCCTTCAGGTCGGCACATACCGAATCGGTATGTACCTCCTTGGGCACACCGCGGATGACCACTCGGAGGACTTTCTCCTCTTCGAGCGCATAAGTGTGAAAACTTATGCTCTCGTGGCGGAGGAGTTTAGTTAGCGCTCTGTGGTCGCTAATGGTGGAAACTTGGACTTTAATGCCCTGCTGCGTGGAGCGGGCATTAGTATAGTGGATCCCACGATCCGAAACTAAACGGGACAGCATGTCCCATTTGGTTTTGTCCTGAATGAACAGGGGCGGAGGCGGTTTTTCGCGGCGCGCGCTCGCGTCCTGAGGGGACGCGGCAGTGGTGGCCGGAGCGGAGGGAGGAGACGCGGGGCGCGGGGCGGGGGTCGGCTTCTTGCCGGAGGCGGGGGCCTTAGCGGGTGCCTTGGCGGGAGGGGCGGAAGTTGCGCAACTAGCGGCTTTAGGAGCACGCTTGCGCTTTCTATCTACGACGGTATAGCCGTCGTTATCTGAGTCCGAGTCAGTGCGTAAGGCGCGACTCGGATCTACCTCCATCTCCGCTTCGGAGTCCGAAGTGGGCTCGACAACGGCGATGGAGGGACGGGTGCTCGCTGGCCTCCCGATCGGTGAGCGCGAGCGAGACCTCTCACGGGGAGGGGCTGCCACCGTGCGTCTGTTGTCAGGGCCCGGAGCGGGCGAAGTCGGGCTGTCCTCTGAGAAGGACCGGGTCAGAGGAGGGACGATGGCCTCCGGAATTGGAATTCCGGAGGGAGCGATGAGAGTGTCCGTGAGGCGGGCACTCTCTGCATCGTTAAGCGATTGCTGATGATCAGCGTAGAGTTCGGGGTAGCGGAGGGCGAAGGTCTGAAGGACCTCCACCTCACCGTTAGAGGGACGTTGCATCCTGAGGGGAATACTCAGGATGGCCTAACGGGTTCTGTCTCCCTCTCGCAACTCGTGAGCTCACTTGTGTGAGAGGGAGTGAGTACCTATGGTGTGCCCTAGTTGTGTACCCTCTCCGAGCTTTTTTCTCGGCGGAGAGGGGTGCTCCTAAGCGCTACTCCGGGTTTGACTAGGGGTGACCCCAAGGCCAGAATCCCGGAGCCCAGCTTGCTTCGGCTGACCCGTGAAGCGGGAAAGGCCACGGTGCAAGGTTAAACCAAAACAACAACAGTGGCCGTTGTCACCGTAGGGTGTCACACTGCGACCGCAGCAAATGGCGGATTTGATCGTTCAGACGGGTTTGGCTGACGCTACCCCACGCCTGAACGACGTCGCTTAACAGCACAAAGTGTGTTGTTACGCGACTGTTACTATGTTGTGTCGGATAGTAAAGTGGTGAAATGCGCACCGAAAAGTGCGGTCGAAGCAAGACCACCAGCCCGATATGATGTTGTTCGTCCGAAACAAGGGACTGGGTAGGTGGTAATGCCAGACGTCTTAGAGCGCCTCTGCGCGACGGCACGGCGAGCTCGTAGCTCGCGTTGCTCGGCGTTCGGCGGCTGCTCAGCTTCTGCACACAAAACAAAAACTTCGTCAGGACTGCGTATTCCAAGGCACTGGTCTGCAACTATCGTCGGAACGATGACCCGAGTGAGACGGCAATAGTGCGGGGACTATTGCGGTCTCACTGGGAGATACTGGCGGAGCTGTAGACAGGTGTGCTCGGCGTGGCGGCACAGGTCGGAATGTGATTCATTGATTGTCACTTCTCTGTTCACAACGTTCTGTCTTGACTTTTTATTTGGTCTGAGATATACAGTAAATCGACTCCGCGGTATCCTGGAATTCATTGACAAATGACGATCAGAGCGCTAGGGAAATCACTATAGAAATTTTGAGTGTTGTTGTTTGTTTTGAATAAATATTTTTTTTATTTTTTTATAAATAAATTTTGTTGTGAATAGGTAAAAATATATCTATATATATATATATATATCTCTATTTATTTGAGAGAACACAACCGCGCGAAGAATTAGAGCATTCGATTAAAAAATCGCCATTGTCTTTGGTATCACCATAGTAAGGCCACCAGTAAAGAGGTTATTGTATGATTATTTGCCTTTAAAACTCCTAGGGTTCATTTTTCTATTAAAATGATGAAAAGATTACAACCTCTATAGTGTCAATCTGCTGACAGCTTATTAAAACTAAACTGTAAGTAAACACCGCAGTAAAGCATGTGATCATCAGTCTAGTTGTATCTTTTTGTAGTTAAACTACTGCTTAAGAAGCTCCATGTATCTATTGTGGCAATGGCCTGAGACATACAGTTGTTATATTTCTTATTTATTTAAATTACAAGCACTATCGCACTAATAATCACATTTACAAATTTTTGGAATTGTATTTTTGGAGGAAAAAAATGTTGTCCCTACTCCTTAATAAATAATCATATTTAGTAATATATCAGGGTAGCGACATCATTGCGAGAGTTAAGTGTTTGAAAAAACACTTCTTTCGTTCAGATGAAGTCTAATAGTCTGGTTGATGACCGCGCACCGTCCCCTACGACGCGCGACGGTTAAAGTAATACAATTGGAGCACAAAGTTTCGGCTCGAAAGAGTAAGGTTCCGGTGGCCGAATGGAATAGGCATTCTGCGCGAAATCGGAGGACGCGGTTTCGAACAAAACATTTTGTACTCCAATAATTTCTAAATACAGTTGTCAGTCTCATGTGCCTGTAATTTCACGTGCACCTATACCCTTCATCCTAACACAGTAATGCGAACACTACTGCGTGGCGATAAGAACAGCTTTGTTGGCTGTACTTCCTCAGATGAACTCTCCTAAAGAGTTATGCTGCTACTGAAGAAAGAGTTCTACTAAGACACAGTTCTGCTGCTACTGAACAAAGAGTTCTACTAAGCTACTGCCTGATGATGTGTGAACAGCAGCAGTGAAGGCATGTTTTTTTACCTTTAGAATAGGAACCATATCTCAAGGTACGGTGCTGGAACATGCCGTTAGATGATGGACGACGAATTGTCTACTTGTGACCACAGTATAACGGAGGTCTCAAGGATGAGTTGCTTTTTAAAGTCTAAGGTCTAGGTACTGTTAAATGTGGTCAAGCTCAACTTCAGCCGCAAGCTTCTTAGGCGTTATTACCCATTGTAAGAACGTTATTCAATCGTCAGATAGTCATAGATCAACACATTCATATATTGAAACGAACAAATTATTGTTGTTTAAAATAAAACTTTCATTGGATATAAATTTGGTAGGTTAATATTTTTATCTGATGAATGATTGAAAACCGTGGCTCAGTTTGAACGTTTACTCTACACAAGAACATTTTTTCTTTGAACATATTTTATGCTTAATGCTATTATTATTATTAATATATTTATTATTTGAATATATTATTAGAACTTAACCTAGTGTGTTCTGTCATCTGTGACATTTATTTATTTTAAAACAGAGACATAACAATTTGATGATTGAATACCGGCTTCAAACATAGAAAATTTTCTAAAACAAAAAATGCACTAAAAGTTAATAAATTAAACCATCCTCTATGTATAGTTTTTATAGTTAACTAGCTTTGGCGCGGCTCCGCCCGCGCGTATGTCGGTTATCGCGCGAAAACATTAACCTCTTTTAGCGCAGTCAGATAAAAACTATCCTTTTTTTTTTCCCGGGTCTAAACTATTTCCATACCAAATTTCATTCAAATCGGTCCAGTAGTTTTGGCGTGAAAGCGTCACAGACAGACAGACAGACAGAGTTACTTTCGCATTTATAATATTAGTACTGAAAGTACTGATTTACATCGACAAATGAAAATGAGAACATCATCAAGTCGAATCCAAACAGCAGCGCAAGTACCGAACTTACCGACCGATAAATTTGACGTTACAATCGTCTAAATTCGATAAAACGGGTTATATCGATGTTTGCAAACCCATTCGGCGATCGGCAAATCTCAATTACATGATAAACACCAGATTTCGAATAAAAAAAAATCACCAAAATCGGTACATTCTGTAAAAAGTTATGAGGTAACTAACACACAAAGAAAAATACAGATGAAATGAGAACTTTTTCCTTTCTTTTTAAATTGGTTAAAAACCGGACCTCAGGAAAGTTGCTCTTTGACATATACCAGCAGGGCTGTTAGCTCAGATCATAGTAACTTGTTTCTATGATATGAGGCATTTTTGAATGAACATTTTTGAAGCAGTGAAAGCTCAGTGGCTTTGTCTATGGACTGCCGCGCAGCAGGTCCATGGTTCGAATTCCGCCGCGGGCTTGAGCTTTTCACCGCATGGTGGAAGGGCATTTTTGCGAATACCCGCCTGGCTAGCGACCACCCTCAAGTAGAAAATCTGTCGCCAAGCACCTAATGGTGTGTTCCGGCAGCTGTCCTTGAGTGCCAGTATTTCTAGGTTAAGCCTGTTAACCACATCATCACTTACCATCAGGTGAGATTGTGGTCAAAGGCTTACCTATCAGCAATAAAAAAAAAAGGCTGTTAGGTACATACTTTGACATTGGTTAATTCTAATCAATATGTCAAAAAATGATTTCGGTTCACTGACCTCTATCAATACTCGTACGATTAACTTGCAGTCGCCAAAGTATTTTTGTTCCTGTAGGCTAGGTATAAGTAATATAAGTAAATGCATCCATTGGTTTGTATGCCAAGGTGAGGTCATTTCCCTAGCGGCTGGTGAGAATATTTTGCCTACATTTTTCAGGCTTTAGTCAAGTCCATTGCACTAGTATAGAGGTCATTGTTTCCATTGCAGTAGGCCCAGTTACTAAAGAGCCCAACTCCCAGTTCTTGAAAACTATTATAGAAAACAAACATGCTTATTTCAAGCCAAAAATATTAATACTGTGATCCATACCATGTCCTTCATGAAACAATAATGTTTCTATAACGCTATCTCTGTCGTGCAAATAACTTGTTTTAAGGCGTGCAGTCCGCTCTCACATTTAAGTTCTAATGTAAGTTTACTTCAATGATATTTAGTAGTGCGGAATAAAATTATAAATTTAAGGTTAACATATGACTGAAATACGAGATGAAGAAACAGATTAACTGAAACAAGGTATTGTACCTATATAATGCCGATTAATTTAAAAAAAAAAGTGTTTTTGGGTTGCGTTAAACGGTTTGGCTCACGTTTTGAAGTCGCCCAATTTTCGGGCAATCTTGTGAAGGTAAGAATATTAAGATAATAAAATATTTTATAAATAAAATACAAATAATCTGTTTTGATCTGGTGTAGGTATCCTACGCGCTATACATAAACATATAGATACGTAGGTATATGTGATACTTGTTTGTGGTATTCAGTCTAGAAGCTATCACGTGATGCAATGTCACGAACGAATAATAGATCAAAAATTATGTATATAACTATTATAACTATATTGGAGCTTAAAAATGTCACTGTCCATCATCATTATAATAAAACCGCCGATTGTTTTGCCATTGTACATATTTTATTAGGTAATAATATTTGTAAATGAACACTTACATTTAAAATCTATTTTTATATGATAATCATTGTTTTTGTAGATGTATTGTCCTCATTTTTCTTTTGTTGGTATGCAATAAAGAGTTATCGTATAGTATCATAATGTTCTAGGCTTGTGTATGTTCGGTAGTTGATATCCGAATGACATTCCGACTGACAAAATATTGTTTTTGGTTTGTCATATACCTCCTTGACAGACAAGTCTCGAAGAGCGATACCGTCTTCTTGTCACATGCGTATGCATAGACAAGACAGTATATTAGTCTGTATAGACACAGGAGTTATAGAGTTACACAATGACTCCTCAGACTGACATTGACTACTATCTCACATGGTGCTATATGATTATGTGGTCGAAGATTTTGTTCAGGCTTACTTAGAATTTCTGACTCTCAAGGACAGCTACCGGAATACACCATTTGGTGCTTAGCAACTGATTTTCTACTTGTAGATGGTAGCTTGCCAGGCTGGCATTCGCAAAATACTCTACCACTATGTTTTGTCGACTGCCATGCTAAGACAAAACCCAGGACCAACGAGGCGGCGACAACCGAAGAACAGAAGCGCTCAGTGTAATGCCACTAGCAGTGGCCTACTTTGTGGCCATATTCCATCCATTATGATGATAGGCCATAGTGGGCATGGATAGTCGACTACCGCGCGCTTGGTCCGTGATTATTTTCCTGTCGCGCGTTTGAGCTTCACAGCATGGTGTAGATCATTGTATAAACGCTCACTACACTACCCTCAGGTACAAATCTTGTAGAACTCCTTGTGTCGCCGTCTTGTCGTCTAATGGCAACTATATTTGAGAGCTTGTTCAGTTGCTGGGTTAGCTTGGTAAAATCTTCGTTATATATTCACATCATTACTTACTTGTACTTAATTCAAATTAAAAATCATATATTCAATTTAGGCGTCTACGACGCTCTTATGAAGATCATTTACAAATTTTAATATTGAAATATTCTATATTGTACTGCCACGGTCGGCAATAAAATTTATAGAGCCACTGCGAGAAGAACGGGCAAGAAACTCGGGGCCATTCTTTTAAACGTCTTTTAACAATGTGTTATATACAATATAATACAATTATTACAATATTTGTTTAAATTGGTGACATGTGATGGCTTGGCAGAGGCGGAATTTTCCAAGCATTTTTGTCGTTTAAGTTATCAGATACTGTGTAGTAGGATTTCTTAATCAAAATGTTTTTCAGGTGCAACTTGAATTTTCCTTCTGTGAGCATTGTAATATGTTTGGGAATTTATTTATAAAACCGCACACAATTACCTAAAAAGGACCTTTAATTTGTCTTTGCTAGTCTAAAACCTGGTACCGGTAAGTATTTTATATTTTTTTCTAGTGTTGTAGTCGTGGTTGTCACCTTCGTTCACGGTTCACACTTCATGGTTGTCGCTTACCAGTAGGTAGGTAGCTGAGTTATTGGCTAAAGTAATGAAGAAAATACTTCTGATCATAAATTATTATCGCTCCGCAAAAAGACTTCATAAGATGGCCTTTGCGCAAGATAAATGTAGATGTTAATTTGATTTAATACTCATAAAAAAGACACATTGTTTGGTTATTATTATATTACGAGACGTTTATATGTTATAGCATTCAAATACAGTTCCAACGAAACTTTACCTAAACGGTGTCCAAATATTTTGATCTCTACATATATATATATATATATACATAATTGTTTCACTAGCTTTTTCACTGTTTTTTTTGTGCCTTTGACCACTATTTCTCCTGATGGTAAGTGATTATGTGGCCGAAGATGTCGTTCAGGCTAACCTAAAATTACTAGCTCTTAAGAACAGCTGCCGGAACACACCGTTAGGTGTTTGGCGACAGATTTCCTACTTGAGGGCGGTAGCTAGCCAGGCGGGCATTCGCAAAATGCCCTACCACCATGCTCTAACGACTGCCATCCAAAGACAAAAACCGGGACCGACGGCTTAACGTGCCCGTGATATTAATAAATAAAAATACAATATAGGTAATTAAAAAAATTAATAAGATCGAAGTCATTACCTAATTATGATTAATATAAATAAAATATCATGTTAAATATATGTCAATCATTAAAAGTCAGATTAGATACTTATTTTTGGTTTTTATCTATCTTCTAAGAAGTTAATAACAAGTCAATTAATAATTTTTTTTTAATATTTATAGCAGCTCCTTTTATATTGTCAGGTAAAGTATTATACACTCGAATTGCCATACAATTAGCATTTCGTTTGGTCAGCTGTAATCGTTGAATTGGCGTGAATAACTTATGAGGATATCTACTCAGACAAGCACTTTTTATTACATTGCTTTGTTTTGAAAATAGATAAGGTTTTTTTTTTTTACAAAAACACATATTTATTAAATATATATAAATATAATAATAATATAATATTTCGTACAATGAAGGTACAGGAAGAATCTTAAGTTCTTTAAACAGTGGCTCACAGCTATCCATATATACATAGACATATATATATATATATATGTCTATGTATATATATATCATATATATCCACATAGACATCGTATACATTTCTTTTGCGCAATAAACACCCTGTCAGCCTCAACGGAGAAACCCCACAGCATAATGCCATATCTTAAACTTGAAGAGACATAGCCATGATAGGCGGTTAAGGCTGCTTCCTAGGTTGCTATTTGTCGGAGTCGGTACGTAAGGTACACAAATCTATCCAATTTTTTGCATAAATCGTTTACATGTGATTTCCAATTACAATATTTATCAAAAGTTATGCCAAGGAATACAGTTTCATTAACATTGTTTATTATATTATTTTGAAACGTAATATTGACATTATGTGGTATGCTATTATAAGTTTGAAATTCAACAAGATTGGTATTTTTTAAGTTAACATATAAATTATTATTTTGGAGCCAGTCAATAACATCATGCATAGCTTTTTTAGCTTCGCAGTCTAAAACTATTTCCGTTAACGATTTATTACAGTAATTTATTTGACTTCCACAGCACATCA
The DNA here is from genome assembly GCA_963854805.1 of Plagodis dolabraria. Lineage (NCBI taxonomy): Eukaryota > Metazoa > Arthropoda > Insecta > Lepidoptera > Geometridae > Plagodis > Plagodis dolabraria. The sequence continues at coordinate 10,309,999 of OY978459.1, read as the reverse complement.
TTAATATTTACGTGGTAGTCAATTGACTCAAGTCGATTTTGGATTTATTCTAGTAACTAAACTTGACTTCCCTTTTCGCAGGGTGAGGGTAGATTTTACTTGGGAACATAGCAGTCTAGTCTAATCTCTCGTGCAGTGCAGACGTATTGGTACATGTAATATAGTGACCTAAGTGGAATGCAGTTTTATTTTAAAATTTCTCGGTCCTTTATGGTATGGTAGCATCAACGGTAGCATGAACGTAAAGTTGCGTCTCCTGCGACGCGTTTTTCGAAACGTTTATCCGGCCATTCTTCCGACCTGTAGGGGGCTGTATGTTTGGGACCATAATAGATAGCTAATTGAAATTTTCACAGGATATGCAGGTACAAGTATGGCGGATTACTTTAAAAAAAATATAATGGTAGAAAAAATTATAGATCTAAAGAGGTTCCCATACAAGAAACGTGTTTTTTTAACGTTTACTGTTCTTTCTCTATCGTAAAAACTGTAATACATCATACATGCATCAAACTGGACATGCATGACTATAGTCGAATATCTATCGTATAGCAACAAATTATAGAAGGCAGCTGTTCAATCCATTTGATCGAATTGAACATATATAATTACAAATTTAAAATGTTTTGAGCTAAAAAACTGTCGCGAGTTTTGTCCATAATTATTATTTAGTAACCGGCTAGGACTCGCGTAATATTAAGATAGCAAAACCGCGGAGCAATACCCGGTAAATATTACGCGATTCCTAGCCGGTTACTAAATAAATGTTTTATCTTTAGTCGAATGATTAGTAGCACATCACTATAATGTACTCACAACACTAGTGATAAATGTTTTTTTTTTCTACCATTTTGTACGCTGTTCTATAAAGCAGTCGTAACTATTGTAGAATTGAAATAAAATAGTAATTACTATTCAAAATATTCTTGGCCTTTTTATCATACAGCAGCCAAATGCAGGTCGGCCTCCTGCTAAGGTTCCTAGCCATATATAGATATTTTGATACACTCTGTCTTGATAGGGAATCCTCGGTGTGTGCGTCCAACTGGCATTTGGCCAGTTTATTTTATTAGGCTGCAGCTGTTATTTGCAGCCACATCCCACTTATATAGATGTGAATAGAGCTCATACGGCGTAATGTTCCCTTCATCGCCTCTTACGATTCCTGTTGGTACAGATAGGGAGATGCGACTTCTAGCCCGGTATCCACAGTATATTAAATATAACCCAGTCAAGTCAATACGTCTGTCGAAATATAATGAATCTCTTTTATTTATTTTGATGATCGTTAGTTAAACCCTCTTCAAACTGCCCCAATATTTAGTTTTGACAATCGATCGTTTTCCTGTCAAATGTCATTGAACCGTAGAAAGTAATTTCCTTTGTTCTTGTTAATTGACCGAGCGAGCACGAAGGGCGGGCGAAGCGTCACCGTTGCAGTTTCAGTAAAAATGCTTTCGTATTTCTGTCCAGGTCTCCGGTTATCCGGTTGTTCTGCTCAACAGGTCGCATTTCTCAACCGATTCACATGAATCGGAGAATTTTTTGTTCGCTAAGGAATAAATTTTTGGCAATTTTTCAAAATATAAGTAGATATGGAGGTTGAATGCGTAAAAACAAAAGTCATGCTTTTCCCAAGACGATACGAGCCGACCATGGGTAATTATAATTCTATACGCACCTATATATCTTCATAATATGTTTTCTCGGTCATTTCATACGTCTTTTTCGATATATTCCAAATGTATGGAAAAATCTCCCCCTTGTCTATTATCTGAGCTGTAAGATAAGTAGTAACTATACAATTTAAATCTAAAGGCAAAAGGTCCACCAGCCTTTAAAATTTATAGAACTTCAACCCATAAAAATCCGGTCACCCAATTCAAAACTTTAGATAAAATAGTTTGACTATTTATCTAATTCATCATCTCGCTTTCTGTTTGGGAACCCGTCAGCCGGAAGCCGATGCTACGGTAAAGACGGCATTTCATTAGTTTTTTTCGATGGCCACCTATCGCGCGGGAATCGAAGCCTGTTCTTTTGTTTTTTGTTAATTTATTTGAGACTGAATAGTTTTTTTTGTTAATGAGTCACCTAATCCGAAAGTAGCCGTGATGAAGTTTAATAATGAGACAGATTGCGCAGTAGTTACCAACTGCTTTAGGTAGAGGCGATAGGTGACAAAAACAATGATGGAGTGCTATTAAAATGAAGGTAAATACCGCTTGTAACTTAATATATTTTATATATATTTATATAATATATTTTTCAACAGCCACATCCTTGCCATCCTCCCTTCAACAAATGTGTCCGTTCTCCCTTATTATAACATGATCCCCACCCTTGACAAGCTTCTTATGTTTCGCATGTTAAGATAGCAGTTCTTTAGATGTCATGAGTTGGATGGGTGGCCGCTAGTGGCATTACTACTGTGCGCTTCCGTACTTCGGAGGGCACGTTAAGCCGTCGACTCCAGTTGTTATAGCATGGTGGTAGGGCATTTTGCGAATGCTCCCCTGGCTAGCTATCACCCCCAAGTAGAAAATCTGTTGCCAAGCACCTAACGGTGTAGTAATTAAACAACTTTAAACGGTTTAAATCGCGTATATTTTTCATTATTTTATCCCGACTTTTGAAATACTTTGCAGTGATCGTGGTCATGGGGTGACCTAACGGTGTGTTCCGGCAGCTGTCCTTGAGAGCCAGAAATTCTAGGTTAGCCTGAACAATATCTTCGACCAAATCATCACTTAGCATCAGGTGAGATCACTATCTCACCTGATACTAAGTGATGGTTGGATAGATCACTATCTCTATTGGTGAAAGGTACTACTGAGCGCAACAGAAAAAATACTTAATATAAAATTTTTGATACCTTCTAGCTGTAGTTTTTTTTTACCATTATCTTACCTGTTGGTAAGCGATGATGTGGTCGAAGTATTTATTCAGATTAAGGCTAGAATAAGAACTGGTTTCCAAGTAAATAAACTCACGGGACTATATATCAATGACTAATGTTCAGCGGCAATGTTTTTTTTTACTACTTGATGGTGGAAGAAAGCCAAGCGAATATACACAAAGTGTCCTACCATCATACAGTAAAGAGCCTGCGGCATGATACAAACTATATGGACCCATCTGTGCAGCAGTCATGAGCTTCTAATCTGTTTCTAGAATATAATATTATCGGATGTGTACTCCGGATCGGATCGTTACTCCCTCCTACAGACCATCATGATGAGGAAATGTAGCCGGGAAGCGTAAATCGGGTAAACGCAAGATGTCGTGGCTCTGTAATATCAGGAAGTGGACAGGGATTAAAACCTTCGAGCAACTGTTCAGATTGGCGCTTGACAAGCAAAAATTTAAGAAGCTGATTGCCAACCTACATAAATTTAGAGGCACTAAGAGAAGAAGAAGAATTATTTCGTCGAAGTTTTGTAAGATTTACGATAATGTATATGGCATATAGTTATCTATACGTTTTCTCAAATTGCTTGTAATGTACTTAGTCAGTATTGTTGGAGCAAAGTCGACCTTTCTGCGCTACTCGAATAGCCAGTTGAGTAGTAATGGAATCTCATTGCACTGGTGAGTTTTAGCCACAAAATTTCCTTACAAAATTACAAATTTACAAGATGAAAAACTATAGTCATGTGCGGGATTCGAACCCGCGTCATTCACCCCTATAGCCGGGGTATGCTCTGACCGACTCAGCTAATATTACAATGACTCATAACTCCATTTTTTCCTCTCGTTCTTTATTTAAGCATAGTATTGGGATGGTAAATTTGTAATTGTGTAATGTAATCCGCAGAGCATGTGTTATTCCAATAATAAAAATATTAAAATAACAATTTCCTTTCAAAATTCACTAACATAGAGTTTTGTTTCATGGTAAGCAGGTGCAAATTTGTCACATACTCTAGAACATTATATATTATTTATATTACAGACATTCTAAAAATATATTAAAATTTTGTCTTCTTGATTTCTCTTTAAATGTGCAAACTTAAGTAACGCAACTTGATATTCTTGCAATAAATCAAAGCAATATGAGTCAAAACCCTGGCGGTGAAACTTAAATAATTAATCTGAATCTTCTGTATCCTTTGAAGCTCTTTGTCTCGGCCAAGCTTACAAAAAAGCTCAGTCAAAGCTTAAGGGTGAAAACTTTGTATCTCAAAGTACTCTTAAGCTGAACTTAACGCAAACTTCATTGTTTGCTGCTAACGTATTTCTCGCTTCATTTGAACTTGCGTAATATCACCTAACTCGAGTTGGGATGCTAAATTCGTAATGAAACAGTTAAACTTTGGTATCGATCGCGAATTGGTGCTAAATATTCGATTTTAGGGTTAATCAAACGTAATACCGCCCACCTGCCTGTTTAGTTACGCGAAATAGAAACGACTTACTACGACTTAACTTACACTTAACGACGGTTTAATTGTGGTAAACATGTACTGTACATAATCGTATGTTCGACTCGTATGTATATTTCGACTAAAGAGTTGTTGATAAGTGTATGGCTGAGATTTCGGCGGGAAAAATCAGAAACGTGGCGTAGATATTTGAATTTGGATAATTAAAAAAAAATTGTTTCTTTAAGTGGACGGAAACGCAAGTCTGTGCCGGCAAAGTAACAATAATCAATTTCGTTTTTGTAGCTAGGTTTGGAAACTGTTGTACACTCGAGCTTCTATCGTACATATTAACTTATTAGTAACCGGCTAGGACCCGCGTAAACGCGGTTACGCGCTGAAGCTTGTGCTCGTGCGTAAACGCACTATTTTGACTCCCATAGATGAAGGATTTCAAAACAGTGCGAAACTGTCCAGAATCATTACGGTAAAAAAAGCGGGTCCAAGCCACCCGGCTAGGACCCACTTTTTTTACCGTAATAAATTAATATGGATAAAACTCGCCATAGTTTTTAAAGTGAATGAAGTCACATAAGTACACGATTATGGAATTAACGGCACTATAATAACATTGTTCTTCAAGTTTCTTCAAGTCAAGCTACCCCTATCTATATCCGTGCCTGATTTTTCAATCAGCAAATTTTTTATATATTTAGTAACTGTTCATAACCAATATGAAAATAATTAACGTTGTTTAAATAAAAGTCCATTGGTTTTATATTTGATGGGTTAAAAGTTATATATATTTAGCTCTGATGATTGAAAAGCATTGAAAAATATGTTTACCGGCAAGAAATGTTATGAGTTGCCTAAATGTTCTACACCTAATTGCATTCGATATCCTTATCAGATATGAATCTGAAGTGCTGTTTCTCTATTGTTTATTTGGTTCCACACACTTTTTTTTTTATTGCTCATAGGTAAGCCTTTGACTACAATGTCATGTGATGGTAAGTGATGATGTGGTCGAAGGTGTTAGGCTTAACCGAATTACTCTAGCTCTCAAGGAAAGCTGCCGTAACACACCGTTAGGTGCTTGGCGACAGATTTTCTACTTGAGGGTGGTCGCTAGCCAGGCGACTGCTATCACTGCTTAAAACTTAAGGGCGCACCGAGCTTTTTAGGCGCGCCGCGCATGTGTGCGTAAATAAGGCACGCCAACAGCATCCGTCCTCGTCCTGCAGCCGAAGAATTACTAAAGCGGATAGGGACAAAGCATCGCGGCTCTGAATATAATGGGCGGAACATGCGTGAATTTGAGTTTTTACTTCGTATAATAAAAACAAATATATATTTGAAAAATGTTATGTGTATACGTTACAGAAAACATGTTGTTTTTTTTATTATTCACATACGGATGACTCTCCGTTAAGTATTTACACCGTACTAAGGGTTAATTTCGTTTTTTAGATGTAACCTTGTATTTTTTTTCTATAGAGAAAATTTTATGTAATCGTGTTTCCAAAGTGTATGATTTATAGAATTAATCCTTAAATATAATATATATTAATTACATAACTCAAAATTAAGAAATAAAGATACAGCACGGGATCATACGAACCACAATTACGTATCGCTGCCTCGGTGTAGGCTTAAGGGAAGTAAACACGAAGCTTTTTTTCATACAACCGTAGTTTCATCATATTTTAAATACCAAATGTTCAAACTCGGTGAAATTTGGCAAACATGTCCTTGAGCCTAAACATATGGCTCTGGTTTGCAAGTTTTTCGTTATATTAAGTTTTTTTAAAAATATTCGGATAAATAATTTTGTATGGGAATTCTTACTGTCATATTTAGGGATAAAATAATGATAAATCGAAAAACTGGGACCAGAAGCAAAGAAAGGCTTTGGTATATGCATGCAAAATTTTACAGAATTTGAAAACTTGGTGGTATTTGACGAAACTGCTCTTGTATGGAAAGTGCTACGTACTCTCTAGCCTTAAGCATTATTTTTAGCTGGACATAGGAGAGCTTTTAGTCTTTCTGCAAATCTGCAATAAACTGAACCTATCCGTTTCAGCTATATATATCTAGCTATATATATATATCTTAAGATGAAATATTTTGTTAGTTATATTGATTGTAATAAGAAAGTACAATAAAGTGTTATCTATCTATCTATCTATCTATCTATATCTGATGAATGTGGAATGATCTTCCAGCTAGCGTTTTCACGCAGAGCTACAATATGGGTGTTAAAAGAGTCTTACAGGGTCGGCAACGCATTGGTAACGCCCATGGTGTTGCTAATGTCCATAGGCGACGGTAACCGCTTACCATCAGGTGGGCCATCTGCTTGTTTGCCACTCCACTACAAAAAAAAAGGAATATTATACATAACCTACATGATCGTTTCACGTTGTTTCTTTTCTGCTACAAACTCTGGCTACTAAATAATGTTAAGTTGCTTTTTAATAATGCATCGTGTGGGTGAAATGCTTTGTATGGAAGAACAAAAAAAGCCAGGCTTAATGGATGTTAGTCAAAGGCAAATAGTAAAATAGAAGGTGTGAAAATCTAATGTCGGATCAAAGTTTGAACTCGTAGATAAATATTATAATTGCGTAAGTTATTGAAGTTAACAACAGAAACGATTGAATTTTGATGGCTTTTAACCTACAATTAGTTTTTTATATAGCATACTATAATTTTATCCTGATTTATTACGAAATTCCTTGAAAATGAAGTGAAGTGTTAGTAGCAATAGAACAGTGTGAGTTTTCTGAGGAATTACTGCCACGCAGTAATGTTCACATTACTTTGTGCCGGTTGAATAGGTATGGATGCCAGATAAATTACAGACACACAAGTCTTGTCAACTTTGTCTCAGGGTGATGGGCGCAGTGCATTTGTTATTGACAGAGATTACTGCTTATAACACCAGGTGACCCCGGACAAGAAGACCCCGAAATATCAACATGTATTCAAATTCGACGTATAGCCAAATACGAGCATAATATTGTCATAACAAAATTAACTTATTAAGAAAATAAAAATAGATTCTGGAAATCTCTACCAAGGAATACTTCTTGGTAGCACATACTTACCAAAAGTAGAGCATTTATATGTAAGTATATATTTAGAGATAACAAAGCCCCTCCACTCCTTATCTCTAAATGGTAAAATAGTAGCTAGGTGTTCTTTATAAGGATGCATCAGGAAAATAGTTAGGACATTTTATTAGGACAAAGCATCTCGCGTATAGCTAGAGCAGACCAAGTCATGATGTACTCGTATAAACCGGTATTGGTCCGGCAATTGCATGTGGTTGGCTTTTGGAGAATGGTCGCTTCTGTACTACAATAAAAGTCACAGAGAAAGCTACTTTAGGCTCATGGAGGAGTAAATATTGAATTGACGACACTCAAAACTGCCTCCAGGACTCAGGGGGCTGAAGAACCTTCCAGCATTAGGTACAGAATAAACAACTCTTGTTAGAGAGATAACAAAATAAAGGCAGTTCAACCTGGCAACAAAAAGTAACAAGAGTTTAGATAGAAACTAAGGAGTAATATAAGCAAAAAGGTTTGGTAGGTCAGCAAAGTCTTGTCAAACAGATACCGAATCGAACGCGAGGCGAATCGTTTTGAGGTTTTTCGTTTGAAAACGGGACCTTATTACTAAGCCTCTGTCGTTGTCGTCGGTCGGTATGGCAGATATATTTGACACAGTTTTATAAACCCTAGGAGGAAGAATATCATAGATATTCTACTTTATTTACTTTTTGTTGCCAGGTATCATAGATATTCTTCCTCCTAGTATAAACCATATAGTTATAAAACTACATGGTACTTTTATGGAACAACAGAGGAGTTTTAAGGGTAGTCCAGCGGGGAGGCACGTTCCGCCGTAGGCAAACTCCCTGAATTTGTCTATTCTAACCTATTTTGTTTGAGAGTGTTTTCAGGGTAACTTGAAATATTATCATGTTTATCAGAATTCACTTACTTTTTTTAATATAATTGGGAATATTATTGCTATGTGATGAATTTAATGATCATGTAATATGTAACCCAAACTATAGCTAAAACAAAAAAAAAATATGTTTTTTGAATTTCCGGGCACAGTCATGCGATACTTGTAAATAAATGATTACTGACATAATATTAACCACATGGATTTTATTTCCCATTTTGTGACAACCCGTGCACATATTCGCGTGATAGCATGCGCCAATGGCGGTGTCACACCACTTCAAAGGCTTTTCAATACGCCGCGCCGCCCGGTAGGGAGTAGTATATTGTAATAGGTGTATATAGTGAAGTTTGTACAGAATATAATTTAGAATCAAGGATTACACACAACAAACTTATTTAAGTAATATTATTATCTATAAAAACTAATAATACTTATAGCAACAATTAATAAAACTTTTTTGATTTGTATAAAAGGCCAAGCGAGCGATGACAATCGCCGAGCCAGTTGGCTTTCGCATTTCTTTACGACTAGATTCCCGAAACTCAGTACATTACAAATAACGCTTCGCTTCGCGTTCGGTTCGCTGTAACGGAAAAACGAAAGTTAAACATTTGTTTTGGTTAATGCTTAAAATGAAAAGCTTTGATGGATATTGACCTCGACTTGTTGTTATGGCTTGCTCACGAATTGTTGACGATTTCAATTTGTTTGTAGACGAATGTTGTTTTTATTACGTTCATGTTGATGCTTCTACGTATATTCTGGTTTAATTATTTTGCTCAACATGTTATAGATTCTAGTCTTTGATTAGCGTGTCGTGTAGTGTTGTCCCAAAGTTCACCGGCAGAATCTTACGAAACTTCTCTACCTCAGTATTCAGTGGAGTCTGTGGAGGCAGGTATTCTTGCATGCTAATTATACACTAAGCAACTTGTAAGTTACTAGCTACTGCTCGTGGATTAGTTAGGGAATGGTTTCATCTGCATCTGAAACTGCGTGCTAGATGTGAAAAACAGACCAAAAGAATCATCGATATCGGTTTGTTCGCCTTGGCATTACAGGCATCTTCTCAGTTTTGAAGGTTCATTATATGTATACGGAAAAACAGTGTCTACAAATACAGTGTCGGCAGGAAGCTCGTTTAATAATTGGAGTGTTCGAGACAGGAAATGCCTTTGAAATGGTGCAGTATGTGACCATTTTGGCTTCATGGTTCGAGGTTGGGTCCCTGATGCTGCCGAGAGCTACGTGAGATGCCAGAGGGTATCATATCGAACAGTTCCTCGGATCAGATCCCATTGAACAATCGGCAGAAGACACATAGGTAAGGAGGCAAGGTCTCTTCTCAGTATTTAGGGTTGTATTCTGTTTGTGAGTATTGGGTCGTTGACGATTCTCACAGGTTGTTTCTGCACCCGAATCAAAGGGCCCAAGCTGATATCCAGGCGCCGCCGCCGCCCATATGTGACAGCAGTACTCCAAATAATACCAGACCCTATAGAATGCATCCGCTATGTCTAGGCTCACTGCCAGTGCTTCACCTTGACTCACAATGCCTGAAGCCCATCTGTGGGAGAGATACACTAGAAGATCAAAGGTCAAGTGACCATGCATGGCGAAAGCCGTATATTTGAGGTCCCTGATCAGATCGTGTTCTTCTAGGTAATTAAAGAGCGTCGAGTTAATCAAGTGTTCCATCACCTATACCATTTATCTAGGATTGCGAAAATATATCTGGGATAAGGGTAAAAAATGGTGACTGATGATCAAACATGGCTTTTTACATTTTTGTTTGGGTCGTAGCTACGAGTAGTACTGAATAAAATCTCCCCATGTCTAGACCCCAGTAGCCCTTGTATTCCAATATCTGTCCAATTGAATAATGAGATAAATAAATTACCCCTCGATATCAGCAGTCTTCAGAATTGATAGGTCAATACTGGCAAGCTGACCTACCATAAATTATCACCTTGTACTGGCGAGAGAAAAAGTGTCTTTCACTACCTTTATTATGTGGGAGAGTTTACTTTCTTTAGGCCTGGTTTAACTATTATCAGATAAAAAATATCAGACCGATAAAATGTCATTTAAATGTTATTTGCTCTTTTATACAACAAACAGCGTGGGTTTGATCACTTGCTATTTAAAATATTACGAAATCACATTTTTATGGAAGGTGCTATTCTTTCTCTTCAAGCGGTTTTAAATGAAGGGGCGCTATGCCTCTAAATATTTAGGTTTGATTGGTGCGCCTTCGCAAACTTGTCGACTGTGAGCATCTTAATGAACTCTTCCAGTGTTTCCACTTTCAGTTCTTACGGACTGGTGCATTGCAGAGCCATATTAATGCAATGCCCGACTCGCACATGGTTGGGTTATTTCTATTAGGAGGCAGCCCTGTTGGTATCAACTCATTATTTTTAAGCCATCATCTCAGTAGCTTAATTCAAGAATTCATTAAAAATTGGGACTTTGTTCGTTGAAGTTGGACGAACCAAATTGGATCTCCCTGCCTTGATATACCAATGACTAACAGGTTGCAGATGTCTACAGAAAGTTTGATTAAGAACTTGAATTCGCTCGTCAGTGGGCACACGAATTGAGATTGGAAAGGAGGAGTCTCTCATTACTTGGACCTAGTTCATTTGAGTTAGCAGTTCAATGAGAGGAGTTGGTTCATTTTCGTTTGACGTTTATGTGCTTTTGGAACAATTGCTGCGTAGGTAATATTTACCAGCGGTTATTCTTAAAAAATACCGGTATATGACGAGTAAGAGATAAAGAGGTAATAATAATTTGCTAGTAGTTTAAAACAGTATTAAAATTACAGAAGAAATTTCTTATAGGCAAACTTGCATAGATAGCATTTACCTCTAGAATAGTTTAAGGTTTAAAAACATTATACATCTTAATCAGCATATTATACACTCTACAGTGTTATGTTTTCAGGGTTCATATTCCTTCATATAAGTATGAATGTATATTTGTGAGTTTCTTTATTCCACCATAACTAAACGGCTCAACCGATTTTAATGCGATACGAGATATCATTAGATCCGTCCTGATAGCGTAAGTAACACTACGTACATAAAAGACAAACTGGTGGGTTTTAGACGCAAAATTATGAGATAAAGTTTCTATATTTTTTTATCTTTCTAATCCATCGAGTGGGGTTTCAAAGTTAAGGACTTTAAAAAACGATTCCATAAAAATATATATAACTTGCAGCTTAAATTTCAATGGAACCATAAGACGTTTAACGAAAATAAATAATCGGCATTCGGATTTTACTTTGGTAATAATTAATTTACACTTCCCAAAATTAAAAATTTTACCAGTGGAAAAATTATAGTCATGTGCAGGATTCGAAACCGCGTCATCCACCTTTATAGCCAGGGAAAGCTCTGACCCACTGAGCTAACATGATATATGACTCATAACTCTAATTTTTCCTCTCTTTCTTTAACCGTCATATGGGGATGGAGAGAATTAGTAATTTTGTAATGAAAACCGCAAAGCATGCGTTTTTGCAAAAAAAAAATGCAATTATTTATACTTGTCCCGTGTACTGCGTCATAATTTAGTTCTTAAGCCTCTACAAGAATTATTAGAAACCATACAGCATTTTTAGTTTAACTCACTTCAGTAAAAGATCATAATATATCAATTAAATGGAAACATTTATGTTGGTGACAGATATTTACAAACAAAATACTAAATAATTACTGTGCGTGATTGTACGTATATAGTTTTTAGAAAATATAGACATTATTCCGATAATATCGAAACGGATTATCGTGAGTGAGCCCGCAGCAGAAAGCCAACACGGAATAAAGTAATTTTGTAGAGAAACACGTCGTAAATAATGTTGCGCGACAGCGTATGGAGATGTCGCCTGTTATTATTGATTGTATTGTTCGAATGGAACGTTCATTAGTGGTAGAATACGAGAATGTACGTAGTACATCATTACTTAAGCACCATATATTTACATACAAATAATAAGTTACTGCCATCCAGTTAACTAGTTTTAGAAATGTCTATCGATTTTATTTTCTGAGGTGTTTCAGAGTATCTTATTTAACAGAAAGCTCTGCGCGTTGTGTCTTTCACGATACTTGTTTTCAGTAATGAAAAGATTTTCTTCATACCTCCTACAAGTCGAATAGGTAAGATAAAGACGAAGTCCAGGTGTTAAAATTTAAAAAAACCGACTTCAAACCGAAAATATTCAAAAACAAAACTACACTAAGAAAGTAATAAACCAAACCATCGTATACAGTTTATTGTCCATTTTACATCTACAAGTGAAAATGAGACAATGTAGTGGGACCCAATCAAATACGCATTATTAGGGATTACTCAAATACCACTACTCCTCATAATATCTCACACCACCTTTCGAATATTAATAAAAAATAGCACAACCTGTAAACAGTTATGAAGTGAAAAATATGAAAAAAAAACATTAAATGTTCATACGTACAAACCTATAATATTATAGAGGGAAGGAGCTACCATTCAAGATACGGGTGTTGTTATACCCAGTTTAGTAGGAGAGCCGCAAATTTGAAGCATGTACTTTAAATGAATAAATACAATTTTGAATTTGAATTTGAAGTAAATAACACACTATAAAAACAGTGGAATTGAGAACCTCCTCTTTTTTGAAATCGGTTAAAAAAGCTCAAACTGGAACAATGCCCGAACATCTAAAACCGGGCATTTTCACTTAAAATAACGAAGACGTGCTTCAGCCACTCGGCAAGGCGATCATTAAAATTAATTTCACGTCGAGACGCGGCGCTCGATGGCGTTCACCCACTAATTTGTTGACAGACCATGAATATTTTCTTCAAGTCTTTTATTTTAGGCAAATACCCGCCCACTTAAAGTACAATGCCTACTAACCGAGCCGTTGTTTATTCATATAATGAATGACGGAAGGGAATTTAAAAGCTGTATAAATTTTAAGATGACTTATTCAAGTGGATTATTGGGTGTCGTCTGTTATTAGTATTACTCTTCGTTGTTTAACTTTCGTGTCTTCAACAGGTCCGTAAACCGTCTCACTGGGTCTTTGGAAACAGGAACAGGTCTTTGGAATCAGAAGTGTTTAAATAGCTGTACTTTCGATTGAAGAAATACATAGCAAGCATTTTTTTTTTTTTTTATGCCTGATAGGTTAGTCTTTGATCACTATCTCACCTGATGGTAAGTGATGATGTGGTCGAGGATGTTGTTCAGACTAACCTAGAGTTACTGGCTCTCAAGGACAGCTGCCGGAACGCATCGTTAGGTGCTTGGCGACAGATTTTTCAACTTGAGGGTGGTAGCTAGCCATGTGGGCATTTGCAAAGTGCCCTACCACCATGCTGTAACGACTGCTTTCTTAAGACAACAACCGGGACCGACGGCTTAACGTGCCCTCCGAAGCACGGAAGCGCTCAGTAGTAATACCCAACCAGCGGTCACCCATCCAAGTCATGACCGCGGCGGACGTTGCTTAACTTTGCTGATCGATTCAGAATGGCTAAGCAAACTTGGCTACGAGCGCTTCAAAAACATTTACAAAGTCAGCGAAAAAAGAGCCTTCGTGTTTATTATAAAGACATTTTTTTACAACATTACAAATTTACGGAGGCAAAATTTAAATCAACTACGGGATCAAATTAATTTGTTTCCTCTCGTAAATTTGTAATTTGTAATGTAATCCGCATAGCATGCAAACATAAAAATATTAAAAAAAGATTTTTTTTAGTTTGAAAGTTACTTTACACAATGGACATGGATATGTTCTAAATCTAGGTTGCCAATCTCGAACTATACTCGTGAGTACAGCTGGTTATTTAACAAATTAATAAGACTTTTTTTTATAAAATTGTACCTAATATTTTCTCCTGTACACCGATTGTGCCACTTGCCTTATTGTCAGGATTAGTAATAATTTGAATTATGAAGAAAATCTAAGAAAAAGCATGTTGACAAATTATTTTTTCATTAAAATGAGTTCTGAAAAACTATTAAACTGACTTTGATATATGATGGGAACAATTTGAAGATATACTCTCAACAAAAACAATCATCAAGATCGTATGATCCAGTAAAAGTAAAGAGTAAAGTAAAAATAGATCATACATACAAATAAACCATATCCTCACTTATTTTTTGAAATTTAGGAAAAATCTGACGGAAAGCATTATTGCTGTTATGAATACTTTTTTTAATGCTTTAAGTGTTCTAACAATCAAAAAAGGCACTGCATTATAACTTGTTCACGAGGGAACTATTTTACTACTATCATATCCTATACCTACCTCTGAGTTTGGGTCATCTGTACAATATGTATGTCACAAACCAAGCTTTGGTCTTATCACTCTTTCAAAGGCACCAGAATAAAGGACAGATTAAAGATGGGTAATCGTTGCGTGGTAACCTTAAGTTTTATACTTACTGTATGCACTATACCTACAAATAGAATAAGTATTATTATAATATGAAATAAGTAGGTTACACCTATTGACAAAGTATCTATGTGTAAATAAAGAGGGGTAGTTTATGGTATTAATCATTGTACAAAGTGTGGTTCTACCCTCTCATGAAAGGCAATCTCTTTTGTAACATTGAAAAGAAGAGTTTAGGCAATATGGGCTCAGTAGTTGTTTTGCCCACTGTCGAAAGGGCCGTCGTAGGTCAGAAACCCACCATGAGCTTGAGCTTAATGGAGGAAGGATAATATATGTTGCGTACTCGCCTGGCAAGCTACCACCCTCCAGTAGAAATTCTGATCTTCTAGATCTAGCATGTCATCGTTTACCACATCATCACTTATTAGGTCAGATTATGCTCAAAACTGGCTTATATTTTATATAATTACGTAATTTTCTTTTTTTAATTTATTGTTCGTTTGAATGGTTTGGTTTGGTGCCTCTTGGTATAGACCAAGAGGCACCGAACCTCAGTCACTAGAACTGAGATAGACCAAAGCAAACCATTAAACTTTAGTTTCAACTAAGCCTACATATTTCTTATTTTTTTAATATATTCATTGCTTTTCAACACCTCTCGCCCAAAAAAAAATATGCGACTCTAATATTTCGACACTAACGAACATTATACATATCATAATTACAAAATGAATTAATTAATCTTGCGGCAATGTTGAAAGATTTAAAAATAAACGATCATTAGCAGTCATCGTATCCATTAATCAACTATAAAACAATGTTAATATAATTAAATGTAATCGCAATTAGTCGTACAGTTCTCGGCTTACCAATACAGGACTACTCATTCTCATATTTGGATAAACCTCACTTATGTAAAATGCGACATAGCATTCCCTAGTAATGCTAAATGAACGTACCTAGTAAGTTAGTGGTAAGCCAAATAAAAAATAACGAATGTTTTTTAACAAGATACTAGGTTACGTTTAAAAACTAACTTGATTTTGACAAATTTCAGTAAATAATACAGGATAACTCACGTGAATAAGTCAGAAAGCTCCGGCTATATCTCATTCATTATTTCAGCCGTTTAGTGTAGAAATAATGCGTCCATGGGGTTCATCTTATTTTTTTACTTATCAAAGTGCTTGATTGTTGCAATGCGTGATCAAAATGCTGGCACTTATTTGTCTCAACGAATATGTATAGAAATCCAACGGGGCAATGCCAGCATGTGGGCTGGAGCATATAGGCTGCCTGTGACCCTGGAATGGCTTAAAGGTTGTCTAAAAGTTTCTTAGTAGTTCCTATAGTGTTGTATATAAACACATCAAAAGTGCCATGATCAGGGATCATGTATATATTTTGAACTATAACAGATTTGTTTGGCAGAAAAGCGAAAAATAATAGGATTTTTGCTACGTTTATTGTAAAATTATAGTAATCAATAAAATGTATTTCTACCATTTACACTAATCACAGTCATCAATCAACAGAATCAGTTCATCAAAATCACTTTGAGGAATGGCCGCCCACGTTCTTTGTCAGTCAATAATCTGTTGTGGTATATGCACGGCATCCATACTTGGCAGAGCTCTTCTTTATAGCATATCCCATGCATATTTCATTGCATTCGAGACTGGAAGCGGCGAGGACCTGTGGGCTTCCTTCTCGTACCGCGGTACCAAGTTCTACGTTTGTGTTGTTTAAATTAAACCGAGTGCTACCGATGAATGCTATATGAACTGGTTTTGCAAAATAGAATCGTTTATTTTGACCCTAAAAGGCAATATAATGATATTAGGTGACATAAATTTGAAAAGTGCTAGTTTAAATGTAAATAATTATTTCTGCTATTTTTTGACATACTGCACTTTGGTTGATTATAATAATATTATTAATTATTATGGAGCAAACTTGACGTGGTGTTGGCGCCGGAATTCATTGATGACG
This sequence comes from Plagodis dolabraria, assembly GCA_963854805.1. Taxonomy (NCBI): domain Eukaryota; kingdom Metazoa; phylum Arthropoda; class Insecta; order Lepidoptera; family Geometridae; genus Plagodis; species Plagodis dolabraria. The sequence goes on along the minus strand of OY978459.1, from coordinate 10,293,252 downwards.
CGCGAGCGCAACAGTTATGCGTCATAACAGCTGACGGCCTCGTCCCACCCGATATCTATCACCCCCCGCTTGAGATAACGGTGAGTTTCAAGTCAAACAATGCTCGTAATTCAAAATTGTTACCTACCAATATTGACCCGTCTTTTGATTGGAATTTTAGTAAAATTGACATTATTTATTTTAAACATTTACTCAATGAAGTTTCTTGGGACTTTTTCTATGATTGTAAAGATGTTCGCTTAGCAACAGATATGTTTTATGACATAATTTACAATGCCTTTGACCAGTGTGCACCTAAGAAGCAGCGCCGTGCTACCGCGTCGCAAGTATTTCCAGTTTGGTTTACGTCTGATATCATAAAAGATATTAAACACAAAACTTATCTGCATAAGAATTGGAAACGCTCGAAATGTGAGGTAACATATAAGTGTTTCTCAGACCTACGCGCTAGTCTTAAAGAGCGCATAGCGGACGCCTACAATGCGCATACCGTTTCTATAGAAAATAGCTAAAAGGTCGTCCACAGGACTTTTGGCGTCATATCGCCAGTCTCAAGTCCAAAGGTGGTTTCGAGCCTTGTGTGACTTATAATGGACAGTCTCATGTTGGTGTAGAAGCTTCAGAAGCCTTTGCTGACTATTTTTCTAGCGTGTTTCTTAATCACCCTCCCACGCTAACACTTGAACGCTTAGACCATTCCTCTGACGGAGGCTACGTCAGTATCCCCCACATCTCCCCTCAAGATGTTGAAGGTGGCCTAGGTAAGCTGAAGATGTGCGGTTCAACGGGGCCTGATAATATTCCAGCTTTTATTCTGAAGTCTTGCCAAAAAACATTAACACGTCCCCTATGTCACATTTTTAACTTAATCTCTTAGGAATGGAGTGTACCCCCAACAATGGAAGCTGTCTCGAGTGACCCCCATCCCAAAGACTACTAACAAAAAAGCAGTCGAAGGATACCGTCCTATAGCCATATTAAACTCACCTGCTAAAGTATTTGAATATGTTCTCCATCATGAAATCCATAGGCAGGTTCGTAGGTATCTGGGTGACGAACAGCACGGTTTTAGACCTGGCAGGTCAGTTAATACTAACCTCCTAAGCTTAGTTGACTATACGTCGGCCTGTATGGACCGCGGTTCACAGGTCGACGTATTATATTTTGACTTTCAGAAAGCCTTTGACAAAGTTGACAATGACGTGTTACTACAGAAGCTATATGACATCGGGTTCACCTCCGAACTGCTTCGGTTTTTTGCCGACTACATGCGTGATCGTAGGCAGTATGTAAAGCACGGCTCACACGTTTCTGGGCCATACTTAACCCCTTCTGGTGTAAGTCAGGGCTCAGTCTTGGGGCCGTTGCTGTTTTTAATCATGATAAATGACTTAGCTAGTGCAGTACGTTTCGCTAGATGCCTCTTATATGCTGACGACCTTAAGCTGGCTCTGGAAATAAGATCAGAAAGCGACTGTACTTTGCTACAAAATGACGTAAATTCTATTCATAATTGGACTATAGCGAATAAAATGTATTTTAACCCTGACAAATGTTACGTTATGACCTTTGACCGTAAGACCAACCCTATTCGATATAATTATAAAATCTGTGACAATACCATACAAAGAGTGACTACTATAAAAGACTTAGGCGTGACGTTTGACCGAGGCCTAACCTTTCATGACCATGTAACAAATACCGCAAAGGAATCTTTCCGGCGTCTTGGTTTTGTGTTGCGGAATGCACGCGACTTTCACGACCCTCGCGTCATCTCGCTTCTGTATACTACTCTTGTAAGGAGCAAGTTGGAGGCGAGCGCGGCGGTCTGGAACCCGTACCACGTGACATACAACTTGATGCTGGTAAAGGTGCAGAAGGCTTTTTTGCGGTATCTGTACAAGCGGATGTACGGGTATTACCCGTTTCTTTATCCTACCAAGTTTCTTTTGGGACAGCTTAGTTTTCACTCGCTGGAAGTTAGAAGGTCCGTTGATCAGCTCTCTATCTGCTGCAAAATTTTAAGAGGAGATATCGACTGTCCTCCACAATCTTTTGTGCTCATTGTATGTACCTGATAAATATGTATATCACAGGGCGTGCCACACACTCAAGCTGTTCGCTACTCCCCGTAGTCGCACAGTGGCGCGAACCCAGTCCCCTTTGTGTCGCTCTCTGAACGTCCTTAATGAATTCCTTAACGCTAACACCGAATCTGATTTATTTTGTGACAAATGGCATAGTATTCTTGCATCCATTGTGAAATTTTGTGAAAAAATATGATATTTTAATTATTGACTAAGTACCTAACTTTTACATTCTATTGAAATAATATGAATTAATTCATTAACATTTTCAATTTTTAATTTGTGACGTATGATGATATTTATTCATAATTTTATTATTTTTATATTATTATTTGACATTTCTTACTTTGACTGATTTGTGCAATTTTATATTCAAATTTTGGCCATGTATGTTTAATAACCCTATATTACAATATACCTACAATTTAATAATAAGTATAAGTGGCTATGCCGTTCTTATTATAGCAAATAAATAAATAAATAAATAAATATTCAACGGGGTCTGGCAATTGAGAGAGCGACTCTAGCCGTGTATGGACGTGCTTTATCGTACATTACGAATACGAATACGAGTACTTTACGAATTTTCCAAACGGCTTCCCAAAGGGATGATGACTACTGAAACAATACTCTCCGCATAAATCAGAGCATTGAGGTTGCCCGTGATCCAAATGAGATATGTTTAAAACTTAATTGTTTTACACGAGCCCTATAGGCACTTTTGATGTGTGTACTTCGTAGTGTATAGTCTTCATAAAGGCACACCGCCGGTAAAACAGTCTATAGAGCCCATATATCATGTTACATATCAATGATAATTTCTTAATCGTGTACCAGCAAAATGTCTTGTCAAATCCCGTTACAATACAAATTAGTTAATAATAACAAACAAAATGACATATTAAGTGGCATTAACGCTGTACCGCTATGTCATTATCGTTCGTAATCTCGATCACGAAGCAGAATGACAATTGATTTGAGAAATGTATTCAGAAATATTGTCTGTTGTTACTCCACTTTCTAAAGGCAGTTTAAAATATCATAAGCACGATGCTGGGATTTCATTTGCTTAGTTAAGTGGTTAACTGGTCGTAGAGAGAGCTTGATTTATAGCTCGGTTGATTAATATATCACATTGTTGAGAAGTGATGATTTAGTTAGAAGAAGAAGAAAAACAGTCTACCTAGGGCTAGGGTTTCAAAGATAGCTGCTGGAGCAGTCCGTTCAGGACTTAACAGCTTTGAACCTATATTTTTTTTCCAAAAACCAATCAACTTCTTTCATAAAACACCAATACCAGGGATAACTTAAATACTACTCGTCGAATCTCACTCAAATTTAATAGGAACAAAAGACAAACACCAGCTTTCGATTATGAAAAATGTCTTCATAATTTGTACATCCCGTAAAAAAATATGAGCTAACACACATAAAACAAGTGCGAGTCTGACTCGCGCACGAAGGGTTCCGTACCATTAGCTATACAACATTAGACTTCATATTTTAACCTTTGTATGTTTTAACGTGCGCGAGTCCGACTCGCACTTGGCCAAATTTTTGGGTATTTTGTTATAGCGGCAACAGAAATACATCATCTGTGAAAGTTTCAACTGTCTTGAGTGACACCGTTCTTGAGATACAGCCTGATGACAGACGGACGGACGGACAGCGAAGTCTCAGTAATAGGGTCCCGATTTTACCCTTTGGGTACGGAACCCAAAAAGTACAGTCGAATTGAGACCCTCCTTCTTTTTTTTAAGTCGGTATGCTTAAATATTCGCCATAATAAATTGTCTTGACCTAAGAGCAATCAAATAAGCAATTTATTGCAGGCCAGTACGAAGATCAAAATGTTGAAATAAAACTCAATTCAGCGCAGGCAGACACGTGGTTACGGTAATCAATCAGTCTGAAATGAAAGAAAATTTGAGAAAAATAATACTATAATATAGAAAATAAGACTAGAGTCTACGGACGCTGTTCTTATATTTCATAATCGTATGTACCGATTAAATATGTCCATCGATTGACGTGGTTTTGAAGAAAATCGTCCATGATGTTAAGGAGACACGAATTTTGCTAGAACGAGAATTTTTGGCGCTGGTGACAGTGTATGTAGGAAATGTAATCAAGGACTAGAGTCTACGTATGCTTTTTTCACATTTTTGTCATAAGGCTGTGAAAGTAAATCGTTTTTAAACTGAGGTCTGATTCTGAGGACTGTAAGGGCCTTAAGTGCTTGGCGGTAGATTTCCTCCTTGGAGAGTCAGCCAGGTAAGCATTCGTTAATGCCCCACCGCTTAGAGATGAAGTAGGAACTGACAAAATAATATTCAAGGGGAATTTGGTAGATGATGTTTTTATTAATACAATTATAAAAAGCATGGTTGTCTTCAAATGCGACGATGCAGTATAAATCTAGGTACCTAATTCATATCACGCATCTTCAAGAATTAGGTACGAAAAAACGCTGGAGCTTTTTGGCTCAACGAATAAGCATTGCAATTCAACGTGGCAATATGCAAGCATGCTGGGCACGCTGCCAACTGTTAGTGGGTTAGAGCATTTGGACTGACTGTACACCTGCAATGGCCTGGCTGTATAGTGTATACTGTACTGTACTGTATCAGCCGGATCGTCCACTGCTGAACACAGCCTCCCCTATTAAGGGTGTATATGCCATATTCCCCCCGCTTGGCAGGCGGCTTGAGGATCGCAGTGTAAGTTGGCAGTTCTTTAGAAGGCGCTGCTGCCCACCTTCCAGTATTTTTCCTTTAGTCGCCTCTTACGACACGCACGGGATGATATGGGGAGGTGCAATTCTAACCCGGCACCCCACGGGGTAATGTGTATATACTATGTAACTATATTTATCGGCGGTATGACTTTATTAACAAAATACTACGAACTATATACTCTTACAATAAATACTACAGCAACTACAATATAAATATTTAGACGAAGATCAAAATGTTCAGCATGGTGGTAGGGCACTTTGCGAATGCCCGCCTGCTAGCTACCACCCTCAAGTTGAAAATCTGTCGCCAAGCACCTAACGGTGTGTTACGGCAGCTGTCCTTGAGAGCCAGTTACTCTAAGTTAGCCTGAACAACATCCTCGACCACATCATCACTTACCATCAGGTGAGATAGTGGTCAAAGGCTAACCTATCAGGCATAAAAAAGGCGTTTTTATAAGTCATATAACCTATAAGACATATAACCTATAAGGCAGTCCAAAAGCCCACTAAACAAGCACGGGGCCGACTGTCTCTGCCTATAAAAGATGCATTTCGTCATGTGACGAACTGCCCTGCACCCGTCACACTGAGACATACAGTTGTTAAGTCTCATGTGATGTAATTTTTCTGGCTCTCAAGGACTGCTGCCGGATGACACTGTTAAGTGCTTGGCGACAGATTTTCCACTTGAGGGTGGATCTCTGTGCCAAATTACGTAGAAATCAGAATAGCAGTTTAGTTGTTTTAACTATGAAAGACAATACTCTCATTTTCGCTTTTGTGACGTAGAATTGTATTAAATGAAATTCAATACTAATCTCACATAAATTTATATCTCAAGCGTTAAACAAATTCGGTGATATATTTCTTACGAAAGTTTAGCAGGTGTACCCAAGTATTTACCCAAGGATAAACCAGGATACCGTTGCGGTAAGTTTCTGATTTATAGGCGTAATCCAATCTCATAAAAATATTCGAAAACCTTACAAAAAGGGTACCTACACAATTATAAGGCAGATAACCCACTGAGGTCAGCCCATATACGTAAGTAATGTGATATCACACGTTTAGGATAAAACTACGAACATTCATTTACGAACATCAAAAAAATGAAGAGCCCTTAATAAATGACACAAGTGCTATTTAACACAATACTTGTAATATTAACATATAAAAAACCGTACCTTTTTTGTTCTTTTTCTTACATTTTACATTGATTATTTATTGAATCTGTAATCATTTTATCTAATATTTTTATTATTTTACATTTTGCTGTAATTAATTGTGAAGTTTAGAGTTAAGATACTTATCTTGTTTTTTTCCTGTTAATTTTTATCTGCTTGCCTTTGTATTCCGTTATTTATTTATTTTTTTAGTAATCTGTTTATGGATATTGTGAGAGTACACTGCAGATTGTGACGTGCGTGACGTCACCGCCGGATCCAACGGAAGATCAGCGCTAGTTGATTACAACTAGCATTATGCTGAGTTGGAACCGATTTGTGGCAGAAAATTGAAGCATTTAGGCAAATTTATGATGTATTTAGGTATTGTACCTATAATACGTCAGGCTAAATATTGTATGTGTTATTTTTTCTGTTACAAATAAACTTTATTCTTATTCTTATTCTTATTCTTATATCTACAAAGGATAAGATTTCAAGTTTTTACTACAAATTATTAGTGTATACACATGGAAGCACTCGTGCAGAGTTTGCGTAGTAGTTCATGTATAGTTGCCCGAACACATCGTCGGGTGGTTGGCGACAGATTTTCTACTTGAGAGTGCCAGCCGATGGACATTCACAAAATTGGTTGTATATAAAGAAATTGCTTATAGGCTAGCCTTTGAGCACTATCTCACCTGATGGTAAGTGATGATGTGGTCGAAGATGTTGTTCAGGCTAGCTTAGAATTACTGGCTCACAAACGTTTATAGAATTATCAAATTTCAAAACCTTTTCCGCCCATGCGGATAAACAGCACTTTTCCACGCGATTTCGAATGATGAAGAACACATTTCCGACGTCGAGAGGTGACAAGTATTTGCCAATTGTCGATAGTGACCAGTATATAGTAAAGTGAAAATAGATTTAGTAAGCAGTATGTAAGAAAGTACTAAAAAAGTAAAAAAAAAACAAAAAGAACTGAATCGACTTCCAACACGAAAATGTATGAAATAACTTTGTGGCATATTTGAAGCGCTCGTTGCGTAGCTTACTTAGTCGTTCTTAACCGATCCAACCTACGAATAAATAATATTTATTCGCATGATCCAACTGTGTCCGATGGGGTCATGATAGTTGACCGCTAGTGGCATTACTACTGACCGCTTACGTGCTACTGAGGGCACGTAGGTTAGCCGGAATAGAGATCCGCGCCACGCCGGCGTGCCGCCGCCGAGTTACCTCGGCGCGCCGCCGCCGCCGCCGGGTCATGAACAAATTCGCGCCGACGTCGAAAATCAATTTAGAGTTTCTGCCGTGAGGTGCATTACCCTGGATAGCTGAGGTGTGGGGGAGTGCTCCGACCGGAATCCGAACTGCTCCGGTCGGGACTTCATGTGAGGGGCTATCCGACTTAAGAAGAGGCGTTCAAAGACTTTCGAAATGCATGTAAGTAGGCCTGTAATTCTCGGGTCTCCAAACGTCTTTGCCGGGTTTCGGGAACATATCCACGTGGCTCATTTTTCATTGAGAGGGTAAGTGCTCCGTGCGCAGGATCCCGTTAAACAGGCGCATGATAGCTGCCGTGGTTTTAGAGGACAGGTGACGGATCACTGTCCAATATCTTCTTCTGTGTTTTATGGGACACTGAAGTATTCATCGAGGAACTGTTCCACAGAGTCTGAGTGTTCTCTGTTCACTGTGGGATTGGGCTTGAATAAGTTCTCAAGGGATTGGGCAAATATTTCTGCCATGTCCTCTGCTCTGTATCTCAAGTTGCAATTTTCGTGGAAAAGACAACGAATTGGTTCTGAGTGTTTCCTAAGTTGCCTGCAGAGTTTGTGGAGTGAGGCCCAGTTCTGTGGATGGGGTCTCATTAATGTTGCCAGGTTTTTCTGAGCAGGCGTTTTTCTTTTATGAGCTCTCTTATACAGCGGGGGAGGATGGGCAATCTGGATTCTCCTTAGGGGTTTTCTTTAATTGTGGAGGTATGAAGTGCCTTCTGCGTGCATTGAGTGATCTCTTCTGCAAGATTGTCCACTTCTGATGGGGTTGTGACATGCCTTGAAGTTGAGGTATCTCATGCGGTTTTCATAAACTTAGGCCAGTCGATTTTGGGCTTTTGTGTAAGTTTGTGTATCGGTTGGGGGCAAGATCCTGTTTCTTCAATATTTTGACTAATTTATTTGAGTAGGAACTTACTTGTATGCAAGAAAATAAACATTTACCCTTTTAGTACATATACAGCAGATTTAATTTTTCTATTCCACCATATAGGTAAAAAAATCAATAACACGCTGGCTACGCCGCGCCGCGCCGGGTACGTTTACCAGCGCGCCGCTGCCGACTTTCATGACCGCGGCGCGGACCTCTACCACCGAACCGCCACGAGACGTTCCGATCATGCTGCGATCTCTTTCACTCTCTCACACCAAACGATACACATATCTCGCTCATCCATTTCATTGAGATTCGTTCTAAGATAAAACAAAATGACGATATTTTCTGTTTTAACAATAAAAGCTATAATTACGCGTGAAATTAAACAGTTTTCTTATCTCTCACAGTGCCTGTATAATTGGTGCCGAGTCTAAGACACAAGGAAGGCATATTGTCCACAGATTATTCCTAAAAAACACGATTAGCCATGTAGGTATTCACCGGATGCTCTGCAAGACTGGTAAGTACTACTGGTACTCAGGTAATTACCCTGAATTCGTCTAGTAAATATGGAAGGCATACAAATCATCTACAGGTAAAAAAATCTTAGGTAGTTAGGTACGCGTTCTATTGAAAACTACCACCTCTTTTGAAGGTGCACATAATGTGATGATCTGCATACCTAGTAGGTACTTAATTCATATTTGCAAGGAAACGTTTTCATTCGTATTCTAAATAACATTCATACAAGTACAAGGTACAATACCATTCGAAAAGCTTCCGAATCCGAGAGAAAACTGTACCTAGATAGGTACTCTGGAAAATACATTTACACACATTACGTACGTACTTACCTACTTACGAACACCTGACTTTAACATGTAGTAAAAAGTTAAAACATTTACATTATTGTAAAAGAACACAAAAAGTGTGTTTTGTTTTTATCCCAATCCGCAGCGGGAGTACGATGAGACGCGCCACGAGCGACGATTGTTCGTTAGTTATAATTTGAATAATATTAATTGTATCAAAAAGGGGCGCCCCCTGCCGCTTAACGCGCCGACGCCGATGCGACGCCGAAACTGACACCTATTCCGACACCGACGCCTATTCCAACAATGACACCGACGCCGACGCAGACACCTATTCCAACAATGACACCGACGCCGCCGCTGACGCCGATGCGACGCCGAAACTGACACCTATTCCGACGCCGTCACCTATTCCAACAATGACACCGGCGCAGACGCCGACACCTATTCCAACAATGACACCGACGCCGACGCCGACGCCGATGCGACGCCGAAACTGACACCTATTCCGACACCGACGCCTATTCCAACAATGACTCCGACGCCGACGCCTACACCTCTTCCAACAATGACACCGACGCCGACGCCGACGCCGATGCGACACCGAAACTGACACCTATTCCGACACCGACGCCTATTCCAACAACGACACCGACGCCGACGCAGACACCTATTCCAACAATGACACCGACGCCGATGCGACGCCGAAACTGACACCTATTCCGACACCGACGCCTATTCCAACAATGACACCGATGCCGACGCCGTCACCTATTCCAACAATGACACCGACGCCGACGCCGACGCCGAAGCGACGCCGAAACTGACACCAATTCCGACACCGACGCCTATTCCAACAATGACACCGACGCCGACGCCGACACCTATTCCAACAATGACACCGACGCCGACGCCGATGCGACGCCGAAACTGACACCTATTCCGACACCGACGCCTATTCCAACAATGACACCGACGCAGACGCCGACACCTATTCCAGCAATGACACCGACGCCGACGCCGACGCCGATGCGACGCCGAAACTGACACCTATTCCGACACCGACGCCTATTCTAACAATGACACTGACGCCGACGCCGACACCTATTCCAACAATGACACCGACGCCGACGCCGACACCTATGCCAACAATGACACCGACGCCTACGCCGACACCTATTCCAACAATGACACCGACGCCGACGCCGACACCTATTCCAACAATGACACCGACGCCGACGCCGACGCCGATGCGACGCCGAAACTGACACCTATTCCGACACCGACGCCTATTCCAACAATGACACCGACGCCGACGCAGACACCTATTCCAACAATGACACCGACGCCGACGCCGATGCGACGCCGAAACTGACACCAATTCCGACACCGCCGCCTATTCCAACAATGACACCGACGCTGACGCCGACGCCGATGCGACGCCGAAACTGACACCTATTCCGACACCGACGCCTATTCCAACAATGACACCGACGCCGACGCAGACACCTATTCCAACAATGACACCGACGCCGACGCCGATGCGACGCCGAAACTGACACCTATTCCGACACCGACGCCTATTCCAACAATGACACCGACGCTGACGCCGACGCCGATGCGACGCCGAAACTGACACCTATTCCGACACCGACGCCTATTCCAACAATGACACCGACGCCGACGCAGACACCTATTCCAACAATGACACCGACGCCGACGCCGATGCGACGCCGAAACTGACACCTATTCCGACACCGACGCCTATTCCAACAATGACACCGACGCCGACGCCGATGCGACGCCGAAACTGACACCAATTCCGACACCGACGCCTATTCCAACAATGACAATGACGCCGACGCCGACGCCGAAACTGACACCTATTCTGACACCGACGCCTATTCCAACAATGACACCGACGCCGACGCAGACACCTATTCCAACAATGACACCGACGCCACCGCTGACGCCGATGCGACGCCGAAACTGACACCAATTCCGACACCGACGCCTATTCCAACAATGACACCGACGCCGACGCCGACACCTATTCCAACAATGACATCGACGCCGACGCCGACGCCGATGCGACGCCGAAACTGACACCTATTCCGACACCGACGCCTATTCTAACAATGACACTGACGCTGACGCCGACACCTATTCCAACAATGACACCGACGCCGACGCCGACACCTATGCCAACAATGACACCGACGCCTACGCCGACACCTATTCCAACAATGACACCGACGCCGACGCCGACACCTATTCCAACAATGACACCGACGCCGACGCCGAAACTGACACCTATTCCGACACCGACGCCTATTCCAACAATGACACCGACGTCGACGCAGACACCTATTCCAACAATGACACCGACGCCGACGCCGATGCGACGCCGAAACTGACACCTATTCCGACACCGACGCCTATTCCAACAATGACACCGACGCCGACGCCGACGCCGAAACTGACACCTATTCTGACACCGACGCCTATTCCAACAATGACACCGACGCCGATGCGACGCCGAAACTGACACCTATTCCGACACCGACGCCTATTCCAAAAATGACACCGACGCCTATTCCAAAAATGACACCGACGCCGACGCCGACACCTATTCCAACAATGACACCGACGCCGACGCCGACGCCGATGCGACGCCGAAACTGACACCTATTCGGACACCGACACCGATGCTGTCACCAATTTTAATACCGACACCTTGCTCATGCGGTTTTCATAAACTTAGGCCAGTCGATTTTGGGCTTTTGTGGAAGTTTGTGTATCGGTTGGTGGCAAGATCCTGTTTCTTCAATATTTTGACTAATTTATTTGAGTAGGAACTTACTTGTATGCAAGAAAATAAACATTTACCCTTTTAGTACATATACAGCAGATTAAATTTTTCTATTCCACCATATAGGTAAAAAAATCAATAACACGCCGGCTACGCCGCGCCGCGCCGGGTACGTTTACCAGCGCGCCGCTGCCGACTTTCATGACCGCGGCGCGGACCTCTAAGCCGGAACAACATCTTCGACCACATCATCACTTACCATCAGGTTAGATAGTCAAATTAGATAGTGTCAAAGACTTGCTTATGAACTATAAATGTATAAAAACTATGAAAATAAAATTACTGTAAATTGAAGCTCACAGTGTTTTGAATCCAGTTCTTACAAGTTTTAATGTTGAAATAATCTACATTGTACTGCCACGACCAGCAAAAAAAGTATAGAGACACTGCGAGAAGAACGGGCAAGAATCTCGGGGTCATTCTTTTAAACGTCTTTTGACAATGTGTTATATACTGTATAATATAATTATTATAATATTTGTTTATGTTGTTGTAGGCAGAGGTGAAACAGTCCAACCATGTTTGTCGTTTAAGTAATCACAAACTGTGTAGTAGGATTTCTTAATCAAAATGTTTTTCACATGAAACTTGAATTTTCATTCTGTGAGCGTTGTAATATGTTTGGGAACTTTATTATAAAACCACACACAATTACCTTACAAGGACCTTTTGTTTATCTTTGCTAATCTAAAAGCTAGCACCGCTATTTAATCTTTATTCCTATACCTAGTGCTGTAATAGTGATTGTCCCTGTTTAATTTAAATTTATTTATTTTTTTACGAACATACATAATATTTTCAAATATATACCACTGGGTAAAGTTAAAATATCAATTTCTTTAAAAAGATATCTCAGAGATGCCCTAAGATCTATTTCATATATGGATCCCTTTTTTTACTATTCAATTATTCATAAAGTATGAATAATTGAATAGTCCCTTCCCTTTAATCAACATAAATTTTATTTCATAATTTTCATAAATTAATTAAAAAAGTATTGCCAGGCATTGCCTTTGCAGGCCTACGAAAAATAAATTTAATATTACACAATGACATTCATATAAAATTAAATATTATGATACTAACCCAAAACAATTAATCGCCTGAAGGGTACCCGAGCACAGATGAGGAAATGATTCAAATCGGTTAAATTAAATCTAATATATCGGTAAATTCCATCACGAAACAATATAATAAAGCATATTGATCCTGGTAGGTTTTAATACGTTGGACTTACCCTTACCTTATACTTACCCTTTTAATAAGTTACCAACCGTTCCAGTGGTACACAATTATTTTTTAATTACAATAAGCGATGACAAGTGTTGATTATTCTTCATTTAATTATAAGGGACAGACTGAACATAATAATTATGGAGGCTTTAAAGGAAGGGTCAGAAATAACAAGTCATCGAGGGCCATTTGAAGAGATAGCTGCGTGGAGATGTCGGTCGTTTTAGGAAAGGTATTCTAGTAGTAAAACAAAGGAGTATAATTGAAGACAGAAAATATTAACTTAGTGGGTACTTAATATGTACTTACTACGCATGGCAAGGTTATCAATGAATTAATAAATCATCCCCTCGTAACTTTAAATCCTCTATGATGTTCAAAATGTAAAATTGTAGCGGCATACTGAGGTTCTTTTTTATTTTCTTCCTGTATTTCCTATACTAAAAGTCGTATAGTCGGCCCGGACCAGTGTAAGACCCAGAAAGTTTTACTAACTAAATATGGCATCCATATTTCTTTTTAATATGTTAGCTAGGTATGTAGGTAATTAAAATCAAAATATATTTAAAATGAACAGTATATTTATGTATTGGTCTTTCAATATATTTATATATATAATTCCTGTTTAGCCATTTCATTAGGAGGGCTTGAACTCTTCGAAGTTTAAACTGCTTAGGTATGGAACTTGCCCTCGAGTACAATCGAAACTCGTCGGCCACCGTTTCTGTTGCGTTACGTGGCGTTTCTTAACGTCAGCTTAGCAGGAATTTTGAAGAAATAACCACAAAAATATTTTTCTACTTGTAGGGTACCGTTTCTACTGAAAAATAGGGCCATATTACTAACTAAGCCTCCGATGGCCATCCGTCCGACGAACTTTAAGGAGTTGTAAACTTGGGATCGTTATGAAATCGGCAGCTGGTTGAAAATATCACGGGAAATATCGTAGTATGACGCTTTACCTAACAATTATCAGTACTATAATATTATAAATGCGAAAGTAACTCTGTCTGTTACGCTTTCACGCCAAAACTACTGGACCGATTTGAATGAAATTTGGTATGGAGATAGTTTGAGACCCAGGAAAAAACATAGGATAGTTTTTATCCGACTGTGCAAAAAGAGGTTAATGTTTTTGCGCGATAACCGACATACGCGCGGGCGGAGCCGCGCCCGGAACGCTAGTTAATAATAAAAAACAGACAATTTAAAAGGTTCCCCGTACAAGTAACGTTGTTTGTCTTTGCTTTATCGTAAAAACACTAGCACACACGAGCGTTAAACTTAGTATGATTATAGACTAAACATAGATCTGATATCCATGGTCTATAACCTATAATGTACACGTTGTTATATCAACAAAAAATAAAAACCGACAAGCGCGAGTGGGACTTCTGCTAGGGATCTAAATTTGGTATGACGAAAATAACACTAGAATTTTTGTTACATTTTGGTACACACTAAGGAGCGCCTATAGTAAGTACTGTTTTAGCCGGATTGTTCACTGCTGAGCACAGCCTAGGTTTTCCAAAATCTCCGCGCTTGCCATGTGTCTTGGGGATCGCAGTTTAAGATATTTGTTCCTCAGAAGGCGCTGCTACCCACCTTTCGGTATTTTACCTTTAGTCGCCTTTTACGACACCCACAGGTAGCAATGGGGATGGTGACATTCTAGCCCGGCTCTCCAGGGGACCATAAATGGGGAGTCCGTGAATAGTATAGAAGTAGCTTAATGTTTGTTTATACTTATTTAAAACTTGGGTAGTACCTGTTAATTGCTTATAAGTAATATGTTACAGCGTCAAAGTAATAAGAGCCCATAAATAGCATTGAGGTAGCTTAATGTATACCTACTTAGTAAATCCATAACTTGAGAAGTATGAAAAGTTTATAGTATTCAGCGCCTAAGTAATCATTAAAATAAATTCGTAACATAACTCGAAACAATAAACCTACTGACGGAAATTTGAACAAAACACAGAAATCGCTTACGAAATTAACCTACAAGCAAAAAACGCTAAGAAGACCTCTATCAAAATTGGTATGCCTCTCCAGCTGTATTAGATCTTCATGGGTAAGTACTTTATTTTCATTGGGAAGCTTCCGAGGATCGTTTTGTTGAACGAATATTATTATTTTAATAATGTGGAACAGGAGATGGATCGGCTGTAAATGCTTTTTTAGTGCTAGTAGGTAGGCGTTTGACCATCATTATCTAAATTTTTTTATCAAGGACGGTAAACAGGGTAAAAGAACCCTAGAATAATAAGCATCCTCAGGAGGTCTTGACTCATCGAGCGCACGATCTAGAAATTTCGATCGATATATGTTTAAAGGTTTTTCTTAAATATTAATTTAATATTTTCTTAATATTTAATATATTTGTCATCATTGTTTCTTTTACTGGTCATGGGGCCCTTTCGTTTTTAAGTTATAAATCAATAACTAAAAGTTAGATTGAAAACTTTATTTTTGTACAATGAGATTGGTGCGCAGTAACTTCTATTATAAAGCGGAAAATAAGTTCCGAAAGAAGGATCTAATATAACTTTGTCTTGACTTATCTATGTTTGATTTCTTCTCTCTTTTTGCAGATATTTTTGAGCAAACTCGTATATGTTACTGCCTTGAAAATTAAGACGGAACATATAATTACAAATGGTTATCGCTTAACAAAATAAGCGGCGAGAAAATCTGGTTAATAATGGTGACAGCTCTCTTTACGAAGTCTTGAATGAAAACAGAGATAGACATATTTTCGAAGCTTAGGATGTTGATCGAAACCTGATAGAAAGTAAAAGAAGTAAGCGACAAACAATAAAATAATCAATATTTTAGAAACTATCAATTTATTATCCACAACTTCTTTAATTTGACAAGTTGTTATGAATGTCTAACAAATATAAAATTGTACTGGTAATTTTTTCATACTTGTGAATAAAATGTAAAAGGTGTTTGTGAAAAGAGCCAACTTTGTATCTAATAAATCTATCGAGAAAAAACTTCACCAATTTAGTTTCTAATGGCTTTTTTTTAACTTGATGAGGTTTTTATGTTTTTTTTTATGTTGCCTTTGTCATAAAAATCAAAACTATAAGTTTTGTGACATTTTTTTTTAAATGATAGACATGCAGATAATGTTTTAACTTTTTTAACGATATTTAAAAAAGTTAAAACATTATCTGCATGTCTTAACAGTCGTTCTAAAATTTAATCTATGAATATGTAGTATTATACGGTAGATATTCGCGCCCATAAATAACATGGCCGTGCTTTCATTTGGAATATGTGAAGCACAGTTCTTTTGATATATCTCTCATACACTAGTACTTTCTTTTCATAACCCGTTTATATGTTTTGCCGTGAGTGTGATCCTTCACACTATAAACATACTGTAAAGCATTTGTAACGCATCCAGAATGCCATGGCAGTCATAGGTAACATAATTATAATTGCCTACTTTGCTACTATTGTCGCGTGGAACAAGGGATATAATTTTTTTTATGCCTTATAAGGGAGATAGTCGTCAAAGACTAGACCACTATCTCAACTGATGGTAAGTGATGATATGGTCGGATAAGTTGTTGAGGCTAACTTAGAATTACTTACTGGCTCTCAAGGACAGCTGACGGAACACACCGTCAGGTGCTTGGCGACAGATTTTAAAATTGAGCGTGGCAGCTATCTAGGCGGCCATTTGCAAAATGCCCTACCACCATGCTATAACGACTGCCATAAAATAGACAATGTTCGTGTTTGAGTGGCTTCATCTTGTTCTTTCTAAATTTTGAAGCAATGATAGCTAAGCGGTTATAGCTATGGACTGAGGTGCCGCCGGTACACGGTTCGATCCCCAACATCGGTTTGAGCATCACCGCTTGGTGGGAGGGCATTTTGCAAATTTACATCTCGCCTTGCTAGCTACCACCCTCAAGTAGAAAATCTGTCACCATAGAGAAAGTACTATGCTGGGCCGTTACTACAATTCAATGAAGTTTCGTTTTTCGTGTTTAGAGCGACACTTTAGACAACGAAAACCAAGCGGTACGAAGTTCGTTGTTTCATCTAGTCTATGGTCGCACGGTTCATTACAAATCTTGCCCCGCTATTCAATCTCCCATACGCTATTATGCCTCAATCAGTTTTAAGAGAAATTAAAGAACATTTCCTCATAGTAAGAGTCTGGGAGTCATATATGTAGTTATGGATCAACGAGAGGTGTCACTATTGTTCTCAAAAATATAGGTTAGATAATTGTATATATCGCACTTGTAATACAATAGTGTTGTAACTCAAAATACATCGAACTTGACATAACATTATAATCTTATGGAAAATTTAATTTCTCACAAGTCATTAAAACCGTCGTAGTAATACTGCAAAAAATGAATAAGAGATGGCACTAAAACACATTATTAATGACTGACTGGTTGCCTACACCCGCCCGCAATATTGCGTCATCTTCAGTTGCGACCAATAGTGATCGAGGAAGTATGCGCCGTTTGGCGCAATATTTCGAGTTGCAACGTTACTACTGAATCAGGTATGTAAAATTTATATTTATATTTTGAGTTAATACACTATTGTTGATTAAAGCCCAAACATGACTGTGTAGATATTCGAGTTATTACACTATTACTGATTTACACAAGCAATATTTATAATAATATTTTTACTTATAACACTATTATTGATTCAGTTAGTAATTTTTGATATAATACAGTTTTGTTGAATCATAATTTTAAGTAATTTTTTGTATGGTTTATTAATAAATTAGCCATAATTATCTATGTTTGAATTACAGAATCATTTAAACTCAATCTAATGTTTAGCAGTGTTATGAGAAAAATACCTTCTAAGTATTATAATTTCATAAATTTTGAGTTACGACAGTCTTTGTGACAGACACGCATCAAGCACGAGTATGTATTGAACTAAATAAATAATTGATAGTAATTATCTTTGTAGGTTCAATATGCATCGTGGACGTTTACTTATTGGTATGGCAACAAATACTACGAAAAAAACTATAAATGATGAACTTGGCAGGAATTCGTCACCATCATTATTGTCATCGGTGAATACAATCAATGAATCTACTACTCAGAGAAAAGCCAACGACGTTTTGAAAGAATAATCGACACTTTCGGTGCCATCATCATCTACAATTCATCCAGTTCTTCAAGAAATCGGCGTAAACAGTTCAGTTCTGGTTAGTAATGTTAATCCGATATCTGATGCAACCAAAGGAAATATTACATTTCACCCATTCATTCAGATCAGAGTGACTTTGATGATTCCGACCTTGATCCACATTTCGTTCTCGATTTGCAATGTCTAATTTCATGAGCAATGCGAATATTTTTATGTAATTACGTAAGCAGTTGACAGAATAAATGTAAAAATAAATAAGTACTATGTTTTGGAAGGTTTATTTTGTAGATTAAGTACAAAATGTTGAAGAATAAAATGTGTACTTTACCACTTATTTTGTGATCAGTATTAGAAATTACTGTTGTTGTTAAAGAAGGATTAATTTTATGAATATTTCAAATGTTTAACTCCTTAGTAGTATGTATAAGCAAGATCCAAATGTTAATTTTCTATTATAAACACTAATAAGTATAGTCTGGTTTTATTTAAACAAAGGTCCTACCATATATACCATATATAGACACAATACTATTGGAAATCTAATCGGTTTTGTTGTATATATTTTGTTGTAAGTACAAAAAAATCACCTAAAATCATTGAGAAAATGTATAATTCAACCTGCCGTAACACAAAATATTTCATCAATAACGACGTAACTAAAAATAATATTTTATTTTGAAAACTATGTTTGGAGTAATACTGTCTTAACTCAAAATTCCTAAATAACTTTAGTATTACAATATTTTATTAATATTAGTTTATATATAATATCTTTCATTTGATTTTAAAATCTCGTAAAGCTTTTATTTAATTTGTATCTATAATAGGAACTGAGTAATGCGTTTTTCGTTGATTCTGAAAAATGATCGATTTTGAGTTGCAACACTGTTGTATTATTAGTGCGATATATCCTCATTAGTATTTGTGTTCTTTCTGCATATTTAGAACTCGACGTTGACTACTTATAAGTAAACCAATAAATTATAATTTTATATTTGGAAAATGTACAAACCATACGAATCCGATTTCAAAAATATGTTATTCATAATCTACTCAGGCAAATGCTGGCAAGTCTATGCTACGAACGAAGTTAAACAAAAATAAGCCAATACGTGTTTTACGGATACCTTTGTATCGGACCCGAAGTTCGAATCGAAAGTCCCTGTCACCAAGCACCTAACAGAGTGTTTCGGCAGCAGTCCTTGAGAGCCAGTAAACTTACAGGCACATGAGACCCAACGTATATCTCAGAGTGACGGGCGCAGTGCAGTTCGTCACTTGTGGCGAAATGCATCTATTATAGGCAGAGGTTTAGATGGGCATCGGGATTGTTCCGTCACAATCGCATAAAAAAACATAAATTGAAAAAACACCTTTATTCCCACCCTTGTGAGTAAGTCAGGTACTTTTAATATCAATTAACTTCAAATAGCAGCTTTTCACACATATCTTACCACCTCAAATACACGTTACATGTTTCATTCTGACAAGAATTATAAACTTGTAATACGATATTTCCTTTTATGGGTAAAATCGCTGCTACAGTTTCTCTGCATAATGTATGACAAATAATTCCAAGCTATTTGAAGTTTCTTGGCAATATAAATCAAAGAGAATGTCAAAAGGGCAATTAAGATAGCTGGCACCTACTCCGGAGTTTCTATTGGTTGTGTACTGTATATTTTCGAAGCGCTCGTAGGGTAGTTAGCTTAGTCATTCTTAATCACGTCTGCGGTTGTGTCTAGGATTGGTGACCGTTAGTAGCAATCCTACTGAGCGCTTTCGTGCTTCGGAAGGCACGTTAAGCCATCGGTCCCGCTTGTTGTCTTAGGATGGCAGTCGTTACAGCAAGGTGATAAGCATCTTGCGAATGACCCAACTGGTTAGTCAACATCCTCCTGTAGAAAATCTGTGGCCAAGCACCTAACGGTGTGTTCCGGCAGTTAGTTTTTATATATAAACATTTTTTTTAACCTATTTTAAAATGTACCTGATTATCTATATTCTAGGCTTTGGCATATACGATATTTGTAATCTCTATGGGAGAAGCCTTTGGCTCTGAAACACAGTTCAATTCATCAAACTGGTTTGGATTCACAATTTACCTGTAACACATTGATATGTCAAATAAAAATATTTTGTATTTGTATCCTTGAGTGAGACAGTAATTATAGGTTAGCCAAAATAACAGCATTCACTACATCATCACATAAATAAAAAATACACGTACTTAACATGAAAGGCCCTGTCCTTAACACGAATCGTTTTGTTCAATGTATGAACAAAACGATTCGTGGATTCCATAATTACTTAGAAATAAATGTACTTAGTAATTTGTCTTTTAGGTTATGTCAGGGTTTTCTGTTCGAAAGATTGCAACTTTTGTCCTTCGCAACAAACAGAGCGCTTATATTTTATAAATTAATTTAATCGGGAACGATTTTATTGGTACCACCAAACTATTCTGCCAAAAACTTGTGACAAAACAATATTACCCATGTATATCCCAAAAGGTAGAAGTAGGTAAACAACAGGTTTTTTATAAATCAGACTGGAAAGAAAACCTATGTATATCATATAGCAACAGTAACATCTCAAGCAATTTTACGCGAACCAATAATGGTTTAACTAGGTATAGCTACCAGGCGCCTGGCGCCTGCCCTCATGTCTGGTTATTTCCATGCTCCTAATCTATGTCTGGCATCACGGTACATGTTTACATATTCTACATAATGTTCCAACAAGCGAACTCAGCGGAATTCCAGCAATTTCAATCACCCGTGGAAAATCTGTTTTACTTCGTAAAAGTTTTACTGAACCTGCAAAGGTCCCACAGGTATTTGTTACGCAAAGTCCTTTGATCTTTGCCCCCGAAGGTTTCTTAACGGGGATTGTGGTCAGGAAAGTTAAATCTTTTTTTGCGTAGATCGGTATCGATGACAAAGTTGAATAAATTGGAGGTTGAGTTAAGAGCCGAAGTTCATCGGGAAGCTGACACTGGGAGGCCTGGGAATACATTTTTGGAAGTGTTTTAACTGTTTTTGTTACTTTGTTAGAGGAAAAAGGAAAAATTGGACTGGAAGTTATTTGAATTGACTTGTGTTTGAGGTAAGAAAAGACAACTTTCTGAAAACGGTATGCCTATGGTAAATTGGAAAACTATACCTACAGGACGTCCCACGGATATGCCACATGGAGGGAAAGTACCTTGAATATTATAGATGGAACATTTTACTAAAAGAAGACATTATCTGAATTAGAAAACAATTTAATCTGCATTCATAGATATTTAAATAATTACATGGTTGAACCGGGATTCGAACCCGTTACAAGAGAAAAATAATCACCCTGTAGCTTTATCATACCGATCGAAAGGCTTCATCATAACGATCATTTTTTTGCTAAATATAAAGAAATAATTAAAACAATGCGGCTAGCTGATTATAAAAAACAGGTTCGGAATATCACATCGAGTGTTAAAATTCATGGTGTTCCTTTTATTTTTGACACTATGTTATTTAGCAAAAAATCCCTTATGATGATGCTTTTCGATCAGTATGATAAAGCTACAGGATGAATATTTTATCTCATGTACCGGGTTCGATTCCCGGTCCATCCATGTAATTATTTAAATGTCTAAGAATGCAGTTGAAATTGTTTTTTAAATTCAAATAATGTCTTATCTCAGTAAAATTTTCCATCTACAATATTCAAGGTACTTTCCCTGCATGTGGCATATCCGTGGGACGCCCTGTATAAGCAACGACATACAGGGTCATCACCTGTGGCAAAAATGGTGATGTAAGGTACGGTTAAGGGCAAGACCGTAGTCAAAATAATTTCTAATTCGGGCGGAGCTAATAGAAATAGGCGTTAACTTTTAACTCATAAAAATATTCAGTCGCACGGCGGCACTAGTCACCGTATCACGGATAGCGTCGCTAAAATTGTAGAGTTTCGTGCGCTATTAGAAGCGGCAGAACAGAAGTGTAGATAACAACATTTTTATCTGCAGTTACTGCAAACCTCTAAGGTAAAAAAATATTTTCACTTGTAGGTAATGATATTTTTTTAATAGACTAAGCAAAACGAGGTCTCGGTGGAGGTCTGAGCAGTGTATATTTCCCCGTCAATGAATTTCGATTGCCTTAGTCGATCTTCTTGAAATTTGGTAAAAAGGTGCCTATTATGCATATCAACAGAATTTGCAAGTAAGAACCTGTAGGAGCTTAATTGGTTTGTGGTTTGCTGAGATTATAGGGTCCATAAAACGAGGTTATAATTTAAAATTCAAAAGTATTATCTCAATATTGTGCTCAAAAAAGTACTTTGACTTCATGAAGCGGTACGAAACACGGTAATATTATCTATACAGAATTTTAAGTCGGCCCTGTCCTCGAAATAACTTCCTACAGCCGCGCGGTACGTAAACATGCGATAGGGCTGCTCGCCTCCAGCATTTTAATTACATTTGCCTACTTTGTGTTTCCATTTTGTTTTGTGATTGTAAATATACTTGTTTTATATAAGCAAACTAGTGATTCGCCCCGGCTTCACACGAGTATTTAACAAAAAAATCAAAACTTATAAATTCACCATATAAAAAACCAGTTATTGTGACATAACTGTAATAGTTAGACTTATTGTACGGCGGACTTTTTTATAGATGTCTTCTATAAAATTGTAGTATATCACTTGGCTCTATTTTCAATGATTTCCGTAGCGTATGCGATATACCTAACGATTTTTTTGGTATTTTTTTCGCACTTTATGTTACGTTATCGAAGTTTACATACGACCTAACTTTTTGAAAATCTTCTATAGCCTATGTTCATCAGGGATAATGTTGGATTCTCATGGTGAAAGAATTTTTCAAATCGGTCTATTAGTTTCAGAGCCTATTCAATGCAAACAAACAAATGCACAATAAAATTTTTCCTCTATTAGTTTAGATAAAATACTTTGTAAATTGAATAGGAAGTGTGTAAAAATGCGTGTTGTTTTTCATTGGTAGTAAAAAATATTTGCACCTCAACTGAAACGTATGAAATGCTTTATTATTGAATTTTAAAGTATAAAGCTTAATCAAAAATTGTTTTGGCAAACATGGACAAGGTGGAGAACAGTGAATATATTTTACTTGGTTATAGATACCTGCAGCTATTTTACAATTAATTTGTTTAGTTTGGACGAATTCATGCAACCAAAAACAGCACAACATATCCTACTCGTCATATTAAATATGTACTTGAACTTATAGGAAGTTATCCGCACCAACCACTGGGTTACTGTCATATACTTACCAACTCTAAAACAGGAACTTGCAATTTTACTCTTGATCATATTTCTATATATCTATAGATAAATAAATATTATGCATAGATATAATTTCAGTTATAGAAAGTCATTTTGCAATTTTAGAGTTTATTTATGAGATAACATAATAAATACAAATAATAATAAAATAAAAGTTCAAAATTGTAATAGAAGTATAATCCCAATGCAATGCTCAGTAATAAAAATAAATAAAAGATAATAAAAATAATAAAAGATAACTGTAATGAAACCGCCATATAAGATTCACCCTACCGCTACTAAAAGTGGTACAGGCAGAATCGTACCAAGTTTCTGAGTCACATTGGTTAAAGAACCCCACTCGTAGGTGCTTCAGTTATCGCGGCCATTCATCATGGAGACCAGTTGAAGATATGGAAAATACTCCCAAGTCAGACCTCAGCCTTCGGCCTCGCAAGTCACTCACACGAATCGGACTGCAGTCTCGCCCTTTGAACTCACGCACTATCCGTGCTCTAAATGTAGTATGATGAAGAAGAAGAGCTCGTAGGGCAAATCCAGAATGATGGAATTCAAGATAGCCACCATACAAAGTACTCCAATCACACTGAAGCTCAGCTTTACTTCAGGAGGATCGCACTTCAGCATTTTTTATGGCAGCCATCTTGAATTCTGCTATTTTGGATTTTTTTGCATGTCATTTGACTGCTCTCTCGATTCCCTATGTCATTTGTTCAAAACTCCTTTACTTATCTGTAACTGTTTACCAGATACGTCATATATCTTCACTTGGCAGGCGTCATTTTCATGATTTCCCATTATTATCATATCACAAAAACCACTTTGTTATTTTCAGTTTAGAATACTTTATTTCCCCATGACTCCTTCCCATAGAACAATTTAAGTCAATGGTTTCAAAACATCTATGTATGGCGGCCATCTTAAAAAATGATGTCATCGAAAAATAAATTCTAAATTCGGAATAACGATGCCTAAAACCACCCAGATATTGATTTTCAGACGGATCGGAGCAACTTGAATTTTACCTGCCATCTTGAATATGTCATTTTGGTTTTTGTCAAGTCTCATTCGACTGCTGCCATTAAAAGTTGTACGAGAAGAATTGTACCGGGTCACTTTTCCTAAGGAACCCCACTAATTAAAATAAAATAAAATGATAATAATAGTACACATTATCACTTTTGCTATGAAAATTGAAACTATCTACAGAAGTAACGGTTCAAAAGTTACGGGTACATGCTTTCAGAGGTAGTACGAAAGAACAGCGGAGTCATACAGATGTAACACACATTTCAATCCGACTAAGTATTTAACTTTTAAAGTCAAAGAGATAAAAGAGATATAGGTAAGTTCCCTTTATTTGAATGATTGGATATATAAATACCTAGAAAGTAGTTGGTCGTCTCGGAAAGTGTGTTAAGGTTATTGGGAATAGGTTCTCATTTACTTGTACAGTAACCTAATAATAACAAAATGAAATATTTTACCAAGGGTTAAAAGTCTAGATACCTACTAAAATAGGAATTAACAATGCCGTGTCTGAACTTTAATCAACTCGCTCAAAAAAGTGATTATAAAGATTTTATAAATCAATATAAACAAAAGTACTTCCCCAATAAATGTTTTACTTGAATTTCAATAATTTATGACTTCCAAATTAACGTATGGTAAAAAAATATTTTAATATTTCATAAAATAAATGCACAATAATGATGGCGTAACGAACGGCACAAATCCCACGTCCAAACGGCCCGAGCGCTGCGGGCAGACTGATTTTCGTTGCGATTTCTTCTCGCGATCAGAGAATTATGTGGCAAAAATTCATAAAAATGTTTTCAACACGAGTTAGTAAGTAGTTCATTAGAGTATAGTATTAGCTATTTTTTTAAAAAAGAATCATTGCATTTAATTCAACTATGCCCCTTAAATTAATTAAAAACAATGTAAAAAGGGTCGCCGATTACAATTTATTACAGAAGAACTAATAAGTTTTAATAAAAACTAATCAACTAATTCACTCAATAAAGAATTAAAGAATATTATATATTTTTTTCGCACATTTTGAACTCATAGTTTCAGTACAAGAAGATTCCAAAAGTGCGCGTTTCACTACGGTGATCGCCTTAATTATTTTTCATTCTATCTATTCGAAAAACAATGATAGGTTTGTCTATATAAGTAAAAGCGAAGAAGTTATTTTCTGTTGGATATCAAAGGGCGGAAAAGAGTTTATCTAGGAACATGAATATTATTCCTTGTAGGCAACATAGATCATAGACATTTAAGGAGCAATTGCCTATCATAAAGAAGTATTTAACTGACCGGTTATTACCGGCAGTTCAATACTTTAACTGCCGGTTAAAGTGGCCTGAAAGAATAAAAATAAGGAACGCGCAAATGCGGTCAGTGCTGGCTATTTAGCCCCTTCGAGACTAGATGTGGCTCTTTTTAATTTTTGAGTCTTAAATTGTCACCTAGCCAAGAAAACCATAGAAAAGCTAAGAACGAAATTATGTTAAACAAAAGTTTAGTAAAAACTACACGCAAGCACTTATATAATCTTTATAGGTATTTCCCGCCTACTTTTCCTAGTTTAACACAACCATAAAGCATCATATATATATATATATATATATATATATATATATATATAAAAACCCTTGGCGACGAATTTGACTCAGACTCATCTGATTATGAAATGTGTAATTTTAGGAGCTTATTTCACACTTGAAATTTAAATATTTTTTAATAGTAAATTTTTATTTTTAATGAATTACTTTCGTTAAATATTACGTATAAACATCATTCTGCTTTCTATTTGTAATCTACACAGATATAAATTATATAAAAATTAACAACATTTCAGATTTAGAAAACGTTCCTTTTTTATAAAAAACTCTGACTCTACTACACAGTCAAGTTATGATCATATGTAAGGTTCTCACTACGGTGCCTATTCAAATTATTTCTCCGCTAGTTTTGCTATTTATATAGATGACTTAGCAATTTCAAAAGAGGAGTTAGCGCCGCATCATTTGTCGTGCAATTGCCCGTATCTGAAATATTATAAGGCTGTGTACGAAAATTCAACAGACGTGGACAAACGGATACGTGCTTCTTTTCAACAGTATGATATAAGTACTATGATTAATGAATAGATTCAGGCGTTAATTTGCGGAAATACATATTTAATAATAAATACTTTTAAAAGTATCCTAAAAAATCATTAAATAATATTTAAATAAAACACTTAAAAAAGCATAAAATTATATATCTAGTGACAATTCCGCAAAATCGAGAAATCTCTCTGGATCGTGCGCTCGGTGAGTCAAGACCTCCTGAAGATGCTTCGTTTAGAAGCGAAATTATTAGTATTCGAAATTATATGTATTATCAGTATTCTTCCGGTTAGGCTGCGTGATGTTTGTGACGTCACGTAGATAACAGGGAACTTGGGCGGAATTGTCACTAGATATATAATTTTATGCTTTTTTAAGTGTTTTATTTAAATATTATTTAATGTTTTTTTAGGATACTTTTAAAAGTATTAATTATCAAGTACTATGAGATTTTGTTTATAAGGTAAGTTTAGTACTTACTTTGTTATATTGTTAAATTTCCCTTACTTTGTCCACTTGTTGGGCTATTTAACTCGCACTGTGGTCCAAATGTTCATTAAGATTGAATTGCAGTTATCACTGTTCTCATTGTGCTTGACTGCACTGCGTTCGTCACTCTGACTCTCGTTGATATCTCGTTAATGCTGATACCCAATCACTTGACTGGTTACTTATAGAGGCTTTCACACCTAAACACACTAACACAGTAGAGTTTTAGTAATACTGCTTCAAGGCAGAATGTCTGACACTGCTACCCACAAATAAAAATCGTTTACTAAAAAGGTCAACCCTATTTCATTTTAGCTAATAAAACCCACTACAGGAAACTATAATTTTTGTCACATTTGGCGTCAATCATTTTACTGTTCGTATGAAAGTCTTTTCAACACACTTGCTCATAAAGTGGCTCTAATTTCAGCGCTATTAGGTACATAATGACACCTGTACTCAAACTGTGACTTTTTCATTGCTAGTGAGTTATAGAGTATTTTTTTATAATATTGGTTGAGTTCCTTTCTTCTTAAAAAGTTTCGATACAAAAAAATCGTGTCTAATAGTACAAAAAAATTAATGTAGTAGGTACCTATTGTTTCATACAACTTCGTATTTATATAGATAATTTCAACTTGTACGTGTTTAAAAAGTTAAATATTTATTTAAATAAATGTAACTTTTATGTTTTCTGTAATAAAGCTAACTTTAAATACCCCATTTTGTACGTGACTAAAACGCTTACCGCGAAAACCAAAAAAAAAGAAACCTCAGTCTTTAGTCTATGGCCGATTGCCATGCGCATTGGAAAGTTGATTAATTTTTCCCGCCATTGATGAACTCGTTTTCACTGCTGAAGTTATACTAATTTATTAATTAAGATGTCTACTGTACTAGTTATGAAGAAAATGATTTACGTTGTACGCCGCCCGATGTAAGATGAAGCCCTGGACGCTATGGAAATTTTACAACCTGAAAACTACAAGGTAAAATAATTTTTAGGATTATTTTATCACATGTATGTTGACAAACGTCGTATGATATACACGTGTATTAAAGATTACCGTCCTCGGCTCTTAAGACCCTCACCTAACGGCTCGGGTCTCAATGGCGCCTCAGCGGTAATCAACAACATTACACACTTGTACCATAATGTAGCATTATTAAGAGCGTGCCAGACGGTTCGAAACCACGGGCTCCGCCCATTGGCCTTGGCGAAAAGCTTGTTGCAAACCACCGTCGGAATTTGCTCCTACACAGTTCGAAACCACAGTGTGTTTCGAACTCCCGCGCCGATAACACGCATCCAACGAAGGCCAAAGGAAACACTATATCGCTTAATTTATACGTTTTAAAATTACTATCTATATATGAAATTTGAAAGAAAAATATGACATAAATAATGCATTATATTTGGTCGTGGCTTTTATACCTACGTACCTCAAAGAGGGAAACGCGCTATGCGTGCGCTCGCCGACCGCCGTCTACACAGTGCGAAATAGTGGTCGCGAACCACGGTTGACAACGCATGCTCGCAATCCAAGGTCGTTGGAAAGTCAAACGTAATTTGGTTGCAAACCATCATCTCCACAGTTCGAAACCATGGTTGGGGACCATGGTTTCGAACTATCTGGCACATACTTTAGGTATACATGCTCCATGGCTATAGTAGTATAGGACTTTGAATGTATATATATAGGCTACGACACCGGAAGAAAATCTTGTTTCGTAGTTACAGAACACGGTTACTTAGACGGCTTCTTCTTTTTCACAATTACTTCGCTATAGGTATCGTTCCACGCACAAATAATTGATTTGCGTTATAAGGAAGTAGAGCTAAACGTTAAATTCAATAGCGCCTTCTGCCTTCCCTTTTTAAACATTTAAAAAAATATTAGTTTCAACTTATTGCTCACAGTTTATATGCATGTATTCTAATCCGAAAACTTCGCGATCACTTAATTTTATGCAAAAATAAAAAAATGCGTTTTATAAATACAACGTATATTTGTAATTTGATTTTAGTTATTTTGTGTATTTTATTGTCTTCATAATTTTTAGTGGGGTCAAACCAAACTGACAAAAAATCAAACAAAAAAGATAAAAAAGCGATCGTGTCTGCGGATTTTCCGAATAACATTTGGTGATACTAAAAAAGTTTGGTATGGGACTGATACCCATCTATATCCCAGCGACGCGGACGGTGCGGGCGTGAACCTCTCAATACTGCCGTTAACTTTAACACACATCCACAATGAGATGGTGGTACGATATGGAAACTGGCTATTTCACTGATTGTACCTTATTGACAATCTGCAAGTGCTATCATATTCTTGATACACCTCCGCGTCTATTACTGATACTTAAAATAAGAACTTGACGGGCTTTGCCACTTAAAAATATAAAAAAAACTATTCGTACATTTTACAGTTTTAGCAGGGATTTCAGATCCTCGTTCTTCTTTTTCAAGTAGTTATAAGTTATTTTTTATCAACATTTTTTTTACCTACGAATAATGGTATTAATATAATATGGCCGAACGTCATGTTTATGTATTGCCGGCAAGTTACTGGACAATCGATTGAGAATCGAAGATACTGCGATATTGCCCAGCCAGCTCTATTTTTTCGTTCAATGGCTTAATTATTTAATTCTGTGCCTAGGTGCATCCTTTTTTGTCAACCTTTCTTGTTACGTTTTCGAAACACAAAAATTGCCAACTTACAAAAGTTGCTAACTTTTGTTAGGTGGAGGCCCAGCTCACCAGAATGCCAGAGCTAAGCCGAGCTCCAGTTCGGGCGAAGCATAATACAACATGTTTGTGGCAGCTGTATACCAGTTGTTGTGACATATCAGAATTGCGACCGAAATACCCATACCTACCTAATAGTTTCATTCATCAACTTATTTCGATATGGAAAATTAAACTACATACAGCCAATACCTTGATGTATAATTATTAAGTGATTATATTATTGACAGCCCTACAAATACAGAACCACTTTCTATACATGACTATTTCGTGGAAATATTTCGTATCTCACTCAACTGATAAAAAAACTCATAAAAAAGATATAACGATCCATTATACGAAGGAACGATTGATCTGCATGATGTTATAGCTGATACAGTTACAGTTTTATTGTAACTACGATATTGAACTGGAAAAGTTTAACATAATTATGTGTCGAGAAAACTTGCATCATTGGATTAATAAAGAAACACATCGTAATAGCTCTGTTCAGAACGGTTATAAATATGTGGTAATCTGGCTATTTTTACACGACTACGCATAAAAGGAGAGTTACGTTTTTAGGGTTCATGTATGTATGTTTGTGAGTTTCTCTATGCCACCATAACTTTTTAAAGGTTCAACCGATTTTAATGTATAATATATCATTCGATTTGTCATAATAGCCCAGGTGACAATGGGTGCATAAAAAAGTAAAAAAAAAACAAATGGCGGATTTTAGACGCTATATTGTGAGAGAAAAAAACTCCCATACCCATCGAATGGGATATCACAATGAAGGGCTTTAAAAAATGATTGCTTAAATATATAAAATTTACAGTTTTAATTTGAATGGAACCATAAAACGCTTAACGAAAATAAATAATTTGCAGTCGGGTTTTTTAATTTTTAATTAATGTATTCTTGTTTGGTAGGGTCTCGCAGTCTCCAAACAAGCTGTCGTTTGATGCAGCATGGGATCATTGCAATCAATCCTGTGTAAAAGCATGTGAATAAAGTTTTGGTTTTGATTACCTTTTTTTTATTTTTAGTTTCACCTGTCCCGTTGCGTTGTCGTTAAATCTTGCAAATTAAATTTTATCTACTTCCCGGTTACCGACTGAGCTAAAATTTTGCATATATTATGATGACATGGCGCTGATCTGATGATAAAGCTGGAAGGTGGCTACAGGAACTTCGCTATGAAACGAAACAATCTCATCTAGTTGGGGCTCATTTGAATCGTCTTGGCCAGTAGTTTGTCTTTCTATGGTAACTAGGGTCTGATGATAGAGCTGGAAGGTGGTCATAGGAACTCTGTAATGAAATAACTCAACCCCATCGAGTTTTTGCTCGTTTGATTTGTCTTGGCTAGTACTTTATTTCTAGATGGTTACTAGGATCTAATCTGATGAAGGAGCTGAAAGGTGGTCATAAGAACTTAGTACTTTTGATTATTAACAAGAACATAATAAAAGCTTGGTCTTAAAAAGCTTTTTTCTCGATTCTTGTTTATATTGGAAGTTATCAGTAATTTTTTTATTCACGCATATGTATTGCCAATGTTCTATTGTTTTTTTAATAAAATATAAAGCAAGCATACATTCGGTATCACATGTTGAAAAGCGTCAACGCAGTCGACCCTGGAGCATGCTTGTTTATAAAATACCTAATTACACACTGGTTTTGAAAACTTCCAGATTATATTTATCGGGAATAAAGACGCTGACACAGTGTTCCGTGCATGAGTCATACGCATAATAAATGAGGGTAGAAGGCGAATTGTGCGTATTTTTAGAATATCGACCATGTAAGGGTGCCGGGGTTTCTGTGTGTCTTGTCTGATGAAAAAAAGGCAAAATTCATAGAATAGATAATGATTATTAATGATACGGGGATGTGAACTCATTGGTGATTAGTGATTACCCTCTCTGAGGACAGGCATTACATAGTTTTATATATATATTTAGGAAAAATCTAAGTTATGCACAATTTACAGACACACAAACCTACACAGGTGGCGAACTTGCTACTGAGTCAATTCTTAGCCTCAATTATCTCCGACATTATATAACGAGAAATTCGAAGACAAGTGTCATATAAATAAAGATAAGTTGACTCTAAGAGACACTCAAAAAGAGTCCTAAGTCGTTTGATGAATAGGTACTTACTAAAAAATAAACTTTGTCTCTGATACATAGAGTTGAAAATCATTTGCAAATTATAAAATTAATTTCGTCTTTTTTGACAAACAGCTAAGTGGTGCCAGTTGGCTCTTATGTCTATAACAGAAAAGTTTTTAAAAGAGGATAATTTTCTGTTATTTACTACAAGATTTTGAAGATCACAAGCTCTGCTTCCCTAATATTACTTTTTCGAGTGTATCTAAATTACCTAAGTCCTTTGTTTATCATTCCTGAGTGTCATTCAGCTGTGACTACGTGAATTGAGATGAAAATAAATACCTAGGTTTGTACCTTTTTGGCCAAAGAACTTGTCTTTGGATACTGTATCTGCCGCAGATCGTCCACTGAGGGTGACGGCTTAGAAATTGCAGTGTAAAATGGCAGTTCATTAGAAGGCCCGCATTTAATTATGCAACTAGTTAAATTCTTAAAAACGCAGAAATATCTGTCAAAGAACGTTAATTTGCACATGAGTTTCAAGTTAATTTGACCTGTTAAAAACGATATCTATATAATATGTACAAACTATTACAACCCTCTTCTTCCCTTACGCGTTTAATTTTCACATTATGCCAAACTCTTAATATCAAAGTAAAAGTAAATTAGACTTTATTAATAAATACTTATGCAAATTTTACCAGTCTTTCTTCCTTTAGGAACCCTTTAGGAAATATTGAAAAAGGCGAGAACACGTGTCTAGTTTTGTCGAAATGCATTATTATACAAATAGTTTCAAGTAAATTTGTCCACAATCCATTTCCCATAGAGCGTGAAGGCGTAACAAACAGCCATACTAACATCCTCACTCACTCACCTACTTTCGCATATTTACTTATAATACTAGTACGATGTCACAATTTTTTTATTTAAACTTCCTTCTATTGTATTGTTACGTTATAAAATACTGAAACCCGAAGGAACACCCACGTTTTCTACGAGGTGTTCATCGAGCAAAACGGTGCTTATAAACATCGAGACAGTCAAGTTTTTGAAGCGCTTTCTTTCTTTAACTATCTAGTTATACATAGGCACTTACAGCCCAAATTATCACAATAATTCATATCAATTACTTCCTATAACGCCGATCTGATAACCTTTTCATTGCTCTAATTGGTATCGGCGGCGATGTATCAGGTTTATGATAGATAATGATCACTTACCACTTGCCTTTGGCCGAACAGAATGGTTCAGTGAACATGTCTTGTTAAACTTGTTGGTGCCAATAAAGTAGGTAATACTAATATGTTATGAAAATAAAAGATCGGTGTGGCAAAACCCAGTGCTATGCACCTAGTGATAACTTTGTGATTGTTGAGACTTTTGTTATATAAACTTGCATACATTTAAAAGTTTATATTTTACTAGCTTTTGCCCGCAGCTTCGCTCGCGTTAAGAAGTATTATTATTAATTAGGTATAGTTTTTGCGGCTTTACTTTTGATTAACAAAAGTTGATTGTTGCGCGAGCGAAGCCGCGGGAAAAAGCTAGTCGTCAAATATAATCCGCTAGATATATTATATATGCACTATGCCCAAAAATGGTTAATTCAAAGTTCTCTCCAAAATTACTCAATGTAGATGGCGCTAGCATACAGAAATTCGTATATTATAAACTGAAAAGTTACTTCTTATATAGCCTGCATCTCAAAATCCTTTCTTATACAGGGGATACCTACGTCATAGTAGCTTTATGCATGCAGTCTCAGCCCGATCGGTTTAAAATTTACAAAGTTTCATACAAAATTTCATCCCCTATTTTATTCCCTTGGGGGTAGAATTAATCAAAATCCTTTCTAGCGGATGCCTACGTCATAACATCT
The DNA here is from genome assembly GCA_963854805.1 of Plagodis dolabraria. NCBI lineage: Eukaryota > Metazoa > Arthropoda > Insecta > Lepidoptera > Geometridae > Plagodis > Plagodis dolabraria. The sequence goes on along the minus strand of OY978459.1, from coordinate 10,259,365 downwards.
ACCTGCATGCCAAATTTCAGCCCGATCCGTCCAGTGGTTTGGGCTGTGCGTTGATAGATCACTATGTAAGTCAGTCAGTAACCTTTGAGTTATATATATTTAGATAGCACATATTTTAATTGGGATAAATAAATGATTATTACTTGAGATAAATATTTAGTTTTTTAATTACTTAAGAACTGTTTAATTGACGTTAGTTAATTGATTAATAACTATAACTACCATTAACATTAATAGGTTCTATGTAATATATTACTAACTAGAAAATATACATCTAACAATTTAATATCAAGATAATTAAACTTTTTCTATGAAAATCTAATATAATACTACATGAAAAAACTACCAATGAAAATACAGGTGTAATTATTTATAATTCTATAGGTACACAGTTTGTAAAGCCAACCAAAAAATAAGCTGTGGAACCGTTAATTATTGTAACGCTGCACTAAAAACAAATGAATAAATTATAATTTGTTATTCATTACGATTTTTTTTTATTTACTAATCATGGCTTCGCAATTTGAATAATTTTATTTACTCGTTTACACGTATAATTGTATGTAAGTAGTAAGCTAACAGGGGCCTGCGAACTCCGTAAGTAAAACATGTCACAACGCTTCTGCTGTAGTTGCTGTAGACTAGTGTAGACCATGGTAGTAGCACTAGTGGGTTGTAACTCAAAGGAGTTCCAATACGCGAGTACAAACCTTAAAAGTGAATCACTGCGTGTCTAAGAATGTGAGCACACTTAACATATTTCATAATAAACTGTATAAAAAGAACAGCAACATAAAAATGAGTAAGAATAGGTAATTACATATTGTAACTATATCTATCTATTAACTAAACATTTTAGAGATAAAAATTGCGAGCTCCAGGTCACAATCCTAATGTAGAAAACAGAGCTCAGATAGGTAGGACATTTTATTAGTTTATTACATTATTACATCACATTATTTATTACATTATTTTATTTTTATATCACACTTTATTATTACACTTAATTTTTATACTGTATACTTACGAGTACCTATATAGAACAATGTGTAATCAAAAAGCTTTGTTTTGTTAGTTTATTCAAGAGATCTAACTTCCTTCAAATGAGAAACTGAAAAATATTATTGCACTTACTTTTACCGGGAGGCAGGCGTAAGTAGCAATAATCCGTCTTGGTATGGGAGTCAGATATTCTGCCTAACAGAAGAAGTGTACCAGCCACTACCGTGTTTAGTACTTTAGTTATTAAAAAGATATCAGAAGCAATGTCTCCGTATAACACACGACATGTGTGTTACTTTATATCATATCACAACAAAAAAAAAGAAATACTTGTATTTCTTTTTTTTTTAATACGTATTTAATTGTGTCGAAAAGCATTATTTTACTAAAAGTTTCAACTAAATTTGTCCAGAATCTTTTATTATCCCATACAAGCTTATCCAGACCCTCTCCCCTAGGGTTCAAGAAATCCCTCCTAACTAAGTGATGATCTCCTTGGAGATTTAGGTAAGCTTCAAATATTTAAAATATAGACTGCCCCTACAAGGAACCCCAGGAAATCAAAGGCGGATAAATACCGACCTGCGTTCAGATTGCACAGAAGCTGCAGTATAAAAGTTTAAGTACCTAAGATACTATCCTGTATAAGCTGGATTGTCCACTGCTGAATACAGCCTGCTATATTCAGAGGGTTTTGCCATAATCCCCATGCCTGGCAGACGTTTTGGTGATCGCAGTATATGGTAACAGTTCCTCAGAAGGCGCTGCTGCCCACCTTCAGGTATTTTACCTTAGTCAGTCCTGGCTCACTCCGCACTTTAGGTAATAAGCTACTGATACATCTGCGTATACTACGAGCGTGCCGCGTCAGAAGAGATCAGAGCTATGCGATAGAAAGAGAGATGCCTTGTAGGTGAATATAAATATTAGGTACTCCGTGCTTTGCGAGCTGAAGTGCACTTTATTGCTTCATAGCTAGAGTCGCTTATTTATTGGAATGGCTCTGCGAAGTTATCCTCCTGGTCCTTTTTATTCTGTACCTTAGTTGCCACTTAATACACCCACAGGAAGGTATTGGGGGTGGTATTCTAGGCCAGCACCCCACGGGCTTGTTAACTATTGGGCAAACTGATTGATTCTTTTCACGACGAAATGAATCTATCGGTTTGCCTGTTATAGATGTCGTTCTATGGCAATTAAAAATACCAAGTTACTAGCAGTAGAACTCTTTGTGAACGAGTTCATCCGGGGATGTATCTACTGTTACGACTTTTTGAAGCGCTCGTAGCGACGAAGTCTGCTGAGCCGTTCTGATACGACCAGCAATTTTAAGCAAACTCCGCCTCGGTCATGAATTGGATGGGTGACCGCTGCCTGGTGACATTACTACTAAGCTTCGGAGGGCACGTTAAGCCGTCGGTCCCGGTTGTTGTCTTAGGACAACAGTGGTTATAGCATGTTGGTAGGGCATTTTGCGAATGCCCGCCTTAGCTACCACACTCAAGTAGAAAATCTGTCGCCAAGCACCTAATTGTGTGTTCCGGCAGTTGTCCTTGAGAGCCAGTAATTCTTGGTTAGCCTGAACAACATCTTCGACCACATCATCACTTACCATCAGGTGAGATAATGGTCTAAGGCTAACCTACCAGGCATAAAGAAAAACATACCTACCTATATCTACCGTTAAGCAGTAATGTTAGCATTAATGTATTTCGGTTTGATAGATATGGGTGCCGGTGATTTAATTACAGGGACATGGTATGTCTTTGTTCGTCAATATTAAACACAATTTTCTAATAGGTATTCAGTACAATATTCTACGATCTATGCTTCACTAAGTAACTTTACAAAGTAACGGTATGTCACAAACAGTAGGCCCTTCATTTATTTTTAATTCCCGTAGTTCTGTCTAATGACATTTTAATTACTCGAAAAGCTTTTAAAGTTTTTTAACGCGTCGCCGCCGCCAGCGACTGTGTAATCTAAAGGGAGGATAAAACAACCGTTATTTAAACAGGGAAATCGATCACTGGAAGCACTAATGATGGATTTAGTATTTTATACAAACATCTTTGTGTTTAACTATAAATAGATAGGTTATTTAGTGTAAAACGGTGCCCGTGTCGTTAGTTACAGTCTGACGCCATCACACCTTCCTGTTATAGACAATGGGCAGAAGACTGGTGCCGGCGCCGCATCGCCACATAATTCAGCAGAGCAACTGAAGCGATAACGGGCCGAGGCGTGCCGGTGCGAATTTATGCTATCTCTGTGGTAGGTAGCATAAGTAATGACATAAACAATTTAATTGTTGCTCGGTTACGACAAATAAACTGTAATTTGAATTTCTACAATAATTACAGTGGGTAATGCACTGTGGTATGTATGGCCATAGAGAAATAATACATTCATTTGTCTATGGCTGCTCAATATCAGCCATAGACAAATGAACGTATTTATAATATGGCAGCTGATAACAACGAGATTTAAACCCCTTTCTCGATGGCTGATAAAGATAGGTATTTATATATATTTATTTACGATATTTCTATAAAGAAATTTATAGATTCCACAATACCTGGACGTTCTGATTACCTGATAGATAGCGGGCATATTACCAACAAAAGCATTGCCCAAGAAGGCTGGAGTCAGGTAGGCCGCCAACTCTTACGGTGCCCTTTGTTTTTTAAGAAGACTCATTGTACCAACCCGGCATGAATAGGGTGATGATAGGAATACGATGAGTAGATTTTATCCATAAAGTTTTATTATGTTTTTGGTGTTTCTTCATCCAGACTAAATATATTTCTTAACTCAAAAAACCTGAAACGCATAGTAAGTAGGTATAAATTTACTGTGCCGTGGGAAACAAACATACCTAAATACCACACAATAAAAACAAAGAAATATTATGACTTAGAAGCGCTCGTAGCGAAGTTTGCTTAGCCATTCTGAACCGATCAGCAAAGCTAAGCAACGTCCGCCGCGGTCATGAGTTGGATGGGTGACCGCTGGTGACATTACTACTGAGCGTTTCCGTGCTTCGGAGGACACGTTAAGTCGTCGGTCCCGGTTGTTGTCTTAGGATGGTAGTCGTTATAGCATGGTGGCAGAGCATTTTGCGAATGCCCGCCTAGCTAGCTACCACCTTCAAGTAGAAAATCTGTCGCCAAGCACCTAACGGTGTGTTCCAGCAGCTGTTCTTGAGAGCCAGTAATTCTAGGTTAGCCTGAACAACTAGAGAAGAGCGTTGAATGAACGAACTAGTTAATTCGACCGTCGACGTACAATAGACGAACGGACAGTTCATCGACGATGAACGGACTAGTAGAATCTGTAGACGGCAGGACGGCTAAATTGTAGTCTATACAAAGTTCATAGCGACTGTCAACGCGACGACGACTCGTGAACATAGTCGGTTAATATATTCATTCATTGGTCCGTTACACAACACGCTCAATGTTATTATCAACTCAGAGTTCCTACATTTAAAGTTCAATTTTGTCTGCATGGACGGTCATTTTAACACGTTGAAATCGTTGAACCGTCCATGCAGACAAAATTGAACTTTAAATCTAGGAGCTCTGAGTTGATAATAATATTGAGCGTGTTGTGTTGATGCTCCGTCATAGACGTAGACCGGCCGCGCGGCGCCTTGACTACAGTCGAAACGCGAACGATGCACTTATTAGAAACTTTCTTATTTCGTGTTTAACCAAATTACGTACTATAGTTTCAAAATTTGATTAAATGTTTGTTACATACGAGTACCTATTTTATTATTGTGAATAGTGTAAATTATATGTAAATAGTTTAAAAAACTTTCAAAACTTTATGGTTGATTTTAATAAGTAGATAGGGTGATATACCTAAGTGAACTTTTTAGTGTAGGAAACAGTAAAATGGCAGGACGAAATTTAAGTGAATTATGGCATCATTTTGAAAAGGACATATCTAGTGGAAAGGCGATTTGCAATCTATGCTAAATATATGTATGAAAAATTGGCGTATAAATCTACTGCGGCAAATTTGAAAAGCCATCTAAAACGGAAGCATATATCTATTTTTACGTCATTGCCGTCGTAAATATTGTACATAAAACACATTAAATAAACAATGATTGTAAATAGAATCAGTTGATCTTCTAAATACGCCTAAATAGGGAAAATAATCGACTATTATAAATTCTATTTAGCCAGTCCTTAGCCTGGAAAAAGTATGTAGGGAAGGTCAAACTTTTCAATAATATGCTTGTGATACGTAACATATAAAACTACGATACAAATTTTATTTAACTAGAATACTCATTCATTACTACTACTAATGCGTCTAGTCTAGTTGAATAGTCGTACGTAACGGATCAAGTCGACTAATCGTCCATAAAGAAAAAGTCGGTATAAATCAACTAAGTAGTCGATGAATTTAACTTGTCGATCGACTAGTCCACGAAAGAAAATGGACGGTCTAGTTTCGTCTACGTTAAATGCGTCGACGACCCATCTCTATGAACAACGTCTTCGACCACATCATCACTTACCATAAGGTGAGATAGTGGTCAAAGGCTAATCTATCAGGTATGAAAAAAAAACTTAACAAATGAATTAACCAAAAACGGTTATCTAGTTAATTAACGGTTATCTAAAAGTCGGAGCAAGGGGTATACCAGCGAAATCCCTACATAACCTACTAAAAGATCCTGTCAAAAACAACCGTAACCTCCATCCTAGAACGTGTATCCAAGGCGGCATTAGTAGGATCTTACCAAATTTGGTTAGGCATGGCAGGAGGCTCGAGCGGTGAAGGGGAGCATTGATGACATCGTAAAAAGGCCCCTATTCCCTGGGTTGCAAGTCCCAGGCGCCTGTGACTTGGACCTCTTCCTCTGCAACGCTATGACCCGGCAGCCGCACGGTGAATCTATAGAATGCTAAGTAATTCGTCCCATCACAGTAATTTTATTATTGGCCACAAAGTTCTGTTGTACAATAAGTAATACAAATAAACAATATTTATCGACTTCTATAAACATAAAAGTGTCTCTACGTGACCACTAATATATTGGTAGCGGTATTGATTCATAATATAAAAGAACTTTATGTGGTGTGTGTGTCTATGCAATTTGTTTCTGTTATTGTCTTTAGCTACGAATAAATATTTATTTAAACTTGCCTTTTATAAATATTTATTTAAAATTCGCTGTGTACTATAGGATCTCGCACTCAAAAAAATTATAGAAGATTTGTTTTAAGAAAACTGTGACATTTTAAATGTAACAAAATTACACAAGCAATGTACAAATAAAACGCTTTCTGCAAGAAAAAAATTCCAGTCCAAGTTTTGCCACTAAAAATGTCAACTATCCTTGAAAATTAGTCTTGAAATTTTACATCCTTGCTAATTGCAACAAATCCGATTTAACTTTTATCTAGCGAATTCAATGATGACTTTAGAATAATCCTAAAATAAAACATGATTCACAAATTTGTTTGAGCAAGCTGCAAGGCAAACATTTCCAAAGTATCCCAACATCAAACAATCAGTGAAGATAAAGCCTTCGGAAGCGACTATAGTCGACACTCGACACCGCCATGCCAGCACTCTGTGGTTGGGTTTCATATTCCGGTTAGCCAGGCTATTTCACTTTGAGAGATATCGCGAGTTTTATGAATATAAACTTATTAGGCAACCGGCTAGGACCCGCGTTGTATTTACCGGAAAGATTCCGACTTCCTGTCTTTCCTTCGCGGGCCAGGCTGATATATCGCACGTTTAATAATAAACCGGAATAAGTCAAAAATTAAGGATTCCCACTTTTGTTAATAAAACGAACTAACTCCGATTGAAGAATCTATCGGTAAAATCCCGCCGTGCGAAACAAACCATAATGGCCGATTTTTAGATCACCCCTCTCTTTATTACAAAAGCACGCGAAAAGTCATTTCATACCATAAAGAATCATTCAGTGATGCGGCGATCGTGTTGTGTGAAATGTAGCGTTGTTTTGTGACTATAGTGGAGTAAGGTAAAATAGTTCGGTTTATTTTCAAACACAGGTGAAATTATTTTACTTCATTTTTTTATAGACTATCATGTTTTCGTTTTACTTCACTTCAGTTGAAAACGGTGTTACAATACAGCATGTACTATTTGAACTTGTTGCAGTTTATCATTAAATTATAAGTGTATAGTTAAGAAAAATTGCGTATTAGTGCGTTTTAGCATTAGATTATTACTTTTATTCGAGAATTAATTAATTTTACACCACTTTATTGCCAAAGCTATCGCTAAATTTATATAATACTTGTATTTATTTCGGTTTACATTTAACATGATCCTAAAGTCTAAAAGTAATCTAGCCATGGCTGCAGTTTATTACAAAATGTCCTTTAATTTTATTTTAAATACTGATTAATAAAAAGTATTAAATCACTAGTTCCATGGTTTAAATCCTGTAGAGGACGCCTTAAAATAGGAACCAGCATCGCCTAAAACTTTTTGTAATAAGTGTTGGTCCTATAAAAAATCAACTTTGGAGCAAGCACAAGGAACAAATCCTAGTGGTAGTGCCACGCTGTAGCGGCACTACAATATACCCAAGGAATATGGCGGCACAGTTTCAAGAGACATTACTCCAGGAGGGTACCAGCCGTGAAATCGCTGGAGAATCCCTCTCCGAGCATCCACCTCCAGGACTGAAGGTGGATGCTCGGGCTGCCCTGCGTATTCTGGAGGGGGCAAAACCGTGCTCAACCCTATTTCTGCTGCTCGAGGTAAACGAAGCAGGAGGCTTAAGTCACCCCACACCACGCTAGCCGTGGACTTTTGCAACATACGGGGTCTCCGTTCTAACCTGAACGATGTCCACTACCATCTGGAGACTGCTAAGCCGGCCTTGCTCTTTTTGACCGAAACACAGATATGCTCTCCGGCAGACACTTCATTCCTCACATACCCTGGGTACAAACTGGAACATTCCTTATTGCCGCGGGCGGGGGTGTGTCTTTACGTCAGAGAGGATATCTGTGCTCGTCGTCTCAGCAGCCTTGAAGGACGGGGCCTATCTGACATTTGGTTGCACGTAGACTGCGATGACCATCCGCGTATCTACGCGTGCCTTTATAGGTCCCATATCAACGGTAATGCCGAAATAGATCGATTCGTGGAGCACCTACAGATGGCTACAGATTCCGTGCTTGAGCAGATCCCCACCGCAGAGATCGTGATACTTGGCGATTTCAACGCCCACCACGCCGAATGGCTCGGTTCGCGCACCACCGATCATGCGGGGAGATCTGTTCACGACTTCGCTTTAGCGTATGATCTGACACAACTGGTCACCTCGCCTACGCGAATCCCAGATGTGGATGATCATACACCTTCCCTGTTGGACCTTCTGCTGACCTCTCACCCGGACAACTACACAGTATCCGTTAACGCTCCCCTCGGATCGTCGGACCACTGCCTGATCCGGAGTTCAGTGCCGGTTACACGCCCAACTCGACCCCGTTTTGTAGGTTGTCGTCGCGTGTGGCACTATAGGTCAGCAGATTGGGACGGGATGCGGTCCTTTTTTGCATCCTACCCATGGGGGCAAGTTTGCTTCTTGCCGGATGATCCAGATGTCACTGCTGACTATGTTGCTGACGTGGTGCTTCAGGGTATGGAACTCTTTATTCCATATTCTACAGTGCCCATCGGTGGCAGGTCACAGCCCTGGTTTGGTCGCTCTTGTAAAATGGCCTCTGGCCATAAACGAGAGCGTTACCAAGCTTGGGCCGATTCAGTGGCATCTAAGGATTTAAATACCAGCGATCTCAAAAAGAAATATAACTTTGCCTCCAGGTCCTTCAAAAGAGTAATCGCAAGAGCGAAGTCGGAGCATATCGGCAGAATTGGCGAGAGATTAGCCCGCCTTCCTTCGGGAACACGTGCGTTCTGGTCTCTTGCCAGGGCTAAAAATTCCAGGGGAATTTTTGTCAGTCATCCCTACCGCCCCTGCACAGGGAGAATGACACACTGGCCCACACCGCAAAGGAGAAGGCCGATCTTCTGGGCTCTCTCTTTGCGTCTAACTCGACTTTGGATGACCAAGGGAACTCACCACCGACTATACAACGGTGTGATACTTCGATGCCGGATATAATTTTCCGGCAATGTGCAGTACGTAAAGCACTGTTCTCCTTGGACATTCATAAGTCGAGTGGGCCAGATGGCATCCCTCCGATAGTGCTGCGGACTTGTGCTCCAGAGTTGACACCGGTTCTAACGCGTCTTTTCCGGCTCTGCTACTCATCAGGCGTTGTCCCGAAAACATGGAAGACGGCTTTGCTGCACCCGATCCCTAAAAAAGGTGACCGCTCAGATCCGTCCAATTACCGCCCTATAGCCATAACGTCTCTGTTCTCCAAGATAATGGAATCCATTATCAACAACCAGCTCCTGCAGTATCTAGAGGAGCACCAGCTGATTAGCGATCGCCAGTACGGTTTTCGTCGTGGTCGCTCAGCTGGTGATCTTTTATTATATCTTACGCACCGATGGGCGGAGGTGGTGGATTCCAAGGGTGAGGCGTTGGCGGCTAGTTTGGACATAGCGAAGGCCTTTGATCGGGTGTGGCATAAAGCGCTTCTATCGAAGCTTCCTTCCTATGGGCTTCCCGAGAAATTGTGCGAATGGATCTCCAGTTTTTTGGCAGATCGGAGCATTAAGGTCGTTGTCGACGGTGCATGCTCCGACTTAAAGCCGATTAATGCTGGCGTTCCGCAAGGCTGTGTGCTATCTCCGACTCTGTTTCTCTTGCACATCAATGACATGCTGCAACTCAGCGATATTCATTGTTATGCAGATGACAGTACCGGAGATGCCTCATACACCGGCCGCGCTAAAATTTCTCGGGAAAACGTTGTCGAGAGTTGGAACAAACTTGTGTCTTCAGTCGAGACCATGTTGTCAAATGTTTCGAAATGGGGCCAATTGAACTTAGTCCAATTTAACCCCAAGAAGACACAAGTTTATGCGTTTACCGCCAAGATATCCCCCTTTGTCGTATCCCTCCGTTTTGAAGACACTCCCCTTGCTACCTCAGCCAGCATCGGTGTACTTGGCGTCGACATATCGAACGTCGTTCAATTTCGCTGTCACTTGGAAGATAAGGCTAAGTTAGCCTCTAAGAAGCTTGGTGTGCTCGGAAAGGCGAGGCGGTACTTCACGTCGGCCCATCGCCTGCAACTTTATAAGGCTCAGGTTCGACCTCACATGGAGTACTGCTCTCACCTCTGGGCGGGAGCTCCCCAGTACCAGCTTCTTCCATTTGACCGCATTCAACGCAGAGCGACTCGAATCGTCGACGATCAAGTTCTCTCCGGTCGGCTCGACCCTTTGGCTTTGCGTAGAGATGTTGGATCACTCTGCATCTTTTACCGCATATATCACGGGGAGTGTTCTGAGGAACTGTTCGATTTACTACCTGCAGCTCAATTTCGCCACCGGACTTCCCAACAAAGCATGATGTTTCATCAATTTCATGTCGACGTCTGGCAGTCCACAACCTTGGGATTTTCACGGCATTTTTTACCTCGCACTGCCATATTATGGAACCAGCTGCCTGGTGAAGTATTTCCGAACAGTTACGACTTAGGAACCTTCAAGAAGAGAGCATATTCCCTCCTTAAAGGCCGGCAACGCATCCTCGAGACCTCTGGTGTTGCGGATGTTTGTGGGCGACGGTGATCACTTACCATCAGGTGAGCCGCCTGCTCGTTTGCCCTTATGCCATAAAAAAAAAAAAAAAATGCCTCCCGGACTCAATACCGCAATCAAAAGAATTCATTGGCTCTTGTGATGACGTGATGTTTCTTTTATGCCTTATAGTTTAGCCTTTTACCACTATCGCACGGTAAGTGATGATGAGGTCGAAGATGTTGTTCAGGCTAACCTAGAATTACCTTAGGGCACTTAAACGGAAGCCTATGTGCCCTACGCTGCGTTGCATCTTCCGTGTCCTGGTCGTCCATTTGGTTAGTTATGGGCTCGTCTAGAATCGTAGCCTATATTGCCTATATAATTCAAGGCCATTATACAGAAAAGGCGTCGTTTTTTTATTATTTTAAAATATTACGTCAGTAATGTCCGTGGTGTGCCAGGCTGGAATGTCACCCCCTATCTCTACCCGTAGGTGTCGTAAGAAGCGACTAAGGGTAACACACTAAAAGGTGGGCAGCAGCTCTATCTGAGGAGCTGATTATTACACTGCGTTTCATTATTGGGGATCCAAGACGCTTACCAAGCGTAGGGTCTATGGCAACCCGCCCTTCCCCATAATGAGGGAGGCATTGTTCAGCAGTGGACAATCCGGCTGATATAATAAGTCAGTAATAACGATGCGGACAGTGTTCTTTTAACCATATCTATAAGCTAGATTGTGGTTCCTAATTGTATATTATTATTTCATTTGTAAAGAGAAATTTATGTTGTTAGTGAACTTCTTTTAATTGTATGTACAGACTAGACAACACAATCTATGATCTTTTAAGTCCTTTATTTTTTATTAGTTTAATTTTAAAAACTTATTTGTAAAACTCTGATAAACACAACTGCCGGAAAGAACATACTTTTTGGTATGTAACTTGTTTACGACAAGTTTTTTGCTAATCTAATAAATTGAACTATTTTGCGTCTATCAACGATCTCTACCCTCTTTTAGTGTATAATAATATTAATAGCTTCGTCGTGGTCTAGCACATTAAACCTATCAAGTGTATAGATACAAAATGTAACTAGCAAAAAATCTTTTGTAGAGGGTATGGGTAAGGAGAGTCATCTCATATATACAATCTTAAAAAAGTGTCCGGCTGTAAGCTATAAATAACAGTTAAAAAACCTTCCAAGGGGTGAACTCTTACCTCTTATAGTAATAATAACTTGATCTTACTGCAAAATGTTATACCTCCATGTCAATTAAGCAGGCTTACAAGCGGTAAAGGAATCGCTCGGCGCTTTGATGACGTCACAACGAATAGTTTATTCTTTTCGCGAACTCTGACGTGACATTTAATACGAAGCATTACTGTTCCAACGACAAATCCGTCATGTTTATCCATCTTAAAAAACTTACTTTCTAGTACCGGATTTAAACTTGATTTTGTCTATTTTACGATATATATGGGTTTAACTAATGTGTAAATTACTAACAATGTTTTTATTTCTATTATTCTCTAAAATAAATGCAGCATACTTATTTGTTGAGTGAAAGTATAAAACGTAACAGATAGTTTTTGTGAAGCATACAAAAAAATGTCGTAAAACTATGGTAAAACCGGAACAGTCCGAGCGGGATAACGCTATATACATATTGTATCTCGCTTGCACATCAGTGATACATAATATATTTCATTCGTTCTTTAAGTAGGATCAAACCAATATTGCTGGACGCGATTGTGGGTCGGTGATAATTCGTGTCTGCGAATGATGATTTTAAGCTTGAAACAAAACGCTACTTTTTTATGATGGTTTCGTTGGCCCCCAGAATGGCGCTGGTGTAGACAAAGGGTATGGTATGAATGTAGCCATTGTAAATGAATTGAAGTATGCCGAGTTAAAAAAAAAATAATATTACTGTCGGTAGAAGTAGTAACTTATTGAAAATTTATTTTTATTAAAAACATTTTTTAATGCTAAAATCTATTGCTCATAGAGAGGAATTATTTTATTATCGTTTTGCTTTTGATGAACTGTTTTACTCTAGTTTTAAACACATTCATTTATTTCTTTACTTTTGTTTGCTTATTTATTTCGTATAACATATGATTATTTCTTCTTATTAATATATTTTTTTTATATTCACTCCTTAGACCTTAAAAAATGATACATTAACAATCATCATAATTATGTTGTTTCCTACTTTATGAGAATTTTAAAAAGCGCTTTTCTTTCCTTATTTATTTCTCAATCCTACTCTAATAATATTTGGCGCTTCCTTTACAATGCACCCTGATGCAAATGTGGCGCCACCCTAATTAATGCATTTGAATGGAGACTTTTTCATTTACACAGATGATTCTCCTTAGCTGTAAGTACCCTCCATAAAATCTTTATTAAGGGCAAGACAGTAGTCAAAATAATTTCTAATTCGGGCGGAGCTAAAAGAAATAGGCGTTAACTTTCAACTCATAAAAATATTCAGTCGCACGGCGGCACTAGTCGCCGTACCACGGATAGCATCGCTAAAATTGTAGAGTTTCGTGCGCTATTAGAAGCGGCAGAACAGAAGTGTACATAACAACATTTTATCTGCAGTTACTGCGAACCTATACGGTAAAAAATATCATCGCTTGTAAGTATAGAAATATTTAATAGACTAAGCGAAGCGTGGTCTCGGTGGAGGTCTGAGCAGTGTATATTTCCCAGTCATTATCTCGATTGCCTGATCCGATCTTCTTGAAATTTTGTTAGAAAGGTGCCTATCTTCCATATCAACATAATTTGTAAGTAAAAGTTTTAATTGTTTGGTGGTTAGTATAGATTATGAGATCCATTTTAAAAACAAAAATGGAACCGACTTATGTTCCTGATAAGTGTGAAATTACTTGTCAAAGTTGGTACCGTGTTAGTTCAAAAGTCAGTATTGTGCTCATAAGAGTAGTTCGATTTCATGAAGCGGTACGAAACGTAGCTTGTATGTGTAGAAACTACACATAATACAGTAAAGACATTCAACCAACCACTGGGTTGGTGCGGATAACGTCCTGGAGCATATTTGTGCCTGTAGGACTTACATTGTACCTACACTGTGTTTTGTTGTTCTTATTCATAGTTCTATGTATACATTATGTATTCCTTACTGCTCCAACATATTAAACGTTTTTTGAAATAAAATTATTATTAATCATTATTATTATTATGTATGATAACGCTCATGTAGAAAAAGCGAAAAAAGTGTGTCAGTGTTTTGGTAAGCAGAAAGAATTGTGTAGACTGAAGGGAAAATGGTGAGAATGTGTATTTAAATTTAAATAACCTTGTTTACAAAAAACTGTCAAATAATTTGTGTTTTGGCTTACTGTAATATACTTACCAACTCTAAAACAGAAACTTACAATTTTACTTTATTATATTTCTATAAATCTATAGGTGAATAAATGTAATGTATAGGTATAATTTCAGTTATAGAAAGTCATTATGCAATTTTAAAGTTTATTTACGAGATTTATAACTCACTGAACTCAAGAACTCGTTCACAGTTTGTGTTACTACAAGACGTTAATGGAGCACTTTATACTTTCGTTTATTCCCCATTGTATTACAAATCTAAAAAAAAAATACAATTACGTTTCTTATGTAACCATAACCTTTTTATTATTTGTTATGTACTTGTATGCTAACAAGTTTATCAGGCAATGTGTCATTTATTTTTGTGCAGTATGAAATAACATAGCTACAAATAATAATATAATAAAAGTTCAAAATGTTTATAGAAGTATTATCCCAATGCAATGCTCAATACAAAAGATAACCTTAATGAAACCACCATATAAGATTCACCCTACCGCTACTAAAAGTGTTACAGGCAGAATCGCACCAAGTTTCTGAGTTACATTGGTTAAAGAACCCCACTCGTAGGTGCTTCGGTTATCGCAGCCATTCATCATGGAGACATTGGAGATTTGGAAATTGGATTTTGACATTTGGAGATACGGAAAATACTCCCAACTTCTCAGCCTTCAGCCTTGCAAGTTCCTGCTCGGCTTAGACTGCACCCTCATCTTGCACTCGCCCTTCGAACTCACGCACCATCCGTGCTCTAAATGCAATATGATAAATAAGAAGAGCAAAATGGCAAATCCAGAATGATGTAATTCAAGATAGCCACCATAACGTACTCCGACCACACTGAAGCTCAACCTTACTTCAGCGGGATCGCACTTCAGCACTTTGTATGAATTCTGCTATTTTGGATTTTTGTTGCGTGTCATTTGAGTGCTCTCTCGATTCCCTATGACATTTGTTCAAAACTTCTTTACTTATCTGTAACTGTTTACGAGATACGTCATCTATCTTCACTTGGCAGACGTCATTTTATGATTTCCCATTATTTCTATATCATGAAAATCACTTTGTTATTTTCGGTTTAGAATACTTTCTTTCCCCATGACTCCTTCCCATTGAACAATTTAAGCCAATGGTTTCAAAACATCTATGTATGGCGGCCATCTTGAAAAATTACATCATAAGAAATAATTTCTTAATTCCGAATAACGACGCTCTAAGCAACCCTATCTGGGTTGCTCAGGGCGTTTATTTTCAGCCGGATCAGGGCATCTTGAATTTTGCTTGCCATCTTGAATCCATCATTTCGGTTTTTGACAAGTCTCATTCGACTGCTGCCATTAAAAGTTATACGGGAAGAATCGTACCGGGGTTCTTAGTCACTTTTCCTAAGGAACCCCACTTATTATAATAATAATTATATTAAAAAAAAATTAACCAAAAAAATGTAACCGACTTCAACACCCAAAAGTGTGAAATAACTTGTTAAAGTCGGTACCTTGACAGTTCAAAAGTACCTAATATCACAAAACTTTGCGTATGGTACCGACTTCGACAAGTTATTTCACACTTTTGAGTGTTGAAGTTGGTTCCATTTTTTTGCTTAAAATTTTTTTTCATACTTTTTAGTGACCCTTGCCACCTTACTACCTACCTACCACTTACGGGATCGATTATCATTCATTTTTAACAACTATATCATCAAGATAGGTATATATTTTTCAGGTATTTAAGAGTAACTCAAAAACGGCTTGACCGATTATGATGAAATATAAAATGGGACCAAACGACAAGCATCACCTTTGAAACAAAAAATAATTTTCAAAATCGGTTCACTCAGTCCAGAGTTTTGAGGTAACAAACATAAAAAAAACATACAGACGAATTGAGAACGTCCTCCTTTTTTGGAAGTCGGTTACTTCAATTATAATAATAGTTCACATAATCACTTTTGCTATGAAACCATCTACAGAAGTTACGGTTCAAAAGTTACGGGCACATGTCTTTATAGGCAGGACGAAAGAAGAGAGTAACACAAATTTCAATCCGACTAACTACCTACTAAGTAACTATTAAAGTCAAAGTTATAATAAATATATAACTTCCCTTTATTTGAATGATTGAATATCTAAATTCCTAGAAAGTAGTTGGTCGTCTCGGAAAGTGTGTTAAGTGCATTAGAAATTAGTTCTCATTTAATTGTACAGTAGCTTATAAATAACAAAATGAAATATTTTACTAAGGGTTAAAAATCTAGATACCTACTAAAATAGAAATTAACAATGCCGTGTCTGAACTTTAATCAACTCGTTGTTATAAAGATTTTATAAATCAATATAAAGAAAAGTACTTATCCAATATTTTTTTTACTTGAGTTTCAATAATTTATGACTTGCAAATTAACGTATGGTAAAAAAATATTGTATATTTCGTAAAATAAATGCACAAAAATGATGGCGTAACGAACGGCACAGATTCCACGTCCAAACGGCCCGAGCGCTGCGGGCAGACTGATTTTCGTTGAGATTTCTTCTCGCGATCACGCAATTTTGTGCCAAAAATTCATAAAAATGTTTTCAACACAAGTTGTTAAGTAGTTCATTAGAGTATAGTATAAGCTATTTTTTTAAAAAGAAACGTTGCGATTACATCAATAATGCCTCTTAAATTAGTAAAAAACAGTCTAAAAAGGGTCGCCGATTACAATTTATTACAGAAGAACTAATTATTTTTAGTAAAAACTAATCAACTAATTCACTCAATAAAGAATTAAATAATATGATATATTTTTTTCGCACTTTTTGAACGAATAGTTTCGGTAAAAGAAGATTCCAAAAGTGCGCGTTTCACTACTGTGATCACCTTAAAACAGAAACGTTCAATAGAATGCGCGCGGCGGGTGGCGCGTCGAGGCGTTGATAGCAATACTAATACTAGATGAATATTTATTCATTGTGGTAATACTACAAATAACACAATAGGTAATACAAGCAACAATAAGTATTCAACCACTTTCAAAGGAGGCGCGTTGCGTAGGCAATATATTTTCATGACCACGCTTAACGTAATTATACTGGATCATTCAATTCGATTTTTATGTATATACCTACCTCCAAATAGGTGCCACTTAAACTTGATCAAAACGGTCGAGTAATTCTTAAGTTATATTGTGACAGAACAAGCACGAGGCCCACCTGATGTAAAGGGGACTTAACCTCTGCCTATAACAGATTCATTTCGTCACAAGTCACGAATTGCACTGCACCCGTCATCTTGAGACATAACTGTTAAGTCTCATGTGCCTGTAATTTCACTGTCCCTCAAGTCAAGGACTGCTGCCGGAACACACCGTTAGGTGATTGACAGATTTTCTACTTGAGGCGGGCAGTCGCAAAATGCCCTTCCACCGTGCGGTGAAGCTCAATTGGATTCGAACCATGGACCTGCTGCGCGGCAGTCCATAGCCAATGCCACTGAGCCATCACTGCTTCATGGTACGCATTGAAATTGTTTGTTGGAAGTCGGTTCCGTTTTGTTTTATATATTATAATACAGTAATTCATAAATTCATAAGTCCGGAAAATTAGTTATGAAATATGTATATTTATAAAATGTAGGGCACGACGTAATAAATACCTCAACGATTGTATTTAATGCTTACATAATAGGTAGGTACTTACCATTCAATCATGCGACAATATGTCCATTAAGCTTATAATGCGAACGTATTAATCAAAATTTAAAGGCAGCATTGCGCAGCGCCGCGCCGTTCAACTATTGAGAGAATTAAAATTTGCATACAATCATAAATCATACCGAAACGACGACACGTGAAGCACGAAGCCCATAGAGGGGAAACAGGTACGCTGTGTGAAAATTGCCCACAAAATGGCTTTGATAATGGACGAAACTCACCGAAAATCCAGGGCATCACTTGGAGCATGTCTCGGAAAGAAAAAAACGTTCCTGGGGTTCACTGGCACTCTGTTTAGCGAATTAGTATAGTTTTCACATATGGGTATATGCCAGCAAAAGCGTAAACTTATTTAAAACTTAACTTGATATTTTAAATAAACTCGCATTTAAATATAGCGTATTATAAGACCTATCGTTTCCGGTTTGAATCCTTTTTTTGACTAATAATTAAAAGTTTAGTATATAGCGTTTAGTATATAGCACTCGTTTTTAGGAGTTTGAGCGCGTTATTCGAGCGAATTTCGTAGTTCCATTTTTATTAAAAAAATGTATAGTAAGTACACATGTATAAATAACTTCCCATTAGATATAGAAAGTTCTTTATATTCCCTATTTTTGTGGTGCAATATAAATATTAAAAACATGCTTATTTTTCTTGAAAGAGGGATTAAAGTTGGGTCTTTCTTTTATATAAAATTACGAGTTTTTGAGCTAGTGTATTTCAAAACTATATAATTTCATGAAAATCTGATGCACCACAAACCTAGATATTAGGATAGTGATTACGTAGGTAAAAAACCATTGAGTTTTATCCGCTATTATTAAAATGAGATAGGAACTGCGTTTGTATGGGGGCGTTCGTCTAAAATATACCCTTAACAGTATTTTCATAATTTTGCATGGATCGCCGATCGCGCACACACAGGCTTCTCCGAGAATCCCTCTCCGAGCATCCACCTCCAGGACTGAAGGTGGATGCTCGGGCTGCCCTGCGTATTCTGGAGGGGGCAAAACCGTGCTCAACCCTATTTCTGCTGCTCTAGGTAAACGAAGCAGGAGGCTTAAGTCACCCCACACCACGCTAGCCGTGGACTTTTGCAACATACGGGGTCTCCGTTCTAACCTGAACGATGTCCACTACCATCTGGAGACTGCTAAGCCGGCCTTGCTCTTTTTGACCGAAACACAGATATGCTCTCCGGCAGACACTTCATTCCTCACATACCCTGGGTACAAACTGGAACATTCCTTATTGCCGCGGGCGGGGGTGTGTCTTTACGTCAGAGAGGATATCTGTGCTCGTCGTCTCAGCAGCCTTGAAGGACGGGGCCTATCTGACATTTGGTTGCACGTAGACTGCGATGACCATCCGCGTATCTACGCGTGCCTTTATAGGTCCCATATCAACGGTAATGCCGAAATAGATCGATTCGTGGAGCACCTACAGATGGCTACAGATTCCGTGCTTGAGCAGATCCCCACCGCAGAGATCGTGATACTTGGCGATTTCAACGCCCACCACGCCGAATGGCTCGGTTCGCGCACCACCGATCATGCGGGGAGATCTGTTCACGACTTCGCTTTAGCGTATGATCTGACACAACTGGTCACCTCGCCTACGCGAATCCCAGATGTGGATGATCATACACCTTCCCTGTTGGACCTTCTGCTGACCTCTCACCCGGACAACTACACAGTATCCGTTAACGCTCCCCTCGGATCGTCGGACCACTGCCTGATCCGGAGTTCAGTGCCGGTTACACGCCCAACTCGACCCCGTTTTGTAGGTTGTCGTCGCGTGTGGCACTATAGGTCAGCAGATTGGGACGGGATGCGGTCCTTTTTTGCATCCTACCCATGGGGGCAAGTTTGCTTCTTGCCGGATGATCCAGATGTCACTGCTGACTATGTTGCTGACGTGGTGCTTCAGGGTATGGAACTCTTTATTCCATATTCTACAGTGCCCATCGGTGGCAGGTCACAGCCCTGGTTTGGTCGCTCTTGTAAAATGGCCTCTGGCCATAAACGAGAGCGTTACCAAGCTTGGGCCGATTCAGTGGCATCTAAGGATTTAAATACCAGCGATCTCAAAAAGAAATATAACTTTGCCTCCAGGTCCTTCAAAAGAGTAATCGCAAGAGCGAAGTCGGAGCATATCGGCAGAATTGGCGAGAGATTAGCCCGCCTTCCTTCGGGAACACGTGCGTTCTGGTCTCTTGCCAGGGCTAAAAATTCCAGGGGAATTTTTGTCAGTCATCCCTACCGCCCCTGCACAGGGAGAATGACACACTGGCCCACACCGCAAAGGAGAAGGCCGATCTTCTGGGCTCTCTCTTTGCGTCTAACTCGACTTTGGATGACCAAGGGAACTCACCACCGACTATACAACGGTGTGATACTTCGATGCCGGATATAATTTTCCGGCAATGTGCAGTACGTAAAGCACTGTTCTCCTTGGACATTCATAAGTCGAGTGGGCCAGATGGCATCCCTCCGATAGTGCTGCGGACTTGTGCTCCAGAGTTGACACCGGTTCTAACGCGTCTTTTCCGGCTCTGCTACTCATCAGGCGTTGTCCCGAAAACATGGAAGACGGCTTTGCTGCACCCGATCCCTAAAAAAGGTGACCGCTCAGATCCGTCCAATTACCGCCCTATAGCCATAACGTCTCTGTTCTCCAAGATAATGGAATCCATTATCAACAACCAGCTCCTGCAGTATCTAGAGGAGCACCAGCTGATTAGCGATCGCCAGTACGGTTTTCGTCGTGGTCGCTCAGCTGGTGATCTTTTATTATATCTTACGCACCGATGGGCGGAGGTGGTGGATTCCAAGGGTGAGGCGTTGGCGGCTAGTTTGGACATAGCGAAGGCCTTTGATCGGGTGTGGCATAAAGCGCTTCTATCGAAGCTTCCTTCCTATGGGCTTCCCGAGAAATTGTGCGAATGGATCTCCAGTTTTTTGGCAGATCGGAGCATTAAGGTCGTTGTCGACGGTGCATGCTCCGACTTAAAGCCGATTAATGCTGGCGTTCCGCAAGGCTGTGTGCTATCTCCGACTCTGTTTCTCTTGCACATCAATGACATGCTGCAACTCAGCGATATTCATTGTTATGCAGATGACAGTACCGGAGATGCCTCATACACCGGCCGCGCTAAAATTTCTCGGGAAAACGTTGTCGAGAGTTGGAACAAACTTGTGTCTTCAGTCGAGACCATGTTGTCAAATGTTTCGAAATGGGGCCAATTGAACTTAGTCCAATTTAACCCCAAGAAGACACAAGTTTATGCGTTTACCGCCAAGATATCCCCCTTTGTCGTATCCCTCCGTTTTGAAGACACTCCCCTTGCTACCTCAGCCAGCATCGGTGTACTTGGCGTTGACATATCGAACGTCGTTCAATTTCGCTGTCACTTGGAAGATAAGGCTAAGTTAGCCTCTAAGAAGCTTGGTGTGCTCGGAAAGGCGAGGCGGTACTTCACGTCGGCCCATCGCCTGCAACTTTATAAGGCTCAGGTTCGACCTCACATGGAGTACTGCTCTCACCTCTGGGCGGGAGCTCCCCAGTACCAGCTTCTTCCATTTGACCGCATTCAACGCAGAGCGACTCGAATCGTCGACGATCAAGTTCTCTCCGGTCGGCTCGACCCTTTGGCTTTGCGTAGAGATGTTGGATCACTCTGCATCTTTTACCGCATATATCACGGGGAGTGTTCTGAGGAACTGTTCGATTTACTACCTGCAGCTCAATTTCGCCACCGGACTTCCCAACAAAGCATGATGTTTCATCAATTTCATGTCGACGTCTGGCAGTCCACAACCTTGGGATTTTCACGGCATTTTTTACCTCGCACTGCCATATTATGGAACCAGCTGCCTGGTGAAGTATTTCCGAACAGTTACGACTTAGGAACCTTCAAGAAGAGAGCATATTCCCTCCTTAAAGGCCGGCAACGCATCCTCGAGACCTCTGGTGTTGCGGATGTTTGTGGGCGACGGTGATCACTTACCATCAGGTGAGCCGCCTGCTCGTTTGCCCTTATGCCATAAAAAAAAAAAAAAAATGCCTCCCGGACTCAATACCGCAATCAAAAGAATTCATTGGCTCTTGTGATGACGTGATGTTTCTTTTATGCCTTATAGTTTAGCCTTTTACCACTATCGCACGGTAAGTGATGATGAGGTCGAAGATGTTGTTCAGGCTAACCTAGAATTACCTTAGGGCACTTAAACGGAAGCCTATGTGCCCTACGCTGCGTTGCATCTTCCGTGTCCTGGTCGTCCATTTGGTTAGTTATGGGCTCGTCTAGAATCGTAGCCTATATTGCCTATATAATTCAAGGCCATTATACAGAAAAGGCGTCGTTTTTTTATTATTTTAAAATATTACGTCAGTAATGTCCGTGGTGTGCCAGGCTGGAATGTCACCCCCTATCTCTACCCGTAGGTGTCGTAAGAAGCGACTAAGGGTAACACACTAAAAGGTGGGCAGCAGCTCTATCTGAGGAGCTGATTATTACACTGCGTTTCATTATTGGGGATCCAAGACGCTTACCAAGCGTAGGGTCTATGGCAACCCGCCCTTCCCCATAATGAGGGAGGCATTGTTCAGCAGTGGACAATCCGGCTGATATAATAAGTCAGTAATAACGATGCGGACAGTGTTCTTTTAACCATATCTATAAGCTAGATTGTGGTTCCTAATTGTATATTATTATTTCATTTGTAAAGAGAAATTTATGTTGTTAGTGAACTTGTTTTAATTGTATGTACAGACTAGACAACACAATCTATGATCTTTTAAGTCCTTTATTTTTTATTAGTTTAATTTTAAAAACTTATTTGTAAAACTCTGATAAACACAACTGCCGGAAAGAACATACTTTTTGGTATGTAACTTGTTTACGACAAGTTTTTTGCTAATCTAATAAATTGAACTATTTTGCGTCTATCAACGATCTCTACCCTCTTTTAGTGTATAATAATATTAATAGCTTCGTCGTGGTCTAGCACATTAAACCTATCAAGTGTATAGATACAAAATGTAACTAGCAAAAAATCTTTTGTAGAGGGTATGGGTAAGGAGAGTCATCTCATATATACAATCTTAAAAAAGTGTCCGGCTGTAAGCTATAAATAACAGTTAAAAAACCTTCCAAGGGGTGAACTCTTACCTCTTATAGTAATAATAACTTGATCTTACTGCAAAATGTTATACCTCCATGTCAATTAAGCAGGCTTACAAGCGGTAAAGGAATCGCTCGGCGCTTTGATGACGTCACAACGAATAGTTTATTCTTTTCGCGAACTCTGACGTGACATTTAATACGAAGCATTACTGTTCCAACGACAAATCCGTCATGTTTATCCATCTTAAAAAACTTACTTTCTAGTAGCGGATTTAAACTTGATTTTGTCTATTTTACGATATATATGGGTTTAACTAATGTGTAAATTACTAACAATGTTTTTATTTCTATTATTCTCTAAAATAAATGCAGCATACTTATTTGTTGAGTGAAAGTATAAAACGTAACAGATAGTTTTTGTGAAGCATACAAAAAAATGTCGTAAAACTATGGTAAAACCGGAACAGTCCGAGCGGGATAACGCTATATACATATTGTATCTCGCTTGCACATCAGTGATACATAATATATTTCATTCGTTCTTTAAGTAGGATCAAACCAATATTGCTGGACGCGATTGTGGGTCGGTGATAATTCGTGTCTGCGAATGATGATTTTAAGCTTGAAACAAAACGCTACTTTTTTATGATGGTTTCGTTGGCCCCCAGAATGGCGCTGGTGTAGACAAAGGGTATGGTATGAATGTAGCCATTGTAAATGAATTGAAGTATGCCGAGTTAAAAAAAAAATAATATTACTGTCGGTAGAAGTAGTAACTTATTGAAAATTTATTTTTATTAAAAACATTTTTTAATGCTAAAATCTATTGCTCATAGAGAGGAATTATTTTATTATCGTTTTGCTTTTGATGAACTGTTTTACTCTAGTTTTAAACACATTCATTTATTTCTTTACTTTTGTTTGCTTATTTATTTCGTATAACATATGATTATTTCTTCTTATTAATATATTTTTTTTATATTCACTCCTTAGACCTTAAAAAATGATACATTAACAATCATCATAATTATGTTGTTTCCTACTTTATGAGAATTTTAAAAAGCGCTTTTCTTTCCTTATTTATTTCTCAATCCTACTCTAATAATATTTGGCGCTTCCTTTACAATGCACCCTGATGCAAATGTGGCGCCACCCTAATTAATGCATTTGAATGGAGACTTTTTCATTTACACAGATGATTCTCCTTAGCTGTAAGTACCCTCCATAAAATCTTTATTAAGGGCAAGACAGTAGTCAAAATAATTTCTAATTCGGGCGGAGCTAAAAGAAATAGGCGTTAACTTTCAACTCATAAAAATATTCAGTCGCACGGCGGCACTAGTCGCCGTACCACGGATAGCATCGCTAAAATTGTAGAGTTTCGTGCGCTATTAGAAGCGGCAGAACAGAAGTGTACATAACAACATTTTATCTGCAGTTACTGCGAACCTATACGGTAAAAAATATCATCGCTTGTAAGTATAGAAATATTTAATAGACTAAGCGAAGCGTGGTCTCGGTGGAGGTCTGAGCAGTGTATATTTCCCAGTCATTATCTCGATTGCCTGATCCGATCTTCTTGAAATTTTGTTAGAAAGGTGCCTATCTTCCATATCAACATAATTTGTAAGTAAAAGTTTTAATTGTTTGGTGGTTAGTATAGATTATGAGATCCATTTTAAAAACAAAAATGGAACCGACTTATGTTCCTGATAAGTGTGAAATTACTTGTCAAAGTTGGTACCGTGTTAGTTCAAAAGTCAGTATTGTGCTCAAAAGAGTAGTTCGATTTCATGAAGCGGTACGAAACGTAGCTTGTATGTGTAGAAACTACACATAATACAGTAAAGACATTCAACCAACCACTGGGTTGGTGCGGATAACGTCCTGGAGCATATTTGTGCCTGTAGGACTTACATTGTACCTACACTGTGTTTTGTTGTTCTTATTCATAGTTCTATGTATACATTATGTATTCCTTACTGCTCCAACATATTAAACGTTTTTTGAAATAAAATTATTATTAATCATTATTATTATTATGTATGATAACGCTCATGTAGAAAAAGCGAAAAAAGTGTGTCAGTGTTTTGGTAAGCAGAAAGAATTGTGTAGACTGAAGGGAAAATGGTGAGAATGTGTATTTAAATTTAAATAACCTTGTTTACAAAAAACTGTCAAATAATTTGTGTTTTGGCTTACTGTAATATACTTACCAACTCTAAAACAGAAACTTACAATTTTACTTTATTATATTTCTATAAATCTATAGGTGAATAAATGTAATGTATAGGTATAATTTCAGTTATAGAAAGTCATTATGCAATTTTAAAGTTTATTTACGAGATTTATAACTCACTGAACTCAAGAACTCGTTCACAGTTTGTGTTACTACAAGACGTTAATGGAGCACTTTATACTTTCGTTTATTCCCCATTGTATTACAAATCTAAAAAAAAAATACAATTACGTTTCTTATGTAACCATAACCTTTTTATTATTTGTTATGTACTTGTATGCTAACAAGTTTATCAGGCAATGTGTCATTTATTTTTGTGCAGTATGAAATAACATAGCTACAAATAATAATATAATAAAAGTTCAAAATGTTTATAGAAGTATTATCCCAATGCAATGCTCAATACAAAAGATAACCTTAATGAAACCACCATATAAGATTCACCCTACCGCTACTAAAAGTGTTACAGGCAGAATCGCACCAAGTTTCTGAGTTACATTGGTTAAAGAACCCCACTCGTAGGTGCTTCGGTTATCGCAGCCATTCATCATGGAGACATTGGAGATTTGGAAATTGGATTTTGACATTTGGAGATACGGAAAATACTCCCAACTTCTCAGCCTTCAGCCTTGCAAGTTCCTGCTCGGCTTAGACTGCACCCTCATCTTGCACTCGCCCTTCGAACTCACGCACCATCCGTGCTCTAAATGCAATATGATAAATAAGAAGAGCAAAATGGCAAATCCAGAATGATGTAATTCAAGATAGCCACCATAACGTACTCCGACCACACTGAAGCTCAACCTTACTTCAGCGGGATCGCACTTCAGCACTTTGTATGAATTCTGCTATTTTGGATTTTTGTTGCGTGTCATTTGAGTGCTCTCTCGATTCCCTATGACATTTGTTCAAAACTTCTTTACTTATCTGTAACTGTTTACGAGATACGTCATCTATCTTCACTTGGCAGACGTCATTTTATGATTTCCCATTATTTCTATATCATGAAAATCACTTTGTTATTTTCGGTTTAGAATACTTTCTTTCCCCATGACTCCTTCCCATTGAACAATTTAAGCCAATGGTTTCAAAACATCTATGTATGGCGGCCATCTTGAAAAATTACATCATAAGAAATAATTTCTTAATTCCGAATAACGACGCTCTAAGCAACCCTATCTGGGTTGCTCAGGGCGTTTATTTTCAGCCGGATCAGGGCATCTTGAATTTTGCTTGCCATCTTGAATCCATCATTTCGGTTTTTGACAAGTCTCATTCGACTGCTGCCATTAAAAGTTATACGGGAAGAATCGTACCGGGGTTCTTAGTCACTTTTCCTAAGGAACCCCACTTATTATAATAATAATTATATTAAAAAAAAATTAACCAAAAAAATGTAACCGACTTCAACACCCAAAAGTGTGAAATAACTTGTTAAAGTCGGTACCTTGACAGTTCAAAAGTACCTAATATCACAAAACTTTGCGTATGGTACCGACTTCGACAAGTTATTTCACACTTTTGAGTGTTGAAGTTGGTTCCATTTTTTTGCTTAAAATTTTTTTTCATACTTTTTAGTGACCCTTGCCACCTTACTACCTACCTACCACTTACGGGATCGATTATCATTCATTTTTAACAACTATATCATCAAGATAGGTATATATTTTTCAGGTATTTAAGAGTAACTCAAAAACGGCTTGACCGATTATGATGAAATATAAAATGGGACCAAACGACAAGCATCACCTTTGAAACAAAAAATAATTTTCAAAATCGGTTCACTCAGTCCAGAGTTTTGAGGTAACAAACATAAAAAAAACATACAGACGAATTGAGAACGTCCTCCTTTTTTGGAAGTCGGTTACTTCAATTATAATAATAGTTCACATAATCACTTTTGCTATGAAACCATCTACAGAAGTTACGGTTCAAAAGTTACGGGCACATGTCTTTATAGGCAGGACGAAAGAAGAGAGTAACACAAATTTCAATCCGACTAACTACCTACTAAGTAACTATTAAAGTCAAAGTTATAATAAATATATAACTTCCCTTTATTTGAATGATTGAATATCTAAATTCCTAGAAAGTAGTTGGTCGTCTCGGAAAGTGTGTTAAGTGCATTAGAAATTAGTTCTCATTTAATTGTACAGTAGCTTATAAATAACAAAATGAAATATTTTACTAAGGGTTAAAAATCTAGATACCTACTAAAATAGAAATTAACAATGCCGTGTCTGAACTTTAATCAACTCGTTGTTATAAAGATTTTATAAATCAATATAAAGAAAAGTACTTATCCAATATTTTTTTTACTTGAGTTTCAATAATTTATGACTTGCAAATTAACGTATGGTAAAAAAATATTGTATATTTCGTAAAATAAATGCACAAAAATGATGGCGTAACGAACGGCACAGATTCCACGTCCAAACGGCCCGAGCGCTGCGGGCAGACTGATTTTCGTTGAGATTTCTTCTCGCGATCACGCAATTTTGTGCCAAAAATTCATAAAAATGTTTTCAACACAAGTTGTTAAGTAGTTCATTAGAGTATAGTATAAGCTATTTTTTTAAAAAGAAACGTTGCGATTACATCAATAATGCCTCTTAAATTAGTAAAAAACAGTCTAAAAAGGGTCGCCGATTACAATTTATTACAGAAGAACTAATTATTTTTAGTAAAAACTAATCAACTAATTCACTCAATAAAGAATTAAATAATATGATATATTTTTTTCGCACTTTTTGAACGAATAGTTTCGGTAAAAGAAGATTCCAAAAGTGCGCGTTTCACTACTGTGATCACCTTAAAACAGAAACGTTCAATAGAATGCGCGCGGCGGGTGGCGCGTCGAGGCGTTGATAGCAATACTAATACTAGATGAATATTTATTCATTGTGGTAATACTACAAATAACACAATAGGTAATACAAGCAACAATAAGTATTCAACCACTTTCAAAGGAGGCGCGTTGCGTAGGCAATATATTTTCATGACCACGCTTAACGTAATTATACTGGATCATTCAATTCGATTTTTATGTATATACCTACCTCCAAATAGGTGCCACTTAAACTTGATCAAAACGGTCGAGTAATTCTTAAGTTATATTGTGACAGAACAAGCACGAGGCCCACCTGATGTAAAGGGGACTTAACCTCTGCCTATAACAGATTCATTTCGTCACAAGTCACGAATTGCACTGCACCCGTCATCTTGAGACATAACTGTTAAGTCTCATGTGCCTGTAATTTCACTGTCCCTCAAGTCAAGGACTGCTGCCGGAACACACCGTTAGGTGATTGACAGATTTTCTACTTGAGGCGGGCAGTCGCAAAATGCCCTTCCACCGTGCGGTGAAGCTCAATTGGATTCGAACCATAGACCTGCTGCGCGGCAGTCCATAGCCAATGCCACTGAGCCATCACTGCTTCATGGTACGCATTGAAATTGTTTGTTGGAAGTCGGTTCCGTTTTGTTTTATATATTATAATACAGTAATTCATAAATTCATAAGTCCGGAAAATTAGTTATGAAATATGTATATTTATAAAATGTAGGGCACGACGTAATAAATACCTCAACGATTGTATTTAATGCTTACATAATAGGTAGGTACTTACCATTCAATCATGCGACAATATGTCCATTAAGCTTATAATGCGAACGTATTAATCAAAATTTAAAGGCAGCATTGCGCAGCGCCGCGCCGTTCAACTATTGAGAGAATTAAAATTTGCATACAATCATAAATCATACCGAAACGACGACACGTGAAGCACGAAGCCCATAGAGGGGAAACAGGTACGCTGTGTGAAAATTGCCCACAAAATGGCTTTGATAATGGACGAAACTCACCGAAAATCCAGGGCATCACTTGGAGCATGTCTCGGAAAGAAAAAAACGTTCCTGGGGTTCACTGGCACTCTGTTTAGCGAATTAGTATAGTTTTCACATATGGGTATATGCCAGCAAAAGCGTAAACTTATTTAAAACTTAACTTGATATTTTAAATAAACTCGCATTTAAATATAGCGTATTATAAGACCTATCGTTTCCGGTTTGAATCCTTTTTTTGACTAATAATTAAAAGTTTAGTATATAGCGTTTAGTATATAGCACTCGTTTTTAGGAGTTTGAGCGCGTTATTCGAGCGAATTTCGTAGTTCCATTTTTATTAAAAAAATGTATAGTAAGTACACATGTATAAATAACTTCCCATTAGATATAGAAAGTTCTTTATATTCCCTATTTTTGTGGTGCAATATAAATATTAAAAACATGCTTATTTTTCTTGAAAGAGGGATTAAAGTTGGGTCTTTCTTTTATATAAAATTACGAGTTTTTGAGCTAGTGTATTTCAAAACTATATAATTTCATGAAAATCTGATGCACCACAAACCTAGATATTAGGATAGTGATTACGTAGGTAAAAAACCATTGAGTTTTATCCGCTATTATTAAAATGAGATAGGAACTGCGTTTGTATGGGGGCGTTCGTCTAAAATATACCCTTAACAGTATTTTCATAATTTTGCATGGATCGCCGATCGCGCACACACAGGCTTCTCCGAGAATCCCTCTCCGAGCATCCACCTCCAGGACTGAAGGTGGATGCTCGGGCTGCCCTGCGTATTCTGGAGGGGGCAAAACCGTGCTCAACCCTATTTCTGCTGCTCTAGGTAAACGAAGCAGGAGGCTTAAGTCACCCCACACCACGCTAGCCGTGGACTTTTGCAACATACGGGGTCTCCGTTCTAACCTGAACGATGTCCACTACCATCTGGAGACTGCTAAGCCGGCCTTGCTCTTTTTGACCGAAACACAGATATGCTCTCCGGCAGACACTTCATTCCTCACATACCCTGGGTACAAACTGGAACATTCCTTATTGCCGCGGGCGGGGGTGTGTCTTTACGTCAGAGAGGATATCTGTGCTCGTCGTCTCAGCAGCCTTGAAGGACGGGGCCTATCTGACATTTGGTTGCACGTAGACTGCGATGACCATCCGCGTATCTACGCGTGCCTTTATAGGTCCCATATCAACGGTAATGCCGAAATAGATCGATTCGTGGAGCACCTACAGATGGCTACAGATTCCGTGCTTGAGCAGATCCCCACCGCAGAGATCGTGATACTTGGCGATTTCAACGCCCACCACGCCGAATGGCTCGGTTCGCGCACCACCGATCATGCGGGGAGATCTGTTCACGACTTCGCTTTAGCGTATGATCTGACACAACTGGTCACCTCGCCTACGCGAATCCCAGATGTGGATGATCATACACCTTCCCTGTTGGACCTTCTGCTGACCTCTCACCCGGACAACTACACAGTATCCGTTAACGCTCCCCTCGGATCGTCGGACCACTGCCTGATCCGGAGTTCAGTGCCGGTTACACGCCCAACTCGACCCCGTTTTGTAGGTTGTCGTCGCGTGTGGCACTATAGGTCAGCAGATTGGGACGGGATGCGGTCCTTTTTTGCATCCTACCCATGGGGGCAAGTTTGCTTCTTGCCGGATGATCCAGATGTCACTGCTGACTATGTTGCTGACGTGGTGCTTCAGGGTATGGAACTCTTTATTCCATATTCTACAGTGCCCATCGGTGGCAGGTCACAGCCCTGGTTTGGTCGCTCTTGTAAAATGGCCTCTGGCCATAAACGAGAGCGTTACCAAGCTTGGGCCGATTCAGTGGCATCTAAGGATTTAAATACCAGCGATCTCAAAAAGAAATATAACTTTGCCTCCAGGTCCTTCAAAAGAGTAATCGCAAGAGCGAAGTCGGAGCATATCGGCAGAATTGGCGAGAGATTAGCCCGCCTTCCTTCGGGAACACGTGCGTTCTGGTCTCTTGCCAGGGCTAAAAATTCCAGGGGAATTTTTGTCAGTCATCCCTACCGCCCCTGCACAGGGAGAATGACACACTGGCCCACACCGCAAAGGAGAAGGCCGATCTTCTGGGCTCTCTCTTTGCGTCTAACTCGACTTTGGATGACCAAGGGAACTCACCACCGACTATACAACGGTGTGATACTTCGATGCCGGATATAATTTTCCGGCAATGTGCAGTACGTAAAGCACTGTTCTCCTTGGACATTCATAAGTCGAGTGGGCCAGATGGCATCCCTCCGATAGTGCTGCGGACTTGTGCTCCAGAGTTGACACCGGTTCTAACGCGTCTTTTCCGGCTCTGCTACTCATCAGGCGTTGTCCCGAAAACATGGAAGACGGCTTTGCTGCACCCGATCCCTAAAAAAGGTGACCGCTCAGATCCGTCCAATTACCGCCCTATAGCCATAACGTCTCTGTTCTCCAAGATAATGGAATCCATTATCAACAACCAGCTCCTGCAGTATCTAGAGGAGCACCAGCTGATTAGCGATCGCCAGTATGGTTTTCGTCGTGGTCGCTCAGCTGGTGATCTTTTATTATATCTTACGCACCGATGGGCGGAGGTGGTGGATTCCAAGGGTGAGGCGTTGGCGGCTAGTTTGGACATAGCGAAGGCCTTTGATCGGGTGTGGCATAAAGCGCTTCTATCGAAGCTTCCTTCCTATGGGCTTCCCGAGAAATTGTGCGAATGGATCTCCAGTTTTTTGGCAGATCGGAGCATTAAGGTCGTTGTCGACGGTGCATGCTCCGACTTAAAGCCGATTAATGCTGGCGTTCCGCAAGGCTGTGTGCTATCTCCGACTCTGTTTCTCTTGCACATCAATGACATGCTGCAACTCAGCGATATTCATTGTTATGCAGATGACAGTACCGGAGATGCCTCATACACCGGCCGCGCTAAAATTTCTCGGGAAAACGTTGTCGAGAGTTGGAACAAACTTGTGTCTTCAGTCGAGACCATGTTGTCAAATGTTTCGAAATGGGGCCAATTGAACTTAGTCCAATTTAACCCCAAGAAGACACAAGTTTATGCGTTTACCGCCAAGATATCCCCCTTTGTCGTATCCCTCCGTTTTGAAGACACTCCCCTTGCTACCTCAGCCAGCATCGGTGTACTTGGCGTCGACATATCGAACGTCGTTCAATTTCGCTGTCACTTGGAAGATAAGGCTAAGTTAGCCTCTAAGAAGCTTGGTGTGCTCGGAAAGGCGAGGCGGTACTTCACGTCGGCCCATCGCCTGCAACTTTATAAGGCTCAGGTTCGACCTCACATGGAGTACTGCTCTCACCTCTGGGCGGGAGCTCCCCAGTACCAGCTTCTTCCATTTGACCGCATTCAACGCAGAGCGACTCGAATCGTCGACGATCAAGTTCTCTCCGGTCGGCTCGACCCTTTGGCTTTGCGTAGAGATGTTGGATCACTCTGCATCTTTTACCGCATATATCACGGGGAGTGTTCTGAGGAACTGTTCGATTTACTACCTGCAGCTCAATTTCGCCACCGGACTTCCCAACAAAGCATGATGTTTCATCAATTTCATGTCGACGTCTGGCAGTCCACAACCTTGGGATTTTCACGGCATTTTTTACCTCGCACTGCCATATTATGGAACCAGCTGCCTGGTGAAGTATTTCCGAACAGTTACGACTTAGGAACCTTCAAGAAGAGAGCATATTCCCTCCTTAAAGGCCGGCAACGCATCCTCGAGACCTCTGGTGTTGCGGATGTTTGTGGGCGACGGTGATCACTTACCATCAGGTGAGCCGCCTGCTCGTTTGCCCTTATGCCATAAAAAAAAAAAAAAATGCCTCCCGGACTCAATACCGCAATCAAAAGAATTCATTGGCTCTTGTGATGACGTGATGTTTCTTTTATGCCTTATAGTTTAGCCTTTTACCACTATCGCACGGTAAGTGATGATGAGGTCGAAGATGTTGTTCAGGCTAACCTAGAATTACCTTAGGGCACTTAAACGGAAGCCTATGTGCCCTACGCTGCGTTGCATCTTCCGTGTCCTGGTCGTCCATTTGGTTAGTTATGGGCTCGTCTAGAATCGTAGCCTATATTGCCTATATAATTCAAGGCCATTATACAGAAAAGGCGTCGTTTTTTTATTATTTTAAAATATTACGTCAGTAATGTCCGTGGTGTGCCAGGCTGGAATGTCACCCCCTATCTCTACCCGTAGGTGTCGTAAGAAGCGACTAAGGGTAACACACTAAAAGGTGGGCAGCAGCTCTATCTGAGGAGCTGATTATTACACTGCGTTTCATTATTGGGGATCCAAGACGCTTACCAAGCGTAGGGTCTATGGCAACCCGCCCTTCCCCATAATGAGGGAGGCATTGTTCAGCAGTGGACAATCCGGCTGATATAATAAGTCAGTAATAACGATGCGGACAGTGTTCTTTTAACCATATCTATAAGCTAGATTGTGGTTCCTAATTGTATATTATTATTTCATTTGTAAAGAGAAATTTATGTTGTTAGTGAACTTGTTTTAATTGTATGTACAGACTAGACAACACAATCTATGATCTTTTAAGTCCTTTATTTTTTATTAGTTTAATTTTAAAAACTTATTTGTAAAACTCTGATAAACACAACTGCCGGAAAGAACATACTTTTTGGTATGTAACTTGTTTACGACAAGTTTTTTGCTAATCTAATAAATTGAACTATTTTGCGTCTATCAACGATCTCTACCCTCTTTAGTGTATAATAATATTAATAGCTTCGTCGTGGTCTAGCACATTAAACCTATCAAGTGTATAGATACAAAATGTAACTAGCAAAAAATCTTTTGTAGAGGGTATGGGTAAGGAGAGTCATCTCATATATACAATCTTAAAAAAGTGTCCGGCTGTAAGCTATAAATAACAGTTAAAAAACCTTCCAAGGGGTGAACTCTTACCTCTTATAGTAATAATAACTTGATCTTACTGCAAAATGTTATACCTCCATGTCAATTAAGCAGGCTTACAAGCGGTAAAGGAATCGCTCGGCGCTTTGATGACGTCACAACGAATAGTTTATTCTTTTCGCGAACTCTGACGTGACATTTAATACGAAGCATTACTGTTCCAACGACAAATCCGTCATGTTTATCCATCTTAAAAAACTTACTTTCTAGTAGCGGATTTAAACTTGATTTTGTCTATTTTACGATATATATGGGTTTAACTAATGTGTAAATTACTAACAATGTTTTTATTTCTATTATTCTCTAAAATAAATGCAGCATACTTATTTGTTGAGTGAAAGTATAAAACGTAACAGATAGTTTTTGTGAAGCATACAAAAAAATGTCGTAAAACTATGGTAAAACTGGAACAGTCCGAGCGGGATAACGCTATATACATATTGTATCTCGCTTGCA
This sequence comes from Plagodis dolabraria, assembly GCA_963854805.1. Classification (NCBI taxonomy): domain Eukaryota; kingdom Metazoa; phylum Arthropoda; class Insecta; order Lepidoptera; family Geometridae; genus Plagodis; species Plagodis dolabraria. Next base: position 10,224,973 of record OY978459.1, on the reverse strand, counting down.
CATCAGTGATACATAATATATTTCATTCGTTCTTTAAGTAGGATCAAACCAATATTGCTGGACGCGATTGTGGGTCGGTGATAATTCGTGTCTGCGAATGATGATTTTAAGCTTGAAACAAAACGCTACTTTTTTATGATGGTTTCGTTGGCCCCCAGAATGGCGCTGGTGTAGACAAAGGGTATGGTATGAATGTAGCCATTGTAAATGAATTGAAGTATGCCGAGTTAAAAAAAAAATAATATTACTGTCGGTAGAAGTAGTAACTTATTGAAAATTTATTTTTATTAAAAACATTTTTTAATGCTAAAATCTATTGCTCATAGAGAGGAATTATTTTATTATCGTTTTGCTTTTGATGAACTGTTTTACTCTAGTTTTAAACACATTCATTTATTTCTTTACTTTTGTTTGCTTATTTATTTCGTATAACATATGATTATTTCTTCTTATTAATATATTTTTTTTATATTCACTCCTTAGACCTTAAAAAATGATACATTAACAATCATCATAATTATGTTGTTTCCTACTTTATGAGAATTTTAAAAAGCGCTTTTCTTTCCTTATTTATTTCTCAATCCTACTCTAATAATATTTGGCGCTTCCTTTACAATGCACCCTGATGCAAATGTGGCGCCACCCTAATTAATGCATTTGAATGGAGACTTTTTCATTTACACAGATGATTCTCCTTAGCTGTAAGTACCCTCCATAAAATCTTTATTAAGGGCAAGACAGTAGTCAAAATAATTTCTAATTCGGGCGGAGCTAAAAGAAATAGGCGTTAACTTTCAACTCATAAAAATATTCAGTCGCACGGCGGCACTAGTCGCCGTACCACGGATAGCATCGCTAAAATTGTAGAGTTTCGTGCGCTATTAGAAGCGGCAGAACAGAAGTGTACATAACAACATTTTATCTGCAGTTACTGCGAACCTATACGGTAAAAAATATCATCGCTTGTAAGTATAGAAATATTTAATAGACTAAGCGAAGCGTGGTCTCGGTGGAGGTCTGAGCAGTGTATATTTCCCAGTCATTATCTCGATTGCCTGATCCGATCTTCTTGAAATTTTGTTAGAAAGGTGCCTATCTTCCATATCAACATAATTTGTAAGTAAAAGTTTTAATTGTTTGGTGGTTAGTATAGATTATGAGATCCATTTTAAAAACAAAAATGGAACCGACTTATGTTCCTGATAAGTGTGAAATTACTTGTCAAAGTTGGTACCGTGTTAGTTCAAAAGTCAGTATTGTGCTCAAAAGAGTAGTTCGATTTCATGAAGCGGTACGAAACGTAGCTTGTATGTGTAGAAACTACACATAATACAGTAAAGACATTCAACCAACCACTGGGTTGGTGCGGATAACGTCCTGGAGCATATTTGTGCCTGTAGGACTTACATTGTACCTACACTGTGTTTTGTTGTTCTTATTCATAGTTCTATGTATACATTATGTATTCCTTACTGCTCCAACATATTAAACGTTTTTTGAAATAAAATTATTATTAATCATTATTATTATTATGTATGATAACGCTCATGTAGAAAAAGCGAAAAAAGTGTGTCAGTGTTTTGGTAAGCAGAAAGAATTGTGTAGACTGAAGGGAAAATGGTGAGAATGTGTATTTAAATTTAAATAACCTTGTTTACAAAAAACTGTCAAATAATTTGTGTTTTGGCTTACTGTAATATACTTACCAACTCTAAAACAGAAACTTACAATTTTACTTTATTATATTTCTATAAATCTATAGGTGAATAAATGTAATGTATAGGTATAATTTCAGTTATAGAAAGTCATTATGCAATTTTAAAGTTTATTTACGAGATTTATAACTCACTGAACTCAAGAACTCGTTCACAGTTTGTGTTACTACAAGACGTTAATGGAGCACTTTATACTTTCGTTTATTCCCCATTGTATTACAAATCTAAAAAAAAAATACAATTACGTTTCTTATGTAACCATAACCTTTTTATTATTTGTTATGTACTTGTATGCTAACAAGTTTATCAGGCAGTGTGTCATTTATTTTTGTGCAGTATGAAATAACATAGCTACAAATAATAATATAATAAAAGTTCAAAATGTTTATAGAAGTATTATCCCAATGCAATGCTCAATACAAAAGATAACCTTAATGAAACCACCATATAAGATTCACCCTACCGCTACTAAAAGTGTTACAGGCAGAATCGCACCAAGTTTCTGAGTTACATTGGTTAAAGAACCCCACTCGTAGGTGCTTCGGTTATCGCAGCCATTCATCATGGAGACATTGGAGATTTGGAAATTGGATTTTGACATTTGGAGATACGGAAAATACTCCCAACTTCTCAGCCTTCAGCCTTGCAAGTTCCTGCTCGGCTTAGACTGCACCCTCATCTTGCACTCGCCCTTCGAACTCACGCACCATCCGTGCTCTAAATGCAATATGATAAATAAGAAGAGCAAAATGGCAAATCCAGAATGATGTAATTCAAGATAGCCACCATAACGTACTCCGACCACACTGAAGCTCAACCTTACTTCAGCGGGATCGCACTTCAGCACTTTGTATGAATTCTGCTATTTTGGATTTTTGTTGCGTGTCATTTGAGTGCTCTCTCGATTCCCTATGACATTTGTTCAAAACTTCTTTACTTATCTGTAACTGTTTACGAGATACGTCATCTATCTTCACTTGGCAGACGTCATTTTATGATTTCCCATTATTTCTATATCATGAAAATCACTTTGTTATTTTCGGTTTAGAATACTTTCTTTCCCCATGACTCCTTCCCATTGAACAATTTAAGCCAATGGTTTCAAAACATCTATGTATGGCGGCCATCTTGAAAAATTACATCATAAGAAATAATTTCTTAATTCCGAATAACGACGCTCTAAGCAACCCTATCTGGGTTGCTCAGGGCGTTTATTTTCAGCCGGATCAGGGCATCTTGAATTTTGCTTGCCATCTTGAATCCATCATTTCGGTTTTTGACAAGTCTCATTCGACTGCTGCCATTAAAAGTTATACGGGAAGAATCGTACCGGGGTTCTTAGTCACTTTTCCTAAGGAACCCCACTTATTATAATAATAATTATATTAAAAAAAAATTAACCAAAAAAATGTAACCGACTTCAACACCCAAAAGTGTGAAATAACTTGTTAAAGTCGGTACCTTGACAGTTCAAAAGTACCTAATATCACAAAACTTTGCGTATGGTACCGACTTCGACAAGTTATTTCACACTTTTGAGTGTTGAAGTTGGTTCCATTTTTTTGCTTAAAATTTTTTTTCATACTTTTTAGTGACCCTTGCCACCTTACTACCTACCTACCACTTACGGGATCGATTATCATTCATTTTTAACAACTATATCATCAAGATAGGTATATATTTTTCAGGTATTTAAGAGTAACTCAAAAACGGCTTGACCGATTATGATGAAATATAAAATGGGACCAAACGACAAGCATCACCTTTGAAACAAAAAATAATTTTCAAAATCGGTTCACTCAGTCCAGAGTTTTGAGGTAACAAACATAAAAAAAACATACAGACGAATTGAGAACGTCCTCCTTTTTTGGAAGTCGGTTACTTCAATTATAATAATAGTTCACATAATCACTTTTGCTATGAAACCATCTACAGAAGTTACGGTTCAAAAGTTACGGGCACATGTCTTTATAGGCAGGACGAAAGAAGAGAGTAACACAAATTTCAATCCGACTAACTACCTACTAAGTAACTATTAAAGTCAAAGTTATAATAAATATATAACTTCCCTTTATTTGAATGATTGAATATCTAAATTCCTAGAAAGTAGTTGGTCGTCTCGGAAAGTGTGTTAAGTGCATTAGAAATTAGTTCTCGTTTAATTGTACAGTAGCTTATAAATAACAAAATGAAATATTTTACTAAGGGTTAAAAATCTAGATACCTACTAAAATAGAAATTAACAATGCCGTGTCTGAACTTTAATCAACTCGTTGTTATAAAGATTTTATAAATCAATATAAAGAAAAGTACTTATCCAATATTTTTTTTACTTGAGTTTCAATAATTTATGACTTGCAAATTAACGTATGGTAAAAAAATATTGTATATTTCGTAAAATAAATGCACAAAAATGATGGCGTAACGAACGGCACAGATTCCACGTCCAAACGGCCCGAGCGCTGCGGGCAGACTGATTTTCGTTGAGATTTCTTCTCGCGATCACGCAATTTTGTGCCAAAAATTCATAAAAATGTTTTCAACACAAGTTGTTAAGTAGTTCATTAGAGTATAGTATAAGCTATTTTTTTAAAAAGAAACGTTGCGATTACATCAATAATGCCTCTTAAATTAGTAAAAAACAGTCTAAAAAGGGTCGCCGATTACAATTTATTACAGAAGAACTAATTATTTTTAGTAAAAACTAATCAACTAATTCACTCAATAAAGAATTAAATAATATGATATATTTTTTTCGCACTTTTTGAACGAATAGTTTCGGTAAAAGAAGATTCCAAAAGTGCGCGTTTCACTACTGTGATCACCTTAAAACAGAAACGTTCAATAGAATGCGCGCGGCGGGTGGCGCGTCGAGGCGTTGATAGCAATACTAATACTAGATGAATATTTATTCATTGTGGTAATACTACAAATAACACAATAGGTAATACAAGCAACAATAAGTATTCAACCACTTTCAAAGGAGGCGCGTTGCGTAGGCAATATATTTTCATGACCACGCTTAACGTAATTATACTGGATCATTCAATTCGATTTTTATGTATATACCTACCTCCAAATAGGTGCCACTTAAACTTGATCAAAACGGTCGAGTAATTCTTAAGTTATATTGTGACAGAACAAGCACGAGGCCCACCTGATGTAAAGGGGACTTAACCTCTGCCTATAACAGATTCATTTCGTCACAAGTCACGAATTGCACTGCACCCGTCATCTTGAGACATAACTGTTAAGTCTCATGTGCCTGTAATTTCACTGTCCCTCAAGTCAAGGACTGCTGCCGGAACACACCGTTAGGTGATTGACAGATTTTCTACTTGAGGCGGGCAGTCGCAAAATGCCCTTCCACCGTGCGGTGAAGCTCAATTGGATTCGAACCATAGACCTGCTGCGCGGCAGTCCATAGCCAATGCCACTGAGCCATCACTGCTTCATGGTACGCATTGAAATTGTTTGTTGGAAGTCGGTTCCGTTTTGTTTTATATATTATAATACAGTAATTCATAAATTCATAAGTCCGGAAAATTAGTTATGAAATATGTATATTTATAAAATGTAGGGCACGACGTAATAAATACCTCAACGATTGTATTTAATGCTTACATAATAGGTAGGTACTTACCATTCAATCATGCGACAATATGTCCATTAAGCTTATAATGCGAACGTATTAATCAAAATTTAAAGGCAGCATTGCGCAGCGCCGCGCCGTTCAACTATTGAGAGAATTAAAATTTGCATACAATCATAAATCATACCGAAACGACGACACGTGAAGCACGAAGCCCATAGAGGGGAAACAGGTACGCTGTGTGAAAATTGCCCACAAAATGGCTTTGATAATGGACGAAACTCACCGAAAATCCAGGGCATCACTTGGAGCATGTCTCGGAAAGAAAAAAACGTTCCTGGGGTTCACTGGCACTCTGTTTAGCGAATTAGTATAGTTTTCACATATGGGTATATGCCAGCAAAAGCGTAAACTTATTTAAAACTTAACTTGATATTTTAAATAAACTCGCATTTAAATATAGCGTATTATAAGACCTATCGTTTCCGGTTTGAATCCTTTTTTTGACTAATAATTAAAAGTTTAGTATATAGCGTTTAGTATATAGCACTCGTTTTTAGGAGTTTGAGCGCGTTATTCGAGCGAATTTCGTAGTTCCATTTTTATTAAAAAAATGTATAGTAAGTACACATGTATAAATAACTTCCCATTAGATATAGAAAGTTCTTTATATTCCCTATTTTTGTGGTGCAATATAAATATTAAAAACATGCTTATTTTTCTTGAAAGAGGGATTAAAGTTGGGTCTTTCTTTTATATAAAATTACGAGTTTTTGAGCTAGTGTATTTCAAAACTATATAATTTCATGAAAATCTGATGCACCACAAACCTAGATATTAGGATAGTGATTACGTAGGTAAAAAACCATTGAGTTTTATCCGCTATTATTAAAATGAGATAGGAACTGCGTTTGTATGGGGGCGTTCGTCTAAAATATACCCTTAACAGTATTTTCATAATTTTGCATGGATCGCCGATCGCGCACACACAGGCTTCTCAAGATGTCGAAGGCAGCAGCGCCGACACGGTATAACGGCAGCGCGCGGTAAACTGCTCTCAACCATAAATTGGTTGAAGCTCATCTTGCAGGAAACGGTTCGTTTTCAAAATCAAGAAAATAAACCCAACAAGGTTAGTAGTCAGTGAGCAAAGACTATGAACCTGGGTTTTTGATCGGTGGCAGTGAGGCACTGGCGACTCCATATTTTTTAAGGTTTTAATTTGCTCTCGTACTGTTTGTACATGGCACAGTACAGGCTTTCTTCAAGCAATAATAATATTGATAAGAAATGTTTTGCAAAGCAAATAAGTCATATAGTCCTGTGCGTAGAGTTATAAAATACTTTTCTCTTTTCTGTAGTCCTGACTACTTATATATTTAATATATATATATCCAAGTAATGTAGAAGTAGTGTCGGTTTCTTTCTTATATACTACTGTGGTGGAACAAGCTCGAGGCTCACCGGGTTTAAGACGGTAACAGCTTCCTATTAACAGTTACAGATCGTCACAGGTGGCCATCTGCAATGCGCCCATCACCCTGAGATATTAAGTTGTTATATCTCATAACCTCATGTAGCATTAATTTCACCGGCAACCCCTTCAAACCGGGAAACAGTAATGTGAACATTACTGCTTGGCTATAGAGATAGGTATGGTGCCTGGAGCCAGTAGTTCCACGGACGAACTCGCACAAATAGTTCTACTGTTACTGTATGCATTACTAAAACATAGATGTCGTATGAACGCGTCATTTTAATTGTTAGGTCTAAACTTTGGTAGTTTCCAGGTAAATATACATGTATGTTAGAATACAACAATTTGATAACCAAATTCATACATCCACTGGATTTTGTTATATTTCATAGTGATTTTTTGCACATGACAAAGTGCGATATAACTAAATTCAGTGCCAACGAAGTCGCGGACAGAGTGTTACTATACACTAGAATCTGTATTCTTCCGACTTCTGCCCTACCTGGAAATTAAAAAGTTCGCGACTTTTATCTTTAACATGTCATGATGTTTATTTTCCTTAGTCTTTGGTTTAGTTGGCCTCGATTACGCTGTTTGAGAATGGGGGTGCCCCAGGCCTTACAATTTTAAATCATTATTTTTCTTTTTTGATTGTCTCTTAAATTAAAACAAATTTATAATTGCAGAAATGACAACTTCGTGTTCCTTATTGTTGCCTCATTTACAAAGAAAAATTCTCATGCCTATATTAACTAACTACTTACTTACGAGTAGGTGCTAACATTTCTACTCCATAAACTGCGAAGTCGATGCAGCGTCGAAAGTCTCGTGATTAGAACCGGCCCTGTGACTTTTCGTCAGCACCTTGATCGAAATTTTATTATATAAGGAAATAGTAATTTTAATAAAATAACATCTCCTGCAAAGCTTTAGATCGCAGGTTTGAATATTGGCTGGGCATATATTTGGTTGAGCAGCAAAATGTCCTACTCCTTCATCATACCATCCGCGTGAGAAGCATGACCTTTTTAGCTTGGGCAAAAATGTTTTTTATGTATGTGTCTACAGGTCGCATTTCTCAAACAATTCTCGTAACATTGTGTGAGCAGGTTCGAAAATTACATACCAATATGGAACTTTATTGTCGATTCAGCAACTGTGAATTATCAAAAAGCTAGAGATATGTTAGGCTAAACACGTAAAAACATACATAGGTACCTACATACATCAAAAGTGGATCAAGTACGTTTTCGAGTCTTGTCGCAGTAGTCGATTTTTTCATTTTTTTTTTATTGTAATTGAGTCTTTTTTTGCGGCGAGTATTGTTTCAGAAGTATCATCCCTTTGCGATGCCTTTTGGGTAATTCGTTTCGTCTAATGCACGATAATGCACGTCCACACACGGCTAGAGTCGTAACTCGCCTCTTGCCGACCGATGCTCGCATCAACGTTCTGCCGTGGCCTGCTGAATCGCCAGACCTCAAACCAATTGAACACGCATAATATGGGATATGCTACAAAGAAGAGCTCTGCCAAGTATGGATGCCGTGCATACCCCACAACAGCTTTTTGACTTGTTACAAAGAACGTGGGCGGAAATCAGTTCATCAGTGATTTTGATGAACTGATTTTAAGCATGCCAAATCGCTGTGCTTGTGTGATTAGTGTAAATGGTAGAAACATAGATTATTAATTCATATTATTTTACAAAAAACATAGCAAAACAATTTTTCTTTCTTCTGCCAAACAAGTCAATTATGATCCCTATGCATTTTTGATGTGCGTATTTCAGTCGCGATTTCTTCAGCTCACAGAGCCACTATAGTGTGTATCATACATTTATGAAAGGAAATAAATATTTAATAAAACTAATAAATTCCGGTGAGTAAACAGTAAACAGACAGCTTGCTTTCTTGCACCTTAGCTAAACAGTGAGCACCCTAAACCTCATTGGACAGCTATTGCTCCACCTTGTCATAACATGACATCTTCGCTTGAATGCATGGAATTAATTATTACTGAGAACAACATGCCTTTGGAGACCCTTGTTTATGTAGAAACTATTAATCAGTCTGTGGGTTTATTGCAGAGCTTATATAATATAAACGTTCATGTCTTATATATAGGTATATACTCGTATGATTCATGTACGAAAGATGATAATGTGCCCAAACACTTACTCGTGTCACATTAATATAAATGAATGAATATAAAAAAACATTTTCATATCTGAAATCCGCGCCCATTCGCACCGCCGAGTTTTTTCAGTTTTAGGACATCTTTTCATAATATCTAAAATCCATTTTAGACGAACATTTATGGTCCTAAAGACTCCAACAGAAATAATATCTATAATCTAAATCGGTGTGCTTACGTTTCAGATATGCATATTTAGGTGTCTGAATTCAGAATCAAACAAATAATCACCCCTTAATAAAAACGGCACGATATTGAATTTTATCGACGTTTTCCTATTTTGTAAAATGTTTGTCTTCAGGTCTTAACACCAGTAATAGAAGATGTCAACTCAGGATAAACTTATGTTGCAACAACATAAGATATTTTTAACTTAAATTTTCAAAGGAGGAGATAAATAAGACTTGGAATATTATGTGATAATAAATACAGTATGAATCCATAACCTCACGGAGAGGTGAAACTAAGAAGTTTGCAGCTAATGGGCACCTACTTATTGAGACACCAATTGCGTCTTGTCAGCAATTTATTTATAAGATATATGGCGCCAACTACACTACAGTTAGTATAATTTGCTTCAGTTACAAAATGAGTTTGTTTTGATATAATAAATCATCGTTTTATAACGATTTCAAAATAAGTAGATTTGCTTCTCTATATGTTCCCAGATACATATGTCATGCAATATATATGAACGATTTTCTGACCTCAGTCAAGCAGACTCACAGGACTAATCACGTAGTACGTGACGGTCTATGGTTCCTTAGCCTTGAGTGCCGTGAGATGAAATAGTGTGCTGGAATTGTAGGGCTGCGGATCCAGATTGTGGCCCTGAGAGAGGAGGGGAGGAAGCGCCCAGAGTGTAGCCTTAGCTAGTGCTAATGTAAGTGATTGTTTGCCCCTACAAATAGCTCTGGCAAGTGCACGGAAAGATGATGAAAAATAACAATACTACTATTAATACATGATCATATACAAATTCATGTTATGTACACATTCATACTTAAGAGTCTACTATGAAATATCGGGGACCTTTTCACACGGCAGATTTTAGAAGACCAGCTTACATCTAAGTTTCGAGTACGCTGACCGTGCGGCATGTATTTTGAAGCAGTCACAGCGAGTGGTAATATCTATAAGGACTTCGTTGCTACAGGTCAATGAATCGATCGCCACTGCCGTTTTGAGCTTAACTCCATGGTGGAAGGGCTTTTTGTGAAGATTCCCTGGTTAGGTTACTGCCCACAAGTAGAACTTATTTCGCCAAATAACTAACAGTGTTACGACACTTGGGCATCGTGCGCGTTCATTCAATCCCATAAAAAAATACATAACGAGTAATCCGTTGTTCAATCGCTCGTTAGTTCATATAAATACGGTTTTAGCGATTCGTCTTTGATGATTTGAATTTTTCTTCTAATAATTTTTGTAAGATTGTTCAACCTATTTTTTTATTTTGGGTACCGGGTTTGATGCCATTTTCGTCTTTGTATTCTCATTGCGGCAATGAGGTCTCTTATTTGCATCGGATAGTAGTAGCCCGTTATACTTTTAATAAATTTAGGTGTATTTATCTGAGCGTCACTTTGGATGTCTGTAGTTATTTTTCTTAGATCCATGTCTATCTGTTGCGGAGTTTTTAATCGGACTTTTAGATCTATAATATCTTCTAAACCTTGTTTAAATTTATTTCAATCCGTTTTCTTATTTTCTTGAATTGGGTTGTTTTCTCTCTGTATTATGACATTCTCACTTATGGTTAACAGTATGGGTGAGTGGTCCAAACTTATCATATAGCTTTCATCAATACTGATGAAGTTGGGATATTTTTATACACTCGATATATAAATATATTAAAACTGGTATCTTTTGCGAGTCAGTCGGCCAGTAAGTTGGACTTCCTGTTGATATGACATCACATTTTGTCTCTCTGATAGCAATCAAAAATTCTCGTCCTTTAGTAGACGTAAGCCTAGATCCCCGATGGGTATTTTTTGCATTGAAGTCACCCCCTGAGATGAACCTGTCACCAAGTCTTTCCAAAAAAATTTTGTATGACTCCACTTTAAGTGAATACCTTGGCGGGCAATATATTGATGATATGATAATTGGATAGCATTTTGTATTAACAGATACTGCGATTCCATGCAAGTATTTTTCTTCAAATTTATTATCTTTATGATGGCTTCTTAATGATAATGGAACTGCCTACTTTGGCTTTGTTATCCGGATGTAATGCGTGATATGATTTATAACCTTTTGTTTGAATAAAAGAATCTTTAGTGAGATGCGATTCTGAAATCAAGCATATATCAATGTTTTCTAAATGCAATACAGCCTCTAGTTCTATTAGATGTTGCAGGAGGCCATTTGCATTCCAAGCCATAACTTTAGTTTATTAGTCATTTTTGTTCTATTGCTATAGCTTTTTTTGTGCTTATTTATAGAAATTATAAATAAATTTCAATAAATGATTGTGACCTCAAAAGCCCTCCTTCTTCAAAAAGCTTTTACAGATCTTAGCCCTTGCCTCAGGACTTATCTCAACTGGCAAGCTCTAAAGATCTGGTCACCATTGACCCTTCTCTAGACTACTCTTGAGAGCTAAATTTGGTTTGTGGTTGCAATTGTTAGGGATGTCTTTTTAATAAATTATCTTACAGTGAATGCTGACAGCTATGGTGGCTCTATTTATCTTTTGGTTCCCGTGCTTAGTCCTCTATCGATTATACTCGATTATGAAATACGCGAGATTCTGAGAATATATATTTTACGGTAAATATAGTTCATTTGTAATTTTGTAATCTTATGTGTTATTAATTTCTTTATTCAAATGTTCCTATAAAATTGTGTACTGTTCTATAAAATAAAAGAAAATACATATTATCTGTTAACTGTACACTCACTCACACACTCCTTTCGTTCCTTCCCCGTCATGGTTCCTTGTGTTACTTCGTCGCAGAAGTACCAACTTATAAATCCGCCTAAATAAAAGTTAATACAAACAAAATTAAGTAATGCAATACGACGCGGTCGCGAGTGCCACACTTGTAATAATATTGTAACATGTTGTTATACAATGCTTGTATGACATATTTGAAAAGAAACTCAAAAATAAGTTATTTTTTTTACCAGCAGCTTCTAGCTTCTTTAGTTTGACTTAATATTGCGATTATCTAACAAATTGTAGTAATATTTACATCTAATATTTTCATACTTACTTTTGAAAAAAAACGTAGTAAGTGTTTGGGAAGGGCCAACTTTGGAAAATAAATATATGGAGAAAAATGTTACCAATCGTATTTCTGGCTTTAATTGTTTGAGAGAAAACTGATAAAAATGTAGATGATATTTAAACTTTTTTTCAAGTAAGTATTGCCATATTATCACATGTTATATGCCATAAGGATGGTTATTTATAAAATTAGGGTAGACAGACGTACGACTTGGTGATTACCTACTAACTGCTAAGAGTCCCGTTTTCTCGTAAGTACAAACGGGAACAAACAGAAAACCTCCTCCATGTCTCGGTAAAATGTAAGTCATCTATTTTACGCTAAACAGCCCAAACAACTATTTTATTTATTACATTATATAACAGGCAAAACATATTTAACCTTGGTTGATCAATCTGTTGATATAATATCTTGAAAATAAACAACAAATTCTTTGTGATGGATCTATAAATAGAGTAAATATAACCGTCGGATGAGAATACTGATCTGAATTATAATCTCTTTAGCCGCATCCTTGGAACTCAATATGCGTGCAGCTGGATTCAAGACTTCTATTCTGCAATTTTTTACCAATATAGTTATTGTTTCAGTGCAGTTCAGTTGCATGAGCGTATCATAAAAAGTTACAAATTACGACTATTTGTGTGACTTTCAGTAGCGTATGAACGGTACCTTGCAGACAATAACAGTGATATAGATTCTGTAAGAATTATCTAAAATTGAATTTTTCTAACAATGGTATTTTATTCCAAGTACATTAAAATACAGTCTTTGAAGCAGTGATGGCTCAGTGGCATTGGCTATGGACTGCCGCGCAGTAGGTCCATGGTTTGAATCCCGCTTCGGGCTTCAGCTTCACCGCATGGTGCAAAGGCATTTTGCGAATGCCCACCTGGCTAGCGACCACCCTCAAATAGAAAATCTATCGCCAAGCACCTAACGGTGTGTTCCGGCAGCAATCCTTGAGTGCCCGTGAAATTACAGGCACATGAAACTTAAGAACTATTTGTCTCAAGGTGACGGGCGCACTGCAATTCGTGACTTGTGACGAAATGTATCTGTTATAGGCATAGGTTAGTCCGATTAACATCAGGTGGGCCTCGGACCTTGTTACGTCACAATAAAGTTATTGTTACTATTACTGTTATTGTTATGTAAGATTTACAAAACTTTTTTTTAATGTAAAAAAAAGTTTTATAACTCTTACAATGACAGTTCTAAATAGTGGATTATTCAAGTCAATAATTTTACATCAGTTTAGACAGCATCAAGTTACTCGATTGCTAAATCTGCGTAAAATATACCCGCAATCGAAATGTCAAATTGTATGACTGTTATTTGCAAGCGTTAGGTGAATTTAGATGTGAGCAGAATTAAAACTAGCATAATTAAGAGAATTTTATATTAAGACATTCTTATAGATTCGACACATGCCTATCACAAAACTTTGGAAGTTCATTGAATAAGCTCCAGTTCTTGTGGAAAATTTAAATTACTTTAATACAAATAGTAGAATCGTACCCAATGCACGTAATCATTATTTATTGCGTGAGCGTAAAATTCGCATCAACTACCTCAAATATAAGATATCTAGATTGTGAGCGTGCAGGCGTCTAAGAAAGAAATTTTATTTATTTTAGTGCGTAATTGGCATCTACTGGATCTGGTTATTTTATTCTGCGATTGACAATAGGCATAAGAATTTACGTTATTGTAAATAAACCATTAACTTCGTATTCTTTACTGTTTATTAATATGAATATTATGTATGCTTCAGTTATTGATACAAAGTAATTAAATGTCCTAATATATCAAAGAGATTTTGAGTCTAGGTGAAAATGGTAGAGTGACAGAAGCAAAGACAACAAATCCTTATTTCTGTGATGTGTTAGTAGAATCGCAACCAATGCATTTTTAGGGTTTCTTTTTTACGTGATTGTGACTAAACAAGCACAATGCCTACCTGATGTTAAGCGGACTTACATCTGCCTATAACAGATACATTTCGTCGACGAATTGCACTGCGCCCGTCACCCTGAGACATTTTAAGTCTGTAATTGAAAAATATGCCTGTAATTTCACTGACTCTCAAGGACTGCTACTGGAACTCACTGTTAGGTGCTTGGTAACAGCGTCGCGGGTCACATGTTGTGCTAAAGCTTAACATTGAGTTTTGCAATATTTTTTAGTAATTTTTTTTATTGCTGATATGTAAGCCTTTGACCACAATCTCAACTGATGGTAAGTGATGATGTGGTCGAAGGTGTTAACAGGCTTAACCTAGAATTACTGGCTCTCAAGGACAGCTGCCGGAACACACCGTTAGGTGCTTGGCGACAGATTTTCAACTTGAGGGTGGTAGCTAGCCAGGCGGGCATTTGCAAAGTGCCCTACCACCATGCTGTAACGACTGCTATCCTAAGACGACAACCGGGACCGACGGCTTAACGTGCCCTCCGAAGCACGGAAGCGCTCAGTAGTAATGTCACCAGCGGTCACCCATCCAAGTCATGACCGCGGCCTACGTTGCTTAACTTTGCTGATCGATTCAGAATGGCTAAGCAAACTTGGCTACGAGCGCTTCAAGAACGTTAAACTACAACAAGAATATCTTGATTGTCGGCTTGTAGGCTTGTTGTCGTAATTACTGACGACGCGCGTCGAGGCGGCGGCGGCGGCGGGTTCGAACGCGTTTGTTTATGTCAGTGCGTAATTGCAGATTCAGAATATAATTGGCTGTCTACTGGCGGATAAACAAAACATGCTTCGTTTGGTCTGCGATAAGACATAGGGGTAAAATTACCTCAGGTATAATTAAAGAAATAAGCTTTGTTGTGTCAAATATGTAAATAATTTAAGTATCAGTTGCGACTGTGAAGAGTATCATTACAATTTAGAGACTGTTTGAATGGTAGAATCGTGCCCGATTCTGCTTATTATTATTTGTTGCGTAAACGTAAAATTAGGATTAACTACCTCGAGTCGTTTAGTCTAAGAATATCTAAATTTTCGGCTTGTACTGCAGCCTTGTTACCCGTAATTACTAACAGCAGCAGCAGTAGCGGATGCGGCAGTGCGGCGAGCTTAGAACACACTTGTTTATGTCAGTGATAATTGAGAAGTAATTGCGTAATTTGTTAGCTGCAAGTGCATCTGTTTGTTTATTGTTCTGCGATTGGAGATCAAAATGTGCGCTGGGTACTTATTGCCATTGAATTGCCAATGTATTCCTTACATATTTATGAATCTACATACGCTTAAATTGATGTCAATCAAATGGTTCAACATTCCGACCTGTGCCGCCACGCCGAGCACACCTGTCTACAGCTCCGCCAGTATCTCCCAGTGAGACCGCAATAGTCCCCGCACTATTGCCGTCTCACTCGGGTCATCGTTCCGACGCTAGTTGCAGACCAGTGCCTTGGAATACGCAGCCCTGACGAAGTTTTTGTTTTGTGTGCAGAAGCTGAGCAGCCGCCGAACGCCGAGCAACGCGAGCTACGAGCTCGCCGTGCCGTCGCGCAGAGGCGCTCTAAGACGTCTGGCATTACCACCTACCCAGTCCCTTGTTTCGGACGAACAACATCATATCGGGCTGGTGGTCTTGCTTCGACCGCACTTTTCGGTGCGCATTTCACCACTTTACTATCCGACACAACATAGTAACAGTCGCGTAACAACACACTTTGTGCTGTTAAGCGACGTCGTTCAGGCGTGGGGTAGCGTCAGCCAAACCCGTCTGAACGATCAAATCCGCCATTTGCTGCGGTCGCAGTGTGACACCCTACGGTGACAACGGCCACTGTTGTTGTTTTGGTTTAACCTTGCACCGTGGCCTTTCCCGCTTCACGGGTCAGCCGAAGCAAGCTGGGCTCCGGGATTCTGGCCTTGGGGTCACCCCTAGTCAAACCCGGAGTAGCGCTTAGGAGCACCCCTCTCCGCCGAGAAAAAAGCTCGGAGAGGGTACACAACTAGGGCACACCATAGGTACTCACTCCCTCTCACACAAGTGAGCTCACGAGTTGCGAGAGGGAGACAGAACCCGTTAGGCCATCCTGAGTATTCCCCTCAGGATGCAACGTCCCTCTAACGGTGAGGTGGAGGTCCTTCAGACCTTCGCCCTCCGCTACCCCGAACTCTACGCTGATCATCAGCAATCGCTTAACGATGCAGAGAGTGCCCGCCTCACGGACACTCTCATCGCTCCCTCCGGAATTCCAATTCCGGAGGCCATCGTCCCTCCTCTGACCCGGTCCTTCTCAGAGGACAGCCCGACTTCGCCCGCTCCGGGCCCTGACAATAGACGCACGGTGGCAGCCCCTCCCCGTGAGAGGTCTCGCTCGCGCTCACCGATCGGGAGGCCAGCGAGCACCCGTCCCTCCATCGCCGTTGTCGAGCCCACTTCGGACTCCGAAGCGGAGATGGAGGTAGATCCGAGTCGCGCCTTACGCACTGACTCGGACTCAGATAACGACGGCTATACCGTCGTAGATAGAAAGCGCAAGCGTGCTCCTAAAGCCGCTAGTTGCGCAACTTCCGCCCCTCCCGCCAAGGCACCCGCTAAGGCCCCCGCCTCCGGCAAGAAGCCGACCCCCGCCCCGCGCCCCGCGTCTCCTCCCTCCGCTCCGGCCACCACTGCCGCGTCCCCTCAGGACGCGAGCGCGCGCCGCGAAAAACCGCCTCCGCCCCTGTTCATTCAGGACAAAACCAAATGGGACATGCTGTCCCGTTTAGTTTCGGATCGTGGGATCCACTATACTAATGCCCGCTCCACGCAGCAGGGCATTAAAGTCCAAGTTTCCACCATTAGCGACCACAGAGCGCTAACTAAACTCCTCCGCCACGAGAGCATAAGTTTTCACACTTATGCGCTCGAAGAGGAGAAAGTCCTCCGAGTGGTCATCCGCGGTGTGCCCAAGGAGGTACATACCGATTCGGTATGTGCCGACCTGAAGGCACAAGACTTCCCCGTACATGCAGTTCACCGCATGTACAGCGGGAAGGACCGCAGCCCCTACGATCTAGTACTTGTAGTACTAGATCGTACTCCTGAAGGCAAGGCCATTTTTAATTTAAAAAAGGTCTGTGGCCTCTCAGGACTCGATGTCCAAGCCCCATACAAGAATGGGAGTCCCTCGCAGTGCCATAACTGCCAATTATACGGGCACGCCTCCCGTTTCTGCTTCGCTCGCGCTAGGTGCGTTAAGTGCCTAGGCGATCACGCGACAGCAGCGTGCACTCGCACCCGGGATTCGCCGGACCCACCCAGCTGTGTTTTATGCGGTGCTCAAGGGCATACCGCGAATTACCGTGGTTGCCCTAAAGCACCACGAGTGAACCACAGGGTGGCAAGGCATAGGCCAACCCGTCCCTCTTACGACCGTTACCAACGGGTAAGCCCCAAACTAACGGTAGTACCTGCCTCACAGGTAATACCCGCGCCGCTCCCAGCCCGTAACGCATGGTCTAAACCACCCAGTATGGTTAAGACCGTCGCTACCGCCCGCGCCCCGGCCCGCGCGCCCGCACCCGCGCCCGCACCCGCACCCGCCCGCGCCGCGGCCCCTGCCCGCGCACCGGCCCCGGCTCGCCCCGCGCTCCCGGCACCCGTCGCCAACACCATTCGCGCGCCTCCCCGCGCCGCTTCCCGGCCACAAGCTCTACCTATGCCATTGATGGCTGCCCCTCTTCAAGAGGCAATCAACCTAGTCAGCGATCTGGCTATGTCGGTTGACATCAATGAGGTACAAGAGCTATTCCACAAGATGCAATACGCTCAATCCCCAGCGGACGTGATCCAATACACATTGGAACACGCGAATTTACTTAGCGCCCTTAAGCGCTTCGTTCCCCAGGCCCCTCCCCAGTACAACCACTATGGGTAGTACAACCGCACGCACGAAACCGCGCTCAGTTTCGTTAGCGTCATTCAACGCTAACGGTTTCTTTAGACAACGTGACCTTGTCCACGACTTTTGTTGCACCCACCTTATCGACATTATATGCGTGCAGGAAACCCTTCTAAAACCGGGGAAGGCGAACCCTAGGTTTGCCAATTACAGAACGGTACGTGATGATAGAGTGAACTCCCGTGGGGGAGGCACTCTTATCTATTACAAAAGGTCCCTGCACTGCATTCCCCTACCTACCCCAACTCTTGTTAATATGGAAGCATCTTGTTGCCTCCTAGCTATGACTGGTCATCAACCTATAGTCATAGCATCCTGTTACCAAGCTTGCAAAAAGCCGATCGTCCGAGCTGACTTAGAAGCCCTATTCTCATTAGGAAGCGCCGTCATTCTGATTGGCGACTTCAACAGTAAGCACATCCTATGGAATTGTAACGTCAACAATCCCAGAGGTATTGCACTTGAAAACCTAATCGCAGAACTTAACTTTGACATAATTGCGCCCACTGAGCCCACTCACTACCCTTATATGGAAGACCACCGATCTGACTTGCTTGACATGGCACTATTCAGAGGCGTAACACTCCGGTTACGCTCCATAGAAGTGGTTCACGAGCTTCACTCTGACCACCGACCCATTATACTGCGACTAGGTCCCGACCCAACGACTGACCTCCCCCGCCCCACTAAGACGATAGTGAACTGGAAGCAAGTAGGCGATGCCCTAAAGGCTATCAGTTCACCGGACCTAGACAAGATCCCTGACGACATCCTGACAAAAGATGACGTAACCCTTGCGATCGATTCGTTCACCAATCACCTCTCCACCGTAGTAGGTGCATCCGCAAAGGAGGTCATAGTGCCGGACGACCGGCGCCTTGTCATTCCAGCGGATGTGAGACGATTGGTGACGGAGAGTAAAGCAGTGACCCGACATTACGACTCTTACCCCAGTAAAGAGAACAAAACTAAGAAACGCCACTTTGAACGCATGGTTCAAAGTCGCATGTCTGAGTTGCGTGATCAACAATGGGGCGATAAACTTTCAAACCTCGTGCCAAGCCACCATGCTTATTGGAACTTGGCGCGAAGTATGAAAGGTAGTAACCATAACGACATGCCTCCCTTATACAGACCAGTCCCACTAGTCCCAGCGTTCTTTGACGAAGACAAAGCTGAGTGCCTAGCTGATAGCCTAGAGGCTCAGTGTTCCCCTAACGTAGATCACGTTGACCAAGCTCACCTCGATTCGGTGGATGCTGAAGTCGAACGTAAAAGCTCTGTGGTCACCTCTGAACTCCCACCTGCCACCTTAGCGACTTACGCTGAGGTGGCGAGACTGATCAAGGCCCTCCGACCGCGCAAATCCCCCGGTGCCGATGGCATCTCCAACAGGGTTCTTAAAACCCTCTCTCCTCCTCTCATCCATCTCCTAGTCAGCATCTTCAATGCTGCTATGAGCCACTGCTTATTCCCAGACACCTGGAAATGTGCAACTGTCATTGGCATTCACAAACCAGGCAAAAGCTCATCTGACCCCACCAGTTACCGCCCAATCAGCCTCCTCAGTGCCTTAGGCAAACTTTACGAGCGGTTACTTGCAAACCGCCTCCAGTCCCATGCTAAGGAACACCACCTTATCCCAGATGAGCAGTTTGGCTTCAGACCCGGACACTCATGCGTCCAACAGGTGCACCGCCTCACGGAGCACATCATTGAGGGCTTTAACAAGTACCCCAAACCCCAGACCACGCTAGCAGTCTTCCTCGACGTGGCGAAAGCTTTTGACAAAGTCTGGCACAATGGCTTGATTTACAAGCTATACCAACTTGGCGTGCCAGAACGTCTTGTGCTCATCCTACAAGACTTCCTTAAAGCCAGAAGCTTTCGCTATCGCGTGGAAGGCACCCTCTCCTCCCCCCACCCAGTCAGAGCCGGAGTCCCTCAGGGCTCCGTGCTATCACCCATTCTCTTCGCGCTGTATACCAGCGACATCCCACGCTCTCAGCCAGACGTCCTATTGGCCCAATACGCGGATGATACCGCTATTTATACCACTGGGTGGCGTATCAGCAGAAAGTCCATTTTCGCCCTCCAACGGGCCATCACCGAGATCGGTGACTGGTTCCGTAAATGGCGCATCGCGGTCAACCCAGTTAAAAGTGCAGCTATGTACTTTACTGAGAAGACTCGCCCCCGTTACCCGCAACCTTTAACTTTGTTTGACCAACCCATCCCCTGGGTTAGTAAAACAAAATATCTCGGAGTCACCCTTGATCGGAATCTCACCTTTAGCGATCATATAACAACCGTCCGAAACAGAGCGGCCTTTGTAATGGGTCGCCTTGGTCCCCTGATTCGCAAAGAGAGTAAAATGTCTCTTAGTAATAAGAAGACACTTTACACTGCCTGCATCCGCCCCATCATGACTTACGCATCAGTAGTGTTTAGTCATGCTAGTGAGGCCCATCTCCACAAGCTTCAAGTCATCCAAAATCGTTTTCTTCGTAGTGCAACCGGCGCTCCGTGGTATGTCCGGAACACCGAGTTGCACTGCGACCTAAACCTTCCCTCTTTAGCGCAGTTCAATAAGGACTGCGCTCGCCGATACTTTGATCGAGCGCCCCACCACTCGAACCCATTGGTTGTCCAGGCATCGAACTACTCGACCGCCTCTTCTATCCCATTTTTCAAACCCCCCCGTCGCCGACCACGGCAGGTATTAGACGACCCGGATGACCCCATCGCAGTCATTACATTGGCAGCTTTAGCGTTATCCGCAAGTCGTCGAGGTAAAATCCCCAGGTGTGAGGTAATTAGAGGTCACACAATCAAACACCGAGCTCGCCGGCGAGCTCGAGGCAAAAACAAGGTCACGATAAATTGCTCTCCAAATAGTCAAAGAGTTTTATTCAGTAGGGCCCAATTGTGCAACACTGCAGTTGCACAGAGGCATTTTGCTCCGATCCCCCCCATGTCTCTCGACAGTGAGACAAGCCGAGGTCCGAACCACAGTGGTGCCCTTGAGCTCGCTGTCAACCCCTCCTATAATAGCGGTACGTTTTCGGCGTCCGCAGGAGACGGAGGTAGAAGGCGCTTTTCGCCTTCTACGCCCGTCTCGGGAGAAGTGCCTTCGGCACTTCTCCCTCCCGGGCTATTGTAGGGCCAGGCCCTCGCCCAAAACCCGGTGGAGCTGGACGACCGCACAGGCGGTAGCCAGCATCTATGTCCTCCCTAAAAAAAAAAAAAAAAAATTAAATTGATGATACAACCACTTTGTTAATAGTCACAATATTGACTTGTCGAGTCGGGATATTGATCCAATTGCTCCTAATGTGTCATACATAAACGAGACACCAACTTTAAAAAATAACGTTGATGAGATACTCAAAGTAAGTTTCCATATCTAATATTTGACGCTGTTGTTTCTGATGTGGTAGTAAATCAATATTCTATAATCAATATAATAACAGTTTTTTTTTATTATTTAATTACATTTTCTTTGGGTGTTTTCCTTTTATTTTGCATAAAACAGTCATAAAATTTTGTAAGAAAATAAAGGTGCTACCATTCGCAATGTTTTTTTTAAAATAATTATATATGCATGAACAATAAAGTCTATGTAATCTATACAAAATTATAAGACCTGCTCGTTTACGAATTATCAAACAAAACAATATTCTGATGCTTAAAAGACAAAACATAAAGAAAACTCATTAATTGAAAGAAATTAAACTGAATAGGTACATGAATGTTTTTTATTTTTAATTTTTATTGCGATCTGCAAAAATTTGAATCAAAGAAAATATTCCCTTCCTACGCATTAGGGCAGAAGTCGGATCATAAAAATTTGACCTGTCTTTTGTATTTTCGACTTCAACGTGATCGACTTTAATATGACGCTATTTCATACTTTTCAGGGTTGTATGTCGGTTACGTTTTCTTCTATTTTTATATCTCTAAGATGAAGCCTAGCATTTAAATGACTCACTCAAACATTCCTACAATATCTCTCAAAGATAAAGGCATACAGATTCTTTGATATTGTAAACGCATTATAGGGCCTAAGATAATTTTCGTTTCATTATAAATTAATGATGATCTCACGATTAACGGCAAAATAACTGGTGAGAAATTTAAATATCTTGTAGATACCTGTATCTACCTAATTTCCATCATACTGATAAATAGAGGGCTCGTTTCAAATTAAATGGTCTTTAAATTTAATGTTTTAAGCGACGAACAGGTTTAGGACAAGAACGGGTCTTGACAGACAAGTGTGGTGATTTAAACTACCGCTTTTCCTGTATAGAGTGTATAAATCAATCCATGACATAAATGGGAAATTGTAAATTTGGTGTTAATGATAACCATAACTAGGAATCTTAATTGACTGAACTTGGTAGCTCCGAAACAGATGGCTTCCGTTCTCACTTAACATTTTTTTTGTTAATTTTACATAATAATAAGAAACCTATCGTTAGTTATTGCGCTTAATGGGAAAAATAAAGTCATGGAAGTCTAGGCACTTACATACAAGTACTTTTTTTATGCCTGATGGTAAGTGATGATTTGGTCGGAGGCGTTGCAGGCTTGTAGTAACGTCCATGCATGTCAAGACCATGGGTGTACAAAAATGGTAAAATAAATAATAATATCTAAGGCGGAGTGCATAATTTTCAATATACTTAAAATATGAATAAATAAAATTAATCGGATATGATTCTAGCCTAAACTTTAGTACCTACCACCGTCTAGCAAGAGCTAGCTCGGATATCGTTTTTAAATCAATTATACATGATATGGCTGACCTGCTTGCTTATTACAAATTTATTTCTTGTTATAATTTTGCTTGATGATTTTACCATTCTTATCTAAATCAAAGTTTTTATCACAACAAAATTTTATTACACATTTCATGTTAACTTCAAACAATAGTGGAAAAAAAAATGGCGGAAAACCTTATTTCGTTCAAATGACTCCACCAATTTTATCCTATCGTGACCAGACAGCGTTTTTATAAATAAATATCAATTTGATGCTTCAATCTGAAATTATGATGCTTCCCGCATACGAACCGATCGCAGTTTCAGACTGCACTACCAATGAATTTCAGAAAATATCTGCCCTGTCTGAGCCAAGGATCCAACATAGGACCTCAAGTTGCTAAAAAGGCGGATTACACCACTGAACTATCAAGGAGGCTCCTTTTTATAATTAATATTTAAACCAAGCGGATGAAACCGCAGGGGGGTCAGCTAGTCAGCCGGCTCGGTAGTAAAATAAACTTTAGGACTAAATTGACAGCCGTCATCACAAAATTACAGATTAATGAATGATATAATACAGTTGATGAAGCTATAAACATTGCCCCCCCGCTGTAGTCCTGCGGCCACGACCATCATTCTACCTCAATTACATCAAGCAGCCGCATTTAGTAAACGAACGAATCGACTCGATTTTCTCAATAAATTACTGCTAAAATTCAGCCCTTTACGACTCTTGGGAACCTAAAATAGTTTCGAACACAATCGAATTATTTCCACGACTTTGAGAATGCCGCTCTTGAGATTTTAAACCGTCTTGCTAAGCAAAAATAGACCTTATTTTTTACAGATAAAGTTGATTTGTTTGTGTAGAATGGTATCATTTGAAAGTCATCGATTAGGAAAGTTAACAAGGTGGTTAAGGCACTTTTGTATCACTCGACAAGTTCGGATGTGTTCCATGCGTAACTAATGGTCAGTGCGTGTGTTTTAGTTTATTTTCTGTCTCGTATCATCAAATATAATAAAGGTCTTCCGTTTTAACGATGTTTTTATGTTTAATGAAAGTTTATAGTGCACGTAAAGTGTAATGGACTTTAATAGGACGCAACTTTGCTCTTCAGTTTATTTATCTCTGCCTATATAATGTTGATATTTTGCATAATTGCTGACGTGTTCATGTAATGTTTATGTATAATGACAGGCTTTTAGGCTAATAACAAATTAACAGTCAAATAACAGTTTTAGTTTCGTATTATTAGGTGCGAGCTTCGAAACACATTTCAAAAATAGGGACTTATTATGTACAAAGATGCTTAGGCTAGATGAAATATGTATTATACCTTATTAACGAAGAAAAACAACTATCTGTGAGCAGCGACTGATCAAGAGTGCTGACCGCTCTAGGCTAATTATGAGGACGCGCCCCCGCCACGTTTTACGGTCGGCCTAAAAAGTATTATATTAGTTTCGACTTTCTTTACAAGTGTGAAACATTTAACATGGTTCACACTACCTATAAAAGTTTTTAAGCTGATCTGCAAGCGAAACTATCGTAACTTTAATCTGCACTACATTCAACCCGAACGGTGCCGAACCATTTTTTTAGCTGACCCGTGACCGTACATACATACTTAAAGGCAAAGCACCTCACGCATTATCCGACCAAAATTATGACAAATGACTGCAGGCTACCAAGTAGAAAAGCAAATCAATGCCGTGTTTGGCCGCATGACTTGTATTGGTTTATGTTAGTATGGACAACTTATTTGTTGCAGCCATTGACCATGAGCGTGGTCATCTAGTGTGTGAAGTTGCTTCGACTTTAAGTATTTTATTAATATATACACTTCTGTTGTTATCTTTTAAAAAGACGAAGAGCATCATCTATGGGAAACATTTTTGCAATAGAATAATGATTTATTTGAAAATTATTATTATAGTAGCATAAGTAATTATTATTAGCTTAAACAAACAAACTAAGTCCTTTTTCGTGCTTTTGAGTTTGTAAATCTTTCCACAATGTTTAAAATTTTTATTTTTTATTTTTTTGAGTGCTGAAAAAGACCTTTCGCCACTGCAGTTGGTAACATTTTATAACTTATTAACAAAAAAAATCGAAATAAGTATCATCTCCAAATTCGGAATCATGCATGAAATATTAAAAAAATATTAAATGCAACACTCCCTTTGATGTTCTGGCAGAAATAGAATGCTCGGCCTCGGTGTCAGATATAAAAACTGTGCCAAATGAACGCCAAATCATTAACAAGCTTAAAGCTAATTGCAAAATTAGTCTCGTTTGTAGTAGGTACACCGTAAGTTGAACTATAGATGTCGTTCCGTCCCAATACGATGATTAAAGAACGATTTGAGTTATGACTCATTTACAATTTAGCTCAGTCGGTTAGTTAGAGCATACCCCGGCTAAAGGGATGGATGGACGCGGGTTAAAATCCCGTATGACTTAAAATTTTTCCTCTGGTAAATATGTAATTTTTTTAATGAAATCCGCAAAGCATGCGTTTTTTTTTAAATAAAATATTGAAATTATAAGGTTGCGTTTAAAGCTAATTGTAAAATTAGTTTCGTTTGTAGTACAACGTAAGTTGAACTGTAGATGTTGCTACATCCCAATTCGATGGTTAAAGAACGATAGGAATAGTTTGAGTTATGATGTATTGTCATGTTAGCATAGTCAGTCAGAGCATACCCCGGCTAAGGGGGTGGATGAACGCGTGTTCGAATCCTGCACATGACTTGAATGTTTCCTCTCGTAAATTTATAATTTTGTAATCATTTGCTTTACTTCTAATAAATTCACTGTCGTCTAGTTTCCATAAGAAACTCAACTTTGTGTTTACTGTATTATAAATAATTTGCCGGTTTTTTAAGTGCACTTTAAGTCAATCAATAGCTGCATAATAATTACTAACTATGAAAGACTGAAAGATCATCCCCCTTCTAACTCAATGTGCCCCGTTTTAACTTAATCAAAACGAAAATTAAGTTTCTTTCTTCTTCTTATTTCTCTTTTGTATGTAGTCACTTCGCATCTCTTGATTTACCCTGATTCAAAATTTTCGAAATATCAAGATAAGCATGTAATATCTCATAAAGAATAACAATTAACAACATTAGATAAATGAACAGAACTTGCTTGTAAAGCTGTGCACAAAATATTTCTGTGCTGTTGTTGCCAGCTCACTCACTACCGGTAGGAGTAGTATTATTCTACGCTCACAACTCGCTCGACCACCGACTGATTCGAGTGACAAGACAGTGTTTGTTTTACGAGCAAACTTTTTCAGTTCATAGCGCATTTAATTTTAGTGTTCTGTCTCGGTCTAGTTGAAATATATGTGGTTGATGCAATAATGCTAGATTAATAGTGCATACGAAGACAAGATTTCGGCGCCCCCCCCGATCCTCGCGCCCTAGGCTGCAGCCTAATTAGCCTAAGGGTTAATCAGGCCCTGTCTGTGAGTGACTATTTGACTACTGTAATCTAATTCAAAATTGAATCGCAATGATATTATAGTTAAGTCCATCTTCTTTATATATATTCAATGATTTCACTGGGTAGGTAGGTACCTACCTACCGACTCTTGCGAAGCCTCGAAAATGTATCGTTTACTTATTTGTCATTTTGTTTGCTTAATACTGGATGGTCAACAGTCGATAGTCGTGTTATGTTTTCATTTGGTATTATGGTATTATTGGACAGCAATAAATATTTAATACTAAGTCAGTTAGCGGATGTGGTAATGGCAACACCGATCCGACAGTGGCACCACCATTTCGACGGTATTAAACATACGACACACTCTGTGATTGGCTGGGTGATTTCCCGCTAAAACTAGTGGCGACTGTTGACACGAAGTGAAGGGCGAGGCATTCTTGAGACGAACACCAGGCTGGAAACATATGAGTCGAAGGGCTGTTCTGTTTTTAACAGTCGTAATTACACAATTATTCTCAAATCTATGTAAGTCCGATTTTCATGAATCAGTTGGTTATAGGCACGAGAAAAATCCAAGATAGTAATAGTTATTTGTTATACAAGAGTGCAAAGTTGCTTTTTAACCGCGTGTTCAATTTTGATGACCGAGCAAGCGAAGGATTCTAAAATTGAATCACGAGCACAGCGAGTGATTCAAAATTAGAATCTTGAGCGTTAGCGAGGGAATCAAAAGAGCACGAGGTGAAAAATCTTAGCACTCGAGTGCAACACGTAACTTTTCATTCCACCTCAGCGAGGAAATGACTCTCGCGTGATTGTTGAGCGAGAAAGCTCATTTGAGTTTTAGTCAATTCTGTTGGCGTCAAACAAACTTCCTCGTCGCTAGAATCACTCATTTTAGTTTTTTCACTTGTTTTCAAGTTTCTTGTTTTTAATATAAGGTTTAACAATGACGTGAAAAAATGCCGCGTAAAGAACTGCGTACAAAGCAAATTGAAAAAAAAACACCAAGAAGGTTCCGAGTCTGAGTTTTTAACAAATTAAAAAAAAGTTGTATGATATATTCGGCACAATAGAGGTAGCAGTAAATAGGTTTAATGTTTTTTTAATTCTCATACTTAGTGCACACGATGTTCTAAATTCAATTTACTTTATCCTCTAGAGAATAAAAACGGCTTTTCCACTCAGATATTGAAGATTAAAAATACTCTTTCCGAGATGGTGGGATGAAAATTAAATTATTGTTTCTTGGCCATATGGCTATATCGTTTTACAAAAAAAAATATATATTTTATCTTACGTCTGTAACTACCTAACTGCGATCTTTAATACGATATACGTTTACCTACATGGAGTTGGCTGAGCCAAATATCATACATTTTAATAGGAAGGAACTACTAGAAATTATCTTTGCTTAGGCTGGGAATGCGATCCCTTTGTGTAATGTAGTTAAATTCCAAGATAATTTTTAAGCTACAGTTATGTTCACACTTTAAAATAGGGCGTAACATTGTAACATTACAATATTACTCTTAAGTTAGTAGGTCTTCAAAAATACATCGAGCGTTAAATACAAGAATAACATCGTAAGCTGTTACTTATATTTGCTTTATGCGATTCAAAAGGATTCTGTACATTGAAAAACAGAACCCTAAACGTGGCAAAATTTATGCTTAAACTTTGTAAAATGTTGACTTTAAACCAAATAAACATTGCTTTAGACATTTAGGGACATCCATTTGAAAATTATGAGATACTTAATAAAACTTTTTCGTTTCCTAGCATATAGGGTAACATCGTTTAGAACTAATTACATAGATATTTTAGGAACATTCACATATAGGCATAAAAGTTAAACTTATAGGCCTTTAAATTTGGCTTACGCGAACTTTCATAAAAAAACTTAAATAGTTAGGAATCTAGAATTTCAGTATAATTTGTACCGGGTTATCCACTATTTAAGCAACATACTTAATATTAATAATAACATTCTGTAGCAAGCAACCACTTCACCGTCAAGTAGAAAATCTGTCGCCAAACACCTTACGGTGTGTTCCGGCAGCTGTCCTTGAAAGCCATTAATTCTACGTTAGCCTGATGAGCATCTTCTTCCACGTCTTGACTCACCATCAGGTGAAATAGTGGTATCAGCTATAAATAAAAAATTAAGCAACATCAACACTTGTGTAGCTGCGATGCAGTATACCCTAAACCCAAAAAAAGCGTGAACTATCGCGCACTTGGCCGGTTTTATAAGCTTTCCTAAAATACTTCTTGCGCTTTGTATTTGCATAGGGTCAGGCTAAACAACCGTTTCTTTCCATTCTCCGACGTCTAAAAATATTTCTTGAAGGAATTCACAGTTGCAAGGCGTCCCTTACAATGTTGATTTGGAATGCCGAGGAGAACTATTCAACAGACTATGACCCCACAAACCTACTTCAATATATTTTATGTTGTAATAATAATAAGCTGAATTTATGTCCGAAAGTTTTTATACTCGGTCGACGTAAATGCGGATTATTGTTACTGCCCTATTTTCTATTGTTAAAATAGATAATACATTTTATGAAGGTTTAGCTCAGGCGCGGACCGCGGCTATTGTGTTCTTTTTACTGTATCCTTCATCAATATGTCATTCCTGGACAAAAACTCTGAACATCGATTCGATAAAGCTGATCACCTAGTGAGTT
This sequence comes from Plagodis dolabraria, assembly GCA_963854805.1. Lineage (NCBI taxonomy): Eukaryota > Metazoa > Arthropoda > Insecta > Lepidoptera > Geometridae > Plagodis > Plagodis dolabraria. Next base: position 10,195,926 of record OY978459.1, on the reverse strand, counting down.
CACCCAAGTGGAGTTAGGTTTGGTCTTTCGGAAACTATCTATTAGGTATTCGTATAGGGAAGATATTCGTAGCGCTTTCTTATCTTATCCATACCATCGCAAAATTCGTCATAATATTTTAAATGCCATGTTTCAAACACGCTAAAACTTAATCTTTTAGTCATGCAGCTATAAACATATAAACCAGAAACACATCAACTTCAAGGACATGCGTAAAATTTCAGCGAGTTTGAACACTTGCATGATATCGACACTACGTTAACAGGAAAGCGCTATGAATTCACCTCCCTTGAATTGGGATAAAACGTATTTCATCTCTGTCAACGGCTATATCCTTATCAATTAATTAATCAAGTTATTTGCACAAGTTGTTACAATAATGATATGTACTAAGTCATATTATGGACCCCATCGGGCACGGCAATATATAAGTGAGGAAGTATCTAGTTCTATATTGTCATTGAACATGGTAGAGTGGTACAGCTTCAAAGCCGAACGTCTGAAACTTCAGTACCTACCAAGACGGATTCTTGCTGAAGAGGCCTACAAATTAGTAATCTTCCGTTCTCATAAACTATAACGTATACGAACTCACTTTAAATTTAAGTGGAATATGTGTTTTTATAGGTATAATTTTCGTATGTTAATTACTGCTTCATAGAACTTCATAAAGCAGTCAATGTCACCTAAATGTTTTCTTAATTTATCGCCATTTGTTTCCTCGTTTTAATTATAGACCACACACAGGTTTGTCGCACGCCGCGCCGTGATATTATTTTAATAGACTTTGATCATTTTAATGACTCTTCGATGATTGGGTACACGTCTAGCTTGCGCTAGGTACTGCTTTTCTGTGAGCTTTTTATGGTGTTGTGACGGAACATGAATAAGCACGAGACCCGTCTGATTTTAAGCTTTACCTCAGTCCATAAGAGATGCATTTCGTAGCAACTGTACTGCACCTGTTACCCTAAGACATACCTACAGTGGTTAAGGCGATCACCGTAGTGAAACGCGCACTTTTGGAAGCTTCTGGTAATGAAACTATAAGTTCAAAATGTGCGAAAAAAATATATCATATTCTTTAATTCTTTATTGAGTGAATTAGTTGATTAGTTTTTATTAAAACTAATTAGTTCTTCTGTAATAAATTGTAATCGGCGACCCTTTTTAGATTGTTTTTTATTAATTTAAGAGGCATATTTGAATTAAATGCAATGATTCTTTTTTTTTAAAATAGCTAATACTATACTCTAATGAACTACTTACTAACTTGTGTTGAAAACATTTTTATGAATTTTTGCCACAAAATTCTCTGATCGCGAGAAGAAATCGCAACGAAAATCAGTCTGCCCGCAGCGCTCGGGCCGTTTGGACGTGGGATCTGTGCCGTTCGTTACGCCATCATTATTGTGCATTTATTTTACGAAATATTACAATATTTTTTTACCATACGTTAATTTGGAAGTCATAAATTATTGAAACTCAAGTAAAACATTTATTGGGGAAGTACTTTTGTTTATATTGATTTATAAAATCTTTATAATAACTTTTTTGAGCGAGTTGATTAAAGTTCAGACACGGCATTGTTAATTCCTATTTTAGTAGGTATCTAGATTTTTAACCCTTGGTAAAATATTTCATTTTGTTATTATTAGGTTACTGTACAATTAAATGAGAACCTATTCCCAATACCCTTAACACACTTTCCGAGATGACCAACTACTTTCTAGGTATTTATATATCCAATCATTCAAATAAAGGGAGCTTACCTATTTATCTTACTTACCTTTTATCTCTTTGACTTTAAAAGTTAAATACTTATTATGTAGTTAGTCGGATTGAAATGTGTGTTACATCTGTATGACTCCGCTGTTCTTTCGTACTACCTCTAAAAGCATGTACCCGTAACTTTTGAACCGTTACTTCTGTAGATAGTGTCAATTTTCATAGCAAAAGTGATAATGTGTACTATTATTATAATTTTATTTTATATATTGTAATAAGTGGGGTTCCTTAGGAAAAGTGACCCGGTACAATTCTTCTCGTACAACTTTTAATGGCAGCAGTCGAATGACACTTGACAAAAACCAAAATAACACATTCAAGATGGCAGGTAAAATTCAAGTTGCTCTGATCCGTCTGAAAATCAATATCTGGGTGGTCTTAGGCGTCGTTATTCCGAATTTAGAAATTATTTTTCGATGATATCATTTTTTAGGATGGCCGCCATACATAGATGTTTTGAAACCATTGACTTAAATTGTTCCATGGGAAGGAGTCATGGGGAAAGAAAGTATTCTAAACTGAAAATAACAAAGTGGTTTTCGTGATATAATAATAATGGGAAATCATAAAAATGACGCCTGCCAAGTCAAAGTCAAAGTCAAAATCATTTATTCAATTTAGGCGTCTACGATGCTCTTATGAAGGTCAATTACAAATTTTAATATTGAAATATACTACATTGTACTGCCACGTTCAGCAAACAAAATTTATAGAGCCACTGCGAGAAGAACGGGCAAGAAACTCGGGGCCATTCTTTTAAACGTCTTTTTACAATGTGTTGTTATATACAATTATAACAATATTTAATTACATTACGTAGGTGACAGGCGCTAGCTTGGCAGAGGCGAACCAGTCCAGGCATTTTTGTCGTTTAAGTAATCACAAACTGTGTAGTAAGATTTCTTTATCAAAATGTTCTTCACGTGCAACTTGAATTTTCTTTCTGTGAGCGTTGTAATATGTTTGGGCAATTTATTATAAAACCGCACACAATTGCCTAAGAAGGACCTTTTATTTGTTTTTGCTAATCTAAAACCTGGCACCGCTATTTTATCTTTATTCTTGTGTTATAATCGTGATTGTCACTATTTAATTTAAATTTGCTTAAATTTTTACGAACATACATAATATTTTCAAATATATACAGACTTGGTAAAGTTAAAATATCAATTTCTTTAAAAAGATCTCTCAGAGATTCCCTAGGATCCATTTCATATATGGCTCGAATTGCACGCTTTTGTAAGATAAAGATTGTCTCTATCTCAGCAGCAGCTCCCCACAGCAATACACCATATGACATAATACTGTGGAAGTACGCGAAATAAACGAGCCTGGCAGTAGCTACGTCTGTTAGCTGTGAAGATATATATCGTATCTGGTAAACGGTTACAGATAAGTAAAGGAGTTTTGAACAAATGACATAGGGAATCGAGAGAGCAGTCAAATGACATGCAAAAAAATCCAAAATAGCAGAATTCAAGATGGCTGCCATACAAAGTGCTGAAGTGCAATCTTCCTGAAGTAAAGCTGAGCTTCAATGTGATCGGAGTACTTTGTATGGTGGCTATCTTGAATTCCTTCATTCTGGATTTGGCCTACGAGCTCTTCTTATTCATCATACTATATTTAGAGCACGGATAGTGCGTGAGTTCAAAGGACGAGTACAAGGCGAGGCTGCAGTCTGATTCGTGTGAGTAACTTGCTAGGCCGAAGGCGTCCGACTTGGGAATATTTTCCATATCTTCAAATGGGCTCCATGATGAATGGCCGCGATAACCGAAGCACCTAGGAGTGGGGTTCTTTAACCAATGTGACTCAGAAACTTGGTACGATTCTGCCTGTACCACTTTTAGCAGCGTTAGGGTGAATCTTATATGGCGGTTTCATTACAGTTGTCTTTTGTATTGAACATTACATTGGGATCATAGTTCTATTAAAATTTTGAACTTTTAGTATATTATTATTTGTATGTTATTTCATAAATAAACTCTAAAATTGCTGAGTGACTTTCTATAACTGAAATTATACCTATGCATAATATTTATTTACCTAATAGATATATAGAAATATGATCAAGAGTAACATTGCAAGTTTTTGTTTTAAAGTTGGTAATATCACAGTAAGCCTAAACGCAAATTATCTGTCAGTTTTTTTTAACAAGTTTCATTTTAGAATTAAATACATATTCTCACCATTTTTCTTTCTGCTTGCCAAAATACTGACACACTTTTTTCACTCTTTCTACATAAGCGTTATCGTATATAATAATAATAATTTTATTTCAAAAAACGTTTCACATGTTGTTGGAGTAAGGAATGCATAATGTACACATAGAATTATGAATAAGAACAACAAAAAACATGTGTAGGTACAATGTATGCAGGGCACAAATATGCTCCAGGACGTTATCCGCACCAAGCCAGTGGTTGGTGCGGATAACGTCCTATAAGTTCAAGTACATATTTAATATGACGAGTAGGATAAGTTGTACTGTTTTTGGTTGCATGAATTCGTCCAAACTAAACATAGTAATTGTAAAATAGCTGCAGGTATCTATATCCAAGTAAAATATATTCCCTGTTCTCCACCTTGTCCATGTTTGCAAAAAACAATTTTTGATTAAGCTTTACTTATACTTTAAAATTCAATAATAAAGCATTTCGTACGTTTAAGTCGAGGTGCAAATATTTTTTACTACCAATGAAAAACAACACGCATTTTTACATACTTCCTATTCAATTTACAAAGTATTTTATCTAAACTAATAGAGGAAAAATTTAACTGTGCATTTGTTTGTTTGCATTGAATAAGCTCTGAAACTAATAGACCGATTAAAAATTTTTTTCACCGTGAGAATCCAACATTATCCCTGATGAACATAGGCTATAGAAGATTTTCAAAAAAGTAAGGTCGTATGTAAACTTCGATAACGTAACATAAAGTGCGAAAAAAATACCAAAATAAATCGTTAGGTATATCGCATACGCTGCGGAAATCATTGAAAATAGAGCCAAGTGATATACTACAATTTTATAGAAGACATCTATAAAAAAGTCCGCAGTACTATAAGTCTAACTATTACAGTTATGTCACAATAGCTGGTTTTTTATATGTTTAATTTATAAGTTTTGATTTTTTTATTAAATACCCGTGTGAAGCCGGGGCCAATCACTAGTTTGCTTATATAAAAAAGTATATTTACAATCACAAAACAAAATGGAAACACAAAATAGGCAAATGTAATTAATTTGCTGGAGGCGAGCAGCCCTATCGCATGTTTACGTACCGCGCGGCTGTAGGTAGTTATTTCGAGGACAGGGCCGAGTTGAAATACTGTATTTATCCATACAGTATTTCATATCGTATTACCGTAGTTTCGTACCGCTTCATGAAGTCAAAGTACTTTTTTGAGCACAATATTGAGATAATACTTTTTAATTTTAAATTATAACCTCGTTTTATGGACCCTATAATCTCAGCAAACCACAAACCAATTAAGCTCCTACACGTTCTTACTTGCAAATTCTGTTGATATGCAAAATAGGCACCTTTCTACCAAATTTCAAGACTATTTAGGCAATCGAGATTCATTGCCGGAGAAATATACACTGCTCAGACCTCCACCGAGACCTCGCTTCGCTTAGTCTATTAAAAAAATATAATTTATACTATATCAAATTTACGGTAGAAAGTACGTCATTGCATATCGAACAAATATGCGGCGAGAAAACGCATCTGAGCGGGAGAGAAAAGTGTATGAAAATCCATTTCTTACGTGGTTTTTCTTTTTTAATTTTGGGTTAGACTATGCGCTGGTAACCTAAATATCAAAAGCCAAAAAGTTTTTACAGTGAGTTTTTATCTCCAAGTTAACAAAATGACAATGGCCACTAGCTGTGTGTTGGATGGTGTCAAACAATTTGAAAAAAGAGCATGTGAAAATTGCAGACGCCATTGGCGCCATTTTCAATTTGTGTGTTGTTTGAGGATTCAGTTTTCGTAGAAAAGTAAAATAAAAGGTAGGTGTAGTATAAAGCACTATGTATCACTCGAGAGAAAGTGCGATTCCCGATCTCAAACTCAAACGACACCCTCGACGGTAATCGGTCACTTTCTCCTCTCGGTGAACAATGTACTATACCTACAAGTGATAATATTTTTTTACCTTAGAGGTTTGCAGTAACTGCAGCTAAAAATGTTGTTATCTACACTTCTGTTCTGCCGCTTCTAATAGCGCACGAAACTCTACAATTTTAGCGACGCTATCCGTGGTACGGCGACTAGTGCCGCCGTGCGACTGAATATTTTTATGAGTTAAAAGTTGACGCCCATTTCTATTAGCTCCACCCGAATTAGAAATTATTTTGACTACGGTCTTGCCCTTAAGTATCATGTGCCTGTATTTACTGGCTCTGCCTTCAGAGCTACTCCTGCTAGAAACACACTTTTAGGTGACTGGCGACAGGGTTTTTCGTTCATTTGCCGTGGTACCATTAGATAGTTCCTTTGATGGTACCACGGCAAATTTATTTTGCCGTAATACCATTTTACTTGAGAGTGGTAGCTAGAAATGCGACCATTCGAAAATGCCCTTCCAAATACTGTGTAACACAACACAAGCCGGCGGGCAGTGGGAATGGAACATGTATCTGCGGCACAAAACTCCATAGCTATTCACCGCTCGGCCATCATTGTTATGTAATAAAATAAGTAAATAATAATCAATTTGTTGATGTTATTATAAAATTACCATATAGCTATCGTGATGAAGGTTTTACACAATATGAAGCGAACGTTCGCACCTTGTTTGCATACAGTTCAAATACTACTTATTTGCGTAATTTTAAACGCAGTGGCGGTTGAGTCGGTACATGCTACTTGCGTACTTGGGAATCAACAGCTGTTTGATTTTGGTGAACCTGGATATGTGTGCTATAAAGCTGGAGCTCTATAGAATTTCTACATTTCGCTCGTGAAGTTTTCAATACGAAATCGAAACATGATGTAAAATAAATAAAGTTCATATCAGGACGTTCTGTGACATGTCGGTTAGGGTTAGGACAATCGATCCGTAAGTGATGCGCTCAAATTAAAATGTATATCCCTTGCTTTATTGAAAAACTATAGGCTTTGTTTTGTATAAATTTCATCACAACCAGATATATTTAAACTTTTACTGTATAGCTGGATTGTCACTGCTGAACCAGAGTTTGCCATATTCCCCACGCTTGCCAACCATCACATATACATAAAAATATCATCATCACATATATATATAAAATTACGTTTACCCGTTGATATCAAATGTTGGCAATTCAATTAGTTTTAAAATGATATAAGTATTAGATACCTTTCGTTGAAAATATTCTACTTATCTCGCGTAACACGTGCTCAAGACAAAATGTTCACCTAACAACATAACCAAGAACTTTGAGCCATATCCATTGAACTTATAAAAACGGGAGAAACGGCACTCATACCCCAAACATGGCAATGTCAAATCAGGCGACGACGTCTCCTGATTGAGTATCAGTAGTGTGCATGTGTGCGTCCACTGCATGCTTGCTTCCTGTCTTCGACATTAATTAAAACGTATCATATAAGTACAACAGAATTGCAGCTGTGTGCATTATATGCACGTGTTAATTTTTTTACACATTATATTCTCGTGATATTAGAGCGTATCCCTCTTCTTTTTTTTTTAAATCGAAGGCCGTATCCTATATTTTGAATTTCCCGTCAATGCAATCAGTGCCCACCTTGTAAAATGACTAGCTGTGAGACGAGATATTCGTCTCCTAAAATGTATTTGCAGATTTCCATTCATTCTCCAAAATAATCCAACCGTGACTACCGTCAGCTCTTTCTTTGCGGTCCACTTGACCCACGCTCACGCAACAGATGACACCTTTATTTATATTTACCCGTGGTATTTCCTTAGTTCAAGTACTTGTATACAAAAACATAGTACCTTTATTCGTCTTTTATTTATGCTTGATAGGTTAGCCTTTGACTACTATCTCACCTGATGGTAAGTGATGATAAGGTCGAATATGTTATATTTTATAATGTTGTTCAGGCTAACCTAGAATTACTGGCTCTCAAGGACAGCTGCCGGAACACACCGTTAGGTGCTTGGCGACAGATTTTCTACTTGAGGGTGGTACGAGTAGCTAGCCAGGCGGGCATTCGCAAAATGCCCTACCACCAAGCTTTAACGACTGCCATCCATAAGACAACAACTAGAACCGACGGCTTTACGTGCCCTCCGAAGCACGGAAGCGCTCAGTAGTAATGTCACTCGCCGGTCACCCATCCAACTCATGACCACGGCGGACGTTGCTTAACTTCGCTGATCGGTGCAGAACGGCTAAGCAAACTTCGATACGAGCGCTTCAAGTCCTGGTATGAGGGAGTAACCGAAATATAACAATTGATAGGAAATAATTCATAACCGACGAAGAAAAAATTTCAATATAGACGAGGATCTCAATTCTGCCTTTTTTATTGTGTGTGTTACCTCATAGCATAACTCTTTATTTAGGGTGTATGTATTGATATTGATGTTTTTTTTTTATATTCGAAAACTGGTGCTTGTCTTGTGTATTGCCATTTATATGTGTGTAATGTATCTTAATTAATTTAATATGTACTAGCAACATGAAACCCAGCAGCGCAAGTACCGAACTTACCGATCGCTAAATTTGACGTTACAATCGTCTAAATTCGATAAAATGGTGTTTGCAAACATCGATATAACCCGTTTTATCGAATTTAGACGATTGTAACGTCAAATTTAGCGATCGGTAAGTTCGGTACTTGCGCTGCTGGTGTGCAATCTATAGTTCATTGAACTCTGGGTTGGACTAAGTTTAACTATCATCTTAATTAAAATTAGTTCTAAAGTGACCGATATTCAATATTTATGTAACTTATAGTAGTAGCATTTTTTAATAAGATTATCCTTTATGACTATAAAAAATGTTGAATCATTTTCAATATCTCTTAGATGGTTCGGAGATACGGTTATATACCTTATAATCATATCCCGAAACATCTAAGAGTAGTGTTTGGGTAATAATGCGTGTTCTTGAGCTCGGTTTTTTTTGTTAAAATTTTATAGAAAATGATTAACCATACGAGGATGAATTCCTTGGTTAGTGCAAAAGTATAAGAGTGCGAGATTCTTGCACTCTTATGTACTCTTAGAACTGCGTAGTACAGTTTTCAGGATTATGTACCGAAAGATGTCACGGATCTCTGGAATTAGTTACAAACTGTTTAGATATTTTGTGTAAAACGTTGCCCTAAAGACAACTGTTGGAATACAAATTCTCTTTTAAATCGAAGGCCGTATCCTATATTTTGAATTTCCCGTCAATGCAATCAGTGCCCACCTTGTAAAATGACTAGCTGTGAGACGAGATATTCGTCTCCTAAAATGTATTTGCAGATTTCCATTCATTCTCCAAAATAATCCAACCGTGACTACCGTCAGCTCTTTCTTTGCGGTCCACTTGACCCACGCTCACGCAACAGATGACACCTTTATTTATATTTACCCGTGGTATTTCCTTAGTTCAAGTACTTGTATACAAAAACATAGTACCTTTATTCGTCTTTTATTTATGCTTGATAGGTTAGCCTTTGACTACTATCTCACCTGATGGTAAGTGATGATAAGGTCGAATATGTTATATTTTATAATGTTGTTCAGGCTAACCTAGAATTACTGGCTCTCAAGGACAGCTGCCGGAACACACCGTTAGGTGCTTGGCGACAGATTTTCTACTTGAGGGTGGTACGAGTAGCTAGCCAGGCGGGCATTCGCAAAATGCCCTACCACCAAGCTTTAACGACTGCCATCCATAAGACAACAACTAGAACCGACGGCTTTACGTGCCCTCCGAAGCACGGAAGCGCTCAGTAGTAATGTCACTCGCCGGTCACCCATCCAACTCATGACCACGGCGGACGTTGCTTAACTTCGCTGATCGGTGCAGAACGGCTAAGCAAACTTCGATACGAGCGCTTCAAGTCCTGGTATGAGGGAGTAACCGAAATATAACAATTGATAGGAAATAATTCATAACCGACGAAGAAAAAATTTCAATATAGACGAGGATCTCAATTCTGCCTTTTTTATTGTGTGTGTTACCTCATAGCATAACTCTTTATTTAGGGTGTATGTATTGATATTGATGTTTTTTTTTTATATTCGAAAACTGGTGCTTGTCTTGTGTATTGCCATTTATATGTGTGTAATGTATCTTAATTAATTTAATATGTACTAGCAACATGAAACCCAGCAGCGCAAGTACCGAACTTACCGATCGCTAAATTTGACGTTACAATCGTCTAAATTCGATAAAATGGTGTTTGCAAACATCGATATAACCCGTTTTATCGAATTTAGACGATTGTAACGTCAAATTTAGCGATCGGTAAGTTCGGTACTTGCGCTGCTGGTGTGCAATCTATAGTTCATTGAACTCTGGGTTGGACTAAGTTTAACTATCATCTTAATTAAAATTAGTTCTAAAGTGACCGATATTCAATATTTATGTAACTTATAGTAGTAGCATTTTTTAATAAGATTATCCTTTATGACTATAAAAAATGTTGAATCATTTTCAATATCTCTTAGATGGTTCGGAGATACGGTTATATACCTTATAATCATATCCCGAAACATCTAAGAGTAGTGTTTGGGTAATAATGCGTGTTCTTGAGCTCGGTTTTTTTTGTTAAAATTTTATAGAAAATGATTAACCATACGAGGATGAATTCCTTGGTTAGTGCAAAAGTATAAGAGTGCGAGATTCTTGCACTCTTATGTACTCTTAGAACTGCGTAGTACAGTTTTCAGGATTATGTACCGAAAGATGTCACGGATCTCTGGAATTAGTTACAAACTGTTTAGATATTTTGTGTAAAACGTTGCCCTAAAGACAACTGTTGGAATACAAATTCGATTCAATTATTTTAAGCGGGACTTCAATACATGACAAGATTTCCGAAAAAAAGCAAGTTACTATAGGTGTCATCTATATGGTATACTATAGGGGTATGGAGTGTCATCGTAGAGAGCTTATTGAGTAGACATTAAAAATAGCTGTTTTTATCTTATTATCATATACATCCCATTATAGATGGGAGACCATCAGAGCACTTTTTCGTTACCGGGTCTATCTCAAAGACCAAACTAAACTCGCCCGCAAAAATAAGGGTCACCTAGTTAACTCCAAATAACTTTGAAACCACACAAGCAATTTTTTTTGCCTATTAATAAAGCAGTTATGAAAAAACCTTCAGCGCGGATTTGTTGACATAACGTCCGTACATATTATATATTTTTCTGAATCCAAATAATGATCTTCTGAAGAGAAACTCACCTTCAAAGTGACTAAAGTCAGGGGTATCACCCAAACAAATCATGCTTTTCTGCTGCTATTCTTCCCCACCCTTACTCTTTTCTTTCAATCTCTATACCTTTCCAATTCCTCGTGCTGTATATATATCATACTATATTTGAAAGAGTATATAACAAAGTTTGTCTTGAAATTCGTGGAAAACTTAGTTTGAACCGTCTAACCATAACCATATGCAAAATATCAGACTTGTAGCTTGGCCAGTTTCTAAGATTACGCAAAGATACATCCTAATAAAGCGCTTATAGGCATTGATATTGAAATAATATCAATGACACATCTATATTTCCCTTTCCTTAATGTGTGTAAGAAATTTTACCGTACTAATATCCAAAAAATATTAAAATTGAAGGTGCATAAAACATATGCACATTCAATTTTACTCCCTAAGGGTGGGATTTCGCAAAATCTGCAGATCTCAATTAACTACGTTCTAACCTCATGCAAAACTTCGCACTGGAAGATTTGGTGGTTTTCAAGATGCGTATTAGATAAGATTTTCGCTTCTCTTTTAAATATAAAGAATGTAAGGACATTGTAATAGGTACCTACCTACCTATTTATTTTTGGGGTAGCTTCCGTCCTTTAAGAAAAGTATGCATGAATGAAACCTTTCAAAGATCCCATCCGGTAGGTCATTGTTAAAAAAAAATATTCATAAGCATTCTGAGATTTCTGCCTGTTTTCAAAATAGGTGTTGTTATCAAGTCCACTAATACCTACTATGACACTACAATCTTGAATTACATATTTCGTTAGCTTATCAATTTAAGAACTAGTTCTTTGTTTGTAGAATGTCAGCTATCTTACACTGCGATTCCCAAGACGCCTGCCAAGCTGGACGTGATGGGGGTTATGGCAATATCTTGAGTAGGGAGATAATAATTTTACTTCCTCATTTTATTTGGTAGAAAGCTGTTTCTTTTGTTACCATATTTTTTTACCGTCTTAAAAACAAAAAAATGTTTACCAAAAAATGGAAACGACTTTAACACCCAAAAGTGTGGGACCAAACGACAAGCATCAGCTTTCAAACAAAAAAAGAACTTTCAAAATCGGCTCACCCAGTCAAGAGTTCTGAGGTAACAAATAAAAAAAAATTAAAAAACATACAGACGAATTGAGAACCTGGTCCTTTTTTGGAAGTCGGTTAAAAAAGCGCTTAAGACGACGCTTAGCTATATAAACAAATTTATACCATAAGTAATATGCCGAAATATTAACATTTAATTCGCATTTTTCAATTAAATACTCGTAAGAACTTACTTGCCTTTCCAAAGTATAATCACTTGCTATACCTACCCAGGTTACATGAAACTTAACGAAATTGTGAAACAAAGAAATTCATTCACTTGTCAACTAAATTACAAAAACATAATTTTCAAATTATGAAATGCAAATAACTAGGGATAAAAGATAATCTTCTTCGTCTTTAATTTCCGGTATTTGAATAGAATTATGTTTAAAAGGAAAACAGCACATTTACGAAAATTGGATTCACTGAGTTTACAAACCTCCATTTATGTTATTAGGCTTAGGGCCCGTTTCAGAATGTCCTAATAAAGTTTCGGGTTGCTATGCAACACATAAAATAACTGAATGATAAAAATGACAGTTGACATGCAGCGCGTTTCAAGCTTTAACCGATGGATAGGCTAAATAGATGACTGTGAAACGCAAAGATAGTGTTTTATATGTTCTGGGTAGTAAAACCGGAACTTACTCGAACATTCTGAAACAGGCCCTTAGGCTTAAACTTAATATAACATAAAGAGAAATATATGTGACAGGTCGAAATTTTTTTTCATATGCAAATGGGCCTCGGTTGTAGCAATATTAAATCTAATATGTTAATCAAGTTTATTCCAATTAAATAATCCATAAATAATATAAATACTCATCAACGACTATTAAATATGGCTTTTCATGTGGTTTTTATGGGAACCAATCATTTGAACCAAAACATAGTGTTATTTATATACCTACCTAAACTGGAATGAACGAAAACTGGAGTATAAAGTTGGTATACTTTTTTTTATGCTTGATAGGTTAGCCTTTGACCACTATCTCACCTGATGGCAAGTGATGATGTAGTCGAAGATGTTGTTCAGGCTAACCTAAAGTTACCGGCTCTCAAAGACAGCTGCTGGAACACACCGTTAGGTGCTTGGCGACAGATTTTCTACTTGAAGGTGTTAGCTAGCCAGGCGGGCATTCGCAAAATGCCCTACCACCACGCTGTAACGTGGACCATCCTAAGACAACAACCGGGACCGACGGCTTAACGTGCCCTCCGAAGCACGGAAACGCTCAGCAGTAATGTCACCAGCGATCACCCATCCAACTCCTGACCGAGGCGGACGTTGCTTAACTTTGCTGATGGTTTCTGAATGGCTAAGCAAACTAACTAACGCTACGAGCGCTTCACCTTATGCGGGGTGCATTTACTATACATTATTTTTTCCCGACTTTTCAAACACTTTGCAGTGATAATGAACAATGAATTTACAGCTGATATTTTAGACTTTGACTACCATCTGGGTGAATGATGATTTGAACGAGGATAGCAAATAGACAGCAACAACTAAAAGAAAAAGAAGCATAATGAGCATCAGATCACATTAAAATTAATATTTTTATCCTAATAGTTGGGTATTACCACAGTGTATTCTGTCATCTGTGCCACAGACTATATATACCCATAATTTTTTATACTATGGTAGGAAAGTATTACCTTTTTGTTCTGTGGTATTACGGTGCTAGTAGTAATTTCACAAGTAATTTGTCCAATCGCTGGGTTCTAATGATAACTCAGACAATAAGTTGGTATGCGTAAATGTACTTCTTTTTTCCAACCAGCCTTTCAATCATTTTCTCCTTCGTCTTTTCTGTCTTTTTATCGAAATACACACAGCTGTTGCCACCATTAAAAAATCTATTGTGATAATTCTTCCGTACGAGCGACGTCGACTAGATAGTGTGCTATCTTCGTAGTGGCGGCGCGTACGTCCAAATAGAAGTAAGTCAATGTGCCTTTAAAATGAAGTACCTCCATAGGAAGTATTCCTTTTAGAAACATTCCAAACAGACGTATCGTCAATGTCTACCTTTAAACTTAACTAATGAAGCAGTGATAGCTCAGTGGCATTGGTTATGCACTGCCGCGCCGCAGGTCCATGGTTCTAATCCCGCCGCGGGCTTGAGCTTCACTGCATGGTGGAAGGGCATATTGCAAATGCCCGCCTGGCTAGCGATATAAAATCTGTCGCCAAGCACCTTACGGTGTGTTCCGGCAGCAGTCCTTGAGAGCCAGTGAAATTATAGACAAAATGAGACTTAACAACTATGTCTCAAGGTGACGGGCGCAGTGCAATTCCTGACTTATGACGAAATGCATCTGTTATATGCAGAGGTTAGTCCGCTTAACGTCAGTTGGGCCTCGAGCTTGTTCCGTCACAATAACATAAAAAAACTAACTACAAAGCGAAAATGCTAAATAAATCAACATAGTTTTAGGACCTACATACATACCTACAACAACTATACTATTACCATTCTAACTTAACAGTTTAATAAACATGCAGACTATTTTGAAATATTGCAAACACATTGCAAAGCAATTTTCGTTATAGGGCAGTCAAAACTGCCACAGCTTACAGTAAATACGATGTTATTTATGGAGTGCGAGTTGCAGGCTGTGTCCAGTAAAACGTTTATTACGTATGAAGTAGCCAAGTATGGGCTCAGAAATGGCTAATATCCTGCCTTCTTTCCACAAAAGTAGAATAGGAGATAAAAATAAAAACCTAGAAGAGATTGCTTCAAGTTTTAAGGTTTTACCCATTTAATATTACACCCTATTGAATATTATACTCATTCATTTATTGTATGGTATATTTCGAACGTATTATTACTTTATCCAAGGTGTTATATTATAACATTTAAAAAAGTATTATTTTCTAAATCTATATTTAATCGTTTTTATTCTTAACTTTGACGAGCCATGTCGCGTGCAAGGAATTGTCATAACTGAGCCGATATTTTATTTGCGTAAAACCTAGGCCAGCTGCAGCTCGCCCCTGCGATTTGCGTGGTGGTAGGACTGGTAGGGCATTTTGCGAATGCCCGCCTGGCTAGCTACCAAGTAGAAATTCTGTCGTCAAGCACCTAACGGTGTGTTGCGGCAGCTGTCCTTGAGAGCCAGTAATTCTAGGTTAGCCTGAACAACATCTTCGACCACATCATCACTTACCATCAGGTGATATAGTGGTCAAAGACTAACCTATCATACAAAAAAAAACCTTTTTCAGAAACTAAGTAATTAAAGCCCGATGATTATTACCACGATAAATATTTAAAGCCCGATGATTTTAGATAAGTCAATGTTGTTGAAGACTCTGATTGCCTTTGACTTCAGTGACAAGCCCATTACTGATGTTATATTGGTGGTGTGCACGCCTATCAGGCACGGTTATCACTAATGGTAGGTAGGTATGGCTAAATGCGTATGTATAAAGCAGACCTGACTACCTACTGCGAATTGGGAAAGGAATGGCATAAGCACGATTCGTCACTGGTTGTTAAAAAGTGTGCGTTCAAAAACCGCTATTTCCACTCTACCACACGAACGATTCTGGGAAAGGGACCATAAAAACGGGAACCGATGGATTGTTCCTCGACCAGAGGGTAGCGACTTCCCATCGTCCCACCGCGAACTTTCAGTAAGTAAAGGCGTTTTTATGGGACCACAAATCATTCGCTACTTGTGTGTGAATACGCCAGAGGCGACTTATGCATAAATAATGCACATTCTTCTTAGTTTTTCAACGAAATTTATCGCTCTCTTAAACCATGTTTATCACAGAAAAAGATAATTCGAAAGATTATTAATGTCTGATAGTAATTAATTACACGGGAATATTAAGTAAAACAATAAAAACAAATATTCGTTATGAATAATATTGGTGTTTTACGATCTTTAATTTGCATAATTTTGTGTCTATGATTAACGAGATTGTAATATAATACGTAAGTACATATTATACTTTTGAAATTATCTGGTAGTCTCAATAATTTAAAAATGTTTTAGTAGATAAAATAGTTCCAAGTAATAAACTACTAAAATTATCCGGTAGTCTCAATTATTTAAAAATGTTTTTAGTACATAAAATAGTTCCAAGTAATAAACTACTAAAATTATCCGGTAGTCTCAATTATTTAAAAATGTTTTAGTAGATAAAATAGTTCCAAGTAATAAACTACTAAAATTATCCGGTAGTCTCAATTATTTAAAAATGTTTTTAGTAGATAAAATAGTTCCAAGTAATAAACTACTAAAATTATCCGGTAGTCTCAATTATTTAAAAATGTTTTAGTAGATAAAATAGTTCCAAGTAATAAACTACTAAAATTATCCGGTAGTCTCAATTATTTAAAAATGTTTTTAGTAGATAAAATAGTTCCAAATAATAAACTACTAAAATTATCCGGTAGTCTCAATAATTTAAAAATAATTTTGAAGCGCTCGTAGCCAAGTTTGCTTAGCCATTCTGAATTGATCAGCAAAGTTAAGCAACGTCCGCCGCGGTCATGACTTGGATGGGTGACCGCTGGTTGGGCATTACTACTGAGCGCTTCCGTGCTTCGGAGGGCACGTTAAGCCGTCGGTCCCGGTTGTTGTCTTAGGATAGCAGTCGTTACAGCATGGTGGTAGGGCACTTTGCAAATGCCCGCCTGGCTAGCTACCACCCTCAAGTTGAAAATCTGTCGCCAAGCACCTAACGGTGTGTTCCGGCAGCTGTCCTTGAGAGCCAGTAACTCTAGGTTAGTCTGAACAACATCCTCGATCACATCATCACTTACCATCAGGTGAGATAGTGGTCAAAGGCTAACCTATTACGCATAAAAAAAAAAAAAAAAAAAAAAAAATGTTTTAGTAGATAAAATAGTTCCAAATAATAAACTATTAAAATTCTCAATGAAGGTTTTTAAGGTTCTTAAGGCATAATCTGTGCTTAAGTTGTTTTTAACAGCCACAAATTAGGCCTGGCGTTAAAAGCTATTTGCTTTCTAAGAATGTATTAAAAAAATGCGAAAATACCTGTGGCTCGTCCAGATCCTTGACTATAATTATATTAAACGTATATTTTTTCTGTAGCGCCATAACTTCTCGGATTAAAAATCAGTTTGTAAAACGAAGTTTACAAAATTCGAAAATATAAGGATATTGGCGATTTCCTTCAAAACCATGTGACTCGATGTAAAACTTAATATTTTGATTTTAATTTTATTACTTCTATTTTGTAATCGAAGAACGACGTCTATGTGAAAAGTATTATTTTCTCAAATATTCTTAAATTTTGGACGGAGTTCTTACCGTAATTGTCACGTAGCAGCGAGCCTTATTTCAATTACGATTGGTTTTATATTCGTACTGGCCCGCAACATTTTTATAAGTGCCTGAAATTAATCCCGAAAGCTATTCAAAATGGTAATAAAAACCGTATGGCAGTAAAAATTAATTTTTGGTCATATAAAATTAGTACAGCAGCTCTATGAGCTAAAGACCTTGCGACTGAAATGTAATCATTTTTATTCTTTAAACCCATATTTCCACCTTTTGAAAAAACACATGAAATTCCGTTTTATTATCGAACTTGCTCACAAAATTTCAAGAAAATTGGTTGAGCCCTGCGAATTGTAGAGGAGAACCACGGGAAATCCGGAATCCGGACAGATGTACAAATGAGGTTTTGCCATAGCTGAAACGGAGACACTTCGCTCGTTTCATTCTCTCAGGTAAATATATGAGTATAATTAAAACCGATTCAATTATTATTTTTAATTATTTATTTCAATATTTCGTATGTTTATATTTTGTATGTTCCCCAGGACAGTTCATGTCTAAAAAACGGCTATTTTACCTGGCGCAAAGCGGCGCGTCGCAACTCGCGGCGTGGGGATTGTGGTGGACCATTAAACGGAAATTGTTCGATATTTGTACTCACATATGCTCGCCAAACCAAAGCCCACATTAAAAAGTAAAACTTGTCAAAACGCTATGGATAGGATCATGATTGGATAAAGACTATCAGACAGAGTAAGAATCACAACTGTTAAAAAACATAAACGAACAAAGAATATTATTGTCTAAAAAATTAAATGAAAATGGGCATACAGTTAAGGGGAGTGTTTTCTCTCCCCTTTAACTAAAATAGTTGTGATTATTACTCTGTCTATTAGTTTTTATCCCATCATGATTCTTTCCATAGCGTTTTGGTAAGTTTCTAACTTCTTAATGTGAACTTTGGTGATGCTCAGGTTTGGCGAACACATTATGTGGTCCAAAATAATAATGTTCTGTGTCTCGAGAGACCAGGAAAGAAAGCGTGGGTGTGCTATCAGAAGATGGGTCCACGAAATAAAGATGGCGCGTGGACCAAAACAGCAAATAACAGAGAATAATGGAGGCAGATGTCGATGGCCTTTAACAAACAATGGCAAACGGACTGTGATGTTGAGGCAAATAATATTTAAACAATTTTATATTACAAATATACAAAAAGAGGAAATATTATAGTCAAGTGGGGTATGCTCTAACCGATAAGCCAACATGACATAGGACTCTTTCGTTTTTAATCATCGTATGGGTATGGAGATGTTTTATTTACCTTCAGTATGCATTTATTACCCCGTGGGGTGCCGGGTTAGAATTACACCTACCCATATCATCACGTGGGTGTCGTAAGAGGCGACTAAGGGAAAAATACTGGAAGGTGGGCAGCAGCGCCTTCTAAAGAACTGCTAGCTTACACTGCGATCCACAAGCTACCTGCCAAGCGTGGGGATTATGGCAAATACCTCCTTAATAGGGGAGGCTGTGTTCAGCAGTTGACGATCCGGCTGTTACAGTACAGTTAAAGTACAGTATATGACTTTGACAAATGACTACGAACTATATACAACAGTACAGCTACTACAATGAAAACATTTAGACAACCTATAAGTTATTGCAGGATCACAGGTAATGACATTTATTTGATTTACATGATATTTATTTGTTATTTTCTAAAATGTAACCTTCTAGAAAATAAAATATACTAAGCATTATCTATATCTGAATAAAATGATACTATGATTAAAGTCACTATAGCCGAAATCACCTCCGACAAAGACACCACAGGGGAAAACAGCAGTAGCTACTTACATAGTTATACATCGAAAAGATGATTTACCAATCAAGTATTTTACCTACCACCTGGAAAAATCTATGACTTCTTTCAATAAACATCAAACAGCATCAAATTTCTAAGAAACTAAACATTGATTCACCGTATACCTTTCGTTCCAAAGGCGAGCACTGTTTTAGATCAGAATGTGTGCCACATTAAGTACGTTTTGACTGCAATGTCGTAAATAAGCATCTCTTGAACGTTTGTTGCAACAATCGCGTTCCCAGAGCACTTACGAAATCGCCTCTAAATAGAACAAAAGGGAGATATCTACCTTAACTCTTTTAACTGGGATTAAATGAAAAAGTTCAACGTGCAATCGTTTTAGATAGCAGAAGTAGGGAAATTGAAGTGGATGGCCCAATGCACTAAATAATGTGGAGATAAAGCCCATATGAGCACTTTTATAGAATTAGCTTTTATCTTGTTTTTGTTTATTACTGATAACACCTGCTAACCTTTGATTACTATGTCCCCTGATATTAAGTATTGATACGATCGAAGAATCTGGAATGTATGCATGGCTTTAAAGGACAGCAGTCGGAATACATACTAAAAGGGGCTTGGTGACATATTTTCTATTTGACTGATTTGTATGTGATAACATTTTTACGCAGAGCAAATCTATCCAGGCTGGCATCCTCAAAATGCCCTAATAATATGTTATAATAACTGCCATCCTAATACAACTATGAATTAAATGAAATTAATTCTCAATGCGCGGCAAAATTTAGAAATGTAAATACCTCTGTGGGAAAGGGAAGGAAGGAAAAAAAATGTATATGAGGATTTCGGATGCCACTGTTTGTTTTGAAAATTTTATCATATCCGCTCTAATTGGTGAGCGAAGGCTGGATGAGGAAATTCATAATCATTTATAAGTTCCAAAAATTAAAAACAGCTGCACTTCAGCTTCTTTTTACCTGTTTCACAAACAGTCACGAAATATCTTTCAGCACGGATTTGTTACCAAAATTTCCGTAAACATAACATACATATGAATCTAAATCAAAATGGCTTAAGGAATAAGCATTGAAATTGGCTCAACGATCCACACAACGCAATCCAACGAGGCAATGCTGCCTGTAACTATGGGCCTGCAGTAGCCTTTAGGTAGAATTCGCTCTCGTTGTATTAGTTGTAGTTTTGAGTTGTATTATTCTATGGTATTGTATATTTTTAAAGAACAGAGAGAAGACAGAAATCAACGACAAAAATCTCTGCGTATCTTTGAATTTAGATCATGGGAACGTCATAGATATTCTTCCTCCTAGTGGGAACGCAATTTTTATTGTTAACAGTCAGCACAGCAAGAATAAAGAATAACAGCAAGCCTCCTTAACTCGACTCGGACGCGGCAGATTTTGTGCAACATAGTTTCCACAGCAACACTCTTGTCCATTGTGTGCTGTAAAATAATGTTGCCAGGAAAATAAAGTAATTTCGATCGCCCGATACAATTAAGTGCACTGCTCCTATATTGCAAGCAATTTGTTTTGTTCACGGACAGCTGAGTCAGGTAGACGACGGATTAATACAATATTTTTTAAAAGTTGTACTTGTTTATACCTGATAGGTTAGCCTTTGTCCACTTAGTATCTCACCTGATGGAAAGTGATGATGTATGTGGTCGAAGATTTTGTTCAAGCTAACCTAGAATTCGTAACCGTAACTCATATTCATATTCATTTATTGGTCATACCTTCGAGTTACATAAAAAAAAAATAGGTATATTGAACTCGATACGAGGACAATAAAATAACACAGTAATATATTTTTTTTTAAATTAATAACTGATAGGCTAGCCTTTGTCCACTATCTTACGTGATAATGTCGTCGAAGATGTTGTTCAGACTAACCTAAATATCTGGCTCTCAAGGACAGCTGCTTTTAACAGTTAAGGATAGGTAAGCAAACTTCGCTTCAAAAGATATAATATAATGAGATATATAAGTAACTGATCTTAATATTAGAATACTCTCTGACAGTACAGCAGTTCTACGAGCCCTACAACGGTACGAACACACATCAGGGCTCACCAAACAGTGTCACTACCTACTGGAAAAAGTAAGTACAAATAACCATGTTACTCTCCAATGGATTAAAGGGCACAGTGGATCCAGAGGCAATGACGCGGCAGACGAACTAGCAAGGAGAGGCTCTAGCATTAGTCCACTAGGACCGGAACCAATGATCCCGTTGCCGTTCAGCCTAATACGAGGCTGGATCCGAAACAAAACCAAATTAAAACACCAGGAATACTATGGGCAAGTATCACTGATTGCAGGCAGTCAAAGGAGGCTTTACCCGGATCTCAACCCGAGATACTCCAAAAGACTCTGCAACCTAAAACGTGACCAACTCCGGCGAATCGTCGGAATTATCACGGGACACTGCTCACTTAATAAACACCTGTTTACTATAGGTGTTACAGACAGCCCCCTGTGCCGAGGGTGCATGGAGGCAGAAGAAACGGCTGCGCACATCCTCACTGAGTGCGTGAGCGTAGCGCCCCAACGGGCAGAATTCCTCGGGACACCGAGGACCGTCAAGGAGGCCTGCACCGGCGTCAGCGAGCTGCTAGCCTTCCTCGACGACATCGGGTGGCTGGAGTAACGCACGCCACCCGGCATCACGCACAATGAGCCGCTGCAGACGGCTTGGGTGCGGAAAACAGCCCGCCTATCAAGTAAGAGATATATAAGATCTAAGGAAAACAGTTTTTGCTTGTACTGTGATATAATCATTCATTTGAGTGGAAAATATAGCTTAAATTGTTTTAACTCTTTAATCCGGCTAAGTGCGACACTAAGGGTTACGTACCTAGAAACACGGAATGTACCAAAATAATCGTACCGATCAAGACCGTACGGCGTACCGCCGCGTCGCTTCCTAGCCTCGTCATCGCGCAGTCCCTTCAATACTAACTCAGCGCTTTAACTTATTCCATGATTATTAACACCAAGTTACTAGTATCTTCAGAAAGTTATTATGACTGTGTAACAATAAACAGTGATACTGCTTAAAGTTATTCCCGTACGGGGAAGACCGTTAGGAATTCTTACATTCCTTGAGCGGAAATTATTACGCTCCCTACGCTCATCCCACCGGCCGCAGAGGGTGTCTACTGTCTACTGAACCTGTTCCAGAGATCGGATAGAGGAAAGTGGGGTGTTCTAGACCCAAATAGCTTAACTTTGACCTAGCCAGACCTTACACCCATCTTAATTAATGTCTTGTTTTTGTAAATTGTTATTAAAAATCTTTAGTATTTTTTAATTTTTTTATTTAATATATTCTAAACTTATTTGTCTCCGTCCTTAAGGCGTGACAGCAGTCCAATCTGCACTTGGTCGGTTTTATACATTGACCTTAATACGCATTATCTCGATGGTTTTATATATCTATGATTTTTAGTATGGATTAAAGCGTTATGCCCCGTGGGGTGCTGGGTTAGAATTGCACCCATAACATCCCGTGGGTGTCGTAAGAGGCGACTAAGGGAAAAATACTGGAAGGTGGGCAGCAGTGCCTTCTAAAGAACTGCCAACTTACACTGCGATCCCCAAGACGCCTGCCAAGCGTGGGGATTATGGCAAATACCCCCTTAATAGGGGAGGCTGTGTTCAGCAGTGGACGATCTGGCTGATACAGTAATGCGTTATCTATTGGACTGTAATCATTTTAAGTTTCACTGGTTTGACGCTAGTATGTGGTACCATTTTTACGCAAAATAAAAATAAATAAGGTTTAATAAAACGTTTCTTGTATGGGGATCCCTTTTAAGTTTTAACTATTTGTGCCTTTACTTGTTCGGCAATATGTAAATCCCATTAAGACACAAACTTTGCATGGTGGTAGGGCACTTTGCGAATGCCCGCCTGGCTAGCTACCACCCTCAAGTTGAAAATCTGTCGCCAAGCACCTAACAATGTGTTCTGGCATCTGTCCTTGAGAGCCAATAACTCTAGGTTAGCCTGAACAACATCCTCAACCACATCATCACTTACCATCAGGTGAGATAGTGGTCAAAGGCCAACGTATCAGGCAATAAAAAAAAAAATGTTATTGGTAGCTCAAGATTACTGTCAACAATAGACTGGACATTACTTCCTCAAGTTTTATTTGATGGTATTGCTATTCCATTTATTAGTACTGTACTTAAAGAATCTTGGAATAACAATGGATCCCTATATGAGGTGGGATCAACAGTTACAGATTACCAGCCACAAGCTATTTGCCGCAGCAAGATCCTTAACAAGGTTGCGTAACTTTCTTCCAACAGCCACTAAAATGGCATTAGCTCAATCTCTTTTACTTCTAATTCTTTATTACCTGCTATCTCGGAGGATGAACAGCTAGATAAACTTGAGCGTCTTCAAAATTTTTGTATTGGATTCATATTTGGTTTAAGTACACAAATATTATCACGTCTCTCAGTTACTAAGCTCAATTGGCTGACAATACGTTTTCGCCGGAATGCTCATATTCTCAGTCTCCTTTACAATATATTGTTCAATCCTACATCCCCGCGCTATCTCAAGGAACGCTCTCATACGAGTTAATTTTATAGCAAATCTTTCAGGCCGCCTGTTTGTGGAATTCTCTTCCTGTATCAATCAGACAAGCACAGACTCTCAAAATGCTCAAGGATCAAGAGCGGATGAACTTACAGCCAAGGCTTAGTAATAGTCTATTGCCACAGGATAAAAAGGAACAGAAGGTTCACTCCGCAAAGCCATTCCAATAAATAAGCGACTCTAGCTATGAAGCAATAAAGTGCAATTCAGCTCGCAAAGCACGGAGTACCTAATATATATATATATATATTCAACTAAGTTACTACAAGGCGTCTCTCTTTCTCCCGCATAGCCACGTATATCTGATCTCTTCTCACGTGGCATACACCGTAGAATAATCCTGTACGAACGTATACGCCGATGAACCAGTAGCTTTGTACCTGACGTGCAGAGTAAGACAGGCCTGCTGTTACTAATAGAGTCCGGTTTTTTTGTATGGAACCTTACAAATTTAAGAACTGGTTATAAGTAATGTAAAAATATTTATATAATCTCGTTCGGTAATATTCTAATTATGAAATGAAATACAGACTTTTATTGGCATATTGTAAGTACTATAATATTAATAATAAACTCATTTATTTCAGGTAGCGAATCCCATATGTTTATACTAAACTTAACCTGCAGGGACACTAAAGGGTTTAAAACTAGTTAGTGCATAATAAAAGCGTACACAAGTGCTGTGACATTTTTCAACATAGGACTACAAATATTGTCAGGGACAGCTACGAGGATTCTGTTGACAAATTGCACTGCGCCCATCACCCTGGTAATTTCACTGTCACCCTACACCCTTCAAACCGGAACACAGTAATGCGAACATTACACGGTGCTTGGCGGTAGAGATAGGATTGTTGGCAATACTTCCCCGGTCAAACTCGCACAGAGTGGTACTACGTCAATGTATATATGTAAAAAGTTGGTTGTGTATATAAATGCTTGAATAAGAGATTAGTGGTGAAAAGATGTTAATATACATTCTGATATTACTGTTTGCATGTTTATTTTACGAAACTGCTACTACAATTCAACGAAGTTTCGTTTTTCGTGTTACGAGTGACATATTAGACAACGAAAATCGAATTTGTGGTACGAAGTTCGCTGTTTCATATAACCTATGGTCGGATCGCATCGTTCATCACAAATCGTGCCCTCTAGGGAATCTTCCATACTACTCTGAGAACGCTATTATGCCTCAATCAATTTTAAGTCTTAACTACGGAAACTTAAAGAACATTTTCACATGGTAAGAGTGAGAGTCCTATGTTGTTATGGATCAGCGAGAGGTGTCGCTACTGTTCTAGAAGTTAGATACTCATATTTAAAATTTACGTTAATTTCTTTGTTCTCCAAAGGTATTTAATTCCTCATTAGTATTTGTGTTCTTTCTGCATATTTAGAACTCGACTTTGACTATGAATAAATTATAATTTCACATGTTGAAAATGTACAAACCATACGAAACCGATTTAAAAAAAATCTTATTTTGAATCTACTCAGGCAAATGCTTACTAGTCTATACCAATACGTGTTTTGCGGATACTTACGTAATAATTCCGATAGTAGATAAAAAATACTTAGATACTCGTGGAAAGATTATAGTTCTACGTAGATACTGGAATACTCGTAAAAACTGTTAATTCAATTCCACATTCATACAAATCCTCTTTCCATATTTGTACAATTCTAAGATACATGTAGGTATGTGTCCCAATTTCGAGACTTCAATTGCGATGCGAGCTTCATCAGTTCATTCGTCTGTCGTTTTACACTCCGGGATCCGGGATGCTGTGAGCTCGTTAGCAAGTCAACTGAGAGAGCAATTGCTGATAAAAATGTTTGATTGTTTACCCTATACTTAATACTAATGTTAAACGAGCAATAAAGAGTTTGGATATATCGTTTTCTTTAACAAATATTCTGGAATTGGGGATATCCTTATTTTAATAAAAATAAATAATTCCTGATTCATAATCACCATCATCAGCCGGAAGACGTCTACTGTTGAACATAGGCCTCCCCAATAGAGCCCCACAAAGAACGGCTATTAGCCGCTTGAAACTATTGGCTACCAGCGACTTTCACGATGTCGTCAGTCATCAAATTATAATACCCTATTAGTTTGCTACAATTTTAGGTTAAGTATTAGGTTAATTGTTAAAAAAGACAATGGTAACAATTAACTGGAGGTTATGAACTGGACAAAGTGCAGGGTGGATAAAATAGAGACACCTGAGTCTAGGAAGTAGTATATAATATATATATAATCATAGTCTAGAAGAACTAGTCTATGACCTTCAAATGCCTATAAAAATCATGAGGAGATAGAATTTATTTGAGTAACAAAAATTAAACAAATAAGATACTCGTATCGATATTGGATATGCCTCCAGCACTTCTCCCTCCAGGGCCATAAGAGAGCCTTCCTCGCCGAATGTACGGTGGAGATGGGTGGCCGACAGCGGTAGAGAACAGCTATGTCCTCCCTAAAAAACAAACGAATACGTTAATCCATTTGACCCACAGATAACAGAAACTAAATATCAAAGAAAAGGTCTCTAAAGATCTCTATGTTTTGACCGTATTCCACTTGACGCCAATATCGTTATTTTCGATAATTTTGACCACAAATTTTGTCTATGCTACATTTCATTTAATATAACCATAGACACAAAATGTGGTCAAAATGAACGAAGTAAGTGGGATTCTATTTCAGAAAATTACAATATACAGAACTTTCACTTTGGTTGTGGAACCTTACAAGATTTGAGGAATAATTGAATAATATGGTATCAATGCTTGGGACTTGGGAAGGATAGAGGGAAGAAGTGTTTGTTCTTTGCGGAATTCACAGGCAAATTGTGGCAGGTTCGCGGATCTGTGCCCGCGTCCCTGCCAATAAGTAATAGAGGTAGTCCGTGAGGTGAGTGTGCCCATAACTATACGTAAAAAAACTGCATGAAATAACAAAAATATATTTAACTCAGTGCTATTAGCACTAATAAGATGTAAATGAATGAGCACTCAGCTTCAGCAAAGAGGCAAAAAAATCCAATGCTGTGCCGACCCATCTTAGCTTGGGACAAGAACAGGAGAAAGGAAAAGTTTGAAGGATGTTTCTATGAAATCTTCATTGGTTATACTCCAGGTTTATTAAAGGTCAACAGAACCATTCAGTTCTGGAACGGTGGTCTCGTATAATTGCTTCTTAGTTCGATTTTAAATTGGTTTAGTACGACGGAACGAGCTTTGTACTAAAACTTTTCCATTGCTAGTTAAACGCAGAGTTTGCTCGGCGTGCGCATTATATGTATAAGTGCCCCGGTTACTTTTTTTTTGTAAAATATAAATTTGAATGTGGAATCGTTTAATAGACTATGATAGACACGTGGGTCATTAGTAATACCATCAGTGTAGGTTAAAAGTCTATTCAGTTCACTTAGGTATACCTATTATAACTTCTATTACAATGTGAGAGGTATATGCAGATACCTACTACCGATTTCTAAAAGTCTTGTCATCTAAATTTTAGGTTTGTAACTCATTTGCTTTACGAGCTTGAGACCCGTGAAATATGGAAGAACGGACAGACAAACAGAGGAGTTTTATTAATAGGGCACAGTTTTGCCCTTTGGGTATTTTTTCTGTAACAGCCGGATCGTCCACTGCTGAACACAGCCTCCCCTATTAAGGGGGTATTTGCTATAATCCCCACGCTTGGCAGGCGTCTTGGGGATCGCAGTGTAAGTTGGCGGTTCTTTAGAAGGCGCTGCTGCCCACCTTCTATTATTTTTCCCTAAGTCGCCTCTTACGACACCCACGGGATGATATGGGAAAGTGCAATTCTAATCCGGCACCCCACGCGGTATGGAACCCTAAAAATAACTGGTATTATGTTGTAATATAAAAATTTCAACAATCGAAAACCGACTTCATTCAAAAAATATTCTGAAACTAAATAATTAAATAAACCAAACCATCATATACAGATTTTTTGTTCAATTTACATTGAAGAGTGAAAATGAGAACATCATCAATTTAGTTAAAGCCATTTAAATACATACTATTATATTACAGAAAACTCAAATACTAGTCGTCAGATCTCACTCAAATTTAAACGGGGCCACATGACGAGCCATCGAATAAAAAAGTCGTCAAAGTCGGTACACCGTTTACAAATGTATGAGGTTAACACACACAAAAAATTTTTTTTTACAAAAAATGGAACCGACTTCAACACCAAAAAGTGTGAAATAACTTGTTGAAGTCGGTACCATGATGGTTCAAAAGTACCTATTATCACAATATTGTGAGCATGGTACCGACTTCGACAAGTTATTTCACACTTTTGGGTGTTGAAGTCGGTTCCATTTTTTGTAAAAATATTTTTTTCAATCTTTTTAGTGTAACTCAAAAACGGCTAGACCGATTTTGATGAAATTTAAAATGGGACCAAACGACAAGCATCAGCTTTCAAACAAAAAAAGAATTTTCAAAATCGGTTCACCCAGTCAAGAGATCTGAGGTAACAAATATAAAAAAAAACAGACGAAATGAGAACCTCCTCCTTTTTTGGAAGTCGGTTAAAAACAGTCGAATTGAGAACCTTCTCCTGTTATGAAGTCGGTTAAAAAAGCTGACAAATTATCAATGAGAAAGAAGTTATTTCATTTTGATATAGATTAAAAAGCTACAAATTATAAAGAAGAACTAATAATTTTAAATTCATGGCTAAGATTAAATTTTATGAAGCTACCTACCAATTAATGAAAAACCTCAGTTGAAAAACAAACATTTAAATCAATAACCGATGTGGTATGCCTCTTTAATTACTCGCCGATGAACCTGTGATTATTCTGAATCAATTTATAGCACGTAACCACACCTACAAAATGAACAGTGGAATTATGTTGTTCATTATTTCTTATTTATATTGAAACCATTTTATTAACTAAGACCATTGACGGTTCCCACGTAAAGCTTTCCAGGTTGTAGGTCTTTAGCAAGAATCCATCTTGGCACTGCAGTGTCAGATATTCTGCCTCGAAGCAATAGTGTGCAAACATTTAAGTAAGTACTGTGTTTAGGGCAAGCAAATAACAAGTAAAATAACTTGGCGAACGTGACATAAGAAACTAATGTCGCGGAGTGATGAGCACAGTGCAGTGTCTAGCAGCATGAGAACGGTGACACTGCAGCTGCTGTAATGGACAGTTGTGACGATTACCACCGGGCGGGCGAATTTTTTGTCTAATCACTTCACTCAAGTGACTTCACGTCTTCACCGAAGTGTTCTCATACTATCTCTAAAAATAAAATGAATAAATAAATCTCTCCTGTACAATATTTGTTCAATCTATTGACCCCGCGTATAGAGTGGAATATGCAACGTTTTATTTGCATTACCAATTACCATCAACATTGTTCCTGTTAGTAGGGGAGAATTGGGGGTTCTGCATCTGCATCGCTCTCGCTTCGCTCGAGCTCGCGATGCATGACCCCCAATTCTCTCCGTTATATAGATCACAACTGGCATTCTTCTTGATATCAATGGGCTAAGTTCGGATCGAGCTGTTTGCACAATCGTCCATCCTTATTGTAACTTTACAAGATTTAAGGATTCTAAGAGTGCTTATGCATTAGGCACCCCTAGTTATTTTTAATCCGAACGGTTATTTTTTAAAATTAAATAGGATAGGATTTTATTAAAAAGATAGGTAATTTTAAAAACATTTATTTTCTACATTCCATTTCTGAAGACAAATTACATTTCTTAGAGCACAGTATGAAGTATGATATACACAACAATAAACATCGGAACATGAAATATACTTTCTATACAAACTTAGTAAACTAGGGCAACCATAATCCTCTAGATCGAAAATACACTTACTAATTCCGTCATACATTATATTATCTTGTTCTAATATTTTCCTTAGCCATCTAACTTTTTCTGAACCTTTGACATATATTTTACAGTTCCTTAAAATTTCTGCAATATAAATCTTATGATAATTATACGGTATAAGTCCTTCTTTCCAATAAATGTGTCTATTTCTTTCAATCCAGCATACTTGTCTTTTTTCTGTTTTTGTTAAGTCATAAAACGGGAAGGGTGGCTTAAATACAAGATTTATTATTTGTTTATCAAATTGTAGTGCTATTTCTTTTACAATGAATTCATTAGAATCAGTTTTGAAACCTTGTACGTCTACAATTGCATTCATGTTAGTTTACGTACAATATTACTTAGTGGTTTGTATTCAACAAGCCGGTCGTTCACAATAAGGCAATAGGCTGCTGTATTATTTGGAATTTCTTGGGCACTTTCAATTTCTAAACGTACATCCACTGGTCCTGATTTTAAATTTCATTTTGTCGTGAACAGTCTATTATAAACAAAGGAGCTTTCTCTTTAAATTCGTTAATGTTTAACAACGGATCAGCTGGGAGGTTGTAATAAGACTGACGGAATTTGGCATATAATTCGTATAATATATTATACTTATTTTCATCGAACTTTATGTTTAGTGAATCATAAGGATAATATTGGGAATTTAAAAATAATGTAACGTTAGTCAAATTACAGTGATCAAATGTAGAACTATCTTTAGTTTTGTTATTTTTTCTATTAGTTTGTAAACCAAATATAACATATCGAGGCTTTTCTAATTGAGAAGCCGTTTTTACAGACCATGAATGCTTTGTGGTTCTTGGCAACAAAGGATATTCATATAAGTCCCAATTTCTAAAAGCCATTTGTATAGGTTTATCTTTTTCTAGAAATTTAAGTAATGAAAGCCTTTCTCGGTCAGAAACTTTCACATGTGGTACGCGCCATTGAACTCTCAGTATATCTATTTCAATAATGTCATCTTTATCAATAATAACACTGTTATAGTTAGTGCTGCTTCTATTAAGTACCAGTTCATGTTTGCAGTTTAAAATTATTCTATTATAATCTTCAGCAAACCCTAACATTTTATTAAGTGGTATAACAACACTAAAGAAATCATCTTTGGAATTTTGACCATTTATATTCCAACCCCATACAGCAGCAACTTTGCTCTCACCGTAATTCATAGAAATATATGATTTTATAGTAGAAGAAATTCCAGAGTTCCTGATACGATCTATTTCTACGCCATTTATTTCATATCGAATGTCTTGAAACAGATATGATATTGGATTATTAGTAAAATTGACAGGTTTTTTAGTAGGATGGCCTGCAGCATCTTTTCCAGTTACCGTAGCACGTCCTTCGATGTAAATAGAGCTGGCAGATGGTAGTACATATATGTCTTGTTGTTGGATAGATATGCGTATTTCATCATTGGCTTTAAAACTGTTATTGTATGGATTATATGTATGTATTTCGTAACTCTCAATAGAGTTGTCGAAATGTGGTGAATTATCAATATCGAGAATATTCATATTTTGAAACCCAGAGCTCGTAAAAAATCTTTATTCTTTTTTGTTATTTTTTTTACTTTGGGATTTCTGATACGTCTATGCCTTTTGAAAGCATAGCTGATAATACCGTTTTTTAATTTTGGTTTTGGTGATATAATATTATATTTTTTTGTGTTTTGACCAAATACAATCATTTCTGCTTGCGTAGATGAAGGCTCATCTGAATTTCTTCTGCACCGAAATCAATGAGATTGCCTTCTTGATCAACAACTTTTACTGTAATTGATGATATGTTGTTGTCTTTTACGGGAAAATATATAATATTTTTAGGTTTTTCAATAAACCGAAAGCTTGGAGGAACGTTTGGTACAAATTCATAAATAATGTGGGAAGATAAACCATTAATGTACGAGCCGTGTATTAAATCACATTCGATCCTTATGACTGTTGTTGGAAGAATGTTCACTGGATTCTCTGATACATGCCATTTATTAGCTTCTAGTATTTCTTTTCGAAAACCTAACATGTTTCCCATACTATTTATTACTTGGAAATTAACAGGTTTTGTGCAAAAAAGAGAACATTTTGCAGTATTTGAATTGGATTCAATATTGAGTTCACAGTCATCCAATTTGCTATTTAAATAGTCGGCAATGTCTTGTAAATCATAATTTCCATTTGGAATTTTTAATCTTTTATTTTTTTCACCGTAACTAAATATATTGTTAACATCTGATATATTTGGTATAACATTGAAAACAGAGAAATATAATAATCCGCACTCATAGCTATGATTTAAAGATAGAGGTGGATGAAAAGTGGTTTCTAATATAGATTTCTTTCCAGAAAAACTTAATGAGATAGACATAGTCGTAGACTGTTCTACAATTTATACTAAACTGGAGAAAACATAAAACACATCCACTATTTATTTGTTTGTATTACACCAAAACTGTTCTAAAAATTTAAGGCATAAATGACCGCAGTTATACGTATTATTTTTTTGATGATTATTATAGTTATATAGAATGTTTCCCTTCATCATATATTTTATAAATTCCTTAGGCGGCCTCAAGTTCCCATAGCTATCAAAATATTCAATGTAATCGTCAATTTTCACATAGGCTACCCAATGAGTTCCAGGATTTATTGAGCTATCTAAATTGACGACACCACACTCAATAGGATATGGTCTTTTAGGTAAATTATCTCTCATAAAAACACCTCTAAAGTAAGGAATATTATTACAATATTTCAATAAATCTATATTTGTAAGAGCCCGACTAGGCAACCGTTGATTTAGTTTTTTTTTTTTTTAGATAAGTATAATCCAAAACCTTTTTTATATGGTTTAATGCATAGCCCTTTGCCTATAGTTAAACCTTCCAATTTATCATGATGTCTCTTTAACTCCGAAAGACGTTTTTTTGCAGCTTTGTATTCGTTGTACGTTTTAAGGATTCCGGATACTCCACCAGCCAGACTTCCAGCAGCTGATAATCCCGCAAAAATAGGTATTAAAGGAAGAACACCTCCTGATTTTGGTAAAGGAATAATTCGTGGTAGTTTAATAGGTAAATCTTTCGTTAAATCTTTTGCTGCAGCAAATGCCAGTTCTATTGCCATTTTTTTACATTTTGGTTTCATTTTACGAATCTGCTTTTTAGTGTGAGATACAATGCTTTTAAAATTCTTTTTCATTCCAGAACCAGAAGCAACTTTGGCCAACATTGCTTTATTAACCAATGAAGCTGCTATTTTTTCTCCGGGACTAGCATTAGCAGAAGTAGTCCGTGTCTTCGCCATTTTTAGTAAAATTATATCTGCCTTACGCCGTTTATGTAAATTAGATGAATTATTGTAGGCTATATCGTGTTGTTTGCAATATTCGTCCAGCTGATTGATGCCTTTATCCCCACGAGCCAGTCTTTCTTTTAAGCGAGTTCCTGGTCCACAGAAATTATATCCTGGTAGATGAAGTTCAAATGGCAATTTGTTGATTAATCTATTCAGAAGACTATCTTCCGTCATAACCAGATGGAGACTGAATTACAATTATGTATAATCAATCTTTATAAAACATTCGTTTTGTTAATCCAACTGTTTTCACTGGAAGGGAACCCGAGCCATTTAACGTAACACCTTTTAGCTTTTTTTTTCAAAACTTTTTCGACAAGATAAACATCAGGGTGCTGAGTTTTTTGTAGTTCTTGTATATAAAATGCACCTAGTATTGGACGATGCCTCATGTCCGCTAATAAATAAGTTATTGGGTCAGTGTTTTGCACTTTGATGATTTTGAAAATTTCTGTTGACCAATTCGGCGTATACCCTTTTTCAAATGTGCCTTTATATTTACTTATGCGCACATAATCATTGGCATTCAATTTCTTTCTATATTTTTCTTTAGGGATAGAGGTAAGATTCTTTTTGAACCTCTCCAGTAATATATCTTTATTTTTTTGTTTTACTTGTGCTGGAGACATACCAATTGTTCTATGAATGGTATTGTTGTATATGTCAATCACTTTATTAAGAACTTCGTCATACCATATATAGTTTCCTCTGAAACTGAATTCTTTGTAGAGCTTATTTTTCAATGTTCGGATTAATCTTTCTACAATAGATGCTTTTTTAGTAGAGTAAGTGGAGTAGTGATTTATTTTATAACTATCCACAATTTTTTTGAATTTGTCATTATAGAACTCATTGCCTCTGTCCGTTTGTAGGTGTTTAGGCACTCGTCCTTTATGTAATAAAGATTGAAAAGCTCGAGTGACAACTTCTTTTTTTTTACTTTTCAGTGGATATGCCCATGCGTACTTTGAAAAAGTATCGATAACGGCTAAAATAAAATTATGACCACCGTTAAATTTAGAAACAGCTTGCATATCTATTAAATCAGCTTGCCAAAGGTCATCAATATCTTTCATCACAACATGTCTTCGAGGAAAATTTACCCTTGCATATTTATGAATCTCATTTACCACACTTTTTTTGCTCATGTTTATTATAATGTTTAAATATTACTTCTAATTTATTAACTCGATTATTTAATTCAATAAGCAAGTTTGTGTTAGATGAAATTTTATTCAAAATATTAATGAGAGATTTATCAACATATTCTTTGGTTGCGCTGTCATTCAGATCAATTGGATGTTCCAAATTTTTAAGGATCTTATTTTGGGCGTTTAAATTTCCATCACTAGATTGTTTTATAGAACATTCGCTTTGGATTATATAATCTTTTTTCTGTTTTTTATATAGGTGATGGCCGAATTTGTTGACATTCATGTTTGAATGATTCTTAAAGACTAAACAAATATTCGCAACGCTTAGTCATTTTATTCTTTAATTATACCAGCTTCTTTTAACTCTTCTATGATTGAAATAATTTCATTGTCATGATTACTGTTACCAGCATCTCTAGATGCCACCAAAAGCATAAGTCTTTCAATTAATTCATTAGGATCGTCCCAATAAATAAAATCTGTATTTGATTTATAGGTTTTTTTAAAACTTGGGGATTTAACTCCAGTTCCACGCTTGATAGCTTTGTTTTCCACTTCATCTCGATCAAAAAATAAGGGTTTTATAATTTGGCAGTACTTCATGCTTTTGTCTCCTCTTATTTGGCCTAAACGATTAAAATCTCTTTTGTGAGCATTAGTATTGTGTAACATATCTTTATAAACTATTTTATCTCTCTCTGTTACCAAATTTAAATCCGGCTTTTTTTTAAATAAAAGTTCCTTAATACCAGGTGTCATTTCGTAGTTTATATTTCCAAGGGTCATTAAAGAAATTTCATTGTCGCTAGAAGTTTTACCAAAAACCTTAAAAGAGATTGGTATGTTTCCCATGAATAATTGCTTGTTTTCATCCCGTACTCCAAATGGTACATTTAATGTATTATTTTCATCAAGCAAATTTTGTTTTTCTAATATTGATAGAAGGGGAGTGTCTAAATTGGTTACTTTTTTTTCATTTTTAAATGGCGTTGAATGTATTTGTTTTTCTGATTCACTATCGGTTAATGTATTTTCACTTTTAGCAGAGTTATAGCTTTGAAATTTGTCGTCGGGTGAACCGTTGGAATAATTACACAGTGATGAATCATTTGTATCAAAAGTGCATTTAATATCACTTTTATATGAATTAGATTCAGCCATTTTATTAAGAGGATCAGTGAGAGGTTTAAATATTTTATTTAAATTTAAGTTTGTGTTGTCTTCTTCATCCTTTATTTGTTTTATTTTGTTTTTAATTGTTTTAACTGAGGCGAGTATTTGGTGTTTCCATTTTTTTTCCATGTTTTATAACGATGTTACCACATCCATTAAATTATAAGAAATGATGACTTTAGTAGTTATGACTTGTATTTAAATGAAATCAATCGAACTTAATAAATGTATCAAATCCACTTCTGTATCTACCATTATTTAATTCACTATATTTATCTATAATTAAGAATGAGTGCGGATAAGTCCATGTTTTTAAACATATGTTTTTAAATTTGGACCAATCAATGTCTGAATTAACATGTTCATTATAAATATGTTTTAAATTTATATCATCCTGTTTAAAAATTATTAAAAAGTTTGCATTATCTCGTATTAATTGTTTTGGTATTTTCGAATAAGTTTGGGACAAGTAAAAGCAATCTATATTTTTATGCCGTCCCATTGAAAAATAGTTACGTATATTTGTCTGATTCTCGCATGCCACATCGTCAAAAATAAAAACAGAATTTGGTAAAGCAATATCCGGGTCAATAACGTCTTTGTTATCATTAAATATGTTAAATTTTATATCTGGAATTTGATTCAAGATTTCATTTAAAAAGCAGTATTTTGGTTGAAATGTGGTTTTTGAATACAGATAAACATTCTTAAATTTTAAGCCGTTTTTATGTAATAATAAGCCTATCATTACATTGGTCTTTCCACAATTAGATGGACCGCAAATTAGACAGCGAATCGTATTGGGAAGTAATACGCTATGTCTGTTAATTCCGGAATGTGATTTTACTTCTATGTTGTTAATTTCTAAAGTTGTGGGTTGCTTTATCAACCTCATAATGATATCTGACAATACTGTATAGGGTATTTATATTAAATAGATAAATCATTACAATGTCCATTTCTATTGATCGAATGTTAGCGGTTCTAATGTTTGCTTTCCAAGAAATTTAGCTTTTAAAAACAACCTTTGTCCACGTGATCTATTACCAAAAAAGGTAAGTACCTAGTTATATTTTAGTTATTATTTTTGTAATACTTATTAATTCATTGTTGCACCAGCTCCACTGTATAGCAGACAAATTTGCATTGCACTGTTGGTTTACATATATCCTGATTTTGGTAAGTGTTTATTTTAACTTTTTACTAATAATATCAGTTAAAACTAATTGGTAGTTCATATGAAGGTTAATTTAATAAGTATTATTTTATTTTGTTACAGAAACAATGACAAGCATAGTTTTTGCTGACGCTGATCCTTTCTATCTACAAGAGGCTCAAGACATGAATTTAATCTGGAACAGTCATGAACACGATAGAGATATTGTTCGAGAAAATAAAGAAACCAATACAAAAAATAAATCATTCAAAACAATTCATAAGAAAGGAAAGTTAAGTTTTAAGAAAAAAATATCACCAGATTCATCATTCGTTGTCAGAAAAATACCAGGAAAAGGACATCACTTAATAAAAATTGAAATCAGTGAAATTAACACCCTAGCAAGTGATGATTGTTGTGTAAGTGTGCAGTATGTAGTTGAGGATAAATATGATAACATTTTAGACGCAACGCAAGATTTAATAAGTAAGATGACAAAAAAGTTATGTGTCCCAGAACCTTTATAAATCTATCTAATTGTATTTATTGATATTTTATTTTATTGTAATATTATTGAATATATAACCTAATAAACATAGTTACGAGTCACGTACTTGTTTTATTTATCTTGCTTACGCAGGGTTTACCTACACATTATTTCGGTGACCGATGTAAATCTGGATTCGGTCGAACACTAACAATAATCTTATAAAATCAGACAGGAATTAGGATAGGTTAAGAAAAATGCAAGGAATGATATTTTATGCGATTTCAATTTATTTCATATATATTTCACATATATTATATATAGCAAATTATAACTTTTACCAGTAAATCAAGACTTACAGACTATATAACTTTACAAATGTATTACTTATAAATATATATATATATAGTTATTATGTTAGGAATTATAGTAAACATTTACCAAAATAAAACGGTTTTCAGTTGACAAGATATATAATTTTGTCATTATTTACAGTTCAATGTTGCTTTTAAATGTCACTTTTATTATTATGATATATTTCTAATATAATACAATATTATTATAATATATTGCTGTAATGTCCCCAAGGTACAGTTTTTACTATATCTTTCGTGATCTGTCTCTTATCATCTGATTTATTTAAAATCAATTTATTCAACCTCTGAGTAAATATTTTATGATTAATTGATTTAATAATGTACATACTATCTCTAAAATCAATATTCCTAAACAAACATCGTTTATATTTTGCCATGTCAAGTTTCCTCGTTACACATTTTTTTGTGCCTTTGGCTTTCTTAAGTGAAGATGTTTCAGTATTTATGCAATAAAGTTTTGCGCGAAGTCCTGTGAATTCTGTAATTAACTCACCAGCCATTTCATCTTTAAAATATCCAGGTTGTTTAATATTAACATGAGGTATACCATATACATTATCTTCTTTAAAATTACTAGTGTCAAAGTATTGTAGGTTAAGTTTCATATCCTTGTAGAAATCATCAGTCCTTATCAAATATAAAAGACTATCAGTATCTGTGTAGCAAAGGCATATATTTTCTCCATACATTTTTTTCATAATCGCGTAATGGAATCTATATAAATGTCTCTTCGCGAGTTCTAGAACAGTAAAGCCAATATATATTGGTCGGTCTAGATTGATTTGTGTTGGCTGCATTTGAATAGCTACCAAATTTTCTGTAAAAATCGAGAGATTCATAAAATTTGGCGCACTTATATATTTTTCAGCGCCGCAAATTTTATTAGTTCTGTTAGAACAATCTTTCCATACATTAACTAGTTTTACATCAACTTGATTTCTTTTGTTTTCTATCGTTTTACCAAATATAGAGTTATTCTGTTTTTTAAAAAAATCCCTTTCAAATTCGGAAGTTGCATTTTGTCGCAACAATGTGTTTAATTCAATGTAAGGTTTTAGAAATTGTTTCTGATCGAAAGCCAATACTCTGTGTATTTTTAATAGTACAAGTCCGTTTCTCAAACATTCTTTTAAATGAGTATAATGTATGACATATTTATATTTATTATGTAGGTTTGCTATTAGCTTTTGAGATTTTCCATTAGGCGGAATACATTTTTCTGGCGCGAATGGTAAATCAGAATGATGATCATGTATTTGTGGAGGATATTCAAGGTCCACTTCAAGTATGTATCCGCGATTGTTACTATCTGGTATCGATTCAATGTTGTTAAGGGTTTTAATTTCGTCTTCATTTAGAAAGGAAAAATTATTGGTAGGAAGACATTTCATCATCGTATATCCATAAAGATTTACACAATCGAGGTACATTAGATAAGAATTGGGCTCGTATTTATTGTAATTAGACAAATATTTATTATTTGCTTTAGCATTTCTGAGAGAACATTGTGCTAAACCTCCTCTAATGCCTTTTTCAAGCATTTGATACATTTCAACATCGGAAATTAAATCAAGCTCAACTTTTGTAAACAATAACATGGCATCCCAACTTAATGAAGGTGATGATACATAATGACAAGGATCTAAGTTGTAGTAAGTCAAGCTCATTGTTCTGAATTTTTCAAAAACGTCACATAATAATAATACATCGCATTTTAAATATAAATCGGTGTACTCCCCTAAATCTTTTATGTTAAATTCATTCCAAATAGTTTGCGCATGTTCGTAATCTTTATCTGATATATCTTCAGAAGAAAGCCTATTAAAAAAACTACTCTTGTCAGGAAGATTTGGTTCATTATAGCGTTCCATCGAATTCAAATAATCATAGCAATATACTCCTTTTTGACACAATAAATCAAACGATTTACTATCAGGATAATATTTTTTTAAATTTTTAAAGTCACTTTTCTGCAGTGTTTTTACTAACTTATCCAAGCCGCAACTAAGAAAATTGAACGAATCAATAAATTTCAACTGAGCGGCATTGTTGGAATCAATTGGTATAAACTTTGTGATTGATATGTATTTTTCCTTTGTTTTTGAAATAAGATTAATACGTCCTATGATCGCAGATAGCTCGGTAATAAATAAATGACAGTCATATCCGGAAAGATTGTGGAATATGATTGGAATAAATTTACATGTCCTAGCATTCAAATTACATCCCACGTGACTCGGACCTAAATAAGCTGAATCAAAATGATCGTGGTCTGCGCATTTTACGTCATCAGCTACAAATTCCTTTTTACACAAGTGACAGATGGTAGCATGTTTAAACGATGCCAGCTCATTTTCAGTTAGCGGCATCATTTCATGTTTAATTGATATAATTTGATATAATTCCATTACATCATTAGTTAGAGCTTCAATAAATTTTTTTACACAATTTGGGCCCCGATAAGACACAAATTTGTTTAGACTCGGTTTAGACTCACAGCATATGTAATAAGCAAAGCAAGTCGCTTGATGTATTTGCACGTTCTCAACATGTTGTGATTTGCTTTTATCCGAATATTCTTTAAGCAAACTTTCAAAATCACCATATATTACGAAAGGAATTCTACGAGTTCGTTCAACATGCGAAAATAATAACTTACTACCTGGTTGAGGCAGAATTGTTTTTACTCTAGCGCAATCGTGATTTACCAGTTTTTCTTGCGATGGAAAATAAATAAAACATTCGTCACACAAAAAAATTCTGCATTTATGTTGTGTAAGTTGTCTATGTACAAGCTTTCCGAAATCTTTTATCAAACAGAAATGGTTTTTCCCGTTTATCTCAATGAGGAGCAGGCTAATATGCGTCAACTTACGATGTTTTGTTTTGTAGAGGGGACCAGATACTATATTGTTTTTATCCAAACCGTACACATTTACCGAAATTAAAGGATTTATCTTTTCGAATATTTTAATATCATTTAAACTCAAAGGAAAAGTCATTCCTGAAGTGTTCAGAATATGTTTATAATGTGGATATGACGACACTCTATTTGGATTATTTTTTGCTGGATACATATGCGCAATTATGCTCCATAAGAAACATCGATCATCTTTGTTTTGAATGTTTAAACATGATTTGGTGTTTTGAATTTCTCGCGGCAATTTCACGTATGAGCCCGCCCGTAATGGATTGTATTGATTAATATTTAATTCTAAATGACTGATAGAATTTAGTGTCCAACCACTCCCCGACATTTCGAATTCTGAACATTTCGTTATCAGCTTTTGGACACATGTTTTATAAAACGATATCAAATCAGAGTTGTAAAAAATCTTTACAAATGGCACATTAAATGACTTAAGGGCTTTTTCATCATTTTTAGGTAAATAATATGACACAAAAAATTCCATGTTGACTTTTAATGCATTGTGTTGGATCAATGATTTTTTTATTAATTGTAAAACTGAAGTAGAGGCTTTATTCAAAAATTCCTCAGGCAGCATATTATTCGAAATAGGGTTTATTTTATAACTTACAATTCTAGATTTAAATGCACTAGCTATAATCTGCACATCTGGGAACTCAGAGTTGATCAAACAGTTTGATTTATGAATACTACTTTTATAATGCGACGAGATACGAGACACCTCAATATTACACTCTCTACAATATACCATTTTGCCTCACTTGTTCCTTAGTAGGTATACTTGATAACAAACTTGAACTGATAAAAAATATTAAAAAATATAGGTAAATATTTGAGGTATTTACTTAATATAATAGTTGCATGAATTGATATGAAGCGATTAACCTGCCTAGATGTCGGTAATAATATAAATGCATAGTTTCGTAATCTGAGATTTAATTTTACTGTTTGCAATTAGTTTTCAGTAGTATATTTCAGTATTTCAGTTTCTATATTTAAATTTTTCAATATTCCAATATTTCAATATTCCAATATTTCTCATTTATAGTTTTGCTGTAAATAAAACAATCATTAGACATAACATAATAATAACCAGTTAAAATTTTATTCATGAAAATAAAACTTACATTTGTTGATTAAAAAGTATTGTAAATGCTTTCCTATTATAAGGTATAAATAAAATAAAGATAACAGTTAAGTAAAGATAGCTAGATAAAAGTGAAATAATTGAATATTATTGCGTCAGTATGTTAGAACATATTGTTCATTGCGGTATCATGGGATACTTAAATGTATAGTTTGGTAATCCTAGTTTGCAATTTACTGTGTAGATATTATTATAATGTTTGCAATTAGTATTTCAGTTTCTATATTTCAATTTTTCAATATTTCAATTTTCAATATTTCAATATTTCAATATTTCTCATTTTTAGTTTTGCTGTAAATAAAACAATTATTAGACACAAAATAAGAATAACCATTTCAAATTTTATTCATAAAATCTAAAACTAACATTAACTAATTCAAAAGTAGTATATATGCAAGTAATTACCTATTATAAGGTAGAAATAAAAATATCAAGGTAATATAATAAAGTAAAGACAAAATGAAACAATTGCGATTGTACCAATCTGTTAAAACATACTGTTCAATGTAATTTCATGGGATACATTATTGGCTGTATAGCCTTGAATTCATTTTTCCCGGCTTCTACAAGTGTTGACAATGCGCGCCATACAGGTGTTTGGGTGTCAGTACACAATTTTAAAGTAACCAGGGCTCTTTTCCAACGTTCTTCGCTAGGCTGACATTCAGCTTCTCGGGAATTATAGACCCTTAACTCGACGTAATACTCCCCGCCACGTGTGAGATCTCGTTGTGTTGTATACCCGCTCGTTCCGCGCTGTGAAAAGAAGCTCCGCAATGTAGCCGCACGCGCTGGTTTCACCTTGCTGCTTTCTCCGATCTCCTGAAAAAAAATCAAACAAATAATAAGTGACCTTCATA
This sequence comes from Plagodis dolabraria, assembly GCA_963854805.1. Taxonomy (NCBI): domain Eukaryota; kingdom Metazoa; phylum Arthropoda; class Insecta; order Lepidoptera; family Geometridae; genus Plagodis; species Plagodis dolabraria. The sequence goes on along the minus strand of OY978459.1, from coordinate 10,153,343 downwards.
CGTAACAGTTTATTGATATAACTGCTGTAACAAAAGTAAGTTACATAAATGTTTACAAAAATAATCTAGCCTGCATTAAACAACGCTTATCCACCATCGTAACTAAAAAAATACCCTGCCTAAGAGGGCCATGGTGCCGTAAACAATCATCACACACACACACTGAGTATCACACCCATAAAAATAAGTAAACGAGCGAATAATATTTTTTCATTACCTGTGTAATTGAGGGCTGCGCCAGAGGTAATTCTACGTCATCCGTGTCCGAGCCAAAGAAATGGGATGTCGTCAACAGTTCTGTTGACACCGCCGCTGGCAGTTTTTTCTTTCTCGATGAAGACCCAGCGCCGCTGCTAGCCGTCCGTTTCTTTGATGCGCCTCCGTCTTTCTTCTTTTCTTGAGCCACCTTTTTTGCAGGAGGTTGTGGTGTAGGTGGAGGTGCTACAGGCTCGGACCCCGCCGGTGTTTCGTCGTCCGATACATCAATCTCATCGGCCCAGAAAGGATTTTGCGACCAGCCCGGCCTGAAAGCAATAATTTAAAATAATTATAATAGAAGATAACTTCGCAACGAGTTAACACAACATTGTTTCTGAACATTGTTTTAGCCTAGCATAGCAAAATGCTTTATAAATAAAAAATCCATGAGTTAACACAAGTTAGTTTGCCGATCAACACAGGTACCTAAGTCACATTACACTTTATACGTTTACATCCTCACACTCACAGTCCACACTTAGTTCAATGACTTGTATAGCGGGTGCCAGAAACATTCACTTCACTCATAATCTCACCTTGAACCAGAAATACAAATTTCCCTTGGGGAAGTAAATTGAGCTTCTGTCAGGAATCGAACCCGAAACTCCCGGTGTAGAAGGCAATTACTTAACAACTACGCCAGCATGGCATCTAATTTTTTTCACCGAAGTTATAAGGCAATTTGCACTCACTAATAATTCATTCATACTAACAATAAATACTTTAAGGTCACTTACTTACATAGTTAGGTTCCTTGAAGTTCCGAATATGTAAATAACTGCACTTTTTTTGGATGCTGGAGCGTCGTCGCCCACCACTGAATATCCGCTTTTAAATGTAGATGCACCAAATCAGTCCTATTTATAATCTCATTTTATAAAGATGCATTCACAAGTCGAATCTTGACTAAAACGTACAAAAATAAAAAAACAGAAAGGTTAAAGTTTTAACGATTGTATACCTTAACGATCTTGTAAACAAAGTTCATTTCATCTTGTCAACCGATAAACAAATCTGAATGAGACTTTATGCTGTCGTCAAGGGATGTAAAGCGATGACTGCTGCACATTCTCGAGCAACTGGAGACAAAAATCCTATAAGGAAGTGGCAGGTACTTATACCAATTACGAGTCTTTTAAATTACAGATCTCACTTAACTGGTAAACAACATATTTCAATTGATCACCAGTAATGAGAGAACCTCTCGAATAAAACAATGCTTTTTATGAAAATCCTTATAACTAAATCTTTTAGATATTAGTAGCGAAACAAACATCAATAAGTCGATTTGTATTTTTTGACGATACTAAAAATGTATTGCTACTTAAGTAAATATTTAAAAATCACATAATGTTCTGATCACTACTGTTACCTATTTAGTATTTTTATTAGACATTAATATGTAGGTACCTACGTTAAATTTTAACCAAAACGTATATTATAATTTTAATTATGTAAAATCATGAAACGAAGGTTGTATCTTTGAACCATAGGCCGTCATTTATTTATTTATTCATTATAATCAATCTCTTTTTTAACTTTTTTTATTTTCTATACAAGATGATTACTACAAAACATCAAAAGAACCAAAAGCCCGTAAAGTAACCTATGGATAGTGACAATGGAGTCTTATCGCTAAGAGAAATTCTTTTCAGAAATATTTGTATCGATATAATCACAGTAATATTGTTGTTTGCTAAGAAGCTATTTAATAGTATAGATAGTGAAAAGTATAGATATCTTAGAAAATACTAAAAACAAAAACTTTTAAACTCATAGCCCACACTAAATTCATAGACTTGTATCTTAGGTGCTAGAAACATTCACTTCTTCACACACACACACACAATGACACCCAGAACCAGAAGTGCATATTTTCCTTGATGAGGAGATTTATGCTACTGTCGGGAATCAAACCTAGTACCCGCAACATAGAAGACAAGAACTTACCAACTACGTCAACATGACAGTCTGACTAATCGTATCTTTGATAAAAAAATATGACGAAAAAAATATCGTTGAATCACGTACGCTAGAAAATCCAAATATAGGCTGACTTGATAGCCTAGGTACATAGGACTGCACATATCATTGACATGAGTACAAAATAATAAAATGTAATAATCATAAAAAGTCCCCACTTTATACGTACTCGTACGTACTCTAGGTAACATACCACGGCTGTATAACCCACACTTAAATCGGGATACTATATACCTATGCCTTATAAATGTGTCGGTCGCATCTGTTTCACTAGACAGACAAAGTATTATGTTCTGAACTGATCTGTCTTGAACGGTCTAAAATAAAATGAACTGCTCAGATAAACAAATACAGACTGACCAGATAAAACGATAGCGGTTTATAAGCTAGAGGGAACCTCGCTTTTTTTAATTCAGTGCGACGAATATAGTGAGCGAACATAATACATGTTGTAAAATGCGCTAACGAGACGATTATAGAGAATAAAAACATCTGACACATGATCCGTGCGCAAACAAGTTGTCGGTTCCCTTGTAATTACAATACTACTTATTAATCGTATGTTTGATGTGGATTGGATAGCAGATAATCGAGAGAATTGGGGGTCATGCATCGCGAGCTCGAGCGTAGCGAGAGCGATGCAGATGCAGAACCCCCAATTCTCCCCTACTCCTGTTACCATTATGAAGTCTATATATCAAAGCTTTAATGGTATGTCAAACAAAAAATATGCTATAACACAGTATACGGAAACAAATAAAATGGCGCCTCTAAACATTACCTCTCACTTTTCCGCTATAGCACAGAATAAAACGGACCAGAAGGATCACTTCGCAAAGCCATTCCAATAAATAAGCGACTCTAGCTACGAAGCAATAAAGTGCACTTCAGCTCGCAAAGCACGGAGTACCTAATATTTATATTCACCTTCAAGGTGTTGCTCTTTCTATCGCATAGCTCTGATCTCTTCTGACGCGGCACGCACCGTAGAAATAATCCCGTCTGGACGGATATGCCGACGTTCTCGTAGCTCTGTAACGTAAAGTGCGAAGTGAGCCAGGTTTGACTATAGGCGGAAATAGCTTGCGCTGAAGTGAGAGGTAAAAAAAAAAAATTGTATAGGGAGTAAAAATGCAAAATCGAAGAATTTTCTTTCCACAAATAATACCTTTTTCGTCGAAATTTGCTCTCATAAACGCCGCATAACGCTCAAATAATATTCTTCACCCATCTGATATCCTAATGACATACTTTTTTTTATCATATATAATTTATTAACAAACAAGCCTGTGATAACTTGCCTATGGAAAAGTTTTCATAGCTATTTTTAATAGAATTAATTTAAAAAAAAGTTTCTTTTATCACCTTCACTCTTTTCATAGCCGAATGAAATTCATCTCAACTGATAGTTTTTAACGCACAGAATATGCCCAGGCAGGCTTGGCTACTTATTTCTTTGCATGGCTAGGTGCCAGGAGCCAAGCAGATTGAACAGGTAAGTCAATATGTAGGTAATATAATATATAGGTAATATTAGTTCTCTATCTCGCAATTTGATCAGGCTGCTCATTGTGCCACTTACCTAATTCTATGTTTTTGTAAGCATAAAACTTGAAAGGTTGTAAAAATAAAGAATTATCTATCTATCCTTATTTCTAGATAAGAATCGGGTCAAAAAGCTACATTCAAGTTATGCAATGCGTTTCCGAGTTTCCAGCTATTTCTCTAAGAGTTATTACTCTATGATTGGATACGAAACATTACCTAGTCCACTAGATGAAAATGAAGGGTGTATACAGTGAACTCTAAAGCTTCGTCTGGTGCGAGTGTTTTTCATGAAACATAACACAAAACACGAACTTTTGTGTCGGTACAAACTAAACAAATACTTTGTTTCTTGCTTTCCAATGATTGTGGTTTTTTTTTTTTTTAGGGAGGACAGCAATGCTGGCTACCGCCTGTGCGGTCGTCCAGCTCCACCGGGTTTTGGGCGAGGGCCTGGCCCTACAATAGCCCGGGAGGGAGAAGTGCCCAAGGCACTTCTCCCGAGACGGGCGTAGAAGGCGAAAAGCGCCTTCTACCTCCGTCTCCTGCGGACGCCGAAAACGTACCGCTACTATAGGAGGGGTTGACAGCGAGCTCAAGGGCACCACTGTGGTTCGGACCTCGGCTTGTCTCGCTGTCGAGAGACATGGGGGGGATCGGAGCAAAATGCCTCTGTGCAACTGCAGTGTTGCACAATTGGGCCCTACTGAATAATACTCTGACTATTTGGAGAGCAATTTATCGTGACCTTGTTTTTGCCTCGAGCTCGCCGGCGAGCTCGGTGTTTGATTGTGTGACCTCTAATTACCTCACACCTGGGGATTTTACCTCGACGACTTGCGGATAACGCTAAAGCTGCCAATGTAATGACTGCGATGGGGTCATCCGGGTCGTCTAATACCTGCCGTGGTCGGCGACGGGGGGGTTTGAAAAATGGGATAGAAGAGGCGGTCGAGTAGTTCGATGCCTGGACAACCAATGGGTTCGGGTGGTGGGGCGCTCGATCAAAGTATCGGCGGGCGCAGTCCTTATTGAACTGCGCTAAAGAGGGAAGGTTTAGGTCGCAATGCAACTCGGTGTTCCGGATATACCACGGAGCGCCGGTTGCATTACGAAGAAAACGGTTTTGAATGACTTGAAGCTTATGAAGATGGGCCTCACTAGCATGACTAAACACTACTGATGCGTAAGTCATGATGGGGCGGATGCAGGCAGTGTAAAGTGTCTTCTTATTTCTAAGAGACATTTTACTCTCTTTGCGAATCAGGGGACCAAGGCGACCCATTACAAAGGCCACTCTGTTACGGAAGGTTGTTATATGATCGTTAAAGGTGAGATTCCGATCAAGGGTGACTCCGAGATATTTTGTTTTACTAACCCAAGGGATGGGTTGGTCGAACAAAGTTAAAGGTTGCGGGTAACGGGGGCGGCCCTTCTCAGTAAAGTACATAGCTGTACTTTTAACTGGGTTGACCGCGATGCGCCATTTACGGAACCAGTCACCGATCTCGGTGATGGCCCGTTGAAGGGCGAAAATGGACTTTCTACTGATATGCCACCCAGTGGTATAAATAGCGGTATCATCCGCGTATTGGGCTAATAGGACGTTAGGCTGAGAGCGTGGGATGTCGCTGGTATACAGCGTGAAGAGAATGGGTGATAGCACGGAGCCCTGAGGGACTCCGGCTCTGACTGGGTGGGGGGAGGAGAGGGTGCCTTCCACGCGATAGCGAAAGCTTCTGGCTTTAAGGAAGTCTTGTAGGATGAGCACAAGACGTTCTGGCACGCCAAATTGGTATAGCTTGTAAATCAAGCCATTGTGCCAGACTTTGTCAAAAGCTTTCGCTACGTCGAGGAAGACTGCTAACGTTGTCTGGGGTTTGGGGTACTTGTTAAAGCCCTCAATGATGTGCTCCGTGAGGTGGTGCACCTGTTGGACGCATGAGTGTCCGGGTCTGAAGCCAAACTGCTCATCTGGGATAAGGTGGTGTTCCTTAGCATGGGACTGGAGACGGTTTGCAAGTAACCGCTCGTAAAGTTTGCCTAAGGCACTGAGGAGGCTGATGGGGCGGTAACTGGTGGGGTCAGATGAGCTTTTGCCTGGTTTGTGAATGCCAATGACATTTGCACATTTCCAGGTGTCTGGGAATAAGCAGTGGCTCATAGCAGCATTGAAGATGCTGACTAGGAGATGGATGAGAGGAGGAGAGAGGGTTTTAAGAACCCTGTTGGAGATGCCATCGGCACCGGGGGATTTGCGCGGTCGGAGGGCCTTGATCAGTCTCGCCACCTCAGCGTAAGTCGCTAAGGTGATTGGTGGGAGTTCAGAGGTGACCACAGAGCTTTTACGTTCGACTTCAGCATCCACCGAATCGAGGCGAGCTTGGTCAACGTGATCTACGTTAGGGGAACACTGAGCCCCTAGGCTATCAGCTAGGCACTCAGCTTTGTCTTCGTCAAAGAACGCTGGGACTAGTGGGACTGGTCTGTATAAGGGAGGCATGTCGTTATGGTTACTTCCTTTCAAACCTCGCGCCAAGTCCCAATAAGCATGGTGGCTTGGCACGAGGTTTGAAAGTTTGTCACCCCATTGTTGATCACGCAACTCAGACATGCGACTTTGAACCATGCGTTCAAAGTGGCGTTTCTTAGTTTTGTTCTCTTTACTGGGGTAAGAGTCGTAATGTCGGGTCACTGCTTTACTTTCCGTCACTAATCGTCTCACATCCGCTGGAATGACAAGGCGCCGGTCGTCCGGCACCATGTCCTCCTTTGCGGATGCACCTACTACGGTGGAGAGGTGATTAGTGAACGAATCGATCGCAAGGGTTACGTCATCTTTAGTCAGGATGTCGTCAGGGATCTTATCAAGGTCCGGTGAACTGATAGCCTTTAGGGCATCGCCTACTTGCTTCCAGTTCACTATCGTCTTAGTGGGGCGGAGGAGGTCTGTCGTTGGGTCGGGACCTAGTCACAGTATAATGGGTCGGTGGTTAGAGTGAAGCTCGTGAACCACTTCTATGGAGCGTAACTGAAGTGTTACGCCTCTGAGTAGTGCCATGTCAAGCAAGTCAGGTCGAAAGTCTTCCATATGAGGGTAGTGAGTGGGCTCAGTGGGCGCAATTACGTCAAAATTAAGTTCTGCGACTAGTTTTTCAAGTGCAATACCTCTGGGATTGTTGACGTTACAATTCCATAGGATGTGCTTGCTATTGAAGTCGCCAATCAGAAGGACGGCGCTTCCTAATGAGAACAATGCTTCTAAGTCAGCTCGGACGATCGGCTTTTGGCAAGCTTGGTAACAGGACGATGATTGTGGTAAACGTGCACGCTTACTTATTCCCGCGGGGTTAGAGGAGGGTGATGTACTGGCATTTGAACCAATCCATGAGCAAGCTTAATTATATGGGAACTAATGAAATGTACCTATACCTCCCTAAATTTATCATTTCTATTCAACTTTGGCTGTGAGTAGGTTTTACGCTGATTTAGTAATAATACTTATGATCTAAAATACACTACTTTTAGAATTGATATTCTAAGGACATGTTTCAGAATGTCCGAGTAGGTTCCGTTTATACTACCCAGAACATATTTGATAAATAAAACACTATCTTTGCGTTTCACGGTCATCGACTTAGTTTAGCCTATCCATCGGTTAAAGCTTGAAACGCGCTGCATGTTAATTGTCATTTTTATCGTAGTAGCAACCCGAAAATGTATTAGGACATTCTGAAACGGACCCTTAGTGTTGCAGACATGTGGATTTTAGTGTGATTAAAAACTTTAAAAATTACAACGAGGGGAAAATCATAGTCATGTGCGCGAATAATATAAGATTAAGAAGAAAAACAAAGTTTAGAGTATATTAGATTTGAGAATTGACATAGAATTGACACCATCATAAAATAAACCAATCGTTTAATATTATATTAACTTAAATTTAAGCTATGAGCTGACCTCCACGTCAACTACGCAAGTTAACCATTGCGTTGTCACTGATGGCAGAATACGCGTTGACGAAACAAAATGTTGTGAATGACTTTTTGTTAAATGTTTCGAAAAACACGCCGCAGCAGACGCGGCTTAAGATGCATACCGTGACTAAGCTGTTGGATATAATTCCCTGGAGTATTTGAAGAATGGGTTTTAGCCTCCTTGTGATTTCAGATCGGAGTAGCGGCGGTTCAAAACGAAATTTATTTTACAAGTTTATAAAACTCAAATCAATCTCCATCGAAGTTGGAGCTTTTTGGAATAACCATATTTAAGCTTCAAAACAAGGAAGAAGGCAATTCGGTCAGTTTTATTTCATGTGTGTTACCTCAGAACTCATAAACGGATTTGTTAATGATAATTCTCTTTTTTTTTAATGTTTCGTCTGTCCATGTCTACTTTTACAATATTGTCCTAAAATCTAAATAAAGGATAAAGCGGTGCGCTTTTGTGTGTGGGTCTGTGTAATGAATGTGTATATTAGCGCTTGAAGAAAAACAGTGTAAGCATAAATTTTTTGAAAAACGAATTATTGTAGGTACGAGTTACTATGGTATTCCAAAAGTTGTTTACGTTATATTGTTTAGATAATCAAAGAGCATCATATCTTTAAGCTTCTAAGCACTAGGTTATCAGAATTTTACAGGCTTCGGAGAACATGATATTGACCTACACAATTTATTCTGCCATCACCTATCTTTCTTCGGACAATAAGACGCACAGGAACGCAGCATCAGTACATATTTGCAAAAAGTGCCTTCGCTGGGCATCTATTATCCATACGACTGATTTATTACAGCCTATCAGCGTCTTTATTTCCATATAGATAGATTATCTGTATAGGTACATAGTCTTCAAGAAAACCAGTCAACCAGACAACGTGGTAGGTTTCTGCAGCGAGAGTTCTTGGTAGGTAATACAGCAGTGTCAGATATTCCGTTTCGAAGAAGTAGTGTGTTGTGTGCAAACTGTGGTGTAATCGGCACTATAACAATTACATTACTAAGCAAACGAGTCAGAACTAAACTCGTGGAGCGCTCAGCAGTGTAAAGTTGAAAGAAGACTGAGTGCAATTTCTAAGTCTAATCCAGCAGCATACATATTAGGATTAAGGAAATGCGTGTTAAATTTCAACGAGTTCTGTACGGAGAGAGCTATGAAGACCTTAAGCCTTCGTTTAGCAAGTTTCTAAGCTATCTAAATAGCGCGACGTATTCGTGTCATCACTTCATGGCACAAAGAAAAGAAATCAGTATAGGTAAAAGTAGAAGCTAAGGTTTTTGCCAGCCTACACGCCGTCGCTTTCTACCAGATATTTAAATGCATCTCTCTTAGATTTGCCCTATAGAAATTTCATCAGAATCGAGTCAATACTTCGGTTTTCAAACAATCAAATCAAAATAAATTAAATAATATGACATCATCCAAGTAAAATAAATTGCGTATTTCATACCTTTCAACATATTAATTGGTAGTGGTGGTACTTGTTTTTTAAATAGTTGTAGATCAAAGTACCTAATGATATACAGCCTAGTTAAAACCTTCGGGGAATAAAGACGAAACAGTTTAAATCGCAATTTGTTTTTACTAAAGCCGTATTTTAATAATGTTTCAGACGTTTTTGTTATATTATTATTTTCTATTTGGTTCGGCGATATTTTTAGGGGGTCGTTTCTTCTCAAGGAACAAGAACGATGACTTTTTTGCCGGAGAATTGAAAGTTTAAACAAATTTGAACTATGGTATTTATGAATTATTTAAACATGATTCCTTTAAGCTACTACTAAAACCATTAAAATATTCCTAGTCAATCCAAAAATTATTTAAAAAATATAACTATGTTAGATATCGAAAAAAATATCTCGGATATTACAAATAATCACTTAGATTGATATAAAATTTCCAGCCGTAAAAGTTCATCCAGCGTTCACTATGGCCATTTGTAGTCTATGTGTCATTCCAAACTGGATTCTTCCTGTGTGGTATTCAACGGTGCAAGAGTTATGACGACATGATTGGATACAGAACATGTAGCTCACTAGATCAACATGAAAGGTGCACTGAGTTAACTCCAAGATGTCATGCGTGATTAATATCGTCGGAGTCGATTCGCTTGCGTTACTTCAACCATTGACTTTAGTGCGGCGTGATTTCAGTTTTACCGATACCAGCCGTGGAATAAACAGTCTGGAACTATAATTTTTTTTAGTACCTTTTAGAGATAGTATGATTTTTTTAATCAGTCTGTCTGTCTATATGCACACGCATTACGTGCCGCAATACCAAGCCGATGGTATACATATAGAATGTAGTTCGAGGATCATAACCATACATATTTTAGAAAGGTTCCGCACCAAAGAACGGAACCCTTTTACTAAACCTACTACGTCTCCCCATCCTATATACAATAAGATGAATCTTAAAAACCATAATAGCCATTATCATAGAGTTATTGATATTTTGGCGGACAACGTTATCAATAGTAAAAATTACTCTTAAAAATTTCTTATAATTTTTGGCCTGTTAGATAATCATATACAAACGTAAACTTGATGTTTGATGTATTGAAGTAGTTATGGTATTAACCATAGAGATATAAAATTTCTTTCTGTGTTTTGTGGAAATATATAAATTATAAATTACACGTCGAACGCACTCTAAGATCTGAATACCTACAGAGAGGTCTCCCGGATGCATTGCCGGCCTTTACAGAAGGGAACATTCTCTTATCTTCAAGGTTCCTTCAGAAATTGTGCAAATAAATAATAAAATGGTAATCCAGCAGCATATATATTAGGATTAAGGAAATGCGTGTTAAATTTCAACGAGTTCTGTACGGAGAGAGCTACGAAGACCTTAAGCCTTCGTTTAGCATGTTAGTGAAATATTTGTAGTGCTCCTGCCTCCTGTAAAGTCGTCGTCGTCTTGGCAGATACCTCTGCATCGTCTACGGAATGCTGCTCAAATTTTGATTAAGGAAGCCAGTTTGTGATTGCTTAAACGACAAAATGCTTGGACTATTTTGCTTCTACTAAGCTGCTGAGCATAATTAAATCAAATATTGTAACAATTTTATAATGCAATTTATAACACTTTGTTTAAAGACGCTTAAAAAGAATGGCTCCGAGTTTCTTGCGTTCTTATAGCAAGTGGCTCTATAACACCTTTTGCTTTATTCGGCAGTATAATGAAGTATATTTCATTATTTAAATTTGTAATTGACCTTCATGTAATATACTTATATAATAAATGATGTTGATTATGACTTAAAAGTTTTGTAGTAAATAATAGTTTTAGTGGTAGGTATGACGTATGCGTATCCTTATTACACATTAAAGGGTTGTAGGTAGATTAATGTATTTTACAAGAACGTAAAAAAACTAATTATAATATTTCTTGCTTACTGTTCCTTTAAGAATGGACAAAACAAAATTGTATAATTATTTTTTAAAGTAAGCCACGGACCCAAACAAATAGCTGTTAAAAAACTAAGGTACACTCGAATCAGCTGTCAAATCAAATTGCGTTTATCATGGCTCTGAAGACACTTCGTTTACTAAACTTCCCGTCATTAACTAAACGGTAGGCATAAAGATGTCCATCATAAATTTTACTAGACCTGCCTACTAAAACAACCGCTAAAGTGGTAAAATCTGTCCAAATTGATTGATTTAAATGGTCATTATTCATTCGTGCAGTTTTCATTAAATGTGAAAAGCGTGTTTTGAAAGTTTTAACGTTTTACATATTAATTGGTTCGATGGCGTAGGTATTTGGTTTAGCTGTTTAATAGCTGCTTCTCTCATATTATTTCCAGCGGTTTTTAGTACTCATTTTTACGTGAACAGCTTTACAGACAGAATGAGATGTGAAATAGTAAAATATACCTATTCTGAAGCCTCGTAGCGGAACTTGTAGTCAACAGATACGATCAACTAAGTCTTAGAGTTCTCCACGGTCACTATTTGGTAGTAGAAATTACTCCTAGTCTTTTCGTACTGCGGAGGGCACGTTGAGTTGCCTTTTCAGTTTTTTGTCTTGAAATACTGATAGTAAAAAAATTACAAAAAACAACTGACTTTAAAAATAAAATACGCATTATTAGGAATAACTCAAATACTACTCGTCAGAGCTCACTGAAATTTAAATGGTACCACACGAGAAGCATCACTTTTCGGATAGAAAAAAATCGGTACAGCCTGTAAGATCTGAATACCTAAAAGAAAACCCTACCTAGAGGTCTCCAGGATGCGTTAGCATCCTCCGGAACATGTATAACTTCAACAAAACTTAGTTATGAGGTAAAAGACACAAAAAAATACAGTCGAATTGAGAACCTCTTTTTTGAAGTTGTTTAAAAAGAGTATTTATTCTATAATCAATATCATCTTCAGCCATAGCACCCACCATTGAATAAAGACCTCCCCCATTATAGGGGGTAAGGCGGTTGCCATAATCCCCACGCTTGGCAGATGCATTGGAGGTCACAGTGTATCATGGCAGTTTGTAAGAAGACGCTGCTGCACACCTTCTAATATATTTCTCATCATCTCCTTTAACTACTGCCGCAGGAAGATCAGGGGATGCAATTGTAGCCCAGCGTCCCTCGGAGTCTATATACGCTGCAATATCGTGATAACATAAATTTTCTTTTTTTTTTGCATGGTAGTTTTGCCTTTGACCACTAAGTAAGTGATTATGTGGTCGAAGATGTTGTTCAGGCTAACCTAGAATTACTGGCTCTCAAGAACAGCTGCCGGAACACACCGTTAGGTGCTTGGTGACAGATTTTCTACTTGAGGGTGGTCGCTAGCCAGGCGGGCAGTCGCAAAATGCCCTTCCACGGTGCGGTGAAGCTCAAACCCGCGGCGGGATTCGAACCATGGACCTGCTGCGCGGCCATCCATATCCAATGCCACTGAGCCATCACTGCTTCAAATAAATGCTGGTATAATAAATCTCCATGGCCTTTATCTGCGACCACAGATCAGTTCGTGAACTGTCAGTATGCGTCAAGTAATATGGTTATCTGGTACATTTATCTGCAGCTGTCGATTTCTCCGAAGCTCCAAGAGCTGGTCCGGTATGCAGAAAGAGATCAATTTCATTATTTTTCAATCAGGCGGCTGTGAATTTTAGGAATATAATTATTTTGAGCGCGGTAGGCGGGCATAAGTGCTTGATTAACCTTCAGTATATAATCTGTGGAAATTATTCACCATTCTCTGAGAGGCAGACTTACAGCGAGCCTTTGTAGGTCGTGATTTGAGCGGCGCGATGCTTGTATAGTTCACAATGTTGTTTTATTACGAAAAAAATACAGTCGATTTGAGAAGCTCCTCCTTTTTTTGAAATCGGTTAAAAAATGGATCTCATGGATCAACTATATGGAGTAAAAGTGCAAACCCGGGGAAGGTGTTACAGCACTTAATGGGGGAGGTTGTATTTAGCAGTAGACAATCCGGCTAATACCCATAACTACAGTACTTATTGCGGAATAATTAAAAAAAAATTAACCAACAAAAGATTGAAAAATTGTTTTTTCCCACAAAATGGAACCGACTTCAACACTCAAAAGTGTGAAATCACTTGTTGAAGTCGGTACCATGAAAGTTCCAAAGTACCTATTATCACAATATTGTGCGTAGGTACCGACTTCGACAACTTATTTTACACGTTTGGGTATTGAAGTCGGTTTCATTTTATGGTAAAAATAATTTTTTCACTCATTTTTAACAGACGAATTGAGAACCTCCTCCTTAAATGTGATGTATTTGTCTTTCACATGTGAAAAAGGTGTTTACTTAACTAAACTATGCACTAATCCTATCTTCATATGTTTCTACTTCTGACTAATACTTTGCACAGTTGACGACATTCTCCAAATTGTATTCATTTTTAATTGATCTCATAAACCCACATCCTATAATATTTTCGAGCTCTATTTCTGAAAATAAGCAGATACTCTTCGCCTGTGTCCGAATCGATCCATCTCGATCCAACTCAAAGCCAAGGAAAGGAGTAGTCTCTGCTTGTCCAATAACGTTACCTTCAATGGTTACCAGAATCTGCTGCATCGGAAGTCCCGATAAGCTAAAATGGTTGAAGTTAGTTTGAAAAAATTAAGAGCGAGACCATTTCTTTGAAACCACTCCGATAATTGAGACGCAACAACATTTACCTAAGCACTGTCTTAGTAGATCCAGCGGTGGCGCAGTTACTATTGCAGCGACATCGTCAGCATAAATAAATACGTCAGCCGTGGTCACCGCACCCGGAAGATCGTCAAGAGGAGAGAGAATAGTATGTTCGTTACTGGTATACTCGTAAGTTTGACCAGGCTCCGAAGAGAATAATAGAAAATGTACACGAACTTAATCATTTTTATTCTTTTTATACACAGTAACATATATCTTATATTGTACTCGATAGTCTCGACGTTAAAACCAGAATGTGCCGTTGTGCCACCGGCCATCTTTTTTTCCGGAAGTCCCCTTCCAATCGCTACTGGAATCTACCTCTAAAATCGTTGATGACGAGTCTTCCGTCTGTCAAAGATACTGAAAATATCGTTGCCAGTATAAAATTATAAATAATAAGTTATTGCAACCAAATAACAATTAATAAATTTAAACAAAATTACAAACCCTAACACTGAAGACCCTTGAGCTACTCCCATCACCGAGTTCAATGGGTCAGACCTTTCATTTCCTCCGCAACGACAACAGTTTGTGATCTATTGCACAAGAGATCAGTCAGAAGTGCGTGCGATGTGCCTCTTAAGCCGCTCTACGACTGCTCTTGAGCCCTAACGTGCTGTGGAGGGCACGTTAAGCCGTCGGTCCCGGTTGTCATTTTATGATGGCAGTCGTTACAGCATGGTGGTAAGGCATTTTGCGAAAGCCCGCCTGGCTAGCTGCCACCATCAAGTAGAAAATATGTCGCCAAGCACCTAACGGCGTGTTCCGATAGCTGTCCTTGAGAGCCAGTAATTCTAGGTTAGCCTGAACGACATCTTCGACCGCATCATCACTTAACATCAGGTGAAATAGTAGTCAACGGATTAATTATAAAAATGTTCTAATTCACAAAGTACATAATGCATACCTTGTCTTATCCTATCCTACTAATATTATAAACGCGAAAGTTTGTAAGGATGTATGTATGGATGTTTGTTACTCTTCCACGCAAAAACCACTGAACGGATTTTAATGAAACTTTACAGTATAATATAGCTTAGACATCAGAATAACAAATCAGTATTTAATAATATTATAAATGCGAAAGTAACTCTGTCTGTCTGTTACGCTTTCACGCCAAAACTACTGGACCGATTTGAATGAAATTTGGTATGGAAATAGTTTGAGACCCGGGGAAAAACATAGGATAGTTTTTATCCAACTGCGCAAAATGAGGTTAATGTTTTTGCGCGATAACCGACATACGCGCCGGCGGAGCTGCGCCAGGAAAGCTAGTCGACTATAATTCATAAAAATATTATGTGAATTGTCGAAAATATAACGATAAGTGTCAAGTAAGTATGAAATAAATCAGCCATATGCGACCTATTCTGGCGTGCGCTGCAAAAACCTTAAGTATCACACGTACATAATGTATAACCGAAATGTTAATCTTCAATTTACCTACAAACATTACTCGCGACAGCATATATCTATCTTTTATGTAAAAGCCATTATGGCCAAAATAGAGAACTATATATACGTGATATATGTATAAGTACTATAAAAAATAATAATTTATTTCTAATGCATATTCGGTAGTAACAAATTGATCCTTTTCAAACTAACATTATAAAGGCAAATGTTTGTGAGTATGTTTGTATGTTCATTACTTATTCACCCTCAAATGACTGGACCGATTTTGATAAAATTGTGTATGATAGATATATAACACTTTATTTAAAACTCCATAATAACAACAGTAAACTTATTACTAAGACATAAATTAAAACCGAGTCTATCAATGGGTGGTCTAATCGCTCAGAGCGATCTCTTCCAGACAATCCATCAACAAAAGATATGGTCAAAACATTGGGAGGGGTTTCTTATGGTCTTAATCATTGTATACATAAATAACTGCTGTATAGCGTTAAATTTTCTAATGACAGTAAGGACAGAGAATGAGTAGAATGAAGAAATTTAAATTGTTCCTTGAGGTAGCGCGGGGATAAAGGATTGAACACAATACTGCAAAGGAAAGATAATATATGAGCATTCCGGCGACGACGAATAGGGAGCCACTTGAGCTTATTACGAAAATCGGAGAAATGATCATATTTGCGTAAGCCATATATAAATCTTATAAAAAAAATATGGTATGGAGGTAGATAAGGCGCTGGATTGACACACATATTATATCATGCGGGTGTTACCGCGGGGCGCAGCTAGTTCACAATAGTTTTTCGCAAAATTAGCGTTGCTGGGTTAACAAACAAAATTCGACGGCTCCTATGTAACAACCATTTCCTGTAAATTTCACAACATTTTTTTCTGAGTGTGGTAGACAATCTAAGGTTTTTATAATTGATGGTGAGGTTTTTATAATTTATTATTGGCGGCTACACCACCATCAGGTGGAAAATCAGTCGCCAAACACCCAACGGTGTCATCTGTAGATTCAAATTATTTATTTGGAACCTAAGCGAAGGTACAAATTGACTGGAACACGATGCTGTGACTGCGAAAGTTTTTGAGAAAAACTGTGTTGCAGGTACCAACGCCGTCCTCCTTAAAAACTACGGTACATTTAGTTCCTCAGGTTAATCATATGTACAGAAAAAGTAAAATTAAATATGACTACAAGATATTATTAAAACAATTTTATAAATATATTAAAGTCTTATATGTCTCTCTTTGAGTGTGTGTGTTTGCAGTCGTGTGTGTTCAGCCTGTATACCTATTTCGATCACATTTTCACTTACGATTAGGTGAGAATATAAAAAAAAACGATCGGCAAAAAAGTAGAAAATCTCCGATTGTGTGGCCCTCATCAAACGAGTATAATTTCTCGCCGACAGAACATAACATTACCTAGGTACATAGTACCGTACATGTAAACACATCATCACCTGTCAATTTAATTAAAACAGGCATTACACGGGCCACGCCGGATGAAAGGGCTTGTTAACCCGTCGACGAGAGCTCATTATCACTATATTTCATCGTAACGAGTACAAAGTACCGGGTAAAGAATACCCACCTTACCGAAAGAGAACAGTATGACTAGGATAAGGAGTTACAAGAGGCTCAGGGTTTGTTTTCTTGCTATGGAAATTACACATACACATGTTTCTTATCGGCGGCCTGCCTTTATAACCAGAATACTACGAACAACATGCAACTATAGATACTACAATGAAGACATTTAGACAGTCTACAAGTCATTGTAAACTCATAGGCAGTCCAAATGCACCAGCCCACTACTAGTTGACAGCGTGTCCAGAATGCTTGTAGCATGTGAATTGCAATTAATTAATTTATGCATAATTTCTTTAATGTATAACCTATTTTTTGTTTTATTTTATTATTTACACATTTGGGGTTCCATAATCAAAGACCAAAACATAGCCCTACTAATGAGGCTCTGCTGTTTCTCTGTCTGCTCGTCCGTCCCTGTGTAACGGATCTCTAGCTACTATATAGTGTTTTAATAACAAACCTGAAATTCAAATGAATTGTTTTAATTTTCAATTTAATCTTTATTTTCTCCATTGCATGAGATGGTAGCCGAAAAAATAACTATTTTTGCAACCTAACATGTGGATTGTTGTGGGATGTCGTCTACTCGATCGATACTCGAGCCTGGAGCTCATCGAGTCGACATCCCACATCAACATAACAACATAACTATGTATAATTATTATAAAAAAATATATATAACCTGTAAAAAATTTAAACTTCGTGGTTTTAGTAGCAGTAGTGCTCTTTGTGCGAGTATGTGCGTGGAAGTACAGCCACCATACCTATTTTTACATCCAAGCAGTAATGTTCACATTACTGTGTCCCGGTTTGAAGGGTATACCGCCGGTGAAATTACAGGCACATGAGACTTCAAAACTTCGTTTCAATGCGATGGGCGTAGTGCAGTTCAGACACTTCTAACGAATTGCAACTGTTAAAGGCAGAGGTTACCGTTTTACACCAGATGTACCTCGTGATAGTACGATAACGATAACATAAAAACAACTATAAACAATTTTTAGTAGGCATAGTATGAATTAAAAACTAAACTAGTTAGAAAACTGTGTAATATTACGAGTCACATTCTATATTTGACCAACTAATGCTGTAAACATTGATTTATAAAATAGTTGTAAAGCTGCAGTCAAAATAATCAAAGATATTTTTTCATTGCTATGTGGAACCTTAATTCAGCAAGGCCTGACTCCCGCTTGGCCGGTTATTTATTAGACTTGAATCTAGAATAAGCACTAGTGACATAGACCGTCAAGTATGACGATACTATAATACATTAGGACCAAAAGAATCGAGGTTCACTGTGGTATTTTTCAAAGGTAGTTTTATGATAACATACTTATTTTTTAGATGTTATTTCAACAATATATGTATTTACCGCGGATTTTTTGAGATAGTGCGCAAATTAGGTAAACTCAATATAGTTTATTATGTGTGATTGGCATGAGTACCTACAGGTTAGATTTTTTGTAATGGTAAGTTTCAGTTACTTTTATTATGGACCCATACTGGCAATTTCTTTTAAATTGTGAATTTCTATTGTTGCTTACTTTATATCGATAACCTTCGCTTTAGCGCAACTTTAAAAGTGACACTTAAGTGTAACTTCGAGAAAATTTTACAAAAATTATTACACATAAATTCATAGAGATTAATATAGATTTAAATCTAGAACCTTCAACGATAAAACCAGTTGTGTTGTTTTAATTATTTTCATATCAACCTGACTGTACTTTATAAAATACCGGGGATAATCTTAGAGGATACAATTACAAGACTACAATATTGTGATCAGTTGCACGTTCAGCTCCGAAAATTGTTTTTAATGAACACTTTTGTGAACTTTCATTTATATTAAAGTATCATTACTTTTTTGGGTAGGTACCGTAAAGGTTAGTATGTAATTTAACACAAGATTATTAAGAACAAGATTATTTAAGCTGTTAAGAGGTTCAGATCCCCTGCATGAATGATGAAGACGTATGTCTCCTAACGTCCTGTTAGATGTCATAATAGGGAGCTTGGAGTAAAATGTTCCTAATGAGCTGTAGGACACTACTTACGTTGACTTAAGTGGTATATTATTGCACTAGGTACAGGCCTTACCATCTTAACCTTATCGGATTACAAAATACTACCAACACAAGTATTCCCAAAATGTCTTGTTGTAGTCAGACAAGTGGCAGGCAATAAAAACCTAGTCAAAGTTTTTACAGTTATGTAAAGACGTATTATATTATGTCATACAAAGGTATTGTTCTGTTTTATTTTTATTTTTTATGCCTGATAGGTTAGCCTTTGACCACTATCTCACTTGAGGGTAAGTGATGATGCGGTCGAAGATGTTGTTCAGGCTAACCTAGAATTACTGGCTCTCAAGGACAGCTGTCGGAACACACTGTTAGGTGTTTAGCGACAGATTTTCTACTTGAGGGTGGTAGCTAGATAGGCGGGCATTCGCAAAATGCCCTACCACCATGCTGTGACGACTGCCATCCTAAGACAACTACCGCTCAGTAGTAATGTCACCACTTACCAACGGTCACCCATCCAACTCCTCACCGAGGCGGACGTTGCTTAACTTTGCTGATCGTTACAGAATGACTAACCAAACTTCCCTACGAGCGCTTGTTTTACCACAAACGTATTTTTTTATATGTTCTCGTTTTTTTATGTGATTGAACAAGCATGAGGCCCACCTAATGTTAACGGGTACCTCTGCCTATTACAGATGCAGTACATCACACTGCACAGCGCCCATCATCCTCAGACATAAAGTTGTAAAGTATCATGTGCCTGTAACCTCATTGGCACCCATTACCTTCAAACTGGAACACAGATCTATGAAAATTACTGCTTAGCGGTAGAAAAAGGTATGTTGCTAAAGACAACAACAGGGCCTACCTATTTCTAGGTTACTTGTACCTACTTGTACACTTTACTATAAATAAAAATGTACTTACTATTATAATTTCACGTTACTGTCGCAATCAATCCGGTTGACATATTATGTTTCTGTGACGTCACACGATGGATCCATCGGAAGATCAGCCCTGGTTCTCAACCAGGATACGCTGAGATGGGTCCTATTTCTGACAGCTTAGCATTGGGTTGGCATTTTAATTTTATTTTATTACTAGCTTTATTTGTTTGTGAAACATATTCTTTTAATTAAGTATGTCAATTTTAATGTTACGCACTGTCTTAAATAAATTAATTTCATTTCATTTCTACTTGACGGTAGCAGAAGTCAACCCTTAGAGGTTGTTAGCATTTTTCCATAACCCTGTATAGGTACAGCAGCAGGAACCTTTTGTTTATACATAAAAATTACGTGTCACGTTGTTTGTCCGCGATGGACCCCTAAACTACTGAACAAATTTTAAATTTGATTTGCATAACGTGTGCAATTTCATCCAAACTGAAAGATAGGACAGATTACATCTCAATTTATAGTCGTAATTATCCGTGCGAAGCCGGGGCGGGCCCTAGTTGTCTTATAAAAATGACATAACTTTGACATTTTCCTCTGAAAACGATAGCTATTCTGAAAGTTAGAATTTCAAAATGAAGAACATTTTCATTACCATTCTCACACATTAAGCGTCAATTCACACACAAGTGTCAGCTACTGCTAACGTGGGAAGTCTTGCTGTCAAACCGTTTTCGGTGTCAATTTGGTGTGAATCGAATCTAACGCCGGGACGAAGAAGCAGCGAAGGGCCAGCTGCATTACTAAAAATATATATGAGAGAATTTGATGTAAGCAAAGGAAATTACATGAATCAAAATATGGAGTGATAATTTTAAGTAGTGGTCATTTCTCGCAGCTGTTAGCCTTGTATCGCAGATCTAATCTACTTTAGTGCTGGCTATAAAATTCGTCACTTCATATCGCGTCTTGACATCGCAAACGTAACTTCGGTGTGGGATGATGGGTCGCTTTCGCTAGTTTGACCACAGATTGGGTAATTGTTAGTATATCTTTGTCCCAGTTCCGGAGCAAGCGCCGCCTGGCACCTTTTTCTGACATAATCATAAAGTTTTATAGCTGTATTGGGGATTTCAAAGACTTCAAAGGCAAGGTGTGTTGTTGTAATAATAATAAGTTAGAGCATTATGTATATAATATCATATCATAGTAGAAAATGTACTAGGTAATGTATACGCACTGTTACACCTAATATATGTATTGCAGACCTAGGCCCGAATCCCTCACAAACCTATTTACGCGTTGTCAACAGTTGCAAATAATAATTATTCAATTCTCTATAAATATTTATGAAATGTCTTGGCAAAAAAAGCTAAAATCTGTCATTTGAAAAGTCATCCTTTAATAGCATTTCTGCAGCAGTAGTGCTTTAGGTTTATTTCTAAATAAGGTACCTAATACTTTTGTCTCTTATTGCCTTTGGAACATTATTGTAAGTAGACAAGAGGTCCCATGTATACACTGTCATGTATCAGGGCTGTTTTACCTATAAGTAGGCATCGTATCTTTTGTTTGCGGTAACTTCTCTGTGCAAAGTCAGATAGTGTGGAGAAACTCTCAAGGTTGGATTTTACAAGTAAAGCCGACTCAAGAATAATAAGGAAGTATAAGAATTTTATACTAGATGATAACAATCACTTTATCAAAACATACTTTCAATAACAGGTTTCACAATAACAACCCCTTTTGTTCGGGCTACGGGTTGTGACGGTTGTTAGTCTATCATATCTATAAGGTATTTCATATGATACCTTGCAACTACCACTCTTCAAATTATACGAATCTGTAAGATAAAAGACGCTACGCTCTGATATCTCTGATAGATATATACCTAATATTTCGGTAAGTAATACATATCTAAACTTAATATAATAAAGAGGAAAGATTCGATTGTTTGTTTGACGATTTGAAAAATTCTTTCACCATTAGAATCCAATATTATCACTGATGAACAGAAGTTTTAGAGGATTTTAAAAAAAGTTAGGGATCCGTATAAAATTTCTATGATGACAAAGAAACAGTGCGAAAAAAAAAACAATAAAAATTTGAAAGATATATCACGTACGCAGATTTTTTTGAAAATAGAGCAAAGTGATATAGGTACTACAATTTTATAGAAGACATCGATATCTTTAAAAAAAACACAATACTATAAGTTTAACTATTACGGCTAACTGCTTTTAATCCTCAATACTATAAGTCTAACTATTACAGCTGTCAAAATAACTTCTATATTTCTGTTTTAATATATTTATTTGTTTATTAAAGACCCGTGCGAAGCCTGGGCGGACCGCTAGTCTTTTATAAAACAATGCATCAATTCTACGGTACTTATTATACACCTCTAAGTTTATCTGAAGATCTAATCTTGGCGGGAGGTCTGGGAGAGCCCGGAGAAATATCGGTCATTTATTTGATTGATGTTTAAGGCTTGTAAAAAGAGGGATTTTAATTTTTAGACATAAATCTTATCTATGCATAGAATAGATAGGTAGGCTCTGGTCCTTCTATACAGATATGGAATTAAAACATTGAGATACAATATATTTTTATACCTTAGAATTTTTAAGTTAGATTTATTTCATAATGTTCAACTTGAATTTAATTTTTCTCTTACTACAACATCGAGGTCGGAGATATGTTAACCATAAACAAATTACTTAGTATGTGTATTCATTTATTTTTGTAGTTTTTGGTTAATTATTTTATCTGTTGGTAACATCAACTATTTATGTATAGAATTATTTAGACCATAAGAAACTCCGCCCGATCTTTTTTACACTATCCCTTATTGATGGGTTGTCTGGAAGAGATCGCTCTGAGCGATAAGACCGCCCATTGATACACTTGGTTTTAAGTTATGTTTTCGTAATAAGTTTACTGTTGTTATTATGGTGTATTCAATAAAGAGTTATCTATCTTACGCTGGAATCGGTCCACTATTATCACTTCTTATTCTGTGCTATAACTAAAAAACATATATGTAAGTAATATTGTTGGTTCAATTGTTTAATTATAATATAATTATGTACCTACCTAACTCTTTCTATCTCCATTGAATTGAAAAAATAACCTTGTAGGCTTTATAAGGAATTATTAACTTATATATTATATTGTAGTTAGCAAGATATAGAGGAGGGGAGTACTAAATACTACAGGTAATATTTAGTAGTTAGAGAATTAAATTATAGTCTTGAAATTAATATATAAATATTGTTTATTAATTACAAATATTTTGAGAAAATGTTATAGAATAACATTAAAAAATTAAAAAATATATCTTGAGACACTTTCACATTTGCAAACGTTTTTCTAAAAGATGAATTAAAAGTTTTCTTACTATAGGTACTTTAAAAAAATTTGATACAATTTAATGTGGATTTCCGCAAAGTAACGCTTGAATAGTACCTAACATATTAATTATACATATTATTATACCTACTAAGGTATATAGTAACACTGAGTAAATCGTGATTTTCTCGATTAATGTTTTTTTATTAATAGCTGATAGGCCGTTAGCCTTTGACCACTATCTCACCTGATGATAAGTGATGATGTGGTCCAACTCCAAGAGGTTGCATTAGGTGATAGGCGACAGATTTTCTATTTGTGGGTGGTAGCTACGCCATTCGCACGCCCTACCACCATGCCAAATCAAAGTCGCATTATTTTAGTAAGGCAATACGTTCATCATTAGCTACGGGTTGATACCTTCTCTAATTGCTTTGGGAGTCTAATCCGATTATATGTGCTGCATGTTTAGGACAGTCTACACAGCATCGGTCCCAAGAAAAACGCTTATATACGATACACGTCATATTTTAATTATCTACCCTAAACAAGCCTTGAAACTAGAAAGAACTTGAGGTGCGGATCGCTATGATATAACTAATTACTTATAAAAGGAAGACCTAAAAAACTAGGAACATATTATTAATTCAGCTGAAGAATAGGCAATCAAATTTTAAAGTCTGCCGAAACTACCTCTGCTAAGGCGCTGCTGTCTGCCTTCAAATATTTTTCATTTAGTCACCTCTTACGACACTTCATTAGGGGGCGGGGGGGTCAATTCTGAGCAATGCTCTCTGAGCGAATATTTCAAAATGTTTTATTTAACTGAGTTACTGGAGTGTTACCTATATCTGTCCCCTGAAAGCCAGTAATTCTAAATGCTAGCCTGAACAACATCTTTGACTACATCGTCAATTATCATGTGGGAGAGTGGATAGAGGCTATCATGCACCTGAAAAAGAATAGGGACTGGGGCTACGCACGATACCTTGCAGGTATCCAATCTGCACGTTGGGAGAGATCCTGTTGGAATCTGCGACTCTCGACCAGGAGGGTTTGACTAAAACTACTATAACTAGAACTCGCCATATTCTTTAGAATGGCGAGTTCTAGTTAATTACATATAATAATAGGATAGGACGCGAAAATACGCTTTTGCTAGGTCACAGTTGACAGAATACTAGGCTAGGTCGAGGAAGACGCCAATACAACTTTTTGCGGGAAACAACTTGAGATTACTCTGTATTATATTAGTAGTGGGATCAAATAATTACTTTTATAGTAGTGGGATCAAATAATTACGTTACCCTATTCCCACACATTATTGTTTGCATTCCGAAGTCTTACAACGCCATCTATCGAGACACCTAAGACAGGTGACAGAGTACCCTATATCAACTGTGAAGGTATGATGCCGCGCCATCTAGGCAAAGCAAGCAGAAACCTCGATATAATTTAGTGTCATCTATTATACTGATTCAAAACTTATTTGTTTATGATCCTGCCATCTATACGTATATTTCAAAAATAAATTTGACAGCTAGGGATATTTGTTTTCAGAATCCACAACACAACACAAATCTCCCACTTCATTGGTTGAACAAAATGATAAATTTAATTTTGTCCAATCACACAAAACTAAATTTTACTTTGTAATATGTTTGCATAGTATGTTTGCCACAAAAGCATTACACGTTGCAATGAAAACTAACTGTGTGTATATTACTTCGTTTCGTTTCGATTTTCGATCTCGTGTTTCTACTGTGCAAGTTCACGATAACAAAGTGCATATAATGTGTTAGTGCATAGTAAAATGACCTAAATTGTGTATAATTAGACTTTAAAAGTGGTGAAGGAAATTTATCTTTATAAATATCGTGAAAAGCGATATGATACTCTCCTTGGCAGTGTTCTAAGATTGTGCTCATATCGTGTGAAGTTTCATAATAGTGTCGTGATAAAAATGTCTTCTAAACCAGCAAACCAGAAAAGGAGGTAAGTATTAACGACTAGTGTATGTTTTTTGTTCACTAACCTGCATAAAAAAATACCAAGATGTTCTTCATGTGCAATAATGTTTTTCCTGTTGCCAAGTGTCACCTCGAAATTTAACTTTCTCTTCGGTTGTTTATCGTCAATTATCAATAACTTACAATTATTATGTTTATGGAATAATAATATAATAAAATATATGCTACACTTATGTATTCACACAGATATTATTGTGTAAATTAATTGAAAATGTGTCATTGAAATTAGATGATAAAATATGTATGGTAAACAATATATGATGTCATAAAACCAAGAACTCCAGTAATCTAATTTTATCTCAGATTCCAAAATCCACATTCTGTTTGTAAAAGTACATAAGAAATTTTCAGTTAGCACATGGTATTTTTAGTTCAGGGTCAATAATTGAAACTTGTCAGCTTTATGAGTTAGAATATGCCAAAAAAAAAAAACAAACTGTTATTTTATTACTTTAAAAACATGGTAGTAGACTGTATGACCATACCAGTGGCATGGTTAATCATGGAACTATTAAGAGTGCATACAGAAATCACTGCGTGAATTGATTGCCCGAGTGCTGTCTGGAAATCACCTCAGTGAATTTTTGACATTCGCTTGAGACCGTTTTAAATAAAGTATAACTTCATTTGGCAGTTGAATATGACACTTAATGCCAAATAGGGGGTTATTGTTAATTGTGAGGTATTGCATGGTACAATAATATAATATGCCAGGTATTACACTGCGAGACCGGATGTCACATAACCGGGACACAAGCATTCTATCATCACTTCTATCTACAGCTCTCAAACTTTATACCTAATTTGAGGAAATTGGGGGGCAGTAAAATAACAGTTAATAGATTTCACCTTTTATTTTAATAAAGAAAATCACGTGAAATTGATTTTAGTTACATAGATTAATGATTCTTGAATATGTTATCAAGTTCGTACAGTGTTTGACACCGAATAGTTTTCTTATAATGGGCACCGTCAATGCAAATATACCTAAATTTTTCATAGATTGAAATCAAATAATTCTTTTCTATGCCGAAAAAAAAGCCAGTTATCTGCATTTTGGTGTACAGTTTAGTTTCAAAGAAAGCTCAAAAATATTGGTAGTAAAACCAATTAGGTAGATACGTTATATAACCAAAGAAATTTTACATTACATACCATATTTAGTAGTCGCAGTAATAATGGCTTCTTTGAAATTTGAAGCCATTCTTCGGTTATAGACAATTTTGCAGGAAATTAAAAATACTTCAAATCACTGCTTTTTCTACTTTTACTACTGTAAGAGTACTTTTTGCATAGTGGAAGGGCATTTTGCGAATGCCCGCCTGGCTAGCGACCCCCCTCAAGTAGAAAATCTGTCGCCAAGCACCTAACGGTGTCGCTCCATCCCGATACGATGGTTGAAGAACGAGAGCAAGAATTAAAGTTATGAGTCATTGTGTCATGTTAGCTCAATTGGTTAGAGCATACCCCGGCTAAAGGGGTGGATGGATGCGGGTTTCCCGCACATGACTATAATTTTTTCGTAATTTTGTAATGTAATTCGCCTAGCAAGCGTTATTGCAAACTTAACAATATTAAAAAAAACCTAACGGTGTGTTCTGGCAGCAGTCCTTGAGGGCCAGTGAAATTACAGCTACAGAGACTTAACATCTATGTCTCCTGGTGACAGGCGCAGTGCAATTCGTGACTTGTGATGAAATGCATCTGTTATAGGCAGTGGTTAGTCTGCTTAACATCAGGTGGGTTTAGAGCTTGTTCCTTCACAATAGAAAAAAATATATGATTTTTATTATATTCATAGCTTCCAGAAATGGGCCGACCACAATGTTTGCGAATCACTGCACATATGTGCATGAGCGAGAGCGAAACAGAGGCAAATCATATACGTGAGACAGAGACGGCGATATTTGTCAAAATGGTGGAACAATAGGGAGACAACTTTTTTCATACCATTTACTGTGATGAACATTGATTCATGTGTGACCTTCTATTAGACGTTTAAAATATTGTATTAATATTTTAAAACAAAACATTCACATGAAAAAGAACCATGAACTTGTATGCTGCTGCAATCATGTTTTAATAAAGAGCCAATTTGGTAGTGACGCAAGCGTGTGATTCTTCGGGAGTGGAAGACCTTGTTTTCTTAGACCATTAGTTATTGTAAATGGTGGGGATTTTCACCTGTCAGGGGTATTGTAAATGGTAGTTAGTTGTCATTTGAGCAACCATATTTTAATACTTCTAAAAAAATACATTTACTATAAATTATTTGTTCAGACTGTGAACCTTTTTGCTTATATATAAAATTTGTGATAAATTTTTTGTCATTGAACCAACTTTTTAGTTATTAATTTTTGTCACTGAAAAATATGTGCCTAGGGTTCTAAAATAGTTATGACTATTAGAACTATACAACAGGTGCCTGTAACTTAGGCCTCATCCGGTGTGATGCTATGGCCTGGGCACTCACACAATGAATCCATTTCGATTCTTTGTTCATGTAGTTATTTTGATTTCAGAAACAACTAAGTTAACATATTACATGTTGTTTAACCTTGATTTACTGACAAGTGTTATACTAATGGGAAATCAATTGATTCTGAACGCAGCATATAGAAACTACCTAGTGGTATCATAGTGGTATGACATCACTTAGTTCTTTCTATTATACAAATTCGCCATGACATAAAGTTAACAATACAAGAAATATCAACTTTTCATAAGGGGGTAACCGGTAAGGATGAGTAATTTTGCTGATTACACATTTCAGTAATACACTTTAACACCGCATAAAGCTTAGTACCAATACAAAATTAATGTTTTGGTCATATGAAGCCTTACCACAGAATAAAAAGGACCAGAAGGATCACTCTGCAAAGCCATTCCAATAAATAAGCGACTCTAGCTATGAAGCAATAAAGTGCACTTCAGCTCGCAAAGCAGGGAGTACCTAATATTTATATTCATGGCGCGGCGTCTCTTTCTATCTCATAGCTATGCATAGCACCATAGAATAATCTCATCCGGATGGATACACCTATATACATGTATTTTACTACCTAAAGTGCAGAGTGAGCCAGGACTGTCTCCGTACAGAATGTCCCATAAAATATTTTTATATGCAGATTGAGGTTTTAGGGGAGAACTGGTCCGCACTTGGACGGTTTTTCTAATTTCTTGTTATGATTTAGTTATTGAATTATAATATGTAGAATCATACCAAGTTTTACAATTGTATGTATCACCTTTTTTGTGCTGGATAGACTTAGAGAATGCGTTTGGTTTTGTGCACCAAAAACTGCTGTTGTTCCCAATGAAATGGTATAACTTTCCACTTTTTGTTAGCGACATCATCGCATTATATTACTCCCAATTAAAACTTGCTACATCATCAAGAAAGGGACATACTAACACATTGCAATACAATGTGGGTTTGTTCTAAGATTGCAGCTTGTCACCAATAGCATTTAATGTAGTAATTAATATTTTAATTGACAAGCTAATGAGTCATGAAAAAAAGTGGGGTTTAAGATCAATAACAAATACACAGAGTCCATCTTAGCTTTTGCTGACGACCTTGAAATATTACACATAATCCAAAACAATGTCAGGAATTTTTACGAGAAGTGGATGAGTTCTGTGCATGGTCTGAAGGGTTGAGAACAAAACCAAGTAAATGCCACTGTCTGTGTCTGGGGTTGACAGAATACCAAATTTACCCCTTACGATCCGGGGCTCTTGATAGGAGGAGAATGTGTTTCCACAATTGCTGAAGAGGTGCCATTTAAATTTCTAGGTAGAAAGATAGATCAATAAGGACGTACGTACCATCTCCAGACGCAGTTGTCCATAGCTTTCTAAAAGACCTTAGTATGGTAGACCAACAACCAATAAAACTTAATCTCAAGACCATATAGTCGCATCTCTTCCAAAAGATAAAAGTGCCTCCGACCTTGATTCGAGGCTTCAATTCCACTAACAATTTATGATAGGTGCACAGACTAGCAAAGCAGGTTTTGGATCGAAAAAGAAAATTGAGGATAAAGATGTTGTAAAATCTTTTCTGCAACAAGATGAAAATGATAGCTATAGGGTTCATGCAATGAGCTTAGAAATGCAAAGCGAATGGCTAACCATAGGTGAATTTTGTTACCCTCTGGCGATAAAGTGGCGCACCTTGATGTACGATTGATCACCTGCCTTATTCAAATTCTATCTTACGCCTTTCAGTTGACCCTCCCAGACCAAAAATCTAAAACGCATAGTACTTATAGAACTTAATGTGGCTTTAGACCACACATTAAAAACAAACAAGTAGGTAGGTATTATGACCTAACAAATGTATTAACCAAAAACGGTTATATGGTTAATTTATATGTTGAGAAGTTGGAGCAAGGGGTATACCAGCGAAATCCCTATATGACCTACTTAAAGACCTTGGCCTGTCAAGATCAACTGTAACTTCCATCCTAGAACGTGTATCTAAACAGGCATTAGTAGGATCTTACCAAATTTGGTTGGGCAAGGTTTAAAATGCATTTCATCTCATGGGATAAAGAGCATTGCGGCCATCACCCTACGGCATTGTGCCTGTAATCTCTTACTGGCTCTCAAGGACTGCAGCCGGAACACATTGTTAGGTGCTGGGCGACAAATTTATACTTGATGGCGGTTACTAGAGTGAAGCTGACGCCGGTTTTAGTAAGAACAGTGACCTTGCGTTTGCGCTGTTGATCATAACATGACATTGACGCATTCATACCAAGAGTGTATCAGTTTAGTATACAATGTACATACGTGTTTTTTCAGCTATGATTCTATACAATGTTTATTCTTGTCTTTAAATTGGTCTTTTTAATCGATTTTTAAAAAAGAGGAGCTTCTCAATTGGGCCGTATAGTTATGAATCGATTTCTTTTAGTTGGGTAGAGTATAACTCCAATTTGTTATGCTTTAAATTTTATCAATATCGGTCGAGTAGTTTTTAAGTATTTTAATCATAAATTAAACAAAATTTAACTGTACAGTCAATTAACTAAAATTTTGTAAATGAACCTGGTTGATTACAATATTGTCTACTTGATATTTTATACCAAGTAATTTCAATGTAATTATTTAAATACAGATTCTTTATTGGTAAAGATTCGTTTCACAAGTCAATAAATTATATTATTATTTATATTTGAAGCAGTGACGGCTCAGTGGCATTGGCGGTGGACTGCCGCGCAGCAGGTCCATGGTTTGAATCCGGCCACGGGCTGAGTTTCACCGCATGGTGGAAGGCGCGACAGATTTTCTACTTAAGGGTGGTAGCTAGCCAGGCGGGCAATATACCTTACCACCATGCTTTAAGGCCCTTGGGTACGTCAAATTCGTACTTTCTAAAGCGATCTCCTCCGTAATCGCTGAAGTTGAAGACTTGAAAAAAATATATTTTATAGATGAATTCAAGTACAACATTTGCAACATATGATTTTACGGTATTACTATTACTTTTGCCTTAAAAAAAATTCAAACTACATACTATTTCTTGACTTATATGGCGAACTCCTTCTAAACGGCTACGATTTTTGAAAAATAAATTGTACCATTAAATTTCTAGATTGTTATACTACAATTATAACATAGCATTTGTAAATCCATTGATATTTTCCTAAGAAAATGTCGAATTATTCAGATTCAGAACGCTTGCGGTTCCGAGGTGCTCTGCGCGGACGCGGGCGGCAGTGTTGCGCAAGCGTTGGCACGGGGAGGCTGTGTCGCTCGTAGCTCCGCTCGCGCTTTCGACTGATAACGATCTTGTCTTTGTATTAGTGCATTGACACGCGAGATTCGTAGCTGTGTGCGTGCAATGATTCGCTCGCTGCAAAGGGCCAACTTGATTGCGACGTGAAGTATGTGCGGTGACGCTTTATTATTGGTATTTTGTAGACAAATTTTATTCGAATTGTCTCACATATGAAAAGAATCAAAACTTGAAATTGACAATGTTGTGGGTAAATTACAATGGGCGGCCATATCAATAAGATCAATGAAAAGTTTTATAATATATGTACAAAATTAATTAGTAATGTCTATAACGCTCTCATGTTATAACTGGTTAACTAAAGATAATATATTTTTTTATATTATGGTAAATAGTTTCCGGCTTTAGTAGTTTGTAGGGTACAAAATGGTTCTCTACTACATTTAGAGTTTGTATGGGGCTACATACATCTTTTGGAGTTCTAAGCTTTTCTTGATAATTGTATTAGGTATTTTGATATAGGTTAATTAATACTACATAAAGATAACGTCTGCCAAGTGAAGATGGGGATTATGGCAAATACCCCCTTAAAAAGTGAGGCTGTGTTCAGCAGTGGACGAACTGACTGTTACAGTTACAGTACTGAAAATCGATATATAGGTTTTTCTGGACGTCCTTATTCCAAATTTGGAATTTATTTGTCGATGACGTCTGCCAAGTGAAAAAAGTTAGTCCGATATGGCTGAAAATCGATATCTAGGTTGTGCTGTGCGTCATTATTCCGAATTTGGAATGTATATTCCGATGACGTCTGCCAAGTGAAAAAGTTACCTAGATTTGGCTGAAATTCAAAATCTAGGTAGTTCTAGACGTCTTTATTCCGAATTTGGAATTTATTTTTCTATGACGTCTGCCAAGTGAAGAAAGTTACTCCGATTTGGCTGAAATTCAAAATCTAGGTAGTTCTAGACGTCTTTATTCCGAATTTGGTATTTATTTTTCGATGACGTCTGCCAATTGAAGAAAGTTACTCCGATTTGGCTGAAATTCAAAATCTAGGTAGTTCTAGACGTCTTTATTCCGAATTTGGTATTTATTTTTCAATGACGTCTGCCAAGTGAAGAAAGTTACTCCGATTTGGCTGAAATTCAAACTCTAAGTAGTTCTGGACGTCTTTATTCCGAATTTTGAACGTATTTTTCTATGACGTCTGCCAAGTGTGGAAAGTTACTCCAATTTGGATGAAATTCAAAATCTAGGTAGTTCTGGACGTCTTAATTCCAAATCTAGAATTTATTTAACAATGACGTCGGCCAAGTGGAAAAAGTTACTTTGATTTGGCTACAAATCGATACTTATCTTGGTTTTCCTGGACGCTTTTCCATTCGTACTATCGATCTTAATTGTTATTAACTTGTTGTGAAGTGCGTGAATCCCTCTAGGGTGAGTTCCTTATTTATTATTGTTATTTCATAGTGCTGACTAAAACCTATGTAACGTAAACAGCTGTGCTGCCCTACCGCGCTAGACTGTGAGTTTTAAAATGTGAGTCGCTGGTAACAGTACCACGATCGTGTCGGCGCGGCTTGGCAACAGTTGGCTGAGGAATATCAGCTACTAAGCCGGTGTCTTCCTTCTAGGATTCCACTTCACTGATTTAATCCGAGGACGGGTGTTTCGAGCACTCACTACCGAGATCCAGAACTATCAGCTGACGCCAAGACCGCCACATCTGGGACCTGGATCACGTGTACTATCAGGCCAGTGTCTCCCTCCGGTCTATGTAACTTCAGTAGAACTGTGCGGCTGTGCAACCTGATAAGGCTTGGCCTAATAAACTTTTCAAACCTACTCCCTGAGTTTATCTGCCTACCTGCTGGCCGTGGGATGATTAGCAGTTCCCTATCGCCGCAGTACGATAAGAGTAGGAAAATTATGATTACTTATCAAAGACGCACGAATTAACATCAAAATAATATTTTGACTAACCTCGACGTTTCGATCAAGTTGCATTGACCGTGGTCACGAGTAGACTGAAGAAGCGGGTGTCATCGTCTTGAGGAGCGGCGGGAGCGATTTAAATCTACCCCACTTGGTTTTCGTTAATGTAATTTAGAAACATGAGTTTAGTTCACGAAAGATTAAAGAAAAGTACTTATAAATCAATTATTCAAATCTCCTAATAAATGAGAAAGTATATCGGTTACCTTTTCACGATGGAACCAATCTTTACAATATAGCTGTAGATAAATTGCCCATATTATTATTTCCTAGACAAGAAATTATTCATCTCATATCTCTTACCCGGAAAGTAGTGTTTGTTTGATGCGAGTAGCGGGTGGAAGACTGCTTCCCACCTACGGGCGGGAAAATCTAAAGGTAAATACTTCCTTCTCAAGGGCCGACATGTCCAATAGCACAAACGTTGGCCATTTTGTATTTTTGCGTACGACACAGTCGTCCCTATTCTTATTTTTCAATATATTTTCGCCATTATACAAATCTTCCTTTTATATCGTCGTTTTTAAACGAGTAAACCCGCGTCGGCTATAATCTCATTTATAAAGGAGATTTGAATAAACGATTGATTATTATAATTTTCTTACTCTTATCCGATATATCTTAGCGTTTTAAAGATACGTCATCTATCTTTACTTAGCAAACGTCATTGAAAAATGAAATCCAAATGTAGAATAATGACGCCCAGCACAACCTAGATATCGGAGTAACTTTCTTCCCTTGACAGACGCCATTAAAAAAAAAATCTTAAATCGGAATAATGACGCCCAGCACAACCTAGATATCGATTTTCAGCCAAATTGAAGTAGTTTTTCACTTGGCAGACGTCATCGAAAAATAAATTCCAAATTTGGAATAAAAACGTCCAGAATAATAATAATAATATAAACAATAATATAAATCTTTATTTAAGCCAATAACACTTTTTCCAAATCTTGTATTGCTGGTGGTCTTCACACTTCGACGTTGAAGTTTGTATCGTTAAGACCTTAATTGATAGCTGTACAGTGCACAGTTGACTTCAGTACAATTTTTCACGCAAAATAGTTATAAACATAAATTTAACTTACAAATTATCCATAAAATAACATCAGTTTCATTCCTTTTTTTTTTATAAATTATCCACACAGGTAGTATTTATATTTTAACTAAATTTGTGTTATTTACGTGTTTGTATGTATGATGCTATATGGTGATATATAAACTGAAAAATTCAGGACTTGATTATATAAATATGTTTTAATAAAAGGGCTAAATCTTCTTGCAAAAGTTGTACGAATGACAGGTTATTTTAATTGGAACACTCGTTTATGTAGCATATTACTAAAATTTGCAGATTTTTTAAAGAGTCTGTATGCGAACTGAAAACAACCTAGATATCGATTTTCAGCCAAATCGAAGTACATTTTTCACTTGGCAGACGTCAACGTAAAACAAATTCTTAACATGGAATAATAACGTCTACAACAACCTAGATATCAATTTTCAGTCAAACCGTAGCATTTTTCTTCACTTGGCAGATGACATTGAAAAAATAATTCCAAATTCGGAATAATGACTCTCAGCACAGCCTAAATATCGAGTATCAGACAAATCTGAGTAACTTTCTTCACTCGGCAGATGACATTGAAAAATAAAGAAAAGGAATAAAGACGTCCAGAACAACCTAGGTAGGTACACTATACATTTTCATTTGACGACTGATCTCAGTCGCAGTTGCAATTGCGGATACTCACTAGAATCGTACGGTAGGAATATAAAGTGCCATGTTACCGGAGCGCATCGCGCATCTGCATATTCTTTGACCGTTATATTTGTGCAGCGAGCGCGGAACGTATGCGGCGATGCGCGAATAAAGTAAGCTCGATTAGGTCCAGATGCTCAAGGCCATTGGCGACTCTAATCGCCTTAAAGACTGTCATCCTAAGACAACAACCGGGACCGATGGCTTAACGTGCCCTCCAAAGCATGGAAGCGCTAGTTAGTGGGTGGGTGACATTCTACACCCTATGTCTTTGTGTGGGCGAAAACGAAGACAAAAATACCACAAGATGGACAGCAGCACGTTACTGCCATTTTACACTGCGAGCCCCGAGACTCGTAAATTATTGTCTCTATCCATCGCTAAGCGATTATCAGCTCTAGTGTGTAGTTTTTCCTTAGTCCTTATCACATTGTGACTTTATTCTTATATTGAGATGACATTACGAAACGATTTACTTATATATTTATCTCCCAGAACTTTGTGTCTTTGTCTCATAAATAAATCGCAAAAAGAACGCTAAGCTATATTACATTTATCTGTCTTCCTATCAAAACTGTTTGACGTCAATCTACTAAAAATGCTGATAAGCAACTGCTCTGTACTTTGGAGAGTAGGTACTTACCTTACTTAACATTCAGGAAAAGAATCTGTGATGTTCTTATCACTGTCAGTTATATTACTCGTATAAGTTAGTAGATTTATATGGAGCTATTATGGTGTTTGTCTGGTGAAAGGAACATAAGTATTTAATTTAAAAAACAACGCATGTAACATTATAGTCATAGAGATATAAATTTCTTTCTCTTTTCTGTGATTATAGTGCGCTATTTACCAGGAATTAACCAAGTTTGTTCTCTACCCAAATTCGTCTTTGGCCATTTTTAACTTTTCGTGTTCACAAAACAGCACTGTCGATTTCCTGCACACCTGCCATTCGTAGGGGTTATGGAGTCCTTTCCCCTCCCTGTGATGCTTGCTGCAGTTAATGTGATGGAAACAGCTCTGTCTGGAACTATCAATTTTCTCGTTACGCTCCAATCCTATCGGACTCGGTAATTAAAAGAAACTAATAATATAAGAAGAAGCACATTATTGCCATAGGGGCTAAATTCTATTCGATTCGAACCATGGATCTGCTGCCCGGCAGTCCATAGCCAAAGCCACTAAGCTAACACTGCTTCAAATTTTACAGCAGCAACGAGCATGTAATCTACCATCACTTTGGTCTATCGGCTATCATGTCAGTATGTATCCGTGGCACCGCGCACATATGATTTTATACACACTCCATCTGCTTTCGTTTACCTCTTATAACTGCCCACATTAATTATCAATACTTATCCTTACATAGTTTAAGCCCTTCTTATAGTGACCATACGGTCAGTAGTCAGTGTAGGTAATCTATTTCTGTTAATTTTACCTTTGTGGATCTATCTTCAAGCTTAATCTCATATATATCTCGTTCCTCATCCAATCCTGTTTACATATCATTTTCTGTCTTACATGAACTTCTCTAATTTTCTAGACCTCTCAGCACCCATCACCTGTATGTCCGTCAGTGCGTAATCCATTGAAAAAATAGGGTTTAACCCGTGTAAATCTCATTGAACGTATTGTTAACAACAGCCTCGAACCGAAAGTTGTATAGCTCGGCTGTACATGGAAGGAACAAGCTGCAGGTACTTTACGTCTTCTCCAGCTCAGCAATCACCATATGCAGGTTCTCGCACTCATTTGCCGCT
Source organism: Plagodis dolabraria (assembly GCA_963854805.1). Taxonomy (NCBI): domain Eukaryota; kingdom Metazoa; phylum Arthropoda; class Insecta; order Lepidoptera; family Geometridae; genus Plagodis; species Plagodis dolabraria. The sequence goes on along the minus strand of OY978459.1, from coordinate 10,116,758 downwards.
GTCCCACATCTGTGTTTGAACCGGAACTGAGATTGGATCATATAGCTCATTGCTCTCATATACTGGCCACTCTTTCTCATGTAATCAAATGGTTTTTATACCTTGATATTTATTGTTGCCAAACAGAACTGTAGCCCTAGTTTTTAAAAATAGACACCAGCTACCTGTATCACCGTTCATCTAAGATAACTTCTTGCATCAACATATCATCTCATATCCTTTGTACATCATATATTTAATTCCTAGTGTTATATTCTATCTACAGCTCTCTAATATACAATACGAGTATATACACTCGAGAGCAATGAATCCGGGTCACTTAAAGAATCCTAAAAATCTCGGAAACTAAAAATGCTAGGTTAATGCAATAAATTGTATTTAATAGACAATGTAATACTCCTTAAATGAAAGTAAAAAAAATATGAGTCACCATACATTTTATTAACACAAAATTACATAAAGAAAAAAACTGCTGATCTCTCCTTAAAACAAAAATAGGAAACATGAAATTTTTGAACTTTTCTTTTAATTTTAATACTTCGTATTGCCTCCTCGTGCTTCCATTACTGCGTTTACGCGGTTTGGCATGCTGTACACCAAGTTCCTTATACGATTTTGGGGAATATTCTCCCATTGGATTCATTGCTCTCGAGTGTACAATCTCCATTCGATTTCGAATTCATATTTTTCTGGTTAACAACACTGCGTGTAAGTAAATCAAGACCTAGACAAACCCAGGAGTATCAAAATATTGATGAATAAGCTCTTGTCATTTAAATAACCTGGATATTTTCGTTGGATTTTCCTGATTTAAACTCTACGTCAAATATCTCGTAAGGACCCAGGTATTCACTACATTGATTGCTTAGTTATCAACCGCAATATAAAGAACTACCGCCTGTGCCATAGCACAGAAGGAAATGTATTAACGATAGACGTAATAATAATGGATTCTATCCGTATCGAAGCCTGTGGTATTCTCCCACCGAAATGAAAACACCGATGCTATTGGACATTTGGGCTGAGCTCCGTAATCGACTGATATTGATTATCTAGCGGTGATAAATTGATAAGGCCAAACCTTTCTTTGTTATGCACTAGCACTCTTTGCTATGCTTCTTCTGCAATGCAGAGTACGTACTTGAGTACAGACGCAGTCCAGTGCGGAACGCAGGAAGCGATTTGTTCTCGAATGTTTCAGATGATTATTATCCCGTGCTCATAAATGTCGGTTAATTTTATAAACATCGCTGTTTGGGCGTAAACAAACGTATATTTTTAATACTTAAAGACTAGAATAATTCAGATGAGAATTGGAATTGAATGGCCGAGCGGTAGTAGCTATGGTCTGCCGTGACGCATGTCCCTGGTTCGATCCCCACCGCCGGCTTGAACTTCACCGCATGGTGGAAGGGCATTTTGCATATGCTCGCCTGGCTAGCTACCACAATCAATTAGAAAATCTGTCGCCAAACACCTATTAGTATGTTCCGGCAGCAGTGAGAGCCAGTAAAATTACACACACACATGAGACGCAGTGCAATTCGTCAAAGGAAATGCATCTGTTGAAGGCAGAAGCTAGTTCGCTTAACATCGGGTGGGCCTCGAGGTTGTTCCGTCACGATAACAAATAATGAGAATAAAATAAACATGCCTCCCAATTAGTTCTATTAATTAAAAGTCATTGAACTGTTCCGCTAAAATCTTGTGATTCATGGGACTAAAATAAATTATCCGTCGCCATAGAGTTACTCGACGCAGTAGGGTTCATTACTGAAAACGCAGATGGCGCTGTAGGTATGTTATTACCATTCAGAAATTTCGTTTACAAAGTACTTAGTCATGGTTTTATATGTATTTCGCTAGGGTTTTTGCTCTTTTGGTTTTCAACGTAAGTTTTCAAGTTTTTCGATGATTATTTGGTTGGCTTAACGCCCTTCTTTAGGGGAAAATTCAGAACTATTAGGAGCTTGTTACAGAAAAATCTATTTAAAAATTCAATTATTATATTTCAATCCTTGTTAATATCATAAGGTAAAAAAAGTAGATATCTAGTGTTAAATAGCTTCGACTACATTGATAATCTGTCTCATTTTCACATGTCGATGTAACAAACAAAAAATCTTTATAAGATAGATTGGTAGTGCATTTTTTGTTTTAGAATATTTCCTGTTTGTAATTTTTTTGTTAATATTTTTTATACATATTATGCACATGTTTTAAATCAAGCTGCCCAATTTCGCGCTAATCTGTAATTCGTAAAACTTGACATAATCACATGATTATATATATCTATGTAAACATTACAACTTACTAAGTCTGTTTTCATAAAGACGGCAAGTACATCTAGCTAATTTAATATTCATTAAATTGCAAATTCGCCAAATGACTTGATGTTTTTCTTTATGAACGCGGCGATTTCCTTCCATCGTACCTCGCAAATCACGTGCATGCAATTAATTATTTCCACTTGGAACTAACATCTGTGATATCTTTTGTTAACGTCAGTTCATTATATTTTACCGGTCATGACTTAAGAACTGCCCCGTGGGGTGCTGGGTCAGAATTGCACCTTTCCATATACCCATGGGTGTCGTAAGAGGCGACTAAGGGAAAATACTGGAAGGTGGGCAGCAGCGCCTTCTAAAGAACTGCCAACTTACACTGCGATCTACAAGACGCCTGCCAAGCGTGGGGATTATGGCAAACACCCCCTTAATAGTGGAGGCTGTGTTCAGCAGTGTACCGGCTGTTACAGTACAGTACAGACTTAAGAACTTAAACATATTTTTATATTACTGTGACGGAACAAGCACGAGGCTCACCTGATGCTAAGCGGTAACAGATGCATTTCGTCACAAGTAACGTGCTGCACTGCGTCCGTTACCCTAAGGCATACAGGCATTGAGTCCCATGTGCATGTAATTTTACTGGCTTTTAAGGCCTGCTGCCGGAACACACTGTTAGGTGTTTGGCAACAGATTTTCAACTTGACGGTAGCTAGCCAGGCGAGCATTCGTAAAATGCCCTACAAATTCTACATTTTTATAGAATAACGTCAATAGAAGTGAAATTCTTTATGGTATAGACTAGAAATGATTATCAGTGCTATGGAGAGTGTACTTGCCTTTTAGCTTATTACGACTGGTTTTACAATAGATGTCCGAGGCACTTCTACGAGACCATTCCTCTGCAACACAGTGTCCCCGGCGTCATTCGTACGGTTAACGGTGAATCTAGGGAACGCGAAGTTATTCATCTATTAGCCATATAGATAATGACACCCTGGCCTGATTTCCCAAACTAAATAAATATTAAAGTCCAAGTATAACAAAATTATTTCAAAAAAAGGAACTGACCTCCAAAATTAAAAAGTATGACATTACTTCTTCAAGTCGGTACCGTGCTGATTCAAGACACTGACCTCACATATAGTCTGACTTCCATAAGTTATTACATATTTTTCAGTGTTAAAAGTTGGCTGTTCTTTTTGTTCACTTTTTATAAATATACCTACTGCTTCCAAGATCATTAATTCGCTTAAAAAACACATTATGTGTCCTATAAAATTTGAGGGTTGCTCTCGAAATTTCTGGGAGCTCATCATCAGTTTCTGACTATGCCACCTGGGAAATATACCATTTTTAAACGTCTTCCAAAAAAGTTCGACTCACAAAACCCAAGTTCAAGCCATTTTTGAGTTGCACTCCAATAACAGAAAAATGTTTACCTATCTTGATGATATAGTCGTTGACAATGAATGACACTCGATCCCGTAAGTAGCAAGGGTCACTAAAAAGAGTGAAAAAAAATGTTTACCAAAAAATGGAACCGACTTCAACACCCGAAAGTGTGAAATAACTTGTCGGTACCATACGCACGATGTTGTGATAATAGGTACTTTTGAACTATCATGGTACTGACTTCTACAAGTTATTTCACACTTTTGTATGTTGAAGTTGGTTCCATTTTATGGTTAATTAATTTTTTTAACTGTCATATAAATAATTTATAATTTCTCAAATCGGTCACTGCGTCTTCGAGTAATCGTAAACATTCATTAAAAAAACCAACGAATTGAGAATCTCCTCCTTTTTTAAAGTCGGTGAATAAACATATCTAACGCACGCTTGAAGGCCTTGACAATATTAAAATTTAAATAATAACTACTAAACATATTGAAGCAACATAAACAAAGTTAATTTCGTTTTTACTGTATGACTTATCATGACTGGAATTATATAGGCTGACAGTGGGTATAAAACTGGTACACACACAGATAAATCGTATATGAAATGAGTCTTTGTTTGTGTGCCACAGACACCCGACAAACATCATTGTTATTTGTGTTTTTATGTCGTCTGTACACGTGGCTGGAAATATTCGACAATCTTTAAATTAACTGACGCGAGACAAGAATAGCGCTATACACTTTGCCGTGTAAATGAATGGAAAAGAATATAGCGCGCGGTAGTCAAAAATATTTTTTTTTGTTTATTACGGGGAAACCAAACCATCAATCCAAATTCTGTTGTATGCGACTTTAGAATTGATGATTGACTAACCATTGAAATACAGAAATGTAGCTGAAAATGTGCGTAAAATTAGGGTTTCTCCCTGACTAACCTTACCGGGAAAGTTTATTTTCACCATGTTTTCCTTTTACGGAAGCCTAGTCCATGACTATGGAATTTCAGGAGACTTCCTGAAAAAGGAGTCCTCAGCCCCACTCCTCTCCATTTCCTCCCTCGGGTGTCGTAAGAGGTGACTAAGGGAAAAACACCGAATGGTCGCAGCGCAGCGTCTTCTGAAATAGTAACAAATTCTACTGCGATCACCAAGAAGCCGTTTATCGTGGGGATTATGGCCAATCCTCCCAATGAGCGATCCTGTTCTCGGTAGATGTTCCGGTTGATATGTAATGATAATTAGTCCATAGTACAAATAGATGTATCATAAATTTTTAATACTAAATCTGTAATCCTCCTGAGGTACATGCAACCTTCGGCCAAAGCAAAGTTTGGTCGAAGCATGCTACAGAAAAACCACTGCAAACCCTGCATCTATAGAAACTTAGGTTGATAATGTTTCGAATACTGAGCAGTGATGAAAATGTATGTACGTACATGGTCTTGAGCCAAATTTTGAAGCTCTCGTAGCGAAGTTTGCTTAGCCGTTCATGAGATGGATTGGTGACCGCTAGTTACATTACTACAGAGCGCTTCCGCGCTTCGGAAGGCACCTTAAACCGTCAGTCCCGGTTGTTGACTTAGGATCGCAGTCGTTACAGCACGTTGGTGGAACATTTTGCGAATGCCCGCATGGCTAGATACCACCCTCAAATAGAAAATCTGTCGCCAAGCACCTAACCATGTATTCCGGCAGCAGTCCTCGAGAACCAGTAATTCTAGGTTAGCCTGAACTTCTTCGTACACATCATGACTCACCATCAGTTGAGATATTGGTCAAAGGCTAGCCAATATATATAAATAAAATTAGACGGAATTTTGATTTAGGGAAACATCGTGACCTTTATTTTCTTAGTGTATTTTGGCAAGTATTCTATAATTATTAATCTAAATTATAAATTCTAGGCGAGCCTGAACAACATCTTCGACCACATCAACACTTGCCATCAGATGAGATAGTGGTCAAAAACTAGCCTATCTGCTATAAAACAAAAAACTAAAATGCAGGAAGTTCCAAGCATAAACATAGACAAATACGTAGATAAGTACTTTTAGTTACGAAAAAAAAACAGCGGACTTTGTCCACATCGTTTCAACTCGGTACCTACTCGATAAGATATTATACTATTCGATTAAGCTCTTATTCTGCAACCGTATTGTAGAGGTCATAGAGTTCAATATGAGATAAACTTTTTCATCTTGAATGTGCATATCAAACTGGTTTAAATAGTACTTTATATGTCGCCTGATGATATTATCTCGGATGCTGGACTCCAATTAGTTTTCCATGTTGTATAATTTACCTACAATCAGTAAGGAGCGTTGAGTTCATATAAGTACGTTGTAACTTCTTTTTATGCCTTTAGTAACAACACACTACTAACTAAATACAACACTACAGCTACTATTACTAGTGGCTCTCCGAGCTGTAGACCTCGCAGTCTGCCCTTGCATAGCTTCTGCGCATGCTAATGGGAGAATGGGACAAGAAATCCAAAAATCTAGATATGTAATATAAATAATAAATGATTTTCTGCGACTTATGTCCAAGAAAATCAATGACACGCGGGCCCTAGCGAAGGCTAGTTGTATCATATATGAAATAGGTACCTAGGTATGTATTAATAACAAATATTTTTAAAATATTTTAAGAAAACATCAATTTAATATTTTAATAAAACACTTAAAAATACAAAAATAAAAAATACAAAATCTTTCTCGATCGTGCGTTCGTAGAGTCAAAGACCTCCTGAGGATGCTTCGTGTAGAATCGAAATGCGTCGAAAAATTCTTCCGGTTTGGCTGCGTGGCGTTTGTGACGTCACGTCGGCTTAACAGGAAAATTAGGCGGAATTGTCACTAGATATATTTTTGTATTATTTAAGTGTTGTATTAAAATATTAATTTGATATTTTTTTTAAATATTTTATATATATTTGTTATTATTAAATATGGAGTTCCGCAAAGGAACGCCTGAATCTATTCATTATCTTAAGGTAGGTATGTGGTAAATATACAATAATATTACACTACATACTGGCTACAAAAACATGGAAAATAAATAATTGATTATACGAGAGAGAGCCTATCACTTTCAGGCAACTGACGTGAGTATCAGGACATTGCCATTAAGTTAAGCGCAGGCGTCCATACTTTCAACACCTTATGATGTCTCCTTCATTTTGAACAAAATCCAAAAATTTAATCTACAAAAAAAATATGGACTTATCAAACCTGTTCACAAAATTTCGTGAGAATCGGTTGTGAAATGCGAACTGTAGAGGAGAACAACCAGACATACGAAATCATTTTTGTCTAAGTTAAAGCAGAGACGCTTCGCTCGAACTAAGTTATCACTTGGTCAAAAAAGTATTTAGGCAACCTAAAAGTCATTGCAGGCAGTCCAAATACTCCAGCCCACTACTTATTGGCAGCATTGCCCGGTTAGGTTGCGCTGATTATTCTTTGAACCAAATAAGTGCCAGCATTTAGATCACGCGTAACATCGACTTGGCGTTCTGATAAGTTTTGGAAAACAAGATGAGCTCCTGGCCCTCACGGTGAAGTAGTTACTTTTATTGAGTAAATCGTTTTTTTTTATATTTCGGTTAATTTTGAATTTCACTATCTGGATCTCGATTAAAATCAAATTAAAATAATTTCCGGAGTGGCGAAAGCGTCGTTTTGGTAACTTGAGATCCTTGTTTCGACCCCGGTCAGTTACTGGCTTATTGTAAGACATTCTAGGTAGCAGTCCAGCCATAGGCTAGCCCCCGATTATTCCCCCGTCATTAAAGAGCTGATATATATATTTTTTTTATTTTGAAAGGACCTACTTTCAGATTGTTCTTATAGAATTTTCATAGATACAGACCTAAGTCATTTAAAATTTTAAACTGACATCTTAGGGACGGAACCTCTGGTCTCTATTTTATTACTGAGGTCCATTTATAACTCGATCGCAGTGTTGGATACGCTCTCAAGAGAAGTTTTCAGATGCTAAACTATTTTATAACCAATCATAAATGATTTTTCGAGACCCTGCTGTCAGCTGATATCACAAACGGCATTACCTGAGTTAGAATCTTGAGATGCTTTGGATATGTGTTTATGGCGCTGAGATGTGCTGATAATTCAAAAACAATTTTCCTTAAAAGGTTCTCAATATAATTAATAGTAACATTGCAAAATTGACTCTAAATTATGCTTGTAACAATAATCTCTTTTTTTATTTCTTTATTTATTTCTAGTTGGAAGGACAAGTTAATTCACTTTTTAATGTAAGTTACTAGTTTTGTGATTGTAAAGTTTCTTTCGTTCGTGATTTCTTCATCGCTGCTTCTTTTTCAATCATAAGCAGTCCAATAGTGATGGCTTCTAAGAATTTTGTCAGCGTCTTAGTTAGCGGTATAAATTTAGGGATCAAGCCTTAAAAGCATACAAGAACACAACTAGGGTCGATTTAGACCAGTTTTACCATAGTTGGACCAGTAAATTTACTAATACTTATATGGTATACACCCTGTCAAAACACGTACTGCTTGCTAGCTCTGTCCCCTCTCTACTTGTATAATTGCCCCATTATCAACATTTTACGTTCCGCCTTGCCTATAGATTCCTTAGTTACAGGCCTTCTCTACTATCAATTATGTTGTCTATTCCGTTACACAAATGAGAACGTCGCGTGACTGTGGATTCTGTATTAGCTTCTAGTTCCGGCGAGACATTCCTGGAGCGTCTATAAAAATAAGAGGTCGTGAAGTTTGACAGCGGGGCAGCATCCTCAGAGTTTCTTCTGACCGTGACCCTTTTCACTGAATCTTAGGTGATCCGATATTTTATTTGAAGTGTTGCGCTATTTTTTTATGTACAGTATACTAAGTTCTTTTCCATGTTCAGTCCAAAGCGATTCTAGTGTTTGCAAGATCTTCAATTTATTTTTTGGGATGCATTTATTGACCTTGATCTCAAATTCGTTGACATCAACCTTTTAGGTCGCTTATCTCGGTCATGGCGGTCGATGACCTCAACGTCTGACGTTAAGTTGAGAACCCTTTTGGAGATACCTCCCATCTAGGAGTTCAGTCCGTAATGTCAATATATTACTTGAAATAAATAAGACCATTTAATTATCACCTACTCATTATACAGGTCAAAGATTAATTGGATGTGGTATGTATTTCTTATATGTGCGTTTCATATCCACTTGTCTGCCTCGATTTATAGTTAATCATGTAACGAGATGTTGTAATAGTAGTTGCAAGGGTATAAAGTCTAAATAGTCATCCACTGAATTTTATTAAATCAGAATTTCACAAGTACATAAACGATAAACAATTTCCATATCAACTGCGAGTCACTGGCCAGGGTCGTAATGGCGTTATCAACTAACTTTATATTATCAAGTTTTTGCTACTATGCCTTTTATACTGGATGGAGATAAGAACATCTGTATATTATCAGTCGGTCGTCGATTCCGTACCTCGATGGACTGTTCCGTTGTGCCTTTTTCGGATGCGAGGATTCTAACGCCAAAATGCTCGTGAACGGGTTTGGTGAAGGAATCGCGCCCCAATGTCCGGTCGTGGGCCAGTTTGAGGAGACAGGATGGAATTTGCAGTGTCCGGTGTCGGGTCAGTGGTCACGGCAGACCGACAATGTGTGCAGTTTCGGTGTTTACAGTGATAATCGCCCAGCTCAATGTTATAGGAACAATCCCTATGTTTCCTACGTGCCGGAGAATGTGATACCATGTTATTATCCTCCACAAAACGTGTACCAGCAGCCGGTTCGTTATGTAGCTCCACAGCCTCCGGTACCAAACCTGCCGTGTCATCGGAATCCTGAATGGGATTATAATAGCATGTGCTTCAATGTTAATGGTCAACCTTGCCAGTATACTAGCGTCGTTGATTTGGAAGATTTCATGTGAGTTGTCGCTTTAAAAACCAATGTTTGTCAATCTTTGTCCATGGCACTGCGAAAGTTTCGCCTTGACTGTCTTGTTTTGAACTTAATTGAAACTTTCGTAATATTCTTCTAAATAAATATCTGATGTTGAGGATAGGTCGTTGTTTGAGAGTAAGAAATTTAAACAAATTTTCTCTTCAGCAAGAATCTGTTTTGCTGGGTACCATATCACCACAGTGTCAATGAAAGTGTGTTCTGTCTAAAAGAGTGTAAATACTACTTACACTACTCTGCTTGTACGCACTTTAGCAAGGAAGAAAACGAGACATTAGAATGTAGTTTTGGAGTGTTGAGTGCAGTATCACTCAATTGGTGGGTACTGCAACTGTGATGGGCAGGTGTGACGCTTACCGCTACTTGCACTAGTCCGCTCCGTCACTTTATAGCATAATAATATCGTGGAAATAAGGTTCATTTTAGCGTGCGTTGTAACGTGGCGGCTACGACTCTGCTGACTGCTCTGTAAAATTGTGTAAAAATAAGGTAGATAAACAAAACAACAAAAATTACTATTTAGTAAATAAGATGACAACTTAGCTTTCATGTCCCAGATGTTTCTTTCCACTAGATTTCGAAATAATTTACTGTTTTTTTTTTATAATAAATGAAAACATATTCATTATCTTTCTACCCTTCTCGCACGCTTGAGGGTTGGCTATACAATACTGTGAAAGAGAAAATATGTAACAACACAGCTGATAGTCCAAAGGGACTACATTTTATATCCGGGAAAAGTATATTCATAAATCATATCCAATCATATTTAACGATGGACGTAAGATAGATTTTGTATATATTTTCTGTCACAAAAAACCCAAATGACGGGTCGTCAAAATAACCAAAAAAAAGGTCAAGACAATTTGACCAGTGTTATCCTTTATGGACTTAATAGCTGCTAAATTAGCAGCTCGCTGTCAGCGAGTACGAAAATCAAACATAAACCGTTGAAATAAGGTTCATTTCAGTGCGCACCCTGACGTGGCAATTACTTTAATATTTTCGTCCGAAATGAGCGAGCATCACACAAACATAAGAACTAGAGAGGAAAGTTAAAAGGCAGTTTTTATATATCCAAATTTCCTGTAATTTAGTGTAAGAATCGAATATAAAGCATATTTTGTTGTTATCACGATATTGCGGACTATATAGACAAATAAAACTTTAGAAAAGTATTTTTCGTATCGTAATGTAGCAATCCGTTCAATTGCAATTAATGACGATGAGTAATTCATATAACTACATAGTATTTTTATAATTTTGTAGAATATGTACTTTTTTCAAATATACGTTCAAAATAGGCTTTTATTAGACGAAAAATACATTTCTTATTGTAATGTTTTAAATTAATTCCGTTCATTTCCAATTAATCATGTTGAATTATTCTTGTACATAGTATTTTTATGATAGAATATGTATTTTTTTCAGTGTATCGAGTTAAAAATACTTATTTGGCTACTCGTACCCCCTAAAATTCTTTAGCGCTCTCGGCGATTACAAAATCTACATTTCCATAACCTAAAACCTGTTTGGAATGCGTTCGTCAAAACTCAACGTCTAGCTATTTTAACCGTGCAGAATAAATTCCTACCGTACAAACGCGATTGTATAAATATTGACTATCAACCTATGCAGATATCAAGCGTAATTGTTTATTTGAATTTCGATCCACGTGCAAATAATAATTGTCGTTTTTCTTTATGTAGCGTTTTCGATTAATATTTATTCGCTTCTCGTTGTTACCGAAATCATTTTAATTATGTCCTACATAAGCGGCGGCGTTAAGGTTATCTAATCAGTTTGTTGACAGTCAGTATTGTGCCTTATGATGATGTCAATTGAGTCGTGAGTAGCTTGGTCTGTTTTAATGCTTATCGATGCCTCCAGTTCAGAATCAGTTTGTTGACAGGCAATATTGTGCCTTATTGTGATGTCAATTGAGTCGTGAGTAACTTGGTCTGTTTTTATGGTTATCGATGCCTCCAGTTGTCATATGCAAGGCACGTGGTATTCCTTCTGGTGTCTTAGGTTTATTGTCTGGAAATATGCCAAAACTTTGGGATTATCAGGTGATTAAACTCGTGATGTCGGTGATTTCATTTGTACCGACTCCCCTCGTGACTGGTTTATTATACTTTCACATGTTTTTTTTTTATATTCGTCAAGAGGAAAATCTTTGAAATATTAGGGAACTTCTAGATCACGTAACATAGTAAACATTATTTATCGCTAAAAGTGAAGCTCTGTCAGTATAATTTCATTGTCGCACTCTTTGTACCCAAGTCCTGACCAGCGACAGTCGCATAATGAGGTCGCATTTTTATTTTGAGTGTTGTTTGTTTGTTGTGGCTGGCTTTTGACTTTTGTGTTGGTTTTTTGTTTTGGTGGTGTTATATTATTTTAATTATAGTGATTGATATTTTAGAAGCTATCTAATATCATTAACCTCAGACTTGAGAAAATGTTACCTCACAAAAGGTATGATTTTCTTTGAAATATTGTTACTGAACTAAATAGTCATTGTGACGGATTTGAAGCCGCTGGGGATCGGCTGTGTATATTTTTTTAATAACTAAACTTATATAGATAACTCTTTATTGACAACACTATAAAACAAAAATAAACTTATTACTAAAACATAAAACAGAGTGTATCAATTGGCGGTCTAATCGCTCTGAGCAATCTCTTCCAGACAACCCATCAATAAAGGATATGGTCAAAATGTTGGTCGGGGTGTCTTATGGTCTATCAAAATAATTCAATGCATAAATAGTTGATGTTACCAAACTATTAACTAATACATATTTGAATACCTACTCATATATATAAATATATTTTAAGCAGAAATACTTATACTATTATAATAAATTAATATATAAATGCTACATAAATTAACTTATAATAAAATAAAAATATATAACCGTGTCTGTGAATTACATGTGAGAATGAATAAATAAATAAATTAATAACAGCGTCGGGTGAGGACGAAGATTTAATTCACTGGCATAAAAAAAAACGCCTTAAAAATACTTTTATACTAAGAATTAAGGTGAACATTACATTTACGGCAAAAGTGACCGATACGTAAAATATTATTTACCTACATTATATATACAATATTTTTATAATTATATACATTAAAAAAATAGTTTCAATTTACATGCAAATAATATTCTGGCAAGGGTGATTCAAAATGCCATATAACGTGCCCTTTAAAGTTGCCGCGAATACTCGCTATTATTCGGTATTCGGCATTACTCGACATTTTTTTTATATTCGTCGAATACCGAATAGTAGCAATTATTCGGCATTCGGCGAATAGTCGTCTAAAATAAACTTTTATCGAACAAAAACTAAGGAGTTTAAAATAATCAATTATTATTATTTTCCTATATAAAAACAAAAAACAGTATTAATTATTATCTGTAATATGTGCCTGTGCCTATCATATTCATGAAATTAAACTAGTTAATAATAATGAAATGAAATGTTACATAATATATGTAGGTATGTACAACATGAAACAGATTTCTTGAACCTTATTGTTTTCTTTTCTCACAACCTTAGAAGAGGTTAGAAATATTTTTATTGTGCCTTATTTATGTCGAATAGTAATGTCGAGTTATTCGACTATTCGCCAAAGTGAATGGCGATTAATCGGTATTCGACTATTCGCTATAACAACTATTCGCGGCAACTCTATGCCCTTATATGGTCATCGATTCTGGCGGCGGCCACTTGGCCGATATCATTTTCACAACTTGATGGAATCAATTGTAAGTCAAAGTCAAAATCATTTATTCAATTTAGGAGTTTACGATGATCTGAAGGTCAATTACAAATTTTAATATTGAAATATGTATATATACATAAATTGTACTGCCACGTTTAGCAAAAAAACAATGATAGAGCCTCATTTATAGAGTGTAATAGTAAGTACTTTGGTTCAGCTTGTGAAATTTGTTTATTAAATAAACAAATTTCACATTGTTTATTTAATAAACAAATTTCACATTGTTTTTAATTAACAAATTTCACATTGTTTATTTATTAAACAAATTTCACATTGTTTATTTAATAAACAAATTTCACATTGTTTTTAATAAACAAATTTCACATTGTTTATTTATTAAACAAATTTCACATTGTTTATTTAATTAACAAATTTCACATTGTTTTTAATTAACAAATTTCACATTGTTTATTTAATAAACAAATTTCACATTGTTTATTTAATAAACAAATTTCACATTGTTTATTTAATAAACAAATTTCACATTGTTTATTTAATAAACAAATTTCACATTGTTTTTAATTAACAAATTTCACATTGTTTATTTATTAAACAAATTTCACATTGTTTATTTAATAAACAAATTTCACATTTATTAAAAAAATACAGCAAGAACATTCATTGATTACTTTTGCCCCACCTTGTGTGTATATATATATATATATATATTTTACAGCCAAATAATAAAATTATTCACATGTTATTCTATCCTTTCATACACTAACCTTGTTACAAAAAAACAAATCCATAGGTACTTATCATGCGAAAGTAACTCTGTCTGTCTGTCTCGCTTTTACGCCAAAAAGATTGGACCGATTTGGAAGAAATTTGGTATGGAAATAGTTTGAGACCGGGGGAAGGACAAATGATAGTTTTTATCCAACTGCGCAAAAAGAGGTTAATGTTTTTGCTCGATAACCGACAAGTGTCCGTAACGAAGTTTGCTTAGCCGTTCTTAATCGATCAGCTAAGGTAAGCAACGTCCGCCGGGGTCAGGAGTTGGATGGGTGACCGCTAATGACATTAGTACTGAGCGCTTCCGTGCTTCGGAGGGGACGTTAAGTTAAGCCGTCGGTCCCGGTTGTTGTCTAACGATAACAGTCGTTACAGCATAGTGGTAGGGCATTTTGCGAATGCCCGCTTGGCCAGCTACCACCCTCAAATAGAAAAACCGTCGCCAAGCATCTATAATGATGTGTTCCGGCAGCTGTTCTTGACAGCCAGTAATTACTTATAGGCTAGCTTGAACAACATCTTCGACCTCATCATCACTTACCATCAGGTGATATAGTGGTCAATGGCTAGCCTATCAGGTATAAAAAAATACGCTTATCAGTACTAATATTATAAATGCGAAAGTAACTCTGTCTGTCTGTCTGTTACGCTTTCACGCCAAAACTACTGGACTGATTTGAATGAAATTTGGTATGAAAATAGTTTGAGACCCGGGAAAAACATAGGATAGCTTTATCCAACTGCACAAAAAGAGGTTAATGTTTTACGCGATAACCGACATACGCATGGGCGGAGCCTCGCCCGGAAAGCTAGTAATTAATAAATTCCAAGAAACAGCATATAATTTATCCACGCAGTGAACAACATAATATAACCTGTCTAATGGTGATAAATTACCATTTTGTCGGCAAAGATTAGTTACTATTACACAAAATGGCGCCGGACTCTAACCGGTGGTAGTCTGTCACGTTCTCCATTGAGATCAATCGCTTATTAATCGTCTTATAATTGTTTTCAGAGCATCAAAATAAGTAATGATCGAGGAAAATATTTAGGAGCTATGCCGGAAATAAAACAAGAATATTTTTTTATAGCTTATCGTCTAGCCTTTGATCACTATCTCACCTGATGGTAAATGAATGTGGTCGAAGATGTTGTTCAGGCTAGCCTAGAATTACTGGCTCTCACGGACAACTGCCAGAACACACCGTTAGGTGCTTGGCGACAGATTTTTTACTTGAGGGCGGTAGCTAGCCAGGCGGGCATTCGCAAAATGTCCTACCACCATGCTGTAACGACTGCTATCGTAAGATAACAACCAGGACCGACGACGGATTAACGTGCCCTCCGAAGCACGAAAGCGTTCAGTATAATATCACTAGCGGTCATCCATCCAAATCATAGCCGCGGCGGACGTTGCTTAACTTAGCTGATCGAATAAAAAGGCTAAGCAAACTTCACTACGAGCGCTTCAAAATTCAATATCACCTAATTAAATATGGTACATACCTATTTCTACCCGCATAGCAGTAATGTTCGCATTATTGTGTTCTGGTTTGATGTGTATGGGTGCTGGTGAAATTACAGGTACACGAGACTTAACTTTGTCTCAGGGTGAGAGGCGCAGTGCAACTCGCCACTTGTGACTAACTGCATCTGTTTTGGCCGTGGTTACCGCTTTACATTAGGTGGGCTTCGAGCTTGTACCATCACGATAACATAAAAAAAAATATTATTAATTTGCGGTTAAATGTGCAACGTTGAAAACTGTTATATTGTTAGTATTTACAACTCAATTCACACTACGGTTTGTTGAAATTATGGTTCCGTGGTCGTACGAAACAAAAATCTAAAGACATCTTGACCAGTGGGAATAGTGCAAGCTTTTCGTAGGATACGTTGCGAGAGCGTAAATTTGCATTTACGCTCTCGCAACGTATCCTATATATAGAAAGCACAGCTCTCCTGGCGCGCGGCGCTTTAATTCAAACGGAAAAAAAATCCGTCCAAAATCGCGTTTACACGCGGACGCCGAATATCACGAGTAAAACTAGGTCCACAGATTTGTGCTTGCCTTAGCGGATCTCAGAGTCGGCACATACTTAGCTCAAAAGTTGAGCCTTGGGACTCGGGAGACATCTCTCGATCCATAGAAAATGCTGTAAGAGCTCTTGGAACCCTTTCAATGTGTTTAATGTATACCAAGAATTGCTCATCAGCTCTCGCCCTAAAAGAGACCTGGTAAATTTTTGTGTATAATTCTTATATGATTTAATACTTACGTTAAATATATGTTATTCCATGTCTTTGGATACATCTCTGTAGCTGATATTTGTCTTAGATGTGACAGCTGTCAAAGTGACACTTGACGCCGTACTATTTTGTTTTGGTTTCAGTTTTGGGGGTGCAGTCAAGTTAAAATTCACACTGAAATAGATTATTTCAATTAAAAACAACAAATACTTCATCCATCTAAGTTGTCGCAGTTACTTAGTTGGTAAGAGTAAGTCTCTGTCGGTTGAATTGATCGTATCGTAAAATCTAAAGTGAGCTTCAACATTAAGGGTATATTTTAGACGAACACCCCCATACAAAACGGAGCTCCAATCTCATTTTAATAATAGCGAATAAAACTCAATGATTGTTTACCTACGTAATCACAACCCTAATATCTAGGTTTGTGGTGCATCAGATTTTATTTAAATTATACAGTTTTGAAATTACACTAGCTCAAAATCTCGTTATTTTAGATAAAGAAAGACCCAACTTTAAGCATCTCTTTCAAGAAAAATGAGCATGTTTTTAATATTTCTATTGCACTACAAACATACTTTTTAAATAAATCTGGAGCTACGAATAACTGGCTCAAACTCCTAAAAACGAGTGCTATGTACTAAACGCTATATAATATTTTTTTAAATTATTAGTCCAAAAGAAAATGGATTTTAGCCAGAAACGATTGGTCTAATAATACACTATATTTACTTGCGAGTTTTTTTTTAATAACAAGTTAAGTTTATATGAAAGTTCACGCTTTGGCTGGCGGGTATATTATTATGTCCTTTTGTAACAATTTGAACGGGCTGAGTGTCCATACACAAACTATGGGGTTATTATAGACGAAATCATAGGACGTGTAAATTGACCGGGGGTTTATAGCTGACTGATTATTGTACATAAATTATATATAAGCGAACGCAGTTGCGCAAAGACATCATAATGTGTAGATAGTTACGTAAACCGTACTTACAATCAGAAAGCAGTTTTTAAGCAGTGTAATATAATCTAACTTCACGCTGGAGAAACCAGGATGCGAAAGCAGGGAAGTACCTACCTTATGTAATATAAAAAATAGTGTTTGTATATTCGTCTTCTATGCTACCTCGCATTCATCATCAGATTGTGTTAAAACTTTGTACATATG
This sequence comes from Plagodis dolabraria, assembly GCA_963854805.1. Taxonomy (NCBI): domain Eukaryota; kingdom Metazoa; phylum Arthropoda; class Insecta; order Lepidoptera; family Geometridae; genus Plagodis; species Plagodis dolabraria. Next base: position 10,099,150 of record OY978459.1, on the reverse strand, counting down.
ACGGGAATGAAGTCGCCGACGAGTCTGCTTAGTTATAAACAATACAAACATGCATGTTGTTCCAAAAAAAAACTGTCACCAAGCGCTTAATCGCCTTCCGGCCTTCCGACTTCCGGCAGTTGTCTTTGAGAGCCAGTAAGTATGTTTTAGTAAACGCTTGTTTAACAAACTCGACCACATCATCACTTTCCAATAGGTGCGATTTTGCTCAATAGATTGCAAAGATCTTTGGGGAACGAAAATTTCTGTACCTAACTACTTTCATTTTCATTTCTATTTCGAAGCTGTGATGGCTCAGTGGACTGCCGCGTCCATGGTTCGAATTCCGCCGCGGGCTTGAGCTTCACCGCATGGTGGAAGGGCATTTTGCGAATGCCCGCCTGGCTAGCGACCACCCTCAAGTAGAAAATCTGTCGCTAAGCACCTAAGTTCTGGCAGCAGTCCTCGAGAGCCAGTGAAATTACAGGCACATGAGACCTTAACGACTAGGTGTCAAGACGGCGCAGTGCAATTCGTAACTTGTAACGAAATGCATCTGTTATAGGCAGAGCTTAGGCCGCTTAACATCAGGCGGGCCTCGTGCTTGTTCCGTCACAATAAGATAAAAAAAATCTTAAGGCATGATTTGTCAAAGACTGATAGATAAATCAGGTAGAGATGATTGCAGATTTTCTTGGATTTTTCCATCGTCACGCGCCACTATAGCGCAAATAGAGCAATCAATGCAGTTCTACCTACACAGAGGGACCTAACAACGTGCCGGTTCTGGCATAGGTACAGTGCAAAATACGTCACGAAGCCAATTGCTGGTCGGGTCGGGACCGCGATTATATTTGCAATCAGAACCAATTGGCTGTTGCTGACGTACTTGCTTCTTTTGTAACTAGGCTAGCATCATTCGTATGACATTGGCGTGCGCTGGCCGCTTTTTATTCTTATATTGTAAGAACAGGATGGCGTTTTTTAATTCTTTGTTTGGTAAAATTTTGTGTTAGAAACATGAAAAAAATATTCTAATACTGTAATTTTTGCATTAACTCAGTTATGCGAACAAGGTGACAAAATTAGAAAAAAAACACAACTGAAAAAATATTTCGTAAATATAATTACTGTGCAAGAAATTAAGCTATTGTCTAGCTTAACTTCTTGCACAGCTGACCTGAGTACCACGCGACCTAGCTGGAATAGTTTTTGACGCATTTGGCTTCTCATATTATAATCATCGAGTGTGAATAGAACTTTTTAAAAAATGTATGACACTGACTTCCAAAAATAAAGGAGGTTAGTTCTCAAGCAGACGTGTATACCTATACTGGATTATCCAAATTTGGTTCTTTTTAAACGACAGCCCATAAAAAGAGTCATTATGTTTTCAAGTTCACGTACAGTCGTCTCTCGTTAATTCAAACCTGCGATAATTCGAACCTCTCTATAATTCAAAGTTATCACAAGTTCCCTAGAAAATCTCTATATGTATTTTAAATTTTTACTCCCGCATTGCTAGTAAAATTTTCAGAAGCTAATTTGATTACTTACTTTAATAGCCAGTCCCGGTTTAAGAGTCAGGATATTAAGGGATCGTTAAGATAAACTATCGTAACTTTTATTATATGTGTGTGGTTAAGTATGGCCATAAACACAACTGTTTGCATAATTTATAAGGAAAATTACAAGTTGATTTCAAAAGATGAACCGACTACCATATATACTCGTACTTGAACAAAAAGTAAGAAGAGATATGTCAGTCTTAAAATGCACGCCCCTCCACTTAACGTGATTGTTTCTGTGTGTGTGCGTGTAGCGATTACTATGAACTTGGACTCGTCCGCACACTCCGCAGTCCGCACACACACACCGCGACGCCTGAAGAACCAATGATATTAACGAATTTGCGTGTTATGCGTCAATACACTACATTGCATGTAAGGGTTATGAAGCAGTAATGGCTCAGTGGCATTGGCTATGGACTGCCGCGCAGCAGGTCCATGGTTCGAATCCCGCCGCGGGCTTTGAGCTTCACCGCATGTTGGGAGGGCATTTTGCGAATGCCCGCCTGGCTAACGACCGAATTCAAGTAAACAATCTGTCGCCAAGCACCTTACGGTGTGTTCCAGCAGCAGACTTAAGAGCGAGTGAAATTACAGGCACCTAAGACTTAACAAATTTGTCTCAATGTGACGGGCGCAGTGCAGTTCGTGACTTGTGACGAAATGCATCTGTAATAGGCAGAGGTTAGTCCGCTTAACATACGGTGGGCCTCGAGAGCCTAGACTGAAAGAGCTCTATGATATTCTTTAATCTAGACTGACAATTTATAGAAATTAATAATGAGCATATACAAGTATATATATTGGTTTCTACCAGTTTTTGATAAGTAATATAATCTATCATATATATGTGATTCATTATCTGGGGTTCATATCGTATCATATCTTTTCAGGTTTTTGTGACAAAGAAAGAAAATTTCGTAAGCACTCCGGAATATGGGCACTGCGCTAGGTCAATTGCGATAATCTTGCTCTTTATAATATGGGATAAAAACAACGGCTGAATGAAGTATAAGTGATGTTATTATAAATTTGCAGAAACCAAAACTTCAAATATATAATTTATTTATGTAATGAAGATTTTGATGATATACACTTATGCAATATAATTCACTTCTTAGATTGAAGCTAATACTATATATGTATATACGTAGTAATGTGCTCTTTCAACTTTATTTTTAAAATTCAACAGCATTTCGTATTCGTGCGTACTCGCTGTGTGTGGCTTTGCTATTAACGTTTGTTCAAAGCATACCTACCACTTAGATACCCTTTTCAAGTTATAAGCATTCAAATTATTAGTGTCCAAACAAAAATAAATAAAAAAAAGCTTTCTGGCAACAATCTCAAAATACGCCAATTCCACTTTGTGTATTCTGTCATCGGTGGCTTTGTGTTTCAAATAGCCAAAAATGTATTCGTAAATTATGTAATATTTGAAATACAAGTGGAAAGTTGGTCGGTCTCTTTTACTTTAATGTTATTCACAGGAAAGTTTCATGTTAATTATATTCCATGATGTTCACGGTGTGACGTCCCGGTCGATACTAAATGGCGTTGAGCTTTGATTGGCATGCTTATGTGTGCGTGAGTGCGTGTATTACAAAAGGATCATACCTGAATCACGTGCTTTAATCCGTCTTTAGTTTTTTATTCTGTATGAGGGTGACACGACTGACGACACTGCATGGCTTGTTGACCCTTCCCATCAGACGAGCGACTTGCCCCCCACGTTACGTAATTAGTTCATTACATAGATACTTTTTAGGGTTCCGTACCCAAATGGTATAAACGGGTCCTGTTACTAAGACTCCACTGTCCGTCTGTCTTTCTGTTACCAGGCCGTATCTCTTGAACCGTGATAGTTAGACAGTTGAAATTTTCATAGATAATGTATTTCTGTTGCCGTTATTTATAAGTATATAATATCATAGCGCTATCACAACAAATACAAAAAATCGGCAAAACGCGATTCGAACTCGGTTATAATATGGTGTCTAATGTTGTATAGACCACTTAGATTGTTTTATGTGCGTGAACACTTGCTGATAGGCTATCCTTTGATCACCATTTCATCTGATGGTAAGTGACGATGCGATTGAAGATGCTGTTTAGGATATCCTAGAATTAGCCTGGCTCTACTCATAATTATTAATATATGTATGTCTTTGCTAATATTTTCAATTATCTTTCACAAGGTCGGTGTTCAGGTCCAAATTCCTGATAAGTCTTACAGATTTTTTTAGAATCATTTTATCAATTACGAATTGGCATATTTTAAGCAATCGTGTGATATGATATACAGATTGTAAATCACACATTCAAATGTTTAATTATCATTAAAAATACTTTTATTGCTTATCGATGGATGCTTGTGGGGGTTATATAATTATATTATGGAATATCAAGATATGTCGCTCATACATAATATATCTAGTAAGTTCTCGCTTCAGTTTAAAACTGGCTTCTAATTTGTGTATTATCTAATATCTACACCTACACTAACATTATAAAGAGGAAAGTTTTGTATTTTTGTACGCAAGGAATAAACTTAAATACTACTAGACTTATTTGTATAAAATTTGGTATGGAAATAGTTTGAGACCCGGGGAAGGATATAGGATAATTTTATCCAACTGCGCAAAAAGAGGTTAATGCTTTTGCTATTGCGGTATAACCGATATACGCGCGAGCGTAGCAGAGGCCGGAAAGCTAGTTGATAATAAACGTCTCGGTTTATGTGTTATAAAAAGTCCTATAGTGCGCGTCATGTCCAGCAACAACCTACTCGCGTGGACATGATGTAATATGTAATACTACTTAATCGGCGCATTCTTTTCCTAATGCCGGTCGCTGAGTTAACACGAATGATAGTAAGTTTTATCTCTATTTCTTCCCCAGTTCAAACAGTAACATTGTACAAAATATTGTATCAGTTTGAAATGTAGTTGTTTATGTATAAACTCTAACCCCCCCTTCTCCCATATCTTCCCAAGTAGCTTCATACGACACGAAGCGACTAAGGCAATAATACCAGAAGGTGGGCAGCAGCGCCTGCTGAGGAACTGATATCTATCTTACACTGCGATCCAAAAGACGCCTGCCATGCGTGGGGCATAATCTAATGGCAAACTCCCTAAGGCTTTGTGCAACAGTGGACAATCCGGTACAATACAGCAGTACAGAGTAATGGCTACAATGACATTACGAATATGAACTGTCACAATCTGAGGAAGAATTTTGTACTCCGATATGTATTATCACAATCCATACCTAATGTAAATTAATGTTTATATAATAAAAGCGACTTTGTTAGTTGTTGTCACTTCTTCGCACCTGCAACACTATACCAAATAATTGTGATGGAATTTGGCATAGAAGTAGTCTGCAGTGTACAAGACGGGTATGGGATTATTTTTATTCCTTTCGCCGCTTCAATATAATGTCCTACTACATATACTACATATACATTCATATACAATTTATTATATTTCTTCAAATTTTCATAAATATATACTTAACTTCAGGGTTGAAAAAAATCACGATTTATTACAAAATATCAAAAATTATTGATTATTAACAAAAAAAAACAAAAATCATGATTTTTCGATTTTTTGCTTCAGGCTTTAAAATCCTCTAATAAATCTAAATTATTGCTTGAAATGAAAGGCGATTTCTTGTCGAATTTGTTTTGTTTTACACTCTAGATCGGTTCGGATTGTTCTGAAGAAACGCATGTTTCGATTAGTAAATAGAGAAAGATGTGATCTGGCAGTTTTTATTAAAAAAGCAGTAATACAAAAAGTGGGTGTCGAGCAATCTGTAAGATATTATGTAAAAAAAAAAATTATCGACTTCTACAAGTTATTTCACACATTAGAGTGTTGAAGATGGTTCCATTTTTTGGTTTAAAGTATTTTTTCTTTCTTATTAGTGACCCTGACTACTTACGGGATCAATTTTCATTCACTGTCAACGACTGTATCATCAAGATAGGAAAATATTTTTCAGTTATTGTAGTGTAACTCAAAAAGGGATTGACCAATTTTGGTGAAATTTAAATGGGACCAAACGACAAGCATCATTGTTAAAAGAATGATCATATCGATTCAAATAGTCAAAAGTTCTAAGGTAACGTAAATAAAACATGAATTGAGAACCTCCTCCTTTTTAAAGTCAGTTAATTAGGAATTTTAATTTATGTTATGAATAGGAAATAAATAAAAGAATTTGATTAAATCAAGTGATTTTTATTGAAAAAATCTCTTGATTAAATCGTGATTTAAATCAATGTGATTTAATCATGCCAACCCTGCTTACTGATCACGATTCTATAGTAAGTACCAATAGTTCTTCGAAATATCGCCGTAACTATCTCATGTTAAATATCACTACACGGACGAATTCGCGGGCGAGTCAACTTTTTGTACACTTAAAACAATTTTTAAATGTCTAACCAAATTACATACCCGTGTCTTTTCTTGCTTAGCAACAAAGTAATTGTTCTTATCAGACTATAACGTATACATTATATTTGTTCATCAATTAGCATACACGAGTCAACTGTCAAACATTCAACTTTACTTTGTGTCTACAATTCTATTAGGATTTTATGAAATTTGAGACATCAACTACTACTGATTCTGTGTCGGTTGCTGTCTGATGTTTTTTTGTGGCTCCGCAGTTTACGCGTTTGATTCGCTTGGTTAGAATTACTAAGAATTACGTTTATTAATATACATTTTCTTGTTTACGGCTGGATGCCCCGTTTCCATAATGTTAATATTTTTCCTCAATCCGTTGCACTCAGCCTTCGGTTGCTTAACAGCTCTTATCAGTAATGCTTGGTCAAAATAAAGCTTATCGCTACACTGTATTTTGTTGATAATGTAAATATTGTCTAAATTATACAATATAGGTACTATTACATACTTCTGATTTGTTGGACTACTTATTTGGAATGATCTTTATTTATAGTTTAACCGACTTCAAAAAAGGAGGAGGTCTCAATTCAACGGTATTTTTTTGTGTCTTACCTCGTAACTCTTTACAGTTTGTAGCGATTTTGATGTTTTTTTTTATGTTCGAAAGCGGGTGCTTCTCATGTTGAGAGATCTGACGAGTAGTATTTGAGTTTCCGATGTATTAATTTTCTCTATGTATTTGAGTTATCCCTAATAATGTGTATTTTATGATAGAAGTCGGTTTTTTTTTAATTTTTTGCGTTGGAAGGCGGTTCCGATATTTTTTTAAAATATGTTTTCATGACTCGACTGTCAGGTACCAATGGGTTTTTACTCGTCTGAGTTCAGTTTAGTCCCAAAGTAAGTAATTTTAGGGTGGCCTCCAGCGACATTACAAGCACCAGGTAATGAATGCAATGGGGTGTTGTTGTATAATGGGCCAACAACAAGGTGCCTCATAGCGGGTACACTATGAACGAAAGTATTCGCAAGAACACTTTTCAGTGATCACATGAGTTATTAAGAAATTATTTGGACTACCGTCACATTTTTTTCAATATTTATGATTAAGTTCCCTATTCACGCAGTATTCGCTCACAGTGTCCAGTAGTCTTTCAGATTTGTGTCGGCCATGGGATTTAATTAATTATAAATATTATAAAAATATACGCGATTTAAACCGTTTAAAGTTGTTTAATTACTATGTGTAATAATCGTGAAAATCTAAGAAAACATTATTCGCAAAAAGCATTGATGATAAGTAGGTAAACACAATTAAGTCCTGCTTTGACTATCTAACACTAACACAATTAAGGCTGCCTTATATTAAATTGTTCTTTATGTTCTCTCCGAGCACGAGGAAACGTGAATCACGTAGAAATTTTCTGCGAGTGAAAATTGTCACTTATCACCTGGAGAATATCACCAATGGTTCATTTAAATAGTACCTTTTATTTGTTTTTTTAATAATCGCTCCAGTGTTACTTATCGAGGAGTTATCTCGCTTGTACAGTGCAGAATTTGTAATCCTTCGGTGTGCTCAATGCCTAGTCTATATTGAAGAATAAAATCATACGCTACGTTAGATTGTTTTACATACATAATATAGACTTTATATTAGAATTTTGTATAGGCTATTAAGCACATTGAAAAAAATAAAAGCATTAGACAAAAAAAAATTGCACGTCGTTTAAAATTTACATGTTTTCACCTCTACCAGCGCGATCAAACCGGAAGCATATAAAAAAATTAACAAAGGGTACTCTTTGAATTATTTGTATCAATCTTCCTCGTGCACGCTGCAAACATCTAAATGCTGCGAGTATTGCGTTCTTTAGATAATGCATCGTCAAAGTGTATAACTAGTAAAATTTGAGGTTTTTAAACAACATCTCTTATATTACGTATTGCATTGACATGATGTTAACGGCACGGTTATGAACTAAAGGGCAAATTAGAGTCTTGCGTCATAATTATGTCATGTGAGATTAGCGGTTAGGGCATACCCCGGTTATAAGGGTGGATGGCGCTTGTTCGAATCCCACACATGACTATAAATTATCATCTCGTCTTCATTTTATTTTATACTAGCTTTCCGGGCGCGGCTCCGCCCGCGCGTATGTCGGTTATCGCGCAAATACATTAACCTCTTTTTGCGCAGTTGGATAAAAACTATCCTATGTTTTTCCCCGGGTCTCAAACTATTTTCATCCCAAATTTCATTCAAATCGGTCCAGTAGTTTTGGCGTGAAAGCGTAACAGACAGACAGACAGAGTTACTTTCGCATTTATAATATTAGTACTGATAGAAAAGCAATTTCACTTTTTTAGTAAACTCTGCGACAGGAATCAAAAAAAAATGTTGATATACACAATGCCATCGTTATCATAACATGTCCAGTTATTCTTGAACTCAAATTATATATTTAAACTTATGTAAACAAAACGAGTAGCTGTAAACTTGTTCTTATAGTTGTTTGTATCGTGTTCTTGAATTAGTTAAAATAATAAATAAGTTTCAAATTAAATAATATTCGATTGTAAGATTAGGAACCAAAACTACTTACAAACTAGAAAGACTGGAAAAAGGAAAAGAACATTGGAAGTGCCCTACTTTTTTACCGACTTAAAAAAGGAGGAGTATCTCAATTCGTTATGTTTGTTACCTCAGAACTTTTGACTGGGTGAACCGATTTTGATAATTCTTTTTTATTTGAAAGCTAATGCTTATCGTTTGGGCCCGTTTTAATTTCATTAAAATAGGTCAAGCCGTTTTTGAGTTACAGTACAATAACTGAAAAATATTTTCCTATCTTGATGATATAGTCGTTGACAATGAATGACAATCGATCCCGTACGTAGCAAGGGTCACTAAACATTTTTTTACCAAAACTTGGAACTGACTTCAAAACCTAAAAATGTGAAATAACTTGTTGAAGTCGGTACTATGATAGTTCATAAGTACCTATTAGCCCCGTGGGGGCCGGGTTAGAATTGCACCTCCCCATATCATCCCGTGGGTGTCGTATGAGGCGACTAAGGGAAAGATACTGGAAGGTGGGCAGCAGCGCCTTCTAAAGAACTGCCAACTTACACTGCGATCCCCAAGACACCTGCCAAGCGTGGGGATTATGGCAAACACCCTCTTAATAGGACTGTGTTCAGCAGTGGACGATCCGGCTGTTACAGTACAGTACAGTACCTGTTATCACAATATTGTGCGTATGGTACCGACTTCGACAAGTCATTTCACTTTTTGGGTGTTGAAGTCGGTTCCATTATTTGGTAAAAAAAATATATTTATTCTCCACTTTTCCGTAAGATCTAATACGAGTACGCATCGTGGTAGTAACATAAAACTTATAGGTTTTCTCGCTATTCTCTAAGTTAGTTTATTATGGCAATAGTGGCCATAATAAAAGTACAAAGCGTATATCTTTGACTTCTGTTGTATTATTTTTTATCAGACGACAGTTCTGGCGGAAGTAATTCCAACCGTTGTCATTCCAGTTACGGTCATAAGTATATTTTTGTGTGGCATTCAACTTGAACCTGTTTACCTCGTATCTTATGTATCTATTGTACGTGTTCATATTTAATTATGTCGTTTGGAAGGGACCATAACCTCTTCTGAATTAAGCTAAATATTCTTAATTTAAAATTTCTAAAAGGAAAACTTTGTGCAAACATTTTTTTTAGCGTGAAAAATGGAACCGATTTCAACACTCAAAAGTGTGATGTAACTCTTTGAAGTCGGTACCATGATAGTCCAAAAGTACCTATTATCACAATATTGTGCTCATGGTACCAACTTCGACAAGTTATTTCACACTTTTGAGTGTTGAAGTCGGTATCATTTTTGGCAAAAAAAAACTCCAATTTCGAGACGGTCATAAGTATATTTTTGTGTGGCATTCAACTTGAACCTGTTTACCTCGTATCTTATGTATCTATTGTACGTGTTCATATTTAATTATGTCGTTTGGAAGGGACCAAAACCTATTCTGAATTAAGCGAAATATTCTTAATTTAAAATTTCTAAAAGGAAAACTTTGTGCAAACATTTTTTTTAGCGTGAAAAATGGAACCGATTTCAACACTCAAAAGTGTGATGTAACTCTTTGAAGTCGGTACCATGATAGTCCAAAAGTACCTATTATCACAATATTGTGCTCATGGTACCAACTTCGACAAGTTATTTCACACTTTTGAGTGTTGAAGTCGGTACCATTTTTGGCAAAAAAAAACTCCAATTTCGAGACGGTCATAAGTATATTTTTGTGTGGCATTCAACTTGAACCTGTTTACCTCGTATATTATGTATCTATTGTACGTGTTCATATTTAATTATGTCGTTTAGAAGGGACCAAAACCTATTCTGAATTAAGCGAAATATTCTTAATTTAAAATTTCTAAAAGGAAAACTTTGTGCAAACATTTTTTTTAGCGTGAAAAATGGAACCGATTTCAACACTCAAAAGTGTGATGTAACGTTTTGAAGTCGGTACCTTGATAGTCTAAAAGTGGCTATTATCACAATATTGTGCTCCGTACCGACTTCGACAAGTTATTTCACACTTTTGAGTGTTGAAGTCGGTTCCATTTTTGGCAAAAACTCCAATTTAGTGTCCATTGGTACCTCCAATTTAGTGTCCATTGGTACTTACATGATCGATTGTCATTCATTGGCAATGACTATATCATCAACATAATAAAAACATCTCAGTTATTTGAGTATAACTCAAAACTAAATTTTATCAAACGGCTTGACCGTTTTTGATAAAAAAAAAAAAAAAAAAACTTTCAAATAAAAAAAAAACATCAAAATCAGTTCACCCAGTAAAAAGTTCTGAGGTCACAAACATAAAAAGAATATGAATGGGGAACCTTATCTTTTTTAAAGTCGGTTAAAAACTAATGAGTTGCACATACCTTCCGAAATCAAATGTGATCACCAAAACTGTATCCTTTTGCTGAAACTGACGACCGACCCGCACACACGGTTCGATTGAACGATATGATTTCTACTCGTATTACCAATTAATTATTAGTCGACCATTCGACTATCTGGTTCAAATCGCATTCGATTTCGTAAAGTGTGTGGCAGGTGTTACACTAGTAGGTAGTAGGTACGATATGAACACCTCTTCGGGCACAAGTTTCATAAAAAATACAAAGTGTGTGGTAGATAGGGATTGTTTTAAACAATTGTTTAAAAATTAAACAGTTGATTAAGCAATAAAGAGTTGTTTAATATATTAACTTGCTCATATTGTTTTAATATTACTATACTTTTATTACAATTTATGACATAGTTTTATCATCTACGTGAGTTCTGATTAATATACTAGTAGGAATATGTTTTGTTTATCAAAATTTGGTTTTGGTTCAAACACTGTTTAGGCATAAGCCTTTTAATTTTGACAACTTGTACGACATTTTGATAGCTGTCATATCAATGTCGCATATCCTGGTGAGGTGTTTGTTTTGAGTCCATTTCATATCAAAACCAAAAAGTACGACCTGAACTGTCACTTTTACAGCTGTCATGCGAATTTCCTATTCTGTTTTTAGTAGATAACCTAAATCATTCCAAACATTTTTGAGATAGCCCTCAAGCGCCGACTATACCGAATGCTGCAGTGCCCCCTGGTAGTTCTACAGCCGTATAACATATTTAAGAACCTGCTCTGAAATGATAACTGTTCAATGGTAAAAAACCGTATTGAAATCGATCCTGTAGTTTCCGAGGAAAATGGTAACATAAATTCATACAAACAATCTGTAACCATCACCTCCTTTCCGTACCATCTCGTTCGTGGGTAAAATTGTTTTAATAATTTAAGAATCTGTTAAGCTCTTTCTTAATTTTATCGGGTAGTATATTGAACAGTTTTCACTTATTATACTATGATAGCTAGTCAATAGGCCAACATTGCCGTAAGTATCAGATTTTTCTTCTTTCCTGGTCCAAAGGTAACATCAGCTCTTTGTTAACATTAAATTTTTGAGCTAAGTCGTAGTGAAAAATCCATTTAATTACTCAGATAATTTATTTGGACTTTGGGCACTGAACACAAACAAATAGAAAGGTAATTTGGTTCAGTATAATAAATACCTATCCTAGTCAACATTGCGGAATTCGGTTCTTCCCCGTCTCGATATTGTCCCAGAAACAAATAATGGATTACAAGAAACCTATAAAATCTTTCTAAGAATTAGACTCGGTAGAGCTAAATAGGCTCCGTGGGGTGCCGGGTTAGAATTTCACCTCCCCATATCGTGTGTCGTAAGAGGCGACTAAGGGAAAAATACTGGAAGGTGGGCAGCAGCGCCTTCTAAAGAACTGCCAACTTACACTGCAATCCCCAAGACGCCTGCCAAGCGTGGAGATAAGGCAAAAACCCCCTTAATGGTGGAGGCTGTGTTTAGCAATGGACGGTCCGGCTGTTACAGTACAGTACAGAGCTAAATAGAACACAGTTCTTTCAAAATAATTCAATGAGCAAATCATAATCAACTAACAAACTGCTGATGATTGAATATCCTGCATCAATGTTCGTGTTGGTTATGAACAATTAAAATCGATAATTTGTATCCATTTGCTTTACATGGCTGTTAAATTGATTGGAATGCCTATGTTATGAGCTAATTGTACCTATGTTACTCGTATATCTATGGTAACGCTTCGTTGTTCTATGTTAGAAACTTGATCATTGGACAATAAAGTCATAAGTACAAGACCTTTGTACTGCTAGAACTGACACTAAACGCATCGGTATATTCTCACAAAATATACTGATTTTCGTAATTTAAACCCATGAAATGACTATGCAATGGCTGACAATCCTACATTGTGGAATTTAAAGGGATATGTTCAAGAGTAGACGTTGTCCTGGCAACAATGGTGATTGCCATGGTCAGTGCAACTATATCAAACCTTGAGCCAAAAAAGATTTTTAATGCGTTAATATCTTGTAAAATTGACATCTTCTTACCCATATGTGGGGTCGATGCAATACATTTTCTCTAACAAAACAAAATCATAGTAATATACCTAGTGTAAGAAAGTTTTGTCTCGGGTTTTATGGCCGGCTTCCTGAACTGACGCATCCCTCGGGAATGCTGTCGTTGCTAATTGGTAGTGTACCAGTAATAACGTATTACTTTTCGGTTAATACTGGCCTTGAGATGGTAAAGAGTTACGTGTCTAATGTGCTGCAACACCCTATTAACCCCGTGGAGTACCGGGTTTGAATTGTAACCCCCCCTCTCCCCATATCTTCCGTCGTAAGATGAAAGGAAAATCGTAGAAGGTGGGCAGCAGTGCTTTCTGAAGAACTGCCGTCATACTCTGCGATCCCCATGACGCCTGCCAAACGTAGGGATTGTGGCAAGTCCTTCTTTAATGTGGTTGTGTTCAGCAGTGGACGATCCTGCTGATACAGTACAGTATACCGTACTAACATCAACGTGAGAGTGGTGTGCTGCTCATACGGCGCATTTTGTCGCAGTCACCTTTTGTGAAATCCTGCAAAAGGACAAGAAAAGACACTTTTGCTTATGTCTCGTCAAATTCTTATGGCAGAACATAGTATGCACGTAAATATCTCAATCATTTTCACTCAACATCGTCCATCAATTTGTTCGTTAAATAGTTATGCCTTTGCCATTTACACATTTAATATATTCAGGGCACGTGTTAAGGTTCCACTTGCGTCAATTGTGTAGCCCATTCAATGCACGGTGTCCTTTTTTCACTAAGTTTATTGTATAAGGTGGCTACAGTACGCAACAATATACTTAGTAACCAATTGCAAGTCGGTATCATTTTTGGCAAAAAAAAACTCCAATTTCGAGACGGTCATAAGTATATTTTTGTGTGGCATTCAACTTGAACCTGTTTACCTCGTATCTTATGTATCTATTGTACGTGTTCATATTTAATTATGTCGTTTGGAAGGGACCAAAACCTATTCTGAATTAAGCGAAATATTCTTAATTTAAAATTTCTAAAAGGAAAACTTTGTGCAAACATTTTTTTTAGCGTGAAAAATGGAACCGATTTCAACACTCAAAAGTGTGATGTAACTCTTTGAAGTCGGTACCATGATAGTCCAAAAGTACCTATTATTACAATATTGTGCTCATGGTACCAACTTCGACAAGTTATTTCACACTTTTGAGTGTTGAAGTCGGTACCATTTTTGGCAAAAAAAAACTCCAATTTCGAGACGGTCATAAGTATATTTTTGTGTGGCATTCAACTTGAACCTGTTTACCTCGTATATTATGTATCTATTGTACGTGTTCATATTTAATTATGTCGTTTAGAAGGGACCAAAACCTATTCTGAATTAAGCGAAATATTCTTAATTTAAAATTTCTAAAAGGAAAACTTTGTGCAAACATTTTTTTTAGCGTGAAAAATGGAACCGATTTCAACACTCAAAAGTGTGATGTAACGTTTTGAAGTCGGTACCTTGATAGTCTAAAAGTGGCTATTATCACAATATTGTGCTCCGTACCGACTTCGACAAGTTATTTCACACTTTTGAGTGTTGAAGTCGGTTCCATTTTTGGCAAAAACTCCAATTTAGTGTCCATTGGTACCTCCAATTTAGTGTCCATTGGTACTTACATGATCGATTGTCATTCATTGGCAATGACTATATCATCAACATAATAAAAACATCTCAGTTATTTGAGTATAACTCAAAACTAAATTTTATCAAACGGCTTGACCGTTTTTGATAAAAAAAAAAAAAAAAAAACTTTCAAATAAAAAAAAAACATCAAAATCAGTTCACCCAGTAAAAAGTTCTGAGGTCACAAACATAAAAAGAATATGAATGGGGAACCTTATCTTTTTTAAAGTCGGTTAAAAACTAATGAGTTGCACATACCTTCCGAAATCAAATGTGATCACCAAAACTGTATCCTTTTGCTGAAACTGACGACCGACCCGCACACACGGTTCGATTGAACGATATGATTTCTACTCGTATTACCAATTAATTATTAGTCGACCATTCGACTATCTGGTTCAAATCGCATTCGATTTCGTAAAGTGTGTGGCAGGTGTTACACTAGTAGGTAGTAGGTACGATATGAACACCTCTTCGGGCACAAGTTTCATAAAAAATACAAAGTGTGTGGTAGATAGGGATTGTTTTAAACAATTGTTTAAAAATTAAACAGTTGATTAAGCAATAAAGAGTTGTTTAATATATTAACTTGCTCATATTGTTTTAATATTACTATACTTTTATTACAATTTATGACATAGTTTTATCATCTACGTGAGTTCTGATTAATATACTAGTAGGAATATGTTTTGTTTATCAAAATTTGGTTTTGGTTCAAACACTGTTTAGGCATAAGCCTTTTAATTTTGACAACTTGTACGACATTTTGATAGCTGTCATATCAATGTCGCATATCCTGGTGAGGTGTTTGTTTTGAGTCCATTTCATATCAAAACCAAAAAGTACGACCTGAACTGTCACTTTTACAGCTGTCATGCGAATTTCCTATTCTGTTTTTAGTAGATAACCTAAATCATTCCAAACATTTTTGAGATAGCCCTCAAGCGCCGACTATACCGAATGCTGCAGTGCCCCCTGGTAGTTCTACAGCCGTATAACATATTTAAGAACCTGCTCTGAAATGATAACTGTTCAATGGTAAAAAACCGTATTGAAATCGATCCTGTAGTTTCCGAGGAAAATGGTAACATAAATTCATACAAACAATCTGTAACCATCACCTCCTTTCCGTACCATCTCGTTCGTGGGTAAAATTGTTTTAATAATTTAAGAATCTGTTAAGCTCTTTCTTAATTTTATCGGGTAGTATATTGAACAGTTTTCACTTATTATACTATGATAGCTAGTCAATAGGCCAACATTGCCGTAAGTATCAGATTTTTCTTCTTTCCTGGTCCAAAGGTAACATCAGCTCTTTGTTAACATTAAATTTTTGAGCTAAGTCGTAGTGAAAAATCCATTTAATTACTCAGATAATTTATTTGGACTTTGGGCACTGAACACAAACAAATAGAAAGGTAATTTGGTTCAGTATAATAAATACCTATCCTAGTCAACATTGCGGAATTCGGTTCTTCCCCGTCTCGATATTGTCCCAGAAACAAATAATGGATTACAAGAAACCTATAAAATCTTTCTAAGAATTAGACTCGGTAGAGCTAAATAGGCTCCGTGGGGTGCCGGGTTAGAATTTCACCTCCCCATATCGTGTGTCGTAAGAGGCGACTAAGGGAAAAATACTGGAAGGTGGGCAGCAGCGCCTTCTAAAGAACTGCCAACTTACACTGCAATCCCCAAGACGCCTGCCAAGCGTGGAGATAAGGCAAAAACCCCCTTAATGGTGGAGGCTGTGTTTAGCAATGGACGGTCCGGCTGTTACAGTACAGTACAGAGCTAAATAGAACACAGTTCTTTCAAAATAATTCAATGAGCAAATCATAATCAACTAACAAACTGCTGATGATTGAATATCCTGCATCAATGTTCGTGTTGGTTATGAACAATTAAAATCGATAATTTGTATCCATTTGCTTTACATGGCTGTTAAATTGATTGGAATGCCTATGTTATGAGCTAATTGTACCTATGTTACTCGTATATCTATGGTAACGCTTCGTTGTTCTATGTTAGAAACTTGATCATTGGACAATAAAGTCATAAGTACAAGACCTTTGTACTGCTAGAACTGACACTAAACGCATCGGTATATTCTCACAAAATATACTGATTTTCGTAATTTAAACCCATGAAATGACTATGCAATGGCTGACAATCCTACATTGTGGAATTTAAAGGGATATGTTCAAGAGTAGACGTTGTCCTGGCAACAATGGTGATTGCCATGGTCAGTGCAACTATATCAAACCTTGAGCCAAAAAAGATTTTTAATGCGTTAATATCTTGTAAAATTGACATCTTCTTACCCATATGTGGGGTCGATGCAATACATTTTCTCTAACAAAACAAAATCATAGTAATATACCTAGTGTAAGAAAGTTTTGTCTCGGGTTTTATGGCCGGCTTCCTGAACTGACGCATCCCTCGGGAATGCTGTCGTTGCTAATTGGTAGTGTACCAGTAATAACGTATTACTTTTCGGTTAATACTGGCCTTGAGATGGTAAAGAGTTACGTGTCTAATGTGCTGCAACACCCTATTAACCCCGTGGAGTACCGGGTTTGAATTGTAACCCCCCCTCTCCCCATATCTTCCGTCGTAAGATGAAAGGAAAATCGTAGAAGGTGGGCAGCAGTGCTTTCTGAAGAACTGCCGTCATACTCTGCGATCCCCATGACGCCTGCCAAACGTAGGGATTGTGGCAAGTCCTTCTTTAATGTGGTTGTGTTCAGCAGTGGACGATCCTGCTGATACAGTACAGTATACCGTACTAACATCAACGTGAGAGTGGTGTGCTGCTCATACGGCGCATTTTGTCGCAGTCACCTTTTGTGAAATCCTGCAAAAGGACAAGAAAAGACACTTTTGCTTATGTCTCGTCAAATTCTTATGGCAGAACATAGTATGCACGTAAATATCTCAATCATTTTCACTCAACATCGTCCATCAATTTGTTCGTTAAATAGTTATGCCTTTGCCATTTACACATTTAATATATTCAGGGCACGTGTTAAGGTTCCACTTGCGTCAAATGTGTAGCCCATTCAATGCACGGTGTCCTTTTTTCACTAAGTTTATTGTATAAGGTGGCTACAGTACGCAACAATATACTTAGTAACCAATTGCAAGATTTAATCATTGAGGAAGTTCCGCTTAAAATCTTGACTTTTTTGCGGGTTCTGTGGCAAGTTGGGGCGCTGACGTTGGGGGCCTCAGCATTTAACTTGCGAGACGATAATTTTTGAAAGCCTTACGTAATACCATAATTTTCTACCGTTGAACAACCCCATTAGGTGGGAGGTTTGCAATAATTCCCACTCTTAGCAATCCTCTTGGGTATCGCAGTTTAAGATGTCAGTTCTTAGAAAACTTATTCCTCTGGAAAGATTTAGCTACGAGACCATACAACTGATAGTCATCGTCAGACTTCAGCTTTTTGTATTACATTTAAAACAATTTTTAGTAACAGTTTCGACTGAATACTTTTTTGTCATTTAAGCCAAAATGTCATAAAAATCTTTGAAAGTAGGAACATGTATGTTACACGTTTTATAGTACAATTACCAGTTGTAGAATATGGGGCATACATGTCTAACAGATTCATTCTTCAGTAGTTCAAGACTCCCAAGGTTATAATTTTATCAGGAAAGAAGGACGCTGACAAATCATTCCAGTCCTTTGACGTTCGCATAGTAAAATACCACTGCACTACAAAATTACTAATAGCACTGGCGTACTGCACCAATATCAGTATGGAAATTTATATAGCAACAGATAAATCCAAGCATGTTTGGAAGATTTCGCTGAAATAACAATTCCATTAAGATGCAGTCGGTATGCAATTCAACGGCCTGGCGCCCTCCAAATATTCATGAAGGTAAACAACAACTCATTCGGAATACTCATCGAGATCTGAACGTCACGATGCATCATCGAGATGTTTCCTGTGTGAAAGTGAATTTTATTGGCATCTCCTTAGCCTCCTGACAGATCGTAGTTGTACTTCAGGGTTAGCAGCACGCTTGGCTGTCCCTCGCCATCCCCCTCGAACTAGTCTCTGATACATTCTTATAGGAAGATTCGGATATGTCCATTGCTTCATTGCTGGATCGGTTACCCGATCCAGCGCGGGTACATCACATAAATGTAAGCTATCAAAAAGCAAGTTTTGTAAATTAAATAAGTAACGGCTTCGGCCGTTTTTTAATTTTGTTGGTGATAGTTTAACCTAGAATGACAGCTGCCGGAACATTATGTGTTTAACGGTAGATTTTGTACTTGAGAATGGTTGCTAACCAAGTGGGTATTTGCTAAATACCCTACCACTGTGATATAACGACTGCCATCCTAAGATGACGGCGTGGTCTCCGAAGCTCGGAAGTGCTCAGTAGTGAGTACCTGTAACGGTCAGCCATCCTTGTCATGACCGAAGCTAACGTTGCTTAAGGACATATACCCGCCAGCCAAAGAGTGAACTTTCATATAAACTCAACTTGTTATTTTAAAAAAACTCGCACGTAAATATAGTGTATTATTAGACCTATCGTTTCTGGCTTAAATCCTTTTTCTTTTGGACTATAAATATTTTTTTAATAGTATAGCGTTTAGTATATAGCACTCGTTTTTAGGAGTTTGAGCCAGTTATTCGTAGCTCCAGATTTATTTAAAAAGTATGGTACACATGTATAAATAACTTCCCATTATAGAAAGTTCATTATATTCCCCATGTTTGTGGTGCAATAGAAATATTAAAAACGTGCTTATTTTTCTTGAAAGACCCAACTTTAAGCATCAAAGTTGGGTCTTTCTTTTATCTAAAATTACGAGTTTTTGAGCTAGTGTAATTTCAAAACTGTATAATTTAATGAAAATCTGATGCACCACAAATATTAGGGTACACACCTAGATATTAGGGTAGTGATAACGTAGGTAAAAAATCATTGAGTTTTATTCACTATTATTAAAATGAGATTGGAGCTGCCTTTTGTATGGGGGCGTTCGTCTAAAATATACCCTTAAGGTAGTTTTTTAAAGCTGATAGTCTAGCCCTTGACGACTATCTCATCTGACGGTAATTGATGTTGTGGTTGAGGTTAAAAAACGAACTAGGCTTAGAATTTCTGGGCCTCAGAGTTAATCGGTTAAGAGCGATTGGGCAAAGTTCCGCTACTAACGCTACATAATCTTAGATTGCATCTGGGAGGCAACAAAAAATTACTATTTTTTAATGTAGTCATTATACCAAGCACTATATTCAACAAATTATGGCATAGCAACCTGCAGTAAGACGTAAATTCAGTCTTGTCTTAAACCCATTAGGAACTAGACGAGCAACTTTAAAAATGCACCAGTGACGCATTTCCTAAATACGTAATTTGGAGCAATCGATAAAAATAACTACCGTCTGTCCTAATGATAAATTAATGGGATATAGATTTTCTAATTATCGTCCACAGTATTCAGAGGACCCCAGTTGCATTGGCTTGTTGTTATAATAGCGTAAATTTCTATATTATTTCGTGTTATTTTTTGTGTGTGATTTTAATATGTGCCTACCTGGAATTCCAGACGTCTTTGAGGGGAGAGATAAACTGTGTTCCGTAAAAAAAAGGTAGCTATTTGTACAATTCTAAATAGTAATTAGTCTTTAGTAAATTGATTCATATGGCTGAATATAGTCCGTTGAGTTGTATTAGTCGAAATTTGTTCTAGAATGTTTAATATTGTGCCATTCAAAGTGGTGACTTTCATGTATCTATACAATAGTGTTCTATACTTTGTGGAGGTTGGTATCGTAAAAGTATACCTTAAATTGTATTTTCTCCTATAAAGGGTTATTCCACCTTCTTGCTTAATAAAATACTGCCGCTGCTGTATGTACCTACATGAAAACTGCATTATCACGGTATTAGGGTTTTTTTTCTACATCTTAGATAAGGTATAAGTTCAGTATGCGTAAATGATTTTAAAATAGTTCTCAAGTAAATAAACTTTATTTATAATACGGTTATAAATATATACCCCAATAGGCGTTTATTATTTATAGCGTCGTATTATTCAACTAAAAACAATTGCAGGAGAAACTAAGCTTTTTAATACATTTATTCTAAAGTAATAATACTCGTATCTTAACAGTTTCGCAACCAATGCAATGCTGTACTAAACATTATAATTAATAATATACATATGGAATAGTGTATCGCAAAGTAACACAAATTTAAATACGATTTTATATAATTAAAGCTTGCTTTCATTCATTAAAAAGAGGAAGAGGTCTGGTGGATATATTTATCATAAATATTGTACGCTGCTTTTTTTTTAACTTCGCCAACAGGTGTAGTTAAAAAGCTTGCGTGATCGCTTTCATTATTTTTAGAGTGTGAACCATGATGTTTTTATCGACGGGTTTCGGTCTCATCGGGCGCAATTTTATATATAAATAATAGTAGTTTATGCAACTGTCATATAATAGAGGGTATTAAAACATGAGTGTAGTTTTTTGAAACGAGCCGCAGGCGAGTTTCAAAATAAGATTACACGAGTGTTTTAATACCTAATTATATGCAGTTGCATACACTACTTTATCTAATCTCATGGCTATATTAATTCTTTTTACCTGTATTTCAACTCTCTGTGACTATACGCTTTTCTTGATTTTTCTGGCAAAAGACTATTCGTCAGTTTCGTAGCTGTTTCTAGAATGTCAGGTGGAATTTAATTATCAGTATCGTGGGTGTTGCTTGACATTTTTGCTACTAAAGTTTTATCCAACAAAATATTACTTACTCAAATTCGTATGTACGAAATAGCGCCAAAATGGAAAAAGTCTGTTATTGGTCTATTGGCTCGGAACCAGCGCAGCGCGTTGCGCGCGCATCTCGCTCACCATAGATAATGTGTACTTAAATTGAATTGAAACCTCCTTGGTCGGGACACATTGTACTTTAATAATTAAAAAATTGTTTTAAAGCATTGTTTTGTTAGGAGAACAATGCTTTAATTTAACTTTTTAATTTTCTTAAAGAAGTATGTACATAAAATAGGCCAATAAAAGTTTGTATTTAATTTCATAATTAGAATATTACCGAATGAGATTATATAAAAGCAAAAAGATATTTATATAATCTCATTCGGTAATATCTATGGTGAGCGAGATGCGCGCGCAACGCGCTGCGCTGGTTCCGAGCCAATAGACCAATAACATACTTTTTCCATTTTGGCGCTATTTCGTACATACGAATTTGAGTAATATTTTGTTGGATAAAACTTTAGTAGCAAAAATGTCAAGCAACATCCACGATACTGATGATTTAACTCCACCTGACATTCTAGAAACAGCTACGAAACTAACGAATAGTCTTTTGCCAGAAAAATCAAGAAAAGCGTATAGTCACAGAGAGTTGAAATACAGGTAAAAAAAATTAATATAGCCATGAGATTAAATAAAGTAGTGTATGCAACTGCATATAATTTGGTATTAAAACACTCGTGTAATCTTATTTTGAAACTCGCCTGCGGCTCGTTTCAAAAAACTACACTCATGTTTTAATACCCTCTATTATATGACAGTTGCATAAACTACTAATATATCATACCCCCGAAGACGTAGGCCTACAAGTAAACATCCTCATTCTCCAGGTGTTGTAGTTCCTATGGCCAAGCGAGGATATTGCTAACTACCGTGGAAAGTTTCATAGTTTGGTTTGGTTATGAGAATTCTTCGTCAACAAAAGCCAAGCTGAAGACCTCGCAATTATGAGGGAAAGAGGCCTGCTAAAAGGAATTTGAAAGTTGAAGAAACTTCACGAGATCGACGTTTCATATTCCCCTGTTTTCTACTCCAAAACCGTGTTGATTCAGTTGTTTCTTTTGGTCAAAATTTAAAGAAAGAGTATTTCGCGAAAGAGTATAGGCGCTTTTTATTTTCTTTTATAATAAAATCTTTTTAAATTCGTCTGGCTCTGATCATGGCGGTAAAATTGTCTATTTTTAGTAATTTTCATGGTCATATTTACATACGTAGTAATTATTTGCCAGAAAAAAGGAAAACATCTGGACCCTATAGCAGGACTAGATTTGAGAGGCCTAGATTTGACGTAAAAGATGATTCTCTTGAGGCTTTATCCAGTTCGAAAATAGGGGAATAAATTGGTATCAAGAAGCTCATGCCCATTTGACGACATGGATCTTAGGCCTCTGAACAGTCTGAACATTCGATACATCTTAAATCTAAATCTAAATAGAGATATGTCCTTGCCTTCAGGAATAATGAGAAGCGGAAGGAGAAGTCCCGCGTCGCAGCCCGATGCCGTCGGACCAAGGAGATGCAGATCTTCGCTGAGCTTACTGCCGCCCTCCCGGCCAAGAAGGAAGAGGTGGAACAGCTCGACAAGGCCTCGGTGATGCGCCTGGCTATATCCTACCTGAGGGTTAGGGACGTCGTGTCTTTGCGTAAGTGACTTTGAATTGTTGTTTTTAAATTTTTTATTTACTTATTGTTTTTACATGATGATCAACAAAAAATAAACCTTTTGAAGCCATCTTGTATCCGGCCACAAATCTATGTCACAGTGTAAAAAAATCAGAACCAACTAGTGCGTTTTGGGTGGCAACGAAATGATATGATAAATTATAAATTATTTTTATAAGGTTGTCACGAACCCCGTCAGTTACCTAATAATTTATTAGGTGTTGCACTAAGATAAAATAATATTTTCATTTTGTATAGGTCACCCTGACTGTGCATGTCTGGATTAGCATGAGTTATCTTACTTATCATGAATTATCGTTAGATAATGCCACCTTATGTGTTTCATTCAATTTTTCGTGAGCATACTCAAATGTTATATTAATAATTTGTATCATGTACTTGCACGCGCTCAGATCGAAGCAGTGATGGCTCAGTGGCATTGGCTATGGACTGCCGCGCAGCTGGTCCATGGTTTGAATCCCGCCGCGGGCTTGAGCTTCACCGCATGTTGGAAACGTATTTTGCTAATGCCCGCCTGGCTAGCGACCACCCTCAAGTAGAAAATCTGACGCCAAGCACTTAATGGTATGTTCCTGCAGCTGTCCTTGAGAGCCAGTAATTCTAGTTTAAGCCTGTGAACACCTTCGACCACATCATCACTAACCTGACTAAGATTGTATTCAAAAGCTTACATATCAGTAATAAAAAAAACAGCAAAAAAAAAATGTTTTGATGCAAAGATAGCCGAGCGGTAATAGCTATGGACTGCAATGTCGCAGGTCCATGGTTCGATCCCCACCTAATAACAGCCGCAATAGACTTAACAACTGTGTGCCCATGGTGATGGGCGTAGCGTAGTTCATGACTTGTGATGAAATGCACCATTTATGGCAGAGCAATGTTAAAGGCAGTCAATATCAGGTGGGGATAGTGCGTGTACCCAAAAAAAAAAACAATTAAAAAAACTACGTTGGTAGTGCAGTGTAGTCAGTTAAAAAAGGAAGGAGATAAATAGACTAATCACTAGAATTTATTAGCATCAGATATAACGTGCCGAAAATTTTAACAAGCATTGTAGAGTCCAAGCGTTCTCAATAATTATGTATACCTTCATATATATGTTATGTTTTGTATAATGCTGTTATATTAAAAACAGTTGAGACTTACTAGGTATTTAATTAACCTTATACAGCTTACGTTAGCGCCCTTTGACCACAAGTTTTCGATTTATCGACTTCAGTATGTGTACCTACCTACTGTTCTTAGTATACTGTCGCAATAAATGACTTCATAGACATTACATTTATTTATGACAATATTGTGGCACGATTATCTCAAACCTTTGTAATGGAAAATTGCTTATATATTGAATGCACCAGCTTAATCAGAAAGGTTACTTTACAATATTCTGAACCTTGAAGTAAAGAAAGATCTCTATTCGATTAGTGCATAGAATCTGGCAAAGGTGAGACAGTAGGTAAACTTACAATAACTTACGCACGTGTAACCTGAAGAACATATAAAAAAGAAGAAAGCTGTAAAAAAATGGTAATATTTACTTAAACTTTTTTTTGTGACTTCATTGCCTGGCGTTTAGTTTGCTTGTGAGCATCAGCTCTGAGTTGCAACTTCTTTTCATCATCATTGTAACATCGATATTTTACAGTATACTTTACTTTAATTCTACCATTCTCGTTATTAAATCCGAGCGACTTGACAACGTAAGAATAATGCGTCATCTTTACACGGTGAAAATTCCATAAAAACGTTGCGTACCGCGGTTATTAGTGAAATTCATTACCTCATTACCAATATGAGTAGTATGTATTAAACATCGTCGTTTAAATTTAATCGTCATTTCGTCGTCGATTTTCTAAATATGTACGCAACATATATAATTCAGCTCCATAGAAACCATAGTGCTGCAGTTTTATTAATAATATATCATGCCTTAAACAGTCGAAAGCTTTGGATAAAGCTTTGGACCCATCCGAAGCAAAATAGTGTATGTTGGCTAACTACTAAAAATAATCTCGTTTTACCGTGATAAAACTTCACAAGAACTTCTAGATAGATGACGTAGTGTAGGATATGTAAGTATATGTACATATATGATACAGGATTATTGGTAAATGGCTAACAACCTCTTAGGGTCATCTGCTAGTCCTAACAAACAATTTGAGAATTTTTCTTTTTGTTTTTATTTATTTATTTATTACAAGACAATAGAATGCTAACAGTCAAAACCAAAGCGCAAAGTACTCATTATTAATTATTTAACTAATCGTAAAACATAAAAATATTCTTAAATAGGTGAGAATGGTATTTATATTATCATTCAATATGTCAACATGCTGGTACTCGTATGTAAAGTCATTTAGTAAAGACAACAAGTTTTGAATCACACTGTTCACCGCGGCAACACTGGACCGCGCGCCCGTGCTCCCCCTTTGAATAGAGTTTGGTAGTAGACAATACAAACAATCCGAAACAAACAAGAAGGCTGGCGCCGCGGCTACTTCGGCGGAGCGATTTATGCGCCACAAGTATGCTAATCTCGGTAGTGGTTACATATTTGAGTCCTTTGGTGTGGAGACATTGTGACCGTGGGGCTGGGAGCTTATCTTATTTTCCAGAACTTATCAGAGGGCGTATTTGACTCGACAAATATCAATAATAATACCATTGCAGGCCAACGGGCCAATGTTGCCAGCATATTGAGCAACTGGTAGTGAGCTGGACCATTTGAACTACCTGTAGGCCTACAATTACCTTTTTTTATGGTATAGGAGGGCAAACGAGCAGGCGGCACACCTGGTGGAAAGTGATCACCGTCGCCTACAAACATCCGAAACACCATAGGTCTCGAGGATGCGTTGCCGGCCTTTAAGGTGGAATTATGCTCTTTTCTTGAAGGCTCCTAACTCGTATCAGTTCGGAAATACTTCACCTGGCAGCTGGTTCTATAATGTGGCATTGCGAGGTAGAAAATGCCGTAAGAATCGCAAGGTTGTGGATTTCCAGCCGTCGACATGAAATTGATGAAACATCATTTAGTGTTTTGTTAATAGCGACATACAAAAAAAATAACTTTCGTGCATATTAGAAGCAATACATTAAAATACTCCTAAAATGTTTCCTGTGAGTAACGATCGAATGAGCACTCTTTAGGCAAAAACAACCTTATTTACATTTCAAATCAGCGTGTTTACCGTCACATTTGTAATTTCGGCACGCTCCCAACGTCTGCATATAAAAACCGCAAGACGTCAGTGATGTATTCGCATTAGTCGATACCAAATTGGGTTATCCTTCAGTTTTAAATTGGTGACCGGCGTATTACCGAGAAGGAAGCACTCGCTCCGCAACGAAAAACAAACTTACTTGGTATGATTCTATGTACAGCCAATTAAAATTACCAAGGAGGGTTGCGTCAGGAGAGCGGCTAACAATACGTAACGTATACTTTGACTGAGTGTGGATGAATCCAGTCTCAAATGGAGGCAGCAGCGTGTGTAGAACGTTTTACATATGCCGCTGGCTCCAAACATTCTTATACCAGTAATGTACGAACTTTTCGCCCTGCTGCTTGCGTCAAGGCCAAGACTTCCTAATGCCGAAGGTTCATTAAGGTATGAGCTTCTATCTCTAGATGTTCCGCCATCTGTACCGGCAGCTGTGAATCGCTTCAGCTACTTTTGTTGTTGAAAATGGCACGTATCTGAGTAAGACTCCTTTCTCTTGGTCTCTTGGCTCCTTTCTTACGGTAACGATCAGTTTTTGGATGTTTTTTTTTTATGTCCGATAGGTTAGTCTTTGACCACTATCTGACCTGATGGTAAGTGATCATGTGGTCGAAGATGTTGTTCAGGCTAACCTAGAATTACTGGCTCTCAAGGACAGCTTCCGGAACACACCGTTAGGTGCTTGGCGACAGATTTTCAACTTGAGGGTGGTAGCTAGCCAGGCGGGCATTCGCAAAATGCCCTACCACCATGCTGTGTCGACTGCCATCCTAAGACAAAACCGGGCTCGAGCGACGGCTTAAGGATGACTCACGCTAGACCGTGTCGGGTCCGAGCCGAGTGTCGGCCGGAGCACGGACAACTAATATTACCTATATTACGTATGGACACACTCACGCTATACCGAGCGGCAACTGAGTGACGGCCGAGCAACGGACAACGCTCGGAAACAACTCGGTCCCGCCTCGGCTCGGCCACGGCCCGTTGCATGAATACAGTGCCGCCGAGCTGCGCCCGAGCATTCGTAGTGGTGCTATGCAAGTGAACTGTCGTTTTTGTTCGACATTGGAAAATGAACAACGAACGTTTGATTGAAGCTGTGAGGAAATATCCAGCATTATATGATATGAGCGATGGGAAATGTATGGACTCCAATTATAAGTCTTCATTATGGGTCAAAATAAGCAAAGTATATGTAATAATAAGCAAAGTATATTTTATACTTCGTATTAAATGTCACGTCAGGGTCCGCGAAAAGAGTGAACTATTTGTTGTGATGTCATCAGAGCGCCGAGCGATTCCTTTTTCGCTTGTAAGACTGCTTGATTGACGTGGAGGTATAAAGTTTAGCAGTAAGATCAAGTTATTATTACTATAAGAGGTGAGACTTGGGCCCTGGTCTGTCGACTGTCCAGCTGTATGTTACAGGTCTTCAGCTTGTTAATGCAATGTAGATGACAAAGCGCTGTCATCGCTGACAAAGTCGATCTTAATTGATCAAATAAGTAAAACAACCTTCACTGCGTTCATGACTGGGATGAGTGACAGCTAGTGGCATTATTACTGAGTGTTTCCGTGCTTTGGAGGGCAAGTTAAGTCGTCGGTCCTGATATATATCTTATAATGGCAGTCATTATAATAGGGCATTTTACAAATACCTGCCTGGCTAGCTAATCTTATGCCAAGCAGCTAACGTGTGTTCGCTTAGCTATTCTTAAGAGCTAATATATTTTTTTATTTTTTTTTTACCAATGTGGATGCACACTCCATTTCCTTGCAGTTGAATTTTTTTCAGTTTCTTCAACGTCCAGTGCGATCGCAAAAGCCGATAATTCCAGATCGTCAAAATTCAACATGATTTTAGTCTAGTTACATCACTATTTTTGCTCGGGCGAGTATACTGCATCACGGCGCATCAGTCATTGCTCGGTCGAGGCCCGTCTTTGTAATTACAGGTATGGGACCAGCTCGGTGACCGTGCTACGGCCGACACTCGGCTCGGACCCGACACGGTCTAGCGTGAGTCAACCTTTAACGTGCCCTCCGAAGCACGGAAGCGCTCAGTAGTAATGTTACCAGTGGTCACTCATCCAAATCATGACCGAGTCGGACGTTGCTTAACTTTACTGATTGGTTCATA
Organism: Plagodis dolabraria; assembly: GCA_963854805.1. NCBI lineage: Eukaryota > Metazoa > Arthropoda > Insecta > Lepidoptera > Geometridae > Plagodis > Plagodis dolabraria. Next base: position 10,070,619 of record OY978459.1, on the reverse strand, counting down.
ACGGCTACGCAATTTCTACGCTACGAGCGTTACAAAATAATAAAAAAATAATTCTTCCGAAAATTATTTCCAGACTATCTGTAGTGAGATAAAAATATTGTTCCACCAGTGACCAGTGAGTGTTAGAGAGAGACAAATAACCCGCCTCATAGAGCGTCACGTCCTGTCCATTTCCGTATTACCGTTTTCGTTGAATCTGCGCTCTTATCTCCGAGACCTCAGTTCTCTTCTTTCCTAGTAATTCCACTTGCTGTAGCAACTGCTATAGTGCCTTTCACGCCTAAGCATATTCTTTGCACACTACTGCTTTCAGGCAGAATATCTGACACTGCGGTGGTACCCACCAAGACCTTTTTTTGTGTCGGAACAACCACTAGGCCCACCTGATGTTAAACGGATTAACTTCTGTCTATAACAGATGCATTTCGTCAAGTGACGAATTGCACTGCGCCCGTCACATTGAGACATACAATTGTTAAGTCTCATGTGCATGTAATTTTCTGGCTCTCAAGGGCTGCCGCCGGAACGTACTGTTAAGTGCTTGGCGGCTGATTTTCTACTTGAGGGTGAAAGTTAACCAGGCGGGCATTCGTAAAATGCACTTCCACCAGAAATGATCGAACCAGGGACCTGCACGGCAATCCATAGCTATAACCGCTCGGCCATCATTGCTTCAAGATTTTCGCTTAAGAGAGCTACAACCTGGTAAAACCTATATGTATTCAGTGCATTCACGATCCCTACCATGTCGCATTGATACAAATGCACGGTGCATTTGCCACGACAATAAGAAAACGTTATAATAATCGTATCAACAACAGGCCAACATTCTATACTTTTAGATCCTACCAACCAAGATCTGTCAATGTCGGATTATGTTTGTGTTATGTCCAATAAAAAAGCGCATTAACTCGTTTCGGTCGTGCATTCGGATCATTCGATTACCTGCTCATGTAGAAATGTTTGGAATGAACAACACCGGTTATATAGATGTTTGTTTGTATATATATGTAGATTTATGTTTTAAGTTAGTTGAATACTAAAGAAGTAGTTGGGTGGAACACCTAGGGCGTAATAACGTTTTTATAACTATATATATTTTTTATTATATTTTAATTAATTTTTTGCCTGATTGGTTAGCCTTTGACCACTATCTCACCTAATGGTAGGTGATGATGTGGTCGAAGATGTTGTTCAGGCTAACCTAGAATTACTGTCTCTCAAGGACAGCTGCCGGAACACGCCGTTAGGTGCTTCGCGACAAATTTTTTGCTTCAGGGTGGTAGCTAACCAGGCGGGCATTCGCAAAATGCCCTACCACCATGATATGTATACTATATCTTTAACACAGTTTGCCATCGCGTTGTGCCTAAATGCAATTTCAAATAAACTTTTGGACTAATCAAGTAGTTAACTCGTCTATGTTGTTATTTCCTTTCATTGTGCATTCTCGCTTGGACTATGGTCTACATCTTGCAGTGCCCACGTTCACCTTCAAACGTGCATACATACACTGCGCAGAGCGGCCATAGTCAAGAGTAGCCTGCGCAGTGACAAAGAGATACCGTGGGGTTGTAGCCCCACGAGGTTCTGCAGAGGTCGTGAGCAAACGCTCGATACCTCATCCAACCCCGATGGGTTGACGACAAAAACGACGGCCCACCTTTTGTTATTTTTAACCGACTTTAAAAAAGGAGGAGATACTCAATTCAACTGTATTTTTTTGTTTGTTACCTCAGAACTTTTTATTTGAAAGTGACTATTTTTTTTATTTGAAATATGATGGTACCCGCGTGGTCCCATTTAAATTTCATCAAAATCGGTCCAGACGTTTTTAAGGTACACTCCAATAACAGAAAATTACTTACGGGATCGATTCTCATTTACTGTAGTATCTTGATGATATGGTCATAGACAGTGAATGTAAGTGCAGAGGTAAAAAAAAAAAGGTTTATACCTAAAAACGGAACCAACTTCAGTACTCAAAATTATTTATTATTATTTCTTTATTATTTATTGTTATAATAATTAAACGGCACAATACCAATTACATAATTATCGTTAACAAACATTATAGTATTATTAAAAAATAAAAATAATATAAAAAAGAGAATCTTAATATTAATGTCAAATAATAATAATATAAGTCAAATGGATAAAATCATAACATAACATTGAAATTTGAACATTTATATAATCTCATTCGGTAATATTCTAATTATGAAATTAAATACAGACTTTTATTGGCATATTTTATGTACATACTTCTTTAAGAAAATTAAAAAGTTAAATTAAAGCATTGTTCTCCTAAGAAAACAATGCTTTAAAACAATTTTTTAATTAAAGTACAATGTGTCCCGACCAAGGATGTTTGTTGTTGTTTAGGGAGGACATAGATGCTGGCTACCGCCTGTGCGGTCGTCCAGCTCCACCGGGTTTTGGGCGAGGGCCTGGCCCTACAATAGCCCGGGAGGGAGAAGTGCCGAAGGCGTAGAAGGCGAAAAGCGCTTTCTACCTCCGTCTCCTGCGGACGCCGAAAACGTACCGCTACTATAGGAGGGGTTGACAGCGAGCTCAAGGGCACCACTGTGGTTCGGACCTCGGCTTGTCTCGCTGTCGAGAGACATGGGGGGGATCGGAGCAAAATGCCTCTGTGCAACTGCAGTGTTGCACAATTGGGCCCTACTGAATAATACTCTTTGACTATTTGGAGAGCAATTTATCGTGACCTTGTTTTTGCCTCGAGCTCGCCGGCGAGCTCGGTGTTTGATTGTGTGCCGACCAAGGAGGTTTCAATTCAATTTAAGTACACATTATCTATGGTGAGCGAGATGCGCGCGCAACGCGCTGCGCTGGTTCCGTGCCAATAGACCAATAACAGACTTTTTCCATTTTGGCGCTATTTCGTACATACGAATTTGAGTAATATTTTGTTGGATAAAACTTTAGTAGCAAAAATGTCAAGCAACACCCACGATACTGATTATTTAATTCCACCTGACATTCTAGAAACAGCTACGAAACTGACGAATAGTCTTTTGCCAGAAAAATCAAGAAAAGCGTATAGCCACAGAGAGTTGAAATACAGGTAAAAAAAAATAATATAGCCATGAGATTAAATAAAGTAGTGTATGCAACTGCATATAATTAGGTATTAAAACACTCGTGTAATCTTATTTTGAAACTCGCCTGCGGCTCGTTTCAAAAAACTACACTCGTGTTTTGATACCCTCTATTATATGACAGTTGCATAAACTACTATTTTATATCACATAATATACAACAAATACGTTATGAAAACTCTTCTGAAAAATCTAAACATTCGGCCATGATCACTTTCCATCTATCTGCATATAAGTCCAGATTTGGTTTTGAATCCATAAGGGCATTGAACGCAGCTAGAGAACGCGGTACTGGCTATTGGGCATGTGCAATGGTGTAGTATGAAATAACTTGTTGAAGTCGGTACCATGCGCACAATATTGTGATAATAGATACTTTTGAACTATCATGGTAGCGATTTCAACAAGTTATTTCACACTATTGAGTGTTGAAGTCGGTTCCATTTTAGGTAAAAAATTTTTTTCCTTCTATGCCTGTTACGACTCCTACAAAAAGATATGGGGGGGGGGGTTTAAGTACCAACTCGACACCACACGGGCTTTATTGCCCCGTCATATTTTTACCAAATGGGAAAAATAAGCGCTTAGTTCATAAATTATGTATGGTAAGTACTAGAAACTGTGGTCAGCTATGAAATGAAATAAAATTAAATTTATTTGTTTTATTTGCACTAGGATAGTACAATAATGTTGTTAGACAAATAATCACATAAGTTCAGCATGTTTCACCAATAATTGGCATACAAAAATCAGTACTAATATTATAAATGCGAAAGTAACTCTGTCTGTCTGTCTGTTACGCTTTCACGCCAAAACTACTGGACCGATTTGAATGAAATTTGGTATGGAGTTAGTTTGAGACCCGGGAAAAAACATAGGATAGTTTTTATCCGACTGCGCAAAAAGAGGTTCATGTTTTCGCGCGATAACCGACATACGCGCGGGCGGAGCCGCGCCCGGATAGCTAGTTTATTATAATAATTGAAATATTTATTACAGATACAGTTGCAAACAGAAAAGTTAAATATCATTGAATTTAACGCAATTTAATTAAATTAAATAATATGAATATCAAGGAATCAGTACTATATAATATTATAAATGCGAAAGTAACTCTGTCTGTCTGTCTGTCTGTCTGTCTGTCTGTCTGTCTGTTACGCTTTCACGCCAAAACTACTGGACCGATTTGAATGAAATTTGGTATGGAAATAGTTTGAGACCTGGGAAAAAACATAGGATAGTTTTTATCCAACTGCGCAAAAAGAGGTTAATGTGTTTGCGCGATAACCGACATACGCGCGGGCGGAGACGCGCCCGGAAAGCTAGTTATAATATAAAAGATGTCAGGACCATAATATTGCACTTCTTAGTCACTATTAGTCAAATAATAATACAATACAATACACACATCAAAACCAAAAATTATAATTCGACTGCATTAGGTATATTATAATAAAATATATTCCTTCAGCGTGACAACTTTCATTCAATCTCCTTCCAGTTCCCGGCGTCGACAACAACCAGCCCAAAGTGGAGGATCCCGAGGGTTTGGAGGAGGTGTCTTCAGAGCTGTCCTACATGAAGGCTCTGGACGGGTTCGTGCTGGTGCTGTCTCAGCAAGGAGACATCGTCTACTGCAGCGAGAACATAGCTGACCACCTCGGGGTGTCACAAGTAAGAATTGATTTATTAACAAGTATACATATAAATCAAAAATTAAAAAACCCGACTGCATTTTTTTTTATAGCTGTTAGTCTTGCCTATGACCACTATCTCAACTGATGGTAAGTGATGATGTGGTCGAAGATGTTGTTCAGGCTAGCCTAGAATATGTCATCTTTTTTTTCGTTAAGCGTTTTAGCGTTCCATTCGAATTAAAACTGTAAGTTTTATATATAATTTATGGAATAGTTTCTTAAAGCCCTTTCTTTTTAATACCCCAATCGATAGGTTTTGGAGAAAAACATTTTTTTTTTTCACAATATGGCCTCTCAATTTTGTCAATTTGAATGAATGAATGAATTATTTATTTGTCAAAAACATGGGTATTACAGGTATTTTTAAGTTATGTCAGTATTTAAAGATTCCAGCATGTTCTGCCTTACGGCGTACAATTATTAAGTATTTTTAAATAAATTAAAAGTCAAAAAAAAAAAAATATCTAAATACTAAAAGAAGCGATAAAATGTCAAAAATATAAACACTGAAGTATGTGAATTTAATTTTGAAGCAGTAGGTAGGTACGTCATGAAATTATGTCAAAGGTAAACCAATTAAATTACAAATTACTTTAGTTTTACATTTAAAAAAAGTGTCAATTGAATAATTTGTTTATGTTTGTTACTTTTTTGTACTGTTTTAGTGTCACCTGGGCTTTAAGACGAATCTAATGATATATAATACATTAAAATCGGTTGGACCGTTACGAAGTTATGGTGGAATAAAAAAACTCACAAACATACCTACATGAGCCCTTAAAACATAACTCTCCTTTTTTTGGGCAGTCGTGGAAAATATGAAAATTACCGTGACTTCTTATATAGCTGATAGGCTAGCTTTTGACCACTATCTCACCTGATGGTAAGTGATGATGTGGTCGAAGATGTTGTTCAGGCTAACCTAGAATTACTGGCTCTCAAGGACAGCTACCGGAACACACCGTTAGGTGTTTGGCGACAGATTTTCTACTTGAGAATGATAGCTAGCCAGGCGGGCATTCGCTAAATGCCCTATCACCATGCTGTAACGACTGCCATCCTAAGACAACAACCGGGACCGACGGCTTAACGCGCCCTCCGAAGCACGGAAGCGCTCAGTAGTGATGTCACTAGAGGTCACCCATCCACCTCCTGACCGCGGCGGTCGTTGCTGACATGCCCAAGCTTTTCTGGGGTTGAAACTCTTCCATCATCATGCCATCTTGGATTTTCGCTGTCATGGATAGTCCTTGTCATTGTGACTGGCTTTGACATAATATGTTGTTAAAACAGCAGCTGTATCTATCTCTTACCGTTTGTTAAGAGAGCTGTTGGCAAGTCATAAGGTTTAAAATTACTATCACTAGACTCTTTTTGCTTTTAGACCTTGTTTTTGCGTTGTGGTGGAAAGCCATACGTCTTTATAACTTAGGCATACCCTCAATTAGAATTTAATATTACGTCATTTCATTCTTCAGATATAATTAAAATATTGTTTAACAGGTAGTCCTTTATATCCTACAGGCAGTCGCACGATTTTTAAGGAAAGTCTTAATACTTTTTTTTTTTTTTTTTTGTATATGGTATTATTCAACTCCTCCGCCTGTCATGGCGGTGCGCTTAACTTCATTCTTTTTTCGTGCGCGGCAGTGTTCGCACGTCCTACCTTCGTTCACCATAAAAAGAAAAATTACATCATGTCGAAAAGACGTTTCGAAGAAAAGATGGAGAAATACCATGCTAAAATAAGAAAACTGGAAGAAAGGGAAAAGAAAAGGCGCCAGCGAATAATAGAATCGTCGGATTCTTCAGAAAATGATTCAGGTAATCAAAGTGTTATTTATTAAAGTGATATTTGAGCGTTATTAAAATCAAATGCGTTGTGATTATATTTTACCTGGAGGTTGACCGAGGGTCAACACGATGGTGGTTCTATGCTGGAGGGTAACCGAGGGTTACCACGAAGCTATATATAGAACAAAATTTTAACACAACCTACCTACAACCCAGTGGTAAATTTTCATGCTTAGAGGGTAACCGCGGGTTACCACGAAAGCGAAAAATTGTAGTTTTAAGTACTTATTTTAACCACTGGTTACATTGTACTTACGTACTTACCTGGAGATTGTCCGCGGGACAATACAATGGTTCATAATTGACATGTGAAAATAGACCTCAATTTATTGGGGAATAAAATACGTTTTCATAATTATGAAGGTAAAATTTTATAATTACTAACAAAGGGATCGTTTTCTTTTTCTTTTAGAAAATGAGCTGCCAGATCCCGTTGATGAAAACGTTCTTATGTCGTCCTTGGAGACACCTCTGCCGGAAAACTTCCCGGACGGGCCTGCAAGTACAACAGATGAGCAAGTTCAAGAACTCCCTGTGACTTCCGATCTCGACCCGGATGTTCTATCGGCTCTGGGAGAAATGGCAGATGAGACTCCCAAATTTGGTGAAAAAATTCACGACAAATTGGCGCAGCTATGGCTTCCAATACTCCGAAAGGGGATGGACAAAGAAGCCAAAGATAAGCTGAAAAAACAGTACCTGATCCCGGAGAATTGCACTCTCTTAAAAGCCCCTAAACTAAATCCTGAAATCGCAGCCGCGACTTCTGACTTTACCAGAACTAAAGATAAACGAGTTGAGAGCGCCCAGCAACAGCTAGGCTTGGCCATTACTGCTCTCAACAGAGGCCTATCGTTGCTCCTCGAGAATGACAAAGAGAGAGTGAACGCGATCAAGTTTTTGAGCGATAGTTGCCGCCTTCTCTGCGACCTCCACTTCGTCGAAACCGACGTTCGCAGGAAGTTTATGACACCGGGCCTAGACAAAGCGTTCCTTAATCTGATCCAAGACGTTGACAGAGATGAAACCTTATTTGGACAAAAGCTTTCAGACAAAATTAAAGCTTCAAGAGCTATAGAAAAGCAGAGTCTGCAAATAAAGAAAACTGTGCCGGCGAAGGCGCCTGTGCCAACCCCTCAGCAAGTTAACCGTCAACGCCCTCAGGGAAACTGGACTGGTCCCCCTCGTCACACATCGAACAGGGGGGGACGAGGTGGATACAAGAAGACCGGCCCAGCCTGCCGGAAAGGACCCCAAGCATCGACATCGAAACAACTGATACAGCCCCAGAACCAGTCCAAGACACGTGTCCAAGTTCAGCAGCAATAGAGGTACACGCGGGTCGAATTCGACATTTTTACAACTGTTGGCAAAAAGTCACAAAAAATCAGTTAATACTGGACTGGTGTCTATTAGGCTATTCTATACAGTTTTGCAGTAATATTAGGCAAACTAACATACCTACTAATAAATTGTCTTGTAACGAGGAAGCTGATATGGCTTTATCAATTAGCAAACTTATTGACATAGGGGCAGTTTCTGCGTGTAAGCGCTCACAAGGAGACTTTATATCAAGTTGTTTTCTGACACCTAAATCAAATGGGGGTAAACGTTTTATTTTAAACCTAAAACCGTTAAATAAGTTCATCCAAAAGTCACATTTTAAGATAGAAGACCATAGAACTGCAGCAAAATTAATACCTAAAAACGGATTTTTGGCCACAATAGACCTCAAAGAGGCCTATTTTTTAATTCCAATTAATGACACTCATAAAAAGTATTTACGATTTATTTTTCAAGATACTGTTTATGAATTTAATGCCCTTCCATATGGTTTATGTGCTGCCCCAAGGGTTTTCACAAAAGTTATGAAGGAAGTGATAAGCTACCTTAGGCAAAGAAGCTACAAATCAGTGATTTACTTAGATGATATACTCTGCCTAGGTGACACATATGACGAATGTCGCGCTAATGTAACGAAAACTATCCAAGTATTGCAATGTTTAGGATTCATAATTAACTTTGAAAAGAGTAAATTAGTACCCCAAAAAAGTTGCAAATTTTTAGGCTTTATATTTAACTCTGCTGATTTGTCGCTTTCTCTGCCTTCCGACAAAAGAAGTCACATATCTAAGTTTATCGAAAAGTTTATCTCTTTGCCAAATTGCACAATTAGAGAGTTTTCGCAACTTATAGGAGTGCTAGTGGCCGCTTGCCCAGCTGTTAAATATGGCTGGCTGTATACCAAAACCTTCGAGCGGCATAAATTCTTGGCTTTACAAAAATATTGTGATTTTGAAACTAAAATTAAATTGCCTTCAGCAATTCTGCCAGATTTGCAATGGTGGAAAGAGAACATCCTTTCATGTTCCAATTGCATGAGGCCAGATGAAACATTTATAATTGAGCTGTATACAGACGCTTCTAGAACTGGTTGGGGCGCGTACTGTAATAGTAAACGGGCAAATGGTAGATGGAAGGAATCTGAACTGTCCTTCCATATTAACTATCTGGAGCTTCTTGCCATATTTATGGGTTTGAAATGTTTCGCAAGTGACACTCATGACTGTGCTATTCTACTGCGAGTTGACAACACAACTGCTATAAGTTACATTAACCGCATGGGCGGAATTCAATTTCCATATCTTAATGACTTAGCAAAAACCATCTGGCAGTGGTGCGAAATGCGAAACGTATGGTTGTTTGCGTCGTATATTAATACAAAAGACAATGTTGAAGCAGATGAAGAATCTCGCAAAATCAACATTGACACAGAATGGGAACTATCCGATTGGGCTTTCCAAACGATCGTTCACGATCTGGGTCAACCTGATATAGATCTTTTCGCTTCTCGCACCAACGCCAAATGTGAAATTTACATTTCGTGGAAGCAAGACCCAGACGCGTTTTCGGTAGACGCTTTTACAATTAGTTGGTCTTCCTGTCGTTTCTACGCATTTCCTCCGTTTTCATTAGTCCTGAAATGTGTAAGAAAGATTATTAATGACAAAGCGACAGGTATTTTGGTTTTTCCATACTGGACGGGTCAGCCTTGGTACCCACTTCTTATGAAAATACTGGTTTCTAAAATTACATTTTTCAAACCTAACAGAGACCTTTTGCAATCTCATTACAGATCGCAACACCCACTGTACCAGAGCCTTACCCTGGGAGCCGCGATGCTCTCAGGTTCGCATTCGAAAGGCGAGACATCCCACCAGCAGCATTGGATTTAATGTTGGATTCCGTCTCTAATAGTACTTTAAAACAGTATAATACGTCGTACAAACTCTGGTGGCAATTTTGCGATACTCACTCTATTGATAGGTATGATCCCCTGTTAGCAAATATTCTATCATTTTTGGCAGAACAATTTCATAAGGGTGGATCTTATGGAACTATTAATTCTCACCGGTCAGCAATGTCCCTACTCCTAGGGGGTAATATTGGATCAGATGACAGTATAAAACGCTTGATGAAGGGTATTTATAAACAAAAACCTTCTATTCCCAAGTACGTAGGCACCTGGGAGCCTCAAATAGTGCTAAACTTTGTTGCCACCTGGTATCCGAACAGGAACATGACGTTAGAAAAGATTACCAAGAAAGTATGCGTTTTACTGGCCCTTTGTACAGCTCACAGAGTACAAACTTTGTCATTGATTAGAGTGTCAAACATAAATAAATGTGCTGATTCGTTACAAATCCCAATTTCAGACATTATAAAAACATCTGCCGTAGGAAGAGAGCCACCGGTGTTAATTTTACCATATTTTAGAGAAAACCCTAATATATGCCCAGCCACCGCGTTAGACGATTATCTGTTCATGACATCTAGTTTAAGACCAAATAGTGTAGATAATCTTCTGCTCACCTTCAAAAAACCTCACAGAAAAGCTTCTTCGCAATCCATCAGTAGGTGGATAAAACAAACTTTGGCCGAGAGCGGCATCGACGTAAGCACATTCAGTGCCCATAGTACAAGACATGCCTCTACGTCAGCCGCTTCCTCCGCTGGAGTTTCCATAGATTCGATAAGGAAAACGGCTGGATGGTCCAGCTCGTCCCAAACTTTCGCAAGATTCTATAATCGACCAATATTAGATGATGGAATCTTTGCCCGATCAGTTTTCTCGTTAACAAACCAGAATGTTTTGTAAATTGTTGCTATGAATGATTTCAATCATTATAATAACATGAGCTGTGATTTATTTTTTAAGTTCTTATAACTAAGAAGCTGTAATGATTTAAAATTTTGGTTTTTATTTAGGAAATTAAATTGATTATTCTAATAAAATGCTTTTTATTAATCATAAAAAATGCTCTAAACATCTACCTGTTAAACAATATTTTAATTATATCTGAAGAATGAAATGACGTAATATTAATAGATGATCAAACGAACTTCGAAGTGAAGTTCGATCACTATTATATAAGTCATTTCATTCGAAGATATAAAATCACCCACCCATAAAACTAAGGCCCAAATCCCTAACAATTTAATTTCTTCTCTGAAAAAATGAAGTTAAGCGCACCGCCATGACAGGCGGAGGAGTTGAATAATACCATATACAAAAAAAAAAAAAAAAAGTATTAAGACTTTCCTTAAAAATCGTGCGACTGCCTGTAGGATATAAAGGACTACCTGTTAAACAATATTTTAATTATATCTTCGAATGAAATGACTTATATAATAGTGATCGAACTTCACTTCGAAGTTCGTTTGATCATCTAATATTTCGTCGATCACATAAACACACCCTCTTTCGGCAGCTACCCTTGAACACTAGTTCCCGTTCTAGGTCTTTATTTTAGGTCTACTTACCACACTTGCCCTTAATTACCAAAAATTGACAAAGTTAACCTATTAGCAATCGACTCGTCATATTTCTTCTCACTGCAGGGGTGAAATAGTCCTTCGATATTCTCTAGTGATTTTAGAAAAGACATCAAGAGGACAATGGATATTTATCTCGACCCCAAGTAACGTTGTTATTCTTTTTATTTTCTGTTATTGTTTTTATATATTGTTTCGGATTTACCTCTGCCTATAACAGATGCATTTCGTCATGTGACGAATTGCACTGCGCCCATCACATTGAGACATACTGCTGTTAAGACTTATGTGCCTGTAATTTTTCTGCCTCTCAAGGACATACTGCCGGAACACACTGTTAAGTGCTTGCTGACAAGTTTTTTACTTGAGGTTGGTAGCTAGCCAGGCTGCCAGGGCATTCGTAAAATGCCCTTCCTCCTGAACGGCGAAGCTCAAGCCAGCGATGGTCTTCGAACTAGGGAGCTGCGGCACGGCAGTTCATAGCAATAACTGCTCGGCCATCATTGCTTAAAATACGAAAGAATTTGAGAAAGCATATATAGAATTATTATTGAGCTAACATATATAGAATGACACGCACACAATGAAGCTTCATTTGTATACACTCAGAAATGCATCAGACGTCCTCGCTGTAGGAACACGCTGCTAATTGGAGCGGTCACTGTACTAAATTGGAGAGTATGTGTAAACTTTTGTGTTACTACCTACTGTCTCAGGTCGGTTTAGGATTTTGACTCAGACAGCATACAATTTTACAAGTTCATGATTAAAAAACGCGAGAATGTTTCATGGCCAAAAATTTTTGGGGACGATAAATGTGGAGGTTCTTCATTATATTGAAATAAAACACTTTCTCCTTGTTAATACATTTATGTAATCTCATTCGGTAATATTCTAACTATGAAATAAAATACAGGCTTTTATTGGCTTATTTTATTTACATACTTCTTTAAGAAAATAATAACCGTAAATTAAAGCATTATTCTCCTAACAAAACAATGTTTTAAAACATTTTTTTTTAATTATTAAAGTACAATGTGTCCCGACCAAGGAGGTTTCAATTCAATTTAAGTACACATTATCTGTGGTGAGCGCACTGGTTCCGAGCTAATAGACTAATAGACTTTTTCGATTTTGGCGTTATTTCGTACATACGAATTTGAGTAATATTTTGTTGGATAAAACTTTAGTAGCAAAAATGTCAAGCAACACCGACGATACTGATGAAAATTTAACTCCCCCTGACATTCTACATACAGCTACGAAACTGACGAATAGTCTTATGCCAGAAAAATCAACAAAAGCGTATAGCCATGAGATTCAAAAAAGTAGTGTATGCAACTGCATATAATTATGTATTAAATATTATACAATAACCGGCAAAAACACTCAGGTTAGGGTCGAATACGTCGTCTTGAAGCGCTCGTAGCGAAGTTTGCTTAGCCGTTCTGAACCGATCAGCAAAGTTAAGCAACGTCCGCCGCGGTCATGACTTGGATGGGTGACCGCTGGTGGCATACTACTGATCGCTTCCGTGCTTCGGAGGGCGCGTTAAGCCGTAGGTTGCTGTCTTAGGATGACAGTCGTTATAGCATGGTGATAGGGCATTTTTCGAATGCCCGCCTGGGTGGTAGCTAGCACCCTCAAGTAGAAAACCTGTCGTCAAACACCTAACGGTGTGTTCCGGCAGCTGTCCTTAAGAGCCAGTAAGTAATTCTAGGTTAGCCTGAACAACATCTTCGACCACAGCATCACTTACCACCAGGTGATAGTGGTCAAAGGCTAACCTACAAGGAATAAAAAAAAACCTGCGTTTCGATATGTTTAGATCTGGTCAGTACTTGTTGCATATGAATTAATAGCATCCTTGTCTAGAGCCAAATCCGTTACGTGTTGTGAAAATGAAACATCACAAGAAAATCTTTAATAATCTAAAAAGTTAACTGACGCATTCACAGAATCGCTTAGGAAAAATAACGCAACTCATATTTTCATTCCTTTGAAAAATAAAATTTACAAGCCAATGCCAATTGGCTCTAAACTATCAGTATTATTCCGAACACTCAATAGATCCGATAAAAGGTTTTGATCAACAGATTGTTGCGGGGGCAACGTACCGAAGGTCAACTATTTCTGGTTCTGATAAAAAAATGTAGAGGAAAGCCATTGAACGTATTACGTAAATATTACTAAGGAAATTCATTGAAAATAGTGCGCTATTGCACGCATCCGGTGATAGAGCGGTTTTGCTAGAGATTTTACTAAGTTTTATAATTACTAGCGACCCGCACCGGCTTCGCAAGGGTGTAATGCTGATACTAAATATGCTATATCAGTACTATCAGTACTAATATTATAAATGCGAAAGTAACTCTGTCTGTCTGTCTGTTACGCTTTCACGCCAAAACTACTGGGCCGATTTAAATGAAATTTGGTATGGAAATGGTTTGAGACTCAGGAAAAAACATAGGATAGTTTTTATCCAACTACGCAAAAAGAGGTTAATGTTTTTGCGCGATAACCGACATACGCGCGGGCGGAGCCGCGCCCGGAAAGATAGTTAATATTATAAATGCGAAAGTAACTCTGTCTGTCTGTCGGTTACGCTTTCACGCCAAAACTACTGGACCGATTTGAATGAAATTTGGTATGGAAATAGTTTGAGACCCGCAAAAAACATAGGATAGTTTTTATCCAACTGCGCAAAAGGAGGGAATGTTTTTGCTCCATAACCGACATACGCGCGGGCGGAGCCGCGCCCAGAAAGCTAGTGTACAATATACAGAATGTCTTTATATACAACTTTCACAGCTTTTTTGTCATTAGACAATACAAAGATTTTTCTTTAGAGGTTACTCTTGAAAGGTTCAAAGTTACTCATGTCATCACATTAGAAACATCTAAAATTATGAGTGTTTCTGTAGTATATTATATATTATTATGTACAATACGTGCGTATTGTACATATAAACCATACTCCAGAAGGGGCCATAATCATCATTCATCGACGCTTGGCAGGCGTCTTGAGGATCGCAGTCTGAGATGTCAGTTCCTCAGAAAGCGCTGCTGCCCACCTTCTGCTGTGTTAAACCTTAGTCGCATTTTACGATACCCACGAGTGACCTGGCACCCCACGAGCGGGTATAATGATTCGGCGAAATAATTGAACAACATTCTCTTCAGTCTTTGTTGTTTTACTTCTTTACTTTTTAAATCAGTGCGGTATGGACTGCAGAGCGCTGGTCCATGATTAGATTCCCATCGCCGGCTCGGTAACCGCGTGGTGGAGGGGCATTTTGCTAATGATCGGCTAGCTAATTTCTAGCAGAAAATCTATCGCCTTCAACCTAATAGTGTGTTGCGGCAGAATTCTATAAAAGCTACTTAGTATTATTGAAATTGCAGGCACATGAGACTTAACATCTGCATGTCTCAATGTGATAGACGCATTGCACTTGTGACGAAATGCATCAGTTGTAGGCAGATGTTACCGCTTAACACCATGTGGGCATCGAGAAGATACCGTCATATTCCTTAAAAAAAAATGCTTTGTATCATAAAAAGATAATTCCTAAAAATCAGTCGTAGACATTTTTTTTTATACCTGATAGGTTAGCCTTTGACCACTATCTCACCTGATAGTAAGTGATGATGTGGTCGAGGATGTTGTTCAGACTAACCTAGAGTTACTGGCTCTCAAGGACAACTGCCGGAACACACTGTTAGATGCTTGGCGACAGATTTTCAACTTGAGGGTGGTAGCTAGCCAGGCGGGCATTTGCAAAGTGCCCTACCACCATGCTGTAACGACTGCTATCCTAAGACAACAACCAGGACCGACGGCTTAACCTGCCCTCCGAAGCACGGAAGCGCTCAGTTGTAATGTCACCAGCGGTCACCCATCCAAGTTATGACCGCGGCGGACGTTGCTTAACTTTGCTGATCGATTCAGAATGGGTAAGCAAACTTGGCTACGAGCGCTTCAAAAAGGATTTCCATATAAGTCACAGTATATGCTCACAGAAGCATTAATGTTCATTGCGTAAATTGTCAGCTCAGCTATAACAACACGAGACACTTGTTTGTCTTATTTTTTTTGCTAGCATCGACATCGTATGATATTAGACTTACCTAATTCTCATATGACACAGAAAATATCGCGTTACCAGCGGCGAACCTTATCGGCTTTATCTATTTTTAACCGACTTCCAAAAAAGGAGGAGGTTCTCAGTTCGTCTGTATGTTTTTTTTTTTTTTTATGTTTGTTACCTCAGATCTCTTGGCTGGGTGAACCGATTTTGAAAATTCTTTTTTTGTTTGAAAGCTGATGCTTGTCGTTTGGTCCCATTTTAAATTTCATCAAAATCGGTCAAGCCGTTTTTGAGTTACACTAAAAAGACTGAAAAAAATTTTTAACAAAAAATGGAACCGACTTCAACACCCAAAAGTGTGAAATAACTTGTTGAAGTCGGTACCATGCCCACAATATTGTGATAGTAGGTACTTTTGAACCATCATGGTACCGACTTCAACAAGTTATTTCACACTTTTGGGTGTTGAAGTCGGTTCCATTTTTTGTTAAAAAAATTTTATTGTGATGCAATTGATAGACACGTGTTGGGTTTTATTTTCAGTTTTCATGATTTCTAAGTTATGCGTTGTAAAGGTCATTTTAACTATTTCTGCCGTTTTCATTTAGTTTGGTACCTATAATAGTTTTATAATCCCATTACGACGGTTAAAGAATGATAGGAAAAATTTGAGTTATGACTCATTGTCATGTTAGTTCCATTGGATTGGAGCATACCCCGGCTAAAGGTGTGGATGGACGCGGGATCGAATCCCGAACATGACTTAAATTTTCCCTCTCGTAAATTTGTAGTTTTATAATATTTACTAATCAGTGTGCATTAAGGTCGTCGCCTTTGTTGACGTCAGAAGTTTTATTAAACAAGAAACTTGCGTTAAATGTTTTTATGAGCCACTTTTATTTCTGTGAATAGGAAAAGTGGCCCGTGCCAGGCCTTTTATGCATGCAAGGCATAGTTCACGTGACGAAGCTATGCACTAATGAGAGTAATAACACAAACTAAATACAAAATTGGTATAAACATTTTTAATGCAGTCAATAGGTTATTTATGGTTGCGTAGGTTCCGCAAAATATTTTATATTTTTACACGACTGCCCAAACAAGGAGTGTTATGTTTTCAGGGTTCACGTATTTTTTGTGATGGAACAAGCTGGAGGCCCACCTGAAGTCGACTAATATCTGCCTGAAACAGATGCATTTCGTAACAAGTCGCGAATTGCACTGCGCCTGTCACCTTGAGACATAGTTGTTGAGTCTCATGTGTAATTTCACTGGCCCTCAGAACTGCTGCCGGAACACACCGTAAGGTGCTTGGCGACACATTTTCTACTTCTACTGAGTTTCTATATGCCATAATAACTTCTAAACGAATTAACCGATTTTAATGTGTGCGATATCGTTAGATTCATTTTGATAGAGGAAGTGACAGTACATAAAAGAAAAACTAACTGGCAAATTATAGGCGCCATATTGTGAGATAAATAAATATTATTTCTTCCAAACCCATTGGGTGGGGTATCAAAATGAAGCGCTTTAAAATACGAGTCCATATATATAACTTGCAGTTTTAATTTCAATGGAAAGATAAAACGTTAAACTTTTTTAAATAGTAAATACATATACTTTAAAAAAATTACAAATTTATGAGAGAAAAAATTATAGTCATGTGTGGGAGTCGAACCCGCGTCTATTAACTACAGGTACTATTGAACTATAGGTGTCGCTCCAACCCGATAAGATGGTTGAAGTACGAGAGCAAGAATTAAAGTTATGAGTCATTGTGTCATGTTAGCTCAGTTGGTTAGAGCATAGCCCGGCTAAAGGGGTGGATGGACGCAGGTTCGAAACCCGCGTCCTCATGACTAATTTTTTCTCTCGTAAATTTTTAATTTTGTAATGTAATTCGCCTAGCAGGCGTTATTGCAAACTTAACAATATTAAAAATAAATATACTTGTTCAATATTGTAATATTCAACCTTAATTGATTATTCATTTTATTAGCCAAATATTCATAGGTAAAATATAAGTATATTGATATGGACTCAACTGGGCCCTATTCGGATAAACTGAATACCTAAGAAACTAATCTAAAAAATCTATAATCTAGAACTAATACCTATTTAATTAATTAAACATAAACTTACTATTATTAAAATTGAACCTATTTAATTTCTATACCTATTCTAAGAACAACGTTATACTAACTTCTTCTGTCTCAGACTAACAGCGAGGCTAACCTAGCCCGGTATAAGAATGACCTAAATGGCTTCTATAGTAAAAACACACGCATAAATCATCACGACTTTTTCCCGAAAGGAAAAGGCAGAGCTTTCTACCTGATTCCATTGCATCTATGCATATCACTCTCGGTACGTTCACTCTCGTCGTATTGTTCATTCACGCCCTTCTGCATGACCTGGGGGCCAACTCTCACCTCTTATAGTAATAATAACTTGATCTTACTGCTAAACTTTATACCTTCACGTCAATTAAGCAGGCTTACAAGCGGTAAAGGAATCGCTCGGCGCTTTGATGACGTCACAATAAATAGTTCACTCTTTTCGCGAACTCTGACGTGACATTTAATTCGAAGTATTACTGTTCCAACGACAAATCCGTCATGTTTATCCATCTAAAAAAAGTTACTTTCTAGCAGCGGATTTAAACTTGATTTTGATTATTGCACGACAAAAATGGGTTTAATTAATGTGTAAATTACGTACAATGTTTTTATTTATATTATTCTTTAAAATAAATGCAGCAAAATTATTTGATGAGTGAAACTATAAAAAGTTACAGACTGTTTTTGTGAAGCATACAAAAAAATGTCGTAAAACTATGGTAAAACCGTTCCATAACATCGTAGTTCGGAACAGAGCGAGCGGGATAACGCTATATTATAAACATCTTGTATCTCGCTTGCACATCCGTGATACATATTTCATTCTTTCTTTAAGTAGGATCAAACCAATATTGCTTGACGCGATTGTGGGTCGGTGATAGTTCGTGTCTGCGAATGATTATTTAAAGCATAAAACAAAGCGCTACTTTTTTATAATGGTTTCGTAAAAGGTGGGAGTTGGCCCCCTGGCCTTTCCCATTACGCGTCCAAATTTGTCAGAATGGGTTCGCCGAGTTTACCCCATTCCGACTGTACCATCCATACTCGACTTTTATGCTTGCTTTTTCCTTCTCATATGGTAAATAGTTTCTATATTTTATATCGTGTACATTTCAGTATATACCCACTTCTTCCTCTAGAGGTCAGAGACCGATAGAAGCAAAGTCATTGGTCACAATAATTAGACCAAGCGAGTGCGAAGTGTCTCTTTTTCAGCTTGGGCTAAAATCTTTCGATTGTCTGTCCATAGGTCTGCCTGTTCTTCTCTACTGTTCAAATTTCATTTAGTTTTTGTAAATTTTTCAAAATGACTGAGATATGGGCGTTACACAGTTAATGAAAGAGAACAAGACCAATTTTGCCAAAAAACCAATTGCAAAATTGGTCTTGTTTTTAGTACAACGCAAGTTTGCTACTATAGGTGTCGCTCCATCCCAATACGATGGTTGCATGAAGAACGAGAGCAAGAATTACAGTTATG
The DNA here is from genome assembly GCA_963854805.1 of Plagodis dolabraria. Taxonomy (NCBI): domain Eukaryota; kingdom Metazoa; phylum Arthropoda; class Insecta; order Lepidoptera; family Geometridae; genus Plagodis; species Plagodis dolabraria. Next base: position 10,051,416 of record OY978459.1, on the reverse strand, counting down.
AGTCATTGTGTCATGTTAGCTCAATTGGTTAGAGCATACCCCGGCTAAAGGGGTGGATGGACGCGGGTTCGAATCCCGCACATGACTATAATTTTTTCTCTCGTAAATTTGTAATTTTGTAATGTAATTCGCCTAGCAGGCGTCATTGCAAACTTAACAATATTAAAAAAGAATTACAGCTGGTTTACTGTATCAGTCGGATTGTCTACTGCTGAACACATTTCTCCCTTATTCTCTCGCTTGGCAGGCGTCTTGGAAAATCCCACATCATCCAAGAACAAAAATAATAGTAGTTTTCATTAAGTAGAAACAAGGATAAATCAAAGATTAAATTGCATACATGCATATATAAATAAGTATTTATGTATAATTTAGATATTCTAGTAATTATAATGTTTTCCTTACAAACTATATATAAATATTTCGCAATAAAATACGACATGATCCAAATTGCATTTAATGATCCAGTTTTATGGATGTTTCATTTACTACAATAACATTACGTGGAACCACATCCAATATGGAATAATAATTAAACATAAAACGGAAGTTCGTTCACAAAATATGCTCACACAAGTAAATTGTAACCAACATTAAAAATGCAATTAAACCGAAAAAAACAGCCTATATCTGCTTAGAGTGAATATTTTTTTTCCAACGAAAGATAATAAATACGATTTTAAATTCTTGCACGAAGTGGTAAGTGATTTCTTGTTGGCCGGGCGTTAGCGAAGGCTATAAAAAAAAGTTTAGGTTAATCTTCAACGTTATCTACCTACTTACGTGTTCTTTTTATTTACTGTCCTATAGCTGCAAGTACGGCCGTGTGGTGTTTGATTACAAGAGCTTCGTAATCAATCGGGATTTCAGGTGTTTATCCAGCACCTAAAGAATATTTGTAATATGTAGATAGATACATCTTGCACCTCATGCGCATCGTAGAAAATTATAACAATAGAAATGGACGATATCGTCCATTGCGGATGCCAAGAGGTCACTTAAATTATTCATCTTTCTGTTTGATATGATTAATAACGAACACTTTCACAATCAAATATTTGAAACAGCATTGAATATTGCCCGAAAACATGACAAAATTGTATACATTTCCCAGGTGCCATGTCAAGATGTAGTTATAGGTAAGTTGCTATTAAGCTAGAGCATCCACGTCAAGCTATACCTGTAAAATTGTGCCAGCCCTGCACTTCCACAGTGCCCTGTAAATCATCAAACATGTTTGTCAAACTTTACGTGATTGTCAAACAATTTGAACGTCTGCGGCCTTCTTTGACCCGTTTTTCAAACAATATACGTTTTGCTGCGTTTGATCTTGTTCGATGGAAAACTACGTGTTTGTCGAATATGTTTTATTGGCGTGTTTGACGCCTTTGATCTTGTTTGATGGAAATCTAGGGTGCTGTCCGAAACGGCGACTTTGTCAAACATATTTGATGTAGTGCAGTGGTGTTGGTCAAACAAGTTCTTTAGGATAATGTCGAAACTATGTGCAAGTTTGATGAACCCGTTTGATAGTTTAAGTTTGACAAACATGTTTGTTAACTGTTGACAGTGCACTTACACATTAATATGTGGCCTCCTTTAACGTCACGAGCCAAAATAGTAGTTTAGGTTGAATTGCTAATGGATTGTGCTTTGAACCAAGTTCTAAAAAAGGTAGAAAGGTTTTTTAAATCGACACGTATATTTTTACATTACTCATGCAAGATACGATACACTCTTTGCTGTCATACAATCTTTATGATATTTTTACCGACTTTAAAAAATATTTGGAACTTTCTAAAGTCGTTGCGTATATTTTCCTTCTATGACCACGCGTAACTTTTCACTTTATCTTACAATGTTAATGTTTTTTTGTTGGGTAGAATATTTCTTCAAGTTTCAATGGGACCACCACTTAAAGTTCATCAATTCAATGGTTGAGTAAGTAGGTAATTGCCAATAAGCCTGGATGTATCTGGATGACTTGGTTGGTAATAGCAACTTGGTAAACTGTTTTGTGGGCAAGTGACAATCGATCTTATAAACAGTATGCATAAATGAAAAGATTGCAAATATTTGAAAAAACTTCACGGATCTTCCAATAAGTATGAAATAGTTTGTGGAAGTCGGACCATGAAAATATGACATCAGAGTGTTTGGAGCCTTAAACAAGTTTATCATTCTTTTCAGTATTGGTTATGGAAGTCGTTTTTTATTGTATCTTGTAAATAAATAGCTAATAATAGGAAACAATTTTGGAGCGGGCTTGGAAATAATTTAATTGAAAATATGATGTGCAAAAATATTGACTCAGCTCAACAACAAAGTACTTTAAGTACTGTATGTGTCATGCAGCCAAAATAAAGTTTAATCAGTCGCAGACGTGGATTAAATTTGTATTTAATCAAAAATAATGATGATATTATTATGTGACTGCAGTAATATATAATTTATCAAGTGACATAGGTACCGAATTAAATCGTGTTTAAGGCGCGCTACATATAAGATAAAATAGAACAAGATAACAAAATGCATTTGTACAATAATCATTTTTAATGCAATTGGATCTATCACTCTATCTGCGCGTGGTAGACAAATAAGCCTGTCAACAACTGAAATTTTGTCACTATCGGACTGCGTAGGAGTGAAAGAGAGGCATTGATGGAGAAATTACGAAAATCCGAAAGTAAAACTAATAACGTAAATCGAAAATGTAAGTTAACTTGACCCTTTTTGTAAGGTTTTTAACTGTTATATTTTCTTACACATTTTTACAAAAATAATTAAGTTATTTACGTTACAGGCGCAATTTAGATTCAACTTTGCATGTTTATTCTATTGAGAAAATTTTAAGGAAACGTGTTTCGGTCTTTTCTTGGCATTAGAGAATATGATCAAGATTAACATATAATTTTCTTACTTCTAGAAACTAAATATACTCATATTATGGTAAAAATTTGTTCAAATAAAGCTTTTTAGCAGTTGTCAGTGTCTTAAGGAGGAAACTCACGTCTGTAGTGAGAAATAGATAAATTTAAACAGTTTTATCGCGCGTGTACACTTCATGGTTGGTTTGACAACCGTTCTAAATGAATAAGAACTAGTGCTTAAAAAATATTTTATTTAAAATTGTTCAAAAAGGTTCCCTTTTAATATATATCATATCATATAAGAAGTTTGTCTGGGTCTTTCAAATACTCATAGATTATGTAGGGGTACCATTAAAGACTCATAATTTTTTTCGAAAAAAAATCTCTTTTATTAGAACATAATACAAATTTCAGTTTCAATTTTTTTTTTAAGTTATAACTATGATTACGAACAATATCATTGTTGCCTCGCAAATGCAGTGAAAATCCGAGTGTATAACTCATACATAACACTCATTTTAGCTTCGACCTATATCATCCTGCACTTTGACTCGAGATATAGAGATAGCCATTGCCAACCAGCGAGGAAATGCTGCCAGCATCATGGGCACCGGGTACAGTCACCGGACTGAATTTGATTTTATTTTTAATTGTTTCGGCGGAATTTATTCTTTTTCTACGTCATTGAATTATTTTTTTATCTACGAATAAATGTTTGAAATAAAAAAATAAGGAAAAAAACAAATCATTCATCAACTTTTGAGTTTATATTATACTGTAACAAAAATAAGTATTCATATTATATGATTCCCAACCTCCTTCGGAGCCATATATAATATGATTTCTATTAGCAATATTGACCACTACCAATGTTGACTCTGTTAATAAGGAAAGGTCAAAAGAATTTCGAAAGTTGTTCATTCAGATTTTTTAAAGTGATTATGAGTAAATTTCTAGAAATATTTCTGGTACATACACCGATTTATGGTTCTATGCAAATCTTTATTCATAGAGAGAGCTAAGTGGTATTATGATTGGTTTCAAAAAATATTGGATAATACAATAAATATTGGAATACGATTTCATTACTTAATTGGAAATGAATGGCACGCTGCCAACAGGTAGTAAGGCTGGAGCATTTGGACTGCCATTAGACCTGCAATGGCCTTTAGGTTGCCCTAATTCTTTCAATAGCTGTAGTAGTAGTGTTTTATATGGATTGCAGTGAAAGGGTGTGAAAGGGTATGCCGCCGATAAAAAATAAAACAAAAGGATTATGCCCTTAGATTTGTATTAGAATATCAACACTTTTGTCGCATTTATCTAGATATTTGACTCCATTCCAAGAAATAAATATTTACTGTATATTTTCCTCACAAAATCACACATCTAATAGATTAGTTTACATGATGGTAGGGCATTTTTTGAATGCCCGCCTTGCTAGCTTTCACCAAATAATAACTCATAACTATTTTATTTATGTTTACAAAAAGATGTGTTTTTATTTTATTTCATCTTAACTCCAAAATGGAGCAATTTTTATTCATAATTTTTTTCTCATTACTTTTCGACAGTATAATATATCACAACGGTTAAAATAGTTATTAACAAAATACTACGAACTATATACAACACATACAGCTACTGCAATAAAAGCATTTAGACAACCTATACGTCATTGCAGACTCACATGCAGTCCAAATGCTCCAGCCCATAACCAGTTGGCAGCGTTCCCAGCATGCTGGCAGCATTGCCCCGTTGAATTGCAATGCTTATTTGTTGAATAATGAAAATAGTTACATTGGTACTTTGTTTTCTAAGCAAGCTTCCCGCAGGGGGAGTCCCATAACACAACAGGATATACTGTCATCTGTGATGACAGTTTAATGACTTTTTTTATATTGTTAAGTTTGCAATAACGCCTGCTAAGCGAATTACATTACAAAATTACAAATTTACGAGAGAAAAAATTATAGTCATGTGCGGGATTCGAACCCGCGTCCATCCACCCCTATAGCCGTTGTATGCTCTAACTAATTGAGCAGTACAACGCAAGTTGAACTATAGGTGTCGCTCCATCCCGATACGATGCTTGAAGAACGAGAGCAAGAATTACAGTTATGAGTGATTGTGTCATGTTAGCTCAATTGGTTAGAGCATACCCCGGCTATAGGGGTGGATGGACGCGGGTTCGAATCCCGCACATGACTATAATTTTTTCTCTCGTAAATTTGTAATTTTGCAGTTTAATGACTCTTGAAAGTCTTTGCTCACGTGGTAGCATTTATACAAAAGGCATCTTATTATATAATAAAAACCACCATGATTGATGTCTGAGGCATTTGATACTACTATTAGATTGAACTCTTTAAGCTTTGACTTATTCCCTGAAGGATTAGGTAGAGATATCTAAAGCCACGTCACGTTTCGTCAGACATGTTTCGATTTCACGAGCTTCTTAGCATCTACTGGGAGGCTCCGGACTCTGTAACTGAAAATTCCTTTCTTAAGAAAACTCATTAACCTTGTCCAAATCTTATGTAGAACTCAGGACCTTAAGGGCCTGTTTCAGAATGTTTGAGTAAGTTCCGGTTTTACTACCCAAAACATATTTAATAAATAAAACACTATCTTTGCGTTTCACAGTCATCGATTTAGCCTATCCATCGGTTAAAGCTTGAAACGCGCTGCATGTCAACTGTCATTTTTATCATTCAGTTATTTTATGTGTTGCATAGCAAACCCAAACTTTATTAGGACATTCTGAAACGGGCCCTTAGTGTAAGGATTAATAGACTAGTATGTCGTTTTAATAAATGTTTAATTCTAATTTCAGATGGAGATAATGGGCCAGAGCGTGTTTGAGTTCAGCCACCCGTGTGACCACGAAGAGATCCGAGAGGCGTTACGCATTGGCAACGATCAGAAGAGCACTCGCAGAGATCTACTCCTTCGTCTCAAATGCACGCTCACTAGCAAAGGGAGGAATGTGCACCTGAAGTCTGCTTCTTACAAGGTGAGGCCAGCTTCTTACAACATTGCACTTTATTTACAGTGTGCTCAATGTTCTGCAAAGATCAGAACAGCGTTCTCTGTATCATGTGCAAGCGTTCTAGAAAGGGATGACTATGCAGCTTTAGTCTTCTTCGTATGGTATCCTCTATCATACGTGTTTCTAACTCTAACTAGCAAAGGGAGGAATGTGCACCTGAAGTCTGCTTCATACAAAGTGAGGCCAGCTTCTTACAACATTGCACTTTATTTACAGTGTGCTCAATGTTCTGCAAAGATCAGAACAGCGTTCTCTGTATCATGTGCAAGCGTTCTAGAAAGGGATGACTATGCAGCTTTAGTCTTCTTCGTATGATATCCTCTATCCTACGTGTTTCTAACTCTAACTAGCAAAGGGAGGAATGTGCACCTGAAGTCTGTTTCATACAAAGTGAGGCCAGCTTCTTACAACATTGCACTTTATTTACAGTGTGCTCAATGTTCTGCAAAGATCAGAACAGCGTTCTCTGTATCATGTGCAAGCGTTCTAGAAAGGGATGACTATGCAGCTTTAGTCTTCTTCGTATGATATCCTCTATCCTACGTGTTTCTAACTCTAACTAGCAAAGGGAGGAATGTGCACCTGAAGTCTGTTTCATACAAAGTGAGGCCAGCTTCTTACAACATTGCACTTTATTTACAGTGTGCTCAATGTTCTGCAAAGATCAGAACAGCGTTCTCTGTATCATGTGCAAGCGTTCTAGAAAGGGATGACTATGCAGCTTTAGTCTTTATGGTATCCTCTATCTATCCTACGTGTTTCTAATTCTAACTAGCAAAGGGAGGCATGTGCACCTGAAGTCTGCTTCTTACAAAGTGAGGCCAGCTTCTTACAACATTGCACTTTATTTACAGTGTGCTCAATGTTCTGCAAAGATCAGAACAGCGTTCTCTGTATCATGTGCAAGCGTTCTAGAAAGGGACGACTATGCAGCTTTAGTCTTCTTCGTATGGTATCCTCTATCATATGTGTTTCTTACAAGAGTGCTCTTCGAGTAAAGCTACGAATATGCGTCTGTTGTCTGCTTCTTATAAGGTGAAGCCTGCTTCTTACAAGAGTGCACTTTATTTAAAGTGTGCTCTATGTTCCGACAAGATGTCATTGATACCACATCACTTACGATCCGATGATATAGTGGCCAAAGACTAGACTGGCAGTTATAAAAAAAACAGTCGAGCATGTGAAATGTGTAAACAAAATTAAAGGTGAAATATAAGCCAGGTCACCGCGGGGAAGCCTATCAGAAAAAATCCCTGATCTACTTATTATATTCGAAATACTATATAGTATTTCCGTTAAACAATCAAGCAATGATTTATGAGTAATTGGGACATGTTTGTTTCCTCTTATAGCATTCATGGATTCATATATTATGTATGAAAATAGAAATCCGTAGAAATATTAACTTTGCCAATTTCTATGATAAGTAGAAAAAAAAAATATCGACTACTCCGCAGCGGCTGTTGCTTTACCTCGTTGATCGGCTGAACAACTAGGCCAGCTTCACTACGAGCGCTTGGAAAGTGCCTATGCAAACACTGAAACATTCATAAAGAAGCTGCTACGTTTTTGAATTTTTAAATATTAGTTCAAGCACTATGTATCGCATATTTAGCCAGTATCATATCTACAAATTTAGAGTGTAGTATAGCTATAAAGCATTGATCAAAGCAGTTTTTTTTTCTTTTACAAGCTGTTGTAAAAGAAAAAAAAGTATATACTATGTACATACCCTAAGATAAGTGAGAACAGACAAACCATGGGCATTTTTTATTTCAAACATTTGTACATATTAAGGGATTCCCCACGTGGCAGGCGTCTTCGTGATCGCAGTATGAGATAACAGTTCATCAGAAGGTGCTCCTGCCCTCCTTCTGGTATTCTTCCTTTTGTCTCTTCACACGACACAATAATATATTGAGGGGGTTCAATTCTAGCTTGGCACCCCATGGCAACTATGTGTTTTATTACCGATATGCTATGCTAGATGTCGAAGATAGCTCTCAAGGACATATGATACACCGTCAGATGCTTGACGACAGATTTTCTACTTGACTCGGGCATTCGTAAATTGCCGTCAGCGTTTCAGTCATGTTAAAATAATTATACAGTCACGATACATGTATTTTATTTAAATATAACTTTCCATAAATAATGTTTGACCACCAATTATATTTTTTTACTCTAATACGTATATCAACTCGACAAATCACGGTTAAAATATGATGTACGTAAACATCAAATTAATATTTTAATAAAACACTTAAAAAATACAAAAATATATCTAGTGACAATTCCGCCTAATTTTCCTGCTAAGCCTACGTGACGTCACAAACGCCACGCAGCCAAACCGGAAGAATTTCTCGATCAATGAGAACATGATTCTCGATCGTGCGCTCGCAGAGTCAAGATCTCCTGAGGATGCTTCGTGTAGAAACGAAACGCGTCGAAAAAATTATTCCGGTATATAATAACGTATGTTACGTTATTATATATCTGGTGATAAATGCAACGCATAACTGCGAAGATACGACGTTTTGTATTATTTTGGTATTAAATTGAAAATATGAGTTTAGAACATGAATCACGTGTCAAACCTCGTGTTTATCGTAATATCGACACATCGTAATATGGTTATGCTGTTAGTGCTACCATATCAAGTCTTTGATACCTATATAGAATATTCGAACGCTCATTATGTATAGGTGTATATATATATAACACAATTGCAAATCTGCAATTTGCTTCCGCCATCAACATCCATATAAAAAAAAGCTACGAAGTGCTTTCATTGGTATCTCCATAATGTAATGTCTTAAAACCAGTCTCCTGAAACATTGTAAGTACAAACCTGCCTGTAATTTTACTGGCTCTCAAGGCCTGTTGTCGGAACACACTGTTAGCCTGGCGACATATTTTCTATTTGAGGGTGGTAGCTAGCAAGGCGAGCATTCTTACAATGCTCTCCCACATTGTTGGTGAAGCTCAAGCCGGCGGTGGGGATCGAACCAAAGACCAGCGGCACCGCAGTCCATAGCTATAACCGCTCGGCTATAATTATATAATAATAAAAAATGTATCACCAAGATGGGCCCTTCTTCTCTTGTCTTGAGAGGTGTTTGTCCATGCTGTAGCTGTGACCATGGTCAATGCAACTCGCTCGAGATGTCGCTAATTTTAACCGACTTTAAAAAAAAGAGGAAGTTCTCATTTCGTCTGTATTTTTTTTATGGTTGTAACCTCACTATTGACTAGGTGAACCGATTTTGATAATACTCTTTTTTATTGGAAAGCTGATGCTTGTCGTGTCGTACATTTAAATTTCATCAAAATCGGTCAAGCCGTTTTTGAGTTACACTACAATAACTGAAAAATATTTTCCTATCTTGATGATATAGTCGTTGACAGGGAGTGATAATCGATCCCGTAAGTAGCAAGGGTCACTAAAAAGAGTGAAAAAAATATTTTTACCTAAAAATGGAACCGACTTCAACACTCAAAAGTGTGAAATAACTTGTCAAAGTCGGTACCATGCGCACAATATTGTGATATGTACTTTTGAACTATCATGGTAGTGAATTCGGTTCCAATTGTAGGTAAAAATCATTTTAATACTACTCTGCAAGTTTTTTTTTATGTTATTGTGACGGAACAAGCTCAAGGCCCACCTGATGTTAAGCGGACTAACCTCTATGCATTTGCAGATGCATTTCGTCACCGTCAAGTCACGAATTCCACTGCATCCGTCACATTTAGACGTAGTTGCCGAATTCATATGCCAATATTTCCTCTGATCCCCAGGTGGTCCACATAACCGGACACATGCTGACAACAGAATACAAAGAGAGCAATAACAATTCTGAAGATAAGAAGAACACGGATGATAAGAAGACCAAGACCGGATCGTTGGTGGCTGTGGGAAGACCAATTCCTCACCCATCGAATATCGAAGTTCCATTGGATGATAATACCTTCCTGTCCACTCATAGCCTGGACATGAAGTTTACTTATGTGGATAAAGCGTGAGTATATTAATTTTTTTTTTATATCGCTTTTGGTCTAGGCCATAACCACTATCAGTGATGAAGGGTCGAAGAAGTGGTTCAGGCTAAGCTCGATTTACTGGCTTTCAAGTACAGCTGCCGGGGTACACTATAAAGTGCTTGGCGACAGATTTTCTATATGAGGGTGGTAGCTAGCCAGGCGGGCATTCACAAAATGCCCTACCAAACTCCTACCTAAGATAACATCAGCGACCGATGGTTAATGTGCACGGAAGCGCTCAGTAGTAATGTCACTAGATGTCACCCATTCGAGTCGTGACCGAGGTGGAAATTGCTTAACTTAGTTGACCGGTTAAGTACGGCTAAGCAAACTTCGCTAAGAGCGCTTCAATTCAGACTCGAACAGCACTGCGCCCGTCACGCTGAGGCATACTGTTTTTAAGTCTCATGTGCCATTAATTTCAATGGCTCTCGAGTACTGCTACCGGATCACACCGTTAGGTGCTTGGCGAACATTAAGAAGATTTAACATGGTCGCTTAGTATCGTTATATATTTTTTTTTATCAAAAAACGCGTTTTTAATATTGAATTACGTGAACGTGTACCTAAAACCTCGTAATTTATGTTAGTGTATAGGTACCTAAAAAAAATACCTGAGTTCTTTAAATTACCAAAAATAAAGCATCAGTTTGAATTACTGCGTTTCGGGAGAAACAAGGTAGGCTATTAAATTGACGGCACATGAGATAACCATTCTTAACACCACGTTTTCTCGACTTGGCCCACTAGCTCATTTCGTCAATCTTGAATACAAAAGGGAACTTTGGCAGTATAAATATCAATATAACAATCTCCAGAACATAATATTATCTCCCCTCATCCCATATTAAATATGCGCTCGGTGCAATATGTCCTTACTCTAACCCAACATGCAAAAATTTAAAAAGTTTTTAATACGGAAATTCTGCCGGCCGCCTACCTGATACCATTCGATTATATGATAAATAAAGAGAAATGTTGTCGCCCTAAAGTGCAGCAACACTATATTGAGGCAGAATTGAGTAGCGGCAACCCGCTGAATAGGCGCATTTGTTTTCTAGAACTATAATGAGGTTCTAGTTTTCACACCATTTGAAACCTTCGCGAGAGCGCACTACCAATCTATCTTTTGTACGGAACTTCTAAAAGATGGCGTTGTACACCAATCGCACGCCGGTATTACCTTACCAAAAATAATTCAAAGCTTCGTCCATAACTCTGTCGCTTGTACGACATGCCACCTAAAACGATAGAGTAATATCAACAAAAATATCACCTTCAAACGTATTTTGTAGGTTAAACATGATGTGATTTCGCGGTTTGTACACAGTATGCGGTGTACTGACGTACGAGTGAAATGTATTTCCTTGAAGTGTTGTGAAATGTGTGATAGATATAAGTGTGTGTGGTGGTTTCCCAGTAAATTGGATTTGTTCCTGGATTTGTTAGAAATGGCGGGATGTTTGAACAAGTTATCCGTAAGTTGCCCAAAGTTTAACTGCCTGTTAATTTTGTATGCTTCACCTGCTAATGTGCGGTTTTATTGATGTTTGTAATAAAAGCGAATGTTGTAGTACTTTGATGTAGGTAAACGTAGCGGTAGGTCATTCAAGGTTATCTATAGGTGCCGGTAAACATAACCCAGGCATGGGAGTTTGGGTCACATTGGCAATGACCTTTGATATTTCGTGGCTAATAAAATATTTCCCATTATAAAGAAATGTTTCTAATATTTTAAGATTTTGAAGGAATTATGAAATTCACCGATATTGTATGTCACCGCAGTTTAAAAATAAATGCTTTTCAATTAAGTTATAAATAGTTCTCATTCCTAATTTAAGTTTAAATATTGACCCAGAAAATATTTCTCAACAAATGATGGCATTTTTTCGGTACCAAGGATTCAATGACAGCTTGTAAGTCACCTTGAAAGTTGAACCAAACTTCCCGAAAGTGAAAATTTCATCGCCTTTTACTGTGATATTACTGACTGTGTGGTCTGTACATAGTACGTATAGCAATTGGAGTTTTATTATATGAGTTTTATTAGCATATGGTTTTAAAAAGCCTTGTTATTAATTTTTTTTTATTGTTACAGTTTGACCAAAAGCCTTGGATTCGACTCCGAAGAGCTGGTAGGACGTTCATTGTACGATTACCATCATGCCGCGGACAGCGCTGCAATGGCTCAGCAGTTCAAATCATGTAAGTTTTTATTTTAATATCAACCCTGAAATATTATTTGCCTAATGTTAAGACACTGACATGTCTGAGTGACAGCATTAGTGAATATGGATACCCCCTAACTGACCTCTAAGATGGTGTAAAGGTCATTGTATAAAAAAATAAGAAAGTCATATTTGGGTGCGATATACCAGAGCGCTACTTTTATATTGTCCTTCCCTGTCTCCAGTGTTTGTAATTTTATTAAGTTTAACGCCATCTGTGCGATTAAGTTCGCACTTTGAATTAATGCCAACTGTAGCATTAAGGATCTCCTTTCACGAGTCAAATGTAGGTGGCAGCACTGAAATCGTATGAGAAACGTTTCTCTAACTTTATGAACTTTGTGACTGCAACGTACTACTACTACTAGCTTATTTTCATTTTATAGACTTTGAAAAACGAGGATGGCTCCAAGTTGATGCGTATAATTATGTTTTTTCAATGTTTACTAGATAATCAGTACAATACCTGGAAAATTCAGTACAATTCCTTTATACATGTTATCCCTTTACTGATCCCTGTTCCTGGGACAAGTAACATAAGGCCTACCTACTCATTTCTTTGACCTAACTATTTAGTTACTTATTCGTTTTAAAAAATCGTGGGAAAACCCGTATCTTTTGATCAACTAAATACTTGAGAGCCAGTAATTCAATATTAGCCTGAGCAACATCCTCTAGCGTACATCACCTACCGTCACTTGAGAAAGCGGTCAAAGGCTAGACTTTAAGCTGTAAAAAATAAAGAAGGGTTGAATTGATAGGTATGAGTGTCTTCCCCCTGTCACCGAATCAGGTCACATTACACCGTGTGGACAGGATTATATTGGGTAACTTAAATTTTGTTACGAAACTCACAAATTATATTAAACTTAGTTTGATTTAACAGCATTGACATATTAAGCGAAATATTTTTTTAACGGGATGCAGATCTAATCTCCTTCAGAATCCGCAACCCCGGATACCTGGTGAATTTCCAAAAGCGACATCTACCTTAATAAAATGAACTACTTACGCTGGTAGGTTGATAATAGATCAACATTAAACACCAATTTGATAACTGTATCAGCCGGAGTGTCCACTGCTGAACAGAGCCTACCACATCAAGAGGGATTTTCTATAATCTCCACGCTTGGCAGGCGTCTTGGGGATCGCAGTGAACGATGGCATTTCTGCAGAAAGCGCTGCTGTCTACCTTCCAGTAAATTTTACCCTTTGTCGCCTCTTAAGATGCCCGCGGGATAATATGGGGAGGTGACATTCTAGCCAGGCACCCCAGACTCTATTTTTTTGAAAAAACGAATTTGATAATGCCGCTTTGAAATTGATTGAGTTGGTACTATATGTATTAACAGCATTCACGTATTCTAAGCGAAAAAGCACCTGCTTCCATAGCATATTCGGAAATGCACCAGTAGGTACTTATTCTGCGATTTTAGGTTCAATCCCGCTGGAGGTTATCAGATTAAATAAAAAAAAAAAAAATAGATATATCTCATTTTTAGCAAATTCTTATTATTATGATTACGTAAGATACAAGTTAATATTAGTGAACACGACACTCAACTTTTACTTCTTTTTTTAATAAACACCAAATACGTGCCAAATCTTGAGGCCTCTGTGATTTTTTGGCATAGGAATTGTTGTCGCCACGTAATAACTACTCGTTATACTTATTTTTGCGTGGACAATTTTAACATAGTTGGCTAGCCGCCCGCACATTGACTGACATATTTACCGTTCGCGTTATAAACGTGGCTTTTAAAGTCAGCTGATTGCGATTCATGAAGATGATTGAGCTTGTACCTATAGCTGTGTTGCTAACCTCATCTGATGGAAACAATATAGATTACCAACTGCAGAAATATGAAGCTGAGTTTTCTCCTTTTGCCCAAAATACGAGTATTTGTTTATATCATATATTGTCATCTTTTTGTTTTCTCTTTATGTTAGTTACGATATACATACGTATATTTATATATATATAAATAATTCTTACCTCTCTTTTTGTGTGGCAATAGTACGAATTATTAATTTTAATTAGTTAACGAATTTTAATTTGATTTGATTCGAAGCGTTCGTAGCGTAGCTTGCTTAGTCGTTCTTTACCGAAGTATTAGGTCCGCTGTGGTCAGGACTAGGATGGGATAAAAACATGCATTTTTTTTTTCAGAGTTATATAACTTTAAAAAATATTGCTGAAATGAAATTCTCGTGAGTTTCACATACATTTATATATTGAAAATTAACCGGCAAAAACACTGCCAGGTAGTACGCTCTGACCGACTGAGCTAACATGACAATGACTCTATTTTTTCCTATAGTTCTTTAACCGTCGTATGGGGATGGAGCGATACCTATAGTTTAACTTACGTTGTACTAGTACACCGAAACATAACATAGTACAGCCAGACCTAAAGCCTACTAAAGGCCCCGGTAAAGGGTGGATGACGCAGGTTCGAGTCCAGCGCATGACTATATTTTTTCCTCTAGTAAATTTGTAATTTTGTAATGTGATGTAATGTAATCCACGTTATTGCGAAAATAAAATTTATAAACATATTTTTCATGTTTATGTATCATTAGAGAAGGCATTATACTGACCACATACCGTGAAGCGTAGGAGATGTTGTCGATCCCACTCATAAGCTATACCTACAAATAAAACGTTAAATCGTAAATAAGAATTTTTACTCAATGTTTCCATAAACACGTTCCTTCATCTTACTTATTTGCCTTTACAAAAGAGAAAAATAAAAATACAATGAGAAAAGAATCACGTTTTCTCAAGTAATTTCCGTCTACATTATGTTGGGGCTTTTAAACATCCCACAGAAATACTTAAAAGGGCTACTTACGCAAACGATTTCTTCAAGCTTCGTTAGGTGCTTGCGCAAAAGTCGCCCTTAATGTAGCGTCACATTTGGGACATTATAATTATACCTAAGTGATGATAGCGAATAATATACCTAAGTGCAGTGCTGGAACCATCGGGTTAGAAATAGTGTAAAATAAACCAGCGTACTCCACCATATTTGCGTTACTTCAAATCGTTTGTTAAGTTATTTATTCCATTAGAATAAGGTTGATTATAGAACGTTTTTTGCCGATTTTGGTGCATTCCAACAATAGATTTAAAGTAACGCAGATATGGTGAAGTACGCGGGTTTATTTTACAGTTTATCTTTACTTATATATAAAAATTACGTGTCACGTTGTTTGTCCGCGATGGACTCCTAAACTACTGAACCAATTTTAAATTTGATTTTCACACCGTGTGCAATTTGACCCAAATTGAAAGTAAGGATAGCTTACATCTCAATCTATTGTCGTAATTACCCCTTTATTATATATAATCCCCTGTGACGTGCTAGAATCGCCTCCTCCCAAGCTTGCTGTGGGAGTAGTAAGAGGCGAAGAAGGGAAAAATGCTTGGTGGGCAGCAGCGCCTTCTTCAGACCTACCAACCTACACTGCGTAGTGCTTGGGAATCCCCAAGCACTACTCCCAAACGTGGGGATTATGCCCCCCTAAGTAGTATTATTTTATGACGTGTTTTTACACCTTATAAATTAGTCTAGATCGATTCTAATTTGTAGACATTATTAGCCATATTGGGATTCAGTTTTAACCTTGAGGTTTAAGATTTAAGATTTAACTCTAAAACTAAACAAATTTACTATGTAATACTTAGCATGTTGAATTATGTTTGGAGAATATATTATGTGGGACCATTATAACACTTCAGTGAAAATTCTTGACACACCCACATATCAGCTTTTAGATGACTGTCATCATTGTTGGCGTTTTATGACCCTAGTAACAGAGATGCCAACTTTAAACATGTATTTTATAAATAATATTTTTTTTTAGTTATCACGTATTATGTAAATAATTATGTAAATAATACGGGATAACTCACGTGAATCAGTCAGATAGCTCCGGATGGCTCAGATAGCTTCGAGGAGAGCTTGGGATGCCTGCGTTGACGTCTCGCTTAAAACTGTGGTAATGAGATGTTAGTTTGTAAACATTTAGTTAATTCAACTGATATTAAAAGAAAGCCCCTATTTACCTTGCCCAGTTCAAATACAGATCATCTATGTTATTTCACTGAAATGCGTTGTGGTGCGCGGGCTTGATATCTTAGAAATGTCTGATATTAATCAAACATGATGCATGATGGTATGGCGAATGCCCGCCTGGCTAGCCACAACCCTCAAGTAGAAAATTTGTCGCTAAGCATTTAACGGTGTGTTCCGACAGCTGTCCATGACAGGCAGTCGTTGTAGGTTAGTCTATAGTATACTACGTTAGATAGTTACCAAATGCTGGACAAGTAATAAAAAAACACATCAGACCGCCCATTGTTTCACTTAGTTAAGTTTTAACTCAATTTGTAAGTTTTTATGTAAATTAAGCTTGGTGTTACAATAAAGAGTTAAGATATGTATATATCTAGTCATGCCAGACTTGATTCCTGAAATGATAGGCTGCAGAGTCCAACATTCGAGCCAAGATGCGTTCATGCACAAGACAACCAGGCATGCCGTCTAAAATCGAACACAGTCTATTTCGAGCTGCAAGTACAAAAAGAGCTAATAGTAAGTTAGGTATTTGCATCAAGAGAGGAGCAAATCCAACTATTAACTTCTAAACTAATAAATTTGTTTGCATTACGTTGGTATTAGGGGTACAAATAACTTTAAGAGTAGAGTGTACAGAGCGCTTTCCATATATGCAAACGTAGTTCGTCATATTTTGAATACCAAGATGTTCAAACCCGGTGTAATTTTGTATGCATTTTGCAGAGCCTACTATCTATGCTTCTGGTTTGCCAGTTTTTCCATTTATTATTTATTTTATCCCAAATGTCAAAATAACAATTCACATACAAAACGATTTATCGAATTATTTTTACAAATACTTAATTTTACGGAAATCTGGCAAACCAGAAGCATGGATATTAAGCTCAAGGACATGCCTACATGCAAAGTTTGACCGAGTTTGAACTCTTAGGGTCCGTTTCAGAATGTCCTTATAAAGTTTCGAGTTGCTAACCAACACATAAAATAGCTGAATGATAAAAATGACAGTTAACATGCAGCGCGTTTCAAGCTTTAACCGATGGATAGGCTAAATCGATGACTGTGAAACGCAAAGATAGTGTTTATTTAATAAATCAGTTCTGGGTAGTATAACCGGAACTTACTCGAACATTCTGAAACAGGCCCTAAGTATTTAAAATATGACAAAAGTACGTTTATATGGAAAGCGCCACGAGCACACTATATAAATTTATATATATATATATACACTCCGTATATATTATATTCATAAGGATGTTTATTTATGTGTCGTG
The DNA here is from genome assembly GCA_963854805.1 of Plagodis dolabraria. Taxonomy (NCBI): domain Eukaryota; kingdom Metazoa; phylum Arthropoda; class Insecta; order Lepidoptera; family Geometridae; genus Plagodis; species Plagodis dolabraria. Next base: position 10,033,863 of record OY978459.1, on the reverse strand, counting down.
CTGCATTCGTAGCATGCTTCACGAACGTAGATGAGGGCTATAATATTATAACCGCTTCATACCGGTTTCAATTTACGGTACAATTTACAATTGGTTATGATTTCACTACTAAATCTATTGATGTAGATTGAAATTCAGTTTTACACTGTGACAATTTTATTGAACAGTGCAATAGCAGTGATAATAGTGATAGCTATACATCAGTTATGTAATGTAATGTGACTGTAATGTATACGTAAGTCGTTAGTGATAATTATTCGCACGATATCAACAAAAAAAACTTTTCAGAAAACATTATATTAATATTTTAGAAAAACATTTACCATAATTAAAACATGTAAAAGTATCTAGTGACAATTGCGCATAATAATCCTGCTAACCGATAGAAAAAAAATTCGACGTGTTTCGCTTCTTTGATCGTGAGCTCGAAGTCAAGGCATTCTGATGATGCTTCGTATAGAAACTAAACGCAATTATGTTCCAATGTATCTTTTCATCTTATTGTCTGAGCGCCTTAAGGGGGCGACGCAGTTCAATTAGGAGCTTGCAACGGAAAAAAACATCCAAATTTTAATTATATAAATGACAATCTCCATACGCGCGTGGCGGCTGCTACGAACTTATGTTTTTCCAAAAGGGAAAAATAATACTAGAAGAAAGAAAATAATAATTGTCACAAGAATGTGGTTGACTATTAAAAATTTATTCCCTGATTTGTTATCGATATAAATGGTCACATTTGGCGTAGGTAAGATGTGAATATTCACTATCGTTGAGGAGGTAAAAAAAAATATTCGAAAACGGCTGCATTTAAAATATTTTTTTACCAATAACTGAAACATTTATGAATATAGTTCAGCACCTGATTGCCAAAACGTCCGTTCGTAGTAATATTTTTGTCTGAATCCAAGCACTGATTCTCTTAAGATTATTTCCCAAATTGTCTTAAATCAGGTAATACCCCTTAAGGGGATTTATGTGTTATTTTCTTCACAAATAGTACCCAATAAAAACAAAATGTAAAAAATTTAAATGGTTAAAACTTGTTATGATTGTAATAAAACTCGATGGTGCAATAAAACATTCTAAAAGAGACATGCGATGTTGTTGCTATATTTTAATTTTGCCGTGGTATTTATCAGGCTGTAGCAATGGAAATAATCTTATCCAAAATGTATTTATTAAACCGTCAAATTTGGCTATAGCTCCATTTAAAAATAAATATGGCCACGCTTTTAAATTAAAGGGCTTTAAAAAACGATTCAATTTATATATACTTGCAGTTTTAATCTCAAAGGAACGATAAGACATTTAATGAAAATAAATAATTTACAGTCAGGTTTTTTACCTTTGAATTAATTTAGTAGAAATTTTAGTTTTGTTTAAGTAGTTTTTTATACATTTATTTTGATTCTGAACTCCGGAAACAAGTTTCGCTATACTTTTCCCTAAAGTAGGAAAATTTATTGGTAAATTACTCCGGCAGTAATTTAATTTCGCAAAATGTTATTAATGTTGGGCGAACCGGCTCGAAACCTGCGACGAGCCGGATCCGGCCCGCGGGCCGGATGTTGCCCGTCTATGGTCTATAGTATAAAGTTATCTGAGTTTTAATGAAACCCTATTTTGAATAAATTGGGCCATAAAAGATAAGATGAAGATGTCCTCACATAGCATGTGTTAGTATGAGAGATCGCTGAACAAATAAATTTTAACAATAACTTCCGTCAAGTGCTGATTCGAATTCCCGCTAAATATCACGAATTATGGAATAAATCACAAATTTTTGGCTGTACTTACACAATCTATTTTGTTATAATCCTCAGTTTTCGAGGTTATCTCACACTTAGCCCGTTTTTATTCTTATTACATACAACAAACGCACACCGAGGCCTCCGTACTGAATCCTGATCTACCTTATTACTTTGCTGTCGCGATTCTTATACAAGCAAACAGTATACCTAATAAGTACATCATTGTTGTTCACAAACAACCCAATTTAATAGGTTCAAACAGGTTAAGGTCTATTGAATAAATGTCTTAAACATAGATTGATACTGTTCGTTGTAAATTTTGATGTTCATTGGACCCATAAAAAGTTCTCAATCAATCAACTGAGGAAATAGCTTTCACGATCAGTTGTATATCTAATGGAATTAACAAACGTAAAAACGAAAGATGTTAAACTTTAAATGGCTTTTTATTTTATAAGGTTACTGAACAAGTACGAGACTCACTTTGTGTTTAGTGGTAACTTCTGCAACACACACATTTCGTCACAAGTCGCGAACTTCACTGCGCCCATGCCATAAACAGACTGAGACATAGAGTTGTTAAGTTTCTTGTGCTTGTAATTTCATCGGATTGGGCACTAAGAGCTTTTGATGTTATAGCTAGTTATAGCTGTCATACATTTTGCAAAAAACTTGAGGTTTTTTTGTGTTTTCAACTTGAGGGTGGTCGCTAGCCAGGCGGGCATTCGCAAAAATGCCCTTCCACCATGCGGTGAAGCTCAAGCCCGCGGCGGGATTCGAACCATGGACCTGCTGCGCGGCAGTCCATAGCCAAAGCCACTGAGCCATCACTGCTTCTAAGTTCTTTCCATAATAAAATATATTTCTTAATCAAGTTAAATATTAAATAATGGTAAATTTAAAGATTATAAATGTCAATAAAAGTCATCTATAATTAACAAAATAGCCCGCCCCCGGTCGCACCCGGTCCAAAGGTGCCCATCACGCTGGATGCATTACCACGCTGCATACAGCGTGGTAATGCATCCATCCGATTCGTTTAATTAGCTAGGTAAAATTATCTATAATAATACTGTGCAGTATTTTTTACCAGCTGCTTTTTACGGTTCCAAACAGACAGCACTTTGAAGGCGGACGGACGGATACGCGGACAGCCAAGGCTGAACAATAGGGTAACGACACACCACCACAAACTGTGTAAAAAAAAGTAGAATCTTTTCAGTTACTATATTATTTGGTACTGATATTTATTTAAAAGATAACAGATTCAAAAATATAAAACCGAATTATTGATTTTGAGTTACCGACATTTCCGTTTCCGTGTAATCCTGAAATACATATGGAATACTATTCTTTTTGAAAAATTGCGACCCATTTACATTTATGAAATAAAATATGAAGTAAAATTTTACATTTTAACCCAAAAATGTTTCGTTTTCATAAATTATATCGTGTTGCTAAAACTAAGTAGTCGATTGTTCATGTTTACGAGCAACAGTTAAAATACCCTTAAAATCATCCTAATGTCTCTTTCAGTCTATTTTATGACTTACATAAGGTATAGAAAATTCAATCGGCATACCTATTTCTAATAATGTAATATTGGCAATTTACGTAAGCTATTTTAAAAGTACCTCATCAAGAGATAATAAAAGGTAATTTTCAGAGCTCCAAAAACTAATTAAATACCATTCGTTTCTAGGGCTGGAAAATAATATATTTGTCTAAAACGTTCCACCTTAGACCAAAATTTGGACGAAGTACTGTCGACATCACAAAAATGTTGTGAATACGTCACCCCGTGACCACGATCACTGCAAAAAAGTGTTTGAAACGCCGTCGGGATAAAAATATTGATAAATGTGCGCGATTCAAACCGTCTAAAGTTGTTTTTTCAAATATTTTAGTTAAGTATTTCTATTTCAAAGTTAAGTGTTTCATGGATTTATGCTATAAAGAATGCAATAGGACAACAACCGGGACCGACAGCTTAACGTGCACTCCGAAGCACGGAAGCGGTAGAAATGCCAATAGTGATCACCTATCCAAGTTATGAAGGAGAAGTAATGAGAAAATTTATTGAAGGCAACGTCTAGGAATAACTTCCTCAATATTTCTTTTCAAAGATCAACAGAATAAAAAGTAATATTTCCTCTATTAGTTATTATGTAACATTAAATACACTAGAAAGTCTTAAAGTGACTAATCGACTAAAGACTTATCGCCTAAAGCGAACTTCTCCAATAATCATCATCGCATCAACTGGAACATCCACCGTTGAACAAGGTCCCCATTGGGGGGATTTGGCATAACCGGGTCTTGGGGATCGCAGTAGAAGTTGTGTTTTGCTCAAGGCGCTGCTTCACTTTCTGGTGAAGACCGAGTCGACCCTTATTCGCCTCTTTCGACACCCACGGGAAGAAATGGGGGTAAAATTCTAACCCGATACCGGAATGCTTCACTTCCAATCAACTTTCTTTCCGACCGTTGCGATAGTGATCGAAGACTGCCCTAAAAGATTTTTTTTGCCCACGAGGTGTAAACTGAAAGTATACCTTTCGTGTTTAAAATGTTTATGTTCTTTTGCAATTTTGTGAGGATAAAGTAATTTAACGTATTTTTCATTGATATTCATTCATGAGAATGGTCTGCGTTACCGCTGCTTGACGTCACTGCGCGATCAACATGCATGCAGTTTGATGTCGTGACAATGCTGCTATTGGATCAATTTGAATTTTACATCTCGACATCCATACATCTCATCCATTTTAATGTGACCTCTTGTCATTCCGCTGAAATGCTACCGTTATCAAAAACATCAGTTGTATTATACTCTAGTTAAGCTGGTCACATCCAGTCGGAATCTCGTTCCAAAATTCCATTTTGGAAAATTGATTCGAGAATTCAAACAGAACAAATCCATCGAAGTCATAAACTTATTAAGTACCTACACACAGTTAGAAATATATTCTAATATTTCAAAAGGGAAACGACTGTACATGTGTTTGTGATAGGCATTCGAAATCCCGAATCGATTTTGTGAAATAGAATTCTGAAACGGGATTCCGACGGTATTGGCAAGCCTTACAAAGATATGGTAGATGAATAGATGGTTACCCAAATGCGTGTTTCTCCATGCATAAGGAAGGGTTGGAAAAATTACAATTTTGAGTTCAAACAAACTTGTTTTTATTTTTTTTTTAGAGATGTGTTTACGAGGTCACCTAAAACAATAGTCGACTATACGTAACGTTTTGAAGCGCACGTAGCGGAGTTTGCCTATACGTTTTTAGTTGATCTAGTTGGTTATGCTGCGGTCATGACTTGGATGGGTAACCGCTATTGGCATTTACTTATGAGCGCTTCCGTGCTTCGGAAGTTACGTTAAACCTTATGATGCCGGCCTGGCTAGCTACCACCCTCAATTAGAAAATCAGTCGTAGCACTATCATTTCCTGCAGCAGACCTTCAGAGCAGAGTAATTATAGGGTAGCCTAAAAAAAGTAAACGTAATTATGATCTGTGCTTAAATTTTCATTATGATAGAAGTCTGTGGAGACTGCTTCGATGGTGGAGTGCCGAAAGCGTTGCTTTGGAATCTTAAAAGTCATGGAATCGATACCCGGATCTTCAAAGATGACGCCTAAACACAGTAGTGCCTGCACACTACTACTTGGGGACAAAATATCTGACGCCGTGGTGGTACCCACCACGACGGTCTCTTGCTGAAGAGACATGTTTTTATACATGAACACTGTATAACAAACCTTAATCAGTCCAAAATAAAAAAAATTGAAAATGTTATGGCATTTAACATATCACTAATAACAATTGTTTTTTTTTTATACCTGATATCCACCATCTCACCAGGTAAGTGATGATGTGGTCGAAGATGTTGTTCATTTTTTTACTTGAGGGTGGTAGCTAGCCAGGCGTGCATCCGGAAAATTCCCTACCACCATGTATACGTAATCGTCACTTGAAACAATTTTCATTGCTGATAGTCCAGCTTCGTGGCCATGAATGAATAAACAATCAGTGTCCTGAACCTTTTCATATAAGTCCGCTAAATTTTTGGGTTCAAATCAGGCGCTCATGGTTGTAGGGGCTAATTTTATTAAACTCGCTCGCGTGGCTAGCAATGACGTGTGGGAGGGCGCCGCTTTTAACCGTAATGAACGAAGCAATTTTATTTTGTAAACGCGAGGAAAAGTGATTTTTATCCTAATACACTAACTTGTTATTACAAAACTGTTTTGAGATTATTTTAAATATGCATGCTGCACGAGGATATTAAACTTCAGTGTTTATAAAAACGCGCAGTTTCGGAATCTAATCCTGAGCGTAATTGACGATGTGGTCGAAGATGTTGTTCAGACTAACCCTAACCTAGAATTACTGGCTCTCAAGGACTGCTGCCAGAACATACCGTTATGTGCTTAGCGACAGAATTTCTACTTGACGGTGGTAGCTAGCCAGGCGGTCATTCGCAAAATGCCCTGCCACCATACAGCTACGCTAACAATATTTCCATTAAACAAAATTGAAAAGCAAACGGTTCTGGACTCGATTGAAAAATAGAAGTCAATATTGTCTAGACATACGAACATAATCCACTTATTAACTAGTATATTGGACGTTACCTTCAAAATCCAGCCGAAATAATGATATACGATGTGATTTTAGTAGACAGCGTACTTTAATAAATATTTACGACTATGTTTGATGTTTTATTTGATTTATTGCCAAAGGAGAAACTTAAGAGTAATATGATCTGAAATAAAATTAAGTGGTATCAAAAGCTTATCGTATCTATAGATATAGCATATTTTTGACAGATGTTCCAAATATTCATAGTAACAACTGCATTTTAAGATCGATAGAATAAGCATTGCAATTCAACGGAGCAATGCTGCCAGCATGCTGGGCACGCTGCCAAGTGGTATAGTGTTTTCTTTACAAAACAATACAAACTCTTAAAGTGGAAAAACATTGAACCAATTTTTGTATGTTTGTGTGTCTAGGTTTTGGTAACCATTCTACATGATAATTATCTCTTTTAATTATAAATACTGTCAATATACCATTATAAGTTCCTATTATAAAAAAAACATGTTATAATCGATTTAAACATCGACGTAAAGTCTTGATGATGATGATGATTGTATCGGTGAGTTACAATAAAAAAATAACATCGCTCGTGTATTCCTGAAAAAATAGTAAACACCAATGCACCTTTTCCCATTATATGATATACCCCTAAAACTGACAAAAATATCGTTTACCCGTAAAAATTTTACAATTCAATTTTTTTTTTTAATATTGTTAAGTTTGCAATAACGCCTGCTAGGCGAATTACATTACAACATTACAAATTTACGAGAGAAAAATTATAGTCAAGTGCGGGATTCGAACTCACGTCCATCCACCCCTTTAGGCCAGGGTATGCACTAACCAATTGAGCTGACATGACACAGTGACTCATAACTTTAATTGGTTAGAGCATACCCCGGCTGAAAGGAGTGGATGGACGTGGGTTCAAATCCCGCACATGACTATAATTTTTTCTCTCGTAAATTCGTAATTTTGTAATTCAATATGTGTTTAAAGATAATATATCAGATACCATAGTAACACAAATTAACAACAAAATAAAAAAAAACACCGTTATAGTTTTCAGCATTTACATTCTTTAAAAAAAAATCTAGTTCTATAGGCTCCATTCTTCCTTTTAAAATTCAAAGCCTTTTTGAAATTAAAATGGATTAATAAACAAGATCGATTAGGTACATCATCATATTTGTAAGATGGGTAAAACTATATCCACGAACCCGTTTCAACAGGTATGTCACTACAGTGTGTGGCGAGACTGTAGCCAGATTTATGCTGTAACAGATTGTCATCATTTGTATTTTATGAAGTTTCTAGCTGCGACCGCTCGTTTTAGCGCTCCCTCGGAACCTCTCACTCAGTAGAATTCTAATAAAATATTTCCTATAACTCTTAATCCAAGGCTTATAAGGAATTATATTATGTGCTTAGTTTTGGTGGTGAGTGGCAATAAACAAACACATATATTTGCAATTATAATAGGTATAATTGTGATGTAATAATTTGGCAGTCACATTGTTAGCGTTTTATCACCATATTTCAATGCAATAACTGTGAAAGGTATGGTTGATAGCTTTTTTTACTGTAAGGGTCCGTTTCAGAATGTCCTAATAAAGTTTCGGGTTGCTATGCAACACATAAAATAACTGAATGATAAAAATGACAGTTAATATGCAGCGCGTTTCAAGCTTTAACCGGTGGATAGGATAAATCGATGACTGTGAAACGCAAAGATAGTGTTTTATTTATTAAATATGTTCTGAGTAGTAAAACCGGAACTTACTCGAACATTCTGAAACGGGCCCTAAGTATAACAAATTTAATATATTGCATTAAAAGGCTGCCCGTGGGGTACCGTGCTGGAATTTTAGTCCCGCATCTCACCTATCTTAGAGGTGACTAAGGGTTAAATACCAGAAGGTGGTAGCAGCGCCTTCTGTGAAACTGCTATATAACACAGCGATCGAAAAGACGCCTGCCAAGCGTGAAGACAATGGCAAATCCTCCCATAATAGGGAAGGATGTGTTCAATAGCGGATATCCCGGCTGATACAGTATTGATGGCTATATGAATTTGTAAACATTTTATACGTAACCTTTTTTCAATACAGCGATAATGCGCAAAAGCGAGGTTAACATGGCATGCCACCCCTCATTTTTAACAAACTTCCAAAGTATTACAAATAGTTAAATATCAATATATTATAATGTAGGCACAAAGCACTATTGGACCAAAAATGTTGTTATGATATTCGGGACTTTTAATGACAAATTTTAAATGACGACTTTTTATTTTTATCTACAACCTCATATCATGATAACAATTCATTTTTAATTAATTATCAATCATTTTCAGTGACATATATATTCAATAAGGATTATATTTAAAAACTACTATAACATATTTGATGTTATCATTTTAATGTTTTTTACTTTTGTTTGTTTGTAATTAAGACATAGCTTCATCTCTCCATATTGTAAGACTTCATAGGCAAAGCAAAATGGTCTCTTATTTATTATGTACCAACAAAGTGCATGAAAGTGTAAAATTACTCATGTTCTAACAATAAAATTATCTTTGTGTCCAGCTGTGTAAGTAAATCACGTGTACGATTACAATGAACATCCTTACACGCTTCCCTCACTTGTTTCACACACTATGATCCATGCGTAAATCTTTTACATATCCACGTAACAGCTTACGTAACTTTATTAGTTTCGTAGGTCAGCGATTCGGCCTTGACCGGTGTGAAGCCGAAACCGCGTGATTTCGATCGAAAATACTTTAACGCACGTATGCGACGGAAATAGAAGGAAAGAGAATAAATGGGTGCTATTGAGAAGATTTTATAGAGTTAATTTTTTTCTAAGAACTAAGGACCGTTGTGTATTGATTGCAATGAAAGCAGAGATATTCAGTGTGTTTCTATTGTCATCTTGATCTCTGGGTTACTGATGTTACTGTTCGGGCCAAGTCATTTTATAAAATATTATTTAATATAAATGTATTGTATCCCTGAGGATCGGCTGTAAGAATGCTCACTGGATAACCATAAATTAATTACATATCTACTCGTATTAGAGTTATGAGATTTAAAGAGGTTATGTAATTGTCGTTCATCAATATAAATACTACATATAAGTTGACTAGCTTTCCGGGCGCGACTCCGCCCGCACATATGTCGGTTATCGCGCAAAAACATTAACCTCTTTTTGCGCAGTTGGATAAAAACTATCCTATATTTTTTCCCGGGTCTCAAACTATTTCCATACTAGATTTCATTCATTTCGGTCCAGTAGTTTTGGCGTGAAAGCGTAACAGACAGACAGACAGACAGTTACTTTCGCATTTATAATTTTAGCAGTTATATTCAATGATATTTTGCTAACAAATTTTAAGATACCTAGTGCTAAGCAGGTTTGACCTATGTATTGTTTTTTTTAAGCGCTCGTAGAGAAGTTTGCTTAGCCATTCTGAACCGATCAGCAAAGTTAAACAACGTCCGCCTCGGTCATGAGTTGGATGGGTGACTGCTGGTGACAAAAAAAATTACGAAACCTGAAATATTGTATTGATATTGAATAGGCTTTATTTATATTAGAATAAGCAAAAAACATTTCTTACACTAAGACAAAAAATACTAGCAATAAATACAAGACAAACAAAATGATTATTGCAGCCCTCTGCACAAATCGGGTCCAACTCAACTTACTCAACATATGATATTTGTACACCACACCAGGCAAGAACATGAGGCCATCATTGTGGTAACTATTGACATAATATCTTGTATACTTTTGTGAATGTATACGTACCTACTATGTTCTGACAAATAAATAATTCTGATTCTGACTTAATAAATATTCCATTCCACTTTCAGCCGAGCTAGTACCGACCGTCGGCCTGCATTATGATAATACACGATACGTTCAATCAATGTGATTGCGACGGCGATGAACTTTAAGCCCTTTTTAATTCTTCCTCATTGTGGATGCACTGACATTGATGTGATGACTGATTGTTGAAGCGCTCGTAGCCAAGTTTGCTTAGCCATTCTGAATCGATCAGCAAAGTTAAGCAACGTTCGCCGCGGTCATGACTTGGATGGGTGACCGCTGGTGACATTTCTACTGAGCGCTTCCGTGCTTCGAAGGGCACGTTAAGCCGTCGGTCCCGGTTGTTGTCTTAGGATAGCAGTCGTTACAGCATGGTGGTAGGGCACTTTGCGAATGCCCGCCTGGCTAGCTACCACCCTCAAGTTGAAAAAACAAACGAATTGGGAACCTATCTTTTTTTGAAGTCGGTTAAAACTGAGCACCTGTTTGCGTCTTCGGATGTCCATCCAGTTTTTTCCATATAGATTTAAATGGTGTCTGTTCTGATTTTCGATATCTTGGTTCAATGATCAAAAATTAGGAAGACCTGAACCTTGACATTAGTAACAGAATAAATGAAGGATGAGTACCTATACATTCTTGATCAAAATTAGACAAAGCTAGACATGACCTACCCCAAATTTTGCCCAGCAACGTGCAAATATTGTTGATGTTAATATGATACCTAAACACTATACGATAATAATCAGGAAACGAATGTAAGCAGTCAACATAAATATTCCACTAAAGATAATGTGAATTGCACTTGTATATTAATAACAACATAGTAACAATATAGCAGGTTTTGATAACATAAGAACGGCACGACTCTGACACGTTTTAATCACGCGATTGCATTTATACAAATGACTGAATCATTCCTAATGTTGTACACCAATATAGTCATGATACTACTAATAATAATCTCTACTTGGAACACTTGGAACAAAAGAATAATTGCAATAAAAAGCTGCGATATTCGCGCGAAATTTTCTAAATGAAAAACTATGATAAGTACTTTTTGTAGTAGGTCTTGGAGAACTGTGTTGTAGTAGTAGCTAGAGTGCAATTATAAGCTCCAACAGAATAAATACATCAAAGCATCAAAAGCTGAAAATATATTACTGGCCTGGCTAGCGACCAATCTGTCGCCAAGCACTTAGCGGCGTGTTCGGGCAGCTGTCCTTGAGAGACAGTAATTCTAGGTTAAGCCTGTAAACACCTTCGAACAAATCATCACTTACCATCAGGTGAGATGGTGGTCAAAGGCTTACCTATCAGCAAAAATAATATCTAAATTTATGTCGAAATTATAATTGTAGACGATGATAAACGTCGCGCGTCGGTAGTGAAAATGTATTTATTTATGTGGATATTGAAGCTGGTGCTGGTGACTGGTGAGGCATCCGTTCCAATATTTTCAAGAAACAAATAAACAGAGATATATTTGCGTGTGCCAGATGTTCTCCTAGAAGTATATGCCGTCATCAGGCCAGATCATGTGACTTGACACCTCGCTGAGGGGTACTCTAATGCATCGTTTCCTTATTGACTTCAAAGTTTTAAGTCAATTGAGAAATTACGTACGGCGTTCTATAGGATATAAATACCTACGAATGTTATTACTACCATCAAAAATCAAACGAAAAAACCGACTTCTATTGCAATATATTCTAAAACAAGAATTTGGGTTAACTCAAATACTAATCGTTAGATCTCTCTAAAATTTAAATGGAACGTGACAAGCACGCCTTTTCGCAAACACGCCAGATTTCGAAAATAAAAAATCATCAAAATTGGTACAACCTATAAATAGTTATGAGGTAAACAGTTGAATTGAAAACCTTCTCTATTTAATTCGCTTATGTGTTAATCCAGGACTAAGTATATGCCAAAATTATCAAAATTTATTCAGCCGTTTCAGTGAGGAGTTCAAAATATACAGAGTCACCTCCTTAATCGTCACTCACTCATAAACTTGTATCACCTCCTTAATCGTCACTCACACATAAAATTCCTTAGGGATCATGATGTACTCGAACCTAATCTAATTCCACGTGAGGGAAGTCCCCAGTAGTTTTTCCTAAAAGTTACGCAAGTGAAAGTCCTTAATCATAGTACGAGTATGAACAACTTGACTCAATAAAAAGTACTGTTCATTACGCGAACTGAGTTAGTATCTTATTCAGTCTCCCGTTTACGAACAATATTTTTTTTTTACCCTACGCGCATATTAATCCAATCACATCACTAATTATCGTACTTTTAGAAAAAGTATGCGCTGTTTTGATGGCAATAGGCTCAACCCCAAACATTGTACGAAAACATGTATAGAAATGATTTTAAACAATAATTTATTAGCAGGAGATGCGCCCAGATTTTCCCTTTCGTAGTATCGGAATTTACCCGTGAGGTCCCGGGTTAGAATTGCACCTCCCCGTATCATCCCGTGGGTGTCGTAAGAGGCGACTAAGGGAAAAATACTGGAAGGTGGGCAGCAGCGCCTTCCAAAGAACTGAGAACTTACACTGCGATCCCCAAGACGCCACCCAATCGTGGGGATTATGGCAAATTCCCCCTTAATAGGGGGGCTGTGTTCAGCAGTGGACGATCCGGCTGTTACAGTATTGGAAATCATAGTGATCGTGACGAATCTAGTCCACATAGCCTGTGTTGACACTTGCATATTTTATACAACCTGGTCAGAATATCTGTGCACCTCGCTGGAATGCGGCGCCTCTCCTTCTTCCCCTGTCACCTCTCCGCGCACTCCCCGTTGCGACAGTACGGTTAGCATCTTCGTTGCCGATACACGTCCCGATAATTTTTTTCACTTTTTTTCACACCGTACCCAGACCGCCGATATGACATCACGAGGTCAGGTGCACAGATATTGTGACCGGGTTGTAGTTCAATTTTTCGTCACATTTATGGTTTGTTTGTGTTGGTACTATGTGCTGCCCTTTGGTCACTTACATCATCACTCACTAATTGAGGTACAAACATGAAACTTCTTCACGAAGGGTACAAACAATCCAATTAGCAAGTAACGGTATGACAAAATACTTTGAAGCGCTCGTAGCGAAGTTCGCTTAGCCGTTCTTATCCGATCAGCTAAGTTGAGCAACGTCTGCCTCGGTCATGAGTTGGATGGGTGACCGCTGGCATTACTACTGAGCGCTTCCGTGTTTCGGAGGGCACGTTAAGCCGTCGGTCCCGGTTGTTGTCTTAGGATAGCAGTCGTTACAGCATGGTGGTAGGGCACTTTGCAAATTCCCGCCTGGCTAGCTACCACCCTCAAGTTGAAAATCTGTCGCCAAGCACCTAACGGTGTGTTCTGGCAGCTGTCCTTGAGAGCCAGTATCTCTAGGTTAGTCTGAACAACATCCTCGACCACATCAGCACTTACCATCAGGTGAGATAGTGGTCAAAGGCTAACCTATCAGGCACAAAAAAAAAAAGTTACGAAATGGGGTGGCAGCCAAATATGTAACTTTTAGACCTTTTTGCGACAGATTTTCTACTTTAGGGTGGTAGCTAGCCTGGCGGCCCTTCGCTTAATGCCCTATCACTACTCTGTAACCACAGCCATCCTAACACAACAACTGGGACCGACGGCTTAACATTCCCTCAAAGCACGGACGCGCTCAGTAGTAATGTCACTAGCGGTCACCAATCCAAGTCATGACCGAGGCAGACGTTGCTTAACTTTGCTGATAGATTCAGAATGGCTAAGCAAACTTGGCTACGAGCGCTTCGAAACTATATTTGATACATACCTAAATATAGGTGTGCTGTGCTCAATAAGCTTTGGATGTTAAGGGTATATTTTAGACGAACGCCCCTATACAAAACGCAGCTCCAATCTCATTTTAATAATAGCGAATAAAACTCAATGATTTTTTACCTACGTAATCACCACCCTAATATCTAGGTTTGTGGTGCATCAGATTTTCATTAAATTATACAGTTTTGAAATTACACTAGCTCAAAAACTCGTAATTTTAGATAAAAGAAAGACCCAACTTTAAGCATCTCTTTCAAGAAAAATAAGCATGTTTTTAACATTTCTATTGCACCACAAACATGGGGAATATAATGAACTTTCTATAATGGGAAGTTATTTATACATGTGTACTATACTTTTTAAATAAATCTGGAGCTACGAATAACTGGCTCAAACTCCTAAAAACGAGTGCTATATACTAAACGCTATATAATAAAAAAAAAATATTATTAGTCCAAAAGAAAAAGGATTTAAGCCAGAAACGATAGGTCTAATAATACACTATATTTACATGCGAGTTTTTTTTTAATAACAAGTTGAGTTTTTATAAAAGTTCACGCTTTGGCTCGCGGGTATATGTCCTTAATGCTTCATTGAGTGCATCTTTTTTTAAACCTTCTAATATTACAAAATAAGAACAAGAGGAAAAATTTTAGTCATGTGCGCCTTGTTTGTTATCTTTGTAATTTTGTAACGTAATCAGCAGAGCATGCGTTATTGCAAGAATTAAAATATAAAAAATACCTCCTTAGGTAATAATAACAAATATTGTTAAAAGTATCTTAAGAAGACATTGAATAATATTTCAATAAAACACTTTAAAAAGTATAAAAAGACACTTAAAAAGGGAAAATTAGACGGAATTTTGAGTAAACTAGATAAAGCTAAAAACTAGATAATAGCAAAGAACTAGATATATATATATTTATCTAGTGACAATTCCGCCTAATTTTCCTGTTAAGTCTACGTGACGTCACAAACGCCACGCAGCCTAACCAGAAGAATATTCGACTAGTTTCAATTCTAAACGAAGCATCCTCAGGAGGTCTTGACTCACCGAGCGCACGATCGAGACATTATTGTATTAGAAAGCCCCCTGAAAAATAATGTTAGTTTCTAGTCCAATATTAAGAAATTTTCGGGAATATCGGGTCAACTTTCTACCCAAAATTTCTAAAATTCTGATTTGTGACTTACCATTTCCGACAGACAGAGGATTGTCATCAGTAAGGGTCCGTTTTTCCCTTTAGTTACGGAACCCTCGCGAGTTGTAAAGTAGCCCCGAGCCACTGGGGCTGTTGATAACACACCCAAATCTAATAAAAGCGAAAAGCGAAACAGACAAGTGTAGGTGTAATTTAATCCATTCTTGTCTTGAATCCAATTTGAAGCCGTACAGCGTATCCTGGAAATAGAATCTTGTTGTAATTCCAAAGGTTCTGTTGACCAATTATGCCCTCGGAACAATTCGTTTCCAGATAACTTGACCTCAATAAGTCGACCTACATTTAACGGAAACTTTCTTTCGCGGGAAATTTAAAATTGTCCCATTTTTTTCATAACCAGGTCGGGTAACTATTGTACTTGAGTTTCACTTTTCTTTTTTTTTTTATTGCTGATAGGTAAGCCTTTGACCACAATCTCACCTGATGGTAAGTGATGATGTGGTCGAAGGTGTTAACAGGCTTAACCTAAAAATACTGGCTCTCAAGGACAGTGTGAATTTTTTGTGATTGAAATCAAATTGAAAAATTCTCTCTTGTGACGAAATGCATCTGTTGGAGGCAAAGGTTACCGTTTAACATTAGTAGGGCATCCAGCTGTTCCGTCACAATAACATTCCAAATTGGCTTTTCTTTAAATAAATATCTCATAACTTTTTACGATGGAATGAAGACTTGACATATTTGTTCATTATGTTTTTGATGGACTATGTATTTTGTCGCAAAGTAACACATGAATTGTTATAAGCATCTTATCTACCCTCCTTTCCGCTTTGTTCAATATCAGGAATTAAATTGTCTTACCTTCGTCATGTCGTTGAAAACTGTGGTGGATAGCGTGCAATGTGAGAAATACATGTGCGTGGATACCACTGCCTCGGCCATATTTATGAGGGCTGTTCGGGATGACGTGAAGTAGCGGTGATTGGAAGTAAATGTTTAATGTTATGTTCTATGTTAAAGCACTAATTAATTATTGCTATAATTTTCTTTCAAATTTTTTTTAACAATATTATAGAATAAGTAATGATGTGGTTGAAGATGTTGTTCAGGCTAGCCTAGAATTACTGGCTCTCAAGGACAGCTGCCGGAATACACCGTTAGGTGTTTGGCGACAGATTTTCTACTTGAGGGTGGTAGCTAGCCCGGCGTTCGTTGCTTAATTTAGCTGATCGATTAAGAACGGCTAAGCAATTAAGCTTCGCTACGAGCGCTTCGATAATCAAATTAATACAACCGCATACCGCGAAAATCAAACGTGCACTGCTCAATCATTGTTTTTGAATAATTAGTTCCTTGCGACACACGGTGTCTTGTGCAGTGCCAGGGAAATGTTTGGTTACCAAAGACGATGGTTGCAGAAGTGTTAACAAATTTGTGAAGGAAAGTGGCCTAGCTAGAGTGATCATAGATACATCAGATTTCAGTTATTAAAGTTTATTATTCTTGCTTAACGAATTCAAAGCATTGTCATTCAACGGGGCAACGCTGCTAGCATGCTAGGCACGATGCCGACTGGTTGGACTGCCTGTGAATCTGCAATGACTTATAGGTTGTCTAAATGCTTTAATTGTAGTAGCTGTAGTGTTGTATATATTACGTAGTATTTTATTAATATGGGCACATCGACGGACAGAAAAATAAATACATCACTAAGCTAAGATCGATTTCAAACTTGAGTTATAGGAATACATTAAGATATTTAATTATCAAAATCTGTTGGCCGACTATGTCACTAGTTACTACGAATGTCTGATTGTAATCATAGGATAACGGCGGCTTTTCAATTATGTGTTCACATTTGTGGCCATGTAAATTTGTTATTGCATAATGCATTGCGTAAATAATATAAATAGTACTGAATGTAAATACGTGACTGAAAAACCGTAATGTTTTAAATGATTTCAATCAGATATTGTTAGTTACAAGTTTTATAATCAACCACATGATCTAATTAAACTATGATTTAATCGGTGAAGTCGTTGCTAGCACAATCAATAAGGCAAGACTGAAGACCAATAAAGTCGCCCGGCACAAGTTTGTTTATACACATTTCAACCAAGACCCGTTGTGGTAATACTGCACACAATAACATTCTGGACCTTAAGAACCAATAAGTATCTAGGAACAATTTCGTTTAATACCAAATTTTTTTTTAAGCCTGATAGTTTAGCCTTTGACCACCATCACCTGATGGTAAGTGATGATGTGGTCGAAGGTGTTGTTCAGGCTAACATAGAATTAATGGCTCTCAAGGACAGCTGCCTAATATTCTACTTGAGGGTGGTAGCTTGCCAGGCGGGCAATCGCAAAATACCCTACCACCAAGCTATAACGACTGCGATCCTAAGACAACAACCGGGACCGACGGCTTAAAATGCTCTCCGTACACGTGCACGCTCAGTACTAATGTCACTAGCAGTCACCCATCCAACTCATGACCGCAGCGGACGTTGCTTAACTTTGCTGATAGGTTCTGATTGTCTAAGCAAACTTGGCTACGAGCGCTTCAATACTTGGCATAACAATAATATACTTATCAAGTGTCAAAAATATTATTATCTGTTTAACTACGATTAAATCTGTGTATATTGTATCGTAGACCTTCAACGGTGGACAGGTCGCATCGTGGACTAAAATATCGCAGAGACGTAACGCGCGCAAACAAATGTGACGTGATGTACTCAGATAAACGATAGAACGAATAGATAAGGAGAATTTTCATATGATAAAATGTGTAATATGATAAAATTACACATGAAAAGTATCATTGGCTTTGGCTATGGACTGCCGCGCAGCAGGTCCATGGTTCGAATCCCGCCGCGGGCTTGAGCTTCACCGCATGGTGGAAGGGCATTTTGTGAATGCCCGTCTGGCTAGCGCCCACGTCAAGTAGAAAATCTGTCGCCAAGCACCTAACGGTGTGTTCCGGCAGCTGTCTTTGAGAGCCAGAGTAATTCTAGGTTAAGCCTGTTAACACCTTCGAACTCATCATCAACTTACCATCACGTGTGATTGTGGTCAAAGGCTTACCTATCAGCAATAAAAAAAAACGTAATTTATAGCAATATACATAATACATTGACCAGGGGAGGAGGGTTTGATCTTACATGATCATGCCACCCTCATATATCATATCATATTTTACGCTTAACGCTTAATAGCTAACTGCACAATTTGTAAAGCATTCCAACCTCCTCTGTTTGAAGGAATCGTAGTATGCTTTTGCATTAACCAACCAGCCGTAGGTCAATCCCGGATTCGTAACAGAACCTTGACCTCGTTCCGGATTCGTTCCGGACGCATTCCACCAATATGTGATATACATCCTCAACAATGTTACATTCAGCACAATTTGGTTAACTCAACATTTGGTGAACCCGTATATTATCTTCACTCTGACTGACATGTAAACTGCTTTTGCCGTACTTCTTATTGTTTGTTATCTATCACAAATAATGGCCATATAATAATTTGTGGCGCCAATAAACAGACAGATTTATTACGTTTATAGATTAATTTTAATTCTCCCTTGTACCTGAGTATTTAATTCAAATTTTCCTCAGGAAAAACTATTTAATGAAAAATTATCCAAGAAAGTTGTCCATTCTCATTTTAGTACTTGATAAAACGTTCGTTCGTTTCAATTAAAGTGGGCGTTTTAATATTTAATAAACCCTCGATATTTCTGCGTGCGGGCATAAAGTCAAGATACTCTTATAATTGCTAAGCATTTATCTTCATCATTGACTAAGCCTATATAGGCGTATGTTATAAGTGGAAACAAGCTAAGAGAGCAGAGCTTTTTACATGAGATTACAGATGTCAGGTGTCCCGCTTATTATTTTATTCCGCAACTATCAAAATATAAAACTCACAACAGCATACCACGCACGTAGGTCGTGATACTAAACAAAAGGTATCAATTAGTTTATTTATAGCACGATGGAAATCTTGACCGATAAGAACACTTTTTTTCGCTTTAGATTTGTAATACGATACGTGCTTCATCGTAACTAAGGGGTATTACCACACTCCTTCTTTTGTTAGCAATATTCAAATGAGTCCCCGAGCCGTTCTACTTATTTCCAATCTAAACGTCTGTTTTGTTTCTTTAAACACGATTGCTTTGTAATAAAATACACTAGTTGTCTAAATTACAATCCTAGAAATGGAGATACTAAGTTTTAGTAACAAGCTCATTCAATCTAAAGTTCCTTGAACGCTATTGACGCCGCCGTTCACCGTACCATCCTCTAACTAAGGTATCTAACTAAGGTATTATAATTTTTACAAGCGCTCCTAGCGTGGCTTACTTATTCAGTCTTATTCGATCAACCTCGGTAACGACTTGGATGGGTTAGTGTTAGTTAGATAGTGTCATAACTACTGAGCTCTTTCATGCTTGGGAGGACCCCGTTGTTGTCTTAGAGTGATAGTTGATACAATGATGGTAGGGCATTTTGCGAAGACCACACTCAAGCAGAAAATCTAGTGCCAAGCACCTCATGCTGTGTTACGGCAGCTGTCCTTCTTCTTCTAAGTCGATGCGCTTTTGGCAGAGCGGTCGTGGTCGTCATGTAGTAGTGGCACAGAGGGCAGACAGTACCCGCCTCACGATGCCCCGACATTTCTCTCTGCTTGAGGTTAACCTGGCGCACTCATTTAAGGGGGTACCATAAATAAATAAATTAAAAATAATTGTGAGCGTACCAAATGAAATAGCTTATGTCCAAAAATAGGTGGATTTAGTATTTATTTGCAATCCGTAAGGATTGTATTTTTTTAATACTAAGCTTCAAGATTTTATAGAATTTTTATACTAAGCTTCAAGCTGTGAAATTGTGATTTCGTCTGATCATTGAAAGTGACAGCGAATCTACATACATAACGTCCTTATTAACATAAGAATGTGTTCGTCGACGTAAACAAGTCTTGTTAATGTTCAAATCATTACGTGCTTTGTTCTGTATATGTTCCGTCAAACTACTTATTTGATTTACAATGACATCATTAGCATTAAAACGTTTAGACTTTTGGCTTACACACTTCAAAAAGTGTTGCTCTAAACCATTCAGATTTTTAACATCTCTATCGGTACAGTCATGCAGATAGTTATCTACACATTTTCAGTAGAATTTGTTGTCTCAGCCAATTGTATAGTTCTCATTTCAATCCTAGATAACAAGCGACGGGCTTTACGAGCGCCCAGAATCGTAGCAGGGACGTTTTTATTACAAACCGCTATCTACTAGATTTTTCTGTTGCTCTGTATTTTACGACTGTTATTCTTGCTTTCGGCTATCGCAATTCTAAATTTAATGTGCTGATATATCCAATGTGATTGCGTTCTTGGTTTAATTTTGTGGATATTGATCTCATTATTTTATAGTATGAATTTGGACTATCTAACTCTTCTGTTTCATTTGCTACCAAATATATGCATTTGCTCCATGTCCAATAAATCTGGTACTTTTGTCCGCAATGACTGCTCTAATGGCCATGCTATGCTATAATGGCCTCAAGCTAGTTTAGCGACTCTCTCAGCTTTCAGGGTTGGTTATTGCAGCTCTTGCTATAAAGGCCTGTCCATCAAGGGTTACAATTCTGACAACCCAGCGATGTCAGCAACGCACTCATTACAGACCGCGACATTAATGTACTAACGAGTCTTTCATTAAGCGCTTCCTATCTTCAAATATATTAAACTAAGTGTCTGTGATATATATATATATCATTTTGTATTGTTTGTAAGGCCTATCCATCCAATTATGTGAGCAATATAACATCATTCAAATGTCCGGCCGCGACTTCTCTGGGTGGCGCGGATCCGCAATGTGCAATTTTCTATGATAGGCGCATATTTGATGAATTTGACCGATGGCATAGGCTAAGTTGGCTTTGAGGACCGTTGTGGTTTGTGGCTTATTCGCATAGACCTACGACTTATGAAATCCCTACAAGACAATTTCTAACGGAGTCAAATCGCACGATCTCAATGGCCAGTTCTCATCACCTCCACATGAGATGACCACGCCCTCAAATCGCTTGTGCAGAATATCCAATATGGCACAGGGATGGGCCGAATATTCGTTTTATATTCGGTATTCGGCATATTCGGCAGGTTTGCCAAATATTCGTATTCGGCCGAATATTCGGTCAAATCACCGAATATTCGATAAAAGGGTAGGTACCCAAAGTTAATACGGTATTAAACCGATTGATCATGAGTTGAGTGTTAAATGTGTCCTATATTTTGTTTTTATGTGGTAAGTAATTTGCAGTATTTTTTATGTAAACACTGTAGTTTTATTTCCAATAACAGCAGATAAAAAATATGGTTATTAAAAACAATTTATAAGTATGTAGCTGTTTTGGGGTTCAACTACTGTACGGTGCAACCGCATATTCGCCCGCGTAATCATTTTTGGCATCGTTCTAAGTAAATGACCAGTTCGTAATTAGCATCGATTTGATCGTATCTCACGCGGCTCACTATCATTAAATCACTATATTTATTTTACATATCAAATAAACATTTATATCAACTAGCAAATCAAGGATTTATTTCTTATTTTATATCATCTTTAGAATACGGTTTCGAACCGTACAACTACTGTGAACTCTTTATAATAAATAACGTTATTAAAATCAGATCTTCATTGTGAGAAAGTAAGTTTTTTTTTTATTTATAAATTTTAACTATAAAAATTCCCATAACAAACTTACGCGGTGAAGTTTTACTGTTAACTAGATGATGCAATAATAACATCGGCGGTACAACGGGGGAGCGGGAGGGAGTGTCCGGCGCATTATTTAAGTAAGGAAATCAATTGTGCCGAACATTCGGCCGAATATTCGGTTCGGTATGAGTTTTACCGAACATTCGGCCGAATGTTCGTATTCGGTGAAACCCATATTCGGCCCATCTCTAATATGGCATGAGCTGTGTGGCATATAGCGCCGTCCTGTCGAGACCACATCTTGTTGGTGTCCATATCATCCAGCTCAGTCCAAAAGAAGTTGGTAATCATTGACCTATAGCGCTCTCCGTTGACGATTATGGTGACCCTAAAATGGGCACTGCGCGCGGAACGTTGGCCGTATAGAACACATATTTTGCTTATACCACTTTATCATTTGCACGAGTTGTTGAACGCTATATTCGTCCACGGAGATGTGGCAAACAAGACTGAGGAAATGACAGCCAATTTGACAGATGTATATCAACAACATGGCCGCCGTCAACTGTCAAAGTTCGGAAGTCCCTATTGGTAGACCTGTTATGCATTGCTTACAAAATCATTTAAGTTTCGATGTTCAGTTACGAGTATTATTCAGCGAAAATTAAACTATAAATAATATGGTTGACATGTAAATTACTAAGCACATGTTTTCATATCCGTCTCTTTGTGTCCGAAGGGTCTAAAGGGAGATGAGGGTTGTATTGTGTCATCGAAGTCTGTCCATACCATGTCCATACCATCACCTCATATTTTATATTATAACTAAATGACTATGGTTATACTAATGAATCAAGTGAAATATAATAAAGAGTCGTGTTCATCAAGAATTACTAAATTTCCACCTGTTTTCTCCACAACCCAGTACAAAATGTTCTCATTAAATAACCATGTTTGACTCTAGTCTCGCTAATTTATTACCTCTTTGGAAACACGGGGTTGAAATGCGTTGGTTCTACCCACTCTCCAGCTTTTAGTGTTATTCAGTTGGCGTGCCGGGGCCAAGAAGCGTAAATTTTATTTGCCTTTACATAATCGTTGGGATTCCGGGAGATCGTAAAGGTGGTGTAAAAGTACTTCAGGCATTACAACGGTCAGGAATAAATTGTTGATGCTCCATTTTGCTGACAATTCCGCGTTCATCCTGTTGCGGTAATACTTATAACATTATTACGTCTATAAACTTTTAAATACCACGTTCTTGAAATATCACGAGTGAATGCAAAAAGCTTTTTTACTGTTAGTTTAATTTTAAAAGAAACAAGAGAGCGTATTCATTCGACGATGTCGACGACTTCATTTCCAGCTTTATTCTCATGTCCCATTTCGCTCTCAGCGGATACAGGCTTGTATAATAACTTTCACGAAAGTAAAAACATGCCACTGTGTATTTTACCTCATTACTCACTTCAATTCAATTAAATATATCATTTTCTGTAACGAGAGTACTAATATTGTCAAGTTTATTCAAATTAACGTAAATGCTGAAACATATTTACTTTCCAAGCTTTCGTTAAATTTTAACGACTCGAATGTAATGTTGTCTTAGGTTTTCGCGATTGTTACACATAGTAATTAAACAACTATAAACGGTTTAAATCGCGTATATTTGTCATTGTTTTTGTCCCGACGTTTCAAACACTTTGCAGTGATCGTGGTCACGGGGTGACTAAACACGGGGTGAAAAAAATAAATTACAAATATACGCGATTTAAACCGTTTAAAGTTGTTTAATTACTACTCGAATGTATTTATGTTTGATTTTTTTTTTAAATACATATAAAAACTTGAACTAGCGTGTTGGACAAGTTTGTTATATGTAATGGTAGATATAGGTATATAATGATATGAATAATGTACCATATCATCGTGTAGGAAGTTGTCAAAGATGACTAACGGGAAGAATGTCCCCGATGAGAAGCATCGTCAACGTAAGTAGGGTGTTGTAATTAAACAACTTTAAACGTTTTAAATCGCGTATATTTTGTCATTATTTTTGTCGTAAGTAGGGTGTGCTGAAAATATGGCGCATAACAGGTCTGTACACCATTTCGATGTCCTCATTAACCGAGAGGCGATGGGTATACCTACTAATTACACGAGCATTCCCAATGAGGCTTGGCGTCAGCCAGACCGATGGCCAGCAAACAGAAGCCAAAACAGTCCACTATATGACCCCGTGTCCTTTGTGTTGCTAGAGAAAACATTACCACACAAACCAAAATCTTAAGATAAGGGTAGGCAGCCGATGATGATCATTACGAAATATCCTCTCTTTTTGTACTGCTGATAGACCAGCCTTTGACTACAAGCTCATTTGATGGTAAGTGGTGCCGAGGTCGAAGCTTAGGTGGTCAACAGGTGGCTTAAACTAGAATATGAAACTGGGCCTCAAGGACAGCTGTATTGCACCGTTGGGTGTTTGGTGACAGAGCTTCTACTTTATGATGGTAACTAGCCAGACGGGCTTTCACAAAATACTGCGGTCGAAGCGGAGTTTGCCTTGTCGTTCGTAACGGATCAACTATTTAACGCATCGTTCTCTGCGGTCTTTACTTGGATGGGTGACCACTAGTGACATATACCACTGAGGGATTCCGTACTTCGGCATGACACCAATTGTTGTATTAGGCAGTCGTTATTGTGTCATAGAAGGACATTTCGTGTATGTCCCCTTGGCTAGCTACCACCCTCATGTAGAAAATCTGCCGTCAAGCACTGAACGGTGTGTTGCATTCGTAACAGCCTGTTTTCGTTCTGGGTAATGCCTGCTTACCACTATAGACCACTTATAACTTAACCAGTTGAGAATCGTGGCCAAAGGGTAGCCTATCAACAGTGAAAGAAATGTCTTGGATCTTGAACTCTAATGTTTAATGTAGGACTGGATTGTTACATCAGTATTCTAGTCTCGTCTTAAATGTCATCGACCAAACACCTGTATTCTATTTTTTATATAGGTACATATAACTCATTTTCATTCCAATCGAGTCACAAATTAAAAAAGGACTGCTCTTTGATTTCGAAGGTTTTCTTTTACAGTTTTATACTGAAAGAAGATAAATTTAGGTCGACGTGGACCTGAAACGGTTTTAATAACTGTTTTAATTATAACCATTCAAAGTTGAAGAATTATACCTACCTAATTTCGTTTGTTCGTGGACGGTCAATTTAGGCAAAAGACACTCCGCATGATTAGCTTCGCGATGGGTGAACTTCGCTATCAGTCTACATTTTCGATGGTCTTAAAAAGGAAGTACGTTGTAATCTGTAGCTATTGACTACATGTATAATTACAAAGCTAATGCCCTCTTCAGATAACAACGATTAGCTTTTATTAACGATACATTTTAGTAATATTATAAAGAGGAAAGATTTTTATTCTTGTATGCAACTTAAAAACTACTGGACACGGGGAACGACATAGTATAGTTTTTATCCAACTGCGGGAAAAGCAGTTACTGGTTTTTGCGCGATAACCGACATACGCGCGGGCGGAGCCGCGTACAGAAAGCTAGTCGCAGATATTTTAGTAGTTATGAATAAGAAATTAAAGTGTCTTATTCATAAAAAATGCCTTTAGCTAAGAAAAATAACATTTCAGTATGTTAGTGTGACTAAGAGGAAGTAAAACCAACTTTAACATAGACCATTTGAAAATTGGTCCATTTGCTAAGAGGACCATTGGCGAATTGGACCTGATGTGAATCCTCTTTTATTCATTTGAATTGACATTTTGCTAAGTGGACCGAATGTGAACAAACGAAGTATTTCATAATTATTACATGTTATTCTCAAACGTACACTCATTTTGTTTATACAAC
Source organism: Plagodis dolabraria (assembly GCA_963854805.1). Lineage (NCBI taxonomy): Eukaryota > Metazoa > Arthropoda > Insecta > Lepidoptera > Geometridae > Plagodis > Plagodis dolabraria. Next base: position 10,008,045 of record OY978459.1, on the reverse strand, counting down.
TTATTATAATATGCCCGATAAAGTTATCAAGAATAAAAAATAAACCTGCTGGCACAACTAGTTCTTAGTATTATGCAACTGTTATCGATAAATCAATAAGTGTTATCGGCTCCATTATTATTACCCTCATTAATTTAGCACAGCCAATATATTACTGTGATTCCGAACTAGAACTTGCATTATGTTCGTGGTTACGATGAAAGAACATGCGCCATACGAGCGGCATGCCAACACTTATCTCGTGTATGTGAGTGGCACATTGTATGCACAATAAGGCTCCTCACCGTCATTTCGCCCTGATTACTCGAAGGTAGTATTTTGCAGCTGCACGTATATGAAACGACTTACCTCCTCTAAAAAATAAAATAATTATAGAGAGTTTTAAGTAAAAATATAAAGCTGCATTGATTAAAAGATAACTTGCTGCTGAACATCTGAGACATGTTTGAAAAAAGTTTTTTGTCAAATGATTTTTTTCTGGCGGTATGCTTTTGTTAACGAAGTTCTACGAATTATATACAACGCTACAGCTACTACAATAAAAGCATGTAGACAACATATAAGTCCTTGCACTCACAGCAGTACAAATGCTCCAGCCCACTTCAAGTAGTAATATTTTTTAAGTTAATTTTCATTACCATTTTAGTGATACTGTAAGGAAGGAATAAATATGTATATAATCGAATTTTAATTAATTTAAAATTAATTTAATTAATATATTATTTTTAAGTTTTTATTTAATCCACAGGCTACGAACAAATATGTATTTAATCGTAGGCCAACAAACACACAGCCACAATTTTAACAAAAAGTTTAAAATGAATAAGTGTAATTATGAACATTGTTGTTAAATAGGTATGTAGGTCATCTGTAATTAATTACGCAGAGTATTTTCTGCATCCATAATTATTTACATTCTCGATCTTGTCACGCCACTGATAAAGAAATAGGCATCATTATTATTTCATCATGCCATGCATCATGTTATTTTACAAATCGTTAATCATGTATTCACAAATATTCAATTATATCAAACACAATAAGGACAATGCCCCAATGAGTGCCGGGTTTAAATTGCACCTTCTCATAATGTTCCCTTGAGTGTCGTAAAAGGCGACTAAGGGAAAAATACTGGGCAGCAAAACACCCAAGCCTGCCAAATGTGGGGATTATGGCAAATACCCCCTAACTAGGGGAGGCTGTGTACAGCAGTGGAGAATCCGGCTGATACTGTATAAGGACAAACAACTTTATAAAGCAAGATAGACTTTAGAAAAGGAGGAAGTTAATGTGCTAGCATAAAACGCAATGCTAAGCTAGCAATAAAAAAATAAAGTAGTGTTTTTTTTCTATGGGATTGTGACGGAACCAGTACGAGGCCCACCTGATGTTAAGCGTTACTGCTAAACATCACCTGGGCCTAGTGCTAGTTCCCTCTGCCTATAACAGATGCATTTCGACACAAGTGATTAACTGCACTATGCCCGTCACCCTTAGACATACAGTTGTTAAGTCTCATGTACCTGTAATTTTAGTAGATCTGCTGCTGGAACTCATTGCTAGATTTTATACTTTAGGGTGGTTGCTAGCCAGGCAGTTTCGCCAAAGACGTGCGGCACTAGGTATTACCCGCTTTACTATCAGTCTTCACTGCCTCGGAATAGTTACTAGATCTCCGCTAAGACGAAGACGTATATGTAACGAAAAGTCATAATCCAATTCTCTTGAAATCCCAGAATACAGAACAAATTGTACTCTGACAGAGGATCGGTGTTGGCTGTGGGCGCGGTACTTGTTTTTTTTTTTTTTATTGTGTCGGAACAAGCTTGAGGCCCAACTAACCTCTGCCTATAACAGATGCATTTCGTCTCAAGTCGCGAATTGCACTGCGCCCGTCACCTTGAGACACAGCTGTTAAGTCTCTGGCTGCCTGACTGCTGCCGGATAGGTACGCGCCACACCGATAGGTGCTTGGCGACAGATTTTCTACTTGAGTGTGGTCGCTACCCAGGCGGGAATTCGCAAAATGCCCTTCCACCTGAAGCTCAAGCCCGCGGCGGGATTCGAACCATGGACCTGCTGCGCGGCAGTCCATAGCCAATGCCACTGAGCCATCACTGCTTCAAAATTACAAGAATTACAAATGCTTATGCAAGATAACATTACACGTGATAATTATTTTTCTAGTGCTGTTGACCAGATCCATTTGTTTATACTTGGTAATGATAACTTATCCCTGACACGAATGGGCATAATAACATGATAACTGTACGATTGTAGGATAAACATGCCACCTGATGTATATTGAATGGGATATTGTAAATGTTATGCAAATATTTATAGTATTATTATTACTAGCCCGGTTCATCCCACTGCTAAGCTAAGCTAAGCGAATCATAGGACTCCCTTTCCACTTTCCAGAGTTTTCGATAGAATGTTTTTATGTGGGTCTTATTCGTGACACCACCATCTAGGCCTTGTCGCTCGTCGCTTTTGATAAAAAAATTAATACTATTTTATATTAAGTATTTGTACCATTAAAATTATTTCCGGTTGTTGCATATAATTTTAAAGGATATTATACTCCGTATACATATTGCCTCGCAGTATAAGAAGGACCTATATTTGTCTTTCTTAATCTAAAACCTGGCACTGCCGTTTTATCTTTATTCCTTGTGTTGTCATCATGATTGTCACTGTCTAATTTAAATTTATTTAAATTTTAACTAGCACAAGGCTGCGGTCATGATTCTCGAAAAGGAATGAAATTTATTTACTTGTGGTCATAGGTTACAGTGTTAGGTATTATAATAGACAAAATATAGCCTCGCTAGGGCCCGCTTACGCATACAAGTATTGTCTATGCAAATATATAAATATTCTGATGCAATTTCTCCGAGTAAAAATAGTCGAACTTACTTTACCTAAATGTGTATAATAATACGTAGTCATTTTTCGAAATATCACTTTGTTGCTTTTATGTTGTACATATTGGTTTTCAATTTTCTTTTAAACAAATTACAAATAATTGCTAATAGATGCCATTTAAAATTGTATCAGTAGCACGCAATGGCCACAAGATTCTTTTCTTTTTTCCACTTCAGGCAAAGAAACATACAATATCGATATTTCCCCATTATTTCCATTAATTTTCATCGCGTTGCATGTTTAGTCATTATTACGCATTCAAACGCGTACATTTTCGACAAAACGATGGGTTGATATCAAGATAGGCCAAACCTGGTCCCATCCGGCCTTCTAAATCACGCAGAAATCGCTGCTTTATGTTAATCCAGCTCCATGTATATTGTCACTGTTTTTAGGCTTACTCGTATATCTATGACTTCATTACTTGAAAGGAAGATACGCATGGAACCCAGAAGAACTTTATTATGGTATCACAATTACGCTAGAAAGAAACCTTTAATATAGTAGTGGATATAGGAGTACAATGTTTTTTTGGCGTAGAAGGCTACTATTGCAATAACGTCCGATGTGCCATCAATCACCTCGATTTGTGTGTGGTATTGCTGAATAGTGGGCTTATCTTGTATCAAGCCTTCTCAAGGAGAGGTGGCGTCAGGTAGGCTGGCCGGCTTTGTTCTATGTTATTCGCGAAGACATATTTTTAATGTGGTGTAGTCCTTTATGTTGGTAAAGAAGACATTATTCCGACCCCATATGAGTAAGGATAGTAGTAGGAAGATGATATGTTACAATTCAACCTCGGGTGCCAATGTCCGGGCGAAAATGAGGTAGATCTCTTTCAGACAAACTATTCAATGTTTGTCTTAAAGAGATGTATCTCTTATTTGTCTTCATTGTTGTCTTAAAATGATCATAATTTAACAAAAGTGTAATTAAATCTCCGGAAGAATATTTCTGCATTGCAGCCTATGAAGTAATTCGTCCATCTTACAATGATTCTATCGGGTCAATTCGCGCATAGAGGACATTCCCCTCATGACAAGTTCGAAATATCAAAGTTTTTATTTTGATATTCGTTCATCAACTATAATGAACCTGATCATCTGTAGGTATTTTAAGAGTTCAATAAACTAACTACTCAAAACTAATTAAGATATTATGTTGTCTTAGGTTTTCGCGATTGTTACACATAGTAATTAAACAACTTTAAACGGTTTAAATCGCGTATATTTGTCATTATTTTTGTCCCGACGTTTCAAACACTTTGCAGTGATCGTGGCTGACTGAGTCACCCCGTGACCACGATCACTGCAAAGTGTTTGAAACGTCGGGACAAAAATAATGACAAATATACGCGATTTAAACCGTTTAAAGTTGTTTAATTACTATAATTAAGATATTGATCTCGTGTTCGTTTATAAATACTATCTAGAATTTTTTCTTGTAGTCTACTTATGAAAATTCTAACAATCTCATTACAGATTAGGTACAAATGCTTATCGATAAACGTAATCTTTGTCTGGAATCTTACCTTACTACATATTATTCATAGCAATAGTTCGTCCCAAAGAACATGTCAAGTACATCGACCTTTACTATTTAAAGCGAACGAAATGATAAACAAGAAAAATCTGCATATTTTTATAGTGATTCAGCTGAATGACATTGTTCTAGAGATACTTCCCAAGTTAGCTATTTATTACGTCGGAGGCCAGACTTTAACTATCCTGTTTTTGTCTAGGATTGAACAAACATCAGCATACAAGTGAGAGAAAACACTTTCCTGGAGAAATAGTCTGAAGTTTGCGAAGATCAACATTTTCTTTGAAGACTCCGTACAAAGTTTAAATGACTTTCGTTTAACTTTCTTTAATTGTCCTATATTTTATATATTGAAAAACGACTAGGATGAGATACACATTATCCAAAGTTGAGAAAGAATCAGGAGGAGAGAAACTGAAATGTTTGGTTTAGTTCAACATAAGCTAAGTTGGTCATTACAGGGCGCTGGTAAACTCCCATACTTTCACACTTAGCAGATTGCTTCGCGAACATAGTTTCTGCCATGGATATTGGGTCTGTCGAATTAGGCTAAGTGGATATCGGTTCCATTACCATTCCAAGTGCAATCGAGACTTTGCAAGAAAGTACTTCCATTGGTTCTATTGACAGGAACGTCTAGATGTAATTGTGTATACGCTTGGCTGTTGTTACTACGTACCACGTCATGATTTGTTTGAGTGGTTTAGTATCTTCAAAATGTTACCAATTAGTTGAATTTCATATGTCAATGAGAACTAAAATCTATTCCACAAATCCTTTTATAACATCGCTATGCAAGTTATGCAATCGTCTTACAATTGTAACAATGTGTTATACAATCTTGATACGATTTATCTGTCTATTATTTGTTCCCACGTTACCAACCACACTAGTTGGCTATCTTCCAGCTGTTTTGGATTTAACCAAACCAATGAAAATTGGCTCAAGTGCTCAGTTACGTCTGTTCTTCCTTCTTCCGCAATGTTTATATGAGTCTTTATAGACAGCTTGTTGCGTAGTTAACTTGTCCGTCACCAGATTTATATGTATGATAGAAATAATATAGAAAATGGTAGGTAATGATTTATGACTTAAATTTTGTTCTGGAAATTCACACCTCATTTCATGACAGCACCGAAAGCCGAAAATGTAGTTCACTAAAACAATGTTTCCAGCTGTGATGTTTACTGTGTCGTCCTGGTGTATATTGTTAATAGATACTAGGGCGAAGGGATTCTGCCTAGTATCTGTTAACAATATATCGTTAGGTTTTAGGTATCAGATTACTTTTAATTCTATAACTCCTTCTACATCAATATTGGCAAGTAGTATATCATAAAACGCAACTTTCGAATGTTTCACTTATAATACCACCACCATCATCAGTAATTCAAAAATCAAAGAAACAAGCATCTTGAGGTGTGTTAAAGCACTCATTTACACAATCCACAGTCTAGAAGATGTCTTCTAACCCATTACTTGAACCCTGATAGTATGTTACTACGGTACAGGGAGATGGTGTTTAAGCGCAAGTTCTCGACTACTCGATAAGTGCCAGACGTGATTGGCCGATATCGCAGACACTCGTCAAATCACTGTGTGGTCACATCCTACAAAAGTCATAAGCTTAATTTGTGAATTTCTTATAAAGGTTCTACTTACGCAGAGTTTCCGCTCTGTGTTTTGTCATAAGTTGGGTGTTATGGAAACATGCCGGGCTTCCTTGTAGCACAGATGACTGAATACTAGCTTATTGTCACCTTGCTAGAGACTGGGTTGGCAATGTTGGCATGATTTATTTATTCATGATAAATTATAAGCTCGTGAGAAAGTCAAGTCTAAATGACTTTTAATCCAGTGTTCGACAGTTTCTAATCATGCCTAGTGGATGCCCTTTGAAAACCAGTGAGTTCTAAAGCCATAGCTTACTAGAATGGTCGTCTTTTAAAAATCGATTGGCCTGACCGGTAACAGGTCCATACATAAGTACTTTATCAAATAAGTGAAAACTAATCTAATCAAATGAACTTGCTTTTAGATATTCATTAAGGATATCAAAATCAAGTTCATTAGTGATATGATAACGATAGAGTAATCGGTTAACGACTTGTCGATGCTGTCTATTGTATACTGCATGAATTTTACTTATGTCTGAATACGATAAGCCTTATGCGATGTGACTATAGTTAACATTCACAAAACTCTCTGTATACATATCGTATGTTTTCTTACAAGTAGTGTTTCAATTTGAGGCTCTATTGTAGTTTATGTCGTTCTAGATACAGGAGTTAGTTAAGGGTCAGGGCTCTATTGGTGATAGCTGAACATTATTTATGCGTGTGCTCTCATTAGTAAAACACCGGCGGCGCCTCCAGCAAGACAGGTATAATGTTGATATCGTGAAATGGTTATACGATAATACTCCCATATTGTAGATCTTGATAACATTCCAATACTTGGAGTTGAGTATCATACAAGTTAGCTTAGGTATTGTATTTAATAAAATCGATAGTAGTTGCGAAGATTTTATATGATTTCAAGTCCAATCCGAATTCTCTACTAGTCGAAGCAACTATCCGAGATATCGGTGTCTCTGAACCGAGTCAATTGTATTATTTTTTGGGAATATATATCAACTCGATGAAGGTCCATAGAAATATAATGGTGACAAGTAGAGGCACGGCAACACCGGATGAATTAACTGGTCCCTCGGGTTCGGTCCTTATTACCGGCTGGTGTCTATAATATAGCTATTAATCTTTATTAGTTTCTTCACGGCTCTCTTATTTGGTATTGGACATATTTGTATGAATTATTGTGCTCATATATTTTGGATGGGATAAGCGGTTAATCACAACGAGTAAATAATTATATCAATATATTTACCATAGTTTCCAAGCACATGAAATATCTTTTCTATCGCGTACTTAATTTTTCTTTTATTAACTGGAATTTGTTAGGTTTACTTGTATGTTTATAATAGAATTTACGTAACTACGTATTCTCCTAATCGTTATATGACCATGAAACTTGTCAATTTGTTTAGTTCTGATGATAATATAGTAACAGTAAGGTACCTTACAGTACCATTAGACTTACATGGTGATAAAGCTGGAAGGTGGGCACCGAATTTCCATAAAAGAACAAGTATCAAGATGCTGTCATATAGCGTGTTTCTTTATAGTTTTTCTAAGATTTATTCTGTATAAATTAAATATTTTACGTCAGTGCCGTTATCATTGAATTTCAGCTTATACCATCACTACATTTTTATGACTTGAAAACTTTCTGTTTGCGTAGAATTTGCAACTATTTCAACTATACAGACGGACGGTATTTTCACCATCTATAAATTCTAAGCTTTAACCTTGTTCCTTGGAGATGGCATTAGCCAAGAAAATCCACAGAATGTTCGTAATCTCTTGTAGCAACCATCCTGTGCTTTTATACACTGATCCGGACTTAGGGTCCTGCTGGGCCACGATAAAAGCGTGCGCCCACTCTGGATATTGAGGTCAGTGTTGGGGTCAAACCTAATTGTTTATCCCGTTTGTTGGTTCCAATGGTTTGTATAACAAGAGTGCGTCGACTACGACTGAATAATGATTAAAACAGATAAAAGATATGCAAAATGAAAATGTAGAATACACATACTCATAACATGTGAAACAAAATTAAATAGGTTTTAAAATTTGGTTTATATTCAATGCAAGTGTTAAAATCTTAAATAAGTACCTATCAATCACAACTTTAAAAATACACAACCCTGCTAAGTAGTGCTTTACAAAGCAAGAATTAAAAAATACAGGATTCTAAAAAGTGCGGCATGTGTATGTTGAATAGCTAGAAATAATAGACTAAATAAGAAAGGTGGTAAGGGTCAAATAGACTAAATTAAAACCTATTTGAAAAACAGCATCGAAATCGGTTCAGCTGTTCGCGACCTACGACGCCACGGACAGAAAGACGCACACAGACTAAAGCTTTAAACGTAGAACGTTTGCCTTAAGGGGTTAAAAATAGACCATCTCTATGAAATATAGAAAACTCATCAATTGTGGTTAATAGGCTTTTTCTTTATTTAATTTTTTGCCAATTGCCCTTGTTTCTCATTATTATCATAGCATCATACCTCATTTTGTTATCTACAATTGTCAACACACCTCAATGATCGTAAATTCGGGATCCGTCGTCTGAGTTCATCCGAAGATTAGTATACTCAGAGAAGCCTTACCGTCTACGTCTAATCCATGTATTACATTAAGCTTGTTAATTGCTGATGAAAATTAAACACTTGTCTAGGGTAATTATAACTGCTAACAAAGCTTCGTTTCAGGGGAAAATGGGCCTTATATCAATCCATCTGCAAGGATATTTTATAAGCAATGCAAATATAAAACTACTTTGCCAATATTAACTACACTTTCTGGATATAGGTGCAAATCCGAAAATATAAGGCTGGTTCCCATCGAAGCGGCAACAGCGCCTAGTTTAGTGTGCATTGATCGTAACGAATACAAGAAAATTGTCTTATAAATGAAGCCGCGTTGATGCTCTATTTATTAAACTTTATTTATTATAAAGAAATTACCAAATAAAAGTATACTTAATTAGAATTACAAATACATCCAGAGTATAGTCCAACAGAGTCCAGTTTGGTGCTGACTCTGGTGTTACTTGTATCGTTTCAACCTGGAATCGGAGTATACTATGATCTACCTTCCTGGTTGTCATAACGCGGGTTAATTCTTTATGTGTGGACAATTTTATGATACTTCTTGTTTTGATACAGAGCTAAATCGCGAATTGTTCTTATAATAATATCTTTAGCGACAATTCGCCCAATTTTCCTGCAAGGTCGACGTGGCGCCATATACCACGGGAACGTAACCCAACCGGAAGAATTTTCGATCCGATTTGGTTCTACACGAAGCATTATTAGGAGGTCGTCTATTCGCGTGCATGATCGAAAGTTCACTATAGATATTCTCGATCTTCCGCTCTTTTATGTTTTGCTTTTTAAATGTTTAAATATTTTTAAACATATTTGTTTAAATTGAATATGGATTTTTACAAAGTAAAGCCATTGGGTCTGGCTTTAGATGTAAATTGAACGTAAAGAACTTGGTCGTGCTGAATCAGTGTCAGTGAAATTGGACCTTATTGTGGCTATTGACAAAATTTCTTCAGAATACCATGATACCAATAGTATGAGATATATAGTAACATTTCGTTCTAAGAGCTTTCTACGGCAAATACTTTCCGCCTTATCTTTTTTTTCGGAAGGTTGCCTGTTCAAATTTGACCTAAAACGAAAAGGCAATGCCAGTGTCGGTTCGTAGCATTGAATTGGGTAGCGGGTGACAACTGACAACATATGAACACCTTTTGCCGCTTTCGGCGTATATTATATTACATAAGTGTTTGATATAGGAATATTTAGTTACACTGGACTGTTTATCTAAATGCATTTCAGCTTTGTTAACTATTCCAGAAACTTAGAGATATCAATAAAACCTGTTAAGTAGTTTAGTATTTAGGCGTCGAAGGGGTTGAGGAAGATATAAAACCCAAACCAGTTGGCAGTTTGCCTAAATTTCTTACGACATTGTTAAGTTGAGATGTAATTATGATTCGATGTGTTTTTATACTGTGTACTCAAAGATGTGAAATAGTCCTTATCACCTGACCTTCAGGAGAAGTAGCTAGAGATCCTTGGTTACTGATCGGAGTATGTCACGGCTATTTAGCGAATGAGTTACTAACCTGAAATTTTGATATTTTCTGTAGAATATAAAATTCAATGTAAAGAATTATATATGTGCTGATGGGTCATTATACTCGGTAACCTTAATGTTGATCGGCCCATGTAATTCGTTTACATATAGTTGGGGATATTGCGCATGATTAATTTTTAATTTTCTGTAAAAAAAGTACCTATAACATCGCTCTTCCAAGATAGCATTTCCGAGACTCATAATTTGTATTGGTATAGTAAAGCCGTTAAGTAGTTAATTTTTAGTACTTTTAATTTATTTATTGAAAAAAGAAACACCTTTCTGTATTCTATGTATTATTTCGATAACGCAACACCTAATATCATTGAAAATTTGGCATTGGGTTTATGGTTGGCTGATTTACTATAGTAGATACGCTCGTAGTATACTCATAGTATTCCCGGAACTTGCTCCTAATGTGCAACAATACCTTACTTACGTTGACATCAGAAGTTGCTCATTCGGCGCTAATTTTTTTACCCTTTACAATAGCAGAACATAGAACAAGTCCTCAAATTTTTAAGTAGTTCCATGTGAGGTTATTTCGTTAAAAAAAATATTTGTTGTTTGAAATGTATATGTGTGCATATTCTTTATATTTCCATAGGCTTTACCAACACTGTATTCCTTTTTTTTGTTACAGTGTTCTCCAAAGGACAATGCGAGACGGGGCAGTACCGCTTCCTCGCCAAAACCGGGGGCTACGCCTGGGTCCAAACCCAGGCGACTGTCATCACCGACAAGCAGCAGAAACCTATCAACGTCGTCTGCGTCAACTATATCATCAGGTAGGATTAGATTTAAGAAGTTCGTACAAAAAATCTAATAATCCCATTTTCACAGCTTTGAATTCGAAAAGTGTTTTATTTCAGCAATTTTACTTATAAAACTGAAATGATATAAAAGGGTGAGTACCGAATTTTCTTTTTAAATTTCACTTTGTAAGTGTTTTTTACTGGTCTACCGCTCCCGTTCATACCTAGTGAGACCTTAGGTCTTTGAGGCGACCGTAGCGGAGCTTGCTTAGTAGTCTGTTGGCTGGGTTCATTACTTGGAGGGTGACCGCTAGTGGTAATTATTACTTGGCGCTCCCACTCTCAGTGCTGCGTAACGGAATGGAAGCGAATAGCATTATGAACTTTATACCAATTGTCTTAAGTACAAACTAGGGCTGCTGACTAGCTTAGGGAATTTCCGAAAATTCGCAGGAATTCCGCAGAAGGCTTGACTTCTTTGTTAACTCTTATTTAGTTAGTATATTAAATATTTGATACTTGATAGGCAGGGTACGTTACGCTCTCGGTCCAGTTTATCTTAGGATGCCAATAGTTACGTATTTATGGTTCTAGGGGATTTAGCGAATGCGCACCTCGCTAGCTACCAACTTCAATTAAAAAATCTGTTGAACACAACTGTGTGTTCCGGCAGCGTAGAGCTTACTTGAGAGCCAATAATTCTAAGTTAGCCCGAACAACATAATCGACCGCATCATTACTTATCAATACGATAGATAAGTTAGCCGTAACAGGCGAGCCTAACTGCAATTAAAAAAACCTTACAACTGTTTGTTAAGTTAAGCAACGTCCGCCGTGGACATGACTTGGATTTGTGACCGCTAGTGACATTACTAATAAGCGCTTCCGTGCTTCGGAGCGGTTTCTAGGTTAGCCTAAACGACATCTTCGACCACATCATCACTTACCATCATCAATATCAGGTGAGATGGTGGTCAATGGATAGCGTATCAGCTAAACTAAAAAAAATAAAAAATGTGTATAATACATGATACCTAGAATGTACTGAACCGATCGTTGAGGCTTTATCTTGATGTACCACCACTCCCGTCGAGTCCCGCCACCGCACTTTCATTAATTTTATTACGCAAGTAATTGCTATTCCATCGCAATTATGTTCAGAGTATAATAAACATAGTTAAACAGTGTAACAGTTTGAGGTAGGGTCACGTAAGGTTGATAATAGTTTGCTTAGAACTTTCAAGACAAGGATACTATATGATCAAACGAACTTCAGAAGTGAAGTTCGATCATTATTATATGAATAGCTCCATTGGAAGATATAGATATAATTTGAATCTACCTAGTATGATGAAGTGAAGTACCTGGTGTTAACTTATATATATCTGAACAATGGAGCTATGAATATATAATTGGTGATATCCATGAACTTGTCCTACTTATGTTTTCCTACTTAGGATGAAATATTCTGTGTCCTTGTATATATTCTGCAAATAATATCAGCACGTGATCTTATTCTTCATCATGAATTTCTTTACGATTGCAGTGAGTTACCTAGCTATATCAAATTTATGTCGTTGTAAAATAATACCCTTTGTCACCCTTTGTGTATTCAGGCAGTTCACTATCGTATTATGTAGGAATACAAGAATTGGCGTGAATTTAGATCCGTGTTGCTTGTGGATAGAAACATGTATAATATTTATTTATTTATTAACATAATGATCGTTCAGGTTGACAGCAAAAATGTACACAGTTTTACTATGCTGTTTATTTATTGTTATCTATATAATTATTATTTATTAATCATAATTTATATAATACAGTTATAATGTCCTTTTTAAATCATGATGATAATTATTTATAATTTGGAATTTAACATCCGTTTTTTATGATCACGATCGGATTTTGTTACTAACAAAAAACATAATTGGCCTAGCATATCTTACGAAATTACTCAGGGGAAGTGGGACCTTATTGCCAATTTCCACTTTTACTTATATAATTCCAGTTCATTAACGTTATTGTTACCTCTGGACTGATTGGTATTTAAACTTGAAATTTCAAATCCATTAAAACATGTTTCGTAAAACGTATCTGAAATTGCTTAAGCCTTTAACTTTCCACTTAAGTAAAGTCAAAAGTTTGATGAGATTCATTGTGAAAGCTCCTAAACTTTGTTACGCTTTTAATAAATATTCTTTTCGCAACGCGTTGCGAAAGGAAGACCTGCTCATTGTGATTGCGGAAATTGTGCTTTCAATTCTCGAATATTTTTTTGTAATCACTATGCTCGCCTTTTTTTTCAGGATAGGTAATTGTAATTTTCCTGCGTTTGTCACGGTTATATGTATGTTACATTAATTCAGATTGTTGTTTACCCTGGTTAACCTACTTTAATATTATATTGACATGACCTTTAGAATCATTATTGACGTTGTAATAATTTTTATAAATCAAACTCATACCATAAATGTGTGTATGTGTGTCGACACTGGCCATAAAAACGGCGGAACGGATTTCCGTACAAATATTTACACGCAAGCGGAAGTTATGAGGAATAAATTTGTTTTTTCAATAATCTGACACTTCTTAAGCATTACCGCTTTCAAAATGTAACAAGTTTGGTAAAAAACACGCATCATTCCTCAGTCCTAAATAAACTCGTTCGGCACTCCTCTAGAAGAAATACCCGAAAAACGTTTAACTGTTGACGGATATTTGATTTGCGAGATTACATTCCGGGCGTTCAATTAATTCGAATTGACTTTCAAGAGGTGTCCCACAGGGCCGTCTGTTAGGGAGGTTGTTATTCCTTATAGGTGTCATGAACAGTTGTTTGTTTGTAACTTCAGTTTTCATTATATTTTTACGATGTCATTTCACTCGGCAATAACTTCATTACTCAACTGACTGGTGTCACAAACAAGAAAATGTTTTCCCCGAATGGTTGCCGCTGAGGCTTTTAATGGAGTTCCGTTGTACAGGATTGCTTTCATTTTGAGTGCCACATTATCTACTGAAGAGTCACGACTGCTCCTGTTTCAATCAGTTCAATTCTTGGGATGAATATTTATAGAATTTTGCTTGCAATTAATTTTGCTGTCGCACTCCAGAGACTGAATCCGTCCCCGGAAGAAAGCAATAGAATCGACCTCTTTTATAAGGGACCAAAACATCTACGATGAAACGTGCGTTTATTGACACCATTGCCTAACTTTTCGGAGTATATAGAGATTTATTTTTTAAGTTACACTTATATATACAGGTATTTAAATTTGGTTTGGTGAGACGTATCTGTGTGTACCTATACCTATATATATACAAATTGTTGGTTGAAGTACAACAATGCTTCTGCGGTTTGCCTTTAAAACTCTTTCATCGTAAATACCAAGAATAGCGCGCGTGTTTCTAAATATAAAAAAGAGGAAAATATTTTTTTAATTAACTTTTGTACATTCAACGTTTTCTCAGATGTTTTCATTTGCGAGGATTCCTTCAGGGTCCAATCACGTTTTTACAACCGTCTCGTCACCAAATTCCGTCTACCCACAGTTGGAAGTGTTCCGTAAATCGCATGTTTTTTATGGGCGCTTTACCCTCGCTTGTGAGGAAGCCGACGTTTTGGGGTCGCGCCAAATGTTATAGACGCATTAACGATATTAACAACGTTTTACGTCAAATCTTTGAAAATATAGGAGGGTTTCACCTTGAAGAGCTTTACCATTTTGTTAAATCTTTTTTTTTTTATTGCCTTTGACTACAATCTCACGTGATGGTAAGTGATGATGTGGTCGAAGGTGTTAACAGGCTTAACCTAGAGTTACTCTGGCTCTCAAGGACAGCTGCCGGAACACACCGTTAGGTGCTTGGCGACAGAATTTCTACTTGACGGTGGTCGCTAGCCAGGCGGGCATTCGCACAAAATGCTCTTCCACCATGCGGTGAAGCTCAAGCCCGCGGCGGGATTCGAACCATGGACCTGCTGCGCGGCAGTCCATAGCCAAACCCACTGAGCTATCACTGCTTCAAGAGCTATCTTTGTTTATTTATCTATTATGTAAATTGAGAGTACTGTTCACAATTTCACTGTACAGTTAGATTAAATCATAGCCCGTAGCAATACATTTTGGATCGTCATCCAATACAGTAACTAATATCAGAGACAGTTTTTGGTTACAAAGCCGCGTGAAACAGTCATTCGCCGTTACATAATGGTAATGTTATACTAAATTAAATTAAACTCAATTTCACCTCTTTCCAAGAAATATTAAAATGAGTTGAGCTGATCCAAATCTTCAGAGTACGATTATGATCAATTAGGACCTTATAACGGTAAATAAATGAAATAAATAAACTTCAATCAAAATGCGCACTGCACGTGGCCGATACGTCCTTTTGTTGGTCCGAAATGGGCGAAAATCAGAGAAAATATTACCTTACAAAAGAATGTGACGGTCTTATTTCAAAAATGTCATTAGAGAAGGTTGAATGTGAAAACTGATTGTCGTTCCTTGTGCCAATAAATAATTATAAAACTGTTGCACTTCAGATTTTTTTCGCTTGTTACTATTAAAAAGACCTTAAGCACGGATATTTTGCCAAAAAGTCCACACATAACATATATTTTTTTTAATCTGAATTATGATATTGTGCATAGTCTTCTGAATCTTCTGAATAATCTGAATTCGCCTGCAAAGTGAGCAACGTCAGGAAATCTCCTGATAATAACTTTATTTATTGTATGAAGCGGTCATGGTAGGTACCTTTGTATAATTTTTTAGATTCACGTATAATATTGTTTTAAAGTAATCGGCTTATTTTTTTGTAATTATTAATATATAAACCGTGATAAGGACTACAAAATTGAATGAAACGGTTTCCGAAGAATGTAATAAAAACCTAATTGCTTTCAGAGTTATTTCAAGGGTCTGTGTTTTCGCTCACCGTCTTGTAATTTTGACATCTGAAATATTTTCAAAACACGCAAAAGTAAATGTTTTCTGATTAACCAAATTGCAGTTAGATGACAGGAATATTACTCTTAGAAACAGAAGTAGGTTAAAGATAAAAAAATATATTCTTGATCACAATCTCTTTCGTTATTTTACAAACATACATTAACCAAAATAAAACAAACCAACACAATAACAAATCTACATCAATTATGAAAAACTCGACACAATTATGTACAAATCAACACTAGAAAAATGGCTCAGGTGTCCTACACCAAAAATACACTCAGTACAGACACTATTACTAGATGTTATCGCTTCGAACGCAAACGAGCAAAAAAGCGCGCCTGTTCGGTCGTCCAGCTCCACCGGATTTTAGGCGAGGGCCTGGCCCTACAATAGCCCGGCGAGCGCGCCTCCATTCGGAGCCCGTTTATATAGTTCGTCAAGGTTAGTTCGTATTGCCAGGAGGTTCTGCTAGAATTACTTTATATTTTGCGATTGTTGTTTTTTGACATTTTATTATATCCAGTTTCATATATTGGAATATGCGATTACTTTTAGTGGTTTATATATTTAGGCACTTATTTTTAAAATTCCAAAAAGACGTCTACGAAATCTAATATGTAGATACTTATATTTATAGGTATATTTACACAGACTTACCTAATCTTTCCATTACATATTTTCGACTGAACTAACCTCACAACAAATAATATTGATATAATTCGACAAAATGTTTTTAGATTATATGTCTTATTTATTAGTCTTAAACGGACAAAGTTCCAAAAAAGCCTAACACTTATCAACAGATGACTTAGAAATTATATTAAAAAGCATAGATAAAATATATATAAGTAAGCTATACATTCACAGTATTCAAATAATGAACATTGAAATTTGGACAGAGCACTCGTTCTGACTCCGAATACACCTAAGGGCTATTATTCCCTGCCTATATTTAGGGTTGTGCCTACATGTTTTGTACCTACGTTTTGCCAACTCAGTTATCCGACCACCCTTGACACTAATTAGGGTTTGCAACTTTGCAAACGATGTTCACCTTTATATTACAGACTGTAGCTTAGTGCTTATTTGACCGTAACACAGATTTAATTAATAAGTAGGCGCCGTGGTACGGTTGAGTCATAGGACCTCGTTTCTGTGATAGTATAGGGCATACAATACAACAAAGAATCTTCACTGAAACCTATGGATTTTTTTTATCAATACATGCCATCATAGTATGGTGAACGTTAAAAACTAATAATGTTCTAATATTTTTTTATACATTGATATAATTTTACTGCTACTTTCAAATAAAAAAGAAAGAACTATATTTATTTTATCTTAAGAATTATTTGTACTTACCTATTTTCAACAAATAAAGTGATGTGAAAATAACAGCACCATAAAATTGAGAGTCCGTTTCTTACCAAGGAGGCAATCATAGGTAAAAAACAAAGTCAAGTAATTAAATTGGAAATTAAAAGTTAATTAATAGAAATTAATTAAAAGCATTTGGACTGCCTATGAGTCTGCTATGACTTATAGGTTGTCTAAATGCTTTTATTGTAGTAGCTGTAGTGTTGTATATAGTCCATAGTATTTTGTTTAATAAAGGCATACCGCCGGAAAAAAAAAGAAAAAAAAGTAATTAAACAACTACATATAGACGGTTGAAATCGCGTATATTTATCATTAATTATGTCGGGACAAAAAAATGTGTAATAATCGCGAAAACCTAAGAGAAGTAAAGTTTAGGTATGTATTATATATTGATAGGAAAATGTAAAAAAAATCAACGGAACCGAATCTAACACATCATGAAACAACTTAGTCAAGTTGGTCTAATTGTTTCACTATTTTCAGATATATATTGCTTACAAAATAGATTGTGTCACATTTTCACTCTGAAGTTCACCTGCAGCAACACTTATAAATGTAAGAAATATCTCCACGTAAGGATATATTTTTAGTTCCCACACTAGATTGACTGACGTCATTGTTTAACTCGCGGGTACACTGCTAAGCAACAACACTTTATTGCACACCAAAAAATAGGATATTATCAAAATTACAGAACAGGCCACAGAGGACATTTAGCACAATGGGCGTTTTTATCGCAAACCAGCGATCTCCTCCAGACAACCTTTGGGTGGACATGAGTGTGGTATGGGCGAAGGTAATCAGTACTAATATTATAAATGCGAAAGTAACTCTATCTGCCTGTCTGTCTGTTTGTTACGCTTTCACGCCAAAACTACTGGACCGATTTGAATGAAATTTGGTATGGAAATAGTTTGAGACCCAGGATAAAACATAGGATAGTTTTTATCCAACTGCGCAAAAAGAGGTTAATGTTTTTGCGCGATAACCAACATACCCATAACCCTCAAGTTGAAAATCTGTCGCCAAGCACCTAACGGTGTGTTCCGGCAGCTGTCCTTGAGAGCTAGTAATTCTAGGTTAAGTCTGTTAACACCTTAAACCACATCACACTTACCATCAGGTGAGATTGTGGTCAAAGGCTTAACTATCAGCAATAAAAAAAAAAAAAATAAAAAAAAAAAATACGCCCGGGCGGAGCCGCACCCGGATAGCTAGTATTAGTATAACTGTGAGCTAGGACGCTCATAATATTCCTAATTTTAATTTAAATCAACACACACGTGTAAAATCCAAATCAACACATACCTCCGTTATAGAAAAATATTTTTTTTACTCGTTTTAGTGACCCTTGCTACATATGAATCGATTGTCATTCATCAAGAATGGAAAATATTTTTCAGTTATTGGAGTGTAACTCAAAAACGGCTTGACCGATTTTTATAAAATTTAAATTTGTAGTCCACATGACAAGCATCAGCTTTCAAATAAAAAAAGAATTATCAAAATCGGTTCACCCAGTCAAAAGTTATGAAGTAACAAACATAAAGAAAAATGTACATATGAATTAAGAACCTCCTCCTTTTTAAGGCCGGTTAAAAAGTGTAAAACGAATACTCACAATACTCCTAATTTTAATTCAAATCGGCATATCGATAGTAAATTTATTCTAAACATTTGCATTCATGTGAAATATACTATTGTGGTATAATATTTCACTTTAATTGCAGTATTTACAATTTACGCTATTCTCGTATCTATATAGAAAAATCAGTAATAAATTATAATGTTTATCGCCTAGTTAACGCGTCATTAGAGCGTAGAAGTATCAAAGTTTATCAGTATTATCACGCCACTACCGGATAGAAGTGAAAAGTTATCTTGTCTCTAGACGAAAGATAACAAGGTTTTAATAGCGATAGCTATATGTATGCAGTTAGCACAGTGAACAAATCAGTAGGAGATTTTTTATCGTCAGTGGAAGGTATCGCTTTTGATGTAGAGTGTCGATACTAATATATAATTACCATTTAATTGCTATTACGGCCATATAGGCCGCTATCATTGCCGGGCAAGAATGTCCTCCCCGGCCGCAGAGGGCCGCAGCATCCCCAATACTCCTGCGCCAAGCGTGGGGATTATGGCAAACCCCCACTTTATGTGTACAGCAGTGGACTATCCGGCTGATAAAGTATAGTACAGGCAGGTACGATAATAGTTCTTTAAATTTCCTAAATCATATGATCATAAAAAACAGCTACCCGGAATACAAGGCCAAATGCGCCTTCATCCTTTTCGTGTTGGAACTAATACTTCAGATACCTTTATTAACCCTTTGCGGGAATAAGCGAAATATTTTGTAAAATCAATGTTTACAATTGCTTATCTAAATCCCAAGTTATTACACTCAAGTTTATACAATTAGTGAAGAAGTAAAAGAATTTGTGGAAATAATACAATTCATGTTAAAAAATCGTTAAAAATTTTCACATCTCTTGCCCCACCCTTTAGGAGTAAAACGAACATCCTACTCATGTATAAAAATATAAACTAATATTTAAGTGCAAAACAAGCAAAGGTGCTGAAACTTTCTTAATTATATCAAATCCTCATAAAATTAAAACGCTCTACCCATGATCCATAATTTATATAGGCTTACTTATTGTACTCAACCTAATTTATCAGTCCATTAAGATTATGCATACAAGATTTGAAACCACCTTCACCCCCTTTAGTTTGATTTTCCAAAAATCTTTTCATAACATACATTTACAAAAAAAACATACCCTCAACTGTTCAAGTCTTTAACTGCAACTCCAGTAGTTAAAGCTCTGCGTTGATTCAGTTCAATCACTGGTCAGGGTTTTTTATTTTGTTTATACAAATTTCATACAAATGCACTAGATTCTAAAGAGTAAAATAGCCTGAGGATTCCATCCAGACGCAGTGTAAAATCATCCTATTTGTGATCGATTTATCTTTATTGAGTGAATGCAGTTTTGTTATTAGTTTACACTACTAGGCTGTTAGGTGTCGTTAGTTTCCTCACTGTATTTACTGTGCCAACTGCATGTGCATGTGGTCACATGTATCGGGCTATCTAGGGTGAGGCTGTTGCTATGCGCGGCTTTCTGTTGTTAATTATACACATTAATGTAGCTTTAAGCTATGGGAACTGTGTATGGGGCGAATTTGTGAAACATGTCAGTAACAACGTGATTTGATTCGAGAGCAAAGTAGTTACATTGTATTGTGTTTAAAGTTTCAATCACTTTTGCATGCTATAAATAGTTATTTGTTTTACAAGAGTAGAAAATTGTTGTTTGGTAATGAGCGCAGACTAAAGTGCCGGGACTGCATGAAACCTAAAAAAAATGCATTGTTACTTTAGCAACTTTTCACTAGGGCCACACAAGACCGGTACCAAGACGAGTCTGTTTCTATTTGTTTTATCTTTGAGGCGATCGTAAAGTAGCTTTTTTAGTGGCTCTCACCCGATCTACTAAGTTAAATAAAGTCCGCTGCGGTCATGACTTATAATATGGGTCAATATTGAAAAAAAAAAAAAAGAAATTGTGCTTAAAACTGACTTTTAACCACTAGAGCATAAAAACTGTTTGAGTCCGATTACACTGGGCATAAACAAGAACTTTAAGAGCATGAGAAGTTAAAAATTATGTTTGCATGTGATAAAGGCAGAAGAAGAACAGGTTACCTATGCATACAATATATTTTGAATATTATATAATTATACATAGGAGTAAATTTTGCTTTCGATGACCATATGCATAAAATTGAGTAATCACTCGCAACAATGAAAATATTTTCTACACTGTTATATGATCAGTACTAATATTATAAACTAGCTTTCCGGACGCAGCTCCGCCCGCGCGTATGTCGGTTATCGCGCAAAAACATTAACCTCTTTTTGCGCAGTTGGATAAAAACTATCCTATGTTTTTTCCCGGGTCTTAAACTATTTTCATACCAAATTTCATTCAAATCGGTCCAGTAGTTTTGGCATGAAAGCGTAACAGACAGACAGACAGAGTTACTTTCGCATTTATAATATTAGTACTGAGTACTGATATAAATACATACTTATATATATTGTCGATTTCTAATAATAAATTCCTAATTTTCTATGTCAAATTTGTGTCCTTTTTTAAAAATAGGAAAACAAATAGCCACCTATTCGCAATGATCAATGTACATAGCATGTTATCACGGCGTTATGTCCGCGAAAGGAAGGCAGAAGTTTCAATGTAGGCATCATGCGAGGTCAATCTTATTAAAATTTTATCGTCAATCAATGAAGATAAAAGTTACCCACGATAATCCCTAATAGATTACCTAATTTTTCTTGTTAAAATACATAATATAATGCAGACGATTATAACCTGTATAACAAATGCCAAAACCTAAGAAATTCTCAAAAAATAAATTAAGTTTTTTAGTAACATATTCGCAGGTCGACGTCAAAAGACAAAGTACGCAGTAAGCAATAACTATTGTAGTAATACTTACCTTATAAAAACAAGTAACTCAATATCACTGCTCCTAAAATATAATTTTAAACTGATAGTAATATGAAATCCATAAATTTCCATGCATTATTATACATGATCTATTTCTCAAACACTGATCATAGAACCATTAAGACTAAACACCTGGACGCGTTCGTGTCTCATAAAGCCGTGGATTGCATACTGTCGCCATTTATTTTAACACCACATGTGGGTCAATGTAAGAACATGCTTTACAAGCCTGCATAGTAAGATATATGAACTGATACGCCTCGCTTTTTCTATAATTAGACTCTATAGGAACATACTGGTTGCAAATGTTGTTCAAGTAATTAAACTTTTGTTGTCAAAGAGAAAAAAACTATTCTACTAATGTTACAAATGCATGAGTTTTTGAGATTGTTTAGAATTACCCAAGCATGCCTAAGCAGAAGTTCTGGTGGAATGAACACTAAACATTCGATTTTTGACAATGTTTTGGCCTTAAACTAAGTATTTTTTGGTGCATTGTATGGTATGACGTAAGAATAAAAAAAAACTGAATAGTAAATATGTCTAGAAAAATGTTCATCTTTACAGGGGCCATATTTTTTATATTAATGATTATTCAACCCAAATTTTACCACTTTAGTGGTTGAATTTCTATATTTTTTGTTATGGTACCGCAATGGACATAGAACTCTATCCAAAAAGGTTCACAACTTTTCAGATATCAGGTAACATACTCAAAATAATAATGATACGTGCAGAATGGAACCTCCTTCTTGGAATTATTAGAAACAGACAAAATAATGTTTTAGAGATGGTAGGCCTTCACCAGATGGTCTGATGACATCGTTATAGTTGCGGGTTGCCAATGTTTACAAGTGCCTGAAAGCCGATATTTGTGGCGTTCCATGGGTGAGGCATTTGTTCAACAGTAGACGTCTTCCGGCTCATGATAATAACTGTCTATATTTATTTATAAGAATAATAGGCATAATGACTAATCGCAAACGATGTTATACAGATTTCATTGGCATTATGGCATTATCGTGTCAAACTTAAACAAAAGTACAAATATTATTAGCTATACACATTTTTCGTCAGTACCAGGCGTAAACTTGTTTTTCTTTTTTTTTGTAATGAAATGCTTCATTTTATCTCGTCTGAACATTGAATTGGACAAAATGAGAATGTATGTAGTAAAATGTTATTTGATTTTGTCTATAAAAATACAATGAAACGATTGATAAGCTGTGCCGCTGTGACTAATAAAAATGTTTTCTAGATAAAATAACTAAATGAAAAAAGCTGGACTTATTAGGTAATAAAATATACATAGAAAAATCTGATTCTAATATATTCATTACAGCAATGAATTTGATTTTCTTTCAATGCTAAAGTGCATTTGCGCGTTGCTGAATGAGCGGTATCACAGTGATCATTTTTAGGGCTCCGTACCGAAAGGGTAAAAACGGGACCCTATTACTGAGATTTCGCAGTGCGTCCGTCCGTCTGTCTGTCACCAGGCTGTATCTCAAGAACGGTGATAGCTAGACAGTTGAAATTTTCACAGATGGTGTATTTCTGTTGCCGCTATAATGTTGTTATAGCGGTAACAGAAGTAATACAAAAAGTTGGCCAAGTGCGAGTCAGACTCGCGCACGTTAAAACAAAAAAAGGTTTCCTAGGTCTGATATGAAGCCTTATATCGTAAAGCTAATGGTACGGAACCCTTCGTGCGCGGGTCCCACTCGCACTTGGCTGATTTTTGTATCTTACGTAACAACCTCTGTAAGGTGTCCTACGATGAAATGTGAGACTATTTATTGTAGCAAAAACTCTAAAGAAAACAAAAAAAAACAATTGCGAAACAGTTTTATTAACATTTTAAACAAAATGATTCAACGCGTACTTGGTCAGTTAATATTGTTAATTTTCTACATACAAGTAATACTTCATGCGATTCAATTTTTATTATGAGTGTAATAACTCTTTTTATGCTTTTTATCGAAAATTGCGATCACATTTTTGTGCTGTCACATATTTTCTCTTTATGACGTCGTTTCCTAGGTCTGATCGGAATAGATGGCGATATCAGCATTTTTGAAGCCACTCAAAGACAATAGACGCCCAATTCGATATTGAGAATCCATTTCTTATTATCCGCACGAATTTTGTTATGTAAAAGCATTTTACACTTGGAAACATTTCGTAGCCAGCGTAGCTCGGTTCATAATTATTTAACAGTTGCACGGAGCAGTCTGCGGTCTCCAGTCGGTTTATGCAACTCCTGGCGAATGCACCTACACATCTACACCCCTCCCCTTGAGAGGTCCTTCACCCCACCTTCCTACTACCGAATAATTACTAGAACAGCACAGTTTCAGTTAAGCTTGAATGGGACGCGTGGGTGCCGCACCGTTTGTTGAACCTCGACATAAGGTAGAACTTCCAGACAACTCCTATCTACCTCATTTCCATTCCTTTATAATACTGAAACATTGTACAAATAGCACACCTATTTTTGTTCAGCGTAATGGAAGTTAGACGATCATAGATGAGAAAATTGCAGAGTGAGTGGGCTGAGGAGGTTCAATGACTGTGACGTCAAAGCTATTGTATTGTTACCCGTGTGGCGTTCGCTCAAGGCCCTGTAATCTTGCTTTAGATGTCCTCTTCAATATTTATCAGCGCTTTTCTAAGAAACATTTCTGTATCTAAAAGTTTCTGGCTTAAATCTGTTTAATCAAGGCTTATCATATTATGCTTCCATCGAAATAAGCTTAAACTAAGGGCAAATAAATTATTTAGAAAAGCTTGAACTTAGTTGAGGTGTTAGTAGGATTTCTCAGCACATTGACACAAAACAAAATCAGAAAAGGCAAGCTCACTGAAGTAACAATATAAATTCCTTGTCTAATTAATAAAAGGCCGAATGATAGCGTCTTTACCACCAACGTGATTTAAAAAGATTATATATTATTATATATATATATATATATTACAGACTCGGATAGCTTTGTTTCTAGAACCCACACATTATTTTTAAACTAAATTTACACTTAATTTATAGTACATAGTTTGAAGTATTTTATAGTACAAATATTCTATTTGTACTATACTTAATAATTGCTAGACGAGGACCCTCCACTTTAGTTTAATATTTTCTCAAAGTATCTAAATTCCAGGTCTGTAGCTCATACCATTTATAAATTAGAAACCCGTGTGATATATACAGCAGACAGGACTCCAATTGCCTATTGGATACATTACTGTAAACATTCACGAATTTTATTATGACATTGTTATTTTGATCAAACAGCACGAAGCAATTCGTTTGTGCAGCACTTAACCTAATTATCTTTTATTACTGTCTGAAGTTCTGCATTTAAATATCACGTGATTGTTACATCTGCAGGTTTAACTCGTTAGGTTTTTTACTTACTGATCGGCTAGTGTTTGCGACTTTATTTGAACGCAAGCCAGTTTTTAAACAAACAAGTTTTTAATGCGCTCTTGAATCTCTCATGCCTTGATCGACTGATATTTGGTTGCTAAGGTATTTGTTACTATTCTTATAATGATGTATTTCATAAATAATTTATTAGTACATACGCTTAGTATAAATCCTATATGAAATGTGGGTGTTTTGATTGCGTAATGCTCGTAACTTGACGACAATCGATTTACAAATCTTGCGCTGATAACGCTATAAGGTCATTGACACCAATTCGTTATCGATTATGTTCATCATTATTCAACGCAATGAACTCCTTGAGTAGTCCACTTTTTTTCTTCGCATCTGGATGCTTCACAAAGCGACCGATATAATCTCTGAAATGGAATTCGTTTCGTGGCATTCATTTTTCATTTGCCCTCAAACATACTTTATCAGTATGGTCTGTGGAATCGTATTATGTTTGGGACCTGCGGAAGACTTCGGTTTGTTCCCTCATAAAAAGTCTATTGAGTTCATATATCTCGTTGTCCGAGTTGATGGTCATTGCTTGTTTTCTATGAAACATTGACCTATTTATTCCGTATTCGTTCAGTCTTTAGTTCTTTATTCGTTTATTTGATGGTCTACCGCATACACTTTAATTATTTGGTATTACTTTAACTGTATGTTATCAATAACTTTGGCATTTATATAAGCTGGGCCTTATAGATGCCTAAGTATGAGTAAATTTGAAACTCTAAGACATACTAAGATCTCTTCTTAGGAACGATGTGATTGATTTTATTGACAAGATAAATTGCATGCATAGATTTAGTAAAAACTTGTACTAAATTCGGAATCGAACACGGTCGTATTGAAGAACACTAGATCTTATGTCTTGTAGTTTCAGACATGCCCATACTGACCCATCTAAATGCCAACCCTGTATGTTACTCCTCCCATTGATGAAGTTATAATATGTGAAAAGATTTCTTAATATCCACTCGCTACAATTTTTAGTAAGAACGCATTTGGTAATATTATACTTCAGAGCAACAGTTCTGATAATTTTTGGTGAAGTCACTTTAAGTGATATTGACACAAAATCATTTTTTCTGCCCCAGTAGTCGCACCTTTCATAGTAACACATATATTATGCTACACACAGTCCATCCATACAACATTTTGATCATTATTCTGCCTGCTCCTAAGTACGTCCAAATTCACAGTCAACGACTAAAAGGTCGTATATTTATCATCCCTTCGCATGACATGCCATAACCACGCAAATCATATTTTACTCTTACATTTTTCTGACGCATTTTACAGTGACACGAGCGGTCCAAACAGTTTTCAGCATAATATCAAGAGATAAAAAAAAATCTAGTCATTCTAATGTTGACTTAAATGCTTGATAATCATAACTATTATCATCATACGAAGCATTAGTCACACTTCTGTGATTTTGCCACCTGGCTGTAGTCCATTATTACTTCGCGGGATACTTAAGAGTTAATAAAAAAACATCTGTAATATGTACGTACTTTTAATATACAGTCGTAATATATTCTCGAAATAAAAAAGCAGTAAACTTTGTTGCACAATCATCATGCGTCATGTGGTCTTGCATCTTATCTGACTTTTTATTATGATGTAAGACAAGATGCATCTTAATCGCCAAATCAATTTGTACCAGAGAAGTTTGCAGAATTCGATTCGGGAAGTGACGTCGATGGCTCATAACGGTGATGATGTAAATCATGTGCAACGGCTGCGGAGTCACGTAGGCTGCCAGAAAGTGGACTGGACCGGGGGTGGGGCCCAGGGTTCAACGACCAACATCATCGGCCTTAATTGCACAATAGCTTGCAGCTCGTGAATTGCATGCTGCATTCACGAAGTGCCAACTTTGTGTCCGATGCTGACTGACCAATTAGCACCTAAACAATGTTCCCTGCACCGCTAACAGTTATAATTACAACGATAATCGACTTGTTTATCGAGGTCGATTTAGTTTGGTCTCGTTTTCACGGCTCATTTAAACATAATATAATAACATATGTGAGCAATAATTAAAGGAACCATATTTGATCAACTTCTTGAATATGTTTCTCCTTTTGAGAAATTTAAAGTAACCGTCACTAAAATATTTCTTATGAATCGAAAAGTTTGACTGCTAAATCAATACCACGAAATGTTGACCACGTTCCACAGGTCACGTAGTACTTAGGCGTGAATCGTACATAGTATGTTAACATAAACCACATGACTGAATCTATGATAAATTCGGTAGACGTGTTATTAGGCCCGTCTGACTAAGATTCCTAGCGACTGCTACCTATTGGTGTCTGGTACTTCGGTTTCCACCTGTTTCATCATTATCAATGTTACATCAATTTTTGTTTCCATGTAAAATGTTACAATCATTTTGTACGTGTCATGTTCTTTACGTATTATAAGATATTTGATTTAAATTTGATAAACTATATTAATTTATTATTGCGTCAGACTATGACAGTCACTTGCGAAATTTTGTGTAATGCCTAGCGCATGCTCCGCAATCCATTCATAACCGCGTTAAAGCCTCCGAGACTTAAAATCACCTTTGCCTTTGTCAAACACACATCTCTTTTATATATTTCAAATTTCGACGATATAAACGCGAAAGAAAACGAAATAGTTGATAAAACAGAAGTTTGTAGAAAAGTTTTAAAAAATATCGTTCTTTGATATAAGATATCCTTTAACAGAATCGCGAAATCATTATCACCTGTTATCAATATCGAAGTACCATTAAACGTTGTTTTCATCGCCACGGTTATTTGCTGTAGAAATTGCAGTTGCAAAGGTGAAATCCAGCCGGTATTGTGCAGTAGCTCAGAACGGGGGCCATTAGTGGTGAAGATCAGGTTACGCGGCTAAATTGTGGAACAACGCGGCTTCTGTACCGGAATATATCGTATATCGAACGTACTCTAAGGACAGTGAGTGATGGATTGATAAATCAAGGTACTGTATTGTTGGATACGCGACTATTCCTAAGGGCTATCGTTTGGGATCTAAATTTAGTTTGTCGTTTGAGTATTTTATAACAATATGCGTTTGTTTTAATAATGTGATATATATTATTAAAAAATATAGGTAATAAATACCTGTTCTAGTCAATTCAGAAATAAAATGATTAAGGTTAACTTAATTCAGAGCGATTAATTTGCATGCGCTTGACTATTAATAATTTGATTTTAAACTGTTCTTATCTATCTTCCATTATGAAGAGGTTACTGATGTAATCTTGTCTCCTTATTTAATTATTGTTTCTAATATGAATGAAGCAGGAAAGTTTTCATCCATAACATTGTTTCTAGGGTACTTATATATCTGAATTATAATATTTTGCCTAAGATTCGTCCTCTTTATGTGCCTAACTATTTTCATGGATATGCTATATGATTTGTCATAGTTTCAAATGGCCTATATCGTGAGCGAGTACGAACCAAATGATTGCAAATCGATATATACGTATTGTGCCTATGCCTCGTCTTATTGATTGTGCGTTCATTTGCTCCTATCAAATAATCAGTGCATATAACCAGATACATTGTTTTATTAAGATAATTTTAGAAATCGATTCATTTGAAAGTATAATGAATGATGAAGGCCAGTTCGACGACCTTTCAAGTGCTCCAAAAATAAATACACCCTGAATAATCTGCGCGATGCTTGCTCGTAATAACGTCACATGTTCCACGAGAACAAAGTTTTAAATCGCTAAAATAGCCGTGGATTGCAGTCGTGAAGGACATTTCGACGATAGCCAGTACTTGCACTATCAACATCGTTATGAATGGGTTGTAAAACGTATCGGATACATGCGGGTATCACTCGATTACAAGGTGATATCACATTAACCTGGCCGTGATCGGCGGCGCCGCGGACCACCGGTGATTTGTGAAGTTGTCTATCTAGACGCGTGGCTGTCGAATGCCGGCTATCCTCAAACATTTATCATCGGGTTATGTCGTGCGGTGAAGTGTAATGTGTGTTTAGGTAAGCAGCGGCACGAGTGCGCCGCCGCCGCGCTCGGCTCGCCGCTCGCACCATTCGCGCTACAGACTTCGCCGCAAGCACACCCTCGCCGGCCACCCGCCACCCCGGCTTCGAGACACGATCTCGATCAGCTGTTACGAGTAACCGCACGCATAACTACTCACGCCCAAACTTTGTTTAATAACAACACGGATATTCACGCATCATGGTAAGAAACGGTGCGAAAGTGACTGTGGTGTTTAGTGATATTAAGTGAACATGTCTTTTTACCAGTGCTTGTTTATTTTATCGTGTTTTTACGATGTCGATCGTAGTTAAAATCGTAGCATGATAACGTGAGTGATATAACAACATCTTTAATAGGTTTTCAGAGTGATTCTAGTTGAGTCAAAAGGTTTATTGGATTTGCGAGTAGGTTTATATTATTTTCTACCTTCATTTTTATCGATACAAAGTTTATGATTGTATTGCACGGTTAGTATTTCGATCACGTGATACATTGTAAACTTTTCCGCATGCTATCTGTTTACCGAATGCCATGTTCTCCTTTTCAACATTGAAGTTGTTATCTATATGTATGCTTGTGTTGCGTCTCGTCCGTGCAGTGAGATGTGCGTTTGCGATCTGTTTGTGAACTAAAATTAGCGGTCCTCGCGCCCCCCGCCGTACCAGCTCGGCTGACGGTGAGTGGTTATGTAACCGCGCCACACCGCGGCGGCCTTGACTCCCGCGCAGCGCTCTGCCAGCCGATGCGTTGATGATTCTGATCTAACAATCAATACAGAATCGATATAATCAGTCATTTCATCAGGGCGTCTGATTCCATGTCATCTATATTCATTATTAGCCTTAACTTCTCCCAGCTGCGCATTATGATCACAGGATTTTCTGGAATGTGCCATTTCGTTATGTGTATGTCGGTGTCTTTGGTAAAAGAACAATTTAATGATAAATAAAAAATAAAAATACATTTCCCTCGCATGTAATCAATCGTCTTTGTAAAATGAAAATTGAGTTCATAGATTTCTATTTGCACCCGTTTCATAGAAAGCTTTCATGTTGTCTGAAACATTATCTTGGTACTGGAATCTAGTAAGAAAGTGGTCTTGGTTTTTATAGCGCTGTCATTTGGGTAGGTATATGATTTCTGTCTGTAGACTTAATAGTCTTGTTTGTATGCTAGATTTTCTTCATATTTCTTCATAACATATTTGCTTCTAATCTTTTTGTTATTTTCTCATGCTTTAATGGGTCTTATTTTTTATAGTTGTCTCTAAAAATATATTACGACGGCCAACATATGTCTCACAATAATTCAACTCCTAAACTTTGTTGACATTTGTATGATACCTCGTATACACTCCATCCATTTAAGAAATATTTCTTTACTTAAGTATATACTAGTATGTAGTACTATATAGATTCTGAGGCAGCTGGTCCCAATATGCCATTTGTCACAAACAAGAGGGAGTTATCAGTGTATTTTTTCATTGTTGTTCTGAACTTGTGACTTGCATTTTCAAGTTCGTTTATATAAGCACGTTCAGCTTCTTGAATAAACATTAGTGTGCTCTTGCTCGACGCCATGATAATATTGAGTCGCTTCGACTAACTGGACGCCTTTCATATTTATATACTCGTATCTCTCCAATATTCATCACCGTGACCATTCGTCTTGCCTCCTTTTGTAGATAGCTTCTAGTATTCAGAAATTCATATTTAGTATCTACACTTCGTCTATCACAATGAGTCTAGAGAACAACGTAATTGCTTCACTTTATCTAATCTTATCATCATCGGCCTTCAAATATTTCACAAATGTTTATCAAACTATATGACATCGATGTCGCAGTCTAGACCAACTCTTGCTGCAAGTGCGCGCTTATATATGACATTTACGATAAAACCTAGCAACGCGTGGAAAATTCTTCGTTTGTGTTAAAAATGATTTATCACTTTCATAAAATATATTAGTCATAATGTTATGAGTAACATTACGACCGATAGCGCCTACAGAACACGTCAAAATTGTATAACCTTCTATAACAGATATATCTAGTCCAGACGTGATTGCATAAAAGTAAAAGAAGTCGTCAACCTCTGACGCTGCACGTGTCCATAAACCACTTTTGCACATGTTCACCTTCAGATTATCTTAACGTTCTTCGCGGTCATGAATAAGATGCCTGCTTGATTTTTGTAGTGGCGTCACGATCTGACCTCGACCGTGACGGAAT
Source organism: Plagodis dolabraria (assembly GCA_963854805.1). NCBI lineage: Eukaryota > Metazoa > Arthropoda > Insecta > Lepidoptera > Geometridae > Plagodis > Plagodis dolabraria. The sequence continues at coordinate 9,976,465 of OY978459.1, read as the reverse complement.
AGATGTAATTGTCGAATTGCGCGCTCAATGGTTTCACGGTCAAGGTTACCGGTGGCTTCAAACAGCTGCTCTAATTCTTACCCATCCAAATCTTTTCATGTTACGCAATGATTACGTACATCATTATCATATGCCTACTGACGCAGATCCTTAGGTGTTTAGTAAAAGGGCAAAAAGATTAAAGCTGAATCGATTTTCAAGTTTTGCGTTACATGCAATCTCCAAAAGATTTGTAATTTTAGAGGGGTCCGTCTGAATTGGAATTTGTTCGTGCAATCAATATGGAACACGCCGCGTGGCGTGGTTGCGCGCGCAATCGCTGCACAATGTGTAGACAGTGTGGCGGCTTCGTGGATGCGACAAGACTCAAGTAAAGCACACTACACTTCCAGATGTAAGCAAAGATCTGCTATGATAAATGTGCAGACACTTCGTTTGTCCTGGCTTACAATGATAGGAACAAATTAATCAAATTAGGGATTGGCAACTAGGCATTATTCCTCTATCTTCCAACTAAATCATCGTGAACTACGTAATATATAATTTAGTTTGGTGGATCGCACCGAGATGCAGTACTGCTCACGTTTCTATTGCGAGCTGCTAGTGAATGGGCTGTCTAGAGAAAACATGGGGAGGCTGAATCGAAGGGGTGAGAGTGAAGGTCGCTTGCAAGGCCGACCTTACTATCATCTGAATGTCTCTTTCAATCCTGTGCTCAAGGCGTACTTTTGTTTCACTCTAACAAATTCCCTTTCGAAATAGAGCGTAAATGCATCGACAAAAACACACCCTCTCTGTGATTTATACCTCAAGCACGATGAATCGGCGCTTTCACTCTTTGTATAGAACAAACATTGAAAATAATGATAAAATTAGTACCTAGTTTAATAATATCACCCTCTTAGTCGACTTGTCAACATCTCACAACAAAAACGTGCTGACAAACAGTTTAAGGACTATTAATTTACGAGTTAAAGATTTTTGATTGGTTGCTTAGTTCTCTTCAGAATACTTTTATGGCCAACTATTACAATGTAATAAGAGATTTACAATAACTATGTGGTATACATGAGGTAGCCATCTCTGATCATGGAATTATTGAAAACCTGAACCGTTTCTTCAACAACTTATATGCATTATCAATAGTCACAGCACATTAGCCTCGATTCCATATCGATTGACGCAAATACTCCCAGAGGGCCAATCCTTAGGTTATCTGATTGAAAGATGCCAGCCAATTAATCCATTATATTGTAAAATGTACTTAACGATATAAAGATAGTTACTAATTATCTTTGGCTATCAGTAGGTATCCGATATCGTACCACTTTGGTCAAACAACCATCGGTCAGGCTTCAGTGCGGACGCTTTTGTCATTAATAATCAAAATAGTACCGGAAACTTCTCAACTGCCATCGAAACTTTGTTGAAATTGGGTGTTATGTTCAAATTTTAGTTTTCTTCAAATGGTGTATACAACAGTTTGCATAATTATCTCTTTTTAAATAGTTGCCAAAAGGCTTAAATGTTTTATATCTGAATGGTCTACTTCAAAAGCTGGATGTGCTCTGATAATAGTTATGAGTATGTTATTTACAGTGGAACAACGCTGATTGTTTGTTCTGTGAGTGGAATTACTGTTACCTGTCTCGTTCAGTGTTTCATTCATTTTGCAGTTTCCTTACATTAAAATATCTCGTGCCCATTTATAGGATTTTACCTTAAATTACTCTCATGATTCATACCCATAACCTCAAGCCTGTTTGTTATATATTTTATCCTCTTATTAAGATTTGCCAAGAAATTCGTAAACAACATAATGATATTCATTCACGTCGTCTAGACATGGTTCGTGTTAGATTTTATCAGCGTCGTTCCGTTTCTCCTGTCATCCTCACTGTAACAGCCTTGAATGCTGTTGACTGATCGTTACCATAATGGATCTAACTCAGCGATTCAATTTTATGTTACTATGAATATGGATATTGTTGTTCTCACTTCACACTTCTTTGTTAATCTAACTTATGCAAATATTGTGATAAGGATTACCTAACATTAGATTAATTCGTTATTTATAACTAGTAACCATATAGATTAAATTTATATAATTTGCACAGATTAGGTTACATAGACCTGCTGTAATGGCTAGTAGAGAATAGATGTTTGATAATATGCGGTGGACCAGTAAATTATGAGTAGAGATAAACTTTTTTGCGCTTTCTGTTGGGTTATCCTGGATAACTTATCTAACAGGCGTAAGTCCGTAATATTATAGAATCGTTTGTCCACAGCGGTATCGAGTGCAAAGATGAGGTGTTCGCCGCACACCAAGTGCAGCACGCCGATTTGAAGCCAGTGCTGGCATCGGCAGTGCCGCCCTTAGCCCCCGCAAACCCGCCGCCAAACGGCACCATTGTGGCAATCATACCGCCCGAGGAGGAACGACCCATACCAGTCACAGAGCTCATATTCGCACCGCGAAAGAAAGAGATGAACAAAGGCTTTCTCATGTTCTCGCAAGACGAGGGACTTACAAGTGAGTGCCACTCGAACTACACACGCTTAGGTATCCGCTCCTACTTTCAGCATTGCTATAATTTGCGCAACTTGACAAATATACCGCCTCTATACTAATTATTATTTCTCTTACAGTGCTTAAAGACGAGCCTGAAGATCTGACTCATTTGGCACCCACGGCCGGCGATGCGTGTATCCCTCTCGAGAACAGTCCTTTCGATATGTTTGATGAATTCATACTGAGCGATAACTATTGCAGTCTCTTGGGCGATGACTTGGGGAGTGGATCGCCAGTAGACTCTTTAACACCGGACTCGTTATTACTGTCTTCGCCAGAACCTAATGTAAATATGAAACAAGCTTTTCTGTTCTCATTTTATAATTGTTAGCGTTATGTTTGACTGAAATCTTAATGTTTTAGGAAAATGACTCGTCCTGCGAACAGCCATCTTTATTAACGGAACTGTCACTGGATGCATTCGATAGCACAAGGTCTGATAATGACATTGACGATGGGAATTCTCCGTTTATTCCCACGACGGATGAGCTGCCGGTATTGGAGCCGGCAGTCATGTGGGGGGCGCTGCCTGACAGTGTCAGTATGGCACGTCCGCAGCCCCCGGAGCCCCAACCGTCACCGGCGCCAGCATTGCAGCGCCTCCTTACTGCTTCTACCACGGGCCCGCCGCCTCAGGATCTCATAACGAATATATACTCAGATCAAGGTACTTCATAACATAGTCATTCAATAACTTTAAATTGTTTACATAATTATTTTTATCTCGATGTTTCAAACACTTGTGTTCAGGGCGTGACTTACTATTATTACTTCTAAACGCCCATAAATCTTAACCTTCCAATAAAATATACCAGCACAACTAAACTGTTTTGTGATTTTCAGGTCTTATACCAAACAGAACAGTATCATCATGGGACACAGGAATAAAGAGGATGATGAAACAGGAGCCTGCGTTGCCATGCGCAAAACGTGCAAAGCGCAGTCCGTCGCCCGTCCCACAGAAGCCCTCAAGCACACAGTCTTCTAGCGTCCTCATGAACCTCCTGGTGAGCGGCTGCGACGTCGAATCGGGCTACATCTGCATGGTGCAATGTAGACCCCGCCAGAAGGCCAAGGCATGAAAGCCGCGCGCCATCTCTCTCAATAAACTGTGATAACGCGCGTCCAGTGTTCAAACTCAATGCCTCTAGCCACTTCGTGCACTCGCTCGATACGAATTAAGCTTCAGTGCCGTCGATACTTGTGATATTACCCTTTATACCGGTTCACGACTCAAAGTCGTCGGACTTTGGGACAGGACAATAAAATGGATCAAAAGTCGGGCGATTCGAGTCGGATGTACCCGAGCTGGATAGTGTAGTTACAGAATACAGACTGTGTAGCAATCTCGTGCTTTCGCCCCGGGGCGGTTAATGATAGGTGTAGTGTAGGCCGTGCGGCATGGATACTGTGCCAGCGCGTTTTATATTACCAGTGTATATTTACGAAGGAATCGATCGTTGTAGTCGTTGATTTTAGTGCTTTAAGTAAACATGCGCATATCGTTGTGGTTATGTGATCAATTGTTCCTAGGTTTTTAATATAGTTACCGTTTGGCCCCAGTGACTGAATAACTGGGGAAACGCCGCACTCAGTCTTATGTTCGACGCTCGAACCGAGTCAATATTATTAGATTTTAGTGCCCTGTTTTAGAGGTTATCGTTATTTATTCATTGTAAGTTTAGTTAACGTTGTTTTTTACATCGAATTGGAGTTGGTTAAGTCTGAAATAAACGTGAATCGTTTGATAAGAGTTAGACTTGAATATTTCAGTTTTACGTTGTTTTTAATCATCTAAGTAATTTGGATGTGGACATTATTATATTTTCACTGCCAAACGATACAAAGTACGTTGAACAAAGAATTTAGTTGTCCTAAGCGTTCGATCCTCAAGTTTAGAAACCTTTACACGTATAACAAAAAGTACTTTTAAATATAATAAATTGAAGCTCGATTATATAAAAAAGTTCGAAAGATGTTTATAAAAGATAAATTATATAAAAAGACGTAAATATGTAGATAAAAATATCGTGGTTATCTGTTATTTTAATAACTTTATTAGTGTTGTAAGTGTATGATTGTGTAGATGAAATGTGTAAATTATTTTTCTCGAGAGAAATAACTATTGTTACGTTGAAAGAGATGAATATAATAAAAGAGACAAAAATAGTGCTGGTCAAAAGGTGCAAAGTGATTTTATTTCCTTTTTCCATTCCTTTCCTTAATTCCTCAGTTTCGCGTATTGGTATTAGCTTTGACTGAGTTCTAGAATAACAGGATAATTTGCATACCTAACTTTAAATCAATTAGCAACAGCGTTTAGTGCTAAAAATTATGATGGATTTAAATAACATTAGAAACTATTATATTTCATTCCATTGCTGAAGTATATTAGTATAATCGTACTTATGATGTAGGTATCAATACTATTATTTTTTACTTTTTTGACTCGCTAATGGAATTAAATATACTATTATTTTTAATTCCATTACTGAAGTATATCAGTATAAACGTACTTATATAGGTATCAGTACTATTATTTTCTACTGTTTGGACTAAGATATAGATGGATACATAGGTATAATACTAAGTATATGAATATATCTTCAGTGTTGTTATTTTTTACAAGTTTCTTTGAACTGGAATGGTCATCGTTACACACTTATGAATAATAATCTGAAATACAAAGTAGCTTAGAATACAAAAAAATAACTCAGTGGAATAAATTTCATGCGTAAACTACAACGTTATTGGAACAAATGTTAATTATTAGCAGCGTAGAATAATACAGGTCAGTTGTTTTTATCTAATAGTGTTATTATTCTAGGCTATCCTGAACAACATCTTCGACCACATCATCACTTACCATCAGGTGAGATAGTGGTCAAAGGCTTACCTATCAGATATTAAAATAAAAAAAAATATAAATCTATCAATCCAATACTGATACTTTAAAATTACCACTTATCACAAATTTTTGATGTTTAATATGCAAAATAGGCAAGGCTTCTTATTTCACTAAATACCTATTGCTTATATTACCAGAAAATATTCGTATAAATATGCATATCCTTTTTTTTTATTCTACACTTCTGTCACTCGTATTTTTTTTTAGTTCTAATAAATATACTGCATGTTTATTTACGTACACACTATATAAAGAATATTGCACCTGATCTAGTGTTCGTGACCATCGCCGTCGGGTGCCGGACTAGAATTGCATCCCCCCCTATATATTCCTGAGGGAGTCGAAGATATGGAGGGAAAAATACCGTCTTGTTAACAACTGCGATCTCCTCGACGACTATCAAGGATTGGCAAAGCTGCCTCTATTAGGGGAGGCCTTTGCTCAACGGTGGACGTCATGGGTGTTAATGATGGTTCTGGTTGCTATAGTTGGGTTCCTAAAAGTGTTATATAATTATAGTATATGATTTTGTAAACGTTGCGTGAATCGGATTAGGGAACTGGGCAGGGTAGATTGTAATAGGCTCGACTCTTATTGCATGAGAGCAAATCAATATATGCTTCAAAACATGCTAACACCTCCGCTTTACTAGTATACAAAGGCGTGGAATAAACATAAGACATAGCTGGACTGATTTCTTTCAAGCAATCTCTCCCCTTATATTGTACGAGAATTTGATAGTAGTAATACACAAAGCATTAATATTTAACTCCAATACATAATTATATAGTTCAATTATAATCTATATATCAATAAATAAAACGGTCGAGACGCCTTCTCGACGTAAATAACCGTAAGTTAAATCGGCTTTAAATGTATTTTAGTATATCCATTTTATTCAGCTAAAAAAGTATCTGGATAAAAACATTGTATTTATTTAGTCATCTTTCTTTTCTACTAATAGATTAGAACGATTAGATTATAATATAGACACCCCAAAAGCCGGATTCTCCCAACTTTTTTCATTATATCTCTGTCAGTCACCAAGGACTTAATGTTAGAATTAATTTGAAACAGAATTATGTAATACAAAATTAAGTGACAGATAATAGACTTCGCAGAATTTCCAGTAGGCTCCTAATTGAAGTTATAATATAGTCTTCTAATAATGTAGGCAACAATTCATATAAATCATAACGAAAATTTAACGAACAAGCGGTTGTAGTTTAAACCAAATATCTGTAAATATATATCTATTATAAAGTCTCATTAGAGGAAACTGCTTCGCTTTTTGCGGGCAATGGTCCTTAGAGACTGGCAATAAACATTGGCCCCAAAAAGGCTATCGTGACTGCAATTCCATGGCACATTCCAGAGCTATTCGACTCAAACCCCTCAATACATTAAAGCCCTGAGGATCTTAGAGCAATAAGTAAGGCAGAATCCCTCAAAGCCCTACCGATAAGACCATTTGAAGACTCCAAAGATAGGATAGGGCGCCGACGGCGACGAAACTTTAGACTTCTCGTGAGCTCGGTTACATCGTCTCATTTCCGAAATCAGTTTTATAGACCTTATACGATGGGAATAGTTTACGATTACAATTTATCAAAGTGGTGTGGGTTGTGGGACCCAAAACCGTAGAGGCAAACGTTTCTGATAAAAGCTACTTGGGATAAAGCGTGGAATACCGGAGAAACCCTATCGTTCTCAAAACATGCCTTTTTTTTATGCCTGATAGGTTAGCGTTTGACCACAAGCTCACCTGATGGTAAGTGATGATGTGGTCGAGGATGTTGTTCAGACTAACCTAGAGTTACTGGCTCTCAAGGACAGCTGCCGGAACACACCGTTAGGTGCTTGGCGACAGATTTTCAACATGAGGGTGGTAGCTTCTCGCAGTGGCTCTATAACTTTTGTTTGCTGAACGTGGCAGTACAATGTAGTATATTTCAATATTAAAATTTGTAATTGACCTTCATAAGAGCGTCGTAGACGCCTAAATTGAATAAATGATTTTGACTTTGACTTTGACTTTGAGCTAGCCAGGCGGGCATTTGCAAAGTGCCCTACCACCATGCTGTAACGACTGCTATCCTAAGACAACAACCGGGACCAACGGCTTAACGTGCTCTCCGAAGCACGGAAGCGCTCAGTAGAAATGTCACCAGCGGTCACCCATCCAAGTCATGACCGCGGCGGACGTTGCTTAACTTTGCTGATCGATTCAGAATGGCTAAGCAAACTTGGCTACGAGCGCTTCAAAATGCCTGCAAAAACCAACACGTTTTGTAGCGTGGTGTATTTGTTTTATCATTATCGGGAAATTCAATTAGTCACCCCGTGACTACGATCACTGCAAAGTGTTTGAAACGTCGGGATAAAATAATGAAAAATATACGCGATTTAAACCGTTTAAAGTTGTTTAACTACTGAATTCAAACAGGTTTCAACATTTCAATTGCATTCATTAAAGAATATTCTTTTATATTGCCTTGTAAATATATTACAAATTCAGTTATCAATAAATTGATGTTTAATACTTTCGTCGGGTTTTTAGACTGATAATCCACCATAAAGCTGTAGGCGAAACATTTTATCCAAATAACTATTTCAATTAGGGTAAGGAATCTTCAAAGAGGGAAGGGAAGCAAATGGTTATCGCCATGATGAGCCTAGTCTACTCAAGTCTACTGTCATTATATCCTTAGTAATCATTGAATATATATAGTAGAGTGATGAACACACCTATTTAGGCCACTTTTGTGCGTTTGAATGTAAATGTCATGTACATTTCAAACTTATATTAGACCAGTTTTCAGGGCTTTTACTAGCGTTGTTTCTGAGAGATATGTTGGATAAAATAAACTGCGGTAATGCGACAAATAATATATCACTGCATCTATATATTCGTCAGATCCTAGAATTGAAAAGTAATTGAGGTAAACTTGTACACTAATATATGTAGCTGAGTTTAGTACAATTGAAATATATATTTTAAAGTATCTTAGAAAAGTTACCAGGAAGAACGCCTCACTTTAACTGCCATTGCCCTTTATTTATTTATTTATTTAATTCACAAAATCCACAAATCTTAATTTAAAATTAACATAATCATGTAGTGATATTCCTTACATCCAATGACGGATTTTATATTAACAAGCTTAATTCAAAGAGAGCAAAAACACATACCTTAACCACCTATTGTTTAAAACACGTAAATAAATTGTACTGTATTTAGTTTATATCTCATGTGCCTTTGATTTCACGGTCCTCAGCAACGTACAAAAACATTGCTGCTTGATAGATGAAACGGTGACAGAATGACAAATCTTCCTCAACAATAATTCTTAGCACCTAGGTCAAAATTTGTACGACGTGTATTGAGGATAATAATACAGTACTATAACAACGTAGATTTTACGCCAGAAGCGGTGAAATTAATCTCACTAACCACTAAAGCAGAGTCGACCATTATCCACAACATAATAGTGACCACGCCAAACCTCTGCTAATAAGGGGCTATAACCATTACGCTGATAAGGCTACTTATCGGAAACCCCTAAAATCTGGCAACTACGGACCTCTAGAGAGACATATCTAGTTAAGGACCATGGTTGTGCCCGGATGTGACCATCGACCCTCTGCGGGTGTCAATCAATCTCTTTTACAATATACGTATCATAGAAAGTGTTGAAGCTGATTATGAGTGAGTTGCTTTCGAAAGTAGATAATGTTTTAGGTTTGTCATTTGTTATTTCTATGGTTACAGATTTGCATAACAGCTGAAATGACAGGGCTTAGTTCGAAGGATTAACCGAAAGCATTTGTGTGGTTTCTCTCTAATCCTTCAAGATTAGGAAAACGATTAAACAGTGGAACTTTTTGGTGATGTAGAAATGCATGGGTATTGATAAATTATATTTTAATTCAGGCAGATTTAATACAATTCAAATTTGGAATTAAATAACTATTGGATTTAAAGTTTTGCTTGAATATCGTACATATATAATTATTTTTATTATTATACCTGCATCCACTTGGGATTTGTAAATGTATATAGGAGTTTTCCTTCCCTATGGATATTAGTATCGAATAATAACAATTAAGTATACTGAATCATCTGTATCGTCCACTACTGAAGACAGCCTCCCCCATCAAGGGTTGCTATAATCCCCACGCTTGGCAGGCGGCTTCGGGATCGCAGTTCTTCAGAAGCCATCTACTGGTATTTTTCCCATACTAGCCTCTTACTCGCATAGGAAGATACAATTCTAGTTCAGCACCCCGTGGATAAAGTTTGGATCTTAGTTTCTAATGATAGCAATTATGTGTAAAACGGGTGCCACGTCAGGTGCCGGGCTAGAATGTCATCCCTCCGTTGCTATCTGTGTGTCTGAAGAGGCGACTAAAGGTAAAATACCGGAAGGTGGGCAGCAGCGCCTTCTGAGAAACTGCTATCTTAAACTGCGATCACTAGAACGCGTGGGGATCATGGCAAGCACCACCTAAATGGGGGAGGCTGTGTTCATCAGTGGACAATACGGCTGCCACAGTACGACGTGTAAAGCATAAAAATATATTTAGTCGAATTTGCTGCAAAGACTACGTGACGTGACGTCAGAAACGCAACATAGCCCAGCCGTAATGACTTGCGAAAACATGATATTCCGCAAATTAAAGCCTGAATATTTTAAATATCATCATTGCATTGGAAAAAAAATGGTTTTTGCCAGTAATGCCAATGTTTAGAGCTAGGAGTATACTCCGTCACATAATTATCAATAGCATGACAAGCTTGTATGCCGTGATGGATAACCTACCTTAGCAATTTTAGGACCAGTTCTACAACAACACTACTGTTTTTATCTTCAAGATTAATGAAAATCGTAGTCATCAACTGTAGATGGTAATGTTTTTTACGAGTTATTTCAATGATCTAAGACCTAATAATCCCGAAGCAAACTTTTTTTGTGATGCTCTGACGAAATCCCGTCTGATGTTTTGACTCCTGCCTTACTTCTAGGTTAGCCTGAACAACATCTTCGACCACATCGTCACTTACCATCAGGTGAGATAGTAGTCAAAGGCATAAAAAAAAGAAAATAAAACTTCTCACTACATTAGAGTACATTGTGGTCTTACCAGTATTATTACATCGAGCTCTTCACCCGTGATAATTATGTTCTTCTTCACATGTGATTTTGACATTTGTCGTTCACAAGATTCTGGTTTCCATTGAGATTTCGCTAATATTTTCCTCATACATGATCGTCATATTTGAAGATGAATTGTTTAACATAGCTTGGTGTGGCTAATTGCCTAGAGTAACTCGGAAGGTTACCGTCTTTCCACTCTATTCGTTTATAGATACAGTTTTGACTCAGTTTAGCATTTTCTCAGGGTGCCTTAGGAAAAAATAGGCCCTTTTTACTAAGCCTACTGTCCGTCCGCCTAACCTTTGAAAAGGGCTGTACATTTTGAAACTTAATAGGTCAGCGCTTGAAATTTTAACAGATTATGTATTATTATTACTTTATAATTTGCATGTTCTAAAGTAATAATGAAAAATTAAGGAGGTCTCTTTTGGCGACAGATTTTCTACTAGAGGGTGGTAGCTAGCCAAGCGGGCACTCGCGAAATGCCTCACCACCATGCAATCACACTAAGTTTGACGCTTGCACGTTAAAACATTGTATACGGTAGGATAGACTAAAGCAAAATATATCAATATCTATTAGTATACTTCATTCAATATCTCTTACGTAATCCGATTTCGAAGCGCTCGTAGCGAAGTCTGCTTAGCCGTTTTGATACGATCAGCAAAGTTTAGCAACGTCCGCCTCGGCCATGAGTTGGATGGGTGACCGCTGGTGACATTACTACTGAGCGTGCACGTGCTTCGGAGAGCACGTTAAGCCGTCGGTCCCAGTTGTTGTCTTAGGATAGTAGTCGTTATAGCATGGTGGTAGGGCATTTTGCGAATGCCCGCCTGGCTAGCTACCATCCTCAAGTAGAAAATCTGTCGCCAAGCGCCTAATAGTGTGTTCCGGCAGCTGTCCTTGAGAGCCAATAATTCTAGGTTAACCTGAACAACATCTTCGACCACATCATCACATACCATCAGGTGAGATAGTGGTCAAAGGCTAACCTATCAGTCATAAAAAAACAGTATCCATCTCCGCCCTGATTACTATCTTTGATCTTCCGGAAGACAAAGGAAGCCTCTTGTTTATTATATTTGTAGATATCAGTTTCCCAAGTAATCGAATCATACCTATATCTCAAGACTTTGTTTTATATTAGCTTTTAGGCGTGCCAAGGTCAGAATTACGATGCCAAAAGAAACGGATGTGCCATAATATATATTTGTATACCTCCCCTGTATATAATAAATCTTGCATTAAATCGTAAACCTTGCCATTATTTTTGCAGCATAAAAATGAAATCACCTATTTTGAAGTATAGCTAGAAGCATGACAGAGTGACAGTAGCTTAAAAGGTAGGGTAGGGAAATTTCTGAGAAAAAGTTAGCAGAGATGGCGCAGTGGTAGTGCAGGTAGATTGCCGAGCAAGTTGGATTACCAGCATGGCCTAGATCTCTACAGCATGGCGGTATACCGTGTAATATGCTCGTCTGTTTTATTATACCACCTTGAATTAGATTATCTGTGGCTAAATACTTCAGAGAACTACTAAAGACTTCTTTCCCATACAAACGTAGTAGTTCCGTTATTCGGTGAAACTTTGCATATCCTTGAGCCTAATATCTATGCTTCTGTTGTGCCAGATATCCGTAAAATTAGGTATTTTCAAAAATAATTCAAAAACTAGTTTTGTATGGGAATTGTTATTTTGACATTTAGGGATAAAATAAATAATAAATAGAAAAACTGGCAAACCAGAAGCATAGATATTAGGCTCAGCAATATGCATACCAAATTTAACCGAGTTTGAATATCTGGTATTTAAAATATGACGAAACTACATTTGTTTGAAATGGAAAGTCTTGAGATGTGCGTGACCTCTATTCTTAACTATTTAAGCAATGTTCTGGCCTTGAGAGGTAAAATGGTCAAAGGCATCAATCTACTATTAATGTATCTAGTAGCTGTAGAACTACTAGAACTCCTGCAAGTTCGTTTGGGGAAGTACTGCCCGCTAAACCAATATCTACCGCCAAGCATTAATGTTCTTATTACTATGTACAGGCAAATGAGTCTTCACAACTTTACTTCTCAGGGTGAAAGGCGCAGTATAATTTGCCACTTGTAAACGAACTGCATCAGTTATAATCAGAGGTTACCACTTAACGCCAGATGGGCTTCATGCTTGTTCCTTCACGATGGCATAGAAGAAGAAATACTTTACGGAAATTGAAGCAGTAAGCTCTTGTAACAACTTTCTTGCATGATATAGAAGATATCATAGAGATTTTGTTACTACGAGTATTGAGGAGCTCATTCGTGAACGGTCCTATTGGGGCCCATATTATTTGCTCTTGCTCTCCATAGCCTCAATAAAACGCAGGGTAAGATGGCAGTTGTTAAGAAAACACTACTGCCTACTTTCTGGTATTTTTCGAGGGTTTTTCTTATGAGATTGTGGCGGAAGAAGCACGAGGCCCATCTGATGTTAAATGGTACCTCACCTCTGCCTATAATAGACGTATTACATCGCAAGTCACGAACTGCGCTGCTCCCGCCATCCTGAGGCATACAGTAAGTCTCATGTGACTGTAATTTTACTGGCTCTCAAGGACTGCTACCCGAACGCATTGTTGGGCGCTTGGCGACAGATTTTCTGCCTCAGCGTAGAAATTCGCAATTGTGCGGTGGGTTTCGATCAATGAACCTGTCACGCATTCCATAGCTATTACCGCTTGGCTATTATTTCTAAGAGGTGTGAGTGGTGCAGTTTTAACAACCTACGGGGAATTGAGCCTAGATAAATAACTTTATGTAATTCGGACATTATTACACTGGATGCCTTCTAATCATATAAAGTTAACATTTCCTTGCCCCTGCCTTATTTTTCACAGATTTGTTTATTAAAATAAAGTAATTCTTGTTCAGTTTAATGAAATTATTCAGACACAGTTTTATACAACGTATAGGTGCAATCAATGCAAGCATATGGTTTTCAGTCGTTTTGTGCAATTATGAGCATTAGGTAGGTATACCTAATGTCCATAATTGCATATAACGACGGAAAAGTACAGTTTTATACCTGGAAAGTACTTAGATTTCACTCTATACCTACATAAGCTACCGCAATGCACCACACAACATGACATGCAATGTCCTAATTTGAAATGATCGTGTAGAACATTTGGAAAGTTAGGTAGCCTAGCAAACTTTCTGCATTCTTAAGGGTCTGTTTCAGAATGTTCGATTAAGTTCCGGTTATACTACCCAAAACATATTTATTAAACAAAACACTATTTTTGCGTTTGACAGTCATCGATTTAGCCTATCCATCGGTTAAAGCTTGAAACGCGCTGTATGTCAACTGTCATTTTTATCATTCAGTTATTTTATGTGTTGGTTAGCAATCCGAAACTTTATTACGACATTCTGAAACGGAGCCTGAGTGTAAGAAATTTGACGTATCGATCCACTAGTAAAATAACAAATATGGCTAAATCAAATTAGTTTAAGCCTTCTGCAACTTTCTGATGTAAATTAATTTAATATTATAATACAAATAAAAAATCGTGTGTATTTGGAAAATGTTGTCTTCTAGCTTACTCCTACCTAAGATTAAAGGTGTTTTGAACAAATTTTACACAATGTTGCTATATATTTTTAGATGAATAGAAAATCACATCAATAAACTATTAGAGCACAACATTTTCGTCCCGGATAAGAATCGAATCCGCGTTCCCCGATTTGGCGCCGGGTGCCTAAACCACTAGGTGCTAAATATGAAGAAAAATGTTGTGGTCTTATAATTTATAACTGAAATTATATGTCACCCACGCCCACGGCTCTATTTATGTTGTATTTATTTTTGAAGGTGAATAGTATCATTGAAAATTAAAAAAGGAATGGTCAACAATCAAACAAATAATAAAAAATCTGGGTAGTTTCCGAAATCGTGCAAATAAATGTGCTGAAAAACAATACAACAAATGTCTACGTAACATGCGTACGTAAAAATTTCGTAACATTAGGGCTGAGTCACTTCACAACATATCTAACAGAATTAATCGTTACATGTCATTTACGCCAATACTTACAAATGCGCTGAATCACGATTGTTTTTATCGATTTGATGATGTTATAAAAGAGTTAGATAAGTATAGCTACGTATTCTAATATTACCTCACGATATAGGTGCTACTCGTAATTTATATACCGTCATTATTTCGTCTGCATAACTTAAACACATATTAGCACTAGTATTCTCAAGTCTCGAGCCACGACTTAGTCTTAGACATGTGCGGTTAGAAATATTCATTGTAAGTGCATATAGAATACAGAACCAAGGACAAAGCTAATACCATTAAAACCTCCTACTTCCTATAATACACCTTTTTGTACCAGCACTATTTATGTTTGCAATATCCTTGTGGTTGGATGACGATGAATGTAATTGTTGAAGTGACTTGGGTAGAATTGATTCTAATATATATTTTTTGGGGTTTTCAGGATATACCGCAGCCGCAACCGCCACAGCCAAACCCGCAGGTTCGTGCCACCAATCACCAGATGCTGGGGTATCCACCGCAACGCTCGCAACAGACCGCACTCAACAAAACTGCAATACCAATCGTTCACATCATACAGGCTGAATCTATTAGGCAGATAATACCAACAAACACGCCGCTGAAGCAAGTGATGCGCACAAATGTGCCCACCGGGCCAATGTCTCCATTGAGCCTAAATATAGGCAGTCCAATGTATTCTCTCCCGTCTAGCCCTAACAGCTATTCAAGCCCGGCAATGAGTCCCGCCCAAAGAGACCGCGGGATGAGCCCGTATACCCCACAATCGATGTCACCAATCGGGAAGTTCCACCAGGTATACAGCCCTGGAAGTAGGCTCCTATCTCCAGCAGGAGTCATACAAGGCAACGATCCTTATTTGACCACTAAAATGCAACCGAGTCCGAGCTTTATTCAGAATGAGCTGATTGATTCAAATGTTCAGCTAACATCGTCAGACTTCTGGCCGGACACGGAAATGCTTCAAACAAACGACCTGCTTACGGCCTTCGATGACGTAAAACTGTAGTTTACCTACAGGGTAGCAGTAGATGTGTGTATGATGAGTGATTTCTGATGTGATAACATTGAATACTGCCGAAACCAAAGCATTTCTAACTGTGTTTTGTCTCTATACGTAATATTCAGTAGTTCTCACAGGCATTCCAATAAACATTAAATGGAAATAGTAGAAATCACTCGAATGAATGCAGGGTCGGAAAGGGTATGAGTCAAAGGATTCCACGCGAGTTTTCATACAAACCAAAGTTGTCTCACGTACCGTAAGCGAAAATAGAATGTTTCCCTGTTTATTTATTTAAAATAATGTGCCGTTTACAAAAAAAGGTAATTAAATATTCTGTATCTTATGGAATCCTTGGTCTTTTTGTGACGTGGTGAAAGATATTAAATTAATATAAACAATTGTATGAATGCAGTTATCGCAACAATACAAGTGAGCGTGGTTGTTATTAGAAAATAGATGTAAAAGCATATTTGTCGACAAATCAAGGCAGATGTTGAATACCTTCTATCTTGATAAAATTTACAAAAATTATATGGAGTATAATGAATTTTTACATTGTAGGTTTTTGAAACTTTTACATCTGCCTTGTTGCTAGATTTATCTATATGGAAGGAAAATTGGCATATAGTTAACGTAATAGCATTTTATTTTAATTTCAGCATAGATTTGTATTAATTGGCATGGTATTTTTTTATGTTACTTTTAAAACGATCAACATGTTAGTATGTATACGAAGATAAAATAGGTTAAAAAGATATATTTTTATGATCAAAATTATATACTCAAATGTAGAAAATAAGTGTCAAAAATCATTTGTAATTATTTAATTACATTTTCCGAGGACATGTTGCATTAAGAAGGAAAATTTGTCATTTCTAATGAACGCGCATCGTCTCGAATGACGTTTAAAGTAATACAATTAGAGCACAAAGTTTCGGCTCGAACGAGTATGTTCCGATTGCCAAGTGGAATAGAATAGAAATCGGAGGACGCGGGTTCGATTCCCGCTCGGGACAAAAAATTTTGTGCTCGTATAATTTATAAATGTGATTTTGGCTTCGCAAGCGATAGTGCTTGTTATCATATTTAGAAATATTTGTAATGAATTTAAGAACTACTAAATCTACCTACATATATGTTTGCGTTCAATATTATGTAAATATCTACATACAAGTATATATGCATGATGTTGATGAGTGTTTATCTACTTTTGTGTATCACAATCCAACGTCCTTTCCAACCTAAGAATTATGCTCTTTTCAACAAGAGGCTGTTCTATTTGAGCACTCGAATAATTTGTATAAAATATTAAAATATATTTTATACTACACCTGCTCGGAAAGTACCTTGATACTCTATCAAATTTATGGTAGAAAGTACGTCATTGCATATCGAACAAATATGCGGGGAGAAAACGCATCTGAGCGGGAGAGAAAAGTGTATGAAATCCATTTCTTACGTGGTTTTTCTTTTTTAATTTTGGGTAAGACTATGCGCTGGTAACCTAAATATCAAAAGCCAAAAAGTTTTTACAGTGAGTTTTTATCTCCAAGTTCGCAAAATGACACTGGCCACTAGCTGTGTGTTGGATGGTGTCAAACAATTTGAAAAAAGAACATGTGAAAATTGCAGACGCCATTGGCGCCATTTTCAATTTGTGTGTTGTTTGAGAATTCAGTTTTCGTAGAAAAGTAAAATAAAAGGTAGGTGTAGTATAAAGCACTATGTATCACTCGAGAGAAAGTGACCGATTCCCGATCTCAGGTGTTTTAAAGCCCTCGCCTACGGCTCGGGCTTCAAACGACACCCTCGACGGTAATCGGTCACTTTCTCCTCTAGGTGAACAATGTACTATTTCACACGAGTGATATGATAATTAGCCGTTTATAAACACCGTACATGTTAAGTACAATCTTCGAAATCCAAGTTTTAATGCAATTAATTTGTTATAATTTAATCTCGTTAGGTATGTACGTGTAATCGTTATTTTAGGAAATTATGCTTAAGTATATACATAACGTTATTCTCAAATTATTTAAATTAAATGAAAACACTAACGGTATATATCTCATTCATATCATATGATGAGTTGACGCATATGCTTTTAAAACGGAGTTTGTTCATACTTTTCAAAATTATATATATCATGAAATTAGAGAGTATTAGCATAATTGTTATTTTATTTAGTTGATATTTTAAAAACATACTGCCAATTTTCAGTAATTATAAGCAAATTTTAATGTTTTCCAAATCTTTATCCATAAATATTTGTTTTTCTTTATATTAGAGCCTTCATCGACACCGTGGCGTGCCATAGACGTTTTACTATTACTGTGTACTAGATTTTGCATGATCTATATCTATATTATCTATGGAAAATTCAGCGGTGCATTGCACGAGTGTAGTAAACTAAGTGAAATCTAAATTTGTACATAAATCAGATTGTTTTATATATTTAGAGATTAAATTTCTGTCATTTAAGTGTGGTTTTATTATTGTTTATATTGTATGAGGATCTCCGACTGCTTTTAGGGTTCCGTACTCTCAGGGCAAAATGGAGCTCTATAAAGGATACACTGCTGTCTGTCTGTCCGTCCTTGCATCAGGGGTATCTAGCTCGTAAACGATTTACAAACCTGAAATTTAGGTATTGTTGATCAATAGATGAATGATGATGGTTGATCAATAGATAAATAATAAATGATGGGAATAGAAATTCATATAATATATGATTCAGTGCTCCAATACATGAGTAAACTACGAATAAAAAACTTTTTCATCCCACCATCTCGGAAAGAGTATTTTTAATCTTCAATATCTGAGTGGAAAAGCCGTTTTTATTCTCTAGAGGATAAAGTAAATTGAATTTAGAACATCGTGTGCACTAAGTTTGTGAATTAAAAAAAAACATTAAACCTATTTACTGCTACCTCTATGGTGCCGAATATATCATACAACTTTTTTTAATTTGTTAAAAACTCAGACTCGGAACCTTCTTGGTGTTCTTTTTTCAATTTGCTTTGTACGCGGCATTTAGTCATTTCCTCGCTGAGGTGGAATGAAAAGTTACTTGTTGCACTCGAGTGCAAAGATTTTTCACCTCGTGCTCTTTTGATTCCCTCGCTATCGCTCAGGATTCTAATTTTGAATCACTCGCTGCGCTCGTGATTCAATTTTACAATCTTTCGCTTGCTCGGTCATCAAAATTGAACACGCGGTTAAAAAGCAACTTTGCACTCTTGTATAACAAATAACTATTTTGCATTCTGGAATGTGGGGTGCCCTTGTCTAAAACTTTTTTTAAATGATGACATATATTTTGTATTGTCTTACAAACTAACGTGAGTTGTCATAATTATTAACTTAATATACCGGCTAGCACTCACGGTGTTTATGCGTAATATACGACCGCAGTAACGATGCTCATTCTCAAAGCTTCGAGGATAAATCCTCTTCAATATTTTTTGTATCTATTTATCAAATACATAAATGGGCGGTCGTCAATATTGTCAATATTACACTATTTATGTTACTATGTCTATATCAAAAGCTGCATTAATTAGTATCTGCCGCTAAGCACCTAACGGTGTGTTCCGGCAGCAGTCCTCGAGAGCCAGTAATTCTAGGTTAGCCTGAACAACATCTTCGACCACATCATCACTTAACATCAGGTGAGATAGTGGTCAAAGGCTAACCTATTAGGCATAAAAATAAAAAAATCTCAAACTTCAATTGATATATTCTTTAATGTATGTACTTCTAAAGATCTTTTCATAACCACCTAACGTATAAGCTGTAGCATAACTTATAAGCTTCGACATGCTATATGCAATATAAACCTAACCTAAGCCTATAAGAGCGAGGCCCGCCCGATCCGACTAACGCAATTTTTTATACTATAATGATTGAGACCACCAGATATAGCTTAAATATTTTGCCTGCCATTATATCGGCCATATCGTTACTTGCTATGTTTGGTAGATCGTGGTCACCGCCTCCCATTCAATCATAAAAAATATATCCCATATAATTGAAAACGTACCCATTATTATTTTGGAGCGCTCGTAGCGAGCATGCTTAGATACTCTAACCCAATCAACTAAATTAAGCAAAATCCGCCGAGTGGCTTGTATGGGTGACCGATAGTGGTATTACTACTGAGCGGTTCCGTGCTTCGAAGGGTACGTTGAGCCGTGTAGGTTTTGCCTGATCATCTTCGAACACATCATTGTTTACCAGATGACATAATGCCAAAGGCTAGGTTTCTACTACCTATAGGTATGTTAGAATTTCACAATCAGTAGCAGTCCGACAGGCCTAATAATAATCGGAATAGTTTCGTCCAAACTGCAGAACAATGTAAAAAATATATTAAAATTTTGAATCATTTTTCACCCAAATCCATGATTGTTGGTTTCTTCAAGAGAAAATCGATGACGGCACCTGGCTAGCATTGCACATCACCATATCTTCGGGAGTCGTAAAAGGCATTGAAAGAAGTTTCAGGTGGGCAGCAGCAGCGCCTTCTGAAGGAGTGTCATCTTACGCTGCGAACCCCAGGACGCCTGCCGAGCATAGAAATAATGGCAAGCTCCTCTAATGCTCGAGGCCTGTTTGCAGCGGTGGACGTTGGTATAATGGCTGTTGAGGGGTGAGGTAATAGGTACCAGCATGATGAGCACGATGCCAACTGGTAGTGGGCTGGATTATTTGGACTGCCTGTGGGCTTGCTGTAGGTTGCCTACATGATTTCGTTTCAGTGCCGATTATCCCGCAAATCTGAGACGATAATAATAAGAAGATTAGAAGACATCACTGGTTACTCCATCTATTGGATTTAAGTTAAAACAGAGTACACCTAGCGCCACCTAGAGAATACTTATTATTGATATGTTAGATAATGTATTTTTTTTTTGTAAGTAGGAGTCGTACAGTTTTGTATGTATTATATCCACTATAGTCTTTGGTATGTATTCGCAATAGAATTATTGATGTTAAAATTTTATTAAAATGAAAAGTACAAATGTTCACGTGAATTATACGAATAAAAGCGTAAACATGTACAAAACATTAATTAACCATAAAAGTACAGTCATTACACAAATCATGGGTATCCTACATAGGGTGCGTTCGGAAATCACTGGGTGAACCTAAATCTACTAAAAGTTACTTGAATGCTGTCAGGAAATTACCTCGGTGATTTTTTACTTTCACTCGAGGCCGTTCAGATACAAGTAATAAATACCTCACTTGACATTTGAATATGTTACCTGATGCTAAACAAGGCGAGGAATTTCAAGTCAGGTAAATGAAATATACCCAGATGCAAAATTGACGATCCTGCCACTGATCAATCTGCATCGTTTATTTTCTTCTCAACCTACCTACGTAACCGTGGCAAAATTGTGATAAAGCTGCAGAGTACACCAAACTAAAAAGTTGAAGTTGAATAGTAGTCAGTTGACATATGAGAGCCCGTTTGTTGTATATTTTTGTACTCGTAAAAAATACATTTAATATAAAATATTCGTACCTAACTTTTTTTTCTATATATATAACATTTTCCAAATTTTAAGAGATTATTTTTTGTCATTGAATAATATATGCACAGGATCGGGGAATACTTATGACTACTACCATAAGAATAATTAACACAGTTAGTAGAACGAAAGCTGTCGCTCCGAACGGGCTCAAGGTCACGACATCACGAACGGTTTGCTAAGTCGGGCTGTCACATTTGCCTGTTTGCGCGATCCGTACCACCTTGGAAACATATCACGTTATTGTAGTGTGTACAAGCAATTCATAACGATACCACAATTTGTCTTAGTGTTATATATGTTTGGGATTCCTCCCCTACTACACTACAATTAGATATTCCCGATTTGTTACAGATGCGACTAGTTTCTATCTATTGAATTTAACATTCCGTTGTAGGTATGTCAGATTTATTTTGTTTCTTATTTTTGTGTACCAACAGGTCTTAATACAAAAAATCTATTACTATCGTCTGTTTTTTTAAACAAACGAGTACTGAAAATTTTACTGCATTGCTATTGGCCCACGTAATCAACATAAAGTCCGTTCCACACGAACTCTGTAGTTACATGTAGGTACGTACATTCAGTTGTCTTCAACTACCTGCGCGTCGAAAAATATTGAACTAAAGTTGTAACTTTTGAATTAGGATAAGCAAAACAAAGATCAACAATCATGTACAAAATATGTTAGAGATTATTGACGTAGGTAGGTATCTGCAGAAAGCTCATCAGAAGGATGATGATAATTTTTTAGATTACAAGAATTGTAGTAGAATTATTTGATTTATATACTATTACAATATAGTTTTATATCATAAACGCGAACCGAAAATTTTGTTACGAATATACTAAGTATGCAAATTTGAAGCATAAAATAATAACGTAATTTTTTCTACAGTCAATTTTAGAAGTATGAACTGTCGATATGAACGGGCCAACAATTTCAAAATAAGAACAAAGGCATTGACCAATGACGGCAATGACCCATCTCACTCTGTCAATATCGGAAATGTGCGAAAGACATACTCAGTACTCGTTTGTTAAAAACTATAGTCAGCATGTTTTACTGACAAATTCGCCATTTTCGATCCATCTGAGACGTTAGTCATGTCCTGATACAATTTATTTCATATTATTGTACTACCTTTTACGCGCCACTTCGTCCGCGAAGACTATTAATTAAATTTTTTCTAGATGTCCAAAGGTTTTTAGCTCTCAGACTACACTGTCCCCCCGTTAGTCCCACTTAGACCCCTTAGTCCCCAAGCATAGATCATAAGGTTCTGATCTCTGTGCCGTTCTACAAGACTATTAGTGAGTTTAGATCTCAGACTATACCTAAGCTCACCTAACGCTGAATAAACTCTACGTGAGCTTTTAGTATTTTCATTAATATTTTTAAGTAAGTAATAGGTAGAAACTTTAATTTGGTTTCGTACTTAGTATCTATAAAGTAGGTATGTAACATAATAATTTAGGTTACCTATGTAAGTATTTACAAATGTCATATTTTGTAAAACTAGAATAAAATTATAGAATAAAAGCAATATTTAACTAAAACAAACGCGCCTGAATAGAGGGCCGTAACGATTATTATATATTCTATGGTGTAGGGGAAGTAGGTATACAAAAGGCGGCGTTTGGGAATCGGCAATAGGGTCCCATAATCAAAATAATATGATACTTTGCTTTAGTTATTCCTTACAGCAGATAATGATGTAATGGTATACATAATACATTGCATTGTTAGAATCGCATATCACGATTTCGTATGGTCATGTTCAATTTATTTTACTATAAAATATACTAATTTAAAATAATTTAAAGCATATAACACTAATTTAAAGTAAGAACTATCCGATTTTATAGGGCAACTTTGTTGATTTTGATGTTTTTATCATGAGAAATAATGCTGGTTGCATTAACTTATTCTAAGGTTCGGAACGACTCAGTTTTATAACATCAAATATCGATTTTTGGCGAGGGACTAGCATTATAAGACGTTTTAAGATGGTTGAAAAGCAATAACTACCGTTACCTGCAAAATACAAAAGAGTGCCTATAATTATCTCATCAAGAAATGTCAAGGTCATGATGTCAGATAGAGATTCAACCTTTTAACGACTGCTTTAGATAGTTAAAAAGTTGGGCTCTACTCGAAGGTTGTGAACGATGTAAGAGTGAAAAGTTGCACTCCTAGTGCACTCCATGGGTGCACTCTAACCAATCTTCGGAACGACCTTCAGCACCTTTTTATTCTATGCCACTGTTGCCGAATGGTTACATATCATACACTTTTCGTAACTTTTAAGTCTCCCGCGTAATATCTAAGGAAATTTGGTATGCAAGCCAATATTACGTAGATTCAGAACACATAAAAAATATCACAATAATGAGTTATTTATTTAGCAATTAACTATTTTGTATTTTAAAATTTTCAATAAATAATACTTTGGTGACTAAAATATATTGTGTAAAATGTAGCCCACTTTATGTATATACAGGGTTATTGTAATAATGCTAACAACCTCTTAGATGTGACTTCTGTTCCTAACAAACATTTTTAGTAGAACGTTTTTTTTATGTGTTTGTGATGAAATTAGCACGAGGATTTGGGGATCATATTAGAAATTGTCAGTTATTCATAACGCGCTTCTTCACGTAATCAAAAATGTTCATGTATTATGATTCAGGACTTAGTAAATCGATAAACCAAATGTCTTTAATATCTGTAGTCTCGGAAGTGTTATGCTTACTTTCATATTAAAATATTATTTTGATAGTTGTACAGACTTCAGTTTATTATCGGGCTTAACCTCTAATGTATATATAAGAGCTCTCAAAGGCTACTCAAATAACACACTGTACACAGCTATTTGGTGACAGTTTTTTCACTTGAGTAGGCTGGCCAAATGACAGTTATGGTGCTATGTGAAAAATATCCTACTACCAAACAGCCGTGTTGACAAAAACCAACAAACATTTTTTTCATCACACCTGTTCAAAAAACTTCCTTGAGTTTGAGTTTTCTATACATAACAATTTTATATTAAGAACATTTTAACAATAATAAATTAGTGATATATAACAGTGTACAAACATTAACCATTTATTTTCAACCTCCGCAACCTCGTATCATCTCGAGCAAAAATATTGATAATTGTTAATATTTATTTCCTTTCGCATAGTTGGTGATGAAAAATAGGATGTGCCTTTCGGGGCCAAAATATTTTGCCCTCGGGCGAAGTGTTTTAAATTCCTAGCTATGCTCATGATTCTTCATTTTCAACCTTTGCTGCACTTTGAATTAAAAGTTACGGCCGCGAAAAACAAAATATTACCTTGTACCCAAGCCCAGAATAAACCTAAGTAACACAAATAACTATTCTTCAACGGAATGTTATAAGGCAAAAACCTATAACAGCGAGGCTGCAATTGCACTTGACCTGTTTTATTAATATTTCCTCTGAATTACAATGGTTATTCGTTGAGCCAAATATGTGCCAGCATTTTGATTCGCGTCGTCGCATCGAACAAGCGCTCAGATAAGTTTTGGAAAATGCTGCCATCATGCTGGGCTCGCTGCCAACTGGTAGTGGGCTGGAGCATATGGACTGCCTGTGAGTCTGCTATGCCTTATAGGTTGTACTCCAAAAGCTAACAGCATAACATTTACGTTGCCTTTGAAACATTGAAATGCTTCGACGTTAAGTAACAACTACAACAAATAATGTTGAAACTGACTAAGCAAGCTTTGCTACGAGCGGTGAGTAAACATATAATACAAATAGGTATAGGTATATAACAGTTTGATTTAAGGTTCCGTACTCAACATGCAAAACAGAACTCTATTAATAAGACCCCGCTGTCTGTCTGTATTTATGTATGTCTGCGTGTGAGGATCTCTAGCTCGGAAACGGAATGAAATAAATATCTGAAATTTTAGTTATTAATAAAATACTTTTATAATACTGTCGTTTTTATATTATTTGATTTAATTGCAGTAAAGTCATAAATTATTTTTCTTTTGTTGCAGAGAATATACATACAGACACTATTCTTTGACATTGGGGTAATCTTCATTTATATATACTATTCATCGCAGGGGGTAATTAGAAAAAATATTTAAGGGATTCGTAATAGTGTTAGCTGTAACGATATCCAGAATATATATACTCGTATACGTGTGGGTGTTGTCAAAAGCCTGCCAAGTTTGTGTGCCCTAAAACTCACCATGAAAAATGAACATAGCAAATAGTCAAACTAAACTATCTAAACCTTACAATGAAAAATAAACATAGCAAATAGCTTCATGTATCCGTTCAGCATTGTAAGGTGAGAAGGAACTATGTTCGGTAACGTCTATTGGTGGGGACAGTTTGTCACTTCATTTGAGTTCTAAAATCTCTATAATGGAATTCCAGTGCTTGCGTAGGGATAAAAGTGTTTTTCAGTAAATTGTCTACTATCGGAAGAGATTATCCCCTCAGCTTAACACGCACCCGCAGTCAGTTTTGAGTTCCACAATTAATATATATTATATTTAAGGATTTATTCTATAAATCATACTCTTTGGAAACACGATTTCTTAAAGTTTCCTCGATGGAAAAAAAATCCAAAGTCATATCTAAACAATTAAAGGGCGTAAATACTTAACGGACAGTATTTGAATAATAAAAAAACGACGTGCTTTCTATAACATATATACATTACATTTTTCAAATAGGTTTTTGTTTTTATTATACGAAGGAAATACTTAAATTCACGCACGTTCCGCCCATTTTAACCAGAGCCGCGATCCATTGTCCCTATCCACTTTAGTAATTCTTCGACCGTCGGACGGGGACGGATGCTGTTGACGTGTCTTACTCATGCAAACAATATACGTAGCGTGCCTAAAAAGCTCGGTGAGCTTTTAATATTAATCTCAACATATATTTCATTTCCATTTTGTGACAACCCGTGCAGATTATGCGAATAACAGCGTTAGTACCTAAGCCGATGGCAGTGTCACTCGATTTCAAAGACGCTTCGTTGAGAGAGGTGAGGGAGTATATAGCAGGACTGTGGTCAGCATGCTGTATCGCAATTAATGATGGAGCAAACTTGCAACTTTGATGAAATCTGTAAAAAGTATCTGTAAAAATTATGTAGGTACGAGTTATGAACTCGTGGGAGATGTTAAATGAACAGTGAATGCTGAAAATGCATAGAATAGGAAAAACCACACACCCAAAAGATGTCCGAAAAGGCATGACTGGCAGTGCATAGAAGAATAGTGTGGAAACAAAGGGATTAGAATGTGGATAAAGTGACGATAGTGGCATATAGTGGTAGTGAGAGATAAGCTGAATTGGTTTGAAAGGAAAAACATAAAAAATATGTACAAGGTGGTTGTGAATGGAACAGGTGGAACGAGGAGACAAATATGGTGGCGTTCTGAAAAAAGGGTGGCCATGCTAACACTTAAAAGGACAAGTAAAAGGAACTTTTATGCCAAGATTGCAAAGGAATTGGCACTCGATAATCTCTGCCTACGCCTAACGGGAAATATGCTTTACGTATGTACAAAAGGAACAAAGGCATAAATATATGTACTTTTAAGAGTTCCGTACCCAAAGGGTAAAAACGAGACCCTATTACCGGGACTTCACTGTCCGTCCGTCCGTCCATCCGTTCACTGTCCGTCACCAGGCTGTATCTCAAGAACGGTGATAGCTAGACAGTTTAAATTTTCACAGATGATGTATTTCTGTTTCAAAAAGTTGGCCAAGTGCGAGTCGGACTCGCGTACGTTAAAACATAAAAAGGCTAAAATATGAAGTCCAATGTTGTACAGCTAATGGTACGGAACCCTTCGTGCGCGAGTCGACTCGCACTTGGGTGATTTTTTCATCATAAATGTAACTATTTGTGATTAACTAAACGAAACTTTTTACTCTACGGCCCTGGTAGCACTGAACTAAACGTCAGTCAGTTTATAAAATTTGTTGTCATATCGGTCGAACGAATGAATCGCTGCGAAAAAATTCATAAAAGTTATTTCAAATATTACGATACGACTTGAATAACGATTTTCTATAAACTATATCCAGAGGAAATGTGGTTTATGTTTTAAGATATACATTGTGTTCGTAAAGTTTTATAATAAGAAGTTGTCGCTTACATAAATGGCATCAACACCAAAACAAGTGAACGGCAATAGTTCGAGTAACAACAGCTCTCCGGGAAAGCGGAAAAAATCTCGTTCTAGCAAGTCCACATTCTTAACTAAATGGCTAGACAAGACAATGAACCATCTTCAAGATCCGACTCCTAGCATGGACACGTATGATTTTGTAGCTCCAAACATGAATATGAATTGGCCGATGGGTGGTTGTCAGTTTGCGCCTGGCTACGATCCGTACAGACACAATATGTACGGTGCGAATGAGCCGATGTCGCTACCTACTCTTCCCAGCTACCATAACCCGCATGTGATGCCTTTCTATGGTGCCGATCATCGGTATGTTCAAAGTATGAACAAATGCATACAAGTTCAGCGTCCTCGTGTCCGCCGCAGGAGTGAAAATAAAGCTGAAGAGGTCCACAGCACACCTAACTGTTTGCCATCCTCTGACATGCCTCCAAAGACTTTGATGGACAACTTAGACTATGCAAGTTTGCCACCGATTATCACTTCAGTTGCTGACACAAATTCTAATAGTGACAAGAATGATAAAGTTAAAGATGATAATAGTAACAATCGCAGGTTTAGTGATCCATGTGTCCATGGACTGCCTGATGTCACACAACCAACTAATATGGACTCTACTTCTGATAGTGATGACATATCTAATTCAACCGATAGCCAAATGGGCAGTAAACTTCTAATTTGTCTTCTTGACCAAATATCTTCTCTGAAGCGTACCAATGAAAGACTGAATAAAGACTTGATGGAAACCAGAGGTGAGTAAAAGTAGTTTTTGTTCTGCCATATTACATTTCAAGAATATTATCTGCATTGATAATGTCCATGGATAATTTCTTTCTATCTGTTATTTGGTAGGTTTTCTCACCTTTTACATTGTAAAGAAATATGAACTGATTGGTTAAGTAAATAAGGATCATTTGTCAATGGTTAGTGATGATTTTGTAAGCTACAAATGAGTATTTTTGTAAGATGTGGCTTACAGTAATAAGGCCTTCTCTTCACACCTACGACTTGACAATCTCAGTTCACCCACACACAGAAGCAGTTATGTCAAGGTTAAAAATGTGATATGTGGTCCAAACTAAATTATTAGTTGTATTTGTGGTATTTTACCACAATATTGTCTTTTTTTTTTATGCCTGATAAGTTAGCCTTTGACCACTATCTCACCTGATGGTAAGTGATGATGTGGTTGAAGATGTTGTTCAGGCTAACCTAGAATGCTACTTTGATGCTCTTTGATGACTGAATAAAAATCATATTATCAGTACTAATATTATAAATGCAACAGTAACTCTGTCTGTCTGTCTGTTACGCTTTCACACCCAAACTACTTGACTGATTTGAATGAAATTTGGTATGGAAATAGTTTGAGACCCAGGAAAAAACATAGGATAGTTTTTATCCAACTGCGCAAAAATAGGTTAATGCACGATAACCGACACACGCGCGGGCGGAATCGCGCCTGGAAAGTTAGTGATATATAATTACAATATATTATCATTAATCATATTGTTATATATATATCTGCTGGTAAATGATGATTTGATTAGATTGTGATTGGCTCTCAAAAAAGGTGCCATAACATTCAAAGGTAGGCAGCAGTTTTTCAACTTGAGTTGATATCATATCGGACTATTATATGGGTGACCGCTTAGACACATCTGCCTACCATTGGGGATTTAATACCTTTGGTGTTTTAAAAGGGTGATGACAAGTCTATTGCTTAACTAGCTCCACCCTGTGTTTCACTCACATAGGCATTGATGAAAAGCGATGATGAAAATTATATTATGTTTTGATCCAGAACCTTAACTATCTATATCTCAAGTTTGATCTCAATCAGTTCAGCATGAACAAGTAACAAACATACAAAGACACTCACACACTTTCGCCTTTACAATAAATTAGTGTGATGTGAAAGTATAATTTGTATCTATAAGTGAAGTCTATTTTGGTAAAACATTTTGACCAACTCTCTCACCTGTTGGGTCTGTTGGTAAGTCAAAAAGTGGTCAAAGATGCCAAAGGATAGACCTAAAATTGACACTATAAGATTGACAAAAACTCATGGAGAAAGTATTGTTGTTGGAATAGCCTAGTTAGCATCTAAAAGCTAATAGTTTTATAGAAAGAAGTGCAGTTAAAAAACTGTCTTGAATTATTAAGTAAAAGGTTATGATGATGTATTTAACATTAAGCTACATTTTAAAGTTTTTAGATATAATTATAACGGTAAGTTTTTTAGGTGAGGGTGGTAATTATACAAGAGAGCATTCACAAATTGCCTTACCACCTTTTTAATGACACTCATCCTAATACCGTACACTTTGTTTTCACAATTTAAAAAGGTTATAATGGTATGGAACCCTCCCTGTGATCCGCACTTGCCAGTTTTTTTTTCTTTCATCTGTCTGGCTATTCACCCCTACAGGTTGCAATTCTCAACTAATTCTCATGAAATTTTGTGAGATTAATATATATAAATTTTTGTCGAGTCAGATCATAGATATTTTTCAAAACGGTGGAGATATGTTTATCAAGTTATGAGTCATGTTAGCTTAGCGGTCAGAGCGTGCATCTGCTATAGGGGTGAATTGCATGGTTTCGAGCCCGCACATGACTATAATTTTTCATCTCGTAATTTTGTAATGTAAATCGCAGAGTAAGCATTATTGCAATAATAAAAATATTAAAACAAATGTACCTGATATCATCCTAGATGCTTTGAAAAAAGACAAAAATTGGTTCAGAGATAAGAAAAATGTTGAATTTTCATATTAGCTTAAATCTGTATATAGTTAAAAGATTTGTAACAAAATAAATTTTAGAATGATAATGCTAATTAAATCATCTACAGCAATCATCATATTTTCTTCTTGTCCAGCTACTTTTATTGTTGACCAATAAATCATGTTAACATTATATAATAAAAAAAAAAAAAAAAAAAAAAATATTTCGGTACAGGCACACACATTACACAATTACAAGTTAAGTGAGCTCCTGGTTCCTAAACTAGGTCCATACAGACCCGTGCGATAGGTTCCAGGCCTCCTTCGTCGGTGTATAAAGGTATCTAGATATTGCCAAAAAGTTACACAATCTATTACATGTAGTTGTTTCTACATTATTTAACAATATATTTATATGCATTATTTTAATTTTAAATTAGAATATAATATATAATAATTAACAATATAATTTATAACAACAATATTTTCATTAATAAAATAAAATCATATATTCAATTTATGTAGTACAAATTTATTGGATTTTTTATGTTTGGGTAACTGGATTGGATTTCAGAAATCAATGTATTTAGGTAAAGAAAGAAAAAGAAGAAATATAATTTATTTCATCTATTTTTAGCGGAATTAGATAACCTGAGACATCACAATGCGTTGTTGCACAAAGGATCGAGTTCAAGCATGGGACATACGCCTAACCATTCACTGGATAATGGTAAGAATAAGTTTAATATTTTACTATGTCACCAATTATTTTTACACAACTGCCCAAAAAAGGAAAAATGTTTTCAGGGTTCATGCATGTATGTATGAATGTTTGTGAGTTTCTTTATTTCACCATAACTTCCAAACGGTCTAGCCGATTTCTATGTAAGAGATATAGTTAGATTCATCTTGACAGTTTAAGTGACACTAGGTAAATAAAAATTAATAAACCTCTCACTCGCACATTATAGCTGTATATTTAGTGTGGGAGTGAGAGGTATAGCGGCGACCAACCAATCGGTAATTCTCGTTAGTAGTTCAACAAGATGATATTCGGCTAATGGCACAATGATGGCAATGAATCGTGCGGCCATTGAGCTTCAATGGGCTTCTAATCTACTACTGCTCACTTGGTGCATTATTTTACCTTAGTCGGTTTTTACGTAAGGAGTTGGAGTAGTCCTGATTCTGAAAACGGAAACTGTGTTATTATTTCACATGGCTATTGAATATCAGAGGACACTCAGTAATTTATTTTATATGGCTGCACTATCCTCTACGACGATTAAATATTCAAAACATATAATCAGGCTAGTATGTCTACGATAGGGTAGGCATTGTCTAAGCACTATCACAGTTCGCTGATTGTATTTTGGTCTCGTGTAGTAGGTGGCGAGGCTATTGCCACTCACCAGTTACTGTTCCAGTTAAATAATCACAGAACAAAATACTCATTTGAAATGAAAACCTTGGTTGTAGAGTTGGTTTTCTGAGCACGGTGTGTAAAGCAGACTCGGGTTCAATCCCCGCCAAAATATGTAGCAATTAACCATTAGTCAAATCATTCTTGCCAAAAAACTTCGCACTACTCCGAGCTGAAAGACGAGTATAGCAACGGAAATGGATACTTCCATAAATATGAACTTATAAAATTATCAAAACAGTACACAGAAGGCATGAACGGGGTTTCCTTTATTAATTGGCTTCCAAAAAAAAAACACGCTCTTTTCAATTTCATGTAGGTATTATTTTAATTAACGTTATGTATACATTTTACTAGATTATCAATAGTGTAACTCCATTTCGCTTATTAGGGTTCCGTACCCAAAGGGTAAAAACGGGACCCTATTACTGAGACATCGCTGTACGTCCGTCCGTCCGTCTGTCTGTTGCCAGGCTGTATCTCAAGAACGGTGATGGCAATACACAGTTGAAATTTTCACCACTATAACAACAAAGCAAATGCACAAGTTGGCCAAGTGCGAGTCGGACTCGCGCACGTTAAAACAAAAAAGGTTAAAATATGAAGTCTAATGTTGTACGGGTAAGTACGGAACCCTTCGTGCGCGAGTCCGAATCGCACTTGGCCGATTTTTACATAATATCCATTTAAATATCATTAATTTTAAGATATTCACCATTTGTTTTCCGTCAATTTACTGATAGAAGAGTATATTATCCATCTCGTCGAATGCAGCTGGTAGCGATAGCATCAGTCGTAATATGATAATACTTGTACTTGACGAAATTCTTCCTATTATTCAACATATATTTAATAAATCCATTGACAGCTGTACCTTTCCATCTATATGGAAAGAATCACAAATTATTACTCTTCCAAAAAAGTCAAATCCCTCTTCTTACTCCGATTATCGTCCAATTTCCATCCTACCTTTCCTTTCCAAAGTTTTAGAGCGCCTCATATACCAACAACTTAGTTCTTTCCTAAATAGCAATAATCTCATAAATCCTTATCAATCCGGATTTCGTCCTGGCCACAGTACAGTATCAGCCCTAATTAAAGTCACAGACGATATTAGGTTCGGCATAGCTGATAGACAGGTGACCATTCTATCGCTACTTGACTTCAGTAATGCTTTCAATATTGTTGACTACGACTTACTACTTGGAATCCTTACCTCTCTTAATATATCTCCTACAGTAATTGAGTGGTTTCATAGTTACCTGTACGGACGCCGGCAACGTATTCGGATTGATGATACTTTTTCATCATGGCAGGTTACGACAGCAGGTGTTCCTCAGGGCGGCGTT
The DNA here is from genome assembly GCA_963854805.1 of Plagodis dolabraria. Classification (NCBI taxonomy): domain Eukaryota; kingdom Metazoa; phylum Arthropoda; class Insecta; order Lepidoptera; family Geometridae; genus Plagodis; species Plagodis dolabraria. Next base: position 9,943,510 of record OY978459.1, on the reverse strand, counting down.
TTATCTCCTCTACTTTTTGCTATTTTCATTAACACTATCTCTGATCAACTTACTTCTTCCTACCACTTATATGCAGATGATCTTCAAATCTATAGACATGTACACATAGACGAACTACCTGAGGCAATACGTTCCACAAACTCCGATCTTCAAAACATACTTCAGTGGAGTAAGTCTTATGGAATTAGTGTGAATCCTTTGAAGACTCAGGTTATAGTTATCGGAAGCTCACGGATGATCTCCAAAATCGACTGGTTTTGCCTGCCACAAGTCCTATTCGATGGTGTACATCTGAAATTTAATGAACATGTAAAAAATCTTGGGATAGTCATTGATAATCAACTATCATGGGTTCCTCAATTGGCAGAAACCAGTCGAAAACTATTTGCCTCAGCAGGCTCTCTTCGTAGGTTACGTAATTTTCTTCCGATCACCACAAAAACTGCGCTTGTACAATCTCTCTTACTCCCGATACTTGATTATGCTTACGCTAGCTATCTGGATCTTATGTATTCCGTGTATTCGTTTGATATTTGGTTTACGAAAGTATGACCATGTGTCTGAATTTCGCAATAAGCTTAAGTGGTTACCGTATTCGCCTTCGCCGGAACATGCATATACTATCCATTCTTTATACTATTATTTTTTTCCCTAACACCCCTTTGTACCTCAAAAAACGTTTTGAATTTCTTTCTGACACATCTTCTAGACCCATACGTTCCACCAAATCTCTAGTTCTCAAGTTTTCTTTACCCCCTGAACAGTTTTCGGAAAAATCATTTACGGTGCAAGCTTCTCGTTTGTGGAATGCTTTGCGTTTGCCAGTTCGGCAGGCAGATTCCCTCAACTTATTTAAAAAAATGGTTAAGGAACATTACTTGTCCAGCTTGTTCACAAACTGCTAAAACCGTTGTTATATTATCTGTTAATAATAATGTTTGAATTATTTATGTAATAGGTATTATTTTAGAAAATATATATTATGTATGTTTAATTATAACATATATGTTTATGTTTTATAATATGTATCTACTGTATTTATGTATGTATATGTATTTTATGTTTATTATATTTGATATATACAATACATATTTATTTTATATATACACACATATATATATATATATATATATATAAATTATAAAATTTTGATTTCTTTGTTGTACACTACCGTTCACAAGTTTCCGTTGTCCTATCCATCCAAAGGTTGTCTGTAAGAGATTACTTATTTATTTTTGTTGGTATGCAATAAAGAGTATTCGTATCGTATCGTATCGTAATTTTGCTTAAGCAGTTGAACTGAATTACTTATCTGAAAAAAGTACTGGTATGCCTATTATGTAACTCAGGGACCTGATAATTTGGCAACCATTATTGTAGGCAAATGACATAATCAATTAGTATTATTCCTGTAAGTATTAATCCCGTACATGTATCAATTAGTATTATTCCTGTACCCGTAAGTATTAATTCCGTACACGGTAGTATTACTTTCAAGAAGAGTGATAATCCATTCTAACATCGAAATCTTACTGAAATATATGGATACTAGCTTTCCGGCCGCGCGTATGGCGGTTATCGCACAAAAACCATTACCCTCTTTTTGCACAGTTGGATAAAAACTATCCTATGTCCATCGCCGGGTCTCAAACTATTTCCATACCAAATTTCATCCAAATCGGTCTAGTAGTTTTTAAATTTATTCGTTGCATACAAAAATACAAATCATTCCTCTTTATAATATTAGTGATTTATAGATATATTGGAATATGGATGATTGCTTGTGGATGCCGAGGCATAAATATGTAATCCTGTACCCGTTAGTATCCTGTACCCATTAGTATCCTGTACCCATTAGTATCCTGTACACAGTAGTATTAATTACAAATAGTGAAAATCTACTTAAATTTAAATCTAATTGTAATATGTGGAAAATCGGTCGCCAAGCACCTAACGGTGTGTTCCGGCAGCTGTCCTTGAGAGCCAGTAATTCTATGTAAGCCTGAACAACATCTTCGACCACATCATCACTTACCTTCAGGTGAGATAGTGGTCAAAGGCTAACCTATCAAGCATAAAAAAAATGTGGATAAATATGTGATCGCAGAGTACTTAAGTCAGCATAGTATTTAAATTATAATATTTGTACAAGTAATTTCAAATTGTTCAGTGTTAGAAGATTCGAAACGATCTAATATTTATTTAACAGTATTTTCGTTTATGAAATGTTTTCTATCATTGTGGAGGGAAATGTTTCGTGAAGGGCTTAACAATTTCTAAATTAGCAGCTTGATGCCAGTGAGTACAAAAATCAAACCAACGTCAGTGGAAATAAGAATCATTACAGCGCGCGTCCACGTTCAATTACGTTAAAATTTACTTCCGATCAACTATACAAAATTTCTAAACATACCAACTACTGGCTTAAAAAATTGGTATCATAACAGTACATATTTATTTCCTTGTGTATTTGTGTACCGCTGTGTGTAAAAATCGATATTAAAGCATTTATTGTTACGACTATATTTCGAGCTATAGAGCAGACAAAATAGACGCTAGAAGAACATTTATTTTTAATCGAAGTGTAGGAATTGAATTACTTTCAGTTCAAGTGCAATTAATCAAACTTTATTACTCTCATACATACTAATTACTCTAAATCGTTGTTAGGTATATTTATTTTCAGTATTTTGAAAAAAAATGAAAGAAGCAATGATGGCCGGGCGGTAATAGCTTTGGACTGCCGCGCAGCAGGTCCATGGTTCGAATCTCGCCGCGGGCTTGAGCTATACCGCATGGTAGAAGAGCATTTTGCGAATACCCGCCTGGTTAGCGACAACCCTCAAGTAGACAATCTGTCGCCAAGCATCTAACGGTGTGTTCCGGCAGCTGTCCTCGAGAGCCAGTAATTCTAGGTTAAGCCTGTTAACACCTTCGATCACATCGTCACTGACCATCAGGTGAGATAGTGGTCAAAGGCTTACCTATCAGCAAAAAAAAAACATTTACTGTTGCTAGACTACGAGCGCTTCAAATGATAAATATGGAAGATATATCAGTTCCCAGAAAATCTCGCGAATCTTGATTTAATCGACACAATAGACCCATAATCTTAAGGAAGCAATCAACGCAGCTACACACCAATGTAACCAATGTATAAAGTTAATAGCGTTTTCTTCCATAATTAAAACCTTTCACCGCTTCTCAGCCAGATTGCAGTACAGAATCACGTTGAGCCTATAAGAAACTTGTCTAGTTCTTACTGTGTATGCATCGAAGTACCATCGCTTTTTATGACACTCAGACCGTGGACTAAATCTAGTTGTACTAGAAACATGCAACTTTCTCTATTGAATTATTTAAACTATAACATCGATGTGAAGAGGTGCCGAGGTATCAATTTGTATAGCTATAGTGCAATCACTTAAGGACATATACCCGCCAGCCAAAGCGTGAACTTTTATATAAACTCAACTTGTTATTAAAAAAAAACTCGCATGTAAATATAGTGTATTATTATATATATAAATATTAAAAACATGCTTATTTTTCTTGAAAGAGGTGCTTAAAGTGGGGTCTTTCTTTTATCTAAAATTACGAGTTTTTGAGCTAGTGTAATTTCAAAACTGTATAATTTAATGAAAATCTGATGCACCACAAACCTAGATATTAGGGTAGTGATTACGTAGGTAAAAAGTCATTGAGTTTTATTCGGTATTATTAAAATGAGATTGGAGCTGCGTTTTGTATGGAGGCGTTCGTCTAAAATATACCCTTAACAGAGCAATGCACGTGTTGATTCGTAAGACGTGTATTGTCTAGCTCACTACGCACTAGGTACAATGCTACAGGTATCCGTCCGTACGGGATTATTGTATGGTGCGTGCCGCGTCAGAAGAGATCAGAGCTATGCGTGGCTATGCGATAGAAAGAGAGGCTCCTTGTAGGTGGATATAAATATTTCTCTCTCCGTGCTTTGCGAGCTGAAGTGTACTTTATTGCTTCGTAGTTAGAGTCGCTTATTTAATGGAATGGCTTTGCGGAGTGATCTTTCTGGTATCTTTTTATTATTTGATTATATTAAGAGGCGACGCAGCGTGAAGGGAAAACTTCCAGAAGGTGGGCAGCAGCGTCTTTTGAAGAATTGCCACCCTACACTGCGAACTCCAAGACGTCTGCCAAGCGTATGGTAAACCTCCTCCTAATAGAAAAGGGTTTGTTCAGTGGTGGTCGTCTTAGCTGTTGATGATGAAAACTACGTACCTTTATACTAAATGAGGATAAAAAAGTATTTTCTTTGTCCGTCTTTGAAACTCATATAGATCACATACAGCGCCGGATGTCATCGAACATATTTTAATAGTAGTATGTGTGAAAAAGTAAAGATTTGACAGACAAACTCACTGTTGCATTTGAGTAATATTTTACGCTATACTAAGATGATTCAGGGTCTTACAGAAAGTATGAATCAGAAGAGACAGGTAAGAACAGATAATAGCAAGGCAAGAATAAATAGCACAGGTCAAGAAGCTCTGCGAACGTATCCAGACCAAATTAGAAATGTTCCAAACAAGGGCCATCTAAAGGCACCTATACCGAAACGCGTGTGTAAGAAGGGAGGTAATTTTAAGCGTAGCATAGGTAGTCAATCTTAACCGATCAACTAACTTAAGCAACGTCCGCTGTCTTGACTTGGACCGCTAGTTGCATTTCTACTGAGCGTTTCCGTGCTTCCGAGAGCACGTCAATTCGACGGTCCTGGTTGTTGTCTTAGGATGGTAGTCGTTTTAACATGGTGGTAGGGCATTTTGCGAATGCCCGCTTTGCTAGTTACCACCCTCAAGTAAAAAAAAACCTATGTCGCGAAGCAGCTTTCCTTAATAGCCAGTAATTCTTGGTTCGGTTGAAAAGAATCTTAGACCATCAGTTGAGACAGTGGTCAAATGCTAGCCTTATTAGCTATAAATAATTTTAAAATCAGATACGTGTGGCCATGCTATAGAACCGTTTAGCAATGTATACGTTAAGTATAGTACATTTCATATGTACATAACGTATACGAAACATTCCCTCACGAAACATTACCCTCTACAATAATAGAAAGTTATATTAAATTTTCCATAAACAGAAATACTGTTCAATGTGGTAGTATATTTCGTACATTCATTTACTTTAGTACGCTAAGAAATCGTTACCCATAATTGAATAAGTGAATCCTTTATTGATCCTGAACTGAACTTGATTCCATTGAGCATGAATGGAGCTACCTTGAATAATTTTACATCATTCTAAGTCGTGAGTTACGAGGTGATTCATATATGTAAATTATTAGAATTTCTTACGGTTTCGCCCGTGTAATATTTAGCTATTTTGTCGCAATTACTCATGTTACAAACTTCATTAAAATCAATTTAGCAGTTACTGTGTCTATATTGTAATACACACCCCCAAAGTCCATTAACAATTTTCGAAAATCCAATACCAATGAAATGAATATGAGGTATCAGCAATCATAATTAAAGGTATCAGCTTTCCAACAAAAAATAAAATGACGGAGTTATGAAGCAACAAAGATTTAATCGAATAAATTAAATAAAAAAAAATACAACTGAATTGAAAACCTGGTCCTTTTTGAAGTCGGTTGAAAATGGAGTGAATGGATGAAATCCATCTTCTAAATTTGCAATTAAATCACTGAACAGATTTTGATAATGAGCAATATCTGTATTTAAAAAAAATACAGTCCCATTGAGAACCTTCTCTTTTTTTAAGTCGGTTAAAACACATTGATCAACTATTAAAAAAAACTAATAGCAATACGTTGTGTATTATCACCCAATAATAGGGTAAAACCTTATAAGCTTAATAACGCCGCAATAGTTCGACTGACGAGTCAAGGCGTAGTTTCGTTGTACATATGTGTGTGTGTAATCATGTTCGTACAGGGCGAGGCGTAGTTTTACCGGCCTCACTGCTCTTTACACAACATTCTGTCTTGACTTTTTATTCGGTCTGAGACTAATAGATAGAGTTAATGAAAGATTTTTCAATCCTTAATTAACTGTAAATGTTCCCCCAACCACCTATAGGCATGGATCTCTAGTTAATTATCTCGATGCATATAGGTCATTTAGACTAAATGGCAAAATTGGGATCTGGACCACGGTAATCGTATCCTCACTAAGTTGAATCAGTACTAATATTATAAATGCGAAAGTAACTCTGTCTGTCTGTTACGCTTTTACGCCAAAAATACTGGACCGATTTTAATGAAATTTGGCATGGAAATAGTTTGAGACCCGGGAAAAAACAAAGGATAGTTTTTATCCAACTGCGCAAAAAGAGGTTAATGTTACGCGCCCGGAAAGCTAGTTACGGTATAAATTGACGGGAATGTCTGAATGATTTCACGAGAGTGAATGAAGCGAGTCGTGCTAGCTGCTAATTACGTAACAAATGAATTATTTGTTATCTGCCTACACCTCTGGAAAACACGCGTACCTAGCCTAGAAAGAATAACTAAACAAGTATAAATTAATTTAAAAAAGTAACATTACATTAACGCGACTGCAAATATATTTATTTTTGGTAAAAATTGTTCAGTTGAAATTAAAACTGCAAGTTATATTTATGGAATCGCTTTTTAAAGTCCTTCATTTTCATAACCAAATCGATGGATTTGGAAGAAATTTTTATCTCAAAATATGGCGTCTAAAATCTTCCAGTTTGTTTCTTTTTTTAGCCGACTTCCAAAAAAGAAGGAGGTTCTCAATTCGTCTGTATTTTTTTTTATGTTTGTTACCTCAGAACTCTTGACTGGGTGAACCGGTTTTAAAAATTCTTTTTTTAATTGAAAGATGATGCTTGTCGTTTGGTCCCATTTTAAATTTCATCAAAATCGGTCAAGCCGTTTTTGAGTTACGCTCCAATAACTGAAAAAAAAACACCTATCTTGATGATATAGTCGTTGACAATGAATGAGAATCGATATGCGTATGCCCTGCAGGACCCTTTATCGCAGCAGTTTCAGTCTCTGTGTGATGATTGGTGTGTATTAGTACCTTACGAATTTAATTCGTTTATTTCTAGTACCTATTAGGTTATAGAATAAAATGCAAAAAATCAATCGTGCTCTCCAGCGGGACCCTAAGTTAATATGAATCCTTCAGTTCAGATACCTATATCCTCAAATAGAACTGTATTAGTACCTACCAAAACAGTCATTATTAAAAATAAAACTTAATAGTATTCTTAGTTTTTTTAGGTACAAAACTACCTGTGAGCCAGCGGGACCCTCGGCTATATTGCCATTTACGGACAACATTTTATGTTTACAGTTAGCATTATATTAGTACCTTCTAAATATATACTTATGGTCACTTACAGTCACACACGTTATTTACTCAGTCAACATGTGCTATCAATGGTTTACTTTCAAAAATATTTATATTTTGGACAGTCGGTGACATAAATGAGTTGTTCTAAAGTCTTTCCAAGTACCAAGTTTACACATTATCCAAAGTCATATCTTTTGATTTTAATGGCCTGGCCCGTAACATTATTGATAATACCCCAAAGTTTATTTGTCAAGCGGCAAACATACAGATAAATTTCTGTAATTGAATATTGCCCAAATAGCTCATCTATAGGACATTATCGAGCCCACTGCTTCAGAAATAATAATCAATTTGAATGCTACGATGACATTTCCAATGAAACAAACAGTAGTAATACTGATAAAAAAATTGAGATACATTGTGTTCTCCACAGTGCATTAGAATAAGTTCCTTTTGATTAGAAATATTACATATACGTAATTATGTAGTTTTTCTTACTATAAATAAGCCTTATGACTTACAAACATTTATCAGTAAGCCCTTGATATGGCGTTTGATATAAAATATGTATAACCACTTCTATCCTCTTACTGCTTTCTGGCAGCATGGTAGTTGCAATTACATTTAATAAAAACTCAAAAGAGAAATGTTTAATCATCTCTTGTGGATTTCTGCTATCCGGGTACTTGGAAAGACTTTAGAACAACTCATTTATGTCACCGACTGTCCAAAATATAAATATTTTTGAGAGTAAACCATTGATAGCACATGTTGACTGAGTAAATAACGTGTGTGACTGGAAGTGACCATATGTATATATTTAGAAGGTACTAATATAATGCTAACTGTAAACATAAAATGTTGTCCGTAAATGGCAATATAGCCGAGGGTCCCGCTGGCTCACAGGTAGTTTTGTACCTAAAAAAACCAAGAATACTTTTAAGTTTTATTTTTAATAATGACTGTTTTGGTAGGTACTAATACAGTTCTATTTGAGAATATAGGTATCTGAACTGAAGGATTCATATTAACTTAGGGTCCCGCTGGAGAGCACGATTGATTTTTTGCATTTTATTCTATAACCTAATAGGTACTAGAAATAAACGTATTAAATTCGTAAGGTACTAATACACACCCATCATCACACAGAGTCTGAAACTGCTGCGATAAAGGGTCCTGCAGGGCATACGCATATTGAGAATCGATCCCGTAAGTAGCAAGGGTCACTAAAAATTGTGAAATAACTTGTCGAAGTCGGTACCATGTGCACAATTTTGTCATAATAGGTACTTTTGAACTATCATGGTACCGACTTCAACAAGTTATTTAACACTTTTGGGTGTTGAAGTCGTTTCCATTTTTTGGTAAAAAAAAATTATGTGTCTATTGTTACTTGCGCTACTAGGATAGGAGGAATCTAAAGATATCTCATAAATTAAAATCGGTAAAGCTGTTTCGAAGTTATGGTGGAATAAAGTAACTCTCAAACATACATATGTGAACCCTGAAAACATGACACTGCTTTTTTGGGCAGTCGTGTAACAATATGACTGCTGTGACCACGATCTCTGCAGTGTTATAAACCACGCCATGCACCTAGCGGTGTGTTCCGGCAGGTGCCCTTGAGGGCCAGTCATTGTGAGTAATACCTTCGACCTCATCATCATTTACCATCAGGTAGCCAAAGGCCTCTCAGCCATCAATAAAAAAAAAATAAAAAACGGAGTTTATATTAAAAGTGAAGTTAATGCGATTTAATATAATAATAGCAAATATTTTAAAAATAGATTAAGAAAACATTAAATTAATATTTTAATAAAATACTTAAAAAATATAAAATATATCTAGTGACAATTCCGCCTAATTTTCCTGTTAAGCCGACGTGACGTCACAAACACCACGCGGCCAAACCGGAAGAATTTACGACGCGTGTCGATTCTACACGAAGCATCCTCAGGAGATCTTTACTCTACGAGCGCACGATCGAGAAATGCGCTTTAATTTGATTCAAAGCAAATAGTACATGTACCCAACAGCATTTTGTATTTGCTTTATTTCTGGACGCCGCGTCGTCGTCATCACACTCCTGATTTGTCCTTGATATAAGCAGGATTTCCTGGATATAGGGTGAGGGATTGGAACGCCGGAAGCCCCTCAAAATAAACTCATAACACGCAGAATAGATCAAGACAACAGAACGATATGGCAACTTAAATTAAACGTAGAAGACCAGACAGTTAAAATTTTCTTTCCATAAGAATATTTTTAGTGTCATCTTTCCTAACAATGCCAAGTTCCGGACAATGTGTTCCGGCAGCAGTCCTTGAGAGACATTAAAATTTCAGGCACATGAGACTTAACAACTATGACTCATGATGACTGACGAAGTGAAATTCGAGACTCGTGACGAAATGCTACTGTTATAGGCAGAGGTTAGTCCGCTTATCATCAGGTGGGTATCGTGCTTGTTCCGTCATAATCACATAAAAAAAACAATCGCATAAAAAAATAGTAACCAATTAGGTATACCTAAAACCGTCATCAGTACTATCAGTACTACTAATATTATTATAAATGCGAAAGTAACTCTGTCTGTCTGTCTGTTACGCTTTCACGCCAAAACTACTGGACCGATTTGAATGAAATTTAGTATGGCGATAGTTTGAGACCCGGGAAAAAACATAGGATAGTTTTTATATATATAATTTAAAAATATTCTGTTAGCAATTCAATAACATTGTTATATAATTATCACTATAAACACGTATATCTTTACCAATTGTAAGCTACAACAAAGAAAAGTGAGTCACGATCGGGCCTATATAAAGGCGTGTTTAGCCGCTGGCCGTTTTCCCGGGCTATTGTAGGGCCGTCCCGGGCTATTGTAGGGCCAGGCCCTCGCCCAAAACCCGGTGGAGCTGGACGACCGCACAGGCGGTAGACAGCATCTATGTCCTCCCTAAACAAACAAGCTGGCCGTTTAGTCTCGATCGTGCGCTCGGTAAGTCAAGACCTCCTGAAGATGCTTCGTTTAGAAGCGAAACTAGTCGGGTATTCTTCCGGTTAGGCTGCGTGATGTTTATGACGTCACGTAGATAACAGGAAAATTAGGCGGAATTGTCACTAGATATATAATTTTATGCTTTTTTAAGTGTTTTATTTAAATATTATTTAATGTTTTTTAGGATACTTTTAAAAGTATTTGTTATTATTAAATATGGATTTCCGCAAAGTAACGCCTGAATCTATTCATTATATTAAAACCAATCTATACTTTTCAACGTTTGAAAACGTTTTAATCTATGGTACCGCCATTGTATTCAATACTGCGTAAGCAAGTAGGTTCAATACGTGCAACGTTGGCCGCGTGTTCATCTTGTACTACTTCCTACTTGGCTGGCCAGTTTTTGCGACCATCTTTACGGTCAAGTGGTAGGTGGGTACCACTTTTATGCACGGAACTCGTTGTGGTACGATTTGTGCAACAATTTTGAAGCGCTCGTAGCGAAGTTTGCTTAGCCGTTCTGAACCGATCAGCAAAGTTAAGCAACGTCCGCCGCGGTCAGGAGTTGGATGGGTGACCGCTGGTGACATTGCTACTGAGTGCTTCCGTGCTTCGGAGGGCTCGTTAAGCCGTCGGTCCCGGTTGTTGTCTTAGGATGGCAGTCGTTATAGCATGGTGGCAGGGCATTTTCCGCTACCACCCTTAAGTAGAAAATCTGTCGCCAAGCTCCTACCGGTGTGTTCCGGCAGCTGTCCTTGAGAGCCAGTAATTCTAGGTTAGCCTGAACAACATTTTCGACTACATCATCACTTACCATCAGGTGAGATAGTGGTCAAAGGCTAACCTATCAGGAATAAAAAAAAAACAATCAATTTGATTGTCTTTAGCTTACTTCGATGGCTGGTTTCATAGTCTGTTATTGATTGTCTATTTTTAGAACCTATTTATTTAATGTGCTTTGTGACTTCCGTTGCGTTAAAAGCCTTACTTGGTATCAGTAGTGCAGGTCAGTTGTATGACGGTGAAGTGGTTTTTGCGTGATAGTATATTTTACATAGTTCAGTACTGAAATTTGTCCGGTAAAAATCGGTTTGGATTTGATACCTCTCAATAAATATGCTTTACACGTCAAAATTGTTTATATATTTTGGAAATACAGTAATGTTTTTTTTATGATATTGTGACGGAACAAGCTCGAGGTCCTCCTGATGTTAAGCGGACTAAGCTCTGCCTATAACAGTTCATCATAAGTCACGAATTGCACTGCGCCTGTCACCTTGAGACATAGTTGTTAGTCTCATGCGCCTGTATTTTTAATGTTGTTCCACGCAAGGATATATATATTTTTCATAAGTATATACAGAAGATCCGGATTCGGTGTCATATTATAGACACAAATAACTATAATTTTATCTAACATCTACGAACTTTCTTTCGGGACACAATGGCTGACAACAGTGCATAACTGCATACCATTAATATAACTATCGAAACATTACCACGTCCTCGTTTACTGATGAATGTTAAAAAACATCGTATATGTTCTCGAAAAGGTAGGTAGAGGTATACGAATAATGATATTCGGAGGTAGAGTTATATTTACACAATTTATATTTACATTTTTGAGGTAGTGATGGCTCAGTGGCATTGGCTATGGACTGCCGCGCAGCAGGTTCATGGTTCGAATCCCGCCGCGGGCTTGAGCTTCACCGCTCGGAAGTGCATTTTGCGAATACCCGCCTTGCTAGCGACCACCCTCAAGTAGAAAACTGTCGCCAAGCACCTAACGAAGTTTTCCGGCAGCAGTCCTTGAGAGCCAGTGGAATCACACAAGTGGAATTACACAAGTTACGAAATGCATCTGTTATAGGCAGAGCTTAGTCCGCTTAATATCAGGTGGGCCTCGAGCTTGTTCCGTCACAGTAACATAAAAAAAAAATGTAAACCATTATTGCCTGAAAATTAAACCCGTGACATCGTGATTTGGCTGAACCAAAAATTAAAAACAACAAAACTATCAATGCAAAACATCTCCTTCAATCAAACGCCAACTCTCAAATAACACTAAAGGTAGCATTAACTTAGTAGATCCACTAATTTGCAAACCGTTTCTCATTGAACGATTCAATTATACGATCGCATGATAAGTATACATAAACAGTTATCGTATCGCAGGTCTCTGCCGAAGGAAACAAAATTATAAGGAACACAGTGGTACGAACTAAAAAAATTGCTTATGTAATCAGGCTATATTTTATCAAGTTTGTACTAATTTGTGTACGATTCTGTCTATGAATAGGTTACTTTTGCGAGTAGATTTTAGTTAGTAATTTCCCCCCCTATCTATCTATACATAGTACATATATATATATCTGCATAGTTCCTGCGACTGTAAGCAAGTATATTATGTATACCTTTTTTGTTATCATCTCTATTGAATGAATCAGTTGATATACTTATATTTCTTAATTTGTCTCTCCTACTAGTTCGTACCCTTCCTAAGGCTGATAGAATAATATACATATGAATTTTGTGGGGTTATTTGTTAGTGTTAGTATATAGTGTACAAAAAAAACACAGGTCTTAATTCTAACACTGAAATATATGAAATAACTGGTTTTTGTTGGTACCATACTGATTCAACAACTGGCGCTGAGCTCAAACTTTCACGGCCCCGACTTCTTTTAGTAAAAAAAATAATTGATAAACGAACTAGTGACTATAGAGAAAAAAAATCCTCAATGATCGATCGAAATCCTCAATGATCGATTATTAAATTAATTATTATCATTAATTGATTGAATTATTAATTGGTAATGAATAATTTAAGCATTAATTTATAATGATTATTAAATTATAATTTAATAATATGAAGACAAAATAATGATTGTTAAAACAAAGATAATTAGGGATGTATGTGTAAAATGTAAATTGCTGCATAATCGAATTTACGTATAGCGTTCTATTAAGTTTAAAATTACACCCCTATGTAAATAAATACGCGTCTGATATGTAAATTTCTAGGTATCTAGTCTGGATCTAGGTCTTTATTTTCGATTGCATCTTCACTCGAACAGGTGGTGATGAAAGTCTAGCTTATTGGTAAGTGCTCGCCAAGTGCGAGTCGAGCTTCGCTCTTTTAGGATTTCGTATTGAAACAGTCAGTAAAATAAAACAATGTTTTTGGTTTGATCATTTAACTACATTAAAAAATCGTCGTTTTCTGTGTTCCTTACAGAATATAGAGAAATTTGAGATCCCTTAGTAGTTAAGCTTTAGAGGTAAATGCCGTAACAAAAATTATCTTAAGTTGAGTAATTTGACAACGCTTCCATTTTTTACATTAAAATATACACAAGATACATTTGAACTCTAATCAAGCGAGATTATAATAAAGAGACACCTCACATGCGATAGTACAAAAAGTTATTGTTTTCTTTGATACATTATCAGGGGTCCATAGAATATTTTTTTGAATTTCCAGACCCATTTTCATCCTTGCGTCAACGTTCTTCACATAATATCAAAATTTGAGGTTTTAATCATTCCATTTAGAAGCTAGAGAGTCCTGTGATATACGGCGGACGGACGGCTATGGACATACTGACAGTATCAATAAAAGGCCTTCGTTTTGCCCATTGGGTATATAACCCTAAAAAGGTATATTGCATGATACAATCAAAATCCAGTAATCTCCCGATCAACCAGCAAACTCACTTCAGCAGGTATTTGCAACATGTAGATAATATCAGTACTAATATTATAAATGCGAAAGTAACTCTGTCTGTCTGTCTGTTACGCTTTCACGCCAAAACTAGTGGACCGATTTGAATGAAATTTGGTATGGAAATAGTTTGAGACCCGGGAAAAAACATAGGATAGTTTTTATCCAACTGCGCAAAAAGAGGTTAATGTTTTTGCGCGATAACCGACACATGCGCGGGCGGAACCGCGCCCCGAAAGCTAGTAGACTTATAAACATAGGGCGTAATCTTACATTTATACTAATAACTATACAAAAACTTAAAGATATTGTTTTTATATGAATGCAAAGTCATGCCCCTCGTGACCTGCGAGATAACCTCACATAAACAACGTCTTGCTATTGTGGGAATATGAGAGGAATATCAATTTAGCTGACAATAGAGCCTCGAGCAACGGATACTTTTGCTATAAAAGCACCGTTCTGTGCGTGTATCATTATTTTGTGATTAGGTCATCGAGATTTTGATAGTTGCCGACCTACTTAGAACTGGATAAAAGTAGGAAGAAGAAAAGTGACCGTTATTTTATGTAACTTTAATTTATCTGTGGCAAAAGCAGTGCAGTATATAGACATTTTAACTCACGTAGGTTTTTTGTTATTGTAACCGAACAAGCTCGAGGCCCACCTGATGTTAAGCGGACTAACCTCTGCCTATAGCAGATGCATTTCGTCACAAGTCACGAATTGCACTGCGCCCGTCACCTTAAGACATAGTTACTAAGTCTCATGTGCTTGTAATTTCACTGGCTCTCAGGGACTGCTGCCGGAACACACCGTTAGGTGCTTCGCGAAAGCACCCCTCTACGGAAAAATTTTGATGCGCATTTGTACGGCCCTCGTTTGTACACAACGTCTTAGTGTGGGTGTAACTGCTAATGGTACATACAGTTGAACAGTAAAATAAAAAAAAACGCCCTTTGGTCGGAATAGTTGTAACTACATTAAAAAAATGTGGAGGGACGCTACTCCGTTAAGGAAAAGTATGTACTTCACTATTTACTTTGTTTTGGGACATAGTACCTACAGGATGCGTCTATATCCAGCGGAAGATCATATCTTGTACTTGCACAAAACATGGTCACCTGTCATAAAAACTGCGCAGGATTTAGTGCCAAAGGCTCTTTCAAGAAAACAATATATAGAGAAACGGCCTAGGTATTTAATCTCTGCTTTACTTACTTCGTTAATACAAGCTAGTAGATATCTTTCAGATTTAAAATGTACGCACCTCTACTAAACGAGATCATTTTGCAAATTGTATTAAAAATAGTCTTAAACCTAAATTATATTATAATATAGCTTTGTTGTTTTGCTCCAAGTGTTATCCATATCTGTTCAATCGCACTCTGAATCTCAAGATACAGACTCTCGCCTAGTTTGAGATTCAATAGTTAAATACTAACGCTAACTTTGACAGTACAATCCTAGACTACTTTCATTAGCTATAAGATTCAAAGAAGGATAACGACCCAGGGGACGTAGTCCAACACGATGGTCCGATCAAATAGCTAAAATACTGAACACTACGATCACAGATTCTCTGAGCCGCGCCTAAGATCAAGGGAGGTGGAAACAGCTATGTAGTGTAGAAACAGACGGTCGGGGACATGACGCTCAGCAGTGAGCTACGACTCGAGGAGGAAGATTCACTATTTAGAAAATTTATATTTATTATTATTTAAATCTGTGTGTTTGTGTAGCGCTTTTACTGTGAACTCGGACACGTTCGCGCAGATCGCACACACACAACGTCATCGTAGTGTGTGTGCGATCTGCTGCTGCAGAACCAATGATATTGATGAGGTTGCGTGTATTTCGTCTATACACTATTTTGCGTGTAGGGGTAACGAGTAACGACATTGGAGGAACGTGCAGTTTTAGATTGAAATATTTCTACAGCAGTATTTAATAATCTTTCGCGAACTGTAAATTACATTTTGGACCCTATGCTCGCAGAAATTAAGTTAAAAATGGTTATTTTAGCTGAAATTGACGTTAAATTCAAGTAGCATCGATCGTCTTCACGAGCTGACGTTGAATCTGCTGACTGGTGAAACAAGTGGCTTATGCCAATCAGCTCCGCGACTATTGTTCTCAAATTACGAAATAATCCCACCTAGCCGTTTTCGGCTGCAGTGACTTGGGCTTTGGATTTTTAAATTAAATTTAGGGACTTTGATGTTTAGCCCTTATATGACTTACATATCCGATTTTAGCGGTAAACGTGCGGTTACAAGCACCACACGTTAGGATTCCATTTTCGTAGTTGTAATTAATGTTAGAAGGCGGTCTTGCTTTAAGTTGATCTCGCTCAAGGTCCAGGACTCGCCTTCTATGTCCATACTTTAACATCACAGCGCTCCAGCGAACAAAAAAATAGCATTTTAGTAGCAGTAGAACTATTTGTGAACGAGTTCGTCCGGACGTTCTGCCACCGTAAAATTTCTACCGCCAAGTAGGTAGTAATGTTTGGGTTACTGTGTTCTATTTTGGAGAGTTTGGGTGTCGATGAAATTACAGGCACATGAGACAACAACATTATTTTGTGACAAATGGCATAGTATTCTTCCATCCATTGTGAAATTTTGTGAAAAAAAATATGTTATTTTAATTATTGACTAATTTATTTTATTATCTATTGAAACGATATGCCTTCATTCATTGTCTTTTTTAATTTTAAATTTGGGACACATGATCATATTTATTCATAATTTTATTATTTATTATTTGACATTTCTTACTTTGACTTATTTGTGAAATTTTTAACTTTAGTTTTTTTTATATTCAAATTTTGGGCATTTATGTATAATAACCTTATATTACAAATTAATAATAAGTATAAGTGGCTATGCCGTTCTTAGTATAGCAAATGATACAAAACAACTTGATGTTCAGGGTGACGGGTGCAGTTCAGTTCATCAATGTGTGATCAGATCAGTGAGAAATTGCGTCTGTTATAGGCAGAAGTTACGACTAAACACCAGGTAGACGACTAAACACCACGATCGAGAAAGATTCTCAATCGTGCGCTCGTAGAGTCAGGACCTCCTGAGCATGCTTCGTGTAGAACGAAACGCGTCGAAAATTCTTCCAGTTTGGCTTCGTGGCGTTTGTGACGTCACGTCGGCTTTGCAGGAAAATTAGGCGGATTTGTCACTAGATGTATTTTTGTATTTTTTATGTGTTTTATTAAAATATTAATTTGATTTTTTCTTAAAATATTTTAAAAATATTTGTTATTATTAGATATATTTTCTTCTGAAATCGAAGGTTCATTGATTCCGGAGTCAAATCTAAATTATCGTCGCCTAAAACCTATATTATTTTGTTGAAAATATTTCCTCTAGCATTATATTGTCCAAAAAGCATGTAGGACACAGAATCAATGGTCGTGATAAGATTTCAAATCGCGATAGACACGCCATTGTTTTATTACCAACAAAGAGCTTATAACAATGGTATCTAAATGGACGTTGCTAAAATATGCATTAGTTGAATACTAGAGGTATTTGCAGGGTGGCCAACAGCTCGAATTCAAACTACTAAACGTTGTCATAAAGCGATTGAAGCGTTGAGGATCTTACCTAGTCGATACGGCAAAGAAATAACCTTCATTGCCATCACTTCACTATGCACCTGGATGGGTGACCGCTAGTGACATTCATACTTGAAGCTTAAGGGTCTAACTACTCAATCAAATATACTATTCATCGCAGTCTATTCCCAAATCAGCAACTCGTAGCCGGACCAGTACTAAAATCATCCAAACTATTGTTGGAGTAAGGTAGCCGCGTATGCTGAAACGTGAGAGTTACGGTAATCGAACCGACTGGAATGCAGGAAAATGTGAAAAATTAATACTTAACACAAAAACGTCGTTCTTCTATTTGAAAATTATATGTTCCGATTAAATAATACGCTTAGCTCTCGGTTGACATGGATTGAAGAAAATTATTCTCTTTCTCCCTTCTTTATTAGAAGTTTTGGCGCTACATACAAAGTATAATGTTGAAATGTAGTCAAAATGCCCTTCCGCATGGTCAACTAGAAATTCTGTCGCCAAGCACAACGGTGCAAGCCTAACGGTGTGTTCCGACAGCAGTCCTTGAGATCCAGTGAAATTATAGGCACATGAGACTTAACAACTATGTTTCAAGCTGACGGGCGCAGTGCAATTCGTGTCTTGTGACGAAGTGCATCTGTTATAGGCACAGGTTAGTCCGCTTAACATCAGGTGAGCCTCGGGCTTGTTCCGTCACAATAACATAACCCAAAAAAAAAGATCTTACAATTCTGACTACACATATTTGTTTCACATTTTTTATACATTCTGTAATAGTAGATGGCTTTTAAAGTCAGGTCTGATTCCAATTTGAGGGGTGTAAGGGCCCTAAGTTATCTCGGTCCGGTTTCTTTGTCATACCAAGTCAAAGGTATTTCGCCAGTCAGAAAACTATGATACTACCGCTCTATTCGTATAACAACACAGAGTAGTAGAAGGTAGTATAGACAGGCAGTTCTAGTAGTGCGAACTTGTAGGATTTATTGTGGACTTTGTTATAAAACTATTTCTAATGAGTGTTTTTTTGTATTTACAGTTGATACGTTAGCCTTTGACCACTATCTCACTTTTGGTAAATGAAGATGTTTTTCCGGCTAATCTAGAAATACTAGCTCTCAAAGACATAAAAGGAACACGCGGTTAGGTTAGGCTTGGCGACAGATTTTCTACTTCAGAGTAGTGATCCAAAATACCCTATCACCACGACTGCCATCGTAAAACAACCGGTATCTACAGTTTAACGTGCCCTCCGAAACACGGAAGCGCTCAGTAGTAATGCCACTAGCGGTCATCGCAGCGGACGTTTCTTTACTTTGCTGATCGCTAAGCAAACTACGCTACGAACGCTTCAAAACTTTTCTAATGAATTTAATGCGATTTAATGGTTGAATAGGTATTATTACCTCGAGATGGCTGGACCAATTTTAACGATTCTTTATTGATCATGATCCCATTGATCAACAGGGCGAGTATGTACCTTGACATTGGTTGATAGTAATCGATTAAATGTCAAAATTAGTTTCGGCTCACTGAATTCTTACGATGAATACTCGTACGCTCGTAAAAGTAATATTATTCCTGAAGGACTGTTAAAGACGAGGTGGTGACAAATGTCAGACTGAGGGAGTAAGACAGATAGACCTCTTTTCGCATGCGAGTGAGCGAAACAGAACTACCCAATATTAAAATAGAGTGAACGAAAAAATAAATTTATATCAAAGCGAGCTTTTCAAAAACGGAATTTCAGGTACTTTATTACATTGTTGCTAAATGATGATTAAAAATACTATTTGTATTGATATATAGACATAAAACTGGACTAAGCGAAATTTTAGAGAGGCAGAATAGATGGCTTTTTTCTGTTGAGAGAAATATATGGAATCGTGATTTTGATTTAGATATAGTATATGCCATAGTATACTTTAGAATATTATATATTTTTTCATATATATACAGCGTCTGTTTAGGGTACTCCTGACCTGGCCTTTTTTTCGGAACGTTTAATCTGATTTCGGAACGTTTGCTTAGGTCTTCCCTTCTATTCACTTTCAATTGAATAAATACATAAAAATACTAATTCCCAAACTTTATTTAAAAATAATATACTGTATGCATGACCTATATTGATGGTAGATCACGAGACCAAATTAGCATAGGTACTTACATAGTACTTTACGGTGTTTTCCGGCAGCTATCTTTGAGAGCCAGTATTTGTTGGTTCGCCTGTTCAGCTTCGAGAACATACCATCAGGTGAGGTCGTGAGGAGAGGCTCACCTTTCAACCTTAAATAAAAATAAGTTGCTGATTAACTTTGATAGAGTAATTCCAAAAAGGTAGGGACTGAATCTCACGACACAGGTCACCCTAGTGTGAGACTCAGTGATCAAGAATAGACTTACATTTTTCGTATAATAATGATACGTACTATATTCTGATATAATATTTTATGTGTATGTTCATAGTTCTTTCATAATAAACATTATTATTATTATATTAATTATGCAAATTGTAACATTTCGCATTTTAAAAAATATTTGAGTACTGTACCACTGTAGTAACCGTAAAATTTCAATATAGTCGCCGAAGGACGCCATTTTTGTCAAATTATTTTTTGTTGACAGACGGCCAAGATAAATCGATTGCTACGCTATTACCGTAAAAATCGGCCGATGCTTTTAAATATGAATCGACTATCGAGGCTCAGTGAATTTAGGAAGCGGTTCTGACATAGTGACATTTTTGTTGACTGCCGCACCGAAGGCTCAAATTGCGATGGTCATAAATTTTTTTTTTACTCCGAACGCAGTAGTAGTAATTGATGGGATGCGATCGATGATGGAGCGCGCTTACCCAGAAGATACCTATTCACTCGTGTCTTGAAGACCCTCGTATTGTACTTAGCCGGAAACACAGCCTCAAGCAGAGTATAACATTCCCTGGCGGTTCGCATGATGAACGAAGATGCAAATCGCTTCGTTCGGGTAAATGGAATATCCACCATATAGCGGTGGCGCTTCTGAGTATCCCTGGATGTCCGGTTATAGAATGGGGATGCAGGAGTGGCACAGTCCCCGAAATGTATCCGATAAACAAGCGACTTTGCGGTGATGCTCGAGAATCTGCAGTCGCTTGCTTACAAGTTGGTCGTATATTTATATTTTTACCCGTCCAGCATGTAAAGGATTATCTTGGTTTCCCAAAACCCGAAGTAAAATAGATTTTGACTTTCTGCATTGATGGTGAGTGATGAATGCGCCCGATGACGTTTGCAGGCTAAACCTTTAATTAATTTAACAGCTGCTGCAACAGACATGATAGTTTTTCAACATTATATGTTAGCCAGTAAGGTCAGCATTTTATTGCTGATAGGCTGAGCTTTGACCACTATCTCACCTGGATGGTAAGTGATGATGTGGTCGAAGATGTTGTCCAGGCGAACCTAGAATTACTGGCTCTCAAGGACAGCTGCCGGAACACACCGTACACAGGTGATTGTTGACAGATATTCTACTTGAGGGTGGTAGCTAGCCAGTAAAAATGATCAATCATAATGCTTTAAAGCGCAAGCCCGCAACAGAATCCGCACCTTGAACGCCTAACATTCGACATTCACGGCCTTCATGACGGATTTCTGGAGTTATCATCTCTTCAAAAGCAATAAGCAAACATGCTTAGCAGAACAATTATTTTGCCCAGAGTCACAAAAGGCAACTTGAAAAAAAACGATCTAAATGAGTAGCATTCTCCCTCTTACTTCTATGTCTCTATGTCACGTGTATGAGAAGACATCAGTGATCCTTGCTATCCTAACTCCCTGATGACCCGGAATATAGTAAGCGGAGAAACCAGCCCTAAAAACGAACCCAAAAATTACGGCCAAGTAGGCCGCCTGATGGTAAACGTCACGCTTTTCCATTATAGTTGCAGTGTCACTCCTTGTTCTATTTGACACTGCACTGCGCTCCTCACTCCAAAACATTAGTTCTTAAGTCGCGTTTGTCCAGCAATGTCCCTTCACAATACTGTTTCAAAGCAGAATATCTACCCACCAAAACAGATTCTTGCTGAAAAGTCCTACCACCCAATCAAATGTTATTACATTCTTGTCTTCCTTTGTGTTTTTTTTATTTTTTAGAAGACTATTTGTCATTTAATCGACCCCGCCTACGTGGGACGAGGGCAGGAAGAAGCTTAGCAGTACAATATTTCCGACTGATAGACGAAGAAAAAATTTAATCTACTTTGCCTAAGAATTTAAATTACTATGTTAATTGTCATTTACGCATTGAATTCTTGAAGCGTCGTCGTTCGCAATTTTATGCTTTCCAATATTCCATTAGATTAGGAGTATTCCATATCTGGGGCAGAGAAATGGCCATGTTGATCTTTTTATCATTTGCTAAGAGATATTTGGTTGAGATAAGATAGCGGTTGTTCTCATCTATCGTCTTATTGCATCTAAAATAAGAAGTTAGTTGTCGCATTCTCTTTGAATTAAAATCTGCGAGTGCTGTATTTTTTTCTTATTAGTATAGTGCTGTATTTTTTTCTTATTAGATTACAATTTTTTTTACGCGTTTAAAGATACAATAGTGTCTTAATCAGTTTTAGTAACTATTAAGGTCATACTAAAAATCCCTACATATAAAGTATGATGTACAGTTTTTAATTCAGCAACAATAAAAAAAGTTTTAGTAGCGGTATACAGTTTATTTAAAAAATATCGCTGAATATGGCTGAATGTGTCCGTTTTAATATCACACAATTCCTGTTCTAGACGCTTGATAAAAATCAATCTTTCTTCATGATTTATCTATAATATTTTTACGTAAATCAAAGCACTGGCAAAGGTCAAAGTGAAACAAATCAATATACCTATTGAAAGCATGGATTTAATAAAAGGAAGTCGTTTATTGTTGCAAAAATAGCATACGTAGAATCCAAAAGATAGCTCAGGTAGATAAATACGAGTATATAGATATAGATCAATAGCTCAACTTCTTCTTAATTCAGGCTTATTAGCCTAACATTTATTTCGCATTACCAAAAATATAATATAACTTACATAATAACTTCAAACGTAACAGCGGGCTGGTCGCATTGAATCAATTCATTTGTGCTATAGAGAAAATACTTTATGGGAGATTATTGTCTTCATCCAGCCGCAGTGTCGCATCGAATGGTTTGATAGAGAAAGAGCTATATGAACAATAAATATTGTTTTATTACGGATTTCAGTGTTTAAATTTTAAGCTTGAAATAATAACGTTTATTTCCATAGTAGTTTTTAAGAGATGGGAGTTGGGTCCCAGGAACGTAGGAAAATATTTCTATGAGGGTCATGTGAAGGTATTTTTATGCCAGTTGCCATTGTGTACTGAGTTGATGTTGATTAAAATAACGAGAATCAGAAAAAGAAGCCGATCGCAGACTAGATCGAATTATACCACTGTGCTGATCGAATTTGCTGATTCTCTTATCCGTGCCCCAGCTGGACGATTACAGTGAGTAGGGTACTTGTATAGCCACTAAGAGAATTAATATAAAAACCTGCCACGTGCGGGTCGAGCTAGCTCCCTTAGAGTACCGTACTAAACCACATTTACAAAAAAAAAAAAATTTCATACAGTTAGGGAGCCCCCTAACTGTATGAAGAATAAATGTTTTTTTGTAATAAATAAATGTTTGAAAAGACAGGCTTGTCTTTCCGGTGTTTAAACCTTCGTCGCGTCAGCGTAGAAAATACTTCTTTGCCATTTTAAATATTTACGCGTGAAAAATTGTATTTTATCCGTGTACCGCTAGTGTAGAAAAGTTTTTTGAAACTTGCAGTGCTTACACTGGTTCTACAATTTTATGTTTAAGACAGTAATTGTTATATGTGATTGCATAATGCAATAAAGATATTTGATTTCATTTGAAATACTTGAATCTGAAAAAAATGCTTTAATATTACCGATATTGTTGTATGTAAGTTTTACTATATTTTGTGAAATAAATAAACACTATTATTTTAGTTTTTAATATTAATTATTTTTGCAATGACGCATGTCCCGCGGATTACATTACAAAATTACAATGAGCGGAAAAATCATAATATCTCCCGCATTTTCGATTATTAAAGTTTTTTTTAATTTCAGTTTTTATATTTGTTGTTTTGTTTTAGGGGTTTTACTAGGGTTGTATCATGCTTGTTCTTACAGTTTTAACGATGGAGCAAAACCAATGATGATAAAGAAAAAACCCTTGTACAAGCATGAGGACTCCAAGCAAGAATTTTTTGCCCTTATATACACTCGAGAGCAATGAATCCGGGTCACTTAAAGAATCCTAAAAATCTCGGAAACTAAAAATGCTAGGTTAATGCAATAAATTGTATTTAATAGACAATGTAATACTCCTTAAATGAAGGTATTAAAACTTCTTAGTTATTGTAAAGTTATATCATAAAAAAATCAAATTTGAAAAAGGGCCACTTTCGAAGATGGAACTACGAAATTACAGCATTTGGTTTTGCTTTTGTTTGTAATCTGGCATTTATGTGGGTACATAAACCATGTTGATAGTGCTCTATATTCATTATTCAAGCTGAAATTATGTCGCTTACGCCTGAAGAATGCACCAGAATACTTACAATGCTGGAAACCGGCCGGAGTCAGCGCGATACAGCCAGGACTGTCGGTGTGTCGCTGTCAACAGTACAAAGAGTTCTCCGACGTTACGAAGAAACTGGTTCTAACCTACGCAGACCAGGAACGGGCAGAACCAGGTGTACCACAGCACGAGAAGACCGATACTTGGTGAACACCATGCTTCGAAATCGCTTTCTCACAGGAACTGAACTCACCAATCAGTTTCGACGCCTCGGAGGAAGTAACCCAAGTGCATGGACAGTAAGACGTCGGCTTGCTGAATCTAACTTAAAACCCCTTAGACCTGCAAACGGCCCTAAACTGGAGCGTGGGCATCGTATTTCGAGACTAAGATATGCCCAGAGCCACGTAAATTGGAGTATTGAAGATTGGTCAAAAGTTATGTTCTCCGACGAATCAAAATTTATGCTCTACAAGCACGATGGAAGACACAGAGTGTATCGAAGACCAGGGGAAAGATTCAAGCAAGCATGCATCGAAGAAAAAGTAGCCTACGGTGGTGGGTCTGTAGTTGTGTGGGCCGGAATTTCTTCTGAAAGTCGCACAGAGCTGGTGATCATAGAAAACGGCTCTTTAACTAGCGTAAGATATGTGGAAGAAATCCTCAATGATCACGTTGGTCCATTTATGGTCAATTTAGGTGAGGATGCTATATTTATGCATGACAATGCCCGACCTCATACAGGTAGGATTGTGAATGACTACCTTCAAGAGATGAACATTACTCGTATGGAGTGGCCAGCGCGCAGCCCGGATATCAACCCGATCGAGCATGCTTGGGACGAGCTAGGCAGATGCGTAAAACAACGAAACCCTCCCCCAATCACGCTTCGTGAGCTCAAAATTGCTCTCACAGAGGAATGGGAGAATATTCCCCAAAATCGTATAAGGAACTTGGTGTACAGCATGCCAAACCGCGTAAACGCAGTAATGGAAGCACGAGGAGGCAATACGAAGTATTAAAATTCAAGAAAATCGCAATAAAGTTCAAAAATTTCATGTTTCCTATTTTTGTTTTAAGGAGAGATCAGCAGTTTTTTTCTTTATGTAATTTTGTGTTAATAAAATGTATGGTGACTCATATTTTTTTTACTTTCATTTAAGGAGTATTACATTGTCTATTAAATACAATTTATTGCATTAACCTATCATTTTTAGTTTCCGAGATTTTTAACATTCTTTAAGTGACCCGGATTCATTGCTCTCGAGTGTATTTTTGGTTGCCATATCTAATATGATTTGTTAGGAAATATGCCATTACAGAAGCACATTAAGTACCAACCGCCAACGGTTCAGAAGCCAATTTATTCAATTTTTTACACAATTATACAATCAGTACAATATCAGACAATTATCATCCTATTTTTTTATTATAATTATTATAAAATTCTTAGGTCGGACGGATGGACAGTGGAGACTTAAAATTTTCCCGTTTTATGATACGGAACCCCAAAAATGAGAAAGTTGATTGATGTACGGTTCGTAAATAAGTTCTGCTTTCACATTATAGGTCTGGTCGGTGGGCAGTACAGTCCAGGTTTCCTGACTGACCTGGTGCGTGAGATCAGGGATGCTGCGAGGATCCGCGAGGAAGCGCTCTATACAAGGGTACGAGCCATGGTTTTGGAGAGGACGGAGGTACGATGAATCACTACTCAACTAATCCTATTTCTTTCATATATATCACAACACTAAATTCATGAGAGTTCAGAACTGATTGAGAAAATGAAGACTAATTGTTGTAGTGATTATGTAGGAATTAAGAAGTGATTATGTAGGAAAACTAGGAGGAATTTGGTTTAGACTCATTCAAACATATTTCAGTCCGAAGTTATAGATAACAGAGCCAGATGTATAAATTTAATTAATGCGTCGTAGACGCCAAAATTGAATAAGTAATTTAGAATTTTACTACTTTCCAGTATACAATGTCCGTCTGTGTGAACCCATTATTCAACTATAAAGTTTCATATTATTCAAATAAAATAAGGAAACACAAATATTGTATAGCAAGACATAACAAATATTAAATTAAATAATACAATCACAATCGCTTACTCAAGTTTACAAAAACTACGCTACTAGCAGATATTGACGAACTCTACAAACCGAAACTAATAATGCACGCATCTCATAATACAAAACTTATATTGATAATTTGCTTCATTTATTTATGTGCAGTTAATAATTGGATAGCATAACGATAAAACGACACGAAAATTCATTGATAGGTGACGTCACCTCACCTTGGAAAATGCGTTGGTAGTACACCCGCTACCGCTCGGCTAATAATGACAACAGATGGCATTGATGCCTGTTGTGTGCTTTATACGCAGCAACACCACAAGTTGTCGGAAGTTGTGACTTAGTACAGGCCCCGTGGGGTGCCCGGACTGCCGGGTTACAATTGCACCTCCCCATATCATCCCGTGGTTGTCGTAAGAGGCGAATAAGGGAAAAATGCTGGAAGGTGGGCAGCAGCGCCTTCTATAGAACTGCCATCTTACACTGCGATTCCCAAGACGCTTGCCAAGCGACTTCGACAATGTATCTCTATTGAAACACTGATTGAGTCTTATTAACATGCATCTTTCTAATCTGGTGACGTCAATTGATATGATAATGCACTAGCGAAGGTAAAAATAAAAACAAGTCAATATAATTACTGAGTGCATATACATTAATGGTACGTATAACATAGATTATGCAATATATTGTGTTGTTAGAGTGGAATTATTGTTTTTTTTATGCCTGATAGGTTAGCCTTTGACCACTATCTCACTTGATGTTAAGTGATGATGTGGTCTCTCAAGGGCAGCTGCCGGAAAACATCGTTAGGTGTTTGGCGACAGATTTTTAACTTGAGGGTGGTAGCTAGCCAGGCGGGCATTCGCAAAGTGCCCTACCACCATGCTGTCACGACTGCCGTCCTAAGACAACAACCGGGACCGACGGCTTAACGTGCAATCCGAAGCATGGAAGCGCTCAGTAGTAATGTCACCAGCGGTCACCCATCCAACTCCTGACCGCGGCAGACTTTGCTTAACTTTGCTGATCGATTCAAAATGGCTAAGCAAACTTCGCTACGAGCGCTTCAAATGATACGTCTGATTCCTTTTTTTGAAGTCTTAAAACGATCGAACTCATATAAATCTTTAGCATTAAAAATAAAATTAAGAAGTATTAGAATAATTTGTTAAGAACGTGCGTTCGTTTTACCGCAAGTCAAATTCTACGCGATCTATATTACGAGGCGAACGGCTCAGCTCTGACGCACACTACGATAGTATCTTTGTGTGCAAGAGCGCTATGATGCGAAAAAAATTGATACTTTTATTTATTTATTTGAATTTTGAATCGGTTTCATGTTGTGAATATAATTATTTACTATAATAAAACTGTTTACAGGCCAAATCTGTAGGTACATTGAATATTTTTTTAAATAATGGTTGCGTTATATTTTATCTATATAGAAGGCAAATCATTTTGTTAACGTATGTCTGTCTAGCCCTTCAAACGCTGGCAGTACTTTAATAAAACTTGGCATGTCTATAGCTTTAAGTCTGTGATGACATTAAGGATATTTTTTTAAATAACGGTCAAGTGCGGGCTGCACCATACAATAAGGAAGTCTTATTTAGGTTTCCGTAGTAAAACAAGGAAACTTTATCATGAAAACTTACGTAGTTTTGACACATTTTTTATCATAGATAAGGAAACCTTAGTTTGGTTTTGCCATGTGCGTTTCGCCGTCTGTCTGTATGTTACAGCCATTTTATTGAGACACTATTAGCACTGGAAGATTGAAATTTGGCACATGTAGGTAAAAATATTACGAGTTGCTCTCATACCTAAAAAGATATTCCATTAATTGGGGTATAAAATGAGGTTTCTTGTTTGGTTTCCGTTTACGAAATATTCAGCAATAAGCTAACGTTTTTTGTTTTGAGTTGCATGTCCCTTCAAACTCACGAAGCCCAAAATTTTAAAACTCAAGGTCCTATTTGTACCTAAATGTACGAAATTACAAACAAGATTATAATAAAGACCTAGACTACTAGTTTACGAGCCATAGCTGACCAAGTGAACGCGTAGTTCAGGCTCGTGAACTCTCAACAAATTCCATAGTAAGAGACAGAATCTTACCGTAGAAAACTTTGATGGCGATTAACGTGAAAACTAGTAAAAAGTTAGTGCTGTTATTGCTTATATTCTAGAATAACATATAATTGCTGTAATCACCTAATGTGGAGCTCATGTTTCTAAATTACTGACGGGTCTATCCACGCACAAATTAACATAAAAATAATATTTTGACTAACCTCGACGTTTTTATCAAGTTGCATTGACCGTGGTCACGAGTAGACTGAAGAAGCGCGTGTCATACAATACAATACTCTTTATTGCGTACCAATTTACATATATTCAATAATAACAATAAAAACCTTTACATAATGGTATTACAATATGGTGTCATCGTCTTGAGGAGCGGAGGGAGTGATTTAAATCTACCCCCACTTGGTTTTCGTTAGTGTCTTTATCACTGTCACCTCGACACACTACGTCTCGAGCACTTTCTTATTACAGGATTCCACGATGTAGACAATTTAAATCCATCTTCCCGGTTGAAATTTTTGTACTTCTTAATTTCAACCGCTTCACGTACACGTACTAGAGTAATAATGCCGATCAGTGGAGAGAATTTTGGGTCATGTAGCTCGATCCAGTGTTTAGGTCCTGACTCCAGTAAGTGCTCAGCTATTGCAGATTTATGCGTGTCCCGATTCTTCACAGCTGCGATATGCTCTTTGACCCTTTCTGCAATAGTGCGTTTAGTCTGTCGTATATATAAGCTACCACAGCTGCAGTCAATCTTGTAGACACCAGGTGTTTGATATGGAATAACATCTTTTGCTGTTCTCACATGACGTGCTAATTGAGATAACGGTTTATATACAGCCTTTATAGAGTAGTTTTTGAGTGCCGTTCCAACTTTGTCCGTTATCCCTTTGATGTACGGCAAAAACGCTGGTTGTCTTTTGACAAAAGATGGTTCAATGGTTCAAAAGACAACCAGCGTTTTTGCCGTACATCAAAGGGATAACGGCACTCAAAAATTACTCTACGGATCTGGCGCATATTATGCAGTACTTATTTTTTACCCTCATAAATAAAACTTTACCTGTTTTTAGCCCAATAATCGCAGCAGCACCAATGCGGCGGCATAATTAGTTCTAAATGATCTTTAAGACCAACACGCGTCAGCCACAACTGTGATCGCAGGAATCCCATCTATAATATCTCCGTTTTCAATTGCTAGTTCAGTTTCTTCCTTAGCTGCCTCTCTCATTCTAGTTTCCGCAGCAGCTGCCCACCAGTTGGAGTTGTCACTGTGGCACTTCTCGTAGGTTTTAGGGTTTAAATTTGGTAGGTCCATTGCAGTAAACAACTCATTTAAGTTAGTCTGTCCAATTAACATTACACCAGTCAAAGCAGCATGAGTTAAACTCATATCATCCGGTAAATTGTCACATGAATTAATTTCAAATTTTTCGTTGCACATTACATTGGAAGTAGATGACTGACTCTAGACCAATAAGCTTCTCTTTTATAATTTGTATAATACTTAGTGTACACCCTTAGCCTGGGTTATGATCTGATAAGGCTTTCAATCTATCAAAAAAGTGATTAAAATCAACAATCCCTCGGCCTACAATCCGGAATGGTGAGCTGGTTGATGCATTTGATTCTACACACTGAAAAAAATAATTGAAATAACACATACATATTGGTAATCTTAATACTCTTAACTCCAGAGTACTTACAAAGTTGGGTTTTTTTGGTTTTTATTGGATATTAATAATAAAAAAGCAACTCATACTTCCGATCTGTATTAATATATGTTTCATGTTTTTTGTTTCATTCGGATAAATTCAGACATTGTAATTATTATCAAAGTTTGAGTACTTACAATTTGATATTCCTCTGTCGCACTTTGCATTTGAGTTTTTTCCTGTATCTCTTCTAGATCTTCTGTAAGCGACGAAAACATTTCCTAGAATCATAACGAATACAAGTTTAATTTTAAAATCCATTATGTTTCATTATATCACTAAGATATATTTTTAATATAATATGTACTAACACTACCATCATTGGGCTCATTTAACTTTACTTCATTTGAATCATTACATTTTGGTGCATCATTAAATTAACTTGATTGTTTAGTTTCTGGACTTCCGACAAACAATGACTTCTTTTTAGTCTAAAAAAAATGGGCATAACTTCTGGTAAATATAAGTAAATATCCAAATAAATGACGCGCTAAGATAACTGAAAATCTGTCAAAATAATTAAATATTGTGAAATAACATTAAACATAATATCCATCCAAACCACACTAGTCTAGTGCAAAGTGATATTTAGGTACGACGACGAGTGAAGCGAGGAGGAGTATTAGGTGCCTTTTGACCACAATGCGCGCGCTCAGCGAGCGAAGCGAGCGTAACACGGCAGATGCGCCAGAAGAATTTTAGAGCATTTAACTTGTCATTAAAATTTTCATACTTAACCTCAAAAGTTATATCTTTTTCGTTCTTCGTATTTGATTCTGTCTTTGCAATGACTCACTACCCTGTTTCGGGAGGGGTATCATGGGGGAGGGGGACAACCCCTCCTTTTTGCGTGGCACGATTCTAGACCCTTACAATCATAACATATCATGATATCATCATATAACTGATAAGCTGGCTAACTCTACGTAACGAACCTTTTTGCTTTCCTAGCGCAAGCCAAAGGTTTATTGTTCTTACTAGATGAGAACATTTTGCGTTTAGTACCCATGTCTGAAAGAAAATAAATTAAGACAGTTAGTGCCACCATCATATAATAATCATTAAATGGATTAATAATATACATACGAAATTAAATATTATCCAAACTATCTCAGCTTAATAATAACAAAGACTTTTAAAAATATCTTAAAAAAAACATTTAATAATATTTAAATAAAACACTTAAAAAACATAAAACAATTCTGACAGATATATAATTTTATGCTCTTTTAAGTGTTTTATTTAAATATTATTTAATGTTTTTTTAAGATACTTTTAAAAGTATTTGTTATTATTAAATATGGATTTCCGCAAAGTAACGCCTGAATCTATTCATTACTACCTCAGCTATTCACACAAAACAAATTCATCACCAATATTACTTACCAAGTATCAATTTGAGCTAGACACGCTTGCGGCTAAGGTCATTGAACCGTATCGCCTGCAGACACAAAACGGTACGCGCGGGATGCGGGGGAGGGGAAGCGAGCAAGCGACATGTCCTCTCGCTGGGAAGGCCCGGCGCGTACTAATCGAACAATGGATGCGCGCAAGATTATAAAGGTTTATTTGAAAAAATCGGCTTAAATTACAAAGTCCCTAAAACGTGCAGGAAAAAATATTGAAATATTAAGCAATATCTGCTGTTCTATGAAATTAGACTGCCAATTACAAATACTTACGGTAACTAGGTAAAAAAAAATGTTAAAGTGGACCGATTAACTCGTTTTTATGCCACGACAGTATTTTATTTTTGACACATAATAAATAACATATTTGTAATATAGCTCTGTAGTGCACTTTGAGGCTTCATACTCTTCATAATAAAGGTATCATATAAAATACTATGTCACGTTAAGATAGTTTTATTCGACCTGAAAAACAGCTCTGCGACAGATTTCCGGAAAACACCTTGCATAAGTTGCTTTCGTTTAGGAAAACTGTTTACAAATTATTATTTTTTTCACTGATGTGCACTAATATAGAATTAAACCTTTCCAAAATCGTATTTTTCATAGAATTTACTGCTTGCACTGTCACGATATTGACTCAGAAAAAAACGCAGATATACGAACTTTTAGCCGTGAATCGAATCCTCGCTCTTAAACGTAACCACTAGTATGCAACAATTCGATTTCCGTGCCATTTCGTGAACCAACAATACATATCCGCCTCCATAATGGATGTGGCATTTGAAACACTTGGCGCATCTCCAAACACTGGAAAGGATTTCAGTCCAACGACATTTAACGTAATAATAATTTAAAGGAAGTAGTTAGTTAAATTTTCTTGACATAGACTATGATGCAGAGTATCCACAGATATAGGAGATCCGCAAAGTATCTTCGTTCTGAAAGGGATGCTTAATTGTTTTAAATTCCATACATATAAATATAAAATTGAAAATGAAGTAGGCTTCTTAATTATCTTTTAATACCTGACTTTGACCACTATCTCACCTGAAGCTAGTGATGATGTGGTCGAAGATGTTGTTCTGGCTAAACTTGGCTATAGATTTCCTACTTGAGGGTGGTAGCTAGCCAGGCGGGAATTCGCAAAATACCCTACGACCATGCAACAAAATAGATTTATGATCCTTATCAAACCTTGAAGGGCTGGTTCTCCAGCACAGCTGCCGGTCTGAATACATGGCTAGGTGCTAACGACAGATTTTCTACTTGAGGGTCGCTATGCCCAAGGCCATTCAAATACAAAATCTGCCACATTCGAAAACTCCCCATCCACCATGAAGTATTTTTGCACATTTAATGTACTAGGCTCTATCTGTGACTTCGTTCGCGTGCTTGGAGTTTATAACGTTTTATTAGAAGATTCTTGCACATGGTTTAATGGCCGATTATACTTCTCTGTATACTTTATAATCGTATGGAGGATATGAATGTGGTCTGTGGTGTTAAAAACTTCTCAGTGATCTGCTTTTTGAGTGGCTGAGAGTCATCAAACCTACGGGCAAGACGATTCATATTAATAATTCTCGAGATCAGCTGATTGATGAATTTGATTACCCTAATAATTATTTATCTTTGACAAGTTTGATCTTGCCCTTGTTTGGTCGTATTCATATATATTATAATTAATCCTATCATATTCATAAAAAAACTGGTACCCATCAAAAAGTCTTGTGTTTCTCGGTCGCTTCACTTAAGGCATTTGTTCATTTTGAAACAACCGATATGTCTTCTGGCGCTTCGTTTCTGGATCGCATTGGTAAATCCAAGGTCTCTACTTGTCACAATGTCTCAAGCCCGCCGAGACAAGCCTGCGTCAAAAATCGCTATCATATCATGCATGGCACCCGAACTGAGCATCGGTGAGGTTATGCTGATACCCAGCACGCGACTATCCTCACGCGAATTTTCGTGAAATCTGCCCATGTCAAATCTTGTGAATGCTTCCTGAACTAATCTTTAAGATATGCTGGAAGAGATCCAGACAGATCAAATTAAAATTTTCTCTTTGATCAAAATTTTAACTGCTGAGTACTGACACGGTTTCTTCAGTAAAAGCCGTCGGACCGCAACTCCTTTTTTCTTCATCAGCTAAAGTTGACCGACCTCTCTTAAATTCTCTGTTGAACCATCAGTAAACATTTGCCTTAGAAGAGCCTTCACAGATTCTTCAGGATTTTGTCCACATTTTAAATCTTAAAATATCATTCAGCGAAAAATGTTCTCGCGACATATCCATTTTTAGTGAGACACAATAAGCGAATTTAATGTACATTTTAATTAGTAATAAAATGTGGAGAGTAATTTAAATTCAATCTTTTTTTATTTAATTCTCGTAAATGATCTTAATTTCGAAATACCGACCACTATTTTTCGCTAAATTTTCTGAGTTTGATATAGTATTAATTATGCATGTACATGTTTAATTATGTGATGATAGACTTCTTTTATGACACTTTGTGCTGTCTGGTTGAAAAGTGATTCCATATAAAAAATAAATCGGTGCTAAAATACCGCAATATTAATGATGTGAATACCATTTTTTTTATTCCTGATAGGTTAGCCTTTGACCACTATCTCACTTGATGGTAAGTGGTGATGTGGTCGAAGATGTTGTTCAGGCTAAACTGGAATTACTGGCCGGTCAGCTGCCGGAACACACCGTTAGGTGCTTGGCGACAGATTTTCTACTTGATGGTAGCTAGCCAGGCGGGCATTCGGAAAATGCCCTACCATCATGCTATAACGACTGCCATCCTAAGACAACAACCGGGACCGACGGCTTAACGTGCCCTCCGAAGCACGGAAGCGCTCAGTAGTAATGTCACCAGCGGTCACCCATCCAAGTCATGACCGAGGCGGACGTTGCTTAACTTTGCTGGTCGGTTCAGAATGGCTAAGCAAACTTCGCTACTAGCGCTTCAAAATCCATAATTGAATTCATGAGCCAAATCGGTCACTGAAATGTTCAGCGTTCAGACGTGACGTTTTTAGTACGTAA
This sequence comes from Plagodis dolabraria, assembly GCA_963854805.1. Lineage (NCBI taxonomy): Eukaryota > Metazoa > Arthropoda > Insecta > Lepidoptera > Geometridae > Plagodis > Plagodis dolabraria. The sequence continues at coordinate 9,908,883 of OY978459.1, read as the reverse complement.
ATATTTAAGCCGTCGATATGTCAAGGTCCTAAACCTTTCTGGCTCACGATCTTGATATGGCCATGTAGTCATAGCGTGTGCAGTGTAGCTTATTATTATATTTTTGTGTTATTAGTGTTATTTTATGATAGTGAAATACACAATGTATCGTTGACCAAAACTAAATGGAATAGAACACGATTTAGTAACAGACCCACTATTTTAGGAATCGAGTTTGGTATTTTGTTTTTTTAAATCTCAAATCTAACGAATATTACAAAATTGCAAGGAGAGGATAATTAATGTCATGCGCGGGACTATAATTTTTGCTGTCGTTGTAATTTTGTTATGTAATCCTATATATAAAATAAAATAAAAAAATATATATATTTCACGTATAAATTATCAGCGAAATTTTTAAGATTTTTTAGATGATATAGGGATGATCATTTTGTTTTAGAGAATAATTGATAACTAATAATTGTCTTGCTATATTATGTATGTATGTGGTTTAAATATTTTATTTGAATAATATTTATAGTGTACTAGCGGCCCGCTCCGGCTTCGCACGGGTAATTACGACTATAAATTGAGATGTAAGCTATCCTATCTTTCAATTTGGATCAAATTGCAGTACGGTGTGCAAGGTATTAAATTCAAAATTGGTTCAGTAGTTGAGGAGTTCATCGCGGACAAACAACGTGACACGTAATTTTTATATATAAATATATATATACGGATGTTATATTTTACCTATGAAAACATAATTAAATAATAATAGTTTACAAACTATTATTTCTCATCTGAATGATGAGATGATCTTAATAAAAAAAAACCGTATAAATTGCTCTTTACTATGTAACAAACACTTAGCGCCATCTGGGTAGTACTAACATGACATTAGGCGTCCCCGTTCCTAAATTATGTATATCTATTTATTTAATCCAATCCATAACATTATTCCCTTTTAATGTTTAACCTGCCTATGAACTACTAACCTATTATGTCTATTTTATCTCTACTATATTATATATATCTATATGTACTATATTACCTATATAGTCTATATTACCTACTTGTTATTACTAAACTTATTTGAATAAACATACACTGGCCATACCGAAATTGGCAAAAAATCGTCAAACAACAATAAAACCCAAAACAAGAAGAAGAAGACGAAGTATATTATCTTTTTTTAATAAAGGCGATATCATAGAAGTATTACTATTTTTTCGGTTATACTTAGTTGGGCAATAGTTGAAGGGTTTGCGATGTAGAGAAGTGTATCATATAATAATACCGATCACACTTTGTAGATTATTTTGTTTTATCTGATCAGATAAGCGTTGATACGATGAGATTACAGTAATCATAGCATAAGATTCAAGGGTACAATGCGTTTCTGCCGTCAAAGCGACTTTCAATAGTGACTTATAACTTACTTTTACTTTTTGTATCAATACCATATTAACAATTTTCGTGCTTCTTAAAATTATTATTTTACTTGTTCTTATTGCAATGTTATCTCATGTAAATTTAAACTTCACGACTTATTAGCATTATTATTTAACTGGATTATTATTTATAAATTTTTTATTAAATAATGCTGGATAACACGAGTGAATAATTCAGATAACTCCGACTATAGTTTAGACCACATCTGGTGGCATTTTTCAAAGGAGAGGTCGGGACGCCCGCGTTCACGTCTCTAGAACCTGAACTCTCTTTGAAAAAGACCACCGGATGAAGTTAAAACTGTAGTCGGAGTTATTTGACTTATTATTTGTTTACAACTAGGTATACCGTATTATTTACAAAAATTTAGTGCAAACCACATTAGTCTTTATATATTTCATAGGTTGACCAACAGTATTACAAATATCTTACACGTGACTGATGACAACAGGTAACCAATTATAGGTCTTCACCGAAAGCTGGCTTATAAATAACATTCAAGTAATGAATACTGCACTAAAATACAACTAAGGGCCTGTTTCAGAATGTTTGAGTAAGTTCCGGTTTTACTACCCAGAACAAATTTAATAAATAAAACACTATCTTTGCGTTTCACAGTCATCGATTTAGCCTATCCATCGGTTAAAGCTTGAAACGCGCTGCATGTCAACGGTCATTTTTATTATTCAGCTATTTTATGTGTTGCATAGCAACCCGAAACTTTATACATTCTGAAACGGGCCCTTAGTCTAAACATTATGCTTAAAATTAAATTCAAACAGTCGAAGAACTCTACTCAACAGCTTCCTAGCCGATGCAATGCTTGTACAATATAAGTGTAGGCCAACACTCTTGTCTATCTCATTGAAATTTCTGCTCGCAGTTTACACGTTTGATAAGTATTTAACTGGACTTAATCAAGGTAATATTATTATAAAGAATATCGCATCAATGTTCTTACTAATATAAATATATTTTCCTCTCATAAAACTGTAATTTTGTAATATACATACGAGTATATGCTATAAGCTAGAATATATCCTTATTAATGCAGAAATTAATTGATGCATTTTTTTTTTCTCTTTTTTTTTATTGATGATAGATAAGCCTTGACCACAATCTCACCTGATGGTAAGTGATGATGTGGTTGAAGGTGATTTTTTTTTTAATTAAATTTCTTTTTTGCTTAACCTAGAAATACTGGCACTCAAGGACAGCTGCCGGAACGCACCGTTAGGTGCTTGGCGACAGATTTTCTACTTGAGGGTGGTCGTTAGCCAGGCGGGTATTAGCAAAAATGCTCAAGCCCGCGGCGGGATTCGAACCAAGGACCTGCTGCGCGGCAGTCCATAGCCAAAGCCACTGAGCTATCACTGCTTCTAAAATTTATTTTATTTATTTATTTATTTATTATAATAAGAACGCTTACAATGCAATTACACTTATTATCAAAACAAAGCCAAAACTCATGATACATATAAATAATTCATAGATCATGATAATTAATAAAATAAATTTAAAATGTCAAGGGGGTACAATATAAATATTACATTAATAAATTATAATATCACAATTATACATAAATATATTAAATAGGTATATAATGTCAAAAAAGTCAAATTGGTACAATATAAATATTAGAATATTAAATTATCATATCACAATCACACATAATTATGTCAAATGGGTTCATATTGTATTAAGTTCACAAAATGTCAAGAGGAAATTGAAAATATCAGGCAACCTATCACAAAAAATGTCAATGTTAGGATATGCGTTAAGGAATGCGTTGAGACCACTCATGATACGGCATATAGGTGTCTTACTCCGGGATACTGTACGTTTTCGGCCAATGTGGAACAACTCGTGTCTGTAATTATACATTTGAATACAAAGCATTTGATACTTCTAGTGTTTTAAGTATATTTTTTGCGAGTATTTTGATATTTTCTTGAGTACAACTTTAGGCCGTGAACAAGGTCCATATATTGTGGGGCCTTACCTATACTCCGTCTTTAGATTTCTGCTAATCACTCGAGAGCCATTCCCCCAACGATTATTGGTCTTTCAAGCCTGTCCATTCCATCCAAGTTCATTTCCACTTCAACTTGCAAGGTCTAAGAGGTTGTGGGCAAATTTTGTAGCGTTTGGTGTCAACATTGTGCAAGGCAAGCACATCCAAAGATTACCTAATAGACAATCTAGATATATTCTCTCTTCTTTATAGATGCGCCGCAACTCAGAGCATGTTAAAAAGGGCCACAATTACAATTACAAGTGAATACGATACCATCTAAGTTACTAATTTTTTATCGGCGGTATGCCTTTATTAAACAAAATACTACGAACTATATACAATACTACAGCTATTACAATAAAAGCATTTAAGTTCTGAAGCAGTGATAGCTCAGCGGCTTTGATTATGGACTGCCGCGCAGCAGGTCCATGGTTCGAATCCCGCCGCTGCGCGGTGGCTTGAGCTTCACCGCATGGTGGAAGGGCATTTTTGCTAATGTCCGCCTGGCTAGCGACCACCCTCAAGTGGAAAATCTGTCGCCAAGCACCTAACGGTGTGTTCCGGCAGCTGTCCTTGAGAGCCAGTAATTCTAGGTTGAGCCTGTGAACGCCTTCGACTACATCATCACTTACTTAAAAAAAAAAAGTAGACAACCAGCAACCTATAAGACATAGCAGACTCATAGGCAGTCCAAATGCTCCAACCCAGTACCAGTTGGCAGCGTGCACAGCATGCTGGCAGCCTTGCCCCGTTGAATTGCAATGCTTATTCGTTCAGCCAAATATGTGCCAGCATTTTGATCACGCGTGGCATAGAACAAGAGCCAAAAAAAAAAAAAAAAAACTAGAGAATAAATAATATACGCGTAACCCAAAAATACAAAATGTATAATCATATGATTAAAAACTGAGCATCCAGACTCTTCGCACTGTCATAATAGTGATATCATACTGCATCCATTTCTGTTATGACTTTAAATGCTAATTAATGTGCTGGTGCCATATTTGAAGAAATCAGTCGTATTTATGGTGATACTAGTTGGGATTATGATGTCTTATAGCCGTTAATAGAATGGACTTAAGTAATATAATAACAGTGAAACTTGCTTCAAGTGAATTTAAGGGGATTTTTTTGTATTTATAGTCATGTTGTATGGGTATAATACTAATATATAATACTTTGTACTCTCGTTGTAAAACCTCTTTCCAGCTTGTAACTCGTAATGTTGTGTAATATATATATATATATATATATTGTGCTTTATAGGTTAGCCTTTGACCACTATCTCACCTGATGGTAAGTGATGATGTGGTTGAAGATGTTGTTCAGGCTAACCTAGAATTACTGGCTCTCAAGGACAGCTGCCGGAACACACCGTTAGGTGCTTGGTAGTAGTTAGCCAGGCGGGCATTCGCAAAATGCCCTACCACCAAGCTATAACGACTGCCATCCTAAGACAACAACCGGGACCGACAGCTTAACGTGCCCTCCGAAGCACGGAAGCATTCAGTAGTAATATCACTAGCGGTCACCCATCCAAGTCATGACCGAGGCCGACGTTGCTTAACTTTGCTGATCGGTTTAGAATAGCTAAACAAACTTCGCTACGAGCGCTTCGAAAGGATTATGGCTGAATGCCTCAAATAACAGTACCTTCCATTGTCACAGGTTACAACATTACCATCTTCTCCTCTCTCTTGTCTATTTTACAATATCGCAACGATAGGAAAAATAATAATAATTATTATTATTTTTTTTTTATGCTTGATAGGTTAGCCTTTGACCACTATCTCACCTGATGGTAAGTGATGATGTGGTCGAAGATGTTGTTCAGGCTAACCTAGAATTACTGGCTCTCAAGGACAGCTGCCGGAACACACCGTTAGGTGCTTGGCGACAGATTTTCAACTTGAGGGTGGTAGCTAGCCAGGCGGGCATTCGCAAAGTGCCCTACCACCATGCTGTAACGACTGCCATCCTAAGACAACAACCGGGAGCGACGGCTTAACGTGCCCTCCGAAGCACGGAAGCGCTCAGTAGTAATGTCACCAGCGTTCACCCATCCAACTCGTGACCGCGGCGGACGTTGCTTAACTTTGCTGATCGATTCAGAATGGTTAAGCAAACTTCGCTCCGAGCGCTTCAGAAATCAACCATTTGTGATACGTTTGTGACAGAATTCATAAAAATTTGGTAACTGTTTTGTTTTTCTCATGAATTTGGTTAACAAACTTCATAATTATTTCAGATCTTGTCATACTTTGTCACAATAAATTTTAAGCACCTTATCTTAATAGGTTTGTGAGTATTTGCAACAATGAAAATTTAATAATGTGTTACTCAAGCTGCCTGTTTGGTCTAAATGTTCTTTTTTTTTTTTTTACAGAATTTGGCATCGTCGGAAGCGAAACAGACTGAGAAAACTCTTGATGAAATCAAGGTAGGTACTAATTTATTCACACTAAGGCATAAGTGGCGGGACAACGACGTCAAGACAAAAGTACTCCAGAAGCGGGGTAATCACGACCCTTAGTAATTAGGAGAACGACGCGAGAAGGTTGGACTAATTTATTCAGTATTGAAAATAGCGCCACCTAGTAATATCAGCTTGAACTAGAACGAATAGAATGTAAAGTATGCTCTTCTATAATTGTGAATGGAACTGGCAGTGTATGATTTAGTTCCGGGCTACTTGTAGAGATGGCGCGCTAACAACTTAACATGTACACAAATTTTAATTTTGGATTTCAGTATTAACCTAGGAATAAATATGTAAAGAAGTGTAGCTCTCATACAGTTACCGCTTCGATTTCGGACCTCATCAATTTCACAATTAACGAAACACGCATAATCTTCCAAATTCCATTCGATTGGTTAATTGATTTCGCGCTTAGTAAAGATCGCATCGGATTCGCGTCAAGGTTGTTGCGCCACATGATACACTTTTTAAACCACGCCCGCCGCGGTAAGTTTTGTGGCCTGCATATATTGCATATTATATTGAGCTCGACGTACATTTCTTTACAATATATATTTATTCGTAGGATACCAAAATAAAATTTACTAAATTCTTAACTTTAAAATGTTATCAATTAATCAAGAAGAAACACCATTACGTTTATAAAGATCATAATATTAGACGTATTTAGTATCATAATATTAGTTATACAGCTTAGGCAATAGTTAGTGCTGATTATGTGAGTGTGAAAAAAAAATGAGTAGATCACATTCAGTTATCGATTCCACATCACCCCCTACAGTATTGTTGATATATTAAAAGCCACCTTATATACAGGGTTATTGGAAAAATACTAACAACCTCTTAGGGCTTTTGCTAGTCCTAACAAATATTTTGAGATTATATTTTTTTTGTTTTGAAAAATATTTTTTTTTTTAGTTATTTTTTTGTATTTTTTGTATGTTTTTGACGGAATAAGCACGAGGACCACCTGATGTTAAAAGTATCTTGTGCCGGTAATGTATTATTTCATATTTATTATTACTTTGCCCAAATCAAATTTTCAAAACTCGGTTTAAAGGAAAAAGTACGGCGCGGCCCAGTGTTGCCGCGGCGGGCGCTCTTGACTCTGAGCAGGCTTTAAAACAGAAAAAAAATTTGTGAAAAAATTTCAAAAATATTTTTTTTCATAACAATAAAAATCATATCAAAATGTTTGTTAGGACTAGCAGAAGTCAACTCTAAGAGGTTGTTAGCATTTCACCAATAACCATGTATAATAAGTATCTTCGTATGTATAAGTACCTAGTATTTTATGAAATCATATTACACTTTACTATAGGAACATCTTAAAACCCACTAAATCATTTTACGACTTCCAATGCCAGAGCACAAATCTAATCAAAACAAACCGTTTTTATACTCAATCCTATCCTAAAAACGCTCACCTTGTGTAAACAGTATTTTTTCCATATTTCACAAGATGGTTATTTTTTCTGTTTTTACCTCAATTCGGTGCTAGTGAGAGATGCGCTTGCGATCTGGGTGGTCTGTTGAAGTGCACTTGAAGTCAGCCTCGGGCACAGACGGTGGCAGTACTCTAGCTTCCAACTTTTCCACATTGAAACTTAGGACATATATTATTTTGTTATTGACTTAGCAACTTTCGGTTCAAGTAGTTCAAAAGTACGTATTGTCACAATATAGTGCGCATGGTACCGATTTAGATAAGTTATTTCACACTTTTGAGGGTTGAATTCGGTTCCATTTTTTTGGTAAAATTTGTATCCTTTGTTACTTACGAGATCGATTGGCGTTCAATGGAAATTACTATATCATCAAATAGAAAAAAAACTTTTCAGTTATAAGAGTATAACTCAAAATCGGCTTGACCGATATTCATGAAATTTAAATGGGACCACACGGCAAGCATTAGCTTTGAAATAAAAAAGAAATATCAAAATCGGCTTAAACAATAAAAAAATCTGAGGTAACAACACTAAAATAAAATAAAACATTAAAATAAAACAGGAATTGAGAACCTCCTCCTTTTTTGAAGTCGATTACTCACACTCAAGGTAATAAAAATAGGTGATAAACACTGAGCACCTACTTTTATTACTTTTTTATACCTTCTCAATGTGTGTGTAAGAATGAAGAAGCTTTAAGCTAAGTATTGCATACACGAGTGAAAAAAATATAAACATTGAAGCACAAGAATTTCAGTTATAACGGCGGATGTAGCCCTTATTGGAAATTTCGGGGTGTTTGTAACCACATTAAATTTAAGGCGATAGGTAAGTCTAGACGATTTTGTTTATTTAGCGGACGCGAACGTTCGTTAAATGTACAAAATCATCAGTCTCATCTAATTAGCAAGAAATACATGAATTCTAATCATAAGTCGGCACTTACTATTATTGCCTGATCATATTTGCAAACGAAGTTGGTTTTCGACGCAACTAGTAAGTTATGTTTTAGTAGGCGCAAATATCTTTTGTTTTTATAATCCTTATTAAAAATAAGAATATAACTGTTCGAAGAAATTAACCATGAAAACGTTCGTGTCAACTTAAAGATTTGATACACCTATAAAAAAATTGTCTAAAACCTCAATACTTCTAAAATTATATAATGAACAAAATGCATTTGAGACCTGGACAGCAAACTTCAAGATGATATAAATTTATTTCAAAGCCATACTTTTGCCACGAAACATGCCTAAAGTCACCCCTTTTTTATGTCTTCCCCTTGCCATTCGCCTTTATTTAATTTTCATTACCACCTTGTGGTATAGTTCCTTAGCAATTCTTACATTTTGTTTTTCAATAAATATTGTCGTAAGCTTATGTATTGCCCACGTTGTAGTATACTGTGTCGCGTTCGTTTGAAAGGTTTGTTGGTGCAAAACGCCTACGCAGGCGACAGTGCGCTGTTGGCAATGTTTTCCTAAGCTAGCACTGTAGATTTGCATTGATTCTAGTGGCCATTGTTGTGGAGCTTTTAGTTTATTGCACATTTATTTTGAACATTAAAATTACATACACGTGAGATGTAGTGGTCAGGTGGTAAACTTAATGAAAAACTGATTATTTGAAGCCATCTTAGCGGAGCTTGCATAGTCATTCCGATCAACTAGACTAAGCAATGTCTGCTGAGGTCATTACTTGGATGGGTGACCGCTGATGTAATAGTCAGGTGTTAAACTTAATGAAAAACTGATTATTTGAAGCCATCTTAGTGGAGCTTGCATAGTCATTCCGATCAACTAGACTAAGCAATGCCCGCTGAGGTCATTACTTGGATGGGTGACCGCTGATGTAATAGTCAGGTGTTAAACTTAATGAAAAACTGATTATTTGAAGCCATCTTAGCGAAGCTTGCATAGTCATTCCGATCAACTAGACTAAGCAATGTCCGCTGAGGTCATTACTTGGATGGGTGACCGCTGATGTAATAGTCAGGTGTTAAACTTAATGAAAAACTGATTATTTGAAGCCATCTTAGTGGAGCTTGCATAGTCATTCCGATCAACTAGACTAAGCAATGCCCGCTGAGGTCATTACTTGGATGGGTGACCGCTGATGTAATAGTCAGGTGTTAAACTTAATGAAAAACTGATTATTTGAAGCCATCTTAGTGGAGCTTGCATAGTCATTCCGATCAACTAGACTAAGCAATGCCCGCTGAGGTCATTACTTGGATGGGTGACCGCTGATGTAATAGTCAGGTGTTAAACTTAATGAAAAACTGATTATTTGAAGCCATCTTAGCGAAGCTTGCATAGTCATTCCGATCAACTAGACTAAGCAATGCCCGCTGAGGTCATTACTTGGATGGGTGACCGCTGATGTAATAGTCAGGTGTTAAACTTAATGAAAAACTGATTATTTGAAGCCATCTTAGCGAAGCTTGCATAGTCATTCCGATCAACTAGACTAAGCAATGTCCGCTGAGGTCATTACTTGGATGGGTGACCGCTGATGTAATAGTCAGGTGTTAAACTTAATGAAAAACTGATTATTTGAAGCCATCTTAGTGGAGCTTGCATAGTCATTCCGATCAACTAGACTAAGCAATGCCCGCTGAGGTCATTACTTGGATGGGTGACCGCTGATGTAATAGTCAGGTGTTAAACTTAATGAAAAACTGATTATTTGAAGCCATCTTAGCGAAGCTTGCATAGTCATTCCGATCAACTAGACTAAGCAATGTCCGTTGAGGTCATTACTTGGATGGGTGACCGCTGATGTAATAGTCAGGTGTTAAACTTAATGAAAAACTGATTATTTGAAGCCATCTTAGCGGAGCTTGCATAGTCATTCCGATCAACTAGACTAAGCAATGTCCGCTGAGGTCATTACTTGGATGGGTGACCGCTGATGTAATAGTCAGGTGGTAAACTTAATGAAAAACTGATTATTTGAAGTCATCTTAGCGGAGCTTGCATAGTCATTCCGATCAACTAGACTAAGCAATGTCCGCTGAGGTCATTACTTTGATGGGTGATTGACCATTGTCGGTCCCGCTTTTAGTACTAAGGTTGGCAGACGTTATAGTATGGTGATAGGGAATTTTGCGAGTACCGCCGGGCTAGCTACCACCCTCAAGTAGAAAATCTGTTGCCAAGCACCTAACAGTGTGCTCCTGCAGGTGTCTTTGAGAGCAAGTAATTCTAGGTTAGCTTGAACATAATCGTAGACATCATCATCTCTTACCATCAGGTAATATAGTACAAATTGCTATCTAGAGCAATATTCTCTTGAGTCAATGTAAAAAAAAAAACACCACTTAGCTCGTCACGTCTGTATTCCCCAAAGGGGTAGGCAGAGGTGTCTTATCACCGTTACGCTATATAGAAATTATTGGTGTCATGTAGTAGGAGACAGGCCCTTTTTTAACTATCAAACCCATTGTTAACAACCAGAAACAGCTCCTGACTGTTTACTACTTACTGAAACTTTTATTGTCAAAAAAAAAATCGTATTAAAAACGTAAATATTTTTAACCCCCCCACGGTGAAGTAGGCTTGGGTAAGGGCGCTAGCACCTAACTGTGTGTTCCGGCAGAGCCAGTAAGTTACAGGCACATGAGACTTAACATCTGTATATACGTGTCTGAAGGTGATGCAGTACAATTCGTCACTATTGTCGAAATTCATCTGTTACAAGCAAAGGTTACCGCTTAACATCAGGTGGGCCACGTGCATGTACCGTAACAATCACATGAAAAAAACTTTAATGAAATTAATTATACACAAATGTTCTGATACCTACCTAAAATAAAATAAAAGTATTTACTATATGTCAAAGCTAAGTGCAGTGAAGACGAGGGGCATAAGCCTTATTTTTGTTTTTCTCTTCACCGTTTCTATTGACTTGGGTTGGTACCTAACTAAGAACTTATTTTTAAATTCGCCCCCTTACATACCAGAGCATAAAGAATAACAGTTTTCGAGCTTTCTTCACATGTTTTAAAATGCTACAATAAAAAAGATAACAATTTTCGCACTCGCCCCGCACATACAGGGGATTATAAAATCGCCGTGTGTCTGAATAAAACGGAACGCATCGATTTAACTAAACGCGGGGCATTCGCATGTACGATGTTTGATGCGGGCTGCCACTCACACCGTTCCGTATCTCATCGTTCCAATATATAGTATATATTGCCAATATAGACGTTGCAATTTATAGTATTGCCAATTTAGAAGTTACTATTATAGGCTAATTTAGAGCTGTGTCAGTTCTTCGTTTGGTTGGCCAATTATTACATCTAGAACTAATTAGGTACTATTATTAATCCTGAAATCGGGCGTGGCCATTTACAAAAATGTTTAATTCGATAATGTATGTTTCGCCATTTGCAACACAATTTTGATTTTATAATTTATTGTGATTTTATCATCTCAAGAAATGACAAATAGGCAATTAGATATTGCAAAATTGGTACAAGAGTTTATCGAAAGGGTTAAGTGTTAAGGCGGCAGGATTCGAACCTAAGAATGGACCAGCGTAGGAGAGCTCACTCACCGCCACTTGGCTATCGTTGCTTCAATATCTAAGGAAAGGTTTTATTTATATCACGGAACGTAATCTTTCGAGCCAGAGTGTATATAAAGAAGCCAAGGCAATGTATTTTTCATCAAGATAAACAGAATAACAAAACAATGTACTTACAAAAGAAAAAAACAAATGATAAGTTATACACTGTGTAGTGGGCGTTATTATCACTAAGGAGCTATGTCTACCAGACAATCTTATATAAATGGTTAACGTTTTAACGGGACTTGATCGCGATAAATTCGTATATATTATTTAACCTTGTTTTCTCCAAATTCCATTGATGGTTAAGAAAAGTAGCAGTCCCGTTAAATTCTTATAATTATTATGTTGAAGTCGTGAAAGTCTTAACTACATCCATTCGTCACGTCGCTCAGCCGGAAGAATTCCTTTGTACTTATTGTTGTTGTCGATTCTACACGAAGCATCACCTCTCACTCTCCGAGGGAACGGTCGAGAATCGATCTTTTATCTAACATACACCATCATATTGTATATTTCAAATTAAAATTTCGCGAACATGCCCTCAAAAAGGGAGGCGTTCTGATGGTTCGTGTGGATTTGAACTGCGTCAAAAATTCTTTCGCTTGAGCTTCGTGGCGTTTATGACGTATGACGTCACCTCGCGGCATTGCAAGAAAATGAAGCGGAAGCGTCAATAGTTATATTTTTTATGTATTATAAATATTTTTCTGAAATATCAGAGCGCTTGGTATATGCGACGCTTGGACTTATTTGGCCCAAAGAATAATAAGCATTGCAATTCAGTGGGGCAATGCTGCCTCGCTGGCTACCAACTTGTAGTGGGCATTGTACGCCTGCTATGGACTAGATTGGATAAATGCTTTCGTTGTCTACTACAACGAAGTGTTGTATTTATTAGTTGTTAATAAAAGTTATTAAAAAAATTACATGTTTATAAACACACAAAACTGTGTTATTATCTTAGTATGGATTACCATAAATTATCTAGTTAACGCTCGAATCTATATTGATTAAAAACTTATATAACTTTCAATATTACACTACTATGTAACAGTAACACCGTTAACTTTGTATTTTGTAGTCTTTAGTGTCTCCCCACATCGCATTTGAAATATGAACGGGTGCGTGCGGGGCGGGGGGGTTCAAGGGGATGAAGCGCGGTGTAGGGGGGCGCTAGGTAAATATTGGCAGATGTGAGTGGATGCCTGCAGCCGCGGCGCCACCCTACCCGTGTGACGTCACTCAGGGGGTTCGATTCCCTTAGTACTTAATATTTCATTGCAATTTGGTGAGTTGTAATTTTGTTATGAATTTAAATGTGGCATTACTGAGGCGGGATTCCGGGAAAAATGGTCGTCGGGTACGTTTCCGTTTGGCGCTTTGAATTCGATACAACTTTGCTTCTAACAATTCTAGTTAGATTTTGTGGAACTCAGGTAAAGTAAGCTTTAGCTCTCGTTTGTCGTAAAAAGCCAAGCTATTTTTTTTATTTGATATATTAGCCTTTGACCACTCTCACGTGATGGTAAGTGATGATGTGGTCGAAGAAGTTGTTCAGGCTAACCTAGAATTAATTTCTATCTAATATTCTATTCTCTCTAACTAATATAAAGTTACCAAGATATAAATTAGGTTTACATAAACGTTCCGCGTGCCCGGAGATTTCCGAAGGGGTTCGACAAAGATTTATTCGTTTCTACTACAGCTACGATCTTGGCACCTCTTTTGGTTTCGTCAGTCTCATCTATAGTATGTTGATAAGCCCATTTTTTATAGCTGATTTAACTTGATTTGATTGGTTTGACTATTATCTCATCTCACTCAGCGATAATGTGGTCGTAGATATTGTTCAGGCTAACCTAGAGTTGTTGGCTCTCAAAGATAGCTGCCGGAGCACACCGTTAGGTGCTTGGCGACAGATATTCTACTTGAGGGTGGTAGCTATCCAGGCGGGTATTCGCAAAATGCCCTACCACCATGCAAGATTCTGCCTCTGTTTAGCTTTAATGCCTCTACTGTCAATTTGCTGTTTTCGTCACTGGACTCTCATATTAAGTATGTTATCAGCATCAATAAAGGCATATCTAACGCCAAAAAAACCTCCTTACTCCTTTACTTACAAGAAGTTTGTGTAAACCCTCCCATAATGAGTGGGTATGCAACAGCATACCTTTAGGTTAAGGGTATTGCCAGTATCGTACAGATAACACTGCTACCTACAGCACAGATTACCTGCCTACAGTTATAAACCGGAGTTTGTTCTGTTCATTAACACCACGGCGCGGCCGCACTTAGCTTTTAATGAGTTGATTGCAGTGCAAAAACGCACCGTAACTTGCTTAACACTACAGGTTTAATGCGTTACTGTTGCCAACGCATTATACATGTTAAATGCGTTACGTTTACCGCTAAATGCGTTACTTATACCGCTAAATTTATAACTTTGTATGGTGAAGATAATGGTGTTAGTACCTGCCTACTTTTAGGTTTACAGTACAGCGTTTACAGTACTAACTATTATATATTCTGTGCAGATTTTAAAATAGTTGCTTTCATGTTTATTGCCCCAGAACTTTTGACTGGGTGAACCGATTTTGATAATTATTTTTTTTGTTTGAAAGCAAATGCTTGTCGTTTGGTCTCATTTAAATTTTATCAAAATCGGTCAAGCCGTTTTTGAGTAACACTCCAATGACTGAAAAATATTTTCCTATCTTAATGATATAGTCGTCGACAGTGAATGACAATCGATCCCGTAAGTAGGGTCACTAAATACTGAGAAAATATTTTTTTATCCAAAAAATTAAACCGACTTGAACACCTAAAAGTGTGAAATAACTTGTCGAAGTCGGTACCATGCGCACAACGAGTAACAATGTATTTATTCGTAGCATGGGCACAATATTGTAATTATAAGTACTGTTCAACTATCACGGTACCGACTTCAACAAGTTATTTCACACATTTGGATGTTAAAGTCGGTTCCATTTTTGTTTAATTTTTTTAGTGGGTAGGTAAATAGTTCACAGATGAATATGTAAATCTCTTATCAATTAATATTAAGGGTGCGTTGCGAATAAGAGTATCGAGACAAACCCAGTGGTTTTTCGATGCAATGTTACATAATAATATATGTAATGTTAAATAGTGAAAGTCCAATAAATGATACAAAAAAAATGTCGGCGGTCATTAACCTCCCAACTCATTATGGAATTGATCAATTCTCAGCTCAGTCTGAATGGAAAAAAATTAATTAGAAAAAAAAAATAAAAAAAATTGTATATAAAAATTAATAAATTACCATAAAATTTTTATTTTTATATATTTTAAAATTAAGGGGGCCAAAATGCGGGCCCCATTATCTTGAGCGAAACCTGGTTTACCATGTTTCACACAAGAAGTGTTTTGATTTGGTATCCAAAGACATTTTGACACATACGAATAGGATAACCTGCAGATTCAGAAAAACGGACATGTCGCCCAGCTTTGCCAACCTGCGGTGACATATCCATTTTTCTGGAGCTTGATGAAAGGCCGGACATTAATTTTTTTGTCACATCTCTCATTTTTAGATATAGATAATACCAATAGTTGACGTGAATGATTACGCACACTGACACTGTATCGAAACGTCAAAAAAAAGAACACGAAATTCAAAGTCCCTTTGCCAAATGACATGTCACTGTGTGTGTTTCGTTTACCATTCACCTCACACGTTTCTCACGTCACCGTCCAATGTTTACGTGATAAATACAAAATGAGAAAACACTTAAAATAGAGAGATAATATCCCATTACAGAGGTCAGTTAAAAAATATGTTACTCGCCTTTTTTTCATTGTTCAATATATATTCGGTCGCCACTAGGTAAAATAAAAAGCCTAACAAAATCTTGTCAGGCCGGACACCGTGAAATTGGTAATTGGTTAACCCAGACATCCAAAAAGACTACCTATGTCCAGCTTTATCCAGACGACTGGCAATGCTACATACAAGTATAGTAACATCACCGTTATCGTTTCGAAAAGTGCTGAAGTCGTTATTTTTCACTTATTATTTCGATTAATGTGTGTTTATCAACGGGGGTTATCTAGGTGTCAGCAATATGTAATGTACGATACTTTTCAGTTTTTATTTATGCCTGATAGGTTAGCCTTTGACCACTATCTCACCTGATGGTAAGTGATGATGTGGTCGAAGATGTTGTTCAGGCTAACCTAGAATTACTAGCTCTCACGTACAGCTTCCGGAACACACCGTTATAGGTGCTTGGCGACAGATTAACTTTGCTGATCGGTTCATAATAGCTAAGCAAACTTCGCTACGCAAGCTTCAAGATTTTCACTGAAAGTTTTTGTTGACGTTATTTCGGCTTTTTTACGCACACATACGCGGCGCTAGGCGCGCCGCGTATGTGTGCGTAAGGAAGGCACGCCAACAGCATCCGTCCTCGTCCGACGGCCGAAGAATTACTAAAGCGGATAGGGACAAAGCATCGCGGCTCTGTCTAAAATGGGCGGAACATGCGTGAATTTGAGTATTACCTTTGTATGATAAAAATAAATACCTATTTGAAAAATGTAAGGTGTATACGTTATAGCAAACATTTTGTTTTTATTATTATTCAAATACGGATGATTCTCCGTTAAGTATTTACGCCGTACTAAGGGTTTATTTCGTTTATTAGATGTAACTTTGGATTTTTTTTCTATAGAGAATATTTTAAGTAATCGTGTTTCCAAAGTGTATGATTTATAGAATGGATCCTTAAATATAATATATATTAATTACATAACTCAAAATTAAGAAATAAAGATAAAGCAAGGGATCAAACGAACCACAATTACGTATCGCTGCCTCGGTGCAGGCTTAATGAAGTGAAAGTTGGAGTGACTTTATTAAAAAGATTCAGCTACCTCGATTTTCACGTGCTCGTTTTTGATCGATTCATATATTTCATTTTTTATCTTTTCAACCAGCACTTTGTTTTTGTTTACATATAAGTAGTTACTGTATGAAATTTTAGTACTGTCGCTGGCTACTTACGCTTACAATGCCGTTGCATATACATTAGTAGAGATAGTACAGACCTGCGGGCCTATTATTTTATATATAATTGTGACGGAACAAGCACGGAGCCCCCAAAATGTTAAGCGGTAACCTCTGCCTACCGTCACCGTGAGACGCACAGTTGTTGAGTCTCTATGCCCTAACACAATAAAGCCCCCGTTCCACTCACGAACGCACGCCCCTCCATAGTAAATTATTGATGTGCATTTATACGCGAACGCCTCGTTCTACACTGCACATTAGGCACAAAGCTACAGTTATGATTTGACGACATTGACGGGATTATTCTTCGGTGCGTGCCGCGTCAGAAGAGATCAGAGGTACCTATGCGCGCTAAGCAATAGAAAGAGAGCCTTGTAGGTGAATTATTAGGTTAAATGTTAGGTACACTGTGCATTGCGAGCTGAAGTGCACTTTATTGCTTCATATCTAGAATAGCTTATTTATTGGAATGGCTTTACGGAGTGAAATTTCTGGTCCTTTTTAATCTATATTGCGGGTGTAAATGCGAATGGTATACATATATACAGTACAACAATAAAATGTAACATAATGATCGCTTTGGTAGGCAGTAGTAGTTGCATTGCAACCATACTAAAAAATTCGGGCGCGCCTTCGTGATTGGAATAATCTTTAGCATATAGTTAGTATTGTATCGTCTACTTAACCCATAAAGTGAGTAATATAAGGCCTTAGGCTATGATAGTCCATCATCGGCGGCCAATATACGTAAAAGTCACAAAACGAGCGGAACAAACAAAATTAGCCGTCCGCCCGCTGTCTGTCTGTTTGTCAGCGCATATAGACTCAACCATGTAATCTTACTTAACGCGACCAGAGTTGGGAGGAGGAAGTTATAAGAGGTAGCGTTAGCGAGTTGGAACTGAATACCTTCTTGTTATCTTTTGTAGCTTTTTTTATGTTATTGCTGCCATACTACCATACTAACAGAACAACTGGGACCGACGACGGCTTAGCGTGCCCTCCATCGCTCGGAAGCGCTCAGTATTAAATGCTACGAATTGGCACCCATTCAAGTAATAAGCACTTCTAAAATGTGCTAACACTTATGCAGGCATAATATTATGTTAGACTCATATGCAACATAAGATTAAGTATGTATATAGCAGTGTCATATCCGCGTTCGCTTTTATATTACTCCAAGACAAAATAGCTTTATCGCCAGCTCGGTGGATGGCCCGCCATCCTAAGATAATCTCCCTCACTCCCCAACACCAGACAAACCTGATTTAAAAACGAGCAGTTATTGGTGAAATCGTGCACTTGTACACCAGAGACATTTCTTGGTAGTTTACTCTTCTATTTCCGAGGTATTCTGGTGATGAAAATAATAAGGTAGGACTGTTATTTGGCATTAAATTAAAAATCAGTAAAAGCAGTTGGTTTTATAAATAATCAAATATGAAAAAAATAACTAATATTTTAAGAAAACATTTAATTAATATTTTAATACAACACTAAAAAACGATAATTCTTCCGGTTTGGCTGCGTGCCTTTTGCGACGATATTTCTTTTCCAACAAGATTTTGTGAAAAAGTCGGAGCAAGTCGGGTCCTTATTTTTTTTTTATCGCCGAAGAAATCGTGTGTATGTTTGTACATTAGCGAAAAAAGTCAATCTAACTGGGGTTGCCAACTAATATCAAGCTTATGACATTTTATCCGCCAGGTACCGTAATACGTCGGACCCGGGTCACTAACTACTTGTTAAATCACCATAGAGCTAAATATACAACAGATCAAATAATATTTTTATTGGGTTATCATTACATAACCAGAATCCCGTCTAGTGCACGACCAGTCTTCGACTTTTCGCGGGTCTACTTAGATCGGTCCTGCGGAGTACTCCCGTGATGAATTTGCAGAGTAAATGTTGCCAGTGGTGTTTGATAAAAGGTTTCCGACGACAAAACGTTGTTACGCACTTGTTGGCTCTGTCAACGTTGGTTGGTGTTGATGTTAATGTTTGGTGTCTTTGTTCATCGTTACTATGACAGGTAGAATAAGGATTATATACAATATGCATTGTATATATTATACTGTTATTTTTATACGCTTATGGGTGCTACTTTCTATTTCTAAAACATGGGGCGAGTGGTGGTAGGGCATTTTGCGAATGCCCCAAGTAGAAAACCTGTCACCAAGCACCTAACGGTATGTTCCGGCAGTTGTCCTTGACATACAGTAACTCTAAGTTAGAATTTTGGTCGCATCATCACTCACCATCAGGTGAGATATTGGTCAAAGGCTAACTGTCATTAAAACTTCTTAGAAATTCTATATTTAAATAACAGTTGATAAAAATTTCCGTTAAAATTTCCTTGTTCTTATTTACAAATTATTTGAGCACAAAATTTTTGTGCTCAAATAATTAAAATAAATTCATAGGACGTCCTATGAATTTGCGCTATAGAATCTAAGTGCCTAAACCTAAAAAAAAATTTGCTGTAATAATTGATAAATGTGATTTTCGCTTAGCACGCGATATTGATTTAGAAATATAAGTCGAAGGTTAGCGACATCATTACGAGAGTTAAGTGCGTTTGAAAAAGCACTTGTTTCGATCAGATAAAGTCTAGTAGTCTGGTTGATGACCGCGCACCGTCCCCTTTGACGGTAAAGTAATACTTATTACTTTACCGTCAAAGGGGACGGTGCGGATTGGAGCACAAAGTTTCGCCTCGAACCATTATGTCCCGGTGGCTGAGAACGGCCCCGAGTTTCTTGCCCGTTCTTCTCTCAATGGTTCTATACATTTTTTTGCTGAACGTGGCAGTACCATGTAGAATATTTCAACATTTAAAATTATAATTGATCTTCATAAGAGCATCGTAAACTCCTAAATTGAATAAATGATTTTGACTGTTATAGTAGACTGGTTAAGGGATCCGGCGCGACATCGCAGGATCGCGGGTTTGATTCCAGCTCGGGACAAAAATGTTGTGCTCTAATATTATTATGTCCTAATGTGTTTGTCGCTTAGCACGCGTGCTTGTGATCATATTTAGAAAATCTTTGTTCGTATTTGCAACATCTTTCCACGCAAACGAATAGCTATATATTTATATTTTATCATTCCAGAATAGCTTAGCGTACGTGTATGTTACTGCAGCAGCTAAGGGCGCCATTTCCTCGGCGCTAATGTCACTTGATACCGCCAACTAATAGTAATATCACTTGATGATAAGTGCCACGTTCACATCGTGTGTATTAAGTTACTGGTTTTCTAAGTAAAGCTCTAAGTTAGCATCAGCTCATTGAGAGAAACTTGAGACTTCGTTCGTGTAGCCTCAATTGATCTCCGTCGTATGTATTGGTATGTTCTGAACAGAAGTACAGTTTCCTGTTGTGGTTTCCAATCATGAATATAGTCTTGTAAATAAAACAAAATTTTCGTAAGGAAAATTGGGGTCAGGTAGGATGTAGTTCGTAAAATTTTAACCAAATGTAGGTCGTACAATTTTAACCAAACGTAGGTCGTAAAATTTTAACCAAATGTAGGTCCTAAAACTTTAACCAAATGCAGGTCGTAAAATTATAGCAATAACCAACCAAATTTGGTCTGCGGTGCCGCCGGTCTATAGTTCGATCCCCTACAGTGGCAGTAGGTACATTGTAGAATATTTCAATGTTAAAATTTGGAAATGACCTTCATTAAAGCGTCGTAGACGCCTAAATTGAGTTGATGATTTTGACTTTGACCACCGCAGGCTTGAGCTGCAGCGCTTGGTGGAAGGGCATTTTGCGAATGCTCGCCTGGGCAGCTACCTCAAGTAGAAAATCAGTCGTAAAGCAACATCTTCAACCACAACATCACTTACCAACATGTGAGATTGTGGTCAAAGACTAGCCTGTCAGCTATAAATAAAAAAAATTGCTTTTCTGATTAGACGACCGATGTACTCGATGTAATTGTCAGAGAGACTAATAGTTTATGTTGAACTAGCGACCCGCTCTGGCTTCGCACGGGTGCAAAACCTTAAGTAATAGATATTACTATCGTGAACTTTTTTGTAGACCTTTTTAAGGTGTACAAAACTGTAGTACATTATTTTTATCTATCTCGTAGGGTTAGCGTTTGCAATGTAAGCACAAAAAAATGTGTTTATTTAAGACATCACATTAGAAACCGCGAAAATTATCAGTGTTCCTCAAGTTCGTTCCTCGTAGTTTTATAGATCTAAGCATACATAAGGATAGCTAGACAACTGGAACTTTGTTTTATACTATGTAGTGATATGGAAACTATTGTTGCAGAGCTCTCTACGTGCTTCGGAGGCAGACAAGCGCCGTATGATGGACCGGATTAGTAAGCTCGAGGACGAAGTGCACGCACTCAGTTTGGCCAACGGGTATGTCGACATATTCTACCTCTGCTAGTGATGTTTATATTGTTAAGGGGTAAATCAGTACTAATATTATAAATGCGAAAGTAACTCTGTCTGTCTGTTACGCTTTCACGCCAAAACTACTGGACCGATTTGAATGCAATTTGGTACCTATGGAAATAGTTTGAGACCCGGGAAAAAACATAGGATAGTTTTTATCCAACTGCGCAAAAAGAGGTTAATGTATTTGCGCGATAAACGACATACGCGCGGGCGGAGCCGAGCCCGGAAAGCTAGTTACGAATAAATATGTAATATGCAAGTTCAAAAACAGCAAAACGCAAACGTTACTGCGGCGGGCGTGGTTTAAAAATTGTACCGTGCGGCGCAACATTACCTTGACGCGACCAAACTAATGCGATAATTTATAAAAAAAATACAAATTGTTAATCGTTTACGTTTATGACCAAATTAAATCTTAATTGAATATTCGAATATAAAAATAAATATAAACTTTTGTTATTTACAATAAATAAATAATATCTAGAAGTACCTAAGTAGTAGGTATATTTCTTGTGAAATACTGTTGTTTTAAAACACCATGCATTTTAGGGGTAAAAGTATATTCATTCATAATTTAATTATAAGGAAACACTTTTAAAGTGTTAAATATCCCATAGTTTGAAATAAATTATTTTAAATCCATTTTGCAATAATCCTAAATATTTGAAAATACAACTTCATCCAACATACCAAATTGTAACAATTGAAGCTCAGTTTCTTAGACTGTTTCTGGATAGACTCAGTTTATAGTTGTACTTACTGTAACAGACGGATAGTCCACTGCTGAACACAGCCTCCATTTATAAAGGGACCCTCCTTGGCCTGGCCATTATCCCCACGCTTGGCGTCTCTGGGATCGCAGTTTAAGATAGCAGTTCCTTTAAAAGGCGCTGCTGACTACCTTCCGATATTTTACCCTTCGTCGTCTCACGACACCCACGGGAAGAGAAAGGAAGAGTGAGGATCTAGCCTGGCACCCCACAAGCAGTTTATAAGTGTAAGATATTTATTTAAGACCGATATTAGAATAAACTTAACAAAGTATCATTTTCTAGCAGACAAGCAAACGAAACCAAACTAATGAACGGCAACATGGAAGACTCGGAAACGGAACTCATGCGTCTGCGCAAAGAATGTGCAGACATGCGCAAAGCGAAGCAAAACGCCGAAGAACACTCTCACAAGTATGTATAGCTACTACCTCTGTATTTATATTAGTGAGGCTGGAGAGGGGTGAGCGATAGCAACGTATGCGAATATTTTGTTCGTCTCCTTGTTTCCGAGGGAGAAAACCTCTGCCAATAATAGTAGAATCCACGCAATGCCTTTTGGTTGCTCCTGAGAGCAGTTTTTAAAAATCCTTATGCAGGTAATAGCCCT
Source organism: Plagodis dolabraria (assembly GCA_963854805.1). Lineage (NCBI taxonomy): Eukaryota > Metazoa > Arthropoda > Insecta > Lepidoptera > Geometridae > Plagodis > Plagodis dolabraria. Next base: position 9,886,068 of record OY978459.1, on the reverse strand, counting down.
GTCTTAATTCCCATCTCTTAATAGTCAACGTCAAGGCGTCATCCATTTCCAAGTAGGATTATTGATCGAGCGAGTGAGAGCCCGAGCGAAGCGTCTTCGTTTCAGCTTGAGCAAAAAAACTGTTGTATGGCGGCCCGAATTTAAGATTTGCGGTTGTTCTCCTCTACAGCTCGCATTTCTCAACCGGTTCCGTGGAGAAAATTCTCAATTTTTTTTATTTGATCTTTTTGTCCATTCAGTTATAGAATTTTTTTCTAAAGGTGAAGTGAGGCAACATAATCGTAAAAAAATGTGGCCCTTAAAAATGTAGAAAAACATTGTCTCGAGGTCTTCAGCATACAAAGGCACTAGTAAAAAAGGATAACTTACTTTATTAGCTAAGAAACTAAGTTAATTTCGATGTCGTTTGATAACTTTTTACTACTGTTTTGATTTATATTTGCGGAGCGAAAAAAACAGACGTGCTTGCACTGTGACAACTCAAGTGAAACCCTTAGTCAGTTACCAAGTGCCTATTAGGACAGTTCTAACTAATGTTATGCATCAGCAACACGTTTGCACCGTATCTAAAGCTGGGAGTCAATTACATACTACTTTTATATATTTCATAAAGAAGGCACTACAATTTTGTAATTCCCGTTACAAAATGATGTTCCATTTGTATACTTTTATTGATATGGTTTTAATGCAATCTTCATATAGTATAGGTTAATTTAGACCTGGTACAAAGGTTGTCCATAGCTATCCAGCGTGGCAATGCTGCCAGTGTAATGGGCACTTCTTCACCAGGTACAGTTTGGGGTGGGTTTTTTGATTGACCATTAATTACTCTTCCAGTAATTAAATTATATATTATTTAGACCTTATAAGATATAAATTCCACCTACTTTTGTTACAATTCAAAGTAAGCTTTGAAATAGCAAGGGAAGTCAATCGGTTGTATATATTTTTAAAAAATTAAATGGCAGGCATTTCCTGAGCCTGCCAAAAATTTTACTTCTATAAAGAAGCATATTAGCTATCGCTCGCCCTCATCACTCTTTGAAAAAATTTTGTTTCCCAGTAGTTAGAATTGCCGAGCTTCTGAATTCTACTCTTGTTGATCAAGATAAAAAAAAAACACAAGTAAATGTGTGAATCTTGGGATTGCAGGGACATTATCAAGGGGGAGGGGGAGAATTAGTAAGTACATCTAACGTTTTCAAATTTCGCTACTAATGTCTGCTACATTAGGTTTAAACTCGCATCAGCTTAGTACATGCGTCCTGGGGTTTGAGATGTCATTTCATGTGTTGGCTATTGTAACGTGTCACTTCTATGTTCCTTACTGTCATTACTTACATGTTATAAATAAAATAAGCCATGTCAAAAAAAAAGGGATCTAAAATGACGATGTCTGGAATGCTCTCTCGCTCTGTAACAATCAGTCTTAGAAAAAGTGAACCACGCGTGAATTTATTTATCACAAACATCTTTCCTAGTCGAAATTGAGTGGAAATATTTTTTTCTGATTTTGTAGGATTGTCAACGAAATTTAAGTATGCGCTAAATTTCATGTTCGTGAAATTATTACTCATGAATATAGAAAAAAAGTCAGAAACTGGTTTAATTAATCCATCAAATAAACGTTAGCCCCAGCCAGCTTTATATCTAATTATATTATGTGCAACCTGCGATTATTTTTTAACTCGTAACTGTAAGAGCGAGAAAGCATGTCATGTATCGCCATTTTCTATTATTGACGTGGCTTTGGTCCATTTATCATTGATCAACAAAAGTAGACGAACCAGAGCTCGGCACAAAACGAACCTCGTGTTCCAGACTGGAACGTCTAGTAACCCAGCTGCGTTCCAAATTCAACGGTCACCAAATAACGAACGGGCCCGATTCGCTGCCGAGCGAGCCCGAGCACGAGCCGAACGTTCGCGTTCGTCGTGCGAGCATCAACTCATCAAACTCAACGGTGGTGTTCGGTCCTGTAACAGATTTGTAGCGAACAATCATTCGGCACGTTGCCTGGCCTCTTGCCACAGATGTTTTCTGGTCTCTTATTTATAAGATAGCTAAATACTGAAGTACTTGAAGTAAAAAGTGGAGTGTGTCTTTAAACTATTTTGGTGAAATACTAATGATTAAGTGTCGAAGTGAAACACAAACTATTACTTGCCTATATCAGCTTACGATGATGTATATATTAGAAAAAAAATTTAGACTGATTATAATGACACATAATGCAAATATCATACTTAACTCATTTTCACGTACACTCTAATACTTATATTAAAAAAAAATGGTGTATAGCTTAATTCGTTATGCTTTGTACATAATTAATACATTTAAATTCGGAGTCTGTGCCACTATACAATTTGGGAATAAAATCTGAAAAGCAGTATTAAATTGTTATACACATAGGTCTATTCATAACCTTTTCTATATCTTAAAATATATATTGGAAATGTAATCTTTTCCACATAGTATGTTAAAATCATTATCATTGTGTTCGACTATTTGTGATACAAGCATTCATTATGTTTATTATATATAATATTCTGATTTGTTTTAGGAGATTTACGTATTTGGTGTAGTGTATTGCTTCAGCACACTTCTATGGCACACTGTTTCATGTTCCGTCGAATCTCAACACGATATACTGGAATTGATGTAATTTAAGCATTAATAATATATATTTTCGTATAATATATCGATTAAAAACATGGTACTTATAAGGAATTATTTTCATTCAACGTGCATGCTTCATCGTCCATTTATAAGTAAAAAGGTTGCAACATTTATAAAGCTGCAATTGTTGGTTTTAATATGTTTATTAATTTATTTTACATATTAATAAAGTAATTTTATCGTGTAACTGCTATTTCAATATTGTTATTATTATTATTTAATGAAAAAAGATTTTAACGTGATTACTGATAACAATCCCCATATTTCAATTTATATATTCTACCGCCCTCCTTTTTTTGAGTTGCAAAAGACAATAAAAGCTTATTATTTAAATATGCAACAGTAAAGTTTTCTTTTGTATTATACACTTAAAACATGTCTTTAAGTCTTTGAATCCACGTTTATTTATCGATTTTTTTAGGATATATATTAGAGATAAAGTTTTTTTTTTAAATTACCTAATGAAAACCAAAAATATAATAATTTATTAGATTGTTTAATAACGCTAAAATTATTAAAATTAAGATATTGTAAAATTGTGTTTGCTCATTGGTAAATTTTGTGATTTTGTTTAAAAAATATCTGTATTGATTTTACTATGCAGGTGCTAGAATTTATCAATATTGCTCATATTTATAATTAGATTATGTTACATTTAAATGTTAAATATAACAATTATATGTTCATTATTCACATAAATATATTCATTAATTGGTGCGTTTTGAATATTCACAATTAGACAGGTATATTATAATGTTAATAATAAATATATTTTAAAAATATTGATTTGTTCCTGGAGGAATAAGTCTCCAGTATCATCAATGCACTTAATTCTAACATCCATACAGTAAATTTAATATGTTAAATTCTTGTTCTGACTATGAATCATATTTTTTAACTTATGCACGTTATATTTATTTTAATATATGTAATTAAAGATTTTTATCATTGTCACTATTTTTATATCTGTTATTTAAATTTCAAATTTAACTACACATTGACACATCCAAATCCTTAACGTATATATAAATTTGTAAGTATTTATTCAATTATGTTGATTTACCTAATGTTTGCCGGAGATTAACTAAAATGGTTAATATGTTTATTACACATATGGTGTTTGTGTAAATTTGAAGTGTGTTTTAATTACATTAACTGTCGTTACGGCAATGTGTATCAATAATTGAAGCAACTTTTAACAGGTTTTGATAATATCGTGTATTAAAGATATTTAAATATTGCAAAAGAGCTATGGGACTATTTTATTGCACATTGATATAATGGCATTTGAATTAATTAAAATATTATCTAGAACATTAGGTACATATTTCTGAAAAGTAATATCTCTGTTTGTATTGAATTCATGCTAAAAAAATATTTATTGCTACTTCAACAACTTAACTTTAACAGCCATTTTCGATTGTTTACTGCTGATTTCATCTATTGTTATTTTTTTCTATTCATTTAGAAAAATAAGTTTTTGCAGTAAGTACTTATTTTCTATATCAACAATAAATATTTTCAATACAGTATGTCATTATAACAGACAGTTACAGATTACATGAATGTAATGTGACTAATGTCATATAACATATTTGATGTTAATATTTCAACAATGACAAAAAAATAATCTTTCAATTCAATGATAATGAATAAAGTGACAAAAAAAAATTGATTTTAATCCTATAACTTTTTATATTCACAATTATTATTATAACACACAAATTTATTCTAAAGCGAGGATGATAATTGTGTGTGCTTGTGTGATATTTAAAATTAATCATTTTATTTTATTGTGTTTTAGACATCACGAACTTGCATGTGTGTATCTAATTTTTTCATTATAACAAAGTAATAAAGTGTATTGATTGAAAACATAATATTACTTTTATTAGTAAACAATTTTCTATGAGTGCATATTTAATTCATAAAGTTATAAATTTCTGTTGAAAAGCTACAAAATTTAACATTTTAAGCTTTTTTTATCTATATTATTTTTTTATTTTATTTATGTATGTGTCTTGTCATGTCTTATATTGTAATGAACGGTTTCATTCTTTTTCATTTTAGCCAAGTGTTTTCAAATAAAACTATGTTTAATGCTAATCCATTTATGATAATATTTCATCATGTACAATACGCTAGTTTTTTTTTAACTTTTCCACCACATTTTGTCACAATTACTAACCACCGATGTATTTATCGTAGTTTAGACTGATTTTACTAATTTATTGACTTAACTAATAAGTAACATACCAAATTGAACTTAATACTTATGTATGTAGTGATAGTGTATAGATAAGGTAAGTACAGTCCTTCAACACTTGAATGTAGAAGTTGCCAAATATATACGTAACTTCGTAGACCCGAAATATAGGTAAGATAGAAGTATTCCATTATGAATGAAAGTGGTACATCTTGGAATTCCAAATTGTACCACTTTACCTTTTCTATTATTTCACCACTAGTGTACAGCTGGATCCACTGAAGTATTTATTCATATTTACTCCCTGTGAATGTAGAATATGTAAACAATTCTTAGCCCCTGTTATGTTTATTACATTGTTAACGAAATAAAGGTAGCAATACAAAACTTTTTACAGCATGTTTTGTTTATTAGACGGTAAAATATATAAAACTAGATTTTTCAATTTTATATATTTTACCATTATAGACATTTTAGCCATGTCTTATAATGTGTTTTCAAATAAAACTTTTTGTTTATTTCCCGGTGAAAATATATAAAACTAGATCTTTATATGATGCATCAGGGTAGAAAGCTGACGATGATATATTGAAAAAGTATATGAAAGTTGTCGTTTGTCAACTTCTACATTCGAAAGAAGACTGTACATAATCATTTTGGTCAAAGTTGTACTTAAATATTACAATTGTTAATATAAGAAGGGCTGTAGATCTAGATTATAATCATAATAGGACAATAGCTAGCTCGTATATGCACGTTTTATTATAATTGTAATAGTAAGATAAGATATCTTGTTAAAACATAGCGTACTGTGAGAAAGAGTTGTAATGCAACACAATAAAAATTGCAAGTACTTTTTCTGTAGAATTTTACTACCGCGATGTGTTGGGCAGATGTTATATCTTACTTTGTCTATTGTAGATTGTCATTTGTTTATTTTTTTATTTTCTTATTGGTTATTTTAACTTTCCGTAAGTGTATGAAGATGTTGAATAGCGTCAACTTTCAATTTTGTTTTCTATACCTATAAATTTACTTATTGTGATTTGTCGGGGCTTCGTATCGATGTGTACTTCCAAACTATCGGATATTATTCTGTATTATATAACGGTGATATACATGGAACCATCTGAAGGCATTTATATATTTTAGAAGTAACTTGATATTAATCCATTTTCAGTTTCTAATCCTAAGTATAGTCTACCATGCTACGCTATAACCTCCGAATAAATTATCACTTTCCTATGAATGAGACTCCCAAAGGACAGAATACAATTAATTTAAAAATAAAATTGAATAATATTACGGTATTTAAACCCAGCTATTTAAGAAGAAACTATAAATGACAATCTCCAATATAACTAAACGAAATGGTGCCTTAAAAATATGTAACCGTATCCGCCCAGTCATAGATGCTGTACATACATGCTAATATAGTCTCTCAAAAAATATTATCTAATGTAAACTATGACTTAATAATAAAGATAGTGTTTATAAATACAAGAAGGACGGTACAAGCAGTGATAGCAATCTAGGGTCTAGAAGTACATAAAGACAATACCTCCTTGCTCATAATCGCTGCTTACCTTATAATAAGTTATTTCGTACTGCGCAAAGGAAAGCTGTTGAGCGCAGTGCTAAATGTTTGAAGTCAAGCTGACTCACGTCTGTGGCAGGGAAATTTTCAGTTGTTCGTCCTGGCTCTGAAGAAGAGCTGATCTCAAGAGTCAGTGCTTATCCTGAACAACATTTTCAACATCGTTACTTACCAACAGGTAAAACAGTGTAGTGCTAGCCTATCAGTAAATTAAAAAGTCATGCCTTTTGATACCTTTATCAGTGAATTATTTAGTTTAAAAAAAAGGTATGACTTGCTTAAAATTAGATAAAACTGTAATGGCTCGGATTTATTCGGACTTTTAATTGTGTTAAATGTGTCGAGAAATGCTTGTAAGTCTGTCATAAAGTTGTATCCTAATGGTAATATTCTGTGCCATTTTAACTTATGTCAAAAAAACCTTCTAAATATTCCAAATTTAAGTACTTACATACTTTAGCAAGATAATAATGTGTACACTTCTAGTTGTTATAGGTACATGGCTGTGTAACTATATGACTTATTCAACGAAATAACTGACTATTTATTATACATTATAGCAATTATATACATATTAGGAATATATATAACGCATAAATTTAAATAAACCCGACGGTTAGTACTGTACATAGTGATGTTGCCGTACTTGATCATCGTTAAATAGAAAGCGTGGTTATTATGTACACCTCTGAAGAAAAAAAAGAATTGTGAGACAGACCTCTGGTTACTTATTCGGTGTTACAGTCTTGACGATGTATAGTACTGCGCACGACTAAATATAACTTGGTTAAATAAAGAAACGAATCGAAGATGGTGTTGCTAATAATACATCTCACTTGCACACTAAAGCCGTATTCCACTTGACGCCAATTATGTTATTTTCGATAATTTTGTCCACATTGTGTCTATGGTTATATTGAATGTACCATAGACGCAAAATGTGATCAAAATTATCGAAAATTACATACGTTATTGGCGTCAAGTGGAATACGGCTTAAAGTCGGTCTAGTGTGCATTTTAATCGTGATACGCCGCGAGGGAGTCATGCTATTTTATATAACAAAATGCTTGATGGACTTTCGCGCCGTTAGATATAGAGTTGCTATGCTTTTTTCATACGAAATCGCGTTTAAGACACTGTCAAATGCGCTCTCGAGATACAGACACAGACAAACAAAAATAAAAAAAATATACAGTTTTGGCGTCAGTATCAGCTACAGAGTCCCTCAAAAATATTTTCAAAAAATTGGACCTTTCGCAGTTTATTATAACATATAGATTTCAAACACACTCATACATAATTAATTAAATACGTAAGTACATAAATATTTACGTTACAAGCCTAATTTAGAGTCAACCTTTGCAGTTTAATTCTACCAAAACTGTTTCACTTCCTTGGCCTTAGATAATATGATCATGATTAACATATAATTTTCTTACTGCTACAAACTAAATATATTATGCTAAAAATATGTTCAAGTAAAGCTATTTAGCAGTTGGCTGCGTTTTAATCGCTCGCGCGAGTAAGTTAAAACTACCCACTGTAGTGTACAAGTGTGTGATATACCTAATGATTATCAGCGCCACCTTTATTTCGTTTCTTTACTTAACCGAGCTGTATTATTAAAACTACATAAATGAGAAACTTCAATTGTGAAAATGCTACACATATTTTAATGTTAATAAATATATTTAATATATTTCATATAGCGAGCTAGAGTGACTATTTTGCCTAAATAATACATAACTGTAATATACCTACAATATACAATAATGAATACGAACAATATTTTCAAACTGCCTATACAGTGTTAAGTATACTCAAATACTCATTATGTTGCAAGTTTTAATATCATGTTATTTACCGATATTGTTGATAATAATCGTTAATTGAAGGATTTAATAAATGCATAATCAATAATAACTATTTATTCGTTTTATTTATGCCTTCATTAGATAATTTTCCAGGTCCATGGTTTGAATCCCGCCGCGGGCTTGAGCTTCACCGCATGGTGGAAGGGCATTTTTGCGAATACCCGCCTGGCTTGCGACCACCCTCAAGTAGAAAATCTGTCGCCAAGGACCTAACGGTGTGTTCCGGCAGCTGTCCTTGAGAGCCAGTATTTCTAGGTTAAGCCTGTTAACACCTTCGACCACATCATCACATACCACCAGGTGAGATTGTGGTCAAAGGCTTACCTATCAGCAATAAAAAAAATTACACTTAAGAAGTAGAATATTACCTACTTAATCGAAAGTGTTCATTTGGAAAGAATCGTTATTTGTTATACAACAGTAAGTACAAAGTTGCTTTTTAACCGCGTGTTCAATTTTGATGACCGAGCAAGCGAAGGATTCTCAAAATTAGAATCCTGAGCGTTAGCGAGGAAATCAAATGCACTCAAGTGCAACACGTAACTTTTCATTCCACCTCAGCGAGGAAAGTGTGAAAAAATGCCGCGTAAAGAACCGCGTACAAAGCAAATTGAAAAAAGAACACCAAGAAGGTTCCGAGTCTGAGTTTTTAACAAATTAAAAAAAAGCATGATATATTCGGCACCATAGAGGTAGTAGTTAATAAATTTAATGGTTTTTTAAATTCACAAACTTAGTGCACACGATGTTCTAAATTCAATTTACTTTATCCTCTAGAGAATAAAAACGGCTTTTCCACTCAGATATTGAAGATTAAAAATACTCTTTCCGAGATGGTGGGATGAAAATAAGTTTTACTGTGACATTACCATCTTTATATGTAAACTACAAACGTTGTTTTGCCATATAGGCAAAGATAAATGAAAAAGAAAAGATTAATATACCTATTTGAAAAATAGTTTACGTTAATTCTCAGACCTTCTGAATATACACACAACATTTCATGGGAATCGGTCAAGCCGTTTCTGAGGAGTCTTGTTACAATTGTGACACGAGAATTTTATGTATTAGATTAGGAAGTATCTTAATTGGGGATGCCAAATTGTAAATATGTTTTAGACGGTATTAAACATATATTTGACTATATAGCACTTTTTTAAATATACCAAAAATATTTACTTGATCTTGTAAACTGAGCAATTTTATACAGATGGACTACGGGAAGAAAAAAATACCCATGGTACAGCCATATGGACTGGAATAAAATATATTTTCTTCACATATCTTTTTTATACATATTTCCTCATATAATATATAATAACCGTATAATATTAAACTTATGTGATTGTTACTTGATATATGTATTTTTTTAACGACGGAAAGCCTTTATTGTCTAAACGCTATAAACTATATTAAGTATTACAGCTACTGCAATGAAAGTATTTAGGCAACCTAAAGGCCATAGTCCAAATGCTCTAGCTATCCCACTAACAAATAGCAGCGTGCCCTTAAAGCTAGCAGCATTGCCTTATTATTAATTATCCATCAGACAGCTTTCAATTTCCTCATCCACTGTCCATATCTATCATAATATGCGATATAGACGTGATGATATGAATCATATACAATTTGATTCAAATCAGAATTTGATTGATTGAGCAGTTTTCGTGTAGTTTTAGTATACCTATCATTATTAGATTCGAGCGCTTAATTTTCCAATCTGCATCTGGCCATAGAAATATAGCAATACATTACATAATGTCTGGAACTCTGAAAAGCGTGTATCGGATTCCAAATAGGCATCAGAATTAGAGGCATTATGCGAGAAATATTTGTATACTAGTACTATAGTACCTACCTAGATGTTTTTTTTGTAATTGCGTTCGTAAAAATGGGCTCCAAATATTTTTTTAAAAGGAAGTTGCTACAGTAAACAGGTTTCCAGTGGCGGAAAATCAATGGAGCTAATTCTCCCTTTGGGAAAATTCGCATCACATCGTTACGAGCGCGGCATACTAGTACCATTATCCCACTCATGTAGGGTTGGTGCTATGTTTCTTCCCTAACAACACTAAATAGCGTTGTTAGATATATGTTCTCGCTAACACACATTATTATCGTAAAAAGTTTTGACTTCATTTGTATGGGTGGCCTATGGGATAGTAAGAAGCTCTGCTGTTCGCCCAGTGCGGCAACGCGCTACACAGACATCGACGTGTGTTGTGGCATGCTGCTCATTGGGAGCATTTTATACCTTGGTCGACTTTTACGATACCTAATAGCAAAATATAATCTGTGAACAACACTCCTGTGAAGTATGGCGATACTGTGTGGAATATGACAGTAGAATTGTATTCTAGCGAGAATATGACGGCGTTTGCGATTTTCAATATATTTTTAAATCATAAATAACGTAAATTTTTACATTTTAAATATGTTTTAAGTTTATTAACAAAACACTCCTCATTCCATATTGTAAACGCGCTAATAATGGCCAGTTCAATTGCGTTTTAACCCCAGCCTTCCGGAACTAATTTATTCGAGAGACAACATACCATTGTTTCCCTTGTTTTGGTAAGTTTTTTATAGATTGCAATGAAAACCCGAGGCGCGTGGCGCCACGTGGCGGGATGGGTGGGAACTTCCGACACGACATAGGGTCACACTATGGGAAAATGGAAAAAGGCAGTGGTTTTATAGTTACTATTGTCTTGGCTGTGGTTTTGGTCATTGGATGGTCGTTAGTTGTAATGAGGTGAGAACGCTTATGATTTTTGTTCTCCTCACGTCTACGTATAAGATGTTTTTTTTTTCTTTTTTTTTGCTGTTAGGTAAGCCTTTGACCACAATTTCACGTGATGGTAAGTGATGATGTGGTCTAAGGTGTTAACAGGCTTAACCTAGAATATGTTGCTGTGCATTATATAAGTAATGCCCAATATGCCCATGTTTAGTACTTTCTAGAGAACATGGCTCATCATCTTTTGTGTATTTATTCACCGACTGGTAAAGAGTGCTCTTGCTAAGCAACAACATTTTCAGTAGCAGTCCGAAGTCTGTGTGGAATTGTGCTAGGCTCTATAATAAGTACGCCCCTTATTACCTACATAGGTATGTACCTACATATTTATCTGCTTTCATCGACCAAGCTGTTGTTAGGTTAGGCACTGATTTAAAGCGGCACCTGTACAACGTAGTTTTGGTAAGGGGGCGTCCATAAATTACGTGAGATGATTTAGGGGGGAGGGGGTCGAGTCAAATCTCATATAATCTCACGTTAGGGAGAGGGAGGGTCTCGACAAATATCACGCAATTTTTGTTCTGATGAAACAAAAAAATATATACTATACTACGCATAATTCTCCATGGACTGAATTAGAGTAGATATTATTTTCTTTTTATCACAGTAGCCATGATTTAAGTATTCTATTGTTAATTTTTATTACATTTATAACTCTCAGCAATATTGATTACTAGTCTTATCCAGTCGTAAATAAAAAAACGAAGCAAATTGTTTTTTTTCTTTCTACAATAACAATCCAATACGTTTACGTAAAAAACCCTCATTCTGAAAAATCTCACGTGATATTGGGGGATGGGGGAGGGGGTTGAACAAAATCTCACGACATCTCACCAACGGGGGAGGGAGGGACAGAAAATTAAAAAAAACACCTCACGTAATTTATGGACGCCCTAAGTTGAAAATATAACAAAATGCGTGTTTATTAACATGTTTGGCACTAAAAACTGAGCATTAAATTAAATAAGAATGACTCGTCACAAATTTTTAAATGCGTAATATAGCAAAAATTAAGCAGTAACATTGTTTAAAGCACAGTTCACAAATCGAAGTAAGTTGGTAGGAAATCTCATTTAATCAGTTATTTATTAGAATCTGCTTGTTTGTATGCCGCTATAGTCTAGCACGTACATAAACGGATCGAGTTACGCATCTTGGTGGTCGCAAGTTGTCCCAAAATCTAATATTCAAATATACATTCAATAAATTGTTAATTAGGTACAATTTTTTTATTAATGAAATGTGATGGTACCTACTGTCAAAGTTTAAATTTTAGACTATAGGCTTAATAGTATTTTTATGGGTAAGTATAACCATTTTTCAAGTAGGCAGTAGGTATACCTACTACATTCTTGAAAACTTAACTTGAAAATTGCCTACCTAGGTATATACTTTTTTCTTTCACGGCTTGTTGATATGTGGAACCAGAAAAGAGCAAGGCCAAATCGCACTTGGCCATTATTTACAAATACGCGTCGCTTTCACTTAAGAAGCGAGAAAAATTGGAACACCACCTGCAATTTACTTAATTTCAAGTAACTACTGTGGAATTCCCAAATACCACTTTCACCCACATTTTCTATAACCATCCATTCTATAATAGCGGTTATTACATTTAATATTTCACCGCGGGTTTGCGCAGACATGTTAATGTAATATTCATTAGGCCGGCCGCACAGCGACGAGCGACAAATTGGGCACGAACGAACGAATCAATCGAATACCAGCATTACCTACCAGGTATGTACTATGTATGATGGCTGACCTCTTTGAAGTCTCTTTGAGCCATAGAACAGACAGCAGTTGCTTCTGTCAATTAACTACTTGTGTTCAGTAGAGTTCGACCAACTTATGTGTGAACTCTAAGAGGGCGCTGTCGGTTGAGAAACACCAAAATTTTTAAAAAGAATATAATTCTTTTTCTAATTTTCGTAAGCAATTTCGTAGTTCCTTTTTCTGCCACTTCACAGATAACTTGGTTGAACTGTAGGTGTTATTGAATCTGTGAATTCTGTCATAGGTACTATGTCGGACTGCAGAAGAGTGAAATTCTGGTTACGTTCACTTCGTTCATTTTCCGTGGTACCATTAGATAGTTCCTTTGATGGTTGGCGGCACATTTGCCGTGGTACCATTGACTGAATTGTACTACGAAAATGCTGATTTCTATTAACCGTGGTACCTGAATCGTTAGTCTAAAAATACCCTTGCCTTGCTAAATTCAACGGAGAAAAGAATAATATAGAACTATTACAAATTTACGAGAGAAAAAATTATAGTCATGTGCGGGATTCGAACCCGCGTCCATCCACCCCTTTAGCCGGGGTATGGTCTAACTAATTGAGCTAACATGACACAATGACTCATAACTGTAATTCTTGCTCTCGTTCTTCGTGCAACCATCGTATTAGTATTTGTAATGTAATTCGCCTAGCAGGCGTCATTGCAAACTTAACAATATTTAAAATAGAACTATTTTTATGTTAATATTTTTTATGAAGGTAGAAGTTTGGTGTGAGTGCTTTCAAATGTGACAGTTGCCAAAATGACATTGATTCTCGATTATTCTTTTCGGTTGAAAATAATCATAAAAAATATAAACCAATAGCTAGCAGGAAGTAGTAAATAGGCAATAGGTATAAGATGTGTCAGATATCAAAGTGACACCTGATGTCATAAGCCTCGATTTCACATTTTGTTTAAAAAGCTGTCTAAAAATGGCTAGGTATATTATTATATTTATATATAGGTATAGGTTTAGTGCCAACGAAAAAATTTTTTTACCTAAAAATGGAACCGACTTTCTACGACTAGTTCAAAAGTACCTACTAGCACAATATTGTGCGCATGGTACCGACTTCGACAAGTTATTTCACACTTTTGAGTGTTGAAGTCGGTTCCATTTTTAGGTAAAAACAATTTTGTCGCTCTATTCAGTGACCCTTGCTACTTACGGGATCGATTGTCATTCACTGTCAACGACTATATTATCATCAAGATAGGAAAATATTTTTCAATTATTAGAGTGACCGATTTTGATGAAATTTAAATGGGACCAAACGATAAGAATCTGCTTTCAAACAAAAAAAGAGTTATCAAAATCAGTTCACCCAGTCAAAAATTCTGAGGTTACAAGCATGCAAGTTGTTTCACACTTTTGAGTGTTGAAGGCGGTTCCATTTTTTTTGAAGTCCATCAAAAAGCAACAGTTTCATCTCCACATTGGCAATCGACCGTAGAAACTATAGAACTAAATATTCTGTCGTAAAATCGTTATGTGTGGTATGGGTTTCAGGTGTGGTACATATCGACAGTTACCGCTAAAAAGCTCGACCTCATTACCGTGCATGAATTAATCACACTTGTCGATGGACTGTCTAGTGACGAGGATCTGTCGATGATAATTTGACTGTTTTATCGATATCACCCTAAAACTTATTTAAATACATTTTAAACTAGTTTTTTTCTTTGCTTAAATAATAATAATAATTTATTTTATTTCCACAAACATCTTAAATTTCATTGACAATCACATAATTACATGTCATAATACTTTCTCATTTATAACGAAACATATAGTAAATGGTGTACGTTTACGTCGTTAGAAGAAAGTTCTAAATGTTTATTAAGTTTTGATTATGTGAATTGGTGTGAATTTGTTATACGTATAATTTTTTTTTATCATGATTGCATTTTTTTTACAGAACCAAGTCTAGTTTTAAAACAATATTCTCTAATACAAATAGGTACTCTGTTTAGTGCGAATCTCGCGTATTAAGGGATCATGTAAAATAGTTCAAAGTCAAAGTCAAAATCATTTATTCAATTTAGGCGTCAACGACGCTCTTATGAAGGTCTATTACAAATTTTAATTTACAAAAGATTAAAATTTGTATTTAGTTAGACGACATTGCAACTAAACAAAAAAATTAAATTTAGACTCAATTCCAGCTACTACTAGACTGTTTTGTCATGATACCAACCTGAGGTGAAGCTTGATCATAACATAAAACGACGTGTCGCAACAGAAATCTGATTCTTAATACACAAATCAACAGTTTGCGGTAGCATTGCATTGTACACACGATACATTTTAGTTAGATATTCAACAATACGATGCGATATGTATTGTTGAATCATTTGTGGACAATTCACGCCTTTCATATTTTTATTTTGGGCACTTCCTACGTCACTTTCTGACTAATTAATTTTTGGGCCCATAGGTTCAATTATCGATAACTTCGTTATAAATTACTTGGCAACTCTATCGCAATGAATATTGTATGTTGCAATTTGTATAATTTGATTATGCCCCACCAACGGCCACCTTCCTTTGTCGACGCGGGGTCACCGCAGAGATGCGCTATGAAATTATTAATATGTGAATAAATGTGATGAGTTGCAGACGGTCTGCAAGTTTCTGATATTTTGAAAACCACATAGTAGGTGTATGTACGTATTTTGATACACGTACAAAGATAAGAAAGAAAATACCCAAGAGACAGATAAGCAGTGGCCTTTTTAACCGACTTCCAAAAAAGTAGGAGGTTCTCTCAATAGGGCCGTTTTTTTTTGTTTGTTACCTCAGAACTTTTGACTAGCTGTGTGAACCGATTTTGAAAAATCTTTTTCTGTTTGAAAGCGGATTTTATCATTTGGTCCCATTTAAATTTCATCAAAATCGAACAAGCCGTTTTTGAGTTACACTCCAATAATTGAAAAAAAATCACCTACCTTGATCATGTAGTTGTTGACATTGAATGACAATCGATCCCGTAAGTAGCAAGGGTCACTAAAATCTAAGTGATCCATTTTATGATATATTTTTTATTATATTGTTACCTTTAAGGAGCCAACCCAGTTTCAAATTAATTACAAAAAATCGTTGGATATATATAACTTATGTAGTGTATACGTTAGTATATTTCCTCTATAGTTAAAGTTAAATTCTTATTAAATAGACACCTACTCAGTTTAGAGTTTCATACGAACCCTTATTCACATTTGAACGCTTTCAAATAACATACCCGTGCTTAACCAAGCTTAGAAACAATAATTACGTATTCCAATACAACACCTTTAAATTTTAATGCATATTTCTACTATATTATTGAGCGATCACAAATTGATTTGAATGCAATTATTGCACCGATCGGAACGGGGAGTGATACAGCAGTTTGTGCGAACCACGCGCCGCGCCGCCATGGCACGCTCATTTCGAGTCTCACATCTGTCCTCAGTATTGCTAAAAGTTTCATCGTCTTTCTACAATTAAATATGTCAATAAGTTGACCTACTGCAAATGGATTGTCTAAAAAAATTTAGTCCAGGATATGATTAATTAATAACTAAAAAAAAACATTCCATTAATAGACAAATACCATACCAATCGATAGTATGAAACCCATAGACTATGAAAATGTTAGGTTGACTATTTTTTTTTCAACTCTTTGGTAGGCAGGTGTAAACAGGTAAATTGATACTAGTAACAGAGCGTTAATTTATTTATGTAATCATTAGCTGGATAATGTCTTCTGTTGCACAAAGGGCTAAGTGAATGTGACCTGCTCATTGCCAATTCAACATGCTAATTCTCAAAGCTATTTCTGTGACATTGGTTCTTCGGCGAATTTCTTCCTTTTGGATTTTATCGCGCACTGAAACTCCGAGTAGAGCCATAGCTCGTTGAGTTCTAAATTTCTCCATAGTATACCCACAGTTAAGGGCTACGTCTCAGTGTCATAAGTCATCACAAGCAAGATATACTGGTTGAAGCTATCCAGTAACTATCTGGACAGTTTGCCTCAGCTCAGATATAAATATAATAGTAAGCAACAACTTCTTCTTAGTTGATTTGGCTTCGCTCAAGAGACAGCTGTGCCGCCCAGTTTTCGCTTGAATCGAAGGCTTTTTCATAGTAATGGTAGACATAATAGCCGATTATACCTATTCCTCAGTTTTCTGTACAATCGGAGCGTAAAAATTGTGCTCTATGGTGCTAAAGCCTTTTGGGAAACCGTCCGTATTAGAAATAGTTGATATACATTTTTTATATTATTTTTTGTAATGGAATACGGTCCCATTTATCAAATAGCATCGTATTTACTTACCTTAGTATACTACTCTGGTAGTTTTGGTACTTAGCAACGTCGTAGGTTCATCATACCTTTTTTCACTGCCACGTCACCCTTATCGTTTAGACGCGTTTAACCACCACCTATCTGCATTGTGCACGCTTATTTAATCAATCAAACACCCTCCGAGCACGCTTATCGCGATACCCATCCCGACAAATTACATATTAAGTACAGGCAACACTAAAAAAGCGCGCGCTGTCAAAGTGACAGTTATCGTTCCCTCCAAAAATAATGGCTACGGAAGTTAGGACGTGTGCATATGATTATAATTGTTATTATAAGTATTTTTAATACAAGGGTAGCCGTGGGAGTGAAGGGAATAGGGTGAATCCAGGTATTTTGAGGGTGGTTGTTAAGGGATGAGCTCCTAATGTGCTTATTGCGAATGATTTAAGTTGCCAGGTGTTATGGCTTTTTGGACTACAAAAGAGGTAATGCAATTATCTGCGGTCGCAGATTATAAGACGGATATAGGAAACTTACTTGTGATAATAGGGTGGGTGGGTAAAAGGTAGTATTGCTTCTATACCTTTTTTATGTGACGAAGCTACGAGACAGACAAGTATTCCGCCTGATGGTAAGCGTCACGCCTGTCTGTTAAAGCTATAGCGTCACCTTTATCGTTATGCTTTACACTGCGCTGCGCTCGTCACTCCAAGACGAGCGCAGCGCAGTGTATTGCAGTGTGTTCTTGTTTCTCGTTGGTTTCACATGATACAGTGCCCTTTATACCTAGATACCGTAGTATTTGGGTGTAAAAGGTATTATTATATGTTCTATGGTAAAAGGAACTTCTGCTTTAAGGCAGAATATCTGATATTGCGGTGGTACTCACCAAGACGGACTCTTCCTAAGGAGACCT
Source organism: Plagodis dolabraria (assembly GCA_963854805.1). NCBI lineage: Eukaryota > Metazoa > Arthropoda > Insecta > Lepidoptera > Geometridae > Plagodis > Plagodis dolabraria. The sequence goes on along the minus strand of OY978459.1, from coordinate 9,867,912 downwards.
ACCACATGGTAATGCTGCCTACTACTACCCAGTAGGTGCCGTTTGTTCCAATGAGGTTTCGTAAGTTTCCAAATTACCTTTATTAATTGAATCTTTGGTACAAGCACTTAGTAATATCACCATGCCCACTTAAAAATCCTTACGAAATAGAAGTTCAATTACATTGAAGAGTCCCCTCTTGCGGCTATTTTTTCACACAACAGTTTTATTGTCTCTTTCAAAATCAAACTGGGAAACTCTCCCTTAACGCATAGACAATAATGTTGACCAATAAAAACACAGGCTGTATTTTACGCGGGAAAAAACCCGTGAGCTTCGTTCGGAAAGCGGTCATGTGTGTAAGTTGAAGTGGTTGCATGGTACCGGACACGCGTTATGTTATTTGGATTTATTTTAATTAATTGAAGTTGTGACGAATCAGTTATCTGAGGGGTTAGTTAATTATTATTTACACTATATTTTTTCTATCCATGCAATTTTGTTTATTGCATTGATGTGCCAGATCATTATTTGGATTCAGAAAAAAATATATGTTATAGACGTTTTGGCAACAAATTCGCGCTGATGTTTCTTTTCATAATTGCTTGATTAATATAATAATAACTCACACGGTTCCCCTAGTTACTTATGAGCTAGGTACATAGTTACAAACTCTGTGTTTATTTAAATTTCGTTTATTATGCTCATTCGTATAAATATATCAATGTGTAATACTTTTTGCCCTAAAACTCTTGATGACCCATCAAATCGGACTCGGGATGTAGGTACGTGACGACCACCTTAACCTGTCTTTACGTAAAAAAAGTCACATCTCCGTTCAAAAACGCAACGTCATGTGATTTTCGACGCATCTGAGCGGCTAGTTTGTGGACCACCCAGAGCTTTATTTGCTCTATGCCCTCGTTTAATTGTCTATGCCAACATTGATTAGAAGCATTTTCTGAGTTGTATAGCTAGTAGCGGCCTACGTTGAGGAAGGTCTGTAAAAGTAATTAAAATTACTTGTGATCTTTATTGCTTTGTTTGTCTTAGTATTTGGTGGATATCTACAGCGCTTACGTTTTCTTTTTAAGCCGTTTTAGGAAGGTTGCTTTGAAATTGCAGCTCTATAATAAAACATATTTACAATAATCTTGTATATTTAGAATGGCAATGAAAGTGAATTTCATTGAAACTATTGAAATTTATAATGGTTAATGTTTTTTTAAGGCCCTTGGGTACGTCAAATTCGTACTTTCTAAAGCGAACTCCTCCGTAACCGCTGAAGTTGAAGACTTGAAAAAAATATATTTTATAGATGAATTCAAGTACAACATTTGCAACATATGATTTTACGGTATTACTATTACTTTTGCCTTAAAAAAAATTCAAACTACATACTATTTCTTGACTTATATGGCGAACTCCTTCTAAACGGCTACGATTTTTGAAAAATAAATTGTACCATTAAATTTCTAGATTGTTATACTACAATTATAACATAGCATTTGTAAATCCATTGATATTTTCCTAAGAAAATGTCGAATTATTCAGATTCAGATCGCTTGCGGTTCCGAGGTGCTCTGCGCGGACGCGGGCGGCAGTGTTGCGCAAGCGTTGGCACGGGGAGGCTGTGTCGCTCGTAGCTCCGCTCGCGCTTTCGACTGATAACGATCTTGTCTTTGTATTAGTGCATTGACACGCGAGATTCGTAGCTGTGTGCGTGCAATGATTCGCTCGCTGCAGAGGGCCAACTTGATTGCGACGTGAAGTATGCGCGGTGACGCTTTATTATTGGTATTTTGTAGACAAATTTTATTCGAATTGTCTCACATATGAAAAGAATCAAAACTTGAAATTGACAATGTTGTGGGTAAATTACAATGGGCGGCCTTATCAATAAGATCAATGAAAAGTTTTATAATATATGTACAAAATTAATTAGTAATGTCTATAATGCTCTCATGTTATAACTGGTTAACTAAAGATAATATATTATTTTTATATTATGGTAAATAGTTTCCGGCTTTAGTAGTTTGTAGGGTACAAAATGGTTCTCTACTACATTTAGAGTTTGTATGGGGCTACATACATCTTTTGGAGTTCTAAGCTTTTCTTGATAATTGTATTAGGTGTTTTGATATAGGTTAATTAATACTACATAAAGATAACGTCTGCCAAGTGAAGATGGATAACGTATCTCGAAAATAGTGAGAGATAGGTAAGGGAAGCACCGTGGGGTGCCGGGTTAGAATTGCACCTCCCCATATAATCCCGTGGGTGTCGTAAGAGGCGATTAAGGGAAAACTACTGGAAGGTGGGCAGCCACGTGGGGTGCCGGGTTAGAATTGCACCTCCCCATATCATCCCGTGGGTGTCGTCAGAAGCGTCTAAGGGAAAACTACTTAAAGGGGGGCAGCAGCGCCTTCTAAAGAACTGCCAACTTACATTGCGATCCCCAAGACGCCTGCCAAGTGTGGGGATTATAGCAAATACCCCCTTAAAAAGTGAGGCTGTGTTCAGCAGTGGACTAACTGACTGTTACAGTAACAGTACTGAAAATCGATATATAGGTTTTTCTGGACGTCCTTATTCCAAATTTGGAATTTATTTTTCGATGACGTCTGCCAAGTGAAAAAAGTTAGTCCGATATGGCTGAAAATCGATATCTAGGTTGTGCTGTGCGTCATAATTCCGAATTTGGAATGTATATTCCGATGACGTCTGCCAAGTGAAAAAAGTTACCTAGATTTGGCTGAAATTCAAAATCTAGGTAGTTCTAGACGTCTTTATTCCGAATTTGGTATTTATTTTTCGATGACGTCTGCCAATCGAAGAAAGTTACTCCGATTTGGCTGAAATTCAAAATCTAGGTAGTTCTAGACGTCTTTATTCCGAATTTGGTATTTATTTTTCAATGACGTCTGCCAAGTGAAGAAAGTTACTCCGATTTGGCTGAAATTCAAACTCTAAGTAGTTCTGGACGTCTTTAAACCGAATTTTGAACGTATTTTTCTATGACGTCTGTCAAGTGTGGAAAGTTACTCCAATTTGGATGAAATTCAAAATCTAGGTAGTTCTAGACGTCTTTATTCCGAATTTGGAATGTATTTTACGATGACGTCTGCCAAGTAAAAAAAGTTGCTCCGATTTGGCTAATAATCGAAATCAAGGTTTTTCTGGACGTCTTTTTTCCAAATTTGAAATTATTTTTTCGACGACATCTGCCAAGTGAAGAAAGTAACTCTGATTTAGCTGAAATTGAAAATCTAGGTTGTTCTGGACATCGTCATTCTGAATTAAGAATTAATTTTTTGAAGACGTCTGCCAGGTGAAAAAAGTTACTCCTATTTGGCTGAAAATCGATATCTAGGTTTTTCTGGACGTTTTTGTTCAATATTTGGCATACATTTTTCGACATCTGCTAGGTGAGGAAAGTCACTCCAATTTGGCTAACATTCAAAATCTAGGTAGTTCTGGACGTTTTTATTCCGAATTTGGAATTTATTTTTCGATGACGTCTGCCATGGGAAGTAAGTTACTCTGAATTGGCTGAAAATCAATATCTTAAGTTTTTCTGGACGTCCTTATTCCAAATTAGGAATTTATATTCCGATGACGTCTGCCAAGTGAAAAAGTTCCTCCGATTTTGCTGAAAATCGATATCTAGGTTGTGCTGTGCGTCATTATTCCGAATTTGGAATAATTTTATCTATGTCGTCTGCCAAGTGAAGAAAAATACTCAGAATTGACTAAAAATGGATATCTAGGTTGTTTTAGACGTTATTATTCCAAATTTAGAATTTGTTTACGATGACGTATGCCCAGTAGATAAAGTAACTTCGATTTAGCTGAAAAGATCGATCGTCTAGAACAACCTAGATATCGATCTAGGTTGTTCTAGATGTCTTAATTCCAAATCTAGAATTTATTTAACAATGACGTCGGCCAAGTGGAAAAAGTTACTTTGATTTGGCTACAAATCGATACTTATCTTGGTTTTCCTGGACGCTTTTCTATTCGTACTATCGATCTTAATTGTTATTAACTTGTTGTGAAGTGCGTGAATCCCTCTAGGGTGAGTTCCTTATTTATTATTGTTATTTCATAGTGCTGACTAAAACCTATGTAACGTAAACAGCTGTGCTGCCCTACCGCGCTAGACTGTGAGTTTTAAAATGTGAGTCGCTGGTAACAGTACCACGATCGTGTCGGCGCAGCTTGGCAACAGTTGGCTGAGGAATATCAGCTACTAAGCCGGTGTCTTCCTTCCAGGATTCCACTTCACTGATTTAATCCGAGGACGGGTGTTTCGAGCACTCACTACCGAGATCCAGAACTATCAGCTGACGCCAAGACCGCCACATCTGGGACCTGGATCACGTGTACTATCAGGCCAGTGTCTCCCTCCGGTCTATGTAACTTCAGTAGAACTGTGCGGCTGTGCAACCTGATAAGGCTTGGCCTAATAAACTTTTCAAACCTACTCCCTGAGTTTACCTACCTACCTGCTGGCCGTGGGATGATTAGCAGTTCCCTATCGCTGCAGTACGATAAGAGTAGGAAAATTATGATTACTTATCAAAGACGCACGAATTAACATCAAAATAATATTTTGACTAACCTCAACGTTTCGATCAAGTTGCATTGACCGTGGTCACGAGTAGACTGAAGAAGCGGGTGTCATCGTCTTGAGGAGCGGCGGGAGCGATTTAAATCTACCCCGCTTGGTTTTCGTTAATGTAATTTAGAAACATGAGTCTAGTTCACAATACAATACAATACAATACAAAAATTCTTTATTGTACACCAAAAAATTTTACAAAACACATATAGAGAGTTCTTAAAGCTAAAGTACAATGGGCGGACTTATCGCTTAAAGCGATCTCTTCCAGTCAACCTTAGAATGGAAAATATATATATGTGAGGAATAATAATAGATAGGTGGTGTACATTTGTAGAAATTAATAGTAATTAGTTAAAAATAAAATAATAATATATACAGCAAATATATATGTATATTTAATACCCAAATATATTATTATATAATACCTATATATATATAAATACATATCCATATAAATAATATACAAAACATATAAATATTAGTTAATATTAATAATAAAGAAACAAAGTACGACAATTTATGAGCCATAACAAAAGTTTGATTAATCATTGTGCAAGATAAAAAGATCTGACTTGGTTTTTAAATGAATTTAATGTTTTGGCCTTTCTTATGGTTACTGGGAGTGCATTCCATAAACGTGCGGCTTCAACACTAAATGAACCGCTATAAAAAGATGTCTTAGAGGCGGTTGATGATAGTATCAGATTTTCTGATGACCTAAGACTGTAGTTTGGGTTGTTCAGGAATTCAAACCGTTCCTTCAGGTATAAGGGAGTAAGGGGATTAAATAAAATATTATACAAGAGAGAGAGGATATGCGTATTCCGGCGAAGGCGAATGGGCAGCCACTTGAGCTTTGTACGAAACTGGGAAACGTGGTCGTATTTTCGAAGACCGAAAATAAACCTTATGCAATAATTTTGGAGCCGCTCAAGCTTATTCAGCTGGTCCTCCGTGAGATCTAAGTAGCAGGCATCTGCATAGTCAAGAACCGGAAGGAGAAGAGATTGCGCTAGCGTAACTTTAGTTGCCGTAGGAAGAAAGTTCCGTAGTCTTTTAAGCGACGCTCCAGAAGCAAACACCTTCCGACTAACGGATGATAGTTGCGGGGACCCCATGAGAAATTTTTGTCAAATATAACTCCCAAATTTTTTACTTCCGAGCTGTATGGAATAGTAACACCATCAAAACAAATGTTGGGAATGCTTGCTTCATCAATTCTAGCAGTCATTCTGGAGCTCCCGATGATGATGGCTTGTGTTTTTTTCGGATTGATTTTTAAACCAAAGCGCTTGCTCCATTCCACTATACGGCTCAGGTCAGAATTGGCCACGCAGATAGCTTCGCTCAATCTGTCAGGGGGTGCCTGCGAGTAAATCTGGAGATCATCTGCGTAAAGGTGGTAGGAAGAAATAAGTGAATATGATATAGAATTGATAAATATAGCGAAGAGAAGAGGAGATAGTACGCCGCCTTGAGGAACACCAGCACTTGTGTCACACCAAGAGGAGTAAGTATCCTCAATGCGAACCCGCTGCCGGCGTCCATATAAATAATTGCGAAACCAGTCAGTCACTGAAGGAGATATGTTAATAGAGCTGAGCGTAGCCAAAAGGATATCAAAATCAACAGTATTGAATGCGTTACTAAAATCAAGGAGCGTAAGAACAGTAAGTAGGCCATTATCCATTCCTAGTCGTATGTCATCAGTAATTTTGACGAGACTTGTGATGGTACTATGACCAGGGCGAAAACCAGACTGGTATGGGTTCAATAGGCTATTGGATGAAAGAAAAGAGTTGAGTTGATTATAAACTAAACGTTCAAGGACTTTAGACAGGAATGGTAGTATAGAAATGGGACGGTATTCAGAATAAGAAACGGGATTTGATTTTTTAGGTATAGGTACAATATATGCCTCCTTCCAGATAGAGGGAAAGGTACAACTGGATATGGAGTGATTGAGGATATGGCAAATAATTGGCAGAAGTTCATCTTAAATAGTAACAATCATCTTTCGACTGATATTGTCCCCACCCATAGCGTTGGATTGAATGGATAAAATACTTTTTTAACATCACTAGCAGCGAACTGACTAAAGAAAAATTTAGAGTAATCTGGAGTTTGGGCACATGAAAGATAATTTATAGTATTAACTTTGTCATTAGGATCAAGGTTAGAAATAGCGGAAGAAAAATGCTGGTTTAGGGAATCAATGTCTAAATTGTTAGAAACGGTTTCTTGGCGAGGTTTGCCCACTCCAAGTGATTTCAAAAATTTCCAGACTCTTGCTGGGTCTTCGTTTTCAACGGATTCATGGACATGGCGGCGAAATGCGTCCCTACACACCCTATTGCAGTGATTTCGAGATAAAACATATTATTATTATAATTTTCTTACTCTTATCCGATATATCTTAGCGTTTTAAAGATACGTCATCTATCTTTACTTAGCAAACGTCATTGAAAAATGAAATCCAAATGTAGAATAATGACGCCCAGCACAACCTAGATATCGGAGTAACTTTCTTCCCTTGACAGACGCCATTAAAAAAATAAATCTTAATTCGGTTTAATGACGCCCAGCACAACCTAGATATCGATTTTCAGCCAAATTGAAGTAGTTTTTCACTTGGCAGACGTCATCGGGAAGTAAATTCCAAATTTGGAATAAGGACGCCCCGAAAAACCTAGATATCGATTTTTAGCCAAATCTTAGTAACTTTTCTCACTAGGCAGACGTCATCGAAAAATAAATTCCAAATTTGGAATAAAAACGTCCAGAATAATAATAATAATATAAATCTTTATTTATGCCAATAACACTTTTTCCAAATCTTGTATTGCTGGTGGTCTTCACACTTCGACGTTGAAGTTTGTATCGTTAAGACCTTAATTGATAGCTGTATAGTGCACAGTTGACTTCAGTACAATTTTTCACGCAAAATAGTTATAAACATAAATTTAACTTACAAATTATCCATAAAATAACATCTTGTTCAGTTTCATACAATTTTTTTTATAAATTATCCACACAGGTGTTATTTATATTTTAACTAAATTTGTGTTATTTACGTGTTTGTATGTATGATGCTTTATGGTGATATATAAACTGTAAAATTCAGGACTTCATTATATAAATATGTTTTAATAAAAGGGCTAAATCTTCTTGCAAAAGTTGTACGAATGACAGGTTATTTTAATTGGAAAACTCGTTTATGTAGCATATTACTAAAATTTGCAGATTTTTTAAAGAGTCTGTGTGCGAACTGAAAACAACCTAGATATCGATTTTCAGCCAAATCGAAGTACATTTTTCACTTGGCAGACGTCAACGTAAAACAAATTCTTAACATGGAATAATAACGTCTACAACAACCTAGATATCAATTTTCAGTCAAACCGTAGCATTTTTCTTCACTTGGCAGATGACATTGAAAAAATAATTCCAAATTCGGAATAATGACTCTCAGCACAGCCTAAATATCGAGTATCAGACAAATCTGAGTAACTTTCTTAACTCGGCAGATGACAAAAGAAAAGGAATAAAGACGTCCAGAACAACCTAGGTAGGTACACTATACATTTTCATTTGACGACTGATCTCAGTCGCAGTTGCAATTGCGGATACTCACTAGAATCGTACGGTAGGAATATAAAGTGCCATGTTACCGGAGCGCATCGCGCATCTGCATATTCTTTGATCGTTATATTTGTGCAGCGAGCGCGGAACGTATGCGACGATGCGCGAGTAAAGTAAGCTCGATTAGGTCCAGATGCTCAAGGCCATTGGCGACTCTAATCGCCTTAAGGAAAATTATAAAATGAAGTTCATCTGCATCATCATTCTATTTACACAATAAAGCTCCAGGTACCAATACCTTTAGTACCTACTCACATCCTTAATATATATAGCTACTGTATACAGGATATTGGTAAAATGCTAACAACCTATTAGGGTTGACTTCTGCTAGTCCTAACAAAAAAAATGATTTTTTTTTAGAAGAAGAGGTTGTTATCATTTTACCAATGACCCTGTATATAGGTACGCTACGATACGACTTAGGTGCCAATTGCCATCAAGAAGAAGCGTATTTCCTACTCAATTAGTAAGTTTTTTTTTATTAGTAGTTTTAATGTATGACAAAGACAAGAATACAGTAGACGCACATATGCACACTACTGAGACTCATTCAGGAGACGTCGCCTGACTTGATATTGCCATTTTCGAGGTACGGGTACCGTCACCCCGTTTTTTATAAGTTCAATGTAAGTCACATATCAAATCACAATACCAATTCCTACGACCTGAAATATTTTGTTATTTTATTAAAAACAAATCAAAGTTATGCTGAGTAAATAAACATGTGTATATATTTATACCTTGATGTGTTTTTTTTTCATTTATTAGAAAGAAAGAAAGAAAATGTATTTATTTGACACAAACAACTTAAAATATGTACATTGTATGCAGTATATACTGCATACAATGTATACATAATTTGTATTAGGGTACGCACAATGCAGTAAATAAGGTAAAGAGATAGTAGGTATACCAACATACATATTATCTATATACTTATGCGTGTCAAATGTATTATGTCACCAGCTTTGCCAAGTAAAGGGTACGAGGGAAGAAACAACGCAAACATCTATAATACCTACACATATACAGCTAGTATCTATAATCATAGATAGACTAGTAGGTGCCTAAGTACCTACCTACATATTTATGGTCGCAATATAAAACTAATAACCACCTATATTTTATGGCATAGCTTAATACAGCTGAAGACGCCAACGTACGTCTAAACACCTTGTTAGCACGCCCACTACAATAAAAACACTCGCGGGGTGGTGCATCTAATTAAAAGGAGGGGTGAGGGTTCGTGAGGAACCCGGGGAGGGGCAGGGGGAAGGAGTTACACGGTAGCCGTGGCGTTAAGTGGCACTTGCAGTAAAACCATCATAAACTTGTGTCTTCGCCATAACCGGCATGGCCGCAGGGCGTTTTGGAACGAGAATCGTTACTGAAATGAATTTAGACGATTTTTTCAACGATAAATTGAATGACATAAAAATAGATCGTTCCGTTCCTACCATTGCCATACCCTTAAAGGGTCATATGTATTACTAACAAAACATGTTAAATAAGACCTGCATGACGCTACATAGGTTGCAATAAATGAGTATTGAGTATTATTACTAAAATTAAAAAAATATAAGAACTTATTAAACAATATGAATCGAAGAAAAAGTAGTGTCTTACGACGCCGACAACATTTTAAAAGGTAGCATCATGGAGTTTTATATTATTTATACTTTAAAAGTGCAGTGAAGGGTTGAAGCACTCCCAAGACACAAAGCTTTATCTCTGAGGAGGACACTCAAATTTTTAAACGTTTTGAAAGAAAATAAAGTCTTGGTTCGGGCACCGAGCAGTGTCAGATATTATGCCTTAAGGTAGTTATGTGCAATCATTATTGTTTTTAGGAATAAAAAGGCTCTGCAGCATGTGAAATTATATTACTAAGCGAAACAGATATGAGATTTTTTACCGATTGGCGATCACCATCTCAAATGATGGTAAGTGATGATGCGGTTAAAAACTATGTTCAGGCTAACCTAGAATTATTAATAGGTCTTAATAACAGATAATCGTTATAGCCTATTTGCAAAGATAAAAAAAGTATCTGGCTTATAATTCATTTTACAAATGTAGGTCAAATTAAAACAAATCTACATACTAGCAAAATACCAACCCATTACTAGTACCTAGTAGATAATTTATATTTAATTTAGGCCGAAAAAATTAAAAACACTCATCATAGTCTCCCAGTCATAAAACCATAAATAAATATGTCCACAGAAACAGATAAAAAATGTGTCATGTGGAATTCCAATCTCGCCTGCGCCGCTGCAAGACCACCCGAGTGGAGTACTCTCGACTATCCGCGCCTCCCGGAACCTCCTGGGAACCGGGAGCCTCCGCAAACAACCACTTGTATATTCTAATCACTGGATACTAGGAGTTACTTAATGTTTTGAAGCTAAACCTTCGTGTATTGACGTTCATAAATGCTTCACCTCGAATCTATAACTAAATAGATTTGAATATTGTTAAGTTTGCAATGACGCCTGCTAGACGAATTACATTACAAAATTACAAATTTACGAGGGAAAAAATTATTAAATAGATTTGTCTGAAGAGCATAAAATTACAGTAGTGATTTGATGTTATCGACTGCTAAACTATTAAGTCTTTACCAGGTAGGTCTCTCTAGCAAGAGTCCGTCTTCTTGGATACCACCTTCGACTACTCCGCCTCATCACAGTGATAAGACGGCGAAGTGATTTCTAATTTTAAGTATCCTCTGATAAGGACTAATTTGTTATTTATAAGTAGGGTGGTAGCTATCTTACAATTGGTTCAATACTATTGGTATAATATACAATCATAGAGTTTTTTTGCTCGCAATTGCTCGCAAGATGAGATTTACAGAGAGTATTTGCTCTAGGAGTGTAGTAACCAGGCGGATATTAATAAAATCTTCTACCACCACAATGGCAGCAAACCCAGCCAACGGCAGGGTTTCAATTTCAACTCGCATTCATACAAGCGCACGTCAGTCGATAGCAGCCATCATCGAATACTTAACTAACTTATTACTAAGTGCCTTACAGTCCCAAATTAGCAAATCGTTGCCAACCTGTTCGAAAATAAAACAAACCAATGTTGAAATTTTACGGTAGAAGGTTACGGTAATCTCGTAGTCCCAAAATGCAAGAAAATTTGAGAAAATAACAAAATATTTGGAGAAATTCTTTCCAATTTTGTTCCTACTGGGCTCGCACTTAGACGGACTAATCATTGTTTTTCGAATAGATGGGATGAAAAGTTCTTTCTTATCCTTTCCTATAGGACCATGAGGAAGAAATGAACAGAAGTCTTCTCTAAGTCTACCCGTCTATAAGTTACTGGTTAAGAAATATCATCAACATTCATTCCATAGCATTTTTGTAACAAAACATACATATATTGCATGGTGGTTGGGCATTTTGTGAATGCCCGCCTGACTAGCTACCATCATCATCATCATCATCATTTCAGCCGCAAGAAGTCCACTGCTGGATATAGGCCTCCCCCATAGATTTCCAAATAGAACGGTTGGAAGCGGCCTGCATCCAGCGTCTTCCTGCGACATTAGTAATGTCGTCCGTCCACCTTGTGGGTGGTCTTCCGAGACTCGAGAACTTTTCGGCCCCGTCGACCATCAGTTCTGCGTGCTATGTGCCCTGCCCATTGCCACTTTAACTCGCTAATCTGCCGTGCTATGTCGGTGGCTTTCGTTCGTCTACGGATCTACTCATTCCTGATTCGATCTTGTAGAGAAACACCGAGCATGGCCCTCTCCATAGCTCGTTGTGCGACTTTGAGCTTGCTTATAAGGCCCACAGTTAGGGGCGACGTTTCAGTTCCATGTGTCATCACTGGTAGAAGTCAATCAAATATCACACACTGGTTGAAGACTTTCGTCTTTAGGCACTGGGGTATTTTAGATTAGCTACCATCCTCAAGTAGAAAATTTATCGCCAAGCACCTAACGGTGTGTTCCGGCTGCTGCTGCCTTGGAAGCCAATAATTCTAGGTGAGCCTGAACAACAACTTCGACCACATCATCACTCACCATAAGGTGAGATAGTGGAAAAAGGCTAGCCTATCAGCAAAAAAAGATTCTAGCACAGATTTAAAAAATCTATCTTTGGTGTAAAATATAGATAATGGTTTTTGCCATAAAAACGAACTCAACTACCCCATTCCTAAACCGAAAACAATCAAACCCCTAACATTCCTAAGTCCAACCACTACAACTTTTAATATACTGCAGATAAGCCACGCTCTCGCCCGCGGGTTCGCCCAAATTAATTCCTTGTTACCACTGCTAACTCCAATCTGTGCGTATCTAAGCACCCTAGCTTTTACATACCTAGAGATTACTGGTAATAAAGTTCCCAGAAAACCCCTGGGGCGGCCACTTGCCCGGGATTATGGGCACGGATTATTCCCGGGGCGGTTTTCCCGAGATTCGCGGGTCGGTGCATATTGTTAGTTGGTTTACATGGTGTAGCTCACATTATGGAAACTAAATGTAAATTATTTTTAATGAGAATGCGTCTTTCTAAGCCCATTTCCAACTTATTTAGAAATCACAGATAGTTATGTTATTCGCAAGTTGCATTAAATGTAATTTTCGGCTAAAACCGGCTCAAACTTTCTTTTTATTGAAATTTTATGCCGTAAATATTAATATTCTTTTTCAATGAAGGGTGTTTTCGTTAGTTAGTTAAATAAGTCCTATGAAATTGTAAGGAGCCATGACTGTCAATTACTAGTTAATATAATATTATAAACCAAACAATAACCACTTGGTCGGTTATATTATATGAAACACAACGAAGGATTCCATCTCCTGTATGTGATGGGCTAATTATTTATGTAAATTGCACCTACAGAAAGACCTGTGGAAGCCTAAGAGAAGAAGACTTACACTGTGATGCCAAAGACGCCTGCCAAGTGTCGCCATATTTAACCGATAAGTTTTGATCCTTTCAGCAGCTCAGTTTCACTTCTGATGTTTTGTTGTATTATAAAGCTCCTGCTAAGTTAACAAAGTTGTAGTAATAATCACAATAAAATTTAAAATGTCATGTCCTCGTGGTTAAAATGTTTCATTTCATTGTCATATTTTCACTAAGTACTTTCTTTCAGAGTTTTCATTAACGGAATTCATATTTTCACCTCAATTTGACATGTAACCGAAAAAGCACCATGTAAACCCAGCACATTCATTTTGTGGCATAACTTTAATTGTTTTTTGAGTGCACACACGCTCTATTGATGGGAGGACCGTGGGACTACGAATGGCCCTACAAACGCGAGTATAGCCCTTAACTGTGCCACTACTCGCCTTAAGTACCGACTACAGTGCTTTATGCACAAATAGCTATGGAGAACTTTTAATGGAGTTTTTGACATCGATAAAAACGATTTTTGTAATGATGTGAAGTATGTAATTAAACCAAAAAGGCTGAAACAACAATTTTTATAATTTAAAGAAATGTGGTTCTGAAGATACCTCTGTCTACTTTCTTATTTCAAAAAATAAAACTGTTCTTTTGTATTTTAACGCTTAAGCGATGTACTTAGGTAGCGTATGCGGTGTAAGCATGCGCTACCTACAGCGTTTTAAGCAAACTCTGTAGGTAAAACATTTTACAATGAAACATTAACTGATGTGATGGAACAAGCATGAGGTCTACCTGATGTTAAGCGGTATCCTCTGCCTATATGGGATGCATTTCGTCACAAGTGGCCAACTGTAATGTGCCCATCGCCCTGAGACGTAAAGTTGTTATCAATACCATTGATAACTTTTTTTTTTTATTACAGATAGGCTAGCCTTTGACCACTATCACACCTGATAGTAAGTGATGATGTGGTCGAAGATGTTGTTCAGACTAACCTAGAAATTACTGGCTCTCAAGGATAGCTGCCGGAACACACCGTTAGGTGCTTGGCGACAGATTTTCAACTTGAGGGTGGTAGCTAGCCAGCCGGGCATTCGCAAAATGCCCTACCACCATGCAATCCCTATATGCAAATAACCCTCAAACCGGAACGCATTTATGCGAACATTACTGCTTAGTTAAGGTAAATTTACCAATACTCGTCAGTTTCTGAACTTGGTTGTATTTACAGCTCTGCCACGTTATAGTTAATGAACATAGAAATTATCTATATATATGACGAGGTTCATATTTTATTACTCTTTTTGATATGTATTGTACTATAATGATTAAATAAGTATAAAGTAGTTAAATATTCAACAAAATAAAAAAAACAGCTATTTGTACGAGTATCCGACAGATTTGTGGTAGTTATCGTCAAGGTGTCCCAAATCTCGTCAATTTTCAGTACTAGGACACTCAAATTCAAATTCAAAATCATTTATTCAATTCCGCGTCTTCATAAGGCGTCTACGACGCTCTTATGAAGGTCAATTACAAACTTTAATATTGAAATATTCTACATTGTACTGTCGACTCTACTGTCGACATTACCGGACGAACTAGCACAAAGAGTTCTCTTCAAACTCTGTAAGCCATTCAATATTAACAAATATATTAAAAATATTTTAAGAAAATATAAAATAATATAATAATAAACTCTTTAAATATATAAATATAATAATAACAAATAGCTTTTGTATCTTTTAAAGATTATATTTAAGATACTTTTAAAGGTATTTGTTATTATTAAATATGGATTTCCACAAATTAACGCCTGAATCTATTCATTATATAAATATACTTATATCTAGAGACAGTTTCGCATAATTTTCCGGCTAAGCCGACGTGTTGACGCCACGTAGTCACTCCGGAAGATATTTGACGCGTTCTTTTTTTAACCGACTTTAAAAAGGAGGAGGTTCGCATTCGCCTATTTTTACGTTTGTTACCTCAGAACTTTTGACTGAGTGAACCGATTTTTTTTGTAAGCTGATGCTTTTCGTGTGGTCCCATTTGAATTTCATCAAAATCGGTCAAGCCTTTTTTGAGTTACACTCCAATAACTGAAAAATATTGCAAAAATTTTTTACTGAAAAATGGAACCGTTTTCAACACTCAAAAGTGTTAACTTTCGTAAATAAATATGTTTTACGATTACAAAATTAAGAAGATATATCTACTTCTTTTAATACCAGAACATATAAATAATACAATTGCGAAGAAAACCTTAACAAAATCTTTATTGGACAAATACAGTTTCGTTTTGGTCGGCTGTTGTTGGGGTACTTATTCCTACTCTTATGCATAATTCTAGACACACCAATGGTACAATACAAAACCTGTATGTTTTTCCTCGAGCCCTTTGAAAAGGAACTCACGGTCACGTCTCGTTGTTGTCCTATCACTATGCGAAGGAAACAAGCCCTTAAGTAGAGGGGATGACGGATTACCTGCGCCGGCGCGCCGTACCTGACCTAGGAAAACAAACATGGCGCTGTGATTATAATAATGTGGATAAGACGAATATGTTTTGTTGAAATCACAGGTTAGCAGTTAGTGGGTAAACTGTAATCAAAATAGATCTCTAAATTCGGCCTGGCATACGTTTTTCAAATTCAAAATCATTTATTCAATTTAGGCGTCTACGACGCTCTTATGAAGGTCAATTACAATTTTTTATATTGAAATATGCTACATTGTACTGCCACGTTCAGCAAAAAAATTTATAGAGCCACTGCGAGAAGAACGGGGAAGAAACTCGGGGCCATTCTTTTAAACATCTATTAACAATATAGTAACCGAGCAATAGTTCTGTGTATTAACCCTTTAAAAAAAATTAGTGCGTTGCTGCATTAAAAAAGGACAATAGTCATTTAGTAACTTTAAGAATCGCGACTTGAACACAGTTATAAGTATTTAACGGGACTTAATCGCGATAAAACATGTATATTTTTAATTATTTACCTCGACGTTTCGACCAAGTTGCATTGGTCGTGGTCATGACGGAGTGAAGAGGCCGGTGTCAACGTCTCGAAGGGCGGGTATATTCTCCAACTACCCGCATTTCATTTAGAAATGTATCGTTTCGACACACATCACTGACAACATCCACAGGTCTTAATGAAGGTAAAACGCGCTTGGTGCATTTCCTTACTGTATTCCAGGATGCAACTAGCTTAAAATGTTTAGTCGCAATTAAGTCCCGTTATTTGTATTATAACTATACATAGTCATTTGTTATACAATGCATAGTAATTATTTGGCCCGAGTACTTTTATTGAATCCTGAGGAAGCGAAGGATTCTAGGATTGAGCAATGAGCAAAGCGAGTGGTTCAAAATATGGAATCCTGAGCGTACCGAAAGTTTCAAATGCACGAGACGCAAAATAACCGTGGTTTAGAGCGCTACACACAATGTTTGACTTCACTTCTTCGAAGAAAAGCCAGGGTGCAAGAAAATCACCTTAAAAAATTTGTATTGATTGATATCAAAAATAAACGGTAAAGAAGGATGGCGACGCTCCATACAACTTGAGACCCAACATTTTTAAAAACAATATGTGGCGTTCAGTCCTAATACTTTTCATTACTGATAATTCAAGATATGAGAATGAAAATGTGGATTGAATTCAGTACCTAGGAGTCGGAAGAAAATAATACTCAGAGGTTTTGTACTTTCGTATATTATCTGTCATAGTATTGAATAGATGGGTCTGGCAGGAAGTTATTTATACTTTAGTCATAGCTTTTACGGATTTTAAGACTGTGTTAGTGGTTTATTACAATATATAAATTGTCAAAACAATCACGCTTCTAAAACTTAGTGATTACACCCTCATTGCACGTATCGCCACGAAGTCGATGGACCACAAACGGGTTCTTTTCAGCGGCATTTCTATCACAGATCAGTAAGATTATGGTCCGAATTACGCCAACAGTACTAAAAGTGCTCACTGCTGAGAGTAGTTATAAATGGACCGATGGGAATATGCAAGCTCATGGCCGTTTGCATTTCTACAATTCGGAGCAAGTAAAAGCGTGACTATGACATTATATTATGTATCTAAAAATAAATTATTATCTACGTACAATAGGTATCAATCAATCAATTCGGACTGCACCAAGAAAGAGTGTTTTTACTACCACGAGACTAAATTAAATGTCAATGTCATCACTACTGACTGACATCAGAAAATGACAATGTAACTTTTTTTTCGTTATTCGGCTTCGAATCATTTTGCTTGTTGTACCCAATCTATGTACAAAATGACATACATGAATTTGCAAATAACTCAAGATTCCCTACTTTTAAAAATATACAAACAATTTTAAATAATGTTAAATAGGCTGACAATTAAAACAATACCTAATACATTCATGAACGCGCCCTGGTTTACTTGGGTCAGTGGTCGCCATCATTCTTTGTAATATTTAAAGCAAATTATTTTTTTAAGAACTTTTGTAGAGATTCGATTTTCTAAAACCTTTTCCACGCAAATTTCGGATGATAAAAACACCTTTCCGAGCTTAATAGATGAAAACAAAATTATCACAATTAGCTTTCCAATTTTCGCTTTTAAAATCCTCTATTTTTCATCGATGGCATTCAACAATATGGTACGAATCGTTGCGATGGTTCTGGAATATCCACTCTATCGCGTTATGCATTTGATATTTTCATATTTTGGTAGTTGTTTTTTGTGACATGCTAAGTGGCGTGATACGGACCACCCACGGCGCAGCCCTCAACACCTATAATAAAATCATCAGAGGTATGCTAAGTAAACCTTTGCTGCGATGGGATTTTGCTAGCTGTCGCTTTGTTGTGCCTCATAAGGATTGGTCTTACGAAGGTAACATTTCCTTATTCTAAATTGTATTTAAGTTCTTAATCGTGGTTATATGTATGGATTTTTGCTGAGCTGCTGATGTCGATATAAATAAATAATATGTATAAGTTAATTAAAAAATCAAAACCCAACTGTTAATTATTTATTTTTGTTACCGTTTTATAGTTCCATTGAAATTAAAAGTGCAAGTTATAGGTATACACTCATGGAACCGTTTTTAAAGCCCTCAATTGTGATACACCATTCATGGGTTTGGAAATTTTTTTTTTTCTCACAATATGGCGTCAAAAACACGCTGAATTCCTATTTTTATTTATTTATGTACCTAGTGTCACTTGCGCTATTGATACGAATCTAATGATATCTCAAACATTAAAATCGGTAAAGCAGTTTATAAGTTTTGGTGGAATAAAGATACTCACAAACATACATACATACCTGAAACCTTTTTTGGGCAGTGGTGTAAAACTATAAAACTAATGTTTGCAATGTACTTACTCAATTACTGTACTGTATCAGTCAGATTGTCTACTGCTGCCACTGCGCTCTTCACGCTTGGCAGGCGGCTCCTCAGCTGTTTAAGGTGGCAGTTCTTTAGAAAGCACTGCTTCTTTCTACCACCTTCTGATGTGTTCTTTTAGTCGATTTTTTACGCAACAGATTCTCATAAAGTTTTGTGAGGAGGCTCCAAATAAATTATTTTTTCAGTTTTTTGACAGCTTATGGTTTTTTTTCAAAACGGTGGAGATTTAGGTGTCTTTTAAGAATATTTTAAGAGTATGTATATTGGTTATGTATATGTAGCCCTGGCAGTAGATAAGTACTTAAGTTCTTAAACATCAATATTTATACCGCTAAGTAATGTTCAATGAGCATTTAAAAAGGAATTTAAAATGTCAACAGCATCCTCAATAAAAAGAATCAAGGTGAACTCAAAAGTGTTTAAGTTATACGTTGATTTCGTGTTTGAGTAATGAAATTAAAGAATTTATTTCATATAGTCCCAATGCTTATCGTCTTTGTTGAACTAACAACTGCTACACGGAATACACCATACAAGCAAAACATCCTTGAAATCAAACTATTGCAATATTGTTTGTATACAATATTGTACCTGAATTAAATACCTATATATTGGTAGCTACTAATATATTGGTAGCTCTTGGACCACTTCAGTTCGATTTCGTAATAGGCGGCTTCTTAACCGACTTCCAGAAAATGAGGAAGTTCTCAATACGTCCGCTTTTTTATGTTTGTTACCCCAGTACTTTTAACTGGGTGAACCGATATTGAAGTTTATTTTTTTTATTTGAAAGTTGGTGTGGTCCCATTTAAATTTCATCAAAATCGATCAAGCCGTTTTCGATTAACACTAACTAAACAGTGCAGTTAACTAAACAGTTTTTTTTATCTTGATGAATGAATGAAAATCGATAGTAAGTAGCAAGGGATAATAAAAAGGGTGAACATTTTTTTTTACCAAACAATGGAACCGACTTCAACACTCATAAGTGTGAAATAATTTGTCGAAATCGGTGCCATGCGCACAATATTGTGATTTTGAACAATAATGGTACCGACTTCAACAAGTTATTTCACATTTTTGAGTGTTGAAGTCGGTTCATGAAGTGTTATGTGAATTGTTGAGTCTATTTAGTTGCCATAGATAGCCGTCCATTACTACAACTGTAATTGTAACCGTATCTACTGTATTTCACCCCGTGGGGTGCCGGGCAAGAATGTCACCCCCATTGCTATATTTGGGTGTCGTTAGAGACGATTACAGGTAAAATATCGGAAGGTGGGCAGCAACGCCATCTGGGGAATAGATACCTCACCAATCCGCCTGCCAAGAGTGAGGATATGGCAAATCCCCCCTTAATGGTGGAGGCTCTGTTCAGCAGAGCATACATATACTTAAGTCGACCACACAAGTTCACATATAGTTCTCTCAGCATCCGCAGTGGACGATATCATCCAATACTTTTGAAGCGCTCGTAGCGAAGTTTGCTTAGCTGTTCTTAACCGATCAGCAAAGTTAAGCAACAGCTAGTCATGAGTTGGATGGGTGACCGCTGGTGACTTAACTACTGAGCGCTTCCGTGCTTCGGAGGGCACGTTAAGCCGTCGGTCCCGGTTGTTGTCTTAGGATGGCAGTCGTTATAGCATGGTGGTAGGGCATTTTGCGAATTCTCACCTGGCTAGCTACCCCCCCAGGTAGAAAATCTGTCGCAAAGCACCTAACGGTGTGTTCCGGCAGCTGTCCTTGAGAGCCAGTAATTCTAGGTTAGCCTGAACAACATCTTCGACCACATCATCACTTACCATCAGATGAGATAGTCAAAGGCTAACATGGGATAACCCGATCACTATGCGAATGGGTCGTGATCGACCCGGGTCACGACAAATTATGAAATACTTAATACTTACGCAATATTATGAAGCAATGATGGCTCAGTGGCGTTGGCTACGGACTGCCGCGCAGCAGGTCCATGGTTCGAATCCCGCCGCTGGCTTGAGCTTCACCGCATGGTGAAAGGGCATTTTTAGAATGCCCGCCTGGCTAGCGACTACCCTCAAGTAGAAAATCTGTCGCCAAGCTTCTGTGTTCCGGCAGCTGTCCTTGTGAGCCAGTGATTCTAGGTTAAGCCTGTAAACACCTTCGACCACATCATCACTTACCATCAGGTGAGATTGTGGTCAAATTCAAATTCAAAATCATTTATTCAATTTAGGCGTCTACGACGCTCTTATGAAGATCAATTACAAATTTTAATATTGAAATATTCTACATTGTACTGCCACGTTCAGCAAAAAAAAAATATAGAGCCACTGCGAGAAGAACGGGCAAGAAACTCGGGGCCATTCTTTTTAACATCTTTTAACAATGTGTTATATACAATATAATATGACTATTACAATATTTGTTCAAATTACGTAGGTGACAGGTGATAGCTTGGCAGAGGCGGAACTTTCCAAGCATCTTTGTCGTTTAAGTAATCACAAACTTTGTAGTATGATTTCTCAATCAAAATATTTTTCACATGCAACTTGAATTTTCCCTCTATGAGCATTGTAATATGTTTGGGAATTTTATTATAAAACCGCACACAATTACCTAAAAAGGACCTTTTATTTGTCTTTGCTAGTCTAAAACCTGGTACTGCTATTTTATATTTATTCCTAGTGTTGTAATCGTGGTTGTCACTATTTAATTTAAATTTACTAATTTTTTTCCGAAATATACATAATATTTTCAAAAATGTTTTCAAAAATGGTCAAAGGCTAACCAATCAGCAATAAAAATAAATATTCTGTACACTTTACCACATGACTTAGTGAACTCACATAAGTCACCTTTGGCACGGAATAAAACCTTTGGGAACGTAAAACACATATACTTAAGTCGACCACACAAGTTGACATATAGCGCGAGTACGCGATTATATACTTACCCGAGGTGAAATTTCCGAAAAAGGTTGCGTCTGCTACTAAACTACTTAACACCCAGACAACAGATTACCTCATAATTTCAAAGTAACCCATACACCCACGAAGCCATTAGAGACCGACGAGGATCAGCTACGCAGGGGGAGAAACCAAGATTTAGGAACCTATATGTGCTGATTGTCTGAAATATTTTTGTCTGCAAGCGCAGAATAAAATGGTACAAGCCCAATAATTTCACTTACTAAGGCTTCATATTAAGTTATTGATTCGAATTTTTACGGTTAGGTCTCGTTTGTGCAAGATGTCTTAGTGTGGGTGTAAATGAAATAAACATATATAGTCAAACAATAAATAATAAGCATTGCAATTCAATGGGGCAATGCTGCCAGAACGCTGGGCACGTTGCCAACTGGCGCCAGACGTGTTTCCGTAATATTTTTAGCTGCTACCGAGACCGGTACCTAGCAGCTAAAATCATTTTACCGTTATAGGGAATGGTGTTGCAATCCCTCAGCCTAGAAGCCTTCAACCGATGTAAAAACTTTTGAGGCAGAGATGGCCGAGCATTAATAGCTGTGGACTTCCGTTTCTGGTTTCATCGCCAACGCCGCGCCGGCTTGAACTTCACTGCCTTGAGCGCCCTTGCTACCTACCACACTCATTTAGAAAGTCTGTCGCCAAGCATTTAATAGTGTGTTCCAGCAACAGTCCTTGAGAGCTAGTAGGCTTATAGGTATACGAGAACTTTATAACTGTATGTCTGCCCTGACCTCTGACCGTCATCCTCTGACCGTGGGTCACCATGGACCAATCCACAATACATTTGTTGTATGTGTTTACCAAAAGTCGTTATCTTTTCATTCGGCTCGGGGTAATCACTGCGATTCCACCCGTATTAGGCTGGTTTTTTATAAGTAACTAATTTTATTTCAGTTTTGTTTCATGCATGGGAACCCCATTTGATTCTTAATCTATTATGAGTTTATTATAAGCAATCCGCCACAGTAATAGATATTTTTTGAAAATTTCAACTACCTCTCAAGCTTTTTTTATACAACCGGTTATTTATTTTGCACGTACCTTCAGTAGAAAATCTGCCACCTAACTTTTATTTTTATTTTTAATAAATCTACACTCCACAGACTCCAGGGTCCGTGACTTCTTTTAATTATGAATTAATTTATTTAAAACAAGAAATAAGAAATAGGAAACATGCTACATTCCAAGGGGGAACAGTGTTAAAAGAAAAGTTGCATCGAGTAGCATCCAGAGCAGACCAGTGTCCTCTAGCAGCACCCGTTCACGAGTTGGCGCATGTGCCAGCCATCGCTTTCCTCAACCATTTTTGAGGGAAGATGGCGACCCGACACACAACACCACCGCTAGACAACACCTTTCTACGAGTATGACCGCTCCGGATACCCGTGCCAACGATTACAATTATGAAATTAATTTAAAAAATTAGAAACTACAATAAAATAATATACCTACAGAAAGTTACACATTTTGTGCTTCTCCGATGTCACATTTAAACAGGGCCTTCATTACCGCGCTATTTCGATCTTTGATCGCCATTTTAAGGTGGTAGGTAATCATGGATGGCTTTTGGTGTCGCAACCATCGCCTTCCTAACGAACCGTCCTATGGCGTCTTCTTCGTCATCTGCGTACATGTAGCCACCGAACTTCTAACGGGGTATTCAAGCAACCGTCCCTGAGAGCCAGTAATTCTGCGATAAGCATGCCTTCGACTATATCATCACATACCAACATCAGCTGAGATTGTGGTAAAAGACATTGTGTACAAACATACACACACTACTTCAGTCTTGTAGTATGAAATCTGACACAGCAGTGGATCAAGATGCCAAGAGCAAACTCTTACTGAAAAGGCAATTTTAGCATGGTGGTAGGGCACTTTGCGAATGCCCGCCTGGCTAGCTACCACCCTCAAGTTGAAAATCTGTCGCCAAGCACCTAACGGTGTGTTCCGGCAGCTGTCCTTGAGAGCCAGTAATTCTAGGTTAGCCTGTACAACATCTTCGACCACATCATCACTTACCATCAGGTGAGATAGTGGTCAAAGGCTAACTTATCAGGCATAAAAAAAAAAAAAACCAGTCTTTTAAAAATCTGTCTTTGAATAAAGGTTTATTTGAAGTTTATAAGCATTTAATAGTAGATGGACCAAAAAATCCAGACCCTAAAAAATCCAGAGCGGAGCGAAAGATTCTAAAGTCTAGCAGGTATATTAGGATCCCAAGAGCAGTGAAGGATTCAATATACTTCGCAAGAGGTACAAATAAAATTGCGACCGTTGGATACATTCTACTTTTCATCTAACTCTGAATAAAATAAATCAGGGACTTAAATGGTACAACTCCTGAATATAATAAATTAAAACGAAAACAAAAAAAGGTTAAAATATGTTGTATAGCTCATATTTATTATAGCAAGTCTAATGTTGTATAGCTAATGGTACGGAACCTTCGTGCACGAGTCCGACTCGTACTTGGCCGATTTTTATATATAATTTGCTTTAGGAATAATCCGTGATTTATTATTTCGCTGCCTCGAACTGGTTTTATTTTCGCGGCACTTTATAAGCGGTCAAATAAGTCTATGGTTTCATCACGTACGAGCCGTGATCAACAAGATGCTCTGCAAGGAATAATTATCATGTTCCTAATTCAAATACGTCTTTTTTTTCAAGTGATTATGGCGGATCGTTAACGACAGTAAAGGTGAAAACAGAGCTGCAATGTTTATTAGTAGAGGTTACCGCTTAACATCATGTGGGCCTCGTGCTTGCAGCATCTTAAAATATTTGAATTTCTCGCACTTACAGACCAATCATTGTTTTTCGAATAGATGGCATTATAATAAAAATTAGCCAAGTGCCAATGGTACGGAACCTACCGTAGAAGGGTTCCGTGCCATTAGCTATACAACATTAGACTTAATATTAAAACCTTTTTTTGTTTTAACAATTTTTAATCGCACTTGGCCAACTTTTAGTATTTGTTGTTATAGCGGCAACAGAAATACATCATCTGTGAAAATTTCAACTGTCTAGCTATTACTGTTCTTGTGATACAGCCTGGTGACAGACGGACGGAAGGATGGACGGACAGCGAAGTCTCAGTAATAGGGTCCCGTTTTTACCCTTTGGGTACGGAACCCTAAAAATTATCATTTGTGATTATCGACGCCATACAAGACAAGACATGACAAGAGAACGACAAGATAGTCTTACAAAAACCGATGCTCACAAATTGATTATTATTTTTTCGTATCGTATTCTGACAGGTGACTTTTGTTATCCGGCTTCACGTGAGGCAAGTGTAGTAAGTAATTCCCAGCTTTGGGCTTGCATCACGTAAAGAGCAACGCTATGGTTAGTCCATCATAATCGCTGATGGGACAATTGTCATTGTGTTGTCATTATGAAACCATTGTTGGAAGATTGAGCGGATCTTGACGTGAGAATTTGAAAATCGAAGTATACTGTGAAATTTTAGTAAAATAAAGCGATTTACTTACTTATAACCAACTTTAAAATAGGAAGGAGGTTTTTGACATATACGCACATGTATTTTTTTTATTTAAGACCACCTACGTTAAGTCGAAATAATGCGAAATGGGACTGCCATTTCAATTTCATCGATATCGATTAAGTACTTTTTGAGTTCCACTCAACTAACTGAAAAGAAAATATTCTACCTATATACCAAGAGGTAATCGCAAATCTCGTCGACTCTCAATCTTGTTAGCAGTATACACTGAAAAAAAACTGTATTAAAACAGAATAATGCTCTAACTTGTAGAAGTGGCACTATAAAAATTGGCAGCTCAGTGTTTTGAGACAGCATGGTACTGACTTCAACAAGTTATAGGTACGTATACAATACAAATAAGCTGTTTTTTGAACGATCGTGTGGTATAAGATGGCTGCAGACTAGACTTTAATAGAAACTTGATCTCAAGGACATATTAGTAGGTATAAATATGGCTAAAACACCCCAGTCACACCGACATAAGTAGTGGCTAGCTTCTCAGTAGACTTATTTTTTTTTAAAGTAATATTGGCCTAATAGCTCTAGACTGCCGTACCGCAGGTCCATGGTTCGATCCACGCCGCAATTCGTCACTTGTGACGAAATGCATCTGTTATGGGCAGAGGTTAGTCCACTTAACATTAGGTGGGCCTCGTGCTTGTTCCGTCACAATAATATAGAAAAAAATTACTCACCTTCAACACCTAACACGATATGGAAACGTTGATATGAGAATTGTAAATTTTTACGTTTGTAACTAATTTTGATTCTAGGTGGCGTATCTGCTTGTATGAGTATTAGAGTAATACAGATCAGTCGGGAAAGCCGACTATCCGGCCATATTTTTAGTCGGCGGCTGGTCGGCAACTAGTCGGTAAAAGCGCCGACTGTCGACTCTACTTTGTTCATATATTAAAATTAAAATGGATTATATTTACACTATAAACTACCAGTCAGATTAACAATTATATAATTATATAAATATATATAATTATCAGATTAATTTTAGATTAACAATTAACTGTACATAATTCCCTGCTCTAGTAAACTTTATTTAATCCCTAATAATAATCATACTATATTTTTAATCATATCATATCATCGAGATAATGATCATAATTTACCTTTTATGTTAAAAAAAGAAGATATATTCGAATATTTTTCCAAACCTCCACATAGCTAGAAGTTCTAACACAATATAGATGGGATATATATTATTCATTATAACGTGACGAACACCAAGATTATGGGAACTCCCTGAATGAGGGAGGTTTTGTTTAACGGCTTCATGACTGTAGGTATAATAGTGTAACACGATTCAAATTATCTTCAACATTTGACACCGTTTTGCTACTTTTAATTTTTAAGAAATAAATTAAAAGTGCGTGGTACTACGAGCAATAGTCTTCTCTCAAAGAAATTATTTAGTCACACCTGTCGTACTAAGCATTTATTATCCATTCATGTGCATAAAAAAAAAACAAAAGGCTTAAGATAACAAACCTCAAGTCCTGTCAAAACATACAGACAATGAGATTAAAATGTATTGTTTAACGTTGCTATTTTTATGGTTTCTCACGGTTTAAGTTAAGCTTGTGTCGAGTTTCGAGTCAATAATTTTTGCATATAATATGTTTTCTGGGTTCTGACGTACCCACCTTTGTACAAGACGATCAATTGTGAAATTATTTTTTAACGGATTGGAGGGCAAACTATTAGTTGGCTCTCCTGGTGGTAAGTGGTTACGATCGCCCACAAACATCCGCAACACCAGAGGTCAGAGATCGAGAGAGAGAGATAGAGATTAGAGAGTCAGAGAGAGAGGATGCGTTGCCGGCCTTTGAGGAGGGAATATGCTCTCTTTTTGAAGGCTCCTAGGTCGTATCTGTTCGGAAATACTTTACCTGGCAGCTGGTTCCATAATGTGGCAGTGCGAGGTACAAAATGCCGTGAGAATGGCAAGTTTGTGGACTTCCAGACGTCGACATGAAATTGATGAAACATCATGCTTTGTCGGTATGTCGTCCAATGGCGAAATTGAGCTGCAGGTAGTAAATCGAACAGTTCCTCAGAACACTCGAAACTAAATAGAGGTTATTTCTCAAGCGCACTTATTACACTAAGCGCGCTTGAGAAATAACCTACCTAGATGTTTTGTATGTATATACAAAATACCTATCACTAGTGTAATTTGTAAACCTCTAACGTTTCAATTCTCAAGGGACTGGAAATAGCACATAAGCAATGTATCTTAAAAATTTCATCCACGCGTCTGAAAAAGATTCTTAATTACTTCAGTCACATTGCTAGGAAAGTTAATGAAGAATAAACAATTTAGAGAAGCTAATTGTCACTGGCAAAATGTAAGGAAAGAGATCCAGTTGTCGTAGCTCAATGCACTGGTGTGATCCAGTCGGAAGCATCTTCGATTCTCCAAATAACCGGCAGCAGATGATAGCCATGTCACCTATTAGATTTATATGTGTGTCCGTGTTTCTTCCATATGCATGTTCTTGGCTGTC
Organism: Plagodis dolabraria; assembly: GCA_963854805.1. Lineage (NCBI taxonomy): Eukaryota > Metazoa > Arthropoda > Insecta > Lepidoptera > Geometridae > Plagodis > Plagodis dolabraria. Next base: position 9,840,358 of record OY978459.1, on the reverse strand, counting down.
TACTGGGATGCGTAAAGTAACACATTTCGGTGATCAGCGTTAATTATTCTCCGTCAGAATTACATGTTTAGGTAGATAAAAGGTTACACAAATGAAGTGGGATGAAGTGCGGACACTCGGTACAAACGCGCTGAGGCAACTGAGCTGAGCGCATGAGGCGACTTTTGCAATATCAGCAAAGGGCGCTTACGTTGCATGTGTCCCTATAAAGATATATGGTGGAGATGGTCACAACCGTCAGTATTGAGGGTGACGAATCACAGAGAGAGTATAAACCCAACAGTATTTGAGTAGTAATGGCTCAGTGGCATCTATGGATTACCGCTTATATATGAGGTCGCTTTCGCTTAAAGCCCTACCACTTCCCTACTTGAATTGATAACACAAGCGCCTAAGCCTTGAAGGGAGGTTGCAGCTGTGGGTGCAGTAACTACTTAGAACATTTTAACATTGCTCGAGGATCATTGGGTGTAAAAAAAGAAAAAAATGTGTGTAGTATATAAAAGTGGTAGGAAAACGGAAGCACTCGTTGCAACACTGTGAGGTGTAATGTACTGTAACACTATATCAAGACAATAAAAAAAATTACATTCCGTGTCCAACAGTTACACCACACACACACACTATATATAACATTCTATAAATGTTATATAGTGTAGTTCTATTGTTCCGAAGCCCTTAGAATGTAATAAAATAATATACGTACCTACGTAACGAATTGAAATCATCCGTTTTTGAAGTCGTTGTAAGGAAATCAGTACTAATATTATAAATGTGAAAGTAACTCTCTGTTTGTCTGTCTGTCTGCCTGTTTGTTACGGTTTCACGTCAAAACTACTGGACCGATTTTAATGAAATTTGGTATGGAAATAGTTTGAGACCCGGGAAAAAACAGGATAGTTTTTATCCAACTGCGCAAAAAGAGGTTAATGTATTGCGCGATAACCGACATACGCACGGGCGGAGCCGCGCCTGGAAAGCTAGTTATAAATAAATAAGAGTGTTCCCCACGCCACTCCCAGTTTCTAATGTAAAAAATGGATTAATATTAATTTGTCTTCTTGAAAAGTGGCCCAGTCGGCCATTTTGAAAGAGGTGAACAGTTATGTGTAGGTACGCGAGATCAGGTTTCGGGGAGGGACACGCATCCACCATTAACGCGGATCCGGTGTCGGATACCGGCGCGGCGTGCTCCACGTGGCTCTGCTCGACGATAGCTGCGGATAGCACGCATGATAGACAGAGACATGGGCTCCGTACCGTTTACCGATAAACTGTTCGCTTTGAGCATGGTTCACCGAAAAACTGCATGTCACAAAATTTAGAACGATTTAGCTTTGTTTGTTTTACGTAGATATAGAAAATTTGATTAGGTAAGGTTAGATAACGTAGTATAAATAAGCCAAAACTATAATTAAATTTAAGCACCCCGACTCTTGTTAATATGGAAGCATCTTGTTGCCTCCTAGCTATGACTGGTCATCAACCTATAGTCATAGCATCCTGTTACCAAGCTTGCAAAAAGCCGATCGTCCGAGCTGACTTAGAAGCCCTATTCTCATTAGGAAGCGCCGTCATTCTGATTGGCGACTTCAACAGTAAGCACATCCTATGGAATTGTAACGTCAACAATCCCAGAGGTATTGCACTTGAAAACCTAATCGCAGAACTTAACTTTGACATAATTGCGCCCACTGAGCCCACTCACTACCCTTATATGGAAGACCACCGATCTGACTTGCTTGACATGGCACTATTCAGAGGCGTAACACTCCGGTTACGCTCCATAGAAGTGGTTCACGAGCTTCACTCTGACCACCGACCCATTATACTGCGACTAGGTCCCGACCCAACGACTGACCTCCCCCGCCCCACTAAGACGATAGTGAACTGGAAGCAAGTAGGCGATGCCCTAAAGGCTATCAGTTCACCGGACCTAGACAAGATCCCTGACGACATCCTGACAAAAGATGACGTAACCCTTGCGATCGATTCGTTCACCAATCACCTCTCCACCGTAGTAGGTGCATCCGCAAAGGAGGTCATAGTGCCGGACGACCGGCGCCTTGTCATTCCAGCGGATGTGAGACGATTGGTGACGGAGAGTAAAGCAGTGACCCGACATTACGACTCTTACCCCAGTAAAGAGAACAAAACTAAGAAACGCCACTTTGAACGCATGGTTCAAAGTCGCATGTCTGAGTTGCGTGATCAACAATGGGGCGATAAACTTTCAAACCTCGTGCCAAGCCACCATGCTTACTGGGACTTGGCGCGAGGCTTGAAAGGAAGTAACCATAACGACATGCCTCCCTTATACAGACCAGTCCCACTAGTCCCAGCGTTCTTTGACGAAGACAAAGCTGAGTGCCTAGCTGATAGCCTAGAGGCTCAGTGTTCCCCTAACGTAGATCACGTTGACCAAGCTCACCTCGATTCGGTGGATGCTGAAGTCGAACGTAAAAGCTCTGTGGTCACCTCTGAACTCCCACCAATCACCTTAGCGACTTACGCTGAGGTGGAGAGACTGATCAAGGCCCTCCGACCGCGCAAATCCCCCGGTGCCGATGGCATCTCCAACAGGGTTCTTAAAACCCTCTCTCCTCCTCTCATCCATCTCTTAGTCAGCATCTTCAATGCTGCTATGAGCCACTGCTTATTCCCAGACACCTGGAAATGTGCAAATGTCATTGGCATTCACAAACCAGGCAAAAGCTCATCTGACCCCACCAGTTACCGCCCCATCAGCCTCCTCAGTGCCTTAGGCAAACTTTACGAGCGGTTACTTGCAAACCGTCTCCAGTCCCATGCTAAGGAACACCACCTTATCCCAGATGAGCAGTTTGGCTTCAGACCCGGACACTCATGCGTCCAACAGGTGCACCGCCTCACGGAGCACATCATTGAGGGCTTCAATAAGTACCCCAAACCCCAGACTACGCTAGCAGTCTTCCTCGACGTAGCGAAAGCTTTTGACAAAGTCTGGCACAACGGCTTGATCTACAAGCTATACCAATTTGGCGTGCCAGAACGTCTTGTGCTCATCCTACAAGACTTCCTTAAAGCCAGAAGCTTTCGCTATCGCGTGGAAGGCACCCTCTCCTCCCCCCACCCAGTCAGAGCCGGAGTCCCTCAGGGCTCCGTGCTATCACCTATTCTCTTTGCACTGTATACCAGTGACATCCCACGCTCTCAGCCCAAAGTATTCCTAGCCCAATATGCGGATGATACCGCCATTTACACCACTGGGTGGCATATCAACAGACAGTCCTATTTCGTCATGCAACGGGCCATCACCGAGATCGGTGACTGGTTCCGAAAATGGCGCATCGCGGTCAACCCAGCTAAAAGCACAGCTATGTGCTTTACTGAGAAGACACGCTCCCCTTACCCGAAACCGCTTATTTTGTTCGACGAACCCATTCCCTGGGTTCCTAGAACAAAATACCTCGGAGTCACCCTTGATCGTCATCTCACCTTTAACGATCACATAACAACCGTCCGTAACAGAGCGGCCTTCATAATGGGTCGCCTTGGTCCCCTACTTCGCAAAGAGAGTAAAATGTCTCTTAGTAATAAGAAGACACTTTACACTGCCTGCATCCGCCCCATCATGACTTACGCATCAGTAGTGTTTAGTCATGCTAGTGAGGCCCACCTTCATAAACTTCAAGTCATCCAAAACCGTTTTCTTCGTAATGCAACCGGCGCCCCGTGGTATATCCGGAACACCGAGTTGCATTGCGACTTAAACCTTCCCTCTCTAGCGCAGTTCAATAAGGACTGCGCCCGCCGATACTTTGATCGAGCGCCCCACCACCCGAACCCATTGGTTGTCCAGGCATCGAACTACTCGACTGCCTCTTCTATCCCATTTTTCAAACCCCCCTGTCGCCGACCACGGCAGGTATTAGACGACCCGGATGACCCCATCGCAGCCATTACGTTGGCAGCTTTAGCGTTATCCGCAAGTCGTCGAGGTAAAATCCCCAGGTGTGAGGTAATCAGAGGTCACACAATCAAACACCGAGCTCGCCGGCGAGCTCGAGGCAAAAACAAGGTCACGATAAATTGCTCTCCAAATAGTCAAAGAGTATTATTCAGTAGGGCCCAATTGTGCAACACTGCAGTTGCACAGAGGCATTTTGCTCCGATCCCCCCCATGTCTCTCGACAGCGAGACAAGCCGAGGTCCGAACCACAGTGGTGCCCTTGAGCTCGCTGTCAACCCCTCCTATAGTAGCGGTACGTTTTCGGCGTCCGCAGGAGACGGAGGTAGAAAGCGCTTTTCGCCTTCTACGCCCGTCTCGGGAGAAGTGCCTTCGGCACTTCTCCCTCCCGGGCTATTGTAGGGCCAGGCCCTCGCCCAAAACCCGGTGGAGCTGGACGACCGCACAGGCGGTAGCCAGCATCTATGTCCTCCCTAAAAATTAAAAAAATTAAATTTAAGCTAAACCTTCGAGATTTTGAATAATAAAATATATTTTTTGGCGAACCGTGCTCTCTGCTAAAAGTGTTTCTGAATGTCGTGTGATGGCGCGGAGACTTAGTGTAAATTGGATTCCTTCGTAATAATTATATAAACATTAATGCTAATAACAAATTTAGTAAATATTCAAAAACAGGAATGTCCTGTCCAAAAATGTATGGCAAGTGTCACTTGGCATGATTTAAGGATGCTAACGATACTAAATACATACCAAATCTGGTCAGGTTCCGGTGGCCGAGTGGTTAGACATTCGGAGCGTAATCGGAGGATGATGATTCGATTCGCGTGCATAACAAATAAAAATGTGCTACAATAATTTGTAAATGTGCTTTTCACTAGGCACGCGATTGTATTTCATATTTAGCAAAAATTTTGTCTCATCGATATTATATGTTATGGAATTTTCTTGAAGTCAATACTTGTAACAATTTAAAATCATTATGATCTCCTTCATATATCTATACTTGATGTTTTTACTTGTTAGCAGCAAACGTTGAGTCTGCGTCCACATACGAAATGTGTTTTCTTTTGTGCGACTTTAGAAAAAGGTTTTTATCTAATAAAAAAAAAATCAGTGGCAATATACTGCCCTATGGTATGCGATAGGAAGACCTTAATTCCGTATTTGTCATAGGCTTTGAGGTAGCAAGCATCTGATTTCTTGCGTAATTTCTAAGCTATCCTTATGGATAGTCACAGATACTGTATTAGAAGTCTTGAAATCAATTAAATGCAAGACATTGTTACCATTGTCCAAGTTTTGAGCTTTAAGTTAATTTGGGAACTGCATCATTAGTGGATTTATTACGTAGAAAACTAAACTCTTGGGCTGATAAAATATGATTTTTTTTTAAGTGATTTACTAGTCTGGAATTTATTATGTGCTTAATTTGCCAAGAGATAGGAATATAATTACGTTTAAAGTTAGTGCAACAACCTCTGTCAACAAACTTGGAATGACGAGAAATTTCCATAAGTCAATAGATTAAACATTTTGTTCAAGACTGATATAAAATTTGTGTGAGAGGAGGCACTAGCAATAAAATTGTCTATGCTTTATGAGAAAGTTATTCGAAATTATATAACATGAATGGATAAACACTAATTTTTACTTAACATTTTTGTTAAAATCTTCCAAGAGCATTTAGACAAGAGCAATTTAGTTTAGTTTAGGTACTTTAAACTAACAAGTTTTTCGCCAACGTTTGTAAAAGGAACTAAAAGCTATTTGCAACTTTTGAGTAAATTGAACAATTTGAGTCTTTCGTTTCAGATCAAGAAAGTCGCAAACCGTTGTTTGGGAGTTAAAGAGTAATACTGTATCAGCCTTACCATCTACTGCGGTACATCGCCCCCCATTAAGAGGGGACTTTAGCATAATCTCCACGCCAGGCAGGCTTATTATGTCCTTTTCTTACGACTCCCATAGGAAAATTTGGGGGGAGAGGAGCTGCAACTCTAACCCGGCACCCCAAGGGAGTGGCTCTTGAGGGTTTATTTGTTTTACTTGTTCCATATGTTTCATATACTGTGGACCATATACTTTTGCTATGATTACCAGCCTCAATTAGATATAGCCGGTTTCTAATGTTTTGAAGTGAATCGCGTGAGGAGGCACACATGTATGTTTGGAAAAGAAAGAAATAAAATAAATATAGGTATTTGGGCAAATTTTTTACGAGTAATAGTACATAGATAAATATTAAATAGATATCGCGATGTTTCAGTTACGCCTTAATTCAGAAATTGCTTGTATGATGGATCTCTTAAATGTGGAACAGCTTAGGCCCAAGTGGAGTAGCCCTGTTCATTGCCCTCATGGGGCGCGTACCCGTACGGCGTCTGTAACTTTATCTTTTCCCATTCATACATTTACTACATGATATATATATAATTTCCATCATCGTGTACTTCTACAATGTAAGTGGTCTCGTATTGTTCCCGGCTTAAGGATCTAATCAAAAGCGCTCAATATGTTGAATTAATTATTGTTATCAATATTTTATTTCAAATTGTGAACTTTGGAATTTTTATATGTCACTAGTCTTTGAACATTATGGTATAAAGTCGCTAGTTCACATTAAATTTTTTGACTACCTAGTATGTAGTATGAACGGTGTCGGCCATGCCTCCCTTATACAGACCAGTCCCACTAGTCCCAGCGTTCTTTGACGAAGACAAAGCTGAGTGCCTAGCTGATAGCCTAGAGGCTCAGTGTTCCCCTAACGTAGATCACGTTGACCAAGCTCACCTCGATTCGGTGGATGCTGAAGTCGAACGTAAAAGCTCTGTGGTCACCTCTGAACTCCCACCAATCACCTTAGCGACTTACGCTGAGGTGGCGAGACTGATCAAGGCCCTCCGACCGCGCAAATCCCCCGGTGCCGATGGCATCTCCAACAGGGTTCTTAAAACCCTCTCTCCTCCTCTCATCCATCTCCTAGTCAGCATCTTCAATGCTGCTATGAGCCACTGCTTATTCCCAGACACCTGGAAATGTGCAAATGTCATTGGCATTCACAAACCAGGCAAAAGCTCATCTGACCCCACCAGTTACCGCCCCATCAGCCTCCTCAGTGCCTTAGGCAAACTTTACGAGCGGTTACTTGCAAACCGTCTCCAGTCCCATGCTAAGGAACACCACCTTATCCCAGATGAGCAGTTTGGCTTCAGGCCCGGACACTCATGCGTCCAACAGGTGCACCGCCTCACGGAGCACATCATTGAGGGCTTTAACAAGTACCCCAAACCCCAGACAACGCTAGCAGTCTTCCTCGACGTAGCGAAAGCTTTTGACAAAGTCTGGCACAATGGCTTGATTTACAAGCTATACCAATTTGGCGTGCCAGAACGTCTTGTGCTCATCCTACAAGACTTCCTTAAAGCCAGAAGCTTTCGCTATCGCGTGGAAGGCACCCTCTCCTCCCCCCACCCAGTCAGAGCCGGAGTCCCTCAGGGCTCCGTGCTATCACCCATTCTTTTCGCGCTGTATACCAGCGACATCCCACGCTCTCAGCCTAACGTCCTATTAGGCCAATACGCGGATGATACCGCTATTTATACCACTGGGTGGCATATCAGTAGAAAGTCCATTCCCGCCCTCCAACGGGCCATCACCGAGATCGGTGACTGGTTCCGTAAATGGCGCATCGCGGTCAACCCAGTTAAAAGTGCAGCTATGTACTTTACTGAGAAGGGCCGCCCCCGTTACCCGCAACCTTTAACTTTGTTCGACCAACCCATCCCCTGGGTTAGTAAAACAAAATATCTCGGAGTCACCCTTGATCGGAATCTCACCTTTAGCGATCATATAACAACCGTCCGTAACAGAGCGGCCTTTGTAATGGGTCGCCTTGGTCCCCTGATTCGCAAACAGAGTAAAATGTCTCTTAGAAATAAGAAGACACTTTACACTGCCTGCATCCGCCCCATCATGACTTACGCATCAGTAGTGTTTAGTCATGCTAGTGAGGCCCATCTCCATAAGCTTCAAGTCATTCAAAACCGTTTTCTTCGTAGTGCAACCGGCGCTCCGTGGTATATCCGGAACACCGAGTTGCATTGCGACCTAAACCTTCCCTCTTTAGCGCAGTTCAATAAGGACTGCGCCCGCCGATACTTTGATCGAGCGCCCCACCACTCGAACCCTTTGGTTGTCCAGGCATCGAACTACTCGACCGCCTCTTCTATCCCATTTTTCAAACCCCCCCGTCGCCGACCACGGCAGGTATTAGACGACCCGGATGACCCCATCGCAGTCATTACATTGGCAGCTTTAGCGTTATCCGCAAGTCGTCGAGGTAAAATCCCCAGGTGTGAGGTAATTAGAGGTCACACAATCAAACACCGAGCTCGCCGGCGAGCTCGAGGCAAAAACAAGGTCACGATAAATTGCTCTCCAAATAGTCAAAGAGTATTATTCAGTAGGGCCCAATTGTGCAACACTGCAGTTGCACAGAGGCATTTTGCTCCGATCCCCCCCATGTCTCTCGACAGCGAGACAAGCCGAGGTCCGAACCACAGTGGTGCCCTTGAGCTCGCTGTCAACCCCTCCTATAATAGCGGTACGTTTTCGGCGTCCGCAGGAGACGGAGGTAGAAAGCGCTTTTCGCCTTCTACGCCCGTCTCGGGAGAAGTGCCTTCGGCACTTCTCCCTCCCGGGCTATTGTAGGGCCAGGCCCTCGCCCAAAACCCGGTGGAGCTGGACGACCGCACAGGCGGTAGCCAGCATCTATGTCCTCCCTAAAAAAAAAATAAAAAAAACGGTGTCGGCATTATTGGACTCATTTGTTAAATATTCTTGAGTGTGGACGCTCTTACTATATAACAAATATCTTCAATATCATTCTACATACATATCATACAATACAAAAAGAAAATCACTTACCTACGCATTCTAAATGCTATATATAAAGCTGGGTACTCACTAGGGAGCTGTAACTGTGTTCTGGGCCGCTATTACAATTCAACGAAGTTTCGTTTTTCGTGTTACGAGTGACACTTTAGACAACAAAAATCGAATTTGCGGTACGAAGTTCGTTGTTTCATAATATAATCTATGGTCGGATCGCATCGTTCATCACAAATCGTGCCCTCTAGGCTCTAGGGAATCTCCCATACTACTCTAAGAACGCTATTATGCCTAAATCAATTTTAAGTCTTAACGTTAAAGAACATCTTCACATGGTAAGAGTGAGAGTCCTATGTAGTTATGGATCGCGTATCATAGAGGTGTCGCTACTGTTCTAGAAGTTCGATACTCGTATTTAAAATTTACGTGATTTTTTTTGTTCTATATAGGTATTTATATCCTCATAAGTATTTGTGTTCTTTCTACATTTATTTTAGTACTTGACTTTGACACTGACCTATGAATAATATACAAAACTCCAACGAAAGGAAAAATTTTAACTACAAGCGGGATTCGAACAGGCGACCATCAATACGGTTAAATAATAGGAAAAAATTATTTGACTAAAGAGTATACTGAATATACTGAAGAGTAGTAGGGGTACCCTACGGAACCCTAAAAACTAAGGATGATTCGGTAAAGTCAAAACTCTATACAAACCTGCGCTAAGGGTCCTGAACTGAATGAAAGAAATATCTTAGTTTTAATTATTAGCGTTAAACAGCATAGATAAGCAAAGTTAAGTAGGTAGTTAAAAAGAAGTTATCTTTTTCAATCCGAAAAAATGGTATAAAAATATATTATTATTTTGTATATACAAACTACAAACTTGTGTTGTCCGTGGTGTAGTCCGACTCAATTTTAACCGACTTCAAAAAAGAAGGAGTTTTAAAATAAAAGGTTTTTTTGTGTGTGTGTGTGTGTGTGTACCTCATAAGTCATAACTCTTTAATGGTGGACTTTGGCTGAATTTTTTGCATTCAAAAGCTTGTCATATGGTCCCATTTATATATCAGTGAGATCTGAAGAGTATAGTATGAGTTATCTTTAATAATGCGTATTTTTATTAAAGTTCGTTTTTGTTTGGTGAATTTTTTTTTACTGTAGCAACCTTCAGTGATATTTTAGTAGGTTATTAACAAAACATAGTTAAGTACACCATAACCGTTACCTTTACGAGTTGCGCCATGGCTATCACTTAGTCAGTGTCATAAACAGTAAAAACTTTGACATTTAATGACTTTCCCGCCAGTTTACGGCTGTAAACAACGCTGTAAAGCTTATACAAACTCATTACAGAGTTCACGGTTGAGAAATTAACTCTAACTTATCTATGTATTAGATTCAGTTCCTTTTCCAGAACAAAAGCTAATTTATAAAATCTCATTCGGTAATATTCTAATTATGAAATGAAATACAGACTTTTATTGCATATTATATTTACATACTTCTTTATGAAAATTAAAAAAATCAATTAAAGCATTATTCTCCTAACAAAACAATGCTTTAAACTATTTTTTAATTTATAAAGTACAATATGCCCCAACCAAGGAGGTTTCAATTCAATTTAAGTACACATTATCTATGGTGAGCGCGCTGATTCCGAGCATATCTGTAACATACTTTGGTGCTATTTCGTACATACGAATTTCAGTAATATTTTGTTGAATAAAACTTCAGTAGCAAAAATGTCAAGCAACACTGACGATACTGATGAAAATTTAACTTCACCTGACATTCTAGAAACAGCTACGAAACTGACGAATAGTCGTATGCCAGAAAATTCAAGAAAAGCGTATAGCCATGAGATTAAATAAAGTAGTTTATGCAACTGCATATAATTAGGTATTAAAACACTCGTGTAATATTATTTTGAAACTCGCCTGCGGCTCGTTTCAAAAACTACACTCATGTTTTAATACCCTCTATTATATGACAGTTGCATAAACTACTATTATTGATAACATCAAATTATTATTAACGTTATATAACGATTAAGGTACATAGATCAATTTACGAATTTTTCAGTCCCTAAAATTCTTCAACCTGAACGAGTCTCTCGGTGTTCATACGAATTTTGTCGCGCGTCAATAGGGGTTAAAGTATGAAATTGCTATTTTATTGTAATAGGTACTTCGAATTGACATACAACCTTCATGGTTTAAGATTTTGAAACTCTTATCACATGGTTGATATGAGGTTCTTCTTTTAAAAATGTGATACATTCGATTATCGACTTTCAGTTATCGAATATGGCTGTCGAAAACAGATTTTGTTTTCTACTTGTATTACTTTAACCGTCATATCTAAAACAAACATATTTGTTATTGTACGTACAGCTAAGTAGACACTTAACTAATGATAAGTATTGTAGTTAGTTAAGTTGTTGACTTCTATTTCTGCCCACTAATTGTAGGTTTTTTTTACGTGATAAAAATCTCTCTCACTGATGTGGTCCACCTGATGTTAAACGGCAACCTCTGCCTATAACAGATACATTTCGTCACAATGACGAACTACACTGCGCCCGTCACCCTGAGATATACAGTTTTGAAGTCTCATGTGCCTGTAATTAAATAATTACTACTGACCTCTCAATTACTACTGCCGGAACATACAGTTAGGTGCTTGGCGACAGTTTTATTGTACCATTTCATTAACCGTGAGGTTGCCTAAGAGTTTTCGTTATGTTATTAATATACCAATAGTTTGTAGTGTTTAAATAATAATTAAATAATGTGTTGTATATAATGTTTGGCTTCGCAGTGCTACTGACAGTTTCTTTGTAAGAAAAACCTAACAACTCTTTCCGTCACAAGTGACGAGTTACACTGCGCCCGTCACCCTGAGGTACGACTGTTCAACATATATTACATCACTCTACCTCAAGAGCTACTTAGTTAATCCCAAAAAAGTTTTCAGGGCCAAGATCGCAATAATGTTCTTATTATTAGCCGTGAAAACTTTTTTAGGTTTGTATAAATTGTATTATATAAATATATTCGCTATTTCGAAAGCAAATATAAATAAACACACATCCGTACTTTGGCAGATTGTATTACAAGGGAACAAAATAATATTTTTATGGCGAGGGTACTATTTTGGATCCATGGCGGAGTGAAGGATCTGAGCATAGCGAGGGAAAGCCGCCCGAGGAAAATTTTGTTTGATCACTATACTTTATGAATTTCAATGAAACACATGTAAGTTGGGTCCGTGGGGACACGGAGCTCATCGTATTTTCCAAAACTTATCTGAGCGCTTGGTCGATGCGACGCGTGATCATATAATGCTGGCACATATTTGGCTCAACGAATAAGCATGCTGGGCACGCTGCCAACTGAGTGGGCTGGAGCATTTAGACTGCCTATATATGAGTCTGCTATGACTTATAGGTTGTCTAAATGCTTTTATTGTAGTAGCTGTAGTGTAGTATATAGTTCATAGTATTTTATATAATAAAGGCATACCGCCGGTAAAAAATAAAGAAACACAATATAATCACTGTCACTTTTGTTTTTATTACTTACATTAGGTATTTTAGTATTGTCACTCTTAATTATACGCTTTTTTGGATTTGCACAGTTTACAAATATTATAATTATATATAGACTCGTCTGCGTTCGTTTCACATGTAATTAACGCTTTTTTCATTTGTTTTATTCGTCTTTCTAACTGGCCAGTGACTTTGTTTTCCTACTCTACCTTCTGTCGATATCTAAGGTCTCACAGAACACCAAGTAGTAAGTTCATGCTCTATATTTAAAACTCATGCCCTCCATGGAAGCCTAGTGGAGAAAAGACTAAATTGCTCGCATATCTGCGATTAAAACATCTTCTTTGGGAAATAAATAAGTGGGTTAAACAATAAATTGTATACTAATCCTGGATACCTAAGTTTTATTAGCGGAACGTTATTAGCGAACAGGCGTTATTGTAAATCTAACAATATTAAAAGGTACATATTATGTAAATTTTTTTAATAAGTTTGTGACGGTGTAAGCACTAGGTCCACTGGATGTTAAAAGTCTCTTGTGCCTGTAATTCATTATTTCATAATTTACTTTGCTCGATGTAAATATTCAAAACTGTATTCAAAGGGAGCCCGGCGCGGTCCAGTGTTGCCGCGGCGGCGGGCGCTATTGTTCTTGCGTTTTTGCTGATCAAAGAATATTGTCCTAAGTAATAATAATAAATAGCTACTCTTATTTATTCATAATTTATTCATTTACGCAGCCCGCTGAGGAGTTTCGTGATTGGCAACTCATCATGACATTCTAATTGGCATTTTTTGTCTATCACTTCGAGCGCAGACGAGTTGAAAGTGCCCACGTATCGCTAATTTTCAAACATTAACCTGTCACTCACTCGTTCTGCCATTATAAGTCTTTGAGTTAAGTTCTCGGATAGTACAATACCGACTCCATTTTTGCCGGCGCTGGTTCCATTGTAAATGAGCTTGTACCCGTTGCCTATTAGTTTCGATTTTGCACCCTTCCACTTGGTTTCCTGCACACAACATGCATCTATTTGCCTCTTTCTCAGGATGTCGCTAAGCTCGGCACTTCTGCCCGTCATGGAACCTAAGTTCCAAGTTGCAAGTCGCAATGTAGTGGTTGTGATGCTTCGACCGTCGCTTAAGGGGTACGCCCTAGCATGTGTATCGCCTCGACCGTCGCTTAAGGGGTACGCCCTAGTATTAGTGCTCTTTCTCTTATTTTGCTTTTTCATGTTTTTGGACAAGGAGAAGTAAATGGCTATATTGTTTTACGGCCGGTTGCCACCTGACGCCAAGGCAGTAGCTCTTCTGAAGAACCTATGAGCCGTATTTGGACCAAAGTCTCCTCGTCGCCATCCCTACTGCAACACCCTGCCTGATGCTGTAGCTCCAGTGTAGCCTGCGACCACCAATATGCGTGCGTGCAGCCAGTCACTGGGTTTTGTGCTTCTTCCGCCTGCTCCGCCGTACTGATACACATTTGCACACAGTTTCCGCCATTGCAGCCGTTGAAGACTTTACCCTTAACCCTGGGCAAGGGGGCCACGTTGTACCCTGCGGTCCTGGGTCCCAATGTATTCATTGGATTTGTGCTCCTTCCGCCTGCTCTGCCGTTCCGATATCCATTATCTCCGCCTTTGCAGCCGTTAGAGTCTTCACCCGTAACCCTGGGCAAGGAGCCACGCTATACCCCGTGGTACTGGGTCCCTGAACTGAACTTTGCCACCTATCCACACCGGCCTACTGAAGTGGACGGTGCCCACCCCCGCGAACGTGGACGCGCCAGACAGGAATTACTCCAGTGGGAGGTAGAGAGGTTAGCTCTATCTCCCCTGAAGCCGGGTTAATGGACTCGTATTAAGCCCGAGTCCAAAGGCATTCATAAAACTATTGCAATATAAATATTTAAACTCTACCTACTCAATGAGCTTTGAAGACTATGACTACTCATGTGCGCGTGCCAAATAGATTTTTTCCATCTAACTTCTGGAACCGTCCTCTGAAAAACAACTTAATGAAATTGATTGTCCAAATTTCATTTTTGGGTCACCTAGTCCAAAAAAAGATCTAAAATCGTTCTTCACAAAATATCGAAAATGTCAAGTATATGTAACGGATACCGTTTATGAGCTAACCATGTAGCCGTAGAAAGATAGACGGATGGACTGACAGAGAGACAGACAGCGTAGCCTGATAAATACCTAAATCTGGTGGTGGTACCTAAATCTAATCCTAAAAGCACGATTACCTTATCAACAGCCAGTTAAGGACTTCTATTAAACCTCTTAGGACCTGATTATCAGATCCTGGTTACCATGGGTTGTAAATGGTTTCAAAAAGACAAATTTAGATAGCCTTAACATAACAGCGTTCGAAAACGCTCCATTAGCAGAATCTGGACACAATCTGATGGTGGAGTATTTCAATCGCTTTACAGGTGACTACAAAAAGTTCATACATAACCATTTTATAGTTTTTTTTAATGCCTGATAAGTCAGCCTTTGAGAACTATCTCACCTGAAGGTAAGTGATGATGTGATCGAAGATGTTGTTCAGACTAACCTAGAATTACTGGCTCTCAAGGACAGCTGCCGGAAGTCACCGTTAGGTGCTTGGCGACAGATTTTCTTCTTGAGGGTGGTAGCTAGCCAGGCGGGCATTCGCAAAATGCCCTACCACCATGCTATAACGACTGCCATTCTAAGACAACAACCGGGACTGACGGCTTAACGTGCCCTCCGAAGCACGGAAGCGCTCAGTAGTAATGTGGTGACATTACTACTGAGCGGTCACCCATCCAACTCATGACCGAGGCGGACGTTGCTTAGCTTTGCTGATCGGTTCAGAATGGCTAAGCACACTTCGCTACGAGGGCTTCAACTAGCTATTATCCAAATAATAGTAACAATTTTCCTTATAGTGAGTTCTGGCAATTGTTCTTGAGAGCCAGATTCTAGGTTAGCCTGAACAACATCTGCGACCACATCATCACTTACCATCAGGTGAGATAGTGCTCAAAGGCTAACTTATCAGGCATTAAAAAAACTATAAAATGGTTATGTATGAACTTTTTGTAGTCACCTGTAAAGCGATTGAAATACTCCACCATCAGATTGTGTCCAGATTCTGCTAATGGAGCGTTTTCGAACGCTGTTATGTTAAGGCTATCTAAATTTGTCTTTTTGAAACCATTTACAACCCATGGTAACCAGGATCTGATAATCAGGTCCTAAGAGGTTTAATAGAAGTCCTTAACTGGCTGTTGATAAGGTAATCGTGCTTTTAGGATTAGATTTAGGTACCACCACCAGATGTAGGTATTTATCAGGCTACGCTGTCTGTCTCTCTGTCAGTCCATCCGTCTAACTTTCTATGGCTACATGGTTAGCTCATAAACGGTATCCGTTACATATACTTGACATTTTCGATAAATTTACACAATATAATCATTGTCATTTCTGTTTTTATTACTTACATCAGCTGTTTTAGTATTTCACTCTTAATTATACGCTTTTTTGGATTTGAATAATTGCACAGATTAAAAAAATATTAATATTATATATAGACTAGTCCTCGTTCGTTTCACGTGTAATTAACGCTTTTTTCATTTGTTTTATTTAAAACCCTTAATATTATTTATTTAACCCTGTTCTGAAAAACAAATTTGATGAAATTGACTGTCCAAATTTCATTTTTGCCATCTGCGACCACATCATCACTTACCATCAGGTGAGATAGTGGTCAAAGGCTAGCCTATCAGCTGTATTATTAATAATAAATAAAAAAAATCACGTATTAGGTCAAATACTGACCCTATTTTTAAGACTTCTTTTGAAATACTTATTCTTTATTTGATAAATTGTACCTTGGAAAAAAATTTGTGGGTTTTTACATTTATTTTGTTTCGAGAGATTCCAAATGTACGCCTAGGGTAAACGGTGCCTCTAAAATGGAGTTTTTTGTTCTATAACTATACTACATTATTAATTCCTGTTTAAGAATGATATATTTAATTTATGATATTACAATAAGCACCCGTACTAATTAGATACACATATATGTTTAGTAGATAAGAGTATGTTGTAACGAGCAGCATACACACTACCGCATTTATTTCACTCGTGAACTACGAATTCTAGGTTAGCCTGTACAACTTCTTCGACCACATCATCACTTACCATCAGGTGAGATAGTGGTTAAAGGCTAATCTATCAGGCATAAAAAAAAAAGAGTGAGTCTAACAATTGTAAACTTATTGCATAAGTTATATTATTTGTATACTATAGGCATTATGTATTACTTAGATTTACGAAACTGTATTGTTAGTACTGTTTGTAGTTCCATAATAAATAAATAAATATATATACAAGATAAACGTTAGCTATGTAAAATATGATTATTTTTATTCCAAATGCATTATAGAGGTACCAAATGACCTGAAGTTATTAGACCGTAATAGATTTAAGAAAGTTGATTAATTGGCTATTAAGTACCTAAGTAGTTGTTTTTACGATAATAAAGTTTATTTAATTGCTACTCGTATGTAACTCATTGCAAATTATAGTTATCTAATATTTACACGCCTCATGCAGGCCGAATATACTGATCATATAATAATGCCAATCATATAAATGTATTACTGTATTCTTATAAATATTGTTTAATTTCAACTGCGAACCCCTTTTTAACACCTGCACCCCTATATGGGTGGGAATTTTCCAGAATTCTTCCTCAGTGTGTGTGTTTTTCACACTTTTGAAAAATATCCTCCAAAAATCAAACTATTAAGCCATTCTGCGATGTTGCCAATCTGGCACCATGACAAAGCCTTTTATAGTACTAAGTATGTATAGATATGCAGATACTTATCTTTAGAAATCAGCTTTAGTATTTACATTCCTTTACTCGTATACCTCCTTATCAATATAAAAAGCAATAGAATTTATGCGCGGACTTTGGCATAGTTATATTTATTGTAAGTACTTAAGTAGGTACATAACATACGTGAGGGGCAGGCTAAGAATTGCATTTTTTTTGGCAGGGCATTAGTGTTTCACATTTTAAATTATTTTGCTTGATTTAAGAGAAGAAGGCTTGAAGCTTTTGCTCCGATTTACCGAAGGAGCATAACGCGCAAGTAGATTTTTCTGCGGATAAAATTGTAACAGAACTATTTAAAATAATACCTTCGTAAAACTGCGTTCACTGGTAAAAATTAAATGTTTGTTAGGACTAGCAGAAGTCAACCCTAAGAGGTTGTTAGAATTTTAACAATTATCCTGTATATATCTACTTCAATTCTATGTTACTTTCTCCTTACGGCATTATTTAACAAAATATTGTTTTAACATCATATATCCTAAATGGTATTGTTATTATTTTTTATTATACATACTAAAGTATAAACTATTAACATTATTAGTTTACTATTAGTTTTAATTATTGTAATTTGATAGTAATATTATTTTAATTTTATTATAAAACGCAACTAGTATAAATGTATGGGTGTAACTTACCTAAAATAAATTTATTTTGAATTTGAATTTGAATTTTTGAATTCTATTATTATTATTTTTTAACTTATTTTTATTTAAAGCTTACAAAACAGCCTTATGTAATTTACAGACATTATTTTCTAAGATACCTAATACCTACGAAGTACTGAAAAGTATAAATAGAATTCCATAAGTTATTTCAAATGTAAAACATACATGCAAAAATATCTTACTTAATAAAACTGCTAATGTACTTATGCAAGTTTATCGTGAAAATGCAATAATTTTTTTTTTAATTATTATTATGTAATATATAATAATATAATAATTAAACCTACTATTGTAACTATTAATATTATTTTATCAACAATTTTATAATCAAAATCTACTAGATAGGCACGTATTCAGTAAAACGAAGATTTTCCTATTTATTTATCATGATAATATAGGCGGCCGACGGCGGCGGCGCCAAGGGTGATGCCATTTTCAGTACTTAGGTATTCGCAGGTACACTGTAGGTATACCTTTTTATAAGTAATACCGGGTATAAAATATTTCATGTTCCTCCACATTATTACTTTATTAATTTCTATATTTCCTTCATGTCTATCCGCATTTAACATGCGAATTAAACTAATTTTATTTCAATGGCCTGTAGTTTGTTGTACACGTTACTATCATCGTGATAATTATTTTTAAGCCGCAGATATAAACTTATTATAATTTTACTATAAAATTTTAATATACAGATATAAATAAGAAATCTGTATAATAAATATAATTACTTATCTGATATTGAATTAGAGTTTTTAAAAGCTTTTGCGAAATAATCAGT
This sequence comes from Plagodis dolabraria, assembly GCA_963854805.1. Lineage (NCBI taxonomy): Eukaryota > Metazoa > Arthropoda > Insecta > Lepidoptera > Geometridae > Plagodis > Plagodis dolabraria. The sequence continues at coordinate 9,821,630 of OY978459.1, read as the reverse complement.
CATCTAATGTACTGACCTTCAAATCAAATAGGACGCTCAAAACTTTTACGTATAGACGAAAACCGCTTTATTCACATCTTGTAACTAATAAGGCACTAGTCCCCTTCTAGTCGCATAAAAAAAAAACTGACAGTTACAAAACCGTACGTGGATTTTATGACAAAAGAATATCAAACTGAAACATAATACCCCATACAAGTACACATTCCTTTAAAGCACTTATGATAATTCCATGTTTTTATCGTAGGAGCTGCGGTATTATTAGCGGCGGATGTAACGCGCGGGTGTCGGCGCGGCGGCGGGCGGCAGCGGCGCGGGGCGGGCGGAGCTCACGCGCAGGGCGCGCCGGGCGGGGCCTCGGCCGCTCCGCCCCGCGCAGCGCCAATCGCCCGCCGAGTGGAGGGGCGCGCGAGCCCCCGGCCTCTATTTACTCTTTCAATCAGTGCGAGTGTTTGCCCCTGGCCGGCGTGCACGCGCGGGTGATGCGCTAGCCTAGCCATGATCTCGCAGAAGCTGTCGTACGGCGACGTGCCTACGTCCGCGGCGCTATCCTCACTGTCGCCGGGCCTCGCGCCGCCCTACGTCAACGGTATGGGCTGCATGCCGGCGCAGCCCTACCCGAACCTCTACTCCAACAACATGGTGGCCGGCGGATCCTGTATGGGCTCCCCGGGCGTTGGCTACTCGCCGCCCAGCACCATGGCCTCGTGCATGGGCGGCGGCGGCGGCGTGTACGGCAGTCTGCCGCGCGACCAGGAGGCCGCTTCGCCAACCTCGGCCCTGCAGCGCGCGCGCAACGATAAGACCTACCGCCGCTCCTACACGCACGCCAAGCCACCCTACTCCTACATATCGCTGATCACCATGGCCATCCAGAATAACCCCACGCGCATGCTCACGCTCTCCGAGATCTACCAGTTCATCATGGACCTGTTTCCGTTCTACAGACAGAACCAGCAGCGCTGGCAGAACTCGATCCGGCATTCGTTATCCTTCAACGACTGCTTCGTTAAAGTGCCGCGCACGCCCGACAAGCCTGGAAAGGGTTCCTTTTGGACGCTGCACCCGGACAGTGGGAACATGTTTGAGAATGGGTGCTTCTTACGCCGACAGAAGCGATTCAAAGATGAGAAGAAGGAGACGATTCGGCAAGCGCACAAAGCACAGCACGGGCACGGGCATCATGGCGGTGGGCATGAGAAGCGGGAACATGGGCACGAGAAAACAAGCGGAGGTGGCGTGCCTGAGGAGAAGGAGATGCGCGATGAGCTGCTGGCACAGCTGCACGCGGCACCGGAGTTATGTCTGCCGGAACACACGCCTCTCGCGCTCGAACACTACGCGCAGCTGAAGCAAGAGCCGCCGGGGTATGCTCCTGCACAGCATCCGTTTAGCATCACACGCCTGCTGCCCGGCGCCGACACAAAGACGGACCTGAAAATGTACGACGTGAATTACGGATACGGGCACTCGCCCGCGGACCAATACTACCAGTCGCCGCTGTATCATCACCATCATGCGCATGCACAGCCGCCCTTGTGACAATACCCGCTGGCGTAGGCGCCGCGGCGCGCGCCCGCCTGGTGCGTGCCGCAGGACCTCGCCGATGCGCCCTAGCTTGTTCTAGAGTGGACTATATCGTGAACCTGTTAAATCTCATTGCTGATATTGGACTCCAAGTGAGCGAATCGTGTTCTGGTGATATTATCGAGTCGCGCCCGCCCCCGGGACGCTTGTATATTTGTGTATATATTTCCGATTATTTTCAGTCCGTTTTGTGTGCGTTTCTTAGTAGGTAGATGTTTAGTGCACGGAAGACGTGACGCCGCGGGCGGGTGGCGGCGGCGACCATACGGTAGGCCTAAATTGTTTATGGAACTTCTGAGAAAGTGTCCTTTATTAGTCATTATGAAATACTCTTGTTTGTACACCAATAATTTTTAATCACCTCTTAATCGATTTCAATTTAAGAACTCATTACTTACCGTATCTAAGCAACATTGGGAGCCATTAGAGTGCATGAAAGCAATCTAAAGTAAACTTTGCCCGCCTAAAACAACAATCGTGACATAATAACTTATAATGCGATCGATACGATACGTTATCGAACTTTATTATCTATCGACATTATTCGATAGTGAGATAAACAAATATCGAGCGTTGTTTATTTGTTTGTGTAGCGCGTTGATGTCTTTTGTTCGGGGGAAAGTAAACAAAAGAAATAAGTGATTAAAAAATTTAACGAAATTTTGTTTTTATGATTGCATAATACTTTCTGCTTTTATTAAGGCTTACTAATTTGTACCTAATGCTTATTATGATGTTGTTATACCTACAAGGGTACAGTATTTGAATTAGGAAATATTTTCACAAATCAGAAGACATTTGAAGTGCATCTTTTTGATTCCGAAAAAGATACTGCTAGATATAGTGTTGCAAAGAATTTTGTATTTGGCTCTGAATACAATATATTCCATCTTTTTATTATAATAAATGCAAGTAACTTTTTATACATCGAATAGGATTTAAACTTATGGATACTTATTTCATATTTTTTACTAAAAAGCTACAAATTTTATTATCAATACATTGGTGTACAAACAAAGCTAAAAGTGACATCATATCGTGAACAATCGAACTGTGCAATGTCCTATTTGTATCAAAATGTGTATTATATAAATATAACTTAACATTAATTAGATAGGTAAAATGGAATTTAAGTTGATCATCGACCATCGCATTTAGGAGAATAGTTAAGTATTTGTATATATAGTTTGTAAGTTGAATATATATGACTTCTAAATAAAGGTGTTTGGTATAAGATAGGTTCCTATCTCAGCTTTTGCACATTCCATTTGAATATATATTTATATATAAGGGTCAATTTAGCAATACGGCAAGTGAGTAAAATTTACATATGATATATATGTTTAGGTAGGTACTTGCGCATTTTAAATAGACGCATTAAATACCTATAGGTATTTATTATAAACAGAACAACAGCATAACAGGGGTAATATGGTATGGTTTTAAAGAAATCAACCAATTATCTCAACTCTTTAACAAAGATATATCAAGTGGCTTACAAGAATGATTCACAATTCACAACATAGATACCCAATACACTTTCTTTTTGAAAATAGATACTATTGGTTCTTTTGAAATCTCTCTTAGTAAGTTACGAATAGGTATATGTATATGCACTCAGAAATACCCAAATACTATGTTTGTGTAAGTATAGGTATACCAAAAACAAAAATAAGATAAAAATAGGTACCTACCTAATGGATTACTTATTGGTGTAAAAAAATACTAGCTTAACGCGTTTTCCCTAAAAACTTGTATTTTAAACTGGGTAAATAAAATAATTATCTAAATTGGCATGTAAATAGTCGAAGTCATTGCCAGAGGTGACCGATACCGAATAGATTCTATAGGTAGGAGTAGGTACTATAATGATGTTTGCCTTGAGATGCCGTACCTGCTTAAGTATAATACCTACTTACTTATATTGAAATTCCTTGAAATACTTGTTAACCTTACCATGACTTGTCAAAGCAACTTCACCTAAAACGTTTTTATTTCAGAAATATTTTATAAGTTTCTTTAATTCATTTGTTTGTAAACTTAATTCCGATGTTTAAAATTTTAATTACTCGGAAATAAGATTAACTCTGCCTTTAGATACCTGTTCTTATATATATTATTTGTATATATTATTACTTTTTTTAGAATTTGATTGACTTATCACAATTTTATATTATCAAACAATTGGAAAGGTATGCTACCTATCATATAGATTTCCTTTTATAGATAATTCACTCACCTATACGTTTAAGTTTTGTAATCTCAATCAATTTTATTGATGTCAGCTTGTATCATGTCAATTAAAAGAATCAATTAGGGAACAAGGCAAAGTTTTTGTTATAACTTTGAATAAATCCAATTTGACTCACTTGCCAATCGTATTGTCGGTTAAGTTAAATTATAACTTAATTGTTATTTGTGCTAAATTGATCATTGTTATTATAAATACGTATTTATATCGTATTAATCGAATCTAGATAGGATACTTATATCATCTGTTAGTTTCCGAGTTAATAAAACTAAGTATTTACAAAAAACATTTTGTTTTCTTTTAACTAACTTATTAATATATAAACCAACACAAGCAATTTGCTTACCTAATATCATGTAAGTAAGTCATATAAGGTTACTTAGCTACAGATTCTATCGGGATACCTAATTTTTTTATAAAAGTGTTTAGACTGTCTTACCCAATTGCTTTCATTGTCACATATAATAACCAAGCGAGGTTTTGGAGTGATGAAAGTAACACTTGGAAATCTCAGTGTCTTGGGTTCAAAACCCGAGTTATTGGATATTTTAAAGAATTTCTGAGAAGTTGTCTGGAGTCCAAAATGTGGTTGATAGTTGGCAATATGTTTGCTCCCCTATCGCTAGGGCAACGATAAAATACATGATGATATATACCTATATCACGATATTTATTTTCATGAACTTATTTATTCTATTCTTACATAAAAGGTTTTATTTAAATATTACTTATATCTAATATATGAAAAACACGGGTGTTTGAGCGTGAACTTACTATGAGTCGATATCGCTTCAGTGAAGCGTGACGCGACCGCGGCGGACGTACCACACTCAAAATCCTGAGGAAGGCTTCCGGTAGAAGCCGAAACATTGTCGATAGCGATATCGACTCATAGTAAGTTCACGCTCAAACACCCGTGTTTTTCATATATTAGATATAAATATGAGCGTAAGTTTTTATAATATTACTTATAGTTTACCTATTGCACGCGTACTAACCAACTCTGCGTGCTCTGCGTAAATTACGAAGATAAAAATGGAAGCATCTTTTATTTCGTCTCAATTTTTTATCTTATTCGTAAGATTTAATATCAGAATAATACGTATAGTAGTCTTAATATTCAGGAAGTGAATTAATTTTTAAACAATACAGTCTAATATAACTTATAATAGCTCATTCAAAGGATCCCAGCCTTTATTCTACCCAAACTTAACCCTTTCTCAACAAAATAATAGACCTACCCGGCGCTCGCTTTAAAAACAATAACTATACAAAGAAACTAACAAAAAGTACTTATCAACGCCGCCTTTGCAACTTTTACTGCCGGATATTTTCACTTTTTTCTTTTGTGCTCTTGCGCAAGTTTATCTGACCGGGAGAGGCAGACAGGTTATCTTGCCTTTGCTAGTTCAACAAAGCCTCCAATAAAACTATAAAAGTACACAAAAGGGTTAACACGTGGACCAGGGTGTTAATTTGTTTAAGAAATCGGCGAATTGGTCATTCAAAAGTATTCGTATCGATGTATGAATGACTGTGTTGTACTTCGTACTTTGTTGCAAATGAGACGTCCCAGAAATGAGATCGGCTTGAAAGAAAAATATAGTTAAATATACGAGTATAAGAAAATTAGCTTAAAGAGTTTGTTTTAATCATGTTACGCCATTTAAGCTACTGAGCTTACAAAATTACATTGACAATTTTCTTTTTTTACCCTGAACCAAATTATAATTTTTTGATTAATCTAGGTATCCGTTTTTTATTCAGCTTTTTATGTCTACTCACCTATATACCTATGCTACGAGTACATCCTGTATTTTAATATCAAAAGTGCCTCAGAAATGTTGGCTGTGCGTCTACGGCTCCACTCTTGCCTCCATAAAGGTATTGCACCTAGTCCGATATTAAGAAAACTGGTAAATCGAACAAAAAAAAATATCAATGTACTGTTACGATTGAGATGTGGAGGTGAATTAAGTACGAGAGACCTACTGTTTACCAGCTAATACTAGGCCCCTATGAACAGTTAGATTTTTCATAAACATTTTATGTGTTGCCTGATCCCAAAAAACGACTCTTTCTCTCGATATATAGAAAATATTCATGAAATTGAAAAAGTTAGGCTTAATCAGTTTATTATATTAAGTTTTGTGTCTTTGTAGCAGCCATGTGATATATACAGCACCTCCAAGATTATATCCGTATTTAAAAAGTAATCTTTTTATGAACTTATATCAAATAACACTAAAGAATAAGCATTGCAATTCACCGGGGCAATGCTGCCAGCATGCTGGGCACGCTGCCAACTGGTACTGGGCTGGAGCATTTGGACTGCCTATGAGTCTGCTATGACTTATAGGTTGTCTAAATGCTTTTATTGTAGTAGCTGTAGTGTTGTATATAGCTTGTAGTATTTTGTTGCATAAAGGCATACCGCCGGAGAAAAAAAAAAGAACGCTTACGCTATAATAATAATAAGATAATTTATATAAAATAAATCACAGATAGCAGAATTCACTTTTCCGTTGATGATTTTGGCAAAAATAAGTTCGAAACATTGATACTTACCCCGTAGTGGAAATAACTATGCACTGCTAGCTAATTATGATATATATTTTAATATATTATATATATTAAAATGCCTTTATTAAACAAAATACTATGAACTATATACAACACTACAGCTACTACAATAAAAGCATTTAGACACCTATAAGTCATAGCAGACTCATAGGCAGTCCAAATGCTCCAGCCCACTCCCAGTTGGCAGCGTGCCCAGCATGCTGGCAGCATTGCCCCGTTGAATTGCAATGCTTATTCGTTGAGCCAAATATGTGCCAGCATTTTGATCACGCGTCGCATCGACCAAGCGCTCAGATAGGTTTTGGAAAATACGATGAGATAAATGTGATATAATATATAATATATGATATAATATACAAATGTGATACCATTATTTCCTTTATTGTGCCACCTTACGCGTTAATTAGGAATATTTTCTTGATATTTTAAAAAATACTTCATGAAATTTTATCATCTATGAACATTTCATTCACAACATCAAACTTAATCATATTTAGACATACAATTAGTGAAACTATTCATTTTTTACGCACTTAGCGCCCGACCCGGGTTTACTCGGCGGGTGGTATATTGTGGTCATAAAAGTAACCACTCGCCTTCATCCCACTGTCGTTTTCTATGAGAAAGGTCCATTGTTGCACGTCATGTCTTTCATATTTTTTACGATGGATATATTATTTTGGATATGAATTAGGATATTAACAATGTTCTTAAAATAATGCCATCTTTTGGGAAAATTATGTACTAAATAAACTTTTGATGGGCTGATATTGAAGTTCGCGCCACAATTTCATTTTGGTGTTGCAAGTAGAACAATGTGAGAATATATTTAAAAAAGTACATTTATTAATGAATAAAATACATTGCAATTTTTTATTTAAAAAGGACATTACGCAATGATTTGCAAAATTGTGTGAAAGGCAGAAGACCTATGAGCGCTTATCGTTTAAATTAAATGTAATTCAACTTAAGATGTTAGTACAGCTTTGACTGGAAAACAGTTAGGTGCTCCGTGCTTGGTGACGATTTCTGCTTGAAGCTTACCACCTTAAAGCTTTTCATAACATGCTAAAGGTATCAATTCTAATCATGGAGCCAAAGCGCAAAGTGCATAGTTATTTCCACTACGGGGTATCAATAATGTTTCGAACTAATGTTTACCAAAATTTTCAACGGAAAGTTAATTCTGCTATCTGTGCTATATGATTTATTTTATATAAATAATTACATTTCATAATTGTAGTTGTTCAATTATTAAATATACATAGGTATATATGTAATACATTCTTTACCGGGTGCCGGGTTAGAATGTCACCTCCCCATTTCTTCCTGTGGGTGTCATACGAGGCGACTAAGGTTGCGCCAAATGAGCAGCACTTGCCACTTCTCACATGGACGTGAGTAGGGTGTTGTGTGCATTAGATGCACAACATGGCTGTATAGTACCATGTTAGTGCCCTGCCAGGGTTTCAAACAATATTTTCTTGTGTTCTTGTATATAGCGTAAACATATTATTCGTAATAATGTCCTCTTTCATCCAATGTGTCAGAGTATGAGAGAAATCAATTTGTGTGACCCTGAAATTGTGGCCAATGGATGGCAGTAGGCTCGCCCCCTATTACATGGGACCAAATTTCCTAACGTGGGTGCTTACACACCTCTGCCTACCCTTTCGAGTAATACAGGCGTGATTATGTGTATGCATAAACTCTTAAGTAAAAAAAAAGGAAAGTCCAGTTTTGTCTTGGTGCACCAGTGATTCACGGTCGCCACTCGAGTGATTTTGACTTTGATTTCTGTTTCTTTGGGAAATTTCCACGCCTCAAAACAAGTATTATCGCGCAAGGAAATAGCCTAGCCCTTTCCATGATTCTTTGTGTGGTATACGCTAATCCAAACAAGCCATAGTTACCGTCCACGCCTCTGTGCCATAAGTGATCACGACACTTTCTTTTTCAGTGTACTTTGTTGATGTGACATTTTTTACTATGCATCCTCTTCTTATCCTGATCCCACCCTTTAAGGGTCGGTACAATGTCTTCTACACAGATTGTGATTACTAAAACGACAAAAATGCTTGGACAATTCCGCCTCTGCCAAGCTATCGCCTGTCATCTACGTAATTTAAAAGAATATTGTAATAATTTTATTATATTGTATGTAACACATTGTTAAAGAAGTTTAAAAGAATGGCCCCAAGTTTCTTGCCCATTCTTCTCGCAGTGGCTCTATAGAGGAGAGATGGGTAATTGAGAACGGCGGGTAATTGTGAACAGTTGGGTTTAAGGCATTTCCCCACGCACTACCCCATCCCGCTCACGTTTAACAGATGCTTCAATCGCTGCTCAGTGCATTGGCAAAATTGGGAGCGAGAGGCCGCGCCCGTGTTGGCACGGTGAGTCATTGAAAATATTTCATACTTTGTTACTATTTTTGTTGTGTGTCATAATCGATGTAAATATCATCATTTTGAGTTTAAAGAGGTATATTTTACGCTTTGGCGTGCATGTCATGTCTACTAGTAGACTGCGTGAAGTTTATAGTACACCAATGATACATTACGAGTAGCAGCCATTTTGCTTACAATTATCCTTTTCGGGTAATTAAGAACGGCATCAGAAGGGTAATTGGGAACGTTCCTAACCCGATTAGTTAACCAATCCTGCAAAATAAGTTTTTACGTTAGGTTTTATCTTCGAAATTGTTTTTTTATTTTTTTTATTTATTTATTTATTTATTTCAGGTTATACAACCCATAACTTAAATCATAACAAAAATACATTTACATAAATACATAGAAACCAAACACAAAAAAGTAATAATTATACAATAATAAATACACAATAAAATTAATAAGACCCACAATGTAAATACAGCCAATGACCCAACATATGGCTATCCCATCGTTCAGCTAAATGTTTTTAGAATAATGTTGGAGCTGGAAATGTTAGCTGAAGAATGTTTTAGATGCTTCGAAATTACACAAGGAATACCACGGCAAAATATGATATTGAAGATCTTCGCCGTGCAATAGAAGATGTGAAAAAACCACATTAGTAAAGCGAGTGAAGCAACAAACATTCAAGGAACCGGTCGGTGAGCTATATTTAATAAAGATCAGGAAGACCAGTTGGAAAATATATTTAGTGGATTGCTGTAAGTCTTTTTATGGCATAACACCAAAATCACTACGACGAATAAAAGCTGTAAATAAGAAGCCACAAGTTAAGGGCAAGGAAGTACGAAATTTGAAGAATGCGTTAGAAGAAAATGAATATTAGAAATATTATTGTATATTTGGCAGTGAAAAATATGAATCCCGATTGAATCATGTGCGTCCTTTGTAACAACTGGGCACATGAAAAATGCACCACTGGCCAGGCTAGGTTATGTGTGTGACTTATGCTAAACTAAATAGTTCCTAATAACGGTCTCAATTACCCTATTGCGTTCCTATTTGCCCCGTGGACAGATCTCAATTACCCCACACAGTATAGGGTAAATAGGAACGATTGTGTTTTTTATTTTCCTTGTTATTTTTATCAAATAGTTATTTTTTACGATAAAATATTACACTAAATTGTAGGTAGATTAACGACGTTACTATTTAAATTAAAATATATTACGAAAGTGGTTTTCTTTCATTATTTTAAACTGGTTTAAGTTAGGTGTTCCCAATTACCCCACTCTCCCCTACATTTTTTTTGCTGAACGTGGCAGTAGGTACTGTGTTTAATTTTTAATATTAAAATTTGTAGTTAAAGGCAACACAATATTAATAACTCATTTTGACAAAAAAAAATTACTACAAACTTGAAATACGCATTATTAGGAACAACTTACCACATGACAAGCTCCAGCTTTGAAATGGAAAATAATTGGTACACCCTGTAAAGAGTTCTGAGGTAACAAACACAAAAAATAACATAGAATTGAGAACCTACCATAGATTAAAAATATGTATTCGCTGCAGACCATCCGCGGACATAAATACTGTACAGCGAATTATCCACTGCTGCGAACACAGCCTCCCCTAGTAAGGGGGTATTTGCCATAATCCCCACGCTTGGCAGGCGGCTTGGGGATCGCAGTGTAAAAAGGCAGTACTTTAGAAGGCGCTGCTGCCCACCTTCCAGTAATTTTTCCCTTAGTCGCCTCTTACGACACCCACGGGATGAAATGGGGAGGTGCAATTCTAACCCGGCACCCCACAGGGAACAAAAGTACCTGGTCTAATTGTAAGAAAATTTGACTTTGGTTTTATACTTACTCTGTAACCGTCCTTGTGAAGCTCTCGTTAGAAGAACACGCCGTATCTTTCAGGTCAGAACGTTCAGATGGTAAATATCCCTCAACGGGCCAACTGCAATTGCAATGTTAGTATTTGGTATAACATTCCCATAACCTATGGAAACGTCCCATTGCTATCTCGTGTGTGGGCGATTATTTTTTATTTATTCGTTTATTTATTGATTTTGTACGTCATTCCATTCAGCTTGTTGAACATCTAGCTACCGGGCTTCGAACAACTTAAACACTCAGCACTCTAAAACTCACCTACACTTACATCTACATATATAAAAGTAAACCTTATCACGTCTTAATAAGAGACAAAACACAAATTAGATGTGTAAAATGTAGCAACTAGAGTAGTGATGTGACATTAAGCACATTCGGTAACATTATGACATATAGCTTCGAAAGATGTTTTTTTCGGTTCAAGCTATAGTAAAAAAATAAAAAGTCAGCATTACGTTAAGCCTTACACAGCACTATTTTTTTCATAACAACAGAAAATTGTGAATATATTCACAGCCGATCTACAGCGGATGCTGTTTCAGAATAGATGGTAAACTGGCTAGACATTAGTTCTTAAGTCTCGTTTGCTCAGTAATTGCACTTGTTTTAACACCCATATTTCTCCAGATATGTAAGAGCAGCGAAAGCAAGAAGAAGGTTAAGTTTTTTTCTATATTCATTAAATTACAACTACTCAGGAAGCATTTAACTTACTTGTAAAGGATATTTATTTTATCCATCGCAATGCGGCTAGCTGATTATAAAGAATTAATTCGAAATTTCACAGCAAATGTTAAAATTCATGGTCTTCCTTTTATTTCTGACACTATGTTATTCAGCATAAAATTATTCTTACTATGAAATCTTTCGATCGGTATGATAAAACTACAGGGTAATTCTCGTGTAACGGGCCCGATTCCCGGTTCAACCATGTAATTATTTAAATATCTATGAATGCATTTTGTATTGTTTTTTGAATTCAAATAATGTCTTCTTTCAGTAAGATGTTCCATCTACAATATTCTAGGTACTTTCCCTCCATGTGGCGTCCCGTGGGACGCCCTGTATAACAAATAGAGATTAGAATATGTACAGCTCTCAAAATTCTCAAAATTCTCTGAAACTAGCGTATCATATGAACCATTTTGTACTACGTAGAATTATTTTGTTATACGCTACAACTTTTTTATTTATTTTAAAGTTACTGTAATAATTCAGTTTTATTTTTAAATTTCCCCTCAAAGGCGTCGGTATATTTAAAGGCAGGTTTGATTGAACTCATTATTATACATCGAGATATATTGTACCGATACCAATTGAATAGGATAAAGGTAGAACAATGATGGTGACCGAAAGTAATTAAGTAGAATAACAGGCTTCAAGAAGGTTCAGCTTTTCGGCCTAAATAAATCGTGTCCCATCACTACACGACAGCAAGGCTTTGATTTATAGTGAATCACTTGAGATTCTGAGGTCTTTTTTCATTCGGTTTTTGTTACAGCATTCTTATTTGAATATGCGTGATATTATGTCAGCTACGTCTCGTGGCGATCTTTGTGCGTTTTGTGTGGTGATAATGAAAATAAAACGTTAAATAAAATGTTCCTTTTGTTGAGAATAACGGGAGGTTCTTGGTGGCATTTTAAACATGATTTGGGTCAGTTTTGACGTTTGACTCATACTGTATTTGGGTCGCAGTTTCATCATTGAGTCTTAAATAATTCGCCTTGGACTCGTTGTGTGAAGCGAACCACAGGTTGTTGACAATTTCACGGAATTGGTAATGACGTAATTCTTGTGTGAGGTACACAGATACGTATGTATGCTATTATGTAGGTGCTAGTACCACGTTCATGTATGATTATATACTCGTCATTTGTTTTGTAACTAGCTGCGTCCAATAGTTTTACCTATAGGTATATAACTTATAATTCAGGTATTCTATACAATGTCTAGACAATCTATAGAATACCTGGGGCGTACAGGAAATGTATGAAATATTATGAAAATTATTGTCCATTACATACTTTACCTAAGTATAATGTATACAATTCCTAGGGATTGGGTAGATTACCTGCTGTTTCACCTGCATTGTGCAAAATAAATATATATCTTGGTTTATATATTTATCAGTGTTAACCAGCCTACAAAATGACGGGCAAATTAAACATGTAACTTAAAATCAACTTTATTAATATTAACAATTAGGGTGCTCCTTTAAAATAATCTTTACGAAAAGGGTACCAAAAAGTATCTTTCTATTACTATTAAAACAACAATAAAATTATCGTGAAACTTAAAAATCTAACCTAACCATTGTTGCCTGCCGCCCGCACGTCCCCTCCTTTCCTGCTCTCGTCTTTTACATACATTGCCGGCTGCACATTCGGTATTGTATAGAATACCTGGGCAAAGTATAAAATAAATAATATTTCATACATTACCTACATTAGGTATTCTATAAATTACCTAGGTATTGTATAGAATACCGGATTATACAGATTACCGGTAACTTATATACTAACAACATTTCATTGTGATACTTTTGGCCGTAACGAATTATATAGAGTAGGTACAACTGTTAGATAAGAAACCTTTGAACTTTGCATTTTATGCTGATCGAAGAAGCAGGATATATAGTTTTGCAATGGGAATTTGCTTTCAAGGATTACTGACGTCACAGGTGAGTGTTTGATGATGGATCTACTAGAACCTTCACTTGGTAACTGCCCAAGTAAGTAATAGTCATTAGTAATAGACGTTATAGTATTAAACGCGACTTATATTCGCGTTAAATATATATTTTTTTACCGCAACGTTGCATTGGTTGTTCATGGTCACGAGTGGACGAGTGGTGTCAACGTCTTGAAGGGCGGGTATTTTCTCCAACTACCCGCATTTGATCTAGATATGTCGATACATACCTATGTTTGTTGTGTGTCCAGACGACAACAACATCCACTGGTTTTATTGAAGGTAAAACGCGCTTGGTGTATAATCTTATTACTGGATTCCAGAATGCAGTTAACATAAAACCATTCTCTCGATTCGACGCGATGGATTCCCGCCAAAGGCTATGTGTTCAAATCGGGAAAGTCTTAAGTTACAAATGAGTAATATACCAAAAGTAAGTAGATTCAACTCTGCGCAATAAATATCCTGCCCACCAGTAAAACAACCAGTAAAACTAGTGAATATTCTAGACTACAAGTACCTAGCAATATAAAATATTTTCACTTAATTATACGTTCTGAAAAACATATCAGGTTTAAAAATATTTTTTTCTATTTCAAATAATGATCATAAATGATATTGTTGACATTTTTAATTAATTTTAGTTTACAATTCAACAGTCAACCAAGTAAACCTTTCTAATATAACTTGCATTAACGCCCGCTAAATTCTTATAAATCACAAAAATAAAAACAAGTATACAGTAACGCTATAAAATTGAAAAAAAAAGTCCAGTTTGTAGGTTAGCACATTGACCTATAGATGTCGCTCCGTCCCCGTACGACGGATGATAATGAGAAAAATAGATAAATTCGAACTAGGTATGACGCACTTCACGGCAGCTCAGATTGAAATAGAGTGTCTCGTCACCAACCACGGATCTAATGTTGCATGGTGGTAGGGCATTTTGCAAAGGCCTGCCTAGCTAGCTACCACCTTCAAGTAGAATAACTGTCGCCAAGCATCTATCGGTGTGTTCCAGCAGCTGTCTTTGAAAGCCAGTAATTCTAGGCTACTCCGAACAACATCTTCGACCACATAATCACTTACCATCGGGTGAGATAGTGGTCAAAAGCTAGCATAACAGCTATAAAAATTAACAAAACATTTGGATATGATTATGTTTAACCAATTTTGATAATTTTTACGAATTCCTACGAAATGATTATCATACCTATCACATGTAAGAATAGATAGTTCTATTCATGACGTTATCAACGACAAGACAGATGTCTGACGTCAACGCGATTCAACCTCCATACATCCGAAGACAATGCGACATCTATACTCTAACAACGACATACTAACGTACCGGCATTTGAGTTGGAGCACCAACAGTGACAACAACTATGACTATTTTTTTAGTTTTTTTATATGCCTGATAAGTTAGCCTTGACCACTATCTCACCTGATGGTAAAGGATGATTTGGTCGAAGATGTTGTTCAGGCTAACCTAGAATTACTGGCTCTCAAGGACAGCTGCCGGAACTCACCGTTAGGTGCTTCGCGACAGATATTTTACTTTAGGGTGGTAGCTGGCCAGGAGGGCATTCGCAAAATGCCATAAGTATTATATAATATATATTGTAATAGATTAGCCATACCATACTGTTACATTTGAGTAAGCCGCGCGATAAATCAAGTCTTAGACAATCTGTATTCGTATGGGAAACACACTATTGGCACCATTGTAGGTATTTCCTAACCGTCATAATGTATTTGCATACCCGAAGTGTATTTCCCAGGTGGTCATTCGGGGCCCCAAGATACAGGCCAAGCCGAGTGTGAGGCCCTCTGATAATATAAAGTGTGTGCTACATAATAATTATATTCGATATATACCTACCTACATCGTCTAAATTACTCTTATGCAACTGTAATCTAACATAAATGTATATACTTTTCTGTGAAATATAATTTACTTTACTTTACAAACAAATTTAAGATATTTTTGTTACAAACATAATTTAGAGTAAAATTTGCAATTATATTTTATTCAGAAAATTTCAATAAAGGATGTTTTAGAATCAACGTAGCGTTTGATAATATGATCAAGATTAACTTACTTATAATTTTCTTGCCGATACTAGAATTATTGTATGTAATAACACATTTTGCTATAAATCTGTTCAAGTAAAATTATTCAGCTACATACATAAATAATTAAAATAGTTTTGTTACAAGCGTAACTTAGAGTCAACGTTGCAATATTATTCTATTGAGAAAATCTTAATTAAACATGTTTTAGAATTTACTTAGCCTTACATATTATGATCTATGATCAAGATTACCAAAATATTCTTGCTCCTAAAAACTATGTTGTATGTAAGTACCTACCTTGCTAAAAAACCGTTCAAGCAAAGTTATTTAGCACTTGACTACTCTAGTTATCGAAAACTCATGTAGTTTTCGATATTCAAATTATTTTTCTAGTAAAGGAATAGATAAGTAAACATGAAATAAAGATATTGTTATTATTGTTCTTTATGATCAAGATTAACCTAGAATCTTCTTGTTCCTAAAAACTATGTAGAATGTAGTAAATTTTGCTAAAAACCCGTTCAAGAAAAGTTGTTTAGCACTTGCCAATACCTTCTACTTTTAGTTTTCGATATTCAAACTATTTTTCTAGTAAAGGAATATGAGTCATTAACATGAAATAAAGCAATTTTTCTTATTATTCATCATCAGCTGATTATCACCTCTCAGTCGCTACATTACTCATCTGCCTGCTTTAGGTGAATAGTCATCTCACCAGGTTTTTCGACGTTTTTGTCATAGTGTAAGAAGTTGTAAAACATGAGGTAACTATAAAATCTATGGGAAAATGACTATCATAATTTTTATTAATAAAACTGTGACTGGTTACTGTTTCGCTGTGGTTTCGCTACTAGCAGCATGACGTTACTTTAATATTTTTTGCAGCCTATGATTTTAGTTTTGCCTAGTATAGCTTTTGAAAACCTACTATCACCTTCTTCCTGAACGAATTAATACTTTAGGTACCTAAATACATACAAGACATATGCCTCCACACACACGCCCTTTCAAACTTCTAAAAAAACTTATATTAAGTACTCTTATTATGTACTTTAAATGGCTATTTCTCTTGTGAGTAAGTTATAGTTTGGTATTTTATATATTATAAGTTACCGAACTCATTGACTGCTCATAAGCCCTTTAGGCTTCCTGAGTCTCTAATTTTAAGTTAAATTTGTGGCAATAAATAAATAAAAATAATAATAAATCACCTGTATCTATCACCTATTAAAAACGATACGTGCGAGGGTCGAAGAAGAATATTCACTTAATCGATGTTTCATATCCACCTTTATTCTCCTCCAATATTCAGCCATTTTTTTTTTACCGTCGGTATGCCTTTATTAAACAAAATACTATGAACTATATACAATACTACAGCTACTATAATAAAAGCATTTAGACAACCTATAAGTCATAGCAGACTCATAGGCAGTCCAAATGCTCCAGCCCACTCCCAGTTGGCAGCGTGCCCAGCGTGCTGGCAGCATTGCCCCGTTGAATTGCAAATTTAAATTTATTAAATTAATTTATTTATTACGTTTTGGCATTACAATTAAAACAAAGTTATACTACGCTCCTATCATTTTCTTTTATTAAAACCTTTTCAAATTTGTCTGGTGGTCCTCTGAGCATGGCGGTAAACCGGGGCATTGTGACTCACCTAACAGGCATGTTGACTTTCAGAGTCATATTTTTTACTAATAATTAACGTTGCTGAAGAAAAAAAAGAAAATGACAGGGGCATAATTAGCCTAGCCTCGACTTTAAACAAGAAAAAATCAGCTTAGTTTTGAAGGGGAAACGGCGTATACGTAAATTTTCTTCCTGATCCCCGCACACATCGCCACAGTTTTTGAATCATCAGATAAAAAATATCACACCGACAAAATGTTAAGCGACAAAATAAATACAAATGAACTTTTATTTTGAACTACCAATGTTCTTTCTCTTTACATTGGTAGTGTTATATATTGATGTTTTGCTTTGAGTAAAACATATCTGGGTGATTGAGCATCGCTAATGTCAACTAGGTGGTAGAATTACTGATGATGTAGATGTCTGGATGAGTAACACTGTCTTGTCCATAATTTCAAGCACAAAAGAAGCAGAATACATCTGGTTACCTATTTTTGCTGTGTATTTCGCTCAGAACGCAGAATCGTTTTTAGAAATATAAAAGGGTGGCGACATCATTATGAGAGTTTAGTGTTTGAAAAAGCACTTCTCTCAATCAAATGAAGTGTAGTAGTCTGTCATCGACTAGACTACTAGATATTATTACACAAAATTTGCGCACAAAATGACGGCTCATTTGAGCTATCCCCGCGCGATAGCCCAGTGGTAGTGGCACCCGGTTCGTGAAATCGTGGGACGTGGGTTTGATTTTCACAGTAGGTGAGAAATTTTGTACCCTATGTTTTTTAAATGGTGATTTTTGGTACAACAGTACTAGTATTCGTATTCAGAAATAAACGATTATTTTTGTAGAGAAGCTGTTGCCAGCTAATTGAAGCATATATTTGGAACGTACAGACGTTCCAAACACAGTATGTTCATATCTAGTGGAGATCCAACCCGGCTATACGTACCAAGATGCGCGGGTTCGATCCTGCTCGATATGATAATTTCATGCTTAAATTTTTTAATAATCTTTACCTATATACCTAACCAGACCATTTCAAAAACACGCTTAGGAATCGTTGTTCTGTTGAAAAGTACTAACAAAATTACAACGAGAGAAAAAATAGGCATGTGCGGGATTCGAACCCGCGCCCATCCACCTCTATAGCCGGGGTATGTCGTATCAGTCGTAACTCTAATTTGTTCTTTCGTTCTTAACCATCGTATGTGGATGGAGCGAATTACAAAAGTAAATTACCTATTACTATAAGTACACCTTACCTTCAGAATCTTTAAGACTTGATATTGGCAACTAAGTAAAGTGAGGTCAACAGGTATCTTCTGGGTAAGCGCGCTCCATCATCGATCGCATCATCACTTAACATCAGGTGAGATAGTGGTCAAGCGCTACCCAGTTCGGAATAATAAAATAAATTAAAAAATGGTTATACATATGACAGGCATCAAAGTACTAGTAGTACTCGTAATACCCTTACGATTTCAGAACCCCGACACCATTTCGTAAACGAAATCTGTGGGCACGGTCCGGGTATAAAATTGAAAACTATTTGCTGAACAAACACCATCGATCATGCGGCGGCACTTAGCCGTATTGCCTTACCGTGCCGTACCGTACCGTGCTGGACCACGCTGGACTTAACATGATAGCGTTTGTTTATGGGGGTCTGGATAGTGAAAGTTCCGTAATGGAGCTTATTTTAATTGAATTGTTGCCGAGCTTTCGTTCGGTTTTAACCGACTTCCAAAAAAGAAAGTTCTCAAGTTAACGAGTATTTTTATTTTTTCACCAGAGGTTGAAAAAATGAAGGTGGAGGTTTTTAATTCGACTAGATTTTTTTTCGTTGGTTTGTTAAGCGGTTACGAATTAATAATTAATTTATTACTGATACTGATACTGATGATTCTGTATCCAGTTTAAATTTTATTTAAATTCATCAATATCGGTCGAGCAGTTTTTAAGTTTCAGCTAATCTCCTCTCACCAAGGGGCTCCCCAGTACCAGAGCCTCTCATTAGGCCGCATTCAACGCAGAGCGACTCAAATCATGACGATCGAGCTCTTTGCGATCGGTTCGACCCTTTGGCAATGCAGAAAGATTTCCCCAAACTATTTCATATTTTACAACTTGGGAAAGTGACGATCACGAAGGGGTGAGCTCAATATGCTAGAATCGGCGTTGTACCACATAATAAAAAGAACCAGAAGGATAACTCCGCAAAGCCATTTCAATAAATAAGCGACTCTAGCTGCGACGCAATAAAGTGCACTTCAGCTCGCAAAGCATCGAGTACCTAATATTTATATTCACCTACTAGGCGTCTCTCTTTCTATCGCATAAGCACGCATAGCTCTATTCTCTTCTGATGCGGCACACATCGTAGACTAATCCCGTCTGGATAGATACGCTGATGTACCTGTACCTTTGCAACTAAAGTGCGGGGTGAGCCAGGCCTGGTTGTACTGACTTCAACAAGTCATCTCTTTTATTTTCGTATGCACACCTAGAATACAGTTCAATTTATTTTTACGAGTATTTACTGTACTGTCTCAAAGTCCTGGACTCGAACCGCGGGTCGGACAATAAAGTAATAGGGTTCGAATACTTCTAATAAAGAATTTCGCAGTCTAAAGTCTGGAGCTGCGCCTGGTATATGGCAATAAGATCACCCTGGAATACCCATACATGGAACGTAAACCTGTCTGGAGAAACATGGGTGGCGTGGACAAATTCAGGGAATGCAGACCCATTCAGGGATTTACAGGCTTGATGATATAACCAAAAAACACACGGAAGAAGCCGTAGGCAAAAAGAACGGATAGATTGATTACAGAAACTAGATTGGACACGATTTGTTACGACTAAAATACCATTTATTATAGCTATGAACGTATAAGCTCATAAATCATTGATATTGAACCTGTCGCGAAGATGAATGGATTGACCGGTGGAAAAGTTTCCACCTTTAGAAAATTGGATACTATGAATTTGAATCTAAAATGTAACTTAATATTCTTTGAACATAATATTTACTTTATCAAAAGTGGTAAAAGTATAATCAGCAAGAGACCGTTCAGAGACCACATCTATAGGTCGAAGAATTCTACTTGGGTAGGTATTTGAAACGCTCGTAGCGAGGTTGTTAAGCCGTTCTTAACCGATCAGCTAAATTAAGCAACGTCCACTGCGGTGGCTGGATAGGTGACCGCTAGTGGTAGTAATGCCGCTGAGCGATTTCGTGTTCCGGAGGGCACGGTCCCAGTTGTTGTCTTAGGATGGCAGTCGTTGTAGCACGGTTGTAGGTCATTTTGCGAATGACCACCTGGCTAGCTACCTTTAGAGCAGTCCTTAAGACCCAGTAAGTATGAAATCAGGTCTAACAAATATCAGGGTGGTGAGCGCAGTGCAGATCGTCTGCATCTGTTATAGGCAGAACTTACCGCTTAACATCAGATGGGCCTCGTGCCTAGTTCCGATCTTAATTTTAACAATTTCCTTTGGAAATAAGGCCCATTACCTAGTTCAACTTTTAACATAAAGATAATTTTCATGACCATTATGTATGGACAATAAGGGCCCAGGTTTACTCCCTCATTAACAGTAGTTAATGTAAGAGAGTCTCATGATATGAAGCAAGACTATTTATATATAACAGTCTAATTATCCACTCAATCACCCAATAGTGATGTGAAGTATCAAGAATTTGAACGGGACTGAGACGTAGTGAGCTGCTGCATTAAGCAGTGACGTGACTTGAATAGTGGAATTTATCCGTCGTGTACTTTTTACTATCCCGTGAACAAACATAGAACCATCGTCTTACTCGGATAAGGTATAGAAAAGGTGATACCGCGAAGAATAAGACAGGAAAGTTTGGATTAAACAGCGGACGCCATATTTATGCCCTGTCAACTGAAACTACAAAAATGTTTCTAAATTATGATCACTGTTAGAAGCACTGTCATGGGCTGAGCGAAAATCAGATTTATAGAATTATTGGAGTTGTCTGGTGGATAACCGCGCACCGTCCCCTATGACGGTTAAAGTACTGCAATTGTAGCACTAAGTTTCGGCTTGAAAGAGTAAGGTTCCGGTGGCCGACAGGAATAGGCATCCGGCGCGAAGTATGTGGGCGCGGGATGGATTCGTCCGGAAAAAAAATGTTGTGCTCCAATAATTTGTAAATGCTTTTTTTTTTTTTTTTTTTTTTTTTATGTCTGATAGGTTAGCCTTTGACCACTATCTCACCTGATGGTAAGTGATGATGTGGTCGAGGATGTTGTTCAGACTAACCTAGAGTTACTGGCTCTCAAGGACAGCTGCCGGAACACACCGTTAGGTGCTTGGCGACAGATTTTCAACTTGAGGGTGGTAGCTAGCCAGGCGGGCATTTGCAAAGTGCCCTACCACCATGCTGTAACGACTGCTATCCTAAGACAACAACCGGGACCGACGGCTTAACGTGCCCTCCGAAGCACGGAAGCGCTCAGTAGTAATGCCCAACCAGCGGTCACCCATCCAAGTCATGACCGCGGCGGACGTTGCTTAACTTTGCTGATCGATTCAGAACGGCTAAGCAAACTTGGCTACGAGCGCTACCTTAATGCTAAAAAAATGTGTTCTGCTTTCATTTAATACTTGCACATGGTTATTGCTAATTTCGAGAAGGTAATATGCTCCAAGAGCTTATGTGGTCAGCATAAAGAAAACCATATTTACGCCATTCGAACTATTTGCATCGTTTCTGTACAATGTATCACTCGAGCTATAAGTATGAAGAAAGCTTAGTGTGTTGTAAATAGGCAATTGCCCATTCAATTTAACCTGCCCAAACATTAGTGAATGGGCAGGTTAAGAGTACATATGGCGAAAATGGTTTTTATGGATGATATAATAATACGTGGGTGTGTGTAAGAACGGTTACCGATAACAGCTAACTAACCCATTATTAATTCCATTGAATTCCATGAATTTCAATAATAAAAACAAACACACTCACCACATTGTGGTAAAATCTTAGGTTCATAATATTCAGTACTTAGATATTTATCGCTTAAATAATCATTCCGACTTTAGTTTATTAATAATACTTTTTGAATCAATCAGACACCTCAACTGTTTTTTTAGTTTGAATTTCTCAACTCGATTCATTAACTAAGATCAACCTTCAAGCAAAACACACAAATTTCAAGATTGATATAGCACTATGCAAGTACATCACTATCGTTGCTTGAGGAGGCTCTGAGCGCTGTCTGCAATATGGCGATCGAGTGCGTTGACCCGGCGGCCATCTTGTATCTTCTAATTATTGCATCGGGGTTCCGAAGTAAGTGCTAATCGCAGCCAAACGATTTAATAGTACTAAATAACATTGGGTATAACCTCTTGATCAGACAAGGACTTATTGGACGTGGCAAGGACGTCTGTAAGGACATGCTTATTTACTTTTGTCAATTGAAATAGATTTGTACATAGGTACCTATATACCTTAACTACATAGGTAAGTACTCCTTGTCAGAACCTACGCGAGGTTCGCATCCGTTCATGGATATTAAGACGTGACTCTCATATCATTTGAACTAAAATAAATTAAGATAATGGTCAGTTTTAGGCGTTAATTAGCGGAAATATTAATAAATATTTTAAGAAACCTTTAAATTAATATTTTAGTTAAACACAAAATACCTACCTAGGTACACAAAAATATATCGCATGATATTTCTCAATCGTGCGGTAGAACAGCCAAGACTTTATGAGGATGCTTCGTGTAGAAGCGAATCGCGTTGAAAATTCTCCCGGATTCGCTGCATGGCGTTTGTGACGTCACATCGGCTTAAGAGGAAAGTTAGGCGGAATCGTCAATAGATATATTTTTTAAGTGTTTAACTAAAATATTATACTTATTATGTAATGTTATCTCAAAGTAAAATATTTGTATAGTAATTAAAATATCTGTTATTATTAAAAGGAATTATATTTTTACGAAAGTAGGTTACCACCACTATTTATTTAATTATTTATTTATTTGATCCCCAACATAATGTACACCGTTTCAAAGTACAAGTAAAGAACAATATATAATA
Source organism: Plagodis dolabraria (assembly GCA_963854805.1). Taxonomy (NCBI): domain Eukaryota; kingdom Metazoa; phylum Arthropoda; class Insecta; order Lepidoptera; family Geometridae; genus Plagodis; species Plagodis dolabraria. The sequence continues at coordinate 9,798,411 of OY978459.1, read as the reverse complement.
TTATTAGGTATGTTAATTTCCGTTACAATTATAGAGGAAGACTACATTCGAAAAATGAGCGACATACAATTTTGATTATGATTTTACATATATAAATTAATAATAACAGCGGAATTATAAATTTAATTACAAATAATTAAAAGAAAACAGAGTTATAATATTTACAAAAGAAAATTGCAATATATCTACTATTTAGGTGTACAGTCACAAAAACTATGTATTATTTCACATAAAAATTATCATGTTTTCTTGTGTAGCAAGTCGTATGTATGTATGGTCTTTGGGGGTCTGAGTATAAGCCATGTTACTTCAAAATTTCAATGTCTTGTTCACCATTATAATTTCTGGTAAAATAGGAGTCGTGAAAAGCAAGAAGGGTAGGTATATAATATAGACATCTCAGTAAGTAGATAAAAGTAGATAAGTACATTACGATCTACTTGGTAAGTGTTCAGTACTGTTTTGGTAGGTATGTAATAGTCTGGAGCTGTGGCCGGATGGCAATAGACTCGTCCCTATTACGTACATGTGAACAAAATAGTCTGGCGACCTCTGTCTATCCCTTTAGGGAATAGAGACATCACATCTTCTTCTTTTGAATATTTTAGGTGAATAACATCATGTAGTCAGTATAAAAAATATAGGAAGTCTAAGCAATATATCCGAATACGAATTTGTATTTATTTAAACAGCAACATTATTAATGCCGCTTTTTTGAAGCAGTGATGGCTCAGTGGCATAAGCTATGGACTGCCGCGCAGCAGGTCCATGGTTCGAATCCCGACGCAAGATTGAGCTTCACCGCATGGTAGAAGGGCTTGTTGCGAATGCCCGCCTGGCTAGCGACCACCCTTAAGTAGAAAATCTGTCACCAAGCACCTAACGGCGTGTTCCGGCAGCAGCCCTTGAGAGCCAGTGAAATTACAAGCACATGAGTCTTAACAACTAATATCTCAAGGTGACGGGCGCAGCACAATTCGTGACTTGTGACGAAATGCATCTGTTATAGGCAGAGGATACCGCTTACCATCAGGTGGGCCTCGAGCTTGTTCCGTCACAATAACATAAAAAAAAGGCTAGTTACAATAAATCACAGAGAACTTCCACATTTCTGTTCGACACAAGTCAATGTTTAAAAACTAATATTTGTACTTTTGATTAGTATGCTGATTAAACACTATAGATACATTTACACAATTGTAGCAAATCATCAAAACAAAGATCGATGCGATTGACGGTTAAACATCGATATTTGAATCGATAACGAAGGCAAACAACATGATAAAGTTGTAGGTAATAATTGGAGGTTATGCAATTTTGACAGAATCAACGTTGAGCGTTAAGACATAGACAGGAGCTCGCCTTTGAAATGAATAAACGCACCATGGGTTTTTAAGGGACGTGTATTCATGGCGTTTACCATAAAAACGTTGTTTCGTTATATTTTAAATAACACGTGTAGGTACGCTGAAATTTGGCACGCATGTTTTTCAGTTTAAAATTCTTCTAGTTTGGCAGTTGCGGTAAAAGTATTTAAAAAAATAAAAAATTAGTGTTTATGGAATTTTTTCTTTTGATATGAAGACAAAACTGGTAAACCAGACGCATAGTTTTTATTTGACTTTTATTATAATACCTCATATTATGACGAAACTGTGTTTGTATAGAAAGCCCTATATACCTACTTCCATACATTCGACCCGATCTATCGACTCGTCATAGTCATAGGTCATAGGGGATAGGATAAATGTAAAACAAAAAACTTTTTGATATTTTTCCTTCCGCTATTGCTTTTTTACTTAAATAATCGACGTATAGATATGATAACGCCTAGTACGACAAAACACAATTTATCTTTAATCAAGTAAAAAATAGTCTACCAAAAATAAGTATTATCATTAACCAACACAGATAGTTCATTGGACCCGTTGGACTGCATATCCAGATAAAATATATATAGATCAACGTTTGACAGTCACTTCGTTGGCATGTTTCCCGCCTTTTTCCAAGAATGGCGGGAAAATTATCTTTGAAATGAACATTATCTCTGGGTTTGTTTATGTGAGGTTGACTCACAAAGTCATAACTTACAGCTATTTTGTAGGTTGATCTAAAAATAGTTCTGGTATTTTTTATGGTTCCGTACCTAAAAGAAAAAACGGAACCCTATCAGCTGGCACCTTATGTACCTGCCTTGTATATTTATACCTATTTGGTTTTTATGATGAGTAACTACTAAGTGTTTATTTATCTATGTACTTAAGTATTTGCAGTTTTATTTATTACTTATTGAGAATTAGTTTAATGCAAGCAAGTAGACCTACCTACATAATTATTATGTTACGTATAATTTTTTTGCTATGTATTTTATGTAAACGCCTAAATATTCTTCCATTAAATTAGGATACAATTATAGTAAAATTTATTAAAATACGCACCTACTAATGTAACATACATAAATGTTTGAAATATTTGTACAGGCATAAATTCGTACCTACATTTCGAATCATCTGATTCTAACTTAAAGAAGAACCAATCGCCGTATTAAGAATATTCACAACATTATTGCGCTGAACCTCCAGTAAGTAATCAATAGTCATGCAATATTTGCCAACCGTCGCGCTATCACTGTGGGTCACGGTATCGATTCTCGACGTGTTATCGAATAGTCGATATTACTCGATATATTTGTTTGTGCAGCCCCATCAATGAGAGTTTCGAGTGTATCTTGCGTATTTGACCAATAACTTGTTTGATAATGTTTTACAGCGCTTGCACTACGATTAATGAAGTCTCAGTCACCTCTTTAGGTTGCGTTCGTATTTTTTTTACAATAGGTACTTACCTATTTGAACACATAAATATTGTGACTGGTTACGTTTTGATGGTACTCTAATTATATTTGTCTATTGAGCAGGAAAGTCCACCAAATCAATAAATTGTTTGAGAAATAAGAGCAGTTTTCACTAAACAATAAAACATACCGCAAAGTCACCCTTGGCTTATCCCATACAATCCGTCCTAATCGAGCCGCAATACAGAGAAATCCGAAACAAGCGGTCCCCTATCGCGCGGTCGTGGAGGCACTTAAGACCGCATTTGGGCTCACTATGTAATAAAATACTAACCTACGGCGATGTAATATAAAAGCCCGATCACATTAACTAAAGGAGCCATTATTAAAAAGTATCGAGTTTCGGAACGCAACGCGACTGCGCTGTGACCAATCGCATTCTCCCGCCAACGCGGCGGCCAATCATCGGTCGCTTTGTTTTTTGTTGTATATCGAGTTAATGGATTGTTCTTCATTTTGATTTATGTTTTTTGTTTCTTTTTTTAAACAGACATAAATCTTTATAAAGTAGAAGTAGTATAAGACCCAGTTAGTCCCACCCCTATGAATTCAATAATTGGATGTTTTTGTTTAGTTTAGTTACATTATAGGTCCTATCTGCCTCGTTGCTCGAGTGACCGATAGCGTCGTTTTCGTTACTTGAGATCCTGGGCGCAATTTCCGGGTCGGGCATACATATATCAATTTAGGACTGCTATTGCCGTATGCCTGGTAGATGACAATAGTCTCAACCCCTATTACATAAAACCTGTTTGGTTTTCTAGCAAAAAGTTTCAGATTCACTAATAATAATAATTGTATTTATAACCATAACACTATTTAGTTACAAACATATCAGAATCGATGACACCTGCAGAACTGTTTCGCAGATGTCAACGCCCTCTTCCGAAAGTAAGCTAATATATCTAAATATATTAATATATCTTAATCCTGGGGATATAAGAAAAGACGTGATAATTATGTATGGTAGGTAATGATTAATTTATATTCTAATCATTCTTTTAAGTACATAGGTAGGTACATAACTTCTAACGTTTGGTATTCAGAAAAGGGTGAATAACTTGGTAAATATTTTCATTTATGTAAAGGCAGTCGGCATTTCAGAATTTTGTTGTTAATTCCTAACCCAGTTAGTGGGTACTTTGGTATGTAGAGTGATAACAGAGATATTGTGTTCGTGGAAGTTCCATCATAGAAGGGTTCAATCATAGGTAGGTGGGCAGAGATTATGGTAGAGAGTATATTACGCAAGGTTAATTAGGCAAAGACTGTCATAGGTTTTTGACCTTATTGGATTTAATGGACCGCATTTCATGATGTTATTTACCAAAAATAGTGTGTGTAAGAGAAATTATTTATCAAATCGAAGTTCCTAGTTTCGTTTTAGACCTTACTGTTCTGAGTATGTTAAAAATAAGTTATTTTTAATACGCAGACTAGGTTATCTTTCCCGCCCGTTTAAAATCTGAAGGCAAGTTCCATCATATCGGCATTTGTGCGTGTGCATTAGGCACACATAGTTGTGAATATGTGTTGTCGTCCGTTTATTTTGTATTTTAGGGAAACAGGGAAAACGGCTTACACCTGCATATTTTGACGATCAGAGGCGGAAAACCTTTTAAACTGTCGTCGCAAGAAAAAGGGAACCTACAATTGGAAGCTATTTATGTTAGTGTTATTAATTATTATTGTGTTATTAATCACATATACCCAAGGTGGTACATAAATTGTTTAATTATTTTAAATAATAAGTGTAGCTCACTTATTATTCACAGTCTACTTATATATTATTAGTATGTATGTAATACAAAATATTTCAAAAAATTGCTCGTATAGTCCTGATCAGACAGTTTAGTGTCTACCTCAGAGTAGAAAAGTGATATTCTGCAATATTGCTACCCTAATTCTTAATATTATATTTTAATAACAACAAAACTAAACCAACTTCAAACATAAAGTACTTACGTGTAATTAGGGATAACTAAAATACTACAAGTTAGATCTCAATCAAATTAAAACACCAAATACACCGTGTAAAGAGTCCATGGAAGTAATATTCTGCAATATTATTTTCGCTTAGGTGCCTTGGGCTTCTTGAGGTAGACTCAAAACTCCCTGATAAGGACTGTGAATCTTTTTTTATAGACTTCAACATACCTACTTACGAACTGTTGCAATATAACCCAAAAATAATTGTTATGAAACTAACGTCTCACTTTACATTATGTTACACAGCATAACACTAGTATATAACTTATATAAGTAATCAAACATTTATATGTACCTAAGTACAAACAGTTAAGCATAATTACTATAGAATAATGACTCTTTGCTTAGATGTAAAATAAATAATTGTAAAAAAACAAACTAAACACTTCACACTTAATTGCAGATTATCTATAGGATACTTAAATAAACATCGTGATATGGGGATCAATTTAAATGTATGTTACCATCGGGGATATCAACATGTTACATATATTATGTTACATAGGTGCACATGCCAATGCACCGATTAACAATCTGCTGTTTTTAGTATTCGGTTAAAAATAACAAATTATATTTGTGGGAACTTGAATGGAATTACCTATATAAAAAGTAAAAAAAAAACAATAATCCATGAAAGATTTTTTATCTAAGATTTGATCGCGTAAGTAATAAGCCATTTATCCTCAAATCTAATCAATGTTTGTTCTAAACTTCACATTTTAAAACACTTTTCTTCATTGCTTTCTTGTTGTAATACATTTCGCCAACGGTTTATTAAAAAAAAAACGTTAATTAAGGTTCAGAATGGTTTACGATATCTGCAAAAGGGAAAGACGTTATTTTGATTTATTTTAAACTGATAGATATTACAATAAACGGCAGCACCAACAACTCGCCTAGCTAGTGATCACATCAAGTTCTCAACTCAACTAACCGATTCTTACGTTACCCTGCCATGTAGCGCCATCTCTGTGTTATAGTATAGTTTGCATTTAAAAATAATACTGATTCATCGACTGTCCAATAAAAATGATGTATCTGTTCGGAAATGGAAGAAAACTTTAGTCTTGCACGTTGAAGGTCATGGCGCAAAGACCTTATACTTAATAATATTATCGTGTTTGCCAATAATTCATCTGCTACAGTGCTCTTCAGAGTAGTTTTAGTTTGCATGCTACTTCTTCGAGGCAGAATATATGACACTGCGGTGGTACCCAACAAGGTGGACTCTTTCTGATGTGTCGTACCACCTGGTAAAATTACTTTGAGGCTTAACCATCATCCCCACGCTATATAGCAAGTATCATGGGGATCCCAAATTAAGATGGCAGAAGGACCTTTTTGCTCTTAAGGACAGCTGCCGGAACACATCGTTAGACGACAGCTTGGCGACAGATTTTCTACTTGAGGGCCTTATTTATTTTGGGAGGACATAGATGCTGGCTACCGCCTGTGCGGTCGTCCAGCTCCACCGGGTTTTGGGCGAGGGCCTGGCCCTACAATAGCCCGGGAGGGAGAAGTGCCGAAGGCACTTCTCCCGAGACGGGCGTAGAAGGCGAAAAGCGCTTTCTACCTCCGTCTCCTGCGGACGCCGAAAACGTACCGCTATTATAGGAGGGGTTGACAGCGAGCTCAAGGGCACCACTGTGGTTCGGACCTCGGCTTGTCTCGCTGTCGAGAGACATGGGGGGGATCGGAGCAAAATGCCTCTGTGCAACTGCAGTGTTGCACAATTGGGCCCTACTGAATAATACTCTTTGACTATTTGGAGAGCAATTTATCGTGACCTTGTTTTTGCCTCGAGCTCGCCGGCGAGCTCGGTGTTTGATTGTGTGACCTCTAATTACCTCACACCTGGGGATTTTACCTCGACGACTTGCGGATAACGCTAAAGCTGCCAATGTAATGACTGCGATGGGGTCATCCGGGTCGTCTAATACCTGCCGTGGTCGGCGACGGGGGGGTTTGAAAAATGGGATAGAAGAGGCGGTCGAGTAGTTCGATGCCTGGACAACCAATGGGTTCGAGTGGTGGGGCGCTCGATCAAAGTATCGGCGGGCGCAGTCCTTATTGAACTGCGCTAAAGAGGGAAGGTTTAGGTCGCAATGCAACTCGGTGTTCCGGATATACCACGGAGCGCCGGTTGCACTACGAAGAAAACGGTTTTGAATGACTTGAAGCTTATGGAGATGGGCCTCACTAGCATGACTAAACACTACTGATGCGTAAGTCATGATGGGGCGGATGCAGGCAGTGTAAAGTGTCTTCTTATTACTAAGAGACATTTTACTCTCTTTGCGAATCAGGGGACCAAGGCGACCCATTACAAAGGCCGCTCTGTTACGGACGGTTGTTATATGATCGCTAAAGGTGAGATTCCGATCAAGGGTGACTCCGAGATATTTTGTTTTACTAACCCAGGGGATGGGTTGGTCGAACAAAGTTATAGGTTGCGGGTAACGGGGGCGGCCCTTCTCAGTAAAGTACATAGCTGCACTTTTAACTGGGTTGACCGCGATGCGCCATTTACGGAACCAGTCACCGATCTCGGTGATGGCCCGTTGGAGGGCGGGAATGGACTTTCTACTGATATGCCACCCAGTGGTATAAATAGCGGTATCATCCGCGTATTGGGCTAATAGGACGTTAGGCTGAGAGCGTGGGATGTCGCTGGTATACAGCGCGAAAAGAATGGGTGATAGCACGGAGCCCTGAGGGACTCCGGCTCTGACTGGGTGGGGGGAGGAGAGGGTGCCTTCCACGCGATAGCGAAAGCTTCTGGCTTTAAGGAAGTCTTGTAGGATGAGCACAAGACGTTCTGGCACGCCAAATTGGTATAGCTTGTAAATCAAGCCATTGTGCCAGACTTTGTCAAAAGCTTTCGCTACGTCGAGGAAGACTGCTAGCGTTGTCTGGGGTTTGGGGTACTTGTTAAAGCCCTCAATGATGTGCTCCGTGAGGCGGTGCACCTGTTGGACGCATGAGTGTCCGGGCCTGAAGCCAAACTGCTCATCTGGGATAAGGTGGTGTTCCTTAGCATGGGACTGGAGACGGTTTGCAAGTAACCGCTCGTAAAGTTTGCCTAAGGCACTGAGGAGGCTGATGGGGCGGTAACTGGTGGGGTCAGATGAGCTTTTGCCTGGTTTGTGAATGCCAATGACATTTGCACATTTCCAGGTGTCTGGGAATAAGCAGTGGCTCATAGCAGCATTGAAGATGCTGACTAGGAGATGGATGAGAGGAGGAGAGAGGGTTTTAAGAACCCTGTTGGAGATGCCATCGGCACCGGGGGATTTGCGCGGTCGGAGGGCCTTGATCAGTCTCGCCACCTCAGCGTAAGTCGCTAAGGTGATTGGTGGGAGTTCAGAGGTGACCACAGAGCTTTTACGTTCGACTTCAGCATCCACCGAATCGAGGTGAGCTTGGTCAACGTGATCTACGTTAGGGGAACACTGAGCCTCTAGGCTATCAGCTAGGCACTCAGCTTTGTCTTCGTCAAAGAACGCCGGGACTAGTGGGACTGGTCTGTATAAGGGAGGCATGTCGTTGTAGTTACTTCCTTTCATACCTCGCGCCAAGTCCCAATAAGCCTGGTGGCTTGGCACGAGGTTTGAAAGTTTGTCACCCCATTGTTGATCACGCAACTCAGACATGCGACTTTGAACCATGCGTTCAAAGTGGCGTTTCTTAGTTTTGTTCTCTTTACTGGGGTAAGAGTCGTAATGTCGGGTCACTGCTTTACTTTCCGTCACTAATCGTCTCACATCCGCTGGAATGACAAGGCGCCGGTCATCCGGCACCATGACCTCCTTTGCGGATGCACCTACTACGGTGGAGAGGTGATTAGTGAACGAATCGATCGCAAGGGTTACGTCATCTTTAGTCAGGATGTCGTCAGGGATTTTGTCAAGGTCCGGTGAACTGATAGCCTTTAGGGCAATGCCTAATTGCTTCCAGTTCACTATCGTCTTAGTGGGACGGGGGAGGTCTGTTGTTGGGTCGGGACCTAGTCGCAGTATAATGGGTCGGTGGTCAGAGTGAAGCTCGTGAACCACTTCTATGGAGCGTAACTGGAGTGTTACGCCTCTGAGTAGTGCCATGTCAAGCAAGTCAGGTCGAAAGTCTTCCGTATGAGGGTAGTGAGTGGGCTCAGTGGGCGCAATTATGTCAAAATTAAGTTCTGCGACTAGTTTTTCAAGTGCAATGCCTCTGGGATTGTTGACGTTACAATTCCATAGGATGTGCTTACTATTGAAGTCGCCAATCAGAAGGACGGCGCTTCCTAATGAGAACAATGCTTCTAAGTCAGCTCGGACGATCGGCTTTTGACAAGCTTGGTAACAGGACGCTATGACTATAGGTTGATGACCAGTCATAGCTAGAAGGCAACAAGATGCTTCCATATTAACAAGAGTCGGGGTAGGTAAGGGGATGCAGTGCAGGGACCTTTTGTAATAGATAAGAGTGCCTCCCCCACGGGAGTTCACTCTATCATCACGTACCGTTCTGTAATTGGCAAACCTAGGGTTCGCCTTCCCCGGTTTTAGAAGGGTTTCCTGGACGCATATAATGTCGATAAGGTGGGTGCAACAAAAGTCGTGGACAAGGTCACGTTGTCTAAAGAAACCGTTAGCGTTGAATGACGCTAACGAAACTGAGCGCGGTTTCGTGCGTGCGGTTGTACTACCCATAGTGGTTGTACTGGGGAGGGGCCTGGGGAACGAAGCGCTTAAGGGCGCTTAGTAAGTTCGCGTGTTCCAATGTGTATTGGATCACGTCCGCTGGGGATTGAGCGTATTGCATCTTGTGGAATAGCTCTTGTACCTCATTGATGTCAACCGACATAGCCAGATCGCTGACTAGGTTGATTGCCTCTTGAAGAGGGGCAGCCATCAATGGCATAGGTGGAGCTTGAGGCCGGGAAGCGGCGCGGGGAGGCGCGCGAATGGTGTTGGCGACGGGTGCCGGGAGCGCGGGGCGAGCCGGGGCCGGTGCGCGGGCAGGGGCCGCGGCGCGGGCGGGTGCGGGTGCGGGCGCGGGTGCGGGCGCGCGGGCCGGGGCGCGGGCGGTAGCGACGGTCTTAACCATACTGGGTGGTTTAGACCATGCGTTACGGGCTGGGAGCGGCGCGGGTATTACCTGTGAGGCAGGTACTACCGTTAATTTAGGGCTTACCCGTTGGTAACGGTCGTAAGAGGGACGGGTCGGCCTATGCCTTGCCACCCTGTGGTTCACTCGTGGTGCTTTAGGGCAGCCACGGTAATTCGCGGTATGCCCTTGAGCACCGCATAAAACACAGCTGGGTGGGTCCGGCGAATCCCGGGTGCGAGTGCACGCTGCTGTCGCGTGATCGCCTAGGCACTTAACGCACCTAGCGCGAGCGAAGCAGAAACGGGAGGCGTGCCCGTATAGTTGGCAGTTGTGGCACTGCGAGGGACTCCCATTCTTGTATGGGGCTTGGACATCGAGTCCTGAGAGGCCACAGACCTTTTTTAAATTAAAAATGGCCTTGCCTTCAGGAGTACGATCTAGTACTACGAGTACTAGATCGTAGGGGCTGCGGTCCTTCCCGCTGTACATGCGGTGAACTGCATGTACGGGGAAGTCTTGTGCCTTCAGGTCGGCACATACCGAATTGGTATGTACCTCCTTGGGCACACCGCGGATGACCACTCGGAGGACTTTCTCCTCTTCGAGCGCATAAGTGTGAAAACTTATGCTCTCGTGGCGGAGGAGTTTAGTTAGCGCTCTGTGGTCGCTAATGGTGGAAACTTGGACTTTAATGCCCTGCTGCGTGGAGCGGGCATTAGTATAGTGGATCCCACGATCCGAAACTAAACGGGACAGCATGTCCCATTTGGTTTTGTCCTGAATGAACAGGGGCGGAGGCGGTTTTTCGCGGCGCGCGCTCGCGTCCTGAGGGGACGCGGCAGTGGTGGCCGGAGCGGAGGGAGGACTTGAGGGCCAGGCGGGCATTCGCAAAAATGCCCCACCACCATGCTATAACGACTGCCATCCTAAGACAACATCCGGGACCGTCGGCTTAACGTGCTCTCCGAAGCACGGAAGCGCTCAGTAGTAATGTCACTAGCGGTCACCCATATAAAATGCTCTCTTCTTGAAGATTTCTGAGTCGTATCTGTTCGGAAATACTTCACATGGCAGCTGGTTCCATATTGTGGCAGTGCGAGGCAGAAAATGCCGTGAATATCTAATGGTTGTGGACTTTCAGACATTGACATGAAATTGATGAAACATCATGCTTTTACGGGACGTCCGATAGTTAAATTCAGCTTCAGGTTCGAACAGTTCCTCTGAACACTCCCCGTGATGCGGACCTTCTTGTACATTTAGAAAAAAGATGCAGACCTCCTTGTAGTTTTGCCTCCCACAGATGGGGGCTGCAATTCTAGCTCGGCACCCCATGGGATCTACTAACTATTCATGTGACCTTTTTAATACCCTATCCTGCCGTGATGCCGAAGTCCGCAGTACAGGATAGGTAAGTAGGAACTGTATCAGCCAGATTGTCCACTGCTGAACTCAGCCTACCCTATTAAGGGGAGGTTGGCCATTCCTTACGCTTGGCAGGCGTCTTGGGGATCACAGTTTACGATATTAGTTCCAGAAGGCGCTGCTGCCTAACTCCCAGTATTTTGCCTTTAGTCGCCTCTTACGACACCAACAGGTAACATTTGGGGTGATATTGTAACCCGGCACCCCACGGGCAGTAGTAACAACGGTAAGTAGGTATGAACTACCAAATGCAGTTTTTTTGAATGTTCCAAGTTGATATATAATAAAATGTATACTTGATGTTAAGTATTTTGCTTTTGTTTCTATCTTCGAGCTTCAAGGCTGATCTAGCGACTGTACATCATGAAGCATGCGCAGTGGCGTCGGTCAATACTGCCGAGTGCGTCCCGGTACTAGGGCCCGCTTTAGCACGATTGTATTATTTGAACAAATGGAAATTATTGCCTCAATTCTGTTGCATACTGCTTATATCTTTTTAATTAAATTTTAACGATATCTCATTGTGATCATTTTTAGGGAAAACATTGTGGATAAATCATCTGAATGATAAGACTGTACTGATAATAATTAAGTATTTGATAAAAAATGTGGCGTAAAGAAGCGAATGTCTAAGTAAGTGTTAGTATTATGACACCCAGTTTAGCGAAGAATACTTTTAAGGCACAAATCCAAATAGTGCCTCATATATAATTATACAAATAAAAATATTGCCTCACTTCTGTTGCACTGTCCTTCATCTTCTTACTACCTTTATCCCACTAATATGGGGTCGGTATAATATGAATTATCTATCCACGGAAAGGCCAACACAAATCAGTACTAATATTATAAACGCGAAAGTAACTCTGTCTGTCTGCCTATCTGTTACGCTTTCACGCCAAAACTACTGGACCGATTTGAATGAAATTTGGTATGGAAATAGTTTGAGACCCGGGAAAAAACATAGGATAGTTTTTATCCAATTGCGCAAAAAGAGGTTAATGTTTTTGCGCGATAAACGATATACGCGCGGGCGGAGCCGCGCCCGGAAAGCTAGTACATAATAAAAATGGTTTCGCAATAAACTCACAGAACAGTAAAAACATTTACATTAGTTATATGACCAACCGCGCCTGCCTAACGTTTTCTGTTAGTATAGCTGCTTACCTTGCTAACTTACCTGTGGGGTTCGGGGCTAGAATATCAACCCCACATCCCTACCCGTGGGTGTTGTAAGAGGCGACTAGCGATAAAATACTGGAAGGTGGACAGCAGCGCCTTCTAAGGAATTCCTATGCTTACACTGCGATCTCCAAGACCAAGCGTGGGGATTATGGCATATCCCACTTAATGGGGGGAGGTTGTGTTCAGCAGTGAACAATCCGGCTGGTACAGAAAGCTTGCGCGGCACTTCATAGCCTATAGGTAGGTGAGTCTGAAGGTACTCAACCTAAAACAGGCGCACGCTGAAAGAAAACGCACCGCGCCGCGCGTCGCCATGATAAGAGTTTGCGAATGAGTCAAGGGCACCACTGTGGTACGAATTTAGACTTGAAATAAATATTGTAGGTAAGTATTATTTGTAACTTTTTCTTAATATATTTGCCATTATCTCACCGGTTGGTAAATTATGATGGCTTCGCACATGTTCGCAGGCTAAACCTAGAAAGAAACTGACTCTCAAAGGCATGGATAACATCTCAAAGACTTATGCACTTAGAACATAGCTTAAGTTAAGCTTCAAACAATAATGAGCCAACCAGCCGTGTTGGTACAGCGACAACGTCCTTGCTTGTAACTTGAAACTTTAAAAAATGGCAAATAAGAATTGCCACATTATTAAAGTTATATTTTCAGTTTTTGAGTGAAACAAATACTAATAATCAATCAAGATTGCCTGATCCACCGCGATGGTGGTAGTTGACGTTTGCAAAAGAACCAGGAGATCAAAGAACTGATCGCCGATCCTAATATCATGGGAGAGACCAATGGCCAGAGACTTCGCAGATATCGATGGAATGACGCTGTGCAGTCGAACGGGCGCGAGCTCTGGCAAGAAGCAGCGGGATACCGAGGCCGATGGCGTTCTCTCGTATTGGAGTCCAAAGCCACTTTAGGTGTCTACGCCAGTTAATATTATAACGCACGTTAAATAGCTAAATTCCTCAACATGAGATTTAGAAATGTCTATCATGTGTTTACACAGCTACCCTTTATAAGATGAGTTTACGCAGCTTATATGGATATCTGCCGAATCCTGGACGATAAGACAGAAGGAAAGAGCAAAAATCAACGCTTTTGAAATGTGGTGTTGGAGGCGGATGTTGCGAATACCATGGACCGCGCGCCGAACCAACGTATCCATTCTAACGGAGCTCAAAATAACCACAAGGCTGTCCGCTATCTGCTTCCAGCGGATACTCAAATACTTTAGACACATCGCTCGTAGAAACCCTGACAACCTAGAGAAGCTAATGGTAATTGGCCAGGTCGAGGGGAAAAGACCACGCGGTGGTTCACCTACCCGGTGGTCAGACCTAGTCAAGACGATTACGGGGCTGCCAATTACCAGAGCCATTAAGACCGCCGAGGACAGAGCCACTTGGAAGAGCATAGTGCATCAATTTGTCAAATCAGACTAGACACGACCTTCAGTAATGAAGATGCCGACTAAGAAGAAGATATGGATATCTAGTGAATTCTAGTTGAAGATGCGTGGAGCTGTTCACGCAAACGTATTGTAGGTTGAGAACCTACTCATATGTTCAAAAGTCAAAGTAAAAATCATTTATTCAATTTAGGCGTCTACGACGCTCTTATGAAGTTCAATTACATTTAATATTGAAATATACTACATTGTACTGCCACGTTCAGCAAACAAAATTTATAGAGCCACTGCGAGAAGAACGGGCAAGAAACTCGGGGCCATTCTTTTAAACGTCTTTTTACAATGTGTTGTTATATACAATATAATACAATTATAACAATATTTAATTACATTACGTAGGTGACAGGCGCTAGCTTGGCAGAGGCGAACCAGTCCAAGCATTTTTGTCGTTTAAGTAATCACAAACTGTGTAGTAAGATTTCTTTATCAAAATGTTCTCCACGTGCAACTTGAATTTTCTTTCTGTGAGCGTTGTAATATGTTTGGGCAATTTATTATAAAACCGCACACAATTGCCTAAGAAGGACCTTTTATTTGTATTTGCTAATCTAAAACCTGGCACCGCTATTTTATCTTTATTCATTGTGTTATAATCGTGATTGTCACTGTTTGATTTAAATTTGCTCAAATTTTTACGAACATACATAATATTTTCAAATATATACAGACTTGGTAAAGTTAAAATATCAATTTCCTTAAAAAGATCTCTCGGAGATTCCCTAGGATCCATTTCATATATTATGGCTCGAATTGCGTGCTTTTGTAAGATAAAGATTGTCTCTATCTTAGCAGCAGCTCCCCACAGCAATATACCTATACTATGACATAATACTGTGGAAGTACGCGAAATGTGTTTAATACTTTCGCCCAGAGAGTTGAAATACATCTTAGCTTTCGCCACGGTAGAAATTTGATGTGCTTGTCAGGAACCCCTTCTCTGTCCCAATCTGAGTAACTTTTCTTATGTAATAAAGTGACGTAGGATAAGTCACCCGATAAGAGTCAAGTACGCATTTCTAATACAATTGCAATGTTTCCGTTCTCGCCATGTGAGTTCTAATGTATAGTTCACTCAGTAACGTACTCCTTGCTGCAGTGCCCTTTACACTGAAACATAGTAGTAGCATTTGCATACTATTTATGACACTGCTAGTTGATAGTAGAAGCTTGATGGTACCCAATATGAGGCACTTGTTCATTGTGTAATCTATGCTCTTGCAAGAGATACCTACCTCATTGTAAAACTCATTTTAAAGCAGCTTCACCGCAGCTGTCCTAGAGAGCCAGTGAAATTATAGGCACATGAGACTTAACAACTATGTCTCAAAGTGACGGGCACAGTGCAATTCGTGACTTGTGCCGAAATGCATCTGTTATAGGCAGAGGTTAGTCCGCTTAACATCAGGTGGGCCTGGTGCTTGCTCCGGCACAATAACATTAAAAAAAAACAACAACCACGCCATTTTTAACGACTAAATAATACTGGCTATTGACTACGATATTATGATTTTTCCTTATTCTTGAACAACTGCAGTCACAATTTTTATTCGGTGAAATTTTTCTATTGTTACCTCGGTTCTCTAGACTATAGATCTTATTAATATTCGTCTCGTAGCACATATATTTTTTAAACTGAAAAGCCACGTGTTACTCGTAGGTACTACTTACCTTAGACTTTATTCGCAATTTCTCAATTCCGAAATTTCTACAATCTGATTACAAGGTAGCTGTATAATAAGATCAAACAATGATTAACGTGAGACGGGCGAGCGACGACACCGCGCCCGCGCTGGGGCGAGGATGGTACGTCGCCAACGTCCGGGACTTTTCATAAGTTCAATTGATCGGCAAAAATCGGGACGGACTAATCAAGAGCACGACACGATTTGGACGGCATTACGCAAGATCTTTTTAATACGTAACTCATTATTTTTTCTTTAAATTCATTTTTAATTTTGATTGATCTATCAACACATTCGCCAGATAACTAGCGGCACTGACTTAAGGCTATGTTAATTAGTTGGGACGGCTTGAGTAGGTGGTGACTATAGGAACACACAAAATACTTCAAAAAGAGAAAGTAATCTAGAAGAAGAAGAGAATCTAGACAAAGGGAATTCCATCCAAAGTTAATTTGACAATTAAATTCAAGGAGACCTCGCTATGCTCACGGGCAACACCGGCGGCTTCGGTAAAAGTTCAATATTAGTATCAATAGTGATAAAATTAGGTATAAGGTAACCAATATTTCTTAATTGCAAAATTTGGTCTTAATATTTATGAACAAAACTAATTGGTTCTCTTTCTGATCTCATTGCATGATGGTAGGTCATTTCCTGAATGGTCGTCCGGATAGCAACCACCCTCAAATAGTAAATCTCTACTAACGATGTGTTCTGGCAGTAGTCTTTGAGAGTCGGTTCCTATCCTAGGTAAAGCCTGTATATAACATCTTTAACCATATCATCTTTTAACAACTTGGCAAAAGTTTATAAGCTAACCTATCGGGTGGATAAAATCCAGATTCAAAGTAACAATAAAAACTGGCTATTGCTTAATTGGAAACAGGATCTCAGATACAAAAAATACTTAATTATTACTAAATGATCATATCCTGCTAAAACATACCTACAGTAAGTTATACATGTTTATATTCTGTCGGCAACGTTACTCAAAATAACGAACAGAATGAGTATTACATGTAGCACAAGTGTGCATGCCATGTTTGCGAATTCATATAAAAACACTCAATTAAGTTCTATTCCTAATAAATAAAACAGGCAAAATATTCCTGTAGAAACGACGTTTTCATTGATTTCATCAGTACTAATATTATAAATGCGAAAGTAACTCTGTCTGTCTGTTACGCTTTCACGCTAAAACTACTGACCCGATTTGAATGAAATTTGGTATGGAAATAGTTTGAGACCTGGGAAAAAAACATAGGATAGTTTTAATCCAACTGCGCAAAAGAGGTAAATTATTTTGCGCCCGGAAAGCTAGTACAATAAAAAAACATTTTCAATTAAACTTTTCAATGTATTATTATTTGATCAAACTATGTTTTAGCATATTTTAGCGAAACACGCGAAAAATTTATGTTTCTTTAAATTGAATGCTTGACGTAATATTAAGATATTAGATCAATATAATATAACATATCACCTGTTTTAGAGCATATAGTATTTAGTTTAGTATTGTGTATTGGTGCTCAAGCACAGAGATGTCTATAGACATAATTGAAGAAAAATTAAAATATTTTTTGACAAAGTTAATTACTGAAGGCATTTTGAATGCAATTTTATATTATCTACAATTAAATTGTAAGCAAGTCTGACATATCAAATGTAGGAAAGAAAAACTGTTTAATTTATTTCTTGGTGCAATCTCGTCTACACTCTCTGAGCTAACAATTAAGGTGGAGTTGAAAAATATTCTTTATTTAAAATCAGTCTTTGTTCAAAGATCGGTAATTTGTTGAAAATCTTTTAAATTTTTCCTTCGATGTCCGTTAATGGAGTTCCTTATGTTTATTCTGACTTCTTGATTCGATTGAATTGTTAAAACTTCCGATTGGATTAGGCTTTTTAAATTTTGTTTTTATAATTTTCTCTTTTTAAGTGACTGTGCTTTCACCTTTTTATTGTTTTGAAGAAGGTAAACCTACTAAGTTATTGGTAAATACCAAGGAGGTTTGAGTAGTCAACCTAAGAAAATTGACAATGTATATAAGTACATGTACAGCAGGTAGGAAAATGTTCAAAGACTATTTTGATTTTGATTACAAACTTATTATACCACTTATCCCGCGAATGTGTTTTCCGTAAATACAATACGTAACTGTTATTTTTAAGTAGTATGGGATAATATATATGCTTTAAATGCCGCGCTGTGTCCTTTCAACTGGATGACGTAAATGGGTATAATGAGAAAATAGGAGCGACATGCCACAGCCAAATGTGGCTAGGTTGAAGTTGCTGCGCATAGCACACAACACAACTGAACCAATTTTTTTTCTAGGTTATTACGACTATCTCACCTGATGGTATGTGATGATGCGGTGGAAGATGCTGTTCATATAATATCACCTAAGATTACTGGATCTATGGAACAGCTGCCGGAGCTCACTGTTAGGTGCTTGGCGACAGATTTTCTACTTGAGGGTGGTAGCTAGCCAGGCGGGCATTCGCAAAATGCCCTACCGCCATGCTATAATAACTGCCATCCTTAGACAACAACCGGGAACGACGAGACGGCTTAACATGCCCTCCGAAGCACGGAAGCGCTCAGTTGTAATGTCACTAGCGGTCACCCATCCAACTCAAGACTTTGCTGATCGGTTCAGAACTTCGCTACGAGCGCTTCATTTTTCGTTTATATAAATAACTCATGTAAACCGCATTTGAATGTACCTAATGATTGTAATAAATGATTGAGTATTGAGGTACCTAAATCATAACTTCAAGGTGGGTATAAATATCACGTCTTGAGCGCGTGTGTCACGTGACCGTATTCTCCAACAAGCCCCCTTGTGCCCAGGACCGGGTATCAGCATTAGATAAGGCGGCGACATCCCGGAACCACAGAGCAAACATCCTTATCTGCCTATAATTCTGTTATTAGGACGCTCTGACAGGTTGGTAGACTTGGTAGGTGACAGATTTTAAAGGTTAAACTTCTTAAGATACTCTACAATACAAATTATAAAGCTACGTGAGATATTGTATTAGGCTACAGTTTTTGAAGCGCTTGTATTGTTCTTCTGAACGTCATCAAAATTTCTTACTTAAACTGATTCATTTCATCAAAATCGGTTAATTAGTTTTTGAGTTATAGCCGATTAACTGAAAAATATATATTTTTCTTACCTGGATGATTTAATGGTATTTGCTGTTGTCGATGATATACAATATTCTAGATGAGTTATTGATCTTGAAAGCAGGAAGACATGCATCAAGAAAAAAAAGAGAAAAATATATTTTTTTAAATAAGGGAATAGAGGGACTAACAACGCTGAGAAGTTAGTATGATATAAGTAACATGTGGAAGTTGGACCATGCTAATGTGAGTTCAGTGTTTTGAATCAGCATGGTACCGACTTCTACAAGTTCTAACACTAAATTGAATAACTCATCTTCTATTTCACCATTATATTATATCTTATAATTTGTAAATTAGTAATTTCTGCATTAGGCGGACAAAATAGACCTGGAACGTGTGCCATGGGTTTTGAACCTCGCTTAGGAACCAGGGTCTCCTTTATGTGTTTTGTACAATATGCCTGCTTTTGCCAAATACATGATTTATTTTATCAAACAAATTATTGGAGTACAAAATTTTTTTATGCCCAAGGCCGGAATCGAACCCACGTCCTCCAACATCGCGTCGGATGCCTAATACCATCTCACTTTTGTACAATAATTTGTTTGCTATGATTTTCGCTTAGCACGCGATAGTGCTTGGAATCATATTTAGAAAAAAAAATGTTTTATTTATGATTATAATTAAACCATACTTTTCAGTGTAAGTCGGTTACCTGTTTTTGTAAATTATTATTTTTACAGAACAGATTTATAGTCAGTTTTTACTTACTATACGAGATTTTTGGTTGAATGTAGTAATCTAATACCTACGTACAAGATACTCTCTTTCTCTACGCATTACTCAAGTACCTATGTATGTTGTTATGTACTTCATAAATGCAGTTTACAAAACTAAAAATTATTTACAGGAATTGGTTTTGGCGGGAAAGAAAAGAGGATTCCCATTTTTATTTACTTACAAAGTTTTTTCAGCTAGCTATAACCTACTATAGTATCCGTGCTATGAGTGAAAATAATATATAAACTAATATTAATAAAGTGTGCTTTTTCTCGTGTTTATTTGCAGTTATGGAGGAAATACTTCAGTAACGCAGTCGGTCGACGTGAACCGTTCCGCGCCGTCGCACCTCCGCCGCCATCTTGTGCTGACGAGGTACCGACAGAATAAAGCTGAGTAAGTATCAAAATTATCAAGACTATTTTAATTATAGAATAATATGAGAAGGAAGACAATAAGTATATTTACTAGAAAATATTTACCTTGGAATCTTTCATTTGGCTATTATATGTAGGTACGTAACAAACAATATATTAAATAAAAAATACTTAGATACCTAAGCACCAACCTGGTTATAGTAAAATGTGATAAAAAAAATTGTGTGTTCGATTAATTATTCGGGGTCTTCAGAAATGAAAATTAAGTCCAAATTGTGAGGTCCTGGATTCAATTTGCGACTCAGACAAGTGTTATTGAGTTTTATACAAGAAATATACGACCGATGATGTTGCAGTATTTAAATTTGTCGGCTATGCAACAAAATAATCTAATCCAAGTTTTAGAAATATATCTACCGTCTCAATAATGTGCTCCAGTTTCATAAAATAAAAATAAATATGGCCACTTTGCTACAGCTGATAATATACTATTGCTTTGTTCACAGCTGCTGTCACATGTACCTACTAAAAGTCAAACCAAAGAGTCTTCTTTTTTCCATAAAAGGAATTCAACAAATTGTATAAAATCTCCTACTATGTTTCACGTTCTATGATACTTTAATGGTTTAGAGCTATCCGCGTATTAATTTAACCTCGTATTGATAAAATTCGGCCTAACTAGGTTAAGCAACATTAGCAGCTGTTATGACTTGTATGGGAGTGCGCTGTGGGAGTGGCATTTATGACTGAGAGCTAGTGCTAAAACAACGTATGACACAGCTCGCCATAAATTACATTGTAATTAAAACAGTATATTCACTCTAATTCATTATAAAAAATCAATTGAGGATATTTATTATCATTAATATTACATAGATGCGTCAATTTTTTTTATATACTATGTATGAAGATAAAACTAGTGTGAGAAAAATACTTGTTTTTCTAACGGTAATTCGCTTATCACACTAAATATTTTCGAAATCGTCCACGAAGCGCGTTCGTTTTTTCCTCCGTCAGTTGTACAAATAAACGACAAGTGTGAGCTTCAAGGAAAACGTGATACGTACAGAATACGACCTTTTTGGTCCACCACAAACGATTTTAATGTTATTTGCGCTGAGTTACGTTATATTCAGGTTTATGCGTAGGTTAAGTAAACTTTGGTTGCAAGAATTGTTAAATAAGTACAATTAACTACAAACTTTGTGGGAGATCTGATAAAATTAGCACTGACACTCTCGTGCCCACCCGAAACGTCACCGAAAAGGTACTTATGGCAGTATTGAATGCGTAGAAAAGCAACAGTTCTTAGGTACAGACATTTATTTTTATTTTATAACTTTGTACATTGTATTACATTTTAGAATATTGTTTTCTTATTTTTTTGACATTGATGTATACAGGGAACGTTGGGTTTGGCAGAAAGAGGAAATAGTGACACATATATATATAAGTATAAAAACGTCTTATTGATCATGTTAGGCGTATAGATTTGAAATCTTGACGTCCTGGGTTCGATTCAGGTGAGACATTTATTGGGTTTTTGGTAGAAATAAATTTACAGGAGCAGTCTGGAACTGTCCACAGCAGACGGCAGTAGGCACATCCTTCATTATTTGAGAACATGACATATATACTTCGACACGTGGATGACTCAGTTGAAGGCAATTTTAGCACGCCTTTGAATCCCCTATATATATTACAATATACAACATTCGTGTTCTATCTCCAATGGTCAAATGCTTTGTCAGGAGAAAATAACAACAGTTTTACACCACCTGCTCATAAATGTCGCATTACCATCCAATGTACCAATAATGTGGTACATTCATGTATTATAAACATACTTTTACATTAGATTTCGTTATAATCCGCTAATCAATATGTTATTGAAACCTCAACATTGGTATGAAAACTTTTTCCATAGAGACTACACAACACCAAAAAGATTTTATTCGTACCTCGAAACATCTTGGTGGCCATCGCCACTACAATCAAAACAAAAGAGGTTTTATCCAAGGAATCTTATAACGCCTTCGAGCTTCTTTCATACGATCGAAGGAAATCGTATAGAGATAAATCGAATGAACGTTAACGTTTAAGGCGGGAAAATTAAATTTTTAGCATACCTATTAATTTTGATTATGTTGCTATATCGCCCACTATTGAAGTTGATTGCGCGAGATTCAGAGAAGATTTTTCACTATATCTAAATTATCTTATATATATTTGTAATCATTATACAAGGAATAGGTAAGTACTTAAATATATTATAAGAAACTCGCGAATACCCTATATAGGTTGAGTGTTTACCAAACCTAGCTACTAGCGTAAAAATTGAAGCGCTCGTAGCAAAGTTTGCTTGGCCATTCTGAATCGATCAGCAAAGTTAAGCAACGTCCGCCGCGGTCAGGAGTTGGATGGGTGACCGCTGGTGACATTACTACTGAGCGCTTCCGTGCTTCGGAGGGCATGTTAAGCCGTCGGTCCCGGTTGTTGTCTTAGGATGGCAGTCGTTACAGCATGGTGGTAGGGCACTTTGCGAATGCCCGCCTGGCTAGCTACCACCCTCAAGTTGAAAATCTGTTGCCAAGCACCTAACGGTGTGTTCCGGCAGCTGTCCTTGAGAGCCAGTAATTCTAGGTTAGCCTGTACAACATCTTCGACCACATCATCACTTACCATCAGGTGAGATAGTGGTCAAAAGTTAACCTATCAGGCATAAAAAAAAAAAACTGTCAAAGTTTTGCATTTAACATTTAAATAGTTTTTTCACGCCAGTTTTTTAGCTTTAGATACTGTATAAACTCTTCTTTAATTATTGCAGTTACGTGATTTAGTAGAATGATCAGACGATCTAGGAACAAACGCGTACTTCCACAGTATTATGTCTTATGGTATATTGCTGTGGAGAGCTGCTGCTGAGATAGAGACAATCTTTATCTTACAAAAGCGTGCAATTCGAGCCATATATGAAATGGATCCTAGGGAATCCCTGAGAGATATTTTTAAAGAAATTGATATTTTAACTTTACCAAGTCTGTATATATTTGAAAATATTATGTATGTTCGTAAAAATTTGAGCAAATTTAAATCAAACAGTGACACTCACGATTATAACACTAGGAATAAAGATAAAATAGCGGTGCCAGGTTTTAGATTAGCAAAGACAAATAAAAGGTCCTTCTTAGGAAATTGTGTGCGGTTTTATAATAAATTGCCCAAACATATTACAACGCTCACAGAAAGAAAATTCAAGTTGCATGTGAAGAATATTTTGATAAAGAAATCTTACTACACAGTTTGTGATTACTTAAACGACAAAAATGCTTGGACTGGTTCGCCTCTGCCAAGCTAGCGCCTAACACCTACGTAATGTAAATTAAGTATTGTAATAATTTTATTATATAGTATGTACTTAACACATTTTTAAAAAAACGTTTAAAAGAATGGCCCCGAGTTTCTTGCCCGTTCTTCTCGCAGTGGCTCTATAATTTTTGTTTGCTGAACGTGGCAGTACAATGTAGTATATTTCAATATTAAAATTTGTAATTGACCTTCATAAGAGCGTCGTAGACGCCTAAATTGAATAAATGATTTTGACTTTGACTTTTGACTTTGAAACCGGAAAATATATTAAAAATAGGAATTCCGCGAAGGACGTTACAGTTTGCCATAAGACCTGGTTGGTCAAAAATAGAAAAAAAAAATTGAAATCCGCGAAAGAATGAAAAAACCCCACCTATATACCTACCCATAAGAATACCTACAGTAAGAAGTAGTGAGATAATGCTATGAAAGTACATTCTTTAATAATTATTACCAACTCTTTATCAAGTGACAAACATTTTAAGAATCCGTAGTCATACACATATAATTACTTTTAATCTACACCCAGAATGGTTAACGGAAACGTACCTACTTGAAAGCCTACGATTAATTCCAATTAAGGGGAACGCTGACGACGGGATATTTAAAATTTATATTTTTTGGATTGTTGCTAGGTCGTCTAACTATTGTATTAGATCAATTAGTACGAAAGATTCAGAGAAGATTTTTTAACACTATCTACACTACATAATATTATAAAGAGGAAAGATTTGTATTTTTGTATGTAACGATAAACTTAAAAACCACGATCATGTAGAATGGTTATCATACCTAGCTACCTACAAGCGCGAACCCTACCTCTGTGTCAAAATTTTGAATAAACCTACGGATTAATTTGATATTCAGTAAGGGTCAAACACGTAATAAAGAAGGAATAATCGAAGAAATATGAAAGTCACCCAGTAAAAATTATATTACCATAATTTTATAAAACTTTAACAACCCAAATACCAATAATACTTAATATGAAAATTACTAGGTATGTGTACTTAACTCAAATAAAATGCAAGCTTTCTAGTCTTGCTTTATATTTTTTGCAAAGATGTAAAAAGTAAAGTATCCTCCTAAGAGATAATGCTGTCTACGTCATAGGCAAGTTTGAATTCCGCACAGCACTTAGAATTTCTAGTTCTAAATATCGCATTTAATATCATATCATATTTAATATCGGTATCGTTTGGGAGTAAACTATGTAAGACTCGAAATTCAAAATTTCGCTCGCGGTGGAGTTACTGCCTTATCCGCTGCACAAAATCTACTATTTCTGCATACTTATGATGTTTGCGGGAGATCAATAAAGTTCTACATAAGAAAGATATATATTTGCTGTAGGGAAACATCACTGTGTATTTCTTTTCAATAATCCTAACTGCTCGTCCGTTAATTTTAAAACGGGTATAAACTTTCATTGCCAGTCGAGCCGTTGCATCCGTATCGGGCATCGAACCCACAAGTTTAGTATCAAGGTGGTGTGCTATCTGACTCTCCACGTTATCAACGCTTTCAATTGATTGCAGGTAATGTTTACAGTTCCACAAGAGGATAGGTAGTCCTCAGTGTTTGTACTTACGGTGAAATGTTTTAGAAAAAGTAAGAATTTTGTAAACAGCTCTAAGTGGTAAACACATTACCTATACCTATATTTTGATTACGTGTATATTAGAAAATAGAGACGTATAGTTTTTTATATCTGATAGGCTAGCCTTAGAACACTATCTCACCTGATGACAAAGGTGGTTGTGTGTGGTTGAAGATATTGTTCAGGCTAACCTAGAATTACTGACTCTCATAGACAGTTGCCAGAATACACCGTTAGGTGCGTCACGACAGATTTTCTACTTGAGGGTGGTTGCTTATCATGCGGGCATTCGCAAAATGCTCAACCACCATGCTGTAACAAC
The DNA here is from genome assembly GCA_963854805.1 of Plagodis dolabraria. Lineage (NCBI taxonomy): Eukaryota > Metazoa > Arthropoda > Insecta > Lepidoptera > Geometridae > Plagodis > Plagodis dolabraria. Next base: position 9,773,115 of record OY978459.1, on the reverse strand, counting down.
TGGGACCGCTGGCTTAACGTGCCCTCTGAAGCACGGAAGTGCTCTTAGTAGTAATGCTATTAGCGGTTACCCATCCAAGTCATGACCCCAGCGGACGTTGCATAACACAGTTGATCGGCTACGCTATGAACGCTTCCTGATTCTTTTCCCTTATGAGTGCTCCCTTCTAATTTTTTATGTGTGCTCGGTAAAGAATCTGTACCGAAAGGATGTCTCACCGATCCAATCAGGAATGTCATCTTTGTCGTCCAACAATGTCTTTATATATTTGGTTCTGGGTCAACATTCCTCACAAAATATCTAAATTTCAGGTTTGTAATACAGTATGTACACAAAAGAGACACTGACAGAGTGCAGAGTACGGAAATCTTCGAAAGAACGAAGAAGCGTGACGCGACCGCGGCGGACGTACCACACTCAAAATCCTGAGGAAGGCTTCCGGTAGAAGCCGAAACATTGTCGATAGCGATATCGCCTCATAGTAAGTTCACGCTCAAACACCCGTGTTCTTCATATATAAGAACGAAGAAACTAAAACTCGGAGTGGGCAAAAAAGTTTCATGTTTGAAGCGCTCGTAGCGAAGTTTGCTTAGCCATTCTGAACCGATCAGCAAAGTTAAGCAACGTCCTCCACGGTCATGAGTTGGATGGGTGACCGCTGGTGACATTACTACTGAGCGCTTCCGTGCTTCGGAGGGCACGTTAAGCCGTCGGTCCCGGCTGTTGTCTTAGGATGACAGTCGTTATAGCATGGTGGTAGGGCATTTTGCGAATGCCCGCCTGGCTAGCTACCACCCTCAAGTTGAAAATCTGTCGCCAAGCACCTAACGGTGTGTTCCGGCAGCTGTCCTAGAGAGCCAGTAATTCTAGGTTAGCCTGAACAACACCTTCGACCACATCATCACTTACCATCAGGTGAGATAGTGGTCAAAGGCTAACCAATCAGGCAAAAAAAAAAAAAACCTACTTACAAGGGTTAATGTATTAGTTAAAACTTAATGCTATTTTCTGTTATAAAAATCGTATCCCTAAAATTGACGTTTTCATTGCAGCCAAAGCAATATAGATACGGTATCAGCTGGATTGTCAACTGTAAAACACAGCCTCCCCCATCAAGACGGGGGTTTTCCCCATGCTTGGCAGGTGTCTTGGTGATCGCAGTAAAATATATCAGTTTCTCAGGAGGCGCTACTGCCTACCTTCCGGTATTTTACCCTCAGTCGCTTCTTACGACACACAAGTGTAGCTATACTTAGAAAATATATATGTATATACACTGTAACTTTTGTTTACTTTCTCAAAAATAACAAAGTTCACTTTTAATGATATACCGTTAATTATTTAACTTAAAAACTACTAATCTAATTAACCAAGTTTTTATATGTTATGTTAGTACAGCGATCTTGCGAGATGTTATTTAGTTTCTTTTTAAATAAATTAATTTGACAGTCTTTGAGATCTTTAGGTAACTCGTTATATAACTGTGCTCCTTCATACAGCATGTTCCGATTACCGTACATTTTGGTTCTTGGAGCTCTTGACCTTAATTTGTTTGAATTCCTTAAGTTATAAGTTCTAAGTAATGAAACAACTTTTAACGGTTTAAATCGCGTATATTTTTCATTATTTTATCCCGACGTTTCAAACACTTTGCAGTGATCGTGGTCACGGGGTGACTAGTTATAATTTCTTTTTGTAAACTTTATTTCTGTACTTTACTTTTACTCTTTATTTATTTTTTGTGATATTTTCTTTTTTATTAATATATGTACATGTGTTGTATAATGGTAAAGCTGCTTTATGTTGAATATTTTTGTTTTTTGGTAAAGAATATTAGTATTGGTTAGGTAGTGGCATCTAAAAAAGGATTTTGATTAATGACTTTAATAACCAACAAAACATGTTTAGTCAGTAAATAATATTTTGAGTAAATATCCCAGCTTTCAATTCAATTATTTTAGTGATATCACGATTGAGGGAAAACTGTCAATACACTATTGATACATACACAAGTACATGACAGAATATGTGAAAGCCAACCATGCTAGAAGCCGTATCTCATGTTTTTTGTAATTTCCGTTAAGTGGGAGAGGCTTGCTGTGAGAGGGAGTGGGGAGGATCAAAGACGCCGCCCGTCCAAGCGGGGCGTTTATTATCAAAGCACGCGCGTTTCGGGCTAATATGTTTACTTTAACTTAGTACTGGCCGTTTTTGGAAGAATTTTGAGCCTGGGAAGGTTTTAATGCGGTTCTTTGAAAGGAGGTAATATGTGTGAATTCTCTGAAGCAACGAAAAAGATTCTTTACTTGAAAAGTTTCAAGTGAAATAGTTATTCATGTATGTACGAGTATTTATGCATGGACTTTTCCAGTACTCGTATGTCACAAATTATATATCCACTGATTTTAAGTGTACTGTTTGGGAAAAGAAAAATGTATATAAATACAATGTCAACCAGTATCGATGCGGTATTAAATGATACAAATAAAATAACATTATTTAAAATAGTATTCCGTTAAGTCTATTTTTCCTACATACGACGAGCTTTTCAAAAACAACTGACACGCGACGCCCCGCCAAAAAATATATTTTTTTCCTTTTTTTGGGACATTGACACGAACGGCTTGTAAAAAAAAAATTATCGATATATTTGTAAGAACCTACCTAAGTTGCAGTTTAAAATTATATAACATTCCAAATTCAAACATTTATGAGCGGCCAGTAGCGCAGAACTTTCAGTGTTCCAGGTATTTATTTAAATATTTTCTTGTGTTATTCTGTGTTGCTAGAAAAGACATTTGTACCGCTACAATTGGCTGGAACCTTCCTATCAAACAAATTAGTAAACAGAAATTTCGAAAACATCATTCGACATTAAGTCGCAATATTCACGAATGGTTACAGAATACCCTGCAAAACGCATGGGATAGTGACACAGGGAATATTAGATGGCTCAATTCTCTATAATCTCGAGCTGGTGCAACTGCGCCAGCAGAAGAATCATATGTAGGGCTGTCTATATTTTACTAGTTGAGAAAGCTTTTCTTAAGTCTTTTACTAATTATTGCCAAACTACCACCCCAAGTACAAAATATGTCGCTAAGCACCTAATGGGGTGTTCCGGCAGCTGTTCTTGAGTGCCTGATCTCATTTTGGGTTAAGCTTGTTATTTGAGGTGATCCAGATGATTGAGAGGATTTCCAAGTACGCGCTTTACTTTTGTAATAACTTAAAGCAGGGTACTTCGGATTAAAAATCAAGCAACTTCAAATTGAAGATAGAAACGAGATATAGGTATAAAATATACCTCTGTATCTTTTCTCGTAAATGAGTAGTTTGAAAATGTTACGTAATTTCAAAAAAAAACAATTAGTTCCCAAATTTTTCGCGGTTGACGTTTTTTGCTTTATTATGATGAGGAGGTTTTTTGTTTGTCACTGAATTTATATCATATCAGAAGTAGAAAACTCATTGAAGACCCTGGGTTCTCAACTTCTTAAGGTTTCTGGTTTTTGTTCTAAATATTTTAAAACATTTTTACACAAAAGCTGAATAAGGACCGGATCTTCGGCTTTCGCTTTACTTTTCTGAAAATTGTAATCACGTCACTTCGGATTTAACATCAATTTGATCCAATTTGACAAAAAGCAGGACATGCATAGGATACCAACATCTTTTCTTGAAAATAGGTGGAAAGTAGGTGACCTCGCCTCTTGAAAAGTACCAGAAGTTGGGCAGCACATGCCATAACAAAACAGTATTGTTCAACATCACTAGTTCGGATCCTCTCTCATTCTTACTGGCAGCACAAACTTTCTTTTTCCGGCTACAGCAAGCTTTATATGCTGTCTCAATCGTGATCAAAGTATATTAAGGTTATTAGATAGCGATGTAGGTAGCAACCCTAGCCGGTCTGGCCACTAGCCACTCCGCCAAATAGGTACTAGGATTAGATCGCTTGTTTGACGAGACCTTTGATGAAGCTTGCATTAACTACGGCTTTTTACGTCAAAGCAGTGTACCGGTCTATTAGACCGTCTCTTTGTTGGGCGGGGGATAGCTTTATTACTGAAACTGTATAGGTAAATAGTTTTTTAATATGTCGAATACTTCGCATGCATACTATCCTACCCTTCCTATACTTATATTATGATATGAAACTATCACATTTCTGAATGTGAAAGTAGGCCAGACGGATTTTGATAAAATTTTAACTTTTTATCCCAATTCAGGGTATTCCTCAGGTCGATCGAATTTCCACGTGGGAATTCACCCGAGCTCCGAGCACCCAATTACGCGTATTACGCGAGCAGACGTTAATTCAAATGATTTTAAGGTTGAAAAGTAAAGGATGAGAGATGAAAGATTAAATCGCTCATAAGTCATAGTCGGCCCTAACAACTGATGGTCTGTCATTGGTTCAAAATGTCTTTATAATGAAGATACATATCATTGTGCCTGTATATCCCCAAAAGGGCAGGCAAGTGTGTACACCCTCGTTTCAAATGTGTATGGCCTCATGGTAGGCGATGCCGCGAGGGCGAGCCTTTTGCCGATGGTACCAGACTGATCTTAAACATTTCTTTAAAAGAAAAATTTCAATTAAATAATTAAAATAAATGTGCGACAAAATGTGTACCTCTTATAGGCAGAAGTTAGTCCGCTTAACACCAGGTGGTTCTCGTGCTTTTTCGTTACAATCACATAAAATAAGGCCAATCTAGATTTTAGATATTACTAAAATATAAGTACTTACGTATATGTTTTTCTTGAGAAAAAGTATAACATACGTAATTATTTGAATTGAGAATCTATGTGTTTTTGTAAGTCTGTTAAACAAGTTGTCCGTCGTGAAAAAGTTCTAGTTTTCACTTAATATTTTTATAATAGTTACTTTATAATTGCTTCTTCTTGTCGAAGAATACGAGATCAAATAAACTACTGTTGAAATAAGTTATATATTTTTTCAGATTATGAATATCTGTGCGTGCTGCGTTCAGATTGAAAAAATAGTGGCGGTTTCGACAGCCGTCTGTCAGAAATTTGCAAAAGTCAGAGGAAACGGAAGTTTTATCTATTATTATGATTTAAAAGAACACACTGTTCCAAATTCAATTGAATTGGCACTTAGAAATGATCGCATCGTGTCAAGGTAATAATGTTGCGACGCACGTTACACTTTTTAAGTAAGGTTTGCGTTCTGTTGTTTTGAGCTTAACGTTAAATATTAAAACGTTAAATCAAGTTTTTCACTCAAGAATATTTGAACAAACAGAGAAATAAAAGTTGCATCCGTATTTATTTGATGATTTTAAATTTTTCAAGAAAGCATTGAGCTTAATGTGCGTGACTTACCGAAAGCTCAACAGCAACTTTGCAGAACATACACCTTGAAAACCAACCAAGCCTTATGTGTCGAAATATATGTCTTCCATAATGGGGTAAGTAAATAGCAGGGCATATGTGTCGCCATGTCCAAACATGGTGGGTTCCGCGAAGAGTTAACATCTAAGTGCGAACGGTTCGCTTGAGCGTGGGGATTTTTTAAATAACTCTTGAGGACAAGTTAAACCGACGAAACTGCGGCATGTTACCTATCTATTGTTATGGTACTCGGAAATATCCTCCCTTCGAAATACTCGCTCGTAGCCAAGTTTGCTTAGCCATTCTGATTCGATCAGCAAAGTTAAGCAACGTCCGCCTCGGTCATGACTTGGATGGGTGACCGCTGGTGCCAAGCACCTAACGGTGTGTTCCGGCAGCTGTCCTTGAGAGCCAGTAACTCTAGGTTAGTCTGAACAACATCCTCGACCACATCATCACATTACCATCAGGTGAGATAGTGGCCAAAGGCTAACCTATCAGGCATAAAAAAAAAATACTCTCGGTGGGCGACTGTCATAAAGCAGTTATTTAGAATTTTATTTAGATTCTGTCGATGCTCGGGTCACACGGATCTTACTTTAACGTGACGGAAAAGCACGAGGCCCACCTGGTGTGAGGACTGCTGCCCAGAACACACTTACCTATACATATTATTGCAGTTCCTCAGAAGGCAATGCGGTCCACATTCCCGTATTTTACTCTTAGTCACCTCTTACGACACCCACGAGAATATATGGGGGCGCAATTCCTACTCGGTACCTCTAGAGGTACTACTATAAGCAATTTATATATATAACTAGGTATATGGTAAAGAGGCAACAATGAATGTTTTTGAATGAAGATACCCTATCTATGGTATTCACACCCAAAAACTTTAATTTAGGATTTTTTCATTTATATATTTCTAATATTTTTTATAAAGCAGTTTGGTTATTTTTAAATATTATGTTTAGAAATTTCCTAGCTGCGAGTGGGAGCAAAATAGATGCGCCGAAATAAGGCTCACTGAATAGTGCACACTCACCTACCTGTTTTAGCCTAGTCTTAGTACATATTGCAAGCTAGGAATATCTGTTTTCGTAGAATGCAAGGTACGAGTATATGCGACAGCTGAAATGGTAACACCTCAGAGTTTTGAGACGTTCTAGGTACTTAAAATCTACAGAATGAAACGAGGCATGCAAGAACTATCGCAAGTGGAAATCCACAGTTTCTTTCTACCCCTCCGCTAAGAACGTGTGACTCTATGTATAAAATGTTGTCATTTCATGAGAAACGTAATATCACCTGGCCAGAGGAAGGAGTATGGAAAATTGTACAGTCACACACAAATTTTCTTAATCACTGCTATACTTAAGAACCAATTTCTTATCGTTATTTGTATCTAAGTCATCACATGCTCCTCGGGCATTTGCCATCACGCATGGCAAATGCCCGAGGAGCATCATCAGAGTCTTGCCTACCGCATAGCGAACATAGCGGAAATTCTTCATGTCTGGGTTCTAACCCTGATTATTGGATTGTTTTCTATGACTCTTACACCTAATGTATATTTTAATAAACTAGATAAAAGCACATAAACAAAAAGAAGCAACAGCCTGCATCATACAGGAGACGTCTACGTAAAAGTTCTGTTAATAGAAGTTTTCAGAGCACGAAGGTATTGAAAAAATATTTACAGATATCTTGAGTTATACCTTACAACAATTAATATACCCCTAACATTTGCCATATACTTATAATACACGATTTCATCAATATTTATAAGACAGATAATGATAGGGTATGGTCGATTTAAATCAGTTCAATGTGTTTTATTTTTAATTTTAGTTAGCTAATACACAATATAATGTTAACCACTTTCACAGTTCTATTTCTCGCAGCGTTAAAATTATTTCATTAATTAGTGATTTGATTTATTTGGTAACATATTTATTTAAACATAGAAAGTGTTAATAAAAGGATTTTTTCATATTTAAGCTATCAATTTAGGACCAGTAAGTAACACCATGTATGTTTTCCCGCCAAACCACGCAATGACGCTTGGATGGGACTATAATTTCTATTGACAAACTCAGTTAAGTAAAATCACATCTGGTCATGATTAAAAAATACCTATAAATATAATGATCATCAGCTGATAGGCGATGGTTACCGTGATATTTAAGAATCCCTTAAATTGGTTTTGTATTATTATAACAGTTACACTCACAATCGATTCAGAATAAAGGTGATATATTAAAAAAGGTATATTAAAATGCATGCTTATTTACTAATTTTATTATAATTTGGATGAATATATATATTTTTTTTCATGCTGATAGGTAAGCCTTTGACCACAATCTCACGTGATGGTAAGTGATGATGTGGTCGAAGGTGTTAACAGACTTAACCTAGAATTACTGGCTCTCAAGGACAGCTGCCGGAACACACCGTTAGGTGCTTGGCGACAGATTTTCAGAACTTGAGGGTGGTCGCTAGCCAGGCGGGCATTCGCAAAAATGCCCTTCCACCATGCGAATATTTTAATGATAACTTGACCCATGATTGAATTTTGAAAAATTGACATGATTATTAATTAGAATTTATTCTAGTACTTACTGATAATAATAATGATATAATTTACAATTATATAATAATAATATTTTTCCACCATAACTGTTTAAAAATCAATGTCTGTTACACGCTCAATAAAAATACATCTTCAAATATGTACCTATCAATGATACCATGCAGCTCATGGTAATATTGCTATACCCAAATGGGTTTCATGTATGCTCTTATAATGTTTGTGTCACCTTATGTACTCATGAATGCAATAAACCACTTTGACTTTGACTTTGATGTAGGTATTAATCTGATAAAATATACACAGGGAACTGCATCCTAATCTGGAACCAAGGAATGTGAAGTATTGCTGTTTGGCGGCATACTTATTGAGGTAGTGACGCTCAGCTGGACGTGTTTCTATCGCTAGCTGGAGTATACATCATACGAGAGTTACGGAATATCAAAGTTTCGACATGTCAACGTTAAAAACAAATTTTTCATACACTTTTCGACCCGACTGTACCTGCCAATAAACCAGCCAGAGTCAATATTTGTCGTCGCGAGACAACGGCACTGTTTTTGAGAATTCCCAATGAAGGTCCGTCGTGTTTGTCTGTTTGTCTGTCCGTGAGCTCGACCTGTGTTTGCGCACGGCGATGTTGCGGTATTGAAGTTTCCGATTGTTTGGATGGATAGTGTGGAATATCACAGTAAAGGGGTTGATAGAGAAAGTTATGCAGATAGGCAAGTAAGTAGATTTTGTTATTATCAAAAGGTTACTACTATCGTATGAACCGTCATTACTCTCATTGTTAAAAATGAGGTAGGTACTGTCACGGTAATGTTATCTATACATTGCCGTGGTACTACCAATTTCTTATCGTAATTTGTATCTAAGTCATCACGCATGGCAAATGCCCGAGGAGCATCATCAGAGTCTTGCCTACCGCATAGCGAACATAGCGGAATTTCTTCATGTCTGCGTTCTAACCCTGATTATAGGATTGTTCTCTATGACTCTTACATCTAATCTATATAATAATAAACTAGATAAAACATTATAAAAAGCACATACACGAAAAAAAGCAACAGCCTGCATCATACAGGACAGGTTAAGACTGTTAGCACCTTTGGTCACATCATTACTTACCATCAGGTGAGATTGTGGTCAAAGGCTTACCTATCATCAATAAAAAACTTATTTTCTATCAGCTTTAAACCTGTTTACGATGATACTACCTAATACGTCCAATATTGTAATTTGAAATTTAACGCCAGCAATAAACAAATATTTATATATTTATATATATATATACTATCAACGCATAAGAAGGATTAGGCATTTGATCCAACAAATATGTATATGTGCTTAGTAAAACAATAAAATAATAATATTTTAATTAATTTATATTAATATATAAATTAATTAAAAAAGTAAAAAACCCGACTGCACATTATTCATTTTTTTTTTATCGTTCCATTAAAATTAAAACTGCATGTTATAATATACATGGAATCAGTTTATTAAGGCCCACATTTTAACAACCCACAGGTTTGGTAGAAAAAAAATGTTTTATATCACAGTATGGCGTTTATAATCTATATATCTAATCTCGATGTTGCTATCAAGCCTAGTCTTACGATATCTCATTATTAAAATCGGCTAAGCTGTATAGAAGTTATGGTGGAATAAAGAAACTCGCATACATACATACATATAGATAGATAATACTTTAATGTTACACCACATAATACGTGAAACAGAGAAGATTTACAATAATAGTGTTACAATGAGCGACCTTATCACTAAAAGAAAACTCTTCCGGGCAACCTTTGGATGGAGAGGATCTATATAAACATATAATGTACCCTAAAAACATAACACTCATTTGGTCATTCGTGTAAATACCACAACTTAAACAATGTATTCTTCTAAGCTACTTAACTGCAGCAGTTATATCACTGATGTACTCCTATAACAGCAGTCTACATATGATCACTAAAACATGTAAATTCTTATCAACTCGACATCGTACAAACAATGCCGTCAAAGAATATGCAAGCAAGATGCAGCACATCAAAGCAAGTCTGTGTAGCGCAGATCAAAGGCAAAATGTTTGCCTACACCCGAGTGGGTGACACTTCACGCTACCACCGTACACATGTGAATATTGATTAATATTTGCTACTTGTTCTCGGTAATTTGATTGGTCTTCGGCAATATATCAGTTTGAAAACTGTCGCTTATGATTCGTTATATCTAGGTTAAAGAGGGTAGAGTATATGAGTACGATACTCTGTGGGGTGCCGGAGTAGAATTGGACCACCGATATCTTCCTGCATGAGTCGTAAGGGGAGACAAAAGTTGAAGGTGGGCCGCACTGCCTACTGAAGAACTGCCCATGCAATCCCCAAGACGCCTGCCACGCGTGGGTTGTAAATCCCTCCGTAATGGCGGAGGTCTTTGTTCAACGGTAGATGTTACGGCTATGATGATGATATTAGGTATAAGCCAGTGTATTTTAGAATACACTGAAACACACTGACTTCTGAAACTTAGGCAACCAAACTAATTCGGGAGCCTATAGGTAAATGATCACACTGATTTTATAACTGGGACTGATGTAAGGATGTAATCATGTAACGTAATGTAATAATTTTACTATATAGTATGTACTTAACACATTGTTAAAAAACATTTAAAAGATTGGCCCCGAGTTTCTTGCCCGTTCTTCTCGCAGTGGCTCTATAATTTTTGTTTGCTGAACGTGGCAGTACAATGTAGTATATTTCAATATTAAAATTTGTAATTGACCTTCATAAGAGCGTCGTAGACGCCTACATTGAATAAATGATTTCGACTTTGACTTTGAAGGCGTCTCTTTTTTTATCGCATAGTTCTGATCTCTTCTGACGCGGCACGCACCCTAGAATAAGCCCGTCCGGACGGATACGCCAATGTACATGTAGCTGTAGCTTTGTACCTAAACTGCGGAGTGAGACAGCTCTGACAAAGGATACTTTTGTATACGCGAGTGAAAACACGGGGTGACTTAGTTACTATTATTTCAGTGAAGATATAAATCAGTATATATAGCAGTATATATAGCCTAGTGTACGCTTTCCAGCCAATCAAGGGAGTGGTTTCCTGAGAGTTTGCCACAGGACTGCAAATCTAACAAATTATTGAATACAACCTTCGATAGCTCAATGCGAAAGATAAAAATAACATAAGCCAACTCACCAAGCTCAGTTCAGCTCCAGTCCATGCTATGGTACAGCGCTGTGCAATCTCAAGGTAGGTATGTCATTATGTCGCGCACTTCAGTTTGGCAAGAGATGGTTTTTCATTGGGTATGATGCAGAAGATATGAACATGTGGTTTGAGAGTAAGTATTTCACACGCGATGCATTTACGTGCGCTTCGGGTGAAAGTTGAACCAATGAGAGGCAATGTGATTTATAACTACCCTCTATTGAGCAATCATATTTTAAAACGAAGTACCCTCGAAAGATATCGATACCAGCTGTTTCAAAATAATAATTGCGAGGCTTCAACATTCCTCCCAACAAAATACGGTGTATTTTCATAAAAATAGTAAAGACTACAGCATGAAAGCGAAACTACATGCAAACATATAACCGCGCTGTAAGTACTACTAATAACTACTGTTATAAACAATAGGCAAGCCTTATTGCAGATTGTCACTAAACGCAAAACTTAAAACTTTGATTACGTGGGCCTACATCTTATCGGACGTGATAACTTAACTGCGAGATAAAATATGGCATCTGAGCTACCGTGAGAAGCAGAAGAGACTACATAATCATAAACAGGCAAAGCGCACAGCTTTACCAGAGGTTTCTCGGAGCTCTACCCATACAAACGTAGTTTCGTGATATTTCAAATTGTACCAAGTGTCCAATCTCGTTGAAACTTTGCATGCAAGTCCTTGAGCCCAAATTGTTATGCTTTTAGTTTGGCAGTTTTTCGCTTAATCAGTATCAGTACTAATATTAACGCTTACCTCGGCCAGAGAATTAGTTTGGCCATACAACGGGGTAATGCTGACAGCCTTTTAGGTACTCTACCCGTGGACAGTGACCTGATCTCTGTTTTCTACTTATGATTGCCTCCTGCTAGAAAATAGAGCTCACAATTTTTAAGTTTAACATTTTTAGGTTATAAGTAGATATAGTTAAATTATTTATTTATTTTCGTGATCGTAAATTAATATTCTAGTTAGTACTAATATTATAAATGCGAAAGTAACTCTGTCTGTCTGTTACGCTTTCAGGCCAATACTACAGATTTCAATGAAATTTGGTAAGTATGGAAATAGTTTGAGACCCGGGAAAAAACATAGGATAGTTTTTATCCATCTGCGCAAAAAGAGGTTAATGTTTTTGCGCGATAACCGACATACGCGCGGGCGGAGCCGCGCCCGGAAAGCTTTTTTTTTTCTTTCTCAAGTGATGGTCAGTTATGATGTGGTCGAAGGTGTTAACATGCTTAACCTAGAATTACTCTGGCTCTCAAGGACAGCTGCCGGAACACACCGTTAGGTGCTTGGCGACAGATTTTCTACTTGAGGGTGGTCGCTTGCCAGGCGGGCATTCACAAAATGCCCTTCCACCATGCGGTGAAGCTCAAGCCCGCGGTGGGTTTCGAACCATGGACCTGCTGCGCGGCAGTCCATAGCCAAAACCACTATCACTGCTTCTAGTGTGAAAGTAAGAATTACCATACAAAAAGAAGCTTCAAAATAATTTTAAAAATACACATCTTTACAGAAAACTGACACACATCAGAAGCATAGATTTTAGGCTTAAGGCTTCAGGCGGGCAATATGAACTAGTGTGAACCCTTGGTACTTAAATTATGACCAAACTTCGTTTGTATGGAAGGCGCTTTGAAGACACTATAGCCTTAAGAATAAATGGGGAATCTATATTTTCCTCTTGGATATAGTAAGCAGCGAATAAGAGGCAAAATGCGATTAATGAACCATTTTGCTTCAAAAGACCACAATGTACGCTTAATGTGTAAAGACACCCTACAACGCCCACAAAAGTAAGAGTAGAGTAATATGATCTATATTACTTTACTATTAGCGTACATCAGAAATTGTGAGGTAATGATAATTAAAGTTTTAATAAAATACCAAAAAGAATACGCCAGCTCCCATTGAATTACTTTAAAATAAAATTACACCAGTTCCTCACGAAGCACTGTTTGTATAATTTAAAAGATTTTTTTGTCTGTAAAAATATTTCATAGTAATGACATATTAGTAATTAATTTAATAATGATATATATTTAATTTTAATTTATTGTGATTTTATAATGATAATGACTTATTTTCAGTTGTTTTTATTAATTTTTTTTACCGGCAGTATGCCTTTATTAAACAAAATACTATGAACTATATACAACACTACAGCTACTACCATAAAAGCATTTAGACAACCTATATTTTCTATTTTCAGTTGTTTTGTATTTTAATATTGCGTAGACGATAACTAGGATATTGTGATTTATAATTTTACAGATAATGTTCAATTCTAATTTGACATTAATTTAATAATGTATATTTTGTATGTTTTACATAATATTTGCATGTCCTATTGTGACGAAGCACGCTAAGCTGCTCAATAGAACTTAAATAATTTAAGATCAGTTACCGTGTTTCTGTCAAATAAATGACATTTCATTTCACAGGGCGTTTAATATACTTAGCTTTTCATACAAACGTAGTTACGACATTTTTTAAATATATAAATAATATGTTCAAACTTATTAACTCATTAAACTTAATAAATATGCTTTAGGACGCTAGTCTTTCGATGTATTATTTAAATTTAAGTCTTAATAAGAAAATAAGAATTCCCAAACAAACAAGTTTTTCCAAATAATTGAGAAAAATACATAAGTTTTCGGAATCTTGGCAAACTATAAAATAAAACAAACATAGATAGGCTAAAGAACATGTAAAATTTCACCGAGTTTGAACACAATATGACGAAACCAACGATTATTGGAAATCTCTGCCAAGATACTTCACTTATTTGAATACCTGAAAAGAGTTCATAACTTCAATTATTCTCCATAACCGACTAGTATGTTTCAGGTTTCAAGCTGTAAAATACTTTGATGCTCAAGTATTCTCGTTCGATCAGTTAGAAGCATCCTTACAACATGGAGTGGATTAGCACCTTCATGATACGTCTACGTGAAGCTTCTTTCAAAAGTTGCTAAAAAACTTTTTGTAATCTATTGAAGCCAAGATAATATTGCAGTTTTAAGTACCTACCTCTAAGTGCATACTTATCTCTACGAATTACTTATTTATTCACCTACAAACTTGCATTTGTGGAGCTTCGGTCGAAAAATCTGTAACGTTTAACGAGGTTTGTTTTAGTGATATTAAATAAAAAAAAATACTAGTGTTTTGTACCTATATGGAAACACATCCTTTTTATCGAGACTCTGCTGAGCCTCTCTGACTGTCTGTCCGTCGGCACTCATGATTCATTATAAAATTCTTCGCTTTCTTGGGATTGAAATTCAGCACTCGCAGAATAAATGAACTTTGTTCTCTTATAGCACAAATAATAGATTATAAGGCCTTATGTAATAAGCCGGGAACTTAACCTGTAGCATTTCTACAAGTGGCTATTAACATCAATAATCCAATTACTTCTTTACAGTGACTCTCCGATTATCGTGTTCGTCGACAAGCGGGTTAGCACCTTGCAGTCGACGAGTCGTGAGAGGCCTATCAGCAGGTCCTTGGAACACTGATCATGCTAATATTTGTCTTCGTACAAGGTGAGAACAAATTATTGTATAACAATTCCAAGAAAGACATAAGGAGAATAACAAGATAAAAAAATTAACAACCATGGCTGTGATTTTATTTATTTATTTATTAGGTTTTCCCACAATCACATGAGTAAAATATTTTTTTACATGTAAATGGTATCGATTTCAACACTCAAAAGTGTGAAATAACTTAAATGGTAGTTCAAATGTCACAATATTGTGCGCATGGTACCGACTTCGACGATTTATTTCACACTTTTGAGTGCTGAAGTCGGTTCCATTTTTAGGATAAAATCATTCATTTTAGTGACCCTTGCTACTAAGACGGGATCGATTGTCATTCACCGTCAATGACTATGTCATCAAGATAGGAAAATACTTTTCAGTTATTGGAGTGTAACTCAAAAAAGGCTAAACCGATTTTGATGAATTTAAATGGGACTACACGGGAAGCATCAGCTTTTTAACAAAAAAATATCAAAATCAGTTCAACCAGTCAAAACTTGTGAGGTAACAAACATAAAAAAAATACAGTCAAATTGAGAGGAGGTACTCAATTCGACTCTATTTTTATTCTGTCCTTTTTTGATCCTCTTCGGTCAATTAACATATAAAAAATATAATCATAGTAGAAATCCACTAACAGGAAAACACAACATGCAGAATTTTTAAATGAATGGGAGTACTTTTGTGGGGAGTGTGCCACGTGAAAGTATCACTGAAAAACATCAAAGTGACGTGTTCACATGAGCTCTTACAATGACTTTAATACGAGTACTTATATTTACAGAATTTATACATCTTTTATTCATATATAATTTCATGGTGGAAGGGAATTTTGCGAATGCCCGCCTGGTTAGCTACCACCCTCAAGTACAAAATCTGACGCCAAGCAGCTAAAAGTGTGTTCCGGCAGCAGACCTTGAGAGCCAGAAAAATTACAGGCACAATGAGACTTAATAACTATATGTCTCAGTGTGACGGGCGCAGTGCAATTCGTCACATGAAGAAATGCATCTGTTATAGGCAGAGATTACTGTTATTGTAGATTATTTTTAATTAATACAGATTTCGTTATATTAGGTACTTACATACTATTATAGTATAGCTGCCCCCTATATATAGCGAAAGCGAAAAAATAAAGCTTCTGAAGAACTGCCTCCTTACACTGCGATCACCATGACGCCTGCCAATCGTGAGGATTATGGCAAACCCCTCCTATAAGGAGGGCGGTCTTTGTTCAGCGGTGGATGTCTTCCGGCTGAATGTAATATGAATTAGCCTATGTTATCTTTTAACCTGGAGACGGCAGTTGCGTAGAAAAGTTTTAAACTCAAATCTGATTTATTTTTCTTATACGTTAACTAATTTGGATATTGCAGACGGAGATTTTGCAATACAATTTTAATTGTATATAATACAAATTCAAATACAAAACTTTATTCATAACACCATTGTTACAGGTCGACTATATCACTTGCTGGTACTTTAATGATGGGGTCGTGGATGGTAGAGCAGGCTTTACGCAGAAGATACTGGCACTCAATGACAGCTTTTGGAACAAACAGTACGATTTTTTTATATGGCTTATAGGCTAGCCTTTGACCACTATCTCACCTGATGGTAAGTAATGATGTGGTCGCAGATGTTGTTCAGACTAGCCTAGAATTACTGGCTCTCAAGGACAGCTGCAGGAACACACAGTTAGGTGATTGGCGACAGATTTTCTACTTCAAGGTGGTAGCTATGCAGGCTAGCATTCGGTTAATGCCATACTAACACGCAAACGTAATTCGAAAGTTATCACGCTGAATTGATAATTAATGTAGGCTAGACCAAATCATTCATGCCTAACTTAATACGACGATAAAGTTAGCATTTGTTTATAAAACCACTTAAGTACTTACTAAGCACTCCTAGGCCCACAAAAGGTATAAAACGGCAAAATACGGTGCAATATCTGCAAATAACGCCCTCTCGTGGTGATTTGGGCATTTATTAAAAAGCACACAATACCGGAGCCCCTACACCGGGTAGCTCTTCTATTTTATTTTTAATATTAAACCCTCCGGCACTCGCTTCGTTTTACAGGGTAAGGACGGACAGAGATTTTTTTATTTTATTTTATCACAGTGCGTAGTGCTAGTAACTAGCGAGCTTAAAGTGCATTGTCCTTTTTGAAATAGAAAAAGATTATGCACAATTCGTAAAAAATTCAGCCATTTGTAAATTTTTGCAAATGGTTGGATTTTTTTGGTAAACTCTCAATAGGAAAATAGTCAAATTTGCTAACAGTCAAACAAAACGTCAGATTCGCAAGACGTCAGTAACCTATACCTGAAATATCAGATTTTAATGTAGTACTTTAATCGGTGCTGGTACATGTAAAGTATATTATCATCAGCAAAAATTACTTGTTTCGTAACTAAAACTAAAAACTTAAAATTACAGAAAAACATGTTCTCTTGTTTTATTAATCATCATTACGTAAACCTCGATACTACAAGCAAACCATTTTTATTTTTTTCTTGCAAATGATAAAACTGTATTATTTTAAAGATAACGAATAGCCAAGTTATACAGTTTTCAATTCATAGGTGTTCTCAGTACTAATATTATAAATGCGAAAGTAACTCTGTCTCTCTGTCTGTCTGTCTGTCTGTCTGTTACGCTTTCACGCCAAAACTACTGGACCGATTTTAATGAAATTTGGTATGGAGATAGTTTGAGACCCGGGAAAAAAACATAGGATAGTTTTTATCTGACTGCGCAAAAAGAGGTTAATGTTTTCGCGCGATAACCGACATACGCGCGGGCGGAGCCACGCCCAGAAAGCTAGTTTGTATTAATTCATGACAAGTGTGCTACGATTTGGTACGAAGGTAGGGCTTAAAAATACTATGATACATTGTGTGTTATGAAACATTACTTAGAATGGAAGTAGTTATGCTACGCGGATGCTGTTAGACATCCTGAAAACGCCACCATACCACCATGCAGTTTTTGACGAGCCTAGTATGGTCTGATTAGGTACCACCTTCAAGTAGAAAGTTCTATACCGACTCCACATGGAGGGATAATGGTAGGAAAATAACGATGTAGGGTAAAACACAGTGCTGTTTAGTCAAGGGTGCAGGAACTACGAGTACCTAGATGAAGCCCTACGCGAGTTTTCTCTGCACATGTTCCTACTCTACACTCCTTGGTGGAGGGCCTCCGCAGCCATTATTGAGACTCCGTTGGCGGACGCGCTCTTCATCAAATCTCCTACAAGGACCGAAGGCTCTCAGTCCACTTTACTTATCTACTTCATAATTAAATATTTCAACTTATTACATCCTCCATAATCAGCATATCTTTTATTGTGCGTTATTGTGACGGAACAATACCAAAACCTGTGCCTATGACATATGCATTTCACCAAAATTAATGAACTGCACTGCATCCATCACCCTGAGGCATTAAGATGTTAAGTCTCCTGTGCTTGTAAATTCGACGGCACCCATATTCTTTAAATCAGAACACATTAATGCGGACCCCTGAAGAATAATATGTCTAGCACTACCTCTTTTTTTTTTTTTTTATGCTTGATAGGTTAGCCTTTGACCACTATCTCACCTGACGGTAAGTGATGACGTGGTCGAAGATGTTGTTCAGGCTAACCTAGAATTACTGGCTCTCAAGGACAGCTGCCGGAATACACCGTTAGGTGCTTGGCGACAGATTTTCAACTTGAGGGTGGTAGCTAGCCAGGCGGGCATTCGCAAAGTGCCCTACCACCATGCAAACCTCTATTTTCATAGTAGTGTCAAAGAAGATAAGAACCTCCGAGGACACTTCTGTTAGTGCAAAGGAATAGTGTAATGAAGGATTTATGAGTAGAGTTCACGGAGCGCTTTCGATATAAATAAAAAAACGTCATATTTTAAATGCTAAGTGTTCAAAGTCGGTGAAACTTTGCATGTATATACTTGAGCCCAATATCAATGCTTCCGGTGTGCCAGATTTGTTATTTGCAAAAACAGTATTTAATAGTAAATTCCAAATGTGACACGGAAAACGAAGCATGTTTCCTAGAAAGCAAATAAATTCTACATATCGGGGGGCAATTTTGTCATTCGAATTGGGACACGATGGCGCTTTAATGACTAATTAATTAGGTGCTTTTGGTTTTATACAAAATACAGATGAAATACTTCCAATAATATTGACCATTTTCGATAGTGAAATTTGACGAAAAATATCATTTACCATATTCCTTGAAATATATAGAATACATACATATGAGTAAAGAAAATCTGTCGACAAGCACCTAATGGTGTATTCCGGCAGCTGTCCTTGAGAGCCAGTACTCAGTTTATGATCCTCGACCACATCATCACTTGCCAACAGGTGAGATAGTATCTAAAATGCTAACCAATCATCAATAATATACATAAGAACATATCGTAAATTGTTTGGCTTCGGTATAATGTTTAGCCGCTCTACTGACGCCAAATCACTTTGCGAATGCTCTTTCTGGTAGTATACCAACGAAATGTCTGCTGTTTGCCTTATGGTGGTAAAAACACTGTTATACGCCTAATGTCATTCCTCATTTTACCCTGATATCAGTAGTGGCATACTGCTCACTCAATGCATAATTTCGCACGCTTTTCACAAAATGCCCTTCCACCATGCGGTGAAGCTCAAGCCCGCGGCGGGATTCGAACCATGGACCTGCTGCGCGGCAGTCCATAGCCAATGCCACCGAACCATCTCTACTTCAAAATTTTTCAAAAATCTACTTGCCCTCTCGACTTGGGACTTCTCTTGGATCATGACAGTACAGACTTTGACATCTCTGCAGGACGTTCCCTGGCGTTCACTTACTCGTTAACAACTCCCACGAGTTGAAATACGGCTCTATGTTTATATATCACACTTCCCTATTGGCAATTTAGCAGGCATTTGAATTGAAAAATAACAGATCTGGAACCCTAACAATGCCCAATGCATAGGTATTGATTTAACCTCATATTTTCAGAACCGTTTTAAATCAACGCGATGTTCGAAATCCAATGGATATTGCTTTTTCACGGAAACGTGCAACAAAGAGCGTCATTCGTATGTTTATTTTCCTCAAAAATAAAATATGAGGTCAGACAATTGGGCAATTTTATTTTGACCACTGGATTTTAACATCATACAGTTTTATGAGTTCTAGAATTGGCATAATTTAGGCACTTAGGAAAAAACCAGAAGATGGGCAGCAACGCCTTCTAATGGACTGAATCCAGACGTCTGCGAATGGTGGGATTATGGCAAACTCCTTAATGGGTAGGTCTTTGTTCAACGGTGGAAATCATGGCAATTGATGAGGTAGGTACTTACAAAATAAGTACGAAAGGAAAAGTAATAAAAACTAGTCAAATTCAGAAACTTTGTATCAAGCTCCTTGTTATATAAATCACAAAAATGACAAACAAATTTTATGTTAATAATTTCTGAAAAGCTTTTTTTATGCCTGATAGGTTACTTAGCCTTTGACCACCATCACACCTGATGGTAAGTGATGATGTAGTCGAAGATGTTGTTCAGGCAACCTAGAAGTACTGGTTCTCAAGGATAGTTGCCGGAACACACCGTCAAGTCACCAAGCACCTAACTTGGTGACTTTAGAGTAGAAGCTAGCCAGGCGGGTTCGCAAAATGCCCTACCACCATACCACTGCTATCCTGAGACAACAATCGGGACCGACGGCTTAACGTGCCCTCCGAAGCACGGAAGCGCTCAGTAGTAATGTCACCAGCGGTCACCCATCCAAGTCATGACCGAGGCGGACGTCGCGTAACTTTGCTGAGTAGTTCAAAATAGCTAAGCAAACTTCGCTACGAGCGCTTTCCTCTTTGACCGCTACGCGTGAGTACATAATACACGATGTATTATAATAAAGGAAAGGACTAAGGGAAAAGTGCATCAAATGAGAAACATGCCACGTGGATTAGGGAGTTGTGGGCATTAGACGAACACCTGGGCTGTATACCATCTTAGTGCCCTGCCAGGGTTTTATACAATATTTTCTTGCGCCCCTGTCTTATATGTTGTTAGGGTAAACATATTATTCGTAATATGTTCTTGTGTTTCGTACAGTGTGTTAGTGAAAACATTTTGTATGCTGAATGCTGAAACTGTGCCCGTTGTATGGCAACAGGTTCGCCCCCTATTACATGGGACCAAAATCTAATTGGCGAAACGTGGGTGCTTACACACCTCTCCCTACCCCTTTGGGGAATACAGGCGTGATTATATGTATGTATGTAGGTATATGAAACGTTACCCAACCGCTGCTGGAGCTGGAATTTTGAAAGTTACTGGAATTATGGAATCATAAATCTCAAAGTCAAAGTTAAGTGTTTAGTAATTACGCTATGAAGACGCAGTGAGGTCAAACAGCAGGCGGACAATTACGGTGGTGGTACACTGTTCGTGTGTCCTGATCCTTATCTGGGCAGCGCCGGCGATATTGCTGATCGCGTGTGCCCCGCCTAACGTGTCGGGCAGATGGCGCAAGCTACAAGAGTCTGGTTATAGATTTCAGACTGAATATGCTTAATAACGTATACGTTACTATATTATTGATCAGAATTATTAGCAAAAACTTTTTCACTAAAACCAGCTCAATGACAAAACTAGGCGACGAAGCGACGATGCATCGCGTCTTTCTATCGGCGCATGGTACAATTGGTCTGGAACTAATTCTAGAACTTTCAATGTTCTGTTTACCTGGTGCACTACAAAGTTGTTCAAAATTTGCACTCATGTTGTTTTTGTTGATAGGCTTAGTTTTGCTCACTATTGGCAAATGATAAGGTGGTAAACGACTTTGAAGCAAAATCTAAAAATCTTAGAGTAAAGGTTTTAAACACTCCTAGCGTAGTTTCCTATAGTCGTTCTTAGTCGATCAACTAAGTTAAACAACGTCCGCTGCGGTCATGACTTCTATAAGTGACTGTATTAATGCCACTGCATTACTACTTAGCGCTTCCGTGCTCCGTATTTTACCGTACCTTATGTGTTAGGATGGCAGCCGTTGTATATAGTCGTCAGCATGGTGATAGGGCATTTTGCGAATATACGTCTTCCTAGCTACCATCCTCTCGTAGAAAACCTGCAGGATCACTTAACGGTATGTTGCGGCTTCCTTGAGAGCCAGTAATTCTACGTTAACCTGAACAACATATTCAACAACATCATCACTTACCAGTGAGAGTGCTTGTGGATAGTGGCTAGCCTATCAGCTGTAAATAACATATAATAAATAAAGATTCTATTAGGCTTAGGTAGAATTGAAACTGGCTCTTAAGGACAAGGACAAGGCGATTTATTACATTTAGTACGAGTATCTTCATTAATATAGTATTGGAGATGAAGCTAGGCTTGCTTTAACACAACCTGCTGTGAAGCCCAAGGCCGCACCATAATTTTATCCATGGCTATCTTCACTTGAGTTCTATTGCCGACAGTATTCTGTGACTTGGACAGTGTTAATAGTCTAGTGGGCAGGAAGATAGATAGGAAAGGCAATTATAGAGGTTGTGTAAAGTTTAATATAGGCTAATGCTATGCATCGCCCGCCTTCTAAAGTGCCTATGTATGTATGTATATAACCTGCCTACATATGCGGGCACTTTGAGGCAGATTCAATAGTTGTTAAAAACTTTGTATATTCTCTTTATCTTCTGTTTTGTGTTGTTAAAGTAGTGAATATGTTATTTGCTGACGAAAGGAAACATATTTCAATAGATGCAGATAATTTCATAAGGGTAGCATAGAGTTTTTGATATTTTACCCCTTCTTGGGCATTTCTATATGCGAATTGCGAAGAAGACTGAGGTATCCAATGGAAGGCACCGGAAGTCTCCTCCTAGGAGCAGTATCTACTAATGCAGGTTTTCCCTGCAGCTCAGTTTACATGTAGCATCTTACTGCAAGTAACTATCCGCGAACACCACCCAGACATTTTTATCACTGAGCAAGAATTTATCCCGATGAAGATCTACTCTCAGACAGCCTTGTTATCTAAATAGTTTTGTAATGGAGTTACCTACGCTTAGTTATGACATTTGTCATCCAGAATAAATATTGTAGTATACCTTTTTGTATAACTTTAGTGTTCCTTCGTTTGGGTAGAATCCCGTAGAATTTGTCCGTAATGCGTTTGGAGAGTGAACTACTGTAAGCAAATGTAAATATACTTTATAAATGATTCATGAGTGGTAATCAATCAAAGTCAACGATTTTTTTACTTTCTATCAACATTCTAGTTAAACGACAACGCTCTATGATGGTCTCGAAAAAAAGACCTTCTAGAAACTTTATATACTACAAAATGGGACATTCTTCCGCATAACTACATAACTGGCAAATTTACGTTATAACTGAGATGCGTCAAAAAGTAATACCATGAACTTTTCCTTTACGAAAAAGAAAATATCAAGTAAGTGACAAAATTAAACATAAAAAAATAACATTAAAATGAATACCGTTCTGTGAAACTCTGGCTAATGGAGATGAATTTAATTTTGACATTTTACTTTGATGATGCCCTTTATAGAGTCCGAATTATAAAATGAAGACTATTGCATGACCATTTGAATTAGATCATTAGTCTCTGCGTTTTACTTTACGCACCTCACAATAATTGCGTGCTTACACTGCGCAAGTGGTTTGACAGCGATAAAATTCGCCATGTTTTCGCAGCGGTCGCTCCTCGAAGCTGTCAATTGCTGCCTCCCCCTGTAGACTATCAAGACAAGCTTACATGCGTTCACATCTGTTACTCGACTACTTTAGGTATACCTAGAAAAAAAGCAAATAAGTGTTAGAGTACAATTCTTGAATTCTTCACTGATTTAATATTAACAGAAATAAAAATTTATAAGTACATATGTATTTTACTTGCACATTGTAAAATGATTACATTCACTAACCTGATATTAGATCGTAGGTAATTTTATATTAAATATAAAATTTTCATACATATTATAGTTTGACATTTTATTTTCAACTATGACACAATAACAACATATGTAAAAGAATATAGGCCTATAAAGATCCCTTACTAAATAATAAGTTTTAATAAATATTTATTTGGATTAACAGAAATGCTATGGATGTACAAATTCTGCATGAACTTAAATATTGAAGCGATTGAAACCAACCAGTCGAGTTACTTACATCAAAGGGTGGCAGACCAGCCAGTGGCAAGTAAACCCTGGCAGATGGCGTAGTGTTTGCTCTACTCGAGTGGAACTTTGAATTTTGAACTATTAGCCGTGCGCCGTACATTCGGCACCTGTCAATGTTTACTGTTCGCCAGTGTGTAGGGGGCATAACCTTAGATGAAGTTATGCTCAAGATGACGTCATATATCTATTTGTTGAGGAAGATTTTTGTGTGTTATTCTGATAAAAATATCTGATGGGATTTCGATCGACTATAATTCTGGGAAATCGAGAGGAGAAACTACTCGTATATAAATAAATAATCTCATTATGTCTTAACCAGATAATAATTACATTTATATACCTAATAACTATACTCTCTACAATATTATGTTCTTGTATCGCCTTTTGTGTTTACAAACAGGTGTTGCAGTGGTCAAAGGCTAGCCTATCAGTTGTATAAAAAAATCGATTTTTCTGACTCAACTGGAAAAAAGTTGATAAAGATAATACATTGACGTATCTTTTTCTTGGTTATCTGAAAAAATGACGCCAACGTCACAATTACAATTATTGCATTACAGTTATATATACTTGAATTAGCTTGTAATGCGAAAATATATGTTTAATTTTAAAAATCTATAATATACCTTATCAGCTATTATATCAACAGAAGTTTTCTTACAGATTGTCTTAAGAGCGATATCATAATATGTAGAAATATATTATTCACACATATGCATATGTATTGAAAAACATAAAAAAAGAGCGTCCAGCATAGTAGTTTTTGCATAAATACCTGCTAAGCGGATATGCTTACAAAATTACAACAAAAAGAAAAAAATAACTACGAGCGGGATACTAAAATTAAAATATGAGCGTCATTAAAAACTCTAAAAAGAACATATTTTTAACTTGTAGCAAACCACACCATAAGGCCTTGCGTACCTTTAATTTATTAATTAGCTCCATAAACACTTGTCTAAAATAACGACTAAATTTATCAGTTAACCCAGCAATATCTAGCGGGTTACCCTCAAGTGGTCCCAGCGGGGTCGCGTGTACCCTGTGGCCCCATGCTTAGCGTGCATGGGGTCCCTTAGGACCCAGGGGTAGGTACTGTTTATTGCATCTAACCCCCGTTTTGTCTTCAAAGTGAATATTTTAATGATTTGTACCGCAGAAATAAAATGTTGAAGTTTTACTGTTTTATTTTTGCTGGTTTTTTTTTCAGTTTGTATCAGTGGACGTTGTACGTAGTAAAATGATTATACTGAACTATTTTTTTCTTGTATACATTACCGTGGTATAGTTTTCATATTATATTATATGATAAAATCACTGTATGGAACTCCATCATACAGTGATTTTATGAACAACTATATAATTCAAATAAGTGCAATTTTGGTGACCCCCCCGTTTTTATAACTTTTTGTAATCATGTGCCCCAATAACTGCTATATTCCTTTAAAATTGCAATTTCAAGGATGAGAAAAGGATTAATACGATGTCGCGTTCGTCGGTCGTGCGTTTGTATATACATTGTGTACTTTATAAGCAACATACTGCGGCGCTGGCCATCAATTACACTGGCTGTAGGACTGATTATGTTGAGATACGGTTTATTTGGATGATAGATAGCCAAAGTAATCTCATCTGGTGGAAAGTGACGACGTGGATGACGCTGCAACACGTTTATCTGTGATTTTTGAACTTTTCAATGTGAAGATTGTATGTTCATTTTCAATTTGAAGATTGTATATTGTATCTATTGATACTTCTCTTTAGAAATAATAAATCCATTTGCTGGAATAAACCAGCGAATTATTCGTCTGATGGCACCTAATTTGTGAGAAAGGCGGTCGAGCCAAACCCTGTTATAGGCTTTTGAAATATCAAAAGAGAGGGCGAACGTTTTTACATTCTTACCAGTGATCTTACTCCAGATGTGAGTAGCATACATAATAAATTCTATACCTATTAATTTATTTTACCATTGGTATCTGACAGTATTATTTGCTACCTATTGCAGATTCGCCAGGAGTCGAGTAGATATTTAATTGGAGAGTTTGCAAATCTGCCCCCTATACTCATTCAGCCTGCATATTTGCAAGCGTCTAAGATTTCGGCACTTTTCTTGTTTCCATTGAAAGGTGAAAGAGGCGTGCAGGAGTCAATCCAGGATAATTTTAGGATTATGGCGTGCATCCCTTCTGGATCACTTGTCTTGTTCACGTTTAGATTACAAGTTACCGTTAATGTCAACAAATGATTAACTGAGTTGTCAGTATCGGAACAACTCAGGCTTCTAGAATTGATAGAATGGAGAAACGTCAAAAAATTCATATTAAAATAATTTCTGATTCAATGTGTAAGAATTATATTACATATTTTGTCACTTTCTGTTTCAGCCTGCCAATTTCAAAATGCTGCAGGTGAAGTAGGTAGTAGATCTATTGACTCTTCGTCGACGTTTTAGTAGCAATAAGTAATCGTATCTGGTATTACCTAAAGGTGTTGACAACTCTGCAGAAAATACATCTGCCCATCTTCTAGTTTTCCTTTATCAGATTTCAACTCCTTTGGGAAGATATGGGAATAAATATTCTACTCACCCAGTTACCCGCAGATATTACACAATATCATAAATATATTGCTCAATATGAGCACCAACCTGTGTAAAATTCATATCGTTAAAATTAAAAACATTCGTTTATACTTACCTACATATAATACAAATATACAATCCTTTATACTAACTGCTCTTTACGCGATCATTAACCATTTCATATTTCTCATTTATTGTTGCCAATCGATGCGTGTAAATCAAAACCCGAGAATTTCACGGGTAACTAAATCAATTATGTGTGTTTCACAACATGCCGTGGTCGCGGGTCGACTCCCGCGCAGCGATCGCCGGAGGGTTGGATACAATGCTTGTCAGATATACGCCTGCGGTATTCCGGCTTATTCGTGTACCTACAGGGGATGGTCATAAATTTATATCCTTATTTGATATGTTCGATTTGGATCAAAATCCATGGATTTTTCATAGTTTCAGTAAAAAGATAAGATACCTATATACACTACACTAAAATAATATATGATTATTAATTTGTAGTTTGTGTGTTTTCATTCTGTACAAACAAATTTATGATTTTCAAATAATTAATCTTATTTTGAAACCCACAATCATAACTAAATTTTAGTATTCTGTTTAATTCTTTATAAATTTATAATCACGCCCAAATCAACATTAAAATAAAATCAGTACTATCAGTACTTAATATTATAAATGCGAAAGTAACTCTGGCTGTCTGTCTGTTACGCTTTCACGCCAAAACTACTGGACCGATTTGAATGAAATTTGGTATGGAAATAGTTTGAGACCCGGGAAAATACATAGGATAGTTTTTATCCAACTGCGAAAAAAGAGGTTAATGTTTTGCGCGATAACGCACGGGCGGAGCCGCGCACGGAAAGCTAGTGACTTATAAAAATAGTTCAGGAATGTTTAAAGCACAGTATATTATAATGTCGGTCTCCGGGCTACTAGCATTCGCTGCGCCACTATGTAAATAACATCAAAAGCCCATGAGTAGTTTTTGCGTGACTGAATAAAATACACAATCAACCAAACAAAGCCTTAAATAGTATTACTATATTTGTTCGTGTGAAATTCTGTTTTAACATATATATTATTCCTTTGTTGATCAATTGGCTGAAACCGTCACATTGGTATTTCGAGGTCCTGGGATCTGGGTCGTCGGGACAAAAATAATGATAAATATACGCTACTTAAGCCGTTTAAAGTTGTTTAATTACTAGGAGATAAGAGATAATTGCATAAAGACGAACTTACACAGAATTGACATATACTGTATCAGCCGAATTGTCTACTGCTGAACACAGCCTCCGCTATTTAGGGGGTGTTTGCCATAATCCCCACGCTTGGCAGGCAGGTTGGGGATCGCAGTGCAAGATAGCATAATTCTTAAGAAGGCGCTGCTGCCCACTAATTCTAATAGTATTTTTCCCTTAGTCGACTTTTACGACACCCACACGGGATGAAATGGGGAGGTGCAATTCTAACCCGGCACCACACAGGGGGATTGACATATACTTCCTACTAATTTCATTAATTTCAAAATGCAACAAAGTTTGTGAAAGGTTATCAGGATGGAAAAATATTTTAGATTTTTTCTCTTTTATACCAGCCTGTATAATAAAGCCTTGGCTACACCCGCTAGCCGGCGCGGCGCGTTGCTAGCGGCGGCATCGCGCTAATACTCCAAATTGAGTGACAGCCAGAGTTAATAAAATCTGTAATGTTGGCCATATGTCGACACCCTTTGCTAGTTTATTACTGTTTTGCACTGATTTGACATTTGATTATTTAGGAAAAGAGAAAGCTAATTCGGTACTTTGTATTACTAATTATAGCAAATAACGTAAAGTTATAGAATAACTAGTACAAACGGTAAAGTCGCGGAACCATAACTGTGTAAAGTTCATTTTTAAGAAAAAAAAAACTAAATAAAAATCTCAAATAATATTGAAATGTATCTGGTGTTTTGATACAAAGTATTAGGTAAGTACGTTGAGTGTTTTGTAGTTTTGTACCACGTAAAGACTGAACATTCAAAAGAGAAGAAAAGTTGAGAAATTCAAGTGTAGTAGTAAAATGTCCTCTGATTTCATTTAGACGTATTTAGTTCCGTCGTTTGAAAGATCCACCAGTACTGTGATTTTATGGCCGTTGATGCATTGGACATCATCAGACAATGCATTGGAACCAATCTTCATAGTAAACCCACTTTTCCGAAAACCACAAAATTCAGATTTTTCATATAAAGTTAGTTTACCTATATGGTATAGTAAAAGAGTATAAGTTTCCGTATAAGTTTATTTCTCAATAACCTTTACTCTCTGCAAAATTTTATATGAGATATAAAGAAAAAAAGTTTCATCAAGCGTTCAAAATTTATGTATTCAATATGAAAATTGACCTCAGGATTACTTGATCGATGATGAATTTATTGAAAATGTACTTAATTCCGACATAAATTTCATCGTCCCGTAACGTCCAATTGTAAAAAAAAACAAATAGTACAAAAAATCAGCAAATGAAATTAAAAATAAACACCATTACACACTTGCCACATCTTCATAGGATAAGACATGTGTCACAATTCGTGCCCCTAATAAAATAACCTACAAAACACCCTCTAAATAACAACAGGGCACAATTGGAGAAAGCTTTACTAATAAAACGTTTATTCGGCGTTACTTACGAATAAACGGCTATAATTTATTCAGGATTGCCGGCAAACGTAGCGTCGCTGTAATCCCGATGCGATCCGTGCTCGATCAGAATGTGAACAATAAAATCTCGGAACTGTGTGCCCTCTGGCTCTGGGTGATTGTCGAAAATGTTTTGGGGTGCATTCGAATCTGGCAAATTGTTGTTGCTTGATGGTCGTTTAAATGAAAATGAACTGCGTCACTACAACTGCGATTTTTTTTCATTTTGACTGTCTATTATTGATTAAAGCGCATATTTAAAATACTCCTTCAGAAACAAGTTGAAGATGAAGTAAAGAATTTCTGGTTTGCCTTCTGTCTAAATTAAACCTTTCAATGACTATAATATACGAACTGTTTACAGTTTTATCTCACTTTTCGAATTTTTGATCTTATTTATTAGTGGTCACAGCTAATTAACAAAAACAATTTTTTTTTTTTTTTAGGGAGGACATAGATGCTGGCTACCGCCTGTGCGGTTGTCCAGCTCCACCGGGTTTTGGGCGAGGGCCTGGCCCTACAATAGCCCGGGAGGGAGAAGTGCCGAAGGCACTTCTCCCGAGACGGGCGTAGAAGGCGAAAAGCGCTTTCTACCTCCGTCTCCTGCGGACGCCGAAAACGTACCGCTATTATAGGAGGGGTTGACAGCGAGCTCAAGGGCACCACTGTGGTTCGGACCTCGGCTTGTCTCGCTGTCGAGAGACATGGGGGGGATCGGAGCAAAATGCCTCTGTGCAACTGCACTGTTGCACAATTGGGCCCTACTGAATAATACTCTTTGACTATTTGGAGAGCAATTTATCGTGACCTTGTTTTTGCCTCGAGCTCGCCGGCGAGCTCGGTGTTTGATTGTGTGACCTCTAATTACCTCACACCTGGGGATTTTACCTCGACGACTTGCGGATAACGCTAAAGCTGCCAATGTAATGACTGCGATGGGGTCATCCGGGTCGTCTAATACCTGCCGTGGTCGGCGACGGGGGGGTTTGAAAAATGGGATAGAAGAGGCGGTCGAGTAGTTCGATGCCTGGACAACCAGAGGGTTCGAGTGGTGGGGCGCTCGATCAAAGTATCGGCGGGCGCAGTCCTTATTGAACTGCGCTAAAGAGGGAAGGTTTAGGTCGCAATGCAACTCGGTGTTCCGGATATACCACGGAGCGCCGGTTGCACTACGAAGAAAACGGTTTTGAATGACTTGAAGCTTATGGAGATGGGCCTCACTAGCATGACTAAACACTACTGATGCGTAAGTCATGATGGGGCGGATGCAGGCAGTGTAAAGTGTCTTCTTATTTCTAAGAGACATTTTACTCTCTTTGCGAATCAGGGGACCAAGGCGACCCATTACAAAGGCCGCTCTGTTACGGACGGTTGTTATATGATCGCTAAAGGTGAGATTCCGATCAAGGGTGACTCCGAGATATTTTGTTTTACTAACCCAGGGGATGGGTTGGTCGAACAAAGTTATAGGTTGCGGGTAACGGGGGCGGCCCTTCTCAGTAAAGTACATAGCTGCACTTTTAACTGGGTTGACCGCGATGCGCCATTTACGGAACCAGTCACCGATCTCGGTGATGGCCCGTTGGAGGGCGGGAATGGACTTTCTACTGATATGCCACCCAGTGGTATAAATAGCGGTGTCATCCGCGTATTGGGCTAATAGGACGTTAGGCTGAGAGCGTGGGATGTCGCTGGTATACAGCGCGAAAAGAATGGGTGATAGCACGGAGCCCTGAGGGACTCCGGCTCTGACTGGGTGGGGGGAGGAGAGGGTGCCTTCCACGCGATAGCGAAAGCTTCTGGCTTTAAGGAAGTCTTGTAGGATGAGCACAAGACGTTCTGGCACGCCAAATTGGTATAGCTTGTAAATCAAGCCATTGTGCCAGACTTTGTCAAAAGCTTTCGCTACGTCGAGGAAGACTGCTAGCGTTGTCTGGGGTTTGGGGTACTTGTTAAAGCCCTCAATGATGTGCTCCGTGAGGCGGTGCACCTGTTGGACGCATGAGTGTCCGGGCCTGAAGCCAAACTGCTCATCTGGGATAAGGTGGTGTTCCTTAGCATGGGACTGGAGACGGTTTGCAAGTAACCGCTCGTAAAGTTTGCCTAAGGCACTGAGGAGGCTGATGGGGCGGTAACTGGTGGGGTCAGATGAGCTTTTGCCTGGTTTGTGAATGCCAATGACATTTGCACATTTCCAGGTGTCTGGGAATAAGCAGTGGCTCATAGCAGCATTGAAGATGCTGACTAGGAGATGGATGAGAGGAGGAGAGAGGGTTTTAAGAACCCTGTTGGAGATGCCATCGGCACCGGGGGATTTGCGCGGTCGGAGGGCCTTGATCAGTCTCGCCACCTCAGCGTAAGTCGCTAAGGTGATTGGTGGGAGTTCAGAGGTGACCACAGAGCTTTTACGTTCGACTTCAGCATCCACCGAATCGAGGTGAGCTTGGTCAACGTGATCTACGTTAGGGGAACACTGAGCCTCTAGGCTATCAGCTAGGCACTCAGCTTTGTCTTCGTCAAAGAACGCTGGGACTAGTGGGACTGGTCTGTATAAGGGAGGCATGTCGTTGTAGTTACTTCCTTTCATACCTCGCGCCAAGTCCCAATAAGCCTGGTGGCTTGGCACGAGGTTTGAAAGTTTGTCACCCCATTGTTGATCACGCAACTCAGACATGCGACTTTGAACCATGCGTTCAAAGTGGCGTTTCTTAGTTTTGTTCTCTTTACTGGGGTAAGAGTCGTAATGTCGGGTCACTGCTTTACTTTCCGTCACTAATCGTCTCACATCCGCTGGAATGACAAGGCGCCGGTCGTCCGGCACCATGACCTCCTTTGCGGATGCACCTACTACGGTGGAGAGGTGATTAGTGAACGAATCGATCGCAAGGGTTGCGTCATCTTTAGTCAGGATGTCATCAGGGATCTTGTCAAGGTCCGGTGAACTGATAGCCTTTAGGGCAACGCCTAATTGCTTCCAGTTCACTATCGTCTTAGTGGGGCGGGGGAGGTCTGTTGTTGGGTCGGGACCTAGTCGCAGTATAATGGGTCGGTGATCAGAGTGAAGCTCGTGAACCACTTCTATGGAGCGTAACTGGAGTGTTACGCCTCTGAGTAGTGCCATGTCAAGCAAGTCAGGTCGAAAGTCTTCCGTGTGAGGGTAGTGAGTGGGCTCAGTGGGCGCAATTATGTCAAAATTAAGTTCTGCGACTAGTTTTTCAAGTGCAATGCCTCTGGGATTGTTGACGTTACAATTCCATAGGATGTGCTTACTATTGAAGTCGCCAATCAGAAGGACGGCGCTTCCTAATGAGAACAATGCTTCTAAGTCAGCTCGGACGATCGGCTTTTGACAAGCTTGGTAACAGGACGCTATGACTATAGGTTGATGACCAGTCATAGCTAGAAGGCAACAAGATGCTTCCATATTAACAAGAGTCGGGGTAGGTAAGGGGATGCAGTGCAGGGACCTTTTGTAATAGATAAGAGTGCCTCCCCCACGGGAGTTCACTCTATCATCACGTACCGTTCTGTAATTGGCAAACCTAGGGTTCGCCTTCCCCGGTTTTAGAAGGGTTTCCTGCACGCATATAATGTCGATAAGGTGGGTGCAACAAAAGTCGTGGACAAGGTCACGTTGTCTAAAGAAACCGTTAGCGTTGAATGACGCTAACGAAACTGAGCGCGGTTTCGTGCGTGCGGTTGTACTACCCATAGTGGTTGTACTGGGGAGGGGCCTGGGGAACGAAGCGCTTAAGGGCGCTTAGTAAGTTCGCGTGTTCCAATGTGTATTGGATCACGTCCGCTGGGGATTGAGCGTATTGCATCTTGTGGAATAGCTCTTGTACCTCATTGATGTCAACCGACATAGCCAGATCGCTGACTAGGTTGATTGCCTCTTGAAGAGGGGCAGCCATCAATGGCATAGGTGGAGCTTGAGGCCGGGAAGCGGCGCGGGGAGGCGCGCGAATGGTGTTGGCGACGGGTGCCGGGAGCGCGGGGCGAGCCGGGGCCGGTGCGCGGGCAGGGGCCGCGGCGCGGGCGGGTGCGGGTGCGGGCGCGGGTGCGGGCGCGCGGGCCGGGGCGCGGGCGGTAGCGACGGTCTTAACCATACTGGGTGGTTTAGACCATGCGTTACGGGCTGGGAGCGGCGCGGGTATTACCTGTGAGGCAGGTACTACCGTTAGTTTAGGGCTTACCCGTTGGTAACGGTCGTAAGAGGGACGGGTCGGCCTATGCCTTGCCACCCTGTGGTTCACTCGTGGTGCTTTAGGGCAGCCACGGTAATTCGCGGTATGCCCTTGAGCACCGCATAAAACACAGCTGGGTGGGTCCGGCGAATCCCGGGTGCGAGTGCACGCTGCTGTCGCGTGATCGCCTAGGCACTTAACGCACCTAGCGCGAGCGAAGCAGAAACGGGAGGCGTGCCCGTATAGTTGGCAGTTATGGCACTGCGAGGGACTCCCATTCTTGTATGGGGCTTGGACATCGAGTCCTGAGAGGCCACAGACCTTTTTTAAATTAAAAATGGCCTTGCCTTCAGGAGTACGATCTAGTACTACGAGTACTAGATCGTAGGGGCTGCGGTCCTTCCCGCTGTACATGCGGTGAACTGCATGTACGGGGAAGTCTTGTGCCTTCAGGTCGGCACATACCGAATCGGTATGTACCTCCTTGGGCACACCGCGGATGACCACTCGGAGGACTTTCTCCTCTTCGAGCGCATAAGTGTGAAAACTTATGCTCTCGTGGCGGAGGAGTTTAGTTAGCGCTCTGTGGTCGCTAATGGTGGAAACTTGGACTTTAATGCCCTGCTGCGTGGAGCGGGCATTAGTATAGTGGATCCCACGATCCGAAACTAAACGGGACAGCATGTCCCATTTGGTTTTGTCCTGAATGAACAGGGGCGGAGGCGGATTTCGCGGCGCGCGCTCGCGTCCTGAGGGGACGCGGCAGTGGTGGCCGGAGCGGAGGGAGGAGACGCGGGGCGCGGGGCGGGGGTCGGCTTCTTGCCGGAGGCGGGGGCCTTAGCGGGTGCCTTGGCGGGAGGGGCGGAAGTTGCGCAACTAGCGGCTTTAGGAGCACGCTTGCGCTTTCTATCTACGACGGTATAGCCGTCGTTATCTGAGTCCGAGTCAGTGCGTAAGGCGCGACTCGGATCTACCTCCATCTCCGCTTCGGAGTCCGAAGTGGGCTCGACAACGGCGATGGAGGGACGGGTGCTCGCTGGCCTCCCGATCGGTGAGCGCGAGCGAGACCTCTCACGGGGAGGGGCTGCCACCGTGCGTCTGTTGTCTGGGCCCGGAGCGGGCGAAAGCGGACTGTCCTCTGAGAAGGACCGGGTCAGAGGAGGGACGTTGGCCTCCGGGTTTGAAGTCCCGGAGGGAGCGATGAGAGTGTCCGTGAAGCGGGCATTCTCTTCCTCTTCTAGGAGTTGCATGTGTGCAACGTATAGATCGGGGTGGCGGAGGGCGAAGGTCTGAAGGACCTGCACCTCACCGTTAGAGGGACGGGACTGCATCCTGAGGGGAATACTCAGGACGCCCTATCAAGGGTTTGAATTCCCTCACACACCTTGTGAGCTCACTGTGTGAGAGGGAGTGTGTACCTAGGGTGTGCCCTAGTTGTGTACCCTCTCCGAGCTTTTTTCTCGGCGGAGAGGGGTGCTCCTAAGCGCTACTCCGGGGTTGACTAGGGGTGACCCCAAGGCCAGTAATCCCGGAGCCCAGCTTGCTTCGGCTGACCCGTGAAGCGGGAAAGGCCACGGTGCAAGGTTAAACCAAAACAACAACAGTGGCCGTTGTCACCGTAGGGTGTCACACTGCGACCGCAGCAAATGGCGGATTTGATCGTTCAGACGGGTTTGGCTGACGCTACCCCACGCCTGAACGACGTCGCTTAACAGCACAAAGTGTGTTGTTACGCGACTGTTACTATGTTGTGTCGGGTAGTAAAGTGGTGAAATGCGCACCGAAAAGTGCGGTCAAAACAAGACCACCAGCCCGATATGATGTTGTTCGTCCGAAACAAGGGACTTGGGTAGGTGGTAATGCCCGACGTCTTAGAGCGCCTCTGCGCGACGGCACGGCGAGCTCGTAGCTCGCGTTGCTCGGCGTTCGGCGGCTGCTCAGCTTCTGCACACAAAACAAAAACTTCGTCAGGACTGCGTATTCCAAGGCACTGGTCTGCAACTAGCGTCGGAACGATGACCCGAGTGAGACGGCAATAGTGCGGGGACTATTGCGGTCTCACTGGGAGATACTGGCGGAGCTGTAGACAGGTGTGCACGGCGTGGCGGCACAGGTCGGAATGTAAAAAGAACAAAAACAACTTTCAGTCCAGTGAGATATGGTAGAACTCTCTACGAAATTTAACTTTTTGGACATTTTTTTTTAATGTCTGATAGGTTAGCCTTTGACCACTATCTCACCTGATGGTAAGTGATGATGTGATCGAAGATGTTGTTCAGTCTAACCTGGAATTACTGGCTCTCAAGGACAGATGCCGGAACACACCGTTAGGTGCTTAGCGACCGATTTTCAACTTGAGGGTGGTAGCTAGCCAGGCGGGCAATTGCAAAATGCCCTACCACCATGCTGTAACGACTGCCATCCTAAGACAACAACCGGGACCGACGGCTTAACGTGCCCTCCGAAGCACGGAAGCGCTCCGTAGTAATGTCACCAGCGGTCACCCATCCAAGTCATGACCGAGGCGGACGTTGCTTAACTTTGCTGATCGATTCAGAATGGCTAAGCAAACTTCGCTACGAGCGCTTCAAATTCAACATTTACATGACTCCAAATGAAAAGAAATTCACAAAATATTAAATCTATTTGAAAATAAATATAATAATTAATCGCGAATATACTTATTGTAAAACAGACAAACTTTAACATTTGAAGAATAAGTGTCAAAATTCGCGACTCAATAAAACTGTCACATTTTCCCTCCCAATAAAAATTACAACCCCTAATCCTGGTGACAGAACGCAACGCAGCGGGGCGTGACCGAAAACAACGCGATCTGTATTTATAACTAAACCGTGCTTTGTATTGTATTGTGCGACGATTAGGAGCGTATTGTGCGTTTGGACGGCGCGCGGCGCGCGATGCAGGGACACAAGTGTACACGTTAGGGTACAGTCTCAAGTGTAGACGCTGCTTTAGTTCTGTACAATCTAGCGCATTGAACACACTCATATATACATTTTTATTATATTTTGCTGATAGGTAAGCCTTTGACCACAATCTAATCTAAAATTCTAGTTTAGCCTGAACAACATCGACCTCATCATCACTTCCCATAAAAAAAAACTCACCTGATGAAGTGACGATGTGGTCAAAAGTGTTAACAGGCTTAACCTAGAATTACTGGCCCTCAAGGACATTCCACCATGCGGTAAAACTGAAGCCCGCGGCGGGCTTCGAACCAAGGATCTGATGCATGACAGTCTATAGCCAATGACACTGAGCCATCGCTGCTTCAAATAACACGGAACACACTGCGTTCTATATAATAAATTAATATTTATTTATTATATCTTAGGAAGACTATCAACTACATAGCTTAAATAAGGTAAAGAAATATGTGGAACGCAGTGTGTTCCGATTGAGAGATGATTGATTTATGTCTTCGAGCTGCTATCAAACTATCGAAGATATGTACTAAATTCATATTGGGTATAAATCATCGCCAACACCAGTAGTGATGTTAGAGTTCTAATTTGTGTAAGTGTTCAAGCATGGGAATCAATGTCAGAAGTCTTTACAAGTAGTGAAATGTTGGTAATGAACTAAACTTATGTTGGTTAAAAAAACATCAATATTAGCATCGGTGAGAGCTAGATTTCTGATGTCTATGTTGCACTCATGTGTGCAAGTGTTCGCACGCAAAGCTTATCGGGACTGGAGGACTTTTCACGTCATATTTTCATACTTGCAATTCGGCATTCTTAGTGGGAATTCGACTAACACTTAGATGGTTTTTATTTAGTTTTGCTTTAAAGTTCGTTCTACAATCGTACCAAGTTTGTTTAAGCTTAGCACGCGATAGTAATCGTAATAATATATAAAAAGGTACCGTTTGTCCTGATTTATCAAATCAAATCATTTATTGCAAAATTATGTGGTTTTACATGCAGATCTTAAATAAACACAACTTATAGGTAGGTATCAAATGATTACCCTATTTGGGTGTAGCAAATAGCAATGTTGGTAAGGCGTGGGTCGCTCTATTTCTAATAATTAATATACTAAGGGCCCGTTACAGAATGTCCTAATAAAGTTTCGGGTTGCTATGTAACACATAAAATAACTGAATGATAAAAATTACAGTTGACATGCAGCGCGTTTCAAGCTTTAACCGATGGATTGTCTAAATCGATGTCTGTGAAACGCAAAGATAGTGTTTTATTTATCAAATATGTTCTGGGTAGTAAAACCGGAACTTACTCGAACATTCTGAAACAGGCCCTAAATTATTGTTGACGGAATTCGTCAAGAGAATAATAAGATTTTTCTATTAATAGGTTTTTTAGTTTTATTTTTTAAACGTATATGTATTCATTTTCTTCTTCTTTTAATCCTACTGGTGATTTATTAAATATTTTAATGGCCATTGAATTTGGGCTGGAACTTATGCATTTTCATTCTAGATTTCGTAATTACTAGATTGTGTTTAAATCTTGTTGGATACTACGTGATATATCGGTTTCCCTTTAAAAAAAAGTAAGTATGGGTATTTTTGACGAGTTTACAAGTTTCAAATATGTATATGGACAAGATATTTAACATTTTGTACTTTATAAAAAATGGTTTATGAGAGTATGGTTTACTAATATTGAGGTTTTTGATATTGGCAAGGATACGGATGCATTTTTTTTGAAGTATAAAAAGATCTTCTTTGCACTATTTTCCCAGATTTATGAAATCAGACATTTACCACGCGGGTGAAGTCGCGGACAAGAGCAAACCTATAGAAGCGACCCTCTCAGTACAGTCACGCACGAACGCGTCCGTTCTCGCGCTAATGAGAGATAATCCAAGCGTACCACAGAATATCAATCAGTTACTAAGAAACCACCCCCTATGAGTCATAGAATATAATAGCAGTTACTATTACTGCTTCGATTCTTCTATGCACCCCTGTGTGAGCGGGCGTGATAGCACTGTTATTGTTTATTGCGCTATTAAATTAAATCTGTTGGGGGTGACGGCAGAGGTCGAATCTCAACTTGTATTATTAATGACTGTCGGGTCAAAGGTCATAGATCTTATAGAAATACCCTTTTTAGTTAGTCGCGATACATGCTAGTCTTTGACCACTATCTCACCTGATGGTAATTGATGATGTGGTCGAAGTTGTTATTCAGTCCAACCTTAAATTACTTGCTGTCAAGGACAGCTGCCTGAACACACCGTTAGGTGCTTGGCGACAGATTTCCTACTTGAGGTAGCTAGCCAAATAAATGTATTTTCTTTCTGCTTCTTTCCTTATTAATTTGTTCTTGTTATTGAACCATTTTCTAGAACATGATTAGATTAAAGAATGAACAAAATGTCTTCGTGATTAAGGTTACCCAGTTCATAAAACTAACTTGTTTTGCTACCCTTTGTGTTTTCAGATATTTATTTCAATGTACCGACCTCATGCTCATGGAATAAGGGAAAGAAGACGATAACGAGTTGCATACTGGAAGTACTTATGTGTACCAGACACATAATAATGATACCCTCAAAGTCTTTTTAATAAGCAAAAATTTTCAAGACTCATACCCTGTAGAAACGAGAACACCATCTCGACGATGCAAAGTAAAATTCTTTAAGGATTTCCGACGAAGGAAGGGTGTGTCTTTTTCATAAGGAAAATTGAATATTTGAAACTTAATTTCGTGAGATAAGAAGCCGAGCTGCAATAAAAACTTCGTCATATAGCTACTATAGTACATTTATGATATAGCTTCGACGTATCATATGATCATATAGCTATAATACCTACATTGCACAGAAAAAAAAATATCTTAGGCCAAGAGAGTTTATTTGGTGCAAAATCTTTTAGGTTTTCGATATAAGGAAAGTCGAAAATGTCTTCACCTAAGAAATTAAATGTTTTGGATTATAGTTCTTGAGCCAACAAATACATTCTTATACCTACCAATATATACAAATATATATCTACCAATATTGAAAAGTTTCTTCTTGATATAGCTTTTTCATCCTTATATCATATAGATACGTGTACATGGTTTGATCTCTGCGCATGTTTGAAGGATATTTTGCGAATGATCACCTGGCTTGCTACCACCTTCAAGTAGAAAATCCGTCGCCAAGCACCCAACGGTGTGTTCCGGCAGCAGTCCTTGAGAGCCTGCAAATGAAATTACAGGCACATGAGAAATCTGTGTGTTGTCACAGCATAAAAAGGACGTGTTGTTCCAAATAGAACAGATATACAGGGTTATTTAACAAACATTTTAAAATGTTCTTTTTGTTTTAATTTTAGTATAATCTTTTTGGCAATTATCGAGCAAAGTAATAAAAAAATATGAAAAAAATAATTACAGGCACAAGAGACTTTTAAGATCAGCTTATTCCATCAAAAACACATAAAAAATACAAAAAACATTTAAAAAAACATCTCAAAACGTTTGTTAGGACTAGCAGAAGTCTTTTTTTTTTTTTTTTTTTATGCCTGATAGGTTAGCCTTTGACCACTATCTCACCTGATGGTAAGTGTTGATGTGGTCGAGGATGTTGTTCAGACTAACCTAGAGTTACTGGCTCTCAAGGACAGCTGCCGGAACACACCTTTAGGTGTTTGGCGACAGATTTTCAACTTGAGGGTGGTAGCTAGCCAGGCGGGCATTTGCAAAGTGCCCTACCACCATGCTGTAACGACTGCTTTCCTAAGACAACAACCGGGACCGACGGCTTAACGTGCCCTCCGAAGCACGGAAGCGCTCAATAGTAATGTCACCAGCGGTCACCCATCCAAGTCATGACCGCGGCGGACGTTGCTTAACTTTGCTGATCGATTCAGAATGGCTAAGCAAACTTGGCTACGAGCGCTTCAAATCAAAAGTCAACCCTAAAATGTTGTTAGCATTTTACCCATAACCCTGTATTATACCGATTTACCATGACTGAGATGTAGGAAAGGAGCTGATAGAGATGACTGATTCATTTGGCGCTAGCCCACTATATGATCAGCAAATACACAAACGTGTGGCAACAGACAAACACAATTTAAATAAGAAACTGGACTATAATGATCGTGAACCAGAGCATGTTTGTATTTGCTCGAATACTCGGCACACGCGACTTGCGAGCAAACACGGGCGCGAGCCGTTAGCTTTGTGTTCGTGATATAGATTTTTTTTATATCATTAAGGTTTGTGTCTTGGTGACGTAGATGTCTGGCCGGTGTTCGCGGATCGTCGCTTGCTGTCATGTACTCCTGCCTGCGTAAGTGGCAACTTAAGGCTAGTGCCTCTTTCAAGTTTTTTTCAGCTTTTTCCATACAAACGTAGTTTCATGATAATTTAAATAACAAGGGCACAAAATCGATGAAATTTTGTATATATGTCCTTGCGCCTAATATCTATATGCTTCTTGTTTGCTAGTTTGCCGTAAATTGAAGTATTTTCAAGAATATTTGAAAATATCGTTTGTATTAGAATTTTGTATTGTTATTTTCACATTTACAGATAAAATAAACAGTAAAGTACGAAAAACTGACATACCAAAAGCATAGTTAATAAGCTCAAGGATATGCATGCAAAATTTCAACAGGTTTGAATACTCTATTTTTTTGTGGTTTGAATAATACTTTATTTAGAAAATATGTCGAAACTACGTTTTTATGGATGGAAAGCTCTAAGTGCACACTAGCCTTAAGTAAATTGAATTGATGAGAGAAGTATTTGATTGAGAAATTGTTAATTTTTGTCAAAAGGGAATAATATTCTTGTAATCCTCCAGAGAATGCGCAGAATTAGCAGAATGCTACTACTCACGATTTCTTTTTACTTTTAATAGGCTAATGACATTAATTGGTAAATAATTTTTAATTTTTCTTCACACTTTAACCCCTACTTTCATTTCACATTATATGGAAATGCGCATAAGAGACTTAAATAATTAATAATAAATCAAATAATTAATGTATTAAATAACAGTAATTTGTATTCATACGTCTGTAAAGACAGCTTTTAGCCGAACGACATTCTTATGACCATGAATTCTTCTAATATTGTATTTAAATTTATGAATAAACGAATGAATAAATAGTATGAATAGTAATTGTCATGGCTGCAGCGAACATTGCTTAACCTAGTTAACCGGTTAAGAACAACTAGGCAAGCTCCACTAGGAGCACTTCAGTAGGTGGGTTGCTGCCCATTAGGTGCACA
Organism: Plagodis dolabraria; assembly: GCA_963854805.1. NCBI lineage: Eukaryota > Metazoa > Arthropoda > Insecta > Lepidoptera > Geometridae > Plagodis > Plagodis dolabraria. Next base: position 9,731,435 of record OY978459.1, on the reverse strand, counting down.
CTTGGGGCCTTATTGTCTAATTCAAATACGGTAATGAAAAATATCTTCATTTTGTCAAATTCTAAATCCATAATGAGCATCGTTTTTAAATTAAATTGTCAAAATAATGACAAATTTCAGTTCATCTACATTACCATTTTGTTAGGCAATAAGGTCCCTGGTGTCTTTACTAACTTTAAAACGTCATGAAAGGAAAGTAAGCGGGTATAATATCAACAAAACATCCCTAAGGGGTAGTCACTTTAAGACTTTTGCTACTTGAACACACAGTTATAAGTATTTAACGGGACTTAATTGCGATAAAAACATGCATTATTTATATACCTCCGTGTTTTGACAAAATTGAATTGGTAGTGGTCACGAGTGTCCATTTTCTTGGTCATTTTCTCCAACCGCTACTAACTACGCACTAATAATACTAATATTACTACCCGCATTTGATTTAGATATGTAAATCAAATGCGGGTATAATATTAGTTAGTTAATATTATAGATGGTGAAAATACCCGCCCTTCAAGACGTAAACAATAGCCTCTTCAGTCCGCTCGTGACCACGACCAATACAACTTAATCGAAACGTCGAGGTAAATAAATAATATACATGTTTTTTTATCGTGATTAAATCCCGTTAAATAAATACTTATAATTAACTAAGCATCCCTAAGGAGTTTGAAATAGGTTTGCCAACACACTGAAGTCAATACTTTGTACTATAAAACTAAAGTTTTATAGTGTCGTTCTTCGTTATGTTAGAATGAAACCAACTGTTATAGGCAGAAGTTAGTCCGCTTAACATCAGGTGGGCCTCGAGCTTGATCCGTCACAATAACATAATAAAAGACGTGTGGCACTCGGAGACGGCCTCGGTAAAGCTATTACATAAAAAAAATTATCAACTTATGCAATTATAAATCTCGACACGTTAGTTGTCAAAACCTTTTTTTTTTGCCAAAATTTAGTTCCTTTTACGCACTTTAGAGGCGCTGATCAAATATAGTATCACCGCTGTGCCGGTCGGAGTGGGGGGTGTTAGGTTATTTTCGTTACGGAATTTCTGGATTCGGTCTCCACGCTCAAGGCCCGCGATAGATGCTATGCAATAGCTTAAAAAAGAACATTACGTGGACTAAGGGTAGGAGGTGACGTAATGCCGTAGGTATTATGTAAACATTGAACCAACAACCTTCACTGTGAATGTCCAATTACTATAAGCATATGCATGATTTCTCTGCCACGCCCGTGTTGTCGCCAAACTGTAATGTCGCGAATAAACAATGATAGATAACTAACCAACCATATTGTATTTGACCAAGTTTTGGGTCACACTTTACGCCTAAATTGTTGAAGTATTTTTGAAAATGAAATGAAATGAATTTACAACAAAATATTAACATAAAAAACATATGTGACAGACATATAAATAATTACTATGCATCATAAATTGGTCCCTAACTCAGCATGTGCTAGTTTAATTTAATACCAGCGTTGGTCTTCCGTTGGAGCCATTTTGAGACGTCACGGAGAATTAAAAATACAACAGCTCAAATCTTTAAACAACCATTAAATTATTACTAAAAATACGATTACAATGGAAAAAAGAATCCTAAAATAAAATATAACATTGTCAACCTTATCCAGTGAATTAAGAATATATATTATGAATAAAATAACAATGGAAAATTTACGTGAACATTAATACATTGAAGTAAGTCATAGCACTTGTGTGTCATTTCCCTGTTTTTCCTAGGTTTTTTGATGACCAAATAAGAACTGTTTTAGTTTTGTATAAAAACCATTAATGTTTTGCAGGTTCCTGATCGGTGGTGGAATTTTGTTCCAGCATTTGGACGCAACATAGGAAAACTACCACGAAAAGAAGCAGACCCATGCTGAGGTGTGGGAAGTTATATCGCGCATTGCTGCGGTTCAAATTTTTCAAGTTTTTTGTAGGCAAAATCCTAACTTATACAACTCATATTATGTATTTCTAACAAAAAACAACGGTACACCTACATATATATACACATATAAACGTCATAAAATATTTTGTCTAACATATAAGGTAACATAATAATCATAAATAAGTACATTTTTAACCGTTCAAAAAAGGAGGAGGTTCTCAATTTGACTGTATCTTTTGTGTGTTACGTTACAGGCTGTAACGATTTTGATGATTTTTTTATACTCGAAAGCTGGTGCTTGTCATGACGTCCCATTTAAATTTGAGTGAGATCTGCCAATAGTATTTGAGTTATCCTATACTATAGAAAGTATTTGCATAATGGTAGGACATTTTTCAAATAGCCGACTGACCAGCTACCAAATAAAGAAAACAATTGCCAAGCACCTAGCGGTATGTTCCGACAGCTGTCTTCCCTTGCTGCGTTAGACCTGTATACTCTCTTCGACACTATCATCACTACCATCAGGATAAATGCTAACCTACCGGCTATAAAAAATACCGTACTACAGAGTACGGTATCTTTTTTGTTACGGTATCAGCCCTTCAAGTTTCCACTCCTGGAACTACCTTAGGTCTTCCTTTTAGATATAGAAGTAGTATGAGCTATAACACTGCACGAAAGGCCACAGTGGATTGGTGCTTATTTAGTTATTGGGCAGCCAGAGTTTTCGTGCCACACGAAAGCCTCCGACATAGCCTAACAACACCCTCTTCAGACAATAACCGGGACCCACAGCTTAAAGTGTACCTAAGCACAACCGCGCTCATTACACTAGTGCAGCGGTCACCCATCCTAGTTGGGACCGCAGTGAACGGTTCTTAAGCTAGCAGGCATAAACTACGAGTTCTCAGCAGTACTATATTACTATTGAGTTCTTAGTTCTGGTTCTATATAAACAGGTTAATGCTTTACCTACCTATGTATTAAAAAATATATGGCAAGAAATATATGTCAACAAAATTAAGAAAATAAAAACTCTTTTCTATGGAAAGTTTATATACATCGGACTTTGCTAACTTTTAAAAAAACAATTATACCTTTATATATAGCTATTGAGATACTTAAAATAAAACCTTGCTGTTATGGAAATTTGATAATTCCTAGCTTTTTCCAGTAATAAATGATGAACAAAATCTGGCCGCACGAGCGGCGGCGTATGTATGGACAAGACCTGAGAAGCGTTCAATGGTGAAATTACGTAAAAAGAATTTAATTTTAACTATACTTGAATTTAATTTTAACACTTTTTAAAAGGCATGCGTTCAAAAGTTACAATATTTGAGATTAATTTTTATATTTCACTTGTTCAACACAAGTATTTTCCCATAGTAATTAAACAACTATAAACGGTTTAAATTGCGTATATTTTTCATTATTTTGTACAAACGTATTTTCCCCCAAAATGACCATCAAAGACGCACGTCGAGTAAAAGCATCGCCTGCCCAGACGGTATTTAGGGCGGCCACACACCTGCTCAAACAAGCTCACGATGAATAATTAGAAAAATTTCACCGACGATATATCTAGCTTGCACACGCGGACGTGTGTCGTGTACCTGTTAGAGCGGTCTTAATGAATGGAAAATTATAATTTAAATAGGTGTGGCTAAAAATGAAACTCAGATGTGTCGGTGAATTTCGTTGTAGCCATTGTGATGTGTTACAAGAATTACCGTTGGAGGGAGGAGACTTTGCAGTGGGCGGTTTAAAATGATGATGAAATGTGGTGAGCATTTTTCTTGCATTAGCTCCTTCGCTCCTTAGTTTATAAGTTGAATATTTCGCGAATTATCGTATTTATATATGAGTATATTCCTTAATAAATACTTAGGTGCCTAATTTTGTATGTCACGATAAATATATCATAACAATCACATAATTAAAAAATGTTTGAAACAAAGAAAAGTTCCAAGTGGTATAATTCAATTCAAATTAATAATCTTTTTTATTTTTATTTATGCCTTTATAAACAATATTATATACGATTTTAATATTTTTAAGTTTGCAATAATGCACGCTCTGCGAAAAAAATATTTTTTTTCCTGTCGTAAATTTGTAATTTTGTAATGTAATCCATAGAACTTGCGTTATTGTAAACATAAAAATATTAAAATTATAGGGTTGCGTCCTCATTTACAACTTTAGCTTAATAAGTCTTGTTTGTAGTAAAACATAAGTTGAACTATAGGTGTCGCTCCATCCCAATACGATGATTAAAAAGAACGATGGGAAAAATTTTAGTCATGGACTCATTGTCATGTTAGCTCAATTGGATTAGACCATACTCCGGCTAAAGGCGTGGATGCACGCGAGTTCGAATCCCGCACATGACTTAATTTTTTCCTCGTGAATTTGTAATATTCTACGAACTATACACAATACTACAGCTACTACGATGAAATCATTTTGCACAAGGTGTTTTGAATCACTGTGGTACCGATGTCAACGAGTTATTTGATACTTTTCAGTTTCAGTATTAGGAGTCAGTTCCGTTTCCTCGTATTCTATTTTTATGCACTATTTGTTTAAATATTTTTCTATGAACTATATAATTATATTATATATAAAAATATGTTTTGTCACAAATACCCCATCAGTCGCACAACTACATCGCAATGTGGAAGAACGTGACAAAACTAGGGTAGATTCGTTTATTTACTCTCCACGGTCGAACAAATCACGATGCGCCTATCGCGCGGGCGGCTGAGCCTTAATGAGATACGATGCAAACATACGCACTATTCCTCAGAGGGCACCTCCCCTTAAATCTTTCATACGCTCTCTTTTGATCCCGGGCTGTTGAGACTCTCCGATAATTGTTATTTGCTCATATAATTGATTACAGAAAAAAATCAGTTATTGATAAACAATGATTTAAGCTAAAATAATTTATAACTATTGACGTTATTCAATTTGAAGCGCTCGTAGCGAAGTTTGCTTAGCCGTTCTGAACCGATCAGCAAAGTTAAGCAACGTCCGCCTCGGTCATGACTTGGATGGGTGACCGCTGGTGACCTACTACTGAGCGCTTCCGTGCTTCGGAGGGCACGTTAAGCCGTCGGTCCCGGTTGTTGTCTTAGGATGGCAGTCGTAATAGCATGGTGGTAGGGCATTTTGCGAATGCCCGCCTGGCTAGCTACCACCCTCAAGTAGATAACCTGTCGCCAAACACCTAACAGTGTGTTCCGGCAGCTGTCCTTGAGAGGCAGTAATTCTAGGTTAGCCTGAACAACATCTTCGACCACATCATCATTTACCATCAGGTGAGATAGTGGTCAAAGGCAAACCTATCAAGCATCAAAAGTATAAAGGCAGAGTATGTTTCAGCCCCAGGGTGGATGGAATTTTTGTTCCTTGTAATTTTTTAAATTTACAGATATATCAAGTTATAATTGTCACTCTGGACTCTTGCTCTCGAAGAGCTGGTTGAACTTCCCGCCACGCTAGCCTTAACAATATCATTCGCCAGGCTTTTACCAGCGCCAATGTTGCAGCTATTCTTGAACTGAATGGTCTGATGCGTGACGATGGTAAAAGACCCGACGCAGACGGCATGTCTCTAGTTCCGTAAGAGATACACGTGATCCTATTGGACTCAACGTATAAGCATTGCAATTCAATGGGGCAATGCTGCCAGCGTGCTGAGCACGAGATGTAGTGAGCTGGAGAATTTCTGTGACTGTGCAATGACTTATAGGTTGTCTAAATGCTTTTATTGTAGTAGCTGTAGTGTTGTATATAGTTCGTAGTATTTTGTTTAATAAAGCCATACCTACCTCCGGTTAAAAAGAAATTATTAATTAAATTTTCATTACAAATCTGTCTATTTGCCTATATGCCTTAGTTAATCTCGTAATAGCGATTGTTACAAGTCAAACAATTTTGTTGGAAAATTACACAATAATTGATATATTACTTAGAAGAATTTTATTTACAACCCACTTCCTGGACTGAAATATGTGACTCACTGTGTGGAACATAATGATGATATTCATTTCAGAGTATTAGAATAAGCATAATACCGACGACCACAATTTTCTTCCAACTTTTTTCGTCTTCTTCCGCAGGAGAATGTTTTCAAATCATCTGTATGTTTTTGTAGGTACGTTTGTTAAGCGATTACTTCGTCAATTATGAACTAATATTATTGATTCTTTCTTTGTTAAGTACAATTTTCTTCCAAGGTTGTCCCATTTAAAGTTCATCAAAATCGGTTGAGTAGTTTTTAAGTGACAGTAAATTATCTTTTTTTTTTTTTTTTATGCTTGATAGGTTAGCCTTTCACCTCTATCTCACCTGATGGTAAGTGATGATGTGGTCGAAGTTGTTGTTCAGGCTAACCTAGAATTACTGGCTCTCAAGGACAGCTGCCGGAACACACCGTTAGGTGCTTGGCGACAGATTTTCAACTTGAGGGTGGTAGCTAGCCAGGCGGGCATTCGCAAAGTGCCCTACCACCATGCTGTAACGACTGCCATCCTAAGACAACAACCGGGACCGACGGCTTAACGTGCCCTCCGAAGCACGGAAGCGCTCAGTAGTAATGTCACCAGCGGTCACCCATCCAACTCATGACCGCGGCGGACGTTGCTTAACTTAGCTGATCGATTCAGAATGGTTAAGCAAACTTCGCTACGAGCGCTTCAAAAATAATCTGATAAATATATTTGCATAACCTGGACTATTTATTAGTAGGTAATTACAGCTCTGGTCGTCTATGATGTACTTAGGCTCTGGTCGTCTATGATGTACCTAGGCTCTGGTCGTCTATGTATATTAGACGGGTGAATGTTATTGTATAGGAATTATGCACACTGCACACTAAAAAGAGTAAAAAAGTAAACGTTTAAAAATCGGAACAAACGTCCAAACTTTTCTGACTTCAACTTCTGGTACCATGATAAATTTTCATGGTCAAGTTTTAAATCAGCATGGTACCGAGTTTTTTCGTACATTTTAGTGTTGGAAGTCTTTTTCTTTCACTAGTGTCTCGGGTTTTTTTTAGGTATTCATTGTGACGGAACAGACACTAACCCACCTGGTGACTCAACCTCAGCAAATAACAGATGCATTTCTGCAGTAACGAACTGCACTGCGCCCATTACCCTGAGATAATGTTGTTAAGTAACGAGAACATGACTGAGTAGAAATAGGTGTGGTAGCAGTTCTTCCCTGGCCGAACTCGCACAAAGAGATCTACAATGTTGCTATATAAGGTGTCTCCAATATATTTATTAACTAATAATAATCAAAGAGGTTTATAGATAATAAATATATGAGTATGAAGCCTGTTGGTATAATCCCTACGAACCCAATATTTGGCCTCTCAACTTTAAACCTACTCTACCTTCTTAGTCCAAATGTTCGGAATCATTAACACTATCCATACAATCTCTTATTGCTGTTAACACGAACATTAAAATCAAGCATTAACTTTAAATAAGCCCGTCGAACCCCCCGACATTTGTCCTACAAATTATTACAATCACAAAATTAGCACTGTAAAATTGTAAATCAAAAACAATCTAAAATCGAAACGTCACGTATGGGAGATTTTCCTTTCGACATGTTACTTTTTGATTCTGAGCGCGGTACAGTTAAGGGCAGGGTCGCCCCCGCTGTTAATCTTTATTAAGGACATTATATGTGGATCCGTTGATGCTGACAGATTCGTCGCACGGGATTTTAGTGGAGATTTATGTTAAGGTATTGTAGAGGTTGCGTTTATCGCCGATAGATTTGCACAGCTATTAGTGAGTTTGTAATGGTTCTGCCTGGGGAGATTTAGTTTGGAGTTGTAAGGCTAACTTAATTTGTAATTTGGAGTACGTTTCTAGGTTATCTGGTGGATGGGTGACTTTTAGGTTAGTCATAAAGTCAACTGGTGTTACGTGGTGGGCTTTAATACAAATGCTCGTATAGGACTATGACGTTGTAACAAATTCTTATTTTAATGTTTTGAATAAATAGGTTAACAATCTTTAGTACTGAAGTCAACAAGAGTCAAGAGGAACTGCACTATTTAAGAATTTTAATATTGTATATTTTATATAGTAAAACGCAAGTTGAACTGAAACGAAAATAAGTGTCGCTCCATCCCGATACGATGGTTGAAGAACGAGAGTAAGAATTAAAGTTATGAGTCATTGCGTCATGTTAGCTCAATTGGTTGGATCATACCCCGGCTAAAGGGGTGGATGTACGCGGGTTCGAATCCCGCACATGACTATATTTTTTTCTCTCGTAAATTTGTAATTTCGTAAATGTGTAATATTTATGAATTGCAGAGAGTCATAGATAAAATATAACATTATTGATTAGCTAATCTTTATCACCATGCTAAAATATTTGAAATACACACCAAGAATAAACAGCGCTTTCTTTGTGGGTTCACCATAAAAGCTATGTAAAGTTTTGTCATACACATCTGAGACGAAATAGAATTATAATTATCTATTTAAAGTGAAGAAATAAGCTACCGCCCACGTTCTCGGAATTTTGTAGCTTAGCAATTTAAATGTAGGTTTTTTAAAAATATTTTTACATATTTACCAAACAAAAACTAAAAGGCACCTATTGCATTACATCTTGTATAGAATACCTACCATTATTATTTACTAAACATATTTACATCGACCTCATCTCGCAAAACGAAGGGTCCGTTAGGGCGGCCCGCCCAGTCCCGCCCGCCTAATTACTTATGTATCGCCCCTGGCTGACTAAAAACGGGTTAATTTCTATAATAAAACAACCCTGGCGAAATTAAACGCCATCTTCTGCCCTGAATGTCGTGAATTGTCTCGTCAGTATATTTCTATGCAAAAATATGCAGCTACTTTAGAACTTTGTCATGATAAAAATATCTTCATTTACGTGGAAAAAACGTCAGAATGTCTATTATTCTGGATGTGATAAAGAACTTTGTGTATTAAAAATTGTCAGTTCGAAGTCTAATTTTATAATTGCGAAACGGTCTGTTTAAATACAAGCGCTAATTAATTTTTTTATGAACGTTATTCGACTTTTAAATACAAATAAGTCAGTTAAGAGTACTTGGAATTATTTACGATAGTAGCAGCATAATATAGAGTATACAAATACATTTTATTTCTTTGGGATTGTGGCAGATCAAGCACAAGGCCCACCTAGTGTTAGGCGTTAACCTCTGTCTATAACAGATGCATTCGTCACAATCGACAAACTGTACTGTGCCCCCCCTGAGATATAATGTTATTAAGTTTTATGTGCGTATAATTTCACCAGCACTAACACCCTTCAAATAGGAACAGTAATGCGAACATTACTTTTGACGACAGGTTTTCTAGTTAGCCACGCGGGCAACCGCATAATGCCCTTCCACCATGCGGTGAAGCTCAAGTCGGCGGCGGGTTTCGACTTTCGAACCATGGACCTGGTGCGCGGCAGTCCATAGCCAATGCTACTGAGCCATCACTGCTTCAATAAAGTGTGAGAGATTTCACAAACTGAACCCACTCTTAACGCTGAAAATATGAATAACTTGTAGTTCTTGGTATCACGTTGATTCAAACACTCTGAGGTTACAATTTCATGGCCCGACTTCCACAAGTTATTTAATATTCTGTAGTATTAGAAATAAGTTATAAAAATACGTTTTCACCGCACAAGCTCGGAAAAGTGTGGTTAATTATTTGAAATGTTGTGTTGAAAAGTAATTTTTATCCGCTGGCTTTGAAAAAGGTTTTTAAAATTCTAACTTCTATAAAATTGTTTAAGAAAATTGAAATTTCTTTGATTTTTTATTAGTTCCAGAAAATTTTATAACTTGGGTTTTTTATGAAGTAATAAATTTTTTTTTCACTGACACCACGGACCGTTCCATTTTCTATCCTTGAATCGATTTTTTTATATAAATAGGGTTTTCAAAAGGGTGAACATTCTTACGTACTCAGGGAACACAATTATAAGGGGTTATAAGGAACTTTATAGTTACAATTTTAGTTATTTTACCTTTCTATTTTAATGTAAATTATCTCAAATACACTACATTATATAGGCTCCTTTTCTTGCACATAGCATCTCGTTGCTAAAGCGAGGCGAAAAATTTATTATACATTCGGCAACAAATTTATTTCGCGTCTCATACCTTTGAAACCTTCGCTAGGCGATACTACGAGTTCGTGAAAAAAGGACAGCCATCAGATTTAAAAAGTATTGTACATTATTTACGGGAAAATTACTGAAGACGTTTCCAAAATAAAGCATTGACATGATTCTTCCAAAAGTTCCGAATGGCGCGATATCTTTCCACTCAAAACTTGGGGGTATCTAATCCGGGGACTGCAGGGGCGGTCACGGCCGCCCTATCGCCCACCGCCAGCCGTCTTGCGTTTGTTTCCTCTTTACATGTGAATATAAGTGAGTGCGGCATTATAACTTGCCTGGTTACTGTAATTATATAATAATTACTTATGAGGCTGAAAGTTTACACTTTATTACCAAAATGCTTATAATTTTTAACTAATGTTTATCAATTATTTTTTTTAACTTTAATAATAAACCTTATTCATACCGCAACTAAGGCTACACTTACATGTAATTTATGAGTATAAATAATTTAAATTTTCTAGGTACAAATAACATGTATTGTGTAAACAAGTATCCCTGAATTTCACACTAGGGTGGCCCTGTGTCGTGGGATTCAGTCCCTTTCTTACTAACATATTTAATAGATTAATTTAAGACATTACTAAAGAACTATCTAAATATATTTTATTTATTTATTCAGGAAACCAGCAGCGTTTATAAATATATATAATTGATTACATTTACTAAAAAGAAAGGCCAATAACAGGTTACCCTAAGTTTATAGGTGTTAAAAGTTACTGGTATTAAATTTATATGTAACATTTGCTGTTATTACAAATCAATTATTCCTATTGAAACCAATGCATAGGATTTCGTATATTTTCAGTTATTTGTGTGTACTGGGTGTGTGTGAATGTGTGTTTGAGCTGGTGTGGATGGGGGGAGATAGGGGGGAGATACTATAGGTAACAAGGGGGAACTTGTCTGAAAAGTGTTTCTGTTTATGGTTGGACTGATATCGCTAGAAGCATAGAACCGATTCCGTATTTCATTTTTGAATGAGCTTTTGTGACTTGAAAATAGATCGAGAGATATTATAAATATTATGTTTGAATATAATATAACAATGATAGCCAAGCAGTATTAGCGAAGGACTGCCGTGCCGCAGGTACCTGGTTCTATCCCCACCACCAGCTTGAGCTTCACCGCATGTTGGAATGGCATTTTGCGAATGCTCGCCTGGCTAGCTACCACCTTCAAGTAGAAAATCTGTCACCAAGCATCTAACCGCGTGTTTCGGCAGCAGTCCTTGAGAGCCAAAACAATTACAAGGAAATGAAACTTAACAACTGTATGTCTGTCAGTGTGAGTACAGTCAGCGTAGTGCATCTGTTACAGGCAGAGGATAATCCGCTTAACATCCGGTGGGCTTAGTGCTTGTTCTGTCACAATCACATAAAAAAAACTATAGCCCAGAGTTAATAGATTTTTTTTCGGCTAGGGGCTTCAGCGTCACAGCATGCTGTAATCTTTGCGAGTGAACCTTCAAATGGGTATATTGTCACGAGCACCTAATGGTGTGTTCCTAAAACTGTCATTGACCGCTAGGTAAGAATTTTAGGTCTACCCTGCTTACGTTTTCGATACATTTCGGTGAATGTACTCAAGAACTGCACGACTTAGTTCCGCCCTCCCCCTTTCCATCCGACGTCCAGACAAACGGAGAGGCACCATCCGTACATCGTTGATATTCCCAGGACTCGTACGAAGCACTTCCTCCTTTTTCATGCGTACTGCGGAAGTGTGGATCTCCTTACCGTTGTCAGTTTTTCCCGATGGATACAACATGGGTGTCTTCAAATCGAGAGTAAATAGGTTTCTTCTAGATAAGCGTGCTCTATCTTAGACTACATCAATGCTAACATCGGGCAGGGTGTGGTCAAATGCGAACCTATCGTGAATTAAAAAACATCGTAACTTAGCGTTTTATAAATAGAACCCATTTATATCTATGATAACAAGCACTATCGCGTGCTAAACGAAAATAACATTTCCAAATTTATAAAATAGATCATAGTTACACTAAACATTGATGCAAATCTACTATATCAATCGATGGAAAGGTAAGGTGGAAATCACCATAGGCTAGGATGTACGTAGCGAAAAAATCCTAAGTCTATGGAAATCACTGGAAAACTTATTCCTCATAATTTATACGAATCTTTAAAAATAACATCTAATCAGCCAATGAGCTAAGTTCATACTGGCAATCTGAAGTGTTTCGGTACTTATGAAAATACAGGCACATGTATAATGTATATTATGTCACAAGGTGATGGGCGCAGTGCAGTTTGTCACTTGTGACGAAATACATTGTTATAGGCAGAGGTTACCACTTAACATCAGGTGGGCCGGGCCTCGTACGCGATCCGTCACAATCACAAAAAATACCTATATAAAAATACCTACAATTTTTTTCATTATGGCGATATTGCAACAGTTGAGAAATTAAGTTTTGATGTTATAATATTTTTTGATGTTATATTTTGTTATAAGACTATTCTTATAACATTTTCCGAACAACATCAAAACTTAATTTCTCAACTGTATATTTTGCGAATTTCTTTGTTCTGCTCGATAGATACCTGAGAAACAAATATAACGAATAAATACGGGGCCATATCTAAATTTGCTATACGGTTATTAAATATATTATTGCGATATTTCAAATAGAAAATCTGTCGCCAAGCACCTAACGGTGAGTTCCGGCAGCAGTCCTTGAGAGCCAGTAAAATCAGAGGCACATGAGATATAACAACATTAGCCTAAGAGCTGTTTTAACGTATTGATCAGAATGTTAACAATGATACAGGCGAGTGAAAGCAGATTGAATTTCTTTTTGATTCTTTTTTGTTCGGTAGTCCATACATCAGAGGTTTTATATTATTTATATAAACGTAATCAAAATCGGTTCAGTAGTTTGGTTCTAAAATCAAAATAGCTGGAAAAATACTTAAATATGTCATCTAAATAATTAAAACTATATTGCGGTTCATACCAAGGCTAATGACTGCTGCCGGAAGACACTGTTAGGAGATTAACGACAGATTTTATATTTGAGAATTGTAGTTAGCCAGACGAGCAAACGCAAAATGCTCTTCCACCATGCGGTAAAGTTCAAGCCAGCAGTGGGGATCGAAGCATGGACCTGCAACAGGACAGTCGATAGCTTACACCGCTAGGCTACCACTGCTTCAAATGGTGTCAAAAACAACTCAATTACAAGCAAGGCAAACCACCCCAGACAATCAGACAATGCAATAATAAACCGTCGCAAATTAAAAACTATTGCTCATTTCTGGTAACAATACGTTCCACCCTCATTATGTTGCAGATTGACGGGGCAAATGCGCTAGTGCGCGTTCACACTGCGAGTTGGGACATTAGTGATGGTAGGTGGTACTCCACACGCCACGCGCGTGACACGTGCCGCAAACACTGACGCGTGGGCTTGCAACAGGCATCGATATTAAAGGAATATGTTAATATTCTGGTATGGGAGCGGCTGGAAGAGACGGTAGTCAGTTTTGATAACGGAAATTGAAAACGTAACTTTTCAGGCAAATGTTCACGTTAAGTTGAAGTTAGTCGCAAAACAGTACATTCTAAACATGTTTTTTAAATGATTGAATTTGATGTAAATAAAATATATAATATTCTAGCTAGATGATTATAACGAATACTTTGCCTGATTAGAAAACCAGATTTCATATATAAAAAAAACATTAATTCAGATATATAGTAAATTCTATGAATGCAAATTTTATTTCTAATTATTATGTAGCGGCCGTGTGGATTCCTGAAAGATTATAATTTACTGTTGATAAAAAAACCGACTTCAAGACTCAAGTGTGAAATAACTTGTTGAAGTCGGTACCGTGATAGTTTAAAAGCTATATTATCACAATATTGTGTGCATGGTACCGACTTCAACAAGTTATTTCACACTTATGAGTGTAAAAGACGATTTTTTTGAAAATTTTGCCATTATTTTTAGTTACCCTTACTACTTACGTGATCAAACATACTGTTTCGGAACCCCGCGAGGAGACTAAAACATTCTCATTTAAATTTTCAACTGCGTAGGTATAGTTAGTGCTTTTACTCTTCGGCTGCCGTTTCTATAACTAAACCCTAAAATCGAACTTCACTGACATAAGGTCGTTTTTTTATTTGGGCTTGTTGTGGCAGTACATAGTTTCATTTGACCCTGTATGAAAAGCGGCACGTGCTGCGTGCGGCATAGAGGAACGTGCTGCATTGTTCTGCGTGCGAGATTGAAGCACTTAACGTCAGTGATACACTGCAGCTCTGATTTTAACCAATCTCTATCAAAACGTTTGCTAAATCTCAAGTATGATTGGAAATCGCATGCAGGGTTGTAACTATACCCTACTACATTAGTTTTTGTTGTTTAACTGTTGCCTGTTAGAATGTCACCTCCTCATTTTTCCTGTACGTGTCGTAAGAGGCAACTAAGGGAAAAGTGCGCCAAATGAGCAGCATGCCACTTTACACGTGGATGTGAGTAGGGTGTTGTGTGCATTAGACGCACAACAGGACTGTACACTATCTTAGCGCCCTGCCAGGGTTTCATACAATATGTTCTTGTGTTCCTGTCTTAAAATGTTGGTGGCGTAAACATGTTATTCGTAATACATTCTTGTCTTTCGTCCAGTGTGGTAGAGAAAACTTTGTATGACCTTCAAACTGTGCCCAGTGAGTGGCAATAGGCTCGCCCCTATTACATGGGATCAAATATACCCAATAAGAGAAACGTGGATGCTTACACACCTCTGGCTAGCCTTTTGGGGAATACAGGAGTGATTCTATGTTTAACTGCGACCACAATCAGTGCACAGTGTTTGAAACGCCCGTCGGGATAGAAATAAGGCTACAGTAACAAAAGTTTTGAATTTCATCGCAAAACACCTAACGGGATCCGTTTTAACGAGTTGAAACGTAGAAAATATGTCCCCCAGCACCTAACAGTGTGTTCCGGCAGCAGTCCCTGAGAGCCGAGAAGTAATTACAGGCACATGACACTTAACAACTGTTTGTCTCAGGGCGCAATCATGCAAATGCATCTATTATATAGGCACATCTGCTATATAATGGGCCTGTGTGGTGCTGGGCTAGAATATCACCCCCCCCTCCCCCATCTCAACCCGTGGGTGTCGTAAGAGGTTACACACCGGTAGGTGGGCAGCACTTTCTGAGGAGCTGATATCTCACACTGCGATCCCCAAGCCGCCTGCCAAGCGTGGGGATTATGACAAACCTCTCCATATTGGGGGAGGCTGTGTTCAGCAGTAGACTATCCGGCTGATACAGTACAGACAGTACAGTAGGCTGTAGTATAGGCAGAGGTTGCCGTTGAAGGTGGTCAAGTCAAAAATAATAAAAAAAACTCAATTGTTATAGTACGAGTAATTAAACAACTTTAAACGGTTTAAATCGCGTATAATTCACGGTAGTTACGGGTTTACTCCCCGTGACTCCCCATTTCCCAGTCACCTCGTGACTACGATCACTGCAAAGTGTTTGAAACGTCGTCGGGACAAAAGTAATGATAATATACGCGATATAAACCTTTTAAAGTTGTTTAATTACTATGTGTAATAATCGCGAAAACCTAAAATATCAACTGTTATTTTTAAAAGAGAAGACCAAAGAGGCTTTAATGTGGTCTTGTTAAAAACTACAGCTGGGAAATTTGCCAAAGAGCGAATAGCCACATATACGTGAGTAAGGTAGAGCGTCCAATTCCTCCCAAGCCCTCAGTCGGACGAGGGGGTGCGTAATTGAAAGCAAACATGCATTGTTGCGGCCCGTATCAATCAGTCGGTGACGCGGCGAGCAAACACAGGGGACAGTCGCTAGTCGTCAAGATCGTACTGTCCTCGTATTGGTACGTAGTACGTTACAGAGAACTGTTGTGTGGACCTAATCAGTTGTCTTATAAAAAACAACTTATGGACAGCAAAGTTAAACAACGTCCGCCTCGGTCATGACTTGGATGGGTGACCCTGGTGACATTACTACTCAGCGCTTCCGTGCTTCGGAGGGCACGTTAAGCCTTCGGTCCCGGCTGTTGTCTTAGGATGGCAGTCGTTACAGCATGGTCGTTACAGTTTCTTAAAATATCAGCAAAGTAGCTGTAACAAGAGAGTAAATAAAGCTACATACAAAAAATATGCCAGCATACTTAAAAAATGCTTATACAAGTCACAACAGCTGAAAAATAAGCAATATATAAATGCAAAGCTGTATGGGATATTATACTCGTAAATGAAAAGGTTGGTGATATTGGTATAAAAAAAGAAGTAGAAAGTATAAAAATCGATGACATCATTTATTCTTACCCTATTGACATTAGTGAGATATATAATAAATTTTATGTTGACATGACCAATAATAATAATACATTTAAATTTAAATCTGACGAAATAAACCGATCTATGGAAAATAAATACTATAACACAATATTTTTAAGCCCAACTGACCCATTAGAAATTCGTAAGATAATTTTAAATCTAAATAACACAAACTCGATGGGTTTTGATAAGATCAATACAAAAATACTTTAAAAAAGTGCTGAATTTATATGTGAACCATTGAGTTACATTATAAATTTGTCACTTGAAGAAGGTTCTTTCCCAGATTATTTGAAAAAGTCTATCGTTAAACCTCTGCTTAAGAAAGGTGACACCACAGATTTAAATAATTATCGTCCTGTAACTTTGATACCTGTCATGTCAAAGGTTTTTGAAAAGGTGATACTGAAACGGTTGTATACCTTTGTATTGAGTCAAGGAAACTATAAAGGAACAATTTGAGTTCCGCAAGGGCAGCACTACATCTCTGGCGTGTTTTATTTAATAAGAACTATTACAAAATGTATAAACGAAGTAACACCTGTCACAGCTGTATTCCTCGACATAACTAAAGCATTCGATTTTGTAGATCACGAATTGCTTCTCTATAAACTCGACAAATATGGAATAAGAGGTGTTGCCAACAACTGGATCAAAAATTATTTATTGAACTGAAAGCAATGCGTAGAAATAGTTAAGGTGCATAATAGTAGGAAGGTTACAAGAAGATCAACATTTAAAGTAAATAGGTTTGGAGTTACACAAGGAAGTGTATTGGGGCCATTTCTATTTTTACTATATATTAACGATCTACCAAATATTACTCATCACCAGACTATTTATTTGCAGATGATACAACTCTTGTCGTTAAATGTGCTGACATAACAACGTATGAAAATGATATAAACAATGCTCTCAGTAATAAAGATCACTGGCTAAAGGCCAACCACTTAAAAATAAATATTAATAAAACAAATGGTATGCAGCTGCGAAGATATACGAAGCAACGCGTTGATTTAAAAGTAATATATGAAATTAATGCAATAGAAGAAGTAAACTCTTTAAAATGTTATTAATAATTGACGACCATTGTAGTTGGAAAATGCACATAAAGGATGTCTGCGATAAACTTGATAAGTTTGTATACGCAATCAAGAAGTTGCGCCTAACAGTATCCACTGAAGCTGCACTTAATGCTTACCATGCATACGTATCTTGAGTACGGCTTACTACTTTGGGGCAATTCAGTTGAAATAGATAAAACATTTAAAGTTAAAAAAAATGTGTACGAGCAATATGTGGAGCCTGGAGTACGGACAGTTGCAAGCCATTGTTTAAAAAATTTCATATACTTGGAACTTTGTGTTTTTGTTAAACAACACCCAACTTATTTTAATCTCAACTCGGATATTTCAAATAGAACCACACGAAACAAATACATACTCTACCTACCTCGAGCTAATTGTAAATACAAAAGAAATGCTTACATTAATGCTATTAATGTATATAATAAACTACCTAATAGGTTTAAAGATCTGCCGATACACTCTTTCAAGACACAACTTACCTTGTGGCTAGCTAACCATTGTTTTTACGACATTAACGAATTTATGACATTGAAATTATTTTAATTATTTTACTATTATATGTTAATGAATGATGGCTTTGATATAATTTGAATAAATTGAATAAATAAAAATATATTGTGATGTTATTAATTTTGTGTGTAATGAATGTCATATTGTTCAATTTATTCATAATAAATAGTTATATTTTGAATAATATACGAAATAGGTAATTCAATTTAGTGTGCAAAGTAATTTTATTTTGTATTTTGATTAGTATAATTAAATTGCAAGGTATTGATTATTAAATTAAGTAAATTAAATTTTTTGTTCAATAACAGATAATGTTTTTAAAATGTTAATATGTAAAAATTTGCACACCATTGTAATGGTAGAATGTTAAGGTATATTTTTTAATCATTACCACCTGCTGTATCCAAACTACATTCTTGTAAATAAATGAATTTGAATTTGAATAATATCAATTTATGTAGCAACCGACACTGTCATAGTTAGACATCAAATTGCAACAAATATAATTAACTCAACATGATTCGGTGTTAACCAAAAATTAGTGCGTTTAATGAAATAAATATACTGAAAATGTCAGCTTCATATGTAAATTATTAAAGAAGATATGAACAAAAAACGTAACAAAGTACAGCGTAACAATTTTCTAATATCGAAAAGTATGAAATGACTTGTTGAAATGCCGATTTAAATCACTTTACACACCACAAGTTTCTTCATACTTGCAGTGTTAGAAGTAGGTTCCATTTATTTATCGAAAAACATCCCTTTACTCTTTTTTAGAAATACATATTGCCTCCAAGATCAATTTTCTCTCGCCCACAATACCCACATAATTTTGGTCACCATCGACAAGACTTGCAATCATCATGTCTTCGAGATAAGACATATTGGTAAATATCTACGTATTTTATCATAAAACGACGAAACCGATGATGGTAAAATTTAAATGGAACCTACTTAGAGCTCTACGCAACAAAAAGAATCATCAAACTCAATTTATATTGGCGGAGTATTTGCGTACAAAAAAATAGTCCAAATAAGAATCTCCTCTTTTTTGAACTCGGTTAAGATATGGGAGCGGGCATTTTTTCTATTCTGCCTTTCCTTTATTTCGATGTTCGACGTTATTAGCCCAGCATCTTGTCCTGACACTAGATGCTGAGCTATGATCCAAAAGTTGCAGCTGGATCGCCTTGATGCAGTTGGATCGGTTCCGTGCTTTTGCCCTGTTTTTAATCGACATAATCTGATGTATATATAATATGTTCTTTGACAAGGAAGCTTTCTGTACAAACACTTCATTGCTTCGATATACCCATAGTCCAATAATTGGCATCAGTGTAGAGACGACAGTACCGATTTCGATGTGATGGAAGGCTTTTTATAGACCACAAACGGTAGGTAGCCCATAACCAATTATTCTCTACAGACTTCTGTATAATCTGGCGGAGCATATGGATGTGGTCTATGAAGCAAATTTTTCGGAAACCGGCTTGTTCGGGATGCCAGAAGTCATAACGTACCCAATGGCAAGCCGATTCGTAATTAATATCGAGAACAGCTTGTAAAACGAGACTTGAACAATTGATTAGATTGCTGTTATCCCTTATTATGTATACCTATTAATGTTTTCCATTCGAAATCTTGAGTGGTGTGGCGAGCGCTTTTTATCCGCTAGCGTGGAAAAGGCTTTTGAAATTTGAACCTCCGTGAAAGTTTCAGAAAAATGAATTTAAATATTACCAATTTTTGTAATTTAACTAATAAAGTTTTCTGTAATTTTACTTATTATTTTGTATTGTAATTTTACTCTTAATTATTACTGTAAATTATCGCAAATTTACTGCGTTATCTAAGCTGTATTTTTTGTATCTAGCACATTCCTAGAATGAGGTCAAAAATTGTGTGTGCGCTTTGCAGCAAAGTTATTTTCCGTCTCGTACCATTGAAACCTATTCAGTACGCCTATTATTCTATAATTTGTTTCACATTATAGAATAATAAACTTGTGGTAGGATATTTGTGAATGCTCGATTGTATAGTTACCATCCTCAAGCAGGAAATTATAATATGTCGCCAAACACCCAACGGTTTTATCCTTGAATACTTTGATTCCTCGGATTTCATAAAAGTACTCGCGGCAAATAACAAAATTTGCAACCTTGCCAAATAATTATTATTACATTTTCAAATCCTAATATCTATAGTCTCTGTTCGAGCTCATGATTCAATGCTAGACTACTTTTTTTTTTCTTTTTATACCACTAAGGTGGCAAACAAGCATACGGCCCGCCTGATGGTAAGCAGTTACCGTAGTCTATGGACGCTTGCAACACCAGGGGTATCACTCGCGCGTTGCCGACCCTGAAGAAATCTCTTCACGCCCTTTTTGAAGAACCCCATGCTATACTCCATCGGGAAAACCGCGGCAGGGAGCTCATTCCACAATCGAAGCGTCCGCGGAAGGAAACCCCTTTGAGCCCGCACAGTTCGATACCGTTCTGGTTCCAATGTGTGAGGTTGGACTCCCCGTCGATGGCGAGAGTTGCGATGGTGGAAGGTAGCCGTGGGCATCAATTCGAACAATTCTTCAGAACACTCTCCGTTGTACAGACGGTAGAACACGCATAAGGAGGCAAAGTCTCTCCTTAGACTTAGGGGCTCTAAACCGCTTGTGAGCTCGGGATCGTCGACAATTCTGATGGCACGTCGCTGAACCGAGTCTAAAGGCCCAAGCTGGTATCCAGGTGCTCCCACCCACAGGTGACAGCAGTACTCCATATGAGGCCGGACCTGTGACTTATAAAGTTGCAGCCTTTGCCCCGATGTGAAGTACTGCCTCGCTCTGTTGAGCACTCCAAGCTTTTTGGAAGCCAGCTTCACCTTGCTAACTCGCAATTTATAGTCTACATGCGTATTTAAAAAAAATCTATATCACAATCAAATCAATCAAAAAACAACTTTGCTTACCTTGCACATATAAATATGTTTATACAATAATGATATTCCATATACAGAGTAAAAAGCCTTGAATTTTACATAGAGAATTTTCTATCCAAGTTATTTTGGTGATGACTTGGATAAAAAGAAACACATTACGTTAACATATGAGCACAGATCTCATATATTAACAATATGTTTGTGTCCGTGCCTCTTGCGATACGGGAAACACTAGCCCGGGCATAAACAATAATAATATTTCACAAAGTACACATAATATTATATTATTCCTTCCCGCTCCAACGTCTCGTACTTATACGTTTGCACAGCGTTTTAATTAAAATAATTTTAAATATAATCGCTTTAGAGCCCGAGTTGCTAACAAGGGAAGTTGCGAATTTCCGAAACGGAGTTACAAGACAAAATAATAAAATATTAATAAAGGCGGGTAGACGGAAAAGTTTTGGCGGCAAATATTTGTGTTTCAAATAAGGAGCGAGCGATACGATGGGGTTAGCGCGGCGCGGACTCAGGCCCGGTGCTCGGCTGTTTGACCTGATCGTAAATATGCCTTGTACTTAGTTCACAATTTTGTTTCTTTATAAGGAAAATAACAAGATGTAGAATCAATAGGTACATAAATTAATCGTCAATACTTGTTAGAGTTCGCGTAGATTGTCTCAAGCATATCATTATTTTAGTCTTTCAGGTTTTTATTTTATTCTACCGGACAGGCTAGCCTTTGACTACTAACTCTAGGTAACACAACTAAGGGAGGTGGCTAGCCAGGCAAGCATCAGTACTATATAATATTATAAATGCGAAAGTAACTCTGTCTGTCTGTCTGTTACGCTTTCACGCCAAAACTACTGGACAGATTTGAATGAAATTTGGTATGGAAATAGTTTGAGACCCGGGAAAAAACATAGGATAGTTTTTATCCAACTGTGCAAAAAGAGGTTAATGTTTTTGCGCCATAACCGACATAAGCGCGGGCGGAACCGCGCCCGGAAAGCTAGTTCGCCTACAGCGAGTGTACCCATAATAACTTTTCTGCCGAGCGCAACACACAATTTTTCACCTCATTCCAATGAGCAAAATGTTAGATGCAAAAAAGCAGGTTACAATGTAGTCAATTTGCGTTAATTTATAGTAAATATTAAAAGTAAAATGACTAAAATTGGGAATAGCTATTTATAGTTAATTCATATATCTGGAACTTTTGTAGGGGTTAGAATTTCAAAAACTTTTTCCCGGCCAGAAAATAAAAAGCACTTTTTATCCGCTGAAAAATATTTTAAATAAATTAATTAAGAAAGTAAAAAACACGACTGGAATTTAAATATTTTATGTAAGTGTTTAAATATTTATAATGAAATTAAAACTGCAAGTTATTTATATTTTTGAAATTGCTTTTTAAGCCCTTCATTTTTGATACCCCTCTCGATGGGTTTGGTAGAAAAAAATCTTTTTTCTCTCGAGTATTGCGTCTAAATCCGCCATTATGTTTTTTTTTACTATTTTTATGTACCTAGCTAGTGTCACTTGGGCTATCAAGACGAATGTAGTTTTATATCATACATAAAAATCGGTTAAGCAGTTTAGAATTTATGGTGGAATAAAGAAACTCTCAAACATACATACATGAACCCTGAAAACACAACACTCCTTTTTTGGGCAGTCGTGTAAAAACATAACTCACGAAGTTTTTGTGAAGCGTATAAAGTGAACGGTTAAAATTTACTCAAAGATTGAATTTACTTTTCTTAATTATTGTAGAAGTTGATTGTTGTTAATAGATTCAGGCGTTATTTTTAAGGAAATCCGCAATGATCCAATATAGAAGTAGTTTCTCTTCAAGGCCCAAGAAGACGCCTTGTAGAGAAGCAAAACGGATCGAAAACTATTACGGCTAGGTGGCGTTTCCGATGTCACGCGTCGGCTTATTATAATTTTAATTTGGCGATACCGTCACTATATTTTAAAATATTTTGAAAGAAAGAAAAGTTTATTTTGAACATAAGGAACACAATAGCAAAACATCATATAAGTACAATAAGAAACGAACAAAAAATAATAATAGTAAGAATATTGCCGTCGTGTACTCTCAGTCCAAAAAAGGTCCGGGCTCAGCATGATGCTGTGGGCGAACCTACAGCGCTGGTTTTCAGCCAAGACCTATTTTGCTATTATTCTAACGTTTCATAAAAATATTTTAAAATAATGTTTAATTATTTGATTGTAATTGTCAAGCCAACACTAACTATGACCAGGTAGGGTTCTGTTATAAAGATAACGAAACCACTTGAAATAATTCAATGGTGTGTTTAAGAAAAACTAACTAATAGGTACTTACAGGTATCATGACGATATTCGAAAAAAAAAAACATAATATTAAATTTGATCTCAACTTAGTCCTCGATTATTATTTGTTACAAAATGAGAAGCATAATGTACAAGTAGTGATCTCATTGCATAAATTATAAATCATAGCTCGATATAAACGGGCATTTAGGTACATACTTAGTTTCATGTAATATTTTAACCGACTTTCAACAACGCCACATAAATTATTATTTCCCCCACTCGGAATACATCACCATCTATCACCATCCCTCCCAACCAAACGCTAGCTCCTAATCTCCTACCCTCCATTAGCAATACTATGCCTCCTTGCACTACCCTCCCCAACCCAAATATAGTTTCACAATTCCCACTAAGTCATCTCAAAAACATAGAAATTTCCGAACTGCTGTCAAATGGAGAGCAAGGGATACCAGGAATACGTATCCGCGGTGTTGCTCTGTATATGGACAGCAGTAAGGAAAGACTCGGAATAAGCTTCTGTCTAGCTAGAGCCAAAAATCGGATACGCTTGTCACCTGGTCTATCATGTTTGGTAAACGGGAGCAGTTTTAAAACCACAATGAAGCGCAAATCTTTTAATGCGATGCCAGCGATGGCGGTTGGGGGTCACCCATGCAGGTTAGTGCGACTGAAAAGCAAGACAGTCATCCTAATCGAATGGGCAGAAAACACACCGTTTGCGCAAGCATGCTTGCTGCTCTCTAATATTGCCGAAAACAACGAAAGCCCACGAGTGATAAGCGTAGACGCCATGGTAATAGAGTACTGCAAGGGAGAAGTCGAAGACCAACTAGGTTGTATCAAAGCCTCGGAACACCATGAGGTAGTTGTGTACGAGGACAGAGGAGAAAACTTGAGTTTCCTTAAAAGCCCTGAACATAACCGTGCAACAGATAGTTGGGGACATCCGACCCCGAGCTCGAAAAGTGGTTCAGAAAGACTACAGGAAAAAGCAAGGGCCGAAAGGAATCAGCAACGCAGCCCAACCACGAGCAGTGGTCGCGTCTCGGCATTCCTGACAGCTTTCAGTGCTGCCACACGAAGCTTATTCCGACTACCATCCTCCCTATCCACCACGCAACCAAAAACAAAAAAACCAGCAGAACTACCAGCCCTACCAAAGAAAACAAGAACGAGAGCTGACAAGGGACAAGTCTGTCCGCCCCAATACATCCCAGCACAGGAACCATCGAGCCACGCAGCAAACGCCTTCCTAGAGTTCTTAGCCATAACGAAAGCCACAATAGTAGTCAACGCTAAAACCTGCGAAAACATCTTGCAGTCGTTTAGGTTAGGAAACGAAAACCTATTAAAGGTGCGACTTGAGGAAGCAGAAGCCGCAATATACGACAATAACACAAACCAGGTCATCAAGGGAACGATGTCTGGTCAGTTTATGGCGGCTTATAATGCGACAAGTGGTTTTGTGGTCCTGGATGAGGGAGAAACGGAACGAACAGGCAAACCAAAGTACGTGACACCCCAAAATGACCCCATTGTAGACACTGCCCGGTGTACTAAGATAATGCTCGACAACCGGATCCTTGAAATGGCTAAATCCATTTCGGAGGATGCGGAGGTCGAGGCAAGTTGGAAACGCTGGGAAGTACCTAAAATACAGTGGGTCAGTGGAGTGCCGGGATGCGGCAAGACAACTTGGGTGATACGCAACTTCGATGTGGACAGAGACGCCATCATCACAACAACAAAAGAGGCAGCAAAAGATCTGAGGGAGAAGCTTGCGCACCGAATCGGTGACTTGGCAAAGACCAAGGTGCGCACCATGGCTTCGGTCCTCGTAAATGGTTTTAAGAAGAAGGAGAGCTACAGCCGCCTCTTGGTGGACGAAGCTCTCATAAACCATTTCGGGGCCATAGTGATGGCTTCAAGGTTGTCTGGAGTAGGCGAACTTGTCCTCATCAGAGATGTAAATCAGTTACCTTATATCGATAGAGAAGATCTCTTCGAGATAAGGTACAATCGCCCTAACTTGGTTACAAACATCAGCCAAGAGTTGCTGTGCACGCACCGGAACCCAATGGATGTCGCGTACGCACTGAGGGAAATATACTCAGGTATATACTCCTCGGCTCCCCGTATCCAGTCCCTAGAGCAGAAAGGATATACGGATGCGAAAATCCCCAAAACCCTCCCAAACACCCTGTTCCTGGTTCACACCCAGGAAGAAAAGGAGACCCTGACCAACGAGGGCTACGGAACAGGCACGGGATCTCGTATCCTCACAATCCACGAAGCACAGGGACTGACATACGAGTCAGTAATCGCAATAAAAACCAAGGGTAGAATGAAGCTGCACGAGAGCGTCCCACACGCAGTCGTCGCAGTCTCACGACACACCGGGGCATTCACGTACTACGCTGACGACGCAAATGATGCTATTGGACGGTTCGTTCGGAGAGCGGTGGCTGCAAGACGCAAAGAGATCCGCGACTATAACTTAAAGATGGCAATCAGAGATCGCAACAGTGTGGTGATAGATGTCCTGGTGAGAATGGATGTCGGAGAGGCAGACTAAGAACATCTCAAAGTTCAGTTTTTATTGTAATGTGTAAAGATTTAGTGTTTAATTATAGTTTTCTCCCCTATTAGCAAGCGGATTCGTGCATGCATTCGAAACAGTCATGCTCACGAAAATGTGTTGGCAAGCGGTGGCATCGTGTGTCGGGTCGCCCTCTTCCCTCAAAAATGGTTGAGGAGGACGATGGCTGGCACGCGAGTCAACTCGTGAACGAGTGCTGCTTGAGGACACTGGTCCGTTCGGAATGCCTGTGCAAATCTGTTTGCTACTATTTAGTAGTAGTATATTCCTTAAAACTGTGTTCCCCCATTTAGTATGTAAGAATGTTCCCCATAGTAATGTAAATACTTAACAAATTTCTCGGTTAACTTAAAAAATGGCACGGACCCCGGAGTCTGTGGAAAATGAACAAAACCAATCATAAAAAAAAAAAAAAAAAAAAAATTATTATTTGTCCATTGAAAATACGAAAGCCACATATTATTCTACCTACTTACGTATTTCATTAGATTTTATCAAGTACCTACACTGCTATTGTTAGATAGGGTTGCCAGTCTAAACTTTAACTTTTTCGATATACAATTAGGTATAACTCACACCAAATTGTTTACATCTCAGTTTCCCGACAAACAAGCTCAGTGTTGCCAGACGGATAATAAAACAAATATTTGCGCCCCTTCGTTCTTACTTAATTCATTATTGTTCTAGAACCATGATATTGTGGGTAAAAGCTGATAGTTGTATTTTAGCCCGGCCAAAAATATAAATAAACTTGCTACTAGACCAAGGAGGATATCAGTAAGGCCATAGACAAAATACTAAATTTCTCTACGGTAAGGCTAACATAGAATTATACGTGCCTAGGGACCTATATATTTATCAGACCTTGCTTCAATCAAGTCTTAATGTATCTACCTACAAACCAAAATATAATATTATCTAGTCATTGACTTTCATTAGAAAAAATCGACATCTTTAACTGAGATTCTGATAGAGAAATTGATTTAATAGTAGAATATTGACGATTATAAAGTTTATTCTCTTTATAAAATTTAAATGTGTCAATTTATTCAAAATTTTGAAAATTAGCGAATGTTCGATACGGATATGCGCATTAACATACCTACCTAGCAAATTCTGTTTGACGAGTCTGCATTTAAAATTGTGAGCATGCAGTCTAAAGTAAAATCCATATCATTGAAATCCTATACTGAATCAATTTAAAGGTCTCGTTTCATTAAAAATATATATTTACTACGTTTTTTATAGGCTAGCCTTTGACCACGATGAGTGGTGATTTGTGTCGAAGCTTCGAATCCAAGCTTTCAAGGACAACTGCTGATACACGCTGTTAGGTGATATGCAACTCAGGTCCGATTTTCTACTTGTACTTGATAAGACAAGCATTCGTAAAACACCACCATGGAGTGAAAATCATACATATCATACATAATTATATGTATATCACAAAGGTTTCCAGGCATTAAGCTAATTTTCTCATAAGAAAACTTCAATTTCCAAAGTTTAAACCTATTACAAGTTCGCTAAACTAACGAGCTTAAAGTTTTTTGTGAATTTTCCTCTGGTAGCGAGAATAGCGGAACTCCCAGAAGGCCGATAGAACTTCTTACTTTATTAATTAATTAAATTAATAAAGAAGGTTTTAGTTTGTCTAGCGTTTGGTTTTTTAAACGATACTTTTTGTAGTGCTTAGAATTGTAGAGTCATGAGGTGCGATAGTGGTCAAAGCTACAAAAAAAATCTGAAGAAATGTAAGTCAAGCTCAAAACCAGCAGAAAATAAAACCCTACAGTGACGGGCGTTGTTTAAAAAGTGTACCGTGAGGCGTACGAACATTACCTTGACGCGACAAATCGCATGCGATCATTTCTAAGCACCAAATCAAATAACCATTCCAATAAGATTTGGAATATTGTGCTTGTTTTGTTAATTGTGAACTTGACGAGTCGAAAATGAGAGTTACACTTTACATATTTATATTTTGGGTCAAAGGTAATGTGAAGAAAGATTTTAGTTAATTTACGAAGAATAATATGTTGTATCCTTGTAAATTATAGTGTAACTGTTAATTATTAGTATTGCTATTATTATTCATAATTAAATCAAAAATAATGCAACACTTTTGAATTAAATAATATAGATTGCCGTAAAATCACATAAAACTATTAATTATAGGTAGGTATATCTACTAGTTTACCTAACATTGAGAGTAGTATAATAACTGCATTAAGAAGGTAGGTACATATACAATATTGCAACTTGCACAAACAGTAAAGAAGAACAATGCAACCCAAAAAATGCTCTTTTATTGCCATAAATAGAATTGATATTTCCTTGAAATCCGATTTGTTAGTTTACGCGCCGTTTCAAGGGTGCTTGATGTTGGCAACACATGACATGGCAGAGACATCGAGTGATTCTGCAATAGAAATAAATTCAAAAACATCCTCTTTTATTCCATTTTTATATAAATATGTTTTTGTCACCTATTATTGGTACGACATGAATTAATTTCATGAGTAAACGATTTTGCAAGATAACAACCAGGTTTTGAGATCGTTTGAAATGTTGTGATGTGTTTGTTTAGTCATACAAGTGAAGCTTGATTGTTCATTATCAGTCATTTATATGTCCCTGAAGAGGACAAGCTGTCATGAAGGTGACAAAAATAACAAAGATTTGAAACTGACATTCTTTACAATATTATGTCATTTGTTTGTTAAAGTTCTTTTGAGAAAAACCAAATCATTAGGTACAATAGATTATGTACCAATTTATATGAAAATTAAGGATATGTAAGTATTTTTAAATTATATTTCGATTATAATGCTTGTTAACAGACAGAAAAGAAGTAAGGTTCTCCAGTCGATTCACGTTTTTTTTTCTTACTACGACTATCTTTTACCGATTTGGTAATTATTTTTTGGTTGGATACAGTATACCTCAAGTTAGTCCTATTAAAATTTCATCAACGTTGGTCATGTAGTTTTCGGTTAGGTTCAATTACAACAAAAATAAACACATATGCCCAATGATAATTGCAACTAGGTGTACTGCGATGGGGACCATTATTGTGATCAAGTGACACAATCGATCTTGTACACAGCATGCATCACTGAAAAGTGTGATTAATAAAATGAGGGAGCCTTTTTTTGTTTGTATGCGTAACGAAGCAAATTCTTAGAAAATACATTTAAACCACACCCACCCAGAAAGTGACTTACCTATTGCTCCTCGTTCTAAAACGGGTTTTCTCCCTTATAAATGTACGGTGAGAAAACTTATATGGAATTTCATTCCTGCCCATCATGCAGTGCAAGAATGTTAGAAAATCCTTATCTGCCATGCTAGCGTTCTTTTGCTTTTTAGCTGCGAATATAAAAAAACTAGAATCGTCAAATCTCAAAAAGAGTTTTATCAAATAATTAGAAAAAAGAGGTGAGATTTTTTTGTACTCGATTGTCAATGAATGGAGGTTGGCAACCTTTTTCTGCACTACGATAAAAAAGCGCGGCAATTTGTTATTTTTTGTTAAATTTTGTTTTTTTACTAAATTGATTATTTTATTCATTACTTTCAATAACAACTAATTTACCAAGATTTCATCTGATAGTGAAAACTTACTTCCTGAGAAGTCTTGAGCCAATTACGTGAAAACTTATAATGATTTTATTTTCCTCGTAGGTGTAGTATAATGCGCTATGTACCTATCACTCGGGAGAAAGTTCAATTTCTGTTCGAGAGTATGTTTAATTATAGGTGAGTACATGAGTGTCGGCGTGAAATAAGAAATTAATAAAATTATAACCCAAAAGGATATGTTTCTTGTAATATAATGTGTAATATATGTATATTAAGCGTACGTGATCTTAACGTGCAGGAGTGTAGCAAATATTATACAAGAAATATGTACAAGGTGTGTCCTATAGGGATTTATGCGTGGAGGTACAACAATTTGAAAATGTCCGCCTGGCTAGCTACCACACTCGAGTAAAAATATTGTCGCTTAGCACCTATTTCATCAGTCACCTTGAGAGCCAGTAATTTTTAGTTACCCTGAATCAAATCGCACAATTACATCATCACTTGCACTGCTGCGCACACACACTGCTTTAATATATGGGTGTAAAAATGCTAATGGTACAATAAAACAATAAAAATATTTAAAAAAACAACGGATCTGAATTTCAACAATGAAAAGTAGGAAATAACTTGTGGAAGTCGGTACCATGCTTGTTTAAAGCACCGACTTCGCATTAGCATGGTCCGACTTTTACACAAGTTATTTAATACTTTTTAGTGTTGGAGGTCGGTCACATTTTTTGTGATAAATAGTTATTATTAGTACTATTTTAGGAGAGTGAATCATCTTGAATTACGCGTGGGGTGCCGGGTTAGAATTTCACCTCCCCATATCATCCCGTGGGTGTCGTAAGAGGAAAAATACTAGAAGGTGGGCAGCAGCGCCTTCTAGAGAACTGTAAACCTACACTGCGATCCCCAAGACGCCTGCCAAGCGTGAGGATTAGGTATGGCAAATACTCTCTTCATAGGGGAGGCTGTGTTCAGCAGTGGACGATCCGGCTGATACAGAATCATCTTGTAAGCAGTTGCAAGATGATTCACTCTCCTAAAATAGTGCATCGTCGACAACATCAGATACCATTAAATCATCCAGATATGCAAATACATGTTTAAATTAATCGACTATAACTTATAAACTACTCAACCGGTTTTGATAAAAATTATTTGGGAATACCTCGGAGGTATACCTTTTCCAACGAAAAATGAGTTTTGAGAATCTGTCTACTAACGGGAGAGAAATCAGTGAACATACAGTCGAATATGGTACATCCACCTTTTTAGAAGTCGGTTAAAAATTTAAAATATGATCGCTTGGGTAGGCAGTAGTGCAACAACACTCAAAAATATAGAGTTGTGTAACTTCAAGGACGTAAAGATATGGAGTAACCATAGATAACAGAAACTAAATGAGATTAATGGAGAAAATAAAGGAGACTAGATCTCTATGGGAATAACTATACACGTTACTTAGCTATACAACAACTATTTTTTTTTCATATTTATAACGGTCGTAATTTGTGATAGAGATGTTATTTGAAATTTATTAGTAAAAATTACAATGAATTAAAAATATAACATGTTTGGTGTTTTGTTAATTTCAAAGGCCGTCATCGTTCACAGCGCTCCATTTTTTTATTTTTTTATGCCTGATAGGTTAGCCTTTGACCACTATCTCACCTGATGGTATGTGATGATGTGGTCGAAGATGTTGTTCAGGCTAACCTAGAATTACTGGCTCTCATGGACAGCTGCCGGAACTCACCGTAAGGTGCTTGGCGACAGATGTTCAACTTGAAGGTGGTAGCTAGCCAGGCGTGCATTTGCAAAGTGCCCTACCACCATGCTGTAACGACTGCGATCCTCAGACAATAACCGGGACCGACGTGCCCTCCGAAGCACGGAAGCGCTCAGTAGTAGTGTCACCAGGCAGCGGTCACCCATCCAAGTCATGACCGCGGCAGACTTTGCTGATCGATTCAGAATGGCTAAACAAACTTCGCTACGAGCGCTTCAACAACCTCTTTCAGTCATGTACCACATTCCCATACACTTACAATAAGTTAGTAATTTTTTATTTGCCTACCAAAATATTCACTAGCAATAATTTATATGACAAAACAACGTTTGTAGGGGTCTGCTAGTGTACTTATATATTTAGACTGGACTCATCACATTATATTATACGGCGCTAGACATATAGTACCTAGTATCTATATATCCACGTTCTGTTCGTGCGTAGGTACCTGCTGATAACGCGTACTAATCCTCATTTAAATCACAGGCTTGTAAATTTATGAGCCCACTGAGCACTTACGTACATAAATACGTAAATTATCATGACATATGCGCTTAAAAACCAAGCACGCCCCTTGGATCTCGTGGGCGTATTATAATACCATAAAAACGTATTGCGTAATGTTAATGCATCAAAAATATGACGTCATAATTAAATGTAAAACCTCTTCTAATTAGGATTTAAATAATCAAATCTTTATTAGCATCAGCGAATATCAAGTTTCCAAGTCTTTAGAGTGCAATGACATAAGGCTGGGTATAAAAACTAGGTACTCGTAGAATAAAACAATAAGTTTAGGGCCCGTTTCCGAATGTCCTAATAAAGTTGATATGCAACACATAAAACAACTGAATGATAAAAATGACAGTTAACATGCAGCGCGTTTCAAGCTTTAACCGATGGATATGGTAAATCGATGACTGTGAAACGCAAAGATAGTGTTTTATTTAATAAATATGTTCTGGGTAGTAAAACCGGAACTTACTCGAACATTCTGAAACAGGCCCTAAGGGCCTGTTAAGTAGTAATTTGTAAAATAAAAGGATTTTTTTATGGGATAGGAGGGCAAACCAGCAGGCGGCTCATCTGGTGGTAAGTGATCACCGTCGCCCTCGAACATCCTTCACATCCTTTGAGTTATCTTTTTTTTTTATTCTTTATAGGTTCGCGTTTCACTACACCCTACCTGATGTTAAGCATTGGTGTGGTCTAAGATGGAGCACGCTTACCTAGAAGAAACCTATTTACTCTCGATTTGAAAACACCCATGTTGTATTCATCGGGAAAAACTGACAACGGTAAGGAGTTCCACTCTTTCGCAGTACGTACGAGGAAAGTGGAAGCGAAGCGCTTCGTACGAGTCCTGGGAACATTCTCTTCTTGGACTAAGTTGTTTAATACATTACAAAATTACAAAAGTAGAAAAATTATAGTCTGGTGCTGGATATGAGTGTATTGATAAGTGTTTTAAAATACTCATACAATGAGTGACCTATTTTATATAAAAGGTATGAACTGAATCAATAAAATAAGAAGGTGATAAATATTAAAATTATGTGGTATTTTATAAATACTTTCGCGCGTATTTATCAATTTCTACAAGAAAAAACTGTGTAGAGAAGTAAAAAAAAAAAGTATGTCACGAATTTTTATTCATAGTTATTTTTAATGATAAACTAATTTTGAGGAATGTTTAATGGAAAAAAATTAAATTTAAATTTTTTAGCCTAATCCAAAAATTGCTGGCTCTCAAAATGAGTTTTTATGCTAAACTTATATGCAAATGTTTCTAATATTCTGATTTTTAATAGTATTACAGGACTGTTTATAAACTACCTTTTTCAACAAAGTGCTAATGTATTTTTATGCACCGAATGTCGTGATTTTGTAAGCGCTATACTATGTGTTAAAACCACAACAAAATAACGTTCACTAAAATTGCATTGATCCTCTTTGGTCGGGCCCCAGTTCGAGTATTTTGGTGGGGGAAAAAATAAAACGTCTATTTTTACAATCTTTTTAAACAGACTATGAAAACAAAACATTACGTTAATTAATTTTTTTTTTCTTACTACATTATTCAACACCAAAAATGTAGCTAAAAATAATAATTATGAACTTAAATGTTATCATGAGGTTCGAATTTTAAATTCTATTGTCCCGCCAACACGTGGCGGTGTTGTCATATCTTCTGTATTTTTTCCATTTTAAAATATTCTCGTGTGCTACCGGCCAGACATGTTATTATTATTCCGTTCCTCATTCACCTTTCTTTAGGCTAACAAAAGAAGCTACGGAACTATGGACCTAGTATAATGCGAGACATTATATCCAAAGAATAAAAGCCTTGTAGAATGTTGGAAGAAATATGTTCCGCGTTCATTCAATACGTTTCGGATGTAAAACAAACTGACATCGAATGTAAATACTATTGTTAAGTGTTGTCATCCGAAAAATAACAGTCATAATGGATATCTAATGGGCCTTTTTGATGAATGGATCGTCTTGGCTTCCGTGACTTGACCGATCATTAAGTAACCTATTGGTATTTGTTATCAAAAGTGGTTGTAGACTCGAAATTATGGTGCTCGTTTTGATAAAGTGTCTTTGCTAAGTAATTTATAAACTATTATTTACTAGTGTAAAGTACTGAGCCTAAAGCCGGTCTAGTTCTAATAAAGTAATAAACATTACATTAAAGTCATGCAGTGAATGATACATTCAGTAAAAAAATATTGAATAATAATTTTACTGTTTAGCTCATTTGTGTAATGGTTATTTTATTAAAGATTTGACCACAATGATATTTTCTTCCAACATACTACTTTTTGCAACTCAATAAACAAAATGAGGTAGTCATTAAGAATTAAAATCGTATATGGCTTAGACCAGTTTAACATATAATATTTGGAGGCATTAAAAATACATATAATTTAATAAAAACGAAAACTTCTAAAAGCATTGCAAATATAGATTTTCCATCCGATTGTGTATTTTATAGATGTGCATATTCAAGGCGCCTGTCTGTCCGTTTATGCACGGTGTCACAAACACGACACGGTCCTTCGACCGGGATCTCCACGTTTGCACTCTACCATCTCTATGAAACGCCATAATATAGCTTATTACTTCCGAGTTAAGAACTAAAAAACATACGAGTCGTATTATAGAGTGGTGCTACAACACTCTGAGACGGATCTCCAGTTTTCGTTACCTAATAGGAACCCTGCGCGTGAGTAGAAAACGATACCTTTGTTTCGTTGTAGTTTATGCAAATGGACATTGTCATACTTAAATAATATTAAACACATATGTTTAATGGAAAACCACACTGACTCAGATATTCGGGCATTCGGAACAAGGTGAATACTTCAAGGTAGTATAAAATCCGGGATTTAACTATTACCAATTTCAAGGTTTCAAAACGAAGTTTGTTTGTATCCTTTTGAAAGGAATATCCTTCTTAATTTGGGATGTTTTCGTATTTAAACTGTTTGCAAAACTGAACAGTTTGTGTATTGTCGACTATGCCCGCCTCTTTACCCTGAATCGAAACTTTAACATCCGTAACGCAAACACAAGTGCACTAACTCTGTGCTAACAAAACATCTAAAATGTACCTGTTATGCAGGATACGAAATATTCCGTTTACCTTCCTGTACCGACAAAGCTTCACGAGAATTCGACACGCCCAAATCAAAATATATTATCGACCTATAAATTAAGGCAAAAAAAGTGAACTGGCAACATTGCTGGGGAAAAAATTGCATTGGTATTCGCACAATCAATCAAGCGATAAGCCAATAAACCTCAACGATGCGCTTTTGAATTCAGAATTCGATTTTTGAATCAGGTATTGTTGACGATGGCCGGCGGCGGCGCGAAGCTGCCCTGGCGAATTTCACAATGAAAGGGCAACCGGAAGCGCTGGTGTCTCCTGATGAATGAACGAGGATGTTCAGGAACTATTGAGGTTACATTGGAAACGTCAATGTTGTCACGTACGGTCAGCATAGAGAGCTTTTAGGTTCAAAGCTTTGTGAAGTTTGTTTGGTTTACTAGAGTTTGAATTCTGTGCTGCTACTTGCCGACCCCTTGGTCAATGCTATGGTAACGGTACTTATCAATAACTAGCGATAAATATTAATTTAGAATGCCTTTAATTAAGATTAATGCGAAGCAGTGATAACTCAGTGGCTTTAGGTATGGACTGCCGCGCAGCAGGTCCATGGTTCGAATCCCGCCGCGGGCTTGAGCTTCACCGCATGGTGGAAGGGCATTTTTGCGAACGCCCGCCTGGCTAGCGACCACCCTCAAGTTGAAAATCTGTCGCCATGCACCTAACGGTGTGTTCCGGCAGCTATCCTTGAAAGCCAGTCATTCTAGGTTAAGCCTGTTAACACCTTCGACCACATAATCACTTACCATCACGTGAGATTGTGGTCAAAGGCTTACCTATCAGCAATATAAAAAAAAAAAAAAAGACTAAAGAAGAATGATTTTATCGTTTATTGCACCAAACATTTTGATTACTGACATTTAAAATGTATACTACAAATACTACGAGTATAAAGCATTCTGAATAGATTTTTACAGTAAAATTTCTTAAATTTGGTTTAGGAGTTATTTAGTTTGATTATGATTATTGTTCTTTCCCCAAAAAATTAATGCATTTATATAAGAGAAATAAGTTATTATAGAAAGCGGTCTACTTTGCGCACATAAATAAAACTTCTAATAATCACAAATTAAATTATTTTGCTAACCCTACATATCTGTATTCTATTCAAGACGACAAGATACGATACAAAAAAATATTGTACAACAATACAACGCCCCCTATTCAACACAGAATCCGGCATTGTGTCGTCGCGCTGTTGCCGTAAAAAAAAAGAAAAAACATTTCGGGGTTGCTATAAAATTAAACATGCCATAAAAGGTGGAAAGTAATAATGAAATATGTATTACACGGGTATAATGTTGTTAGGCCCCTGTTTAGTCTGAATGGCCTTTTGGATCGTCCGTTTGACTTGTGCTTTGTGTGGAATTGTGCGTGAAATCGGTCGAGATGCAAGATTTATTGTACAGTGGGAAGAAAGGTTAAAGTGATGGTTTTTACTAATTATTGGGGAGGCAAACGGTGATGGGATGTTTTTGAGGGTTCGCCGATGACATAGCCGATGTGCATAGGGCATTATTTTTGGCAACCTAATATATTAATTTATAATGATCCCTTACTTTGAGAAAATATACATAAAATAATATCAAATAATTTAAGAAACATATTTTATTATTAAATTAATATTTTAGAAAAACACTTAAAAATATATCGGGTGATAATTCCGCCTAATTTTCCTGTTAGGCCGACGTGACGTAATAAACGCCCGGCCAGCCGAACCGGAAGAATTATCGACACGTGTCGCTAATTCAAGAAGCAGCCTCAGGCTTGACTCTTCGCTTCACTAGATTGATTTTTTTATTTTTTAAGTATTTTTCTGAAACATTAATTTAATGTAGTTATTCTTAAATTATTTCTAAACTATTTGTTTTTATTATATTAATTTATTGTGAAAATTACTTCAATTAAATCATTTTAATATTTTTCGATCGTGCGCTCGAAGCATAGAGCTCGAAGAGTCAGGACCTCCTAATAATGATTCATATATAAAAACGAAAAGCGTCGAAGATTCTTCAGGTTGGATTACGGGGCGTTAAATGACCCGACGTCGTCGTCGTCGGCTTAGCAGGAAATTTAGATGGAATTATCACGAGGTATATTTTTAGAATGTTTTTTTTCCTAAATATTAATTAAAAGTTTTTCGTTTCAAATTACGATGAAAGGATAAAATTGAAATACAAGCGGGTTTCAAACCCGCTACTATCCGTCTATAGCCGTGACATGCTCTTCGAACTGAGCTATCGTAATGAGTAGGTAAGTACAGAGTCATAACGTAAATGTAATCCTTTGCTCGTAGTTCAAATATTTTTATAAGGTTATTCGCTTAACACGCGTTACCTAATGCAAACATTACAACGTTAAAAGATGGTAATGTTTTTTTTAAATATTTTTAACTTCCGTTATGTATTTCCGCAAAGTTATGCCCGAAATCTATCAATTATCTACAGTGAATTTTACAAATGTATATACAGGGTTATTGGTAAAATGCTAACAAGCTCTTAGGGTTGACTTCTGCTAGTCCTAACAAACATTTTAACATATTTTTTTTTGTTTTGAAATTAATTAATTTTTTTGCTATTTTTTTTGTGAAGAAAAAAAAGGCCTTGAGCGTGGAGACCGAATCCAGAAATTCCGTAACGAAAATAACCTAACACCCCCACTCCGACCGGCATAGCGGTGATACTATATTTGATCAGCGCCTCTACAGTGCGTAAAAGGAACTAAATTTTGACACAGAAAAAAAGGTTTTGACAACTATAATATATAACGTGTCGAGATTTATAATTGCATAAGTTGATAAAAAAATGCTATGTATAATATGCTATGTTTACCGCGGCGGTCTCCGAGTGCCACACGTCTTTTTTTTATGTTTTTGGCGGAATAAGTACGAGGACCACCTGATGTTAAAAGTCTCTTGTGCCTGTAATGTATTATGTAATTTTTTATTACTTTGCTCGATGTAAATATTCAAAACTCTACTCAAAGAGAGCACGGCGCGGTCCAGTGTTGCCGCGGCAAGCGCTCTTGGCTCGGAGCAGACATAAAAATACAAAAAACAAAACATCTCAAAGTGTTTGTTAGGACTACCAGAAGTCAACCCTAAGAGGTTGTTAGCATTTTACCAATAACCCTGTATATTTTGTAAGTAAGTAGATAGGTACTAATAGTCATAGCTACTGGTAATTGCTTCGTGTCGTTTTTATGTTTTGTGATATGCAGGTGCGTAAATGTAAACCTAAGTAATCTTTAAAACTATGTATGAAATAATATATGCTAGGTGTGCCTACTTTTTTATCGGCGGTATCCCTTTATTTCACAAAATACTACGAACTATATACAACACTACAGCTTCTACAATAAAAACTATGACTGAGTAGGTACCTACAAACACCAATTATTTGATAAATATCAATAATTGTCCTGTTTAGGAGGTCAACAATTCCTCTCAGAAACCTCCTTTGACTGATTATTGCAGTTTTTGGCATGGGAGAATGTAAACGAAGAAAGTGTTTACTTACACAATTATTCAAAAAATTGGGATCAACTATCATTTATATTTTATCGATTCTGCTTGAAAAATATTTTTATAGGATTATGAACTCAACCCCTCAGAACATAAAAGTTATGAATTTTATTACAGCAGTGGCGGCGGCGGCAGGGCGGCTTGACTGTATGCGTCAATATTTAGCCACTTTAGTCCCTTTGCACAGTAAATATTGCTTAGTTCAGTTCAATACTCGATAAACTGCTATATTTTTGCTATGATAAGGTATTCAAGCGTTTGCTGAGTATTATATAGTCGAGTTTACTTTCTTTGCATCGTCGGATGAAGTAAAGCCGGTTCATAATTAGTGTTAATCAAATAACGTCCTCTTTCCCGCCAAAACTGGCTGTTTCTCTCGCTAATGAGATACGAGACTAAGATGTGCTGGATTTCGTTCGGATGCCGGTTTACGTACTTCCGCTAGGTTAAATTTAACACAGATAATTTTAAATAGGTACACGTTAGGAGCGCATCATAGTAGGTACCAGGCATAAGTATACCTACATAAACTAGTTATCGTATAAGTAAATGCAATCGAAATAGAATCACTGATCTCTTTATTGTATCAGAAGAATTCAAGTGAATCAGAATTT
The DNA here is from genome assembly GCA_963854805.1 of Plagodis dolabraria. Classification (NCBI taxonomy): domain Eukaryota; kingdom Metazoa; phylum Arthropoda; class Insecta; order Lepidoptera; family Geometridae; genus Plagodis; species Plagodis dolabraria. The sequence goes on along the minus strand of OY978459.1, from coordinate 9,692,306 downwards.
ATTATAAGATGATAAAATTATTTATTTTATTTTTTACGCAAGCATATTTTATCGTTTCACATAAAATAGATAACAGAACGGAACAGAAATAAAATAATGTTCGGGTCTGATCCCGTCATTATTTTCCGTTCCGGTCTGGTCCTACTCATTGTTTTATGGCCCTGAGTTAATAATAGTTAAGTACTGCTTAAGTACCTACATTAGCAGGAAAGGAACAGATTCTTGAACCTACGCTTAACGCCTCAATCGCCTCATACAAATTGGCATAAATAAAAACCAATCTAATTTTCTCAAACTACCAGGAGAGCAGAAGTTCATAGGAGTTTCATACTTCAGATTTCATTCTAAGACAACTACATTAACAGAATAGGTATGAAGTAAAATTGTGATTGTTGTATATATATTTTTTATATTTTTAAGCGCTCGTATCGGTGTTTGCTTCGCCCTTCTGAACTGATCAACAAAGTTAAGTAACGTCTGCCGCGGTCATGAGTTGGATGGGTGACATAACTACTAAACGCTTCCGTGCTTCGGAAGGTACGACAACAACCGGGATCGATTGTCTTAGGATGGCAGTCGTTATAGCATGGTGGTAGGGCATTTTGCGATTGCCCGACTGTCTATCTACCACTCTCAAGTAGTAAATCTGTCGCCAAGCACCTTACGGTGTGTTCCGGCTACTGTCCTTGAGAGCTCATAATTCTAGCCTAAACAACATCTCCGACCACATGATCACTTACCATTTGGCCAGATATTAGTCAAAGGCTATATAAGGGAAAAAAATTGATATTAAACTTCAAGTACCAAGTGACGCCCTTCACCCTGAGATATATAGCCTGTAATTTCAACAGACCAACCAGTAATGCGAACATTACTGGTTAGCGATAGAAATAGAATGATGGCAAAACTTTCCAGTCTCATGCAAAGAGTCCTTCTGCTACTAAAGTTCTACCTGCCCATAAACCATCTTAAACATTTGAGTACTTATATACGCAATTAAGACAACGATTTATCTACCTTGAACGATATATCGAGGCCAAAATAAGTCTTTGGATTTCTTTGAAGCGCTCGTAGCGAAGTTTGTTTAGCCATTTTCAATCGATCAGCTAAGTAAGCAACGTCCGCCGCGGACAGGAGTTGGATGGGTGATCGCTAGTGACATTACTACTGAGCGCTTCCGTGCTTCGGAGGGCATGTTAAGCCGTCGGTTCCGGTTGTTATCTTACGATCACAGTCGTTACAGCATGGTGGTAGGGCATTAAACGAATGCTCGACTGTCTATCTACCACCCTCAAGTAGAAAATCTGTCGCCAAGCACCTTACGGTGTGTTCCGGCAGTTCTTCTTGAGGGCCATCAGGTGAGATAGTGGTTAAGAGTTAGCCTATAAGCTATAAAAAAGTAAGATGCGTTCTCAACAACTTTTTAATAAAGAAATTAAAATCAATCTTTAATTATAAAGGTTAGTTTTAACCTTGGAATAAAGTAAAAAAATAAGAAGTACAAGAGTTTTCTTGGAAGAAACCTCGCTAAGCTCGTATACTGAGCGTATCTAGTCTCAGGGCCATGCCTAAAGGAAATAGTAAACGATTATTCAGTGTCATAGACTGTCTTAGGCTTTTAGTCACGTGTCATCCTAAATCAACAGCGGCGCATATCGATAATATAGCGCATATCGATTATAACGATGTATCGATTAACGTGTCTTAAAACACTGACTTTATTTTTTTGAAGCAGTGTTGGCTCAGTGGCATTGGCTATGGACTGCCGCGCAGCAGGTCCATGGATGATGATGTCCATGATGGAAGGGCATTTTGCAGATGCCCGAATATAGCAACCACCCTCGAGTAGAAAAGCTGTCCTTGAGAGCCAAGAATTCTAGATTAAGCCTGTTAACACCTTCAACCACATCATCACTTACTATCAGGTGAGATTGTGGTCAAAGGTAAAATCAGACATAAATTAATAAAAATAATACGGTCAAAATATTTGTACAATTCGTGCCAAAAATCGGCGAGCGATTTCCAAGAAATCATTTATCTTATCTGTTAAGAAAAAGAAGTGAAGTAAGTAGGGAAGCGCATCCCAGACCACATATATTTTGCCTGTTCTATAGTACCTGCCAAACAAGGTACTTTAACCTACCATTGCAAGATATCTCTCGGCACAGCTCACACTAGAATTTCACCCTCAGGGCTAGATATAAGGGAAAGATTACACGAATTTACAGGGTCCTAGCTAGGCTATAAGCACATGTCGTCCTAAACCAACAACCGGCGCGTGGGCCGTGAAGATGTGCCTTAGATTAGACCTGCCGGGATCAGCCAATGCAATTTAATGTTGCCTAATCTATACTGTAAAATCTAATAGCTAATAGGTAAGCTTTGGGGGAGATATTATGTTATTGAATGGGACAGTGACAATATTATTTTCCAAATAAAATGATCCTAGAATTTGATTTTGTCACAGAAATCTTGTCACCCCGAGACGTACAATTGTTGAACCTCATGTGCCTGTAATTTTACTGGCTACAAGGACAGGAACACGCGGTAATTTTGTAAAAATAAATTGTGTTGGATAGTAATGATAAATAGTTAACGTCCTATACTCTGACTTACTGAATATTTCACATTAATCGGTTAAGCCGTTTCAGAGGAGTTTAGTTACAAACATTGTGACATGAAAATTTTATATAATACATTAAGGGCCTGTTTCAGAATGTTTGAGTAAGTTCCGGTTTTACTACTCAGAACATATTTATTAAACAAAACACTATCTTTGCGTTTCACAGTCATCGATTTACCATATCCATCGGTTAAAGCCTGAAACGCGCTACATATTAACTGTCATTTTTATCATTCAGTTCTTTTATGTGTTGCATAGCAACCCGAAACTTTATCATGACATTCTGAAACGGGCCCTAAATTTAAGTATATTAATACTACGTGGCATTTCTGACGTCACGCTCGTTTAGTTATAAATTTGGGCTGAAGTGTCACTAGATATTATATTGTATATATTGTTTTTATAAAGATAATTGTGTTTTTTTTTCTGAAAATATATTTAAATATCTTAGTATTAATTATGGATTTCCGAAAAGTAGCACGTACGAATCAATTTATGAGTTATATGTTATTTCTTAAAGTTATTAACAAATTAGGGCTGAAAGAATTGTTTGAAGAGGTTTGTTTTCCTTTGTAGGTATATTTGCTTTTTATTTTGAGTTTTGTTTTATGTTATCGTGATGGAAGAAGCACAAGGCCCATCTGGTGTTAAGCAGTAACCTCTGCATATAACAGATGCATTTCGTCACTAGTGACAAACTCCACTACCCTCTTCACTCTGAGCCATAAAAGTTGTTTAGTCGTGCCTGTAATTTCACCGGCACACATAACCTTTAAACCGGAATACAGTAATGCGAACATTACTGCTTGGCGGTAGAAATAGTTGTGGTGGCAGTATTTCCACGGACGAACTCGCATAAAGAGTTCTACTGTTACTAAATGTTTCAGTTTCGAGTTGTGAGTGTGTCAACACGTAAACAGTAAAGCGGTATAGATTCTCTAATTTTTTTTTATGTTATTGTGACGGAACTAGCTCGAGGCCCACCTGATGTTAAGCAGTTACCTCTGCCTATAACAGATGCAGTTCATCGTTTAAGTGACGAATTGCACTGCGCCCGTCACCTTGAGACATAGTTATTAAGTCTCATGTGCCTGTAATTTCACTGGCTCTCAAGGACTGCTGCCGGAACATACCGTTAGGTGCTTGGCGAGAGATTTTCAACTTGAGAGTGGTCGCTAGCCAGGCGGGCATTCGCAAAATGCCCTTCCACAATGCGGTGACGCTCAAGCCCGAGCCGGGATTCCAGCCATGGACCTGCTACGCGACAGTCCATGGCCCATGCTACTGAGTCATCACTGCTTCACACTATATTATTTTGTATTGATAATTTTCAAACTGTCGCTTTGTTCTCGGGCTGTAACTTCTAACATAGCAATACTCACGGAATTTTCTGTGGCGATAAACTAAGTCAAGCTTCTCTATGAAGACTTGTCATCGGCACCGAGCGGAGATCGGTCACCCAGTACTTTTAATCAAAACATGCGAACGAAATTCAACGTCACAAATTAACAGTCAACACAGGAAATCGCCTTATCACAATGGCATTAATTTGTACTGGCAATCCTTCCATCAAAAGAGAATTACAAAGAATTATCATCGTCAAGATAGAGGCGCCCATTATCATTTATCAGACAGCTGCCTGAGTCTGTGGAAAATTACTGGCTCATTAGATCATTCTACAAGTGACATTTAGAAATTATGATGCAACATAGAGGTGAATCAGAAAGTAGTATAAACTTATATATAAATATTTTTTGAATATTTTAAAAAGTTACAAAATTACATCGTGTGGAAAAATTCTAGTCACGACCGTAATTTGATAGTTTTTTTTTTTATTTTGATTCTGGATTTTTCCTCTCATTGTTATTTTGTAAGTAACCCGCGTAGCATGCATTATTGCACAATAAAAATATTAATAATATTTTATGAATAGAAAATTCTAGGTTAGCCTGAACAACATCCTCGACCACATCATCACTTACCATCAGGTGAGATACTGGTCAAAGGCTAACCTATCAGGCATAAAAAAGGCCAGTGCAGGTTGTAAAATCACCGACGTAGTCATCTCCGCATCAATTCTACAACACGATCATGTAAATCGGTGAAACCGAGCAGTTCCCCTGGCTGATCTCCTTTCGGGGTACTTCCGACGTAGCAACCTCATGAAATTGTGAGCACAAAGTGTTATGAATCATCATAGCATAGCGCTGACTTTCTCAAGTTATTTCATACTAGTTTCCAGCCGCGACTCCGCCCGCACGTTAATCGGTTATAGCGCAAAACCATCAAACTATTTTTGCGCAGTTGGATAAAACTACACTATGTCCTTCTCCGGGTCTCAAACTTTTTCCATACCAAGTTTCATCCAAACCGGTCGAGTAATTGTTAAATTTATTCGTTGCGTACAAAAATACAAATCTTTCCTCTTTATAATATTAGTGAAGATGAAGATATAATTGGTACTAGCTTTCGTTGTTACAAAATATTTAAAAAATACTGGTTTTAATTAAATTTAAGGTGTAATAAACACACCACTCTTGCTGCCAGCACCGGTTGGTTTTTTTTATTTGTTATTATCTAATAACTTTGATATTGGACTTTTCTCATTAGGTATACCAAGTTTAAAGCTTATATAGAAATAAATAACGTTAGAAAAAATCTTGTACTGCCCCCGTACAAGAATAAAAAAAACCAACCGGTGCGGGTGCACGGAACCTAAGGCCTAAAACAGCAAGAGTGGTGTGTTTATTACACCTTAAATTTCATTAAAACCAGTATTTTTTAAATATTTTGTAACATCAAGAAATATGTTTTTAACGATATTTGTTTTTGCTCTATTGTTAAAGCGGTAATACACATAAGCGTCAAAGTTTATTCGTTTTGCATTTAACTTTTTATTATAATTAATTCTTTAGGAATCCGGTATACTGATACATTCTTTGAAAATTTCAGTTGACTATTTACGGTTCCATTGATTACTTTACGGCTAGATCTCGGATCACACCTCTGATCTGAGACACATGAATAGAGAACTACAAAATGAATGCTTCACTACTACACACACAGCTGTGTTAGCGTGGCCATATCAGCGCCCGCTTGGGTGAAAAACCAGTTTGAACCAGTTCATTGAGCGGACAAAGTTGTCCTAGCTTCAGAATGAAAGCTTCACTACTACACTCACACCTATGTGTGCGTAACTAATCACTGACAAGATGTTCGGGGGTTGCAACGGCCATGGCAGCGGCCGCTCTAGTCCAAAAGCAGTTTGAACCAGGCCAGTGATGGGAAACTGTTGTCGTAGCTTTCATTCTCTTCCTTTCTTTAATCATGTGTCAAGAATCAGACGGACGGATGGCTAAACAAACGGACGTACGGACGGATGGACCGTAATAGGAATTCGTTTTCTAGTACGGAACCCAGAAACGTAGTTATAATAATAATGCATATGTTTTTGTCAAATACCTAACAATCCAATTCTTTCAATAACAAATTGTTAGATAAATATGAACAATCCATTCACGAAACTATGTTGTGAACGTGCGAAACAAAGCAAAATATAATAGCAATCGCCACCATAGACATAAGTACATTTATCCGACCAAATATCAAATATTTGTGGCAATAAATGTGGAGCGATGTTTACTGCCACAATAATTTCTAAGACTCTACAAATTAATTTAGAACGATGCTTCAATACGTTTGATAAGAAGTATCAATAATGGCAGCATGATAATATTGGTACACGCAAATATACCCGGCCTATTTCACTTGTTGACATTAGCTTACATCTGTATAAATTAATTTAAGGTTTATAAAAGAGGGTTTTAGTTTGTGATACGAATGTCAGCGACTTCATCCGTTTTGGACACCACTGGTCGGTTTTAATTCACCACCTATAATAGATACGTGTAAGTCGTAAGTAACTGACCAGTCAGTAATCATCGGAAAGATTTAAACCTTTGGTGATAATTACTGATCTTTTTATCTCAAGTTTCTCAATACATGATAGATCTAGATAAAGAAACTGGTCAAGTGCGAGTTGGAGTCGCACACCGAGGTCTCCGTACCAACACAGAATGTACCAATAAACCGTATAATGTAATAAACATTTCTATTTTTTACAGTTCGAGATCCTTAGCGGGAGCATAGAATATATAATAATACATACTACGTGTTCAACCCACACATGGCCAGTTTTAATATTTCTCGCTATACGGTAGATATTGGACTATAATAGCACCAAGTTTTACACTTGTATGTATTACTTTTCTTACAATAGAGCAAAAGAAGTTTAAAACACGTAGCGGGGGTGTGGCCCTCTTTTACTTAAACTTTTTATTATTATTATTTGATATGCGATCTGTAATAAGACATCTTGTTCTGTGAAAATTTCCAACGGCACCCTATTACGAATACCTAAAGATACTCCTAAAGTTCGGACGGATGAACGGACAGGTTCCCTGGTAGGGAACATATCCGCGCTATAAACTATCTCTATGGCAAATGTCATTGAAACCAGTCAAGTAATTGCTATATAACGCAGGTCTTCTAGTACTGTAAGTGAGTCTCCTACTAGTATCCTAGACCATCTTATTTAATGCCTTTTATGTAGGCACAAGGGTTTGTAACTATTAGGTACTCAAATATTATATTATAAATAAACACGACCACATTTTCCAAATTGACAAAACATTTTAGCAACCACTATTCGTGACTATTTCAATAGAATTCGGCTTATCATTATTAAACACAACACATACGTGGAATTTGCCTCTCTATACGCTAATACCAAGTGAACCGGTTAATACGTGACTGAAATTTTCACAGCACTCGTCTCCTATGTATTTGTTTTCCGTGATTTTCCATAACACCTTGTCCATAAGCATTCAAGATGGCCGCCAACACCGTCGGCACTAACGTATTCCGCAAACATAATTATTGAAAGTCGCACGTCTGTCTGTTGGCACAGCTCATTGCCTGCCAATCGTACACACACACTATTGTCGCACTTAGAGTATAATAAAATGTACATTTTATTATTTTCCTTAGCTTAGCATTGGTACACATGTCGTAATTTTTGTTGGGCCAATGAGTAATGGCAAATATTTTCAGACGCAATTTTATTGGTATACCCATTAGTTCTTTCTTGGGTACATGACAATATTTGAGAAAACTATTTGGGTGTATTTTTGTTCTAAAGAAAACACCGTAGTTTGAAATCAAATTGAATTGATAAAGATGGTAGACAAGAACTTTTCTAGAGTCAGATGGTGCATGCCGATATTATTCTACTACGAAGTTAAGAATAATAATTTTTAAGTTCAGGACTTCAATACTGGTTTTGACAAAAATTTTGGGATACATTTTGGTTGTGTAAATTTTAATCTTTAATATTTTAGAAAAACATTTAAAAAAATCATCGAGAAAAGAAAAGATTTCTCGATCTAGTGAAATAAGTATACTAGCGTAATTGGATCATTATTATCCATATCTAGTCGTTGGCGCCCATAATTAGTTTGCCCTGTAGTGTATTAATGTACCCTTTACTAATACTTTAAGTGTGTTTAGATAGTAAAGCTATGCCATGATATATCATCATATTATAGTTTAGTTTGGCGGTTATCACAATCCTCAAATGTGCGCGATCCTGGTATATTTTCCGTCGGGGTAGGGTAGAAACTCGCGGGTTTGGCAGAAATTTAAACAGTTTTATCGCGCCTACAGCTAGTTGTGTAGTTGTATACCGGGCTACCAGTAAGTGTCGTATGAGGCAATATGGGAGGCTGTGTTCAACAGGAGACAATCTGGCTAATACAGTACAGTACCTGCAGTAGATAAATTATTAGATAGTTATTATTGGACATAATCATGGTATTTTCGAATTTAAAATAATGAACACCAATGCATGTAAATTGAAAATTTCTCTTACACCCATCAAATACCTTATATAAATAATACATTTAGCTGTACAAATGTTATCAATTAGGTATTAAAACCATATGTTTGTTATATACTCGTAATAATAAGAACTCAGAATCTCGCGTATGAGTACCTACGTGATCATATAGTTACAATAGTTAGAAGAACTAGTAATAGAATCCAAAAAACATATTAAAATATTTAATTTCATTATACTTAGACGTCAACATTCAACTTAAAACCTTTACTTGGGGTACACACATTTACAGTTACTAAGCGCGCTCCTTCTCATTTTTTGAATTTAGTTGCTCTATTGCCTACCTTAGCGATCATATTTAACATTTTATTATTTTACTATATGTACCACAAGCATTAACACCTAGTGTACAGACGAGGTCTACCCATACAAAAACGCATCAATAATTTATTGTGAAAAAACATAATACTTTAGGGCTATAGATAAAGTATTACCTATGTTGTTATAGTGCTACGGCATTTTGCATTCTTTCTTCATCCTTGGTTGATATATCGACAAGCACTTATAATCGCTAACAGTGAGTTCCAGCAGCTGTCTTTGAGAGCCAGTTTATATTAATAGACTAAGTCTTCTACAACACTATCACTTACTAAGCCCTTAAGTGGCCAAAGGCACATTGGTCTTTGCAGTGCGCAGTGTGACAAACCGTAAGTTTCCAAGTGGATTAAATCACAGAACCTACATGCCTAAACAGACCGGTACTTTTGCATGGTGGTAGGTCATTTTGCAAATGACCTGGCTAGCTACCACCCTCAAGTGGAAAATCTGTCACCAACACCTAACGGTGTGGTGCGGCAGCTGTCCTTGGGAGCCAATTATAATTCTAGGCTAGCCTGAACAACATCTTCGACCACATCACCATCTGGTGAGACAAAGTCAAAGTAAAAACCGTTTCTTCAATTTAGACGTCTACGACGCTCTTATGAAGAGTAATTGCAAATTTGAAAATTGAAATGCAATACTTACTTCCACGTTCAGCAATAAAATGTATAGAGCCACTGCGAGAAGAACGAGCAAGAAACTTGGGACTATTCTTTTGTGTACGGGGCGTAGTGAGATAGCTTGAAAGGGGCGAAATTGTACAATCTTTTCTGTCGTATCATAGCCAGGCAAGCATTCGCAAAATGAAATGCCCACCAACAATGCGGTTAATCTCAAGCCAGCGGCGGCGATCGAACCATGGATGTGCGGCACGGCGGCAGTCCATAGCTGTTACCGCTCGGCCATAATTGCTTCACACATGATGATGAAACTTGCCAGTCTTACTTAACAGACTGAGGATGGTGACTAGCAGCTAGTCCTACTTAGGTAACAGAGAGATCTAAAATGCAAGCCACGACATATTTCCCCTCACCACCCGGATCTGGCGGTAATGAGCCTCAGACTGCACAAATTATCGGGTCCGCTGTAAGTGACCCTCTGTACCCTTTTACGTGGCAAGCTGTATTTGGACTTTAGAGCACGATACATGGTGCGTGCTGTGTTTGTATATTCCAGTCCATCGCCATATTTATTTTATACGATGTCGTTGATCACCATCTCTTTGTTCTTAGATGGAGGTCTAGAATGGTATGCAGCTTAGCCTAGAGTGGCAGTGGTCTGTCAAGTATGGCTGCCGGAACACGCCGTTAGGAGCTTAATTACCTATTCAAATTGTTGGTAGATGTATAGCAAAAATTTTTGACAATAGCTACAACTAAGGCGCATTGTGACAAAATTTTACACATTTTTGCTTGACATAAAAATCTATTGAACTTATTAAAATAAAAACAGCTTTGAAATGTGCAGTAAAGCCCTTTCATATGATAGCTACGTTACTCAACTAATGAATTTTTTTTAGTCAGCATCAACACAAAATAGAGAAAAAAAATCTAAACTACGCTGATCCTTCTTAGTAAATATCATATCATATCAATTCATACGAAAAGAAAAAGAAAAGTTGATACAAATTATTACAAATAAATTCTTTTCTACGTGAAATCTCAAAATGGTTCAAATCATTCAAACCTTTATATTAAATAACGTTAATATTTGAAAAGTATTTTCCAGTTGCCAGTCCAGTCACTCCTACGATCCAGTTACAGTCTTTATGTGGCTATTCAAACGAAGCTACACAACCAAAAGCGCAAGTCAACTGTTTGAGCTACCAATTTGTGTCCGAATCGTCCATCAGCTAAGTTGTTTGTTTAGCGATACACATGTAATTGATATACTGCCAGAATGTTGCATTAGCCGTGTTGTTAGTTTCAATTTGCACATGTGTGTGTAAATGTCCTGAACGTAATTTGTGTCAGTCTGAAGTTTGAAAGGCTTTAAGTTAGAGATTTTATCAACCACTACTCCTGTAGTCGGCAGCCCCAGCAAGCCAGGGCACCCGCCCCAGACGGCAGTTTCAAGGAGGCGCCAATATCATCATAATATACACGCAGTATAATTTAAAATAAAAAAACTTGCTCCATAAAAGCATGTAACATTTGAAATCCTGGCTCACCGTCGACTTGTTAGAAAAAGGCGCACACCACAAGTGAACTTGTGGACTTGAAATGCTGATTTGAGATTTGCCTTGTAGTATACAAGGCAAATCTCAAATCAAAATTGACATCTTGTTGCCGCCAATTTACGAAAGGACTTTTATCTTCCCATTCACGAAAAACTGCAACGATTATATACCTAATTGTGGGTGCTTTTAAGTAATTTATCTCAAACGCTGAAGAGAAGAGCGCCAATATCAAGTTTCTATCCCGGTTCGGAAAATCGAAGATCCGGGGCTGGTAGTCGGCACACTCTGACCAATCTTTTCTAACTGAACCTGCTCGCCGATGAAATTCACAACGAGCATCTAATTTTCTTTATTGTCTATCTATTAATTGCACCTCAATTTTAGTACCTGTACTGTCTACCTGTATTCAGCATTGAAAGGTTACCTAGAAGCATTAATCTATCGGTAGATCAATGCGTGGAAAACATCGTTAGATCATTGTGACACATTATTGACTGCGTTTGTACTTGTATAAATATGAGATTTAAATACTAGTGGTATAAAAATAAATATAAATTACTAAGAACGATGACAAGGTCATGTAGTCCGATTGGGTGAGGACCATGTTGTCAGAAGAGCCATGGGTCGTCCAAGACGCCGAAAGCCGGTCGGGCGTCCGAGGTGCCGCTTGAGCGACAAAACTCTGAAACAACACCAATAACTTCATACTGTCGACTGGAGTGAAACGCCATTGAACAAAGAAGCCTCTTGGTGGACTCTAGTGTCGAAGGACAAGAACCATTTAGAGTCGTAGCGCTAGATCCATATAGGGTCGTTGCACCACTGCACTAAGTAAGAACCAGTACATAAGTATGTAAATTTCTACTAATTAAGAAGATTAATTTCTATCTAAACTCCTGAGCTACACCAGTTTTTGCGATAGAAAGGCGAGTGTATACAAATAGCGATTAATATGTCTAATATAATATGACTACCATCGTATTTTAAATTCCATTTGGCATGTCCAAATAAAAAACAATATAAGTACATACAGAGAAAATAATATTATGGACTGAGATTCAGGGTCGAGACACCGTTAAGTAGGTTATAAACTATGTGGAAACTTTACTAGTACGGAGAGAATAAAAATAAGCGGCAATATGAAAGGGTAAAGTTAAAGAAACTTCATAATAAAATCTGTAAAGATAATTATTTCCGCTGCAAACATGACGAGAACACGCCTAAGCCGCGTCAATTGCATTCCAAATAGAACAACATCAAAACGGTGTCAGCTTACAGTGAATTTCAAAATATTGACAGTGTAAATGTTAACTATACGACCTTGACACTGACCTTGGGGTGAGTTCACTACCGATCTGATAACCAGAGTTAATATTGAACCTAACCAACCTAACAGCCGTGTTTGACATACGCTTCACTCTATCAATATATAAACATAATATTTGTGCCTCTTTCGGTTCAAGAAGTACACATACTGACTGACATTTAGCTGTGGTGGAACACTTGTGAAATACTGAAACTGATAATCTCTGTGTCCATAACTGCTCTATGTACAATTTAACGTAGATGGGTGTATTTTTTAGGATGAAGTGGTCTTTGGAAAATGACAGTATGAGAGAGTAAGACGGAGAGACCTTGTTATGTACGCGAGTGAGCGAAACAGAACCACGCAATGTTTAAATAATGAGAGCGAATTTTTTAAATAAATTAATCTAAAAGTAAGCTTTTTTAAAAACGGAAATAATCATTCAGGTACTTCACCACATCACTATCTCACATATATAAACAAACCTTGATTACCTAAGTGGAATTTTAGAACAATGTACTTACATGTTTTTTTTTTCTATATAGAGAAATATATGGAATCGTATTTTCAAAACCGGCATAATCTTTGTCATATCCTCTAAAATATACTATATTTTATTCATATTTATAAAGAGTACACTCTTGCTAAAACATGTTCAAGACTTGCTTTTTGAGACTCATTTCACTTAAGCTAAGCATATATTATGAAGCGTTCGTAGCGAAGTTTGCTTAGCCATTCTGAACCGATCAGCAAAGCTAAGCAACGTCCGCCTCGGTCATGTGTTGGATGGGTGACCGCTGGTGACATTACTACTGAGCGCTTCCGTGCTTCGGAGGGCACGTTAAGCCGTCGGTCCCGGTTGTTGTCTTAGGATGGCAGTCGTTATAGCATGGTGGTACGGCATTTTGCGTATGCCCGCCAGGCTAGCTATCACCCTCAAGTAGAAAATCTGTCGCCAAGCACCTAACGGAGTGTTCCGGCAGCTGTCCTTGAGAGCCAGTGCAACAATCCGTAAAAGAAAAAAATAATTAACCACAGCTTCAATATACTACATAATAAATCGGCGTTTCAACTATTTATTGTTGAAATATAGGATATGGTACATATTAAAGCAAAAATATAGACTAAGACACCTCACATGCAAGATTTCTACAATGTTTTTTGAGACTTTCACAAATATTTTTGGGCCTCTCTCAAAAACTATCTAGTCTAATATTCATCTTTGGGTCAACATTCTATACAAAATACAACATTTTAGGTTTGGAAATCATTTCGTTACTAGCTAGACCCGCAGCATACAGACGGACGGACGGACGGAGAGACAGACAGCGGAGTGTCATTATATATATATCAATATGGCATTATATATATATCTGTTTTGTTCTTAGGGTACGGAACGAAACAGTAATTAATTCTACGCAGAACCCAGGGCGGCTAAATTCCACTCGCACTTGACTTTCATTCCAAAGCTAGTAAGGACGGGGTGTGTCTATGCTATTAACATGGTCACAGCGAGCTACGAAAAACGATGGAAAGTTTAGCGTAGGATCGACATACTGTCTCGTCAACTAACATTACGCTTTTTGTGACAGACTATGTAAGGTAAATAATGCGTAGGTAGACCTCCATCGATTTACTAAGTAAATGTAGGTACAGGATAAACAGACTAGCCTTATTGGTAAGTGATTGTTTTCAAAGCTGGGTAGCAGATTAAGCCTAGGCACATGCATGCTGCTTCAAGCCGGGTAGATTGAACAACGGTAACATGGTGTCAATATTAAATAAAATTTGGTTAGATAGTCTTCTGTAAAATTTATTGAAAATTAGTAAAATAATATATATTATACATTTTTAAATATGATTACCGGCACTATTGCTTGCTAAAAGAAAACCAAATGTACTAATTTTTAGATTACTTTACGCACCGGGTGCCTGAACCACTGAGCCATCGAGGATCGCTCAGCTGAATCGAATTTTAGTACCTACCTTAATTGTACTAATTTAACCATCGTAGACGGTGCGCATTCATCAACCAGATTACTAGCCTTCATCTGATCGAAAGACGCGCTTTTTCAAACACTTACCTCTCGTAATGTTATCGCTACCCTTTTGTATTTCTAAATAGACTACTTTTATTTACTGATATGATGAGATTAATTTATCTTATAAATTTGATTTTTGTCCCAAGGGGTGCCGGGCTAGAGTTGCACCCCCATCTTCCTGCAGAAGTCGTAAGAGGTGACGAAGGGAAAACACCAGAAAGTTGGCGCAGCCAGGAGCAATGCTATCTAATAAAGCAATCCACAAGCCGCATTCATAACGTGAGGATTATGGTAAAACCCCCTTTTAATGATGGAGATGATTCCACTGTGTTCAGCAGTGGAAGATCAGGCAGATGCAGTACAGTTTATGATTTTTATAATATTGGTGGAATATTCTGTATTTTGAGGTGAAATAACTGAAGTGGCAACTCTTAGTAAGTTACCCAGTACTTAATCCTCCATGCGGGACTACCCTACCTAACCCCATGAATGACGTAATTGCAATTAGCATTGCGGTTTTACACTATACAGGTCATCCATAAAATTTACTGTATATTTCAAACAAGTATTTGAGCTAAGATTACCTACCATGATAAACGTGAATACAAACCTACTTCATGGGCCTATGTAAATTTGGACTTGCGTCATAGATCTTCATTATTCATATGTACATTCTTAATGACGAAAAGATAATTTAAAGTTTACAGATATGGTAGGTAGCTAGTACGAAGTAGGAAAGCTATTGGAGGTAAGTACCTACCAACAAAACGCATGACTACTGTATACTACATAGGTATCGTGGGCATTTTATATATGCATACTATAGTTAGTTATACACATACACACTGGCAGTAAACACTTCATGAAGGTTTGTTATATGCTACGAAACAACTTAAGTACCTACCTACCTACGTATCATAATACGAGTATCCATACATTCTAGCCATAATATCATTTACATCTCAAACAATATATACATCTCTCAAGTCTTTTCTACACACATGCTCACCTATTTCATTATACTTAGGTACTTATGTGTCTAACACCTACTTAGTTATTTACTGAACCTGCTTCCAAAGAACAAACAGACAAACATAACCATCTTCGCACACCCGTCTAAAAGCAAACGAAATCTCGATTAACTAAAGCGAAAACAATTTAAGCCCATTTTAATTCCCCAGTGTTGCCATACGATCGACATTATCTGTATATTTAATTTATCAAGGCAAACTCCTTGGATTACATTGGCTGTGTTACCAAATATTTTGTGTGCAAGCGTTGGGTGTGTGTTCTGTACATATTATGTGTTGTCCTGTGTATAGAGCATATATTTAGACGGCCTGTAGCGCGGCCCCTTGGCCTTTGGTTCGTTCGACAATGGTCTGTTCTAATCGTTTGTTGATTGCATACTTAGGTTATGTCACAGTTTTGTTTACTTTGTTTATCAATTTATAACTTTCCTTTGGAAACTGACGTTTTGTTTAACAAGGTACTTAAGCATTTCATCTTCTTGAAGTTACCTGAATTCAGACATACCTAAATACGGGACAGACTGAATAACAGACAACTTAGGGATGAATAATGAATGAATAATTTTTTATAGGAATGTCAAGTTTGTATGACTTCTTGAAAATTTGGTAAAATAAGCAGCTCGTTATTCTACGTAAAGACATTTAACAAACTGACACTGAAATAAGATTAGTAGATAGCTTTATCTTAGTATCAATTAATATGGTTTTAAAGACAATCGTAACTTTGACTTAAAGTTCATTTTAAAATTGAAGAATTCAAAAATAACTTACAAAGGAGAATGCCCATTTTACTTGGAGACTTAGGTCCCCTGAAAAAGTTTAGTGTCCTGATCATTTCTTTTTTTATTTGTTAATAAAAACGTCTAATTTTAGGATCAGTAGCCATTTTTCATATTTTTACCCTGGTTTAAGAGTAATTTAATTTTTAAGTTATAAAAATTATCAATCATCTAGATATCAAGACTATAATACTTTTTAGACAAATCGAATGATACCATAAGTATCAAAATCCGCAACCTGATAGTTTAAGAGGTAGTATCTACAACTTTATTCTAGTCCTTAATAATAATTCAGATCTAATATTAATGCCCAGTCCTCTTCTAATTCATTGCTTTTTTTTAGTCAATATAACAATAAATATGGTAATATTTTCTCGCACATGCTCCAAGTTGTAAGATTTTGCCTGTTTGTATTGATAAGATCCAAATGCGAATCTGCTTAAATCATTTACATTTAATCTAGGAAACTAATCAGTACAGTACAGTACAGTAACCGGCAAAACACGTGAGTTTTTTGCCGGTTAGTATATAACTTGATGCTATTTAGGAATAGAATAGACATTTCAAAAGAAACGATTATTTTCTTTCACGCTATCAGCTCGTCATTGACTTGACACTCTTGACAGTAGCACGTAAACATTAGTAGTGTTGCCAGTTAATATTTTTTAAATAGAGACACACCATATTGATTTTTCCTGACTTAAGAGTGTGTGAAGACAGCCGTGCTTCCACGCTATACCATCACTGATGCTTATATGTGGCTGCTATAAATCGTTATTTTATTATATTTTATACTCGCTGAATTCTAACGTTCACCTTGCTACTAGCCCGGCGGCACACCTAACAGCAAGCCATATTGTATTGAATACCAGGCATCTGAACGGTTCTACTAGACACCGGTGTCTAATTTGACTCTAACGCACGGAAAATTTTTAGACCCCGGGGAATATTTGATGTTAAAGGGTTAAAGGACTTGTAGCGGAGTTTGCTTAGCCGTTCTTAATCGATCAGCTAAGTTAAGCAACGTCATAAATTATGACTTAGATGCTTGACCGCTAGTGACAGCACTACTGAGAGCTTCCGCGCTTCGTATGGCACGTTAAGCCGTTGGTCCCTGTGTTGTCTACAGATGGCAGTCGTTACAGCATGGTGGTAAGGCATTTTGCGAATGCCCGACTGGCTAGCAACCACATTCAAGTAGAAAATCTGTCGCCAAGCACTTAACGGTGTGTTCCAGCAGCTGGCCTTCATAGCCAGTAATTCTAGGTTAGTCTGAACAACATCTTCGACCAAACCATGACTTACCATCAGGTGAGATAGTGGTCAAAGGCTATATAAATAAAATAAAAAACATACATAAACAATCAATAATACCAATAGCATATTCAATAAGTATACTTAGGGTATGGATCGTTTCTGCGCTGTCGATAGATATTAAATTAAAGGCAAAACTAACAACGTGTAAAAAAACTAAATGAATAGCAATGAATTCAGTCATAGCTATGTATTTTTAATCTATCTAAGATTCTGGAAAAATGGGAACTATAAATAACTGGCAATTCTAAGTTGGTAATATTTTAGTGAGGCATAAGGACTATGTATCCAGTTGCCAACAAATAAAAAAAAGTGCATATTAATTATCTTTGGTTGCTAGTTTTGAAATAACAGGAAATAAATAATTTATAAAAATTGTACTTTTTAAGAAAACTTTTAATGCTAGGGTGAAAAGAAATACGCTGTTAATGAGAGAGGAGCAAAAAAATATGTAACGATTTTAGCATAATATTTTAATAGGACACTCCGCCATATAGGGGACCTGCCTTTGAACATTCTCCTTTAGTTTAATATAACATAAGTGGAAATGTCATTTAAAATAAGTTGTGAACTATATTTCTAAACGTAAAAAAACATTGTTTTTGTGTTCCTACTCGAAAAACTTAAGTACTCTAAATATGTTAAAAATTAAATATTACATATTTCAACAACTTGTTTGGAAATAGAAGTAAGCTTTTAAAGTCAAGTTCAATCCGCCGTAAGATATAATGGACGAGTAAGTAGCGCCTTACCGACACGGGAAAAAACCTTTTCCATAAAATTATAATTCACAAACCTAACCTTCTTTTTGCAAACAAAGAAAAAACAATTAATATTCAAGACAACGCCCAATATTTATCTTTGAACATCTTCAAGCACAGTCGCATCACATTAAATTATACCTATCATGCATAACCAACACTGAATAGTGCAAACAGAATCGTCCTAATGTCCTCATTATTATTCCAAATCTATTTTAAAAGAGACCTTTGTAAAACAGGTATCTGGAAAACAAACTCTTGCGCAGCGCTAAACAAATATGGCCGACGATAAAACCGACGCCATCTTGTAAGATTGAGGTTACCAACGCGCTTTGAAATTCAAATTATGATTTTATTGCCATCATTTAAAACTTGGTTTGAGTTGTTTACGACAAGAGAACACGTAGGTACTTAGTTGTTTATAATTTAATAAACAGTAATAAGATAAGATATATTTTTACGTCACCATCATTCGTTAATACTTAGGTATACTTAGTTCAGCAGTTTCCACATTCAAAAACTAGGCAAACCTATTTTTTTCTATAACCTTACGTATAAAGTTAACCAATACAACGATCCTGAAATTGAAAAGAGTATCAACCATATCACGCATCGTCTTTGCACCCTTATATCGTGTCTCCACGCGATTAAAGGGTGTAAACTAAAGGGCGACTGACGAAGACGCGAATATAGATGAGAACTAAGTACGTCCATAACTTCTACTAGCTTCTTCTAGACTGGTAAATTTGCGTCTACACGATATATAACCTTCTCGCATCATATAAAAATAGCTGTTGTGTTGTTTAGATTTGAATTCCAGAATGCATGTTATGCCAAAAAGGTAGTAAGTAGTGCACTACAAAATTTGGACTTAATCTGGACGTCGGTTTTATACTATACGCCGACCAAGATATTGTTGGTGTCATATAAGTAGTAGTCGGAAAAATTATGCCTAAAAAGATAATTCCAAAACAACTATCTGCACATATTTATACCGATTTAGCAAGAACCTCGCATAAAGCAAAGCCCTGTGTACACGAGGATAGTTTAAGTTAGAGTTGAGCGCCCCTGTATCTTTGTTGAAATATTTGCAGTGTAAGCGGAGCGGTGACTCTACTTTACGGTGTGAACACACTAGGTTAGTGGGCTGGAGTTGGTACATGGACAATATTTGAGGTATAAACACAGTACTGTTAATAAACATGCCTGATTTACAAGTGATAGCGGATATTATAAATCAACGTTATTTTTAAGATTCAAATATTTAGCGAGATTGACATACAAGTAAACTTTCAAGCTCGTAATTGGGAGTCAGATTTTCTACAAACCTTTTATTTTCATTCTAGTACATAATATACTTAAAGCATTATTTATTCATGTGCGTATAGTAGTAATTTAAACACAGTATAGCATACATTTATTTGGCATAAATAATATAGCTCAAGTAGATAATTAAAATACAACATTTCAATCACTCAATTCTTGTTACAAAATAAATCGATGAACCACACAGAATCTATTCCTGCTCTACCTTCAATTTCACTTTAATGTTTGGTTATAATTTGTATTAAGTACATATAACATCGTCAAGTAGTCAAAACTTAAGTCGTCAGAAAGAACAATTAATTATATTTATATTAACTGTCAAAAAGCAGCTACTGGCACATACACTACCCCAATGTGGATCACATCTACGCATATAGACGCTAGGTGCCGGCCGATTGTTGATATAGCAAATTTGTTCTCCGTCTCACTCGACTGGTGGGATTAGCCTGTTTTTGTTCCAAACACAACAGTTTTATCTCTTTAATTACATGTTTGACTTGAAACTGGCGTTGTTACAATACAATGCGCTATACTATGACTAACTAGCTTGGTTGCTGTAAGTTTCACAATGAAGTAGAGGGAAATGCGCATGTCGGCTACTTTGCAAGTAGTCATTTGGTCAGAAACTGTTTTAGACCTTTGATTACATAGATGTCTGAGCCAGAATTAAGATCACCTCCACAATGTAAAACCATATGGAGATAGCTTCGTGATTGGCGCTAGTCAGTGTTACGTAATTGCCTGGCTATCCATACCCTTTCGTCACGAAGCATCAAAAGCTTCATCATATTTCCATATTTTGGAGCACAAAACCGAAAGCTATTTTAAGACAGCTGCTGACAACAAATACCCTAAATAAAAAAGGCTATGAGATTGTGATAAAAAAAAAGCATACAAAAATAACGAGAGAAATGAGATTTAGATATTTGCAGCCGCAGAGAAAATTTGACCAAAGGCCATATCGTAATTCGGAATCCATAGATGCTTTGAATATATATGATAATATATAAGATATATGCTACAAATTATTTTTCTTTTAATGCCAATCTTATCATGTAAAACTGAAGCTATTATGATAAAAAAAAATATGTAAAAAGCTCTATGATTTAGTATGTTACTTTTCATTCTTATGTAACAAATGTATAGTTTCAGACCATGAAACCACACAAAAAAATTACGTGAAAAAAATAGAGACGTACGTTCTTATGACGTAACATTAAATCACTTAGTACTAAGTAATTTAATGTTAGATAAGTAAATAGAACTGTTATTTTAAAAATAGTTTAGAGATACAATTTTAATATTACGAAATATTTAGGTATTATAAACATACATATCTTGGGTGTACAAGGTACAATTCGTTAATTACAATGGCCATAATTTACACACAGGTGTGTTTTATTGTATGCACAGGTGTTTTATTCCATACGGATGAAATATTGTAATTTTTGTGAATGCACGTACTGCAGGCTGGTGTAAAAATATTCTGGAAAGTAAATACTGAGGAACTCTTGGGTGAACAATGTTAGGAACCAAAATCATGGTCACCATCAGCAGGGCTAGCTTTTAGCTACGTAAAAAACAAACGAAATCAAAGAATATCATAAACTTGGCCTCAGAGCATTAATTATTGTTCTGTGCTGCTGATGTAAAGTTTGAAGAGACCATACCTCTAAACTATTGGCGCGATCACACAAGAAGCCATCTGCTGTTTTAAATAATAGGTATACATACAATATCTTGAAGCACTCGAAGTTCTAATTCCATTTTTTAAACGCGTTCTTCTGTCTTTTTATATATTTTGATTTAATTACTTGATTCGAGTATTCATCCCAAAACATTGATTTTAGTTTGAAATTATTTTCGTATGTATACTCGTATTGTGTGTGTCAGATGCAAAATTACTATCTTACCAATATTCTAGTAGTTAGGCCTTAACTTTGTCTTTTTATTACATATTTTAAAAAATTGAATTAATTTTGGAAAATTGGCAATGAGTATCGCTCGGCTGACTATAACTTACTGTAGATAAGAAACCAAATGAAATGCGCGCAAAACTGCTTATTTATTGGAAAAGGTTAGCAGTCGTGTTCCGTTTCAATAAAAACGTTTTTAAAAAAAATAACCAGCAGCAAAGTGTTTTTCGGCGCTTTGTAATCCTTATTAATTGCAGGATCAATTTTTTTTAGTTTTGAGCTCATTGGGTCAACTTCAAAGTCAAAGTCAATATCATTTATGCAATGTAGGCGTCTAAGACGCTCTTATGAAGTTCAATTACAAGTTTTAATATTGAAATATTCTAAATTGTACTGCCATGTTCAGCAAAAATAATTTATAGATCCACTGTGAGAAGAACGAGCAAGAACTCGGGGCCATTATTTTAAACGTCTTTGAACAATGTGTTACATATTATATAGTACTATAGGTTTTTGCTCTCCGCTCCAGGTTAGGTCTAAAGGTAAAATAATTACTTAATATTGCAATGTCATTGCCTGACCCAGAATTCGAATTCTGTCCAAGGCAAACATTTATGTTACAGACATAAATGTCGGTTATGTAGATATCAAACACGATAAAATGTCATCAAAATCGCTCGTAGCACAGGACCGGCTCAGTAATCGCGCTTGGTTTTCAAATATTGGTGTTTGGCAAAGAAATGAACCAGTAGCGAAGTGTTTGTTGGTTGCTCCCCCAATCAACAGCACACTTGATGTTCAGGTTATATTTTTTTTGTTTTTTGGCTTCGAAAGTTTAAGCTAACAGCCGATTATAAGTAAAAGTGTTCTATAATTTTTATATCCTTTTATAGGTGTGTAGTTGAATTATGTGTACATATTATAAGAAAAAAAGCGCGCCTGTAAAGGGAAATTAAAAATAAATTCACTTATTCAGGAATTTTAAAAAGTTACGTGTTGCTAATCATAAAATAAAATAAAACACAAATAATTCAGCCAAGTACGAGCACAGCTCGCACGCCGAGGGTTCTTAACAACACAGAATGTAACTGCCAAAAACTTAACATAGTAAATTTTTTTTTTATACAGTTTGAGATCCTCGGCGTGATTATTTATTTTGTCAGGCAATCCGCAATACTAACACATTTTTTGGGGTAATATCAACCTGCTACCCATTACGGCTCCAAAGATACATACTCTTTAAAAGCCATTGGTCGGTCGGTCGAAATAACAGATAGACAGACAGCGTAGACCTAGTCATAGGGTCCTGTTGTCTTGTACAAAATCCAGAAAATATTGCTCATATACTTAAAAATCATTGATATTTCTTTTTACTTTTGATATTTCTTAAACACGTATAGGAATAACTCAAATTCTACTTATTCCTCAGATCTCACTCAAATGGGACTACATAACAAGTACCAGATTTGAAAATAAAAAAAATATCTAAATCAGTAGTAGAGTAGTAGACTCTGTAAAGAGTCATGAGGTAATCAGGTAACACCCAAATATAACAGTCGAGGTTGGGTAAAGTTTAAAAAAATATATAATTTAGCGCCAATACGTGATCAAGCTAGAATAATAACCAGCCTAAAAAAAATAATTATGTTTTTCCAAAGATTTAAGACTTATTTGATCTTATGATTCGCTACTATGAGCACTATATATATATTACACGTGATTGGAAACGTATGTGGTGATTTAAATGTTGCTAAAGAAGAGCTTTGCAAATTACTGATTATATTTCGATAATTCCAACTGTAAAGCGTCACGAACACCTAGGTAAAATTCTATATACCTACTGCAAATTTACTACTACAAATAATAAGAGAGAGAGAACTCATTTATGGTAGGGGTAAAAAGCAATTGAAATTTCAATTTCCATATAACCAACTACAGGTTAGTAACAGGCATAGATCAATTATTGGTCTATGGTTACAGTTGGAAAGTACAGAGCCAGGAAAGTACACTGTTCTTCAGACGCGTAGCAAGGAATAACAGCTACGAATAAGCATATTCGTAGCGTAGCGTAGCTGATGTAAAGGTATTTAGTCAGATGTTGCTAGTTTTAGTTCGAACTATTTACGTATTGCACAGTCAGTTTTAACTAAAGTTTAAAAAAAATCGGCCAAGTGCGAGTCGCACTCGCGCACTAAGGGTTCCGTACCATTAGCTATACAACGTTAGACTTCATATTTTAACCTTTTTTTGTTATATCGTGCGCGAGTCCGACTCGCACTTGGCCAATTTTTTGTATTTGTTGTTATAGCGGCAACAGAAATACATTATTTGTGAAAATTTCAACTGTCTAGCTATCACCGTTCTTGAGATACAGCCTGGTGACAGACGGACGGACGGACGGACGGCGAGGTCTCAGTAATAGGGTCCCGTTTTTACCCTTTGGGGACGGAACACTAAAAATGGAATAAATGACATTTTATTTTATTTATTTATTCAATTAGTACCGCTTAATAGACGAATTACACTAATGATACATATTACATAATAAAAATATAACCATTTACAAAAATTACAATCTAAGAATATACATGATTATGAATTATTAAAATAAACAATATACTTTTTAAAAACAATTATCAAGTACTATGCTTAATGATTTACTTTAAATGTCACATACAAATAATGTCAATATAAAATAATGTCAAAACAATAATAAATATAATTACAAATTAATGAATAAATTACTATTGAAATATGATAAAAGCGTATATCATTATTTGATATTTTGATTTTGGTAATGGGGCTTGACCCCCTCATAAAATAAGGATGAATAAAAGAAGTTTGAACTTCAAATAAATTCGAAAATGATCGGAGAAATACGCGATGAATATGATGCGAGTCCTGGCCAGTTACTAAATAATAATTATGGACAAAACTTTTTGCGAAAGTTTTTTGGATCAAAAAGAAGTAAGTATAAATAATGTATGTATGCATAACTACGAAAATAAGGTTAGATTGTTGAAGCAATGATAGCGCAGTAAAAGCTTTGGACTGCCGTGCTGCAGGTCTAGGTTCGATCCCCACCGCATGGCAGAAGAGCATTTTGCGGATGGTTGCCTGGTTAGCTACCATACCACTGTCACGTAGAAAATCTGACATCAAGCACCTAACAGTATGTTACGGCAGCAGTTTTTGAGTGCCAGTCAGAAATAATACTGTAATAGTACAAGCACACGAGAACTGTGTATCTCAAGGTGATGGGTGCAATGCAGTTCGTCAATAGGCATAGGTTACCACATAACATCAGGGGTCTCGTGAATGATCTATGACAATCCCATAAAAATAGATTAAAACATAATCAAATGAAATTTGACTAAATCAAATTTGTTTTAGCTTATAGAATTTTCAGAAAAGCTCAGTTATGTAATGTATAATTTTTACAGATATGTTTTAGCATTTGGTTCAGCCTTCGACCACGCTTTCATTTGGTAAGTGATGCGCCAGAGGATCGTTAACAGGCTTAACATAGTAAATGTGAAATATTATACCAATAGACTTTTATGCTTGGTGACAGATTTTCCTTGATGATGGTAGCTAACCATGCGAGCAATCGTAAAATGTCCTATTTCTCCCTACGCGGTGAAACTCAAGCCTGCAACAGGATTCAAACCCTTGCGCACAAGTCCAAAACTATTGCTATCTATCACTTTTTTTTATATATATCTGATTGGCTTACTGTCTGTGGTAAGTGACGATGTCGAAAATGTTGTTCAGGCTAACCTGGCTCTCAAGGCGGGTATTCGCAAAATGCCCTACCGCTATGCTATAACGATTGCCATCCTGAGACAACAACAGGGAACGACGCCGACGGCTTAACGTGCGCTCCGAAGCACGGGGAAATCACTGCTTGAGATAACCTATAGAGTACACTTCTAGGGTAAGTGTACCGCTAATTACCACATTATGTACTTAATGGAAAACGCCAGAAGGTGTGCAGCAACGCCTTCTGAAGAACTGCTCTTTTACACTGGAATCCCCATGCCTCTTCCTTAGTGTGGGAATAATAGCAAACCTCCCTTTAATAAGGCAGGCTATGTTCAGCAGTGAATGATCTGACTGATAGAGTAGGTGGTACAGCTATATATATTTTTTTCCATTTGATTTGAATATAGAAGGTACCTACCAATTTTCACCGATGCCGATTAATCCGTTTGGTTGGGAGTTAAAAAGCGTTTACCCTACCTGAGCCGGAGCCAGCGAGCACCAATTGAATTATTAATGCAGCCTCCACAAACGGAGCAAATACATATTTACTCGTCGCGTAAATAGATGCGCACACAGCGAACACGCGTTTCTGTACAGTATATGGAACAAAAACAGAATTAAAGTTATGCAATACCAGAATGGGCGAAATGTGTGTAATAAATATAATTTTCAGACTAAATAGGGGCGATAGTGGGTTACATTACGTCGCGTAGGTTCTCATAGATGTCATAACATAAGCTCTTTCTGTATATATATATTCTTTGTTTTGCTTGTTAACACTACAGCCATGGATAGGTATACCTGAGCACGTCTCAAAATTGAGGCGGAAGGACAGCTTGTTAAGATGGTGACCACTAAACTGGTCTCCTAATTGGCACAGCACTTTAGCAACAATGATCAAGCAACGATCAACGGTGCTGTTACTCCGATAGTTTGTTGGTCCTGTTTCTTCGGTATTTTGGCCCTACATGCCAGTCACCTGTTTTCGTAAGTGGACACAGCCCCGGATCTAGGATTTTTCTGAACCGGGGCAGAAACTTGTTTTGGCGCCCCCCACCAATAGTTTTTTTTTGTTTCGCCCAGTAACGGCATATAGCCAGTGTCAAGTAATATTAGTTAACAATTTTATGCATATTATAATATGTATTACTTAGTCAAGGTCAAGTAACAGGATTAAAGTTTAGTCACAGTCAAGTTATACCTCAGTAAAGAGGTGTGAACTTTACTAGTTCGTACGGGGTTTTGCTACTAGAACAAAAAGTTAACTTAAAAAAAAAGTTAGTTTTTCAACTTTATTTGATTTACCTACACCAGAGCACGCACGTAAAATTTACCATTATTTCCCATCTGCACTTGAAAAAAATAAATTTTGGCAACATATTACCAAATTGACAACACCATTGTTCCCTCTGGCGGGTAAAGATTTAATTATTTAAAAAAGTATAATAATATATTTGGGAATGGGGGAATATTAACCCGTTGAAAAATACTACAACTTAATATCCTAATACGAGTACTAATAACATGACAAAACTATAGCCATATAATTACTTACTTATTTTTTGGCGTTAATGTGATGTAAAATTATACAAATACTTATAATAAGCATACAACAATATACATACATCCAAGAGGCAAGCAAGACAGTATGCACATCTTCAATCGTTAAGCCTCAGCTATTTATCGAAATCATGCTACAGCTCTACACAGCGTACTTTCAGCGAAAAAATCTATAAGCTCTTCAAAGTTTATCTGATAGGCAGTTTTATTTTCGATGGCAAGTATCCCTAGGCCAGATAGACGTTCCTGACTCATTGTTGAACGCAGATAAGTTTTTATTATTTTCAGTTTGCTGAAACTTCGCTCACAGCTTGGAGGTGGCGTCGGTATAGAACAATATATCCTCAAACCTATCGTTACATTTGGAAATGCTTGTCTCAAGTCGTGCTTGCACAGGTGTTCTAAGAGATCAAATGCACTCGATTTTTCGCTAATTTCTGTTACTAGATTTTTGAAAATGGCTAGTTCTCGGCAAAAATCGTTTAAATTGCATTTAAATCTTTTGAATATTTTCTTGATCTATAACAATTGACAAATTTTCTTCTATTATTATGTCCAAATTGCATGAATTATATGGTACGACCCACAGTGAAATTCGTTATAGAACTTGTAGGTACTTATGGCGGCCGATCGGGCCCTCAGCACGATGCGGCGCGGCGCGCTGCTCGGTAAGTTTAGTTTATTGCCAATCAACGTAGGTATTTTTATTGTACCAGGTTGTGATTTAATTTTGTTCTCGTGTAAAATATTTTCACTAAATATACCTATTGCTGGTCGCTTAACATTTCAAGTTAAAAATTATTTCTTACCTATACTTAAACTTATGCTTACTTTTTCACTGTGTTTTGTCGTTTTAACTACAAAACAAGTTGTAAGTACAAGTATTTTAACCAAATTTTAACTCGATTTAGTTTAGATAGGTATCTCGAAATAAAAGCTCCGATTATAAACCGTAAATACACCGTGAGAAGCGCCCATTTAAAGCGCATGGTCGAACGTTTTGTAGGTACACCTATTTACAACGCGGCCGCGCTTTCCCGCCAAAAAATAATAAGCTGGCTAAATCTACGAATTTGCAATTAGGTGCAAGGGCGCTTTCTGATACCAATTTTCATTTATGTGTGTTCAATAGTGGACGTATTCTACTGATGACGATGTTGCTGAAAAAAATATGAATTTTGCTCCCCCTGGAGCTAGCGCCCGGGGCAGATAACCCGGTTCGCCCCCCCCTAGATCCGGGCCTGAGTGGACATTAAGGAGCTACTTAGTGAGTGCCAGAGGATCACAATTTACTAGTGACGTCGGCCGTGGCTCATCACCATCTTGGACAAAGACGTGACACCAAACGGCACATCCGTATCCGGAAAACTATGACCAGTAAAGGATTTCCAGGAAATAAGTCAGAACAGTCAGACTCACAAAGGCACTCGCATTGGATGCTCAGACAGAAATAAATATATATGTTTTTGCTCTATCTCCCGAATCTTGATATCAAGATGCTGAAAACGCGACTTCTCTGAAGTCTCTTTGTGAATGTCACATTTGGGTGGATATTGGAATTTAGAAGTTTGAAAAACTGTATATGTAAATAAAACAAGTGAAACCGATAATATTCAATTTATAGCACCAGTGCCTGTTCAACTCTTAACCTGTAGTGCCATAATCAGGTGACAAACAAAAATCCAGCAATAAACCGGTTACTCTAAAACGTCCATATTCTTAATACCTAAGTGATCATCACTGTGGATTCTCTAGAGTCTAGCACTTCGGCACATACCGATGTAGAAAATGGATAATAATATGTCAAAAGCTTCTGAGAGGATTTGGAAAGACAACCTTATTAGTAAGCTTTTAACACACAAATAAGGTTTGTTACTGGTTCATGTGCTTAGATTTCAAGCTTCATAATGTAATAATAGATAGAAAACGATCAAAGTTATTTTTTATGAAATCTAGCTGAAGAACGTAACACAGCATTATAAAGCCTTGTAGTGCATGTAGCAATAAATTCAGTCTAAATCCGTTTTTATATAGGTAAGTATATTATGAAAATAGTTTCTGAAAATTTTACGTATTCTACATTTGTGTTGTTGTACACAATTGTACGCAAAACCCGTAGTTTTCCCGGTTGCGCGCGCTACTCGTCTATGTGTGCGTGCATGTATATGTGTGCAGGGTTGGCCTTTTGCGAAGGCTGTGATGGTGGGGCGTATTATACGCATGGTTGTCGGATGATTACAATGTTTGCAGAATTTTCGTAGTACTTATATCTTTTTCGTAAATAACTACGTATGTTTTGTTTTTCACGTGTTACTAACTGAACCTTAGGTTCAAGTAACCCTTAGAACAATCGACAGCCCAGAGTGAGCAAGTGAGATACGAGTATAATGATTTACAGCGCCACCTTCGATTCGTATCTTTTATTAAACCTGGTTTTAAGCAACACTTCGCACACAATCAGTACAAACGTCATACAACCAGGTAAAAGTGAAGTTTGGTTTTATTATTTTTCAATATCATTTATACGTCATCATTAGCCAACAATGCTTTATGTTATAATTGAAATATACACTATATACTTAACCTAGTAACATATGTTAGTACTAAAATACTAACATAAGAATATGGCCAAGCGTGGGACGACCCCAAAAATAAATGTAAGGCAGTAATATCAAGACCCTGCTGTTGTATGTTGATAATAGATAAGGTGGGCTGTTTTCCGCACCCATGCTGGCTGCAAGCGGCTCATTGTGCGTGAAGCTGTTGTATGTTTTGGTCCAATGTAAAAGGTGAACCTATCCCCTCTGCGGAAACAGTTCCTGACTCTCCGGTCTGGTACAGAAAATTTCATTTTTAGATAATAATCAAAATAGTTCGCCGATCCGGGATTGAACCCCAGTCCTCGAGATCCAAAACAAACCTCACGCCACTCCATCATTGCACCAACGAAACAGTCTATTGTAATTGAACTATTTTCACTTTTAACGGATCGAATTACTTGCAATTTCAGCCCGAGAAAAATAGTAGTAAATAGTTTTTACGTCTTATATATAAATATTAGATGTTAATTTTAGAGTCTTATTTGAATTTTATTTACTAAATATAAAAAGTGTATAATATCATTGTATTTTGAGTTTTCCAATTTTCTCGGTTGAGACAGCCCTGGGCAGGGGCCTGAGCGGATCTCGGGGGGGTTCCAAGAATCGAGTCGCTCTCTCCTTGTATTTGCCGACTTGAGCAATTAACAGCTCTTTATGAATATTCAACGAGATGCCAGTTTTTATATTAATTGATGTGTAACTTACGCGAAAATGCCTTTTGTAAGCCAGTTGTGTATTTGGCTGACTTTGTAATGCGAACTGTGGTGATATTTGGTTTTTATAGGATGTATGGGTAGATTTATATTGTTTTAGGGGAATTCGATAATTTCGGGGTTTATTGTATATGTAGGTAGATTATCAACAAAGTATAAACGAGTACTAAAATATTAAAATCGGCCAAGTGCGAGTCAGACTCGCGCACGAAGGGTTCCGTACCATTAGCTATACAAAATTAGACTTCATATTTTAACCTATTTTTTGTTTTAACGTGCGCGACTCCAACTTGTACTTGCCCAATTTTTTGTATTTATTGTTATAGCGGCAACAGAAATACATCATCTGTGAAAATTTCAACGTTCTAGCTATCACCATTCTTGAGATACAGCCTTGGTGACAGACAGACGGACCGGACGGACGGACGAAGGACGGACGGACAGCGAAGTCTCAGTAATAGGGTCCCGTTTTTACCCTTTGGGTACGGAATACGGAACCCTAAAAAATAAGCATTGTCACGTTAGGGTTTTCTTATCTCTTTTCATAGGTGAAAAGAACAATATACAAAGTATTAAATTGTTTAAGTAAAACATATATACATATTATAGGGCTTAAGTTGTCCCATCTAGATGCTTAGAACGTTTTTATAATATAATTAGCATTCTACCATAACGTACCGTTTATTCAGTTTGTTAGAATTTTGTTGTGCTATTCGATTTATTTAGTGTGAGGGGGCAAAATTTAGTTGTAAAAAGTAGTTAATCTAAGTTATTTGTAATTCTAGTAGTCTTTAACTGGTACCCATCTAAGTCTTGAACTAGATAATTGTCTATCTATTGTAATTATTTACGTTAAATCATTAATGTTATATATATATTTAATAAATTACTTATAAAATTCTAAACATAATATAATGTGGCTGAAATAGTAAATTTGCCGACTACTGCCGACATCTACGTTAAAAGTATATCGAATCATGCTTAGCAACATCAAACATATCTATTATGAAAACAATGATTAATATTAAATAAGTCCTAAAAGTACCCGACAACAAAGCGAGCATTATTAATTTATCACGAATCAATTAGTGAACGATATAATTACATTTAAATTTAAAGTCAACAACATTATCTAAATGACCCGTCGAACATGCATGGGGCGGGTGGCCGATAGCTGGCGCAACTACCCTACTATCTATTCATCATGTACGAAATAGGGTATATCATTCGATTTGGTATATCGCTATGATCTTATTTCCAAAACATGCACAATTCTATGTAGCAGAATCCGCGGAAAACTGTGCTAGAGCGAGACAACATTGAGCTTATAGAGACGGATATACGGGGATGAGACCTATCTTTGAAATGTAAAACATCGTAAGGAGAGATAAAGCTGCAGCTAAATATAAACTCTTCACTTACAAACAGAAAGGTTAAAATGGAATAGCCAGTTCAGTGTGTGAGTAATGTGCGTGTTGTATTAAGGCAGAAGAGTGCGGACAACAAATATTGATTCGGTGGAGGGTGTGAGCGGGTGTGCGGGGTGCACGAGGGAGAGGGGGTGAGCTAGGCGCACATAATTTGGACTAATTCTTGGCGTGTTTACACAGGCTTGTCTGGTCGTTCGACCGCCACGGCCGATCAACTTGTCTTTTGAAAACTTTTATAAATAGGTAACATAGATACGATTTTATTTGCAGATGGCAATAAATTATGTATGCTGATGTATTGGTGTGATTTATTCATTGTTTATTTAAATTTCAGTTATCCTTAGTATTCATTATCCCAATGTAAGGTAGCTAACTGCCTACCTTCCTAAGGCATTAGGTATGAGACCATTCTTATGCGCATAACAGTTTCTTCCTAATGTGTAGCTATATTAATAGAATTAGGACCCTCGAGCACTTCCGAGAACCTATAGATATAAAACAAAAGACGAACTGCACTGTTTTGTTTCTCAATATCAACACTTTTATCGAAGATGCCACTGCCGATTGATTGGTAGATAATTTAATAACCTATCGATGCCAGTAGCGTTTCGAGCTGTAAGTGGTATCGACAAAATTTGAGCAATAGAGTGTTTCTGTGCATTAGGCGCACGATAGGGTTCATTATCACTTGTAAATCCATAAAAGCTGACACACTGGACACTACACACTGGGATTCCGACCTGTGCCGCCACGCCGTGCACACCTGTCTACAGCTCCGCCAGTATCTCCCAGTGAGACCGCAATAGTCCCCGCACTATTGCCGTCTCACTCGGGTCATCGTTCCGACGCTAGTTGCAGACCAGTGCCTTGGAATACGCAGTCCTGACGAAGTTTTGTTTTGTGTGCAGAAGCTGAGCAGCCGCCGAACGCCGTGCAACGTGAGCTACGAGCTCGCCGTGCCGTCGCGCAGAGGCGCTCTAAGACGTCAGGCATTACCACCTACCCAAGTCCCTTGTTTCGGAACAACATCATATCGGGCTGGTGGTCTTGTTTTGACCGCACTTTTCGGTGCGCATTTCACCACTTTACTACCCGACACAACATTGTAACAGTGCGCGTAACAACACACTTTGTGCTGTTAAGCGACGTCGTTCAGGCGTGGGGTAGCGTCAGCCAAACCCGTCTGAACGATCAAATCCGCCATTTGCTGCGGTCGCAGTGTGACACCCTACGGTGACAACGGCCACTGTTGTTGTTTTGGTTTAACCTTGCACCGTGGCCTTTCCCGCTTCACGGGTCAGCCGAAGCAAGCTGGGCTCCGGGATAACTGGCCTTGGGGTCGCCCCTAGTCAACCCCGGAGCAGCATTAGGAGCACCCCTCTCTGCCGAGAAAAAAGCTCGGAGAGGGTACACAACTAGGGCACACCATAGGTACTCACTCCCTCTCACACAAGTGAGCTCACGAGTTGCGAGAGGGAGACAGAACCCGTTAGGCCATCCTGAGTATTCCCCTCAGGATGCAACGTCCCTCTAACGGTGAGGTGGAGGTCCTTCAGACCTTCGCCCTCCGCTACCCCGAACTCTACGCTGATCATCAGCAATCACTTAACGATGCAGAGAGTGCCCGCCTCACGGACACTCTCATCGCTCCCTCCGGAACTCCAATTCCGGAGGCCATCGTCCCTCCTCTGACCCGGTCCTTCTCAGAGGACAGCCCGACTTCGCCCGCTTCGGGCCCTGACAACAGACGCACGGTGGCAGCCCCTCCCCGTGAGAGGTCTCGCTCGCGCTCACCGATCGGGAGGCCAGCGAGCACCCGTCCCTCCATCGCCGTTGTCGAGCCCACTTCGGACTCCGAAGCGGAGATGGAGGTAGATCCGAGTCGCGCCTTACGCACCGACTCGGACTCAGATAACGACGGCTATACCGTCGTAGATAGGAAACGCAAGCGTGCTCCTAAAGCCGCTAGTTGCGCAACTTCCGCCCCTCCCGCCAAGGCACCCGCTAAGGCCCCCGCCTCCGGCAAGAAGCCGACCCCCGCCCCGCGCCCCGCGTCTCCTCCCTCCGCTCCGGCCACCACTGCCGCGTCCCCTCAGGACGCGAGCTCGCGCCGCGAAAAACCGCCTCCGCCCCTGTTCATTCAGGACAAAACCAAATGGGACATGCTGTCCCGTTTAGTTTCGGATCGTGGGATCCATTATACTAATGCCCGCTCCACGCAGCAGGGCATTAAAGTCCAGGTGTCCACCATTAGCGACCACAGAGCGCTAACAAAGCTCCTCCGTAAAGAGAGCATAAGTTTTCACACTTATGCGCTCGAAGAGGAGAAAGTCCTCCGCGTTGTCATCCGCGGTGTGCCCAAGGAGGTACATACCGATTCGGTATGTGCCGACCTGAAGGCACAAGACTTCCCCGTACATGCAGTTCACCGCATGTACAGCGGGAAGGACCGCAGTCCCTACGATCTAGTACTCGTAGTACTAGATCGTACACCTGAAGGCAAGGCCATTTTTAATTTAAAAAAGGTCTGTGGCCTCTCAGGACTCGATGTCCAAGCCCCATACAAGAATGGGAGTCCCTCGCAGTGCCATAACTGCCAACTATACGGGCACGCCTCCCGTTTCTGCTTCGCTCGCGCTATGTGCGTTAAGTGCCTAGGCGATCACGCGACAGCAGCGTGCACTCGCACCCGGGACTCGCCGGACCCACCCAGTTGTGTCCTATGCGGTGCTCAAGGGCATACCGCGAATTACCGTGGTTGCCCTAAAGCACCACGAGTGAACCACAGGGTGGCAAGGCATAGGCCGACCCGTCCCTCTTACGACCGCTACCAACGGGTAAGCCCTAAACTAACGGTAGTACCTGCCTCACAGGTAATACCCGCGCCGCTCCCAGCCCGTAACGCATGGTCTAAACCACCCAGTATGGTTAAGACCGTCGCTACCGCCCGCGCCCCGGCCTGCGCGGCCGCGCCCCGGCCTGCGCGCCCGCGCCCGCTCCCGCACCCGCCCGCGCCGCGGCCCCTGCCCGCGCACCGGCCCCGGCTCGCCCCGCGCTCCCGGCACCCGCTGCCAACACCGTTCGCGCCCCTCCCCGCGCCGCTTCCCGGCCACAAGCTCCCCCTATGCCATTGATGGCTGCCCCTCTTCAAGAGGCAATCAACCTAGTCAGCGATCTGGCTATGTCGGTTGACATCAATGAGGTACAAGAGCTATTCCACAAGATGCAATACGCTCAATCCCCAGCGGACGTGATCCAATACACATTGGAACACGCAAACTTACTAAGCGCCCTTAAGCGCTTCGTCCCCCAGGCCCCTCCCCAGTACAACCACTATGGGTAGTACAACCGAACGCACGAAACCGTACTCAGTTTCGTTAGCGTCATTTAACGCTGACGGCCTCTTCAGACAACGTGACCTCGTCCACGACTTTTGTTGTACCCACCTTATCGATATCATATGCGTGCAGGAAACCTTTCTAAAACCGGGGAAGGCGAACCCTAGGTTTGCCAATTACAGAACGGTACGTGATGATAGAGTGAACTCCCGTGGGGGAGGCACTCTTATCTATTACAAAAGGTCCCTGCACTGCATTCCCCTACCTACCCCGACTCTTGTTAATATGGAAGCATCTTGTTGCCTCCTAGCTATGACTGGTCATCAACCTATAGTCATAGCGTCCTGTTACCAAGCTTGCTCCAAGCCGATCGTCCGAGCTGACTAAGAAGCCTTATTCTCATTAGGAAGCGCCGTCATTCTGATTGGCGACTTCAACAGTAAGCACATCCTATGGAATTGTAACGTCAACAATCCCAAAGGTATTGCACTTGAAAACCTAATCGCAGAACTTAACTTTGACATAATTGCGCCCACTGAGCCCACTCACTACCCTTATATGGAAGACCACCGATCTGACTTGCTTGACATGGCACTATTCAGAGGCGTAACACTCCGGTTACGCTCCATAGAAGTGGTTCACGAGCTTCACTCTGACCACCGACCCATTATACTGCGACTAGGTCCCGATCCAACGACTGACCTCCCCCGCCCCACTAAGACGATAGTGAACTGGAAGCAAGTAGGCGATGCCCTAAAGGCTATCAGTTCACCGGACCTTGACAAGATCCCTGACGACATCCTGACAAAAGATGACGTAACCCTTGCGATCGATTCGTTCACCAATCACCTCTCCACCGTAGTAGGTGCATCTGCAAAGGAGGTCATAGTGCCGGACGACCGGCGCCTTGTCATTCCAGCGGATGTGAGACGATTGGTGACGGAGAGTAAAGCAGTGACCCGACATTACGACTCTTACCCCAGTAAAGAGAACAAAACTAAGAAACGCCACTTTGAACGCATGGTTCAAAGTCGCATGTCTGAGTTGCGTGATCAACAATGGGGCGATAAACTTTCAAACCTCGTGCCAAGCCACCATGCTTTCTGGGACTTGGCGCGAGGTTTGAAAGGAAGTAACCACAACGACATGCCTCCCTTATACAGACCAGTCCCACTAGTCCCAGCGTTCTTTGACGAAGACAAAGCTGAGTGCCTAGCTGATAGCCTAGAGGCTCAGTGTTCCCCTAACGTAGATCACGTTGACCAAGCTCACCTCGATTCGGTGGATGCTGAAGTCGAACGTAAAAGCTCTGTGGTCACCTCTGAACTCCCACCAATCACTTTAGCGACTTACGCTGAGGTGGAGAGACTGATCAAGGCCCTCCGACCGCGCAAGTCCCCCGGTGCCGATGGCATCTCCAACAGGGTTCTTAAAACCCTCTCTCCTCCTCTCATCCATCTCTTAGTCAGCATCTTCAATGCTGCGATGAGCCACTGCTTATTCCCAGACACCTGGAAATGTGCAAATGTCATTGGCATTCACAAACCAGGCAAAAGCTCATCTGACCCCACCAGCTACCGCCCCATCAGCCTCCTCAGTGCCTTAGGCAAACTTTACGAGCGGTTACTTGCAAACCGTCTCCAGTCCCATGCTAAGGAACACCACCTTATCCCAGATGAGCAATTTGGCTTCAGACCCGGACACTCATGCGTCCAACAGGTGCACCGCCTCACGGAGCACATCATTGAGGGCTTCAATAAGTACCCCAAACCCCAGACTACGCTAGCAGTCTTCCTCGACGTAGCGAAAGCTTTTGACAAAGTCTGGCACAATGGCTTGATCTACAAGCTATACCAATTTGGCGTGCCAGAACGTCTTGTGCTCATCCTACAAGACTTCCTTAAAGCCAGAAGCTTTCGCTATCGCGTGGAAGGCACCCTCTCCTCCCCCCACCCAGTCAGAGCCGGAGTCCCTCAGGGCTCCGTGCTATCACCTATTCTCTTTGCACTGTATACCAGTGACATCCCACGCTCTCAGCCCAAAGTATTCCTAGCCCAATATGCGGACGATACCGCCATTTACACCACTGGGTGGCATATCAACAGACAGTCCTATTTCGTCATTCAACGGGCCGTCACCGAGATCGGTGACTGGTTCCGAAAATGGCGCATCGCGGTCAACCCAGCTAAAAGCACAGCTATGTGCTTTACTGAGAAGACACGCTCCCCTTACCCGAAACCGCTTATTTTGTTCGACGAACCCATTCCCTGGGTTCCTAGAACAAAATACCTCGGAGTCACCCTTGATCGTCATCTCACCTTTAACGATCACATAACAACCGTCCGTAACAGAGCGGCCTTCGTAATGGGTCGCCTTGGTCCCCTACTTCGCAAAGAGAGTAAAATGTCTCTTAGTAATAAGAAGACACTTTACACTGCCTGCATCCGCCCCATCATGACTTACGCATCAGTAGTGTTTAGTCATGCTAGTGAGGCCCACCTTCATAAACTTCAAGTCATCCAAAACCGTTTTCTTCGTAATGCAACCGGCGCCCCGTGGTATATCCGGAACACCGAGTTGCATTGCGACTTAAACCTTCCCTCTTTAGCGCAGTTCAATAAGGACTGCGCCCGCCGATACTTTGATCGAGCGCCCCACCACCCGAACCCATTGGTTGTCCAGGCATCGAACTACTCGACTGCCTCTTCTATCCCATTTTTCAAACCCCCCCGTCGCCGACCACGGCAGGTATTAGACGACCCGGATGACCCCATCGCAGCCATTACATTGGCAGCTTTAGCGTTATCCGCAAGTCGTCGAGGTAAAATCCCCAGGTGTGAGGTAATTAGAGGTCACACAATCAAACACCGAGCCCGCCGGCGAGCTCGAGGCAAAAACAAGGTCACGATAAATTGCTCTCCAAATAGTCAAAGAGTATTATTCAGTAGGGCCCAATTGTGCAACACTGCAGTTGCACAGAGGCATTTTGCTCCGATCCCCCCCATGTCTCTCGACAGCGAGACAAGCCGAGGTCCGAACCACAGTGGTGCCCTTGAGCTCGCTGTCAACCCCTCCTATAATAGCGGTACGTTTTCGGCGTCCGCAGGAGACGGAGGTAGAAAGCGCTTTTCGCCTTCTACGCCCGTCTCGGGAGAAGTGCCTTCGGCACTTCTCCCTCCCGGGCTATTGTAGGGCCAGGCCCTCGCCCAAAACCCGGTGGAGCTGGACGACCGCACAGGCGGTAGCCAGCATCTATGTCCTCCCTAAACAAACAAACATAAAAGCTGACTGATAGTGGGTAGACGACGACATTTCCCAAGTTGGTCTTGGTTACAATGTAAATAAGTAGGTAGGTACTTATGTATCTTATGTCTTATACCTACTTAAAATAACCTTGTGAGCATGGACTTGTACCTAAGTGCATTCATTTCGTTTGTGTAGTATATTTGTCTACATATTTTATCTTCATGATCACAATGACTTTGAATTGTCCGTCCTTTACAACCTTCTCAAATAGAGCTAGGTATTACTTGTAGGTATACTTAGGTATATTACTTACCCGCTTCTATTTAGTAAAATAATTATTTTACTAAATAGTATTACCTTTAATTTATACGCTAGGTGATTCGTGAGGAAATGTAGAAAAGTATATGTTCTGCAAAATTTTACGATATTTTTTTTTTTGTTTAAATTTCCAATCTGAGATGCTTCTACCTTATCAACAACAAGTTGCTATATAGGTAACTCTAAGCCAATATTACGTTTTCATAAGAAAATCTTACGTTTTTCAATGGTCGTCCATCAAACTAACAAAGTGATAAGTTGGTAGGTAGTAGGTAGATACTCCGTTTCTTAACCCATATCACCACAAGTGGTGAAAACAGTGCGCTGTCAAAATCTATTAACCGTTTGTTTAGGTAATTTGATAATCCAAAACTTAGGTGTATTTTAAGCTTTTTCCCCCAATAAGGTTTCTATTAGAAAAATATATAATAAATAAATGAAAATTACATTACTACATTTGTGCATGTTAACAGATTGAACAGAAATAATTATAATGTTTATCGTGCAAATAATAGTTTCTTACACGGATCAAACAATACTAATATGGGATATCTTATTATGTTCTAAATAGTTAGTAAAACGCTATGTAAATTTATACTTAAAATCTTATTATACTAGATCTTTAAAAGTTACAAAGTCACACTGAAAGAGAATATGAAACAAAAAATATATACACATACAAGAACAGACAACATATCAGAAATTGTAATAGATAAAATACAATCACATTTTTTTTTAATATTCTTTGATTCGTACACTTCTACATGCCCTAGGTAAAAATTGTACTACAATATTAAGATCATTTATACTATAGTATGGCGAGCGACAGTAGACTACCTATACAAGATAATACAAACTCTATGCTATGATCTTTTTAGAACTGCCTTAAAAATAAAACAATCTTAGCCAATCATCCATAGAGGAAGCAATTTAAATCGAATACGATGCGAAACGCCACGCCTACTCCGTACGGAAAACAGATCCAGTAGCACTTTATGTAGTGTGCTCAGTGCTCACGAACATGCAGCCTGTAAATAATTCATGATTATGTCGCAACTGGTGATAAGGCTTCTTTATAGAATTTATTAATTACTAGCTTTTGCCAACGATTTTGTCAGCTAACTCTTGTCGTGGGGATTAGTGCCCATTCCTTAATGGGGATTAAGTTCAGCCATCATCAACAATATCTAGAAGACGTCATCCATTAAATAAATACCTCCCCGAAATGGGGGATGTTACATAATACCCAAGCTTGACAGGCTTACTGAGGATCGCAGCGTAAAATAGCAGTTCTTCAGAAGGTCCTGCTACCCAGCTTCTGGATTTCTTCCTTATATAACCTCTACAACCCCCACAGGCATATAGGGATGCAATTCTAGCCTGGCATGAGTACTTTACCTACTGATGTATTATTTCAAGAGGCCGGGAGTTCTCAGCACTCATTTAGTTAAGTACTTTCTCACACAGTATATAAAGTACTAGCTTTCCGGTCGCGGCTCCGCCCGCGCGTATGTAAGTTATCACGCAAAAACATTAACCTCTTTTTGCGCAGTTGGATAAAAACTATCCTATGTTTTATCTCAGGTCTCAAACTATTTTCATACCAAATTTCATTCAAAACGGTCCAGTAGTTTTGGCGTGAAAGCGTAACAGACAGACAGAGTTACTTTCGCATTTATAATATTATAGTACTGACTTTATTGGCTACATTTCCTGTGATGCAACTCAGGACCCTTCCGAAAAATATGTAAGTAGATACATACTAGCAATATCTATTCAATATTTGATTATGGGTTCAGATTCTACGTAATTAAATAAAATTTCAGGTTTCTCACGTATTACATTTGCATGTTAGAGAACAAACGGACAGACAGATAATAATAATAATAATAAAAATAAAATACTTAATATACATTAAGTATTTTGCCTTTTTTGTACTAATAGAAAGTTACTAAAAACTACTTAAAAATGTTCAAGTTGTTGTATTGTAATACATTTTTAATCTTGAATTTATACGAATTTCACCAAATAACAGGACATTCCATTTTTCATAATAGGGAAATAATTTGGGTACAATGGTCTGTAGGTTAAAAAAAATAATCTTTTACATCCTTTTGATACTTACTCATCCTCAAAGTCGCGGACATTCCAATCCAAGGGTGTAGGTATGCTAGAATAAAAATGAAATTCATTGTCAATTCCAGAACGACTCATTTCTTTGGCATGTGAGAAACAAGAAGGAAAATATTCTTAAATAAATTGATAATGAAACCTCTTTCATTATCACATTCATCACCAATACTCACACCACTATTTACCACACCTATATCTTATACGCTTTAGCTTCTCGGATTGTACTTTACTTTATTTTTAATAATAATTTAATTTTTATATTCTATCGGTACCTACCTACGCACTATAACTATACGTTATATGGGCACATATCTACATACGTAAACAACGGCATCCGCTACATCGCTTATCTCACAAAGTAAACTGCGCCCGCTGTATCTTAAAATATTTCCTTCCATACCTATAGACAAGAAATTCTAAGAAAACGATGCTTGAAAAACATGTCTGGGATACTTCAAGGTATTTTGAGTCTTAAGGACTAGGTATAATTTGGTAGAGGCTAAGCTAAGCTGAAGGCTCAGTAGCAATTAGGGCATTTCGGCGTTGTTTATTCGAAAATGTATACGTAAGTATATTTGGACAGGAGTTGTGCTAATTTCTGTAAGATTATTAATTCTAGTATCGAACAGAATTAACCCCTTTCATGAAGTTCGAAATAAGTCGTTAAGAGTATTGTCGATTAAAGTTCTAAAGAACATTTCAAATCAAAAGCGCATTTTGATAATTTCTAGATTTTTTATATTGCTAACGCAGCAGCTAGATACCAACCGCACTATTTGTGACTAATTGTGTGCATGGATCACTAAAGGCATGTATACACCTCAATCCAGTTTTAGAAAGTTATACCGAATTATTTAGGCATATACCTACCTATATGTTTTAGTTTGTATTACATTGTGCCACAAGTGTGGAAATAAGGTTATTGCAAACGATAGCACAATATTTGCTCGAGCCGAAGGCGAGACTAAACCATAGTCCGGAGTTTACAGTAACATTCACGCACGTGTGTCACACGATGATTTTCAATACGAGTGTGAGAAAATTATAAGTGAAATACAAGATTTCCTTGTATGCATAACTCAAAATGCATAACTCTAGATCAATCTAGAGTTTTAGCCAGCGCTCGAGCGCTTGCTAAAAAATGCATAACTCTAGATTGAGCGCTTGCTACATCTTCTATGTCTGGTTGCCGGCGGCATCAGATATGTTTCCAATTTGAGCTCGAACTCATGTTTATCCACTAACAATAAACACAATATTAATCATAAATTACGCTTAGAAGTTTTAGAATGGATAAATAAGTTGGTACAAATAAGCTTTCAAAATGCCGCCAACTTGCATTGCATATAACGTGCGCGGTTTTCGCGCTCATATATTTTAAAACGCATTCGCGCCTAAATTAATGGACCAAAGAGTATCTGAGAAGAGTCTGTTCAAAAACAACCTTCATGAACTAGGA
Organism: Plagodis dolabraria; assembly: GCA_963854805.1. Lineage (NCBI taxonomy): Eukaryota > Metazoa > Arthropoda > Insecta > Lepidoptera > Geometridae > Plagodis > Plagodis dolabraria. Next base: position 9,650,190 of record OY978459.1, on the reverse strand, counting down.
AAATAATTAGAATAATGTAAATAATTATGATTTATTGTTATTTGAATAACTTGTACGTGTGTGTGGAAAGTAAATTATACCAATGACACAATATAATTTACTATCTACAATGTAATTTTATACATAGGTAGTAATAAGTCGTTACCATGGAACTATCATCATATGCACGTATCTCTTTTATTTTAAGTGAGATAGAAGTAAGTAAAAAGTACTTATTGGGTATTCTACATAATTGTACTCAATAAATACTTATCTACCTCAGTCAAGAGATAGAAAGATATTATTTTTTAGCGTGACTGCATCCGATCAAATAAAAACTTCAACAATGGCGGCATACGAGCGTTACCCTATAAACGTTAAACTAACGTCAAATGAATTCATGAGTCGGTGCATAAAATCGCACGTTTAGCCCCCGGGGTACCAGCAGCCCTTCCCTACCCTTAACCGAGGATCATCCGCGTCTTACCCGATATTAACGCTTTGGGCTATAAGGGCACATAAATAAAAAATACTTATTACAACCTATGGGGCGGAGCAGGGTTTTTTGGAGAGAGATTTTATTAAAAGATTTATTGGTTCCTTTTGAAGGCTTTCACAACATCAGAATTCTACTAAAAATACTGAAAATAAAAAAAAAATCGTAACCTTTGATAAATTTTCAATAAATAGGTATAAAAATACACATAGCACTTTTCGAGCTTATCCAACGTGACACAAATAAACACCACGTAGCCTAACCGGTAGAATTTTCGACGCGTTTCGATCCAACCGAAGTGTCATCAAGACGTATTCACTGTCAGAAGACAACATCACGAAGAAATCACAGAGACTTCGCACTTTAGGTAGGTACACTAACGTTGCCTGGAGATGAAATATTTATTGTTGCTGACTACAGCATGTGGACACTTACAAGTGTTCATTCATACACGATACAAAGTACAATGATGTACATACATACTGCACTGTAAACACTGTAGTACCTGTTGTATCGAAAAGATAAACTGGTGAGTTACGCCCTCGTGGAAGTCGTTAAAAAAGTCTGCTAACATACGTCATTACAAATACAATTAATAAATAACAAGCTGCCTTAAATATATTAGCACTGCCTAATATGAGATAATAGCACGACTGTCCCAAAGGAGTAAAGTGTTTGTATGAATGTGTTTTTATATTTCCACCATAACTTTTCAATGCCTCTTGAACAGATTTGGATATCTACATGGGCTATCTTTAGATTTCTTGCATCATTCCTAGTGACACTGGCTATAGTAATGTTGGTAGGGTGGACGGGATTTATTAATCTTTAATGATATTATCATTATGTTTCGTGTTTTTTTTTTTTCAGTATAAAGAAAACATTATGAAAGTACCATAAAGAAGCGTCTACTCAAGAAAGTTTATAGGTATGTCCAGTCAGCAGATTGCCTCAGATAATCTTAAAGAAACCACAAGTGAAAAGACAATCCACTACTTCCGAATTAAAAGAGCGTTCCTTAATATTTTCGATGTGTCTTAAATTTTTTTAAATATCTTTAATTATTTGTTTTTAGTTTTTAATGAACTTGAATTCGTAACTTAATTCTCTGACCTTTTACAGCAATCATTGGGTCACAAGTGTCCTTACATATATATAGAGCTAAGAACCAACAACACATCAATCAATATTATCAAGTTTATACATAATTTTAATTACTTCGTAATCTCTATCATACCAAGGCATAAGACATCAACTATATTATAGCCGTCAATTTAGAAGTTTCACCGAGGAGCCCTCGATTTCGAATAGTCAAAATCAAACAACTCACCCCATACAGATAATACGCAAACTTGTTTCTATTCTTCAGTTTTATATTTTTGTTACGTTAAGGGCCGGTTTCAGAATGTCATAATAAAGTTTCAGGTTGCTATGGAACACATAAAATAACTGAATGATAAAAATGTCAGTAAACATGCAGCGGGTTTCAAGCTTTAACCGATGGATAGGCTAAATCGATGACTATGTGAAACGCAAAGATGGTGTTTTGTTTAATAAATATGTTCTGGGTAGTAAAACCGGAACTTACTCGAACATTCTGAAACAGGCCATAAGCGTGCCAACCGTATTCAAAGATCGACCACATCATCACATTATTTTTATGATTTAGATTTTAGATCGATGGCTAGCCACAAAAAAATATTTTCCAAAATACGAGTAGTATTGTTTTTAATAGATAAAATTAAACATAAAAATATCAATATTATTATGTTTAATGGGCACCTATAGTCAAAAATAGATTATGCAAGATACCTACAATGTACTTAGAATTAGATCTAAGTCAAGGAATACGTTAGCAAATTTGTTTTTGGCATGGGGAGCTATAATCTAAAGAAGTTAAGAAGGTACCTATACAGTATATTATGGAACTCTATATATCTATTGTGCTTATAACTAATCATAGAATTGGCGCCATATCAAAAATTAATCGAAATAGGATATCTATAATCATCATCATTATCAGCCGGAAAATGTCCTCTGTTGAGCAAAGCTTCCCCCGTAGAACGCCACGAAGAAAGGCTATTAGCTGCTTGTAACCATTGACTTTTACAATGTCGACAGTCCACCTAGTGTCTATAAAAAAGCTAATACTTAATACTAGATATCTACTCGGTATAATGTTGTGTACCCAAGGAACTTTTTTTTTTCAGAAAAAACCCGTTTTTTTGAACCTGCACTACCTGTAATACCTATGATGTACAGAACACGCGTACCTACATCTAACACAGTACGTCTAATATGACGTACAAAAAACGTGATAAAAATATACTTAATAGCCTTCGTGAATCCCGAAGGTTGGTTTGTCTGAAACACGCTATAACCACAATCAAATTATAAATAACACTGAAACGTAATAGCTACTAAACAACACGAAATTCATGTCAAACGGTCGCTTCCAACTTTTCAAGATGGCCGCCGGCTTTGCCACGTGACCATCCAATGCGTTTTTAATTGCAATCATTCTGTGTTTTATGTTGTTTGCACACTTTCCGTGTGTTTGCGTTAGCGAGGCCTTTATTTATGGCCGGTGGGAAGCGAATTAATTCGCTTGGGTGAGTCGCGTGGGTGTTGGCTGCGATTTTTCATTGGGAAAGCGTTTCTTTAATACGTACCTTTACCTATCTTCTCTTTAAATATGAGCCTTGAAAGTTTCATGTCGTTTTGACAGATGGTCACTACGTCCGTCAATGCTCTGAAATAACATATCTTAACTATCCCCGTAGAATATATCATAGTATATAGGTACTTATCTACTTAAAAAGAAGATATTATCACCTACTGAAACAGTAATATCTATTTAGTAATTTGTAATATAATAATTATTTATATTTTTAATAGATATTTCATTTACATTTACCAACCGATTATTTAAATAATAAGTAAATTACCAAGTTACAATATTTACATTATCTGTTACCTATCCATAAATTTTGAAAAAGATAGTTTACACCTAGGTAGAGTTACATATCTACGAGAAAACCAATTAACAAAAAAAATATATAGCAAGGTAGATAACATCATAAAACCTAGTATTTGAAGTACGGCATTGAAGAGTCCACCGAGCAAGAGGTTTAAAGCTCAATGGAAGAGTCGAACCTACATAGGTCTACATATACCTACCTACTTAAGTTTCAGGCTCAGTTTTGATATAGGTATATTTAAGCTACATATTGGGTAGGTACTTAATCTACTTAGCGCAGCAACTTGCCGACAGACTAGTGTTTGAACACGGCTCGGCTTTTACATAAATTGTAGATTCGTGTGCTTCTGTAGTTAAGTACTCCCTAAGTTAGCGTGTACTTAAGTATAGGCGTGAATTAGTATCGCCCAGATGGTGCGAGGCTTACAAGTTGAGGTTTTGATTGGAATCTAGGATAATGAACAACGTAGATAAATCATTTTAGTGCCCTTCTTAAGCCGGTTCTCCTGCTCCTTGTTTTTGTTAATAACATCTAACACAATATTCATGATTTTGACATTCGAAGTGTCTAATTTCAAATGTAAAAATCATGAATATTATATATAATACTTAAGAAGGAGATTAACGAGATTACTTAAGAAGAACATTAACATGCTATTAGATGCGGATGGAAAACATCACCCACGTTCGCCTGTGGGGCTTCTGGTATTATTTTTGACAGCTGCGTTGTTTTTATGAGACTTGATGTTATTTAAGATATCAATAAACTTTTCAATCTGTTACAGATGGCTACTTAGATGCAACATGAAACTGCTGAAGCTATCTCCGGTGGCTAAATTGGCTCCGGTATCAGATCATTGAAAATAGATTTTTAGCATAATCTATATTCTGCGTAGAAAGTACGTGATTGTCATTTTGTTTCCTTTTGACTATATGTATAATATACTCAACAGCTAACACGACTTCCTCGTCAGTTGAAGTCTCGAAGCAGTGATAGCTCAGTGGCTTTGGCTATGGACTGCCGCGCAGCAGGTCCATGGTTCGAATCCCGCCGCGGGCTTGAGCTTCACCGCATGGTGGAAGGGCATTTTTGGGAATGCCCGCCTGGCTAGCGACCACCCTCAAGTTGAAAATCTGTCGCCAAGCACCTAACGGTGTGTTCCGGCAGCTGTCCTTGAGAGCCAGTCATTCTAGGTTAAGCCTGTTAACACCTTCGACCACATCATCACTTACCATCACGTGAGATTGTGGTCAAAGGCTTACCAATCAGCAATAAAAAAAAAATAAAAAAAAACTTGAAAACTGAGAATCTAAAAAAATACAAAATCAATACGAAAAAAGGCAGAGACGTTTTGTTGAAGAAAGTGTTTATGATTACATGTTAATGTAAGCTGTTTTTTAAGAATATTGGCAGCAGGAGCTCCAGGCTTATAAGCTGTAAAATTAATATATTTTTTCGTAAGTATGTTTATTAAGCAAACCACAGCAAATCTGAAAATATAAGGAACCAAAGGCCAATAATATATGTTTCCTAACCCTTACTACGTATACGTGTATTACGGCAATAATCGTGACATAGATATGGCTAACGCAAACACTTTCGAACTCAAAGTTATCAAAAATTTTATAAAGTAGTAACTTTCCGTTCAAAAACTAAAACAGAAAAATGGTAGGTATTACTTTACGTGCCCCCATCAATATCTTAGGCAAACTCTGAGCTATTCAATTATACTGTCAAGCGAGCCCCAGACATGCATGCCCGCGATAAAGCGGCCCGGTCGGACCGAGCCACGGCCTAAGTAAATAACAAATTCTAACGCATCTGCCTTCTACACAGAATGGGGGTCGTAATCATTCGAGTACAGTCAGCAAATAGATAGGCGCTTTTGAACTTTACGCCTTGTGCCGCGTAAAGATTTAAAAAAACCCTATTCTCGTTGCGTTGTTACTTAACAGATTTCTAGTCTGTCTACTTAGTTTAGTGGTTCTCTATTTAATACACAGCTTAACACGAATATGAGCTACCTACTTTAAGTGTGAGTGACCGTTTTTTTATCGCGCCATCGGTAGTCTACTTACTTCAAAATGTTTCCAGATGGCGACATATTACATATTACAATAGTGAAGAGTCCATCAATTCAAAATAAAAAACATATTATTTTGTTTAGAAACGCATACATTTATTTTCCAGGAGAACGCGTAGGATAAGTATAGAATAATATAAAAAGCAAAACCTTACCTACTTACATACAATTTTTTTGTATGCTCAATAGGTTAGCTTTTGACCACTATCTCACCTGATGGAAAGTGATGATGTGGTCGAAGATGTTGTTCAGACTAACCTAGAATTACTGGCTCTCAAGGACAGCTGCCGGAACACACCGTTAGGTGCTTGGCGACGGATTTTCTACTTGAGTAGCTGGCCAGGCGGGCAATCGCAAAATGCCCTACCACCATGCTATAACGACTGTCATCTAAAGACAACAACCGGGACCGACGGCTTAACGTGCCCTCCGAAGCACGGAAGCGTTCAGTAGTAATGTCACCAGCGGTCACCCATCCAACTCATGACCGCGGCGGACGATATGTACCTAATTAATTAATTATAAAATTTTATTTTAATCATACCTACATATTTGATCACTTACACATTACACCTACGTATACATACAAACAATCGAAGATATTATATAAAGTGGAATACAAGTACGCAATAAGTTTAGAAAAACAAGATAATAAATACCCTATACCAGCTTTGTGCTGTTCTGTGTTAAAGAAAATTGTACCCCACGTGAGGGGATGTGGGCAGGAATATAATGACCTACTTAGCTGTTTTAATCATTTGTTTGTTTCAATATTTTTATTCGTTTTGTATCATTCTAGGTAGGTATCAGTTGAATATATAATTACTTCGAATTCATAGATATTAGAAAGTTATACTTACTTGCTATATATTTTTTACACTTACGTTTCACTTTAAGTTTAACTAATGCCGTAGCTTGTGCTAGATATAGGTTTACTGTGTGTAATACAACAACGTACCGGATGAAATGAGATATGGGTAGGTAAGCATACCGTTTTCCCTTCAAGTTAGCCAATCCACGGATTATCTTCCTTGAACGCAACCGTAGCAACACAGTAATGGCGGAAAATATGGCGGTTGGCGGGAAATCCGAGACAAGATGGCCGCCTCTGGGACCCACTCGTTTAAAGATATTGCTTTCATTTATACGCTTTAGGAGCATCAACGGCGTCTAATTAAGTATCTTGAAGTTAGTGCCAAGCCCAGCTCAAGTATCTTAGCGTGATCTTGAAAATTATTACAAGCAGTCTCTCGAAAATTACTACAAACTCGTAAACTTAATTACTACCTTATGGCACGACGTATAAACTGTCTTTATTGTTAGGTTTAGGTATATATGCGTACTGGTTTGGAAACATATTTTGATACCAGAGGTTGGTACTCATTACTAATTAATTACGTAGGTACCTAGATTACTTAAGTACAATTTTAATATAGTTAAGGCGCTCCTGGCCAGAATACGCCATACAAGAATTAACTTTTCTCAAAGAAAAAACTCGGTTATTAAACTAAAAAAAATATATGTTATTTTTAAGCATATTCTTGAGTTAATTCATAAATCTGATACACATAATAAATAACTTCACTCGATAGAAAAAAATCCTAAAGTTACCTCTATTTCGAATTTAAAAACGATTTTTGTCTCCCTTTTTACCAATCTTTAATTTTAAATTATTTTTTAATGCATTACTAATCAATAAAAGAAATTAAATCATAAATAAAAATATTAAAAAGTTATCATGTTAATTTTATATGATTTTTTAACATGAATTCATGGTATCAGAGCTCGCTCACTTGACCGCCAGTGCGCTCGCAGAGCTCGTCGACGTAGGACCTGTGTCAATTTTTGCGACCTACGCAGCGCCACACAGAAAAAGATCAAAATGAATATCAAACACAACAAAATAAAACATGCTCTGGGCTAACTTTTAGAAAATCGACTCGTTACGCTTATCTTGATGACTTCCTGATTGGCGGTGAATGACAATAGATTTCGTAAGTAGTGAAAGTTAGTATGGTGAAAGTTATAGTATGTGTGTTAATATTAGGAAAATGGTGTTTTTTTACAAATAAATGGAACCGTTGAAATCTTTGAAATAACTTGTCGAACTCGATACCGTGATGGTTCCAAAGAACCTATTATCACAATATTGTGCGCATGGTACCGACTTCAACAAGTTATTTTGTACTTTTGGGTGTTGAAGTCGGTTCCATTTTTTGGTATTATTTTAATGTTTAAATTTTTTTTAAATTAATCTAGCTGAATGCCTATTATTTCGTACCCAGTGTCTAAGACAATGAAGTTAATAATCAAAGCCCAATGTATAGGTACACACTGGGCTTTAATTATTAACTTCACTACTATTATATAATCAAAACTATGCTACGTATATTATTTTCATTATAGATTTACTCCACCCTTGTTTAGCTTTTATATGATAAAAATAATATAAAATATAAATTAGAAAGTTGTATGTGTGTTATTAACCGATTAAAAAAAATACCTAAAAATGGAACCGACTTCAACACCCAAAAGTATAAAATAACTTGTTGAAGTCGGTACCATGATAGTTCCAAAGTACCTATTATCACAATATTGTGCGTATGGTACCGAGTTCGACGAGTTATTTCGTACTTTTGGGTGTTGAAGTTGGTTCCATTTTTTGGTAAAAAAAAAATTGAATCTTTTTAGTAACCCTTGCTACTCACGGGATCGATTGTGATTCATTGTCAACGACTATATTATCAAGATAGGTCAATATGTTTCAGTTATTGGAGTGTAACTCAAAAACGACTTGACCGATTTTGATAAAATTTAAATGAGACTAGACGACAAGCATCAGCTTTCAAACAAAAAATATTTTTTGAAATCGGTTCACCCAGTCAAGAGTTACGGAGGTAACAAACGTAAAAAGAAACAGACGAATCGAGAACCTCCTCCTTTCTTGAAAATTGGTTAAAATAAGGGGAGGTTCTCAATTTGTCCGTTTTTTATGTTTGTTACCTCAGAACTTTTTACTGGTGAACCGATTTTGATGATTTATTTTATTTGAATGTTGATGCTTGTCGGGTGATCCCATTTAAATTTCATCAAAATCGATCAAGCCGTTTTTGTTACACTCCAATAACTGAAATGTTTTTCCTATCTTAATGATATAGTCATTGCCAATGAATGACAATCGGCCCCGCAAGTAGCAAGGGACACTAAAACGTGTGAAGATTTTTTTTTACCGAACCTACTTCAACACCCAAAAGTGTGAAATAACTTGTCGAAGTCGGGACCATGCGCACAATATTGTGATAATAGGTACTTTTGAACTATCACAGTACCGACTTCAACAAGTTATTTCGCACTTTTGAGTGTTGAAGTCAAACCCATTTTTCGGTAAAAAAAAATTTTTATGCGACATTACATGAGTATTGAATTTGTTAGTAAATTTGAGTAGTCTTTTTTTATGATTATAGAAATAATAAGTGACATTAAGCGATTTTTTTAACTGTATGGATATAATTTAAATTATAAGTAAAAACATAAATCTGGCTGTATGGAAACTCATGTCACGTCACGACCATGGTACGCGATGTCACACCCGTGATGTGAACAAGTTTTTTGATAACTTTCTAGGTTCAATAAGCTTGCTAAAATGCAATGAAATTATTGTTTTTATATCTAGTTTTAGCCGAATGTCTAGTATTTCGTACCCAGGGTCTAAGATAATGAAGTTAATAATCAAATCTGTACCATATTATTTTTAGTATAGATTTACTCCACCCTTGTTTAGTTATTATATGATAATAATAATATATATTATAAATTCGAAAGTAAGTATGTGTGTTAGCTTCTTAACCGACTTCAAAAAAGGAGAAGGTTTTGAATTCGTCTATTTTTTTAAAGTTTGTTACCTCAGAACTTTTTACTGATAAACCGATTTATATGATTCTTTTTTTATTTGAATGTTTGTGGTGTGGTCCCATTTAAATTTCATCAAAATCGGTCAAGCCGTTTTTGAGTTACACTCCAATAACTGAAAGGTTTTTTCCTATCTTGATGATATACTCGTAGTTATTGCCAATGAATGACAATCGATTCCGCAAGTAGCAAGGGACACTAAAAAGGGGGAAAAATTTTTAACCCAAAAATTTAACTGACTTTTACACTCAAGGGTGTGAAATAACTTGTCGAAGTCGGGACCATGCGCACAATATTGCAATAATAGGTACTTTTGAATTATCATGGTACCAATTTCAACAAGTTATTTCGCACCTTTGAGTGTTGAAGTCAAGCCCATTTTTTTTATCCTCCTACCTCCAACACCGCTGAATGGATTTAGATGATATAACGTATTCTACTTTTTATCTCGATTTTCCGAACGGTTCCTAAAGGACCGGGAAAACCAATTTTGATGAATGGAATCTAGTTATGTTGTAATTGATTGTTTGAAACTATATCTAACTTGTGTAGTTTTTATCGCAGTTTGCGAACCATATACTATTAATATGTACACAATAGTTAATTAAGGTTATTAAATTGTTATCACTATTGTTAGGTCCAATGCCAAAAAATATGAGTTTAATTTATTATTTGTATTTCTTTATATTTGTTATCTGGGTAATCCTCAATTCAACTGTAATAAAATATATATTTAGATTTTTTTTATGTATATCATTATCACACATAAAAACCCTTTACATTTTCGCAAGCTCATTGAACCTAGGAAAATATTAAAATACTAGTTCAAAGTCTCAGGTGTGACATTGAAAACCATAGTCGTGACGTGACATGAGTTTCCATACAGCCAGATTTACGTTTTTTACCCATAATTCAATTTATATCCATCTGGTATTAAAAATCACTTGATGTTACATATTATATCTATAATAATAAAAAAATAAACTCAAATTTACTAACAAATACAATACTTATGCAATGTCTCAATATAAAAAAAATTTTTACCGAACGAAAAATGAAACCGACATGAACACTCAAAAGTGTGAAATAACTTGTTGAAGTCGGTACCATAATAGTTCAAAAGTACCTAGTATAACAATATTTTGCGCATGGAACCGACTTCGACAAGTTATCTCACACTTTTGAGTGTTGAAGTTGGTTCCATTTTTTGGTTTACATTTATTTAAACTTTTTACAGTCATTCTTACTCCTTACTGGATCGATTGTCATTCACTGTCAAAGACTATATCATCAAAATAGGAAAATATTTTTCAGTTATTGGAGTGTAATTCAAAAACGACTGATTTTAAAGAAATTGATACTTTTCGTTCTATTTCATTTAGAAATCACACGACAAGTATCAGCTTTTAAATAAAAAAAGTATTATCGAAATCGGTTCACCTTGTCAAAAGTTCTGAGGTAACTAGTGAGGTTAAATAATATAAATATAGACGAATTGCGAACCTCCTACTTTTTGAAATCGGTTAAAAAGCTTTGCTATTATGAACTGAATTTATTAGAAATATGTTAAAAACCTTACCTTACAATTTTCATAAACTATTTTTATATAGTAACTTAAAATTAATTTATCAATTTTTAATTCCAAATAACATTTTGATTTATTATAGTGCGCGTACAGACTCATTATATCTAAATATATTATCTGTTACCCTGTTTTATGACTTTTTTTTTATTTTTACGGCATATGGTTCTACTGTATCTTCAATAATAGACACTATCTGGCAAATTTTATTTTTATTTCTGGCCAATTTTGCTAGAAGGCACATATCTGCCTAAAGATGGTTGCCTTGATGAGCGATGATTATGAAGTAAGAATTTGTACTCATTGACTTTGAATTGAGCACTCTGTAAAGGACAGCTTTATGAAATTTATTACAATGGGGCACCTGTCACAACTAAGACAATTGATACATATTTTTAGTTTCAAAAATGCTCTCTATAAGCGCTCAACTTAACACGTATCGTTTTGGATAATATCTTTTTTATTAAACTTGCAAAACAGTACATTAGAATGAGCTAAAATTATATCAAAAATACTGTGGAATTTGGTTTTATTTTAAACGCACGACATAATTCTTTGAGATTTTTTATTATGTTGAATACATGGTCTGAAAATAATAATTTAAAAAAACTTAACTAAAACTAAACGAATCTGTCTCGACCATGGGCCTTAGCATGTTCTATGAAAACCACGGTTGTGACGTCCATGGACGTGAAATTTTCGCACCATGCTATAACCACAAAGATTAAACAAAAATAGCCATCTTAAAACAATCACTAGATTCATTGTTATTAAACACACTGTATTAATAATAATCTGCGAAGACGTATTCATAAATACATATTTTAAGAGGCACGGTCTTGACAGCATAAGGGTACTCGTTTTAAAAAATAACTAATATATAACTTATTCTTACGAAGCTATATCACTCGACGCCATTAGTTAATAGGACAACTGTGACAGACAGACTTGTTACTGAGTAGTTAAAAGAAAACATTTAATGTTTTCTTTTAATGAAGTTTATATATATAGTTTATATATATATATATATATATATAAACTATTGGTAATATTATTATATTTAAATATAATAATATTACCAAATTACCATCTGTGAAGCATTAAACGGCTTTCTCTATAATAAAAATATAATAGAACCTTAATATTTTAATTTAATGTAGTTCTCACAAATAAAAATGTTTTTCTTAAGAATGATAATTTACCCATCTAAAATAACCGTAGGTACACAATGACCCTAACATCCTGTATAGATATATAAACACTACTGTACTGACCGAACCCCTACAGGACCCGATTATTTTTCCGTTGCGTTGTATGTACCAATACACGACAAAAGTTAATTCCATTCTAAAATGTCATAGGTACTGAGTACTGACGTGATTTCCGTACGTAGGTAGGACTGTACTGTACCTTACCTGGAAAGCTAAAAGCGTGCGCGCGGCGCATCGCACACAACTTTGTGTCGCGTAAATGAATACGTCGCGCTCGAATAAAATACCTAAAGTCCGTGGAAAGCCTCGCCTTAAGTTTGCAATGCTCTCGTCGTTCGTGCAATGACGCCAACGCAAGAATTACAGTTATGAGTCATTGTGTCATGTTAGCTCAATTGGTTAGAGCATACCCCGGCTAAAGGGGTGGATGGACGCGGGTTCGAATCCCGCACATGAACTATAATTTTTTCTCTCGTAAATTTGTAATTTTGTAATGTAATTCGCCTCGCAGGCGTCATTGCAAACTTAACTATATTAAAATTATAAGGTTGCGTCATCATTTACAAATTTAAAACCAATTGCAAAATTGGTCTTGTTTGTAGTACAACGCAAGTTGAACTATAGGTGTCGCTCCATCCCAATACGATGGTTGCATGAAGAACGAGAGCAAGAATTACAGTTATGAGTCATTGTGTCATGTTAGCTCAATTGATTAGAGCATACCCCGGCTAAAGGGGTGGATGAACGCGGGTTCGAATCCCGCACATGACTATAATTTTTTCTCTCGTAAATTTGTAATGTAATTCGCCTAGCAGGCGTCATTGCAAACTTAACTATATTAAAATTATAAGGTTGCGTCATCATTTACAAGTTTAAAACCAATTGCAAAATTGGTCTTGTTTGTAGTACAACGCAAGTTGAACTATAGGTGTCGCTCCAACCCAATACGATGGTTGCATGAAGAACGAGAGCATGAATTACAGTTATGAGTCATTGTGTCATGTTAGCTCAATTGGTTAGTCTTTTTTCTCTCGTAAATTTGTAATTTTGTAATACTTAAGTACAAGTTAAAACAACGCTTGAAATATAGTTTTCTGTTGGTAGGTAGGTAACTACCTACTCTATTTTGTCAGAGCCTACTAAATGAAATTATTTTACTATCTATATAGATAGATACTACATATTATTATATAGACTAGGTATAATATAATAAAACATATCTAATTGTAAATCTTCAATCTTCAATAACTTTATTAAAGACAACTCCGAAGCAACAGAGACACCAGTTTGGTCTATTTTAGACACCTACAATATTGGTAGGTACTACAACTAATATATATATATTTTTTTAATACTTAGTTATGTATGATAATTCAGCTCCTAGAATTCAGTCAAGTTTTGAAAACCCTTTAACATAGCAAGCCTTTTAGAAGGCATAACATAAATCCTAATATATGTGTAATTTTATTAATATATTACCTATAGCAAAAATATCCAATTACTCTTAACAAACTTGTGCCAGAATAGTTTAATTTTAAATAATGAACGTTACAAGATGTCAATTGATTTATGAAGAAAATAAAAACACGTAACGCCATCTATCACACAGTAGAAACATCTTCAATTAAGTAAATACACTCAAGCGCAGAAGTGGTGCAAAATAAATATATTTTTTCATAATCTAAATCGTTCGCTGCGATATTTTATTTCTACACCTATGGTTACTGTTCTTATCTTTTCAATGTAGGTATCTCAACATTACCTATAAATGTAACTTATCTACATATCTACTCTATCAAAAGCTGCGAGAAATCGTTACAGCGGCAGAGCTTAATAGTAGAGAGTCAACCCGAAAAAAGTTGCGCACACATCGACGCCGGGTCTCTTGTCCACAATTCTATTTGCGGAAGCAATTTCGCGAAATGCCACAATTTATTTAAAAATTACGCCCTTGTTTGTGTGGGTAAATATTGACGTGTTTGGTTTATGATAATGGCAACATTGCGCGGCCGGCAGGTACGTGGCTCGACGCTAGGCGACAGAATTGTACACATATTATTTAATATTTACCATCGCAATGTAAAGTTTACAATATAATATTTGTTAAGTATGCTCCTCTTTTGAAAGTTAGTGTTTACTCCTTACATGTGGTTTTTAATCATAGGTAAATTTGACGACTAAACATAGGCGAGATTGAGCTGTTGATTCGATTCTGAACGGTTGTTTGCTTAATTAACAAGCTTCTTGTTTAGCTGTTGTGATCGCAGTTTTGTTGAAACAGAAAATCGGTCAATTATGCAATTTTATTTGTGTAAACACGACTGAAATTCTGTTATTTTCTTGGTAAAATAACATTAGAGCGGTCTAGTGGTAACAACCAATCAGGTTTTATATTGGTTGGTACTTAGTGTAGTGTTGTTTTAGTAAGTAGGTTCTCCTACTCGTAAAGTTTCGATAACAATTGACTTGTAGCAGCGACAACATAATAATCAATTTACATGTGTTTAAAAACAACTTCGGCACTACGCTGCCATACAAACTCCTTAATCGAACGCAAAGTCTAACTGCAAACAATATCATCATAGTATTTGTACTGGAACAACAAATTTGTAGCCAGCTTTAAATGCAGGCCCAACACGCCAGCACACACTCACCATGTGTACAGAGACAATATGTAGGAGTCTCTACCACGGTCTTAAGCAACGCGACAAAATGAATCTCCGCTTGCGACTGATACGGCCCAATTCAAACACAGTCAGCGCCATTTTGTTTTGACAAGCGGCTATCTCATACAAACTGAGTCAAAGTAAAAACGACCTTAGTATAACTCTGCTAAATCCATATTACCGCGGTATCCGGTCTGTGTAGAAACATCGGAAATTAAGGGAGGACCAGACACGATTCTGTTTGCCGTCTAACGTGGTCCCAGGACGAAGTTACAAATATTTGACGTGTCAATTTTGTGAATGTTGACCGAGAATTGCGGTTAATATTCCCGACCCGAACAACCTGTGCGCGGCCACCCTTTAATTAAATGACTGAAATAGTCCAATTGTTAATTCATAATGTAGTCGCTGGAGACGTTATATATTCAATTATAAACGACTGTTTCAGCGACTTCCTTGGTAAGACAGGTATAACTTCGAGTAAATAGAGAGCTATTTCAATTAAATAACCCAGAACCTAAACTATAATTCATCGAAAACTGATTAACGGAGATGAAATCGAAGGGATGACAAACAATGATTGCGTCCGTGTTTCTCCCCAGTTGACCTAATAAGCTCCGCTCGAGTCCGGTACCGATACAAGCAAAATTCAGCTGCGAGATGGAACAATATCAAACAAAGCGGATCGATTGTGAAGACAAAACATTGTTACAGCTTGTTACGGCCATATTGCTCGTTACCGCGCGGCTATTTATTTTCGAGTGGCAACACCGAAGAGTCTATAAACAAAAAAACACTTCGGCAACTGTTTTCATTGACAACAATGGGTCGCATAGTGTTAAGAGTGCGGCTGGGAGTAGCACTTACTTTTCGCGAGGTGGATATCGGAGTAGGGGCTTTAGGTTCAGTATTTTCATTGTATGCTTTTAATTTTGAGTACGCGAACTAGCTCGCTCTCCCGGGACGTATGTTTGCGAGGGTAATATTTGCTTCCGCTGTATAATTCAGCGGCCGACATATTTGCCAAAGAGCAATCATTTTAATATCGTCAGCCATCACATTAGGGCTGAGTGGGATACTTGCCTACTCTGGAATGGATTAATTTTTCAATTTTAATTATGCTCTTGGACGGTATAATATAATTAGATGGATAAGTACCTGAAATTGTTATAAGCAGTGGGTTGTTAGTTGATATATACTGTGACCAAGACCTACCGAGTTAAATAGAGAGAGAACTAAAAGTTAACGCTACCACAGAGTCGATATTTATATAAGCAACCTACTTTGAGTTTTTCTAGGTATCTCTGCTAAATAGCTCGTCTGTTTCATCTACCTGTCCTCATCACACGCGAAGTGGAGTTGGCACAAGATGTGATTTTTTCCCGCCTTTTTGGGGGGTTCTAGCAGCCTTAGTTATCCACGGTGAAGCTAAGAAATAATCAGGAACCGCGCAGGCTTGGGCAGCTGGCCGGCACCTGAGCGGCCGCTCCACTGGGTTTCGCTTCCAAATCGTACGTAGAAGCGGCTAGAGCTGCGTGCAAGAGCGCCGTGCTGTATGGGCGGCACGGCATCTAAAGTGGGCTGCGGTGCTGTATTGGTGAAACTGCTGTACACTTCTGTCTGACCCGTCGCAGTAACTTGAGCGTCAGGAGAGGTTGACTGGTTGGTGCCTATTTACGGTCTTAGCCCCCTGGTGGTAGCAGCATGTTTTCTGACGCGTCGTGATAAGGTTGCACTCTATACAGGGCTTTGGAAATGGATCATAGTGGGATCGCGGTTGTTTACTTTTTGATTTGAGAGTAATTGGTGCCTAATCCTACATATCCAGGTCATCTTCCCCGGATTGGACGGAAATGCTTAAATGCATTTTCAACACGTAAATTTAAATAGAAAGATAATTCTAAATTCTACTCGTACTATGTAAGTAATACTGAAAGAATAACTCGGAAAAACTAATAGTACCTACTCACAGCAATGATAGCTGACCTGTAAAAGCTATGGACTGCCGCCGTGCCAGGTCGATCTTCAGCGGCTTCTTGAACTTCACCGATTGCTGTAATGGCATTTGGCTGGCTAGCATTCTTTAAGCAGAAATTATGTCGCGAGGCACCTAACAGTGTGTTTCGGCAGCAGTCTTTGTGATCAAATAAGAAATAACAGGCACATAAGACTTAGCCACTGTGAGCAAATCGCGCGGTGCACGACACTTAATTACGTTTGCCACATAAGCGACTACTTACTTAGTTATTTTACTTTATTTTATATAAGTTACACAACCTATATTAGGACCAGCTAATGTAACTTAACTGGCGCACCTTAACTTGGTATCAAGATTCCAGGAATTCAAACTAGGCGCATTTATAAAAGGACAGGACAAGGACGTATTAAAAAGATTATTTAGTTTCTTATGCAGTTAGGTTCAATGATTTATTTTTAAGTCTAGGTACTCTCATATGCTCTGCAACTCAAGTGAGTGATATCCTAGGTGTTTTCTTCGTCTGTATTACTAATACTCTACGAACACTCATATCCAAGCCCTAAGTACTTGTTAGAAAATCTTAGGATTAAGAGTCGGGTCTTAAAAACTATTATTGAAAACAAATGTCATCATTCCAAGCCTAAGGCCGGCATGACTTGATCCATGCGTGCAGTCTGCTCTCACGTTAAAGATAGTAAAGTTAAAGAAGTTTAAATCTAAGGTCAAAATATAGTTAATCAAGAGATGGTAGTTGGCCCCCTGATGATTACTTCTAAAAACGATCAGGGCATGGACTCTTTCTACTTACTTATAGTACCTATTTCATCTAAACTTGTAATAAGATACTAGCCCACGAAATTCATCGGAATTTCCCCGGTAGTATGGTGGCGGCTTTAGCGTTCTCGGTGAAGTTAGGACTGCTAACGCCATCTACTGGAAATGTGTAAAACTGTAGTAACGGAACCGAAAAAAATCATATAGCAACCTATATGAAAATACTGGGAATGACCGACTGTGTAAGTAGATTTTGTTCTTATCTGTGTACAACCATGAAGAATTAGGTACAAGGAATAAGAGTGTCAAGACATAGGTACAGCTGTTAAGTCTCATGTGCCTGTAATTTTTCATAATTTTAAATTCGCTCTCAAGGACTGCTGCCGGAACACACTGATAGGTTATCGGCGACAGATTTCTTAGCTAGCAGTCAGGCGAACTTTCGCAAAATATCCTTTTACCATGCGGTAAAGCTCAAGCTGGTGCGGTAGGGATGGAATTCTAGACCTGCTGCACGGCAATCCCTATTTTAAATAGCGCTCGGCCGTGACTGCTTCATGCAGTTGCAGATGATTGAATTAAAACTACGTGTAACCTCATTCGGCTATAAGCTATACATATCACCCCTTGTAGAATGATCGCTACTTCAGTTTTTACTTGTTTTCGGTAGGTAAGTATAACACAACGATATCAATTGCCAAAAATTCAGGTCCTAGCATATCACTGATACACTTGCAAAATTAATATATTATGCTAATACAGTTTTTAGTCTAAAATGTATTGTTATGATATTCGATAAGATTAACAAGCTACCTGACGGGATTTTTATCATTTTGTAATGACCTATAAACTGCAAAACGAAGATTGATTGCTCTACGTTTTACATTTAGTATTGTTGAATTAGCATAGTATTGTATTTATATTTAGTACTGTATATGAAAATTCCCACGGAAAATAACAGGTGTAGTCGCTTTCACAACATCCAAAATAACAATTTCCGCATTCAGCCAAACTTCATGGACTTTTAACTCCCATTTTTTAATGACTTAACTCTATTTTTCTGCCTATTTATTTTTCTCGCCATTTTATTAATATTTTAGTAAAAATCTACGAGGTATTTGTAAAGGTGTATAAAATAAAACTGAATTATGTTAAAAAATATACTTTAATTTCCAAATTTAAAATACTAGTTAGTCTACAAGAGCGATGTCAATACATCCAGCGCGAACATCACAAAAGAAATAACTACAATAACACAGACAAACATACAATATAATCGTTAAGATTCTGAAATTCGAGTACATTTTAAAAATATTTACAAATTAACCGATTATGTCAAAATAATTAAGAAAATAGCCATAGTATGTACCGTATCACTGTCTCAGTAAATACAAAACCAAAAAGACCTAACTCGCTGCACCGATGACATTAATAATACTAGATTAAAAATAAGTTTTTTTTTTATACCTGATAGGTTAGCCTTTGACTACTATCTCACCAGATGGTATGTGATAGTCATAGATGTTGTTCAGGCTAACCTAGGATTACTGGCTCTCAATAACAGCTGCCGGAACACGCCGTTAGGTGCTTGACGACAGATTTTCTACTTGAGGGTGGTAGATAGCCAGGCGGGCATTCGCAAAATGCCCTACCACCATGCGATAACGACTGCCGTTCTAAGACAACAGCCGGGACCGACGCCTTAACGTGCCCTCCGAAGCACGGAAGTGCTCAGTAGTAATGTCACCAACGGTCACCCATCCAAGTCATGGCCGCGGCGGACTTTGCTTAACTTTTATGATCGGTTCAGAATTGCTAAGCAAACTTCGCTACGAGCGCTTCAAAAATTTAAAATAATTATTTAATACAACCCTTACGTATAACGCGCCACCGAAATCTATATATGAATGAAATTCAATTGTTATCATTATCTATGATGCGCATGGATTAATGAGACTGATCATGTCCTACCTCTATCATCGTACTGAAACTGATACCATATAATTATTGAAAAGATTCTTTTTTATTGCTGGTAGATTAACCTTTGACTACAATAATCTTACCCGATGGCTAGGTGATGATGTGGCCAACAGACCTAACCTAGAACTACTGGATCTTAAGGACCGTTGCCGGAAATACCGCTAGTTGCTTGGCAACAGATTTTCTACGTGAACCCTCACGGTAGCTAGCCCGCGGCGGTACTTTAGACTTTCAGCGCGCATCTATAGCCATTGGGCTATCATTGATTCTATATTCAAATCGTCAAAGACATAATATTTTTATAATTATAACTTGGGTAGAAGTTGTACAAAAGTGGGTAGTATTTTTTTACACTGCTAGTTCACATAACTTACGAAAAGCTATACCTACATGGTATTACTAAAACTAGGCTTTACTCACTCAGCACTTTAGGTACAAAGCTACAGGTACGTTGGCGTATCCGTCTGGACGGGACTATTCTACGGTGCGTGCCGCGTCAGAAAAGAACAGAGCTATACGTGGCTATGCGATAGAAAGAGAGACGCCTTGTAGGTGAATATAAATATAAAGTACTCCGTGCTTTGCAAGCCGAAGTGCACTTTATTGCTTCATACCTAGAGTCGCTTTTTTATCAAAATGGCTTTGCTGACTTTTTCTTTTGGGCCTTTTTGTTGTGCTAAAACACAATCTGTATTGCACGTGTTCTACACACAGAATTATCGTAGTGCTAGATCTATTAATTTTCTGCAGAACACCAGTGATGTGATATATATAATATATATATAATACTAGCTTTCAGGGCGCGGCTCCGCAAAAACGCTAACCTCTTTTTGCGCAGTTGGATAAAAACTATCCTATGTTTTTTCCCGGGTCTCAAACTATTTCCATACCAAATTTCATTCAAATCGGTCCAGTAGTTTTGGCGTGAAAGCGTGACAGACAGACAGACAGAGTTACTTTCACATTTATAATATTAGTACTGATATATTCATAGGATGAACTGCGACCAACAAAATGAGTACTTTCGTCCTCAAAACACCAGAAAATCATTAGTATTCTACGTATATTTTTTCGTCAATGGAACACTTATTTTACAGTTTCAGATGAAGCTTACAAAAGCTCTTAAAAATATATGATTTTTTGCGTAATTAAGAAAAAATTGTCTTCACGTTGGATAAGCCTAGCACTCAAAAACTACCGTGCAGAAAATTAGGAATGTAACTTAATTGTTTGTAGATTAATGCCTTTACCAAAATAAAGGGCGGACAACACATACAATTACATATTATACATATTTTAAAAACCACTATTGTTAACAAAGGAATACAATATTAATTTATTAGTAATTAAATCATAATTATTTAAATCTTATCATTATACTCTTATCATCTTAATCTTTTTAAATTTTAACATAATTATATATTATAAAACTTATGTCATGTATAAAGCCTTGAGACAGTTTTGTTAAGTAAAAAATTAATGGCAAACCGGATGGCCACGATTTTTATAAAATCATTTTTAGTATTCCATTATTGAATATTTTTCGTTCTATCTACGATTATTAAATACTTAAACAACTTAAAAAATAATGATTTATAACTTAAAATTAGGTACTCACTTCATAAAGCTTCAATTAGATAATCAAAATGTATTACAAAATTACAAATTTACGAGAGGAAAAATTTAAGTCATGTGCGGGTTTCGAACCCGCGTCCATTGGTAATTTTGTAATGTAATCCGCACAGCATGCGCTATTGCAAACATAAAAATATTAAAAATATAGAGTTGCGTCATCATTAACAAGTTTAAAGCTAATTGCAAAATTAATCTTATTTGTAGTACAACGTTAGTTGAACTATAGATGCCGCTCCATCCCAATACGATGGTTAAAGAACGATAGAAAAATTTGAGATTTTTCTATTTATGACTCATTGTCATGTTAGCTCAATTGGTCAGAGCATACCCCGGCTAAAGGGGTGGATGAACGCGGGTTCGAATCCCGCACATGACTTAAATTTTTCCTCTCGTACATTTGTAACTTAGTTATTTAATCCGCAGAGCGTGCGTTATTGCAAACATAAAAATATAAAAATCAAAATGTATTTTACCCTACGAATATATAGGTAGTTCTTTAACTAACTGCTTTGATTTCCAACTCAACCAGTTCATAATTAACAAAACATGCACTATCTTCCAATTAAATAGGTTTAGGGTCCATTTCAGAATGTCCTTATAAAGTGTCGGGTTGCTAACCAACACGTAAAATAACTGAATGATAAAAATGACATATTACATGCAGCGCATTTCAAGCTTTAACCGATGGATAGGCTAAATAATATCACCACAATATGGTTCCAAAGGAAGACCAGCGCTGGCTAACCAGCATTATGCTGATTTGGGACCAATTTGTGTGCACTATACTATGTAGTTGAATTTTAATTTTAGTGTCACCTCTTTGTTTGTGTCACAAATAAAGAATTTTTCTTTCTTTTTCTTAAATCGATGACTGTGAAACGCAAAGATAGTGTTTTGTTTATTAAAAATGTTCTGAGTAGTATGACTGGAACTTACTCGAACATTCTGAAACAGGCCCTTAGTCAATTAATTTGACTTAGAAAGTGATCGCATCCGATTGGTCGCGTCAAAGTAATGTTGTTGCGCCTCACTGTACAATCTTTAAACAAAGCCCACCGCGGTAAAGTTTGCGTTCTGCTGTTTTTGAGCTTGACTTACATTTCTTTATATATTTATTCGTAGATTTTAATATAACATGATCTGAACTAAAAATCTTAATATATTCACTTTGTGCTGAAAGCACTGAAAAGTAACTTATATAAAAGTACTGTTAACTTAAACTAAAAGCTTTGTTAGTAAATATTTCTTCTACTGTCTTCATTAAGTTTGCAACTGAGCCCGCAAAGCTACCTCCATACCACATGAATAAAGAAAGGTACAAAATGAATGCTTTACTACTACATACACAGCTGTGCATAACTAGTCACTGACAAGACGTAAGCCAGACGTTGCAGCGGCCATAGCACTTGAATAAAGAACCGTACAGAAGGAAAGCTTCACTACTACACGCACAGCTATATGTTTGCACCTTGTCACAAGCCGCGCGAGGGTTACAGGGGCATCCCCTCGGGTACAAAACCAGATTGAACCAGCTCAGCCTGGCGATGAAGTTAAGGTGTGCCACAAAGCAATACGACGCGGACGGTCATGTAAATTTATCTATGTCAGTATTAATATTGGATTGTAGAACCATAATAGAACCAGACAAGTAGTTTATGTTACTTTTTTGGTTGTAGGTATAGTGTTCCTAAAAATCCTAAACTGTTGTTGTTTGTTCAAATAACCACCTGTCACTTCGCATTTGTGTCATGTCTGTCTATAAGTCCATCCTCCGCCGTCCGTTCATGCGTCTGTGCTCATTACCGAATTCAAATTCACAGTTGCGCAGTTTTCCCTCTCTGAAAATGGAAAACCGGGCCCTATGAAAAATGGTGAGAATATTTGAATTTGGAATCATGTGGCCGTACAGACGCCTGCTCGGGTGCAAAAAAAGTTTAGTTGATATGGCTCAGTGAGCAGACAAAGTTGTCTCAAAGCTTAATTCTGTTCTTTTCTTTATTCATGTGGCCCAAACCAACTATAAAGTGCGTCCGCGATGTCGTTCACGATAGGAATCAGTTCTTTTTCTTATAAATTAGTTTTGTTGAGCGTATATTACCGATACGCTCTTTAATAAAGCATTACTAAAACATACACACAAAATAAAAAAAAACACAATAAAATGATCGTCAACTTGAACGCCAACGCGGACGCAACTGAAAGCACTCATTTTTGCATAACTTTAGTAGATGACACTAGACTCGCCTTCGACTTTCATTCCTCCGAAATGGTAACAAATTAATCTGGCGAAATGTTAATTGGTCAGACACATCTGCTTATTCCTTCGGGCACATGCAGGCGTGATGATAGGTTTATTTGTAACTAGCTTTCCGGCCGCGGCTCTGCTTGCGCGTATGTCGTTTATCGAGCGAAACCATTGACCTCTTTTTGCGCAGCAACAGTGCAGTAGGATAAAAACTATCCTACGTCCTTCTTCCCCATGTCTCGTTTGAGAACGAGACCAAATTTACCCCCATACCAAATTTCATCCAAATCGGTCCAGTAATTTTGGCGCGAAAGCGAGACAGACAGAGTTACTTCCGCATTTAAGTATGAATAATAAATTATTTAAAGTACCATATAACATGATCACTTTAAGGTACGATAACATTGGTACAAATGAAAACTTACACCCGTTAGCACTCAATATAAAGTTAAATATAATATTAGTATGAATGTTATTACAGTAATTTAGCATTGGTTGCTACATTACTATTGCATATAGTTAAACGCTTTAATGTAATTCTTCTTTCAGATTGCATTACCACTGAACTAATGGAAATAGACATGATCTGATGTAATGAAACTTAAACTTAACTAAAAATGCAAGGAAGTTGTGACGCGAACAAGCGCTCTTGAATAGAATCTTATAAATTATAGTTATAAATAGATATTTTAGTCTAAAAATGCACTCCCCCAATGTTGTTACCACTACATGTAAAATACAGTATAGACGCAATACACTCGACCTCTTTAATATAATTGGTTCTTCTGTCATCCTTGTGTGTGTGTGCCAAGTGACAGAACGTGTCAAGTACACAGTAGAATCACTGCACACACACATTCAAATAATCACGTGTGGAGGGGCGTGCATTTTTGTACTGGAAGATTTCACCTAATTCCATAATTAAATTAAGAACGTCGATTTTGAGTAAATTATTGTGAATACCTATTCTACTAATAATGGGAATTCGTCAATGTCTTCGCACATCGAGTTGAAACCAGCAGCCCACTCCTCAACCTCCTTTTCCTGAAATTAAGAATTACTGATTTTAGGAGCCAATATTTAATTTAAATTAGATTAGCTGCACCCCACGGCATGGAGAATAACCTAAATTAATAAATAGGATACATTTCATCCTATTACCTCATATACAGGGTGGAAACTTTCAACGGGTCAGTGAGGGGAAGAACCTTATCCGTTGTAGCTACTCCGAAATGGTCTTAGGAGACTATACATATTTTTTAATGGAATTTTGATCTCCATTCACAGATTTAAAAAAAAAATACAGTTAGCTGGAAAATAGCCATTTTACACAAAAACGTTTTTTGATGCCAATCGATCCTGTTTCTAATACTGATCAAAATCTTCTATGGAACCAACCATCGTTGGAGTACTCAAAAAGTCACAAATTGCAAAAAACGTTTCCCTTACATTTTGTAAAGAATTTGTGTAATTGAAATACAAAAACTAAAATAAAAGACAAATGATCACGTAGGTACAATTTTACACATATCAAAAAGAAGGCAAGGTAATAATTTTCTTTTTTTATTAACTAACATAACTTGATGGTGTATTTTTATTATTTACGTAATATGCTTCTAGCAAGTCTAAACGTTCTAAATTGGAGATTATTTTTCTTTAATCGATAGCTGTCCAATTATGCACATAGTGTAAAATTCACAACACACTCAAGAGTTTTCTGGCGCAACAAACTTTCAAGATTGTTTTTTATTTAGTAATAACGAGTTCGAAATTTGAATTGTTTTTTAACTTATCTTTTTATTCAGTCAACAAAAAGATCTCAACCGTCACTAAAAAAGCTTTTGCGTAAAATTTTCATACAAAATGTACAGGAAAAGTTTTTTGCAATTTGTGACTTTTTGAGTACTCCAACGATGGTTGGTCCCATAGAAGATTTTGATCAATATTAGAAACAGGATTGATTGGCATCAAAAAATGTTTTTGTGTAAAATGGCTATTTTCAAGCTAACTGTATTTTTTTTGAAAATCTGTGAATGGGAATCAAAATTATATAAAAAAATATGGATAGTCTCCTAAGACCATTTCGGAGTAGCTACAACGGATAAGGTACTTCCCCTTACTGCCCCGCTCAAAGTTTCCACCCTGTATACCTATACCTTAACTAAATTCTAAGTTTCATTCACATAAGTTCAGCCATTGACTGAAACAGTAATAAACATAGACACTCACATCCTCACTCACACAAGCCTAAACTGTCGCATTTATCATTATATTAGTGTGAGTGAATAGCTTCCGACCAACCTAGACTATTCAAGAGCCGAAGAAATCCATGTACCAAATTTTATTAGAATCAATTCAACAGTTATGTAACTGAATGGTTACTTAATAAACACATAGTCATATACATAAACCCCCCACTTTCAATATTAGTTAATCGTCAACTTAACATCTTTGATAATATTTACATATTATAAATTACCCAAAACTCATTCACATTAGGGAACGAATACGTCGATCCAGATTTCGAGCATATCAGACGCTCATCATCAGGGCAAGTGCGCAGCTGCGTTTGCGAGTCAGTGCCCGCCGGAAGCTCACAGACTTGCCCTGATGATCTGATATTTAAATATGTGTGACACTCAAGAAAATTTCATTTAAAAAATCTTTGTTTTTGTGATTCTTTGCGTGTAAACGTAGATTACCCGCTAAGTGTTTGTGAATGTGCATCAGTGTAGAGAAATAGTACTGTAATTTCTGACGGAACATGTACGAGGCCTACCTGATTTTAAGCGGATTAACCTTTGCCTATAACAGATGCATTTCGTCATGTGACGAAATGCATTCAGTTGTAAAGTCTCATGTGCCTGTAATTTTTCTGGCTCTCAGGGACTGCTGCCGGAACACACTGTTACGTGCTTGGCGACAGATTTTCTACTTGTGGGCATTTTGCGAGTGCTTGCCTGGCTGATGGTGTATTAGCCTCTGTCATTGCGAGCCAGTACTGCTAGGTTAGTCTGAACAACATTGTCTACCGCATCATCACTTACCATCAGGTGAGATAGTGGTTAGGTTATCAGCAATAAACTATAATAAAAATATATTCAGCACAGAACTGAATTCGTTTTCACCCAAGATCAATATAAAGAGTGAACTGTATAAATGACACCGCAAAGATCATTTACTGTTTCATTGTGATAGCCATCTCTTTTACTTTCCTATATTTTTATTTTTTCAATTTTAGTAGGGGTGACTTATCTTAGGTCAATATAACCCTTAATGTTCTTTGTAGCTTACAGGTTAACTGCCTCCAAAAAAGGAGCACAGCTACATAAAAACTGACATTGGTGGCTGAAATAATAGACATGGTACAATACAGACACTTTTACCATGAATAATCCTATCACCTTGTGCTTAAGTACAACAAGTTAACCAGTTTTTTTCTGATAAATTAGCCTTTACCACTATCTCACCTGTTGATAAGTGATGGTGTAGTCGAATAATGATATTATAGCAGGCAAAACCAAGAATACAAACTGACTCTAAACTTCTTATTGATGAGTGATTTTTGAGTACGAGTTCCGATGCGGAACAAACTAAACAAGCTCTCAATATCAATATTGCATTTACAAGGTCCTGCTAAACGCACGGTGCGATTTTGGTATAAACGCTTTCGTGATGGAAACTTTGAAGTGAAGAACGAACCACGTAGAAGACCGCCCACACAGGTGAATAACAATCAATCGAAAGAGATAGTGGAAACCGATCCGAGCCAAACTACCCAGGAATTAGCGGCATGGTATAACATTACCTTACATTTGCATCAAATCATTAAAATAAACAAATATGAAAAATTTGTGATTGTGGTGATATGACTAATCTGCAGAAAGTAACGCGGGTTGAAATTTGTGTTGCCTTGTTGAACGATAACCGTAAACGAAAAATGCAATGACCCAAGTTCAAACGCCGCAAAATTGTACTAAAGCAAAGCTTACCAATACAAAGGTAATGGTAACAATTTGGTGGTCTCAGCATGGTGTTATTCACTACAGCTTTCTCTGATCTGGTCAAGCAATAACGGCAGATGTCTACTGTGCCGAACTCTGAACGATGATAGCAAAACTAGCAGTGAAACTGCCCGGACTCAAGCCTCATACAGCAGTTCTGTTTTAACTCTACAGGAACTGCAATTAGAAAACATTCGTCACCCTCCGTATTCGCCAGACCTTGCTCCAATGGACTACCATTATTTTCGTGATTTAGTCAATTTTATATGTGATAAAAGTTTTCTTCCCCGGAGGCAGTACAAAATGCTTTCACACAGTTTGTCGAAACTAGATCAACAGAGTTCTATCGCAAAGGCATAAATTACCTTCCTATTAGATGGCAGCAATATATAGATAATAATGGAAATTATTTTGATTACATTAAAAATTTTATATAAAAAAAAAAAAAATGCGTACGGATCGGCAATTTCATACTTTAATCGCTAATATACCATATATATTTTATACCTTTGACAACATTCTCACCAGATGTTAAGTGATGATGTGGTCAAAGATGTTGTTCCTAACCTAGAATTACTGGCTCTTAAGGGCAGTTGCCGAAACACCATTAGGTGCTAGGCGACAGATTTTCTACTTGAGGGTGGTAGCTAGCCAGGCGGGCATTCGCATAATACCCTACCAGCATGCTATAATTACTGCGATTCTAAGACAACAACGGAGACAGACAACTTAACATGCCCTTGGAAGCATGGAAATACCCAGTAGTAATACTACTAGAGGTCATGACTGTGGCGGATGTTTCTTAACTTAGCTGATCGGTTAGAAGAACACCTAAGCTAACTACGCTAAGAGGGCTTTAAATAAAAGCACAAACCAAAAATCCTCACCTCTTTTTTTGACAACATCTTTTTAGGTTTCTTCCTTTTAGTTACTTTCTTCTGTTTCACATCAGGAATGTGGAAAGAAAGGTCTGCTAAGTCATCCTCACTAGAGCTTGCTGGGTCTACTGCATCTGGTATTTGTGAGTCACTGTCTGAGTTGGAACGTTGCTGGAATGTCACTTTCTTGGTCTTGCCATAACTCTTTCTGTGAGGCTGGAAGATGAGAAATTATAGATCAGTTATAGTTGTACTTGCGAGTAGGACTCATACAGCGAGGGTTCCATACCAACACAGAATGTAACTGTTTTTATGATAGAGTTAAACAAAATATGTTTAAAGTTTAAAAAAACATGCTTTTTGTATGGGGTTCACTTTTTTTTAATCTTTTGTTATTATTGTTGTTTATTAGGTAGTCTGACATATTGACACAAATTCTGTAAAAATGTCAACTACCTGCACTGTTCTAAGGATACAGCCCTTTAAAGGTTGGTTGGAAGGATCAACAAACAGGGTGCCGTTTTCTAATACAGAACCCTATAAATTACTAGACATATTTGAGGCAAATTTTAACTGGAACTACTTAAAACAAATTACATAATAAGCTTTTAAAGATAATTATCATTTTATTTTATTGATTGTTCATTCATTTTTGCAGTTAATATTTCAATAGCTAGAGCCCAAAATTATTGCCTAAAATCTTGCAGATTATGTAACAAATGACCAATTATACAATTCAAAATCAAGCCTTTTAATCTATCCAAGGTAATTGGTCCAATTGGACTCTCATAATAGACACAATATGAAAAACACTACAAAATATCCATGGATGTCTGTCTACCTTTCTGTACTAGAGGAAACTAAAACTAACAGTACATGTAGAACTTACTATACCATAGAAAATACCCATAACTAAAGACCATACAATATATACAAGTCTTACAATTAAGCAACTGAAATGACCAGATATCTCTTATAATGTGATTTGTATCGTATAATGTGTTTGTACATATATAATTTGAAAATCGTAAGGATGTCCATGAAATTGTATAGGTATATATATTTTTTGCTCTGTTTATATTTGTATGCCAGCAATGGTAAATCATGATGAATTACTCTTTAAATTTGACCTGTATAATTTGTAATTACCATGTTTCTTACAAATAAATATATTTCATTTGATTTCAGAAACATTGTGTTTTCCATTGCATATGACATTGAAAATAATAAAATTAGAGCAGAAAATAGACATCTGTCTTGCCAGTCCCAATGATGAAACGATTAAGGCATAAGGGAGGCACCCAATTTGTATCCCAGTAGGCAAAAAAAATTCATTGAATAATTTGTATATATAAAAAACTATGATTTGTCAAAAAGCTTTTATTGAAGAGCTGTAATTTCCTTTTTTAGAAGTCCTGAAAAGATCCTTATAGAATTTGACTAGGCAGGGGAGGAAAATCAAGAAGTAAAGGAAAAATCAAGAAGTATTGAGTATTGAGTATTGACTGAGCTTCTTTCCAATTTCAAGACACCTGTAAATAAGATAATGAAAACATAATACATTAATGTTACCTTCAAATGATGAACAACTTCAATGTCTTCAAACAAGTGAACAGATTGGGAATCATCAGCATCCTCATGCCACGAGGGATCGTCTACATTGGTAGTCACTGTATCATCCACAGGTTCTGTTGCAGTTCCTTTACCTGGGAACCCAGCATCTTCAGTAGATTTCATCTGATCATACAGTTTATCAGCTACTTCAGAACTTGTTAGTTTTGCCTTAGCAGCTATTGGCATCATAGCCCGTGTAGGACCAGCTTGAACTATCTGAGCATTTAAGTTTTGAAGCACAGCTCTAGACCTCAATCCCCTTGTCCGTGTGTTGGGAATGATTTTGACTGGAGATACATTCTCTATATCCAAATTTTCTGAATCATCAAATCCAAAGTATGTGCAATTTTTGTCTTTCTTCTTCTCAGCTTTGGTTGGTGATAGTGTTTTCTTATTAGACTGATTGGAATTTTCTTTATCATTAGATCTGTTATTGCTCTCCCCAGATACATTAGGAGTTTCATTTGTTTTCTTTGCTTTTTTAGGTGTTATGTAACTTAAATCTTTGGAAGTGTTGGTAATATCTTCAAAAATTGAATTTGCTTTTGTAGGTGATGGGGACCTCTTTCTTTTCTTTTTAAGAGCACTTCTTTCTGCTACTTCTTTCATAAAAGATATTATGCTTGGTTGTTTCAAATTCGGAGCATTGTTTTCTAATATTTCAGGCAGAGCTTCATTTTCAGGAAGCATATTTGTGTACACATGTTTCTTTTTCTTCATGTCTTCAGAGCAGATAAAAGAACTTTCTACAGAGGGTGTCATATTAGGTTTGACATATGTATTGGAATGCCATTTGACAGGTAAATTTCCGAATTCTACTCTCCAAGGACTAGCTTGTGGATGTCTAACAGAGACATTCATACTACTGCTAGCAACTGGATTCTCATCAAAAAAGCTTAAATCTCCTTGAAGATTCAAAGGATCTTTATCAAGCACAGGATTTGTGTGGCTCTCATTAACTTCCTGAATTTCAGGAGTTATAGGGCGATGAGGAGAATTCACAGGGGAGTAGTTTATATTGTCATGATGATCACTAAACTCGAAATCAGCAGCTATGTCTTCAACACAGATCGAGGCATAATTTGACTCATGTATTGAGGATTTTGCCGAGTCATTTAAAAGTGGCATTGCAGGGGTAATGTTTGCACTATAGTTATTACATTGGAGTAAGTTTGTTGCAACAGGTTTGTTTTGTTTACTTTCAATTTGCTCTAAACTTGTAGATTTAATATTATTCTCAATAGCCTTAACATTATTTTCTATGAGTTTAGATTGTGATGGTTTAACTTTACTTTTAAGACTCTCTAGGGCTTTTGAAACATTGTCATTGTAATTACATTTCAGTATCACTGTTTTAGGTTTTGGAGGTTTTTTCTTGACCACTTTTTTACGCTTTTTCTTTTGCGGTGGCGGTTCTTCAGTTGGGTCAAAAGTGAACTCATAGACATCAATGTTCTTGCATTCATCCTTAGTATTTCTTTTATCTTCTAAAACTCGAAAAGAAAGGCTTTGGTCCAGAAGTCTTTTAGGTAAAGTTATTTTGTTTATTTTGGGACTTACTTGTTTTGTTTGTAATTTAGTTAGAACAGGTGTTTTGGTTTTTAAGGTTTTTTTATTTCCATTATTATTTGTGTCTGGACTGGTTTTACAGTCTGAGCTATTACTTGAATTAGTTTTTGAGGCAGTTGATGTTCTTTTTTGCACTGTTAAGTTACTTGTAGATTTAGTTTTACAAGTTTTTGTACTTAATTTATCAGAATTAGTATTAGATGCAACTTTAATGATGGACTTTGCGTTTGTGTGATGAATGGGAGTGCTAGCATGACATGGCTGTACTGGAACAAACTTACTAGGACTAATAGAATGGTCTTCAAATCTTGATGGTAGCCTACATACTCTCTTGGGTCTTTGTGCAACCAAACTGCTCTCTAACTCTTTAGAGGGGGTTTTTAATGGAATGAATAATGAAACATTTAGACTGTTGTCATTTTTTGAAGGCTTGTCAACAGCTGATTGTAGGCGGCAGTTTCTTGTAGGACGATTTAGAACTAATTTATTGCTGTCTTTTAATAACATATCTTTAATAGAGGCTGACTTTGCAACATTTTTTCTTGGTTGTTTGGATTTAGAAAATATAACTTTTTCTTGATTGGATAATTTCAAGTTCTCTGAGTCATTATCCAATGATCTTTTTACAGATATATCAGCATTATTAGTAATAGTTATGTTGTCAAGTGGAACTTCACTATTATTAGAAACATTTAGAATCTCAATTGGAACAGCTTTGGAAGTCACAGAACTATGTTTCACAAGCGTTTCCTTGTTGTAGGAAAGATTTTTCAATACATGGCTTTCGACATATCTTGGTGGGAGTCGTCTATCACGCCTGGGCCGTTGAATATCATCTCGTTTGACTTTGGCATCCGAACTATCCAGTATAATCTTGTTAGTCTTGACCGGTATGTCCAATGAATCATTATCGCTCGAGAGTGAATTAGTTTTATCCGCTAACGCTTTTCGTTGTTGTTTTTTCACTTTTCCATCAGCTTTTTGCCGAGTTTTCTTCACAATTTCAATATTCTCTTTTAGAACCTTCGTGGCCCTAGTTCTTGTTCGAGGTGGCATGATAGTTCCAACCTCAAACAAACTACGAGGTCAGACATAGAAGTAAAATAAATTCGATCTTTTGACAATCACACAGAAATTCAGTAACTTTATAAATCACAAACAAATAATCAACTTCTATCTTGGCGTTTTCAACTTTCGTTTCGCTCGCTTTTCTTTGTTGATTTCGTTTTTGACACTTGACATTAGCGATGGGCGATTATTACTGAATTTAATCGACTTAGTCGATTGTATTGTTCAGTCGATAAAAGTCGATAACAATCGATGTTAGTAGGTAATTGTTATCTATTAGCGGTGTGCGGCGGGTGGCAATGACTGATCAATTTTTTTTACTACTAATTCGATAGTAGCGCAGCTCACTTACTATATATTACTATACTCGTACGTACTACTAAATTAGTAACATAACATGGTGCGGTTTACGTACGCTGCGCTGCAAATCAGTAGTTAAAAATCCGTGCAGCTCTACTTACGCCTGCAGTTGGTGTGTTTGCGATGTGCGTACAGTTAGTAGTTCGTCGATTGTTATACGAATAATCATGGTAAGGAACTACTAAATCGACAATCGAATGCGCAATAGCCCAATTTTCGATTAAGGCGATTGTATTTTTTTCAACAATCGCCCATCACTACTTGACATTGACACTAAGCTACTATAGGGCTACGTTCAGAACTTCAAAGTGTAGTTTAGTCCATTGAAAAGTTACATTTGGGGTTGCGTTTCTTAGAGGACGAAATTTTATTTTTTTGATGTGTAGGGGGGGGGTAAGTATAAAGCTAAAATCAAGTTTGTGGGGTCGCCACCCTTGTCCCACGGCCGCCATCTTGAAAATAGGGGTTGAAACGGTTGTTACGATATATCTCTTAAAATATTTATCTGATAAAAAAAAATGTATACATTTTTTGTTGCAAATTAAATTTTCTATAACTTTGGTCCAGTAACTTGGTGTCGTAAAACTATAAATAAAATAGTTATAAGTGAAAATGTTCAGATATTCGAAAAAAAAGTTTATACTTTTAGATATAACTTTTTCTTTTATCATTTTACGAAAAAATGATAGCAGACCATTTTTGTAGATCGTTTTTTAAAGAACAACATTTATAGGCAACATTTTTTCATTAAGTCAATAGCTAAGGTTCTACAGCGCTCCGAAGTGAGTACTATTTTTCAGTACTCTTAACAATACATATTTTATACGTGGGTACTAATAATGTGCCATCAGTTCTTTTTATTTTTTTTGTTATAATATTTCTTTTAATTAGTCAACGTCAACGTCAAAATCATTTATTCAATTTAGGCATCTACGACGCTCATATGAAGGTCAATTACAAATTTTAATATTGAAATATACTACATTGTACTGCCACGTTCAGCAAACAAAAATTATAGAGCCACTGCGAGAAGAACGGGCAAGAAACTCGGGGCCATTCTTTTAAACGTTGTTTAATATACTATATAGTTAAATTATTACAATATTTATTTACATTACGTAGATGACAGGCGCTAGCTTGGCAGAGGCGAACCAGTCCAAGCATTTTTGTCGTTTAAGTAATCACAAACTGTGTAGTAAGATTTCTTTATCAAAATATTTTTCACATGCAACTTGAATTTTCTTTCTGTGAGCGTTGTAATATGTTTGGGCAATTTATAATAAAATTGCCTAAGAAGGACCTTTTATTTGTCTTTGCTAATCTTAAATATGGCACCGCTATTTTATATTTATTCCTAGTGTTATAATCGTGATTGTCACTGTTTGATTAAAATTTGCTCAATTTTTTACGCCCATACATAATATTTTCAAATATATACAGACTTGGTAAAGTTTAAATATCAATTTCTTTAAAAACACACGGATTTCCTAGGATCCATTTCATATATGGCTCGAATTGCACGCTTTTGTAAAATAAAGATCGTCTCTATCTCAGCAGCAGCTCCCCACAGCAATACACAATATGACATAATACTGTGGAAGTACGCGAAATAAACGAGCCTAGCAGTAGCTACGTCTGTTAGCTGTCTTATCTTACGAACTGCATATGCAGCAGAACTAAGTCTTCCGGATAGATCATGTATATGTGGATTCCACTGTAAAGTTGAATCCATTTTGATTCCCAGGAAGACTGTCGCATTGTCAAAAGAGAGTTTTTCTAGGCCAAGCTTAATGTTTGGTTCAACATAAGTAATTTGGTAAAGAAAACTTTAAACATTTGGTCTTTTTTTAATTTAAGAGAAGATTATTAGCCGCGAACCACTTAGAGATTATAGATAACACATTACAGCAACACACTTGCAGCAACGTAACGGAGCTCTCAGAATTAATAAATGAAAATGACTTTGATGATGAACCGCTGACATTTACACCCCTTCCTTCTCCAGTTCTCCCACTGATATTTAATTCAGAAAGCTGATCAGATGCTGAGCCGCAGCCTGGTCCATCGAAAAGACTGAGGACGGAGTAGTTCAAATATTGAAAACCACCGTGGATTAGGCCTATTGGGGATACCACGTAAAAAAATGCCCCTCCAGACTCTACCTCGTGGGTGGTGGGGAAAAGGGCCAATAATTAATTATTAATAATATAATAAAATTACTAATTAAAAGAATTATAATAACCAAATAAAATAAAAAATAACTCATGACATGACACATTATTAGTACCCACGTATAATATATGTATAATTGAGAGTACTGAAAAATAGTACTCACTTCGGAGCGCTGTAAAACCTTAGCTATTGTATTAATGAAAAAATGTTGCGTATAAAAGTTGTTTCTTAAAAAACGATCTACAAAAATGGGCTGATATCATTTTTTCGTAATATGATTAAAAAAAAGTTATATCGACAAGTATAAACTTTTTTCTCGAATTTCTGAACATTTTCACTTATAACTTTTTTGTTTATAGTTCTACGACAAAAAGTTCAAATGAATCCATCCTGCGGGAATTAAAGATCAAGATGAGGCTGTCCAACGTCTGCTTGCAAAGAGTCCTGAAGTATTTTGGCCACATTGCTAGAAAGAGTAGCGACAACCTGGAGAAAGTCATTGTCAAAGGGAAACGCCCAAGAGGTCGCAGTCCCATGCGATGGTCAGACCAAATCCGCACTACCCTAGACAACAGTGTTCATGACGCCATTCACATCGCCAAAGATAGGAGCAGGTGGCGACAAATTGTTAAAAGAAAGGTTATTTCTACGGGGTATCACGACCCTCAGCTTTGAGGATAACGACGCAAGGAGGGGGACAAAAAGTTACTGGGTCAAAGTTATAGAAAATTCAATTTGCAACAAAAAAATGTATACAATTTTTTTTTATCAGATAAATAGTTTAAGAGATATATCGTAACAACCGTTTCAACCCCTATTTTCATGATGGCGGCTGTGGGACAAGGGTGGCAACCCCACAAACTTGATTTTAGCTTTACGCTGACCCCCCGTACACATTAAAAGAATAAAATTGCGTCCTCTAAAAAACGCAAGGTGAGGCCTAAAAAATGTAACATTTCAATGGACTAGTTGTCAAGGAAGACGATGTTAGCCAACAATATCATTACTCCCAACTTCACGTCCATGTACTCGAGTTATCAGGCCGAACACTATCGGGATGCCAAATCCTCGGTCGAATAAAATCATACCCAGGGATATTACCCAGGCAATAGCCACCGACCCGAGATTTATAGGGCCAATAATCGGCAATCCAAGAACTGGCGGCCAGTGATGTACATGGATTATCGGGCTACGATAAATTATTCCGATACTATATTTAGCGACTATGAATCTACCGCCCGGGCTGCTACTACAATTCAACAAAGTTTCGTTTTGCGTGTTACTAGTGACACTTCAGACAACGAAAATCGAATTTGCGGTACGAAGTTCGTTGTTTCATATAATCTATGGTTGGATCGCATCGTTCATCACAAATCGTGCCCTCTAGGGAATCTCCCATGCTACTCTGAGAACGCTTATATTTAATGTTTCTAAATATATGTTTTTTTTTAGGTTACGCTGCCAGACACAACACAACGGCGCCTTTCACAGCAAATAATATGTTGCAGTTATTAAAAAGTCCGGTCGACAATGTATCTGCCGAAGACTGGAAAAAGGTGGTAACCAAATGCAGAAAACTAATGGAAGAAGATTGGGAGCGGGATGTCCGATTTGATAATGTATGCGAACAAGAGTTCATAATAAATTTACAAGAATTTTTTAGCGATTCAGAAACTGATTCAGATGTGGATTTGGGGTGTACTCCTTTAAGAGAATAAATGATTAGTTTAATTTAGTGACGTATGTAATTAAATTAAACCCAATTGTATGTTACATTAGCATCGATAATAGTGAAAAACGTCGATAAATACTATCGTAACATTATTATAATTTATATAATTAATATTATTTACATGTTTACATACTATATCTTATATAGTAGTAGTTGTACGTGAGAAATTTGATTTTATTTACAGTCAATCGGGGTAACTTTGATAAACAATGGTAACTTTGACATTCAAATCTCCAATTATTTTTTTTATTTCTTACGTTGAATAAATTTATTGCAATAACAAAGAATTTATAAATTTTGTGTCCTCAACAAATTTCGCAAACAAAATCACTGAAAAAAAAACTGTCACACAAAGTGAATGTCAAAAACCTTTCTAAAATATTTTGCACGCAACTGGTGTATTTTTGCAGTGATGAATTTTTTAAATTACTCGCAAATTTTGCTGATAGCAAGGTACAAAAATTTAATGAATTTATTTACTTGTTTTAATGGTTTTATTTACTTGTATATGGCTCCACGTCATTTGACATTTTATTAAAAATTACCCTGAAGTATAAAATGTTTAAAACTTAAGATTCACAGGCCGGCGACAAATCTGATATGTGTCAAAGTTACCCGTATATGGGTTATTATAACATTGACACACAACAAAATTGCCAGTTTTTTTTATATAATTTATGATTATTAAAGTCTTTAAATAATTTGAGAGTATGAAAACCAATATGAGAGCACAGGTTACGTTAACACTTTTGTCTCACATTACACATGGTAAAAATTAGCTAAAAAGATCTAGTGGCGATCTGTAAAAGTTACCCCAATTGACTGTACTTACGTAAAATCCAATTTCTCACCTACAACTACTCGATTTCATTACCACATTGTTTGATAATCGATTTTTTCCACCACTATCCCAACTCTAAAAATGTCAATCTTCTATGTAAATGTCACTGTCGCAGAGATCAAGCTATCTCTTATGCAGTAAAGCTGTGTGCACACCAGACGCGGGGCGTGCGCGGTAGGCGGCGCGTGGCGGTCCCGCGCTGTCTGAAATGTATGGGGTTGTATGGAGGCGTTCACACCGAGCACCCGCGCGGGACCTGCGCCGCGCGCCGCCCACGCACGCCTCCAGCGCTGCCAACATCACCGCAACCGCGCTCCTCGGTGTTACTAGTTTTGTTGATGGTTCCGATGTTTTCATTAGGATAAAATCAGAACTACTATTTAATGACGAAGTTGCTTTTTCGAAGCTCTGCTCTGTATAAATTTGTATGCGTGTGGTTGTGGTTTAAAAATGTAAAATTGGTAATCGGTTTTTAAATCTAATTCATAACAGCGTGTAGTAAAGTCTGAAATGCTTAAGCTAAGGCTTATTACTTTTAAAAAGTTGTGTAGAAGTATCGATTCTGATTTCAGGTTCGATATGTCTATTGAATTTTTTTGGCGATTCAGTTTTTTGAAACTTTACAAAACGATAGTTATATGGGGTTCTAAAACTTTAAAATGATCTCATATCTGCCATATAAAAAAAGAATTGACAAAAGTGTTGATTAATTATTGTGTCTATTTTAAGAATATTTTGGAGCAGGTTACACTTGGATTTTAACTACTTACCAACTTTGGCTTTTCTTTATGCACTACGTTTCATACTGATTGGAATATTGATGTATGGATTTTATTGACTTTGATTTTACCTAGTGTTTGGAATAGGTATTATGGAACAGAGAATTGATAAGGAAATGAGTGCTGGACCAAACAAATTGAGATTATTACCAAGTGAGCACGAAGCGTCTCCGTTTCAGCTTGGACAAAAATGTTTTTCTATCTGTCCAGGTATTCTCCCCTACAACTCGCAGTTCGCAACTGAATCTCGTGCAAAATTGTAAGTAGGTTAGATAATTACATAAAAAATTAGTTGAATCAGTTTTTAGATTTTTTTATCAAAACGTAGGTGATTAAATCGTAAGAAAAATATGGCTACATACGAGTCGGACTTGTGCACGAAAGGTTCCGTGTCATTATCAATACAACATTAGACACTGTGTATATGCAACCTTTTTTAACCGACTTTAAAAAAGAAG
The DNA here is from genome assembly GCA_963854805.1 of Plagodis dolabraria. NCBI lineage: Eukaryota > Metazoa > Arthropoda > Insecta > Lepidoptera > Geometridae > Plagodis > Plagodis dolabraria. Next base: position 9,611,196 of record OY978459.1, on the reverse strand, counting down.
AAGGCACTCAGCATGTCTTTTTTTTATGTTTGATACCGCAGAACTTTTGACTGGGTGTACTGATTTTGAAGATTAATTTTATCTGAAAGTTGATGCTTCCCGTGTGATCCCATTTAAATTTCATCAAAATCGATCTAGGTATTTTTTATTAGTTGTATTTTTTTCCAATAAGTAAAATGTATTTTCATATCTTGATGATTATATTCATTGACAGTGAATGGCAATCCATCCCGTAAGTAGTATCACAAAAAAATAATGAACCTGAAAATTAACCGAATTGCACACTTAAAATTGTGAAATAACTTGTAGAAGTCGGTACCATGATAGTTCAAAAGTACATTTTATCACAATATTGTGCGCATGGTACCGACTACAACAAGTTATTTCACACTTTTGAGTATTGAAGTCGGTTCCATTTCCGGAGTAATGAAGAAATGCAAATTGCCTGTGTCACATCAAATTGTGACCCATTTCCCCATGTGCGTGCGCAGTGCACCTTTACTCAATTGTAAGCTATGCAAGGGTAGAAATTCGAGGATTATGGTTCCGAGAGCCACTAGTTATAAGAGTCATGACTTTCTGATTACACATATCTTCATGAATTATAAGTTATCATTAGAAAAATATGAGAGTTGACTTAATGAAGGAATTCCTGAAGTTATTAGATGGATGATTATGGAGTTATATCAGAAGAATTGATCTAAGCGTGAGTCTTGTCGCATCTATATGAAATATTGATAGATAGGTTAGTGACGTAGCGTTATAGTTGCTGATCAAGGCGATGAAGCGAAGCACGAAGGAGTGTGGTAGGCGTGACGTGACGCCTGGCCAGATACCACACTATACTAGCAAATCTATCTATCACTAATCACCTAACTATGTGTTACTATACATATCCATCAATGTTTCTTATAAATGCGACAAGGCTTGATAAGATATTGCTGACAACATTTAATAATAATACAATACAATATTAGTTTATTTCAGAAGTCATAAGCACTATAATTACCGACGGCATGAGTATGAGTAGATTATTTATTTTGATATGTTTTTAAGCAGATTGCTGCAATTAGGTCACTAGAATGTGAAAATTCTTAAAAATTGTAGCCAATGGTAATCTGTATCGCACATCGAAAATCATTATAAATTAGGAGAAATCTGTATATATGGCAACGCTGGCGGCGGGCACGCGCCCACACGCGCCGCCATTTTGAATTTGGTGTGAACGCCTACCGCGCGGCAACTGCCCCGCGCCCGCCAGCCCCGCTACCGCCAGGCGCTTGGTGTATTTACTCCTTAAGTTAGATTTGGGCATTACGAGATTTTTCTTATGTCGAATAGGGCGATGTTCATTACCAATTATTTCGAAGAATTTTGGATGTTGTATAAATAAAAGAGCAATTTCCTGTATTCTGTGTGTTTTTTTTTTTGACTCCTAAATACTCTTTCATTTTCTACTGAGTTTCCCCATATAACTAATCCGTATCTTAGAGCAGAACCAATATTACCGTGATACGCCGAGAGGGCTGCTTTTATAGATACTATCAAATGAATGGGTTGTATAGCGAATAAAAAACCGGTAGCGAAAATGAGACGCTATAGGACGGTTTGTTAGGAAGGCGATGGTTGCGACACCAATTGCCATCCATAATTACAACCTCAAAATGGCGATAAAACATCGAAATAGCGCGGTAATGGAGGCCCTGTTAAAATGTGACGTGGGAGAATAACAAAATATGTAAATTTCTGTAGCTATAAATTTACAAATTATTGGAATACAAAATGTTTTGCCCCGGGCGGGAATTGAACCCACGTCCTTCCGATTTCGCGAATAACCGAATAAAATTCTGTAGGTATATTATTTTATTGTAGTCTCAAATTATTTTATAATTGTAATCGTTGGCACGGGTATCCGGAGTGGTCATGCTCACAGAAAGGTGTTGTCTAGCGGCGGTGTTGTGTGTCGGGTCACCATCTTCCCTCAAAAATGGTTGAGGAAGGCGATGGCTGGCACATGCGTCAACTCGTGAATGAGTGCTGCTAGAGGATACTGGTCTGCTCTAGATGCTAGTGCTAATGACATTAAAGGAAAAAAAATAAAAAATAAAGAAAAAACTTTTAACACTGTTCCCCCTTAGAATGTTGCATGTTTCATATTTCATATTTCTTGTTTTTAAATAAAAAATTTCATAATTGAAAAAAGTCACGGACGTGGAGTCTGTGGAGTGTAGATTTATAAATAAAAAAAATACAAATCGGTTAATTTTACAACATACACATGATACATGTTGTTTCCAAGAGCAAGTTGATTCAGTATTATTCCCAAGACTACGCAGCTGTTTACTTTTTCAATAGTTGGTCCATTTAAAGAGACGTTGATGTTTTCAAAGTAGTCGCTTAATATATCCGACATTGCATCAATTTAGTTTTGTATATATTCATTTTGAGATAGTTTTCTTCTAGCCTGCATTTATCAGTAGTATCTAAGGCATCATACAATATCATCACTAGTATTTTAGTTTTTACCTTCTATAATAAGAGTAGTATCGTCAGCGAACAGAACACAATCATGATTTATATAGTTTGGCAAGTCATTTGTGTAAAGTAAAAATGGAAGAGGGCCCAAAATGCTTCCCTAGACACCGTAACGATTGAATCTAAGGTCACCTTTATGGTTTTGCTGAACAGTTTTTTATATATATGATCTCAACATAATGCCGCCTGTCCTTAAGGTAGCTCTGGATCCAGTCGTTCACTTTTCCTCTAAAACCATATATCTATAGATAAGAAAGAAGAATATCATGGTTAGCCTTTGACATATCTAAAAAGGCTTCTGCTATTGGCTATGTTTGCTATGTTTTCAGTGGTGTTTTTAATCAATGAGAAGCATGCTCAAGAAATTGAACTACCTTTTCTAAATCCAAATTGTTCTTATCTTAGTAATTCAAATCTATGTATGAAAATATTTTACGATACATATTTTTTTCAAATACTTTGGAGAGAACCGGATAAATGTTATCGGTCTATAATTATTACGGTTATTTTTGTCACCTTTGTTCAGTAGAGGTTATAAAATTGAAATTTTGATTTTAGATGGAAACTCACCATGTTCTAGTGACAGGTTAATTATGTAAGCCAGTGGTTGTGAAATAATATCTGCAACAATTTTTGTACTCGTCATTGCCAACAGAATATGTATTGTTTAAGTTCATTATAATTTTAAACACATCATTACCATTTACTGGAGTCATAAATATTGTATTGTCATCTATATTAATATTGCACATGCCATGAATCTCCCTCAAATCCAATAATAAGGTCTTACAGAAGGCTCGTTTTGACCACATTGGACTAATAGGGAACAAACTTGCTTCATACCCTACGGGTAGTAAAGTGTTTTGGTCTCTTGCTAAATCGGTTGAATCAAACTTCTGTCGCCCCTCACTGCCTCCGTTGCAGAAACCTGATGGAACGCTGGCTCACACCGCTGAAGAGAAAGCAAACCTGTTTGCTTGCAATATTGTAATTTTTATATGTAATCCGCAGAGCACGCTTATTGCAAGAAATGAAAAATTTAAAATAAACGAATTATTATAATAACCGTGTTTTTTTTACAAGGTGTTAATAAAATATGCAGTAAATGTACTTTCAGATGACAACTGACTACCATTTACCCGACAGGCAAACAGTAACTGGGTACCTTTTACATTCACCCAGTAATTTCCTTACGAACTCCTAGATGGATGACGTCATATGTGCACTATTGATTGGACCTGATGGAGAACACAAAAGGGTCAAAATATTACTATCAAATACACCTAACATCGGAGCGTATATCATGTTCATAACATTACTTTTTATTTCACTTGAAAGCATGCAGTATTTCCAAAGTTATAGCGATGAGAAGTTTAAGCTCTTTTTTGATTTTCTGAAATTACGCGGGCTCATGCTATGACGTCACACCCCGCCCTGTTCGTCCCGCGAGTGCGACACGCGGTGTGGCACTCGGTCCTGTGATACGCAGGTCTCGTTTATTTTTTTTCGCTTGACTACGAGTTTATTCCGATTACGATCGTTTATATCCGATTACACTAAAGTGAAACTGTAGTGTGTAGAATGGAACAAGGATTTCTAAAACGTCAGACGGACAAACTGTCAGGAGTTTGATGCACAATATCAGGGTTTTATGTCTGCCGCAATTCATGGAATAAAGATGAAAAGTTAGGTATGTATGTGAAAGCGGCCAAGTGTGAGTCCAACTTGGCCGATTTCTTTTTGTTGCTGATAGGTTAGTGTTTGACCACAACCTCACCTGGTGGTAAGTGGTGATGTGGTCGAAGGTGTTAACAGGCTTAACCTTGACTTACTGGCTCTCAAGGACAGCTGCCGTAACACACTGTAGGGTGCTTGGCGACAGATTTTCTACTCGCTAGCCAGGTGGGCATTCGCAAAATGCCCTTCCAACATGCACAACGTTGAAAAAAAGTGCGCTTTAGTTTTAAGGCTTATTAACTTTACTACGCTTTAGTCTTTAAACGGCTGTCATCCACTTATTCCTCATTTTTGGGTCCACAGGCACATAAAAAATTAGTTTGTCGGGTGTTTTAACTGTTGAATTGAAGCACTGAGGCACTCTACAGTAGGTTTTTGTCCATTTTTACCGCAGATAACTTTATAATTTTGATTTTAACTGCGCAGCGGCGTGAGAACGAGAGCGCTACTGTTGGATGACCTGGGTTGTGACGTCATCGGCTAGTGAGTGCCCGCCCGCGTTTTTAAAAACCTTCGGCCGGAAATACGCACTTTGATCGTTAATATCTCAGGCATTTTTTAAGATATGAAAATAGTAAAAACACAGTATTACTCGTAATTTTTTGTAGATTTATTTGGCATGTAAAGTAAAAAACGTTTGTCAGACCCATTGTCAGTAATGCAAACGGCTGCGAGCGTGCATAGGTATGCAAATTTGGGCATCATGGACCACACTCCCAGATTGTAGGCTCAGACTTTTTATTCGGTCTGAGATTGTAGGGCACCTTGTGAGTCTCTAAGTAGGTACTTCACTTCGTGACTCTTCGTTCTTGAGACTACGGTCAAACCATAATACCATAATGTAGACGTTGAGAGCCTCAGAGTGTAATTGTTTTTCAATTTACTCGTAAGTTCAGAATGACTGGTTGTTTAATAACTCAAATATTGATAATGATAATTATATACAATTGTATGTTTTTATGCTGTTTTTAAATATATTTTCTATTATTTATATAACTAGGTATAGTTGTGGTGTATTATGGCCTAGTGTCTATGGTATAGTGGCTCAAAAATTTCACTACTTTTTAATAAATATCGTCAGGTTTTGGGACTAATTATATGCAGTATATAAATAACTTTTATCCACATATAACTACCAACTACATATTGATTCTTTTGCTAAATATTTTTCTATTTATCTGACAACAAATGACTAGTATATATAGATATCAATATCTTAAAAGTGCGTCATCTCTTGTCGGGCCGTATTCATCTTGGTTGAGGGTGGATTAACTATTATCGAGCTTTCGCCAACGTCAGGTGGTTTTAGGAATAAGGTGGGGCCAGGCCAGCTTTCCACCCTCCCTCACCCAGAGATTTGAAATATATAGATTAGTTATATCCGAACACCACTGCTCTAAAAGCTTACTATAATTTACCTTTATGCATACCTACGCACATGTATATGCAGTTTGTAATGACAAGGAAAGAACGTTCAAATATTATGCGTCATATGTTGTTAGAAAGAGATAAATAAGCAATTCATGTTACTATCGAACCGCCACGAGAGGTTCCGATCACCATTATGCAGCGATCTCTTTCACTCTCTCACACTAAACGATACACATATCTCGCTCATCCATTTCATTGCGTTTAGTTCCTTAGATAAAACAAAATGACCATATTTTCTATTTATAAAAGCAATAATTACGTGTGAAATGAAACAGTTTTCTTATCTCTCACAGTGCCTGTATAATTGGTGCAGAGTCTAAAGACACAAGAAAGGCATATTGTCCACAGATTATTCCTAAAAACACGATTAGCGGCGTTGTATTCTACGGACGCTCGGAAGTGCAAGACTGGTAGTGACTCAGGTGATTACCCTGAATTCGTCTAGTAAATATGGAGGCCATACAACACATCTACAGGTAAAAAAATCTTAGCCCTCACCTCGCAAACTGGCAACACGTTTCGTCTAGTTATAATTTGTAATCAGCCCCTCCTCTCCCCTCCAACCTTCAATGCAATAACCGAAACCGAGCGCTTTAGCAGCTAGTCTGAGGCTGTGAATGACGACGTTAGTGTCAAAAATTGCACTGCGAGTGCACACTAACTTAGTTTCTAAACGTACCCCAGAAAAAAAATCACACCACAGAGTACTGTTCTTATTTTATTTATGGACTTGGGCGAACCGTTGATTTTCAATTCAAAAGTATTGTGTTTGGAAAGTTATCTTGGAGCCAATACCGCTGTTTCTATGAACGGATTTTAATTGTGACGTTATTTTGAATTTAGTTAGAAAGCAAGACAAGAAACTACTTGCATGATTGTTATTAGTTCCGTGAGTTACTATTATAAGTAATTTTTATAAGTAAACTTATTGTAAGTAATTTTTAATAAGGTTCCCGCCTCATGTTTTTTTGCGCTGTTACCTACATACCACCTTTAATGCTGCGCTCCATATCAGCTCAATATATTGTCCTCCCCTTCTTTTAACCTCATAAAAGGTACTATATAATTATCACTGATCAAAAAGTAGTAGTTTATCGGTTATTTTGGTAAATTTATCGTCATTTGTACCACACCACATAAAAATTAGCTACCATTTCAGAGATTGAGAAAGAACCAAACCTCCTTGCACTTAAATGACAACGCCAAATTATCCATTCGCCATTTGGAGGATTAAATAAATTTGACTGTCATCCAATGTCCCTTCAGAAGAAATTAACTTGGGAAATGAAATAGTTTCTTTTACTTCTTTAAGTACTAAGTACATAGATGTGGTGTAATTTTTGCTAAGAAAGGAAATAAGGAAGTTCAAAATGGTCCAAGGAGAAGATAAAGGAACAATAGACACTGTTCAAGTGGCTCTTAGGATCAGACCCCTCATGCAGCAGGAGATTGATAGAGGCTGTGATGAATGTATAGATGTTGTCACTGGAGAGCCACAGGTTCAGATCAAGGACTTGGCATTTACATACAACCATGTTTTCCCTCCACACATCACCCAACAGGAGTTTTATGATACATCAGTGAAAGGACTCATTGGAAAACTTTTTCAAGGTATGTAAAACTAACATTAAAAAGTTTGCTTTAGTTGTAATTATACCTAATGTGTTAAAGGCTATATGCAAAATCCTCTAGCCATATTTGCAAGAATGGAATCCAAATCGTGGTTTTTTTATTTTCTGTCATTATGTTTTTTCATTTTGCCATACTGCCATCAACTGTCTTTCAATACTGCAAGTTTGTGCTGTACACTCATCTTTATAGATAAGTTTACATGCTTGACAATCACAAGAATCCATATATCAGACTGCTGCTCCTGACCTCAGACTAAGTAAGAATATATAAAACTGCAAACAGGGTAGTGAGGCCTTCTACAAACACTATTACATGTTGTACATGCACATGTACAACATTACGAAAAATTATAAATTAGTTTATAATATACATAGAAAATCAAAAATTGTGTATAAAATAATCTTCAAAATATGAAATCAGGATGGAATCATATTTCACTCGTAAGTAAATTGGTTGGTAATATGGTAACATTGCACCACATGTTTAGAAAACTATCATCACTTGGCTGTTCATACAATTCTGTTATTACTTTTTTATCACTTCTTAACTCATAACCAGAGGTCAGAATTAGGTGAAGTTATTTATGTACTCAACATTTTGATGTTGATATTAATATGGATCTTCCCAAGATTGATATTACAATCCTGTGTGGCCAAGAATATTACAAATAAATAATAATAATAACCTCAGAGATAGATAAGACAAATAAAACAAAGATAATTAACATCATTGTTTTATTAGTACTTACATTAATTCACAATAAAAAAAAATGTTCATGTTGCCGCACACTAGGAATTTTTCCTGTAACGTGGATGTGTTTACAAAGATTTTAACTCACGCTTAAACAAACACCCAGACCCAGAACAACTACTTGTTGATCATACCAATATTTGTTCCATGCGGGAAAATATTTCAAATTATTCCATTAGAGAAATATCAGGTTTCTGACAGCCGTCAAAGCACTTCAGAAGCCCGACCTAAAATATTTTTTTATCAATAACTTTTTTTTATAAATCAATGGATTTATCTGCTCTTTAAAATTCTCGGGATTCGAGGCAAATCCACTTTATTCTTTTGCTGTATGAAATCAGTTTAAGTACATAAATAACTCTACCTAATTCCGACCTCTGCTCATAACATATATTTAAGCTTACACAATTACAACAAAAAGAAAAAACTTTACCATGCTTTACCAAATGAGCTATTGTAGTGATGAGTCATACCTCAAATTTATCATTTCTTTCCTATATTTTTACTGTCTTAAGAGGACACCTATAAGGACAGATGGTTGCAAATTTGAATCCCATTTGTAGACTAAATTTTTCTTTTGATTGAAATTTTGAAAGCTTATTTGCTCTCCAAATGTTAATGTAGAAGTTACATTGTTAGAAGTATGTATAAATTAAACAGGCTAAACTATAACATAGCAACCTGTCATCATGGGGCTGTCTGTAAAACCTAAAGTAAACAGGTGTTTGTTTACCAATGTTCCATGATAATACCAATGATTCGATGGAGTTTGTCTCTTTCCTCATTGGAGAGTTTTCAAACACTAATATCATTTGGTTATATTTTGTTCCTTTCAGGTTACAATGTAACAATTTTAGCTTATGGTCAAACTGGGTCTGGCAAAACATACACTATGGGCACAAATTATTCTGGATCTGAAGGGGATTCCACCAAACTAGGTAAGATCAATGTCAATCAAGTAATTAAAGTAATTATAAACAATTAAAACAAAGTAATTTTTAATTAATTAAATGTTTTTAAATGATGTATAGTATAGGCACTTTATCCACTATGAACAAACTGCTTGCATAGCACTATGTGGTCTACTATTTTTATTGTACTGTACCATCAGCAGGATTGTCCACTGCTAAACACAGACTCCCTCACTTTGCCATAATCCTCAAGCTTGGCAGGAGTCTTGGCGGATCGCAGTGTGAGATATGAGTTCCTAAGACTACTTGTACTTATTTAATATAAACAATTAAAACAAAGTAATTTTAGTTAATTAAATATTTTCAATGATGTATAGTATAGGCACTTATCCACTAAGAACAAACTGCTTGCATAGCACTATGTGGTCTACTATTTTTTTTGTACTGTACTATCAGCAGGATTGTCCACTGCTAAACACAGACTCCCTCACTTTGCCATAATCCTCAAGCTTGGCAGGAGTCTTGGCGGATCGCAGTGTGAGATATGAGTTCCTAAGAAAGCGCTGCTGCCCATCTTCTGGTATGTTCCCCTTAGTCCGCTCTTACGACACCCACGGGTAGAGATGGGGGGTGACATTCTAGCCCGACCCCACCTGGGCGCTGTACTTATTTAATATATAAAATTCTCGTGTTTGTAACAAAACTCCTCCGAATTCATTACGTCTGATAATAGGACGTCAACTATTTTTCAAATAGGTATTTGAAGCACTCTGGCGGCGGTGGGCCGAATTTCCGTGCTTGCTATGAGCAAACCAGAAAACATTAAAAAAACATTAAATTGATAGCAATGAAATGATAGAAAATTTATAGGCTGAAAAACACTTGCGGCCCCGCGAACCACGCTGCTTCGAAAAACAAACGACCACAAATTAATATAGGTCAATGACAAGGCTTAAAACACTTGTCCTCCAGAATCCACTATAACTGCCCCCCAAAAAAAGACATTAAATTCTTCTCGATAGGTCCCATTTCTCAATTGATTCTCGTGAAGTTTAGTGAGCATGTTTGATTATTATATTCAGAACTGTATTTGATGTTTTTTTTTTTTTTCAATACGGCAGAGATATTGGGGTTGAAAAAAAAAGTTTTGTAGTCTTCAGCTCACAGCCTTCACTTATTAATTAATTACCTAGGTATATGTATTCTTAAGGTCAATTATCGTCATTCCAGGTGTTATTCCTCAAGCTGTGGCAGACATATTTACCTTTATTGATGCTCACAAGGATAAGTTTCAGTTCAAAGTTAATGTCTCATTCATGGAGCTGTATCAAGAGCAGTGTTATGACTTATTGTCAGGAAAGGAGAGGGGGCACAGTATTATAGAAATTAGAGAAGACATCAATAAAGGAGTTATTCTACCTGGTAAGTTATAAGTAATAATTATTATTTAATTTGGTATCTTCCCATTACCAGGCCTGGCTCACTCTGCACTTTAGGTACAAACTTACAGGAACATGAGTGTATCCGTTCTGACGGGATTAATCTACGGTGCGTGCCGCATCAGAAGAGATCAGAGCTATGCGGTAGAAAGAGTGAGGTAGAGAGGGAAGAGAATTAAGTTCGCGGGCTGAAGTGCACTTAGTTGCTTCATAGTTTTTTTTATGCCTTATAGTTTAGCCTTTGACCACTATCTCACCTGATGGTAAGTGATGATGTGGTCGAAGATGTTGTTCAGGCTAACCTAGAAATACTGGCTCTCAAGGACAGCTGCCGGAACACACCGTTAGGTGCTTGGCGACAGATTTTCTACTTGAGGGTGGTGGCTAGCCAGGCGGGCATACGCAAAATGCCCTAACACCATGCTATAACGTCTGCTATCCTAAGACAACAACCGGGACCGACTGCTTAACGTGCCTCCCGAAGCAAGGAAGCGCCGAGCACCGCCGTAAAGTCGCTTCCCTATCGGTCTTTTACCGGATAAATTTCGGTGAATGTGCACAAGAACTACACGACCTAGTTCCGCCCTCCCCCTTTTTCCATCGGACGTCCAGACAGACAGAGAGGCGCCATCCGTACATTGTTGATGTTCCCAGGACTCGTACGAAGCGCTTCGCTTCTACTTTTCTCGTGCGTACTGCGAAAGAATGGAACTCCGTACCGTTGTCATTGTTTCCCGATGAATACAACATGGGTGTCTTCAAATCGAGAGTAAATAGGTTTCTTCTAGGTAAGCGTGCTCCATCTTAGACCACACCAATGCTTAACATCAGGCGGGGTGTAGTCAAACGCGAACTAAGCGCTCAGTAGTAATCTCACCAGCAGTCACCCATCCAAGTCACGACCGAGGCGGATGTTGCTTAACTTTGCTGATCGGTTCAGAATTGAAGGGTAGGGGGGAAGGAGGGACTTGTCCGTATCTGTGTAACATAAACATAGCTATATAATTCAGAGACATAAATGTGATACGACTGAAGATCAGGAGGCCAACTCCCACATTTTACAAAACCATGATAAAAAGGAGCGTTTTGTTTCATTGGAAGACATGAACTATCACCGACCCACAATCGCGTTAAGCAATATAGGTTTGATCGTACTTTAAGAACGAATGAAATATGTATCACGGATGTGCAAGCGAGGTACAAGATGTTTATAATATAGCGTTATCCCGCTCGCACTGTTCCGAACTACGATGTTATACTCATCAAATAATATTGCTTCATTAATTTTAAAGATTGATAGAAATAAAAACATTGTACGTAATTAACACTTTAATTAAACCCATTTATATCTTAAAATAGTCGAAATTAAGTCTAAATCCGCTGTTACAAAGTAACTTTTTAAAGATGGATAAACATGACGGATTTGTCGTAATACTTCGCATTAAATGTCACATCAGAGTTTGCGAAAAGAGTGAACAATTTGTTTGTGACGTTATCAAAACGACGAGCGATTCCATTACCGTTTGTAAGCTTGCTTAATTGACGTGGAGGTATAAAATTTAGCTGTAAGATTAAGTTATTATTCCTATAAGAGGTGAGAGTTGGCCCCCAGTCTTAGCAAAGCGTCGGCGAAGCCAATATTTGAATTTCGTATGTAGCCTATGTTATTATTACCTCAGACTTGCCTAAGATCATGCTCCATTATCGATAGCTGATTATTTTACTTTTGGATCAATTATTGTTTTTTGTTAATCTGTACAGATAGCTTGACTTATACAGGAAACGACAAGAACAGCAATATCTAAATTGTCGTTGGAGTACGTGAAACAAAATTACCTACCTGATTTATATACCACTCACACACATATTATATTGCACTCTGGAGTACGGAATAAGAAGAGAAGTGTGTTTCTGATACCTACGTCTTCAAAAATATTCGAGAAAGCGATATGTAAAAGACTTTATTCGTTTTGTGAAAAGTACTCAATATTTGATGATAGCCAAAATGGATTTAGGAAAAGACGGTCGACTGTGAACATTATTAACACAAAAAGATACGCGATAGGAGTGCTGCTTGATATGAGCAAAGCATATGATAAAGTCTCTTACCCTATCTTATTAAATAAACTTTACGGTATAGGAGTGAGGGGTTTAGCTCATGATTGGTTTACCTCTTACTTAAAAGATCGCAAACAGTACGTCGAAATATAAAATTTTGATTTACATACGGGCTGCATAAAACGTTTCAGATCTGACCAAAAACCATAAATAGTTCGTTTCCCCAGGGAAGCGTGACCGGATGTTTACTTTTTTATTTTATATTAATGACCTAACTAAACAACACTAAAAGATCTGTGTGTTTTATTTGCTGACGACATTTCTATTTTAATTCCGGCGCCAAGTGATAATGGTCTTCTGACTAAAGAATTAGACTCAATTTTATCCCAAATAGATAACTGGCTAATATACCATAATTTACAAATTAACTTTAAAAAACAAAGATCATGCAGTATCGACCGTACCAAAAACAACCAATAAAAATTGATTATGCTTGTGTTGACTCTTTTGCATTACTCGGTATAGAAATAGATACATGTGTAACTTGGAAAATGCACATTCAAAAACTTAAATCAAAACATAGCAGTTTTTCATTTGCATTAATTGAGTTAAAGAAAACAACGAACATCGCGACGGCAAAATGTGCCTATTTTGCATATGGTCAGGCTTGGTTACAGTATACGGTATCATTTTGTGGGGAAATAGCACCGATGTCGGAAACTTATTTACACTACAAAAAAAAATATTAGAATTATAGCAAACATAGACTCAACTGAAAGTTGCAAGCCACACTTTATTGAACTCCAAATTTTAACTTTAGCTTCCATCTATATTCTAGAAATTTGCAAGTTTGTGAGAAAATATCCTCAATTCTTTGACAAAGTTGAAGATTGCAATTATTATTATACAATTGCCTTATGATTTAAGGTACAAAAAAAGACTGGCCCTTACAAATTCAAACTTAAAAATGTGCAGTTCAGGTACTCATATCATGGCTATAAAAATATATAACCATATCTCGAAACATCTAAAAGATATACAAAAAGATTTAGCATTTTTCCATAGTCTTAAAGGATATCTTATTAAAAACGCTAGTACTCATTAGAAGACTTCTTTACAGATAAGACTCATTAGCTATAAATATTTAATTTCGGTCACTTTGAACAATTTTAATTAAGATAATAGTAATTAAACTTTGGTCCTACCCAGAGTCCAATAAACTCTAGAGTGCCCACCAGGGTTTCATGTTGTTAGTACTTAATTAATTATGTAAGATCTATTGTACACGTGAATATGGAGAAATAAATGATTATGATTATGATCACAATTGCGCGCGCATTAATGCTCAATACAGTTGCCGGCTTTTATAGCTAGCGCTGTGTCAAGCTGAACGTCCTACTACACAGTTTGTGATTACTTAAAAGACAATAGTTATTTGTGCAACAAGAGTTCAAAGTCGTTTTTTGCTGCGAGTGCTGATTTTGAATCTTGAGCGTGGCGATGGGTTCAAAAGCACGAGATGCAAAAAACTTTGCTCCAGTGTAACACACATAACCTTTCACTTCAGCAGCGAGAACACTTTAGGAGATAAAATAATAAACAGGAATCGATTGAAATAACTATTAACTTATTCATCTCTTTACGCCAGCTACGAAATTTTTTTCCTGCTCTTTTATTTAAATTAAGGCGTGTTCGGAAATAGCACGCATGATATTTTATAATTCAAAATATATTACGTAACATTTTTGAAACTAGAATTAAGGTAAAATATCAGTTTTATTTGCAGTCAATACTTATTTTGGTTTAAATACAACAATAAGTAAAAAAATGTTGTCTTAGGTTTTCGCGATTGTTACACATAGTAATTAAACAACTTTAAACGTCGGGATAAAATAATGAAAAATATACGCGATTTAAACCGTTTAAAGTTGTTTAATTACTAAATTGCTTCGGAGGGCACGTTAAGCCGTCGGTCCCGGTTGTTGTCTTAGGATAGCAGTCGTTACAGCATGGTGGTAGGGCACTTTGCAAATGCCCGCCTGGCTAGCTACCACCCTCAAGTTGAAAATCTGTCGCCAAGCACCTAACGGTGTGTTCCGGCAGCTGTCCTTGAGAGCCAGTAACTCTAGGTTAGTCTGAACAACGTCCTCGACCACATCATCACTTACCATCAGGTGAGATAGTGGTCAAAGGCTAACCTATAAAGATTAAAAAAAATTTGGTAAAAAATTCAATAAATTACATTAAAAGACATAATTATCTTTTTTTTACAAAATTTCTTTAGTTAGTACGAAATTCCGAACGTGTTGGTCTTTAAGGTCGAATTCAAAATCGACACTTCGTAAGGGCTGATATTTGTCTCTCTCTCTTTCTAATGGCGGAAAAGAGATAGAGTGTGAATGTTTCGAATTATATGATTAACCTAAGGCAGATAGCCACGAATATCTTGTTCAATATTCGTGGCTATCTGAAAAAAAAAGTTACTTTGTTTCACTCAGTGAGCAAAATCGCTTGTACCAAAACCGACATGTTTGAGCTACTGAAGTGAAAAAAATTTTAATTCCGCCTCTGCCATGTTATCAATTGTCACCAACGTAATTTAAACAAATATTGTAATTATTTTATTATATTGTATGTACTTAACTCATTGTAAGGAGTTTAAAATAATGGCCCCTATGTTTCTTGCCCATTCTTCTCGCAGTGACTCTATAATTTTTTTTGGCGTATAATGTACAACAATGTACAATATTTCAATATTAAAACTTGTAATTGACCTTCATAAGAGCGTCGTAGACGTTCAAATTGAATAAATGGATTTGAATTTGAAAACGAGGGCGGTGACACTCTGTAATGACTACGCCTGACGCTTTCCATCAGGCGGGCGCCAAGTCATTATCATCCCTTCATCAGATAAAAAACAACGTTGATGTAGATTGTTTGTTGGTACAATGTAGTACCATATAAACATTGTGTAAAATATTTATCACCTTAACGCCCTTTTTAACCGAAAGGTAGCCGTTATTATATTAACCGAAGACGATTGTAGCACCATACAGATAACGGTAGGAAATTTCCTAAACTTCTTCCCTACCCATCATCAACTGATGTTTATATGTAACATTTATTTTTCAGGCATAACAGAACTGCCCGTGTCTTCTATCATGGAGACTATGTTAGCGCTCGCCCGGGGCTCCACGGGTCGTGTGACAGGTTCCACTGCCATGAATCAGGCGTCCAGTCGCAGTCATGCTGTCTTTACTATTGTCATCGCTATGGAGAGTATCTCTGATAAGTATGTCGTTATTATTATAGTGTAGCTTGGTCAAGTACTAAATTCAGTTTGGGGCTAATTTTGCCATCTTTAGGGTTCCTGAATAGAAGTGCACCTTTCAAACCTTCTTGTAGTTGTCGTAAGAGGTGACAAACGCTAAATACAAGAAGGTGGGCAGCAGTGTCTTCTGAAGAACTGCAATTTTACATTGCGATCCCTAAGACGCCACTAGACCTGGTGATTATGGCAAACCTCTCCCAATGAGGTTGGTGGCATTTTCAATGGTGGACGTTGTAGCTGTTGATGTGATATCTTTCTTTGGGTGTCTGTGTGACTAAGGTAAAAGCAGAAGGTGGGCAGCAGGGCTTTCTACGAAATTGCCATCAGTTGCATTAATTCCCAAGATGCTTGCCAAGGGTCAGGATTCTGTCAGAAACCCGCCATGATAGACACTCATTACAACCGTTTATTCTATAAGGAGCCTTTTGTACAACAGTAGACATCTTCGGACTGATGAAAATAGGACCACCTAAGCCTGCGTTGTCTGTCCGACCGCTTGTCAAAAAGACTATGTATTTTGAAATGTGATAGAAATTTGTTTGATATTTCCAGAAAGTATGTGTACATGTGTACGAAAGTGTGTACATCATTATAGTGAATTTTACATACATACATAACATCACGCCACGTTGGCGGCCAATTTGGACATAGCGAAGGGATTTGATCGAGTTTGGGACAAAGCACTTCTTTTGAAGCAAAGCATGGGCTTTCCGGGAAATAGTGCGAGTGGATCTCCAGTATTTTAGCAGATCGGAGCATCAAGGTCAACGACTTGTCGATTGTGGTTCCGAAAGGCTGTGTGCTATCTGCGGGATAGAAGCTTTACGGCTACATCTTGATGTGACTAGATAGCGGGTTTGACTAAATCTCGTTATGACAATATCGCGTTAAGGCTTAATAGCTTTTAGACTAGATCGCTATAAGACCATATAGCGTAACGACTAAGTGGTCGTTTGTTTTCTGAAGTACAGTTATGTCAATAATTATAACATGACGTTTATTTTCAGTTGTTACCTTTATTTAAGAAGTGACTTATAACAACATTTTTTTACTTATATACTTACATAAGTTTTAAATCACTGTCATTTAAAAAAAAAGAAATCGTTATTTCATTTATTTTCAAGTTTGCTTACTTCAGTTTTAATTTTCGATTAAATATTATGACAATCCTTTTTAACTGCAAATAGGAGATTTTATTCTTTTGTCGTGTATCAGCGCTTCTTTTTTTAACTAAACATAAATTGCATAAACGTAGATTTGTGTTGCATGCGCATATTGAGGCGACAATGCCATGCGTCTAAGCTTTGTCCTATATTGTTCATATATAAAAGTAGCTTGCGAAACCCTCCATTTCTGGCAATATTGTAGAGCGCTCCACAATAGCTAACTATAGCATATATACCTGTAACAATTGCATTTGGATACACAAACTGAAAGGCATTTACAGGTCCCAATTCGTAATCACATTTAAATTTAAATTACACTTTTTCTTCAGAAAGAAGTTCCGCTTGACACAAAATTCTGTTTGACACAAAATTGTACCAAGAGCCATTATGAAGAATAGCTTCCTTATTCTTTTTATATAAATGAGATTACATTTTTTTTCAGTTTCTATTTTAAGAACATGAATCACAATTTTATTGGAAAAACTAGAAAAGGTTTTGTTGTTTTATATTTATTCCTAGGTTCTGGAACTCCATGGTAAATAGAATAAGTTTTCTCCACGAACTATTATGCTGAAGATTGAACTGAAGTGCCACTTTTGAATACCATCGTACGTCATATCGATATAAAGCCAATCTGATAATTGGGCCCATGCATATATGGTTGGACAGCTATCTAGTCATATCGCGATATAGTCATAAAGCTTCAAACCCCTATCTGCGACTCTTGTTTCTCTTGCACATCAATGACATGTTCGAGCTAAGCGATATTCATTGCTATGTGAATGACAGTACCGGAGATGCCTCATATACTAGCCATGCTAAAATTTCTTCACTTGGAAGATATGGCTGATTTGGTCTCTAAGAAATATGTTGTGCTCGAAAATGCGAGACGGTACTTCACGTCGGTCCATCGCCTGCAACTTTATTTATAAGGTTTGGCCTTACATGTAGCTACTGCTCTCACCTCTGGGCGGGAGCTCCCCAGTACCAGCTTCTACCGGTTTGCGTTCAACGAACCGTCGAGGATATAGCTGTCTCCAATCGGCTCGACCTATTAGCACATGTTGAGAACATCATGCACTTTCATCCAATGGCAAAACTCAGTTGTAAGTATTAACCAAACAGGGCCTTGGAAGACTCCCTGTGATAGATGCGTTAAAAGACGCAGATATATATCTCTTAGGTAATCTGTGTACCTTCGATTGTCTTGTTTTATTTTGGTCTCATAGGTACACCATACCTCTGCGCCACCCACCGCTGCATTTCTGCATTGCTGCATACTGCCTGATCGTTAGCCCATTACAATCATCCAATCTGTTTCAGAAACCGAGCAACAACTTCAAAGTTCCATCTAGTAGACTTGGCCGGTTCTGAGCGCATCAAGAAGACCAAAGCTAGCGGTGAAAGACTCAAGGAAGGCGTGAAGATCAACCAAGGCCTGCTGGCGCTGGGGAATGTTATATCTGCCCTTGGTGATGGGACTACCAGAGCGTTCATCAGCTATCGTGATAGCAAGCTGACTAGACTACTGCAGGGTATGTTTGTGCTTACTTTTACTGAACCTATTTGAACTTGTGTCCAGGGTGGAGCTCACTAATACGATAGCAGGAAGGGCTGGTACAATTTGTTATCCGATTATTTAAAAAACGCAGGAATGTTCTCTAGTCGATGAGTATTTTTTTACTGTTTTTATTTATTTATAAATATGGACAAATAGTAAAAAATGGAACACAATTTTTCTAACGTTATTGAATAATGGTAAAAAATATGAGCGTCAAACTTGGTATGATAATTAAACAAAGTATAACATTAAAATAATAAGAAACGGCAATGTGTGAGGTAGACTCCCGCTTAGCCAGTTAGCCGTCCAATCTGAATGATAAATTAACTATTTTATATCAAATTCGTACAACACATATATTGTGCGATGGTATAAACCCTCAGTATGCGAAGCAGAGACTCGCATTTGGCTGCTTTATTATGTACTAGCTTTCCGGGCGCGGCTCCGCCCGCGCGTATGTCGGTTATCGCGCGAAAACATTAACCTCTTTTTGTGCAGTCGGATAAAAACTATCCTATGTTTTTTCCCGGGTCTCAAACTATCTCCATACCAAATTTCATTCAAATCGGTCCAGTAGTTTTGGCGTGAAAGCGTAACAGGCAGACAGACAGACAGAGTTACTTTCGCATTTATAATATTAGTACTTATTACCACACTGAATTGAATATTTAAATTCCATCAGTATGTTAAAAAATTAGAACGAGAGGAAAAATATAGTCATGTGCAGGATTCGAACCCACGACATCCACCCCTGCAGCCATGTATGCTCTGACCGCTAAGCCAACATGACATATTACTCATAAGTTCATAACTCTAATGTATCCTCTCCTTTCCAACCATCGTATGGGGAATGAAGAGACATCTATACTATATCCATCTATTCTAGTCCATCTTACGCTGTAATCCGCGGAGCGTGCGTCATTGCAAAACTAAAATTCATCAGGTATGGTCAAGTAGTTTTCCAGTTACAATATGCCTATACCAAAATGACCTTATTATGGCAATAAATGCTGTGACCATTATTGTAGTCGAGTTACATCATAAATCCTGTACCAACCATTCATAATTGAAATTTATTTTTTAAAGAATTTAACCTACCTCTTACACTGACGGACAGTGGAAATATGAACTCAGAAATTCTGAGTTCATATTTCCACTGGTGCAATGCCGATTCATACATTCTGAGTCAGAATGTATGAATCGGCATTGCACCGACTTCAAAAAAATGTTTCCGTATTTTAAGTCTTTAAAATAGGTTCATAAAAAAAAGCTTATTCTGTGACGCCACAGAATAAAAGGTCGAAAAGAATCACTCTAAAAAGCCATTCCAATAAATAAACGACTATTTACGAAGCAATAAAGTGCACATCGGTTCGTAAAGCATGGAGTACCTAATATTTATAATCACCTATAAGTCTCTCTTTCTATCGCATAGCTACAGATAGCTCTGATCTCTTCTGACGCGGCACGCACCGTAGAATGATCCCGTCCGAACGGATACGCGAATGTACTTGTAGCTTTGTACCTAAAGTGCGGAGTGAGCCAGGCCTGGTGATGCATAACATAATACTAAGTTTCATTGACATCAAAGTTTAACTATTTGTATATCAAGAAAACATATTTGGATAATTATATAAGCGCCTATTTATTTTTAATTACAGACAGTCTTGGAGGAAATTCCCTCACACTAATGGTCGCTTGTGTAAGTCCCGCTGATTACAACTTGGATGAAACTGTATCTACTTTACGGTACGCTGACCGCGCCAGGAGGATACGCAACAAACCCATCATCAACCAAGATGCCAAAGCGGCTGAGATTCTTAGGTAGGTCCATCACATCTCAGTATCGTATATAAATATATACATAAAAATCAGAAGATAATGACTGACTTCTGTTTCTGTTTTCGTTATGTGTTTCTTTATGACATAAGTAAATCTTACAGGTCAGAAAATCCGATACTTTTTTAACAAACGTTATTTTTAACAAACGAATACTGAGTATGTCTCTCGCACATTTCCGATATTGACAGAGTGAGATGGGTTATTGCCGTCATTGGTCAATGTCTTTGTTCTTGTTTTGAAATTGTTAAGGCCCG
Source organism: Plagodis dolabraria (assembly GCA_963854805.1). Taxonomy (NCBI): domain Eukaryota; kingdom Metazoa; phylum Arthropoda; class Insecta; order Lepidoptera; family Geometridae; genus Plagodis; species Plagodis dolabraria. The sequence goes on along the minus strand of OY978459.1, from coordinate 9,590,549 downwards.
TTCATATTGCATACTTCTAAAATTCCCTGTAGGAACAATAACGTTATTATTTTATGATTTAAACTTGCATACATAGAATATTAGTAAAAAAAAATTCTGTTCGCGTTTATGATTAAAAAAATTTTGTTAAAGTATAATTATATATTTTGTACTAGAACATATAATATAAATCAAATAATTCTACTACAATTCTTGTAATATTAAAAATTATCGTCGTCTTTATACATTTAACTTTCTGCAGACAAGTCAATAATAAATTGCTCTAACATATTTTGTACATGATTGTCGACTCCGTACATTTTTGTTTCTATCTTGGTTATCACATGATTGAGACATGACCATCAATTTTATCTATCCACTTTAGGTAATCCTTGTAACGAAATAGTTCCGACTTTATACATTTTATAACTTTTGTTATTTCCTGCCGTAGCCCTTCACTTGAGACCAAACGAGTTCAATTGGATTGAGCTCACAGTACTGAGCCAAACATATGACGAGACGATTTGTTAACTTAGCTACAACATTATTTTCAAAACTATTTTTGTTTTGCTTACCCTAATTCAAAAGTTGCAACTTTAGTATTGATTCGTTACAAGCAATATTTATCGACGCGCAGGTAGTCGAAGACTCAACTGAATGTACCTACATGTACATAACTACAGAGTTCGTATGGAACGGACTTTATGTCGATTACGTTGGCCAATAGCAACGCAGTAAAGTTTTCAGTACTCGTTTGTTAAAAAAAATAGACTATAGCAGCTGGCCCACCTCATGGACATTGGTCACCGTCTTGTTGAAACATTTTGCAACATTTTATATATAAAATAGACTCGCCTCCTACCACATGGGACGAAAGTATATCTAGCTCTAAAAACTGCTGACTATCACATTTACAATGAAACGCATCTGTTTTAGGCAGAGGTTACCTGGTGGCCTGGTGCTATTAGGTAACAATCATATGAAAAAACATTTTATTCATTACAAAAAGTCAACTTACAGCTTAGGAATCAAAACGCTTACAATTTTAGACCAAATATAATATCTTATATTAATTACTAATAAAAAATAATATAAACCATATCTAATTATAATTAAGGGGGTCGACGTCGCATTTTGGACCTTGTTGACGAAACAGTTACTTAGATTTACTGCCCTTGCCGTGGGCGCATTGTTGGCATATCCTGTGCGTAACTTGCTAGAAAATGAAAACAGATGGTGCTGACGACGCTCACCTATGCTAGTATAATTTTGCGGAAAATGTGGATTATAAACATGGACCTGGTTATAAAATATCACATATCACTTGTTTTGCAGATTAAATAACCTAGTCAACGAATTACGCCTTCAACTTATTGGTAAAGTACCCCTAGAGACAGAACAGAATAATGAAGAACTACAAGAAGAACTAGATAGAGAACGAGCCAAATATTCAGACCTTCTCAAAAAGCACAAACAATTGACTGAACATCTCGGAAACATGCTCATAGAGAATACAAACCTTTGCGAGAAGGCCTTGCTAGCTGAAGCGGCTAAGGACAAGATTGAACGAAAACTGAATGAGTTAACAGAGCAGTGCAATCAAACAATAGAAAACCTGAACATGAGTGATAAAGGCCCAGATGATGACCTCCAAAAGACTAATGTAGTAGACTATTTGAAAGAGATTAAGGCGAGGCTTGTGGATTTGCAGACGGTTAATTTGAAGTCGGACGAAGAGTTGATCGACCATGAGATCAAACAGTCCTTTGTTAAGGATGAGTGTGACCTCGACAAAGCTGATGAAGATGTTATACTTAACGAAGATCAGGTGGTCATGGAAGAGGAAAAGAGGGCTATGGGACAGGTAAGAGCAATATTTTTTTTGTGTTTATCTATGATCAGTTTTTGGAGTATAAGCAGATTTGTTTTAGTCTTTTAGGCATGTACAAGAAGTTATCATATGAGTAAATTTCCCCATTAAAAAAGGAGGTTCTCAATTCATCTGTATTCTTTTTTATTTGGCTTGTTGTTTGGTCCCATTTAAATTTCGTCAATATCGGTCAAGCCGTTTTTGGGTTACACTCCAATAACTGAAAAATATTTTGCTTTCTTGATGATATAGTCGTTGACAGTGAATGACAATCGTACCAGTAAAACAAAGCAACAAAAAAGTACAGCAAGGGTCACAAAAAAAAAGTTTACCCAAAAATGGAACCGACTTCAACAACCATGCGCACAATATTGTGATAATAGGTACTTTTGAACTATCACGACTTTAACAAGTTATTTCACACTTTTGAGTGTTGAAGTCGGTTACATTTTTGGGAAATAAAAAATTTCTCACATCATTTCTATCTCATTATATGAGGTGTTGTCTGCGTATCGTCTTTGGATATCCGATGGCACTTATCTGTGTCGCTAAGGAGTTTGGATGCATGGTCAGTCGCTTCACATAATTCGCTGAAAAAACAGAAATAATTATATTCTATAAAATCCCTGCAATCTTGCAACGCGCAGTCGTTTTTTCAATACCCTCCTAAATGACTTTCACAATTCTATGAAAAAATTTCGTTAATGGCCAGCTTGAGCTCATCATAGGACATCATAGGACTAAATCACTTTCCACGAATCTCTTTTTTTTAGCTTGGGGAACAAAAAATAGTCACTATTAGCCAGGCATAGGCTGTTATGTTATTTCCGTTATGTTTTTTCCGTGGTGGTAAAAATAGGACCACCTTATCGAGGGAAACCTATAATGTTTTCTCTGCCCCATCTTAAATTCAATTGAACACTTATATTTTTATGTATGGTAGACAACAAAGTAATATGAGAAATATGAGCGTATGTTTATTGCATACTTTGTTTACTTGTCTAGTGTTTGAATTATGACATTAGTGTTATCAATAAATGATTTGTATTTGTAACGGATCCCTTGTAAACGGTCACCAAATCTTCGTGTTTTTTTTAGTTTCTTGTTTCTTCAGAAAATGAATAACAGCGTGGGCATCGATTTCGACCGACATGTTTACTCTTACAAAGTCTGATAGTGATGGAGTTATAGATAATTATCATTATTATTAATAATTTAATTCAGATATAATCCAGAATCAAAGTCGATAAATGTCACAAAAAAAAAAATTATAAATACTAAACCTATGTAAAGCTAGCGGACCACCCCGGTTTCGCAAGGGTATATAATAAAAAATACAATCAAAACACATATGTAAAAAGTGTTATAATATTTTTATTTTCGCAATAACGCATGCTCTGCGGATTACAATACAATTTTACGAGAGGAAATCCCGCATATGACTATCACCTTTCCTCTTGTAAATTAGTAATTTTGTAACACAAAAGTAGTTCTTGTGACATTACTGTGACCATATGGCATCGCCGATATTTGTGTATATATTGATGTCCTCTATAAAATTTTAGTATATCACTTTGCTCTATTGTCAATAAATTTCGCAGCGTACGCGGTATAACGTTTTTTTTTGGTTTACACATTTTTAGTTACACTATAGAAGGTTTCACACGGATCCCTAACTTTTTTAAAATAATCTATAGCCCATTATCTTCGGGAATAAAGTAGAATTCTAATGGTGAAAGAATTTTTCAAATCGTTGTAGTCCTTTCAGAGCCTATTCAATATGAATAAACAATCAAATCTTTCCTCTTTATAATATTAGTGTAGATCGGCGTATTAGAATTACAATTCCATTTTTCTATTATCTCCGCGTCACGGAATGTGCAGTAAGGCTAAAGTAAATCTGCCTAGTTACTGGAGTGGTAAAAGAGTTACAAGATTCTATTCAGAGGTTCCAGGTTCATTCCCCAGGTATGGACTGTTTTTTTTTTTACGATGATATAAATATGTAGCTTCCGAGAGTCTTAAACTGTACCTGGTAGATGACGTATGTTTGCCTCCTATTTCGTGGTATGAAAACATGCCTGGTGAATCTTGGGACCTCTGCATATTGTGTTAATATGTCAATGTTATGTTCACAGCTGAACGAGTTTAACTATAATATTGTAAATAATGGTTGTATGGTCATTGGATGACGTCATACATTTCATACATGTATGGTTTGTTTCGTAACACCTCCTATGTCCCTGTGGCGCAGAGGATAGCGCGTTGGACTTCTAATCCAAAGGTCGTGGGTTCGATCCCCACCAGGGATGCATATAAATTTTTGGCATTACATAGTTAGAAAAAGAGGCTGTAAAAATACAAATTAAAATATTTAATAAGCTTTTATGTTCCAATGTGAATTATTCGGCTTATTTTTTATTTTTAAATCATTTATTATTTTATATTTTTCTCAATTATCCACAGTAGATACTTAAAATTTTAAGTTTGTTGACACAGTTGGTCTTCCCATTTCTAATTATTTTAGTTTTGCGATCAAAACTATGGAATTAGGTATTTTAAAGTTTTGCTTATGGAACCTTATCTCTTCATTACCTTCCGTTGTGTTTTCTAATAAATCATCCGAATATTTATTATATACACGATAACGTTTCCGATAAAACGATTAACGCAATACCTCACGAAAATTATTGAATTTAATTTGAAAGTTTTCTACTATCAATTTTCAGTATTATATATTTTCTACAAATATATAATACTGAACAACATTAAATAACGATGGTTTTTATGTACTAATTTTGTATTCAAGGCTGCATTACAGCCCAAACAGACGGTATTACAGCCCAAACAGACGGTAAAGGCGTTGTGGGCGCTTCACACGACGTCTTCAATCAATCTTCAATAATCAGGCAATACTTTCACTGTTGAATACAAGCACACCTCTTTGACCGCTTTAATGACAAGATGGGATGTATAAAAATGTTCACGTAAAAAATTCCGAAACATTGTAAAATCGTGTGGAAAAGGCTAGTATAAGTTTATTTCCGTCGCTATGCTTCTATGCTTGTACTCAGTTCCATTTTTACACAGGTGGCGTTGAACCAAGAACTGCAAGAGCTCAACCGCGCTATGGCGATCAAGGCGTCCGTGGTTCAAGCTATACTGGCGAACAACAAAGAGATGCTCGAAGGCCACAACAACCTGCGGGAGAACGAAGAAAAGATCGCTCATTTGGAGAAGGAACGCGATGAGCTTTTGCAACAGTTGAAGCAGACCAAGGTAAAGATAAACATGCTGGTTGACGGACCCTTCTCGCTTTATACGGTTGAAAAAGTTAGATTGACAATATGTTCATTACTATGGCCTTTGTAAATTAATTTTCTGACAACTGACAACCCATGAAGGAATACAATATTTAGTTGATCTGGTTACAGCTTATAAAGTACAGTATAAATCGGCGTGATCAGTTTTTGTTCCATAAATAAAGTTAAGTAGTAGTTAAAATATACAGAAATTATAATTGTCCTAAATAGTTTGATTTTTTAGATTGACGAAGTAACTAAAATGGTCTAACACTGTAAAATTATAAAATCCCATTTCACAAATAATTAAGTTAAAAGAAAAATACTATACTCGATAAGCTATGGAGTGCGTTCAATAACATTGGTCGACGACGTACAGATCGCACTTTAGCGTTCACGAAGTCAGTTTTGATTTTTCTTGCGATAATACCAAACCGTTCACAACTTGATTGGGCGACGGCAAGCGAACGCACTGATCATCCTGAAAACTAGGAGGGTGAAAGTCGCTCTGCTTTCAATTTGACAGATGATCATGGATATATAATGGTCGAGGTCAAAGGTGTACATGAACGAGAAAAGAGGAGCAAAGTTATGATGCTGGCGAATATTATTAAAATATAGTTAACTAAGCAAGTTAACATATTTTTTTTAGTTTTACTTGTAATAGTTGATATTTTCATTTTGAAAGTGTATGCAATCAATTCATTTTAGTCATTTGTCAAGTTGAACTTAAAAATTATCATGGTGTAAGCTCAAAGCCGTTTTGCGCTTTAAGCGCTTCGAGCAGCGTAAGCGTGCCTAAAATCGTTCCGAGAGCATTGACTCACAACGCTCACGACTTCGAGGTAGAGCAGTGTGAGGACTTTCAAATAGTTGTTATGTCTATCTTCATAAACAAGAAAAGTTACTTGATTGTACTTAAAATTTGTGAATTATTTATCATTTCTCAAACATGCTTGGAAATGTGAGCATTATTTTGACAATCTTCTTCGAGATAAATCGAAATTGCTGTACTGCCAAATACATGCGCGCAGCGGCCGCCAAAAAATGTATGAAAATCTATATCTGTCGTGTCTAGCGGCCAAATAAATTGCATAGTAAACTCATATCTGTCGTGTAATTTAAAAATGAAATGATCTTTTACTTCGAAGCATGGCAACCAAGGAGGTAACTTACAAAGGTTTTATTTAAATTTAGATCTGGCTTGCAAATATAACGCTGTTTGTGAAAAAAAAAAACAAATGAACACTTTACCGCGGGCAATTTTATTGTTGTTTGTTGATAGTCATTGATTTTGAAAAGCAATTGTTTCGACAAAATGAGTTCAAGTGAAAACAAGGAGTGTGATAAACTTAATTCAACGCCACCTGAAATTCTTCACCTCTTTTTTCACCTCTTTAGAATTATCCCAAACCAACATAATCCCCAGAAAGTCCACTTTAAAATTCATAAATTGTAAATGTACAATTTAGAATTATCCCAAACCAACATAATCCCCCGAAAGTCCACTTTAAAATTCATATATTGTACATTTAACAACTGTATCTTCAAATAAAAAATCTGCCTTGGTACTACTTTGTTTTAATGTCCGCGCATTATTTGAGAAAAGCACTATACACACAACTAGGCATTGATGGACTTATGTATGTGTGCCTCGGCCCACATTTACACGTTCGTCTATCAATGCCTCCTTTGCTGGCCGCTGCAGTAATGTACTATATTTAGATTAGAGTCAGACTTTCTGTTTCGTTATTTTGAAAAATCTTATGGAAAACACATGAACTGATGATATAATCTAGAAGAATTAAGAAATGAAAGCGCTTCGCACGATTGAAGGTGCGGTAGATCAGTTCTAAAAGCATCTTTTTAAAGCCTGTATTAATAGAACGTTGTTAGTGACTCGTGATGGGGCCGAAAGGTTATCGAATGGAGGCCACAAACGCAACGTCAGAAGACCACCCACAAGGTTGACGAACGTCATTACTAAGGTCGCAGGAAGACGCTGAATGGATCCAACCGTTTTATTTGGAAACCTGTGGAGGAGGCCTATATCTAGCAGTGAACTTCTTGCGGCTGAAATGATGACGATGATGACTCGTGGTCTCAAGCGCGATTTCAGATACGCTCTCAAGATAAAAAATGAGTTTCTGACATTTACTGCTCCTTAAAAATACTTGAACAAAATAAAAACATTTTCGTAATTAAAGTTACTAAATGCTGCACTCAGAGACGTTCCTTAACTTTAATGTTTCATTAAACCGTGCCTTTTGTATGGATTTTGACGGTATTTAATGATTATAGTGTTAATTGACGTCTCTGCGTGCGGCAATTAGATAGTGAAAATGACGTTAGTTTAAGTAGTAAAATAAATATATTTCTTCAGAGTAAAGACCCATCTCACGAAGAGCGCCGCACGAAGGTGTCCAGTCTCGAGACAGAGATATCGGAGCTGAAGAAACGTTGCCAGCAACAAGCCCACATCATCAAGACTAAGGAGAAGAACGAAGCCAAGATTGCCTCTTTGAACACTGAGCTGCAGGCCATGAAAGCCACTAAGGTGAGTTTGTAGTATAAGGAAATTTTTCTAAAGCTTCATGTAATTGTACAAATTGTACATGATTTTTTTTGCTAATAGGTTAGCCTGTCACCATTATCTCTCCTGATTGTAAGTGATGATGCGGTCGAAGATGTTGTTCAGGCTAGCCTAGAATTACTGGCTCCCAAGGACAACTGCCGGAACACATCGTTAGGTGCTTGGCGACGGATTTTCTACCTGAGGGTGGTAGCTAGCCAGGCGGGCATTCGCAAAATGCTCTACCACTATGCTATAACGATTGCCATCCTAAGACAACAACCGGGACCGACGGCTTAACATGCCCTCCGAAGCACAGAAGCGCTGAGTAGTAATGTTACTAGCGGTCACACATCCAACTCTTGACCGCGGCGAACGTTGCTTAACATAGCTGATCTGTTAAGAACCACTAAGCAAACTTCGCTACGAGCGCTTCAAAAACAATGCAGTGTACAAAAAATCACCATTTACTGCATTGTTGGTGCAGTGATAAAAGAACCATTTCAGCGCATGAAGGTGTAACAAAGATTTACACTCACATCTTCACATTGTCACTCACTCACATCTGTGCGTTTATAATATTAGTCTAATTATATTGCTTTATTAAGTAAATACTGTAAACTGATTTTAAGAAAAGTTTTAAAATGTTTTACTTCATCTATAACAAAATTAAGCTTAAGTTTTTTTTACCATGTCCACGCTAAGTCGAAAATTATAGTTTTCTTGGCCGCCAGGCTAGCTCTTTGTCACAATATGAAGTGATAGTAAGTGATGTTATGGTCGATAATTGTAAACAAGGTTAACCTAGAACTGGAACTGAGTCTCAATCACAGCGGCCGGTGCATATCGTTGCTTATTATCGTGCTTGCCCACAGATTTTCCACTTGAAGGTGTTTCTTTTACCCGTCGATCATTCGCAAAATGTCCTTCCAAGTTATATGTAACATCTTACATCTCCAACACAATTTCGTCTTGTTCAATAGCATCCGATATGGTCTAGTGGCTAGGATACCTGGCTCTCACCCAGGAGGCTCGGGTTCGATTCCCGGTATCGGAATTTATTTTTGCATATATATGTTCTTTCATTAAGATCTGGAGCTATGTATAACATATTAGGAAACATTTATTATTATACTACGTAATATTTTTTGAAAAAATGTTGACATACTTGCGTAGATACCAGATTAAACCGACTATAGTTTCGACTTCATACGGTGCTCTTTTTGAAGGAGTGTTCGATACGCTTGCGGTAACGTCTCGATATAGTACAAATTTGAGAAAGCCCGTATTTTTAGGCAGTAAGTAATAATAGGAACATGACATTTAACAACTGTATGTCTCATGGTGATGGGCGCAGTGCAATTCGTCACTTGTAATGAATGAAATACACCTGTTACTTGCAAAGGTTACCGCTTAACATCTTTTGAAGCTGAGCCATCACTGTGGCTCAGTGGCATTGGCCAATGACTGCCACGCAGCAAGTCCATGGTTCTTATCCCGCCACGGGCTTGAGCTTCACCGCATGGTGGAAGGGCATTTTGCGAATGCCCGCCTGGCTAGCGACCACCCACAAGTAGAAAATCTCTCGCCAAGCACCTAACGGTGTGTTCCAGCAGCTGTCCTTGAGTAATTCTAGGTGAAGCCTGTTAACACCTTCGACCACGTCATCACTTACCATCAGGTGAGAATGTGCTCAAAGTCTAACCTATCAGCAATAATAAACATGTACTAAAAAGATAATTTAAACTCACGAGAATTGAAAAAAAAGTGTATAAAATGATGTCTTAAATTTGTTTTTTTTTTTGCACCAGGTGAAAATAATAAAGCAAATGCGCGAAGAGAGCGAGAAATTCCGCAAATGGAAGGCTGACAACGAACGCGCGATGTTGCGTCTCAAGAACGAAGATCGCAAGCGCGCCACCGCTATGGCCAAGATGGAATCGCTTCACGCCAAGCAGCAGAATGTTCTCAAACGGAAGATGGAGGAGGCCGTCGCGGTCAACAAGAGGCTTAAGGTACGGTTATTTATTTATTAATACCTACAGAGTTCATTGCCCTCGCAATGCGTTAGAATACTTAGAACGTGTGTATGTGTGAGTCTAGTCCACGGCGGCCGCGAGTGTTGTCGTCGCTATCATTCTCAAAGTCAACGCGCCACAGCTTAGGCAATAGTTAGTATTAATTTTGTTTATGTGAAAATTAATTATGAGTGGATCACATTCAGTTATCGATTCTACACCATCCCCCGCAGTATTGTTGATGAATTAATAGTCACCTTATATAACTTTAAGTTGAATATAACATGACATTGGCAAATGTACAAGATGGTGAGAGTCAAAATTGCGATACAGGAAAAAACATTTTAGCTGTAATATACAATATAAGAAAAGTTAAAGAGTATGGTTGGCCGATTTGGCTATGACTGATGTTATATATACATATGTAATATAGACACATAAGCTCAAAGCTAGTTATTCTTTAAATGCGCGAGAAAATCCGCAATTCGAACTATACTTTTTAGGTTGCCTTTGATCATACAGGTTTGCCTTTGAGTTCGTGTTGATTCTGTAAGAATTATCTTTAATTAAAATTATCTTAACTGTTATAGTTCTTATTCTGTTGAGACTAAAATCCACATTCGCGTAACACTCAAATTGACAATTCTAAAAATAGATTGTTCTGTTCAATTCTAGGTAATTTTACATCAGCTTAGAGAAAGCACCAAGTGACTTGATTACTCGGTTTGTTTAGGGGATTGAACCTGGGAGTTGAAATATTCCAAAAGTCTCTCTTATAGAGAGACAATCTGCCTATTCCTTATGGTATACTAGCCCCGCCCCGCGGTTTCATCCGCGTAGACAATGATGAAAAATTATAATATTTATGACGGAATCCTATGTGTTAATATAGGACCTAAACTATCTATACAACAAGTTTCATCCGAATCGGTTCAACCGTTTAAAAGTGATGGAGTCTTAAATAAAAATAATCACACATTTTCTCATACACTTTCGCATGTATAATATTAGCGCGATCCTACTTATTAATGTGCTTATCTGAAACTTCAAGATGCACTATTTTACGTAAATTAAACAGGTAATAGTGAATGTGATCCACTTACGTTTAGACGAAACACGACTCTGCTTTGTGCTAATAGTTTGGACAAAAAACATCTGATTGCATCAATCTCGGTCACAACGGATTCTATAACTTGTTATGTCACTGATTTACGGTTTGGTCCTATGACCGACATATTTGTAAAGTCGCGACTTGTTTTCTATTTTGACATTGTTAGACGCAAATTTTAAACTTCATGAAGATAATGTACTGTCACATTTTCTTACCCTATGGCACGATATCTTCTTCATATTATATGAAATGGATTCTAGGGAATCTCTGAGAGATCTTTTAAAATAAATTGAAATTGTAACTTTACCGATTCTGTATACATGTATTTGAAAATATTATATATGTTCGTAAAAAAAAAATTTACATTACAACAGTAGAAATAAAGATAAAATAGCGGTGCCAGGTTTAGATTAGCAAAGACAAATAAAAGGTCCTTCTTAGGTAATTGTGTGAGGTTTTATAAGAAAGTTCCCAAACATATTCACACAGAACGAAAATTCAAGTTGCACATGAAAATATTTTCATAAAGAAATCCTACTACACAGTTTGTGATTACTTAAATGACAAAAATGCTTCGACTGGCCAAGCTATCGCCTGTCACCTACGTAATGCAAACAAATATTGTAATAATTTTACTTTATAGTATGTACCACGCTGTTAAAGGACTTAAAAGAATGGCCCCGAATTTCTTGCCCGTTCTTCTCGCAGTGGCTCTATATATTATTTTTGCTGAACGTGGCAGTACAATGTAGAATATATCGATATAAAAAATATTTGTAATTGACCTTCATGTAAGAGCGTCATAGATGCCTAAATTGAATAAATGCTTTTGACTTTGACTTTCTCTAACAACACAAAAATCATGAGCATATTATTTGCATGGTGGTGTTTTGCAAATGCCCAATTGCAAAACACCACCTGCAAATGGCCAAAAAATTGGTACCAAATGGTACCAATTAGAACAAGTTCAGTACCAAGTAGCTACGGGCTGGAAGGTAAAAAATCTGTCGCACTTAATGGTATGATGCGGCAGCTGTCCATGAAAGCTATTATTCTAGGTTAGCATGTGAACAATATCTGAGATTGCATCATCACTGACAAGTGTTGAATAGCTTAACTTGAACAGACTTTTAGCAAATTTAAAGTTCATATTATCTAAGGCCAAGAAAAGTCCAAAACATGTTTCCTTAAAATGTTCTCTATGGAATAAATTTGCAAAGTTCTCTAAATACGCTTGTAAAGTAAGTATCCTAATCATTTACGGATGAATGTGTATGAAAATATTAATTAAAATAGCAAAACCTTATCAAGAGGGACAAGGAAAGTTACATTTTCGATATACATATGTTACAACATTTGTATTATTCAGCTTACTTTCGGTTTTTTTTTTTTTTTTTTTTTTATGCTTGGTAGGTTAGCCTTTGACCACTATCTCACCTGATGGTAAGTGATGATGTGGTCGAAGATGTTGTACAGGCTAACCGAGAATTACTGGCTCTCAAGGACAGCTGCCGGAACACACCGTTAGGTGCTTGGCGACAGATTTTCAACTTGAGGGTGGTAGCTAGCCAGGCGGGCATTCGCAAAGTGCCCTACCACCATGCTGTAACGACTGCCATCCTAAGACGACAACCGGGACCGACGGCTTAACGTGCCCTCCGAAGCACGGAAGCGCTCAGTAGTAATGTCACCAGCGGTCACCCATCCAACTCCTGACCGCGGCGGACGTTGCTTAACTTTGCTGATCGATTCAGAATGGCTATGCAAACTTCGCTACGAGCGCTTCTTTTACCTAAACTGATCATGATTTCACGATCGTTTACTCCTACGCAGTCCGATAGTGACATTTCAGCATTTGACAGCGTCTTAAGTCTTAACCTCAGGTGAGATAGTGGTCTATTGTGTCCAATGACATACTCAGATGGATGACCGCTGGTCGTATTTACTACTGCGCCCTTTTGTACTTTAGAGGGCATGTTTTTCCGTGCTTCGGAGGGCACGTTAACCCGTCGGTCCCGGTTGTTGTCTTAGGATGGCAGTCGTTATAGCATGGTGGTAGGGCATTTTGCAAATGCCCGTCTGACTATCTACCACCCTCAAGTGGAAAATCTGTCGCCAAGCACCTAACGGTGTGTTCCGGCAGCTGTCCCTGAGAGCCAGTAATTCCAGGTTAGCCTGAACAACATCTTCGACCACATCATCACTTACCATCAGGTGAGATAGTGGTCAAAGGCTAACCTATCAAGCATAAAAAAGTAAAAACATCGATCCTTGTTGTTGTCATAGGATGGCCATGCGTTACTAGCTAGTTTTGTCGTCAGCCATTACGTTTGGCTGGTAGAAGGCGTTACTGCGTACCAGGCGGTGTTTTGAGAATGCCTACATAAATAGCTACCATTCTCAAGTAGAAAACCTGTCGCCAAACACCTTTACTTGAGAGCCAGTACCTTCTAATTACAATTTTCTAACGCATCAAAGATTGTAGATGAATGATTACTAGATAAAGTTTTTATTTATTATATTTTGATTAAATAAATAAATTATAAAAAGTCTAAAATAGTGGTATCATTATCTTCTTCGCAGGAAGCCCTCGACCGTCAAAAGCAGTCGCAAATCAGGCGTACAGCCAAAGGCAGCGTGAAAACTGGCGCCATACAGCAGTACATTGAACAGGAGCTTGAAGTGCACCTTAGTATTATGGAGGCTGAAAAATCTCTCGAAGAACTGATGGAGTACAGGTCCGTATTATACTATAAAGCGAGACCTGGACCGTAAGCGAGATCAACATAAAGTAAGACCGCCTTCTAAAATTAATTATAACTATGTAAATGGACCTACATTCCATTCATAACAAACTGAATAATTTTGAATAAAATTGTTATTTTCTATACATACATATAATTAGCTTTTAAGCACTAAGCTTAAAAGCTGTTTTAGTCCGCTTACATCCAGCTTGTGTTCAAGTCAAGCTCTTGAAAAATTTTCATATTATATACATTCAATTGAAGAATTTAATTATATAATATATTTCAAGGTCCACTAATAGATTAGGATATTATTAAACACCCAGACACACATTTTTCAAAACAATCACACAAAAATAGAACACTGTTCATATTATTTTAAAAGAAATACTACCTACAAAATCATAAGTAATATGACTATTTGAAAGTAATATTACTTTGTTTTGATTTTCTAGTCATTTAAATGGTGCATAAAAACCCTTTTTAGCCATGACTGTATTATCAGCCGCTCGATTTTGGCTCGGACTTTTAAATGATTATGTTAAAATGACTTGTTTTTTGCAATCATTGTACTTTCTACTAAGTATTTATTTTTCGCGAGTGTGTCTATTATAAATTGGTAGCTGTTCTTATTAGAATACTAAATATTTTCTCAAATATCAATGAGTTGGCAAAAAATTTAGCCATAGAACAGCGTTGTGGCCGTAAGGCTTATGGCGTCAGATAAATTAATGTCTTCAATTGATATTATGTACTTTAATTAGTGGACTGTATGTCTTGGGAGGTGCGCTGATTACACGGGTGAGCGTGTAAGTAAACATACGAAAGGTTATAGGTACACATCTTACAAGATATACAGGAACGAAAGGTTAAATAATTCCATTCCTCCTTAGCTTGTTGGCTTTGTGCCTATGCGGATGTCACAGTGTCCTTAAATTGTGTAATTCGGTGATGAATAGGTTATCATAGATGACAGTGGTGTGGATGCGGTTCGGCACGATCGTCCTTTTCACATAGCCCACACACGAAGGGAGCGCGGATGCTTCTGGTGCGTGGATTGACGACAAAGGAGTGGGGTAGAACCACGCTGCTACCTTGCAAACCATGCACTCACACACATGTAACAATAGTCGCAATGGGTTTATGCGATGATAGGTTAATGCGTATATGGTGATCACAATTATGATTATAATGATTTATTTCCTCTGCATAAAAGTGATACAGTTTTTTTTGTGCCATATGTGGCAAACAAGCAAACGTGCCCACTGATGGAAAGCGGTCATCTTCGCATATGAATATCTGTAACACCCGGGGCATAACAAATAGTCGTCGACCGCTTAAAATCATATTTTTTATTTAATTACTTTAATGTAATTAATGTATGTTTTTTCAGGGCATGGATAACTGAACAAATTGAGAACCTCCGTAACAAGACAAACGATGGCGAGAATACAAAGAAGATCGCAGAGTTGGAGGACGATCTTGCGTTGCGCAAAGCGCAGATTTCCGACCTGCAGCAGAAGATATTGACGGCCGATCAAGGTATGATATAGATAATGATAATATTCATTGTTAAATACATATGTATTTCGCATATCTGTATCAGCCGTATTTTCCACTGCTGAGCACAGCCTCACACATTAGAAGGCATTTGCAAAGGACACAGAGGGGGCCTACGTACACTAAATCTTGACATTGGTGTCACCAAAGCGTGTTGGGTTCGATTCCCAAGGGTTTTCGGGAATGTCCCAGGGTCAGGCAAGCGTTATTGCTTTTACCTTGTATTATTTTCCACAGAAAATAAATCGCGCACACAATGGGACAACATTCAATCCATGCTCGAAGCCAAAGTCGCTCTGAAATGCCTTTTCGAGCTCCTGGTAGATTCGAAGCGAGAGCTCGCTAACCAATCGGAGAAGGGTTTCCAAGCCAGATACGAAGAGATCAAGGAAGCTCACGACAGACTGCGCGTTGAGTTTGACAACGCCAAGTCGGAGTTTGAGAGGCAGTTGGTGGTTGTGAAGATGCAGAGTGAACAGAAGGTAAGAATGATCATTTTAACAGACTTCATCATTCGAAGAAGGCAATCCAGGCCAGATATGAGATCAAGGAACGAACTCTACAGCGGTGTTGGGGCAATGGTTGGGACAGTGACATCAGGGCAAAATCTAGTCGCGCGGGTACATACGGTTGGAACCCCCCGGATTGAGCTTTATGTACTACCATATTTAGGGTCTTCAAGTAGGAAATCTAACGCCAAGCAACCGACGCAAACGTTGTGTTTCGGCAGCTACCGGAACTCGTTCATACTCTATCAGCTATACTCGAGATATACTCGGAATCAGCTATACTCGAGATCCAGTTCTCCTATTCTAGGATAAGCTTGTTTACTGTTCTGACACAATCATCACTTACAATGGTGTCACCTGATAAGATGAGATTGTGGTCAAAGGCTAAACTAACAACAATAAAGGAAAAGCGAATGATAGATTTCGTGGAATTAGGCTAAATATTCGTCAATATTCGTATAGTTTGGAATTGCCAATTCGGAGTTAGAACGGCAGTTGGCGGTCGTGAAAGAGCAAATCGAACAAAATGTGAAATAGAAGATCGTACAAAGAGTGCATAAAAAAAGTCATCAGTCGAGACATATAGCAATTTTTAGATGTTTAAGTCAAGGCTAAAATAACTTATACAGTCGGGTTTTAGGCTTTTTACTTCAATTTAGAGGATATGAAACAATAACATTGTCCGTAATATCTGTTTCATTAAAATTAAAACTAATATTTGAACAATTTTCTAGAATTATTTCGACAAAATGTTTGTAATAATAACCTTATCTATAAGTTGTATATATAAGGCAAATTTCCTACATGAAATATATGACAAACTGAACCTCTTTAAGCAATTTAAAATATAATTCTATTTTTTATGCACTTGTGCTTAAAAACAGACTTTTATGCGCTAGAATATGAAATGCCGTTTAGTCCGCTTACATTGGGCATAAACGAAAACTTAACAAACATGACAATGGGAAAAGAAAGAAGAGTATTTTCACCTAAACCGTCCATAAAAGCATTAGGCTCAATTTGTGCTTATCAAATCCTGCTTCAAATGCTTTTATTTATAGGTTATTAGGTTATAGGTTTATGTCTGCACTGATTACTCACGAGTTTCTCCTTATGGATGCGTGGCATTGTCTGATGAGAAATATACTCTCAAGAAAAGTTCTCAGTGAAGTCTAGCAGCTAGCCAATGTAGTCTTTGTTGGGTCTGGTTTCAGACGTCTGTCAGTGGTCTTCTCAATAATAGTTCAAAACTGTCGAACACAGTTACGTGTTACAAACATGTAACTATTCCGATAGTTAACAACTATGGTCTGTCTAATTAGACAGACCATACGGGGAGTGGGCTAGAGCATTTGGACTGCCTATGAGTCTGCTATGACTTATAGGTGTCTAAATGCTTTTATTGTAGTAGCTGTAGTGTTGTATATAGTTCATAGTATTTTGTTTAATAAAGGCATACCGCCAGAAAAAAAATTAGACAGACCATTCCTACATTGACATTATCGAGCTAAATTTAGCTGATGTCAATGTAGGAATTTTGACAGCTCACTATAGGGTTAGAGAGGTGTGTAATCGTTTATGAATATATTCGATCATAACAGAATTTTGAAGCAGTGATGACTCAGTGGCATTGGCTATGGACTGCCGCGCAGCAAGTCCATGGTTCGAATCCCGCCGCGGGCTTGAGCTTCACCGCATGGTGGAAGTGCATATTGCGAATGCCAGCCTGGCTAGCGACCACCCTCAAGTAGAAAATCTGACGCCATGCACCTAACGGTATGTTCCGGCAGCAGTCCTTGAAAGCCAGTGAAATTTCAGGCACATGACACTTAACAACTATGTCTCAAGGTGACGGGCACAGTGCAATTCGTGACTTGTGACGAAATGCATCTGTTATAGGCAGAGGTTATTCCGCTTAACATCAGGTGGGCCTCGAGCTGGTTCCATCACAATAACATAAAAAAAAACTCGTAGAACTTACAATCGATAGGTGTATGTTTATGCTTTATGGATAATAATATTTATGGATAGGACTTTTGAACAATTTCTCACTATTGAATTAGTGGTTCTGTGAGAATTGTAGATTTATAATAAATTATAAATACGATAATATAAGCCCTCCCACAATAACAATTTCGCCTAGAGCATATGTTTATTCAGTCAGTCACGCTATTTTGTAGAATATGTTTCGTCAATAAAGAGCCAATACTAATACATATTTACGTAATTTTTACATATAATATTCGAATTATTTCAACACCGATTTTTGATTCCGGTTGTTCATTATGCGTGGCACAATTGGTACATCGTTATCAGAAGGCGACGGTCCCCATCCATGAAATACGACATTATCTGTATGGCAGTTTAGCTAAAAAAATACGAAATGTAATAGGCGTGAGCTGTCAAAATTATCAAGCTAAATTAGACAGACCATAGGCTCAGCCCATTTTACATTGGATCTAATAATATTTGTGCGCCCTACACTAAAGCACCTGAAGTTTTATATGAATTGCCAATTTAGAATTTAACATAATATTTTTCTTTATCCAGTTGACAGCCCTAGTGGCGCTACAGCGCGGCGTGGTGGGTCGCGGAAACAAGGAAGAAGCGTGTCAACATCTGCAGAACGTCATTCAGACACAGCAAGAGAAGTTAGAATCAGTAGAAGAAGAGAATGTATGTTTGCCACTTTGTATTACTGTTATCTGTATACTGTATCAGCCGAATTATCCACTGCTGAACACAGCCTCCCCCATTATGGGGTTTGCCATAATCCTCACGCTTGCCAGGCGTCTTGGGGATCTTGCTTAGAAAGCGCTGCAGCCCTCCTTGTGGTGAGATACCCTTAGTCACCTCCTACGACACCCACGGGTAGAGAAGTGGGGGGTGACATTCTAGTCTGGCACCCTATGGGCATATATTATAACGTATATAATATAACTAGCGGGTCTCAATGTGGATTTTAATCAGTACTAATATTATAAATGCGAAAGTAACTCTGTCTGTCTGTCTGTTACGCTTTCACGCCAAAACTACTGGACCGATTTAAATGAAATTTGGTATGGTAATAGTTTGAGACTCGGGAAAAAACATAAGATGGTTTTTATCTAACTGCGCAAAAAGAGGTTAATGTTTTTGCGCGATAACCGACATACGCGCGGGCGGAGCCGCGCCCGGAAAGATAGTAATCTATATATATTATGAGGATCTAATATCTGTGGAGGCTTGTTAATGGCTTTTCTTAATTAAGTTATTAAACCTGTTTTGTAATTATGGCTGTAAGCCCCCCAAATAAAAATGAAATAAAAATAAAATTTTCATTTGTGAAGAAATATGTATGCTAAATAGATCAACAAGCAATAAAGAACATTCTCTTTGTCCTTAAGAGCCAGTAATTCAAGGTTAGCCTTTACAAAATCCTTGACTACATTATCGTTTGCCACCATATAAGATATTGGTCACAGCCCACAGGCTAGCCTATCAATAATAAAAAAATGTACCAAATAAGGATAAAATGCTATATCTGTTTCATCACTGATAGGCCGCTCAATTCTTTATTGGGAAGTAGTGATATGATCAAAGATGTTATCAGGCTAAATAATAATGGGAAATGGCCTTCTAAAGGCTATCTCTGTGTTAAATTTCATCAACATTAATTCAGTGATTAAGCCGTAAAGCAGTCACAAACAGACTGACAGAAAATACTACTTTCACATCTCAAATTATTGATGATCCTTCTTTATGTATGCTAGAACATAACCACCTGTTTTTCGTTTAGCTGGAATTATTAAAAATCTATTTGATTTCTGCAGAAAAAACTTATAGAAGAACTTGAACAGCTCCGCTCGGGCAGCAAAAAGGCAAAGAACAAACGTAAGAAGGACAACATGCATACACCTCCTCCAAAGAAGGTGGAATACGTAGATCCCACCGATGAAGACGATGATGAATTTGAGGATGAAAATGATCCAGATTGGAGGGCCACGCCTCTTTTCAAACGTATACAGGTGGGGAAATGTAGTTTTTATCAATTTAAAGGTCAGGGTGTTGTTAATAAAGCTTACTATTCCTTGCAACCTATTCTAACATTGTGCCACAGATATATCCGTGACTCGCGTTTAGTGTTTAGGAGTTATAAATGACATTCTTTTGCGAAGAGAAGATTCCCAATTGGTTAGCATCAGGAAGGCGATCGGATATATAACCGAAGCCAAAACTTTTTACAGGTGCGTCCTCGTATTGTCCTGTGTGTTGTTAGCGAAAAAATATTTTCACGATGTGTGTTACAGAAGGCATATTGTACCGACCCCATATAAGTGGGATAAGGGTATGAAGATGATCTCCTCCAAGGTTTTCATCAGCTGTTGATAATTGATGATGTAGCTGCTCACCTCAGTAAGAATTCTACCAAGACCAAATTCACTAGAGCGACGATGTATCGAAATCTCGACAGTTAGATGACAAAGATATCGAATCCGTGATCGCCAAAGTTGTGGTGGACATTTTCCATCGGTGATGGCCTAGTGGCAGCGATTGCTGATTGCCGAGCGGGGGTTCCATAGTTCTAAACCTGTCATGGGCTCAAAGCGCCACGGCATTGTGTATTAAAAAGTCATTAAAGTAAATCGCTTTTAATTCAATATGTCAAGAAAGCAAATTTTCCTAAATGCATAGTATATTTAAAATTTTATAATTGTTTTCGGATTCATGGATTTCTAAAAGATATGCCGGTAGTTTGAAATAATATATAATAAAATTAAGCAATTCTAGTTATCTGTACACAATCATTATATAGCTTTTACTATACACACGCACTCACAATTTGGGGGCTGAGTTTATCTCGTCCTTGGGAAAGCATCCTTAAACTCGATACCACATACGCGGTCCCCGGGCCCCTTACCAACAAGTGATAAAGTAGCCAAAGTTAAATTATCGGTAATGAAACGAGAAAAAAAAGTTTTTTTCTACATAATTTCCTTTTTTTATTACTTTCATTATTGTCATAAACGAAGTGCCAGTAGCGGAGCTTGACTAGTTGTTTTGGTCTGAAAATTTGGACACTAATCTTTCGGCTAAGCCATACTGGACCAGCGTGGTTTTTGGGGCTTAAGCCTATGTATGCTTCTCTTGCTCTTCCCCCGTCCCAGTGTGGGAATGCGATAGGCTGATACGGTTATTGATATTTAACATAATTGATAGTTACCATAGGACTTCCACTCAAGGCTTTCGCGCTATTCGGGGGTTTGTCTTTCAGGGCTAGAACTGTCAATTCATTGCGACGATAGCCCGGCGAGCCACAGCTAAGTTATTGTTCTATTATAATAATATACCTAATGATCTTTACAGGCGCAGCGTACCACTTCACGTCTGACAATGAACTTTACACCGGCTGACTTAACGTCTGATATATCTCGCGTCGGCGTGAAACGTTCGAGCGATGGTTCTCCTCACTGCGCTTGTCGCGGATTCTGCAGCACTAAGAGTTGCAGTTGTGTGAAGGCGGACCGAGGCTGCGGACGCACTTGCCGCTGTCAACGCGAACAATGCAAGAACAAGAGGACCTCCTCTGACAGCGAAGACAAGGAGAACAATGTGAGTATACTTAACTGCACTCCGGGACAACTTGCTGTGATATCTTTTGCAGCAGGAAGAGCTGTAGCGTTAGAGGATCGTCTCCTATGTGTCTGAGATTAATTACACAAGACCATTGTGTATCAGTAAGTAGAAGGAGCTCTGGCAGATAATATAAATAAATACCTATTACTATTTCCAATTATGGGAGCATATATTTTTTCGTCTCTGTCGTGTATGGAACCCGACTCCTCCAATTTCGCGTGGATGCCTTTACCTAAGGCATCGGAAAATACTCTTTCGAGCTGACATTTTGTGCTCCAATCGCATTACTTAAACTGTAACCGTCATAGGGAACGTTGCGTGTGGTTTAGGCAAACTGGCGCAAAATTTGATGACGCGGGTTCGATTCCCGCCCGGGACAAAAATATTTTGTGCTCTAATCATTTGTAAATGTGATTTTCGCTTAACACTCGATAGTGCTTTTAATCATATTTAGAAATATATTACTATTCTCAGGGGGGTAACTTATTGAAGTCTTATCCTAAAATAAACCAAGTGCTTAAAGAATATTTTGAGAATACATCATTAATATTTTAGAAAAACATTAAAAAATATACCCCGTGACAATTCAGCCTTATTTTCTTGACACATACCTATATTATCACAAATGATATGATTGATATTGTCAATCATACCCTACGAATAAATATAAAAAGAAATGTTAGTCAAGCTCAAAAACAGCAGAACGCAAAATGTACTGCGGCGGGCGTGGTTTAAAAAGTGTACCGTATGGTGCAACAACGTTACCTGAACGCAACCAAACAGATGCGATCATTTCTAAGCGCCAAATCTATTAATCCAATTGAATTTGGAAAACTGTGCGTGTTTTGTCAATTGGGACTTTTATGATTATAATTAAAGCGGGAACTGTATGAGAGTTACACTTCTTGACATATTTATTCGTAGATCATACCAGTCATCGATTACTAATATTTGGATAACCCCCATGGTCGTCCACCTGGGTATCTCCATCTGAGAAACCATACTATATCTAATACGTGCATATTTTTGCAGCCATCAAGCACGGAGATTACTCTCGACTCCACACCGCAGTCCACTTACTTTGACAGGCGGTAAGTCTGCACCATACATAAAATACATAACATAAACCCAATCCTAATTATTTATCAAGCACTTGTTTAGATTCGAAACATCCCAAGAGCTAACCCATAAAGAATCGCCTCCAAATTATATTCGGTCAATATTGAGCAATGATACATGGAAGACTGCACGTCCGTCCAAACCGACAGATGAAAGAAGACTGCAGAATAAAACGCAGAAATGGATGTTCGCACTACTTCTCTATAACACATGCGTGGCTCCGATGTCTTGTTATTGCGCCAATAGCATATTTGAATATGGAATGGATGTAGCCAAATATAATGTCATCTCTCACGTCTTCAAATTTCTAATGAAAGAGGTTATTTTTTGTTCTAAGTTTAACGCTTGCGGACTATGCCCTTACGTTATTAAAAGATAGGATTCTTTTTTGAGTTCATCAGAAAGTGACCGGCTTACATTGTTTTCAGTATATGGTCAAATGATATAAACGTGCCTATTAAATTTTGAGTTTTATTTTTTATTTTTCAATGATATTTATATTTATAAAGCGAAACATGATGAAAAATTTATGGAATTTAGCTCAAAATAAAATGTTTCCTATCACTGTTGTGGTTTTGGCACGTAATTACGAAAATTATCGTCAAAGACCTAAGTAAACGTAAATAATTGAATAATGTCACCTTATTCGAAGTATAAACTATGCTGCACTTGTAGTTAACAATAAATATAATGAGTTAGTTTTGACTGGTAAAGATCCGGTAAAGCAATGCTGTTTCTGCATTGTAATCAAGGGACACATCAGCATGCGGTGTTCTTCTAATTTGTCCTAAAATTATTGTAGATGTTGCATTCAATATTGCGATAAAATAAGGTTTCATATCATTCAAGGAATAATTCAAATTTAGTAAAAGCTTTCACAAGGGACACATCGGCATGCGTTGTTCTTCTAATTTGTCCTAAAATTATTGTAGATGTTGCATTCAATATTGCGATAAAATAAGGTTTCATATCATTCAAGGAATAATTCAAATTTAGTAAAAGCTTTCACAAGGGACACATCGGCATGCATTGTTCTTCTAATTTGTCCTAAAATTATTGTAGATGTTGCATTCAATATTGCGATAAAATAAGGTTTCATATCATTCAAGGAATAATTCAAATTTAGTAAAAGCTTTCACAAGGGACACGTCGGCATGCGTTGTTCTTCTAATTTGTCCTAAAATTATTGTAGATGTTGCATTCAATATTGCGATAAAATAAGGTTTCATATCATTCAAGGAATAATTCTAATTTAGTAAAAACTTTCACATGTTTATATACAGTCATATGTGTCACGCCTGGTTTCCAGAGGGGTAGTAGACAATGTTTGTGTGTATCTCTCTACGTTTCAACTTACCAATCTGTTCCGAATAATATCTAAGGTGTATTCCCCGTTCAACTGCTATATTCATACTCGTTTTGTATACTTACAGTCAATTTCTTTTCTTCCACCCTTTCTACTTGTTCAAACCATCACAGTATGCATTTCTCGACTCTCGTCGCAGCGTCAATATAGCTATATCCCCACACTGCTTTCTTAACGCGCTTTTCCTTTATCTGTCTTTCTAGAAAATACACCAAAAGTTCTCCTTCTAGCTCTCATCTGTCCGCCCAGTGAGCTTTTCTTGTCATATACCGTAAGCGCATAAACTGGAATTTGTAAGGCAAAATGCTTGATTCCCTAACGCGCCACCAAGAGTGATGTGCCTTCAACATACACATTTGGAAGCATCATCTGACACTGGGCCCACTGCATTTATTCGATGTTTATCATGTCATGCTCCACTGTCATACATGAGCGCAGTTACTCCTCATATCTACTGCCAGCTGTTCTTTATTACACTTTTCGCCCGGTCGTAAGAGTGTAAAGTATCCCATTCACTGCGTATAGTTACACAGATTCATAGATAGTTTGTACTGTGAAATGAAGTGCAGTTAAGTTATACGATTTCATTTTTCCAAATTATTCGTGCTGGAATCACTGATGATGCAAGTAAAGTCCGGAAACGTGTTAGCCATATTGTACTTTAATATCAACTCTTTGATTTCCCAAAGGCGTCACGAGAAATACTCCTTCTATAAAAATCTGTCCGGAATTTGGCACATATTTAAGAAGAAGGACGCCATGCTTAGACCTTATCCTTTGACACCGTGTAAGTGCATAGTTCTGCAAAGCAGTTTGTAGATTTTACTGTATGGAATTTGGTATTAGTGTTTTGTATTTGGATCTTGTATGACGGTACTTAGTAAATGTATATGCATAGTGAAATTTTATGTTTTCTAGAGAAGACGGGATGGCTTGTTGGTTAAATTTGGTCTTGCTTTGTAGAACTATGATTTTGGAATGGGACTCCAATGGCTTTGCGAAACTATGACATCCTTTAATAATGCGTGTATTAATTTTGACATAAAACCGAATACTAAAAATATGTTTCGCTGAGGTTACCAAAAAAAGTATTAAGTTATTTTTATATGCTCTCTTTCTGAATTGATTGGTACAAAATATTATAACAGTTGTTGAAGCCACATCAACCTTGGCCATGTCATAATTTTTTTTTTTCGAGTATATTCAATAACGAAAGTAAGAAATGTATTAAAAACTTATCATCCACGTAAATACATTTATCAGGATTGTAGAAACTAAAGTAATCGAGCCGTTCTTAGACATGGCAAGTGGCTCAGCCCCTGTTACACCTCTGCCTTCTTCGGGGATGAATAGATCATATGGAACATATATAAACATAAAGCATAAAACATTTAGACTTAGTGTGAAATAGAGCGGTCCTATCGCTCAGAGCGCAATATACAGGTGCGCGCACATGTTATACTATGTTGTGAGGAGTCTGGCAGATCGCCTGCAGCAGACTGCAACATACAGACGTTGCTTGTATGTTACAGTCAGATATTTTTGTATATTTTTTTATTTCAATTTTATTTTATTCTATTTTATTATAAATATTTTTTTGTACAATGGATCATGAATCTGATGTAAAGTCTTATTATTATCTTACACTTATTAAACATTATCTCCACGAATTCTATCGCAAAATCAATGGAGTCACACATATTAATATAGAATAAGAGTACCTTTGCACCATATCTCTACGAAAAAACAAAGTATTCCGCTCGGAAAAAACTTCCAACATGAACAAAAAAACTAAAAAAAATTCATTGCATAAAAATGAAACGATTCTAGTTTTTTGAATAGCAACGATTTGTTGGAAAGATACTCTAATATTTGTAAATGTAGCATTCAAATGTAGGATAATGCTTTTTTAACATGGTTATCCATTATCTTGTATGTTTACAGAGATCACCTTGACGCAACATACATTAAAAAGAAGAAAAGTTTCTTCTTCCCAGCTGATCAGGGGAATGGCGACGCCAAATCAATAAAGGTAATAGAAAATATATAGATATGTTTATAAACTAGTTTTAATTTAAATAGTATTTGGCTAAGAAATCGCTACTGTAATATGAACTACTCAAACAGAATTGACAACTGCTGTAACAACCAATAACTGTTTTGTATATAAGGATCTCAAATTGCGTTTGGTGCTATATAACGTTTGGTTGTTCCTAGAGGCCAAGCTACTGATTTTAGCAAGACGCTTTAACTACGTGGGGGTTTGAACCTACGGATGTCTAAATGGCAGGCCACCTGCTCAAAGAATAAAAACTACATTTAACTGATTTATTATACAGGGTGTCCCAAGAAGTAGTGATATACTGAAGCTGGGAGGTAGAGGACCTAGAGGGCTATCTGAATCACCCCCATGTATGTTCCGCGATTTCTCGTATTTCCGGAGTTATGACCTTTTTTATAAGTTTTCACCTATCGCCGAGTACGATGAGATTTTTATTTATGGTGACGTGAATTTTGCGGTAGATGCTTGATTTTTTTTTTGAGTGCTAAGCTGATAGACAGGCCAATTCAGTATGGTAACATTTACTACTTAATCTTTGAATGGAATAAAAAAAAATGAAATGCCATGAAAACTAAAAATTACCCAGTGTGTTCACAACTTCAAGGGCCCTAAAAAAGTAGTTGTGTACATACTGTGGTGTAGATGGCAATATGATCCTACATATTACTTGACTTGCGAGACTTGTACTCGTAAACTTTTGCCTAACAAAAGTTTTTTTTTTTATGTGGTTGTGAATGAACAAGCACGAGGTCCACCTGATCTTAAGCGATAAACTTAGCCTATAACATATACATGTCGTGACAAGTTAAGAAGTGCACTGCGCCCGTCACCCTGAGATATACAGTTGTACAGTCTCATGTGCCTGTAATTTTACTGGCTCGGTAAATGTGTGGGAATATGTAAAATAATATTTTATCTTTTTTTTTCAGACTGAATAAATGTTCACGGACCACCGCTGCGAATCCTGCCTATTTTGAAATATTAATTTTGTTACTTATATAAATTAGATGAGTAGATCTCTCAATAAAGTAATATTTATTTATCTTTGGGTTTCATTGCTTGTTTATCCTCTTAATACATTATCTACCCACAAAATAGATAGATGGTACGAGTGCATAAAACTAGCCATTTTAGCCAAGACGTTTAATAGCAATCTAAAGACTGGTATTGTCGTGGCTAAGACGAGTTACACACTCGTATTTTCACTTCGATTGGAAGGTAGTTGAACAATGATATTGTTAGTAACACATATCTCTAATTGAATTGAAACTGATATTTGAACAATATTTTAGTGTTCAGCGTCACTGTTTCGAAAATAAAAACATTTCTGTCCTTAATAATGTATTATGGATATCTATTATTGAAGGACCCAGGCTTCCTTATTGAAATACTTTGTAGTCAGTATCTTCAAACAAATTTATAAAACATATATTTTATGCACCTTTGTTTAAAAAATACAGGCTTTTGTGCACTAGAGCTTAAAAAGCCGCGCCGGTCATAAATAAGAACTACACGAGCATAAGTGAAATTTAACATTAACATGATTACATGAAGTACCAGGTCGTGAGTTCTATTCTCGCTTGATTATTTTCTAAATTATGAAAAAGTTTGATGAGCCTTTTACCACTATCTCACCTGATGGTTAGTGATGATGTGGTCAAAGATGTTGTTCAAGCTAACCTAGAATAACTGGCTCTCAAGGACAGCTGCCGGAACACACCGTTCGGTGCTTGGCGACAGATTTTCTACTAGAGGGTGGTAGCCAGGCGGGCATTCGAAAAATGTGTGTGTGAATGCACCATGCTGTAACGACTGTTATTCTAAGACAACAACCGGGGACGTCTTAACTTGGCCTCCGAAGCATGGAAGCGCTCAGTACTCAGTAGTAATGCCAATTGCCACTAGCGGTCACCCATCCAACTCATCACCGTAGCGGGCTTAGTTCATTTATTAGGAACGGTTAAGTAAGCTACGCTACGAATGCTGTAACCAAAGTTTAATTAAACATGCGGAAACGTTCATGAATTATACATTTTCCTCTCAAAATTCAATAACGAACGAAGTCCTCATAATAACTACTCCCAAAAACGAAGTTCTAAGTACGATACGAATTACGTGTATTCATAGTCTAAGAAAACGTAGTATATTATTGTACCATGCGTGTATTGAAATTTTGTCCATCGTTGACCCTACTCCCAAATTGTATTTGATATATTACTACTTCGGCGTTTGACAATAACTTGACTTTTTACGCCTGTCGCAGAAAGTGACAGACACTAATCGTGGTAATTGTCCTTTTGCTCGTAAAATTTGCTAGGCGTTTCTCATAAATTCCATAAACAACATGATAAAAATTCAGTGAAAATAAAACTAATTTCTACTTCGTACGACCCAGGCCTATCATAAGATTCCTTATAAGTGTAATACAAGCCCTCGCCGAAACATATACCTAGACTAGGTAGCTTAGTAACTATGCACTTAATTTGTGATGATGAGTAAAGTTCACAATATCACATTTTGTTTTTATGGGAGGTAGGTAGATACATCCCTAAATGTGGCGCTTAATCAGTAAACAGCTTCCTACACACTCATATTCCTATGCTGTAACTTTCGCACGCCAGCGCAGTGAATCATCATCAACAGTTTGGTATATACCCGCCCATTAAAGGGGCTAGTCATAATACCCATGCAGGCGTCTTGGAGATCGCCGTAGTATATGATGCTAGTTCTTCAGATGACGCTGCTGTCCACCTTCAGGTATTTTTGTAATCGTCGCCCCTTACGACTCAAGGGAAGATAAGGGAAGAGTGCTATTCTAGCCGGGCACTACACTACACGGGGCTTCCTGAATGAGCTTTCAAAATCATAACTAACAAGAAATAAAAATATTCTCACAAGTGAAGAGAATAAAAAAGTCGTGGTTCATATGTACACCTATCTACACTAATATTATAAACATGAAATTTTTTTTATTTTTAATTGTAGCGCATAAAAAAAACTAAATACTACTGGATGCATTTGAAAAATTCTTTCACCATTATAATCCTACAGTACCTATCTCTGATGAACATAGGCTGAAGAATATTTTCTAACAATTTTTTATTTTATTTTTGCTAGCCAGTCGGGGCGGGCCGCTAGTTATAAATCATTCTTTACTTATGGTTTCGTATATTTTTTTTTCATTATTTTCACATACTTATTAATTTTTATTCAAATGTCTCAAACAGTTTAATCCTTAGTCCTGACTATAAACTATAAAGTGACATAATTTAACGAATTGCCCTTGTCCAACTTTTCCAACATCTCTCATCTACTCTTTCGCCAACATCCTTAGCGCGTTGCTAACACCGGTTCTCGATCGATCACCAAAGTTAAGCAATGCGGGGCGCAGTCTGTACTAGGATGGGTGCGCACCCTTGGGAACACCGCGCGATGTTGACTTTTTGCACTTCCAAGAATTTATGATGGTTTCATTGAAGCACACAATACCTTGAGGACTATTGCTTAAGTTAAGTGTGCTAAATGTTTGTAAGCATAATGTTACGCATAATTTTTGAGCATCCGGTGATTGTCTTAATATGTACCTACTCTTAGTTGAGGAATTTTGGAGATGAGGTTTACAAACATCTAAGCGGCTTGTCAATGAAAACACTCCATTGTATTCAAATGATCAACTGTTACATGTTACGATAGTGTAATATTTACACACAGTAAATTCTTAAGTTAAGGTCCTTAGAAGACCCAAATTAGCAGCTTGTTGCAGTACGAAAATCAAACTAAAATAATTTGAAATAAAGCTTATATTAGCCCAAACTCTAACAGTACAGTTTAGGTAGGTAATTGCTGTGTCTGAAATTTAAAACATTTGAGAAAATAATACTTCTCACATTGACGCCGCGCCGATCTCCGATTTCAATATTTTCAATATCGTAAGTACTACAGATAAAATATACTAAGACGCTGTCAAATGCTGAAATTGTGTATGAGTGAAAGAGAGGCAGCGATGGTGAAATCGCGATCAGTTTTGGGTAAAATCCGTAAGTAAGCCAAAATAACACAAAACTAGTAACCTAAATCGAAAATGTAACTTTTCTTGATGAGGTTTTGCTATTTTATTAATATATTTTCATACATATTCATACGTAAATAATTAAGATATTTACGTCGCAAGTGTAATTTAGAAATCAACTTTGCAATTTTATTCCATAGAGAAAATTTTAAGGAAACGTTTTCAGACTTTTCTTGGCCTTAGATAATATCATCAAGATTAACATATAATTTTCTTACTGCCACAAACTAAATACATTTTACTAAAAATCTGTTCAAGTAAAGCTATTTAGCACTTGTCAGCGTCTTAAGTTTATCTATCGACTGACATGGTTTTGAAGAAAATCGTCTATGTCGTTTAGGAGGAGATATGAATTTTGTTCCGTAACTTATTGAAACATCATGTCATAATCAAAGCTTTTACTCCTGAAGTTTCGGCGCTAAAGAAAAAGTATACGTTGAAATTGTCGTCAAGGATTCTAAGGGTCCGATTCAGAATGTCCTAATAAAGTTTCAGGTTGCTATGCAACACATAAAATAACTGAATGATAAATATACAGCGCGTTTCAAGCGGAGAGGCTAATTCGATGACTTTGAAACGCAAAGATAGTGTTTTATTTATTAAATAAGTATGTTCTGGGTAGTAAAACCGGAACTCACTTCTGAAACAGGTCCTTATAATAAATCTGTCTCATTTTTCAAATACATTCTGTTAAACTAGAACGCTTTTAAAGTCAGGTCTGATTCGCATCTGGCTCTTATATATACGCCTTATAAATATTCTAATATAGGGAATACCCTATCTAGGCTAGGATGAATTTAGTATTAGCATAGTATTTAACACCATTTATTGTAACTAATCTGGGGTTGTAGTGTGTTTTACTCGTGCGTGATACGTCACGAACGAGTAAACGCGATTTTGTAAGACAAAAGCACAGCGTCCCTAGCAGCATCGTTAGTCATATCACGAGTAAAACTCATACTAGGCCTATCGATCGCAAGTAAAACGATACGTTTTGATGTTTTATGAACCATAATTCAAATCCTAATGAAAATGATCTTCGTTTTGAAATTCGAACTCCATGATGAGCACCGTTTTAGGAAAATGACAAAATTATGTCAAATTAACTCCATTACCAATCTAGTTACACCATAAAGCATCTGGATATGTACAGACATCACAATAAAAATAAGCAAAATATGTAGTACAAATTTACAATTATAGTATTATGGCAATGGGCGGCGTAATTACTAAAAGAATTACTAAAAGCAGTCTCTGAAAGCAGCGAAAAGCAGAAGAGACTGCTTCTACATCATGGAGTAAACGCTTTTTACTTACACTCAGCGTCTATTCTAGAGCACCTTCTCAAAGTTATTTAAGGGCAAGTCACAATTTCGTATACTAATGTGCACATTTTTTAACTCTAAAATTCTCATATTTTCATACTTACACTATTTTCTATAAAAAACACTGTATAAAATCTATACATCTTCGAAAAGGTTGGTAAAAACGTAAGGTACATAATGACTGCAAGACAAGTTCGTACCTAATTTTAGACAAAAGTGTCCAATTTGGAATGCTACACTGTATTTGAAAATTCATATACTATAGAGAATTTTAGAGATAAGTAAATGTAGGTACGATTTAGAATACAAAATTATGTTTGACACATGCTACAACTGTGATTTAAATAAAACCACGCTAAAATAGACACTTAGGTTGTACCTATTATTATACTAAACATATATTTTATTCTAGCGGCCTGCCCCGGCTTTGCACGGGTAATTACGACTATAAATTGAGATGTAAGCCATCCTATCTTTCAATTTGGATCAAATTGCACACGGTGTGCAAACAAAATTAAAATTGGTGCAGTAGTTTATGATTCCATCGCGGACAAAACGTGACACTGTATAAGTTTATACGATCTACGTTCTTATCTTTCATATATATAAATACATATATATATAAGAACGTAGACTGTTCTTTAGTTCGAAGTTTCGAATGCTCGTAGCGAAGTTTGCTTAGCCGTTCTTAATCGATCAGCTAAGTGAAGCAACATCCGCTGCAGTCATGACTTGGATGGGTATCCAAGGATCCAAGGTATCCAAGGACGTCCCACGGATAAGTCACATTAAATTTCACATCAAATTTTGAATTCATGGTCTTCCTTTTATTTCTGATACTATGTTATTTAGCAAAAAAAAATCTTTATGATGAAGCCTTTTCATTGGTATGATAATGCTACAGGGTGCTTACTTTTCTCGTATAACGGGTTCGATTCCCGGTTCAACCATGTAATAATAAAAATATCTATGAATGCAGTTTAAATTGTTTTTTAAATTCAAATAATGACTTCTTTCAGTAAAATGTTCCATCTACAATATTCAGGGTACTTTTCCTCCATGTGGCGTCGCTGTGGTGGCATATCCGTGGGACGTCCTGTATATATACGATACAACATGAGACAACATATAGATTTCAGCAAAAAGGGATCCCCGAAGTACCTTAGGCTTAAATTGGAGAAGCATCAGATGAAACAGAAGTTATGCATACTTTGTCCGTGTCTGACGTCTTATCTTTCACAATCTCGCTCCTGGCTTCGTCACCTATTCACTACTAGTGTAACATTGCCAAACACTTCCTTAAAGAAATGTAGGTCAAAGCCGTGGTCAAACGTTTGCGTATTTTGACTCATGCATTAAGCTTCATCTGTGCCTTGACCGATTCTGTAGCCAGTATATCCTACCCGTCATCCGGTCAGGTGTGGTGCGGACAAATGAAAGCCTCTAACTGCCCCTACTATAATACTAGACCTTGTATGTACAACAAACTCAACATTACTTTTATTCATTCAATTTATTTCGACAATACAACGTCAAATAACATCATATAATATGTACTTAAAAATAAAATATAGTTACGAATGTAACTCAGTCCAATAAACCCCCTCGCATTGACCTTTTTAGCGCATCGTTGTATGGCAAGAGATACGCGCTGGCTTAAGGAATTGCCAGAACGAGGGTCACGGCCCTTTTCCTTCAGATGACACCCTATGTCATGAACGGTTTTTTTCGCGATTGGTGCTCGCCGTTTTTTTTAAATTTACATAAGTTGTGTCGAGGTTTGTAGACCGATTAGGAGTTTAGCGCTTCTTTTATATTCATATTGGTTCAATATGTTTTTTGAAGAATGTTCAATAAAAATTAAGTACATTTCAATTAAGTAGGGTTATTAAGCTAGCCAGTATAAGGGTGGCATATTCTTTAAGAAAAAACCCTGGATAAAAAATTATGAATAATAAAAAAAAACTCGCCAGAATATTTGACACTGCGATGTTCGCCAACAAGATGGATACTGGAAGAAGATGCCCTACACCTGGTAAAAATGTTGAGCAGTTATATTGATATGTAGGGTATGCCAGTCAAAAGTAAGAAATCAATAATAAATCGACCAAGCGAGCGCGAAGAGTGTTCGAAGCGTCTCCATTTCTGCTTGAAAATAACTGCTATCGTATGTCTGTTCAGATTCCGAATTTCCAGTTGGTCTTCTCAACGGATTCTCGTAAAATGTTGTGAACAGCTTCGATAATTATGTTTTTTTTTTCGATCAAGTTTTTAGAAATTTTTCAAAATGGCGTAATTGTAGTGATTGAAAACCTAAATAAAATATTTCAGTCGCGGATCTTCAGTTCACAGAACCACTAAAACAAAATAACTAAGTGAATATACACTTCTCCGATTTGCAATCGAGAACTCTTAGTACAAGTGTCACGTTTTGCAACTATACGAAGAAAGGCCCGAAGGCTCGCTTTCGTTGTTTACGGGGAGAAATCTCAAACCAGTCCCGTCTTGACACGAGACTCGTGCATCCACGAAGCCATCGCCACCACTTCTCCAGTACCGCGCGACGCGCTTACCACGACGCACGGCTGGCTTTACGCCACTTTCGTTCCCATACAAGTTTTCCGTGTCAAAATAACACAAGAAACATACGAACAAATAAAACTTACAGACTTCTAACTTTTTTTTTCTCTCCGGTCGCGTGTGATTGTGAATATAACAGTGTATGTGTGGAACAGTTTCGATTTTTTGTTAGAAAGTGCATCTACCTGCTTGGACTGTTTTTCTACCACCGGTATGTTTGGAGTTATAGCGTATAATAGCGGTATTATTTAGGGACGCATCTCTGCGGCTTAGAAAGGAACGACCGACGTGTTCTGTGAAGAATTCTTTGCCGATCGTGTCTTAACTAGGTAGGTAAAGTTTTGAATGTTTATATGGCTTTGAAACAAGCGCACATCTGTGGCCTCATAGTCTTTGATGTTGTGGAGAAACTTGACTCTACCATAGGAAACAAACCACTGTAAGTATAGTTGAGAAGCTCAGGTTCTTCTATAGAGAAAAAAAATTGGTTAAGAATCTTCAGTAAATAGAAAAGTATGCGTGTATGCCATCGTGTTAACTTTCCACTATCATCGAGGAGTGAGAGATTGGGTAGTCAATCATCGTTGGAAACATTCTAAAGGTAATCGTCCGACACCGGTTATGTTACTTGCAACTAGGAAGTTTTTAGAAAAGATTGTCGTAATGTGAAATTGCCTTTCTAAGGCATTTAGTTTTGGTTTTCTTTGCGGTTGGAGTTTGCTTATAGTACCAGCCTACTTAGGATATAGTAGTCACTGAATAGGTAAATATTAAGTAAATCAGAGAACCATATTTCTGCCATTAAGATATATCTACCAAAATTTATTTGCCTTATACATGCTGTTTATTTCTTATTATCAACAGTAGGTACGGATTAGTGTTACCTACGGGGTTCGAAGCATTAGTTTACTCAGACCTGTTAAAAATGTCGCTACAGATAGTAGGTTTCCTGCTGAGGAAGATTATCAGTATGGGATCCACCACATTCTCAATAATTTTGCCGCAAAGAGGAGTACTCACAATGATACTTTCCAGGTAAAAGGAGAAGGTATATTCGGCGAAATTTAAGTCATATCTCAGAAATTTGATGACATCATGCATTACATTCACATTTCCTAAACGTATTTTGGGTAAGTAAAAATACCTACCTGCATACCTAAACATTCGACTACCCACTCGTTTTGCCATTCTATAAAACCAACAATTATCAAATAGATATAAAAAAATAACAAATTTGAATGTCTCTGATAACCATGCATAGTATCTAAATCGCAACAATGTAGAGCCTTTTAGCTAATTAAGAGTACCTATTGAGATTACGATTTCGATATTGAAGTATTGAGGATCATTGGTAATACTTCTGACTGCGATGCCGTTCAAAATCCACGGTTTCAATCCCACCGCGGTGGACCTAAGCTTGAACTCATGGTAGGACGGCATGTTGGGAATGTTCGCCTTGCCAGATACCACTTTTAAGTAGATAATATGCTGTTAAACATCTGACGGTGTGTTTCGGCAGCTGTCTTAACAGCCAGTTCCGTTTGATTAAGCCTTTCACTACCCCAATCCACATAATAACTTACCAACAGGTAAAATAGTGGCCAAAAGCTTGCCTCACAATACAATTTGAAATATTTAGAATAAATATTTCAAATTGTATTAGTAGAAACATTTCAAAGTAGATGGATATTTTTAGGTGAGTTATCCCGTATTATTTACTAAAATGAGTGAAAACCACGTTAGTTTTTATTATAAAAAAGTAAGATAACATTTAAAATCCATCTGAAATCTTTTGCTTAGCTTGGGGGTGACAGTTTTACGTATATCTTTCTAACTTCGAATCTTATGCAATAGTAACATTGTACAGGGGATTATTTATTCGTCTAAATTCCAAAGACGTTCGTAGAGCATCTCTACAATGGTCGCTCTGCATACAATAGAGTTCAACGAGAGCGCACACAGAATGTATACGAGAATACGCTCTGCAAATGTTGGTATTTTCATTTGGAAATATTGCCTTAGTACCGGCATAATACAACTCTATTAATAACTTAAGTATTTGATTTTCTATCTAGGTCATTTTTACTTCGTATATACGAGTAAGTATTGCTGTTAATCCTTAATAATACCAAATTAGAGTAGATTTTAGTACCTAAATTGTTAAAATATATAAGTAGGTATTTTCTATGTAATGTTCCTAGTGATGAATTAATGTATACGGCATTCACCTTATTGTAAGTGTCAAGCCTCTCTATAGCTATTACAGTGTCACACGTTCTCAGTCTGCTTGACACTGCATTGCGCCCCTCACTTCGAGACGTTTGTATTTGTCTCATTTACCCAGTATTTTCACTTGGTTTCCCTTCATGTCTTAATACAGTAGTTTTTGCACACTACTGCTTCGAGACAGTATAACTGATACTCCGATGGTACCCACCAATACGGACTCTAGCTAAAAACCTACCTGATTAAAAGGTATATAATGTATCTAGAAATCTAGTGGGGTTTTTGTTTATACTTAAGTACCTACTTATCTGTTCTCTTGGAATTCTATTCTTCGTCATTTCGTAGCTAAGAGGAGACGGCACAATACTCATAAATCATAATACTCTGTTCTGTTACTTATCATCTTCTTACTTATACTTTCCACACTCACACACACACACATAGAACACATAATGAAATATATATGTATTATATACTAATATCATTTGTCTTGTAGGCCATCCACACTTTCTTTGGCCTTCCTCTGCCCGCATGGTCGTCACATTTGTACTCAACCCTCTTTTAGTTCAATGTTTTTTATCCCTCTTCATGACATGCCCATACCACAAATTTATTATTAGACTTTTCTGTCACTGGTCTCGTCCATATTCGTAATTCTTTAATTTTACTTTTTTTTATCTATAATTTCTCACCTCGTTTAGTTGTAATCCACGTCCCCCAAAAACCGGGACCATGCAAAAGTTTCAAGTTTCGTGTTGAAAATATTTCGCAGGACGTCTGATCAATTGATGAAATCTGATTCATTTTAGGTGTCTACGAAGCTCTTATGAAGGTCAATTACAAATTTTAATATTGAAATATTCTATATTGTACTGCCACGTTCAGCAAACAAAAATTTTATAGAGCCACTGCGAGAAGAACGGGCAAGAAACTCAGGCCCATATTTATGAACGTCTTGTAACAATGTGTTACTAGGTATATAATAAAATTATTACAACATTTGTTTAAATTATGTTGGTGACAGGCGATAGCTTGGCAGAGGAATTGTCCAGGCATTTTTGTTGTTTAAGTAATCACAAACTGTGTTGTAGGAGTTGTAGAAGAATTCTTAATAAATATGTTTTTCACGTGCAACTTGAATTTCCCTTCAGTGAGCGTTGTAACATGTTTGGGACCTTATAAAACCGTACACAATTACTTAAGAAGGACTTTTTATTTTTCTTTGCTGGTCTCCAAAAAGTGCAGACACCACATGTGTTTTCTTACTACCCAGCACTAGTACATAATCATTGCATTTACCTTTCCCACACATTTTCAAAACATTTGTGTCTTTCTTCACGAAGTCTATCGATTACTTATTCATTGAATTCCGATAGATAAATAAAATTTAAATTCGTCTAGATGAAGTAACAGGTAAAGTAATAAATGTATTATTCATACGGGTTATTTAGTTGTAAATTATGCAAACAATATACGAAAATGTTATTGAAAACGACTCTTTGAATTCCTCTATCAGTCGTATTTCATATTTTAGACTACGTTCAAAATTACCTATCAAAGTATTTAGATCTGTGCATAGATGGGAATCTTTGCCTGATGTCTGCTTTCTTGGAATTAAATCTTTTGAAGTAGATATATATGTGAAGACAAATATATAAACAATGGTGTATTCCCATCTGACCCGGAGTGCTGGGCCCCGAATGGGAGCAGATGGTAACTTTCGAGCCATCCGTACCCTGATTCATAAATGGGGACAAATGGGTATTAAAAGTTTTATGTGATCCCGAAGTATTCTTAAAA
This sequence comes from Plagodis dolabraria, assembly GCA_963854805.1. Classification (NCBI taxonomy): domain Eukaryota; kingdom Metazoa; phylum Arthropoda; class Insecta; order Lepidoptera; family Geometridae; genus Plagodis; species Plagodis dolabraria. Next base: position 9,552,721 of record OY978459.1, on the reverse strand, counting down.
TTATTACCGTAAAAGCAAAAAATATTGTATTAAATATATCTGTCATTTTGCTGTTTTCTTTTTCGAAAAGCAAATTAGTTTATGCCAAATTTTTCGATGTTATGTATCATTAAATACAGAACATGACGGACTTTTTATAATTCAGTAAAGTAAATAAACAGGTTTTTTATGTTAAGAAGTGATAAGATGGAGAAGTCAGATCCGATGAAGCGTGGGCGTCATGCCTCCACATCCATTACAGTTGCAGTGTCACCTCTCTCGCCCTCCTTAACAGTGCACTGCACGTGTCACTCCTAGGCGTTACTTATGTTTCGTTCGCCAAATAATTTCATTTGCTACAGCGTCCTTTGCTCTTATAAACAGCAGTGTATGCACACTGCTGTTTGAAGCAGATTACCTGACACTGCAGTGGTATTCACCAAGACGGACTGTTACTAAATAGACCTACCACCTGAAATCCTAATAAGTATGTTTCCGGTCCAATTAAGGCCACTCTTCCTAAAAGTTCAGTTGGAATCATCCGAAGGGTTTGATTTTTACTAAATGAGCACGAAAACGTATATTTACTTATCGATATGGCATATAAAAATACTATGGTTTTATTGCACTTAAAATTAAATATCGTTTTTTATTTATAATGAACTAAAATACGTCTGTTTCTAAAAATCTTATCTAAAACATCCTGCGTTCGCCTATACAATCAGAGCCTCGAGGTTAATGGCGTGGTCCCAAGCCTTGAGTAAATAAGTAAGCAAATAGAATAATAAATATTTTATCTGCAATGTATGATACAAGAAAATAAAAAAAACAAATCAGAGCTATAAAAAATGGCACAATGAATGTTATTGTCATAAATTGGCTCCAACTCAGCATAATACCAGCTGTTCGCCAGCGCTGATCTTCCGTTGGAGCCATTTGGCGAATTCACGTACCAGCATGCACACAGTACAGTATAGTATATAGATATATATATATATATATATATACTATACTGTACTATATATCTATATACAGTATAGTATATAGATATAGTATATTGATAGTTTTCTTCATCGAATTCCACATAACTACAAAATCTTCATATAATTTTATTATTGTAAGCGTACAAGCGATACACAAAACTTCATTAAATTAATCTCAACACATATATTTTTTCCATGTCAGTAATATCTTCCTGATCATCTCTGAACAGGTTTTGGCATCTTGTGATATCTGCCTCATTAAACTTGTTGTGATACCTTATACATTCTGATTACGTCATTAGCATGTACATATATTATGAGGGTTAACATCAGGTAGGCGGCAGGCCATATAAGCGAAGACAAAACTTTTTAGGGTATAGTTTCTTGGATTGACCTGTGTGTTGATAGGGAAAAGATATTTCAGTACAAAACAAAACTACAACTAGCTTTCCGGGCGCGGCTCCGCCCGCGCGTGTGTCGGTTATCGCGCAAAAACATTAACCTCTTTTTGCGCAGTTGGATAAAAACTATCCTATGTTTTTTCCCGGGTCTCAAATTTCCATACCAAATTTCATTCAAATCGGTCGAGTAGTTTTGGCGTGAAAGCGTAACAGACAGAGTTACTTTCGCATTTATAATATTATTATAGTACTGATTTATATGTTTGAGACTCTCTTTTAAGTATTGACATACCTGTGTTAGAGGGTCTCGCTCTTCCGTATTAAGGTAATTGGTGCTTTTTATTCTGTGGTAATTGCGATTAAGTAATGAATTACAGATAATTAAAATCTGTATAAGAAAAAAAATCTAGTTACAATAAAAAAAAATAAGAAAATAAAATAAGTCGCCCCGTGAAGTGCCGGTTTAGAATGTCAACCTCCCATTTCTACCTGTGGGTAAGGGGTACGTGTGGTCGTAAGAGGCGACTACCGGAATGTTCGCAGGAGCGCCTTCTGAGGAACTGATATCTTAAGCTGCGATCCCAAGACGTCTGCCAAGTGTGGAGTTTATGACCAAAAACCCTAAAGGGTGAGGCTGTGTTCAGCAGTGGAATATCCAGCTGGTATAGTACAGTATACTTATGTTTTGTATATGTAGAGTGTGAAAGAGTGTATGTAGGTATGTGTTTGTTAGAATGTAAAAGTATGCGAGTGTGTTGTTGTTAGTGTAGGCATGTGTAAGGGTGTGTCAGGAGGGTGGTGATGGTGGTGAGTATATGAGTATGTTCTCGATCATCTCAAACAGTATGTTCTCGTGCTGTTAGACACATACCAACCACATATTCGTGGGATAAAGGTACGAATTTGATATTCTATCTCTATTCCTTTACTGCATTAGGCACTTTTGAAACTTAACTATTTGCATTTATTAATATTAATTATACATTAAAATAAATCACCAATTTATTTTCTAATCTTTTAAACTTATCCTTGTATTTATAAAATTATTAATTTTTTAATAGCTTTTTTTATAAAATCATATATTTTTCAATATCTGTGATGAAAATGGTCGAACACTGAAAATAAGAAACAAAGCGTTAAATGTTATGCTTTTGTCAAAAAAAGTTCTAAAAGATACCAAAATTTTGTAAACATATGTAACTAGTTTATTTTATATAAAAACATACTATGCACTTCTTATTTTAATGTTATCCACAAAATAACGAATATTTTTTTCAATATTAGTAACCATTTTTATAAAACTGAATTTAAATAAAATAAATTGACTACTCACTTAGCTACATGATGTGGAGGGATGAATTGCACATTATTATATAATGAATACTTTCTTACGAATGTTGGTGGACAAAAAAAGACGGATGAATTCTGCGAAGGATTATTTATACCCTATCGAGGTAATATTTTGGGCTTAAAGCTGTTTAGCTCTTAAGGGGGTGTTGAAATGTTGAAATCTTTATATTTAGGTGATTTCGTTGACAAACCCATTGGCACCGAAGAGACAGTTATTTATTTAAGTTATGCCTTTTTACATCGCAAACAAATTGCTTTTATTTATATTGCTTGTATTATTTCCAAATCTTTGCACAAAAATATATAATAAAGTTTTTTTGACATTGTTTTAAAAATTATTCGAAAATTATGCCGATTCAAAACACTGACCTCACATTATCGTGTATTGACTTCCATAACTTATTTTATATTTTGGAGTGATGGTAGTCATTTACGTTTTTTTAAAATATTTATTTTCACTCTATTTGGTGAAGCAAGATCATTCACTCGCCCAAAATATTGTTCAGGAACAAGAGTTGCATTTAATTAAATCATCTAGGTATGCCAATACATTTTGCAGTTAATTAACTATACTTTAAAAATAACTCAAATTTTTTTGATGAAATTACACTGCTTGAATGGTAGCATTCGCAAAATGCTCTGCCAGATTGCTCAAGCCTGCGGTAGCTTTGCGTGGTACTTATTTGGTACTGGACCATCAATGCTTCCCCGTGGAATGTCAGGCTATTGCACACCCTCTCATCTTCCCGTGGGAGATGTAAGAGGCGACAAAAGGGCGGAAGAAACCAGAAGGACAGTGGCAGTGCAGTTTCAAGAATTGCCATCTTACACTGCAAACCCCAGCTGCCTGCCAAGCGTGGAAGTTATAGCTACCCCTCTCTCCTTCAATGAAGAAGGCTGTGGACAGCCGCAGGGCTGATACAGTATAGATATTAGTAAAGGTACAATTATACCTATATATTTACTTTTTATTACCGGCAGTATGCCGTTAGTAACGAAATACAACGAATTATATGCAACAATACAGCTACTACAATAAGAATTAGAATTTTCTGCATTTAGACAACTAATAAGTTATTACAGAACCTATATCTACCGATATAAATATTTCGTCTTGTTGTCGTAGACATATCCTTGTTTTAATAATAACATCTGAATCACTTACATATTTCAGAACATTCCCCTGTGTGCCATTTGGTTCAAAACCAAACCAAAGTGTCTTAAAAATAGTAATAAACATATTTGCAAAATAATATATATTCTTGCGTGAGGGAATGTCCAGTGCGATTTGCATGCTAATGTGAGAAGGTAGGCGCGAAAGAGCGACGAATTCGAAATATCCCGTTTCAATAAAATATTGTCTTTATTACCTTTATTTCATGGTTCAAATTAGAGTAGCTAAAACATACCTAAGTGTACAACACCTAGGAACAAGACCGGCTATAGTGTTAGCTAGGACATTTGAATATCAAAGGAAGATGGACCCGGAGAAACGTAGACGTTTTGAAATACACATGACATCACGTTTCACTTGTTAATGAGGATGAAGGAAATTGATTATGAACACTCGTTTAGTTCCAATGTAACACAAAGATATACAAGATTCATTATTCATCTCAGTAAAGCGATTTCTGTGGCAGCATGTGGTTATACTTACTTATTGTATACTTTTACAGAGGTGACATTTATGACAAAGTTGCTGTAACAATCATATCAGAATATATTTTCATAGTGTTGTCTTAGGTTTACGCGAATATTACAAATATCACATTTCAAACACTGCAAAGTGTTTGAAACGTCGGGACCCAAAAAATAATTATAAATATACGCGATTTCAACCGTTTAAAGTTGTTTAATTACTATGTATATTATTTATATTCACGTCATTTATTTTATAACATATTTTTTTTTGCAACATTTATTTTTATAAAAGAAACACAAATAGTATAAAAAAACTTAAAATTAGGATGCCGCTGGCAGCGGGTCAGGGCCCAAGCTACCAACGGTTAAGGCTGCAGACCTCCAGAACCTTCGGACAATGCGTGTCAACAACAACCTATATTTATATTATTATTAACATTTTCTGGAAATTGTAATAACAGACCGGCCTTTTTTGTGGGGGCCCTGGTATTCACGAAAACGAAATCGTGGAGCACGTGCTGAGGAACTGGGGCAACGGGTCTACCTGAGTAGTCTTGAGCTTCAAGAGAATCGCTAACGCCACAAACTCATATGCCAATGCAGCAGCTTTGCGAGTGATCAAACACGTCATGATTGCATTGACTTGGGTAACAACTGTTACAAGCCAGCGGCGGCGAATGGAAATGCACAGAACAGCCCAAGAGGGACGTTGAATAAAAACGACAATTGTCGAACTAACGCCATGTTTGTGCTATGTTCGTTACTACTCATATCCGAAATGGCTGAACTAAACAGATTTAAAAGAAATAGATGTAGATTCCGTATACCTTGTTTCTAGATGAATATTTTACTTATATTCAGCTGTGCTGAGTAATATTCCAGCGGCCCAATAAACGTTTCTTTGCTGACCGTGGTAGTAAAATGTAATCTTTCTCTATACGACTTTAGGCTTAATATACCTAATGAATTATTAAGACTTTAACTTGTTAAATCAATCGAAAAAATTTCCAGCGAAACCTACAGGAAGATAACAGAATAAAAGCATGTGGTTCGTTATTAGTAGACATATTTAAGAAAATTCCATTGCAATCGTAATAAGTGTCACATATGCATTCACATTGCATAGGTGTAATTGTGAGAAAAATAGCGTTTCACAGCATCACAGGTGATATCATATAAATCATGTTGAAACTGGAGCATTCTCATTGCTCTACTTTTGGTTCTGGTTTCCCTTTACACTTTTTCTACATCTAGTGCATCCATTTGCACCTAGCCAATAGTCTTCGAAGGAACATCGGCATGTATTCTACGTGTGGAAGAATCGATTTAGTTATTAGCAAGTTTCTGCAACATAAACTATCAATAATGTTGATTTTTCAATTATGGTTAAGAAAAGCCCTGATCCCAATATTAATACCTTATATTTACGAAAAGCAGACCATTACAGCAATAATAAAGCAACAATACCATTTTTATTTAAATTTTCTCTAAAATTTCTAACTCTATTTCATCTTGACTTCTTAAAAACTAATTGGCACCAGTGAAATTCTATGAACACTACTCAATTATTTTATCGTAACGCAATAATCCTTTGAACCCGCCGCGATATTTCCGCCTTTTCTTAGTTGACACTCAGAAACCTAGGTGATATGTCACATATATGCCTCAAATTGAAATAGGTGCTCCTACCAGTTATAGCCCAGACCTAGTAGCGATTTCCGAACCCCGAAAACACTTCGTATAATTATAATTACCGGAAATAGGTACTGTTGTCTTAAAAATTGCTTTGTCATTGCGAATTTTACTGACGCAAATATAAGTTATACGTATGCTTTTATACTGTTACTGAAATATTTATGAAAATAACGTTATACTGACTGAATCAGGTTTTGATTTTTATCGTTTTCTAATCCAATTACTGGACTTGAATAAGAAACAGCAGAAAAACACTAAAAGCAGTATCTAGGTACACCTTAAGTAGGTTCAATAATGTTTAAGTACTCACTCAACCTAAGTACTTTGACTTTATCAACAAAATAAAATTATAAATCAAAATTTACATACATTTTTAAAACTCTCATTTTAAGCCAGTCAGCCTATGGCCTTCTTCGAACAAATCATTACTTAACTAGTACTGGTAACAGCAATGAAAGGCTCATATATTTTATTGCAAAGTTGTAAGTATCGCATTTCATTCAAAAGTCATAACACAAAACTCTCTTCTTGCGAACGAGCTCCAAAGAAGTAAACAATTTAACAATAAAATGCACCAAATATTTATAGTTCAACCTTTAAACTCCTTTAAAAAATATTGAATAATGTGGTGTTAATCTGACTGTTAATAAAAATTCTTAACACTTTAACCGGACAAGACCCAAAGGTATTCTATGCCCTGGCGAGATCCCATCACATTAACTATTACTTAGACTGTGCTAGCTTATTTTAAGCTCGACACACAAGGTCAAATTATGCAAGACGATGAGAATTTTCTTAAACGACTACTTACTTGAATGGGCATACAAATATCACAATAGGTAAATGCATCGTTCAAGGTAAAAATTGACCCTTCTTTTTTGACGCCTTTGAGTTATTTGTAATGTTTTTTTTTTATCTTAGCGTTTCGTCAACTAAACATAGGAACCATTATAGTGCTAGTTTTAATAGAAGGCGGTAGGCTTGTCCCTATAACGTGGAGCCTTTTTGATGATGTATTTTACCAGCCTCTCCCTAAGCTGGTAAAATACGGTGTCCAATGTCAAAGTGAATATAATTTATTCATTTTAGGCGTCTACAACACTCTTATGAAGGTCAATTACAAATTTTATTATTGAAATATTCTAAATTGTACTGTCACGTTCAGAAAAATATATGTATAGAGCCACTGCAGAAGAACGGGTAAGAAACTCGGAGCCGTTCTTTTTAAATGTGTTTCAATGTGTTACAAACTATATTATTAAGTCATTATAATATTTGTTTAAACTACGTAGGTCACCGGTGGCGATAGCTTGCAGACACGGACTTATCCTAGCATTTTTGTCGTTTAAGTACTTACAAACTGTGTTGTAGGATCAATAAGGGATTTCGCGTGCAACTTGAATTTGCCAAAGATCTAAGCAGATTAGACCTAAAATAAGTCCACCTCAAAATATCTCGCGATCAGTTCAGGTTCCTCCGTCCTCTGTCTTTCTTACAGCAGTTACAGGGATATATATACGAGCGTATTTGATGCTCTTTCTCTTACAACGTTTTATTACTGTAACATTATAAATCTTTATAAAACATTGTGACTAATTAAGTTGTTTTTAATGAAAAATATTCCATTAATAAACCAATTAACATTTGGACGACTTAATATATCAAAGATGAAAGTTTTGTCTCGACGAAATGAGAGTTAATCAAAACATCCGTCGATTTTTTTACAAAAACTTTCACACAGATATAATAAAAATATCATTAGATAGTTATACGTTTTTTACACACAATAATGTATTAATTAATTGTTATATAACGACGTTAAGCATTTTTTAAAAATCCTTATACACTATATGATTTTGTAATTACAAACAAAACCTATTTCTTACTCTGCCTTTCTGATTTATGAGCATATATTTCTCAATATAGTGTTCATCATTCTTTATGAAACAACAAAATACTACATATTAAAATATACTTGTTCGTAAATCAAAAAGTTATGTAATATACATACTAGTGGCTCTGTTATATGTTTCATTTGATAAGGGCGATCTATTGCCATTTACTCGGCACAGTTTCTGACCCCAGACTGCTACTGAAAAGGTCTTTGTCAGAAGAATCTAATAGTTGTAGGACTCGGAAATAGAACCCAGGAGCTTAAGATTCCGAAGTTCCAAAGTGTTAAACTGAAATTAGTCTAGATTGGTTGCTATGTAATTATACAATAGGAACCAAAGATATATAACAAAATAACACCGTACCAAATGGTTTACAAAATATACCACATTTTAGGCCCCCTATTTCTAAATATAGTATAATATTTAATAGAGCTTATATTTAACAATATACTAATTACATTTTTTTTACCCATCCACCCTATAGGGGTAAGGTCTGATCACTAAGCGAACATGACTCATAAATCTAATAGGCCCTCTAGTTCATAACGATCGTATGGGGATGGAGCTTATCGTATGGGGTGTAATTTTGTTAAGTAAAACGGGGAGCATGCGTACTGTGCATGGTACTCTACTCATTGAATTTAAGTTTCTGGATTTTTCTCATCATACATGAGAATGCTGCCCCTTTGAACAATTTTTTTTTGAATTTCTAGTTCAAAAATAATCATTTGGGTCAAAGTTCTACATAAAATACGAGTTTGTATTGTAACGCTCCGTTTACGAGCTATATACGAATAGCCGTGCCGTATAGACGGAGAGACAGACAGAGAATTAGGTCTCATTAATAGGGCTTTGTTTTGCTTTTAACAGAGATCTAAAAGAACTGGTTTTCCACGTAAAATGTATTTTAACTTAAGTCGGCTCTTACGATAACCAAAACTGACATTCTAGCCCGTCACCCCACGCAAAATTTTCGGTTTAGTAAAGATAAAACACAACAAAAATAAGAAATTGTACGTTGTGTACATCGAGATAATATATAATACCTATGACCAGGATATCATAAACATCTGGAGAATGCACTATTGTACAGAGAAGATGAATAAGGATGCTTTGGATGGCTTTGGTAGGCGTCTGATGTCATTTATCTGTTAGACTAATCAAATATTACGGATATACATTTTGCTTAACAGACGGGCACATAATTATTATAAATCTGAAGCAGTGATAGCTCAGTGGCTTTGGCTATGGACTGCCGCGAAGCAGGTCCATGGTTCGAATCCCGCCGCGGGCTTGAGCTTCACCGCATGGTGGAAGGGCATTTTTGCGAATACCCGCCTGGCTAGCGACCACCCTCAAGTAGAAAATCTATCGCCAAGCACCTAACGGTGTGTTCCGGCAGCTGTCCTTGAGAGCCAGTATTTGTAGGTCAAGCCTGTTAACACCTTCGACCACATCATCACTTACCAACAGGTGAGATTGTGGTCAAAGGCTTACCTACCAGCAATAAAAAAAAATAAAAAAAAATATATATATATACCATACGTACAATTAATGTGTATATGAACAAATACAACATGTTCTAAGTGATTCTAAGTAACTATCATAAGCGAATCTGTTCAATGATAGAAAATAAATAAGTTGAGCCGGTCATCAAAAAAATATTTTTACCAAATAATGGAACCGATTTCAATACTCAAAAGTGTGAAATAACTTGTTGAAGTCGGTACCATGATAATTCAAAAGTACCTATTATCAATCTATTATATATCGAAATATGGGGAAAACTTAATGTAAGTTTTTTGTGGGGATTTTAAATCGATTAGCTTCACATATTAACCGACTTAAAAATCGATACTTGAAAGATAGGTTTATAAATACTCTAATTATATTTACGAATGCAACCAAGTGATTGACGAGTACGCGTGATTGATGCGACGAGCCCATCACTGGTTGATTGCGAACTGGTGAATTTAGGCCGCGGGCGCATTAACTGCACTTCCAGTAGAACGCAGAGTTCAATGTACCAGCAGCTTGTTCCGTACAGTTTTTTCTAACAACACGAAGGACACAAGAGTCTCTCCGTCTGACGCCAAATCTTTCTTGATAATTATATTGTTTAAAGATGGTATAGAGCCCTGCTGTGAACATAATGTGCAGTAATACCATGCATCAATGTGAGTAGGCGTACTTATGCTTATCTTTGAGCCAGTGGCGGATTTACCAGAAGACTGAGTAGGCTGGAGCCTAAAGCGACAGATTTTAGAGGGTGGCAAATAAAAAAATTAGTACAAGTATTTAATACATGATAACATATATATTTTTAAAAGCATCTTAAGAAAACATTGAATAACATTTTAATGAAATACTTAAAAAAATATAAAAATATATGTATCTAGTGACAATTCCGCCTAATTTTCCTGTTAAGCCCACGTGACGTCACAAACGCCACGCAGCCTAACCGGAACAATATTCGACTAGTTTCGATTCTAAACGAAGCGCACGATCGAGATCTCGATCGTGCGCTCGGTGAGTCAAGACCTCCTGAAGATGCTTTGTCTAGAAGCAACATTTCTCCGCAAAGCTTCACCGCATGGTGGTAGGGCATTTTGGGATTGCCCGTCTGGCAATCTACCACCCTTAAGTAGAAAATTTGTCGCCAAGCACCTAAATGTATGTTCCGGCAGCTGTCCTTGAGAGCCAGTAATTTTAGGTTAAGCCTGTTAACACCTTCGACTACATCATCACTTACCATCAGGTAAGATTGTGGTCAAAAGCTAACCTATCAGGCATAAAAATCTTCATATTTTACAAACTTTTATACCTAAATAGGTACTTAAAATAGCGGTAGGTAGTCAAAACTATCAAGATGCTTATCAATGATGTTGAGTGAAATCATCAGACCGAAACCTGTTTGAACATTTTTGTGAAATTATCTCATCCATGATCAGATTTTTTCTATAGACATAATGTTTAAGATAAAATCAATAGAAATGGAAGGAAAAAGCAACAGTTAAAAACAAAAACCACAGACTTTATACATTATTAACTATCAACTTATTCTATAAAATAAGGTATAAAAAGATTGAATTATATCTGCTAGCAACTTGTTTGGTTTTCAATTTCATGTTCATAATAACGTAAACGACTATTTTAGAAAAAAGCTTATAAAATATAAAAATACATACTTATATAATATATATTGTCGATTTCTAATAATAAATTCCTAATTTTCTTGCTAAGCCGACGAAACGTCAAACGCCACGTAGCCCAACCGGAATAACAATCGACGCGTTTTGATTTTAAACGAAGCAATATCAGGAAGTCTTGTCTCTTTGTCAATTTCTCGTCGTGCGCTCGAAGGTTCAAGACCTCTTTATGATGTCTCGTGTCAATGTGAAATGCCTCGAAATCCCAAAGGTCAACATTCAAAAATATTGAGAAATCACCAATCAAATATATGTTGCCAGCATGCTGGGTACGCTGCCAACAGGCTGTAGATTTGCACTACCTCTGTGTCTGGAATTCCTGCTTTGCCTAAATACTTTTGATGTAGAAACTGAAAAAACAGCAAGCTATCTCAGATTGAGTAATTTACTTCGACTTAACTGTATATGCATATCGCTACAATGTTATTCAATTCTAACAATACAATGCAACTCCTGCGCACAATGTGTTACGAAACTCCTCGGTGACAGATTAGGAGGGAAAAACCGCGGGTAGCTACTAACTAGCGATTGTTCGACGTGAGAACCATACCAGTTTAGGGCTGTCCAAATTATATTTACTTGAGGTGGGAATTGTAATTCTAGGTTAGCCTGTGCAACATCTTCGACCACATCATCACTTACCATCAGGTGAGATAGTGGTCAAAGGCTAACCTATCAGGCATAAAAAAAAAATGTGGGAATTGAAGTTTGGTAACTAACTTCAATATATTATTCAGTACGTAGTAGGCCATATTAATAGTCAGTAAGAAAATAATTTTAACTTGAAGTATCCAAGAATTTTTCAACTTTATTATTGTCTGGGAAATACGGTTAATGGTAATAAGTACTAGGCTAGCCTTTCAGTTAACAAAAAAAATGCCAAATTCTATTTATAGATATAAGCAACGTTTATATTTCATGAAATTGCAACAAAGGAAAATTTATAGTCATGTACGGGATTTGGACCTGCGCCATCTACTCTTATAGCTTGTGTATGCTCTGAACGCTCAGCCAACATGACATAATAAGTATAACTCATGACTCTAATTTATCCTCTCGTTCTTATCGGATGGGGATGGAGCGATATTTATAGTTGTAGTACAAATAAGACAAGTTTTTGCAATTGGCTGTAAACTTAATAACGATGACGCAACCCTATAATTTGAATATTTTTATTTTTGCAATGACGCATGCTCCTCGTATAAATATTTTTCCTTAGGTCTCAGGGCCCCAACTTGCCTCGCTTCGTTAAGGGATGAATATAAAGTGAGTATAACAGAACAGCCCCCTTTTTTCCTTCATTTAATAAAACCATTACTTAGGACAGCCCTATAAAATATCCGACACAATTAGTCTAAGCATGTGGCAACACGGTAAAGAGCGGCAATCAAAAGCGAGTTACCCGCAATTACGGTTAGCAAAACGAATTCTTTGTTAATTGCTACCACGCTATAACATAGTCATTTAAATGGGTGTTTCATCTTTAAATGTTTACGACTGTGGTTCTCAAACTTCTTAACTCGCTCCTTTTCCAGTCTTTAGAAAAATGAAAGAAGACAAGAGGGAAAATTGTGAAAGTAAAATATTTTACCAATAATTATGATTCCAAGCACCGTGCTCAGCGAATATCCGATTATTGAATTTATAGTTTCAAAAAAAAATTTTTAATGTTCAGCATCTTCAGTGCAAGGTCTTTTTTATCAGGGTTCCGTACCCAAAGGGTAAAAACGGGACCTTATTACTGAGACTTCGCTGTCCGTCCGTCTGTCACCAGGCTGTGTCTCAAGAACGGTGATAGCTAGACGGTTGAAATTTTCACACATTATGTATTTCTGTTGCCACTATAACAAAAAATACAAAAAGTTGGCCAAGTGCGAGTCGGACATTAAAACAAAAATAGGTTAAATTATGAAGTCTAATGTTGTATAGCTAATGGTACGGAACCCTTCGTGCGCGAGTCCGACTCGCACTTGGCCGATTTTTTTAAATATTTTTATTCAAATACGCTCGCGTTTGACCACACCCTGCCTGATGATAAGCATTAATGTGGTATAAGATGGAGCACGAGTTACCTAAACGAAACCTAGTTACTCTCGATTTGAAGACCATGTTGTATTCATCGGGAAAAACTAACCACGGAAAGGAGTTCCACTCTTTCACAGTACGCACGAGAGAAATGGAAGCGAAGCGCTTCGTACGAGTCCTGGGAATATCAACCATGTTCGGATGGCGCCTCCGTTTGTCTGGACGACTGATGAAAGAAGGGGGAGGGCTAACCCGTGCAGTTCTTGTGCACATTCACCTACATGTATCCGGTTCTGTTATCATTAGTCGAAATATAGGTAGTTATTAGACGTATAGATTGGCACATCATTGCCTTTGATGATGGTCTAGAGAGAGTACGATATCACAATGGGTTATATGGATTCTATTCATGTAAAACGTGCTAATAATTTTTGTAATGGCGCTAATGTGTATACTAATATTTCAAAAAAATATCTTCAATGCCTGCTACAGTACAAATATCTCTACATTGGACGATGGTTAAGATCTTTGAGAATCTCTGGTTTTTCTCGGCAACTAATAACTTAGTCACTTTACTAAGTCCACAATCGACAACCAGAGTAGGACCTATTACAAAATGAGGACACTTACTTGGGAAACCTGTTTGTATGTTCTTCTACTTAATTATGACTTCTAAAAGTAAAACTTTATTTTGGATCAATATATTTAGTCAAAGCACTCGTATATAACTTTAGTCATTCACTCACTTCATTATGGTATCGTTGATTGAGAGGCGTAAATCATTACTTTGGGTTGTCGAGGACTCGGATTTGGTCCTCGGATCAATCGGTAGTTATCCGGTATCAAAGAACTTCAACTTTGTGTCCACATACCTAGTATTTAACAAAGCTAATGATTTCTACTAATAAGTAAGAGCTTACCACACCATTTTGAAAATTAATAATTATTTACTCCCTAACAGTTCAGGGCAACTAGACGTGGGAAAAATATTGTGCTAGACCTATTCCGTATTAATGAGGTCAGTACACAAACAAAATACAACTTGTAGGTATAGGTATTATGTAGTGAGCTTAACACCATTAAATACTCAATAAGAGCAGCAGAAACTAGCTGCAGGTGCAGGTGTCAGCCTTGCAAGGCCGCAAGTCGGTATCGTATTAGGTATAGAGTCACTTCACCTAGATTTTGAACAGTAGCATTGGAATGAGTGTTATATACCAACCTACGAGTACATTCATTTTAGCATCAGAACAAATGTTTGTCATTGCCTTATTTGTAAGTAAGTTCGGCTTTATATGTATATATTGAACTGCGGAGATACCAGGAGCCAATAAATGACACAGTAGTAGCCCTAAAGTAGGAACGTTCAAAATGCAAGCGCGACAATTCGAAATAAGGACTTACATGTCAATAATGTTGATGCATACAAATATAATACTTATGTGTTTCCTTATATTGCACTGTGGAGATACCAGGATCCAATAATAACATAGAAGTAACTTTAATGTACGGAGGTTCGAAAGGCATGCGTGACAAATCGAAATAAGTACCTACATGTCAATAAAGTGGATGTATCCACTATATACACAACCCCTACAAAAACAACTGGGGTGAGCTAGTACTACTAGAATTACTCAAAATCCCAGCGGAAACTCCAAGGATCTCGTCATTGGATCTACGGTAAAAAACTTGTCATCAGATCCAAATCTTCCGTATTGGTTCTTTTTTTTTTGCCTGATAGGTTAGCCTTTGACCACTATCTCACCTGATGGTAAGTGCTGATGTGGTCGAAGATGTTGTTCAGGTTAACCTAGAATTACTGGCTCTCAAGGACAGCTGTCGGAACACACCGTTAGGTGCTTGGCGACAGATTTTCGACTTGAGGGTGGTAGCTAGCCAGGCGGGCATTAGCAAAATGCCCTACCACCATATAACGACTGCCATCCTAAGACAACAACCGGGACCGACGGCTTAACGTGCCCTCCGAAGCACGGAACCGCTCAGTAGTAATGTCACCAGCGGTCACCCATCCAACTCCTGACCGAGGCGGACGTTGCTGATCGTTTCAGAATGGCTAAGCAAACTTCGCTACGAGCGCTTCATTCTAGGTTACTTGAGAAAAGAAACGTCAGGTTCTAAAATCGTGAGGTTCTAGAGAAAAGAAACGTCTAGCTAGACATTATGGATCTTGCTAATGGATCTATAGAGAATGATCGTTATTTTCTAACAACAGTTGTAGCTCGGAAAACCGTTATGTCATTTTCCTTTCTAAAATTCCGCACAAAACATACGTTTGTAACATGTTCATTGACAATATCTGCCAGTATATACCTAGGCGATATTCCCATGAGTTATTAAAACTTACGTAGTACGGTACTTATAAAAAAAAAGTGTTTAGGCTGTGACGGGTCTGTCATGCCAGTTTGTAAAAATACTCTTAATTAAATAGATTATTTTTATGGTGGGAAATCAAAAATGTAGATATTTTTTTGGTTTTATTTTATGTCGTCTATTACATATATTATATACTTGATCACATAAGCGAGGTTCAAAGAATATAAGTGTATATTTTTAAATTTTAATTCAATTGATTACATATTTTATGTTTCTGAATATGATTAAAAGCATTATTGCGTGCTAAGCGAAAATCATATTTATACCACAACCAATCAGAAAGTGTCCTGCCTCATTAAAAACGTTTTATAAAGTTTGTAATTTCTCCCTTATAAATGTGCGACGGGAAAAGTTGTATGGAATTTCATTCCTTCCCTCCGTAGCTGTGAAGGAATATTGTATGAAAATCCATATCTGCCCTGCTGTTTTTTTTAGCCTCTTTTGTTTTTTTAGCTGCTAACAAAATAAAACACAATAATGACAATCGTCAAATCTCAAAAAAGTTTTATATCAAATTATTAGAAAAAAGAGGTAGGATATTGACGTACTCAATTTTCAATGAAAGGAGGTTGGCCACCTTTCTCTGCACTACGATAAAAAGCGCGGAAATTTATCTGTTTTGTTAAATTGTTATTTTACT
Source organism: Plagodis dolabraria (assembly GCA_963854805.1). Classification (NCBI taxonomy): domain Eukaryota; kingdom Metazoa; phylum Arthropoda; class Insecta; order Lepidoptera; family Geometridae; genus Plagodis; species Plagodis dolabraria. Next base: position 9,536,509 of record OY978459.1, on the reverse strand, counting down.
AAATAAATAATTTAATAATACGCTTTTAATTACATATATTCCAAATAGGTAATTTTCCAAAATGTCATCTGGTAGTAGAAGTGGCTTTTATAAAGATGACGCCACCAGAAATAAAAAAAAAAAGCTCCTGAGCTTACTTCAAAAAGGTTTTATATCAAATAATTAGAAAAAAGGTGGGATTTTTTCGTACTGGATTTTCGACGAAAGGAGGTTGGCAACCTTTCTCTGCACTACGACAAAAAAGCGCGGCAATTTATTTGCTTTTTACTAAATTGATAATATAATAGTACGCTTTTAATTATTCTGAATAATTTTCCTAATGTCATCTGATAGTGAAAGTGACGATTTTATTGTGACGGCGCCACCAGAAATAACAAATAGGTACAGCTCAAGAAGTCATAAAGAAATTACTTCCTGAGTCTCGGAACAAATACTTGCGAGTAAACTTATAGGTAGGTACCTAATAATTTTATCGCAGTAGGTGTAGTATAAAGCACTATGTATCACTCGGGAGAAAGTTCTATTTCTGTTCTAGAGTTTCCTTTAAGCCCTCCACGTAGTATTATTATATTTTTTAGCCTCCGCTCCGTGTCGGGCTTAAATATACTCTCGAACAGCAATCGATGGTTTTCTCCCCTCGATGTACCTACCTACAATGTACTATTCGCAAATTATTTGCCTAATGAATTGTATGTCCTGGGCGTGAATAGTTAACAAATATAGTTAATAGTTAATTTTAAGAAATATAATGTTGATTACATATGTTAGGTACAGATTAATGTAAATTTTTATATTATTGTCAGTTTTAGGGACAATTTTTGGAATAATGTGCATTGGTGTTCAATACTATTGAAGGTAATGCGAGCAATATATTTTAAACTCGTAAAAAAGATTTAAAAAAATGTTCTACAGACGCGAGAGTTTCCTTATAAGCCCTAAGAAATACATGTGGGTACTCGTTAATTCAGTGTCCATATATTCTCTATAGTAATAATAACTTATTGTAGTTGAAATCTGTATCTAGTCAGTCTCATACAGCTAGCAATTGACTATGGGAAGATATTACGAGGAAATCAGGTCGCTTCCATTACATCGGATAGATTTCTCGCGTGTAAACTGGGTCTCTACGATCATGTTGAATGCAAACACTAGATGATAGCTTAGTACACTTTTTATAATACTGAGTAGGTATATATTATAAGCCATCGTCTCCTTTTTATTTGCAAACAATATAAGTGTGAAAATACTAATATTTTATTTACGACATTGTGCACATAAATGTGTGTTTATTGTAATTCACCTCTGGAACGGCTGGAGATTTAGTAACTACAAAGATTTCTGAGATCGTGGAATATTACAGGATTTTTTATAATGTGATATCTGGAATATTTTTGGTATAGTAGTTTTTTTTTATGTATAATATATAATTATGTGAATATTATTACATACACACACATATTTCCTATTTGTTTTATACCATCTCGAACAGGTATAAAATCCTTAACATTTTCATAACTTTGCTTCTTAACTAAACTAAAATCGCTTCGAAGCTAAACTCATGGGACATCTAGGTCTCATCAGAGGTACTAAATCAAATGATGCGCGTACGCAACTGATGTACTTAAGTATTGCATTGCGACATAGATATCTCACGGTACTGTGGGATTGCAGTACCTAATATAAGTAGCTCTTGACGATTAACTGCAGTGTCCACATTTATGTGTTATTCCAATAAGATTCCTATCCTTTTTACACGGCTGCCCAAAAAAGGAGAGCTATGTTTCAGGGTTCATGTATGTATTTTTGTGAGTTTCCAACATATCTACTAAACGGCTGAATCGATTTTAATGTGATATCGTTAGTTTCTAATTAAATTGAAATAGTACGTTAAAAAAACTAATGCATTTTAGACGCCATATTGAGAGATAGATATTTTTTTCAAACCCATCGAGTGGGTTGGGTCATCAAAATGGAGGTCTTAAAAAACGATTCCATATATAACTTGCTGTTTTAATTTCAATAGAATGATAAAAAGTTTAACGTCATAGATTTAATTTTAATTCAAAATCATCATTATTCAATCCTTATCTCACAGACGAGTATGTGGTAAAACTAAGGCAATATAATCATACATCCAAAATGCGTTTCCGTTATTCTAACATACAGGATCAACATTGGAGATTCTAGGGAATGTTATAGTTGTGATAGAGGATCCTTTCGGTTAATATTTTTATTTTTATTTACCTAGTGTCACTAGCGCTTTTAAGACGAATCTATCTTTATCTCTTACATTAAAATCGGTAGTATTTAAAGCGTAGTAGTTATAATGGAATAAAGAAATTGACAACCACATATAGGTACATACGTACATACATTAAGACATTTAATATTGAAATATCAGTTCCCTACTAACGGAGGGCTTTGTCGCCTGTAACACAGTTTTAATACTAGCTCAGGCGACACAGGTTATTATACAATCCTTGTGCCCTATATTCAAACTAAATTACTCGTAGACATTTAAAATTGTAAAGACTCAGTAAGACAAGTAAGTATTGTAATAGCTCAGTCAGTTTTGGCAATAAATCATTATTATTATACAAGAACCCTGAAAACATAACTTGCTTGAGTAGTCGTGTAAAAAGAAATAAAAAACTGTTAACTAATAATTCTACGAAAACTTCCAGGGTGACGTTTAAAGTGACTACGTGCTTCGCGTCTTCACGAAGATGCTGACTTGCGAAACGTTTGACCGAAAGATTGAATTAGTTTTCGATCGTGCGTCAATAATTATTGTTCTGATTAGGTTAAATTAAGTACGTAAGTCTGACGTTACGGCGTCGATGTGACTAATTATTCCTAAGTTTTGATGTCGGAAGAGGCAACTAAGTAAAAAAGTAAGGAAGGTGAGCAGAAGCGCCTTCTGATGAATTGCGACTAGTTAATAAAAAATAAAAAAAACACAGAATATCTGCTTTCCTTTCTAACAAACGCATAATGGATAATACTGCCTAAACACAAGCCGATTACGCTTCGTTCTTTATCCGTATAGTAACAAGATTACGAAACCTTTCACAACAACTGGTAATTACCTCCACCTTTCCAAATTAGCACTTCAATCAATTGGACTTTCAAAACATACAGGCACCGTTGGCTCCGACAGTTCAATTCAATTGATTCTTATCAAATGAATGTGAGAATCGTACAACATATCTCTTAATTTTGGAAACGTAAAATATACCATAGGAGGATCAACATTGGAGGTTCTAAAGAATGTTATAGTTGTGATAGAGGATTCTTTCGGTTTATATTTTTTTTATGTACCTAGTGTCACTAGCGCTTTTAAGACGAATCTATCTTTATCTCTTACATTAAAATCGGTAGTATTTAAAGCGTAGTAGTTATAATGGAATAAAGAAACTGACAATCACACATACATACAAGAACCCTGAAAACATAATTTGCTTTGGGCAGTCGTGTAAAAAGAAATAAAAAACTGTAACTAATAATTCTACGAAAACTTCAAGCTAACTTGACGTCTAAAGTGACTACGTGCTTCGCGTCTTCACGAAGATGCCGACTTGCGAAACGTTTGACCGAAAGGTTGAATTAGTTTTCAATCATGCGTCAATAATTATTATAACGATCGAGACTAAACTATGTCTCGATCGTGCGCTCGGTAAGTCAAGACCTGAAGATGCTTCGTTTAGAAGCGAAAATAGTCGGGTATTCTTCCGGTTAGGCTGCGTGATGTTTGTGACGTCACGTAGATAACAGGAAAATTAGGCGTAGTTGTCACTAGATATATAATTTTATGCTTTTTTAAGTGTTTCATTTAAATATTATTTAATATTTTTTGGGATACTTTTAAATCATATCAAAAGGCATATGTTTCTTCTATGGCACGTTTATAAAAATTGAATTGAAATTAATTCAAATTAGTCTTTAAAATCGGTACATTATGATAAAGTCGGAACAGATTTTTAAAATACCTTCAATTTAAATATGTATGTGAAAATTAATAATAAGATTGGGTCATATTTTTGCGAGGTATTTTAATTAATCCGAGTATTTTGAGGAAAAAAATTGAACCATAATATGCTGTAAATTCTTTATATTTATTCCTAATAATTCAAATGTACTATTTGAAAATAATTATATAATTTTCAAAACGTTAATTGCATATAAGTAGCTTATGATCGTCTAACACGAACCTAAAATAAAAAGGTATAACGTTTTTAAATAAAGTAATTGGTAAATAATAAAGCATATGTCAGGTACTAATAAAATAAATAAACATTTTGCGAGTTTTTAATAAACAATTTGCGAGAAGAAAAAATAAGCAGAGATATAAAAGCTAATTTTTATAATATTTACATACAGTAATACCCCGACTAACGCGAATTCGGAGATACGCGGTTTTTCATTTATCCGCGTATCGGCTCTCTCGCTCCGCCCTCTCAGTGTTCAGAAAGCAAGGAGAATCAATTTCAGATCCTGAACAAATCGATAGCATAATAGAAAAATTGGTCGATATCGCGAAACAATTAAATTTAGACGTCGATATAAATGACATTCAAGAATTACTAGATTCACACAATCAAGAGCTAACAATTGACGCGCTTAGGAACACACCTTTAGGTGCTTGGCGACAGATTTTCTACTTGAGGCTGGTCGCTAGCCAGGCGGGTATTCGCAAAAACACCCTTCCACCATGCGGTGAAACTCAAGCCCGCGGCGGGATTCGAACCATGGACCTGATGCGCGGCAGTCCATAGCCAAAGCCACTGAGCTATCACTGCTTCAAAATGTCAAGTACGTCATGTATATATATGTCACATATGATATGACAAGTACAGCATTCAGCCTGCAAGCGGACATGCAAATATTAATATTATTCGTCTTTAAAAACTACATAATATATAATTAAGGTAATTTGTAATAAAATTATTAAACATTATTTCTGTAGCTATAACTAAGATACTCCTTAATACTATAAAAACATTTACACAACAGCCAGTCCATGAATTAGTATGAAGCGCTCGTAGCGAAGTTTGCTTAATCATTCTAAATCGATCAGCAAAGTTAAGCAACGTCCGCCGCGGTCATGACTTGGATGGGTGACCGCTGGTGACATTACTACTGAGCGCTTCCGTGCTTCGGAGGGCACGTTAAGCCGACGGTCCCGGTTGTTGTCTTAGGATGACCGTCGTTACAGCATGGTGGTAGGGCACTTTGCGAATGCCCGCCTGGCTAGCTACCACCCTCAAGTTGAAAATCTGTCGCCAAACATCTTACGGTGTGTTCCGGCAGCTGTCCTTGAGAGCCAGTAATTCTAGGTTAGCCTGAACAACATCTTCGACCACATCATCACTTACCACCAGGTGAGATAGTGGTCAAAGGCTAACCTATCAAGCATAAAAAAAAATCCCTTAGTTGTTTCTTAAAGCATTTTCGTTCTAAAATTTAAGGTAAATTGTTATATATATAGATATACACATATTACTTACATTTTTTTCATAAATTACTTTGTGGCAAGGAGGTTGGTACAACAGGTCTACCTACAGCTACTATCTCGCCAGAGTAAAATGTACTTTTACGATTTTACTCAACCAATGCTAACTAGGTCATAGAATAAAGATGTTATGTTCTTTGAGGCATTTCACAAATATGTTATGACTCGTAAATTGTTACTTTCTTTCACCTTAATAGCGGATTTATGACTAATTCTTTTTTCAACTGTCTATTATAGTAAATATATGTTATTATAGTCTATGAAGATGTAAATTTCTAACGGAATTAGTAGTATACCGGTACTCTGTACTGGTATAGCTGCAGTAGAATAATGAATTGATAATATTTTAGACAGACAGCAGGTTCCGGCGTAAGATTACATGAACTCTTCCATATCCGCCGATTAGATGTCGTAATAGGTACCTAATAGGACATACTTGCCTACCCAGGTATGTTACTATATCCGTCGATCTGAGGGGTATTGCTGCACATTGGGTGAAAAACCGGGATCTTACAAATGCACTGATTTCCCAAAAAGTAGCGGGTATACTGCCAACGAGACGATTTCCATAGAGGTCTAACTTTTGGCAGGCGGATACTGGACATAAAACTGAAAAGCTATCCTCCTCCTTGCGTCGTTATCCTCAAAGCTGAGGGTCGTGTTACCCCGTGGAAATAACCTTTCTTTTAACAATTTGTCGCCACCTGTTCCTATCTTTGACGATGTGAATGGCGTCATGAAAACTGTTGTCAAGGGTAGTGCGGATCTGACCATCGCATGGGACTGCGACCTCTTGGACGTTTTCCTTCTATCTTCCCAGTGACAATGAGTTTCTCCAGGTTGTCGCTACTCTTTCTAGCAATGTGGCCAAATTACTTCAGGACTCTTTGCAAGCAGACGTTGGACAGCCTCATCTTGATCTTTAATTTTGAAGCGCTCGTAGCCAAGTTTGCTTAGCCATTCTGAATCGATCAGCAAAGTTAAGCAACGTCCGCCGCGGTCATGACTTGGATGGGTGACCGCTGGTTGGGCATTACTACTGAGCGCTTCCGTGCTTCGGAGGGCACGTTAAGCCGTCGGTCCCGGTTGTTGTCTTAGGATAGCAGTCGTTACAGCATGGTGGTAGGGCTTTTTGCAAATGCCCGCCTGGCTAGCTACCACCCTCAAGTTGAAAATCTGTCGCCAAGCACCTAACGGTGTGTTCCGGCAGCTGTCCTTGAGAGCCAGTAACTCTAGGTTAGTCTGAACAACATCCTCGATCACATCATCACTTACCATCAGGTGAGTAGTGGTCAAAGGCTAACCTATCAAGCATAAAAAAAAAAAAAACGCAGGATTCACGCGGAAGGCTGTCCAAGTACCACAGCCTTCCGCACAATTGAATCCATTTTGCAGGTTTTTTCATTTTTTGCTGGTTCACAGGCCATCCAAATGCTCCAACCCAATACCAGTACGCTATGCCCAGCATCCTGGCAGCATTTCCCCGTCGGATTGCATTCGATTGCAATGCTTATTCGTATTTTAATACTTAAATTAAATTATTTAACTTATTTTTAAAATTACTTATTTTATTAGTATTTTAATACGTTTTTGTGTTATCTTTTGTGCTGTAATAGAAGACATATTTACCAACTCCACACGTGCGGGGTAAGAGTATGAAGATGATAGAAATAATTAAAGAATACATTTGGTAACAAATTCATGTTTCAAACAGGGATTTATATAGTCTTGGAAAGCATCGACACACATAAACTCTACCATATAAAGTCAGTTTAAGCTACAGTGTCGTCATTTCATATACAAACTAAGACGCGAAACAAAATATATTGTAGTCAATGTGGGCGGAAGGTATTTTTATAAACCTCTACGGGGGTAGCCCCGAAAACTAAAAAATATTTAACGAAAAATGGAACCGACTTCAACACTCAAAACTGTGAAATAACTTATTGAAGTATGATTGATCCTGATATGATTTCAATGAAGATGATAGTTCAAAAGAACCTGTTACCACAATATTGTGCGCATGGTACCTACTTCGACAAGTTATTTCCCACTTTTGAGTGTTGAGGTCGGACCATGTTTCGGTAAAAAAAATAAACTAAATTTTGTCCCATGCTACTTACGGGATCGATTGTCATTTATTGGCAATGACCATATCATTAATAACTTTTCAGTTCTTGGTGCGTAACTCAAAAATTACTGGACAGATTTTGATGAAATTCAAATCGCACTATATGACAAGAATCAGCTTTCAAATAAAAAAATAAACATCAAAATCGGTTCACCGAGTAAAAAGTTCTGAGGTAACAAACCTTTAAAATAATACACGAAATAAGAACCTCCTCCTTTTTTTAAGTTGGTTTAAACGATGCCATATGGAGGGGTAACCCTCAATATTACCTAGTTTTTAGTCAGTTTTTCCATTGTATCACTTGATCAATTTGAATTGGTCCTCAATCCTCAATCCAATAGCATCTTAGGTTAGACAGCTCCCATTCTAAGCCTGGTTACCTCGACGACTTCTATATAAAATTCTATATGATAACGGTCAAATCTATAAGAAAAAAACCCTTGCTCAGAGTTCTTAAAATCGCATTCTACGCAAAATACAAAGATGCATCTCGTAATACTTAATCGAAAATTTGGGACTGGCATTTCCGATGAAAAAATACTGGCATTCCCGTTTTAAATTACTGACACTGGCCATAATGATAAGGGGCGTCGAAAAAACCAAGCTATAGCAAATTGTGGGCCACAGACTAAAATGACTATACATGGGAACGTACGTCACAGATTAATGACAGTTACAACAGAACCAGAAACAGTAATCAAATAAGGAATGCAATTTAATACAATGAAACTTAAATTTTTGTTTATTATAATACTTTCTCTCTGTGTCAACTATGAATTCGTAGTAATAAGTTAAATTACTTGTGGCTGCTGCTTAGGGGTTTTTATATTAATGGGGAGTCCTAATACTTTAACCACGAAATTTGTACTAATCCCCAAAATAAACGTAAAGAAATAGGACAGTTGATTATTGTATTACATTGCAATGTTTTGTTTTGACTGTACATGCCAACTTTAACTCGAAATCAAAATTGTGACGGATCGGGTAAGAGCTGCTTATTATATTTCAAACAGTGATGAATTGTTTTTTTGTTAATTTTAGTCAGAAATATCTGTTGTTACACTTTAGTTATCTTTTGCAAATAAATAGTATACATAGTTTTTTGTTTAATTCTGGGTGAGGAGTCGATAGTAACTCGTTTTTTTATATTGGATTGTAAACACAAGGCCTTGACGCTAAGCGGTAAACTTTACCTATAACAAATGCATTTCGATACAAGTTACGAATTGCACTGCGCCCGTTTCCCTGAGACTTACAGTTGCTAATTTCATATGCCTGTAATTTTACTGGCTCTCAAGGACTGCTACCGGAACACATTAGATGCTTGGCGACAGCGGTAGCTAGCTAGGCGAGCATTCTCAAAATTCTCTTCTACCATGCGGTGAAGCTCAAGCGGTGAGTATCGATCCATGGACCTTTTTTTTCATTTTTATATGTTATTGTGACGGGACAAGCAAGAGGCCCACCTGATAACCTCTGCCTATAACAGATGCATTTCGTCACAACTTACGAATTGCACTGCGCACGTCACTTGGAGACATAGTTGTTAAGTCTCATGTGCCTGTAATTTCACTGGCTCTCAAGGACTGCTGCCGGATCACACCGTTAGGTGCTTGGCGACAGATTTACTACTTCAGGGTGGTCGCTAGCCAAGCGGGCATTCACAAAATGCTCTTCCTCCATGCGGTGAAGCTCAAGCCCGCGGCGGGATTCGAACCAAGGACCTGCTGCGCGGCAGTCCACAGCTAATGCCACTGAGCCATCATTGCTTCAAAACCTACGGCACCGCAAATCCATAGCTATTGCCAATGGGCCATCACTGCATCGGATATTAATTAGATAATTTTACGTTGGCAGATACAAGTCTGTGTTTATATATATGCAACAAATACGATTACCTAACCCATAAGTCATTAGCAGCTATTTAAGTAAATGAACCCACTCATTAGTTAGATTGCAATCGTTAACACCCACAATGCAATGAGTCAACCGATCGGATCCTACGTAACAATGATTATGGCAATGACAATGCCCCACAGCTATTGCTTTCGCACAAGGTCGAATTACGTGCAATGTTTTTATGTGCAAATCTTGACCTACAAAAGGACTAATATAGTACATTGTGTAGTAAGGAATTACGACGGAGGCTCTAGTAGAAGCCTGAAGTCGAAGACTTTTTCTTTATACAAATGTTTCGTGCATAAACGTTAAGGGAAGGGCAAATACTTACGTATATAGGTATACAGCCACAACGGAATGTAACGAAAAAAAATCGATTCGAATTAAAATCGATTATTAAGAACATTAGTTGAGTATTTAAGTAACATGTCGCGAGATTGCAATGAATTTCCTGTTTAGATAACATTTTAAAACAATTTTTCACTTGCATGTAAACTCCTTGCTTGAACTTGCATGACCTGTGTGCTGTGCAATAAATTTAAAAAATACTTACCGACCTTGGGTTTCATGTCAAAAAGAAAGCTCGAGGGTTTTATATGGGGCATTACGGTCAAGTTAACATGTGTGTTTAGATACTGTTTACGTGCAAGTGTGATGAAAATAACCTTAATCTGAGAATGTAGGAAAGTGAATGCGGTACTCCACACTTTAATGACCAACTGAAACGTGTTGAAAAAGGCACGCTGGCTAGCTAATCTTGTACTCGTTCGTGAGAAAAAAAGGGCTGGACAGCCGGATAATAAAGTGATCCTAGAACATTCGGTTTTTGTATTAAGGTACGGCCCCCTAAATGTACCAAAAACTCAGGACTGAATTGGATGGGAGACCGCTAGTGGCATTAGGTACTACCGAGCTCTGCTGCGATGCGGAAGGTATGTTATATCGTCGGTCGCGGTTGTTGTCTTAGGATGACAGCCGTAATAGCTAGTTGTAGGGCATTTTGCGAATTACCGCCTGGGTAGCTACCACCCTCAAGTAGAAAATCTGTCGCCAAGCACCTAACGGTATGTTCCTGCAGTTGTCCTAGAGAGCCAGTAATTCTAGGTGAGCCTGCACAACATATTCGACCAGATCATCACTTACCATGAGATTAGGCAGTGGTCAAAGGCTAGACTGAGATATAAAAAAAATCGATTTGGGCGCATAAAATAGATTGCTTAGGTCCTGTATAATAAAAAGTGATGACGATACTTTTCGTCATCACTTTTCATTATTGTGGACGTGGGTGAACAAGGGGCACAGCTACCATATAGCCCATAATCGGTACTTGCCCGTGGAACACCTCGTAAAATGTCATAGTACTTGCCCTGAAATCATAATTGGATGATAATGATAAATAATTTAACAGATATTTCATTGTTTCGCTAAAACAATGATTGCCCTTGTTAAATTGTCGACACAATGGAGATTCTTCGAATTAGTTATAATTCCGATAAAAGTAATTATGATTTCTGTCACGGAATTTAAAACAATACCAGATAACTTGTTTACTTGGGATACATATATTATATGTCTTGTAAATGTACGCATAATAAAGTCAATTTATTCTTTTAGTGTTAAAATATTGCAACGTCATTTTAATAATAAGGTTTATTGAGCAAAAGACATGTACATAGATCAGACAGAAAAATGGAATGAAAGCTAAGGTTAGGAGTTGGGTTCGAAAACCTCTCTCTTATAAAAGTATTTGTATCCGTTTCTTATTTTTCTCTCAAAAGTATTTCTAACCGTTTACCAAAACATGCGTTTCTCGTAATATCTGTAGACTATAATACCCATTTTTCATAGCAAAATATCCGTTTTTCTTGACTCCCGTATATGTAATCTGTAGCCGTGCAATTTTTGCAATTGGCATACTGCACAAAATATACCGAAACCAAAAAAGCCAGTCAATGACACCATTGACTTGAATGATTAATAAAAACACACTTCATAGCTAGAGTTCGTCTCGAGACAATCTAACTAAGCCCACAACAAGCCCAAACACGGCTAGTGGGTTTTCAATTATGGACTTGCCTTGCCTACTCTCGGCTTCACCGTTCATTAGTTTAGTGCGATGAAGCCTTTCGAACAATTATCCTTTTTTTTTTTTTTTAATTACAACAGTACAACAAACTTGCCATGTTTCATAATGATACAACAATACGGCGTGGTTGGAGTGCGTTAGATTACATTACTTACGAGTATATAAAGGTGGACGTAATAAATAAAAATTAATTAAAATGGATTAAGGTTATATAACTGTATATAAGGATACGTATAAGGAGAACTGTATAAGGAAAGTTAGTCACAGAGACTGAATATATATATTGAAGACACAGTCTTAGTGGGGTGGAGCATTTGGACTGCCCGTGTCTGCAATAGCCTCAAATGCGTTCGTTGTAGCAGCAGTAATGTTATTAGTATTTTGTGAATTAAGGCATAGGCCTTGGTATGACCTAAAAGGCTTAGGTCATATCATATTTAGTAATATAGAAGGCTAGTGTCATCACTGTGAGAGTTAATTGTTGGAAAAATAACTTCTTTCGATCAGATGAAGTCTAGTAATCTGAATTATGACCGGGGACAGTCATCTTTGTCGTTAAAGTAATTCAATAAGGGCACAAAGTTTCGGCTAGAATGAGTATGTTCCGGTGGACGAATGGAATAGCGCGAAATAGCTTTCGTGCCCCAATTATTTGTAAAAATGTTAGTTGGTACACGGTATATAATTTAGTGAATATTTTGAAAACACACATTAAACGTATCACATTTCATTCCGAACACATTATTTTTAATTAAGGGAAACCAACATCTGAAGTAACTTATAAGTATATATACCTACACTAATAGTAACAGAAAGCTATAGGTTTTCACTTAGAGTGACAACATAATTGCAAAGTGTGAACAATAACATTAATATTCGCTTCTGAAACACATTTAGGTGAAAAAAGTAAAATATCTTAGATACCTTAAGAAAAACCTTGAAAACAAAAAATTACAATTAAATAATTAACTAATAATATCAAAATTCACTTGCAATATAGTTTAATTAAATATCACCTCCGAAGAAATTCATTAATGACGTACATATTTATCATAATGATAATATAAATGCGAAAGTTGACATATAGGTATAATGTACGGGTAGGTGTTAGCATCTTTCTCTATGGTTTTTATTAGTCTTCTCTTTGTGCCGCAACAGATTTTGAAAATATATTCTTCAGCTCCTAGATTCACATTAAATTTACCCTGTTTAACTAAAATTAGAAGATGAGATTACCAATAACTTAGTTTATCAAGCTAGTTACTCAAAACTGTTGTTTGTTTGATGACAGATGGCGTTGCGGTGATGGCGATGTGCGTCCGCGCAGTGGCGCTGTGCTGCGCCGTGCTGGTGGCGGTGAGCGTCTCCGCCGCCTACACAGTCGACTGCAATCACGAATACACCGACTGCGACACTGAACTTAGTAAGTCAACCTTTAAAACATATTTCATACTTCTATTTTTATAATAACGCATGCTCTGCGGATTACATTACAAAATTACGAGAGGAAAACTTATAGTCATGTATACACCATATATGTGTATCGTTTGGTGTGAGAGAGTGAAAGAGATCGCAGTGTAATGGTGATCGGAACGTCTCGTGGCGGTTCGGTGGTTACACGAATTGCTTATTTATCTCTTTCTTACAACATATAAGACGCATGATATTTGAATGTTCTTTCATTGTCATTACCAACTGCATATACTTACATGTGCGTAGGTATGTAGATAGGTAAATTCTAGTAAGCTTTTAGAGCAGTGGCGTTCGGATATAACTACTCTAGTATTTCAACTCTCTGGTTATATGTCATATTAGCTTAGCGGTCAGAGTATACCCCAACTATAGGGGTGGATGGCGGGTTCGAATTCCGCATATGACTACATTTTGTACTGTAATCCGCAGAGCATGCGTTATTGCAAAAATAAAAATATTTAATAATTTCATACTATGCAAAAGTGACCTTAGTAGCATGTGTAAGCTACACGATGGTGATGAGCTTTTTGCTTTAATTAGGTAGTAAAAGTAACTGACTAAGGCTCAATTACACTAACCTGGGGCTTGGTGATTAATACGTGGTGAACAATACATTATAATGTGAGAAACCTTTGTTATCGTGAAACGTCAAACCAGTAGCATATTTTACATGTGTTGGAGACTGTCGTGGAAAAAAGAAGATTCCTTAGTTTGTCTACAATTACATGTGATAGTACCTGAGGATTAACTTATTAGGAACCGGCTAGGACCCGCGTTATATTTACCGAAAAGGTTCACTGTTACAAAGCCAGAGAGTTGAAATATTGGACTAGTTATATCCGAAAACCACTGCTCTAACAGCTTACTAGAATTTACCTATCTACATACCTACGCACATGTATATATACAGTTTGTAATGACAAGGAAAGAACGTTCAAATATTATGCGTCATATCTGTTGTAAGAAAGAGATAAATAAGCAATTCGTGTAACCACCGAACCGCCACGAGACGTTCCGATCACCATTACACTGCGATCTCTTTCACTCTCTCACACCAAACGATACACATATCTCGCTCATCCATTTCATTGAGATTAGTTTCTAAGATAAAACAAAATGTCAATATTTTCTATTTCATCAATAAAAGCAATAATTACGCGTGAAATGAAACAGTTTTCTTATCTCTCACAGTGCTTGTATAATTGGTGCAGAGTCTAAAGACACAAGGAAGGCATATTGTGCACAGATTATTCCTAAAAAACACGATTAGCGGCGATGTATTGACCGGACGCTCGGAAGTGCAAGACTGGTAGTGACTCTGGTAATTACCCTGAATTCGTCTAGTAAATATGGAGGGCATACAACTCATCTACAGGTAAAAAAATCTTAGTACAAAGCCCGTGCTCGTCGTTTCATCGTAATTCCCAAACGAGGACTTGGAAAAAAGTCCAAAATTGGTCGATATCTTTCCGGTAAATATAACACGGCCTAGCTGGTTCCTGATAAGTTAATATGGATAAAACAAGCGATAGTTTTCAAAGTGAAGTATCTGAGGACATAGAAATAGTAAGTCCTCTGTAACTTATCAGCTGTAACAGTTGCCATATTTATTTTTAGTTTACGGAGTACCGTCAAGTTAAACAGTATGTGCGAGTATATATTTTTAAACTTGGCTTAGATTTCTTTTTCAACAGCCGTCTGCCATGAATTTTTTAAAAGTCTAAACCATGGCTAATATAAAATACTGCGCCATCATGAAAGATCCATGTTAATTAAGGCTATCATATTTTGTTGGATACAGATATTAAAATAATCCTTGTATAGTTGCACCCCATAATTGTTAAAATTCACACTAAATATGTATATTTATAAATAAAACAGCAGACAGAGGTATACCTCTACACCCGAAGGCTGCGATGATTTTTTTTTCACAAACCAACGCATGTGCCGTAATAGGGCCATTCTATGGCGTTCTTCCGTTCTCATTTCAAAAACAAACCACAACATAAATCAAAAAGCTTTAGGCAGACCAATTATTTTTTTGTTCGACCACTAACAAAGTTTCGGTCAGTGATTTTATATTTCTAACGTCCATAATAATTATATGGTTAGTGAATATTTTATCTTGAAAACTTTATTTTATGGATTACTTTTTGATTGGTATCAGGATTGTAGTGATTAGACAACTCTTACTGTTAACAATAAACTAATTGTTTATTTTTAATCTATTTCGATTAAATATTGTAAAACACTTCTATTGTTTTGATATTTGAATATAAATTCACTTTGAAGATAAAGCAGATCGCGACTTGTTAAGATAAAGCAGTTTAAAGTATTCAAAAACAAAACATTTTAGCGCGCTTAGCAAAGTAGCAGTCTAAAACTTACGATTAAAACGATTAAAGGTACGATTAAAGATATAATGAATATTTTCTTTATCTGTGAAATGACATGTAACAAAATTGGCCATGTCATGTAAGATATACCTATTTTATTCCATAAGAACAAAAAAAATATTATATCGAAACACATTTTTAATTTAATAATTTTTGCTGTTACTACAAAGGAACGTACCTACAAAAATATGTATTGAATACGGACAAATGTTGATCATTTTTTGACAATATGTGCTTAGATATTTTCTTGTCTAGATAGTTTTCAAATTAAATTAGAGGCCAGTTAAAGGATTTATTTTCGAAGATTACAGAGAGTTAATAAATAGTAAAAGGAAATTGTAATGTACCTACTTATTTTTGTGAGCCGTTTTATATCGTTAGATAAAGTTCTTTTTTCCGTACATAACCCAAAGACTCGTTACTTAAAAAAGACAAAAACTAAACTATGATAAATTAGCGAATCATTACTGAATTCTTAACTTTTTCTCCGATTCGTAACGGCTCACAAAAACAGCCTAAAATATGGCGGCGTGGAATAGTCGTGACTTCACTGACGCCTTTTTAGGAAGGTGTTCGAGATTCCATGCTTGTTTCGTCTTTTTGTCTAAATTATAGACGAAGCCGACGCGAGGACGCGACGCTATGATTGCTTAGTTATTGTGTAACGATGGAGACAAAATGACTGCGTCTACAATTATAAATAAAGCTTTTGAAATATGCATAAAAACGCGCCATTCAAATACCGTACCAGCTACATTTTAAGGAAATATTAAAGTCCATATTCCGTAAAACAATCACATTCTACTTTTAGCCGTACATTGGTGTCTTAAAAACCGACTTATAAGTAGGGAATTAGGTAAGAAACGTAAAGTTTTGCACAGCTGAATTATATATATACCTTTCATGCAAGACAACCTTAACCTCACGTTTGGAAGTCTATATGAATTATGAAACAAAGCAACTGATAAAATAATCAATTTTCATTAGTATAGGAAAAAACTGAATTGAAATACTGATGCTTCGAATTTGAAGGCAAACATGTTTTGTCAAGTTGATTTTATAATGGTGTAAATGAGTAAGTTAATATATTTCATATCAATAACATTACCAAGCTAATTTTAAAAACACTTTTTGGGACTCTGCTGTATAAGATTTCCAAATGACTCAGCGTGATTTCTCCTTCAAGGTTGTCAAGTCAAGTCAAGTAATTTTCACACAGAATTTGAGGAAGCATGTAAAGGAAACGGATACACAGTATGTATTTGGTAACCATAAATCAGGTGAGTTAAAACCCATTACTAACTGATGCGATTAGACGCACGCGACTTGTCTAATTTAGTACTTTATTTTGTCGCACGCGAATATACAGTATATAAAACGTATTTAGTTTAAATTAAACGTTTACAAATCATTGCGGAGTGTTTGTCATGGAAAATAAAACAAAACGTTAATTAAATAGGGTTCAATCTCATTGCGAGTTGCGCTTGGCGGCTACGACTTTCTGTTTGTCCGAAATGCGCGAAAGTTATAGGAAATAATATTTTTAACATGTAAGCGATTATCCGATTTTAAAATTTTTTAACATGGATTTGTTATGGATTTAATTCATCACATTTTGCCCAACGTTAAATTTGAAATGTCGTTAATGTTGAGGAGTTCCAAAACAATTTTAATACACTCTCGATTTTTTTACTTATAAATGATAAGCAGTTATATAAAACCCTTGAGCATGGTTATGTTGCCAAAACAAAGACGTTTCATCAATTTCATGTCAACGTCTGGAAGTCCACAACCTTGCGATTTTCACAGCCTTTTCTACCTCGCACTGCCACATTATGGAACCAGCTGCCAGGTGAAGTATTTCCGAACAGTTACGACTTAGGAACCTTCAAAAAGAGCATAATATTCTGTCCTTTACGCATCCTCGAGACCTCTGGTGTTGCAGATGTTTGTGGGCGACGGTGATCACTTACCATCAGGTGCGCGACCTGTTCGTTGATCCTCCTATCCCATAAAAAAAAACTGAAGCCAAATATTGAATCTGTCAAATTTGGTAATTCAAAATTTCTTCAAGTCCATATAGGTAGGTAACAAACAATGAAAGTGTGGGTTATATCGTATAAGTTATTAGTGTTACCTATATGTTAAAAATATCTATATCTTTATTTTAGTAACTACTACGAGGATTCGCTGACCATGTTGCATGTGTAACGGGTAATGTAAAAGTTATGTACATAATTACACCAGAAAAGGCAATAATTCAGAGTTAGTAAATAACCTAATGATATATACGCCCTTACCTGTACATGCATTACTCATATATATCATTGCAGTAATATATATTTTGCCACAATAAATATATTAGATTCATCAACGCGCGTTGGAGATACAAAATGTAGATGATATAAATAATTAAGGAACTACTGAATCACCAGAGAGTTGAAATACTTAGAGTTGTTATATCCGAACACCACTGCTCTAAAAGCTTACTAGAATTTACCTATGTACATACCTACGCACATCTATAAGCAGTTTGTAATGACAAGGAAAGAACGTTCAAATATTATGCGTCATATCTGTTGTTAGAAAGAGATAAATAAGCAATTCGTGTTACCACCGAACCGCCACGAGACGTTCCGATCACCATATGCTGCATCTCTTTCACTCTCTCACACCAAACAATACACATATCTCGCTCATCCATTTCATTGACTTTCGGTCCAAATATAAAACAAAATAACGATATTTTCTATTTCAACAATAAAAGCAATAATTACGCGTGAAATGAAATAGTTTTCTTATCTCTCACAGTGCCTGTATAATTGGTGCAGAGTCTAAAGACACAAGGAAGGTGTATTGTCCACAGATTAAATCAGAAAAACACGATTAGCGGCGATGTATTCACCGGACGCTCGGAAGTGCTAGACTGGTAGTGACTCAGGCGATTACCCTGAATTCGTCTAGTAAATATGGAGGGCAAACAACTGATCTACAGGTAAAAAAATCTTAGTGAATCACGTTTTAAACTAAAGGTAATAAAATTATATAAAATATGTCTTGTAATATAGTAGCTTTATACATGTTTAGTGTGATTGAATTATTCACTCAGTGCTCTTGTGTCATATAATTAATTATATGTACAAACGTATGCTCTTTATTAGAGTTTTCTGTTGTGCGTGACACAACCAAAACAACGCGCGACACACATTAGTCGCATTAATGGAGTAAGGTGTTAAGTCGACTCTAAAACCGGATATTTTAAAAGATTGTAGTAGGATTATCAGGAACTTGAAATGTTACCTGCCTCTAAACAAAACAAACCAAACTTTTGGGTGGCAAGTTCTGACTTCATCGAGCGGTTTTGTTTTTTGTTATTTTCAAAACACGAGCATTTTTGAGCCGTGTTTTTACAAAAAGCTAATTCATGTTCTTGTGGTCACTGAGTCATGTTTAAAATATAGTAGCTAATTAAAGTGTTAAGCTTTTAAGTGGTTTGTGTTGTATGTTTCATGGTTCTACTCGACAACTAAGAAGAAGATATGACTAAGCTACCTATAGATTTAGTTACCTATTTAAATTTGTAGAGCTATACGAGTCTTACCTGGTCAATAAAATTGAAGAGAACATGAATATTAAATAATTATTTTATAGGACTGTCCAAAAGAAGCGTAATGTATTTAGAGTTTATGTATTATGGAATATGAGTTTAGTTATTCTACAGTAACTTTTAAATGCCCGAACTGAGCAGCGGTGGATGTTCTTACAGGGTATCTTTAAAAGCCGAGGTTATCCTCCTGAGTGAAAACGATAAACATATTTATTAGTGTAGCTAACACAGTCAGCGACTTCGTTACTACGAATCCTTATATTGTAAATTGATCCCAAGATATTTATTATGATATTTGTGATCTATAAAATTAACAGTTGTGTCTAATAATTAAATCGTTACAAATTTTAGGTGTAAATGATTTTAGGTGTTTAAAACCATGTAGGTATAATACTTATCTCGTAATACTTTATATACTGTAAACAGTTTTTTGCATTGCTATACTCAAATAAGTTTTTATTGTATTTTCCGATATTATACACATCGCTATCGTGTTGTATAAAAGCTGCAAACTATCAATGGCGCTAATTAGCACTTGTATGTTGCTTTAGGACAGAATAAACATAAACCGCACAGGTGTTAGCGCTGCTAATTTTATAGCGATATGTCACTAAATATTTTCAATCTGCGATAACAAGTGGCATTCAGTGTTTTACATTTTAAAAACCAATGAAAGAAATAAAAAAAGTTAAGACCCAAAATAATACCGAAATAAACGGGTTCCAATCTCGCCTGCGATTAAAATTTATGATGAAAAATTTAAAAATTATAAAATATACTTTATATTTTATACTTTTTACTTTTTTGCTCATACTTTACTTTGACCAAACTTATGTTATAATAATAAATCTGTCGCCAAGTACCTAACGGTGTTTTGCTGGAAAAAAAATGGTTTAATTAGACAAAACTGAAAACTTATCAAAACACCGTTAGGTACTTATCGCAATGCACAATAACTCATCTTGTGAAAAAGAAACAGTTGATTGTTCTCTAGGATTAAGGTATTGTCTCAATCATTTGTAAAATACCGATTTGTCTTTCTGGGTGCCGACTATTGTTCTCATTAACCCAAATTTAACAACTTGTGAGAAATGTGCTGGACTGGTTGGTGATTTAAAGTTTAACCCGTCAGAATTGGAACGAGATAACTTCATTCATAAAACCCACAGCAGTAAGTCCCCCGATATAATATCTAGCTCTTATGCATAAATTTAGAATCTTTCGTATTAATAACACATAAAATTATCTTATTAATTCCCATGGTTTTTAGATAACATATAAAAACCATTCGAAACAACTGACCAAATGTAATATTATCAATTATGATATTAAAATAAATATATTATTATCAAGAGAAACTCGTTTTTGTTAACAGTACATTTAATAATTGGTAGTTATTTCTTTAAATTAAATTTATCGGGGGAAACTGAGATCGTGGGTAACTGAGGGAAGTTGACATTGGAGGCGAATGCAACGAACCCGGTTAAACGATAGGAGCGAACTGTAAAATTTGAGCTATGACTAACTATAAATTTGTAATTTTGTTATGACTAACTCATTATGATAGCACAGTTGGAAGAGTATGACCCGGCTATCGGGGCGGACGGTTGCGGGTTCAAAGCCTGCTCGTGGTCAAATTTTTCTTTTCCTTGTAATTTTGTAAGCTTATTCGGTTAGCAGGCGTCAATGTAAAAGTGACTATGTTAGATCTAACGATGTGTTCTGCTCCAGCAGCTGTCGTTACCAGTCTGTAATTCTAGGTTAGCCTGAACAACATCTTCGACTGTAACATCACTTAACATCAAGTGAGGTTAAGGTAATATGATAAAGGTTAACCTATCAGTTATAATAAAACAAACTATTAGATACTAGCTATCCGGGCGCGGCTCCGCCCGCGCGTATGTCGGTTATCGCGCGAAAACATGAACCTCTTTTTGCGCAGTCGGATAAAAACTATCCTATGTTTTTTCCCGGGTCTCAATCTAACTCCATACCAAATTTCATTCAAATCGGACCAGTAGTTTTGGCGTGAAAGCGTAACAGACAGACAGACAGACAGACAGAGTTACTTTCGCATTTATAATATTAGTACTGATTTCTTAAAGTGGTTACAAGCATTATCGCGTGCTGAGCGTAAATCTCATTAACAAATTCATTCGGCCACCGACCCTAAACATTATGCTACTACTTTTTTTATTTATTTATAAATCTACACTCCACAGACTCCGGGGTCTGTAACTTTTTTCAATTACGACATTTTATTATTTAAAAACAAGAAATATGAAATAGGAAACATGCAACATTCCAAGAGGGAACAGTGTTAAAAGTTTGTTTCCGTTAATGTCATTAGCACTAGCATCCAGAGCAGACCAGTATACTCTAGCAGCACCCGTTCACGAGTTGACACATGTGCCTGCCATCGCCTTCCTCAACCATTTTTATTTCGCTTCCCGACGGGAATCGATCCCGCTTTCGCACCGGATGCTTATATCGAAATTTCCGCCGGTTCGAGTCCCATCCAGAACAAATAAAAAAAAATATTCCAATAATTTGTTATAATGCAAACTATAAGATGTCACTCTGTTCACTTACAACGCGACGATAAAATCTATAATAACAAGTAGGAAAGGAAGGAAGAGAATATGCTTCATCGCCTTACTGGCTCAAGTTAGAAGATCATGTTGAGATCGAGCAAGGGATTGTGTGCCTTATTTCTAAGGACTGGCCGGTCACTTCTCCATACAAACCTCGCGACGTAGGGTGATTACTCCCTCAATTGATATTTTAGGTCCAGCATTAAGCATAATACCAATCAATCTCGTCATTATTAAGACTTGTATGATGCCGAAATGTTAATAGATATTGTAACCTCCCCAGTCATCCTATACATTTTTTTTAAATCCCAAATATTTAAAATTCCAAACATAATCATTTTAAATTAAATAATAATTAATAAAGAAACATTAAAACTTAAAACTAAAACAACCACCTAACTTACACTGAACTGAAAACAGTTCCCCAAAATCTGAAACTGATCCTATTTTTGCTTTAACCTAAACGATCGTGCTTGACTAAAAATTCTGATCCCTAATTTTCGAATTACTAAAGAAGCCTAAAATAACATATTAAATATTTTTCTTTAATCTAAAATTATTGTGATTTGAAATATGGCATGTGAATCGTCTAGTATAGTGGTAGGACCTTAAGAAGTGACCTATTGTAGTAATCCATTTTCTTTTAAGGTAATTAAGAAAGAACTTGTCTAACCTAACAGATAATACTCCTGAATAGTATCTCCTTAACCTAAAATTTTAATCTATCAAATTAAAATGTATATTATTAAAATGAGAATCCTAAAGATATCTATATGAACCTATTATACTAGTTTTTATACTATAGTATTTTTATAGTAAAATAATTGCAATTCAATCTAATATAATTTAGAATATTATTTGTTCATTTGATGATGTAAAGGAATAGAATTTGAATGTATTATTAGAATAATGTAGATATTCTGAATTAGTGAACATAGAATAACACCTCATAAAATATTGGAATTAGATATCTAAGACCAATAGCAAATTATTAGGGATACTGAAATCTAAAACTAGGTAAATCATTGTCAGAGTTGTTACGGAGATATATGTATATATTTCTAGAGCATAATTCAAGGTAAAGCAATTATAAGCGTAGTATCATTAGGGTATTGAGTTGTTAAAAATTAATGGAATCGTTAGGGTATTAAATCATTAAATGACTAAATAATCTTTGTATGGGAGCAAATAATTGTTTCTTAGAACCAAATAGAAATTACGGGAAATTAAATTGAAAAACAATGAATATATTTTACAAATAGATAAAAGCAGATAAATGAATCTAAAGTTAATTTGTGCATAACCCAAATCTAATATCACGTGTATAAATTATTATTGTAGATAGTCTCAAATTAAAAATAGGTATCGAGAAAACCAGACATAAAATCTAGATAAAATAAGTAGTATAGAATTTGGCTTAAAATAGCATAAGCATTAATTATGTATGTATTGGCTATTGTAAGGAAAAACAAATTAAACTAGAATTTACTTGAATGATGTACACATAATAATATATTGTCATGACTCCTAAGACTTCCTGAGATTTCCTCAAAAATTGCAAAACATTTTAAAGCTTAACAATAAGAACCTAAGATGCATAACTGCTTATCTAGTATAGTAAGTGAATTATATTAGAAGATATTTTCTCTAAAGTTCCTAACATAGTAACCTAGACTTCTAGGAAACTAAGACTATATTTTATTATGTTTTGTGAGAGACTGATAAAGGAAATATACTAAAAATGGATAATCAACGAACTCCGTAATCACCTTATATTTTAGGTGACTTCAATCATTTTGAAGATAAGAAAGGAGAGATTAAAATTAATTTAAATTATATACTACAAAATCCGTATTATGTATTTCTAAACGAACTTAAATCTATCGGAAATTATAAAGGAAACTATGAGATATTGAATATTGTATTCTAAAATACAATTTGACCATTTACTTCCTCAACTTATATTCACAACGTCATATAGTAAAATGGATATTAATATAAGATAAAGTATTGCACAAAATTGTTTGATTAAATTTGATTAAGTAAATTGAATTATTCTAAAATTGGTCTAATTAAAAGAGTAGGAGAATGGACTAGACTGATAGACACTATTACTTTTTGTAAGTATAACGTTTATTGGAAGTAAACTAGCAAATAGGTATTTCATAACATTTTGTTATTGTAAGATTTTATTATTTGATAAGTTGCAACTTTGATAAGTAGATGGATCCATCGTATATTAGTTAGCAGTTTTAAGGAAAAGTTCAAATGCTGAAGTGCCAGGGACTTGCAACCCCTGGAGTACGTTTCAGAAGGCCTTCTTTACGGCGCACGACGCCAATGCTCATCGGTTCACTTAGGTAAAGCCTTCTCCTTAAATCAAATACTGCTTAACTTCCTAATTTGAACACATTATTGAATAATTCATAATATCCATATAATGAGTGTCATTGATTGATTATTTCTCAATTTACTTTTACATATTTCGTACATGACATCATGTCTAGTTAGTTAATATCATTGATATGATACCTTTCGGTTTGAAATAGAATGTTATTTAAAGTATTATGGTACAATCCATATTATTATTTAATTTCAATGAAAAATTTGGTTATATATTTTAGGACTTACTTTGCCTAAGTTTTGTAAAATCACGTGTTTGTGATATCAAAAGTGAATTATATTTATACTCTGACTCAAGTACTCAAATATGAATATATAAAGTTTAGAGGAGTTATTTATATTCCCTCTGATTTTCTCATGTCGAATATAACATCTTTCATCCTTACAGCAGAAAGACTTATTGAAGGTGTGGTCGTGTGGTCGCATTTGCACCAATATTCAACAATGTATCATCATGGTTGAATAGAATTTATATTTCGTATTGTTGAATACATATATACGAGGACTTACATGCCTCAATGTTGTCGTAAGAGTGTCAATCCATATTGGTTGAATAAACTTAAAGCATTCGTTATATCCACTTAAATACTTGAGTAGAATAATCATACACATTTATAAGTTAGTTTAGACAAAATAAATTTTCTGGAACAATATTCAGAAAACATTGGGGTAGGATTAGGACACAAAATCAATATAATTTACTATTGCAGTAGATTAGAACTGATAGACCCAAGAATACTAGTGTATACTAGTTGAATAGTGTATCAATCCCGTAAATTTTATAATACTCAAATAATTCAATATAAACTTACGTACATAAATTTTCTCCACATATTTTTTATGCTCTCCATAAATCGTTTTTCTAGTATGATTTCTTTCTAGTATCTTCTAATAGTAGGCAAATCATACCTATGTCTTATATTTTAGATTTAAGCGAAAATTACTTTAAAAAATACTATGATATTTCAATTTTTCATGTCATTTTGTATTCTTGACAGATCCTCTCAACATTTTCAAACTATTCTATGCCTCTTTCTTTTTAAACATAAAATGAGGTCACAATCTCATTCCAGATTTAAGACATCAAAAAGGTTAGCATACACAAATATTGACTATAAAAATTTCTTACTTAGGATGAATAATTTATTTCTGATCTTTAGGTTCTGTACCACATTCAATTATATTATTAGTATTTAGTGACGGAACTTCCTACTCAAGGTATGTTCCGTTACAATATTTAAGAGATAATTAAGTCTAATGTTATAAGCCTCGAAAACTTTATATGAAAATATTTCAAGGCTCATAACTCTCAAGTTAATTATCTTATTAAAAAAAAGTTACGATACAAGCCTAGATTTTGAAGCGCTCGTAGCCAAGTTTGCTTAGCCATTCTGAATCGATCAGCAAAGTTAAGCAACGTCCGCCGCGGTCATGACTTGGATGGGTGACCGCTGGTTGGGCATTACTACTGAGCGCTTCCGTGCTTCGGAGGGCACGTTAAGCCGTCGGTCCCGGTTGTTGTCTTAGAATAGCAGTCGTTACAGCATGGTGGTAGGGCACTTTTCAAATGCCCGCCTGGCTAGCTACCACCCTCAAGTTGAAAATCTGTCGACAAGCACCTAACGGTGTGTTCCGGCTGCTGTCCTTGAGAGCCAGTAACTCTAGGTTAGTCTGATCAACATCCTCAACCACATCATCATTTACCATCAGGTGAGATAGTGGTCAAAGGGTAACCTATCAGGCATAAAAAAAAAAAGATAATAAGGAAATCAATCGATATCATGCTTAGTTTTGGACCTAAATCCTCAAATAAGGGAGTGATCACCCTACGACGTTTGTATGGAGAACTGATCGGCCAGTTCACTGGAGCAGTGATGACTCAGTGGCTTTGGCTATGGACTGCCGCGCAGCAGGTCCTTGGTTCGAATTCCGCCGCGGGCTTGAGCTTCACCGCATGGTGGAAGGGTATTTTTGGGAATGCCCGCCTGGCTAGCGACCACCCTCAAGTTGAAAATCTGTCGCCAAGCACCTAACGGTGTGTTCCGGCAGCTGTCCTTGAGAGTCAGTCATTCTAGGTTAAGCCTGTTAACACCTTCGACCACATCATCACTTACCATCACGTGAGATTGTGGTCAAAGGCTTACCTATCAGCAATAAAAAAAAACCCCTTAAAGTGTTCTATTTTCTTGTGATTTGTTATTCATCATTTATATTTTTTTTTAAATATCTTCATAAACAAGGAACTAATTAATTAAAATGGTCGATCATAAACAGATCTTATTTGTTGGTATGGAGTAGGCAATTCATTAAACACAACATCATGAATGGCCTTATACTGATCATCAAAGTCGTGAATCGTGTCTTCGTCTCGATATCGCAACGATGTCGTCACCTCATCGCGTTCATCTCATCGGCAATCTCTTCCGATTCGATCAATAATAATAATCGTGGGATCGGTACATACGTACTCGAGTAATCATTAAAGGAGTTCCGCTTCTTAGACATAACTGAAAACTTATATAAAGTAATACAAAACTAAATCTATTTATCATTCGCCGGGCTTATACCAGCGCCAATTTTGCAGCTATTCTCGAACTGAATGGTCTGATGCGTGACGATGGTAAAAGACCTGACGGCATGACTCTGGTTCCGTGGAAGTTAGGACGGCCCTTAGTTTGGGACGCTACTTGCGTCGACACTTTAGCGCCTCTTTCTGAAACCAACGTGAGGGCTGGCGCTGCGGCTACTTCGGCGGAGCAACTCAAGCGGCGCAAATAAGAGTATGCTAACCTTTGTATGGGTTACATATTTGAGCCGTTTGGTGTAAAGACGTTGGGTCCGTGGGGACCGGGAGCTCATCGTATTTTCCAAAACTTATCTGAGCGCTTGGTCGATGCGACACGAGATTAAAATGCTGGCACATATTTGGCTCAACGAATAAGCATTGCAATTCAACGGGGCAATGCTGCCAGCATGCTGGGCACGCTGCCAACTGGTACTGGGCTGGAGCATTTAGACTGCCTATGAGTCTGCTATGACTTATAGGTTGTCTAAATGCTTTTATTGTAGTAGCTCTAGTGTTGTATATAGTTTGTAGTATTTTGTTTAATAAAGGCATACCGCCGGAAAAAAATATAGACATAAAAAAATCTAACTAACCTTATACGTAATTTTATCTGTCTAATCCATTTTAATGTTTGAACGAATTTATGACAATGTGCCTAACTGAATTCATGGTTTATATTGTCGATTTTTAATAATATTTAAATTGATGACGAAAGAAGATTGGAACTCTTAACCGTCTGAAAGGGATTAAGCCTTTATATATATATATATATACATATACTTTTATAGGCATAAAATCTATATACCTAGATAATAAGATAGCAATCAAGTAAGTGTCAACCACTAATGAACCCGTTGCCGATCGCAACAGGAAGCTGCCGCTGTCACGTAACCGTTGGCATAACACGCGGCTGTCATGCGCTATAATGCGCGCGCAGCCGCGTCGCTGCGTCTGCGCAATCGGCATGCGCACACGAGCGCGCGAGTTGCAATTTGTCAACATGATTTACTCGCATATGTTGAGCAACTGCATATTAGCTTAGAACAAACAATATTAAGGTGCGGGATTTTAATTTTTCCACTCGTAAATTTGTAATGGAATCCGCAGAGCATGCGGTATTGCAAAAAGAAAACATTACATTTTTAAAGTGGTCAAGCTTTGTGGTAATTTATTATACATCAATAATTTCTAATAACGACTTTGCTTTTGCACTTTGGCTTAGCTGCTTTTTGGTATAATAGGTACGCGAATTTCATTACTTTTAATAATTAGTCTTTCATTGTTTATCTATATATATCTTTGTTTATAGTAATCACACTAATACACCTAAAAGTGTACTTGTAGAAGGCACTACGATCACGACGTTGAGCCTGAGGGTTGAGGGAAACTTGTTGAAGTCTGCGCCATACTAATTCAAATCAAAACTAATTTAGATAAATTATAGACGTTCAGATGTAGCACAGCGCGTCAACATAATTTATCCTCAGATAATTTAAACTCAGTTAATTTATCATTCGATAATGTATCCCCAGATTATTTATCTTCAGATAATTTTTTTTTTCTGCGCGGGTAGGAGAGTGTAAAACATCTATCAAATTTTGTCTAAGTAAATTTATTTAAAAATAATAAGTTAATCTACTCCTTAATGTCTAAATTTAATGTATAATTAAAATCTAGTACAAAATACCTGCCAGTGGGTGTTATCCTTATCATACAGTCACTTCACACAAAATTAAACTGAGTTTAATATACTGGTATTGATTTTATTTCAATAAGGAGGCAGTACAGCATTCAATGGCCCAACTCCAGCAGTTATTTATGCAGCGGATGGATGCTTATGAAGGTGAGCTTCAAGTTGCAACTCCTTCAACCACTATAAACAACTTGGCATCAGACTTTACTGCATTACGCTCCTTTATTATGACAGCTATTCAATGTCTTCAAGACCAGGTGGCCATGCTTGTTCAACAGCAGGATTCTATGGAAATTCGTAGTCGTCGTAAGATCCTGCTGCTACATGGCCTTGTGGAATCCAAGGATGAAGATACTGCATTAGTGGTAGCGAGGGCCGTGGCAACTCACACGAAGTTAAGTGTTACTGTCGAGGATATCAGTCGTTGTCACCGAATGGGTCGTGCATCCACTCCTGATAAGCCCAGACCGATCCTGTTCAAATTGCGTACGTTGGAGATTAGAAACAAGTTATGGTTCGCAAAGACGGGTTTAAAAGGATCCGGTTTAACTCTATCTGAGTTTTAACTAAAACACGGCATCAAACATTTATGGTGGCTCGCCAAAGATATGGCATTGGCATATGTTGGACGAAAGACGGATTCGTGTTCATATCGGGTGCTGACGGAATACGACATCGTATCAGCTCTCTTGCAGAGCTCGATAAGATTGGTGGAACGGCAGCGCCGATTCCAGTGCACGATGCTCCCAAGGAGTCGATAGCTACAGCCAAGCCGAGACGAGCCGCTTCCAAAAAGCGTTGACATGACTGCTTCAATCTCTTGTTGAGGGTATAATTATTACTACATAATTTTGTTTACAACATGGTTTGTTCGTATACCCAAATACCCTCTATGTGTGTCTTCTAATTTTACGCACTTTAAGTAGGTAATTAATTTAAAGCTTTTGTCTTTTTTACATCTAAATAATTTTACTTTACTACCTCTCGTATCAATCAAGACAGTTTTGACATTTGTTTTGACGTTGAAGTTTTTTTTACTTCACATCAAACCATAGAGTTTATCACACCAGCTTATTCTGTTCAAACCTGGTGACAAAATGACCATATTATATAACTCATATTGTCTTAAAATTTATTATATGCATATATTTGATGTGGTTAGTTTGTGTCTATGTTTTGGTGTTTTTATTCATTTTTTCTTCTCTGGGTAGAAACAAATATTTGTATCCGTGTGTATTGTGCGTGTTTTAAAATGTATTGTTTTACCTACTGTTACCCAACTGGCAGGTGGAGAGTTATAAAAAAAAACCTCTTATATATATTCATATATTATTATTTGTAAGTATATATTTAGTATATATAAATATATTTATTAGTATATTATATTGTAATATATATATCTCATATTAAGAAATATGTTAAATTTATTTAAAAATGCGGATAATAGTGATAGTGAAGAGTATTTGTCATTGTCTTCTAACAGTTCTCTTAGTGACCAGAGTTTCGAAAGCATTCCAACGCTTAACGATACTCTCGACTCGCAGTTTTCTGATGTACCGAAGAATTTTAACGTGATTCATATTAACGCGCAAAGTATTCCGGCACATTATCCCGATATGCAGGCATCTCTAGATCATAAAAATATTCACGCCATAATAGTCTCCGAGACATGGTTCAAGCCGTGCTTACCGTCTTTATCGTATTCCTTGCCCGGCTTTAACCTAATCCGAAATGACCGTAGTGACAGCCGTGGTGGTGGGGTGGCTATTTATCTTAGATCACATATTCCTTTCTCAGTAGTCAGCACCTCATCCCAACCGCCTATATCAAATGCTGGTGAGCATCTTTTTGTGGAGGTTCTTCTTTCATATAATAAAATCTTACTCGGAGCCTATTATAGCAACTCTTCTTGTAATAATTACTTCTCATCATTTGAACAGATCCTTGAAGATCTTACCCCTTCATATATCCATACCATTATCATGGGTGATTTCAACACCTGTCTTCTCAAACGTGATTGTCGTACTATCTCACTGGAAGCTGTCATTCATTCCTGAAACATGCATATTCTACCTCTAAATGCTACTCATCACTCCCCTAACTACACTCCTTCACTTCTCGACTTGATTATAGTATCATCCACCCAGCATGTTGCAAAGCACGGTCAATGTTCCGCCGATGCCTTTTCGTATCATGATCTGATATTCCTATCTTACAAAATTCGTCCTCCGAAAGCTAAACCTAAAATCATACTTCAGCGCAATTTTAGTGGCATGGACCAGGTAGCATTTCTCAATGATGCCAATTTAGTCGACTGGTCTCCGGTATATGTTGCAGTGACTGTGAATGACCAAGTTGCTATATTCAACTCCTTATTAACACAGTTGTATGATAAGCATGCCCCTCTTCGAGCTATAAAATTAAAGCACCTTCCAGCTCCATGGTTAACCAATGATATAAAAGTGTTAATGCATAAAAAAGTAGTCACTAAAAGTAAATACAAGCGTAGACCTTGTGATGAAAATAAAGCTGTGTATGTGAAATCTCGCAATCGCTGCAATATGGTGTGTAGGGATGCTTTACGCTACCATGTTCACAAATCTGTCGCTAATGAGGACCCTGCCAAAGTATGGAAATTTCTCAGGTCATTGGGAATAGGTAAATCACGACAAGAATAAATTCCAAATGATTTAAATATTAATTCTCTAAACCAACATTTCTCTTCGCTGTCTAATATTAACATCTCAGATACAAACAATACCCTACGTTACCTTTCAACTTTACCGACTCCCGACCATGCGCCATTTATTTTTAATCAACTATCTGCTTGCGATGTTAAAAAGAGCGTAATTTCAATCACTTACAATGCTGTTGGTGTTGACGGCATAAGTCGTACCATGGTAATGCCCATCCTAGATGTTATACTTCCTGTTCTCTGTCACATTTTTAATAACTCTGTCTCTGATGGAGTATTTCCCTCAATCTGGAAAGACGCTCAAATTATTCCCTTGGCTAAAAAATCAAACCCTAAATCTTATTCCGATTATCGACCCATTTCAATCCTTCCATTCCTGTCAAAAGTGCTCGAGCGTCTTATCTACAACCAAATTAGCAAATTCTTAACTAGTAACAAACTTTTAAACCCTTTTCAATCTGGCTTTCGACCTGGGCATAGCACTGTAACCACTCTCGTCAAAATTACTGATGATATCCGTCTAGGAATGGATAACGGCGAAGTGACTGTATTAACTCTTTTAGATTTTAGCAACGCCTTCAACACTGTGAATTTTGACATTCTTCTTGCTCTCCTTCGCTCAATTAACATTTCTCCAACGGTAGTTGATTGGTTTCACAGTTATCTGTACGGGCGCAGGCAGCGTGTTCGCCTTGAAGATGAATACTCTTCGTGGTGTAGCACGACTGCAGGCGTCCCGCAAGGTGGCGTCTTATCTCCTTTATTGTTTGCTTTGTTTATTAATTCGATCTCTCACAACCTCACTTCTTCCTACCACCTATATGCAGACGATCTACAGATTTATTCTAAGGCTCCAGTGAATAAACTATCTGAAGCCATTCAGATTGTTAATGCTGATCTTGATCGCATAGCTAAATGGAGCAATTCTTTTGGGTTAAAAGTAAATCCCACAAAGACACAAACAATAGTTATTGGTAGCTCACGATTAATGTCAACAATTGACTGGGTATTACTTCCTCAAGTTTTCTTTGGTGGTATTGCTATTCCCTTTAGTAGCTCTGTAAAGAATCTTGGAATAACAATGGATCGCTATATGAGGTGGGATCAACAGTTACAAATTACTAGTCGCAAGCTATTTGCCGCAGCAGTATCCTTAAAAAGGTTGCGCAACTTTCTTCCAACAGCCACTAAAATTGCATTAGCTCAATCTCTATTACTTCCAATTCTTGACTGCGCTGATGCCTGCTATCTCGATCTCACGGAGGAACAGCTAGATAAACTTGAGCGTCTTCAAAATGTTTGTATTAGATTCATATTTGGTTTACGCAAATATGATCACGTCTCTCAGTTTCGTTCTAAGCTCAATTGGCTGACAATACGCTTTCGCCGAAATGCTCATATTCTCAGTCTCCTTTACAATATCTTTAATCCTACATCCCCGCGCTATCTCAAGGAACGTTTTGATTTCCTTCACTGTTCTTCATACACTTTAAGGTCATTAGAAAATCTTACACTTGAAATCCATCCTCATACGAGTTCGTTTTATAGCAAATCTTTCACTATTCAGGCTGCTCGCTTATGGAATTCTCTTCCTGTATCTATAAGACAAGCACCAACTCTCAGAATGTTCAAGGATCAAGTAAAAATGTTTTATTTGTCCAATTAATTTTGCACTACATTTATGAAAATTTCTAGGATTTATATGGGATATTATTATGATATGTATTTTTATATGATTTATTTATACATGTATATCATTATCTATTTATGTATGTTGATATGTATATATATATATATATTTATGTGTGTATTTATTTATTTTAAAAACTTACATGCTATTTTTATACATTTGTTTAGAAACACTAATAAATTTAGTTTTATTTTTAAAATATTTTTGTGAATTTGTACTTTTTCATTGTTAATTGTTAGACTACACCCGCCCCAATAGTTTTGTTTATTCAACTCCATCCTAAGGTTGCCTGGTAGAGATCACTTTTAGTGATAAGGCCGCCCATTGTAACACTATGTTATTATTATTTAATTAAATCTTATGATGTAAACATTAATATTTTAAATGTGGTGTAACAATAAAGAGTTTTCTATCCATCTATCTATCTCATTTCATGTAATAAATCCTAAAGTTATTTCATACAAATCACTGTAGGAAGTTGGTTCTGATTTTTTTTTTTGCTTTTGGTTTTATTTCTTACTATATTACTTAGCTTAGGTAGCCTACTTAAACTAGCTGTTAATAAGCTGTTTAATCTGGTCAAAAGCTTCGTGCTGTAGACGGCTATAAATAAACTTCATTCTTCAATTTCTGTCAAACTTCATTTTTATCAGTCTAGCCGTTGGAAAGTGATCGTGCATAAGTGAGCAGCGAATGAAAGATTTGGTGACAATCGAATTTTGTTGCAATAAATTTGATTTAGACTAGCTCTGAGCGCTGCGCGCTGGTCTAAATCAAAGCATAATTTTATGAAACAAGCAGGACCTATTGACAGTACGTAGCTCAGTAATAAATGTTATGCGACTGCGTTACAGGGTTACATATTGTTTTTGAACTACGAAATGTCAATACTTAATACACTGCGCTCTACAAGACAATAACTAAACTTCACATTGTGTTAAATATTATTCTTAATGTCTTAATACCACTATAAATGGGGTTGGCAGAAAATTTTGTGTATAAATACAATATATATATTTGAAATGTCTAATAGAGCAATATTTTTGAAATAATGATAGCTGAGTGGTAATATCTATAGTATGCCTTGCCGCAGGTACATGGTTCGAATCCAACCGCCGGTTTGAGCTTCACGGCATGGTCGAAAGGCATTTTGCGAATACTCGCTGGCTAGCTACCACCCCTAAGTAAATAATCCGACGGTAAGCATCTAACAATGTGTTCCAACAACAATCCTTGAAAGCCAGTATGAAATGGCAAGCATATGTGACTTAACAACCGTACGTCTCAGGGTGATGGGTGCAGTACAGTTCATCACTTGCGAAATAAATGCATGTGTTATAAGCAGAGGTTACTTCTTAACATCAGATGGGCCTTGTGTTTCACAATCCAATATAAAAAAACGAGTTACTATCGACTCCTCACCCAGAATAAAACAAAAAACCAACTCATTAATGTTTGAAATATAATAAGCAATCAGCTCTTACCCGATCCGTCACAATTTTGGGCCTCGAGCGTGTTCGGTCACAATACGATAAACACAAAAAATCTATCATTGTAATGAAATCTATAAAAAACAGATGTCGCTTATACAAAAATCAATCAATGTTTAGGCCATAAGTGAAATACTCGTTCACTTGTATTATGTAACCGGGGGAAAGTGAAACGTATAGTACCGTTATGTTTAGCATTATGTGCTAATTTTTATGACTCAATACGTATGCAAAATACGTCATAAAGTCTAGACTGTTCCATGTATTAAAGCCGAGTTCTTAAGCCAAGGTGTGGTTTTAAAATAAATGGTTTCTAAAAATGTATGCCTGTTGAGTGTGTAGGTATTGGTCAATATTACCTTATTTGGAGTTTATTTGATCAGGTGAGGTAGCGCCACTGTTTTTTTGGCTCATGGCATGTTTGGAAGCATGTTTGCAACTTGAAATTCCTTAGAAGGTCCTTCGAAGTCACGTATCGATCCTTTTTACAAATACAGCCAATAAGTAGTAGTATAGTAGTTTATGCAACTGTCATAATTATAATAGAGGTATTAAAACATGAGTGTAACTTTTTGAAACGAGCCGCAGGCGAGTTTCTAAATAAGATTACACGAGTGTTTTAATACCTAATTATATGCAGTTGCATGCAGGTTGCTACATTAAATATATAAAAACCCGCGCGAAGCGCGCACAGCGCACTCACCACAGATAATGTGTACTTATATTGAATTGAAACCTCCTTGGTAGGGACACACTGTACTTTAATAATTTAAAAAATGTTTTAAAAAATTGTTTTGTTAGGAGAATAATGGTTTAATTTAATTTTTTAAAGGAAGTATGTATTTAAAGTGTACGAATAAAGGTCTGTATTTCATTGCATAATTAGAATATTACCGAATGAGATTATATAAAAGCTATTTTTCTAATGTTACACACACTAAAAGTAATAGCATAGGAAGAGTTCATATGTTTTAAAAGACATTTTAAATAGGTACATTTTATTTTATACAATGCTATATTACCAAATGACACCAAAACCCTTAACCAAATTAAGGGTTTTGGTGTCTTTAACTTTCTTAACTTAAATGTTAACCTTTACCATGGTTAAAGTTTTTGTGATAAATTTTAGGCCCTGTTAAAACATAAACCTTTCCTATCTCTATATAATATGCAGGTCAGTCCTGAGGGAATGCGGTCAGATTCGTAAACTTGTGGCTAACTAAATTTATGCCACACTTTTTTTATGCTTTTATCAATAAAATACTACGAACTATAGACAACACTACAACAACTACAATGAAAGCATTAAGGCAACCTACAAGTCATTGCTGACTCACAGGCTGTCCAAATGCTCAAGATCACTACCAGTTGGCAGACACTTATGTTACTTATTAGCTGCTAAAAATATGAAGACTTTAAATACATTTTGAATATGTCTATTTACATATAATTGTAAAAAACTACTTCTAATCCTAAAAAGTATGAAATGACGTGTTGAAGTCGGTACCATGATAATAAAACACCATGACTCCTTATTGTCATGGTCCAGCTTTTACAAGTTATTTCATATTTTTCAGTAATGAGTCAGTGTAGATTAATTAAAAAAAAAATATGTTTACCACTTTTTTTATTACAAGGTCATTCAACCGCCTAAAATATTGTTCACCATCGACAAGAGTTAATACATTATTAAGTTTAAAAACTACTCAATTTATTTTGATGACATTTAAATGGAACTAATTTGGAGGTAAACCCTACTCAACAAACAAAGAATCAACAAAATCAGTTCATAATTGACAGAGTGATCCCGTAGCAAACATAAGAAACCTCTCATTATTAGAAAGCAGTTTCAAGTATGTCTATATACATATAAAATATGTCTATTTTAGATGTAACGTAAATACGTACCTATATATTTTGTTACCTATGAATACATCTAAAATAGAGTTTTATTTTAAACAACATTATGCAAAAGATAAATCACGAATGATCTGATTAGACTATAGATGCCATTAATTGTATCGACAAGGCCACCAGGTGGATTGATCACATTTTATATATCCTCCTTAAAACATTTACAGACAGACCGTGTTTATCGAAATCTCGTAGCCTCGAGGTTATTAAAATGTCATTTTAATTTATATTTGTGCGAGCATAGACAAGAAAATACGAGTAAACATGACACTTATTCTAATATTTGAAACAAGATCCAATATTTTTATCATGTCTTATGATGGGTGGTCTGGAAGAGATCGCTGTGAGCGATAGGACCGCACATTGATACACTTAGTTTAAGTTATATTTTAGTAATAAGTTTATATTTTTATTACGGTGTATTTAAAAAGAGTTATTTATCTATCCCTCAGACCTCTTTTCGCTCTCCGTGATTTTTGGAGAGTGACAAAGAAAGAAGCAAGAGTTCTGTCCTTGTCACTCTCCATACTTCTTGGTGCATCATTAGGTCAATCTTCAAAGTAAAACTTCTATCCATGCATATGTCATCTCACCAAGAGTTAGGCATATTTAGCAAAAGTATCTTCGTATACTATAATTGCAGGGACCTGGGACAAATTCTGATTACTTTGAACTTTCCGAAGGCTTGTAAATAATAGATTTTAGTGTAAAGCCATTAGGCAATCAATTTGAATATTGGTACATTTACTGTATCAGCCCGACGGTCCACTGCTGAACACAGCCTCCCCCATTAGTGGCGGGTTTGCCATGATCCTCACGCTTCGCAAACGTCTTGGGACCGCAGTATAAGATTGAAGTTCCTTAGAAGGTGCTACTTCCTACCTTCTGATATTTTACCTTTAGATGCCTTTAGTCAGCTCTTATGACAATCACAAGAAGACAGACACAATTTAGCCCGGCACGCCACATTGTTACATTTACCACTTAATAAATATATGTTTCATCTCTAGTATGATTCAAAGCTTCTATAACACGCTTTGTACAAAGACCTTGTGCTAGTTCGGTCCATCTGACCCACTTGGCTTACCTGAGACACCTTGCCATACACTTATATCATAGGTTATGGAGCTAGTGAAAGTGGATGACCGTGGTTTCCATTGAATTATTTAGGTGATCATTTTCCCGTTAGAGTAATTTTGATTTCAGGTTAGTTATTAAATAGTGATAAATTGCAGACGAAATAATAAATATAAATTCTAAACATTATAACTTCAAGTGAAATATGTTGTACACATTTTTTTATAATCCTCTGGTGGAATGCTGGTGGCATTTCCTCGCAAACTTTTATTTTTATAACATCTATTCGAAAAAAACTAGTTTATTCTTCGTAAACAGGGACTAAAATAGCTTTTTCAACCCTTAGGGGCTATAAGAGATTTGAATTTAGAATGTGGACCAAAGAGATCCATCACAAACATTGTATGAACAAGTTACAGGCAATTTTTTTTACAACCTAACAAATAATAATAGTTTCTCAAAATCTACTTCTTGAAAAAACGCTTTAAGATACTATTTCTAAATGGTCTAAACTACTTCCAAATAGTTTTATTTAAACTTACAAAAAGTATAACGAGTTTAAAGTAAAACTGAGTCATAAATATTATAAAGTTAATTAACGACCATTTTTGATCATTGACACTTTATGTCTTATTAATATCGACAAGTAGCTAATAAGATTGAAATCTCACATTAATTTAAGTGAATAAATAAATTTATTTAAAAAAATCAGTATTTTAATGGGCGTCCTTAATTTAAATATAATTTGTTGTAGCCATAAATGGCTAAAATAATAAAAACGTATCATATCTTGACCCTGTGTAAGTGAGTCCAAAGTAGGGTGGAGATACCTACAACTTTCGTGCCAGATATGATCTGTGGCTATAATTCTGACCTTGTACGTTCGTGATATGGTAATGTGTTTATCGTGTATGTGGTGTTTATGTGATTACTATCATTATGTAATCAGTTGTAGGTATTAAGCCAATTATAGTACTTAATAAAATCGTTCAGCAACCTGCAAAGCACTCAGTCAATACCGCCAGCATTAATTTTTGTGCACGAATCATCACAATCTCAATGTCAATTTCAGAAATCCAATATCAGACATCGGGACAGGTGAAACTAAATAAAAGCTTGTAAAGTAGTTCGTAATATTCGATTGTTCTCCTCTACGAGTCGCACGTCGACAGATTCTCGTTAAATAATGTAAGGTTCGATAATTATACGGAATATTGTTATTGATTCAATGTTTAGAACTTTTTCAAAAGAGCTGATAGGTATATGGCGGTAGAAAAAGTAAAATAATCCTATTTAAGTCCCAAGTTTACAGAGGCTTTAGTTGCAGTATTATTATTTTCTAACTTATGTTACTCTTTTTACGTTTAATTTTCAAGCATGCATACTATAACAATGCTTTGAGGTGTTTGGTTTTTTCCCAAAACATCAGCTCGTATTTGGTCACCATTGATCATGTTTTCCCACACCGTACTGTATTGTACTCTGAAACAAAACAAATCTAATGTATTGAATATAATTTAATTTGTTATTAAATTAGGGACCGTATATGCGTCGGACAATTTGCCAGTCCAATATTGCTTAACTTAGCTGAACGGGTAAAAACGGCTAAGCCAACTTTTGTGAACTACGCTACCTACGAGCGTTTCAAAATATGGACCAAAAGGGGTCTCGAACATGTAAGTACCTCGTCGTATATCCCACCCTCAAGTAGAAAATCTCTGTCAAGCTGTGTTTCTGAGCCAATAATTTTGAACAGCATTTTTTAACTGCGTCAGAATTTATTATCAAGTGAGACAGTGGTCAATAGTTAGACAAGAAGCTATAAAAAAAACTTTCACACATTGAAGTGATTGTTATAGTATAAAACAATGCGTAATGCAGCTCAACGCAAAGTTACGTACTGTACTGTAACAGCCGGATCGTCCACTGCTGAACACAGCCTCCCCTATTAAGGGGGTATTTGCTATAATCCCCACGCTTGGCAGGCATCTTGGGGATCGCAGTGTAAGTTGGCAGTTCTTTAGAAGGCGCTGCTGCCCACCTTCCAGTATTTTTCCCTTAGTCGCCTCTTACGACACCCACGGGATGATATTACGGAGGTGCAATTAACTAACCCGGCACCCCACGGGACAAATGAAAGTTACACTAAACTACAGTAATACAACAACTCTTTTAATGATATATACAAGATTATAGTACATTGAGTATTAAAGGCGATAAGTAAGGAATTACTATCGAGGCTCTGGTAGAAAGAAGCCCGAAGTCGAAGACGAGGCTTTCCGAGTCGAGGTTCGTAGTCCCCGTACCGCCCGTGAACCATTACACGGAGAGAAAATAAAAACGATTATTAAGAACATTAGTTGAGTATTTAAGTAACATGTAGCGAGATTGCAATGAAACTCCTGTTTAGATAACATTTTAAGACAATTTTTCAATTGCGTGTAAACTCCTTGCTTGATCTTGCACGCATGACATGTGTGCTGTGCTATAAATAAAAAAAAATACTTGCAGACTTGGGTACTTGAGTATGAAACCCAAGTAGACAAAGGAAAGCTCGAGGGTTTTATATGGGGCATTACGGCCAAGTTAACCCGTATGATTAGATACTTTTGTTTATGTGCAAGAATGATGAAATAATATATTACACATTATTGCTAATAGAATAGGATCTCGTTAAAATGACAAAATGTTCACTACGTTCTTACAAGAAGTGAACGGATGTATTTTGTATATAACGGATGTACAAATTATTCGATGCTTTGACGACGGTCACAAAAACTGTGTCACCTGTCACTTACGAGCTACTAAACATCGTCGCCCATTGATCTGTAAAACCAGGCTTCCTTGAACTTCGCCACAGATTACATCACAGTTAGTAGCGGGTCTACAGCCGCACTACCAGCCTACAAGTTATGTGGCTCTAGTATATACCTAACTATTGCAAAGGCCATATCACAGATTAAGACGTATAGCCTCTAGCGAAGCTCAATATTGGAAACCCTTGTAGTTTTATACCCAGTTTTAATACCAAGTATCCAAATTTAAGTATCCATACCTTACTTGGAATGTCATAATAAGAGTATCCATTATATTATAGTTTTTTTTTAGTTTTGCTACCGCACCCTTGTTATAGGGCCAGGAAGATGATGGTGGATAAAACCATTATTTTTACTAGAAATATATATGTTACAGCCAAAGTAACAATTCTGGATGTTATATATACTGTCTAGCCATTATATATAACGTCTACTCAATTTAGATAAAGTGATAATTGACACAAAATTTTGATATTATTCATGAGACTCATATTTCTATTGGTCACGGAGGGCGCACCAGAATGGTTAAAGAGCTTAAAAATAAATATAAGAATAGTAGTAATTTATGTGGCGCATCGCCGGCCGCTGCCGCGGCACGCTCGCTTCGCTCGCTCGGCTCGCGCGTTGTTGTAGTCACAAGTAACCTAACGCTCCTCCTCGCTTCGCTCGTCATCGCACCTAAATATGACTTTGCCCTAGACTAAATGATATTTAACCCCTTTTTATAACTTTTACCAATATGTGTCGTGAATTGTTAATAATTACTACTAAAAGTAATACATTTCGATCGTTTATTTGTGTAAAATTTTGTGTCAATTATCACTTTATCTAGTTTGAGTAGACATTATATATAATGGCTAGACAGTATATATAATATCCAGATTTATTACTTTGGCTGTGACATATACATTAAATAATAACAAGTATTGTGGAAGAAAAAAAAATGGTTGAATAATTTAGAAATCATCAAGAAAAATTTAATTTTTTTTTAGATCGTGTGCTCGAACATTCTTGCGTAAAATGCGTCGAATATTCTTCCAGATAGGCTACATGGCATTTACGACTTTGGCTTAGCGGGAAAATGAGACGGATTTTTCACGAGATATAGTAATATATTTAATAAATGTTTTTCTAAAATATTTAATATCTAATATAAGAAATGTTAAACTTTTATTTGATGATTTTTAATGGTGCGCTTGAAGAATCAAAACAACCTGGTGATGTTTCTTGTAGAAACACGTAGAAAATTCATCCAGTTGGACTACGTGGTATATATATAAATTTACGTCAGTGTATCAGAATATTTAGGCGGCATTGTCACTAGATATATCAAATATGTATTGAATGTTTTTCGAGAATATTTTTTGTTTTTTTTTTTAATATTATATTATTATTCATTATGGATTTCAGCAAAGGAACGCCTGAATCTATTAATTAACTATATATACATTTATGTCTAAAAATGTTTAGACCTTTCCATCCATATCCGTATCACCTTGCATGTTTTACTTTATTTTATCTCTTCGCGTCAATCACTTCAGTGATCATAGATCCACGTTTTGGCTTGTAAATAAATGCGATTTGATTTGCTTAAGTTCTTTAATTACTAAGTAGGTGAATCAATCGCGATATTCAAAGAAACTACTATGTAATCCATACTAAGCGAAGCGTCGATGCGTAAACGCTAGGTCGTTCGAGCCGGATACTCGTTTACGCAACTGTTATGAGGACACTTACGTGCTCGGCTACACTGTTACTCATCGGAATTTCGTATCGCAGATTTGTATTTGGCATTGGCAATCGAATGTCTGCTGTCTAGGCACTTACGGTTGTTATAAGTATGAGTTACGAATTAGCCAGTCTAGAGACAACGGCGCGTAACGATACCCTATTCAATAGTTATTAGGAAGTTTGTGTTTTGACATGGGCAATCTTCTTTCTCTTTTCCTCTTTACACTTTAGATGGGGTCTGTTTTATACTTCTTATTATTCTCTAGCAGTAAGATTGTGTACCTTGGGCTTAATAGTTGTTTATAATTTGGAGTTTTGTGTTTCGCATTGGGAATCGAACGTGTGCAGTCTACGCAGTTACGGTTGATATAATCATTAGTTACGAATTAGCCAGGCATAGATAACGGTACATAACGTCCGTGCTTCGGAGGGCACGTTAAGCCGTCGGTCCCGGTTGTTGTCTTAGGATGGCAGTCGTTATAAGCATGGTGGTAGGGCATTTTGCGAATGCCCGCCTAGCTAGCTACCACCCTCAAGTAGAAAATCTGTCGCCAAGCACCTAACGGTGTGTTCCGGCAGCTGTCCTTGAGAGCCAGTAATTCTAGGTTAGCCTGAACAACATCTTCCACATAATCACTTATCATCAGTTGAGATAGTGGTCAAGGCTAACTTTGAACTAATTTATTATTGAACTAAGATCATATATATTGGGTTATATTAATATTTAGGCCTTATTATAACTAATTTATTATTGAACTAAGATCATATATCTTGGGTTATTATTTAGGCCTTATTTCAATGCATTTTGTCATAGGGGTCTACAACATCTTTGGGAGGCGTCTTCTTCTTGTTTTACTTTCCAGGAGAGCTAGATGGCCTGTACAATATTTCATCGCATATTTCTAAATTTACGTTAAATAATTTATTGTATAGAAACCAAGAATATTGTGTTATATTAGTAAGAACATTGTCACAATGAATGAGTCACATTGTCTACAGCAGACTATAATACGTACTATAAAGACCCGTAAACTCGTCTCTTTTGAGTTTTGACTTCTTGATCTTGGCATGTTTTGCGTCAAACGGATTTATCGTCACCAAGCAAAGCCAGTGCCCTCAGATGAGTTTTATAGCTTACGGTGACATAATAGGTAACGTTTTATTCATTTGATACGTTCCATACATATTTTCAATTCGTTTCCGCTAAAATTGTATGGGAGTAAAAGATATCATTAAAGTCTACGTAAAAACTTGTGACGTATGAAAAGCGGAATTTTAAACGCTGATTAGTTCCTGTAAAATTATATTCAGGCGATATCTATGTCAACGGCGCGGTATACGTCTCCATTGTTATTCAGTGATATAAAGAACAGTTTTCAGTAAAGAATTGAGATGAAATATGCTTTCATTTTGTTGTCTCATATGAATTTTGAAAAGTTGTGTGTATCTTAGATTGCTTCAGAGTAAAAATTGTCTCATTTTGGTTTTATTTCTCAAAACTCCGGTGTATCACACACACAAATACATATGAGCCCCTTCGGCCGCGTATGATACCATAGTTTGGTAACCAGTATCATACGAAGAAAAAATGATCGTCGTAGGATACTGGTATCCAAGTGATAG
The DNA here is from genome assembly GCA_963854805.1 of Plagodis dolabraria. Classification (NCBI taxonomy): domain Eukaryota; kingdom Metazoa; phylum Arthropoda; class Insecta; order Lepidoptera; family Geometridae; genus Plagodis; species Plagodis dolabraria. The sequence goes on along the minus strand of OY978459.1, from coordinate 9,493,113 downwards.
GATATATTACTTTTCTGATACCCTTCATCATGTTTGGTAACCAGTATCCAGTAAGGAATATAACATTCTGCCTATGAAACCAACTCGGCAAAACTGTGAAGATTGCATTCTGAACCTACGCTTATTATAAAACCCTCGCTTTATTGAAAACATACAAGAAAACAAGGAAATAGTTCAACTGTGAATCGTTTATTACCTACAACCTATTGGAATAAAATGGCGAAATGATTTCGATACAATGACCAACACTAATTTCGTTTACATTTAGCTGAGATATGGCGTCATTTATTTCTTCATCAATTTCTTTGAACTCTCGGCTTAGTTTCGATTTTCTTTTGTATATATCCATTAAGGTGGTTTCTTTTCTTAAAATATCTAAGAGTTGAGCCAATGCCAGTCTTTTACGTCCAATATATCTATTAAGGCGACTGTGCCAACCTTCAATATTATTGGTAGTACGTATTTTAGATGATGAACAACAGCAAATTTTTTCGAAGTCAGTCTTTGCCATCCATTGGTTATTGAAATATTTGTTAAATTTTATTATCTCTTCTCCAGACGGACTCTTTGACATAACATATTCATACCCCTTTCGGAAATAGGCTTTGGGTAAACGTGCAAGGCCAGCACACCTGGCTACATGCCTTTTTTTTACCCTTGTGGTTAATTTTAACGATTTTGCTTTTCTAAATAAACACCTATTCAAATGATAAAAACATCCCTTAACATCAATGTTGGGGAAAACTTTTCGAACAGCTTTCATTGGAGCCAACTCGAAGTCAACAGTAATTGTTTCTGGTAGCCACTGCTTGAATTGGGAATTTATCATATAAAATAGTAACTCGTAAGTTTGCTGTGTCTTGTCTGGTAGTAAACAAAAAATTAAAGGTACAACAGCCGATGTAGTTTCGTCGACGCCATGAATTGTATATAACTGATGAAATTCAGTCGGACATGAAGTAAAAGTACCGTCAGATAAAATATGCTTGTACTTTACGATTGATGCAGCACGTTGATTGCAAAATAGTAGAATCTTCTTGTCGTTATCTCTATATTCTGCAAACAAGAACTTTTTGAATTTATCGGGTACTACGGTTTCAATCGAAGATTTGCTTCTCAATCTTGGTGCTCCTAATACTTTATTAATTTAGGGATATCCCGTACAAAGTCAAGTCCTGCCTCTTCCAGGCTGAACACCATGTTGTCATATTGTTTTTGAATACTATCAAAATTATGACTACAATTTTCTTTCAATTTATCTAATTCTTTCAATATTTTGTTATTTGCAAAGTCTTGTTTGCAGGTTTCCTTGTGAGTTTTGATTTTTAAGACTTCATTTTTAACATTTAGAGTAACACTCCCTGTACATTCATAATTAATATTGTGGCATAGCCAAAATGTAGAGTCGTTTGAGTAAGTTTTTTTCCTGTGGTACTTGCGACCATCACTCAATAGTGCTCTTCCTCCTCTCTTCGTAGAGATAAATTCAATTTCTTTACTCATTTTGGATTACAGGCAACGCGGAAATTAATTCGTTGTAAATTAAAATCACAAAATTATTTTACTTACTTGTCAATCTAATACACTGACATTGACATCAATTGTTATGAAAACTTCAGTTATCTAAAGTGCCAGTGCATTTATATCTAAAGAGGTGATACTCGTATATCAATGCACATGACATGCCTGCCTAACAGTATCATACGAGGAAATATTAAGTACTCACTTGTAATTGTTTGATATTTTCCTGAGCTGATACTCGGTTACATAAAACAAAAAATCCCTATCACTTGGATACCAGTATCCTACGACGATCATTTTTTCTTCGTATGATACTGGTTACCAAACTATGGTATCATACGCGGCCGAAGGGATATGAGCATTGTGAGCGAGTCTTACAAAATGTTTATTAAAGTGTCTTATGCGGACCAAAACGGAGTACTTTTTGCTGTCACTCTGCTGGCTGTGTATCCGTCCTTATGTAAGTCATATATGTATCTATTTCTTAAAAAGAATGAGTTACGAACCTTTATGATAAATGTGGATTTATAGTGTAATGGAAAGAAATAACAATACACTTCGTGCTTTCTCCAAATCCATATATGTAGTAAAATGTGATACTAACAAACTAAAAACATGGCATGGACTTGCTTCAGTCTATTTTATCTAGTTTTTTACCAATTTCGTACTCAGTACAAATCGTACGAGACTAATGTGAACTAAAAAAACAGTTACGTATTTAGTATAGAATCATCGTAATACTAAGTGGTCACAGATTATCAATAAGTTAGTTGCAGTACACGGTTTCGGTATGCAGAGGCCAAACGAGTAGCAACCTCATTATGTCTAACTGTACAACAGCTGTGTTTAAGATACTAACGGTCAAATTATTTGTCAAACTGTTCATTGATTTATGACTGTAATTAAGTCTAAAATTTAAAATAAGTTTATTTTGCATTAGTGTCAGTTTGAAATATAGGTATAAAGAAAGACAGATGTACCTAGCTTCTAGCAAGATACTGTTAGTAGTTTAAACTTAGTAGTAAGCAGAAATATGCAAACAAAAATTTATACTTATATGCAATGATTTTAGAAGAAAAAATGTGGATGACCTACCTACATCAGATGTTTAAAAGTGACACGCTGCGTCAGGTCAGCGAAAGAAGACTGAGCTCAGGTTAGGCAATTAGCCAAGTTTTGATGTGCCACTTACAGTGCGCGTATCACCTATCTGCCTCTTCAAACTAAAACAATTGTTTGGATGATACAACAATATGTAGGGTTTTTCATAGTATTAAACTGTTACGGTCTAACATTTTTTTTTTATTGCTGATAGGTTAGCCTTTGACCACAATCTCACCTGATGGTAAGTGATGATGTGATCGAAGGTGATAGCAGGCTTAACCTAGAATTACTGGCTCTCAAGGACAGCTGCCGGAACACACCGTTAGGTGCTTGGCGACAGATTTTCAACTTGAGGGTGGTCGCTAGCCAGGCGGGCATTCGCAAAAATGCCCTTCCACCATGCGGTGAAGCTCAAGCCCGCGGCGGGATTCGAACCATAGACCTGCAACATATTGATAGACGTTTCTTATTAAATTTAATTGAAAAATATGTCTTTTATTGAAAAAAATAACGATGTATTTTTATCAATAATGCCTAACTAACATTGACAGTTTTAATAACTATAACAATATAACACTATATACAACATTAGAAACGGAATATGAACAGTGTATTTTATTTTCAAAACTATCATTAAAATACACCGTAAAAATGCCGTTCCTAACGCGGCTGACTCTAGTGTCTCAAATATACTGCGTTCATATACCGTTTTTAATATTATGTCGAGTAGTTTCCGTCTCGATGAGTCGTAAACTCGGAAAGGCTGTCCGCGAAGAGAGTAAAAAAAATATATCCATTCCATTCCGAACGTCGTGTTCAGGTTAAAAAGATCTGTACAGTCATTTGTAGCAACGATGGTTGAGCAATAGCTAAGGACTGCTACCATAGATTATTTTGCCTTGTTATCGACATGGTGGTAGGGCATTTTGAAAATATATGTCTGGATAGTTACCATGCTCATGTAGAAAATCTGCCACCAAGCGCCTGTGTTTTCCGGTAGCTGTCTTTGCCTAATGTTGGATTAGCCTGAACTCCCTCTTCGACAGTAGGAGCACTTACCATCAGCTCTCGAAGGCTAGCCTATCAGCAACAAAATATTCCTTTCGGCTAACAAGATGACAGAGCCCTCATGTGCAACACCTAATTCACATCAACGTGAGTAGAGGCATGCTGCTCATTCGTATTTATCGCCCTAGGTCGACTCTAAAGACAGCCATTCGTGAGGATATGGGCTTTTAGCGTAACTAGGTTTCCCTCCGATAAGTAGTGTTACCGTCATTATAAATTCGTCACATCTAGTTGTGTAATTTGTCTTACAATGATTTATCCATCATAAAAGAATACTTTTGTATCAGGTTATCTGTTTTTTCAACGAAGGATTTATGCGTAAAAGCGGCAAACCACAAAGGGTGCCGTTGAGCTCGGAATAGACAAGAGTGACTGGCGTGTGAGTAACAAAACGCCTCAATAAATTAAAAATCAAATCCGTGTAAGAACACAAAAGGAATACTAATTTAAGGTGTACAATTCTAGAATTCTATTTATCTTTACAAATCTTGGTTATTCACATACGTTTTGCGTCGAGTATGCTTTGAATAATTAGCATTACATTACCCATACAATATGGCGTTGTGCGTGACATACTAATTCTAAACTTATAATTACATTTACGAACTCTGTCTTAATATGTCCAATATGGTCAACATATAGATGGTAGCTTGGAACAAACCTTATATTCATATATAACCAAGTACAAAGTAGCTTGGAAGCAGTATAACTTATTGAGAGCAAGTTCGTCCAGAAAGTCTGACTCGCATTTGGCCCGTTTTTAAGATACAGTGTGTGGTAACAATTAATTAATACAATGAATAGTAGAGTAGGTAGTAACACCATGGCTACATGATAAAACTAGTAAGTTTGCGTTCTGAAACACTTTTCAGTTATCAAGGTGAAACGTCATGTTATACAAACGTCATGTAATACGTAACTTAATCATTTCCGAACGAGCATCGAGTAACTCGTGGGTAGTCATAATTGATTCCCGACACTTACCTTAAATTTTACAATGTCAGAAAAAAGTCAATATAAACTTGGAATATATTATATATATGCAAAAAAGTTGGGGTTCTTAGTATAAATATATATTTTATATAAAACTAGCTTTCTTGGCGCGGCTCCGCCCCGCGTATATCGGTTATCGTGCAAAAACATCAACATCTTTTTGCGCAGTTGTATAAAAACTATCCCATGTTTTTTCCCGGGTCTCAAACTATTTCCATACCAAATTTCATTTAAATCGGTCCAGTAGTTTTGGCGTGAAAGCGTAACAGACAGACAGACAGACTTACTTTCGCATTTATAATAATAGTACTGATGTATTATTTTACAAGGAATATAAAATATAATGGAATTAATTGGCACTCAAATGACAACTGACTACCATTCACCATTTTTTTGAGAGCCAGTAATTATAGGTTAGCCTGAACAACATCTTCGACCACATCATCACTTACCATCAGGTGAGATAGTGGTCAAAGGCTAACCTATCATGCATAAAAATAAAACAGATAGGTGAACATCCTCACTATGGCGGGTAGAGGTAAGGAAAGTCATCTCATATGGTAGAAAACTTAAAAAGTGTCCAGCTGTAAGTATTAAATAACAGTTCAAAAACCTTCCAGAATGGCGCTGGCGTCGACAAAGGGTATGGTATAAATGTAGCAATTGTAAACGAATTGAACTATGCCGAGTTAAAACATTTAATATTACTATTGTCGACTAAAGTGACTTAGTGAACATTTCAACTACTAGTACAAAGTAATGTAGTAAATAATATACTTAAAGAATAATAAGTACCCTGATACTAATACGACGCCACCCTAATTTAATGCATTCGGACGGACACTTTTTGATGTACATATCTACCCTCCATAATCCTCATCCTGTTTTGCATCGGATAACAAATTCAACTGTCAAGTGAATTTTTACTTGTTTTTCGAACGTACCCGAGTGAATGTAAAAATTTTACGAGGATTTCCGGACAGCTGAAGTTTTAGATTTAGGGAATGTAAATATTCTACGAGGATTCTCGGGTACCTTCTATATTCACCCAGTGATTTCCAAACCCGTCCTAAGTACGAGTTGTTGGTAACGTTAAACTTCTAGGTCAAAACTGTACTATATGTTAGGTTAGGTCCGTAATTATGCTAATACATGCAGGACCTGAGCATGTGGGTTCAATGTAAGGCTTATTATGTATCGTGAGCTGGTGTAATGTAGGTAGATAACCGTTATAATAAATAAATATATAAAATCAAATAAAATTAGCCTTTATTGCTGAGAATACAATATTTAGATATTATGTTAGTGACAATCGGTTTCATTTTATCCTCTCCCAGCTTGTCCTTCGACAAAGGCCTTCTCTAAAGATTTCCAACTAGTCGTATCTCTATCTCTCGCAATTCTCATCCATTCTGGGCCGGCACTTCGTTTTATTTCATATTCCCAGCGTTTTTGTTGACGCCTTTTACTCCTTTTACCATCTCTGGGGTACCATTCTGATATTGCTTTTGTCCATTTTTCGTTATTTGATAACCGTTATATTATCAAGTAAATCTTGCTACTGATCATAGCTCTACTTTTTATAGAGTCAGTACTTCTTATTTCAATGTTTCTGCTGCTCTTTCCATACAAAAGTAATACCGTCTTGTTTTAAATTACAAAAGTGTTCAAACTCTTTGAAATTTTGCATGCATGTTCTTAAGCCTAATATAATATATATAAATAAATAAATCTTTATTCGGAACTTCAACATATGAACAAAAACAAATGAAAAACGATGATATTCGCGAAAGTTTTAGAAAAAAACTGTGTTGCGAATATCAACGCCCTCCTCCTAAGCAACTAGGGTACAATAAGTTCCACAGAATACATAGAATCAATAGAATTAAACATATTGCAAGCATATTTATAAATAACATTATGTGTGCGAGTGTGTTTGTGTGTATCTATGAGGGTGTGTTTTTTGTGTGTAAGTGTGTAATAGAGTGTTACATGTTATATTGTGTCACATAAAATTACTAGTAGCTCTTAAGTTTTTTAAATTCACTATCTGCTCGGTTGCGTCGTATGTGAGAGATTGTAGCCAGTCTGTAACTATAATATGCTTCTGGTTTGCCAATTTTTTGTTTTATTATTTATTTTATCTGTAAATGTTTAAGTAAGAATTCCCATACATAACGATTTCTCTAAATAATTTTTAAAATAGGTACATAATTTTACTGACAACTGGCAAACCAGAAGCATAAATTATCGATTCAAGGATATGTATGTAAAATTTCCCCGAGTTTGAATAGTTGGTAGTATAATATGACGAATCTACGTTTGTATGTAAAACGTTTGATGACGCTTACCCTCCATTCAGATTGAAGAAGAAGTCAGAATGAGAGTTGCATTTGGACACGATACAATAATACATAAACTGTTTTCTTGGATCATGCATTTGAATTTTGGATCAAAATAAAAAGTCATCCGTTTATACTTTTTCTTAGTTTAGTTTAAAAACTAAATTAGTAAAACTGACTTGAGATTTCTAACTAGTTTAGTTTTTAAACCAAACTATAGTTAGGAATCTCAAATTTCGGTACATTAGGCAACATCACTAGTAACTTAACCAACAAATACTGAAACCATTTATATTGCAAAGCTTTTCTAATATCAACGTAATTGTTTTTCGCTGACGGGCTGTTGTAACAAGGAGTCTTAAATAGCGAGGTTCGAGACTTTCTTAGCCAGTTTTATTTCATACCGTCCACCATGAAGGTAGTAATTATTTATCTATTAGAATTGTCTATGTCATAAATTCGTGACTGAATACCACAATGTCTCACAATAACTTTGTATCAACATATATAACCGTTTGTTATCATAATCACGGAATGCTTTCTCACGTCCAAAAATCGATTGCTTTTCTCTACGTGACACTGTCACAGTAAATACAGTAAGACTATTTTAGACAAAGTATTAAGTTCTTAAAATTTTACTGTAGATACATTTCTAATATATGCATCTCCCTTTTGTCCGATAAGTTAATCTTATTTTTAATATTATTATGTTTGTTATAACGCCTGCTCTGCGGATTACATTACATAATTACAAATTTACTACAGAAAATATAGTCACGTTCGGGATTTGAACCCATATCCATCCACCTCTATACCGGGGTAAGCTTTGACTGACTGAGATGACACGACATTATGGCTCATAACTAATTTTTGATCTCGTTATTCAACCATTGTATTGGGTTCGAATCCCGCACATTACTATATATTTTTTTCTCTCCTAAATTTTTAATTTTGTAATGTTAATCCTATTCTAGAAATATCATCTTAAAGGTATGCTGCTAAACAAAGGACAAGTGGAGAAACGATCTGGCATAATTTTTACTCGGACACATGTCAGAGGTCAAAGCGTGGCTGTCTGCCTATCGAACATGGTCAAAAACTATTAGCTCTTGATAAAATCTTTATCTCACATAAATGCATACCACCACTATTTTTAGTCCAGGCGTGTTTTTTAATGGGGTATTGTTTTTTGTAAAGTTGAATAATTGACTTACTGTTTATTCTACACTGTATACATCTGACAATCTGGATACATATAAATTGATGCACTTGTATTTTTTTCTCGTACCTTATTCCTATAGATCAACGTTCAAATTGTTTTGGACATAACACGATTGCCATTGCAAATAATGAATGTTGAATGCTTTATCATGTCGATCGATAGTTCGATGACAGTTAGATTGATTTCGCTGGTCAAACTAATTTGTTCATTTTAAATTGATATTAAACCTTATGTTGGTAGAGATAAGGATGTTAAAGATATCAAGGTGACTGTAAAATCTTACCTACTGACCGTGTTCTACATAAATGCTGAACCGGTTAATGAGTACGATAAACTGGTCGTTTGTCTGATGCTTAGAGAAAATACAGATGATACTTTGCATTCTTAATTTCATCGAGTGAAAACATAATTCCTCGCTCATTTAGTAAGAAGAGAATTTCATAAGTTCACAGACGTTACCCCAGACAGTTACAGCCCCTTGGGGTGCCAGGCTAGAATGTTACATTGCTAGCTGTGGGTGACGTAAGAGGTGACTAAGGGTAAAATACTGGAAGGTGGGCAGCAGCGCCTTCAGAGGAACTGATATCTTAGGCTGCGATCCCCGAGATACCTACCAAGCGGGTTTGAATTCATTTTTCGATGACGTCTGTCAAGTGAATAAAGTTACTGCGATTTGGCTGAAAATCGATATCTAGGTTTTTCTGGACGTCTGTATTCTAAATTTGGAATTAATATTTCGATGACGCCTGCCAAGTGAAGAATGTTACTCCGATTTGGCTGAAAATTGGTATCAAGGTTGTGCTAGGCATCATTATTACCAATATGGACTTATTGTTTCAATATCATCTGCCAAGTGAAAAAATTTACTCCGATTTGGCTGAAAATTGATACCTAGGTTTTTCTGGACGTCCTTACTCCAAACTTGGAATTTATTCGTCGATGACGTCTGCAAAGTGAAGAAAGATACATCGATTTAGCTACCAATCGGTATCTGGGTTGTTCTAGTCGTTCTTATTCTGAATTTGTTATTTATTATTCGATGTCATCTGCCAAGTAAAAAGGGTCCTTCGATTTGACTGAAATTCAAAATCTAGGTTGTTCTGGACGTCATTATTCTAAATTTGGAATTTATTTTTTAATGACGTCTGCCAAGTAAATGGGATAAAGGCAAACCCGCCCTCAATGGGGAGGCTGTGTTCAGCAGTGGACAATCCAGATGATACAGTACACAAATATAGATAAGACTGACGCCACTTTGAATATTTGTTTTAGTTGATCAATTAAAAGGCATTGAGGATTTTCTTGTGTTTGGAATTTTTGGATATTGAGTATATAATGCATACGGACATCCATACATCATAGTTATCAAGGATGTGCTGCCAGCCTTTAAAATAAGTAATGTATTTATCAATTCTTATGACTGTTTTTTTATTGCAGGTAAACTATCCGAAGATGACGAACTACCTACCCTCAAATCTTCACTATCAGGAGAACCAATCACTACTTCAAAGACCACAACATCATCATCAACAACAACATCAACAATACAAGAACTCACAGAAATGACAACTGAAAGGAAAGAGGAACAACTATCCACAGACCATCCAGAATTACCAGAAGTGACAGAGGAGTTGAAACCAAAACCTAGACTCCTAAATCTTAACGTCGATGAACTTCAAAATTTTGCAAATGCCTTACACAATCAGAGTGAAAAAAGTAGTAAGAAATTAACTGATCTCAGTGATGTTACCTTGGACGACGATGAAGATGAACCGACGAGGATAAATGACCATCATCAACATAACAAAGATATTTCAGATAAGTTCTACTCCAATTTACAAGCGCCGTTTCATCCTTTGATGTCTGGGAATCGGGAATCTGATGAACTCGAGACTTGTAGAGAAAACGAAGTTGGTTACAAGGTTCGTATTGCTAATACTATGTACCTAATAATATTGAAATGCAATTAATTTAATATACCTTATATATATCAGAACATAACTGATACTGTTGTTGTAACTAACGGTTTATGTGGGATACATAGGTGACTAAAGCCTGAGGAACTGTGTATATAGCAATTCGGGTAGGCCACTGGTGATAAAAATTTTTTTTACCAAAAAATGGAACCGACTTCAACACCCAAAAGTGTGAAATAACTTGTTGTAGTCGGTACCATGACAATTCAAAAGTACCTAGTATCACAATATTATGCGCATGGTACCGACTTCGACAAGTTATTTCACACTTTTGGGCGTTGAAGTCGGTTCCATTTTATGGTAAAAAAAAATTTTTCGCACTTTTTAGTGCGAAAAATCGATTATCATCAACTCAAAACGGCTTGACCGATTTTGATAAAACTTAAAAGGGACTAAACGACAAGCATCACCTTTTAAACAAAAAAATAATTTTCAAAATCGGTTTACCCAGTCAAGATTTCGGAGGTAACAAACATAAAAAAACAGACAAATTGAGAACCTCCTCCTTTTTTTGGAAGTCGGTTAAAAATTAAAGTTCCAAAGAAGACTAATATTCAACTTTTGGCCGAATGCGATTGGCTACTAAACTCTGTAAATGCTCAGTATCAGGAGATCCTTTTGTTCCGCTGTGTACATAATCAAAATAAGAGAAATGGTGCATTCCGGAACTCTGGATGATTCAAGTCATCTGCGATTTTTGTCGACCGTGTAAATGAGGTGACGATTAAATTTTTTACAAACTATGCGACTAGTGACATGTCTTTAATCACCTGTGTAAATCCTATATTATTAATAAACCAAAATGCGTAGAGAGAAACAACTCCATTTACTTTAGTTTCTGAATTGTTTTTTATACTTTGAAGTGAGGAGGCTAACCGCTTTATGGTAAGAGTTAAGCTTGTCTATTACAGTCACTATCCTCGTTGCTAGTTTTTATGTCTCGTTTACCGGTACCACACTTCATAAAACTTGCGACTTTGGTGAGGAACCACCAACCATTCAAATTCAAATTCAAAATCATTTATTAAATTTAGGCGTCTACGACGCTCTTATGAAGGTCATTATGACGTTAAGCCTCGGGACAATTTAACCGTAACCCATCAATTCTTTTGTCGCAAACTACAACAGGATGGAAAATCTCAGAAATCAGTATTTATCGAACAAAAATACTTATTGTAAGATGCAAGCTGCCACTGATATTTTCTTTTCTGAGACAACTTTATATAAAAATTATTCATTTTATTTTCTTCCACTTTATTGCATTAAGAAAGAGGATAAAATCATTTTCGATTTTTATATTAGTTTCATTTGTACTCAGACAGTTCTGATTAAAGGTTTATCAATTTTTTTAGATAGGTGACAAGATAGACCGAGGCTGTGAAGAAACCTGCGAATGCACTCCAGCAGGCATTTTCGATTGCACACCTCGCTGTAAACATCCCTACATCCGTCGAGGAAGGAGGCTCAACGACCCCCTGTGCTTCGAGTCTCCTGTAGATGACTGCTGCTCAATCATAGCTTGTGCCACTGGTAATGGAGGTAATCCTAGGTTTTAAAATTTAATATTAAAATACGAAGATACCTGCAAAAACACTCTCGCTAACTCCCATTTTGAAGCGCTCGAAGTGAAGTTTGCTTAGACTTTCTTAATCGATCAGTTAAGTTAAGCAACTTCCGCCGCGGTCAGGAGTTGGATCGGTGACCGCTAGTGACATTACTACTTAGCGCTCTTGTGCTTCGGAGGGCACGTTAAGCCGTCGGTACCGGTTGTTGTCTAACGATGTCAGTCATTACAGCTTGGTGGCAGGGTATTTTGCGAATGCCCGCCTGGCTAGCAAGCCAAGCACCTAACAGTATGTTCCAGCAGCTGTCCTTGAGAGCCTAAAAGAATACATCATCATTCTAGGCTAGCTATTCTAGGCTAGCCTGAACAACATCTTAGACCACATCATCACTTACCATCAGGTGAGATAGTGGTCAAAGGATAGGTTATCAGCTATATAAAAAAAAACACTAGTCAACAATACCTATCATATCTGTCAAGAAAGGAGGCAAATGTGTATCCCCTGTGTCTTAAGCTACCTGTAAATGATTGCTCAATCATGCCACTGTTAGTTGAAGAAGCATATAATAAGTTATTTCAGGTGCTAAATCACCAACGCCTTTTGGAATATTAAAGTAGTTCAGTGAATGTTTTTTTTATTATTTGCTAACTTTGGTTTAGATGTGGTGCCAAAAAACCTACAATTTAGTGTTTTTAAAATGTACTGACCTTTTGAGTCTGAGACTCCATATTCTTGTATATTTTGTAACATAATTTTATGAAAGTACGGATAGCAAGATATAGTGATATGGATGGCAATATTATACATTAATCATTATATATTAAAAACTACATTTTAGGCTTTTGGACTGCTCACACTTCACAAACATTAGATTTTTGGATATTCATAACACATCTTTAAATATTCGTAACACATTTAATACCTTATATAAACATTATTGTAGAAAGACGTAATAATAGCGACGAGTGTATGAAAGTCTTAGTTTCTTCGTTTCCTTTGCATTAGATGTGGGTCTTACAATATATAGGAGAATTATAACAGACAGAGTTATCAATCGGAATTTACAACTCTTCATTCAGGATTTGGATTATCCACACTCATAAGAGTAGCGGTATATGTTGGCTCGTCTCTAGTTACGTTGCTGCCAGGGCCTACCAAAAAATTCTCATCGTTTAACGACGCATGGTAGTACAAACCAGAACATGTATACGCTATAACAAGATATAAAGCGATGCTTCTCAACATGTCAAAAAGCCTATACTAAATGATAGTTGAAAAGTACCTAACATCACAATATTGTGCGCATGATAGCGACTTCGACAAGTTATTTCACACTTTTGAGTGTCGAAGTCGGTTCCATTTTTAGTGACTCTTGCTACTTACGGGATCGCTTGCCATTCATTGTCAACGACTATATCATCAAGATAGGAAAATATTTTTCTGTTATTGGAGTGTAACTCAAAAACGGCTTGGCTGATTTTGATCAAATTTAAAGTGACCAAATGACAATCATCAGTTTTCCAATAAAAGAAGAATTCAATCAAAATCGATTCACCTAAACAAAAGTTTTGATGTAACGAACATAAAAAAATAACAAAAATACAGACGAATCGAGAACCTCCTCCTTTTTTTTTCAAGTCGGTTAAAAACATTGCGTTTGCAAAATTTTCTCATAAAGACACAAAACCTTAGAACCAAAATGATGATGTATTCTTTTAGAGTTTCCCATAGAATAAGATATCATTTGTCCAAACAATACAATAAATTCCATTTCGTCGAACAATATGGTTACCTCTAGGCCTAAGGTAAGCTTACGAAACCCTATGGGAATAACGTAAAGCCTTGCTTTGTACCGCTATCGGCAAAAACATCTGTCCAATCAATGATAATTACCCACTAAAAGCTAGCTAGCTCGTTGTGAAATGCGTGGGAATGTTTCGTTTGTTTATTTGTGATTTTATTTTTATTTCATACTCGTATAGTAGTATATACGTACAGGACATAGTCACGATAATACCACGGTAATATAATATTACCGTAATAATACTGTGCATTAAGAAAGGTTGACTTATTCGTTTAAGAAAGTCCGAGTTTTATTTATTTCTTCGCAAATATGTTATTAAACGTCGTACGACATACGTGCGCTTTGATAATTACATCGGCTTGTTTCTTGTAGCAATATCGCCTCGGCTGTAATTTTCAACTTACCGCACATATCTCATAATGTTATATTATTGTACTTTAAAAGGTTTTACTGGTAATTAAAGGAAATATATTGTGTTCAATAACTTAGCTACATAGACAATAAGAGCAATGTGATTTTTCCAGCAAAAAAATTATAATTATTTTCCACCACAGATTTTACCTAAACCAACTGAAAAAACATTTTAATTATTTCCAGACCAGAAAGTAACGAAACTGGAAGTGTGCAAGTATGGCAACGAAACTTACGCTGTTGGTGCGCGCTGGTACATAGGATGTGAGACGAGCTGCACCTGCGAGACCAACTCAGTTGTTACGTGCAAGCCAAGGTAAGATGCAAATAATTATATATAATTAGTACTAACATTTTTTTTATCATTAACGCCTGCTAAATTGGCTTACAAAACAAGTATAAATTAATTAAAAAGTAAAAACCCCAACTGCTAATTATTTATTTTTGTTAAACATTTTATCGTTGCATTGAAATTAAAACTAGGTACAGGTTATATTTATTTATGCAATTGTTTATAAAGCTCTTTATTTTGATACCCTAATCAATGGGTTTGGAAGAAAAACCTTTTATTTTTCTCACAATTGGGTGTATAAAATCCACCAGTTTAAAAAAAATATGTTTATGTGCCTAATGTCACTTGGGTTATCAAGACTAATGATATTTCATTACAATCGATAAAGCCGTTTACAAGTTATGGCGGATTAAAGAAACTGACAAACAAACATACATATATGAACTCAATGGGTATGGAAGAAAAAAAAAATATTTTTCTCACAATTTGGTGTATAAAATCCGCCATTTTTTTTTAAATATATTTTTATGTGCCTAGTGACACTTGGGTTATCAAGACGAATCTAATGATATCTTATACAGTACAATCGGTTAAGCCGTTTACAAGTTATGGCGGAATAAATAAATATACATACATTAAAGAAACTGACAAACATACATACATATATGAACTTAATGGGTTTGGAAGAGAAAACTTTTATTTTTTCTTACAAATGCGTGTATACAATCCACCAGTTTGTTTTTTTTTCAATATTTTTATGTGCCTAGTGTTACTTAGGTTATCAAGACGAATCTAATGATATTTTATACAGTACAATCGGTTAAGCCGTTTACAAGTTATGGCGGAATAAAGAAACTCACAAACATACATACATGAGCCCTGAAAACATAACACAACTTTTTTTGGGCAGTCGTGTAGACAACGAAAGAAAAATATCCTTTCGGTTTTAATAACATTGAAATAATAAATAAAATAATCTTGTCGCTGCTACTTGGTAAGCTTATCAGAATATTATAAATGATAATATAAATATTACAATATTATAATAATGGGGTTCCGGCATCGTAAAAAAGTGTAAAGCTCATGTTTATATTTTTTAAGATTGACAAACACCGGTGTAAGAGTGTAAACAACTTACTATTAGGCGATACCACGATGCCATCACGCGTGAAACGTGACGCGAGTTGACGCGACCGCGGCGGAAGTACCGCGCTCAAGATCCTGATGAAGGCTTCTTCGGTAGAAGCCGAAACATTGTCGATCGTGATATCCACTAATTATAAGTTGTTTTCGTTATTGCACATGTGTTTGTAAATTTTAGAAACAGCCTAGCTAATTGTAAAGTTTATCTTGTTTATAAATTAATTTACTTTGACTATAAAGAAGAAGCGGAAATCCGTATTTCATAATAGCAAATATTTTAAAAAAACATTAAATTGATATTTTAGAAAAATACTTCATGCAGTAACCTCAGGAGGTCTTGACTCTTCGAGCTCCTCGAGCATGATCGAGATCCTGATCCTGAGGATGCTTTGTGTAGAAACGACACGTGTCGAAAATTCTTCCTGTTTGTGACGTCACGTTGGCTTATCAAGAAAATTAGGCGGAATTGTTACTAGATACATACATGATTTATATTTTTTTTAACTATTTTTCTCACAAATTAATTTAATGTTTTCTTTAAATGTTTTTAATATATTTGTTATTATTACTCAATCATTTATTGCAATCATTATGTATGTTTAAATTTTGTTTAGGTACATGTGGCTCAAATTGGTCCATCATGTCATCAAATTGGTCCATCATGATGGTCGCAGATTATCATAGATTTCGGATATATACTCTTACTTAAATTTAGGAAATAATATTTTGTTTTTCGATTTACAGATGTAAACCAATATCTCCATCCGAGAAGTGCATAAATGTACAGGACCCCAACGACGCGTGTTGTGAAGTAGAAGTGTGCGATGTGTCACAGGATGACCACGAACTGGCTGAAAATAATACCTCAACTACTACTACAACTACCACTACCAGTCAGGTATAGATTCCCGTCTTTAAATTTTGTTTTCAACCATTTTCTTTTAATCATAAGCTTATTTGCACATCCTCTAACAAGATACATATCGTCATGTTTTTTAAGCATTCTGTACGCTCTCTGCTCCGTTATGATAATATCTTACTTTATATTTGTGGTCAACGTCGTTGGTATCGTAATTATTTATATTTTTTGTCTTTAAACTTTTTTGTACAATTTGTATTGTGTGTACAGTTTGATAATCTACGAAAACAAAATCTAATTGCGAGTTGCTAATACTATAAAATTCTAGGTTAGCCTGAACACCATCTTCGACCACATCATCACTTACCATCAGGCGAGATAGTGATCAAAGGCTATATTTCAGACATAAAAAAAATAACTATATAATTTTCTCGTTTAAGCTCCATCTTTTTCCATTCAATCTCCGTCATTTCCTCTGGTTTAACTTCATTTTTTATACACTACACCTCTTTCGACCTTACGATCACGCGCAACTGGAGATATGACTTTCTTGTTTTTGTGAAGTTTTGTCTTAAAACCAACAACAATAATGAAAACCATACGTACTCTATCAAAACTGACTTCCGCGTCTGAAAAGTAATCATAATCGCAATTTAGTTTCATTTACATACATACTTTCATTTACATTAATTGACGTTGGTATTTATTAGCAGTTATTTTGATTTGAAAACCAGACTACTGAACTGAATATGGTGCAATTTCTATGGGAATAACATGAACGTATACTCTTAAAAAAATAGGATATTTTCCGTGGTGGTAGGGCAATTCGCGTAGCCTGCCTGGCTAGCTACCACCCTTTGTAGAAAATCTGTCGCCAAGCACCTAACGGTATATTCCGGAAGCTGTCCTTGAGAGCCAGTTAGCCTGAACAACATATTCGACCACATCATCACTTACCATCAGGTGAGATAGTGGTCAAAAGCAAGTCTCTAAGCTATAAATAAAAAACAAAAAAAAGGTTACGAAATGTTGGAATTCTGTGGTACCAAAACATAAAATGCAGTCAAAATCGAAATAAGGACCTCGTCTTTTTGAAGATGGTTGAAACCACCGACCAAATAAACTACATTAAATTCCTCTTCATCCAAAGGTTGTCTGGAAGAGATGAATATATAGCAATAATACCGCCCGTTGTATTGAATGTACTCAATTACCTGTGATGAAATTTTGTCTCTTACTCTTTCTTGGTTTGCAATAAATTGCTATTGCATCACATTTTGTATTACAAAAGCACCAATACGAGTATCAAGTGTCAAGGCTAAGTTCTTATCTCAAATGTTGATAAACATTACCAATGATAGTTAGAACACTATAAACTAAGCTCATACCACAACCAAGAGTAGAGTTAAGTGTACCTAATAATTTATTTAAATTTCCAGCCACCCCATTCCTTTGAAGATTACGAAGAAGGCAGATCTAGCAACCGACCCCTCGTACTAGCTGAACCAATAGGCTCCATCAGAGTACTCCAAAACAACTCAGTTCAAGTCAACCTTATACGCCTCAACGACACCAAAGATCCAATCCACCTTCTCCTTAGTAGTAACGCTGGAAAAAGTTACCAAGACGTCGAATTGAAGTATTCCAATTTGATACTTAACCTTGAAGGTGGTAAAGACTATGTTCTGAAGACCAGAGAGACGGGCACTAAGTTTAATTTTACAATCACGGCTTCTGATGCCGCCAATAGTGTTGATGACCATGGAAGCAGTACGAAGTTTGGTTGCACCGAGGATGGAAAGTTTTACGAAATTGGTAAGAAGGCTGACTCATATACTATATTTTTGATCAGCAAAGTTAAGCAACGTCCGGTCGTGAGTTGGATGGGTGACCGATGGTGACATTACTACTGAGCGGTCGGTCCCGGTTGTTGTCTTCGGATGGCAGTCATTATAGCAAGATGGTAGGGCATTCTGTATGCCTTCCTGATTAGATACCACCCTCAAGTGTAAAAACTGTCGCCAAGCACCTAACGCTGTGTTCCGGCAACTGTTCTTGAGAGCCAGTAATTCTAGGTTAGCCTGAACAACATCTTCGACCACATCATCACTTACCATCAGGTGAGTTGGTGATCAAAGACGAACCTACCAGGCATAAAAATAAAAGTTTGTAGCACATACACAAAATACATTTTATTTTTTGTGTCTGACAATGTTTACTATATCCGTCATACTGAGCTCTTTTGTTATGTTGGTTTGTCTTCAATATTGGAAGATAATATGAATAAGTAAACCATGTCTGTTTTGCTTGCGAGTATTGTACAACACACTTTTAATGTTCAATTGGCAATGGATGAGTGCATCTATGCCGTTTTATTTTTCTCGTATAGATTTTTGTTTTGTGAAGTTTTGTAGAAGGCAAATTATGAACGTGGTTTTTAACAGATTGTACATTTACGGATATGAATGCAATATATTACATTCTAAAGGATATGACATATGTATGACTATGCCTGACACGAAAATACGATTCCATATATTTCTCTAGATAGAAAAAAACATGAATACGATGGTTACATTTACAAGTCCATAGTAGCTAGAAAGCCACATGTAAATTGTGAGGATCTAACAAGATTTATTAGTTATTTTCTTTTAAAAATGTAGTATGGCATTGTGCCCTGTAGGAGACGACTGGCTTGACCCCTATTACTGTACTGTACTTTATCAGCCGGATTGTCCTCTGCTGAACACAGTCTCCACCATAAAGGGTGGATTGCCATAACCGCCACGCTTGACAGGCGTCGTTTTCCTCCAAATATGTGGGTCAAATTAGTTGGTGAAATATTTACACAATGTTTACACTATCTAACAACCTCATTGGGAATACTGCCTGATATATTTTTCTCCGAGATTGCTTATAGCGTTTATATTGAATGTTGGGATTGTTAAATATACATGTCTGGATCGTTATGGCCGTTTATATACAGAAGTACGTTCAACTTACTTGTCTTTATTACCACAGGTGAAGAGTTCAAAATCGGCTGCACCGAGCTTTGTGAGTGCACTGGCCCTGATACTCGAGAGTGTGCCGCCCTGGTGTGTCCCAATCACGTGGGCCTGGAGATCATGTCCAAAGGCTGCGTGAAGTGGGCCCCCAGTCCCCCTGCTCAGCCCCCAAATTGTTGTCCCAGATCTGCCAGATGTCTCAGTGATGGGACCTGTCATTACAATGGAGTTCCGTAAGTATATATTTTGTTCTGTCATATGAGTTTAGAGATCATGTTCAATAACTGAATATCAAATTGTCAATCTTAATAAAATTGAGCGCAATTATATCAGT
The DNA here is from genome assembly GCA_963854805.1 of Plagodis dolabraria. Taxonomy (NCBI): domain Eukaryota; kingdom Metazoa; phylum Arthropoda; class Insecta; order Lepidoptera; family Geometridae; genus Plagodis; species Plagodis dolabraria. Next base: position 9,473,474 of record OY978459.1, on the reverse strand, counting down.
CGTGATAAACTTACAATTTTGATAATACATGCTCTCCAATCACACAGAATTTGAAAATGTTTCCAAAACACTTACATTTTGGCATACTGTATATGCCAAAATGTAAGTGTTTTGGAAAAATGCTAACAACCTCTTTTGCGTTGACTTCTGCTACTCCTAAAAATATTTTGAGATATAACCCTTTGAATAGAGTTTTGAATACTTACATCGAGCAAAGTAATAAAAAATATGAAATAATACATTACAGGCACAAGAGCCTTTTAACATCAGGTGGTCCTCGTACTTATTCCGCCAAAAAAGCATAAAAAAATTACAAATATATATATTTGTAATTTTGTAAGAGGTTGTTAGCATTTTACCAATAACCCTGTATATATATATTAGGCCCATGATAGTGGACAAGTCTATTGCCAGGCAAAAAGCCTGACTGCTACTAAAATTGTTTGTCACTATAACCCCATTATTGTCTCAGGGTCCAACCAGGGGATCAAATCCGAGATGTCGAGATTCTAAAGTACTTTACGCCACTCGCAGAACTACCAAAAAAATGGTTTTTGTTATTTTAATTGTTGATATCCACACTACATTTCAGAGTACCAAACTGGAGCGAAGTACCACTCTCACTCACTGGTTGCGAACAGCGTTGTTTCTGCGAGAACGGGGACTTGGACTGCCAGGAAGTGTGCACTCCCCTGCCTCCCGTGCCACCTCAGACCCTCCGCTGCCCTGCGATGCACCGGCCTGCTGCAGTCAATATATCTGATGATGATTGCTGTAAGCAGTGGGGATGTGTGCCTAATGGTAAGTTTTCATATTTTGTATAGACGTAGTGCAACTGGCCCACCACAATTTTTAAATTGTTTGACTTACAAGTTTTTTTTTTCAACACCAAAGTGATCATTACCATGTCATGTCATTTCAACTCATTTTAATTAAGAACAACTTGCATGTTTTTCATACATTATTCATATGCATGTCATTCATCCACATATTTGCTTCAGCAGGAAGGAATGGATCTCACACTTACAGCATGTCAGTTTTGGGTGAACCCGTCAACTACGTAACGCCGATATCACCCATCTTACCGACATCCACCACTCAAGTGCTACCCCCACCTTTGGCCACGGATCCCATTGAATTATATAAGCACCTTAATCCATTCCAGTCTTTCCCAAAGTTTCAAAACACCGTGACTCCTGCACCAAAATTAAAATATGACCACAGCGAACCTGAACAAAATTACCGTCTAGGTGACAATATAACCGTTTTTACTTTAGACGACCTTGGGTCTCCATTCAAAACTATCCAAGCAGAACCTCCTCTAGTAAACGAGAACTACTGGCCCCAGTCACCCAATCCTAAACAAAATTCAAATTCATTTCGTAAGCCTCATATTAGTGTAACACAAATATCACATTCACACCCTGAGAAGCACGTTAACTTCGTATTGACAGACAATAAAATCCTAGATATCATGCATCAACATCAAATGCCACCTTCGACTCAGCCACAAAAAACACACATCGAAACTATGAAAAAAGTCCCAACATCTTCAAGAGATAACATCAATTATTTTTCACCCACACATGAGAAAATTAAGCCACCATCTGACACCTACCATGGCTATTATTCCAACCCAAACTATGATACCATCGAACAGTCCCCAAGCAATGTCTATTTCGAACCAGCACCTAAAAACAAATCAGAATATGTTCTGTCAAAATCAGATCCAACTCCTTCAAACTCCTTAACAAATTACCCCAGAGACCGCACTATGCATAACACATTTGGAAAACACGTGACAGTACTCAAATCTAAAGATCTAAGAACCTCCAAACCAATTGAAAGCCATGACGATTTTTGGAACCAAGATATGAAGGCTCATGTACTAACCAAGCAGCCCAATCCTTATGAAACAGTTCTGCTACGTGCTATTCCAAGCCCCAAGGCCGAAATGACATCAAATCAGAAGCTAAATAGTCTGCATGTACCAAGTAAAACATATTCAGCAGTAGACTTAGAACATTTGTTAAATCAGATGGAAATACAATCAGAGGTGAATAGAAACCTTGGACGGTCTGCTGACAAGAACCAAGGATCAGCGGGAGGTCAGTGACCTAGCCTGACGTGACCACTCCTTCTGCGTGTCTCTTATTTATATCTTGACTGAACTCTTTGTATGACTGACTTAAATCTTATACTTCATATTAGTGGCTTAACTAACATCATACACCTATCATCTACTAACATCTTTAGCTGCTGTACATGTTTATCTATAAAGTAGTGTTTATATTTTCAGCAATTGATGAACTTGTTTTTTTTCAGGGCATATTTCCCAGGCACCAGATTTCCCACCTCACAAACCTCAATCACCATCATTCTTACCTACTATTCCACCAGACAACCACTATCCTCAAGAAGATATACCTGACTACGACAACATCAACCAGCCCCCACATCTTGGACCCCCAGGATTGGCAGGACTTCCCCCTGGGTTGCAACTACCTCCAAGCTTTGGAGATATGAACAAGAAGTTATCTGTGATTTCGATAGACGCTGATTCTCCGACGAGCATCAAAATGCTGCTCGGTCTACCGCCAGTGCTAGTTGGCTTGAGAGGCAGCGTCGATTTGAGATACACAGATAAAGCGTAAGTATCACTATTCCTAACATCAACTTTTATTGTCTAGCTAATCAAAATATAAATACTATAATTTAAGATTGACCCTTACTGAAAATTCAAGGGCGATAGAATGACGATGTATCCGGGACTAAATGTGGGGATAAAAGAGATGGATGAAAGGAAATTGAATGTCGCAGAGATGTGAATGTTAAGATGGGTGTTTAGTGTGACTAGAATAGACAAGGTAAGGAATGAGTAAGTACTTGTATCAGATGGTTCTTCAATATCGCATCAGTGACAGAAAAGTCAAAGTGTAATAGACTAGCGTTGTATTATTACGTTACGAAACGACAACGATATCAACAGAGGGTTTGAGAATAAATGTAGTGAACAGATGGGTTGAGTATAAATATGGATATATAGTTAGGAGAAGGCTAAAGACGGCGTGGTTTGACTGCGTGAAGAAGGGTTTACTGAGATGGCGCCTGACAAAGTGAAGTGAAGGAATATCACATATTGTTCCGACTCCCCTTAGCGTGAAATAAGGACAGAAATAATGATAAAAAAACAGTATCGTATGTCAAGTGGTTAAGCAAAACCCCCATATTTTCTTTATAATTTCAATACACTTCCCTTATCAAAAAAAATGATATATGATGCTAACTCCATGACCATATTGTCTGAAGTAAAAATAACTGTTGAATATGTAAATATGTAGACTAAATTAATAAGTAAGGCATTAACTAGTCTGATCATCAGATGCACAATTGCCGTAACTATTTGCCAACATATTTTACAAATTATTGGAGCACAAAATGTTATACCCCGAGCGGGAATTGAACCCGCGTCCTCCGATTTTGCACCAGATGCTTAAACCATTCGGCCACTTGGGCACGGCTATTTCTTCCGAAATTCCGTGATCCAATAATTCGTAAAATACGATTTTCGCTTAGCACGCGGTAGTGCTTGTAATTATATTTAGAAATATTTGGCAACATTTAATCAAAATATTGTTTTTTTTATACTGAACTGGGTAGCACTTGACCACTATTTCACCTGATGTTAAGTGATGATGCTGTGGAGGATGCAGCGCGCTTACCCAGAAGGTATCTATTCACTGTTTTGATGACCCTTTTGCTTTTTTATTCCAGCGATGAAGACATCTCCCATTGGTATTCACAAGTGTTTGCTCCAGCGGACGAGATTCTCACGACCCCCCGGCTAGAGTTCCGACTGACCGGTCTGAAGCCAGGCACCACCTACAAGGTCAAAGGAAAACTGTTCCTTCACAACTTACCTGTATCTCCGGAAAGCGAAACTTACAATGTGCGGACTCTGGATCTTCCCGTGGTAAGAGACATACTTTCAGATATATAAAGTCCTAATAAATATTAGCTTGATGAAATAATTATCTCCAATACATCAAATAAAACCGACAAAATGCGAAGGTTCTGTTCCAACAAAGAGAGACTGTACAAAATAATCGTTTTTTTGTCTATACAGATATAGATCCTTAGGTGCACTTGGGCGGCTATTTAGAATTTGTTGTTGTTAGTTTGGTTTATGATTGCATAAAGTTTGACGCTTGTATGTTTTACCGTTTTTGCAAAAAAGCAAAAAATTCGTGAAAAAAATGTGTCTCCTATGACTGACGACTCTTAACTCTTAACTTTATTTTATATTATTAATTCTTGAGCAATCTGCCATAGTTACACATATTTTGAACATTTTAACTGGCTAACTATTACCATTTCAAAGATATGGACCTTTAAAGTTCAAGTTGACAGCACAGACTTTTAATAATACTGTTCAGTTTTCTAGTACTAAACCTAAAAAGTTAATATTTTCCCATTTTATTTCTATAGATACGTTGTAAAAACGGAAGTGAAATATAGAACCAATATTTGGTGATGTAAATATATATTAAACTTGATATGTGAATCTTTATGTCAATGGATATTTTCTTGAATCCCGTCTATATGAGTCTGAAGTCTCAGTCGAGGCAAAACTAAAAAAAAGGCGGCTTAACTTAGTCACAAAAATAGGCTATCATTCAGTTTTAAAGTAATATAAATGAAAACCATGGGTCCTTTTGGTAAAGTAATTTAAATGTTTCTAGTTTAGCTCTTTTGAATGTAAGTAGCGATATGTATTATAGTAGTAATTGTTACTTACTTGTTTTTTATACTTAAGGTCGAGCCAGTTGAAGAGAAACGACGAGAGATTAACAGTGCACTGACAGTTGCTGAGGTCAATGACACCGTAGCTCACGTTACCTGGAGACACTTTACCGAAGAAGAGCTGCAATTCATCGATGGTATACAAGTTAGGTAAGGAGCACAATACATCGGCATAGTCATATACTTACACACTTTGAAGTAATGTGTATAAATTTGTTGACTAACTCTTCTTGTATAAGAGTTGAACCAGCATTATGCAGCTATAGAATACTATCGATTTTGTTAAGGTACTAAGTTAGCCTCTAGCTGTTAAAAATGTAGAGATAGATATACCGGTGGAACTGCTGTGGTACAGTGTAACGTTCCACGACAAACTGCTTACTATAGCTAAAAACATAATAAAAAGTCCAAACTGATCAATGTACCTACTTCAATAATGTTGTAAGTGTCTACTGCTTTTCTTCATCTGTGAATAAAAGCCTACACGGTCACATACACTTCACAATTATCGGTTACTTTTCTTTATATACTTACCTCACCTTGGCGTTGTGTTCTCATTTGATGACGTCATATCACCGCTCTTGTACTGTATGTAGGTTATAACTAATAATACATTATACCGCATAATGGAAAGCGGTAAACCAAAGAGGGGAAGGAGAGAACAATCGCTTTCCGGTGAGGTGCAGTATTTATGTGACCGCATACAACTCAGTTTTTATTTCAAACCGAAACCATGGCTGGTCTAGTTAGGCTTCCTGGACAGGGATGGGCGCATCAGTACTATAAAGAGTGTCGTGCAGAGAGAGAAACCTAACTAGAAAGATGGTGAAATGTGCTCGACTAGTACATTATTGCATAGTAGAAGAAAAATGGAAAACGAGTTACTAGGCTTAAATTTCTACACGACGTCTAGTATAGGCATAAATGGCGGGACACCGTCAAGGCAAAAGTACTCCAAAAGCGGGTTAATCACGACCCTCAGTAATGACGAGAACGACGCGAGGAGGACAGGATAACTCACGTGAATAAGTCATATAGCTCCGACTATAGTTACGACCACATCTGGTGGTCTTTTTCAAGAAGAGCGTTATTTTGGTCTCGATTTAGTTCAATACTTAAGATCTGGCCTTTCTCTTATCTAATTGATGTATTTCAATGACTCACAGTCATAAAATACATACTCTTACATACGTTACATTATAAGTAGTCTGTATTGTAACCGAATTTTGAAAACGCGAATGAAAAAAAAAGGTAAAGACTAAAAACCGGTAAAGAAAAAATAGACTGTGGTTAAGTATTAACTTCGTTCTTCACAGGTATCGTCCAGTTGGCACGCCAATATATAGCATGACAGAACTGCTCCACCACAGCCGATCGGCTGCGGAACTGCACGACCTTCGACCCGGGAGCCGGTACGAAGCCTCTCTGGTGCTGATCCCTCCGCCTAGATCCGTAACTGAGCTCCTTGATCCTGGCAAGGTTGAGTTCACTACCTCACCGTATATTGGTAAGTGATTATTAAAGAATCCCTAAAACATAGGCATACTATGTAAATGTCCTGGAGGGCTTTTTTATGCATGATAGATTAGCCTTTAACCACTATCTCACCTGATGGCAAGTGATGATGTGGTCAAAGGTGTTGTCAGGCTAACCTAGAGAATTTCTGGCTCTCAAGGACAGCTGCTGTAACACACCGTTAGGTGCTTGGTGACAGATTTTCTACTTGAGGGTGGTAGCTAGCTAGGCAAAATGCCACCATGCTATAACGACTGCCATCCGAAGACAACAACCGGGACCGACGGCTTAACGTGCCCTTTTCTTCTTAACTTCCAAAAATTTTTTTGGAAGTTGATGTACATCATGTAGATCAAATAAGAATCAAATTTAGCTAACGGTTAAACCAGACCCTGGATTACCAAAATATTTTTATAAGCACAGATTTTAAGATCATTTTTTTCATCCTCCAGATCCTTACAACTGGACTGTAGTCATAGAAGTCCGTACCGTTGGTGCGGAAGCGGCAGAACTGACCTGGCACGGGGTACCTTCCCCCGCCGAGAGATGGGTGCGAGTATACCGAGCAGCACATGCTTGTGGGGACAAACAGGCCGCTGGAAAGGAACACGATGAGTTCAGGCTGGCTGCCCGAGATCAGCCTCCTTCAGTGACATTGAGTGGATTGGAACCAGACACTAGGTAAGAAGGCTTATGGGTATAAATATTTTTTAGGTTAGCAGATTATCTGTATATCGCTAAATTCTTTGAAATGTTTTGAATGGGTATTTTTTATCTTGTGATAGACGTGAGTGTACCGAGCAGCTTGTGTGGATACTCAGGCTTCTGGAATAGAATATGATGGTTAAGGCTGGAGTGCATGTAGCGCTTACCATACAAATGTAGTATTAAAGCAATGATGGCCGATCGGACAGACTACCGTGCCGTTCATGTTTCGATCCCCACTCCCGTACCGGCTAAAGCATCACCGCATGGTGGAAGGACGTTTTGCGAATGCTCGCCAGGCTAGCTACCACCCTCAAGTAGAAAGTCTGTCGCTTAACATCAGGTGGGCCTCGAGCTAGTTCCGTCACAATCACATATATAAAAAGTTTCGTCATATTTTAAATACCAAGTATGTAAACGCTGTGAAATTTTACATGTATATATAAAATCCCTGAAGCCTGTTCAAAAATATTCGAAAAAGTAGTTTTGTATGGGAATAATATTTCGGGGTAAAATATGTGATAAACCAAAAACTGGCAAACTTAATAATTAGCCTTAAAGCTTCCTGCATGTGACCAACCTCTCACAATAGCTGGGCTTTTGGTAAAGGGGGCTGTGATGTAAAAAAATCGCAGGTATTTTTTTATACATATGATATGGGTGAACGACTTAGTTTCAGGGATTATTGCGCCTGTATTTGTTTTTTTTTCTAATTATGCAACTACCAATAGTAGTTGTAGTTACGAATGTGCAGTATATACATACGTGTATTATTTGTTAATTTTAAAGTTTTACAACTTTATTTTTTTTAATTGAACATTGAGCTTACAATTAATATAATAAATTATTTTTTTTCACCAAAAGTATGAATTTTCTAATTTAGTACTTCTAATATTATCTCCTCAATCATCAAAGTAAAACATTATTTTTCAAAATTTCATTTACATTTTTATAACCTATTGCTTTGAGCTATCCAGCTCATAAAGCAAACCATTGAGAGGTGCCTTTGCAAGCTCATATAGCTGTTAGTGGAATAATCGACCTGATGATAATAATTTTAAGCCACCTCCTGAACATATAAAATGTATCGTTATCAAACGAAAGATGAACTTTAGGTGTTGCTCCACCCCCATACGATGGTTAAAGGACGAGAGGAAAAATTAGTTATATGTCATGTTAGCTCAGTCTGTCAGAGCGCATCACGGCTATACGGGTGGGTTCCGCGGTTATTAGGTTACCCTTTGACCACTATCTTTCCTGATGGTTAGTGATGATGTGGTCGTAGATGTTGTTCAGGCTAACCTAGAATAGAAAATTTGTAATTTTGTAATGTAATACGCAGCATGAGAGCATGCGTTAAGGCAAAATAAAATTATTAAAAATTTGGTTATCATTTCTTATTTCAGGTGTCGAGTATGGCTGGAGCTGTTCTTGACGAATGGAAAAGTGAAGACCAGCAACGTATTGGAAATCAATACGAAGTCACTGGATACAGACAATCCTATCGACAGTAAGTAGAAATAATAATGCACACTTTGCTACTTAAATATACTTAAATATTCAGTGATATGAACTTCAACATGAGGTGCCAGGGTAGAATTCCACCCCATCATATATTCTGTGGAAGTCGTAAGAGGCGACGAAAGAAAACAAGAAGATGGACAGCAGCGCTTTCTGAAGTACTGCCATCTTACACTGCGGTCCCCAATACGCCTGCCAAGCGTGGAGATTATGGGAAACCAAACCTTCTAATGGGGCATTTAGTCATCGGTGGACGTTATGGCTGTTGATGTGAAGTGATGTACTTCCATACTTTTAAGATGTAGATTTTTTCTTAATTTCTACATTAAATGTATCAAATAGCATCTTCACGTACTGTATCACCGGGTTTGTCCACTGCTGAAGACAGCCTCCCCTATTACAGGGGGATTTCCCATAATCCTGGTGGTGAGTTATCAGTTCCTCTGAAAGCGCTGCTGCCCACCTTCTGTTGTGTTACCCTTAGTCGCCTCTTACTACACCTACGGATAGAAATGGGGGGTGACATTCTAGTCCGGCAGCCCACGGGCATGTACCATGTGTCGCCATGTACCAAAATGTCGAAAATAAAATAAAAAAAATTTAACATGTACGAGAGATTTAGTCTGCTGCAGAGCTCCTCAGTCTAATGCTAGAACTAATGTAAACTTCTGCGTAAGATTTCTAGGAAATATCTTTCTCGTGAAAATGTGTTTCAAGTAGAATACATAGCAAATAATCACCCTTTACTATCTTTCAGATGAGATCGAAGCTTCATCCCACTCAGGAAGTAGAAGTGGAAGACCACGCGGTGACTACTACACTGCGCTGGTGGGAGTGGGCGTAGTGGCGGCGCTTGGTGCTCTGACGTCACTGCTACTGCTGCTTGTAGTAGTGCGCAGGCACCGGCCACGCTCCGTGCCCATCACGCGTGAGTATAAAGATATGAACTAATCGGAACCAACAGTGGAAATGAGATGACCTAATTAGAATTAAATATCAACCAATCAGGCAGTAGACGTGATGGCCACACGTTAACCACTACACTGCGATGGTGGGAGTGGGTGTAATAGTAATATGACGTCCAGCACTGTGCACTAGTCACGTTTATAGTATTAGTCATAATTTTCGGTGGGTAGGCAAAATAATCACAAGTACTTTTAGATTCCTTCACTTTATAATTGTTTAAAAATATAAATACAGCATTTCAGATAGTAATTTATGAATAAATCTATTTAATAACAAGCCCCACCTGCCACACTGTGTTATCTTTCACTAAATCAATTCACATCACATCTTTTATCTATTTTTGTTTGCTGCACATACACAAAACTTTCAAGATGGACGCCAACTCATATGAATCAATTCAGGATCTGATGGCTTCTTTCTTCAAACGGATGGACAGCTTTGAGGGTAAGCTCCAGAAGGCTTCGCCATCTTCCAACAATGAAGCTTTGGCAGCTGAATTTGCTGCCTTCAAGTCCTTTGTCATAACAGCCTTACGTTCACTTCAAGAACAAATTCAATGCCTGGCGAAGGAAGCAGACAGGCAAGAAATGCGTAACAGACGCAAGATTCTTTTACTTCATGGGGTCCCTGAGAGTCCGAAGGAAGTAGTCACTGAAGTCATAGCAAAGACTGTTAAGGAGCAGTTGAAGCAAGCATCATTTTCAGTTACTGACATCAGTCGATGCCACAGGATGGGCCGCGCAGGAAGCGCCGGCAAACCCAGACCTATTCTGTGTAAGCTCAGGGATGTTGCTGTTCGCGACCAAATCTGGACATCCAAGACCAGTTTGAAGGGGTCCGGCGTCACGCTCTCCGAGTTCTTGACAAGGACTAGGCACAGTATTTTCATGGCCGCACGGCAGCGTTTTGGCGTCTCTAAGTGCTGGACAAGGGACGGCAATGTTTATGTGATCGGCTTCGACGGAACCAGACATCGAGTCAGTTGTCAGAATGACCTCGACGGGATTCCAAAGGAGGCCTCGATAACAGCGGCAGTGAAGGAGACGGCCTCGGCGAAGGAGGCCGCGGTACCGGCCAAAACCAGGCGAGCAGCAGCCAGGAAATAATATATTGTATGTACTGAATCTACGATGCATGGGTGCAGTTGTTTGCAGCCGACCAAATCATTTTTGATATTCGTTTAACTCGTGTAATGTTAATACACTAGGCAGGTACCCACTTTTAAGATAACCGTATTATTTATTGCATTGTACCGCCTAATCTTCACATTTTATTTTCAATTTACGTACATAACTTTGTTTGATAATTTATAGCATAACTAAATTCTCAACTGAACTCTATGCTATGTATGTCAACTGTCAATACTTATCACTTTCACTTTTCATTTTAAGCTGTCAATGTCTCTGAAGAAGAAGTTAGTAGATTTCGCCGTCCCGCAGGCTTATTAGCTAACTCTTGGTGAACTTCAAGACGAAGGCAATTGGGGTGCGATTCAGGGGAATTATCTATCATTTTTACTGACGATGGAAGATGAATGAACTAACAAAAGTGAAATAGATTGGGTCTTTTGTGCGTTTCGTTTATGCTTTCGTGAAATTTCTGGCCCTATCTTAGGGCCATTTGGCACTACATGGAATTGTAAGGCGCAAAATGGTAATTATATTGTGATTATATAATTATTTAAATAGGGAGTAAAATCATTTAATTATATATCATTAAAGTACATAATATAACTCGCACATATCTTAGATACGCTGTTAATGATGTATCTCCTAAAATAATATCGAAACGCAAGATATACTTTTTTATTTTGACATTTGTTTATGTTTCACGCGATAAACAAAAACGTTCGTGAAGTGGATCAAATTAAAACTAGATGATGTGATTAAAAGTTACAATTACATGGCTCATAACAACAGTGTGATAACAGTTTCTCATTTTAGGATGCCTGCACACAAAGTCATATCTGACATACAACTCCAACTTATAATAGAGTTCAAGGAAATGAGTACCGATTTGGCAGTGGGCCGAATTATAAATAAGTGCCCATTAGAAAAACAAATAAAAGCGAAGAAGTGGGAAGAGCTGGCGGCAACCCTCAACTCAAGAAAAACAAAACGCAAGAAGATAAATCAAGAACGAGTTTCTTACATTTACCAATGACAGTGCGGAAATCGCCTATGCACTCAGGAAACCAACAGCTAGGTCAAGAGTCATGCCCGATTGTCACTTGGCGCTACAAAATCTAGCAGACATAATTGTATTATGTAACGGTGACTTGTAATAAGAGCCACAGTTCATATCAGGGTAATAATAGAGCAGTTATTCTTGTCAAGGGAAGGAGTGAAAAAGAATATCTCTACAGACGTTGCATAGCTCTGTAAGCCCACAGCAAAGGAATCACAGAATCTGTTGCATGTCGACACTGAGAAACAACTACAAAATCTATGGAACAAGAAGTCTGACTAAATATGCGGTGTCCTTCCTTATATAAAACAAAAAATAATCTAATAATCTACTTAAGCTCACGAGGGCAGATCTCCATGTGATGATTGGGATCAATACTGGCCATTGCGATCTATACCTACTATCACCTACACAAAACTGGAAAAACAGAGTCCACCGTGCCAGGGCTGCTTGCATGAGAATGAAACTGTAGAATGTGTTGCTCCACTGCAACTCCATACATGATACTGAAGATAAGAAGCGGCTGGGGCTGGGCTGGCAGGAGGGTAATGCACAATACACCCCAAGCAGGACATTGGTGCAAGATTCATCGCCCTTTTAGGATAGGATTGCTGTATTTTGTATTGTTTATAAATAAATGATTAAGAATTTATTGAGTATTGTACTTTTTATTCAGTTAGTATGATTACATCCACAGAGAAGAACCAGCACTCTTGTGCAGAATCTTAAAATGTAGCAAAAATTCCATATATTATCTTACACTAGAATATGTACATTCTTTAATTTTATTATTCTGATAGAATACTAAGTTACAATTTAGAGATAAAATTGAATACAATAAAAAATATTATAATATAAAGGCTAAAGTTTGTTGTATGTCTGTTGCGCCTTCATGCTGAAATGAATCATACAAAAGAATTATTTAAAAAAAACCTGACATGTCTCACATCAAAATCGGTGTTCCAGTGTAGGCTGTAGAGGGTTACAAAGAATTAAGCCATACATACTTAAATACAAACATACTCTTAAAAAACATTACTCTAGTTAAAATCTAGTGAAAAAGTCAGTGAAACATTGTTTAAACATCTTAAAATGATTTTACTAATAAGCTATATGAAATGACTTCTGTGACTTCATTTTTTCTTCTGCTAATTTCGTTTTATTATGTTCCTATTAATATTATCATCCTATTATATGTCCTTCTTAAGGATTTCCTTCTTCTGTTATACAAAGTTACACAAGACCACACAGTATGACTGTTTTGCCTGCCTTGATATGGGATGCATAGTGCATCAACCTGTAAAAAAAAAAAACAAAATCAGATATTTTTAAAGAGTCATGAAACAGCAATGTTTGTTACACTCTTGTTGTATTGCACTATTTTACCTATGTGAGGTGTCTACTGGACCACAATCTTTGCCTTTCCCCATCTAAGTTTTGGTGGTTCCGCCGCTCATGGCTCTGGCTGTTGTGACCGGTCATTTAGAATTTCTTCATCGTCATTGGCGAAACGTTGGTCATACACAAAGTTATGCAAGACCGCACACACATTGACTATTTTCCCTGCCTTGACGGTTGCATAGTGCATCACCCTATTTAAAAAAAAAAACAAATTTTAAAAGGGATATACAATACAAAATTCTTTATTCATTAACAATCTTAAGGAAAACAATAAAATTATTACAAACAAATTAATATATTAGATTGGACAAAGGGCGGCCTTATCGCTTAAGCAATTTCTTACAGGCAACCTTGCATGGAGAGGATTTATAATATTGCGGTTTAGGGATTCCGAAAAGAGAAAATAATAATAATAAATAATGATAAAACATATGTATTTATACATTATAATATGCACAGCACACATATAATTGTCTTGAATTGTGCATAAACTATATTTATATAATTAAAACATAAATACAATAACTAAATATAATATTATATTTACATACAATACATTATAATATTACATAATATAGGTACTACAATTTATATAATACAATACATACATATCTTATACAAAACATAATGAACATATGTAAAATATTCAGCATATGTTTACTGAGTAGTGCTTCTTCACCATATCTTTGAATAAAGAAATAAACTTAGCTTGTCTGATATCAACAGGTAGTGCATTCCACAAGAAGACTGCATGTTTTGTAAATGATTTATTAAAATATGTTGATGATGAGACAGGCATATCAGAGTCATACAGGAATATAAGTTCAAGTAAAAGTAAAACTCTGCTGGAAGTTTTGGATATGATGTTGTGATGGTAGGAAGACAACAAACTACTTACATGTGTGCCAAGACACATCGGAAATGAGTTTTCAGCACACCAATACAACGCTCTACCACATTCCATGTGCGAACATGCTTGTAGGTGTATAATTCTTCAGGCGAGTTTGGCACAGCGTTGAGGATTGGTGTCATCATCCATGGTCGCTGTGCATAGCCCGAATCACCTGTGGTGTTTTGATACATTATTCATTTAATCACTTATGAATGGTTGGTATGATTATATATATATGTGTATCTGTGCAACCAATTGTCCTTAAATTTGTTTACTTACCTAAAAGCCAACACCTTTCCCCTTCAGCATTAATGTCTTGCATCAGAGCCTTTACTTGGCTATTATTCCAGACATGAGAGTCATGGCTCTGACCTCCAAAAGATGCATCTATGTGCAGGATGCGCAAATCAGCATCACAAATCTAAACAAACAAATGTTTTTTTAGTAAGTAGGTTTATAAAAACATGTCTTGTGTTATACCTTACCTACATCAAAACTCAAACAACATACAATTAGGACATTCAATGAATGGTATTGCTTCCTATTGTAGTAGGCCTCTTCATTTTCACTGGGACGAATGATTGCAACATGATTTTATATATGACAGCATTTTATAGTATCTAGATCTTTAAATGTACATGAAATGATGTGAACACATGCCTTTTGCTCTGATGCATATGCATCAGAGTAAAAGCTTATTAAGTATAAGAAAACTAAAAGTAGATAGGTACATATTTATAAATTGCAAAATTCACCTCCTTGTGATGTCCTCACGCTCTACCATAGTCATAGGAAACTTTATATATTTGGCCTGAATCTCTGGGTTATTCAGGGCTTTGGTGACATCTCTTAGACAGAGTGACACAGAGGCTTGTGACAGGCCTAGCTGGTTAGGTACCAATGTTCTTTTGATATCATTAAATGCCAGTGCTGCCAATATCTGCAAGACAGTATCAACGTCATATTTAGCAACATCAAACACTGTACATTATTTGAAAAGGAATTTAACTAAGGTACCTTAAAATTCTGGCCGTACAGCGCTAGTGCGCTGTTTTACCGGTAAAAGCGGAATTAAATCTTCGCAGAGTTGTTGGAAATCGGCTTTTCGTAGACGGTAATGCCCGACAAATTCCTTCTGAGGTAACAATAGACGCTTGCTAGCCTGCCTGAGTACCCTGCGCTCAATGATCAACAGCCTTTTAAGGCGTTCTTCCTCTGCAGCTGCCAACAACATAGCTCCAGCCATATTGCTACCTGAAATCAAAGATTAATATCGAAATTGAATAGTTGACTCAAGCTAGCATGAATAATAAGCAAATATATCAAAATAAACAAAGAAAAATCCTGTTCGACTTTCACAAGTGTTAATTAACACGCAAGTCCAAATTTCCGCAGAATGAGTGGCTGAAATCAGAAAAAAGCTAGTGATTATTTTCTATAAATCAATATGGATCTTTGAATTTGCAATTAAAATAAGAAAATCTCTATTATGTTATGTATCTCAACGCAAACTTGCAATAAAAACCCGCCAACCAGTGAGCAATAAAGCTCCCTTCTTCATTTGACGTTTCGTAGTGGTCTTGAAGCTGTCATTAGAGTTACATAATACCAATTTTACGTCAAAAGTGGCTAGTTTCGTTCATTCTCTCGTCTTCAGAGAGTCTGGTAATCGTCATCAGAAAGTCTGGTAATCGTCATGACGGTTAATTCAAAAATTGATGTCCACTCTGACGTTCACGAAGACCACCGAGAGTTACATAATAGCACCGCCGTTTTGATATAATATAGAGCTGAAAAGAGTATATTAGGGCGTATGATTGACGCATAAGTCTAGTTTTTTTTTTTTTTTCTTAGTTTTTTTTTTTTCGTTTTCTTTACTCTAATATTATATTTTTATTAGTGTTTTACTCTTATATTTTTTATTTTATTTATTTATGTTGTGGTGGGTTTTTTTTTTATGTTTTTTATTTTTCTTATATTCTGTTTTCTCTATCAAACAAAGTAAAAAAACAGTGTAACAGAGATGGTTTGTGTTTGTAAATATAACTGCACTATGCGTAGGTTCTAATTAATAGAATTGAGTCGCTATACCAGTGAGTGTGATGTTTAATTCTGTAAATTTTTTTTGTTTTTGGTATTTTGCTTTTTAGTTTTATGTAGTATCTTGATATTTATTGATGTTTATTACTGTTATTTTTTGTATTAGCACAGCTGGCGGGTGGACACCTATTGATAAGTGTCCCTAGTTTAATTGATTTATATTTATTATATATATATATTATTATTTTTTTATATTATTTTGTAGTAGGTATTCTACTGACTTTGGTATGTCTATATTACAGTTAGGTAGTAATGATGATAGTGATGATTTTTTATCTATTCGTTCCACAGACAGCTTTTCTAGTATTCAGAACTTGTCAAATCTCATCGACTCAGCACTGATTGACGTTTCGAAAAATTTTAATGTGTTCCATATCAACGCTCAAAGCATTCCGGCGCATTTTCCTGACATGTTGGCGTCTTTCGAGAATCCTCTGATACATGCTATCCTTGTATCTGAATCCTGGTTAAAACCGTGCCTCCCTTCAAAATTGTACTCATTACCTGGATTCAAACTCATTCGAAATGATCGCAAAAGCAGTCGCGGTGGTGGTGTTGCCATATACCTTCGTTCGCACATATCGTTTTCCCTACTGAGCATGTCAACACAACCATCGCCTCCCAATTCAGGCGAGCATATTTTTCTTGAAGTAACCCTTTCGCACACTAAGGTGTTCCTTGGTGTCTATTATTCCCCCTCAAACAAAATTATTTTTTTTTCTTCTTTTGAAAGGCTTTTAGAAGATCTTACCCCTTCTTATGATCATATAATTATCATGGGTGATTTTAACACCTGCTTACTGAAGCAAGATTCCCGCACAATTGCCTTCGAATCCACAGTTAGGGCTAGCAATCTGACCATCCTTCCGCTAAATGCAACGCATAATCCTCCCAATTATACCCCATCTCTTCTCGACTTGATGCTCGTATCTTCTTCATCACATGTAAAAAAATATGGTCAGTGCGCGGCGGACGCCTTCTTATTCTTATTCTTATTCTATTTGGGGGCGATATGTCCTGCACTGACGTCCCGCTTGGGGTGTTTTGTGCATTTCCCCCGCCAGCTTCTACCCAAGCCATCCTAACTCCCTGATGTAGCGGAGAAGGACCTTGGGTCGCTGGCATAGCTGCTCCAGTAAGGTGTTTGATGGTGGTGAGGATGTCGTTGATGAGAACGACTCTTGTAGACCAGTTGTAATTCTTATTTGTTCCGTGGCTTCGCAGTGCAATAGTACATGCTCCACGGTCTCATCTTTTCGCATACAGCCTCTACATAGAGGACTGTCTGTTGCTCCAGTTTTATGCAGAAAGTAATTCAGGTTACAGTGACCTGTAATGAGGCCTGCTACAATGCGCAGTTCCTCACGCTTTAGTTTCAGCAGGTTATTTGTCAGCTTCTTGTTTAGAGTTGGGAACATGGCTTTTGTTTGTTTACAATCCTCTGTCTTATTCCACAGGTTTTGTTGTTCTCTCTCGGTGTGATGACGTAGTAGTTCCCGCACTTCCATTGCTGATGGCTTGCAAAGGATCTTTACGTCATCACATACCTGTTTTTTTGCTCCTTTCTTTGCCAGAATATCTGCCATGGTGTTACCCGGGCATGCACTATGTCCCTTTGTCCATGTTACCATTATTCTGTAGTTGTTTGACAGCCTTTGTAAGGCAGCATGACACTCCGCTATGACTCTGGACCTGGTTACTGGTCTTCTGAGTGCATATATTACAGCCGTACTGTCTGTAGTAAAAATAAGGTGCTTGTCCTCACGGTCACTTTCTAAACTGGGTGTTATGTCTAGATGTGATATTGCCCTCGCAGCAAGCAGTAAGCCCATTGCCTCCGCTTGTATTACTGTAGTGGTCTTATTCAGCCCTTTTGAGTCTGAGATTCCAAGTTCCGGTGAGAAGTAACCACAACCTACACCAGTCTTGTTTTTTGCGCCATCTGTGTAGATATTGTATGATGGCACTAGATCTGCCAGGGCACTGTTTTCAGTAGATAGTTTGTACTTCTTATTGTCAAGGTGGGTACTGGCTACTTTATCAGTGCCTTGCTTTGATTCGGGGATTATTTTAGTGGCCTTGTCTAGTATTCGACAATGGTTTGTGATTTGTCCCGTGCCTATCCACTGGTTTGTTGACTTTATCCTTAGTGCTGCCGCCATCGCTTCTTGCTGTATATGAAGATGCAGTGGCGTCAGGCCCAGGATGACATCAAGAGCAGCTGATGGTGTTGATTTTATACAGCCGCTGATCAAAGAGCAAGCCAATCTTTGGGTTTGCTGCAGTTTCTTTACTGTAGTCACCAGACTTGTTCGTGGCCACCACACTACGCAGCCGTAGGTGAGGACAGGTCGTACAATGACTGTGTAGATCCATCGACAGAGCTTCGGTTTAAGACCCCAGTCTTTCCCTACTGCTCTTGTACTTTGCATCAAAATTTTTGTAGCTTTTGTTGTGATGTGTTCAAGGTGTTTTCCCCACAAAAGCTTGCTGTCAAGCCAAATGCCGAGATATTTAACTTCTTTACTTAGGGCCAATTTTGTTCCAAACAGCGTAGGAAGGTTAAAATTTGCTAACTTTGCTTTTCGTGTAAACATGACTAATTCAGTTTTCTGTGGGTTTACAGATAGACTGTGGCGTTGACACCATTCCTCGACTATGCGAAGAGCCTTCTGCATTTTTTCGCAGAGGGTCGCCTCAAATAGTCCAGAGACCATTATAACTAGGTCATCTGCGTATCCTACAGTGACCATGCCATCCTTGTTCAGGAGTTCAACCAGCTCATTCGCTACTACTACCCATAGCAGAGGTGACAAAACTCCTCCTTGTGGGCAGCCTCTCGTAACACGACAACGGGTTGTCCCAGAGGTTTCGATTCTCGCTGCTCTCTTAGAGAGCATGTTGGTAACAAAAGTATTCACTCTATCATCTACACCCCTATTTCTCAGTCCATGGTTAATACTGGAAAAGGTGGTTTTGTCAAAGGCTCCTTCAATGTCAATAAAGGTAGCTAAACAGGACTGCTTGTTTTCTAGTACTGATTCAATCTTGTGTACCACATGGTGGAGAGCAGTCTCTGTAGATTTGCCAGATTGGTACGCATGTTGGTTTTTGTGGACAGGGTTATCCGCTAAAGGTCCATTTCTTAAGTATTTATCACAAAGTCGCTCCAAGGTTTTAAACATGAATGAGCTAAGACTTATCGGTCTGTATGACTTTGGATTAGTATAATCTGTTTTACCTGGTTTTGGTATAAACACGACTCTGACTTCCCGCCATGATTTAGGTATATACTTCCATGCTAGACATGACCTGAAAATGGCCAGAAGGTGAGTTTTTATCTTGTTAAGGGCCCATTGCAGAAGCGCTGGGAAGATTCCATCCGTTCCAGGAGCCTTGAATGGTTGGAAGGTACTTACTGCCCAAAGAAGAGCTTCTTCAGTCACAATTTTGTCTGCAAAGGCCCAGTCTTCATCGCCAGGCTTTTGCATAGTTTCCATTTCCCATTCTTCTTTATTGTCTATCTGACAGTCTGGAAAGTGGGTTTGTAAGAGAAGTTCAAACTGTTCCTTGTCTGACATGGTATAAGAGCCGTCAGGCTTCTTCAAAGTTCCTAGCTTTGCATGGGAGTCGCTAGATAGTACTTTTTTAAGTCTGGCAGTTTCACTTTCGGATTGAATAGAGTTACTGTATTTTTTCCACGATTTCTTCCGACTTTCTTCAACTGTAATCTTGAATCGGTGACGTGTTTTTCTATACTCTTGCCAATCTTCATCAAGATCGGTATTCATTGCTCGGTTGAAATGGTGTCTCATTTTCTTCCTCGCTTTGCGAAGTTCCTTGTTCCACCATCTGTCCTTTTTGTTCAGTATTTTAGTACTTTCCGTTTTTAAGGGACAAGATTTTTCATAGCTTTCCTTTAAGGAACGTGCCATAAAATCTACGGTCTCTTCAATGTTTTGGGGCCCCAACTCTGTAGTCGCCTCGACTTGCGGCCCTATCTCTAGTGCCTTTTCAAATGTTTCTCTGTAGAGTGTTCTATCAGTATTCTTTGGGTTTCTGTAGGTGCGCGGTTCATGCTTTCTTACCTGTAAGCTGAACCTTATCCTTCTATGGTCCGATCCCGAGGCCTCATTTGTTGCTACCCGCCAATCGTTTATCGTGTCTGCAATTCCGCTGGTAGCTAGGGTAATGTCAATTATAGTTCTGGCATTGGACCTAACATAAGTGGGTTCAGTGCCTCTATTTAGAACTATGAGATCATTTCGTAGGATAAAATCTAATAAATCCTTACCTCTGTTATTTGTATCTGGGCATCCCCAAAGAAAGCAATGGGCATTGCCATCGCAGCTCATGACGCATTCTAATTTATTTACTGCACAAAAGTGCAGTAGCTCTTCAACTGCTGAAGGTGGTGCTTCTGCCTCTATGTCCATATAAACCGAGGCCACTATAACTGTACTATGTGGTCCTTGCAGCCCCGTCTCTAGTTTAACTACTGTAAGGTCATCGTTGCACAAATGTGTTAACATAGATGCTTTGTATAAATTTGGTACGTACACAAAAGTCCGCGTTTTAACTTGCACAGGGGGAGTGAACAAATTGCCCCTTAGGGCATTGAAACCACTCACCTTTCCACGACTGAGGTAGGGTTCCTGGACCAGTGCTATTGTGTTAGGTTGCTCTTCCAGGGTTCTTCGCAGAGCGGCGAAACCTGAGACGCTGTGTTGGAGGTTAGCTTGGATAATATTAATTTTACAATTTATGTCCAGCCTATCTATGCCAGCCGCATTGGCGGCTGAGTTTTGAGAATTATAATTTTGATTATTTTTGGTTTGTGGATCCATTATTAATTAGAATGAATTACCTACGCAATTGTTTATTAGTGGAAGCGATCGAGAAGCGATACGCTCACTTAAATATTATTGGGGTTTGACGAAGGAGTATGAGCACGGTCAGCCTCCATGACGGACGACGCCGGCGACAGAATGTTGAGGCTCATAATGTCCCCCAAGATTCCATCTTCGTCGTCGTCCCCCACTTCCAGCAGACGGTCCACCTCCTCCTTCGACCAGCCCCTCTCCTTGGTTAGGTCCGTGTCCGCGCCGACGATGGCGTGCGGCGCAGGCCCCGGCCCGCCGCTCACCGCATCGACAACAGCGTCACCAGCGCCGGCCCCACCCGACACCACCGCCGCAGCCACGGACCCTCCAAGTCTATATCGTCTAACCTTGACGAAGACCGTCGCCGACATATAATGCAGACGACAGCCCTCGTGTTGGAGGTTTGCTAAATCCTCTGGTGGTATACCCATCACAAGGATATGGTTATAAGTGTCGCCCATAGGACGCGCTTCATGGGTGAAAAGTTGCCACCTCTCCACTCCAACTCCCCGATTTTGGGCGACGAGAACGTTGATAATCAGGTCAGGTCGTTTAATAAGATCCTGCCTTCCCCGCCCAAAGTCCGGGATAAAGATGACGCCCGTGTGGTACTTGGGCACCTTGCTTTCCGGGACGACCATGTACCCACCCGACCCCTCCCACAGAGGTGGCAGCTGCTCCGCTGTAGAGGTGAGCCAGGCAAGCGCATAATCGTCCCGTGCTACATATCTTACACCGCCGCGGAACGGTCTCGGCAGCGACGTGAACCGGGGCAGGACTGTGTCCCGGCTAAAGCCACTTTCGAGAAGCGTGCTGAAAATCGCCTCGTCGACGGCCTTTCTGATGTGGACAACACGAAGGTCGTCCATTTTTATTTGATTGCGGTCTAAGACCACAACCCTAAACGCTAACTTGGCCGCTTCCGAATAAGTTGGCCTATTGTCTATTGAGGAAGGAACCGAGACTCCAGGCGCGATAGCGGCAGCGGCGGTTCCACCCTCCAAGCACACCTTTTTGTCCGCTACGACTTGGGAAGGGGACACAAGGTCAGTGCTCCGCTGCCTCTTTGCGCCCCGAGTCTCGTCCTCCCCCTGAATAATGTTTTCCACGGTGCCATCGGTACCGGACGCATCTCCCTTTCTATCTCCATTCGCCACTGCGCGCCCCTTCTTTCCTTTTCCCTTACCCTTGCCGGTAAAACGACCTGGGTTCGGGTTGAGTCCGGTAGGGGGGCGGGCCGAAAGCGTTACCGCATCCGCAGGCACCGCGTTGTTGTTTCGCTTTGCGAGTTCAGGGAGCGTGTTAGCGTGAGCTTCATGACGGCGCTCCGCGGCAGCGCACGGGTCGACACGGGCCATGCACGCCGCGACAGAAGGCGCAAGCGCCGACGTGCCGGGGAGGTGCATGACTCCTTCCCGCTGTTGCTGCCGGAATACCGAGTCCATCAGTTCGGCGTCACGCTTCCGTCGCTCCCTTTGTTCAGTTTTGCGGGCTTTGCCGCTCTTATAGCTTTGGGAGGCATCGGTAGGCTTGTACGGCTTCCCGATACCTCGCCCGGTACCTTCCAACACAGCGTGCGGTCCCGCTGTGTTCTCGCCCCTTTTCCTGAGCTGCTCCCTCTTGCGGTAGTTGTGCCGCGCCACGTGGTCTCCGAGCACTGGTCCAGGCCCTGGAGGTACCGCCATCGTCTTCGTGTTCGCCATTATCGGTCCAGTAACAGCCGCAACAAGCGGGGCCTGGGACACCACCCCACCGTCGCCATCGGTAGCCAATTTCCCACCCTCCGGCCCGGGAACCAAAGGGCGCCGGGTGCTGGCCGGTTCGCATGGCATCTCGTTCTCAATTTCAACTTTGTACATATTTATTGTTATTATATTTAGTTCTGTGGAGCAGAGTGTGTATTAGTGGGCGCAAAGCAATAGTGAAGACAGTTGCCCAGGCTGTCTTCCCCTGATATTTCGCGTACGGTTGTTGAAGAAGCCAACCAGAAGAAACACAAAAGTTTGGCTCGTTCCACAACAATACGCTGGCCACAGGCTGCCCCGAGGGAGGGGTTGTGTAGCTCGGCATATCGCCGGATGAGACGGCATACCGCGCTATCCAACCCCTCCCGGGTGCCCTCCCTCTTTATCCGGGCTTGGGACCGGGCCCATACCTAGGTATTGTGCTGTAAGCGAAAGCGGTGCACAGCGGATGATAAGCAATAACTAAATATGGAGGCGAGGTTTATATGGAGGCGAGGTTATATGGAGGCGAGGTTATATGGAGGCGAGGTTATATGGAGGCGAGGTTATATGGAGGCGAGGTTATATGGAGGCGAGGTTATATGGAGGCGAGGTTATATGGAGGCGAGGTTAAGAGGCGGACGCCTTTTCTTACCATGATCTAATCTATCTCTCCTACAAAATTCGTCCGCCTAAAGCTAAGCCCAAAATCCTTCTGCGGCGCAATTTTGGTGGTATTAATACAGAGAGTCTAAAACACGATGCCAGTAATTTGGACTGGCAAGGTGTTGTTAACGCTGAAACTATTGATGCAAAAGTCGCTATTTTTAATGAAATTATTACAAATCTGTACGATATACATGCGCCCTTGAGACCAGTTAAAATGAAACATGTGCCAGCACCTTGGCTTACGCCCGACATAAGGTTACTTATAAATAAAAAAATAGCGGCTAAAGCTAAGTACAAGTGTAACCCTATCGATGAGAACAAATCTAAGTATGCGGAACGACGAAATCTCTGCAATAAAGAGTGTAGAAATGCGCAACGCCGACATATTCATAATTCCTTAGAAAATGATGATCCTTCAAAGGTATGGAAATTCCTTAGATCACTGGGAGTTGGGAAGTCTCGTAACAGCAATATTTCCGACAACCTAAATATAGATTCACTTAATCAGCATTTTTCCTCTTCTAAAAACTTTCATGGTACTATAAAAGCCGCAACACTTGCTAATCTTTCGTCAATTCCAACTCCTGATCATCCTTCTTTTGACTTCATGCAATTTACTGATTCTGATGTTAAGAGAAACATTGAAGCCATTTCTTCTAACGCAGTTGGCAGTGACTGTATCACTAGGAAAATGATTATATTAGTGCTCGACGAAATTCTACCGGTTATTCAGTACATCCTCAATTACTCCATTGCCCATGGTACGTTTCCTTCCCCCTGGAAGGAAGCGCAGATCATTCCTTTGCCTAAAAAAAATTAATCCTACTACTTTCTCTGATTACCGTCCAATTTCTATTCTTCCATTTCTTTCAAAACTCCTTGAACGCCTAGTATACCATCAACTCGCATCTTTCCTTAACAGAAATAATCTTCTGAACCCTTTCCAATCTGGTTTCCGCCCTGGTCACAGCACTACCACAGCACTGGTCAAGATAACTGACGATATGAGGGAAGGAATGGATAACCGGCAACTGACTGTTTTAGCACTGTTAGACTTTAGTAACGCCTTCAACAACGTAGATTTTGATGTACTTTTAGGCATAATGCGTTCTCTTAACATATCTCCAACGGTTATTGCTTGGTTTCGTAGTTACCTGCATGGACGTCGGCAGCGTATACGCATCGATGATACTTTTTCATCCTGGGGTAATACGACTGCTGGTGTACCTCAGGGCGGCGTTCTATCACCTCTCCTATTCTCCATTTTTGTAAATTCAATATCACAACAACTTTCTTCTTTCTACCATCTTTATGCAGATGATTTACAAATCTACGCTCAGGCTCCTCTCAATGAATTGGCAGCAGCGGTTGCGACGGTCAATTCTGATTTACGACAAATTTCCGACTGGAGTAAAGCCTATGGTATCAAGGTCAATCCGGCGAAAACTCAAACAATCATCATCGGTAGCTCAAGAATGGTATCTCTAATAGACTGGTTTCGCTTGCCACAGGTTATCTTCGATGGAGTAGTTATAGAGTACAGCACTGAAGTCAAGAATTTGGGTATCATCATGGACGGTAAAATGTCGTGGGTGCCACAGCTTGCTGAAGTTAGCCGCAAAATGTTTGCTTCTGCTTCTTCCCTTAGAAGGTTGCGAAACTTTTTACCCATTACCACTAAAATTGCGCTTGCACAATCACTTCTACTCCCAATACTTGACTACGCTGACATATCATATCTTGATTTAACCCAAGAGCAGCTCGATAAGCTTGAACGCTTACAAAATTTCTGTATTCGGTTCATATTTGGACTTCGCAAGTATGACCATATATCCGAGTTCCGTATAAAGCTGAAGTGGTTGCCCATACGTCTGCGCCGAAATGCACATATTCTTTATCTACTCTATAGCATCCTTTTCATTCCCAATACCCCTCCATATCTGAAAGAGCGTTTTAAGTATCTTCATCTTACTCATGACTTGTCACTTCGCTCTTCTAACACTTTCCAATTGAAAATTCCTCCACATTGTTCCCAGTATTACAACAAGTCGTTCACAGTGCAGGCTGCACGACTATGGAATGGTTTGCCACTCGACATTAGACGTGCCAAATCTATTTCAATTTTCAAAAGTATGGTAAAAAATCACTATTTATCTTCTATTATATAACACTGTATGTATTTGTATATATTTATGTTATAATAATGTATTGTATTACTGTTTATGCAGTTATTTATTATGTATATAATAGTTTAATATATATGTATTATGCTAGTATGTATTAATTTTATGTTTGTATTTATTTAATATAACGAAATGAGTACTTATATGATTTATACATTAAAACACATTTTTTTCATGTAAACTATATTTATTGTTCACCACCGTATATCTCTTCTCTTGCTTCTGTCCATCCAAAGGTTGTCTGGAAGAAATCGCTACATAGCGATAAGACCGCCCATTGTACTACCTAAGTATACGTATGTTAATTACTCTTAAGTGTAAATTAGCTTGGTAAACAATAAAGAGTTTTTGTATTGTATTGTATTGTTTATTGTCTGATATGTGTCCTTATACAGATATTAACCAATAAGCTCTTAGAGGTAGACATGAGGCGACTACCGTACTCTCAGGCACTCAGTGCACTGACGTCACTGTTGCTGCTGTTGGTAGTTCTTTTTTATTGCTAATAGGCAAGCATTTAACCGCAGTCTCACCTGATCGTAAGTGACGACGCGGTCAACGGTGGACCATGCTTACCTAGAAGATTACTACTTATTCACTCTAAACTTGAAGATTGTAGCTCTCGGGGAACAAAGCTGGGAGAGTGTTCCATTCCTTCCCTGTTCGCATTATAAGGAGGAATGTCAACCGTATACGGATGCCGTGTTTCCGTAAGTCTTTTAGTCCAGTAGTGGAAAAGAGATGCAGGAATTAAGTTATTCATCTCCATTGCACACTCCGAAATGTGTCCTGTAGAACACTGAAAGACCGGTAACTTTGCGACGATGTTCAAGGCTTTGGAGTCTGGTCTTCACCAAAGCATAGTTGTGTAGTGAGCAGGTCCTTGCCTTACACGAGTGAGTTAAAAGATATCAGCCAATCAGGCTACCAGAGTTAGAAGACCACTCGATGCTACACAGCGACTGTATGTGTAATGTAGTTCTTGGAGCTTTTCACTTTTAGATGCTGTTAGTAATTCAGAAGCACTAGGCATGCTCTTTGTCTATCAATATTAATATAACAAATTACCGGGACCAGTATTAGCACCGAGATGACCAAGTTAGGGTATTCGTATTCTTGTTTTTACCTCTGCGAAGTTCTGGAGTTTGAAACAGTGAAACATATTTAAGATTTCGTCTAATAGGTAAGCTTACCACAATCTCACCTGATTGGTAACTGTCTTTCAAGGATAGCTAAAGAAAAATTCCGTTAGGTTCTTGGCGATGATAATCTACTACTTAAGGGTACTTAATGGTAGCAGCTAGCTAAGTGAGCAATCAAATGCCCTACCGAGCAGGAAAACATATGCCGATGGCGGAATTCAAATCGTGGGGGCAGTTTATAGCCTTTGTTACTGAGCCATTATTGCTACAAAGCAGTTCTCGGGTTCCTAGACACAGGAGTATGAGTATATTTTAAACGACATTTAATGTTTTTGTAAAAATGAGCCGTCACAAAATGAAATGAGCCTTGACCGTTGTTCCAGCGGTGCATGAGTATATTTTAAACGACATTAATGTTTTTGTAAAAATGAGCCGTAACAAAATGAAATGAGCCTTGACCGTTGTTCCAGCGGTGCCCACAGCTCCCAGAGAGTCCTCCCTGCCCCCATATGACAATCCCGCCTACAAGCTGGAGTTACAACAGGAAACTATGGGTATGTCCGTTTTGTTATAGTAACCAGGTTTTTAAAGGTAAATAGTGATCTGGTTGAAGATCAGTGATGTGGTTCAGGCTATTATAATTACCAACGGGATATTTATCGTGTTTTTGATTAGTTTTGAGCTCAAAAATATGATAACTATCCCGTTGGTTATAATAATTATAATGGTTGAGGCTAATCTAGAATTACTAGCTCTCAAGGACAGCTGCTGGAACACTCCGTTAGGTGCTTGGCGCCTGATTTTACACTTAAAGGCGGTAGCTATCCTGGCGGGTATTCGCAAAATGCCCTACCACCATGCTATAACGACTGCCATCCTAAGACAACAACCGGGACCGACGACTTAACGTGCCCCCCGAAATACGGAAGAGCTCAGCAGTAATGTCACTAGCGGTCACCCATCCAACTCAAGACCGCGGCGGACATTGCTTAACTTTGTTGATCGGTTATGAACAGCTATGCAAACTTCGTAACAAAGATTCAATGTATTGTTAAACATTTTTTTTATTTTTTTTTTAATTTGTAGCGCCTGAAACCATTATCTCATATATAACAGTTTAACGGTGATTCATGATCATTTATTTATCACGAATCCCCTATGACGGCTAAAGTTATTGTTAAAGTTATAAGTTATAAAATTGTAGAACAAAGTTCCAGATCGAGAAAGGTTCTGTTTCCTTAGTGAATAGGCATTCGTCGCGAAATCAGAGGACGCGGGTTTGATTCCCGCCAGGAATAGAACATTTTGTGCCAATAATTTGTAAATGTATTATATATATTGTAATTTTTTTTCTTCCCTCAGATCTTTGACAATTAAGTTCCCGTGGGCACGCTAACGGCCTCAACGGGATCTCAGAGCGCGGCGTCGATGTGGGTACGCCAAACGGCAGGAGTTACAACGAAATGGGTGTTTAAATTACAGTGTTTTTAATATATGGACGTAGTCTGGACGTGATTTTAAACGAATAATTTGAATCTATCTTCAAGATTATTGTAAGTCATCAGGTGAAAAATAGGATGCGCGTGAGTACAAAGTAACAAAAATAGTGCAACGATACAAATTCACTTATATATCGCCACATAATCCAAATAAACGCTTTTAGGATATCAATTTGATAGAAGGGTAGCTTATTAGTGGAATGTAGTCTCAATAATCTAGATGGATAGGAAAAAGATTTGAATTATTTGAAACACTCAGCATATTTGACAGTGGCGTACCTAATGCCCATTTCTCGCGTTTTCGAGACCAA
The DNA here is from genome assembly GCA_963854805.1 of Plagodis dolabraria. Taxonomy (NCBI): domain Eukaryota; kingdom Metazoa; phylum Arthropoda; class Insecta; order Lepidoptera; family Geometridae; genus Plagodis; species Plagodis dolabraria. The sequence continues at coordinate 9,444,973 of OY978459.1, read as the reverse complement.
TTGCTCGCCAGATGTGTTTTTATCATCTGTCAGCGATGAGGGACAGATGGAATTAATCAATAAAGGCCATCCGCCAGGCGCAAAGAGGGTGTGCGTTTTATCACCGTTAGCCCTCCTAAGGTGTCAGAGTAGGGGGACAGATGGTAGTAATTAATTTATTAAACAGATTATTTAATTTATGAAACCAAATCGACTTCGTGATATGTATAAATAAGGTAGCCCTTGTTGATTGGAAGCGTTCACTCAAAATGCGTCCTCCGAGATAGATTATGAGACTTAGTTGAATGATTTGAATTGTAATCGACGAAACGTTTTGAGGGACGGAACCTTTATTTTTGACATATCTTAAAAAAAGACTTCATCTTAAAGTCGCGGGAATAGGCCTATGGCGGCATTGTCATAAAATAAATATTTTCTCATATGAAAATATTTGTTCTAGTTTTGTTTCATTTGTAAAACTCATAGTTTCTTTTACAATTAATCTTTATATTTCTTACTAAACAGGGCATAAACTTCTAGGCTACGTCTGTATATTAAGGTGTGATACGTCATTTAGCAAGACTTTAAAAGAAGTAGTTTAGTTTGCGCCAGTGTTCATGTGCTGTAAATAAAGACTATTGCCTAGAAAGTAAGTGACGTCATATTTAAATGTGGTGACGAAATAAACGACTATTCTGTGTATCTTAACACCAACAAATTTATGGACTATGCAGTAATTTGTCCACAAACTTATTGTGAAGTTGAGATGTCTTGGATAAGGTTACTACTAGAACTCTTACGTTTTTGTGTATTGAAATTTAACCAAGATATATTATATATTATATATATATATTATATTATATTTATACCAGGACGGACAAATAATATATACTGGGTTATTCGTAATATGCTAACAACCTCTTAGGGTTGACTTCTGCAGATTCTAACAAAGACTTTGTGAAAAAAAATTTGATTTGAAAAAAAATGTTTTGTTATTATTTTTGTGTTTTTATTGTCTACTCTGAGCCAAGAAATCTGGAGCGCGCCGTGCTCCCTTTGAATAGATTTTTGAATATTTACATCGAGCAAAATAATAAAAAAACATTACAGGCCACCTTCTAACATCAGGTGGTCCTCGTACTTATTCAGTCAAAAAAAAAAACATAAAAGACATCTCAAAATGTTTGTTTGGTCTAGCAGAAGTCAACCCTAAGAGGTTGTTAGCATTTTACCAATAACCCTGTATATTAACGTCGGAGCATATAGTTTCGAGATTTGTTTGTATTTGATTTAACCTGAAGCATCTGTTGAACGTATTTAACATTGAAAACTTTTCAATAGATTTTTCCGCTTATAACAAAGCCTGTAAGTTACTACTGAAATATTTAGCGATACATTAGCAGGATATAGTTGCTATTCAATTGGCTGCTTTTTGCTAAAGATATATAGTTACATTAAAAAAAAATTAATTTATTATAGTCCCGCATAATCCAGTGTCGCCTGATTAAAAGATTTAGGTGTAATAATTAGGTTATCTAATTGAGTGCGTAGTTTAAACAATATTCTAATTTTATCATTATTTCAGTTGTTGCCTGTATAAATTATGATTATTTTGTATATAGTAATTAAGTATATAAATAAGTACCTACTTATAAAGAGAAAATTAGTAGTGTAATGTCATTTGTAAAGTAATTTAATTGTGAAATATCTGTTTGTTATGGAATTAAATTGTAATAAACCTACACTGTTTTGTTTTTTTAACAAACATAATTGGTGCCTTTTATGTTGGCTTTCATGGAGTACCTCGTCAAAATGACATGAAGGTAAAAGGCACTTGTCCCACCGCCGCGCCGACGAGAAAACGAGTAACTATCGACTATTTTCCCGCTCAAGAAACGTACAATAGATATACATTCCATGTAAATAAGAGAGATGCATATACAAATAGTTGATCGCTGACTGTTCACACTGCCGGCTATTTTTTTTTTTTAGTGAGGACTTCGATGCTGTTTACCGACTGTTCGGTCGTCCAGCTCCACTGGATTTTGGGCGAGGGAAGGCCCTACAATAGCCAGTGAGAGAGAAGTGCCGAAGGCACTTCTCCCAAGACGGGCGTAGAAGGCGCCTTTCGTCTCCTGCGGACGCTGAAAACGTACCGCTATTATAGGAGGGGTTGACAGCGAGCTCAAGGGCACCACTGTGGTTCGGACCTCGGCTGGTGCTGCCGGCGAGCACTCCCTTCACTAGTTTGTCGTAGCCGAGCTACACAACTATCAGAACTACGCACTCGCTTCCCGCGGCTCGCCGACTCGTTTCTAATTCTAGCTCTACTCGTTACTCGTTCATCGTTTCCGGTGAGACAACTGCCTAAAACCGAAATGATGTAACTAAAACTAGACAGCTAAACAACAACAATATGTTTCTTCATATTGAAACTCATTTCAAAACATGTTTGCCTAAATTGTTAAAAGAGTAAACGGTAGGTAGTTAGAAATAAAATAGAATAAAACAGATGCATGTCGCTACAAGCGATAAACTGCGCCACACTATATCAATTTCCACTCCGCTATCATTGCTTGAAAAATCATTAATTACTGTAGTTTAGCTTCAGTAAATGGAAATGTGTTATAGGTTTTTAGTATTACTTTTGAGGGCTCCCTACCGCAAGGGTAAAAACGGGACCCTATTACTAAGAACACTGTCCGTCTGCATGTCTGTCAATGGGCTGTATCTCAGGAACCGCGATAGCTACCGTGAAACTTGCACAGAAGATGTATTTTTGTTGCCACTACAACAACAATTACAAAAAACCGCCAAGTGCAAATCGGACTCGCACACATCAAAACTAAAAACAGGTTATCATATAGTGTCAAATGTTGTATACATAATGGAGTGGAACCCTTCGTGCGCGAGTCGAACTCATAGTTGGCCGCTTTATTACGTAAATTTAATTTAAATAAATCGCAAATCAGTTGTTTTCAAAGAATATTATAAATAGCAGATCAGAATGAGGACTGCCCTTCAAAACACTATATTCAGCAATGTTTATCCCGTTGAGCTGTATACTCAGAGGTAGCTAGAAATAATTTCAAGGGAAAGGATCACAAATTACAAAAACATCTTTTAATTCAAATACAACACCAAATCACATTATATTTTCTATAATAGTACACAATATATTTTCTTTATATGATTTTTTCTTATCGTCTATTCTATCGATTTGCAGGAAACTTATGAGTTTATACCCATTCTACAACATATGATACGTATATAATATTGGATATATTGGATTAAAAACACTTTTAATATTTTACGTAGTGTATTTAATTAATAATAATAAAATGTTCTCTTTCAGAAAATACTTGTAAAGAGCTGGTGATAAAATACACATTATCTGTCAATGGGCCCCAAAGGAAGTTATTAAATCATGTATCAGATATTTTAAGTTCTTATTTGATAACGATATTTTTCTAAATATACTCTTTGTAAATACTCTAACAGTTAACATCGCAGTGGCATACACTTGCCTATCGACGCTACGTAATAAAAAAAAACTTCTAAATGAGCTTCATTTAGCTGGGTCAAATGAAGTCCATTTAAAATTTATATTTAGTCAAAAGTAACCCTTAAAACTTAATAATAAATTACAAGAAAAAATAAACTTAAGAATATTAGAGAGAAAATTAGCCAAGTTTAATAAATATAAAGCATGTTGCAATATTATATAATACAATAACATAAACACCCAATCGGCTACAATCTGATTATCATAATATATATTTAAAAAACCTATGTCAATTATTTTAAACGTAAATAAATTCTTCAAACAGGAAGGATAAGGAAGGTACGGGTAGTTTACCTACATGTAGCAAAATCAATTCGATTAATTAATCTTTTATCGAATATTGATAGATTAATCGATATGTAATCTGTGATTAGTTATTCAAGTATGTACTTGGATGAAATTTTGAAAATAAATATCTTGGTAGTATAACATGAAGGCATATAATTCCACACATTGTGGCACCCCACGTCCACACATTGTGGAATTATTAAATATAAATTGTAAATAATAAATTGTTCTTTCTCATTTTATATATATAAATCGTGGACATTAAAGTACATAAATGTATGTAAAACTCGATTCATTTTATTAATTATTTCAATAAAATAAATTGTTACAAGGAGAAAAATCTTGAAGATATTATGATATTTCTATGATATTAATAGCATATTAATATTAGAGTTATGAAAAATGCAATTTTTGACTAGACTTTTACCACAATAAATAACGCAAGAGATAAACATATCAATCGATAATAAAATTAAGTAGGTATATCATATTATTCATGTCAAAGAAAAAAATTGTTAACAATATCTTACGTAAATTAAAAGTGAAATAATACAAGATCGTTATCATTTTATTTCATTGACATCGTACTTAAAAATAAACAAACAAATACACTAGGAATTAACCCAACCAAGTAATTCCTACATAAATTTAAAATAAATATGATAGTCACTGTTAACAATAAATATATGTGTGAATATATAAAATTATTAAAAAAATATGAATATTTCCTAAGTCTTGAAAAATGAAATTGTAATAGCGGATTAGTTAAACTATTACGAATATTATAAGAGATAAAACAGTTGCTCTCATAGGCTGGTTTTTGAGTTTAAAAGTTTTACATTCAAGTGCATCGATGTTACAAACAAGTTTATGGTTTAGTACCTGTATCTGCCTATGTGAGCATTAGTGTCAAATTTACCCGCAATTTTTATTCCTTTCCTTAACGACTGATGAACTGACACAGGTCAAGATTATTTATGTACGGCGTTCTACAGTATCACTATATATCTTCATAGAATTAAACGAAGGCGCTTCCAGCTGCCTGTCCCTATGATTAGATCTTTAAAACTACGCAGCGGATTTTGATGCGGTTTGCCTTTTAATAGTTTTAATTCAAGAGAAATGTTTATATATGCATTATATACTAGAGAGACACGGATAATCCTAGAGGTTTCTAATATGATGTCATGAATAACAAAGAAACTCTAAAGAAAACATGTGTATTGTCTAATGACAAAAAAGCTGTGTTGTAACGTTGTATATAAAGACAATCTGTAGTATATTATATACTAGTATTACGACTCCCGTGGGGTGCCGGGTTAGAATTGCACCTCCCCATATCATCCTGTGGGTGTCGTAAGAGGCGACTAAGGGAAAAATACTGGAAGGTGGGCAGCAGCGCCTTCTAAAGAACTGCCAAATGACACTGCGATCCCCAAGACGCCTGCCAAGCGTGGGGATTATAGCAAATACCCCTTTAATAGGGGAGGCTGAGTTCAGCAGTGGACGATCCGGCTGATACAGTACAGTAGTATATTTAGTATCAGTATTGCACTCGTGTGAAGTTGGGCAGGTCGCTAGTAGTCAGTACTAATATTATAAATGCGAAAATAACTCTGTCTGTCTGTCTGTCTGTTACGCTTTCACGCCAAACTTACTGGGCCGATTAAATGAAATTTGGTATGGAAATAGTTTGAGACCCGGGAAAAAACATAGAATAGTTTTTATCCAACTGCGCAAAAAGAGGTTAATGTTTTTGCGCGATAACCGAAATACGCCCGGGCGGAGCCGCGCCAATGAAAGCTAGTATACTATAAAAAGACAATCATAACTCGAAATTGATAGAACGAATAATATTTAAAGTCTAGAGTAACGTCCTAACATCAGGAAATGCCAATAAATTGAGAAGTATTATTACGTTGAAGAGTGAGAATTGAGATTTTTTTTATACGGTTTCTAGTTCATCAGCCGTTAGCTGTAAATTACTGCAGTTTAACCTTCAAGTGATGACCTAGAACTATCTATATACTGACTGCATTAATAAAAATAGTGTGCATTGTTCTTTATGCATTATTGTAGTAGTAGTAACAGTATTCTTTTTATATATTATCTTTTACATAGAATAAAATGTAACATCAGAAAGCAGTTTCATATATGTTATTTAAATTGGCTCAATACTTTCACAGATTTTACACTCAAAGTGCTTTTATTTTCTTGATTTTGAGGCTTGATATCACGATATGTCAACTTAACGAAAATAGAATAATTATAATTCACTTTTCTAATGTAGAATAAATGATTGCTTTTATTTCAATTGGTTTTGAAACAGTATATATTGACTTTGTTAGCATTTCCTTTATAGTTTAATAATGTCAAATTGCAATAATTACCATGATCGTCTATGATTTTGAACTAGAATTACTTTGTAAATGAGAAAATGAAGGATAGGTTGCTTAAAAGTTCCAAAACATCACCAGAAGGTTGAAACGCAGCAAGCAGTGGTGCTCGTCTACTTCTTTATGATTGCATCTTCATGAGCCTTCTTGACGACGGCGAGCTTGGAGTGCGGATCCTTGGGTTGCAGGCCAGCGTAGGGTGGTGCGCGGGTGCCGTGCAGTACCAGTGACCAGCCACGGACGAACCCTGACCAGTTAGTAGGGGACGGCCCGCCGTTGTAGCGTGCCTGAGAAATGATGAAACCATACGGTGCATTAACGAAGACCTCAATGAAAACAGTTCAATAGGCAACTATTCCTAGGATTAAGATTTTGTAGCTGATCTTTTTTTTACAAAATTGACGTGTATTTAGTTCGTGGTCCATCCATTTTTTGCTCTTGCTACGAAGATACTCGCCGGTTCTCATATCATGATGATGTGAATAATAATGCCTATCAAGGAGCCCCTTACACCCACAAAAAAGAGAGCCTTTTGCCTCGCCAATACTGTAATAAAATTTTGCTGTGGCTTTCACTTATCCTACTCAAGTAGTTACTATTGTTTGGGAGGATCATCTGGAAGGCGTTGAGACAGAGTTTTAATAAGACTGGAGACGAATCGTACACAAGTACGAATTTCATAATAAAATCCAGCCAAGTGAGCCAAACCTCGCATTGAGCGTTCTGTTCCAAAAATGTGTTTTATTTTAGTCTGTTTGGGATATTTAGCGTAATTCCGGCTCGTAATTGACTGATTTATATCATATTTTTTATTTCACTGTAGTTGCCACTAAATTCCCACTAATTTGAAGCCTTTATGAATGCCAGAATATGCTAAGCAGTATTACTGTTTTATTATACTAGAATATGTTTTAATAGTGAAAGTAGGTAAGTATATAAATCGAATTTAAATGAGTAATGAATTATATTCTGTATTATGACAGAAGAATATCTAAAAGATCTTTTTTAAACTTGAGTAATTTTGTCTAAAGTGTTGTGTACTTTTTTCAGGATTTCATTCAAGGACAAATTTTGACCAAGAGGATTAAAATGGAAATAATGTTTCTGTATAATAGTGATTTGAATCCCACCACAGTCTTACCGCATGGTAGTAGGGCATTTTGCGAATGCCCGCCTAGCCAGCACATAATGGTGTGTTCCGGCAGCTGTCCTCCAGAGCCAGTAAGTTTAGGTTGGTCTGAATAACATTTTCGAATGCATTGCCTGTTCCCATCCGCTGAGATAGTGGTAATAAGTTAGCTTACCAGCAAAAATATAAACTGTTAGGCTGTGTTGCACCATCTCTGGTCAACATCAAATCGTACGTCAATTGAATTATTCCGTCGGAATAAGGTTGAATATGGAACGTTTTTAGTCAAATTTGGTGCAACCCAGCCTTATAATATGCATAATTAATATAAACATTTTTTACGAAAATTTTAAAATCGAACAATAATAAGATGTAGGTACCTCCAACGTCCAAACTCCCTGAGGGTACTCTCCCCAAGTGTGCGTCGTCATGAAGGGCCATTTAGTGAAACCGTCCCGCGCATCGTCGTCGTTCGCCCTCCTGCTAAGAATCATCGATCTGGAAAGCAACAAGGACTGTATAAGAACTGAGAAGAGGACTCTACATATACATACAATACATGGACTATTTTAATTTTTTTTCTTAGCATGGTTGTAGGGCATTTTGCGGATGCCCGCATGGCTAGCTACCACCCTCAAGTGGAAAATCTGTCGCCAAGCACCTAACGGTGTGTTCCGGCAGCTGTCCTCGAGAGCCAGTAATTCTAGGTTAGCCTGAACAACATCTTCGACCACATCATCACTTACCATCAGGTGAGATAGTGGTCAAAGGCTAACCTATAAAGCATAAAAAAAAAACATTATGTTATCTTATTTTTTCGAAAAATGTTACACAGTTCTGTTATAACACAAAGACCCTCACCACCATAAAACAATATTCACGCTTTTATACGTTTTGAGCTCGTTTATTTGTACACGACATCTTAGTGTGCGTGTAAATGCTGATGGTACAGATAGTATAACTATAAATTACAAAATATGTGCGCTTGGGTTGGCAGTACTTAGGTTACATTGTTATATACACGCATCTAAAGTCCCTCGGGATCAAGTGCGTTTTCGAGTAAATCAAGTAAGTTTTAAACAGATCTCATTTGGATCAGGGGCAACCTCAATGCTCAGATTTATGCGGAGAGTATTGTTTCAGAAGTGATCGTCTCTTTGCGAAGTCGTTTGGGTAATTCCTTTCGTCTAATGCACGATAATGCACATACACACACGGCTAGATTTGGAACTCGCACTCTTGCCGATGCTCGCATCAATGTTCTGCCGTGACCTGCTCAGTCGCTAGACCTCAACCCCTTTGAACATGCATGGGATATGCTACAAAGAAGAGCTCTATCAAGTATGGATGTGTGCGTACTTTATGCTACTGTCTGTATATGGGCTTGTCCATATACGGTGGAGCGATTAAATAAAATAATATTCACGAGACACGTCCGTTTATTGCTGCTCTACATGATTGCTCTGCCATACACATCTTAGTTAGGTAGGCACAGTACATCCCCCTTTATTTTTATTTTTAGAATATTACTACATATAAAATTGATACATAAATGAAAAAAAAGATTACAAAACTAAAAATAACATACGCGTACTTAGCTAAACTTTTGTTTATGGCATAGTACACCTTACATTATATTGTTAAAACACTAGGTAGGTATACGGTTAAAGGTAGGCAGGCTCATGTTGCACTTAATATCTTTATCAGTCACAGTATTGTCATAGTTACTTCACATCACTACACTAGGTTTACGTTATCAACTTGTTGAGCGGGCAGGGGGCGGTTGTTTAAACCGGGCTCACCACCACGCATCACCACCATTGGCAGCTCCTGCTGCAGCTCACGTCTCATGTAGCGCCCGTAGTTGGTTTTACATTTATTCCACAATATGTAAAATATAGCCATTAAGATACAAAAGACTATGAAAAGTAGATACATTTCATGTCTATTGATGAATGAATCCTTAATCTTTTCTGAGGCTGAGGCGCTATTACCCGCACCATTTTGTGCAATTATTATTTGTTCTTCAGTAACTTTGCTTTGAGTTTTTCCCATGTTTATTAATACGTTATAAGTACTGTGAACTGTGCTACCGATTATGTGTTTACAAAACGAACAACAGGCTTTAGTGTTCGGCCAGATCGCGATGTTTTTGGCGCATTGTTTATAATTGGGAATGCCTTATTTGGGATGTCGCTGCATTGCTCAGTCTTGAGTCCAAAGGCTGGCTTCAATCGATCTATGCTAACTACTTTCTCTGTGTTTTCCTGCAATATTTTAAAATATTTTTCTGTTCGTTCGACTACTCTGAAAGGGCCCATATATGGTTGTGTCAGCGGTTTCGTAACTTTATCGCACCGTACAAAAACATGGGTGCAGTCTTTTAAGTCAGGATGAACAAAAATTTTTTCTTGATGCGTTTCCTTTTTTGGTACGGATGCTAATTCGGCGATGGTCTTTCGCAGCTTATTTACAAACATTTCACTATTGGAGCTTTCATGCTTTATCGGCTCAAAAAAATCTCCTGGTAATCTTAATGCTTCTCCGTAAACCATCTCCGCTGCACTAATCTGCGTGTCATCCCTCAAACATGCCCGTAGTCCCAGTAAAACAGATGGTAACTCTGATACCCAGTGTGTTGTATTCCCTCTGCACATAAGAGAACTTTTCATATATCTGTGCCAATTTTAAATTTTGCCATTTGCTTGCGGATGGTAAGCGCACGTTCGTAATTTTCTAATACCCATTCTTTTTGACAATTGGGCGAACAGATTGGATTCAAATTGACGTCCTTGGTCTGTGGTTATCTGTAAAGGACATCCAAATCTTGATATCCACCCTGTGTAAACTATATCTGCTACAGTTTCGGCAGTGATGTCCTTCACAGGATAGGCTTCCGGCCATCCTGTTTTTCTATCTATCATCGTTACAATATAGCGATAACCATCACAGTAGCTTAGGGGACCGACTATGTCCATATTCAGGAATTCAAACCTGTCACTTTGCACGAAATGACCATGTGGTGATATATATCTTAGATTTTTGGCAATTCGTACATGACTGATAGTATGTCTATGTATCTTAGATTTTTGGCAATTCGTACATGACTTTGTCCAGTTAGTAACGTCTTTATTCATTCCATGCCAAAAATAGCGATCTTGCATCATTCTTCGTGTTGTTCGCGTACCTGGATGACTGATCTCATGAACAGCGTTGAAAGCTGATACACGAAATTCCTTAGGCAAATAAGGTCGCGCCTTATTCAATGATACCTCACAGTATATCGGCTTGTTGCTATATGGCGTGTTTATCTGTTGAAACTGTAACTTGTTAGATTGTATTAGGTGTTTCAATTCTGTGTCTTCATTTTGTGCCTTGGCCAAATTTTCGTAATTAATAGGTGTTGGAGTTTCTATGGTAGCTATTCTCGATAATGTGTCTGCAACTACATTTTCAGGTCCATTTATGTACTTTATAGACGTACAAAACTGCATTATGAAGTCAAGATGACGAATTCGTCTAGGCGTATCATTTTTGCTCACTGTATTTCTCTCCAAAGAATAAACAATAGGCTTATGATCGGTATATACAGTAAATGGTCTGCCTTCTATTAGAGGTCGAAAGTGTTTGATGGCCATATATATGGCGAGTAATTCTCTGTCGTAGGTACTGTATCGCTGTTGAGCATCACTAAGTTTGTTGGAAAAAAAACCTAATGGCCTCCAGGTGTCACCTTCTTTCTGTTGCAGTACAGCGCCTGCGCATGTGTTAGAACAGTCGGTCATGAGTGCAATCTCTGCTTCCGATGCTGGATAAGACAATGTTATCGCGCTTTGTATGCTTGTTTACATTGTTCAAACGCTTTTATAGCGTCATCGGTCCATGGTATTAAACTCTTGTCTTTTTTCTTAGCGTTATGCAGGTAGACGTTTAACTTGGCGTGATTTTCGGCTGCTTTTGGTAGATGACGTCGGTAGAAATTTACCATGCCGAGAAAACGACGTAGCTCGTCGACAGTTTTCGGCCTTGGAAATTCAGATATGACCTTAATCTGCTCGTCTAGCGGTCTTATATCTCTAGATACGTGAAAACCAAGAAAATTTAGTTCTGTTTTTCCGAAATCACACTTCGCCATATTAATCGTAATTCCATATTTGTCGAGTCGACTGAGTACTTCTCGTACATGTTGCCTGTGCATGGTTTCAGATTCCGAGGCAATTATTACGTCATCAATGTAAATAAAGATATAGTCTAGATCTCGTAGAACTTCGTTATTAAGGAATCTTTGGAATGTCTGTCCCGCGTTTTTTAATCCAAAACAAAGTTTTTGGAATTCATATAGACCGAAAGTTGTACAGATTGCAGATTTGGGTATATCCGGTTCAAAAATTGCTATATTATGGTAAGCACGCTGCATGTCGATTCGTGTGAAAATACTTTTTCCATGTAACAAGTACGTGCAATCTTGTATGCGCGGTATCGGATATCTGTCGGGCTTCGTAATCGCGTTGAGTTGCCGATAGTCACCGCACGGTCTGAGCTCTCCATTCTTCTTGGTAACTACATGAAGAGGGCTTGACCATTGGCTTTTTGATGGTCTACATATGCCCATCTCTTGCATGCGTTGAAATTCCGCCTTCACTTTTTTGTACTTGTCCGGTGGTAGAGGCCTAGGGCGCGCGTAAACGGCTGAGCCCGTAGTCTCTATGTGATGGACTACAGAATGAGGTGGAGTGTCCTTGAAACACATCGGTTTTGTCACATTTGGAAACTCTGATAAAATGTCACTATATGCATTTTTGCAGTCTATTGTTCTCACTGACGGTTGTTCTTGCACCGAAACAGACGCGATTGTTTGTAAACTAGTAAGCGAATCGATAAGTCTTTTTTTACTAACGTCCACAAGCAACTTATAATGGCTTAAGAAGTCAGCACCGAGGATAGGTTGCTTGACTGCAGCCAACACAAAAGACCATCGGAAAGGCCGACGTAATTTAAAGTCTAAGTTTAATGTTTTTACACCATAAGTCTTTATTTCGGTACCGTTTGCTGCGTAAAGTTTATAGTCATCACACTTATCACTATATATTTTATGTTTTGGCACTGGAAGTATTGAAATATTGGCACCGGAATCAACCAAAAAACTTAGTCCACTATTATTGTCTGTAATACAAAGTCGGGGAACAGGAGTAATAGTGCATATCTCCGCCTGCAATAGCACTTCCGTTAGTTTTCCTTATTTTCAGATTTTTTCCACGCACACGGCTCTATACATTTTCTTGCTCTATGCCGGTATCTAAAATGATAAGAACAAAGCCAGTCCGGGCTGTTCGGCGTGCGCCGGATCATGTTACGACCGCGAGATGCAGAGCGCGATCGGTTCCTGTAGTGATAATTATTTCTGTTATAATTTGTCTCATTTGCCATTTCTCGTATTTTGAAACTTAGTTTTGCAATTTCAGCCAAAATGTATGATGTGTCGCTGCTAGTACTCGGGGTGGCCTGCATTTCCGATAACTGTAGGGGACGAGCGGTTTCCAAAACTTTGTCCGCAATCGCAGCCAAATTTTCAAGGTCTTTCACTTCACTGACTGCTAACACACCTCGTACAGATGGAGGCAGGTCCTTGCCACATGATGCGTAATGTTTCATCAGGCATTTTCTCGCGAGCCAAGTCTCTCATGCGTCGTAGTAGTTGAGACGGCTTTTGATCCCCTAACTCCATTTCACTCAAAAGTTTTTGAAACTGCCTTATTTCTGACTCTTCATACACCTTAAGTAATCGCTCCTTCAATATATCATATTTCTTTGTCTCTGGTGGCTTCAACAAAATGTCACTGACTTGTTGTATGACGTCTTTTCCCAATTTGGTCACAATAAGGTTGTACCTAGCTTCATCACTGAGCTTCTGCGGCCCGAGGATGGCTTCACACTGTACGAACCAAAGTCTCGGCTGGTCACACCAAAATTCCGGAATTCTTGACGAAACGGTTACCACAGCAACTTCTGCTGGATCACTGCTGACTTGCGCTGATGATGTTTGCTGAGCTTGTTGTTGCGAAAACATCTTAAAAGCCTCCGTTGTCTGGACTGCAATTAGATGATTTAATGTGTCCGATGTCAAGTGTCGGGGTCACCACTGTGCGTACTTTATGCTACTGTCTGTATATGGGCTTGTCCATATACGGTGGAGCGATTAAATAAAATAATATTCACGAGACACGTCCGTTTATTGCTGCTCTACATGATTGCTCTGCCATACATATCTTAGTTAGGTAGGCACAATATCAAAATAGAGAGTAAATCCGAGCGCCGATTGGCGTTTGCCGATGTTGGAGCAGTCTAGTACACAAATTCTGTGTCCTTATGCTATTGTAGAACTTTGAATATTTTTATGTTTGCAATATGTAACGCATGCACTGCGGATTATATTACAAAATTATAAAATTACGAGAGGAAAAATGTAACTCATGTGCGGGATTCGAAAGAACTTACTTGGTCCCCATCGGGCTCGTGAGGAAGAGCTCGAGGTCCCCGCGGCGGGACGCGTTGGCGCTGACGACGGCCTGCACGTGCTCCAAGTAGCGCACCTCGCTCGCGGACCCGGCGCACGCGCTCGTGTCGATGCTCAGCTTGATGCTGCCCTCTAGCGGCACCTCGCTGAAACATCAATAAATTTACTGCTATTAGAAAATAAATCAGTTTTATTAAAACAATAGCAATATGCAGAAAGGCCGTGAAGGTAATCAATGAGAATGTTCAAATATTTTTTATCTATTAACATGAAGAAAGGGTGGACTTTAATACTAACCAGTTTTAAACCATTTTGCTAACTATCCCAAGTAGCAAAATTGTCGTATAAAAATTATGCGATAGTATGTTATAAGTCGGTCTTATTAACGGATTTTGATTGCTAGTAGAGTAGTGTTTTATGAGACGGAAAATTTGTGTTATAATTTTGCGACTATTGACTTAAATTTTTTATAACAATGTGTACTAGCTATATCTAATGTTATGTTTAAGTTAATCGCTTTTCAATTTTACCGCGTCTCATTTCTAAGCCATCCTTTTGAAGCAATGATGGCCGAGCGGTTATAGCTATGGACTGCTGTGCCGCAGGTGACTGGTTCGATCCGCTGGCTTGAGTTTCACCGCATGATAGAAGGGCATTTTGCGAATGCCCGCCTGGCTAGCGACCACACTTCAGTAGAAAATCTGTCGCCAAGCACCTAACAGTGTGTTCCGGCAGCAGTCCTTAAGAGACAGTAAAATTACAGGACATGAGACTTAACAGTATGTCTTTATTATGTCTATCATATATTTGTACTTATTATGACGTGGACTATTACGTGGCTATTTTGTCTAAGGTGGAAACTGTCGTCTACGGCGGGAACTGCAAAATTTTATCAATTTTTTTAGTCTTTTAGCTAGGTTTCGTAACCTATCTTACAAGATCATGTGATATTCGCGAGTTTAAAATTATATTGCTTGTATTATCTTTAACAGTTATTGTACATCAATGCACATAACTTGCTCCTAAAACTGTCAAAAATTTGAACCATACCCGTAACAAATGTAATTGATTCAAAAAGTATCTCAGTTTGATGGGCGCAGTGCAATTTGTTACAGGACGAAATGCATCTGTTATAGTCAGAGGTTATTCCACTTAATGCCAGGTGGACATCGTGCTTGTTCCGCCACAATCACATAAAAAAAACCTTTAAACAAAAAATTTAGTCGTGTATACTTACGTGTGAGTATTAACAGCACCCGCTTCACAATGGTACCGAGGCGGTACCGACCGCCAATTAGCCGCTAAGGCAGTCATAGCACCAGCATCCAATACTCCGAAGCCAAAGAGATGGTTGAACTCCAGACCAACACCATTCATCGTCCAGTGGAAACGGCCCTGGAAGCAACGCACTTTGTGATTAACCATAGGTTTCCTTGGCCTGTGCCCTTGGGGTGCCGGGCTAGAAAGTCACCCTCCAATCTATACTCATGGGTGTCGTAATAGGCGACTATGGGTAACTCCAGAGGGTGGGCAGTAGCGCTTTCGGGGGGACTGATATCTTACACTGCGATCCCCAAGACGCCTGCCAAGCGTGGGGATTATGGCAAGCTCCCCATAAAGGGGGAGACTGTGTTCAGCAATGGACATTTCAGCTGATACAGTAGGTTTCTTTAATTTGGTTTCTAATTAGTATATTTCAACGGCAAAATTTGGACATAACTTTACCGTAATCTTGTGAACGTCTTTCGTGTTCAAAATATCATTCCATTTTATTCTTTTAACGTTCTAATTATAAACAATTATCATTCAAAAGTAACTGAAAAGATATGTACAAGTAGGTTTCAAGTGATTCTGCTAATTTGCGGATGTTGGCTCACATAACGTAGCTCCACATCGGATTGTTAAAAGAAGCGAATCCAATCCTATCGGCATTTTAGTCACAGAAAATCACCTTAAACAGCATCATTGCTTCCCAATAAGTGAAATTGCGGTCAAATGCTCAACCATTTACAAAACAAAACTTAAGGACATATACTCGCCAGCCAAAGCGTTAAACTATTTATAAACTCAACTTGTTATTTAAAAAAAACTCGCATGTAAATATAGTGTATTATTAGACCCATCGTTTCCGGCTTAAATCCTTTTTTTTTTGGACTAATAATTACAAATTTTAGTATATAGCGTTTAGTATATAGCACTCATTTTTGGGAGTTTCAGCGCGTTATTCGTAGCTCCAGATTTATGAAACAAATATTGAACACATGTATAAATAACTTCCCATTATAGAAAGTTCATTATATTCCCCATGTTTGTGGTGCAATAGAAATATTAAAAACATGCTTATTTTTCTTGAAAGAGGTGCTTAACGTTGGGTCGTTCTTTTATCTAAAATTACGAGTTTTTGAGCTAGTGTAATTTCAAAACTGTATAATTTAATGAAAATCTGATACACCACAAACCTAGATATTAGGATAGTGATTACGTAGGTAAAAAATCATTGAGTTTTATTCGCTATTATTAAAATGAGATTGGAGCTGCGTTTTGTATGGGGGCGTTCGTCTAAAATATACCCTTAATCGGTTTGATTTTCAACGCTTAGGGGCGTTTCAACCGAATAAGTTTAACAATAGCCGTACACAAACATTTTTGAATGTAACGTAACCGAAAAGCTCGCAACAAATATACTTCATTAAAAAAGTTAAAAAGGGTATGACCCCACAAGTTCCTTGCCCTTTACAAACAAAAAACGTGAACAAAATTAAATTCTGCGTGGGACATGGGTGTTGAAAGCCGCATTGAATTAAACATTTGTTAACAAGGCAGGGTTGAAATAAAGTTAGTAAAAAAATAAAAGTTTAGCCTTAGAATGTGTAACTGGGTAAATCCTTTGTTCAAGAAATAATGAATAGATTCAGGCGTTACTTTGCGGAAATCCATATTTAATAATAACAAATTTTTTTTTTTATATTTTAAGAAAACATCATATTAACATTTTAATAAGTCACTTAAAAAATACAAAAATATATCTAGTGATAATTCTGCCTAATTTTCCTGCTAAGCCGGAGTTCTTTCGATCGTGCGCTCGAAGAGTCAAGACCTCCTGAGGATGCTTCGTGTAGAAGCGAAACGCGTCGAAAATTCTTCAAGTTTGGCTGCGTGGCGTTTGTGACGTCACGTCGGCTTAGCAGGAAAATTAGGCGGAATTGTCACTTGATATATTTTTGTATTTTTTAAGTGTTTTATTAAAATATTAATTTGATGTTTTCTTAAAATATTTAAAAAAAAATATAAAAATATTTGTTATTATTCAAGAAATAAGTTAAGCATTGCTAAATACATTCAAAAATTATATGTTACTATACGATAGTTATATGTTAGTAATAATGTGCCTTTTGAGATGGTTTTAGTCACCAGAATTAGGTACTTATTTTTTTATTAA
Source organism: Plagodis dolabraria (assembly GCA_963854805.1). Classification (NCBI taxonomy): domain Eukaryota; kingdom Metazoa; phylum Arthropoda; class Insecta; order Lepidoptera; family Geometridae; genus Plagodis; species Plagodis dolabraria. The sequence continues at coordinate 9,427,663 of OY978459.1, read as the reverse complement.
TACAACCGTTTGAAATCGGTTACAAAACTCTCGTTACATATTATAAGAGGCACAAGCGAATTCTTTTCTGTAAAGTTACATAATAACTAAAGAATATAATATATAAGTCTTAGTTATGCTTTCTAATCTTCTAAATGTTCTCGAGTCGGTTTCTTAAGGATCTTCGTAACATTGTTATAAATTATTTAGCTTTTACCTACGCTTTTACCATTATATACAAACTAGCTTTCCGGGCGCGGCTCCGCCCGCGCGTAAGTCGGTTATCGCGCAAAAACATTAACCTCTTTTTGCGCAGTCGGATAAAAACTATCCTATGTTTTTTCCCGGGTCTCAAACTATCTCCATACCAAATTTAATTCAAATCGGTCCAGTAGTTTTGGCGTGAAAGCGTAACAGACAGACAGACAGACAGACAGAGTTACTTTCGCATTTATAATATTAGTACTGATTTTCAAAAAACTTGAACATAAAAGTTTGGAATACGATTAAGCTTTGCATGGGACCGTGGAACCTTTAAAAACGTTAGTTTTCAGATAAAATATTAAAACATAAATAAATATATATTTATATTTATATACAGTATCAGTAATGACTATAGACGATGAATATATCGCGGTATAAGTTTGATAAATAAATAAAGAGATAAACTAAAATAGAATCAGTATTATAGAATAAAAGTATTGATAGAAATAATTCAAATCACTGTTTTCAATCAAAAGTAAAAAGAAAATTCAACATAATACTTAATTGTGTAAAAACCTAATAATATCATATGTCTTTTTTCTTTTTATAGAATTTGTTTATAGCAAATATACCTAAACATAGATATAAAATTTACTTCTAGCGAGTTTTACATGGCTATTTTCTTTATGGTGGGAACTGCAAAATTGTATCAACTTTTTTAGTCTTGTAGCTAGGTTTCGAAACCATTCTTACAAGAGCATGTGATATTCGCGAGTTTAAAATTACGTTGTTGTACGCAATCTTTAACAGTTATTGTACATCAACGCACATATTCAATAATTTGCCCCCAAAAGTTCAAACCATACCCGTAAAAAATGTAAGTGATTCAAAAAGTATTAAAAAAATGTATAAGATTTGGTAAAATCTCGCGTTTGATGTGATTTAGTACATTTGTTTTTTAGTTAAAGTTAGATGATCTAACTAAAATTATAAAATCGCCCAAAACGTTCAGCGTTCGCCTTAATGGAAATTATACCTACATATATCTTTTAACTTTTGTAGTTGTGTAAAAAGGAGGCAGTCCACGATATTTTGTTAGCATTTTTCCAATAACCCTGTACAATGATTTTAATTACATATTAATATAAAAAATATAATTTAAACAAGTTGTCCCAAAGAAGCGTAATCAACAAGTTCTTTAAACATCCTGTTTCTTATCGATTTGTGACCACAATCTTACTTGATGGTAAATGATAATATTGTTGAAGATGGTAAATATAGCTAGAATGAGAACTGGCTCTCCGGACAGCTGCCAGAACCCATCGTTAGGTTCTTGGAAACAGATTTTCTAATTGCGGTAGCTAGCCAGGTGGGCGGCACACTCAAAGTGCCGAAGTTTTCAGACGATCTGACGAAGACGACAATCGACGGATTAACGTGACATCCGTAGCAAAGAAGCGCTCAGTTGTAAGTGTCACTAGCGGTCACCTATCAAAGTAGTGACCGCATCTACGATGATATATGTAAAGAAGTATAACTCTCATATAGTTACCGCTCTGATATCGGACTCATCAAGTTCACAGTGTCCACTGGACGTCAAAACTGTGAGGCCAGGTCACGTTGACCATGAAGTTCCCATGTTGTGAGGAAAAGAAGAGCAAGAGCCAGAGGGCCAATCCCAAAAGCTCTTTCCGCGCCACACCAAGTGCGAGAAGAAACCCAACTGTTTGAGCTTGACTAAGCTTATTTACTTAAATATTCGTAGGACTGCGTAGAGGGTTGCTACGTAGTTGATCAGTGAAGAACGAGTATAAAATACCCAATACGACCGTTTCAAAAAGAAGCGAGCAAATAGAACACAAAATAATGTACTGCACATATAAATTCTACTTGTAAATGTACAGTTCACATAAGTACCACTCGAATGTCTGAATTACAGTAGTAACTAAACTAGAAAAAAACTTGTGTCGTTATTTCCGTCTGCTGACAAAGAAAACTTTCACAAAGAGCGCTTACCTTCGCATCGTAGAGAGAATTCCTTTTCGAAGTTAATACGCTCAAGTGCTGGATATCTCGCCAAGTTAGACTGGGACTGGAAAAAGCAAAAATGTTTTTTAGTAAATACGTAGAACTATTTGATTTACCGTTGTTTTAAGTATGGGGCAAAGAGAAAAGTCTATTTTTATATGTTTTTCATGAAATTGAGTTGTCCGTACAAAATGAAGTAACTTCAACAATATCACGGATGGGGAGCTCGTTATGTACATTTTGATAAGTTAGTAGAGGGAGCAAAACATCTTTCTTCTAATATATAAAACTAGCTTTCCGGGCGCGGGTCCGCCCGCGCGTATGTCGGTTATCGCGCAGAAACATTAACCTCTTTATGCGCAGTTGGATAAAAACTATCTTATGTTTTTTCCTGGGTCTCAAACTATTTCCACACCAAATTTCATTCTAATCGGTCCAGTAGTTTTGGCGTGAAAGCGTAACAGACAGACAGAGTTACTTTCGAATTTATAATATTAGTACTGATATAGTACTGATTCTTGTGTCACATTTGTTTGCAACAAAACTCCTCCGAAACGGTTTGACCGATTCCTATAAAACTTTGTGTATATTTAGTAGGTCTGAGAATAGAACTAAACTATTTTTCAAATAAGTATATTAACTTTTTTTCCATTTTTATTTACCTATATGGCAAAACAACGTTTGCCGTTTTGCCATATAGGCGGTCAGCTAGTTAAATATATAAATTTTAAAACTTTACTTAGCACTTATCACAATTAAACGAGTATTTTTATTGGTAATAGGCTGACTTTGACCACTGTATCACCTGATTGTAATTGATTATGCTGCCGAAAATGTTGTTGGGCTAACCTAGAATTTCCGGCTATGAAAGCCAGCTGCGGGAACACATCTTTTAGCGACAGTTTTTCTATTTGAAGCTGGTAGCTGTACAGGCAGGCATTCGCTTAATGCCTTTTCACCATTTGACCGCCATTGATCGATTAAGAACGAAACGTGTGTGGAATTTTGACCTCAACCATTTCACCGCTTGAGCTAGCACATTTATATTTCTCTTAGAAGTATATTTTGGCTTACTTCGCATGTAGTGCCAGAGCGAAGACGCCCGCTGCCTCCGGCGCAGCGGCAGAAGTGCCAGAGTGAGTAGCAGTGCACTTCCCATACAGGTCCGTAGTAGCAACTCCCGTGCTTGGGTCTCGGGCGCCGTTGCTGAATGTGCTTGCCAATGTTGATGAGCAAGACTCGTCGTAATGAGCGTTTTGACCGTCATTTATAGCGCTGAAACAAAGGTGTAATAATTGTTTCTTAAAAACCATTAGCTTACTGTAAGAAATAACAGCATCAATAATTAAGGCTTATAAAAAGACTTAACTATAAATAAAATTCTGAAACGAATACTTTTGCTACCGTACGAAATTGGATATTTAATTCCATTATTTGTTTACAAGATTTTTTAGAAGGCAGCATTATCAGTTTATCATACTTTTCCATTACTAAAGTATATAGAGCTAGAAAGCCAGACGAGCCGAACTAACCATGTGTGAGTTGCATGCTCGTAGATAAGGTTCCGGATCACGAAAGGTTATGGCAATATTTGTTGAGAATATTACATATAACCTACTTGCATCAGAATATTTTTTATTGTTACCGGTGGTATGCTAACAAACCACTACAAACTAAATATAACACTACAGCTACTGCAATGAAAGCACTTAGGCCACCTAAATGCCATTGAGGGCCCACAAGCAGTCCAAATGGCCCAGCCCAGTACAGGTTGGCAACGTACCTAGAATGCTGTCAGCATGTACCTAGAACGTTGCCCCGTAGGATTGCAATTTATTTGTTGAGTCAAATAGCTGCCAGCATTTTGATCACGTGTCGTATCGACCAAACGCTCTAATAAGTTTGGGAAAATACAATTAAAGTACGTGTAAAAATATATTGTAAAATATTTTTTGGAATCCAACTTTAAGTATCCATTGGGCTGTGAGCCCTTATGACCTTTATGTTAAACTTCATAGTTCAACGTCAACGGGAAGTAACGTAATAAGTTGTTTATTTATACTATTACTTTTGTTTTATGGTGACTAACAAGCATCTGATGCTAAGCGGTATCGTTTGCCTATTACAGATGCGCCCGTCACCTTGAGACATACAGTTCTGAAGTCACAGTTGCTTGTGCGAGCAGGTCGAGGTGCTTGGTGACAGATTTTCTACTTAAAAATGGTAGCTAGCCAGGCGAAAATTCGCAAAATGCCCATCCACCGTGCGATGATGTTCAATCTGGCGATGGGGATTGAACCATGGCCTGCTGCACGGCAGTCCATAGCTTTTACCGCTTGGCCATCATTGCTTCAGAAGTGTTTGCACAGTACAGCTTTGAGGTAGAATATCAAACACTGCAATGATATCCACCAAAATTAACTCTTTCTGAACAAATAGGTCCTACCACCACCTATATAAATATGGTAATAAATCCAAGCAACACTATGTCGTCTGCCCAAGGCCTATCACCTGATAATATTTAATATTAATTTTACTGGATACCATTACCTTTTCTTGAGAAAAGGGTTTTTGACAGAAGGACAACAAGATATAGGTCTCTGAAGGTTAGACAGTGGTTTAATTTTGTCAGACTAATAGCTGCTACGAATAAATCATTTCGATAAAATATTGGTATAATAAAAGAGGGTTTTATTTTGCTGCATTAAATATTTTGTTCAAGGTAACAAATAGGAATTATGTTGCTTTTTATCATTAAAATTTTGAATTTTATCACACTATGCTACAACGAAATTAAAAGAAGTTCTTTACTGAAAATTGCAGCTCTTTTGGTACTTCCGTAGCAGTAGAGCGCGGACTGCATCGACCTTTTACATACTATCTATTAAAGGGTTGTTTTACACTTATGCTCTTATAATAAAACAAAACAAAAATGTAGACTGTCATTTATTTGATTCAAAACGGATATAGATAGAGACATTAATAGAAAAGCTATAAGTCTACGAGATATTGGTTACGCTACGAGCTACGGATATCAGTAGCATACGCAACAAATATCCGTAGCCCGTAGCGTTTCGCTACTTGTTTCCGATGTTGTTTGTTTTGGAAATGATGTACGTAGTTTATATATGTAAACACATAAGAGGTATTTTTTATTTCACCATATGATGAAACATTGGTGTTTATCATATGGTATATATATTATACATATCTCGTATTCATGGAAGGATTAGGCAAGGGTCTTGTCTAATCCTTCCAGGAATACGAGATGATATGTTTTTAGGGCAAGTAGCCTACATAATTTGTAACATCGTTTTAGCTATTGGCACGTTCCAGATGTTGATTTGTGGAGAAGCGCCCATAAAAATCGTAGTTTCTCTAGAACGGATGAGTTGCCCATCACTGCGCTGTTGTTTTTTTAGGGTTCCGTAGCCAAAAAGTAAAACGGAGTCCTGTTTCTGACTTCCACTGTCTGCTTCAACAATACTGCTGCTTAGTAGCTATACTTTTGAATAGGATGGTCCATATCAAAAAGTTTTCATTAAACTCCTTAAAGTAATATATCAAAATCTTTCACCACTTACCTATTGATAGAGACAGTCCACATGGATGCTGCGTAACCATCGCAGTTACAGTCATCGTCTTCTCCACCGTCACCGCTTGCCCACACGTAAATGTTCCCCAAACCATTGCGACCCTGCGAAGTAACATATATATAGTAAATGTTCTTTTACATTATCATCTTCCGACCCTTAGCCCACCCATGTGTGGTTGGTGCTGACAAAAAATACACAAAAAATGAAGATATGTTTTCGCTAACAATACACAGGATGTTTATTGACTGACATATTGTTTAAAGATTTTGTGGTGCCCTAGCTTTCCTTGGAAATGCTTCCGTCAGTAGAATACCCGCTCCTTTTCCAGTAAACAGGGCGTAAAGGTGATAAGGAGACCTATATTGTGCCTAATTTGTAGCAATAATTTACTCACGTAATAGTTTCTTCGTATAGTCGCCTTTTATGATATCAAATGATAAGATATATGGTCCTTATATTCTGAAGCCGGGAACTGTACAGGATAGAAAATAGTAATAAAATAGATCAGTAAAGTCTAAATTGCTTGAATAGCTTTATACTACCCCAGGGCCATATGACACAGAAAATATGCCTTTCTAAGACCATACCTAAAATTCATATATATTATGTACTCTTTAGTTTTGATTATTGAACCCCTGTTTTACTCGAACGGTAAGGCAAAAATATGTAAGTACCATGTGTGTGTTTCACCATGTAATATAGGGTGATTGTATAGTTCAATGACATATGAAGTTCCAAGCACTAGAACTATTGCTGAATGGAATTGAATCTAAAACGTCTGGATTCCAAAGCGACACTTTACCCACTCCACCACCGAGGAAGACAAAAAGAAAAGAGTCTCTACTCAGTTACCATCCTTTTTCTGAATTTTCTAACTTGAACATACATAATATAAACATTTCTAAAGCATTTTTGATATAAACTTTTCACCTAGTGTTCGGCGGGAAATTAGCGTTTGTAGCTAGATTTGGTAACCACTTTGCATGATCATGGTATTCGCGGGTATAAAACAATATTGTTCATAAAATATCTTGATAAGTTATTGAACACCAATGCACATGAATTAATAAATTACGTTTCCCTAAAACAAAAATCTCGCGAATAACCTGATTTTGAAGTTAGTTAACTAAAAATGTCTTAATTTTTTCACATTGAATTTCTTTGCAGCCTAAAAGCAAAGATCACACAAAGACAAATTGTATACTTAGTATCATTTTCACGCTTAACGCTTCATACGTAAAGCAAACGAGTGGAAACATGACTTCAATATTTCTGAAAAGATCACCTGGAGTCTACATAACATATCGCAATATTGTCGTTAACACATCTAGGTGACAGTGTTGCTCAGTAAAGCTTGAAGAGAGCTATTACGCGTGATAGGACGACATGGTGTCGTCACATTGTTCACATGCATGACTCTCTACCGCCTGGCAAGGAGGCTTCCCAGGCACGCTACGAGCTTTTCCAGTCTTGAAGATCCATCCATATTTTTATTTTTAGTTGCAACTTCTACTGTCTACCTCAGCGATCATATACTTTACTTTAGATCATAGTTTATGTTTTACTTTATTTTATGTTTTACGTTCATAAGTATTTACACCCACACTAAGATGTAGTGTGCAAACGTGGCTTAGCCGTACAAATGCGCATAAATAATTTACTTTGAGGGTACGCGCTTTCATGAGTGATTTCGCAGGACAACACTCGACTACCTACGGTACCTACCACAAAAATTATCACTAGTAACCTATGTGGTATCATCACTCTACGGTTGACAGTGTACACCCACGGCATCACACGTCTTGAGAAACTACGTGTTGGTATTAAGATAGAGTTACAAGCTTTACTCTATGAAAAAATATTTATATAAAAGCTTTTATTATGTTCTTGTTATCAACAAAAGAACTAAATATTTAAAAAAAATACTCGTCTGTACAATTTAAATAAGCCCAAACTCGATGAGGTTGTGTCGTTTCATTGCGAAATTCCTTTGGCCACCTTCCAGGTACATCATCACATCGTGTAATCAGCACTATGTCATCATAATTTTGCATTGTCACGCGATTTACACAAGTATGCAAAATTTCAGCTCATTTAGTTACCAGGAAGTGGATCAAATTTAATTTGCAAGATTTGATGACAAACATCGGGACAGGTGAAACTAAATAAAAGCTTGTAATAAATCGATGTTACTAATTGAAAAGCCTTTTGGTAGAAAATATTACGTGGATGTAAATCTACTGTAACTTTCAAGCAACAATCAGTTTTTTTGCATCTGTTTAAAATGTTTGTACTAACTACGTGTATTATTGTTGCAGATTAGTAGTGCGCAGCCAGATAGATGCGATTTTTGATGTATGAAATGCAACGGATTGCACCGTTTTGGCTTTAACTTTGATAACTTCCAAATGAATGTGATCCCTTCAGTGGAATGAGAAAAGTTCCACTATGATACTAATATTTCCTAAGGTATGTCACCGTTCGCGCTCAAACAGGAAATGATCGAAGATCGCCAAAAGCGTGTATTAAATTATGAGAGTATCAAAGTAATTTTGAAATGATTTTATTATTAATGTTCAAAAAAGTATCTATAAATCCAATCGTGTGGGCTATTAGCTACGGAAACTTGAAGTAACTGTGCTATACGTCACTTTATTTTTCGGTAGCACATGGCTCTCAAAAACCAACATTGGTGTGAAACCAACGGAATTTGGGTAATCAATCTGGTAAACCGAAATAATGAGATTCTCTGAGACAATAGTCTTGTTGGGCACGTCAACTGGACTTCTGGTAAACCGAAATAATGAGATTCTCTGAGACAATAGTCTTGTTGGGCACGTCAACTGGACTTCAGTTTCTTGTTTCTTCAGCAGTTTCTTGTATCAGTAGTTCGGTGTTGGTGAAAATCCTTTATTCACTAAGGTACCAAAGCTGTCACCCTTATTCTATATATTATTGCTTTTTAATACTATCTTATATTGAAACTTTCGTAAGATATATTATATATTTTTGATACCCGTATAAAAGAAAAATCGGCCTGCACATGACTTCAATTTTTCCTTTCGTTATTTTTTATTTTGTAATAAGTTATTTAGTTTTATACCTTAAAGTATAAGTAATTAGTAAAGAGTTTGTAAATTTACTTTTTGGAAAACCTTTATTATTATTAGTTATTTAGATGATTGAGCAACTAAAACACAGATAAAGTAAAATCATTCCGTTGCTAACTTTGAGAAACATCTGACAGCTTATTTTTATTCTATTGAAGATAAAGGTAGACTTCTCTGTCAAAATCTCGTCGCTAGGTAATTCAACATATTATCTGGCTAGTCATTTATTTTTAGAAGCATAGCTTTTTCTTGTTTAAGAAGATAGTAAATGCTTGCTACTATAAAAAACCTTAATACTACCTTTTATTTTTATTTCTAAGTACATAGCTCTATAGCTGCAGCCTAGTGCACAATAAAATTATACTGCTTAGAGGAACATTTTACGATGTGATAAAAATGCAAGCCCTGACTTCACTTCTCTATTGAGATCAAGGGTATTAAAAAGGTAATACTCAATACTAAATCATTTATCGCAATAATTAGGTACATTCAAATGCGGTTTATATGAGTTGATTTATACAAACCAAAATTAGGTGGAATGGTACATGATGACCCTGATAGGGTATACCTAGCAACATGTAGCGGAGTGGGACGATCTATTCTATAATCGAAGGACCCTTAAAAAAATCTTCAAGAGGAAATACAATTTAGCAGAGTAAGACATAAAAACAATCTAAACGGTACAGTACCAAGTTTTGGAAAATCATTGTCCTAAGGCTAGTATACACGCAGTGCTTTCCATACAAAGGTAGTTTCATCATATTTGAACTGCCAAGGGTGATTCTAATATGCAAGATTTCCGTAATTCAAAAATATTCGGCAATATTGTTTTGTTTGGTAATTCTTATTCTCATGCTCAGAAATAAAATATATAATAAATCGAAAAACTGTCAAACCAGAATCATAGATACTAGGGTTATAGGGTATGCAAAAATGTTTCAAGGTTCAACGCTCGGTATTTAAAATATAACGAAACTACGTTTGAAAGTGCTATGTGCACTTTGCCTTAATTAATTAGTAATCTGTGTTTTTTATTCAAGTTAAAATATTAATAGGTGCATACATAATTATTGTTTCCTTTTAACTGCAAATTTTGGATTATATAGTATAGAAATATCCTAAATAAAATAATCAAAATGAACAGCACAAACTAAAGTTCAAGTAAACAAATCAAACCATATTATAACGCGAAACAAGTATGCTTTCGAATAAAAATATCACGTTTCTCAAGAAACCATCTGCTACCTGAACAGAGGGCACGTACGAGCTACTTTACACAGGCCTTTGTTCCCTCGACAAAAGGATCGTCTACGGTGAAAATTGGAAACCTATACGAAGAATGTATATCTTGAAAATATAACGGAACGTACCTCTAACGGACCGCATATATTCACTTAGAATCTTTTTATTTAAACATTTTTAGCGCGGCAGATGTCTCTGTGTCATGTAAGCTGCCGTAGAGTTTCTAAAATATTTTTATGTAGTATCTACGTTGAATTTATAATTTATTGTCAAGGTTTTTTTATTGGACTCGTACGTTATATTCGTTTGCCATAAGTTAGGATAAATAAGTTTGGATTAAAGTACTGATGACTCTATGTCAATTGCTAAACAGACGAATCATATAAAGTTGGATTTCATAAGATGGTGTATTTAGTCAAATATTCAGCCAGAAAATAAGGTGTTTATTAATTTTGTTATTTATTTCACTAAGGGAGGGACGAACATGATACCACTTAAAATATCAGCGGTGTATGCAGGTAATAACTATTTAAACATCATTTCTTAATAAAGTACAAGTATTTTGTTTTTTCGTAACAAATTACTTTCTTATTTCTTTAATGTACCCATAAATTAACAGATGTTCATGGGAAATATTGGAAAATGAATTCAATGGAGGTGGGTGTCAAACTTGTAAGCAAATACTAATAACACATTTGTTATATAACATACACATATTGAAAATATTTTGATATTATTTTGAAAAACACATTCGCTTCATTTTCCTACTAAGCTGAAGTGACGTTCTAAACGCCACGTACCCAAACCGGAACCATCGAGAAAATTTTCGACCGAACGCCCAAAGAGTCAAGACCTCCTTAAGACACTTCGTGTAGAAACGAAACGTTGCAAAAATTCTTCTGGTTGGGCTACGAGGCCTCAGGTATGACGTCACGACGGCTTAGCAGCAAAATGAAGCGGAATTGTCGGTAGATATATTTGTATATAAATTGTAACCCCTTGTGTGCCGGGTTAGAATATCACCATTTCATCCCATGGGTGTCGTAAGAGGCGGCTAAGGGAAAAGTACCGGAAGGCAGGCAGCAGCGAATTAAATTCTGAAGAATTGACTACATCTACTGAGATCCCCAAGACGAGTGCCAAGCGTGGGGATTACGGCGAATTCTCCCAATGGAGGAGACCTTGTTCAGCAGTGGACTTTCCAGTTGGTGTGATGATGATGGCATTTTTTTGGTATTTTCTAAAATATTAATACATAAGTAATATTTTCAAAATATTTGTTATAAATAAATATAGATTTCCACAAAGTAACCCCTGAAATATTTACAATATTTGTAGCTATTACTGAGGTCTGCTCTTCCACCATATTTCATATCTGTTCACTCGCACCCTTTTGCTATCGCTAGGTCTAAACAATGACCTTAATTTGCATTGCCTTAGAAACGCTCATAAAACGGATTCAATTACTTGGTTAAAAGCTTGCGTATATACCTTAAAGTCTTCTCTATTCACTAATAATTATTGCAGTGAATAGTTACTCGGAAAATAATTACATAATTTCTAAACCTCAAAACCTTTTCAAAACCAAATTACTTCAAGCCTAAAATGAGACCTAGATGAAAATATCGTGTCCAAAATTAATTTAGGCTTAACTCGGTCTAGTTGTATGTCCTAGCTATATTACATTTTAGACTTAGTTATATAGTAATTACACGCAGCTGCTTTCAGAATGATTGGAATTCTGAGGTATTTAGGTCAAGCGCCTACCTTTATACTCGTAGAGTACATGTTCATCATCTTTGCCTACCTTCATCCCACTCATGCGGAATCAGTACATTACGTTTTCCATATTACAATAAATACAGCAAAATGTTTCCAAATTATTGGAAAACATTTTTATGACCCGGGCGGGAATCAAACCCTCGTCCTCCGATTTCGTGCCGGATGCCTTATCCACTCGGCCACCTGGACACGCTCTTTTAGGCTTAAACCATTATAGGGGACGGTGCGCGTTCATCTACCAGACTACTACACTTCATCCGACAGTAGTATTGTAATAATTGCAGTAACTCCTGTGGAGGAAACTTACAAAATCGTTCACGAGGAGGATTTGAATCCACGACAATCCAAGGTTGGACCAACTTTAGCAATCTGAACTATCGTGTTGGCATTTATTGTAAAATGTCCATACTTTGGGCAACAAGCAGAAATATCTCTTAGTCTATGAGCTCCTTGTAAGTTTAAAACCTCTCAGTGTTGGTAGTATACTTGCTCATATTCGGTTATAATGGGCGTTAAAACGGTAAACGTATCCGGTCCAGTGTTGCCTGATGCATTGAACCTTTTATCTGTAGTGGAAACTGGTAAAATCTGTACTTATGCATTTTTATCACGAAATCTATATAAAATCTCTTAGTCAAAAGAACCGAAACAAAATTTACTTAGTAACCATAAACAGTATATTTTTCTAAATTACTGACAGGTCTATCCACGCACGAATTAATATCAAAATAATATTTTGACTTACATGGGCCGTGGTCACGTGTAGACTGACTACTACTATTCGTGACCACGGTCAATGCAAGTTGATTGAAACGTAGAGGTTAGTCAAAATACTATTTTGATGTTAATTCGTGCGTGGATAGACCTGTCAGTAATTTAGAAACATGAGTTCAGTTCACGAAAGTTTAAAGAAAAGCATAAACAGTATAGTTACTTTGTTCTGCTTCATTTAAAAATCAAGGGTAAGATAAGATCACAAAAAAATATACTGAAATTAATAAAACTATAGTAATAATGCTCATCTGTATCGCACATCGAAAGCCTGTATAAATACGGAGAAATCCGTATACGAGTATATGGCAACGCTGATCCGGACTTGTGCTTAATTTGCTGCAATGCATTACTGAATTTGACGTGAACAAGTAATTGTATTCTGCTCATTCAAGTCCATTTTGTCTTAGACGCTTTTACGACCATTCGATTGAAGATATAAAAATGTCTACATACACACCACTGCATATGGTCAATCGTTGTTTATATATTAGAATAAGTATTGTCTTTCTGGTATATTAAATTAAAAAGTTTATTTGTATAATATGTATTGGGACGTAATCACTGAACGTAGAGAATAGGACACATTTAATCTTAGTATTTAGTAGTTCTTCGAGCACAGTACCCACTTTGGGTAGCCTGATACTGCGTAGTAAGTACTATAAGTCCCCCTAGAAATAGATAGATTCAACTTTACTGTGAGATTCTATATACATCATCTATCCGGAAGACTCAGTTCTGCTGCATATCCAGTTCGTAATATAAGACAGGTAACATACATAGCTGCTGCTAAGGTAGTTTATTTCGCATACTTGCACAGTATTATGACGTATGATGTATTGCTGTGGGAAGCTGCTACTGAGATAGAGCAACACAAATCTTTGTCTAACAAAAGCATGCAATTCGAGCCACATATAAAGTGATTCTCAGGAAATCTCAGCGGGATCGTTTAAAAAAAATGATATTTTAACTTGACCGAGATTGTATATTTATGAAAATATTATGTATGTTCGTAAAAATCACGATTAAAATAGTAGGTATAAAGATAAAATAGCGGTGCCAGGTTTTATATTAGCAAAGACAATTAAAAGGTACATCTTTGGTTTTATAAGAAAGTTCCCAAAGATTACAAAGCTTACAAAAAGAAAATTCAAGTTCCTCGTGAAAAACATTTCGGTTAAGAAATCTTACTACACAGTTTGTGATTACAAAAATGCTTGGACTATTCCGCCTGTGCCAAGCTATCGCCTGTCACGTACGTAATTTAAACAAATATTGTAATAATTTTATAATTTAGTTTGTAAGATATTGTTAAACGACGTAAAAAAAATGGTTTCGAGTTTCTTGCCCGTTCTTTTCGCAGTTGCTCTATACATTTTTGCTGAACGTGGTACATAGTACATATAATGCAGAATATTTCAATATTATTATTTGTAATTGACTTTCATAAAAGCGTCGTAGACGTTTATTTAATTTGCAAAGTAAAAGTAAAAATAGTTTCAAATAAATTATTTTTACTTTGACTTTGACAGATATGTTCATAATTATAAACTCCTTTAAATAATGTAAGAAAGGAACTGGCTCAATTGTTGGTTTCTGATTCCGTTCACAAAGCTGCGGCCCCAGCGTGAGAGATAACAATAATGTGCCCTGTGTATAAATGCAGCCATGCGGAAATCGGAATGAGATTACGAAGGAGACGCGGCAGAACGTCACTTCAAATTTCTTTTGTTAGCAAATTAAATTACATCTTATCTAAATCAAATCAATTCTCAAAACATAATAAATTATTACTTAAAACATTTTGAAGTGCCTTGATTTGATTGGCTAGCTACTCCCCTCAAGTAGAAAATCTGTCGCCAAGCACCTAACGGTGTGTTCCGGCAGCAGTCCTTGAGAGCCAGTGAAATTACAGGCACATGTGACTTAACAACTAATTCTCAAGGTGACGGGCGCAGTGTAATTCGTGACTAGTGACGAAATGCATCTGTTATAGGCAGAGGTTAGTCTGCTTAACATTAGGTGGGCCTCGAGCTTGTTTCATCACAATATCATAAAAAAACCTCTCCCATTTAGGGAGGAATTGCCACAATCCCGATGCTTGACAGGCGTCTTGGTCACATGTATAATCTGGGAATATTCAAGCAAAGAGTGAATCGGCAAGAACGAGTATGTTCCACCGTTGATCGCGTCGTTGTTTTCTTCAAGCGTGAATGCGGTCGTGTGCTTGCTTATTAAAACAGCTGACAAACCATCGAAACGGTGATGTCAGTTTGAAATGCCCTCGTAGGCATTGTTTGGTTCTATCAAAAACGGAACGGTACCTAATATACCTATGACAAAGAGATCCCGACCTACTGTTCGTTTTTAATTTAATCTATAAAGTTGTCCTCTAGCTTGAGAGATAGCAAGCAATTGCTAATGTTATAAGCCTAAAGCTCTCATGAGACGAAGAAAACACGGCATCAGCGTCACTTTGCAGTCACAACTTAGTAAATTTTGTTATATAATTTAAATGTTTATGAAATACTTTTCAACTTACAAGCTCAGAAATTATTATTTATCATTCGAAAGCTGGTGGAAAAAAAGAATATTATCCGCTAGCGTCGAATAGGTTTTTAAAATTCAACCTTTGGAACTGTTTCAAAGAATCAATATTCCTTTCAATTTTAATAATACTTTAAATTTTTACTAATAACCAAACACTAATTTACTTAATTATCCTAGCTGTTTTCATTGCGCTTAGCGTTTATCTCACTGTAGTGAAAAAATGGGTTTCGCTCAACAGTAACAATATTTTGCGTTTCTTACCTTTGAAACCCTCGTCACGCGCAGGATTTTAGATTTGCACCACTTTCCTCATAGTTAAATCCTAGAATCCTTCCCTTCCTTACGTTTCGAGAAAGTACTCGCGCAAATAACAACTTTCCAGCCTTGCATAGTAAATAACTATTTCAATTCCCGCAGCACGAAACCGGCAGTTCCGATGTTCACAAGCAACGCTTACTTTTGCAGCGAGCTTTTGAAGCGTAATGAGAAGTAAATAATTGTATTTTGACCTATAAAATATGAAATAAAATGACACAGAAAAATAATTGTTATCCAAAACACGCAGTAAAACTTCTGAACGCAACTTCCATATAGAATAAATATAAGTAAAACGGAACAGCGTGAAAGTATATTTTCTCAATGGTAGAGGTGAAAAGTATGATAAGTCACAAGAGAGCATTTTTGGTGTCATGCTTGTTTGATTGTAGTACCAGTGCTTAGTAGTCAAATAAAGAATCATCAATATCTAGACTGCTTTGCTAATTAGGGATGTGTGGCATTTGTTTAAAAACAAATTTGCACGTTTCTTGTAAAACTAACTATCGGGTATAAGTAAGCTCCGTTTTTCTTCCATCAGATAATAAATATTCAAATAAAAATAAAAAAGTTGTGAGTCGAAAAGCGAAATTAATTAGTTTTTTAATTAGCCGATCAATATTTTATCAGGCTAATATTTTACATCTTTAAAAACGGCACTATGTCTACAATCTGAAAAACGCTTAATGTACTACACTTAAAATATTAGTTAGGTCTTTTTATAAACACAATAATGATTTTTAACAAGATTAAGATACAGTCTTACTTAGAAACTACTTAAATTTTAAGCATTTCTAAAAATTTCCGCTTATTAGCAAAATTTCTTACAGATAAACGTTGCGTAAGTACCTACTGCATAAATCAGCTGTAAATATAACTCTAGTTTAAAATGTTAAATAACAAAATGGCGCCGATTTTTCAGATCTGCTGATTTATTTATTATTGAGGTTATTGAAGGAGGCGCACAAAACTACGACATACTCTGTTATAAATCGTATAAAATATATCAGGTAGAAACATACAATGGATGATGAAATTAATATTATGCGTACTTTTCTTCATCTTATAGAAGAGTATACCGTAGGTACAGATCCTGACTTAAGGAAATAAGGACTAAGCCATCTTCTTATCGATGGGGAGATCTAAAACATCGCTGTAGACTGTGGTCTTAGCTTGAATTCGTGAGTCTGACAGCCATTACTTTAAATGTTATTTAGCCTCGAAACTGCTGCAGTTAGGAGTCTAGAACTGTACATTTCAATAACCCTCCATATTATCTGGGTCCAAAACATGTGACAAAAGGTAGGTCTTCAGATACCTTTGCGAAGCCCTAATAGGACATAAAGGCATAACGATAGAATATGATAAAAATAAGAACATAATATTCTAAATACAAAATTCTTCTAACAATCCGAATTTAATGGCGGACATCTGTTCATATATCGGAAGTCACTTTCATATTACAATGAACGTGAATATTGTAAGACATAACAGAATATTTTATTATAATATGTTGAAGTAAGATGTACTTGGAGGTAATATTCAAAAATGTCATACGCTCGCAATACTATAAGTTCTACAAAATATGAATAAATAAAACATGCTTCAATATTGTTCCAACATTCTCAACCAATTTGAGAACACTCTACGGTAACGTAACAAGTTTAATGTTAACGCTTTGTAAGAACGAGATTCTCGACGCTCCTTCTGAGTGCTTCATTTTTTATTTACAACCCTTAGTCGTTACGTTACCGTACATCTCATATGTTTTGTATTGGCTAGAATGGTCGTGTTAGTAGGATTAGGCATTACTTTCGTATGTCTTGTCTGTATAATATACGTATATATCACCACCGTATCCATTTTTGAAGCGGTCGTTGCGGAGTTTCCTTAGTCGTTCTTAACAGAGCAACGTCCGCAGTGGTCATTATTACGCAGTGGTCGTTGTAACGTAAGAGTCAATGCAATTGGCATTTATTACAGAGCGCTTCCGCCCTCGGACGGCACGTTAACCCGTCGGTCTCAGTGGTTGTCTTGGGATGGCACATATACATAGTCTCTATAGTTTAATGGTAAGGAAATTCGCCTCTTGGCTAGCTACCAGCCCCAAGTAGAATATTGGTCGGTAAGCACCTAACGGGATGTTTCAGCTGCCAGAAGTCAGCTGTACTTGAGAGCCAGCAAGTCTATGTTAGCCTTTGAGCTCATCATTACTTGCCATCATATAGGCAAAAGGTGGGTGTTCAGGTAACTAGCCATGACCCTACGGGGATATAAAGGTATAACGGTAGAATTTGATAAAAATGTGAACTTAATATTTAGTAAACAAATATGGAGGGTATCTCCTATATCGAAAGACAAAACAGCAATGAAAAAATAACTTAGTAAGAATTAGTAAAATTCAAATAAGGGTAAAATAATGTGCCTAATGACTCTCAACGTCAACACATTTGTGGGGTATATCTGCGCATTGGGCACACATAAATGCAAAATATAAAACTATAACGTCTCAATTTAGGATAAACATTGTTTAATATATCCACTGGTCTTATGCCTTATACATTTTATGTGCTTTACCAAATTACGTTTGGTCTAAAGGCAAATGAATTATAGGGTGGATAATAAATGAGCAGAAAAATGCTCATCCAAGCAAATATATGTTTAACATATGAATATGTGGAGCGGGTACGTGTTGAAAGCCAATTTAAGCTCCTATTTCATTTACATATCCAATTTGTGTCCCGACGTGTCGAATTTTGATATAGATTTATATAGGACTTTATATAGGAATATTTTTGTAAGTAAGGATTACATATCAGAAGTGACATACGAAACCGGTAACAGTATTAGTATTTTTAACCGACTTTAAAAGGGAGGAGGTTCTCAATTCGTCCGTATTTAATTTTTATTTTATGTTTGTTACCTCAGAACTTTTGACTGGGTAAACCGAATTTGATAACTCTTTTTTTATTTGCAAGATGATGCTTGTTGTGTAGTCCCATTTAAATTTCATTAAAATCGGTCAAGTCGTTTTTGAGTTACACTTCAATAACTGGAAAATATTTTCCTATCTTGATGATATAGACGTTGACAGTGAATGACAAACGATCCTGTTAGTATAGCAAGGGTCATTAAAAAGAGAGAAAAAATATTTTTACCAAATAATGGAAACGACCTCAACCGAGGGTCGAAGTCAATTCCATTTTGAGGGTAATTTTTTTTATGAAGACCCGCTAATAGAAGGAATTAAACCAAGAAAAAAGATGATCACAAAGAACTTGTTAACCATTAAAATCTGGAAAGTACCAACAAAACTCAATTCTTATTTCAATTATAATGTTCAAACCGTAAAATAAATTCAATAAACGAGCGAATCTTTCTCATTTCTGTTAGTGAATTAACTGAACTTCACGACCGGAAATTGTCCGTTAGAGAAATATTCAATCGCTTACCTTCCGCTAACCATTTATATCGGCGAGAAAAACGCTTGCTTTGAAAATATTCTGTCATTTATAAAACCTGATCTTTATAAAAACACGAAAATATATTCAGAGCAATTTCGTTCTATCTGCAGTGAATGAAAAATTAAGAGATTCAAAGTATCGTTTCTTGATAATTGAACAAGGTATCTTTCACATAATATGATACTCTAGAAGCACTGACTAATAATCCTGTCGGGAATACATCATATCCAAAAATAAATTTCCAAGAAGCAATATTTGTTTTCGATTAGCAGTTTGAGGGTTTCTTCTTAGAAATACACTTAACATTCACTCTACATTTCGTAAAATTCTGGTATAGATGTGTGTAAATAGATACGTAGATAGATAGAAAGATACGTAGATAGATAGAAAGGTACGTAGACACATAGATAGATACGTAGATAGACAGATATATAGATAGATAGACAAATATATCAATTTTTAGACAGGAGTCTCAATGTGAGCAAGTACAGCTCGGGGAGTCAACTGCTGGAATCTGGCCTAGGGCCTAAGTTTGCGAATGCTCGATTACCTATCTCAAGTTAAAAAATACTGTTACCAAGCACCAACGACATGTATCCCGGCAGTAGCAACTGTCCATAAATGCTAGATAACATTTTATGTTCAATATTCAAATGCTAAGATATTACTATAACTAGCTTATCACATGTAGTATAAAAAATACTTGATCTACCAAAGACGCCTTACGTTTTGAGTATACACTCAAAACTTTGGTTTATTCCAATTTATCTACTAGCTGGCCATATTTTTCACCCGCATAAACATTGAAATGTGTTCAAGTTGATGAAAAGTATCCTGTGTCAATCCAGGAACCTATCCATATTCAAGTTTAATTCAATAACTGTTTAGTCGTTTCAGAGTGTAAGAATAACAAAGAATCACTAAAAATAAACAGTGTAAGCTATAAAGTAAACTTAACAAAAAACTTCGACTGAAACGCCAGCTTTGTCTAATGTATGTTCAGATAATGTGATTATTATGCGGGTACCAACTCCACCCTTATTTAGTCTAAAACTTAATAATAACAATTTAGTCGCTAATACGATGGCAAAATCCACACAGAGCACTAAAAGCATGCAAATGAAACCCCTCCAAAAGGAGCGATAATTATTCTCACGAATATGTATGGAAGGCGGGTCGCTTTTAGAATAACCTACGGCATGTATATTAAATGAACTCGAGGGTATATGGAAAATGCTATATTATATCACGAACAATATTGTTGCTGTATTTTGAAGTTATGTTTTTTTGTAGTTTTTACAACAACATGTTATAAATAAACGCGTTCAAATAACTTAAAGTGACTTTCGTTATATTCCCTAAGTTACTCCCATTGGGCAGCGTATCCATGAATGATGTGCGAGGATAATGAGCAACGTGCGCAAGGAAAAAATCTTCCAATAACATCATCTATTCTGAATCTTTGTGGATTTTTTTAAGCATTACAACAGGTGTGTTATGAGTCAAAGGCGGCTAACCTTTGCCTTTGAATACAAAAAGACCAACCTATCTAAAAAAAATGTCACAGTAATTAACTATAATAGTACTCCTATAATGAGTGTAGAGCCTATGATAGAGCTTTCTAATCAACGATGTCCTTAGGATATAATTCAAACTTATTAATAACATGGTATAGAATATTAGAAGGGTATTACTCGAGATAATGATTTGTTGTTAGGATATAACTATAGTACCGCCCTCAGGGACAAAAGCTTCCCTAATTGAAGTATCGAAGGTTTATGGATTATCAATATGGCTTAGTTATACCACTGTTACCACCTCTCACGATCTTTATTACCAAGGTGTAGATCTTATATTATATTATTATATTGATGAAAGGTTTTGTGATGTAATACGTAATAATCCCGTCATCATTTTTGTGAAGATTTTTTAGACACTATTTCCTTCCCTTTTGCAATGATAACTTCACTTGCAGGCGTTGATGCCAGAGCGAGACAAATCTTCCAACACATCTCGACCGCTTTTGAACGCTCTGTACTACTGATCAGCACGTGTTTTTAATAAAGTAGATGCAACGTAAGCCTTCTGTAACATGTTCAACTCCGAACACGGAATACCATTGGTGTTGCAAAGTTTAAGCCAAACTCTTTGATCGATGTTTTTGTCCGTTATGAAATTCGCAAAACACTCTTAGATATCATATAAATAAAAATAGGACTGAATTTAATTTAAATAACTCAAACCCCACTTCTAAATGGAAAACAGTTGTGCCAATCTAACAAAATCAAAAAAAAATTGGAACCAAAAATAAATCATCTATTCCCGATACTTTCTTGACAATAAAATAAGTATTTGTTGCATGATTCTAACAAATGTATCGTTCATTTTTCACTTTGTTCTAAATGATGAGCATGTTTAAGCTCAAGTGTTCGCCCGTTAAAGAACTCGAACAGTTTTAAAAAGTAAGTATTTTATACTACATTTTCTGTTGGTAAAATATTATCGGTGTGTGAGTCCAATTTGCTCTTGGCAGGATTTTTGCTTATAATTTACTTATGGGGTTGTCTTATACGTTTGTACGGGTAATAATATATATATAAATATACCTATCGTATATACGAAAAACAAAAAAATTAAAGGTTGCTCATATGGCCAATGGTGCCCGCCTTATATTTAATTTGTAAGGATATTTGTTACAATAGCACATATAATATAGGCACCCCGAGCAAAGGGGTGCACTGAAAAACAGCGTCGCGAGTGCATGAAAATGTCACGTGGCTTATACTGAGTGCAACCTTATTGCCAGTAAAATTTACGAACCACCTCATTTATAAGTTTAATTTTATCCTGTATAATTATGTTATTTGTGTGGCAATAAATAGATATTTCATTTCATAATGGGATAATTGCAACCGGCCTAATCCTATTGAATAGATTCAGGCGTTACCTTGCGGATATCCATATTTAATAATAACATACAAATATTTTTAAAAAAAATCTCAATCGTGCGCTTGCAGAGTCAAGTCCTCTTGATGATGCTTCGTGTAGAAGCGTACGCGTTGAACATTCTTCCGGTTTGGCTGCGTGGTGTATGTGAAGTGTGTCGGCTTAGCATGAAAATTAGGCGGAATTGTCACTATATATTTGTTTAGTTATTTTTTGTATATTTATTTAATGTTTTTTAAAAAATGTTTGTTAATACTAGATACAGCCCCTTAAAAGTAAAATGGATAGAAAAGGTAGGTATAGGAACTGGGTCCAGTTTTCTCGTACGGAACTCTATCTATTCTAATCTGTAATACACGCTCTTTATATCATGGCCTATAATAAAATAACATTGTTTATTTATACACGTCGGGTTAAAACAGGTGTGACGATGAATTAATAAGCAAAATAAAGAGGAATATGCTCACCTCATTAACGCCTCGAACAATGGCCCTCATAGTGGCGTTTCTAGGCCCATCCACGGTCCTTCCATCGTCTGTGGGCCCCCAAGAGGCACTGTAGATGTGGATCTTGTGAGGCTCGTGCCCCATGGAGTTGGCCTCAATCAGGTCCGTCATGTAGGGCTGGTCCAGCATTCTGATACCTAGACAGACATTATGAAAGAGTTAATGCAATTTTTTTTTCATGTCATTAAGTGGTGAGACGAGCAAGTGACCCGCCTGATGGTAATCGTCGCGCCACCGGTCCACTACACAGTTGTAATGTTGCTACTCTAGTCCAGCTTGATACGGCAAATTCACATTACCTAGGGGCATAAAAAGAAGATGAGTAAGAATAAAGCCAAAGAAGGACTTTTATAGTCTTGGGACAAAATATGCTGCACAGCACGTTTCGGAACTTAGCACTGCCTTAGACTGATATAAGGAGCTTTAGCTTTCTATTTAGACTTGCCTTTAAGGTTTAAAAAGAAAAACGCGCGAATGCAGCAAGGAAAACCATCTGTTCCGCTTGCAATTTGGAAAATAGTGTGACTTACGTACCCTACAATATTAAAAATTCATAGTAATTAGCCTAGAACTAAAACTGGAAAGTATGTGCGAGATGTGTTGACTAATCCTACGAATTGACTAGTAGGATCGTATCTTGTGTTGAAATTATGAATTGACTCAATAATATAGAGATTGTGGACCCTTTTGTAACGGATGTACTGCTGAGTTTTGTCTCAGTCGCAATGATCTAAACAGAAGCTTACGGAAGAAAGCTGTTGTTGATACGATGACAGGTAGTCTAATTCAATGAATATTTATAAGATCTGAGAAACTATCATCGATTTACTACGAATAACTATATTATTACCAACAGCAATGATAGTTTATGTTTGTAGTCTAGAACTTTGTGAAAGTCTTAACTCGTCACTGCGCTTCACGACAACGCGCAATCATACTAATACTCAATAAACGTTCTAAATAAAGAAACATTTTATCTCATGCTACGGCTAGAACATCCTAGACACTGCACTCAACGAACCTAGCCCCAATCGAAGATCCCCTGGAATCATCGAACCCCAACTGATTTCCAATTTAGATCACTTTGTTCAAAGTAAAATATCCCACCAAATATCATAAATTACTTCAACGATTTTGTTGACAAGTTTCTCTGAATTGTCTACGAAAAGCAACATGAAGACTTAATAAATCGGTAGTTACTCTGTGTAGATTATTTGATTTCCGTTAATCAACAACTATTTTACTAATTTAGTTTGAAACTTTAATATGTCTTATACTCACGAGGAGTATAAGACATGTTAAAGTTTTAAATAACTGGCTGTACTCAAGCTTATTGGTCGAGATTGTCGACCTAGGTTACGGGTAAATCTTATAACCTTCGTCACGCATCGATATGCAACGTCGCTGAAATCTAGACGCGTGACCTCACCTGATTTAAAACATGAATAGACAACTACTCTAAAACGATAGGAGAGATAAAGATTTAGCCGTAGATATTATTCACTATGGAAAATGCTCAACTGAATTAAGCTGTGTACTTTTGTGCTGATATATATTTAATGTTTTTTCGTACAGTGAGCTGTTATATGTTCAGCTCATAGGATAGTTAACCGTATAACTAAGTAAGATTTTGCTGCATATTAGGTACATAAAAAGGAGAGTTATCGTCATATAGACTCTTGTTCATAAAACCGGAGCATAAATATGTATTCTACAACAGCGGACAGATTGACGCTGTCCGCTGTTGTAGAAATATAAATAGCTAGCGTTCCGGGCGTGGCTCCGCCCGCGTGTATTTGGGTTATCGCGCAAAAACATGAACCCCTTTTTGCGCAGTTGGATAAAAACTATCTATAGTTTTTTCCCGGGTCTCAAACTGTTTCCATACCAAATTTCATTCAAATCGGTCCAGTACTTTTGGCGTGAAAGCGTAACAGATAGACAGAGTTACTTTCGCATTTATAATATTAGTACTGATTAGTACTGATGGAATAAAAAGCATATAGAATATAGAATGTCGATGAGGCTAGTTTTGATCCCGGAATTAACTACGTTTTCATATTTCGCTTGTTGGTAAGTCATGATAATGTCAAAGACTCTAAAAGAAGTAACTCTAGAAGAAGTCTTCGTTTCCAGAATGGAAACTGACTCTGCTGGCCTAAGGTGTTCAGTGACAGAGCTGACAGATTTTCTAAGAGGATAAAAGCCAGCCAAGCATGTCTACAATATGCTCTAGCTGGTTATTTTGAAAACGAAATAATAATAAAAATGCTCACAAAAAAACTTTGCTTTTTAACCGACTTTAAAAAAGGGGGAGGTTCTGAATTCGTCTGTTTTTTTATATGTTTGTTATCTAAGAAATTTTGACTGGGTGAACCTTGTCAAACTTGTGACCGATTTTGATATTTTTTTTATTTATTTAAAAGCTGATGCTTGTCGTTTGGTCATATTTTATCAAAATCGGTCAAGCCCTTTTTGAGTTACGCTCTAATAACTGAAAAAAAAATTCCCATCTTGATGATATAGTCGTTGACAGTGAATGACAATCAATCCCGTTAGTAGAAAGGGTTCAACCAAAAAATGGAACCGACTTCAACACTCAAAAGTGTGAAATAACTTGACAAAGTCGGTACCATGCGCACAATATTGTGTTATTAGGTACTTTGGAACTATCATGGTACCGACTCCAGCAAGTTATTTCACACTTTTGAGTGTTGAAGTTGGTTCCATTTTTAGGTATTTTTTGTTAGCAACTTTAATGCCCATTTTACAGTATTATAATCGTAGCGGTTGATTTCATTTAGAATATCATCTGACAGTCAACATAAATGTCAAACGAATATCTACGAAGAATCTATCAAGTAGGTTTGTGATTGGGGATCAAACTTGTAATATTATACAAACAGCTGTAATTGGGTGGAATTTAATACGCAGCCGGATAATTGGGCAGAATATAATGAGAATAAGTTCTAAATATAGTCGTAAGATTCAAGTACGTTATATAGGACCACATTTTAAGTAGAATTTTACCAGTCTTGTTACTAACATAATTTATTTTTTGTTAATACTTTTTGTTGTAATTGTTGTAATTGTTGATAAATATATTGGATTCAAAGAATATACATTACAATGTTGTATTAATATGTAACATAAACATATTTAAAATAAAGGAACCGACTTTATACTCTGGAAAGTGCGAATATCTTTTTGAAGTCGGTACTATGCTGATTCAACACACTGACCTCACATTATTATGATACTGACTTCCACAAGTTCTTTCACAGTTCCGTTTTTATTTTAATAGTAGTTTATGCAACTGTCATATAATAGAGGGTATTAAAACATGAGTGTAGTTTTTTGAAACGAGCCGCAGGCGAGTTTCAAAATAAGATTACACGAGTGTTTAATACCTAATTATATGCAGTTGCATACACTAATTTATTTAATCTCATGGCTATTTTCAACATTTTTACCTGTATTTCAACTCTCTGTGGCTATACGCTTTTCTTGATTTTTTTGAAAAAACTATTCGTCAGTTTCGTAGCTGTTTCTAGAATGCCAGGTGGAGTTAAATCATCAGTATCGTGGGTGTAGCTTGACATTTTTGCTACTAAAGTTTTATCCAACAAAATATTACTCAAATTCGTATGTACGAAATAGCGCCAAAATGGAAAATGTCTGTTATTGGTCTATTGGCTGAATTGGCTCGGAACCAGCGCAGCGCGTTGCGCGCGCTTCTCGCTCACCATAGATAATGTGTACGTAAATAGAATTGAAACCTCTTTGGTCGGGACACATTGTACTTTAATAATTAAAAAAATGTTTTAAAGCATTGTTTTGTTAGGAGAACAATGCTTTAATTTAACTTTTTAATTTTCTTAAAGAAGTATGTACATAAAATATGCCAATAAAAGTCTGTATTTAATTTCATAATTAGAATATTACCGAATGAGATTATATAAATATATTTTTTTACTATTATTTTAAGGGTGCTTACAAGATTATTCACTTGCCTAAAATACTGCTCACCATCGACATTAGTTGCATTAAATCGTTCGTGTATGCAAATACATTTTTCAGTTAATTGACTAAAACTTAAAAAGTACTCGAATATAGAGAAATCATCGATTTTAGAGAATTTTTTATCATACATCATATAACATAGCGTCGTAGACGCCTTAATTGAATAAATGATTTTGACTTTGACATTAAATGGTACGAACTGGGAGGTATCCTCACCTCAACAAAAAAAGATCACGAAAATTAGTTTTTAGTTGGCGGAGTAATCTCTAAATCTTAAACTAAAATTTATTTATATTTGAACTATGATAACGATATCGCGTGATTGGCTTCGAAATGTGAAGCGCTCGTAGCCAAGTTTGCTTAGCCATTCTGAATCGATCAGCAAAGTTAAGCAACGTCCGCCGCGGTCATGACTTGGATGGGTGACCGCTGGTTGGGCATTACTACTGAGCGCTTTCGTGCTTCGGAGCCGTCGGTCCCGGTTGTAGTCTTAGGATAGCAGCCGTTACAGCATGGTTGTAGGGCACTTTGCAAATGCCCGCCTGGCTAGCTACCACCCTCAAGTTGAAAATCTGTCGCCAAGCACCTAACGGTGTGTTCCGGCAGCTGTCCTTGAGAGCCAGTAACTCTAGGTTAGTCTGAACAACATCCTCGACCACATCATCACTTACCATCAGGTGAGATAGTGGTCAAAGGCTAACCTATCAGGCATAAAAAAAAATAAAAAAAATTGAGCATGCGAATTGCTAGCTGTATTTTACTACATTACTTTTCAGGTTCCGTAAATTTTTAAATAAAGTTGCCGACATATTTTATAAAACGTTGGGCCCTAAACATTTTATAGGTTGGCCACAGGTGTGGCCACGGTTATGTCCTAGGGCGCTTGTAGTAGGAATATTAAAAGTACTAAAAATTTTGCTGTAAAACATCGTCTGAAATTAGTTTAAATTCCTAAGTATTCCCCAATAAATTAATCACTTGAACCGCTATTAGCGTGGCTTCTTTTCGAAGCAGTGATGGCTCAGTGGCATTGGCTATGGACTGCCCCGCAGCTGGCCCATGGTGCGAAACCCGCTGCGGGCTTGAGATTCACCGTATGGTGGAAGGGCATTTTGCGAATGCCCGTCTGGCTAGCGACCACCCTCATGTAGAAAATCTGTCGGCAAGAACCTCAAGGTGTGTTCCAGCAGCAGTCATTGAGAGCCAGTGAAGTTACAGGCACATGAGATTTAACAACTATGTCTCAAGATGAAGTGTGCAGTGCAATTCGTCACTTGTGACGAAATGCATCTGTTATACGCAGAGGTAAGTTTAGTCACTAATTATGTCCACTACGTTCATGACTTGGATGGGTCACCGCTAGTTGAATTACTAGTGAGCGCTTCTGTGCTTGGGAGGGCGCGCTAGCGGTTGTTTTCTTGGGATGATGATATACATTTTACAAATGACCTCCTGGCAACTTACCACCCTCAAGTAGAAAATCTGTTACCAAGCAATATCACTTACCATCAGGTAAGATGGTGGTCAAATTCTAGCCTGTCAGCTTTAATAACAGCTATAAATTAATGAAAGAAGTAGGTAATAAACCCGACTGAAATTTATTTATTTTCGTTTAACGTTTCATCGTTCCATTGAAATTAAAACTGCAAGTTATAGCTAATTATGGAATCGTTATAAACAATCTCACAATATGACGTCTGAAATCCGCCATTGGTTTTTTTTTTATTTCTTTATATTTATCTAGTATCACTTGCGCTATCAAGATGAATCTAATGATATCTCATAACATTAAGATCGGTTAAGCCGTTTAAAATTTATGGTGGAATAAAGAAACTCACAAACATTAGTACATATATGAACCCTCAATTGATAACACTCCTTTTTATGGAGAGTCGTGTAAAAAGAATAGACTATACTTTAAAGCCAAACTACTTTCATAGAATGTTGTCTTAGGTTTTCGCGATTGTTGCACATAGTAATTAAACAACTTTAAACGGTTTAAATCGCGTATATTTTTCATTATTTTATCCCGACGTTCAGTGTCAGTCACCCCGTGACCACGATCACTGCAAAGTGTTTGAAACGACGGGATAAAATAATGAAAAATATACGCGATTTAAACCGTTTAAAGTTGTTTAATTACTATACCTTCATAGAAATCTTTAAAAAATATATAACTGAAGTATTGCTAAGTTATGATTATGAAAAACAATCGTACCTAATTTCAAACGATATTCAGTTATTTTTTTTATCGTGATGGAACAAGCACGAGGCCCTTTTGTTGTGTTAACCTCTGCCTGTAACAGATGCAGTTCGTTGTGCTGCGCCCAGCACCTTGAGGCAATGTTGTTAAATGTGCCTGTAATTTCACCGGCACCCACACCCTTCAACAGTAATGTGAACATTAAAATTTTCATAATCATGACGATTAATAAATAAATTTAATGCGAGTATAAAATATCATCATCTATATGTTCATTCACACCAATGTTAAAATTTTTCAAACGTATACGTAAATTAAAAGTTTTAACAGTGGTGTAGTTCATTTGAGAAATATTATTAACACTAATTTTTGCGAGCGATTGCCAAAACCGGATTATTCCAGAAACTATTCTAATTGACATGAAGCTTACCCCTTCTGCTTATTGCTAACACTCTTTGTACAATTAGAGCTTATTACTTTTTTAATATGCAACCAGAAATTACCATATGCTCTAAGGCTCATTTAGTTGAGCCGTTGAGATTTTTTGCCCGTAGCCGCAAATAGTTGTGCAGGGCCGCTCCTACAATTCATCGCAGTTTATTTTCCGTGTATCGAGCGACACTTAAGACAACGAAAATTTAATTTGCGGGACAAAGTTCATTCTTTGATATAGTCTATGGTAGAGAGGGCTTAAAGAGTATAAATGTATCTGGCTACAATACAACATACATAATACATATTGCAATTCTTTTTTCTCCATATCAATCCGTATACAGTGTATTGATTAGGCTATTATGGTATTATTACTGCTATAAGTACTTTTCATTATGATCCAAGAAAACGTATTAATACCATGCTCTTCGTGTTCTCGCCTAAACTATCTATCAAGATTTAGTAATGTCACATATATCACTATATAATGAATTTGACACAACTATGATTTATTTATTTTATTTCCTCATATTCAGAACTCGAATTTAAAGCCATACTACTGAAAAGCAAAAGAACAAATTATTATTTCATATTTGGGAAATGTACAAACCATACGAATCCAAAAACTAATGTTATTCAGAATCTACACAGGCAAATGCTTCCTAGTTTATGAACGAAGTTAAACATAAGTAAGCCAAAACAAAACGTGTCTTGCGGATACATTTCTTTCGGCCCCGAAGTTCGAAACTTTGACAAATTAGAATTTAGTTAGAATAACGCTGTGTTTTTCTCCAGTTCTGTGGATCTCGGCAATGAGCTTTTGATTTGGAGATTTTATTATCTTTAAATATCAATCTACGTATTAAATCGATTATAATGATTACAAAATAGGTTCAAATATAAAATATTTCTTCTTCAATTGAAAATTATATTACTTCTGTCTTATGTTATGTAGAGAGCCAAAAATTACTAGGATCTTATATTTTTTTTATATTTTCCCCCTATTCAATGCCATTTTTGCTTGCCTTATATGGCTTGGCACTGATTATAACAAAAACAAATCTCTAAGAAAATGATACCTTCAAAATATGTATATTAATATAGTTAGGTCCCGTTTCAGAATGTCCTAATAAAGTTTCGGGTTGCCATCCAACACATAAAATAACTGAATGATAAAAATGACAGTTAAACGCGATTAATTAAACAAACTTAGCTGCGAGCGTTTCAAAAAAGCATCCGCAAAATGTCCTTACAAGGCACCACCATGCGTTTTGCTAGATTGCTGAGATACGATGGTAGTATACATGGGGTTAGCCTATTGCACCGGGCACAGTTCAGTCGGAATCAAACCCGTTACTGTTTTTGTCTGAAACCCCAATATTTGTCTAATATGAAGACCCATCACAAGGCGACTATTGCCCAAAGCGATATTCCAATTAACAAACGAATCAGCCCGCATCAGCATTGTAATTTTTTTTTATGAATTCAACCCAAAATCACGTTTATTTTTGAATCTGTTTTCAAATTTGATTTTTTCTATTAAAATTCTCTCATTTAAGGTTGCGTACAGTGGCGGATCCAGGATTGTCATATGGAAGGGGCTTGAGACCCATCACATTAAGAATTTAATTGTTCAATTGAAGAAGAAAAGTGACTCATCAAATCAATACGTGCAAATTATTTTAAAATGTTATAAATGGCAAATCGAAAATCCTTTAAGGGGTTATATAAATCATTTTTGGATCAACTTTAAACTTTGACTTTTCACGAAATTGTAATAGAGTTTCTATAAAAATTAGATATTTGGAGTCAGCATCAAAAGCAACTGACCACTTTAGTAGTAGGTATGTCATTTATTAAGCATGTTAAGGAAGTAGAATACTACTATGAACATATTAAACAAAAAAACAGAACCAACTTCTACCCCTGAAAAGTACGAAAGGACTTATTGAAATCGTTATCATGCTGATACATAAGAACTTCCATAAGTTCCATAATCATATATCATACTTTTCAATGTGCCAACTTATTGTAATTTACTAAAGTAGTTTAATACTAGCAGAAAAGTCATTAAGACTCAGAAGCCTTTGAAAGGGGCTTGAGCCTCTTAGTTCCCCCCCTCCTGTATACGGCACTGATTACTTACAAATCCTGTTCATTTTGAGATTGTTGTTTTTTTTTATGAAAAACAAGTTTTTCTTCTGATTAAGTATATTTGTATATACGTAGACAATTTCACTTAAAATTCGGAGAAGTCTTGTAAAGACATCATTTTGTTGGCTCTTGAAAATATTATTTTTGCAGATATACTCGCCGAGGATATTGCTTACACATACGAAGAAAATGTACACATCTCACATCAGACTCGGTTTCAACATTCGTTTATTTTCTATTGGGTTATTCGTAGGGTTTTTGCTACTCGTAGTTACCGGGCTAGTATTCTAGCCCGGTAACATCTCTCATATCTTTCTGTGGGAGCCGTACGAGGCGAAGAGGGGAAAATACTATAAAGTTGGCAGCAGCGCCTTCTGAACTAACTACCATCTTTCACTGCGACCCCTAAGACGCCTGCCAAGCTTGGGGATTTTGGCAAAGCACCTTAATGAAGGAGCCTGTGTTCAGCAGTGGACGATCCGGCCGATACATTCAGTCAATATTCGTTGGTAATGCATTTATTCTTATTAATGGAAGGTAACCATCGGATGATTGAAAAACGGGGCTTTGAGAAAGAATAAGAGCTAGTATTGATAGCCATCTTCAACGAGCGGCTTGCCAAGCCATTTATTTTACACTTATAAATAGTGATATATTTATAAGTGTAAAGTAAATGGCTTGGCAAGCCGCTTTGGGATCGCAGTGTGACATAACAGTTCCTCAGAAAGCGCTGCTGCCCACCTTCTGGTGTGTTACCCTTAGTCGCCTTTTACGACACCCACGGGTAGTGATGAGGGTGGGGGGGGGGGGGTTGACATCCTAGCCTGGCACCCCACGGGGCATGAAAATAGTGATTTGTCATAATACGAGTATATTACCTGAATAATTGATGCCTTACGTATTCACACACCACACGTAATTTCACTTTTACTTTATCGAAAGTAATAAAATGAATAGTTAACTAAAAGCAGGCCATTAAAAAAACTGGCAAAGTGATGACGTCAAAGACTCACATCAAATGCGCCAATCACACGATTCGCTGGAGCGAAAGTAATGGGTCGTACATACGGACGAAGTACTTAATATATAACGCTGGGAGCTTATTTTTTGATACCTACTTATTTATTATAATTTGATATTTATTTATATATATATTTTTCAATTCAATTCTTTTATTTGCTTGAGTACAGGTACAAAAGATATAAAATATGTAGGAAGTACAATAGTTTCACCATAAACAACCTCGTACGGGGTGTGCAAATGTCAATCAAATATATTATACAATGAAATTAAAACTTAATAATAATAACGATGTCAATTTTTTTTTTAATTGTCATAATCTTTTTTGTTACCTAATTACAATTCAATTATTTAAGTGGTAAATGTATTATTATTATTTATTATTATATACTCTTATATATCTTAAATTACTAAGTCACTCCCCATTTCTTCCCGTAGGGATCGGAAGAAGCAACTTAGGGAAAAATACCAGAAAGTGCGAAGCTACGCCTTCTGAAGAACTGACAACTTTTACTGGGATTTCCAAGACGCCCGGCAGCGTGGGGGTTATGGCAAATTTCCCCAATAGAGAAGTCCTCGTTCAACGGTGGACGTCATAGTTGATGTGATGATTGCATTATGCTTGCATGAAGCATATCTTGACCATAAATTTGGTATGTAAAACGAAATATTTATCGTTTATTTTAGTAGTTTATAAGTTTTTGAAATTTGAACAAAACCGAAATGATGATTGTACCGATGTTTACAGTAAGGCGTAAGCTACTAAGTCTAGTAAAAAAGTCTTCAAAACGCGGAAAATATAAGAAAGCTTATTTGAATAAACTTCAGACTTATCTTTAAAAATGAAATTACGAAGTTTTGTCTCCTTGCATCACAAAATTTGGAGGTAGGAAAAGTCGACAACTGTTTGTTATATCAGTGAATGTTACCTTATTTTTTATTTTGTTCATTAAACTCTTCCAATATATTTCTAACGTTTTAAGAGATTACACTATTAAAAAAAACAAATCTCTTAAACACTCTCACACAATCTTACAAATTCTTAGACAATTGAAATCTCGAACTCAAAAAGAACACAACGTCTGTCTGTAAACAAAAGTAGGCACTATTTTTTACCGCAACAAGACGGTAAGTGCCATAAATTGGGTACAAAATAATTGCCTCCATTTGCCGTAATTTAACTCCCAGATTTCATCCTAATTTCACCGTCGTATTCCCATTGGAGCCAATTCCAAGCTGTCCTGTAATGATTACGCAATCTGTGTGTCCAAACTGAAAGCTAATTTCAGTTGAAGGCTCTGACAAATGTGCGGCTGAAGGGGCGGACAGTTTGAGAAGGACTGGACATGACATACGCTGTAACTGACATCCAGTATGTCATTATATAATACAAGTGTATTTTAATGACTATTATATGATTATACACAGTTTGAATCACCTGATCTTATGATACGACAGCAGAAATGTATGGTTACAATTTATTAATTTTATTTAAAACTGACTGGTTGTTGCCTTCCATTCCGGGAAGTTCCAGTTCCATCAGACTTTATGGTTTTTACCTTCAAAAGGACTGGGGGTGAGTTGTGAAGCGCCTCC
This sequence comes from Plagodis dolabraria, assembly GCA_963854805.1. NCBI lineage: Eukaryota > Metazoa > Arthropoda > Insecta > Lepidoptera > Geometridae > Plagodis > Plagodis dolabraria. The sequence goes on along the minus strand of OY978459.1, from coordinate 9,393,742 downwards.
TACCTCGATCAAATGCGGAAAACGCACCACTACAAAGAGAGATGTTAACAACGGGTACGTAGGAACTACTGTGGTACGGCCCTTGACTTGAGTCGTCGACGAGATTATTTATATCGCCGAGAGATCGGAACTACTTGCTGAAACAAGAGTCGTCCCAAAGGATGTTTGTACTGAGACTATTTGGAGAGACTAATCGGAAATTTGTGTTTGCTTCGAGCTCACCGGCAAACTCGATGTTTGATTGTTTAACATCTAATTACCGCTGATCTTGTACTGGGTATACCTTTACTGGAACGTCGGATGACGCTTAAGATGCCTTGTTGAGCTCATCCAAGCATCCAAGGTATAAAACCTTGGGTGGTGACGGGGATGTGTTGAAATAGCTTTACAAGCCATTAGACTATTGCCTTTTGTGCAGACATGATAACGGTGTCAAAATCATGAGGTCGCGTGAGAGATGTGTGACTTAAAAGTAGCATAGTTTGTGTCATATTACACACATAATTCAGGCAGTAACTTACATATTAGTGATTATTATGATAAATTAGTGTTTTTAATGAAGTTCTCTTGACGGTATGCCGTATGGATCGTTTAATTTAAACTACGGCCATCATTTATTACGTAATAAAGATGAGGCCTTGATGATTCTTGATTCACACCCAAATTAGTTACAGTGAATTTAGGAATAAAATCCTGTCGTATATACGTATCAATTCCACGTGGAAAACTTACCGGCCACTTTCGAATGGTACGCTACGCCGACGCCACAAACGCCGTTGTCTCGGGCAGCTGCCACTTCACCAGCGCATCGTGTCCCGTGGCTGACAAAATATACAACATTTATTAAAAATAATGAAACTTAAAGAACAGCTGAAAGTTGACTATCAAAGGGAGCCACAATAATATTACCCTTATAGTAGAACAGGTACTTAGAAGTAGGTAACTCAGGGCTAATGCGGTACTTAAATGCCTACACTAGCCCTACAGTGAATTCATTCTTTAAATTTTACCTGTGCACATTAAAATTAAATACGTATGTGCTTCATGATACGGCTTTCATGGTGATTTTATACATTTTATGTTTTAGGTAATTAATGTATAAGTTTGTGCTTGTATGTTAGTTAAGTTTTACAAATTTGTTTCTCATTAAGAACATTGTTCACTTATGAGTTCTTTTGAATATACTTATAACTAATTACTTTAATTAGAAAAGTATCTAATATTTTGTACGTTTTTGCTGCGTGCGAAGCTGTTCTTAACCGATGAGCAAAGTTTAGTAAAGTCCGCCACGGTCATGAGTTAGATTGACCGCTAGTGACATTACTACTGAGCGCTTCCGTGCTTCGAAGGGCACGTTAAGCCGTCGGTCCCGGCTGTTGTCTTCGGATGGCAGTCGTAATAGCGTGGTCACGGTAATATAGATAATATTACCGTGGCATGGTGGAAGGGCATTTTGCGAATGCCTGCCTGGCTAGCTACCAATCTCAAGTCGAAAATCTGTCCCCAAGCACCTAACGGTGTGTTCCGGCAGCTGTCCTTGAGACTGGCGGATCCCTGGTTGCGGGAAGGATCCGCCGATTAGGCTTGAAGGTGGCGCTGCACAAAACCGAGGCCGTATTCTTCCACGGGCCTCGGCAGCGCATTCCCCCTGACGCCCACATTGTTGTGGACGGCGTCAGGATTGAGTTGAAGGCCCAGATGAAATATCTGGGCCTTGTCCTAGACAACAGGTGGCGCTTCGGCCCACATTTCAGCGGGCTGTCGACGCGCCTGCTGAAGGTCGCGGGCGCCCTCTCTTGGCTGCTCCCAAATATAGGGGGGCCCGGAGGACGATGCCGGCGCTTGTATGCCGGCATCTTAAAAAGTATGGCCCTTTACGGGGCCCCTATTTGGGCTGACTCCCTCCAAAGGAGGGAGAATGCCACTGCACTCCGAAGGCCTCAAAGGGCCATTGCTCTACGAGTGGCGAGGGGCTACCGCTCGGTGAGCTTCGCGGCAGCGTGTGCCCTGGCGGGCACCCCTCCTTGGGAGCTTGAGGCGGGGGTGCTCGCTAGAGTGTATGAATGGACGGCGGGGCGTAAGGCGCTCGGGGAGCGCCTCACCCCGGAGGTGCGGATGGCGGTTAAGCGTGAGGCGAGGGATGCCGTCGTCCAGCATTGGACGGAGGACCTCGCCTCCGCCGCTTTTGGTCGCCGTACGTTGGACGCTCTCGGGCCAGTTCTACAAGACTGGCTCGGGCGATCCCACGGCTTCCTTTCGTTCCGTCTGGTGCAGGTATTATCCGGGCACGGATGCTTCGGATCGTACCTGCATCGTATTGGAAGGGAGGAAGCACCGACGTGCCACCATTGTCCTGCGGTGGAAGACACGGCGCAGCACACTCTCGAGGTGTGTCCGTCGTGGTCCGAGCTGCGCCGCAGCTTGGTCACTGTGGTAGGGCCAGACCTGTCGCTTCCCAGAGTAGTCAAAGTCATGTTGGAGGGCGAGGGGGCCTGGGCAGCGGTCGCCTCCTTTTGCAAAGAAGTGATTTCTCAAAAGGAGGCGGCAGAGCGCGCAAGGGAGGAAGACCCCCTGGCTGCGCCTCTGCGAAGACGTCAAAGGGGTGGGAGAAGGCGACTGAATAATCGCCCTCCCCCTCTCGGTGGTGAGTAGCGAGAGACAGATGCGGGGGCGTCTTCTCTCGCATTGCACGTACTCACCACCACCATCAGGCGGGAATGGCCGAGCATTCCTGGTCATTCCCGGGCCCCTCCTATCAGGAGGAGCATGCAGGCCCCGCTGTAAAGGTGGGCGGTCGTCGGCGAGGGACTGGACGTAAAGGCTCTGCCAGTCTCCCAGTCCTTCTCCAAACAGACGATGCTGGAATGCCGCTGGGTCGTTTAGTGGGTATACCGGTCTTCTACCGGGGAGTCCCGCATACCCCCTCCATCCCCCGATGGGGGGGCATGCGTAAAGCATTTTTCCCAGCGTCAACAAAAAAAAAAAAAAAGCTGTCCTTGAGAGCCAGTAAATCTAGGTTAGCCTGATCAATATCTTCGACCACATCATCACATACCATCAGGAGCGATAGTGGGAGGCGACATTCTCAATTAGAATTTCTAACCCGCAAAAGAAGTATGTGTAATTTTGTAAGCGTATTAGTTTTGTAGGCGTTAATGCCCGAAGGGATAAGGCAAGGTGTCTACCCTTGTTAAGGCGCAGACAAGTGATAAAGAGCTCTACCTGAACAGTGTATTAAGTTTATATCAGATAGATATTATTGTTAATTTTGATCATACTTTTAAGGTTGAGTTGATTTCAAAACACGTTTTTGTAAAATGTACTCAAGAGAATAAGATTCCAAATTTAACTCTACATACGCTTTTAAAAACATTTTCATTATTGATTGTAAGTGTATTAAGATATATTAATAAAATAGCAAATTTTTACCACAAGTTAGTTCACATTTTTGATTTATGTTGATTTATGTTAAGTACTAGTTTTTGGGTTACCAAACTTTACTGGATTTTCACTAAAACCGATCGCGTTTTCAATATCGCTGCTTTCACTCCTTCGCAATCCGACAGTGATGTCATTTCCGTATTTGTCAATATCGTATTCAAAGTTGTCATATTGGAGTAATATATTTTGACCTCAATACACAAACGAATAGAAACATTTCGACCAACAAGCACCTAAAAGTCTGCACAGACGAAGAATTATCTGCGGTAATGGTTGAAGAACTAGTGAATACGTAACAGATAGGAACATATAGTACGTGTGACGAATGGGTTACTTATTTCCATGGCATAGAACATATAATAATATAATACATAGAATGGACAAGAAAAGTAATACACGTTCCCATCTTCGCTACGGTTGACACGTGGCACACTTCATGATTGTTTTTTAAACGAGAAGAACATAAATTACTATTGTGATTGTATTTATTATCATTACTTACTTGTATAAAATGTGAATTTGGAATGATACGTTTTGTATAGTGTAGGTATCTATTATTGTATAAGTAATGGAGTAAAATGTGAAGTAATGTGTAGGTACTTTATTTTTATTACGTTTGTGAGTTGGATATTCCTAGGTCCTACGTGGAGTTGGATAACTGTGCTTGTAAATGTTTCTTCAGGTATTTTATTTATTTCGCATAATTTACGAAATATAATACGACTAATAATGGTATCAAAAGATTGTTAGGCAAGGTAAGTACAATAATTATTCATACGGTGACCACCAACTTACAAGTAAAATAGTGGTCCGTAATCAAAGGTGGAATTAAAGTATGTGACGGGATTTTTTTTCTCTACGTTTAAGGAGGTTGTAGCTAGGTTTGGTAACCATTCTACATGATTATGGTATTATCTTGCAAAGTTATTGAACACCAAACGCTCACAGTTCCATAAGGAACGACAGAAATAAACTAATAAAATTAAAAATTACGTTTACCCGTTTAAAATTTCATGAATTAATTATGTAAAAAAAAATATAAATGTGTATTTAAGATAACAAAAATAAATATTTTCTATGTAATTGGATGTGGCGTTTTATAAGACTAAAAGGGTAAGGGTCGGTCTCATGTGCCTGTAATTTCACTGGCTCTCAAGGACTGCTGCCGGAACACACCGTTAGGTGCTTGGCGACTGATTTTCTACTTGAGGGTGGTCACTAGCTAGGCGGGCATTCGAAAAATAGCCTTCCATCATGCGTTGAAGCTCAAGCCCACAGCGGGATTCGCACCATGCACTTGCTGCGCGGTAGTCCATAGCCAATGCCACTGAGGCATTACAGCTTCTAAAACTTACATTATGTTCAGAAAACTGGCCAACCAGAATCATAGAAGACAGAGAAAAGGTTCTGAAGCATGCATGCAAAGTTTCACCGAGTTTTAACACTTGGTATGACAAAACTACGTCTGCATACGTCATCGTTACGGTTTCGTAATAAAATACAGAACCATAATACGCATACCAAAGCTATGTATATCATACTAATATTATTATACGAAATTGATATCCCATACAAATATTCTCAATTTCAACCTCTCCTTTAATACATTTCATACAGATGGGTGGACTAGTTGATTGGTTCACTCCACGAAATATTTTTTTAGGGATCCGTTTTAGTAAATGAGACCTTATTAATTATTACGACGCTGTCTGGCCGACTTTTAATAAAATATATGAATAAAACAGGGGATCCTTATACAAGAAACGTGTGTTTAATAACGGCATGTGCTCTATCGTAACTTTAGCATATGCACTACATATAGCGTTATTCTAAGGGCCTGTTTCAGAATGTTCGAGTAAGTTCCGTATATACTACCCAGGACATATTTAGTAAACAAAACACTATCTTTGCGTTTTCACAGTCATCGATTTAGTCTATCCATCGGTTAAAGCTTGAAACGCGCTGCATAGCAACTGTCATTTTTGTCATTCAGCTGTTTTATGTGTTGGTTAGCAACCCGAAACTTTATTAGGATATTCTGAAACGGGGCCTAAGTGTCATTTAAGACGAAAATCTCTAAGTGTATTTGTTGAGTTCGGAGACCTGGCCACACAAGTCACTTAAATACACTGAAATATAACTCAAAGTACGACACCGAGAAGATTGTTTCGCTTATCAAACGACGATGCACTCGCGACCGAACTTGTGGTAAAAAGGTCGACAAACGCTTGGGTGTAGCAGTCTAGCTTGCAATTTTAACGCGCCATCTATCCAGATTTAAAAGAAAGGTACTATTTTTCTCTCATCCAATCTTTGATTTTGGGGAAAATGCAGAAATCACAGGTCGGGGCTATATGCAGGATGGGTGACGAGTTGTACTTTTTCGGAAGCTAAAAATGACTGTTTTGTTGGTCGTGTGTGAAGAGGCGTTTTCATGATGTAGGGGAAAGCGGCTTTTTGGTCATCTTTCGCGAACTTTTTCTAACACTCTGCGGCATTAAAAATCTTTTGATCTTCAAGTGGAACTATGCAGATGGGACCCGTAGCTGAGAAAAAAAACGCGATCATTTTTTTACCAACGTTTCTCGCCTGCCTCAATGTTGTTGGCTTGTTCTCATTCCCTTACACCCATTCACAAAATTGCTGTTGTTTTTAGAACTATGATATGTGTAAAAAAATAATTGACAAATAATTTCCCGCCATTTTTTTACTACCGAAAAGGTCGTTTCAAAAATATATAACATTCGAAATTCAAATAGTTCCAATTAGCTAGAAGTGCAATACTTTTAGTGTGCCCCAAATGTATATTATGTTTACCTGTTGAACCAGTCGTCCGTATATCTTGGGTAAGGGAAAGGGTCGTTGCTGCTGAAGTCATAGGAAGCTTCCGCGTTCTGAAACAAATTTTAATATTATAGATACTTAATGTCGTAGTCAACCGTACTTCTTGGTTTCAGAAAGTAAGGAGTATTCTATATTCTTCCAATGGATGATCGAACCATGGGAAAAATTGCGTTGAATATATAATAACAATACTCACGTCGCCGTGAATTATAGAGATTCTATCCAAAGGTACTTTTGACCCAATTGTATTATACCGTACATTTACATAAGAATGTAAAGGCTGTTCCATATTTTTAAACTAACACTTTGGTAACACAGATATCCAAGTATACTTTTTCAGATTATGGGTTATGAATATAAGTATACTAATGGCAATAATGATAATAACATATATTTCAAAAAAATCAAATATTCGAATGCACGACCTCTTGAAGAAGTTTTGTGTAGCAGCAACACACTATTCCGACTAGAAACCTGACGTTTCTGATGCTACTTCGTTCGGCTTAACAGAAAATTTTGTCAAAATTGTCACTAGGTATTTTTAGTACATGTTAAAAACTTTAAATTTATTTTTAATGTTTATATTAAATATTGTTTACTATTTTTGTGATTAATATAAAATGTATAGTAGAACGTGGATAAGTATTTTTCAAATTCTCTTTAGCGGGAAAAGCTCCGTTACTTTCTTGTCCTTTCTTTGTGTTCTTCACATCAAATTAGCAGCCGATAGACATCCACCAGAGTTTAGAGGGGGTCGCCATAATCCTCACTATCCCCACGCTTAGCAGGCCTCTTGGATTGAAGTGAGCGCGCTGCTGTTCATATTCTAGTATTAAAAATGTATATTTCCTTTAGTATCTTGTTAAGATTCCCAGAGATAGATAATTTTGGAAGCGCTCGTAGTGTAGGTAGTTTGCTTACCCGTTATTAACCGATCAGCTAAGTTATGCAACGTTCACCGCTGTCATAATTTAGATGGGTGACCGGTAGTGACAGTACTACTTAGCGCTTCCGTGCTTCGGACGGTCCCAGTTGTTGTCTCAGGAAGCCAGTCGAAATAGCATCAAGGTAGGATATTTTGCGAATGCTTGCCTGGCTAGCTACCACCATCAAGTAGAAAATCTGTTGCCAAGCACCTGAAGAGGTTGTAAGGCAGTGTTAAAGCAGCTGTCCTTGATAGCCAGTAATTCTAGATTTCTAGGTAAGCCAGAACAACATCTTCGACCATGTCATTACTTCCATCAGGTCAGATAGTGGTCCAAGGCTAACCTATCAGTTAAAAAACATCGAGGGTGCAACCCTGGCTAAGACCGTACGCACAGAAAAAGACTATTTATATACTCGTATATATATCTAAAGTCAGATCATGGGGACTTTAGATATAGTATCTTAAGTCCCCATGATCTGCGATTAACTCAAAATACTACTCGAACGTCAATAATATGAAATTGGGAGATGAACAATTTGGAAAATGTATGTTTAATTAATAACGGATTAATATTGTTATTTTAATCAATTATTTAATTAGGGTCTCAAATGGTTTTTGCTAATTGGAACGCTTTTGCTTTTGAGTTTATTTAACTCCGTCCGTAGCGTGCCTACACCGAAATATTTATAAATCTACAATAATATTTTGCATTAGTACGTGTCATATCTCGTTCTTCGATACACTTAATAATAATAATATTTATTGTTCAGATAACATGATCCATTTTGTTAGTAGATATAAGCTTAAGTCAAAATGTTATTCATTCAAATATCATAAACACATCAAAATCCTATCACATCAAATCACATTATGTTTTATAAAATAATAATAATACATATATTTTTATCTAAGTCAAAATTAAAAACAAAATTAGAATTAAGAATCACAATTAAAATTTAACTCCAAATCAATGTAAAATAAAAAAATAAAATTAAAATTCCACATTACGACATCTTCAAATTAAATAAAAAATAAACTTAAGCACCAACATTTTTTTTTGTTTTAATTGGATCTGTACGAGGATAAATATATTTTATAAGGCTTGTCTTATATAAGAGAATAAAGTAATATAATTAAACTATATTCAGGCTGAGAAGTGTAAGTGTCGATGGATAGTTTTTATGCTCTAAAAATATGATTGAATATCTTAACAAGCTATGCAACACTTTAACAGTTTTACATGTAAATTTAATTCATTTTGTGTCTCCTTGAGTCCCACATTTTTATTCCAGTTTATTCGCCTTTTCAGGAGTTGAATTTTCATAAATGTAGTTATAGCAGGTAAATATGTAAAAACGCGCTTAATTGAGACCGTGGTCCGTTTTTGAAAATTGCTTAAAACCCGAGGATAGAGTAAGTTAGTAATGAATAAAATTTTAGCACTTTCTGAAATATGCCCGAGCACCTACACTTTTGTATTCTGCGATAGCTAAAGCAGAACGTGTGAATTCAATCACATGTTGCCTAATTCTATTCAGGTTGTAAGAAAAATCATTTTATTGAAGAGAAAATCATTAATTCAATTGTATTTGCGTATTTACACAATCTGTTATATTTGTAGTCGTATGTCTCTTTGCTCATAAACTTTTTATATATAAGTATTCACTTTGGTATTAAGCCATGTAGACCATTGACAACATTATGTATCCAGTTTGAACACTGGACACATTGGCATTGTCGAACGACCGACAAAACGTATTTAGTTGCAGGTGACCGCGAGCACCCGATTTTGTCGTCGGACAACATGGCAATAGGACGTATACTTATGGAATAGCGTAAGACAACAACTGGAACTGATGCGATGGTTTACTATGCCCTCCAAAGCACTGAAGCACTCAGTGTCAAATACCAATAGCGGTAACCCATCCAAGTACTGACAGCAGAGAACATTGTTTTACCTAGTTGAATGGAAAAGTACCGCGACGAGCGCTTCAAATCGTCATTTTCCCATATATATTCCTTTGATAGATTGTATTCAGATTACAATGTTCGAGGCCAAAGCGAGGCTCCCATTATACGAAGCGAGAATATAATGTGGGATATTCAAAGAAGAGATAAAGTTATATTGCCTCGCGATAATTGGATTCCTTTTGTCTACTCGAGCACTTCTATTGATATCTATTTCACGTTCTTGTAGCACTTTACTTGAGAGGTTTTCCTACGTATAAGTAATAGATCTTTATTTTTATTAAAACACTCTCCGACCTGTGCCGCCACGCCGTGCACACCTGTCTACAGCTCCGCCAGTATCTCCCAGTGAGACCGCAATAGTCCCCGCACTATTGCCGTCTCACTCGGGTCATCGTTCCGACGCTAGTTGCAGACCAGTGCCTTGGAATACGCAGTCCTGACGAAGTTTTGTTTTGTGTGCAGAAGCTGAGCAGCCGCCGAACGCCGTGCAACGTGAGCTACGAGCTCGCCGTGCCGTCGCGCAGAGGCGCTCTAAGACGTCAGGCATTACCACCTACCCAAGTCCCTTGTTTCGGAACAACATCATATCGGGCTGGTGGTCTTGTTTTGACCGCACTTTTCGGTGCGCATTTCACAACTTTACTACTCGACACAACATTGTAACAGTGCGCGTAACAACACACTTTGTGCTGTTAAGCGACGTCGTTCAGGCGTGGGGTAGCGTCAGCCAAACCCGTCTGAACGATCAAATCCGCCATTTGCTGCGGTCGCAGTGTGACACCCTACGGTGACAACGGCCACTGTCGAACTTTTGGTTTAACCTTGCACCGTGGCCTTTCCCGCTTCACGGGTCAGCCGAAGCAAGCTGGGCTCCGGGATAACTGGCCTTGGGGTCGCCCCTAGTCAACCCCGGAGTAGCGCTTAGGAGCACCCCTCTCCGCCGAGAAAAAAGCTCGGAGAGGGTACACAACTAGGGCACACCCTAGGTACACACTCCCTCTCACACAGTGAGCTCACAAGGTGTGTGAGGGAATTCAAACCCTTGATAGGGCGTCCTGAGTATTCCCCTCAGGATGCAGTCCCGTCCCTCTAACGGTGAGGTGCAGGTCCTTCAGACCTTCGCCCTCCGCCACCCCGATCTGTATGTTGCTCATATGCAACTCCTCGAAGAGGAAGCGAGTGCCCGCCTCACGGACACTCTTATTGCTCCCTCCGGGACTTCAATCCCGGAGGCCAACGTCCCTCCTCTGACCCGGTCCTTCTCAGAGGACAGTCCGCTTTCGCCCGCTCCGGGCCCAGACAACAGACGCACGGTGGCAGCCCCTCCCCGTGAGAGGTCTCGCTCGCGCTCACCGATCGGGAGGCCAGCGAGCACCCGTCCCTCCATCGCCGTTGTCGAGCCCACTTCGGACTCCGAAGCGGAGATGGAGGTAGATCCGAGTCGCACCTTACGCACCGACTCGGACTCAGATAACGACGGCTATACCGTCGTAGATAGGAAACGCAAGCGTGCTCCTAAAGCCGCTAGTTGCGCAACTTCCGCCCCTCCCGCCAAGGCACCCGCTCCCGCCAAAGCACCTCCGGCAAGAAGCCGACCCCCGCCCCGCGCCCCGCGTCTCCTCCCTCCGCTCCGGCCACCACTGCCGCGTCCCCTCAGGACGCGAGCGCGCGCCGCGAAAAACCGCCTCCGCCCCTGTTCATTCAGGACAAAACCAAATGGGACATGCTGTCCCGTTTAGTTTCGGATCGTGGGATCCATTATACTAATGCCCGCTCCACGCAGCAGGGCATTAAAGTCCAAGTGTCCACCATTAGCGACCACAGAGCGCTAACAAAGCTCCTCCGTAAAGAGAGCATAAGTTTTCACACTTATGCGCTCGAAGAGGAGAAAGTCCTCCGCGTTGTCATCCGCGGTGTGCCCAAGGAGGTACATACCGATTCGGTATGTGCCGACCTGAAGGCACAAGACTTCCCCGTACATGCAGTTCACCGCATGTACAGCGGGAAGGACCGCAGTCCCTACGATCTAGTACTCGTAGTACTAGATCGTACACCTGAAGGCAAGGCCATTTTTAATTTAAAAAAGGTCTGTGGCCTCTCAGGACTCGATGTCCAAGCCCCATACAAGAATGGGAGTCCCTCGCAGTGCCATAACTGCCAACTATACGGGCACGCCTCCCGTTTCTGCTTCGCTCGCGCTAGGTGCGTTAAGTGCCTAGGCGATCACGCGACAGCAGCGTGCACTCGCACCCGGGACTCGCCGGACCCACCCAGTTGTGTCCTATGCGGTGCTCAAGGGCATACCGCGAATTACCGTGGTTGCCCTAAAGCACCACGAGTGAACCACAGGGTGGCAAGGCATAGGCCGACCCGTCCCTCTTATGACCGCTACCAACGGGTAAGCCCTAAACTAACGGTAGTACCTGCCTCACTGGTAATACCCGCGCCGCTCCCAGCCCGTAACGCATGGTCTAAACCACCCAGTATGGTTAAGACCGTCGCTACCGCCCGCGTCCCGGACCGCGCGCCCGCGCCCGCTCCCGCACCCGCCCGCGCCGTGGCCCCTGCCCGCGCACCGGCCCCGGCTCGCCCCGCGCTCCCGGCACCCGCTGCCAACAGCGTTCGCGCCCCTCCCCGCGCCGCTTCCCGGCCACAAGCTCCCCCTATGCCATTGATGGCTGCCCCTCTTCAAGAGGCAATCAACCTAGTCAGCGATCTGGCTATGTCGGTTGACATCAATGAGGTACAAGAGCTATTCCACAAGATGCAATACGCTCAATCCCCAGCGGACGTGATCCAATACACATTGGAACACGCAAACTTACTAAGCGCCCTTAAGCGCTTCGTCCCCCAGGCCCCTCCCCAGTACAACCACTATGGGTAGTACAACCGAACGCACGAAACCGTACTCAGTTTCGTTAGCGTCATTTAACGCTGACGGCCTCTTCAGACAACGTGACCTCGTCCACGACTTTTGTTGTACCCACCTTATCGATATCATATGCGTGCAGGAAACCTTTCTAAAACCGGGGAAGGCGAACCCTAGGTTTGCCAATTACAGAACGGTACGTGATGATAGAGTGAACTCCCGTGGGGGAGGCACTCTTATCTATTACAAAAGGTCCCTGCACTGCATTCCCCTACCTACCCCGACTCTTGTTAATATGGAAGCATCCTGTTGCCTCCTAGCTATGACTGGTCATCAACCTATAGTCATAGCGTCCTGTTACCAAGCTTGCTCCAAGCCGATCGTCCGAGCTGACTTAGAAGCCTTATTCTCATTAGGAAGCGCCGTCATTCTGATTGGCGACTTCAACAGTAAGCACATCCTATGGAATTGTAACGTCAACAATCCCAAAGGTATTGCACTTGAAAACCTAATCGCAGAACTTAACTTTGACATAATTGCGCCCACTGAGCCCACTCACTACCCTTATATGGAAGACCACCGATCTGACTTGCTTGACATGGCACTATTCAGAGGCGTAACACTCCGGTTACGCTCCATAGAAGTGGTTCACGAGCTTCACTCTGACCACCGACCCATTATACTGCGACTAGGTCCCGACCCAACGACTGACCTCCCCCGCCCCACTAAGACGATAGTGAACTGGAAGCAAGTAGGCGATGCCCTAAAGGCTATCAGTTCACCGGACCTTGACAAGATCCCTGACGACATCCTGACAAAAGATGACGTAACCCTTGCGATCGATTCGTTCACCAATCACCTCTCCACCGTAGTAGGTGCATCTGCAAAGGAGGTCATAGTGCCGGACGACCGGCGCCTTGTCATTCCAGCGGATGTGAGACGATTGGTGACGGAGAGTAAAGCAGTGACCCGACATTACGACTCTTACCCCAGTAAAGAGAACAAAACTAAGAAACGCCACTTTGAACGCATGGTTCAAAGTCGCATGTCTGAGTTGCGTGATCAACAATGGGGCGATAAACTTTCAAACCTCGTGCCAAGCCACCATGCTTACTGGGACTTGGCGCGAGGTTTGAAAGGAAGTAACCACAATGACATGCCTCCCTTATACAGACCAGTCCCACTAGTCCCAGCGTTCTTTGACGAAGACAAAGCTGAGTGCCTAGCTGATAGCCTAGAGGCTCAGTGTTCCCCTAACGTAGATCACGTTGACCAAGCTCACCTCGATTCGGTGGATGCTGAAGTCGAACGTAAAAGCTCTGTGGTCACCTCTGAACTCCCACCAATCACTTTAGCGACTTACGCTGAGGTGGAGAGACTGATCAAGGCCCTCCGACCGCGCAAGTCCCCCGGTGCCGATGGCATCTCCAACAGGGTTCTTAAAACCCTCTCTCCTCCTCTCATCCATCTCTTAGTCAGCATCTTCAATGCTGCTATGAGCCACTGCTTATTCCCAGACACCTGGAAATGTGCAAATGTCATTGGCATTCACAAACCAGGCAAAAGCTCATCTGACCCCACCAGCTACCGCCCCATCAGCCTCCTCAGTGCCTTAGGCAAACTTTACGAGCGGTTACTTGCAAACCGTCTCCAGTCCCATGCTAAGGAACACCACCTTATCCCAGATGAGCAGTTTGGCTTCAGACCCGGACACTCATGCGTCCAACAGGTGCACCGCCTCACGGAGCACATCATTGAGGGCTTCAATAAGTACCCCAAACCCCAGACTACGCTAGCAGTCTTCCTCGACGTAGCGAAAGCTTTTGACAAAGTCTGGCACAATGGCTTGATCTACAAGCTATACCAATTTGGCGTGCCAGAACGTCTTGTGCTCATCCTACAAGACTTCCTTAAAGCCAGAAGCTTTCGCTATCGCGTGGAAGGCACCCTCTCCTCCCCCCACCCAGTCAGAGCCGGAGTCCCTCAGGGCTCCGTGCTATCACCTATTCTCTTTGCACTGTATACCAGTGACATCCCACGCTCTCAGCCCAAAGTATTCCTAGCCCAATATGCGGACGATACCGCCATTTACACCGCTGGGTGGCATATCAACAGACAGTCCTATTTCGTCATTCAACGGGCCGTCACCGAGATCGGTGACTGGTTCCGAAAATGGCGCATCGCGGTCAACCCAGCTAAAAGCACAGCTATGTGCTTTACTGAGAAGACACGCTCCCCTTACCCGAAACCGCTTATTTTGTTCGACGAACCCATTCCCTGGGTTCCTAGAACAAAATACCTCGGAGTCACCCTTGATCGTCATCTCACCTTTAACGATCACATAACAACCGTCCGTAACAGAGCGGCCTTCGTAATGGGTCGCCTTGGTCCCCTACTTCGCAAAGAGAGTAAAATGTCTCTTAGTAATAAGAAGACACTTTACACTGCCTGCATCCGCCCCATCATGACTTACGCATCAGTAGTGTTTAGTCATGCTAGTGAGGCCCACCTTCATAAACTTCAAGTCATCCAAAACCGTTTTCTTCGTAATGCAACCGGCGCCCCGTGGTATATCCGGAACACCGAGTTGCATTGCGACTTAAACCTTCCCTCTTTAGCGCAGTTCAATAAGGACTGCGCCCGCCGATACTTTGATCGAGCGCCCCACCACCCGAACCCATTGGTTGTCCAGGCATCGAACTACTCGACTGCCTCTTCTATCCCATTTTTCAAACCCCCCCGTCGCCGACCACGGCAGGTATTAGACGACCCGGATGACCCCATCGCAGCCATTACATTGGCAGCTTTAGCGTTATCCGCAAGTCGTCGAGGTAAAATCCCCAGGTGTGAGGTAATTAGAGGTCACACAATCAAACACCGAGCCCGCCGGCGAGCTCGAGGCAAAAACAAGGTCACGATAAATTGCTCTCCAAATAGTCAAAGAGTATTATTCAGTAGGGCCCAATTGTGCAACACTGCAGTTGCACAGAGGCATTTTGCTCCGATCCCCCCCATGTCTCTCGACAGCGAGACAAGCCGAGGTCCGAACCACAGTGGTGCCCTTGAGCTCGCTGTCAACCCCTCCTATAGTAGCGGCACGTTTTCGGCGTCCGCAGGAGACGGAGGTAGAAAGCGCTTTTCGCCTTCTACGCCCGTCTCGGGAGAAGTGCCTTCGGCACTTCTCCCTCCCGGGCTATTGTAGGGCCAGGCCCTCGCCCAAAACCCGGTGGAGCTGGACGACCGCACAGGCGGTAGCCAGCATCTATGTCCTCCCTAAACAAAACAAACAATTTTATTAAAAAGTCAGGCAGGTTTACGTGTTGAAGTATTTACCCCTCAATAGTAGTAACGAAACTAGATGTTGTTCATTCCGGTAGGTAATCGTATCATTTGTTATCGTTGGGTGTCGGGGGAAACGATGTTAAAATTAGCCTCTTCCATCTTTTGCCATCGGAGTCATACAGAAAACGTGGAAGTATTTTTAAGTTGATGATTGGTTGCCTTGTGGCCAAAGTGAAAAAAGAAGTTACATGAGAAATGTATTCAAAAGGCAAACCGTTGTACAAAACTTTTAACCGTACAAAAAATGAGGTTTTAATTCAGTATTTTTATTGTCTATGTTGAGTTACCTCATACCTCTTTACAGGATGCGCCGGATTTTTAGTTTTTTCTTCCATTCGTAAGCTGATGCTTGTTTTGTGTTTGAGTGAGATCTGACTGAGTAGTAAATGAGATATTCCTTTATGATTGTAGTCGGTTATTTTTTGCTAAAATATTAATCAATTTTAAAATTTTTTAGGCTTAATTTTTTGTTTGCCTTTATGAAGCACCTGTCGGTATGTTCCGGCAGCTGTCCTTGAGAGCCAGTAATTCTAGGTTAGCCTGAATAACAACATTGACTGCGACATCACTTTCTAGCAGGTGAGATGGTAGTCAAAGGCTAGCCCATCCACTATAAAAATACACACACTCCCTATGACACTTGTATATACACGACAGAATATTTTTTTGTGTGTTGAAAGGACGTGATAGTCATGTCGCTTATATGATGGTTAGCCCCACGCTATCACAGTTGCAATGTCATCGTCATCGTTCTATTCTGCTTGACACAGCACTGCGCTTGTCACTCCGAGACCTTTGTCCATATGTTTCGTTCGCCAAGTAATTTTATTTGCTACAATTTCACACGCCTAAATACATAGAGCAGTAGCGCAAGAACACTAGGAATAAACTTTTTTGAACGAGTTGACAGGATAAACAAACATCTACATTTGTACTAGTATACAGTGTACATACATTTTGTAAAATATTATAAAGTCCAATTTAAAATCAGCGAGCTAATTGTCGTTCATTTCCGAGCACAACTTAATGCACCGGACTGTTAAACCAAAAATCAATAACACTTTACAAAACAATCAACGAACATGTTTAAAAAATGTGGCTTCCACTGAACAAACTTCTTACTATTCAATTTATATCACAGCTACAGGTTTCCTGTATACCATAACTTATGGAAATCTCGTATCTAGTCGGTGAAAGGAGGGAACTTAGTTTTACGTGGTAAGTTGGGAACTCTGATGAGCTATATAAACAACTTTCTGCAAACTTCAGAAGTAAAGGCGTTGTGGGTCTCATCTTGGCTTATGGTACGAAACACTGAATATTTCGCTATAAATCGTCTTTAAATAGGTTAAACTGTTTTAGTATTGCGTAAAACAAGCTCTCACAAACACAGGGAATCTTACCATGAGAGCTAGAGTTATAACCTGTTAGCTTTCTGAAAGTTTTAAATTGCAAACATTGTTTTAGTTTTAGAATACTTTTTCTAATAATTAAGGCCAACATTTATTACTAACAATGATATAAATAAATATGAATTTTGATTTTAAAAAAAGGAACCTTTAAAGGAATCTTTATAGCTCCGCCGTGTTCCTTATTCAAATTGTTTCACACAGTTATTTAATTCAGACACAGTAAAAAATTTTCAACGCTTATAAACAAAATTTGGTACACATAAGGGCTTAGTATAGATTAATAATATTATATAATTCAAATGGCAATACAAAACTTATCAGAGCGCTTGGTCGATGCGACGCGTGATCAAAATAATGGCATGGCTCAACGAATAAGCATTGCAATTCAACGGGGCAATGTTGCCAGAATGCTGGGCACGCTGCCAAGGTACCCGGCAATGACTACTGCAATGTGATTCTGCAATGACTTATGGGTTGTCTAAATGCTTTTATTGTACATAGTAGCTGTAGTATTGTATATAGTTCGCAATACAAAATCATTCCATTGAATCAAATGTTTTTTTTAATTCTTCAGTATGAAGGTCGTTTTTAAATTATCAAACCATATATGGCCAATTTCAATTTTATTTCATGGCCATTGAGATTTCAATATAAAAAAATTGCATAAAAGTTTGAAAACATTAAAATGCTACGAAATAAACATTATTTTTTCAATTATAGGTATATAATAAAAAATAATAAGTGACTTATGATATTGAAAAGTTTGAACAAACAACCTGTGGAATCCTGAAGAACATCGACTTGCAGAGCTCTAACATTTTTCATGGTCTCCATTTCCACCAAGTTAGGTATTTTTCATATTTTTCAGTGTTCAAAGCGGTTATGTTGTATTTTGTATATTTTTCACTCTATGTGATGCTACTGCTTACAGGATACTTGGGCCTCCCATTCAGTCTTATTGGTTGTATAGCTACTACTTTATGCCTATCAAAGGTGCATTTCCGTTCAATTCTGAATACCTTGTAATGAATCCTACAATGTAGGATCCTAATAACACACCTGAGTAGTGGCTTGATGCTTATTCCAAACATTCCGTCTGTTCGTCCGTCAATAGTAGCCATTATTATATCATCCAGGTGTAGCTATATTGGCATTTTTTTTCTGATAATTGAGTGTTTAATGGTAATAAATATAATATTTAAAGACAATAATAAATTTTAATTTTAGGTAAACGCTTAAACGCTTGTATAAGTCTATCTACTCGACTCTTTAAGTAGTCGATCAAGAAACGCTTACGAATTCTTCTACTACTACCAAGTTTTTTAAAGTAATATTTTCTAACACACAGAAATATTTTATTTGTAAAAAGAATCTTCTTTGCTCTATACATGTTATTAACTCTATGTTTATGAAGGTTACTTAGTTGCCTCAATTGAATAAATGATTTATTTAGACTTTGACTTTGAAATATCAAAACGGCAAGCTCATACCCCAAATTAATTATTAGTGTACACTATCAAGTTAGTATTGCTTACATCACATAGGTTTATTAATGGATTTCAAAAGTTAATGAGATGTTCCATTACTGATTGACATAAAGCAATTACTATGAAAACAAGATTTAGATATATTGCCAGGAATTATATACTGTGAGTTGCTACCAAGGATCTTTTCAGTATTATACATACGTAAAACGTCTTTGGTTGCTACACAAGTGATGAATCTTTTTATTTGAACGTTTCACTGTCTTCTCATCTGTGATATATGATGATGTGTCTTACATGCAAGGTAGAAATCGCTACATATCAATAAGACCGCCCATTGTACTACCTTAGAAAAGTATGTTCGTTACTCTAAAATGTAAATTAGCTAGGTAAACTATAAAGAGTTTTTGTATTGTATTGTATAATGTGTCGATAGTGATTTAACAGGTTAAACCAAAATTACATGGCATTTGGCGAATGCAAGTCTGGCTCAAGTTGACCGTCAAGTAAAAAGCTATCGCCAAAGACATTCAGGGAGCTGTACTTAAGTGTATTCTATGTACAGCATGCTTTAACACTTTTTATCATCATCACTTACTTACTAGGTTAATAAAATGGTAGGTAAACAGGCTAACCTATTGACAAAATATAAAAAGAACTAGCTTTTAAGGATTATCTTATTGTATTTGATGCGTATTTACTGTAAATTTGTTACGGTAATAAATATAATTCATTTAACACTAGGCAAAAAAATGATACTGTAAAATTCGATAAATAACTAAACGACGGTATCTGACTGAAAATTACAAAACACATAAAATCAAAAACAGGTATTTGAGTTCTAAATATTATTTTCAAGCATCTGTCAATCAAGCCCGCTAAAATATTAAAGACCATATTTTATTGGATCGGCAAACGTTTGTGAGTGTGTTTGAATGTTAATTTTTTTTATTTATTTATTTATTCAATTAGTACCGCTTATAGACGAATTACACTAATGATAAATTACATAATAAAAATATAACCATTTCCATTTCATTACTGCTTCACCCTCAAACTTTGATGATATGGGGTTTGATAGATTGCGAGATAGATATCTCTCTATTGAATACACCATAATAACAACAATAAACATATTACTAAAACATAAATTAAAACCGAATGAATCAATGGGTGGTTGAATCGCTCAGCGTGATCTCTTCCAGACAATCCATCAACAATAGATATGGTCAAAATTTACGCCATTGAACGGTCAGGCTCTCATAGAACTCATATTTTTGATACTAGATACATTGCCACAGGTATTGTCATCTTTGCTACTGATACAAACTGATAGCAGAAATGCGATGATTAGTAGCAGATATAGTTTCTGTTGTTTCGCTGTCATACATTTTTATCCATAACAGGGGGCTGTGTTGCCATAAACTAAACTACTAGACCCCATCCAAACGAAGTGTTTTTTTATGCCTGATAGGTTAGCCTTTGACCACTATCTCACCTGATGGTAAGTGATGATGTGGTCGAAGATGTTGTTCAGGCTAACCTAGAATAACTGGCTCTCAAGGATAGCTGCCGGAACACACCGTTAGGTGCTTGGCGACAGATTTTCAACTTGAGGGTGGTAGCTAGCCATGCGGGCATTCGCAAAATACCCTACCACCATGGTATATTTTATATAGTATAATATTTTATTTCCATATGTAAAAATAAGCTTTCCCAAGCTAAAGGATCTTTTCACATCATTCAGAAAATACAAAATTTCACATAAATCTACAGAACTAGAAATATAGTAGATATAAGGCTCAAGGATATGCCAGCTTAATTTTACCGCGTTTAAACACTTCGCATTTATAATATTACGAAACAATGTTTGTATGTAAAGCACTTTGAATATACACTTCACGTCAAATCATATAATATAACTTCAGTGTCTGGGACATCAACACGAAAGCTTGATTGTTTGCAACACACCAAATTTGAAGCGCTCGTAGCGAAGTTTGCTTGGCCGTCTGAACCGATCAGCAAAGTTAAGCAACGTCCGCCGCGGTCTTGACTTGGATGGGTGACCGCTGGTGACAATACTACTGAGCGCTACTGTGCTTTGGAGGGCACGTTAAGCCGTCGTTCCCGGTTGTTGTCTTACGATGGCAGGCGTTACAGCATGGTGTAGGGCGTTTTGGAAATGAAAATCTGTCACCAAGCATCTAGGTGTTTTCCGGCAGCTGTCCTTGAGAGCCAGTATTCCACATCATTACTTACCATAAAGTGAGATAGTGGTCAAAGATTAGTCCATCAGTTTAAAAAAAATCAACAAACAATAAAAACGTGATTTAATTCATTATCAATATTGTTTTAATTCATTCTGTTGTTACATAATGTATGATATATAACTTGTACAGCCATAAAAACAAACCTAAAAAGTTCAGATCTCGAGGAATGTTTAAAATTTACCCTTCTTAGCTTGACCACAAATATGTTTAAAATATGTTTAACATACAAACGGTAAACCAGAGCATGTTTTCTATACCGAGTCGGCGGCGGCTAGTAACCGACCACAAATCCTTCCTTGGGTCAGAGGATTAAATTCCAATCTACCCTCAGAAGGACGACTTGTGTCAGAAGAGCGTACAGGGACCGGCCAGCCTCCGTACGCCTATTTGAGATGGAATTTATGTTTAAAGCTTAAGGGAAGAAGTATGTAATACGTATGTCAGCCTATATTTATAAGTTATGAAATACGAGAATAGTAGATAACCTATACAGGGTTATTGGTAAAATGCTAACAACCTCTGAGGTTTGACTTCTGTTAGTCCTAACAAACATGATGAGATATTTTCATTGTAGTGAAGTAAAATTGTTAATGTATATGTTTTTTTTTGTGTTTTTATGTCTACTCTGAACCAAGAATGCCCGCCATGGCAACACAGTACCGCGCCGTGCTCCCTTTGAATAGAGTTTTGAATATTTACATCGAGCAAAATCATAAAATATATGAAATAATACACAAGAGGCACAAGAGATTTTTAAAATCAGGTGGTTCTTGTTCTTCCGCCAAGAACATATAAAAAAACACAAAAAAAATTAGAAATAAAATATGTTTTTTCGACACAAAAAAAAACATCTCGAAATGTTTGTTAGGTTTAGCAGAAGTCAACCCTAACAGGTTGTTAGCATTTTACCAATAACCCTGTACAGACTTACTATATATACCCTATTATCTGTTTTTTAATAATCTTCATTAAAAAACAGGTAATATGCCTGCTATCTAGATCTCACGGAGGAACAGCTAGATAAACTTGAGCGTCTTCAAAATTTTTGCATTAGATTCATATTTGGTTTACGGAAATATGATCACGTATCTCAGATTCGTTCTAAGCTCAATTGGCTGAATATACGTTTTTGCCGGAATGCTCATATTCTCAGTCTCCTTTACAATATATTGTTCAGTCCTACATCCCCGCGCTATCTCAAGGAACGCTTCGATTTCCTTCACTGTTCTTCATACACGTTAAGGTCATCAGAAAATCTCACACTTGAAATCCATCCTCATACGAGTTCGTTTTATAGCAAATCCTTCACTATTCAGGCTGCCCGCTTGTGGAATTCTCTTCCTGTATCAATCAGACAAGCACCGACTCTCAATATGTTCAAGGATCAAGTTAAAAGGTTTTATTTGTCCAATTAATTTTGCACTATATTTTTGTCAATTTCTATGCTATATATGAGATAATATTATAATATGTACTATATTTTTATATAATTTATAGGTATATGTATATATCATTATCTATTTATGTATGTTGCTATGTTTATGTTTATATAGATATATTATATATGTTTATAATTGTATCTGTTTAATTATTATAAAAACCTATATGTATGCTATTTTTTATATATTTGTTTAGAATTTACACTAAAATACGTTTTATTTTAAAATGTTTTTATGAAATTTGATTATGTATTTGGACTACACCCGCCTCTATTATTTTAATTCGTTCAACTCCATCCTACGGTTGCCTGGTAGAGATCACTTTTAGTGATAAGGCCGCCCATTGTAACACTATGTTATTATAATTTAATGTGTAATCTTTTATATTTCTAAAGTGGTGTAACAATAAAGAGTTTTCTATCTATCTATCTATCTAATATTCCCATCACATTAACCAGCTCTATAAGATAATCTACATCTACACTAATATTATAAAGAGGAAAGATTTGTATCATTATTTGGATTTATCTTTGTATGGAATGAATAAACTTAAAAACTACTGCACCGATTATTGATGAAATTTGGTATGGAAATAGTTTGATACCCGGGGACATAGGATAGGTTTAAACCAACTGCGCAAAAAGAGGTTAATGGTTTTGCGCGAAAACCGAGATAAGCGCGGGTGGAGCCGCCAGCTAGCCGGAAAGCTAGTATTGAATAAGACTAGCTGACCGCAACGGCTTCGCACGGGTATTTGACGAAAAATTTAAAAAAATATATTGGGAAATTTTTCTATGTTCATCAGGGATAATGTAGAATTGTAATGGTTAAAGAATTTTTCAAATCGGTCCAGTAGTTTTCAGTTTATTCGTATAGGAAAATACAAATCTTTCCTTATAATATTAGTCTAGATGTAGATTATATTACAGGACGGCAAAATAACATTTTTACGGACAAAACGCTATTATGAACAAGAGCAGAGTGAAAAATTCGAAATTAGAATGAAGATCTCAAGATAAGCCTTGGATTTACGTCGCCAAGGAAAATTATTTTTGCAGTCAAATGATACACTCTATTTTTCATTCCCATCTATGAGAAAAAAGATAAAAGGCGGCTTTAGATACAACTTAGGAATATATAGCCATAATTGATGCTTCTGCGTGCGCAATGCTTTTAAGTAATATAATACTTTTAGGTACTACTTGATGAATTCGTATTTGAAAATAATTTATTGTACTTTGAAGTACCCGTATAGCACATATATATATATATGGAGTAAAATTTTATCTATACAGATGAGAGTTGTTATTCATTCAACGTTATTGGCGTGTCTTTTTTTCAATACAGCCGGTGTCATCCCTGCACGCTGTCCTTCTACTAGCTTTTTCTTCTACTGCCTTTCAACAATTTTTTTTTACTTCATAAGCTATGAAAGGTTTTTGCCATACAACATTTGTGTTTTAAGCCGCTAAAGTGGATAAGGTTTTTAAAATTCGAATCTAAATAACTGTGCCAAAAAAACGTTAATACTAACGATAATTTTATTATAAGCAAGCATTATATTGAGGTGAAAAGTTGAGTGTTTCCCACAGGTTGTAGGCCACAAAGTTATTTAACGCTTCGAACCTAAGAACCCTCGCTTTCGCTCAGGATTATATTAGTTTTATACTCTACTAGACGCCTTCGCTTCCTCAAGTTTCAATTAAAGTTCTCGTCCCGAACGACAACATTGCAGTCTTGCATAATAAGTAAAAATATTTTATTCAATATCTGCATTCAAGCTCTTAGTATTTTTTTCATACAAAAGTTGACACACTAGCAGACGGTCCACCTGATTGTAAGTGGTCACAGCCGCCTATAAACACCCGTAATATCCGCAGCAATACTGGTGTGTTGCCTACCATTAAAAGAAAGTACTCTATTCACGCCTCTTTTGAAGCGTTTTAGATTGTAGACCTGAAGAAAAACCTTAGTTGGAAGAGCATTCCACAACTTACAGATACGTGGCAGAAACAGACGATCAAATCGAGTAGTGCAAGACTTCCATGTATTTATAATGGTTGGACAGGTTGCAGAAGACAAAGAAACATTATAAATATTTCTAATTTTAAGCCCATTACGCTAAGCTTCATGGAGTCAAGTGTAGAAAAGACCTTTCTTTTTTTATTGCTGATAGGTAAGCCTTTGACTACAATCTCACGTGGTAGTAAGTGATGATGTGGTCGAAGGTGTTAACAGGCTTAACCTAGAATGACTGGCTCTTAAGGACAGCTGCCGGAACACACCGTTAGGTGCTTGGCGACAGATTTTCAACTTGAGGGTGGTCGCCAGCCAGGCGGGCATTCGCAAAAATTCCCCTTCCACCATGCGGTGAAGCTCAAGCCCGCGGCGGGATTCGAACCATGGACCTGCTGCGCGGCAGTCCATAGCCAAAGCCACTGAGCTATCACTGCTTCAAAATTCGAATAAGTAAATGTATATATTAATTTTACTGTTTCTCTGGCAGATTATAAATAGTTGATTCGTAGCCACTGTTTATGTTGTTACAAGTGTTATATAATTGAATAAACAAAACAATAATTTTCGACAAATTTATATTACAATCCTTGGAATTAATTTACTGTCAAGAATTTCTTACACTGGATGGAAACTTCCCCAAATATTATTCAACCACAGATAAAAATAATAGTTACCCTCGCTTCAAAGCCCAGGTAACTCGAGCGCCCCCAAATTCAGCAACATCATAACTAAGTAATTGAAGGTATGCCTTTTAACTTTTAACCTTTATGTTCGGTGAATACAGAATTTTCATTTAAAATTCAGCGGAGGAACAAATCCCGGCAGAATGAGGTGATAAACCAGTGAACATTCTTTTTGTTGGCCTTATTCTGGTCACGTAGAGCGGCTTTTTTAATTTTATGCAGGCTTTTTGAAATTATGAGCGAGATTAGGACGAATCATCACGGACCACTTGGTCTTTTGAAGCGGTTCGCGCCCGAGTCTCGGCTCGAAATGTTGTGGAGGAATGTTATTTATTTGAATTAAAATGGTAAAAATCCTGCAGGGAAAATCCCGGGCAAATGAAAAGATTCAGATGTTAAGAGAAAAGGCTCTCAAAGGATGGATGTGTGACTTCTATAAATATTGTTTGGAGTGTGGTATTTCATTTCTGCTATTGGATTATTTAATAAAAGCAATTTTACATATTATGATACAATAATGTGACGACTTTGGAAGATATCAGCGGACAATTATTCAATAACAAACTGTATACAATTTAATAAAGCCTATTATAAATGCCCGTATTAAAGTTATTTATTGTTTAAAACTAAAACGATGTAACATCAAGTTTCCAAAATTATGAAACTTCAGTTGTATTATTATTATTTTTCTGGGTTTTGCACTTCGCATCTTTGAGACAAGGTAGATTATTTTTTTAAATTAATATTTTGAATAAAAGCATTATGAACGAGTTGATAACTCTAAACTGGTCTATCATTTTAAAAAGCTTGTGACTGTGTTCTAAGAATTAGTTTACTAACCATCAGGCATCGAAATGGCTTTGGTACGATGTGAAAACAACAAATGTGATCTACTTTCTTGAACATACTACTAATATTCGGTAAGACTATATTATAAAAAACATCGAATACTCAACGCATTTATTCCGTGGATCCTCATGTCCTATTCAAGTAATCCTGGGTAGGAAGTTAGATATTTATACGCACAACTGCACTTCTTTTTTACCACTTTAATGCCCTCATTAACGGAAAGGTAAAGGGTATAATAAATGTATTAGATTCTCTAACGAGAATTATCGTCGGGTTGGCGGCTGAGCCGAGAATAATGAAGATAAAGACAGACAATATTAAAATATATAAAAAAATATACTCACATAGTTGTATTTTAAATCTGGGTGCATGTAATCCACACCTGTGAATAAAATGAAATATTAATAAATGTAGGTTGTTATAAATATAAAAAAAATCAAGTCGAATAAAAAATTACCAAAATATATTTTTATTTATAGTAAGTACTACGCAAGTTGAAGGGTACAGGGAAAAAACCTGCTATGTAAATTTTACAAAATTTTCACAATAGTATTTTTTAAGTTTAAAACTTCGTATATTTCTTAATTATTTGTTTGCTTTGAATTAAATAAGCAAAATGAGGTTAAAAGTATCTGTGTACAGACACGTGACGGTAAAATTGCTATTATATTAGTATAAGGTAGTAATTTTCTATAAATAGTAACTTAAGCCTTCTGTCGACGAAAAAAAACGTGCATAATCAAATTAGTCACGTACAAAAACGCGAAAGATTTATAGAACATTGCGTTTATACCAGTACTAATACATTCATATCTGAGGGAAAATTTCTCGAAATGCTATAAAAATAAATACTTTTCCATTCTCATATTATATCAAGATATATATATTATAATAAAATTTAAATGGCAGGCAATAAATAGCATCTTTTTGTTCAAAGTGACAATGCATCTTTCTTTCATGTTTTGATAAATATTGCACGTTTCTTTACTGGAACTATTTGATAAAGCACATTTTTATGCTATCCACAAAAGCTTCAGATACGAATAGCTCTTGATTTACCACGTTTTTTCCTGCTATCTCGATACCATTCTATACTACACTGCAAACTGAACAAGTCAGCATCAAAATATAAAAAAAACTAAAAAATTTACATCGCACATTTTCCCCCGTACCCTTCAGTTGATCTATAGATGTTGCTCCATCCCCATACGGTAGTTAAGAACGAAAGGACAAATTAGAGTTATGCGTCATAATATGTCATGTTGGCATAGTGGTTTGAACATATCCCGGCTATATGGGTTGGATCGAATCCCGCAAATGATAATAATTTTGCCTTTCGTTGAAATTTTGTAATCGTACGTATTATTTTTGCTAATCTCCTACATTTTAAAAGTTTTAGCATTAGAACCGCACTACGTCAGTAGCTAGCCGGGGCAATATTATGCTATAAGCGTAAATCCTAATCCATATATACATATATAAAAATTACGTGTCACGTTGTTTGTCCGCGATGGACTCCCAAAAATCTCAACTGATTTTAAATTTGATTCGCACAACGTGTGCAATTCAACGTGTGTGATCCAGGTTGAAAGATAGGATAGCTTACATCTCATATTGTAGTCGCAATTACCCGTGCAAATCCGGGGCGGTCCGCTAGTAAATACTAAAATTGACAAAACTGAACAATTATGGAGTATTTCGATACAAGAAACTTGTTTCTTTTTCAACGTATTTTGTTTTTATTTATCGTCAAATCGGTAAACGTCAAACTAAGAATAATTATAGGATGGATTTAAAGCACTGAATAAAATTATAGTTTTTTTGAGTTTAAAGGCATATGAGGTATATATATTTATTCTGTGCTTGTTGCTGGGCCGAAGGCTCGATATAAAAGTCCGCCTCATATCGGCCGGTTATTTTTTATTACTGATAGGGAAGTCTGTCACTACTTCACACTTATCTATGTAATTATAATGCACAGCCTACTCGAAGTGTATCTCTTGGACTAGAATTTTTACCTAGTTCTTCTGTAAAGCTCTATTAGGTATGTAATATTTTAACGTATTAAAACGACATAATATATAATATAGGTATACGAGTATATAAACAACAGTTAGCCTATTAGCTATTAGCCCTTATTAAGGCTATTATTAGCTTATTAGAGACAGCTTAAAAGCTTTTGAAGCGCTCGTAGCGAAGTTTGCTTAGGCATTCTGCAACGATCAGCAAAGGTAAGCAACGTCCGCCTCGGTCATGACTTGGATGGGTGACCGCTGGTGATATTACTACTGAGCGCTTCCGTGCTTCGGAGGGCACGTTAAGCCGTCGGTACCGGTTGTTATCTTAGGATAGCAGTCGTTATAGCATGGTGGTAGGGCATTTTGCGAATGCCCGCCAGGCTAGCTACCACCCTCAAGTAGAAAATCTATCGCCAAGCACCTAACGGCGTGTTCCGGCAGCTGTCCTTGAGAGCCAGTAATTCTAGGTTAGCCTGAACAACATCTTCGACCACATCATCACTTACCATGAGATAATGGTCAAAGGCTAACCTATCAGGCATAAAAAAATATATCAATGATATTTTCTAAAGTTTTTAAATCCTACTCATATAATAAAAAAAAAATAAGTGTGCGCTTCAAATAATAAATGTACGTAATGCTGAGTTTTATGAAGCTTATATGTATTACATTCAAATAAAAATGCATTAGTTTAGAATTTGAATATAGAAAATATGTTTGATATCCTTTCATCCTTTTAATTGATCTTGTTTAACTCATTAGCAATTTCTCCAGTGTTAGTTTTGTAGCATTAACTGAATTGTCACGTACGCTCTTCTGAAATATATTCAATTTTAGAAGCATGTTTAATTAAATAACAGAGATGTTCGAATTATATAATTTATTTTGTCTTAAAATAAAGCTGATGTTTTGCAAGACGTGTAGAAAATCCCGCCGTTTCAAATGATTTCTCGCTTCAAGAGAACTCAAAAGCAGATAAATTAAAATATAAGCCTTTCAGAGACTGAAATTAATATTTAACGAAGTTGTTATTTCGATGTTACTCATTTATAAGATAAATAAATTTTTGATACAACAATTATTTTGTAGCTATTTTATTTTATGGTGATATTTAAATGAAGGTAACTTTAAAATTAAATTAAATCTTAAAGTCACATTTCTCAGTTTTCACTTAGGATTAAATATGGTTGACTTTACAAAAAAATTATATATAAATTTTTAATAAATCCAAATAAGTTCATAATACAATAAATTAATAAGATAAAAATAATAAAAAATAAAAAGTAAAAATAAGATTATCAAATAAAGTTACCGTCATCCATGATTGCAGTGGTGACATTGACTCCAGTATATCCCTGCGCCCAGGCGGCTTCCACGTTCAAGTCTAGCTTAGGTTTCCCTCCATTCTGACCCGTGTTCTTCAAGTACCATTGGAGAGGAAAGTAAGGATCCCTAGGCTCTGATGGTGCTGTGATGGTTTCTGGAAGTCGCAGCGGCCGAAACCCTCGCTTGACGCGCTTGAATCCCGTTTGCTGAACCGCTGTGTGGACCTGCGCAAAAAAAGGATAATTTTAGTAAAAACTTGTCAATGTGACATTTGTCAACTTTAATTATACATGAAGCAGTGATGGCTCAGTGGCATTGGCTATGGACTGCCGCGTCATGTAGGGCCATGGTTCGAATCCCGCCGTGGGCTTCAGCTTCACCGCATGGTGGAAAGGCATTTTGCGACTGCATGGCTAGCGACCTTGAGGGTTCAAGTAGAAAATCTGTCGCCAAGCACCTAAAGTTGTGTTTCGGCAACACTCCTTGAGAGCCAGTGAAATTACAGGCACATGAGACTTAACAATCAAAAAATCTTAAAAATCGAAAGCAGTACGTTCAGCTTGGCAATTACTGGTCAGA
Organism: Plagodis dolabraria; assembly: GCA_963854805.1. Lineage (NCBI taxonomy): Eukaryota > Metazoa > Arthropoda > Insecta > Lepidoptera > Geometridae > Plagodis > Plagodis dolabraria. The sequence continues at coordinate 9,364,268 of OY978459.1, read as the reverse complement.
TGAATATTATACTAGATCGGGCGTAAGTCAGGGGTCTACATTAGGACCGACGCTGTTTCTGTTTATGATAAACGATCTTCCGAAGGCGCTTAAAACTGCCAAATGTTTGTTGTTCGCAGACGATGTGAAGCTATATCATAGAATCACAAATACATCTGATTGTGTAGACCTCCAATGTGACATAGATGCAATTGTTAACTGGGCTAATACGAACAACCTATACTTTAATGTCTCTAAGTGCAAAGTAATCACATATTCCAGGTCTTTAAAGCCTGTTGGCTATCCATATAGGTTAGAACATAGTTTGCTCAAGAGGGTTTCCTCTGTGCGCGACTTGGGCATTATCATGGATAGTAAACTTCAGTTTAGTGACCACGTAACAAACATATGTAAGAAAGCAAATAGAACTCTAGGTTTTGTAATTAGAGCTGCTAGTCAGTTCCGTGACATAAACATACCCATTGTATTGTATAACGGATATGTTCGCAGTACATTAGAATTTGGCGCCGTGGTATGGGACCCAAGAACCATAAAATACTCTGTAATGGTAGAAAGAGTACAGCGTAAGTTTCTTAGGTATCTCTACAAGAGAATGTACGGATATTATCCTTTTCTTTACCCATCTTTATTTGTTTTGGGTATGGTTGGCTTCGTGTCTCTAGAACACAGACGAAAGCTTTCACTCATCATACACTACTGTCTATTGATGCGAAACCAAGTTGACAACCCATCTGCTCTCTCAGAAATAGGTTACTTTGTGCCTGAGAATTATATCCGCATGGGTCAGAGACGCCAGCTCCGACTACTAGCGCCCCGTTCAGGGATACACACATTGCACGCGCGCAATGCACCGACCGCGAGGGCTATTACACTTATCAACGACTTTTTAAATGTGGTCCAAGATGCTGACTTACACACTGATCCTATTAGCCGTATTTTTATGTATACTTTATTATATTTAAATCGTATATAGTTATTTAAGTTTGTAGTGTTTTGTGAATAAAGGCATACCGCCTTTAAATTGTTATGTTACCTATGCTATGACATTGTGAATGTGTTGGCTTAGCTGTAAGTTCACAATTGTAAGTCTAAATAAATAAATAAATAAACAACTATGTCTCAAGGTGACGGGTAAATTGGTGACGGTGCAATTCGTGAATAGTGACGAAATGCATCTGTTATTGGAAGATATTAGTCCGCTTAACATCAAGTGGGCCTCGAGCTTGTCCGAATGAAACGACGAAATAAGTGATTGCTTAAAAAACATCAAATAATTTTAGATATAATGATTTGGTCAATCGGTACTCCACACGTGGGCCCCGGGTGGCACCAATCATGTCACAAACCAGGCGGTAGGCCTCTTAAGCAAGATGCCGATTTGGTGGGTGCCACCGCAGAGTCAAATATTCTACCCCCAAATAGCAATATGCAAACACTGCTGTATTTAGGTTTGAAGAGCACTGTAACGAATGAAATTACCGGCAATCGAGACTTAAAAACGAATTTCTTGGAGTGTCAAGCTCATAAGCAATGGTAATACTGTAACTATAATGGACAGATGTGGTGCTTACCATCAGGCACCGGCTTGTCCGTCTCGGCACTTATTAATAAAAAAGTAAGGTAAGATAAGTATATTTTAAAAGCATGTATAACATAGATGTTCGAAATTTCTCATTTAATTTGTCTTAAAATAAAGCTGATGTTTTTACAAGACGTGTAGAAAATCTCGCCATTTCAAATGATTTCTCGCTTCAAGAGAACTCAAAAGCAGATAAATTAAAATATAAGCCTTTCAGAGACTGAAATTAATATTAAACGAAGTTGTTATTTCGACGTTACTCATTTTTAAGATAAATAAATTTTTGATATAGCAATTATTTTGTAGCTATTTTATTTTAGAGTGATATTTAAATGTAGGTAACTTTAAAAATTAAATTAAACTTAGAGTCTTATAAGATAATAACTTTTTTTTTTCTAATGTCGACGATTCGCAATTTGTATGGATGACTGCCAGTACTGGGCTGTACCCACCCGAAGGGTTGTGGCCTCGTACAGATAATAACTATATAAGATACCATAATAATGATAGCACAACACAGAAGTAACGCCACGATACATGCTATAACAAGTTTCCCTCCTCTCAGTCTCCCGAACTTGTCCTGGTTAAAGCTTGTATAAGCGGGTGATACATTGGGTCCGACGGCGAGTCAACGGATTAAATTGCTAGCTCGTTAAGTTGTCGACTCGCGTTGGTAATCCACTGGCGTACGAAAAAGTCGTCTGTCGATCACTATTAGTAATTTTCGATACTCAGACCTATGGCGTTTACTTTGTTCCTTAGTTTAGTTATTATAGAAAAGTTGCCACAGTGTGAGTCTACAACTCACCCCGTGGGGTGCAGGGCTAGAATTTCACCCTCATATCTCCTCCCGTGGGTGTCGTAAGAGGCTTCTTAGGTTAAAATACCAGAAGGTGTGCAGCAGCGTCTTCTGGGGAACTGATATCTTACGCTGTGATCTCCAAGACGTCTGCCAATTTGGGGATTATGGCAAAGCTAGGGTGCCTTAAACCTACTGCCCTGAAGCTACTATACCCTCTTGCAGGTATTACTCCACCAGATATCCGACGTGAGGTAGCCTGTTCACAAGAAAAATCAAACAGCAAAGTGATAGTCAGCACCCTATGTTCGACTATCAGCCACCTCCAGCTCGCTCAAAGAGCCGTAAAAGTTTTTGCCGAGTTACAACTCCTTGGAATAAAAGATGCGCAAAGGAGGAGAGAATTGAACTTTGGCACAAAAAATACCCCACACCCACAAACTATGTTACCCCAGCGGAACATCTGCCTCCTGGTAACGAACTGCAGTGGCCAATTTGGAAGTCGCTCAACAGACTCCTTACCCAAGTTGGTCGTTGCAAAACTAACCTGACCAAATGGGGAGTAAGGGACAGGTTAGATGTGAAATGTGAGTGTGGTGCCCCTGAGCAAAATATGGCACACCTACTGTCATGTTCCCAGTGCCCAACCACCTGCACACAAGATGACCTCACGTATGCATCTCACAGGGCCGTGCAGGTGGCCTCCCATTGGGCAAACATCATCTAAGGTTCAATTATTTATTATTATTTATATTATTATGATTAGCCATTGATACGAGATGAATGAATGAATGGCAAAGCCCCCTTAATGGGAGAGGCTGTGTTCACCAGTGGATAAACCGGCTGATACAGAGACCAAAAGTAGTTGCAACAGAGACAACGCATGTCCCATGTAAATTTGGAGGAAGAATTTATTTGTAAACTAAATGATTATTGAAACTGTATGAAGATGACCGAAGAAGTGTATACGGAGCAGCAAGATTTGTTGCAAAAAAACATCATTTCTGGTAAACAGGATTATACAAGTATAAACTCAGACCCAAAGAATATATATTTTACAGACTCATACATATTAAATATAAAACCATACGAATTATAATGTTTCTGGGGTGGGATTCAATGTCATTTTCGTTTCTCGCTATAGCATTTGTACACTACACCTCCTGGTCAAAAATCAAGAAAAAGGAACGGGTTCTTAGACTTGGCTCGAACCCGAAGCACGTAGGATTCAAAACTTGTTATTCTGCAAAATTCCAGTAGTTTTATAATGCCATATTGAAAGGCACACCGCGTCTCTGTAATCTCTTATTGATGTATTGACGCAAATCATTTTTGGATGTTGTTTGGTCTTTCCGAGTGTGCTGCGATGGTTGCGGGACTGCCGAACTCTTTTTTTCTTTTTCACGAGATACACAAGAACATCATCTTCAAAATGTTTTAAGAAAACATTAAATTAATATTGTAAAACTTAACAAATATTTTAAAAAATATCTAGTGACAATTCCGCCTAATACAGCAATCTATTCATTATCATAATAGTAAACATTTAAAAGGTAAATACTACTACTGATAACTAATGTAAAAAATCAACAATGGATTTAGATATAAATTGAAATGAGTACATACCGTAATAACTATATAAACTGCAATTGTGGGATTATCTTTTTGTGACCAGTTAAGCCATATTTAAGCTGAATTAAATAATTATTATCATTTACCTAGATCAGAATAAGTACTCTATCAGCTGGATCGTCCACTGCTGAACACAGCCTCCCCTATGTACGGGATATTATCCATATTCCCCACGCTTGGTAGGTGGCTTGGGGATCGCAGTGCAAGATGACATAGTTCTTAAGAAGGCGCTGGTGCCCACTTTCCAGTATTTTTGCCTTAGTCTACTTTAACGACACCCACACGGAAAGAAATGGGGAGGTGCAATTCTAACCCGGCACCCCACGAGGGTCGACTAAGTGTAGTGAGACAAAAATATGTTTATGATCATGAAAATTGTTTCCGTAAAATTTTATATTAAAAACTCACCCAACCGACTGATGATATGTGTCCAATGGCTCTGAACGAATGGGTGCCTAGAAATACAATGTGATAATTTACAGACAGCTATTCCAATAAGTGTCTATATATTTTTATACGGGCTTGGGGGAGCTCGCAAAAGTTTATTGTTATTGTAAAAATATTGGATATACATTTAAAGTCGGTAGCTTACTGCCAGTTTATCAACGAAAATATTTTTTTCCTGTCGCAAAAACATGAAAATATTATTTCATTACCTATTTTGCTCGAAAAGTGTGCTTAATAGGTCTGTGTACTGTACATACTGTAGAAATAAGCTTTCGCCCACGCTGTATGAAACCATGGGATATTTTAAAATAAAACGCACTTATATAGGCTCTTTTACTTTGTATTTTTTTGAATTCGTGTTAACGACCTCAGTCTCACTAAAAAGAGGTACGTGAAGGAGATAATTGCACGGTGACAATTGGGTCTAAAAAGTACAAATACATTATGTATAGTTATTCAAATAATTGCAAAAAAAAACCTTTGAGTAATTGGTTTTTAAACACAGCTTAATAAAGAAATCAAACTAAAATGGAACCGACAGCAATAGGGTGCAAGTGAAAGGTATTGATTTACAGCGCCATTAAAATAAGTTTCTTTTTTAAAACGGGTTATATATTGATTTTCACTTTTAATTAATTATAAGCGTCATTCGTGATTATCATTGTGTGTTCAAACCCTTCAAAAATGTGTTCTAATTCTTAATGGTAATAGGTCTATTTCCACCAGACGCGCTCAATCTAGAGTGATATACAGGGTTATTGGAAAAATGCTAGCAACCTCATAGGGTTGACTTCTGCTAATCCTAACAAAATTTTGGAGATTTTTTTTTTGTTTGAAAAAAAATACTTAATTTTTTTTTGACGGAATAAACACCAGGACCACCTGATTTTAAAAGTCTCTTGTGTCTGTAATGTATTATTTTATATTGTTTATTACTTTGCTCGGTGTAAAGATTCAAAACTCTATTCTAAGGGAGCACAGCGCACACCAGTGTTGCCGCGGCGGGCGTTCTTGAATAGGAGTACGCTTTTAAACAGAAAAAAATATATTCAATTTTTTTTTCTAAACAAAAAGTTAAATATTTTAAAATGTTCGTCAGGACTAGCAGAGGCAACCCTAAGAGGTTGTTAGCATTTTACTAATAACCCTGTATATTATTTCTAGGTATTTCACTCTTAACTTTCACGTATTGAAAAACGTCGTGTGACACAACGTGCTTGAATTGTGAACGTGATTCTGAACTCGGAACTATGGTTTGCTCTCCCATTCAGCACGAGCAAACATTATCCTTTAGTTTACAATAACCTGCTTACCAAAATCGTATCACAATTTCTTTTTTCAACAATGATATATTGAAGATCTACTAAATGTAATGTTCTTTGAGTCAAACGGTTGAGGGGAATTAATTAAACTAAATATACCTAACCGGTAGCTTTAGATATTTTTCTTTCATCAAGAGAGATACGAACACAGACGACGCACGGGATAGTACTGTACTATAGTGGATTCTATATTTTGTTCTCATTACGTTATTACTTTAAAAAGTTATTTTTCCTTATAAGCGCTATTCGTTCTATTTCAAAATTGTATCTAAGTAACGATGGAAGGACTTTAGAATCGGTATATATAAATATGTACTATGGGAATGGGGGGGTGTCGTAGCTCATTGCATATGATCGTGGTGGTAGGGCACTTGGCGAATGCCCGCCTGGCTAGCTACCACCCTCAAGTTGAAAATCTGTCGCCAAGCACCTAACTGTGTGTTCCGGCAGCTGTCCTTGAGAGCCAGTAACTCTAGGTTAGCCTGAACAATATCCTCGACCACATCATCACTTACCATCAGGTGAGACAGTGGTCAAAGGCTAACCTATCAAGCATAAAAAAAAACGTAGTTTTGTCACAATTTAAAAACCATGAGCTTACTCGTTAAAATTGTGCATGTATGTCATTGAGTCTAATATCTACGCTTCTAATTTGCCAGTTTTTTATTTTACTATTTATTTTATCTCTAAATGTGAAAATAAGAATTCGCACACTAAAATATATTTCTAAATAATTTTGAAAATACAGATTTTTTACTGAAAACTGCAAATTTTCACCGGGTTTAAATACTTGTTATTTATAATATGAAGAAAGTACGTTTATTTGAACTAACGACACTTCCTTGAGCAATTAATCAGTGAAATACTAATAATATTTTTTTTATAAAGCCATACAAAAACATATTTCTTATATATAATCGAAGATATTGTTAAGGCTAGATTATATATTTCTAACCTAGGTATTATAATATTCGTACTACGTTGTAGTAAATACCATATTTTATATGATTAGTACTACAGCTAAGTTCACGAGTTGCCATTACCAAAAATCAGAGTGTAATCTCAGTGGCAATAAACGATCGTTGTCACCAGCTGAGGCAGGCTGACATCTAGGATTACCCATGATGGATGTCGCTCTCGACCTTCCAACAATCTGGCCGGTATTATGTACGCGAATTAATCTTTTATATTGATTAATGTTTATTTTAGGTGTTATTTTTTTGGGGAATGTACGGAATTGATCTTCAAATAGGTACTTCAGTAAATCGCGTATATTTGTCTTTACTTTTATCGTGATGTATGTTACAGTATTTAAATTCTACTCCTTAAACTGTCTATTTAATCTGGTCTGTCCAAATATGGTCTTGCTATTCTACCATTTCTACTTCTTGTGGCTTCATTTAAGGATGCCTTAAAGTCAACTCACTGCACATCAAAGTTCAGGACACTAATGTCATCATACATTCCAGACACGTGACAGGATTTCTCCAAAAAACAATCATTAATCATTTTCGGATGGTGTGATAGATAGGTTTGGTAGAAAATTTAGTATTGAAATCACTAGCAAGTGTCCAAGGAAACCATAAACGAAACCCGATAAGTAGATAGTTGTTATTTTAAGTTTTTGCCCACTGCTTTGGACCAGAATTTATATAACTTTATAAGCGACCATTTTGAAAATCACAATTTCTGCTCTGTTTGTAATATATAATTTAACCCCACATTTTTACGCAGACATTTTTATGTTGTATGTGGACAATGCAAATATATATATAATATCATTGGTACAATGGGTAACGTCTCATAGTATATGAAATAAACGGTCAAATGCGTGTCGAGCCACGCACAATGTAGGGTTCCGTAGAAGCCTGATATCATAATATAGAACGATTCTGTAGTTCTTTATTCTTCTCCACTTTCTTCCTGCTAAATCCAAGTTATTATTTCAATTGTTATTCGAAAATTAAACAAAATTTTATTGTGAATTCTATAGGTAGATATTCGGATGAAAACGTAACGATAGCGCGATTCAGAATCCGTTAGTAAATTGTAAGAATTTGAATGTTATTTAATTTATTTGCTGTAATATATGTAATTATTATATTTTAAAATAGTTGATATATATATATGAAAGAAGAATAAAAAGTATACACCGATATATGCAAGTAAGCTTAAAAATGGGCTATTATACGATATAACTGGTCTGGCCATAAATATTGTAACATAAAAACTTTTCAACTTTAGAGTTATTTAGAACTTGGAACCCTTTTATAACTTTAAAATTTTCTTTCCATTTCGCGCCATTTCATATTTTATTTCGCGTTCATTATCAAATAACAATATGAAATGAGGTGTTAAAGAAAATAGGTTAGCAGTATTCGCATTGTACAAAGTAGGTATTGAGCCGTCGCGTCGGTCATATTCCAGACACTTCAAAAGCTTGGTATCAGCCGTATGTTCGTAATCGTATATCGTATGAAAGAGGGTACTATATTACGGAAGAATACGCCAAAATTGATCCTCACAGATATATTTCAATTTTGATTCTACATTTACTGCCGCGTTCAGCACATAAAGTTTATAGGGCCACTGCGAGAAGAACGAGCAAGAAACTCGGGGCCATTCTTTTAAACATCTTTTAACAATGTGTTACAAAAATATACCTTAACTATGTACATACCTCATTTTAGAACACTATCACATATAAACACACACTTATCACCTCCTACTTACTCACTACGTCACAATTTGTCGTCCGTTCAAATCGACTGCCGAAGCAAGACTGACTGTAAAATGCAAGTGGCGTTAACAGAACGCCTCCCCCCTACCGCACTCGATTGTGGTAAGGTGCACGTGACTAGGCAAAGTCAATACAAATACTTTTAACCTTACAAGTATACTTAAAACATAGTAGTATTTCCTTATAATTCCTAACACGTAATATCAACAGCTACAACAACACTTCCGCTGTCGAAGACCATAAAAGATCAGGGCACCCGCGTGTCTTAGAACTTAAAATTATTGCTGTTAAAGCCAGAATTGGTCGAAATCCCATTAGGAAGTAAAAATATTTTGATAAATCAACAATAATCTTGTTGCGAGAAATGAAGATTCCCGCTAGGAAAATGTCGCGTATTATAAAACAAGACCTGAAGCTCGGTGCTTATCGTCGATATACAGTACATGCCCTAAATCAATCTTTAAAATTTAATAGAGTGCCTTCCGTTGCGATACGCAAGTGAAGGGCATAGAAATATTCTCTTTGCCGACGAAAAAATTTACACGATTGAAGAGCTTACAATCAGCAAATTGATGATGTGTGAAATGAAGTGATCGATGACCTTGGTACGACAGGTACAGACAGCAAACACATCTAGTGTACGGCGAGGATGAGGTCCAAAAAGTACTTTTTTATACCTATAGAAGTCGAATCTTTGTACTGTCAGATCTATACTAATATCATAAAGAGGAAAGATTTGTATTTTTGTATGCAACGAATAAACTTAAAATCTACTGGACCTTTTTGGATGAAATTTGGCAGGAAAATAGTTTGAGACCCGGGAAATTGTTTTCGCGCGATAACCGCAATACGCGCGGGTGGAAAGCTAGTCTATTATGTATGACATAGGGCATAGTTATTGTTTTAAGATTTTTTATTTTAGATTTAGTTTTAATGCCAGTATTTACCCGTTATAAATAACCAACTACTTCATCTTAGTCACTTTAAAGGATTTATTCTATAGATTTTATATTTGGTACAAAATTATCGAACACCCAAGTTCAACGACTATTACTGCTAAACTAATAAAGTTATCTCAACCGCTATACTTTTCCTTTAAAGTTCATGAAACGCACTATCAGCTTGAATTTTTTCAGATTTTTCAAGCCAGCAGTTTAGCTTTTAGAGGGGGGGGACGCCTTGCTGGAACAAAAATTTGCACTTCGAAGTTAAATATTTCGTAAATCGAGCATTAAATCGAAAAATAGTATTAGCAACCCCTAAATTATTTTAAAAGACCTGTTCAACTATACCATACATGAAGAGATAGACGACAAAAAAAAAATTCATCCCCACATCACATGTATGGGAGGTACCCTAAAAAAAAATATTTTTCAAAATTTTATTTTATCACTTTGTCGGCGTAATTGATTTACATATCCATACGAAATTACAGCTTCCTAGTACTAACGGTCTCTTAGCAAAACCTCGGACAGACGGACAGACAGACGGACATGACGAAACTATAGGGTTCCTTGTCAGGACAACGGAACCCTAAAAATGAATGATTAAAACGTAAGATTTGAAACTCTTAAAACCCTTGAACTATTTCTTTTCAATTTCCAACCACAGTGTCATTTGCATGGTGCATATCTCCCCTACATTGTAACCTAGGATATGATCTGGCTATCAAAGACAAATGGTGGAAATAAAATAAAAAAATAAAATGTCATGACACATTTTATTTTATCCTTGATATTCAGTTTTACTTAGAAATAATTATACGGGGAGTATAGGTGGAGAACCTTTAAACGTAGATTCAACGTAAATAAGCAAGCTAATCGCTCTAATCACAAACTAAGTATTACATTATTAACAATATATAATATAATACATTACTTATTACAACGTGTCTTTTATAGTTGCTATGAATCATATACTAGTATTATTCTAATAGAGTTCCAATTAATTCAAAAGTTTTATTAGTTTTTATACGTGGACACAGAATAAAAAGTATCAGAAGGACCACTGCGCAAAGCCATTATAAAAAATAAGCGACTCTAGTTACATAGCAATAGAGTGCACTTTAGCTCACAAAGCACTCAAGCTCACAAGGCGTCTCTTTTTCTATCGCATAGCTCTGATCTCTTCTGACGCGACACGCACCCTAGAATAACCCCGTCTGAACGGATACGCCGATGTACCAGTATCTTTGTACCGAAAATGCGGAATAAGCAAGGCTTGGCATAGATACTTCATACGTTTAAAATTTTTTTAGTTAAAATCTGTAGTTTATAATTAAAATGTGAAGCTGCTTAATATACTCTAATACAAATATTTGTACTACCTACTCAAATAAATTTTCACACAAGCATGTAGTCAATATTAACTAAAGTTTATTACTTATAATGTACATGTTTTAATATATTTAAAGCATTTTTGTCCCGTGTACTGAGCTAGAATTTTACTCCCACATATTTTAGAGCTATCCAGGTGACCATTCTACCACAGTGCAGACAATGTAATGAAAACTTGCATTTTCAATGCACGATTTGAATCACCACAGCCGCTCGGCTGTAAACTGTCACAACTTCTTAAGTTTTCTAAGTTCATTGCAAATAAAGCTCAATGAAAGGGTTAGTTTCGTATTCCATAAATCCGTTCCTTTCTTATCCATAACCAAGGTATTTATTTGCAGCGCATAAGGTATTTCCTACACTCGTATCTACATATTTGACTCCTTTGTGACACAAGATATTTTCCTTTGCATTTCAGGTGCTCCAGATATTCCTTTGAGAACACATTTCACTATTAGATGAGAACAGGTATATGAAGATATTTATTTTGCTCTAACATTTGAAGGAACTTTTTCTGTTTAAGCTAACAGTTGTTTACTTTTAAACATTAGTGACTAACTATAAATCAAATAAAGCATAAATATGAATAAACCAATTATTACTTTAGGAATAATTATTTCCTTTTGATAACTCAATCTTGAATTCCATTAAAGATGATGGAAAAATATATTTAATACATATTGTTCCACGAATATAAGGCGAGACTAGGTCTATATATGTATAACAATTTAAAGATTGAATACACGTTTTTAAATTTTCAGAGCACTTAATTTCTAACTTCGTGTGAGAATAGAACCCACGCTTGTGATATTTAGAAATAAAGAGGTTCCAAACTTTTACTTTCGACATGAGTATGATTTTAGTTTATGATGTTGTTACATAATACACATTTACATTATTAATTTATGATATTGTTAATGTATAGTTTGCTATGTAATATTTGTGGATTTTGTCTCCCGCGGGAAGGTTGTGTTTATTCTTTGGCAAAGCTACGGCAAACAGTTTAAATTTACTTGGGAATTTATCTTAATATTATTTTCTGTATGATGGCGATACGATGATCATCTTGGTCTAGCTATCTTTAGCCTTGCCATCAACTCTCACTTAATAATTCAATGTCTCCTTTCAAATCTTATCGTAATTATGGTATTTTAGGGAAGCCCATGTGGCTTTTATTATTATTAGATTTTGAGTTTCAGCTTATGATGGAACGCAAAGCGTTTTTTTTTTTTTTTATGCCTGATAGGTTAGCCTTTGACCACTATCTCACCTGATGGTAAGTGATGATGTGGTCGAGGATGTTGTTCAGACTAACCTAGATTTACTGGCTCTCAAGGACAGCTGCCGGAACACACCGTTAGGTGCTTGGCGACAGATTTTCAACTTGAGGGTGGTAGCTAGCCAGGCGGGCATTTGCAAAGTGCCCTACCACCATGCTGTAACGACTGCTATCCTAAGACAACAACCGGGACCGACGGCTTAACGTGCCCTCCGAAGCACGGAAGCGCTCAGTAGTAATGCCCAACCAGCGGTCACCCATCCAAGTCATGACCGCGGCGGACGTTGCTTAACTTTGCTGATCGATTCAGAATGGCTAAGCAAACTTGGCTACGAGCGCTTCATAAATATGTTGCCCATCACTGCCATTGTGGTAGTGCAGTTGATAATAAACTCGGTCATCATGGCCTCTCTTGTCCTCAAAGTGCTGGTCATATTTCCCGCCACGCCAGCCTTAACGATACCATTCACGGGCTTTCACCAATGCGCCAATGTTGCAACTGTTCTCGCTGGTTTAATGCGATGCGTGACATAGGTAAAAGATCTGACGATATGACTCTGGTTTTGTGGAAGTTGGGAGCTATTAGTGTGGGACGTGAGGTGAGTGACGAGTACGGGACTGTGTGCGTTGACGCTTTTGCGCCATCTGTCTTTCTACAATAAACGTGCGAGGGCTGGCACCGCGGCTACTTCGGCAGAGTGACCAAGCGGTGGAATTATCCTAATCTTGGTAGTTGATATATATTTCAGCCGTTGACATTGGGTCGGTGAAGGCCAAGAGCTAATTGTAATGTCCAAAACTTATCAAAATGTTTGTTTGATGCAACCATATAGATATTGCTTTCTCTTTTCTGTGGATGCAACGTATGATCAATACTTTGTCACTTATTTGACTCAACAATAAAGCGTTACAATCCAAAATAAGGCAATGCTGCCAACTGTGTGCCTTCAATGCCTTACATTGCCTAAATGCTTCCGTTGTAGTGGCTGTAATGTTATATATCTATAGCCTGTAGTATTTTGTTCATAAAAGGCTAGTTCTACATTTCTAATTATCAGGAATAAATTTCCTGTAATATCCAAAAACTCCGAGAAAACGTTTGATTTCTGTCATGGTTTTAGGTATGGGATCCTTTTAATGGCTTTTATTTTGTTAGGGTTTGGCTTTACACCGTCTCTGCAAATGACATGGCTGAATTCTGACTTATCCACCTGAATCTTAAAGTTAGATGACTATAAGAATTCTTACTTATCCATCTGAATCTTAAAGTTAGATGTGCGTCTAACTTGATTCAGATGGTTTAGTCAGAATTCTTAATGTTAGGTCTACAACTTACCCAAATGTTGTCTAGAGTAAAAAAAATACTTACAAGTGGATGTTGCTTCAGAAGGCGGGTGTGAGAGATGGAGCGGCGGGGACGTGCGTGTGGCAGACCCCGGTGTGCGAAGTGCCATTCTGTGTCAGAGCCCAGCACCTGGGAAAGAGAATACATAGAATAAATATTTTCATACATACACAAATTTTTAGAGCAAAAAAATTAATTTTGCTCGGATGTCGATCTCGCGTCCCAGCGACGAAAAATCGTTTCGTGTGCCTTAACCTTTTCTATTTTAGGGTGGTAGTTAGCCAGGCAGGCATTCGCAAAATGCCCTACCACCATGCTATAACGACCGCCATCCTAAGACAACAACCTGGACAGCCGTTAATTTAAATTAACGGCTAAGCTAACTACGCTACGAGAGCTTCGAAATAGCTACTGCTTCAGAATGAAAGTGGGATCTTGAACTTTCAATTCAATCTCAATGTTTCAAATAAACGAAAGTATATTTATCTTTCCAATTTCAAAGTTTTATTTGCCTGATGCGCTACATTCAACTCGCGTCTAAACTTTTCCCTCATAAAAAATATACGCAAGAGATTTTCAAGTTACGCGAGTTTACCATCATAGTTAAATTGCTCTTTAAAAGAACGCCGCGCAGTTTGCAAAATAAAACACGTTTTTCTAGGTAACACACAATTTTACCGGCCTATTTACAACAAAGATAATTTTAATGTTTATAGGTAACTAGCTTTCTCGCGGCGCTAGCGGCTCGCGTATGTCGGTTATCGCGCAAAACATTTACCTTTTTTTGCGCAGTTGGATAAAAGCTATGCTAAGTATGTTTTTTCCCGAGCCTCAAACTATTTCCATACCAAATTTCATTCAAATCGGTCTAGTAGTTTTGGCGTGAAAGCGTAACTGACAGAGTTACTTTCGCATTTATGATATTAGTACTGATCAGGCTTAATATAAGTACGAGTACAACTAGCGTCCTACCTAAGTGCCGCCTACTGCTTTATCTACGTGTAAATTGATCTTATCACAACATATTTTTTATGAGATTGTGGCGAAACTAGCACGAAGCCCTCCTGATGTTAATGGGATTGACCACTGCCAATAACAGATGCATTTCGTCACAAGTGACGAAATGTATTGCGCACATCAAACTGAGACATACAGTTGTTAAGTGTCATGTGCCTTAATGTTTCTAGCTCTCAAGGACTGCTGCCGGAACACACTATTAGGTGCTTGGCGACAGATTTTCTATTTGAGGGTGGTAGCTAGCCAGGCGGGCACTCGCGTTGTCACTATTTAATTTATATTTACTCAATTTTTTCCGAACATACATAATATTTTCAAATATATACAAACTCGGTAAAGTTAATATATCAATTTCTTTAAAAAGATCCCTTAGAGATTCCCTAAGATCCATTTCATATATGGCTCGAATTGCGTGCTTTTGTAAAATAAAGATTGTCCCTATCTCAGCAGCAGCTCCCCACAGCAATACACCATACGACATAATACTGTGGAAGTACGCGAAATAAACTAGTCGTGCAGTAGCTACGTCTGTTAACTGTCTTATCTTACAACCTGCATATGCAGCAGAACTAAGTCTTCCGGCTAGATCATGAATATGTGGATCCCACTGTAAAGTTGAATCCAGTTTGATTCCCAGAAAGACTGTCGCTTTGTCAATAGAGAGTTTATCTAAGCCAAGCTTAATGTTTGGTTCAACATAAAGAGCTACCACCCTCAAGTACAAAATCTGTCGCCAAGCGCCTAACAGTGTGTTCCGGCAGCTGTTTTTGAGAGCCAGTAATCTAGGTTATCCTGAACAACAGTTTTGATCACATAATCTCTTACCATTTGGTGAGATAGTGGTAAAAAGCTAGCCTATCAGGTATTTAAAAAACGCCTCCCTACTAGTACGCCCCGCAGTGCTAACCCATTCTATAAAAGACCAATCATGTTGTATGTTAGCCGTGATAATGCTAATTAAAGCATTCAATTATTTAACATATTTTTTAAATTGGAATTTGAAAGCATTGAGTGCTGCAGAAGATTTATATAGTATGTATTCTGAACCATTGAACCCAACGAAGTACAGAAGAAAATTCACCAAGAATCCTTAGTTCGAAGGAAACACTCGTTTCCACAGTACTTGAGTGAGTAAAATATTTACCTTTATTTATCTTAACGGTGCCGTATATACGTAGTAATCTGTACTAGAACCTATAACCTATGTTCAACACGTAATACGACCGTTTTACGAACGCATTTCCGCATTCTTATCGTAAATCCATGTTGGGGCGTTCGTTGTCGTTACTTTTACTGGCATTTCGCAATAAAATTAACTGCTTCTAACATCACAAGCCGGAGGTATAAAGAACGTCTGTTGCCCGATTTAAATGGTTTTACTGCCTTAACGGCGATATTTTATATGGGGATGGTTATTGTTAAAATTATGGTCTTATTCCGGAAACTCTAACCTTTGTCGTTTGATATTAATTAGACGATTTTATAAACTTGATTTTTTTCTCCATTTTGAGTTCTAATGATATTTTTTTATCTGTTGCAAAGTCATTTATTCAATTCAGGCGTTCACGCAGCTCGCATGAACGTCAATTACAAATGTTAATATTCAAATATTCTTCATTGCGTTCAGAAAAAAAAATGAATAGAGCTACTGTGAGAAGATCGGGAAGGAAACTTAAAGCTATTCTTTTAAACAATGTGGTACATACCATGTTATAAAATTATTAGAATATTTGTTTAAATTACGTATTAATTACTGCTCAGGAGAGGCGGAATAGTCCAAGCATTTTTCTCGCTTAAGTGTGTCGTAGGATTTCTTAAAGTGGTTTAATCGTGCAACTTGAATTTTTCTTCTGTGAGGGTTGTGATATGTTTGGGAACTTTATTATAAAACCGCACACCTCTCGTTTGCGACGGAACAAGCACGAGGCCCACCTGTGGCCCAATTTTTCTTACCATCAAAATATAATTGAAATCAAAGAAAAATGCTGCTTTGGTTAAACATAACTTTGTATAGCAAAAACGCACGTCGTTCCCAGCTTAATTGTTGTTGTGACCATACACAAGAATTAGTAGTAAACCAAGCTTTATTTGGTGAATCTGTGTCGTGGTTTGAGATAAACTCGCGCACCTAACAAGCCATATACAGTCCGACCAACTTATGTGTGAACTCTGTTAGGGCGCTGTCGGTTGAGAAACACCAAATCGTTTTTCTTATTTTCGTAAGCGACTTCGTAGTTCCTTTTTCTGCCACAGTGACAATCACAGTGATAGTGACAAAAGTGACAGTTCGGCCAGAAGAATTCTGACTTTGACAGCTACAGCGCAACCGTCTCAACTCCAGTAACGTGCTGAGGCCTGCGCTCGACGCTGTGCACAATCGTGACTTCCAGACGAAGAACTTCAAATAAGTACGAAACTGGTCAGAGCAATATCCGGTAAATATTACGCGAGTCATAACCGGTTATTAAATAATAATCATATAACTTCAATGCATGGAAATATCACACCTGTTCAATCTCAAGGCCTAAGCACTGACATTTCTCACTAACACTACTAATATTGCGATTCATAGTCTAGTGGTAATTAGTTCCCAGTAATCCTTTACTCAGTATTCACGTAGATATTGAATGTCAAATTGGTTTTCAAATTATATATGCATATATACCAAAAAAATTCAAAAATAAAATACGCATTATTAGGGATAACTCAAATACTACTCGTCAGATCTCACTCAAATAATCACGTATATATGGGACCACATGACAAGTACCAGCTCTCGAATATAAAAAAATCATCAAAATCGGTACACCCTGTAAAAACTTATGAGGTAACACACAGACCAACTGAAAACCACCTACTTTTTTGAAGTCGGTTCAAAATAGTTATAATCAATATTTTTAGTTGAAATTCGCTGGCGGATCGCCTAAATGAGAGCCATCAACATGTGGTAGGATCTTAATTGAGTTATGAAAATGAGGCAGTCAACAGCTAGCCTTTTCGACTCACTCATAGCTATCAAAGGAAAGGTTTCTTTTGTTTATTTATGTTATGAATAATGACGCACACCACCTAAGTCGTTACCCAGGGGAGCCCCTATCTTGTCTATACGTTACAGGGTAAAAGCATCTTCTTGTAAATGTTTATAGGTAAAAGGGGATTTGAGTTACGCACATGTTTGTATGATATTTCCAATAAGGGTCTTTATATCTGAGTGTCTGAATTTGATAAAATATATTATAATAGTTACAAGATATATTTCATGGGTTTGGGACCCCCTTCTAAGTATGGTGAGCTTCCGCCGCGCTTCGGAAGGCACGTTAAGCCGTCGGTCCCGGTTGTTGTCGAAGCACCTTACGGTGTGTTGCGGCAGCTGTCCTTAAGAGCCAGTAATTCTAGGCTAGCCTGATCAACATCTTCGAACACATCGCTTCGAACACATCACTTACCATCATGTGCTGAGGGCTAAGAGAGCCAGTAATTCTCTAGGTTAGCCTGAACAACAGCTTCAACCACATCATCACTTACCATCAGGAGAGACAGTGGTCAAAGGCTAACCTATCATGCATAAAAAAGGTGAGATAGTGGTCAAAGGCTAACCTATCACTAACAATAAAAAAAAACAACTATTTTAAGGAGCTGATTTTGGTACTAAATTTATGTTAGGTTATTTTGGGCAAGCAAAACAGAAAAACAAGTCAATAAAATAATTATAGTTTATGGATGGACTTAACTACCACTATAAAAAAGACAAAATGTAACACGCGCAGTAAGAAACGATTTGTTGAAGTCAGTACCGTGCTGATTAATATCATTTGGAGCTCTTATTTTCATTTTCCGACTTCCGCAAGTTATTTCTTATAATGAAATAAACGTTACATCAAAAAGCAAGATGATTTTTCGAGTCTTATTATTTCATCAACTTTGAATTTATATTATTTCATCAACAGATTGAGAGCACCAGAGAACTGGAGCATTGACTAAAAAGGATAATCTGGAGCTCGATCCTAATAACTTATCAGATCAAACCAAACAAATTGATGTAATTTATTTTCTGAAACTTCTCTAACAATATTATGACACCACCCCTTGCTGTAACAAATTATGAATTAAGTACAACTTTCAGTCACGATTATATAAAACGGGGCGGTACTTGTGTATTAGTGAACAAGCAATCAGATTTCGAAAAATTGAAAATTGATTTATAAATGAATAGAATAGAAAATATTTTATTTGTGACATTAAAAAGTACGATACAAGAAAAACATAAAAAACAATTCATAACTACAAAAATAACACAATACATGTAATTGTCACAAATTGGAACTGAGATGAACATACTGGAAATGAGTTTGCGAAGCCAAATACGTTTGAATGATGCGGTTCTAACTTCGATCTCTGTGTTTACAGAATACCAGTTTAAAAAGACACTGACAAATTTCTTAGACTAATAGAACAAATATTAGAAAATTATTTTCTCCTTGAACAAACCACCGGATGTCGTCGAGAGTCGAGACTATAGTTAGAACTATCTGAATAATTCACGTGAGTTTTACCACATTACTTACAAAAAAACAGTAGATTCGATATTCGATAGACTTTGACAGACTGACAGACAGATAGGACTCGAGTGATAACCTAATATGGTTCCATTTATTCATCAGATGCTCGGAGCACTAAGAAGAAAGAGAAGTGAAAAAAACGACTTATGTTACCGCAAGGCGATAGCCCATTACCAAACGTGTGTTCTGAACCTCGTCTACGTGTTGAAACTGGCGAGAACAGTTACCCTTCTAAGAATTTATTACAGAAGCGTTTACATTCTAGGTACTTTTATTACTAAACAAACGAGGAAAAATCTAAATGTATAAACGTTTTGCCCATTTCAGGAAATTTATTTTTTCTCTAGGTACGTAACTCAACGGTAAATTCTACAGCAATACTCAATTTTACAATTATTTAATTACGCTTTTTAACATTAATGCTAAAGTATTATGCGAGATATAAAACGTTGGAGTATATACTCAAAATTTTCTGCTGTTCTTTTTCTAATAAATATTATTAATAACAACTGATTGATTTTGCTACGTGTAAACGTGGTTTTTAATTAGACGGCTTTAGTCTTACTTATCTAATCATGTTTATGTTCAATTACAGTTTGAGATATGAGCAATATTGTTTTAGTGTCGTATATTCCATAATTAAGTATTAAATTTTAAAAAAATAAGTGTGATATTAATGTCATGATACTAAGTTTAAAATAAAATTTAAAAATATATATTTTAACTTGAGCTAAGGTTCATTTTTGAACTATGCATGCGTATGCTGTGACAGCACTTGTTCCAAGCATGTTGTTGTTGGAATAAACTTCATTTAATTTAATTTGAATTAGTATCTTCATTCGTAATCAAAAAAGAGTTAGCAAGCTTTTTTTGACTTAGATAAAAGTAGTATATGTTTATTTTGATGTAGCCTATAAAATTAACGAGCAGTTATCGTATAATATAGGATCAAGTCCGCTGAAAATCCATCCAAAATATATCTGTTTTCGCTTAGCTTGTTTCTGTACTGTTAATTTAATACTATAGAATAAATTACTCGTATTGTGATGAGCTTAGAGACATTGAAAAAAAGTTTACTGTCCCTAAAATAATAAACTAAGCATCAAGAAGTCACATAACAAACGCTTACCACTTTTATTCCTTAATTTCGTCTTACAATAAGTGCACCTGTCTCTTCAACGTTATTGTTAGAGGATGCATAGAGTTAACAAGCTGTTCCAATTTATAACTCGACTATGTCGTGTAACTTAGTTGGCATGAAAAGTGGGTTGCGGGTAATGGGTACAAAGTGCGTCTAGTCTATAGTTGATAAATGTTCCAGTTACTACGCTATCAGTTGTTCGATGCGCTCAGCTTGACAAACACGTTCTTTGTTGGCTTGTTCCGTTAGGCTGCGTGATGACCAATAGTGAAAGAAAAATCCACCAATAAAATAGCTTCATTTTCCAATCCTCGCTGTGCGCAGCGCTCCTATTTGTGAATTATTTCCTCATATCCTTGTACTCATGTTTGGTGGGTATGCGGCCTACAGATTGCACTGCATTCAGATCTTGACAATCACAACCTAGTAGTTGCAGCTGGCTGCTGCGACCTACTGCCACTGCCCTGCGGTGCGACAAGGAGAAACCACTGCTGTGTCACGAGTTGCGTGAGAGTATTATATTATAGATTACTCTGGAAATGTCGTAAATTGTTATATGAACAAAACTAAGCAAAAACATAAAGAGAGCTTATGAAGCAGCTGATGGACGATGAAGTGGAGGACGATGAAGATTAATTCACTCAAACTCAAAGTACCTACATAACTGCATCATTAGGTGCTGTTATAGGTAGACACTTTAAAGGCTGCTCAGGAATCTTCCTGGCAAAAAGAATCTAGGTCTGTGTTCGATCCCGAGTCGAACAAGTTATTGGGTATTGCTGACATATAAATTTTCAGTGACAGTCCGATATCTGGAATTGGTCCAGGTAGATGGCAAAAGGCTCGCTCTCTATTACACGGAAGCAAAACATGGTTTATTTTGTTATAACTGATTGACTACCCTTTGACCACAGTCTCACCTGATGATTAGTGCGTTTGAAAATGTTGTTCAGGCTAATCTAGAATAACTGTTTGTCGAAAACAGCTGCCAGAACACAACTGTATGTGCAAAGCGACGGACTTTATATTTGAGTGTGATAGCTAACCAGGCGGTCTTTCGCAAAACGACCTACCGGCACGCATGTCTGGCAAAACCATGGTACGTATTTATACCACTATACCTTTCCCTTCCTATCTTCCTCCTTCCCTATGGAAATACAGATGTGACGTTGGTATGATAATTTAAATAATGGTCTTAAAAGGTTTGTCTTTTTTTATTTCAAGACTTTGGCCACTATCTCATTCGTTTGTAAATTCGTTCGAATAATAACAAACATTCTTAAAATATTTTAAGAAAACATTAAATTAACAAATATAAATATGCATAAATCTAGTATAATGTAAGTATATTACTAAATATGGATGTCTGCACAGTAACATCTAAATATGTTCATTATCGATCAGAATGTAGGTATGTTGAAATTATGTTAATCACTAAGGACAGTTAATGGAACACACCGTTAGGCGCATGGCGACGGATTATCTATTTGAGAATGGGGGCTACTCTAGCTGGAATTCACGACGAATACCTCACCACCACGCGAAACCATGTCTGTGTAATGATTCATTATCATTCATTCTATATATTGCCTATATATAATAACAGATAGGTAATATTATGGAACATTGATCGCTCATGGAGTCAATATTCCTCGACAATAGTTTGAGTACTTGACGAGTTCTTGTAAATTAAATGAATTTTAACGAGATAGCAGTTAAGCTGCTCTCCAATACTCCAGTTAATTATGAAGCCCGATGTTTCGCTTCATTAAAGTTGTTAAGATCTTCGGGCGGTTGCTGAGATACCCATTATAATATTATGTTTAATAGTTTACGATCTAACTTTTGACCGCGATTTGCTGAACTGTACCCGTTTAACTTTGCGGGAATATTTGTTGTTATTAGGTAGTCGTTTATTGGCAAATTAAATAAATATTCGTGCTTTCCGTTCTTTTGTGTTTAAATTGTATATCACACAGGCAAAAGAGATGTTAATATGTGTGTAGGGACTCATGCAACGTGAGCGCAATTTGATGATATTGCAAAAGTAGCCCCATGCGCTCAGTTGCCCCCTCGCGTTTGTACCGAGCGTCTGTACTTCAGATCACCTCATTAGTATAATATATGTACCTAAGTTTGTGTAGACAATAATTAATGGTGACCCGAAAGACCGAAGAAATGGTGACTAATAAATAGGCACCGGCTGGGACTTACGTAATTACGCGGGCCTCAGCATGTAACTGCACGTCAGCACGTCCAGTTACGTGCTGAGGCCCGCGCTCGCCGTTTCGCGCAACCGTGACTCCCAGACGAAGGGCTACAATATAGCCCGAAACTGGTCGGAATCTATCCCGTAAATATTACGTGAGTCCCAGTCGGGTGCCTATTTAGTCATAATGGACAAACCTCGCGATAGTTTTCTAAGCGAAATAATTAATGGTGATCGCCGAAATGTAGTACTTTGATTTACCTTCCCCAGTATACCAGCAGATAACATTCCTAGAACCTTACATTGTGAAACTCATCTCCACGGCTAAACGGATTTCAATAAAAATCATATACCTATATCAAAGTTAAAGTCAACATCATTTATTCAATTTAGGCGTCTACGACGCTCTTATAAAGATCAATTAAAAAAATTCATATTGAAATATTCAACAGTGTACTGGCTTGTTCAGCAAAAAGAAAGTATAGGGCCACAGCGAGATGAACGGGCAAGAAACTCGGGACTATTCTTTTAAACATCTTTTAACAATTTGTTACATACTATATTGTAAACTACACTCGAGAGCAATGAATCCGGGTCACTTAAAGAATCCTAAAAATCTCGGAAACTAAAAATGCTAGGTTAATGCAATAAATTGTATTTAATAGACAATGTAATACTCCTTAAATGAAGGTATTAAAACTTCTTAGTTATTGTAAAGTTATATCATAAAAAAATCAAATTTGAAAAAGGGCCACTTTCGAAGATGGAACTACGAAATTACAGCATTTGGTTTTGCTTTTGTTTGTAATCTGTCATTTATGTGGGTACATAAACCATGTTGATAGTGCTCTATATTCATTATTCAAGCTGAAATTATGTCGCTTACGCCTGAAGAATGCACCAGAATACTTACAATGCTGGAAACCGGCCGGAGTCAGCGCGATACAGCCAGGACTGTCGGTGTGTCGCTGTCAACAGTACAAAGAGTTCTCCGACGTTACGAAGAAACTGGTTCTAACCTACGCAGACCAGGAACGGGCAGAACCAGGTGTACCACAGCACGAGAAGACCGATACTTGGTGAACACCATGCTTCGAAATCGCTTTCTCACAGGAACTGAACTCACCAATCAGTTTCGACGCCTCGAAAGAAGTAACCCAAGTGGATGGACAGTAAGACGTCGGCTTGCTGAATCTAACTTAAAACCCCTTAGACCTGCAAACGGCCCTAAACTGGAGCGTGGGCATCGTATTTCGAGACTAAGATATGCCCAGAGCCACGTAAATTGGAGTATTGAAGATTGGTCAAAAGTTATGTTCTCCGACGAATCAAAATTTATGCTCTACAAGCACGATGGAAGACACAGAGTGTATCGAAGACCAGGGGAAAGATTCAAGCAAGCATGCATCGAAGAAAAAGTAGCCTACGGTGGTGGGTCTGTACTTGTGTGGGCCGGAATTTCTTCTGAAAGTCGCACAGAGCTGGTGATCATAGAAAACGGCTCTTTAACTAGCGTAAGATATGTGGAAGAAATCCTCAATGATCACGTTAGTCCATTTATGGTCAATTTAGGTGAGGATGCTATATTTATGCATGACAATGCCCGACCTCATACAGGTAGGATTGTGAATGACTACCTTCAAGAGATGAACATTCCTCGTATGGAGTGGCCAGCGCGCAGCCCGGATATCAACCCGATCGAGCATGCTTGGGACGAGCTAGGCAGATGCGTAAAACAACGAAACCCTCCCCCAATCACGCTTCGTGAGCTCAAAATTGCTCTCACAGAGGAATGGGAGAATATTCCCCAAAATCGTTTAAGGAACTTGGTGTACAGCATGCCAAACCGCGTAAACGCAGTAATGGAAGCACGAGGAGGCAATACGAAGTATTAAAATTCAAGAAAATCGTAATAAAGCTCAAAAATTTCATGTTTCCTATTTTTGTTTTAAGGAGAGATCAGCAGTTTTTTTCTTTATGTAATTTTGTGTTAATAAAATGTATGGTGACTCATATTTTTTTTACTTTCATTTAAGGAGTATTACATTGTCTATTAAATACAATTTATTGCATTAACCTATCATTTTTAGTTTCCGAGATTTTTAACATTCTTTAAGTGACCCGGATTCATTGCTCTCGAGTGTATATTATAAAATGATTATAAATTTAAAATTTGAAGCAGTGATGACCCAGTGGCAAGGGCTATAAACTGACGTGCAGGAAAACCATGGTTTATTTTCCGCATGCTCCTCTAGCCTCCCTCGGGTAAAAAATCTGTCGCCAAGAACCTAACACCGTATTCCGGCAGCTAACCTTTAGAAACAGTAACTCTAATGTCTATTAACACCTTCGGCCACATCACATGTTAGATTGTGATTAACGGTTAACGTATCAGCAATAAACAAAAAAAATATTATTCTATGTGTTATCATGCCCCGTAGTTTTTTTATGTTATTGTGACGTAACTAACACGGAACTAGCACGAGGCCCAACTGATGTTAAGCGGTAATCTCTGCCTATAACAGGTGCATTTCGTCAAGTGAGGAACTGCACTGCGCCCGTCACCCTGAGACATACAGTTGTTGAGTCTCATGCGCCTGTAATTTTACTAGCTCTCAAGAACTGCTGCCGGAACATACTTTAAGCGCTTAGTGACAGATTTCTACTTGGGGGTGGTAGCTAGCCAGGTGGGCATTTCCTAAATGCCCTTGTAGGGACACATTCAAAGTGAGCGCAATTTGATGATAATGCAAAAGTAGCCGCATGCGCTCAGTTGCCCCCTCACGTTTGTACCGAGCGTCCGTACTTCAGCCCACCTTATTAGTATAACCTTTTGTAACTAAATTTGTGTAATTCTGACGGATAATAATTAATGGTGATCACCAAAATGTAGTACTTTTATTACCCATCCCAGTAGACAGACAAGAATACGCATAAGGAAGAAAAGAGGGCGCACATAAACACCTTGATAGGTGACGTGCGCCACGATTGCAGATAACCATTTCATAATACCTTACATCCTCACACCATGCGATGAAGCTCAAGCCGACGGTGGAAATCGAACCATAGACCTGTGGCACCGCAGTCTATAGCTATTATCGCTCGGGTACTATTGCTTGAAAAAGTTGCTAGAACCAACTCCACATAGAGTGGGACAAGAGTAAGAAGAGGAAGATATTGTTAGACCTATAACTGCGTAGCATAATTATGACACCACAAAGATTTAGTACATCAAGTAAAACAAAACCATAACAAGACATTCAAAAGGCATCTCAAAAGAAAACGAATTTGAATAGCTTACATTTTCTTTGTCTACTCGTCACAAGGCAAATAAACAAGCAATTTCACCGCAAGCACGATGTCATATTTATCATCCCTAACAAGATGAGTTAAGAATAAACAGAAGCGCTTTGGAAAATAACAACAGAAATAACTTTTCTCATTATTTACCCTCAAATGCCACGATGCAGTTAGCAATTTAAGTTATTTAAACTTAAAGTTACGAGATAATACCATTTAGTAATGAATGAGAAAGGGGGAGATAGGGTGGTAAGTCACCCTGTTACCTAGCTTCCATTGCCTGGCAGCACCAGGTCAAATGTGTACATATATATAATGTCCTATATGTAAAGACATTAATTGGATATGGCGTATAATCTCCGTGAAAGCCATTCTAAAACACCCTAATGGCAGTAATTAATATTTCTGATCTGATCCTTGGGACAGTTTATGAAAATGCTGATATCAGTCAATAGATGGCACCAAAACTAAGGGAAGATAAGTTAAGAATAGCCCCCGCCTAGGTATAGCGATACGGAATCTTTTAACAACATTTTCTTTGAATAAAAGAAATAATATTTTGTCATTAAAAAAAACTGAACAGGCAACTTGGAATAGTATGAAAAAACATAACTAGTTGGAGTCGGTACCATGCTGATTCAAAACACGGACCTCACATTATCATGGTCCGTCTTCCACAAGTTATTTTATATTATGCAGTGTATGAAATTGGTTCAATATTTTTTTCTATCTTTTTAATGATGCATACTGCTTAAAAGATCATTCACTCGCCTAAAATACTGTTTACTTTTGATAAGACTTGCAATTACGATACAATCATGCAGGTATTCAAATACATTTTTCAGTTCATTAACTTAAAAAGTACTCAACCTGTTTATATTAAATTTAAATGGAACTAATTTAGATGTATACTCTACGCAACAAAAATATAATCATTAAAATCAGGTCACAATTGGCGGAGTAATCGAGTAATAAACATACAACAACAAAAAAAATACAATTGAAATGAGAACCTCCTCTTTTTAAAAAG
Source organism: Plagodis dolabraria (assembly GCA_963854805.1). NCBI lineage: Eukaryota > Metazoa > Arthropoda > Insecta > Lepidoptera > Geometridae > Plagodis > Plagodis dolabraria. Next base: position 9,337,533 of record OY978459.1, on the reverse strand, counting down.
CAACGTGACGCGCTCCCTTACAAAATCATTGCAGCAAAGAAAAAAATATAATAAAAGGGTTTCCGGCATTGTGGGTACAATAATTATATTATGGAAGAAATGACGCGGGCACATCTGCTGACTGCGACCATATGAAGTACTCAGAGGAAGCTGTATGCCAGCCTGAATCACCCGCACCCGAAAGTTTCCCCAGAAGTGATTGCTCTTGGCACCTCGCCATGGAAAAGCGAGATGCAAGCCGAGGACAATATTAAAACTCGTAGAAAAGGAAGTGAAGAAACTCCATGATGGTGAAACACATATTACAGTGCTCACACAATTTCATGACGATTTTACAATTTTGTAGCTACAGATTTACTGCATGCAATTATGAACGGAACTTTGTATGTAGTCGCATAGAGATATGGTCTATCCTGTTATTTATTCGTTTGAAAACCATTCACGATTAAATTTGTTGTAAAAATAAAAGACACAATCACTAACTTTTTTTTAGTAACTAAACAACTTTAAGCAACTTAAATGGCGTATTATCATCATCATCCTGACGTTGTTGGAAACACTTTGCAGTGATCGTTGTCACGGGATGACTAATCGGTTTTATATGTCACTGGAGTTGGTAAGAAATTATTTTTACTACCGTCAGAAATTTTATTTTAAATTAACGTTCCCTATTCACGCAGTATTCGCTCACAATGTCCAGAGCTCTTGCAGATTTTTATAGACCATGGGATTTGATTAATTTGATAACAGGATATCAAGAGGGTGATACTTGCCGACCATCATCTCTATTGAAGTTCGAGTACTTTTTGATAAGCCTCCCGTAACATACTTGGCAAAACGCTAGGTCTCTCTGGTGTTGATTTTTTTTTCTATTCCAGCTCTAATTTAAGTTTCTTATGCTGCGGCCAGACTTGAAGGCTAAGATTCGTGTTGGCGTTGTCACGATAAAAGTTCGTCTTCGATCCATGATAAATTGCATGGCCACACTACGTCGCGAAAATTTAGCTAGAACTTCGCGATAATTCATTTCACGGAAGACATGGAAGAGGCGGTTGCGCTGTACCACATGCCGGCTAATAATTATTCACTGCATCTTTATTACTTGAACAAAAATAAAATGTGGGTCTTGCGGGTTCTATAAAACTGGTTCAGATTCATAATTTTGTATGAATTGTAATATCCTCTCATTACTCCAATCTATGATTAACAAGTTCAATCAAATACGTTCAAACCGCTCGCTCGGCGCGGCGTCTTGCAGTCAACTAAAGCGCGCGAAGTGTAGCCAATCGCACAAACTTTGTCGCGACAATACCCTTTGATGTACTGCAATTTACCGACAGCGGCGCGAAGGGCATTCATATTCGCGAAGATGATTCGCGATAGGACGAATTCTTTGGCCAGACATGTCGCGACAACGCAAATTTTCGCGTTATCGCGATAGTGTGGCCCCAGCATTAGGGTTTCATATTAATAAGCCCCAGCTGTCAGTCTACCCGTTCGGCCTTTATAGGGCTGTACCTTTTGAACGGTAATCGGCAGCCAGTTGAGTTTTTTTACAGAATATGTTAGGATGGCGAATTGCCTAACAAATAAAAATAATAACAAAAAAATTTAGTAAATATATCGAGATAACTCACGTGACTGAGTCAGATAGTTGAAAAGCCCCGTTAGTTGTAATAATAAAATAACAAAAAATCAAAAGTAAAAGGGGTCCCCTATACATGAAATGTTTTTTGTTTTAACTCCATTGTAAATCGGTAATACATAAGCATCTATTTAGGCACGATTATAGTCTCATCATTATATAATGTACAAATAATAAACTACGCTCAAAAACTAAGTTTGCTAAGGATGTCAACCCGTATTTAAAATAAACAAATTTAGGGTACATTCTGTGTTTATACAGAACTCTAGGGTGGAGAATTCAACACGCACTTGGCCAATTTATATAATAAAATAGTTAAGTGCAGTAAAAACAAACCTCTTTTAACACATATATTTTATAAACCTCTACAAATAAAATGGTACTGATATTATGTTGTCCCTTGTATTATTGTGACGTCACAAGACAGGTGACACTCACAAAACGTTGACAAATCTATTTTTATATGAATACGGGGAAAATGTATGGAAAAAATACGGATGGCTCCTTTATTACATAACAATCTGATAATGGCATTGTTATTATCAAGTTTCATACGTTTGTACGATATTTTTCTAATAATGTAGTAACACAGGAAATAAGTAAGTTTAACTGACTTCATAAAAGGAGGAAGTTCTTATTTCGACAGTTCATTTGTTACGTGGTTACTCCGCCTATTATAAATTGATTTTGATCTCATTTTTGTTTGGTATATGGTTCCTCAGTTAAAAAAATAGTAATGCCGTCGGTAATTCACCTAACACAACTTGTGTTCAATCGCCATGCTAATGACTAGTTTTTTTTAATATTTATTTAATTTCACAAAATCCACAGATCTTAATTATCTTAAACAATAACATAATATTAAAATCTTACATCCAATTACGGATTTACATGTTCTACTGTAAATAGCTTAAATGTTTGTAAAAACTAATGTAAACTGTACAAAGAACTTATTATAGTGTTTGGAGGTGAGGGGTTAAGGGAAGGGGGACTGTTTGTGAAAATTAAAATATATATAAGAGCTGCAAGCAGTAGGAACAGTTCTGTGAGGTCTGTCTATGTCACCATGGCAGACTTTATGGAGAAAAAGTATATACAACAATGTGCGCCCATCTTCGAGAGTCATTAAACTGTCTCTTAAACTCAGCGCGTAACGTTTTAGCGCGTAGTTTCAAATTGTACAGAAAGTGCAATCAATTTCGTAATAACATCATATGCACAATGGTGCCTATACGTGTGGCACAAAATAAACATCGAAGTCCCTTTTTCCTTCGCAAATAGGAACTAGAGGGGCTGCAAAACAAGTAAAACAAGAAGTTGTATCGTATCTATGTGACGTCATACAAACTTCCGCGTTCTGATTGCTGAGTAGCTATACCAGCTTTTATTTGTCTCAAGCTCGATATTACAGTCATGTGGCCGTTCATATTCCTATGCAGAATGTATGCACAACCAATATACAAAGAGCATCTAGGTCTGTATGTTGGCACTATAGATTACCAGGTGAGATGTTTATTTAGTCTGTCGTGGTGTGTATCACCGTATTGTCAAATATTCTGCCTCGAAGCAGCAGTTGCATACTGTGTTTAAGGGCATTATAGCAAGTGAAATTAATGGGCGAACGAGACAGGAAGACCTAACTTCTGCCCATTGCTGAACCCAGCCTCCCCGATAATCCTTATATAATATAGGTACTAACGGCCCGCCCCAGCTTTGCACGCATATTTAACAATTTAATAAACAGAAAACAACATCAATAGCCTATGTTCATCAGGGATAATGTAGGATTCTAATGGTGAAAGATTTTTCAAATCAGTCCAGTAGTTTTTAAATTTTTTTCGTTACATACCAAAATACAAATCTTTCCTCTTTATAATATTATTTATTTATTTTTATTTATTTAGGGAGGACATAGATGCTGGCTACCGCCTGTGCGGTCGTCCAGCTCCACCGGGTTTTGGGCGAGGGTCTGGCCCTACAATAGCCCGGGAGGGAGAAGTGCCGAAGGCACTTCTCCCGAGACGGGCGTAGAAGGCGAAAAGCGCCTTATACCTCCGTCTCCTGCGGACGCCGAAAACGTGCCGCTACTATAGGAGGGGTTGACAACGAGCTCAAGGGCACCACTGTGGTTCGGACCTCGGCTTGTCTCGCTGTCGGGAGACATGGGGGGGATCGGAGCAAAATGCCTCTGTGCAACTGCAGTGTTGCACAATTGGGCCCTACTGAATAACTCAGTTTGATTATTTGGAGGGACCTTTATCGTGACCTTGTTTTTGCCTCGAGCTCGCCGGCGAGCTCGGTGTTTGATAGTGTGACCTCTGATTACCTCATACCTGGGGATCTTACCTCGACGACTTGCGGATAACGCTAAAGCTGCCAATGTAATGGCTGCGATGGGGTCATCCGGGTCGTCTAATACCTGCCATGGTCGGCGACGGGGGGGTTTGAAAAATGGGATGGAGGAGGCAGTCGAGTAGTTCGACGTCTGGACAACCAAAGGGTTCGGGTGGTGGGGCGCTCGATCAAAGTTTCGGCGGGCGCAGTCCTTATTGATCTGTGCTAAAGAGGGAAGCTTTAGGTCGCAATGCAACTCGCTTATAATATAAGTGCAGATAAGTAATATATATAACTGCCATAATCGCTACGCTTCACCTTCCAATATTTTACCTTAAGGCGCCTTTTTCGATACCCACGGGTAGAGTTGGGAGGTGACATTCTAGCCCGGCACCCCACGGGGTAGTAATTACTACTAATAGATAATTATATGATCAATCAATAATAAATTACGATAAAATGCTGCTATAAGATATTAAATATAAAGAAACAGAATATTTTACAGGAGAAATATAATTAAATTAAGATATTATAGTGATCCCAAGATGGACGCCTTGGCACAAATTAATGATTCATATTTTTGATGTTAATTTTTATAATATACCTGACTTTTTTATTTGTATTAATTTTAATTGTCATTTGTTTAGTGTAATGTACATTGGAAATTAAATTATTAAATAGGTACCTATTCAGTAATTAATATTTTTTATAATTCAAAATGATATTTCATTGATTTTTTCGAAACAATGATGGCCGAGCGGTATGGACTAGCTACGACCGTCAAGTAGAAAATCTATCGCCAAGCACCTAACAGTGTATTCCAGCAGCAGTCCTTGAAAGTTAGTAAAACTACAGGCAGATGAGACCAGGACGGATGTGACGAATTGCATCTGTAATAGGCAGAGGTTACCGCTTAACATCAGGTGGGGCACGTGCTTGTTCCGACACAATCACATAAAAAATAGGTGGGCTTCTGCTTGTTACTTCATAATCTCATTAAAAAAACGGACCAAGTGCGAGTCGAAGTCGCACACCGATGGTTCCGTGTAAACTTAGTAGGTATTTAAGTAAAAGTCATGGTATATTTATTGCTAAATGAAATCCATAACACTTCAAAAATTATAAAAATAATATTGTATATTTTTAATTATATGATTTAACTAATAATTTATGGTTTTCGCAATTTTTCCTTTATTTGTGCTATAAGTCGTTGCTTCGTACCAAATTTCAAGATTCTGAGTTCACGGGAAGTACTTTGTAGGTCTTGATTCCCTTGCGAGTGTCGAAAATTTGCGACAAAAACGGCTGTATCTTTTGATTGCGTTGGCTTAGAAGTTTGTTTTTTTTCACAGCGCTAAAGGACAGTAGATTCGAGTATTTGTTATGAATTTCAGCTTGATACCTCCACTTGTTCCCGAGATCAAGGGTCTTGATAGACAGACAGACGGACAACAAAGTGATTCTATAAGGGTTCTGTTTTTTTTTTCCTTTTAAGCTACGGAACCCTAAAAAAAGTCTAAACCAGATACTAAAATCATTCATAAATACTCGTCGTACTACCGCACGCTGAGCAAGGTCTCATTTCCATAATTTTGTTTTGTCACTACAAGAAGACAAAGATTGAAAATATTGAGCAAGTATTTACATAACCACGACTCTGTCTTTATCCCTCGGGGATTCACGATGTTCTTTAGTTCACAAAGTGCTTAAATGTTAGGTCTCAGGTTGTGAGGCTATATCTATATCTATACTAATATTATAAAGAGGAAAGATTTGTATGCAACAAATAAACTTAAAAATCAGCCAAGTGCGAGTCGGACTCGCGCACAAAGGGTTCCGTACCATTCCGTACAACATAAGACTTCATATTTTAACCTCTTCATGTTTTAACGTGCGCGTGTTCGACTCGCACTTGGCCAACGTTTGTATTTGTTGTTATGGCGGCAACAGAAATATATCATCTGTGTAAATGTCAACTGTCTAGCTATCACCGTTCTTGAGATACAGCCTGGTGACAGACGGACGGACGGATATGTGGCCTCATACAAACTTCCGCGTTCTGATTGCTGAGTAGCTATACTCGACGATACGATCGATACAGTCATGTGGCCGTTTATATTCCTGTGCAGAATGTATGCACAACCAATATACAAAGAGCATCTAGGTCTGTATGTTGGCACTATAGATTACCAGGTGACATGTTTATTTAGTTTGTCTTGGTGTGTACCACCGTATTGTCAGATATTGAGGACGGACAGCGAAATCTCAGTAATAGGGTCCCGTTTTTACCCTTTGGGTACTAAACTCTAAAAGCTACCAATTTGATGAAATTTGGTATGGAAATAGTTTGAGACCCGGGGAAGGACAGAATAGTTTTTATCCAACTGCGCAAAAAGAGCTTTTTCTTAATAACCGACATAAGCGCGGGCGGCGCCGCGGCCGGAAAGCTAGTAGTAGCTTAATACGTTGCTCAATTTGCTTATATAAGGTATAGCAACAATACTGCAGGAGGTGGTATGAAAACGATAATGAATGTGTTCCACTCATTTTTTAATTTCACAATCACGAAATCAGTACTAATTATTACATCAGCTGTGGCACGTTGGCGAATGTGTTTCACTCAATACATATTTAATTTTAACATAAACAAAATCAGTACTAACTATTACCTAAGTGTTCGCATGTTGGCTTTATATAGGTATATAAATATATATATATATATATATAATATATATATATATATATATATACACATATACTTACCCTTTACGTAAGCTACTTATAAGAGATAAAATCGTGGTTATTTTACAACAATTTGGAAAACCATGAATATAAAATTAATAATATTTATAAATAGTTTCATGTATACATCTACATATGTATAATTCAAAATCGTTTCATTAACACTTAAATAACCGTAGCACTCTGATTGGAGACGTAAATAGTTGTTACCGGATCAGATGCAGATCCAGACATATTTTTTTATGTTATTGTGACGGAACAAGCTCGAGGCCCACCTGATATTAAGTGGACTAACCTCTGCCTATAACAGATGCATTTCGTCATAAGTCACAAAATGCACTGCGCCCGTCACCTTGAGACAAAGTTGTTAAGTCTCATGTGCCTGTAATTTCACTGGCTCTCACGGACTGCTGCGGGGACACACCGTTAGGTGCTTGGCGACAGATTTTCTACTTGAGGGTGGTAGCTAGCCAGGCGGGTATTCGCAAAATGCCCTTCCACCATGCGGTGAAGCTCAAGCCCGCGGCGGGATTCTAACCATGGACCTGCTGCGCAGCAGTCCATAGCCAAAGCCCCTGAGCCATCACTGCTTCAAATTTTTATTTTTAATGAAAAATATCCTAATAATAACAAATATTTTAAAATATTTTAAGAAAACATTAAATTAATATTTTAATAAAACACTTAAAAATATATCAAGTGACAATTCCGCCTAATTTTCCTGTTAAGCTGACGTGACGTCACAAACACCACGCAGCCAAAGCGGAAAATTTTCGAATAGATATGTTTTTTTTATATTTTTATAAAAATTTATTAAATATTAATTATTTAATTAAAATGATTTCTTAAAATATTTTTTAAATAGGTATTTGTTATTATAAAATATAGATTTTCGTAAAGTAACGCACGAATCTATTCATCTTGAAATATATTTGTTTATGTGTTTCGAAGATGAGTACTGTATATTTGGGTTCGACGTTTCATATTTCTACTCGTAATAGTCAAATATTTTTTTAGTAATATAAGGTAATATTTATTTTAACGTATAATCATTATCAAACTAGTACTAGTTGTAACCGGGTCAATCAGAATAATAGTTTATTTCAAGACTACCATAATAGCACTTAGGGCCTGTTTCAGAATCCGGTTTTACTACCCAGATTATAATTAATAAATAAAACACTATCTTTGCGTTTCACAGACATCGGTTTAGCCTATCCATCGGTTAAAGCTTGAAACGCGCTGCATATTAACTGTCATTTTTATGATTCGGTTATTTTATGTGTTGCATAGCAACCCGAAACTTTATTAGGACATTCTGAAACGGGGCCTTAGTGTATTATTTGGTACATGCTGTAGCTCACTATGATTTTAGGAAGGTATTGAGACCAGCCAAATTTACACTAATTTTAATTAACTAAATATAATCAAAAATATATTTAATAATATTGTCACCGATTTTACTTACGTTAAAAACAGTCGAGTAACTCGATCTCGACCGGTTTCGCGACCTTCAGAGTCGCTTCTTCATGGAGTACATGCGCTCCCGACTGCATCCGCGCATGCACTGCGCGGCGTGCCAACCAGTCGAGATCGAGCTACTCGACTGTTTTTAACGTAAGTGAAATCGGTGACAATATTATTAAATACGTTAACTACTTACGAAAGTTTTAATCAAAAATATACCCGTAGATTTTAATATGGATCTCCTGAACCGGCAACGATGCATGAGATCCAAATGATAAGAGAAGTTGACTAATTACGAATAATCTTTTAAGCTAATTGCCTTATAGCAACGTGCAGGCATTGTGCAGACTGACTTTATAGTTTATTCATACAAAATTTGCCTAGAAACTAGACTATAGTGTGACCACATAAATGTTGTAACATGTGTGGTCAGTACGACCTATACGACGTTACTATGAAAATGAAAAGTACTTGCAAGTTTCATTTCTGTTTTGTTTTACTTCTGTTCAGAAAGGTCTCCCTTATTTATCTTTACTAGCGAGGCTTGTAAATTTGGACCTCTTTATCCTCAAATTGCTTCTGATTTTTGTTGACAATTTACCCCTTTAGTCCGGCTTAAAAGAGAGGACTGTAATTTGATTACATTTTAATCCTCGTGACCTTCTCATATTGGGTTATCCCCGTAAAATCAATAATGAAGGCTTACCATATAACCATGTTAGTTTCAAATTCGTGGGAGGGTAAAGTTCAATTATAAATGAGTACTAACGAACTACTTTTATCTAGATTAGTTTTCTAGATTAATTGAGTTTTTGTAAAGTTTCGCGGATAAGATTAATATTTTACTTAATACTTATCTATCCTAAATAACGGGTCTATTCGTCAAACAATCATAAAAAAATCAATTAGACCTCTCCTGACCACGGTTGGTGCAACTCGATTGATACGTCGAGAGAAAATTATTACGTTCTGATTTTTAATAGTGCGTGAAAGACCCCTTGTTTTCGTAAAACATAAATTAACTGCCAATCAACGCTACTTTGCTTTTGTGCTAGAGTAAGAATAAAAAACATTTGCACAAGTTATTTCAAACTTTCCATTCCAAATATGATGGATGGGTTGAGGTTTTATAATTTGTTCACTTTTTCAGTGATGTACGCTAACAAGACTGATTAAATCACTCGCCCACAAAACTTTTCACCATCGGCAAGAGTTAGCAATTATTAAGTCACCCGGGCATTGGCTTAAAACCTAGTGGCATGAATTCGTGCTAGCACACGGTGTAGTGCTGCCACATTGCGCGAAGTGCTACAAAAGTTTGTCGGTTTCTTGTGGCCTAACTAGTGACTAGGCTGCCAAATTGATTTGGCTACATAATGTCGGATACTGAAGAAAATATGGCGACACCTTGCATCATATTGCAGATTTTCGTTAAAACAGTTTATAAGTGCTATTTCCCTTTAGGTTTTTTTTTCTTTTTCCCGGTTAGGATCGCCTTTGACCACTACCTCACATGATAGTTAGTGATGTTGATGTGATCGATGATGCAGTTCAGGCTAACCTAATATTACAGGCTCTCAAGGACTGCTGCCGGAACACACCGTTAGGTGTTTGGCGACAGATTTTCTACTTGAGGGTGGTAGCTAGCCAAGCGGGCATTTGCAAAATGGCCTAACGCTAAGTGCTATAATTTAGTTGTCAGGCTTCAAACTACGTTAGGTAACTAAGCCGTTCAAGTATTGAACTAGTATTCTTTTCCACCAACATCTTAATATTTTACCTAATTAATGGATCTATTCTTTATATTTAGAATCAAAAAAAATTTTGGACAATCCTCGTCGTTTCGATCAAGTTGCATACACCCGTTATTTAGTTAATACTTCAATCTCATTGCGAAAGTGTCGAACATTCTAATTTTCTCTTTAGTTGTCAGTAGTTGCTTTTTTATATAATGAAGTGATTATACCAGAGATATGGACAAGTTGGTCGCGTAATAGCCAGCGTCACGCTAGTCCAATACAGCATTACCTATCCCTTTTCTCGTCCTGCGTCACTCCTAGGAGTGGTGAAAGCAGTGCAGTGTGATCTAACGTCATGACGTTAGATCGTATTTCTGTTGTATATGTCACTTCATTCAGAGCCCTTTACGCCTAAGCACAGCAAATATCAAATATATATTATATAGAGTCATCCCGTGACCACGATCACTGTAGTGTTTGAAACGTCGGGACAAAAATAATGATAAATATACGCGATTTAAACCATTTAAAGTTGTTTCATTACTACGACAAATATATTCATAGACTAGTAATAAATAACCTATTGTTATAATAACATAACTAATAACGTTGATGGACTAGATTAAAATATTCCAATTCAATGACACAATATTGCTTCAGCATTAATAAGCGTGCCTCATGCGGCAAAATGCTGCAAATATTTCCATAATTATCACGCATTGCATAAGTATGACCACAAGATTGCGTAAGCCTTAATATGTAGTCCGTACATGCCACATTGCAACTAAGTAATACTACTCAGTATAGATAACATTACCGTGACTCAGTCTACTCGTGACCACGGTCAATGCAACTTGATCGAAACGTCGAGGTTAGTCAAAATATTATTTTGATGTTAATTCGTGCGTGGATAGACCCGTCAGTAATTTAGAAACATGAGTATAGTTCACGAAAGTTTAAAGAAAAGTAAGTAATACGAGTTGACTAACAACATTAACTTTGACACGACAATGAAAAAAAGGCTTACCTTCGGAACTGACACTTACAAGGGGGTCATTATTTATTATTTTTCGTTTCATATTCAGCAGAAAAGAGTACCCTCTATCCATCGTCCATTGATGTCAACTTCAGGGTTGCTTGTCATAATAATGTGACAGGCGGGCGTTCGCGTCCGCCATTTTGTCTTGTTGGCGGAAAATGACATATGATGCCCAAGGCGCAAGAATAACGTGTTAGGTACGAACTTGAATGAGGAAAATTCCCAAATTGTTAAAGTTTCTCGTAAAAAAGTGTGTTTTATTTTAATGTATATAATGACTGCATCTCCGAACCACCAAACTAGCGAGTCCATTATTAAAATGATAATACTTATCGTGTAAAAATATAGACACGCTGATTATAAGTAGTACCTAGTACATGGTCTGTAATTTACAACACATACCTACACATCGAATGGTCTAATAAAGTTATATTATACTAATAATAATCACAGTCTCCCATTGTTAGATAATTACTTCTTATAGCAATAATTTATTCAAAGAAGGACATTGAACCAGTGATTATAAACGTTTGTCAAAGCAACCCAGCGGCAAAAATGACATTTGATATGAGATAAGTTAGGTAGGTTTACCAATCCAAATGCGATTTTCTTTTTAAATTCTTTTTAATTTCAGTTTAAATCAAGGTATCAAAAATGTGCTTTGCACATCCAGGGTTTCGGCACCAACACAATATAGGTATACGAGTGTCTGTTTGTTGAATGCATTTACCTAAAAACTATATTTTATATCCAGTTCATGATACTTAGGATGCGTCAGCCCGGCCCCTGGCTTATGGTACTAAGTTTGTATTCAGTGTTAAATTATTTTTACGATTTAAATATATAGGAATGTGGTAAAGTGCGTTATTAAAGAAATACCCTAAAAACTGACAATAAAACAAAAAATAAGAATGGTATTACATAAAACCATTGCTTTAATAAACGCATTTCTATACATATAAAAGATAATTTAAAACTTATAAAAGTATTTATTGATATTTGTAAAAAAAACATACTCAATTACGTACGTTAATAATGTTGTGACATACCTACCTGCCTGATAAATGATTTCATCTTATGAGAACTAATTTAATATAAGTACCTATTTTTTTTAAGGACTTTGTCGCTGAGCGACAACTTCGTCCTGTAAGACGTTAACAAAAACCAGTAACACTAACTTAAAATTAAGTCTTAAGAATTATGTATGTATTACGCTTTGGCCGAATTAGGTCTTATTTAGACCTACAATTAATACAGTTAATACTAACAAAATACGCACCATGTTGTCTTAGGTTTTCGCGATTGTTACACATAGTAATTAAACAACTTTAAACGGTTTAAATCGCGTATATTTGTCATTATTTTTGTCCCGACGTTTCAAACACTTTGCAGTGATCGTGGTCACGGGGTGACTAATTGGTTTTATTTGTCACATGAGTTATCAAGAAATTATTTGGTCTACCGTCAGAAATTTTTATATTAATCATAACGTTCCCTATTCACGCAGTATTCGCTCACGGTGTCCAGAGGTCTTGCAGATTTGTGTCGGCCATGAGATTTAATTAATTTAATAACAGGATCCCAAGCAGGTGGTACTTGCCAACCATCATCTCTATTGAAATTTGGGTATTTTTTGATTTCAATAGCCTCGCGTAACATTCTTGGCATAAACCGGGTCTCTCTGGCAAGGATTTGTGGGTTGTCGAACCGAATGTAGTGGTTGGGTTTGTCCTGGGCATGTTCACAAACCGCAGACTTGGTCGAGCGTCTGTTCTTCATGTCAGCAATGTGTTCTTTTACCCGGATACCAACGCTCCTCTTTGTTTGCCCAATGTATGACAGCCCACATTCACAATCAAGTTTGTAAACACCTGCATCTTGTAGGGGAATATTGCACTTAACAGGTCTTAAAAATTGGTTGATCTTCTTGTGCGGCTTGAAGTAAGTTTTTATTGAAGCTCGTCTTAAGATATTACCAATTTTGTCCGTGACACCCTTGATGTAAGGTAAGATGGCAGGTTGTCGCTCAACTGTGGAAGGCTTGGGCCGGCTTCTGTGACGCATACGTGGGAGCTTGTGCTTGCAGCAGATGCCATGTGCTCTCTGGAACAAAGATCTGCGACACTGACCATCTCAAGGAGGAGCTTCAGTATGTAAAACAAGTACTGCGAAGCAATAATCACAAGCTCCCACGTATGCGTCACAGAAGCCGGCCCAAGCCTTCCACAGTTGAGCGACAACCTGCCATCTTACCTTACATCAAGGGTGTCACGGACAAAATTGGTAATATCTTAAGACGAGCTTCAATAAAAACTTACTTCAAGCCGCACAAGAAGATCAACCAATTTTTAAGACCTGTTAAGTGCAATATTCCCCTACAAGATGCAGGTGTTTACAAACTTGATTGTGAATGTGGGCTGTCATACATTGGGCAAACAAAGAGGAGCGTTGGTATCCGGGTAAAAGAACACATTACTGACATGAAGAACAGACGCTCGACCAAGTCTGCGGTTTGTGAACATGCCCAGGACAAACCCAACCACTACATTCGGTTCGACAACCCACAAATCCTTGCCAGAGAGACCCGGTTTATGCCAAGAATGTTACGCGAGGCTATTGAAATCAAAAAATACCCAAATTTCAATATAGATGATGGTTGGCAAGTACCACCTGCTTGGGATCCTGTTATTAAATTAATTAAATCTCATGGCCGACACAAATCTGCAAGACCTCTGGACACCGTGAGCGAATACTGCGTGAATAGGGAACGTTATGATTAATATAAAAATTTCTGACGGTAGACCAAATAATTTCTTGATAACTCATGTGACAAATAAAACCAATTAGTCACCCCGTGACCACGATCACTGCAAAGTGTTTGAAACGTCGGGACAAAAATAATGACAAATATACGCGATTTAAACCGTTTAAAGTTGTTTAATTACTATGTGTAACAATCGCGAAAACCTAAGACAACATTATGTTACGGTATACGGGCCGAAAACAGCAACTGAAATAAGACAGTGGGAGTACTTCAAGATCAAGCGCGTGAGACTCCTAACATCGTTTAACTTCCTCAAGCGATGTAGGGATAATAATATCATACCAGTGTGCGTGAGAATATCCCCAAAAAAGGACATTACTGGAAGCGCCGACATACTCCGTCAAACAAGTAAGAAATTATTATGTCGAAGCATACGCCAACATCGTTTTGATATTTACAAAATCAACCAAACCATTGAGATTCAATCCATTCAGTTAGAAAAAGCACTATCAGCATCGGATTTCCAAAAATGCATGCAAACAACTAATAATCGCGCTGCCGCTAAATATGACGAGTTCAAAAAGCGTAAAATCATAAAATATGAAAAACTTGCAACAAAGCAATTGCCAAATTTGGAACGAAGCGTAACCTCGCGACCGTCAAAAACAGCTGATAGTGTCATAAATCTATCGCAACAAACTATAAATCCGGTCGCCCTTCAGGCCCTCGAAAATGGATTGAACTACGCGGTTTCCCCAAGATCAGTGCCTTTTGAAGAGATAATCTGCTCTGTGGAACATTGTCTTGCCAAAAACAGTATAAAAAAGGAAGATTTGGAAGCGTTACGCCAAGATATCTCTGCTGTTTTGCGTCGAAGTAAAGCGCCCACACCGAATCTACCTCGTGAACAATATCTTGAACTTACCAACCTACGCAAGAACCAAGACATAACCATTATTCGAGCAGATAAAGGTAATTCCACTGTAATCATGGATACGTCGGATTATAACCTAAAAATAAAAGAACTTTTGTCGGACGAAAGCACATATAAACCAGTAAAAAGCGATCCAACAGCTAAAATGGTAACAAAAACTAAGGAAATAATTTGTAAATACTCCGATACTCTTGGGTTAGACGTCACGGCACTGGTACCTTCGTGTGTGAAACCACCAAAACTGTATGGATTACCAAAAATACACAAGACAGACGTTCCTTTGCGCCCAATCGTAAGCCAAATTGACTCACCAACATACAAACTAGCTCAACACCTTGCTAAGATACTGTCTCCACTTCGCGGTCAAACTAGTGCGCATGTCAAGGATTCTTACCACTTTGTCAGTCAAATGAAAAATCTACAACTGACTGATGATGAAGTTATGGTCAGCTTTGATGTACAGTCGTTATTCACCAACCTACCTGTACATGATTGCATTGAAATTGTCAAGAAAAGACTTAGTGAGAATGACCTTCCCATGGAATATGCAGAATTACTGGAACATTGCCTAACATCTGGCTATCTATTCTGGGAAAATAAGTTCTACATACAGATTGATGGTGTAGCTATGGGCTCTCCAGTCTCCCCCGTTGTTGCCGATATTTTCATGGAGGACTTCGAGGAGAGAGCTCTTTCCACAGCTGTGGCTATGCCGAAGATCTATAAACGGTACGTAGATGATACTTTTACCATCCTCCCCAGTAATAAAGTTTCTGCATTTCTTAACCATCTAAACTCTTTACATAACAAAATTCAATTTACAATGGAGCCTGAGGTCAATAAATGCTTAGCTTTTCTTGATGTTTTAGTCATCAGGAATCCTGACAACTCCCTAAGTCATACAGTGTATAGGAAACCCACCCATACAGATAAATATCTCAATGGTAACTCCCATCACCATCCATGTCAGTTGGCTACCGTAGGCAAATCTTTGTTACAGAGAGCACATGGCATCTGCGACACTGACCATCTCAAGGAGGAGCTTCAGTATGTAAAACAAGTACTGCGAAGCAATAATCACAAGCTCCCACGTATGCGTCACAGAAGCCGGCCCAAGCCTTCCACAGTTGAGCGACAACCTGCCATCTTACCTTACATCAAGGGTGTCACGGACAAAATTGGTAATATCTTAAGACGAGCTTCAATAAAAACTTACTTCAAGCCGCACAAGAAGATCAACCAATTTTTAAGACCTGTTAAGTGCAATATTCCCCTACAAGATGCAGGTGTTTACAAACTTGATTGTGAATGTGGGCTGTCATACATTGGGCAAACAAAGAGGAGCGTTGGTATCCGGGTAAAAGAACACATTGCTGACATGAAGAACAGACGCTCGACCAAGTCTGCGGTTTGTGAACATGCCCAGGACAAACCCAACCACTACATTCGGTTCGACAACCCACAAATCCTTGCCAGAGAGACCCGGTTTATGCCAAGAATGTTACGCGAGGCTATTGAAATCAAAAAATACCCAAATTTCAATATAGATGATGGTTGGCAAGTACCACCTGCTTGGGATCCTGTTATTAAATTAATTAAATCTCATGGCCGACACAAATCTGCAAGACCTCTGGACACCGTGAGCGAATACTGCGTGAATAGGGAACGTTATGATTAATATAAAAATTTCTGACGGTAGACCAAATAATTTCTTGATAACTCATGTGACAAATAAAACCAATTAGTCACCCCGTGACCACGATCACTGCAAAGTGTTTGAAACGTCGGGACAAAAATAATGACAAATATACGCGATTTAAACCGTTTAAAGTTGTTTAATTACTATAAAATACGCACCAGTTTCCAAATTCAATCGGATTGGTTAATTGATTTGGCGCTTAGAAATTATCGCATCTGATTGGTCGCGTCAAGGTCATGTTGGCACCGCCGTCAAGGCCAAACCGCACTTTCATACAGAGAATTCTAAGACTAACAATGTTCCGAACTACTTGGTAACCAAAATATTGTGTTTTACTCGTTTATGAAAGTTATTCCCGAAATTTTCATATCCGTATGGCTTCTCCATAATTTTGCAATACACTATAATATTTTTGCAGAAATAAACATCCCGGAAGAACATTGATAAATTCAGTTAAAACTTCCCGCGGTACCACCGCATGACTCGAGCCCACGCGGCGAACTGAGAGCGCCGCTCGGTACACTTTTTAAACCACACCCGCCGCGGTACAGTTTGCGTTCTGTTGTTTTTGAGCTTGAATTACATTTCTCTTCATTATTTATTCGTAGCCCTCGTAATTAACAGGCATTTCTTCCCCTTACCTAGAAGCAGTATCATCAGCGGTATCAGAAGTCGTAGGCCTGGCCCTCCTGAAATTCACATACTGCAGAGGCTTGCTGGTGGTCCCAACTCGGGCTTGGCTCTCCCTGGATTGTGGTCCCCTGGATTGAGTCTCTTTGACCTGGTTTTCTCCGGCCTGTGTTTCCGAAAATCGAGCTCTGGAGAACTGTGCTGATTCATCAGGCTGGTCTTCGACTTCCTCGCTTTCTTCAGGCTCAGGGGTGGAAGCGATGGCGCGCTGACGATTGATAGTTGTGTACCTAGATGGGTTGTTTAGAAAAATGTCATGCCAACTGCTCTAACATACGCATATTGAATTTGGGGGCCATGAGTGTAGAGTTCACGTTAATCATTTATTTAAAGAAAGTTAACTCTATCTCACCTATTGAAAACATATATTAGAATAGAATACTTATATTAGACTAGATGATAGAACTCAGGCGCTAGGCTCAACAGTAATTTTTCGATTCATAAACAAGAAAACATACTGTTTTTCTCAACTTTTTTTGTTTACCTTAAAACGGTTCTGTATTCAAGCGACAAATTTTATGTGAGTTTAGTAAATCCTCAAAGACCAGCGAATCATAAAATGTTTCATGTTGAAAACCATAGTAAAAGCTAGGCATGTATATACGAATTAGACTTTGGCTAATTTTAGGCGGGGCGGGGGGAGGGTTTGCCATGATCCCCACGCATAGCGTGGCGTCTTGGTCATCGCAGTGTAGGATGGCAGTTCTTCAGAAGGCGTTGCTGTCCACCTATTTTTCCTCGCACCTTATGACTCCCACAGGAAAATTAAGGGGATGTGCAATCCTAGCCCGGCACCCACATGGAAGATATTTTATGTGAATATATATGAATGGAAGTATTGTTGTAATACAATAGAGCCCAAGTATTGTATAATTCAGCCAAATTATACAATACTTGGGTTCGATCTGACAGAGGGCAGGCTAAAATACAATTAATAAATTCAATATCAAATACTTTGGTCTGACTAAAGTATGACCTTTTATAACTGTCATTCCGCACACATTCCATCAAAATGTGTTGTACATCTTCTGTAACGCCACATTCGTTACAATTAGGGGATGTTATTTTTTGCATCAATAATCCAAACTCATTTGATGGTATATGAGCGGAGCGAATCCTAAGAGCGGTCACTAATTTCTTCGATTTAATTATTTAAAAATTGTATTATGTACTCAGGAAATAGTATACAACATTTACAGGCGCTTAGTTATGAAAATATCAGTGTAAGACACTTAAGTATCTGCAATTTAGAGCCTGACCCATTGTTATATTACAACTATGCATAAAAGAAGCCAGCCTTTTTTACCCGAGCTCATTGTACCTCTTTCATTGTGGCTGGATGATATCGGTTACCTTGACTTCAAAAGGAGGAAATTCTATGACAGAAGTGGTTGGATTATGTTGAATAAAGGATTGAAATAACCGGATTAACAGACTGTGGGTCTTATGATAGGCTGTTCGACTGTGGAATCCATTTTTAGCACGCGTCAAATCTATCGCAAAAATTCAAATAAAGGTTCACTACTTATCATGAAAGTAACATTGTTTATACAGTAATATTGTTTGTAATTTGTACTACACATATTCGAAAGTACGCATGTATATAAGTAAGTTTACATATTTGGTATGCATATATCAGTAATATGTATAAAATATAATATATTTTATACATATTACTATGTATATTATAATAGTGTATTCATGAATGACCAATTTTTTTGGTTAAATTATTCAATTGTGAACTTTATTCTTTCTTCACAATCGTTTTTTTTTCAAGCTCAAGACCCACCTGATATTAAACGTACTAACCGCTGCCTATAACAGATGTATTTCGTCACAAGTCACGAATTGCACTGCGCCCGTCACCTTGAGACAGTTGTTCAGTCTCATGTGCCTGTAATATTACTGACTCTCAAGGACTGCTGCCGGAACATAGCGTTAGGTGCTTGGCGACAGATTTTCTACTTGAGGGTGGTTGCTAACGAGGCGGGCATTCGCAAAATGGAGGGCATTTTAACCTTGCGTCGAAGCTCAAGCCCGCGGCGGGATTCGAACCATGGACCTGCTGCGCGGCAGTCCATAGCCAATGCCACTGAGCCATCATTGCTTCATCAATCGTGACTTTTTTTACCTTTAACTGAACTACCCAGTCATGTTAGACTAATGAATGCACAAAGATTTTCCTTCTGGCGCATCGCCGGACGCTGCCGCGGCGTGCTTACTTCGCTCGCTCGGCTCACGCATAATTGTGCGTATCATATCATCAGTATAATATAATTTAGTTAAAAAAACAAACATTGTCTTGATCTTGCAGATCGACATATCACAAACAGGTAGTTGCAAAATCTTTTCGCTCGTAGCGACGTTTGCTTAGCTATATTCTTAACCGATCAGCTAAGTTAAGCAACATCCACCGCGGTTATGCCTTCGATGGGTGACCGCTAGAGACATTACTACTGAGAGCTTCCGTGCTTCGGTGGGCACGTTAATCCGTTGGTCCCGGTTGTTGTCTTAGGATGGCAGTCGTTATAGCATAGTGGTAGGGCATTTTGCGAATGCCCACCTGGCTAGCTACCTAATAGAAAAGTAGAAAATCTGTCGCCAAGCAGTTTGTTCTGGCAGCATTCCTTGAGAACAAGTAATTCTAGGTTAGCCTGTACAACATCTTCGACCATACATTTACCATCAGGTGAGATGGTGGTCAAAAGCTTACCTACCTATTACGTATAAAAAAAAAATTAAATTATATTAAACAAACAGTTTATTTCAACAAACTACAATGTAGATATATAGTAATATGAAATAAATGCTAGGTATGCGAAATTAATTTCGTACAAATTAAACGCACCTCAAAACCTATCCATTGAACTTATAAAAACGAGAGAACCGGCACCGGTACCTCGAACATGGCAATGTCAAATCAGGCGACGTCGTAGTGTGCGTGTTTCGTCTTATGCATGCTTGTCTAATTCCAGTCTTTGTGTGTGTTGATCAAAACGTATTCCATTGTATATACAATGGAAGTGTAGCTGTGTGCATTATATGCTTGTGTTAAATTTTCTCCCCATTATATTGTCGTGATATTAGAGAGTACCCTATCTTCCTTTTTTATATAAATCGATGGTACAATCCCAATCGATAATATAGATCTAACTTCGATGGCACCTTCTGTGCTTATAAAATTTTAAAATAGAAGTGCGGTTATGGTTGTCATTTATAAAAATTATAACATAGGTTAGAAAGTATTTAAAATATAAGAATGTAACAAAAATCACGCAACATTGAATTCGTTCAAGTTTGTTTACTGTTTTATATGTTCCAGCCAGTCATTATTATCTTTAGCTTCATTATAAGAAGATAATAAATGTTCATTTCCAACCTCTTTGTTATATTAGTAATTACTCTCTTGGATCCCACTTATTAGAGGGGTGTTGTTCTTTGTAATAATGGAAGCTTTTTCTTTCAGGTCAATAAACTAATAAGTATGATTTTTATACAATACGGTGGAGAAACGAAATGGTTGCGCACGTGAAAGTAAGCTTCTACTCATGTCCTATAATAAATAATATTCAAAACAAATTAGCTGTCACACCAGATATACTGTATCAGCTGGATTGTCCACTGCTGAACAAAGCCTCTCCCATTAGGCGGGGGGTTCGCCATAATCTCCACACTTGGCAGTCGTCTTGGGAATCGCAGTGCGAGATAGCAGCTCCTCAGAAGGTGCTACTGCCCACATTCCGTTATTTTACCCTTAATCGCCTATTACGACACCCGAGGGATTTTTGTTTGGGGTGAAGACAATCTAGCCCAGCACCGCACGGGCACACCGGATATAAGACATTTTAAATCTTTTTGTTATACAGGTTTTTTTACAAAACTTGTCAGCTGTAGGCTAGCTAGATAAGTGATGATGTGGTCGAAGGTAAACAGACTTCTAAAATGAGATCTGGCCCTCCAAAAAACTGATGGAATACGTGGTTAGGTGCTAGGCGACATTTTTCAACAGAGAGACAACTGAAAATAACTGACCGTTGAGACTCAATACGATAGTAATCGCAGAGCCTGTCCCGGTTATGCACAAAGTTTCAGTTGCGTTTTCAAGACGAATATGAAGATATCTCATACATTAAAATCGGTCTAGCCGTTTAGAAGTTATGGTGGAATAAAGAAACTCACTAACATACATACATGAACCCTGAAAACATAACAGTCCACTAATGTTTCAGTTATGAAAATGTTTACATCACGATGTCACATTTTGGGCGAATTGCAAGCATAAAGCTATCCAATCACTGAAGCTATAAAAAGTTCTTGCAAAAAAACTACAAACCGTTTACAAACATAAAACCCAAGATAACGAGACCGTGGCCTACGGAGATTAAAGCGCAAATCTATTTATCAAGTTCAAATACCCAATTTTAAATGAAATTTATCAAGTTATTTTTTCAATAACGTCTGCGTTTGGCATTTATCAACATAACACAAGTCAAATCCCTTTTATGACAAACTTACAGTCCAGTTTGCGGCTGTATTCCATTATGACGGGCACCGCCCCGGATACCAGCAGCGGAATAAAACATTTTATTATCTGTTCGGACCACGCGGTCACCGTTGGCCGACTATTCCCGATTGCGCGTTATGACTGACCTTGTGTGCTGACCTAGGGATTTATAGCCGTGTGTAATCTTTGTCATATAATTTTAACGGTGTTATGGGTAAGACTCAAACGTAATTTCATTTTTACGTACATTCCAGCTCACTTACGAAGGCACCGCCCCTCAATGATGTATATATGCGCATTTGTATGGGTTGGCCTCGTTGTACAATACGTCTTAGTTTGAATGTGGTACATACGTATAAATGGTACATACGGTAATACAATAAAATGTGATCGCTTGAGCAGCATTTGTCAGTATTATACAGGCAGCATAGTTAGTTGCAAGGGGTACGCCTTCGTCAGTGAAAAGGTCAACTACTTCAACTTTTTAAATTAATGGCCTCTGCAGCATTGTAGAGTTTGCCAATGTCACGTAGGTTAAGTAGTAAACGTAGTAAAGTAGTAATTTAAAATAACTGTAGATTAAACCAATGTTTGGAGTAAGTACATTATAAGAAGGGATGAAAAATATTTATCAAAATATTGGAACCGACTTTCAATACTGAAAAGTAAATAGCTTGTGGAAGTTGCACCACGATAGTGTGAGATTGGTGTTTTGAATGAGCATGGTACCCACATCAAACACCCCGTATCGTTTCTTAAAAAAGAAAACACACTATTTTAAGTGTTAACAAGATCATTCACTCACCTAAAATACTGTTGACCTTCGACAAGAGTTGCACTAATTCATTCAGATATGCAAATTCATTTTTCAATTGACTATAAATTTAAAACTACTCAACTGATGTTAATGAAATCTAAATGGGATCACTTTGGAAGGTTTCTAAAAAACATAGAGTATACCTTCAAAGTGACCCCAAAACAAAAATACCCCTAAAAATAAACAGAAAAATCAGATCACAAATGGCGGAGTAACCGCATAACAAACGTACAAATAAACATACAGTTGAATGAGAACCTCTTCCTTTTTTGGAAGTCATGCAGTTGAAAATAAGATTCGATATCGGACCACACAATCTCAATTCGCAATGTGTCCCTGGACAGATCGAATATTCCGGGATTCAAGCGTATTTGTGTCTAAATATATTTCAGAAAGCTCTCAACCCGCGTTTTTGACACGTTCAGCCGATCAAGTGAAAACATTACAAGCGCATTTTTAAATATAAAAACACTGTGGCATAAGCAGCTTAGTATAAGACATCACGCAATGAAAAATTGTACAGAAATTTCCCATGTATTCAACTTTAACCTTCCATGACGTGGATGGGTACCCGCTCTAGTGGCATTACTACTGAGACCTTCTGTAATTCGGCAAGTTAAAAACCAGCCGGTCCAGACTATCTTAGGGTGGCAGTCTCAAAAGTATGAGGTAGAAGAAAACCACAACCCCTAGTAGAAAATCTGTCAAGCCATTAACTCTAGACTTACTTAGCCTTAATAACATCTTCGACTATATTGCTTTACTGTCAGGTGTGATGGTGGTCAATAACCTATCAGCTATAAAAAATATATCTGCAGTTAGCATATACCAGAATAGTCATGATAGGCTATATCATCTAAGTTTCAAAATTTCCGACCGGATCTTTTCACCTTTTTACTTAACAAATACTATGTATACAACACTACACCTACTACAATGACAACATTTAGACAATCTAGAAATCATTGCAGAATTATTATATTTATGAACTAGCCGCCCGCCCGGCTTCACACGGGTATTTAACAAATATTTCAAACACATAAACAGCAATCCAGAACCGTGGTCCCACTGCAAAGTCCCACTACTTGAACAAACTTATTTTTTTTTTATGCTTGATAGGTTAGCCTTTGACCACTATCTCACCTGATGGTAAGTGATCATGTGGTCGAAGATGTTGTTCAGGCTAACCTAGAATTACTGGCTCACAAGGACAGCTGCCGGAACACAACGTTAGGTGCTTGGCGATAGATTTTCTACTTGAGGGTGGTAGCTAGCCAGGCGGGCATTCGTAAAATGCCCTACCACCATACTAAAGTGTTTGTGACTTAACTTTAATAGTTAAATGGTATTGCTGCCTTTTTTGTACATATTGATGTCTTCTATTAAATTGTAGTACATCACTTTGCTCTATTTTCAGTCATTTCCGCAGCGTACGCGATGTAAGATGAACAGTCTTTTAATGGTATTTTTTTATTTTTTTTTATATTATCAACATTTTCTTACGGATATCTAACTTTTTTGAAAATATTCTATAACCTATGTTAATTAATAAAAATGTGGGATTCTAATGATGAAAGAATTTTGCTACTTAAATTTATTCGTTACGTACAAAAATACAAATCTTTTCTCTTTGTAATATTAGTATCGATATAGAAGTATAGATGTCTGACGAATGTTTCATCTTTTTAATTAATCAATTATTATTTAAAAACGTGATAGTTTTTAAATAATGGTGTTGAAAGATATAAGACGTTACTTGGATCGATACATACTTCCTCTACCGTGCATGTACATAAAAGACATCGGTCTCTTCACTAAACAACACCCTGATTTATTTAAGAAACGTTGTGATGTTTTTACACGTTAAAAGAGGACAAAGTTCACGAATCTATTATATGAACCACGTGCTAAGAAGGACTTATATAAAAAAAATATTAACAATATGAGTTTATCTATTTATAACTGTCTACCTAACGACATCAAAATATTGGATGGTAACAAATTTACAAAAGATCTTTGACTCAATGACTTCTTGTACTGCTTTTATAGTGTTAAAGAATTTAAAGACTTTTGTAAAATGTAATATTGACTGAATTCATACAACATAAAAACGTCGTCATTGCACGTCTGCTTGCAGACTAAATACATTGTATCTTAATAATTAATATAAGATCTTATATGACATGTATTTTAGCAAATAAATTATTTGATTTGATTTAGACGTAAAATCGGTGGTGGTACACATGAATAAACACAGCCTTTCGTTTCCTTGTACAGCCGCAAATCCTACCTCGACAAAAGCCGCAGAATTATGCGGCTTTTGTCATACCCGCCGCGTCCCTTTGCTTTACTTCACATTCAGAACAAAAGGCTGCATATACATCATAGTTCTATATGCCACTAAAATGTAAGCGCTCCAAACTTACCAGTAGAACTTTCCGGCAACACACATCAAAACTTTCCCTTATCGTTAACGTATCCCTGGTGTACAGATACGCGTAGATACCCTTTACTACGCAGTTTTTTAAGACTAGGGTTAAACTTCTCCGAATTGAAATCATAAGTTTGTATGTACAAGCAGGAACTCAAATTGTGTGTTAATATTATATTTGTTTGGACTCATGTATGTAGGATGTACCTATCTTAAGTATGGTGCACCCACGTATACAGAGAAAACATAAGTGGGATACCGAAAGTTTCGCGTAATCATAAATAAAACAATTTGCACGTAAAGTAATATATTTATTGTTTTTCAAAGTATTCTCTATTACATTTTAAAAACATGAGGATCAATGATCTGACTGAATGATCTGATGGTCTCTTCTGGCACCGTAAAAGAAAAAGTTTCCAAAAAATGTTTGATGTTTGGGAGCATATTAAATAAAGAAATCCGCGTGGTGCTAGGTCTGGATATGGGCCGGATGGATCACTAACTCTATCTTTTCATAATCCCCAACAGTACATTTCTCTTGTTCGCGGTGTATGCAGAAGCGTCGTCATGGTGCAACAAAATGCGATTCTTTTGCCTTTTCAAAAAAACTGGGATAACAACTGGTGATGTAACATTAATTGTCTGTTTTTTTTCAAGCTTTATATTTATTTATGGGGCTATACCGCCCAATCATCGGTATGTGTTTCAATATTGAATAAGATTATTCCCTTTGCTATGGCCTGATATAAAATGTTATTATATTCAAATAAAAAAACTGCAACATCATTGGATGTCCATGGTGACAACGGTCTATCATATTTTGTTAAGTTTAGAGATTTATTTTCGTATAGTCTTACCCTATTTTGGTGACATTGAAGCTAAGTAATACAAATATGAGAGGTATTTCAGCTTCCATTATACGAGTTACGTACGAGTGCTCTTAATAAAAGTTTGTTTACATGTCTATTTTATAATACTTCTGTTTACCACACGATCACTTTCCATCAAGTGACAAATTGTTAAAAATATGTTTTATTAATTTTAACTGAAGAATCATTATACATATCTTAGAAATTGAAGAAATAATTAAAGAGCTGAAATACTTGTATAATATAAAAGAAGCCAATATTCCCCACTGATACAGATTCCTATTGAATCGTGAAATTAAAATCGGGTACATGAAGAACCAAATTAGCTACTTTTACAGGCAGAATGGGCCGAATTGCCAAATGGCTTTGCTTTGTTTTGCAAAATTGCCAATTGGATGCTGAAACCATTCATTTCTCGAATCGAACTTTTGTATTCGTATAAAAGCAATTGTTACTGTTAATTGTTATTTTATTACGCAATGTCGAATGTAATTACTGTTTATTATTGCATGTACTTGAATTTTAAATTAGAGGTTTTATCTTGGTGTGTCACTATGCCATGTATTAATTCTGTTTTTTTTTGACTTCAGCCTGTTTTTTGATGTTTCACTCATGTGACAGTTTTTTCGTCTTCTTCTACAAGTAATTAAGTTGTTATTAAAATTTTCAATCCAAATATTGTTTTTAAATTGTTGTAAATACATTAATTTTAATTCATATCGATCCACAGTTTATATCATCGATTTAAAGTTGAACATACCTTGAAAAAGTACAACGTCAGGAAAAAAATATCAATCGAGATTTCGACCTCACCATTGTCTATCTCTGGAAAGAGAAATACTAATCTGAGCTACTTTCTTTCGTTTAGATTTTGGACAAAGTACCCGACTTCTGCGTTACGTTTTAAGAAGGCAATTAATTTTGAATATTCTGAGATACCCACATTGTGATCAATACTCAGCATTAAATAGATGATCCATAGGGATAAAGAATTGTTCTTTATTTTATTGAATTGTATATTATAATAAAATTAAATTGTCACTTTTTCAAATTCATAAATTCTTTGATTGTATAAAAACAGTTTCCAGTCAGCCTCAGGTATAATTTCATTTTAAAATATCTATATGGGTCATGTATCCCTGATTGCCTTAGGAATTTTGTTAAATATTTTAACGCACATGACATTACAATTTCGACTACATAAGGCAGTATCACATGTGGGCGTACTCTACTAACAAGTCGAGGATACTTAATATTTCCTGATTGCTCAAACAAATAAGGATGCTCTTTTACAAAAAGTCCTGTTTGCATGATAGACCACTATTCAAAAAACTTAAAATACTAACTTTAACTGGCTTGTACAGTTAAAGTTAGTATTTTAAGTTTTTTGAATAGTGGTCTACACGAGTCAAGTGGAACGACACCGCAAACAGCTCTGATACATATTTTCTGCACGAGGAATGCCTTCGCGACATTGGAAGTGTTTCCCAAAAGTAAAAGACCATACCTCAGAATTGAAGCCACGTAGCCATGATAGGCAGTGAGTGCAGCACTTTGATTAACTGTACGCCGTAATCGTTTTAGTGCAAATACAAATCGATTTAGTTTGGAACAGACATGCTCAATGTGAGTCTTCCAATTACAATGTTGGTCTACATATATGCCAAGAAACTTGCAGTCATCTGTAATTTCTATTTGTTGGCCCTTACACATTACATCAAAATAATTTTAATTGAATTATAATTACGAAAATGTATATATCTAGTTTTTGAGATATTGTCGCGTAAGTTGTTGGATTCTAGCCAAGGTCTAGGCCTTGTGTCACTCATTTTTGTAAAAAACAAACTATTACACTTTTGCAATACTTATAACGAACAAAAAGGGCGGAGTACGATGTGAATTCGTACAACAGTTCTTTTTCATTTCTCATACTCGGAAAGCAATGTTTGTTTGATCCGAGTAGCGGGTGGAAGACGCTGCTTCCCACCTATGGGCGTGAAAAACTCTTAGTAAATGCATAGCTGCTGGTACACCACATTAGGTAATCCTTGATATGCCAGGTTGACTTGTATACGCTCTTTTTTTAATAATAAACCGATGAGAGCATTTGAATTTAAAAAAAATACAATCCAATTCCATTTAATCCGTCATTCTGCCCTACTTTGATTACAAATGCGAAACTTTGTTCTTAATATAAAAAGTAAGCAAAACTCAAACAAAGAATATACTTTGAACGAAAGGAACCTGAATTACATTTAATTTAATTAAATTTTAAATTTTCAAACTGAAGCAAAAGTTTGCAAACGACAAACAGAAAGAGCATATTGTGCCTACGAGGTTTTACGATTTTGGTTTTTTTATCGTGATAAAAAGTACAAAAAGGATATTCACCGAGTTTCTGTTATTCCAGAGGGAGCGCGATACATAATTGTTTTATGTTATGTGACGGAACAAGCTTGAGGCCCACCTGATGTTAAGCGGACTAACCTCTGCCTATTACAGATATAGATGGATTTCGTAACAAGTCACGAATTTCACTGCGCCCGTCACCTTGAGACATCGTTACCTATTAAGTCACATGTGCCTGTAATTTCACTGACTCCAAGGACTGCTGCCGGAACACAACAAAAATGCAAACACCTAAGTGTTTGCATTTTTCTACTTGAGGGTGGTCCCTAGCCAGGCGGGCATTCGCAAAATGCCCTTCCAACATACGGTGATGCTCAAGCCCGCGGCGATATTCGAACTATGGAACAAAGTCGAGCATAACATGCGAGCAAAGTCGCCAACAGAAGTGAATGTGATTGCTGGTACAATCGCAAGCACATTTTCGCACAAAGCATAACTTATTACAATGAATAGATTCAGGCGTTACTTTGCGAAAATCCATATTTAATAATATCAAATATTTTCAAAATTATCTTAAGAAAACATTAAATAATATTTTAATAAAACACTTAAAAAAGTATAAAAGTATATATCTAGTGACAATTCCACCAAATTTTCCTGTTAAGCCTAAGTGACGCCAAAAAACGTCACGCAGCCTAACTGGAAGAATATTTGACTAGTTTCGCTTATAAACGAAGCATCTTCGTGCTATGCACTATCGAGTCATCGTGCGCTCGGTGGGTCAAGACCTCCTGAAGATGCTTCGTTTAGAAGCGAAACTAGTCGAATATTCTACTGGTTAGGCTGCGTGGCGTTTGTGACGTCACGTAGGCTTAATAGGAAAATTAGGCGAAATTGTCACTAGATATATATTTTTATATTTTTTTAAGTGTTTTATTAAAATATTATTTTATGTTTTCTTAAGATACTCTTAAAAATATTTGTTATTAATAAATATTACGTCCAGTCCACAGTTGATATTTGGAGCTACACTATTGTGTCTAGGCGAGCGTTTCACAAACATGACAATAGTGTTTTAGCATGATAATTTGGCGTGTACCGAATAGTAATAGAGAATTATTATAATATTAAAAATTATAACATGGATTACCGAATGATTACCGGATTCCCGCACACAATTTTGTGCTCTAGCACTTCTAAATTTGATTTTCGCTAAGTATTGATGGTGCCTGTAATCATATATAGAAAATAAAGTATAGTAATAGTAAGACAATAGGTTGCATGTTGTCGCTCAAAGGTTTACTTGGTGGTAGGGCACTCTGCGAATGTCTGACCGTCTAGTTACCGTCGTCGTGTAGAAAATCTGTCGCCAAGCACCTAACGGTGTGTTCCGGCAGCTGCCCTTGAGAGCACGTAATTCTAGGTTGGCTACATCTTCAACCACATAATCACTGACCATCAAGTGAAATAGTGGTCAAAGGCTAACCTATGAGTTTTAAAACAAAGCACCTAATGTTGTATACCGGCAGCTATCGAAGCGATTAAGATTAAGAGCCAGTTCCAATCCTGACGTAAGCTTGTATACAATTTTCGACCACATCATTACCTTCCATCAGCAGCGACTGTGGTCTGAGGAAAAATTATCATACTAATATTGTAAATATTATACGATTGTATGTATGTTTGTTGCTAGTTCACTCTAAAACATTGGGAACCGAAAGATGAAACTTTGGAATTATTTTATTTAGATCGGTACAAAAACACCTAACAAAATCCATCTTGGATAAGTCAGAAAAAGACTAAATTTATATCATTTACCATCCAAAAAGCTTTCAATCACTATTTTGGCATTTGAAATTAAGATACCAATACTTTTATTCGAACGCCATCTCAATGCTATACAACCGCCTTGTGCAAAAAATACTCGATACTAAAAAGCTTTGATGAAATATAGTCATATTATAGGTTACGTCCTGAATTAACACATGGATACTTTCATCATGATGATCATAACTTTTCGTCATTTTCTATGCGAACAAAAACGTGAGATGCAGCTAGTATTGTGTCAAAATAAGTTTTATATTACAAAGGTCTCTCAAAGGAAAGGCCGTTCATGATTATTCAGTATTTTAACAGGCCGCCCATAAATTATTCGCCTAACGTTTGCTCGTGTTATTTTAAAAGAAAAATGTAAACGTGGTGGGCTTAAGTAGAGATCATGGTTTGCTTACGTAAATACTTAGCTACTTTTATTTTCTCAAGAAACGAGACGCCCTTTCGCCTTCTTGTAAAGTTTAATTTTCCCTAATTCGAGTTGGCTTTCAGAATTTTCGGATGCTATATTAAGCTGGCTTAGAGTTCTTACTTTGAACACAAAGCGTGTCTTCAAAATATTATTACAATGAGTTTATGACTGTGAACAATTTACTTGCTGAAAATAGAAGTTATGTGCTTTAATTAGATATTTATTTTATTATTTGTGCGTGGTTTTATACTAAAATTCCCAAAGATAACAACGCTTTCAGCAAGAAAATTAAAATTGCACGTGAAAAATATTTTGATTAAGAAATCCTACTACACAGTTTGTGTAGTTGTTTTTGACTTTGATTAACCTATCTATGCATATGTATACTTTAGCAATAGCATACAATAGCTAAGGTTGGATTGCAACAAATTTTACTATGTTTAAATCCGCAAAAGTTCGTTATTCAACCTAAATCCGACGTAAAAATTAAATTGACGAATGATCTAGCATTAACCGAAGATTGTACAACCCAGCCTAAGTAACTATGACGTAGTCTGTCGCACGGCATAATAAATTTATCATCGTTTTTATTCTACTAATTGTAATCAATATTACTTAGCTATATATGGTATAAAAATAGCAGAGTAGGCCACGAATTAACTATGTAAGCAATAAAAAGTTGTCACTATATTAGTAGATACCTTAAACCCCCTCAAGCAGAAAATATGTTGCCAAGCACCTAACAGTGTGCGTGTTCCGGCAGCAGTCCTTGAGAGCCAGTAAAGTAGCACGCACATGAGACTTATTAACTGTATGACGGACGCAGTGAAAACTGCGTCTGTTATTATAGGCATAGGTTACCGCTTAACATAAGGTGGGCCTACAACTTGTTCCGACACAATTCCATAAAAAATACCAATATTAAACAAGAACTATAAAAAGTTATAAATATTTATAAACCAACTCCCAGTACCCACAAACTAAACACATGTACTTACTCATCTAACTATCTATCTACCTACCATCACATAAATCTATGAACCTCAAAGAAGTCTTGAGTTAGTAGTATTTTTATTGGGTTTTTCTTTTATACGCTTTACTGTAACACTGTGACTGTTCTCTGACGTAACATAAACCGTAATCAAGATGATATCGAATCCATGATCAACAAATACCATTCACTATCAGTCTGAAGATAAAAACCGCTACGTAGCGTAGGTGCTTTGATGTATAACCTACGTCAATATGATAAGTAGGTAAATAGTTGACACACCTACGAGCAATTCTGAGAGCTTTTCCAAAGCTTGTCGGTAAATACAGACTATATTAGAGAAAGTATAGAAAGGAATAAGCGTTAGTAAAAATATACATGTTCAAGGGATCTGTTCTCCATTTGAATGAATCTTATGCCCTCCCCAAGAAATCTAGTATTTTCAGTTTTTGCTTGGTAGGGCATTTTGCGGATGCTCGTCTTGTTGCTACGCTCAATTAAATAATATATTGCCAAGTGCCATTGGACTTATAACAATTGGGAGAAACGGCACGTGTACCACGACAATGTCTAATCAACCCAGTTCTCCTGATTGGGTTACAGTGGTGTGCGTATGTAGGTCTACCGTGTCCACGCACGTAGAGTCCCACACTAAGAACTTCCACAGAACCAGAGTCCAGAAAACAAATCGATGAGGACAGATCATGAAAACTTAAAAATAAACATATTAAAGAAGATAGAAAGATGATGCAGATGAGCTTTATATAGAAGAGTTGCCAGCTGTCATGCCATTCAAAGATGTAAAAGGGTTCGTTTTGGATAAAACATAAGAACAGTGGAGAAAACTGCATCTTTTAATAAAACGACTCTGGAAGGAGTAGAACCTACGGGTATTCTACGAGAAAATCACAAAAATCTACAAAGATACTCTTTCTTTTTTTAAGCTGGCTGTATGCCTTTTATTAAGAACATATTATAAACTATACACAACACTACAGCTACTACAATGAAAGCATTTAGACAACCTACAAGTCATTGAAGACTTAGAGGCAGTCCAAAAGCAGTTGGCAGCGTGCCCAGCAAGCTGGCAGGATTGCCCCGTTGAATTACAAGTAAGGTTATAATGCAATATATTGGAAGTCTTTATCCATTGAGTAGCTAAAAATAAACATACAAGCTTTGCAATTTGCGCCGCTGTCACAATCTATGTATAGTTCGCTATATCTCTGTTCAGCGCCTCTTTACTGGCAATAAAACTTTTTATCCACTCCACTTATGTTTTAACGCTTTAACACCCACCCACGCACATACTGGGTTTAAAAGATATATGTATATGTACCTAGACAAGCATATTCTCATATATTAATGATAATAAATGATACATGAAATAGCCTACCTACTGAAAATCATGACATCATCTTCTCCTGAACTGTTGTTTACATTTGCATGATGGTATTTGCTTTCGATTTAGTACTAGCAAATCCAGGTTAGTCATTCGCAAAACGCTCACCTTGCAGTACATTTAATTTTTTATGTTGGCTATATCTTGCACCCTCAAGTGGTAAAAATGACACCAAGCACCAATCAGTGTTTCTGGTAGATATCATTGAAAGTCATTTCCACGCATTAAGTATGTTTACCATTTTCGACCACAAATTCAAATTCAAAATCATTTATTCAATTTAGGCGTCTACGACGCTCTTATGAAGGTCAATTACAAATTTTAATATTGAAATATTCTACATAGTACTGCCACGTTCAGCAATAAAAAAATATAGAGCCACTGCGAGAAGAACGGGCAAGAAACTCGGGGCCATTCTTTTAAACGTCTTTTTACAATGTGTTATAAGCAATATAATACAATTATTACAATAGTTGTTTAAATTACGTAGGAGACATGTAATGGCTTGGCAGAGGTGGAATTTTCCAAGCATTTTTGTCGTTTAAGTAATCACAAACTGTGTAGTAGGATTTCTTAGCCAAAATGTTTTTCACGTTCAATTTGAATTTTCCTTCTGTGAGCATTTTAATATGTTCGGGAATTTTATTATAAAACCGCACACAATTACCTAAAAAGGACCTTTTATTTGTCTTTGCTAATCTAAAACCAGGCACCGCTATTTTATATTTGTTCCTAGTGTTGTAATTGTGGTTGTCACTGTTTAATTTAAATTTACTCAATTTTTTCCGAACATACATAATATTTTCAAATATATACAGACTCGGTAAAGTTAATATATCAATTTCTTTAAAAAGATTCCCTAGGATCCATTTAATTCATTATTCCACATCATCACTTACCATCAGATGAGATTGTAATCAAATTTATGTGGTTTCGATATGCGATAAAATACGGTATTATACTATAAAATTCTACCTTCCAATAAAAGATTATACATTAGCAACAGAGACGGCAATTTTATTGCTAATGTTATCACTTATAGACAGTATTTGGGTGGACATACCAGAAAAAGAATAGACGGTGGTGTGCAACAAGCAGATAAGTTACCTTTGCTGTAGATACCTACATTATAAAGATTGAATATAGATTTAATACAATATACCAGTAGATGTATAGCCATATCTCACAAAAGCGTGCCATTCGAGCTATAGGTATATAAAATGGAGCTGTTGTATATAAAATGGACCTGAGGTTTTTGTAAAAGAAATTGATAAATTAACATAACCTAGTTTTTCTTCACTTCCCTAAATAACGGTGCCAGGTTTTAGATTATCAAAGACAAATAAAAACACCTTCTTTGGGAATTATATGCGATTTTATAATGAAGCTTCTAAAGATATTACAATGCTCACGGTAGGAAAATTCAAATATCTCGTGAAAACATTTCACTCATAGAACAATGATGAAAAGTGACGATGATAAAAGTATTTTGTCTTGGACTCAGGAGGATTTAAACCATCTGCATCGCAAGTACCGAACTTACCGATCGCTAAATTTGACGTTACAATCGTCTAAATTCGATAAAACGGGTTATATCGATGTTTGCAAACACCATTTTATCGAATTTAGACGATTTTAACGTCAAATTTAGCGATCGACAAGTTCGGTACTTGCGCTGCAGTATTCCAAGTATCATTCAAATTAGATCAGATGTTTCAGCATGAAGAAGGAGACATTATACACTCTCATCCTCACTTACACACGTTCACATATACAATATTAGTGTGATATTCACGTAGAATAATACTATTGAACAGAAATCAGTACTATATATAATATTATAAATGCGAAAGTAACTTTGTCTGTCTGTCTGTCTGTCTGTTACGCTTTCACGCCAAAACTACTGGATCGATTTGAATGAAATTTGGTATGGAGATAGTTTGAGACCCGGGAAAAAACATAGGATAGTTTTTATCCGACTGCGCAAAAAGAGGTTAATGTTTTCGCGCGATAACCGACATACGCGCGGGCGGAGCCGCGCCCGGAAAGCTAGTACATATAAATTTTCATATCGAGGCATCCCAATTATCCTCAGTGACTTGTTGTTTCAAACGATCAACAATTTGAAGCAATATTAAATTCAAATAACAAACACAAATGCAATATCCAATCATAACAACACGTCATCAGCTCAGTTTCATCAGTTGAACATTTCGTGAATTATATTCATGAATGTGTGCAAATCAACACTCATACAGACCTGACTACAAACAGCCTCGTTTGAATGTTTGCTCAATCCTTGAATTAATTAGAATGAATGTTCATTAAGGGAGCATTCAAATAACTCGTGTGATACTCATAAAAATATGTTATACAGCTGAGACTAAATTGCTTCGTTCTGAATTCTAATTAAAATTGTGAAAATAAATCCCTATCATTATACTTATACTTTTTCTCGCTTGGTGTCACCGTTCCTTACGCACATTCGCAACGCCAAAGATCTCGAGAATGCGTTTCCGGCCTTTGAGGAGGAAATGTGCTCTTTTTTTGAAGGCTTCTAAGTCGTATCGGTTCGGAAATACTTCACAAGACAGCTGGTTCCACATTGTAGCAGTGCGACGCAGAAAATGCCGTGAGAATCGTAAGGTTGTGGGTTTCCAGACGTCAACATGAAATTGAAGAAACGTCATGCTTTGTCAGGACGTCCCAAGGCGACATTCAGCTACGGGTATTAAATCAAACAGTTCCTCAGAACATATCAGATTATACAAACAGGTGTTTTTCTTTTGTCAACCCGTTGTTAAATGAAAACCTCTGCCTATAACAGTTGCAGTACGTCACAAATGGCGAACAACACTGCGCCTCCTGAGACAAATAGTGGTTAAGTCTCATGTGCCTGTAATTTCACCGGCACCCATACCATTCAAACCGGAACCTGTGTTCCTCCCTGTATTCTACCTCCAAGCAGTAATGTTCAGAGGGACGTAGAAATAAGTATGGCAGAAGTAGCTTCTTTCCCGGAATAACTCGCATAAAGTGTTCTAGTGCTACTAAAAAGCATGATACAGTAGTGTCCTAGGTTACGGGCGATATTTTTAATAGCGAGCGTAAGGAAGGATAGAGTTTCGTTAGGGATTTTCAAGTGTTGCGCTGGACTTTTCGAGCATGACAAATGAAAATATTATTTTCTGTAAAATAAACTAAACAATACTTGTCCGACTCAGGAATCAAACCTAGAATTTCTTTATTTAGACTTGAGACTCATGAAAATAAAAACACCTTTTTAGTGATACTTACTGGCTCAGTAAAACCAGCTACTACCAAGTCATCTAGGTATGTAAAGCATTTTATTTAGTTGAGTGTAACTAACCAACTACATTACCGAATTTGATGAAATGTATATGGCGATTATAGATACCTCAGAGGTTATATCCTTTTCAATAAAAAAATAATTATCAAAATCGGTGTACTTTGTAAAAAATTATGCATACGTAAAAAAATGTACATGACGAATTGAGAACCTTCTCCTTTTTGGGCAGTTTCAAAATGATTGGACTGCTTTAAAACCAAGCTATACAATAAATTAATGAGTTGCTACTTATTCCATACGGGTTCCCTAAATGGATATACAATAATGTCTTGGTCCATAATCTTGAAAAAGAGAAAGCGTAGCTATGGCATCTTGAAGTTGATTAGACTGTTAATTTTATTTAGAAGCAGGGTCACCCCTAATACATGAACGAAAACATGTTTGGCGAACAAGGGCGTTATGACATCTCTGTACACTTCTTTGGGGATACAAATTCGTGATCAAACGGTATAATCTATATGTTTGTATATTTTTGTGCATGTTTCAGTTCCGTTAGACAGTTTCCTAAGAAGATGATAAGGTTAATAATCCCGCTTTCAACAAGTAAAAACTTTTTTGAAATGAAATTGTCGTGAGTTTCACATATATATTTCTTATATGCCCACCGGGAGCTCGCAGACGCAGCTACGCAGTCGCCCTGATGATGAGCATCTGATATGCTCGATACCCGGGTCGACCCATTCGATCCCCAACGTGAGAGTTTTTGCCAGTTATTGTATAATATTTAAATAAGTTTTTTTAGTAATGGCAAATGTTCTGTGAAGGGCTTGCTATCCAACTACAATTTCAGTGGCAAATCTGCCACCCTCCGCAACACGGCAATACTGCTGCTCTGCTGTTTAACAATTGAGTTACCTAATGAATAAAGCTGTGGAGCACATACGAACTTTTTACTTATCATGATACAGTCGTCATGATACGTAATAGTGTGCGTCAATTTTTACGACCTGTTAATTTCAATTTAGTATAAATTCCTAATGCATAGCCGAGTTAGTAAGGTATAAATACACATTCGCACAAAACATTTACCATGAAACCATCGAAAACGTGTCAAAACAGTGAGGTAGTATCAATTTGAACTGTTATGTAAGTAAACGAGGTAGCTCGGTGAAATCGGCACGTTTCAGAACCGCTGTGTGAACTAGTCCGGTAATGGACAAACAGTACCTACTTATGTTTGTTCAGCTTGCTATGAATAGATTTAAACCGTTCTCTCTTTTTAAATCACTGTACTACAGTTACAATGGCTTCGTATAATAAAAGTAGAAAAAGGTAGCTTTTTTTGTATTTATTGACTATATTAGAGATATTGTTGAACTATCACATATCGTAATAGAATTTATCGTAAGAAAACTAAGTGAAAGGAGCGATCAATCGGAATAAGAAAAATGCCCGTTGCGCTTGCTTGATGGTATATATCTGCATTACCAAAAGCATCACTGATGCGTTTGATAGCATAGGTAAATATTGTGTCATTAGATTTACGTTTTAGGTAATGTCCTTTGTTTTAATTTCAAGATGTTGAATAAAATAGGACTTGCAAGGAACTATTAATAAGTATTTGTATCATGTTGAACCGTTGTACATTTATTTAAGGTTTAAAATAAGACTAATTGATTTGACGTTAGTCATATTAAATATATTATTTTTGTTCAATACATATAATCATATAAAATAAATAATAAGAATTATGTAATAATACCTA
The DNA here is from genome assembly GCA_963854805.1 of Plagodis dolabraria. Classification (NCBI taxonomy): domain Eukaryota; kingdom Metazoa; phylum Arthropoda; class Insecta; order Lepidoptera; family Geometridae; genus Plagodis; species Plagodis dolabraria. The sequence goes on along the minus strand of OY978459.1, from coordinate 9,299,797 downwards.
AAATTAAAAAAGTTATTTGTAAGCACATTCTAATCAAATAATTTAATAGTAAATCAAAATTGTAATTATTTAAAAGTATTGATATTGACTGCCGAAGTTGTTATTTGAAAGAGGCTCTGCCCAGCAAGTCAGTCGTCTTTAAGCAAGCTCAGAGTCAACAACTCAGATCTCACAGTGGTGTCAATATATATTTTCAAAGTAGTCTTTAACGACGAAGTGCTGCCCGATCTAGATTGTGTGAAGTTAAGTAATTTATTATTCTCTTTTCTAATATTATATAACGACAAACCTTTTTTATATGTAATGTTTCTTAAAATGGCTTGTTAAAAAGGTTTTGACAATTATTATAAATTATATTTAATTATGATTATAATAATGTTAATTAATAGTTGATGAACCGGTAAAAGTGTAAATAAAATGTATTTAGAAAGTAAGTAACACATTGTTAAAAGACGTAAGAAAAGAATGGCCCCGAGTTTCTTGCCCGTTCTTCTCGCCGTGGCTCTATACAACTTTGTTTGCTGAACGTGGCAGTACAGTTAGAATATTTCAATATTAAGATTTTATTAGAGCGTCGCAGACGCCTAAATTGAATAAACGGTTTTGACTTTGACTTTGACCTTTTATTTCTTAAACTACACCTTCAAGACCTCATAAGAAAGATTTTTATTTTATATCTCAATAGTAATAAACAATAATTGTTGTATATTAATACCGCTTTGAAAAGCTCAACATATGGAAAAAGAATGATCGGACCGCTGCAGACCGTGCAGGAGTTGAATATGGACGAGGTTCTTGGGTTAATAAGTGCAACGAGGACTAAGTCATGATACCAATATCAGATGAAAAACTCAATGGAATATTGTACACCCATAGATGCGAGGGAAAGACTTTAGAATCGGTACTACTAATAAATTATTCGCAGAATCGGTATATATACATATTATGTTCTATGGGTAGGGAGAAGAGAGGACGGAATATTTCCCACTGAGGGGAATCCAGAAACCTATAGTTTTTAATACTAATGAAATTTCTCAAAATTTGCTTCCTCTTCTTCATCATGAAAAATTTAAATAATTAGCCACACATTACAAAGATCATTTTCGAGTTTTCCCAGCTTCTTTCTATTTGGCTCTTATTTCTGTTTAGCTTGATTAATTTTTTTTTTTGTTGAAAAAATATCTTATTAGAAGTGAAGTAGTTATATAAAGCTCCTAGGCTGTGGGAACGCAGCGCGTTAGTCCTCTCGCTACCTCCTCGCAGCGTACTCGCTTCGCCTTCGCAGCTTCGGCTTATAAAACACTCTAGGGGTAAGACAGACAAGACTTCTTGTAAGTTGTGTGGCCTGATTTGGTTCACTCACACCATTTGAAGAGGGCCCGTGAATAGTTCACGGTCAGGAACTGTCGGATGAGTATTTTGAATCCATTATGATATGCTGTGTACATAATTGACAGTACAATAAAAGCCGAATATCATTTCACGTACAATTTTAGCTAGACATTCTGTGAAATATTTTATTATTGGTGAACAGTGCATTATTCGATTAGATATGTGCGCAAATAAGTGAATTTCAAATTAATAGAAGTACAAAATACACAAAAGCATAAAATTAAAACTTCAATAAATTATTTCTCAAAAGCTATCGATTTCCGTTAGATAAAATTTCGTGTGGTTATTCAAGGTAACTATATCTATTTATAAAAAGAATGAAGGTGTATTGTGGTGTATACTAATTCTTAAGGAGAGCCGCTGCGAGAGAGGAAATACGATATCTCGATACCTACTCAGAGGTTCCAAATATTTACTTAGTTTTGGATCATTGGCCATTCTAATAGCGATTGGGATCGAACCAAGGACATGTGGCACGGCAGTCCATACCTATTCCCACTTGGCTATCATGATCTGCCCCGTGGGGTATCGGGTTAGAACTGCCAACTTACACTGCCATCCCTAAGACGCCTGCCAAGCTTGGGGATTATGACAAATACACCCTTAATAGGGCAGGCTGTGTTCAGCAGTGGACGATTCGTCTGTTACAGTACAGTATCATGATCTCGAAATTGAAACTAGGTAGAAATATAAATTACATATCATAACTACTTTTTTCTTTTTCTGTGCTTGTAATAATGAAAATTCGTTTACATTGCTTTAGAAAGCCATTATGAGTAAAATTGCAAGACCCTTCAGAAATTCACGAGTGAGAGTAATAAAATTAATGGTCCATATGTAAATAACCTCTAAAAGCTTAATTGTTTGAAAGTTGCCGTTAAAACTAAAGTTGTTTAAAGTTTACTAACTAGTTTTAAGTTAGCGCTTGTTGTTAAATTGAATCCACAAGAAAACGCAATTACTCGTACTACGTTAATTTTGGTCCTTGATGTTTTATTTTCAGGAATATTGATATAAAGAAAATCATATGATTGATCAATCGATCTTGACGATAGCTAGAAAACACGCAGCTTGAAAGTGAATTTGTAGTCAAATGGATACTAAATAATAATGATTTCCCAATGGTTTCAAAGTGGGTACTTACCGTTTTATTGCTTTTAGGCTAGCTTTTAATGACAATCTCTCGTGACAGTATATAGTAAGGGCATTCATGGATAATTCACGGTATTCTTCGTTAAGTTCTTGGCGACAGGCTTTCTATTTAAGATGGTTGCCAGATAATTTGTGAAATACCACCATTATATGAAGCTCTAAGCAACGGCGGGGAAGCGGGGGCCAAGGACCTTCTGCACAGCAGTCTAGAATTATTGCTACTGAACCATAACTGCATTAAAAAACGTATATTTTTCCACATTCAGCTGGTTATCTGGTTAGATTGTATAAATATTTACACATATTCGTTTCACCCCGACATTTTTTTTAAATGATCGTCCTTCTATATAAGTATTACAATTATAAATCAATTAAAAAAGCAAAAAACCAGACTGATATGTTTTGTCTTCACACACAACACTGACAACATCCACAGGTTTTAACGAAGATAAATCGAGTTTGATGCATTTCCCTTACCATTGGATTCCAGGATGCAGCTTTAAAAAAAACCTTATAGCTTTCAAGTTGCGAAAATCTTTAAGTTTTGAATAAATGATAGCCGAGCGGATGTAGCTACGGACTGCGTTGCTGCAGATCCATGGTTGGATTCCCACCACCGGCTTGAGCTTCACCGCATGGTGGGAGGGCATTGCGTGAATGTTCGACTGGCTAGCTACCACCCTCAAGTAGAAAATCTGTCGCCAACTCTGTTCCGGCAGGAGCCAATAACATTACAAGCACAAGAGACGCTACAATTGTAGGTTTCAGGGTGCCGAGCGCAATGCATTTCATCATTTGTGACGAACTGCATCTGTTATAGGCAGAGATTACGGCTTAAGACCCACCTTAAGTTGGGCCATACCACAAATGATGAAATTCATTGCGCTCGGCACCCTGAAACCTACAATTGTTGCGTCTCTTGTGCTTGTAATGTTATTGGCTCCTGCCGGAACACCTGTTTAGCTGCTTACGAAACTGACACGATTTTAATAGCTGATTTATATGTTATAGGTATATTTCTGCTAAAGAACGTCGAATACGAATTCGCACAGAATAACGATAGATTCAAATTGTTTTAATTAATTACCGATCTGTAGCGGTTGGCTGCATTACGAATAGGTACTGAAATGCTTGAGTTACTATTATTGTACATTTTATGAACGAAATATAAATTTTAAACCTTATTCAGAACAGAATTCCACCAGTTGATAGATGTTTGATATGTTAAATGATTTATAAGAAAATCTTTATAAAAAGAAAAATAGTTGATTTATTTTTCTTCTTATACAGATTTTCTTACAAAAACGTATGCAGAAGTGATAACTAATATACACATGTATTTTCAGAACTAATAATCAAATAATTTACTAACTTGTGAAAGATTAACCACCCCCTGCCGCCAGTAACTCAAACACTTACTAAAATATCAGTTCGGCCAAGCACCTAACGGTGTGTTCCGGCAGCAATCCTTGAGAGCCAGTAATTCTAGGTTAAGCCTGTTAACACCTTCGACCACATCATCACTTACCATCAGGTGAGATTGTGGTCAAAGGCATACCTATCAGCAACAAAAAAAAAAAATTTTGTGACGTGATTGCGCTGCTGAAGTACCACTAGGGTTCATTGTGTAAAGTATTACTGGGAATGGATTATGCTCTGTGCTCGAGAACAATAGTAACTATTACAAACATTGGCCAACGTAAGCCTGTCTGAGTGGATTAGCTGCACACTTTACTTTTATGGATTCTGCAGGGCTTCGGGTTATAGCCTCGGTAGTGTCTTTACATAAAAATTGAATCTATATTTTTTCATACAAAAACGAATGTGATGTTGATTGAACAAGGTCAGACACGAGCACTGCTGTCTTAAACCTTTTTTTTATTTTAGGCTGATAGGAAAGCCTTGGGGAGTAAGGGGAGAACGGACATAACATCTCATCCGACCCTATTGTCATCCTCACCTGCTCGCGCTGGTGGTTCTTTCTAGAAACGCTAGCGGCGACGACCCAGGGGTTGTCGCGGTGCTCCCTGCTAGACAACAGACGAGGCAATGGCGACCGAGCATAGGCGGTATAACCTAACACCCAGTAGGGCGACCATCTGGAAGAGGCTACAGCAGCCTGGGGAACCAAATTCTCCCCAAAAGGCCTGGTGCAGAAGGCAACGGGAAACCACTGCAGTATTCTCCCAAGAAATCTAGTATGAAATGAGCGCACAAAGAGATAATATGGCATGCAATCCGGCCACCACCCGGCGCCATGACGATTCCAGGTCGCGTGGTGTGAAGTATGCTACTGGCCATGCTGGGGTGACTCACCAGGCACAGTGTGGACAAAATGCTACTGGTGACAGTATGATGCCATTAACGAGCCAACGATCGCTGCGGAAGATGGTTGCGCTTGCAACGTGGAATGTCCGTGGCATGATTCAAGTGGTAAAGAAAGAAACGATCGACAAGGAACAACTAGCCTACAAGTTGGACATTTTGGGCCTAAGCGAAACTCACATGAGAGGCACAGGTTTCTACAAAACGAACAGAGGGCACACCGTGTACTTTTCCGGCCCTGATAACGAGAGTAGCAAAGGCGTGGCAATATCTGTTACATCTGAGATCGATAAATGTGTTCTGGGATACAACCCTATTAGCGACCGTATAATGACTCTGAAACTCAACACTAAGCCATGTCGTATGAACATCATACAGGTGTATGCACCTACAAGTACTTCAAGCGAGGCGGATATCGAAGCGTTTTACAATCAGTTAGATGACACTTATAACTCGTTACCTAAGAGAGAAGTGAATATCCTTATAGGAGACCTGAATGCTAAAGTTGGGTGCACAGAAAATGACAACCACCTGAGAGATGTTGTTGGACGTTTTGGACTAGGCGTACGGAATGACAGAGGAGACCGATGGTTGCAGTTTTGTGCGGCTAACTCACTGGCCATAATGAACACCTGGTTCCAGCATCATCCCCGACGACTTTACACGTGGATATCACCAGGAGACAGCATTAGAAACCAAATCGACTATATTGCCGTACCAAAACGATGGAAATCGTGCGTGATAAACACCAAAACTTACCCAGGTGCCGACTGTGATAGTGATCATTCCTTGCTTGTCGCAAAAATGGTCATCAAGTTAAAAAAGTGTCACCGACTTGTCGATAAGAGCAAGCGTAGGCTTACACCTGGAGAACAAACAAACTTTAAAGCACGTTTCCAGCAAAAAGTGGCATCGGAAGTACGGATGGATGACAGTTTGGATGTAAACGAGAAGTGGAGGAAGATCAGAGAACTCCTACTCGCAACCCACAAAGAAAGCCAGGTTGATAAGCATGACTTACCTCGCAGCTCATGGGTATCAGATGAGACATGGGACATTATTAAGAAAAAGAAAGACCTGCTGAAAATCCTCTCAAATGATGATAGTCGTGAGCAATATAAAGCTCTCTCGAAAGAAGTACAGCGTCGGAGTAGGGAGGATAAAGACCACTTCTACAATAACATATGCACTGAAATTGAAGATCATGCCCAAAAAATGCATACCCGAGATCTTTTCATGAAGATAAAATCCATAACGCGGGATTTTAAGGCAAGAACCTGGGCTGTCGAAGACGCGAATGGAGATCTGCTAACAGATATTGATAAGGTGATAGACAGGTGGAGAGGCTATTGCGAAAATTTGTACGCAGACCCGGCAGGAGCAACAACAAATCTACGCCGCAGCGTGACCGATATCTCTCTAGAACCTGACATCCTGAAGTCTGAGATTGAGTTTGCTCTGAGGAAGCTAAAATCGAATAAATCAGCCGGAAGTGACAATATTTTTGCCGAAAACTTGAAACTCATAGGAGATGGCGGGGTATGCATTCTACAAAACCTGTGCAACCAGATATGGAGAACAGGCGAATGGATTAGTGACTGGCAGGAGTCCATTCTAATACCACTACACAAGAAGGGGTCAACTAAGTCCTGCAGAAACTATAGGACGGTGGCGCTCATATCACACGCAAGCAAGATTCTACTGTATGTCATTAACGAGCGTCTGAAAGCTTTCTTGCAATGGCAGATTCCAGTAGAGCAGGCAGGATTTGTTAAGGGACGGGGTACAAGGGAACAGATTGTGAATGTCAGGCAGATCATAGAAAAGTGCCGCGAGTTCAACATTCCAATGCTGATGTGCTTCGTCGACTATTCTAAGGCGTTCGATTGTGTTAGATGGGAATGTCTATGGAGCATTCTAACAGAAATGGGAGTACCAAGGCATATCATTGTTCTCATCGCAAACCTTTATCAGAATGGAAGCACAGTTGTAAGGGTGAACAATTTCTTGTCAAAGTCCTTTAAGCCACAGAAAGGTGTCAGGCAGGGATGCATCCTATCTCCGATTCTTTTCAACATCTATGGGGAGCATATAATGAGACGAGCGCTGGAAGGTTGGGAGGGTGGAATTTCTATTGGCGGCAGGAAAATCAGCAACCTTAGATATGCTGACGACACTACACTATTTGCATCGTCTGAGCAGGAACTGGCTGAACTTCTGTCTAGAGTAGAGAAAGAGAGTGAATTAGCTGGCTTAAGCATCAACAAGACAAAGACCAAGGTGTTGGTGATAGACAGACCTGGTACACTAATTCGCTCCAATGAACTCAGAGACCTAGAATTTGTTGATCAGTTTGTTTACCTTGGCTCTCTTCTCAATAACGAAGGTGGCAGCGCGAAGGAGATCGCCAGGAGAATTCAAATGTCCAAAGCGGCGATGACTAAACTCACTAGGATATGGAAAGACCGCAATATATCCCGTAAAACCAAAGTGAGGCTGGTGCGTACGTTGGTCTTCTCAATCTTCCTTTACGGTGCCGAATCCTGGACGATAAGACAGAAGGAAAGAGCAAAAATCGACGCTTTTGAAATGTGGTGTTGGAGGCGGATGTTGCGAATACCATGGACCGCGCGCCGAACCAACGTATCCATTCTAACGGAGCTCAAAATATCCACAAGGCTGTCCGCTATCTGCTTCCAGCGGATACTCAAATACTTTGGACACATCGCTCGTAGAAACCCTGACAACCTAGAGAAGCTAATGGTAATTGGCCAGGTCGAGGGGAAAAGACCACGCGGTCGTTCACCTACCCGGTGGTCAGACCTAGTCAAGACGATTACAGGGCTGCCAATTACCAGAGCCATTAAGACCGCCGAGGACAGAGCCACTTGGATGAGCATAGTGCATCAATTTGTCAAATCAGACTAGACACGACCTTCAGTAATGAAGATGCCGACTAAGAAGAAGAAGAGGAAAGCCTTTGACCTCCATCTATCCTGATGGTAAGTGAAGATGTTGTTCAGGTTAACCTAGAATTACTGGCTCTCAAAGACACCTGCCGGAAGACACCGTGAGGTGCTTGGCAACAGATTTTCTGCTTTGGTAGCTAGCCAGGCGGGCATTCGCAAAATGCCCTACCACCATGCTATAACGATCCTAGGAAACTACAGGGACCGACGGCTTAACGTGCCCTCCGAGGCATGGAAGCGCTCATTAGTAATGTCACAAGCGCTCACCCATCCAAGTCTTGACCACGGTGGACATTGCTTAGCTTAGCTGATCGGTTAAGAACGGCGAAGCAAACATGACTACGAGCGCTTCATTTATTTTTTTCTTTTCTATATAAGAAGACAAGAGCAACTTATATTTATTTAGGTCGGGTTGTTCCAGCTATAGCTTGAACTACATTCGTTGGTCTTTGTCAAGGAAACGCGGTCACGAGTGTAGAGCAGAATAGGTAGACTACGCGAATAAGCGCTAGGGCTACGCCGTAGCTGTAGCTGTTATTCTTGAACGAAACATTATGATTTATGAATTGAAACACTATATATATTACTATTATTATAAAGAGGAAAGATTTGTATTTTTGTATGAAAGGAGTAAACTTGTTTTAAGTTTACTGGACCGATTTAGATGAAATTTGGTATAGAAATAGTAGAGTAGACCCGGGAAAGGACAAAGGAAACGTTTTGTCCAACTGCGCAGAAAGAGGTTAATAGTTTTACGCGATTACCGTGATACGCGCGCGGGCGAAGCCGCGGCCGGAAATCTAGTGCAAAATAAAACACCGTGCAAAATTCTACACACAATACACAAACTCCAAGTCAGTGACTCCTTACTTTTAGTTTAAAACCTATAAATAAATCGGACAGATAAACAGACAAATGGCAGAGTGACAACAGCATGACTTGTACATGATGTAAAATAAATCTATCAGGATTGGTTCCTTTTAAACTTTATTTATATCATTTGAATATTTTTAATAACAAATCTGCAAGGCATCTTATCTTACAAAAGTTATCCAAGCTTCGAGCTTGATTCTCAATTAATCGAGTTTCTCAACTTTTAATCAAATAGCACTCGATGGGAGGAAGTTCTGATAAGTGGAATTAGACTTGCTAAATTAAAACTTAAAATATTCGCCATACTTTATTTATTTGGATAATTTATTAGCATCATAAACTTCCTAACAGTATGCACTTCTGTGCTAAGGTCAGTGCAATATGTTATTCGCTTAGGGACATAAAACACGAACTTTTTGATGAAAAACTATCAAAGTATAACACTTATTGTAAAGGATTTTGCTTTGGTGTTATGGTCGCCCGTCTGTGAGACCCTTCTTGAGATTTTTCGTTGGTTTACTTTAAAAGATAGTAGGTAAATAAAATTGACCAGCAATAAAACACTAATACAATATTATATTAATACTACTTTTTTGACTGACTAAGCTATCCCTAATAAATGTTTTCCCAAAATAATAAAATTGATAAAAGGAAACACATTTGCTTTCGTCGTAAAATATATTTTGACAACTACTGACATAAAACTATAAAACAAAATTGATCTAAAGCCTAAAATTCTAATTACATACTACAAAAAAGAAACAAATATTATAAAAAGGTACAAAAGAGTTCACAAGTGGCTGTTGGCCACAGCTTTAATAGTTGCATGCTGCTCGTTAGGTGAATTATTTAGGGGGTGAGACGGACTAGCCCTGATGTTTAAGGTCAGTGTTGCATACATATCCCTGAGCCTAATATCTATGCTTCTAGTTTGCCAGTTTTCCATAATTTTTTGAAAATTTCTTAATTAAATTATTTAGAAGAATCGGTTTTGTATCGGATTCTTTTATCACATTTAGGGATATTAAATCAATAAACTTCGAAGCTTGAAATAAAGATATTAGACTCAGGGATATGCATGCAAAATTTCAAAACTCTTGAAAACGTGTTATTTAAAATATGTCGAAACTACGTTTCTATTAAATGTGCTACGCACACGTAACCGGGAACTGATGCCAAAAAACGTTTACTTTAATTAGTTCTTATATACTTAGTTTTGTTTTTACGTCACATAAAAAAATTCGCAAGTATCATTAATAACCAGCTACTTAATACATAAACCACATCATTAACAGTGAAAGTGATTAAATGTTAGCCAGTAAAAGAAGATCAGTTATAAATAACATTGATACCTCTCGAATTAATTATACTAGAGACAAAAGTTGCCACTTGAGTAACGTTCGATGAGAATATTCTAATCACTGGAGCTCATCGATTATGCAGGTCTATTAATATAAGACCTACTGTTTTCATCAGAGTTCACTCGACTACCTCCGAACTTATCACCTTAATGGGATGTGGGCGAAATGACGTCACTATAGCGTCTCATTCATTCATATGATAAGACAAGTTGTTTACAAAATTCGTCTGGAATCATCATATCTGCTGCCCACTCACCGCCTCTAGTCTTGAAAGTCAATGAAAAAAGATGAAAAAGCGTGGGTAAAAGTAGGTGGTGTTCGTAATTACGTCAATGCAATGACAGTATGTGTGATTGTGACCTTGGCCGAAGAGTCTACTTATTTCGAGCGTGACACAATGGATATTTTCAAAGTCCAGATCGATCTTAAGATAACTCTAGGTTAGTCTGAACAACATCCTCGACCACATCATCACTTACCATCAGGTGAGATAGTGGTCAAAGGCTAACCTATCGGGCACAAAAAAAAAAAAAAAAAAAGATGCAGGTTCCATACATCAAACGTCAACACTGCATTCTCAGATAACAATAATAATATTTATTTGCTCAAATATATGCACTACAAAATATAACGATTACAATATGTATTGATAGGAATATGTACATACCATTGAGTCCATATTTTTAGTACGTTTTCAATCTATGTACATCTGCGCATTAATAACTTAGTGATTAGAGGTAATCCGTAGTCCTCACTGCAGGATACCTTGAGTTTGTGAGGACTACTTCACTTCCGGGGAGTTAGTTACATAACATTAGTGCGTGAGCAGTGTTCTATGCAAGTTTCGTGAAGTGTATCATATGTATGTGTTACAAAAGCAGTTATCAAGTTGAGTGCATCACAGTAAAGTTGAATTTTTTGTTGTATAATTGTAGACGTAATAAAAAATTGAATTCTTATGAAAAATTTTAATCTAATAATCGAAGTTTGTTTTGTGTTTAATTCTTTTGACCAAATTTCATTGAAGATTTATCTCAAATTTCGAGCTATAAGGAATTATCTAAATTTAATGCTATCACCTTAAATGCGGTTATATAGCAACAAAAGCAACGTGTGATGGTTTTCCAGTACCTTATGAATTAATGTACAGTCGCCTGCAATAAGAAGTATACACTTCGTAACTTTCAAAATTGTGCCAATAACTTCTATTTCTCTTAATGTACACAGAATTATCTTAAAATCAAAGAATAAATTGATTATTTTTATTCATGTTTATATTAACTTCAATAATTATTAAACTTAGCGACATTGCATTATTTTGAAAATTACGAAGTGTATACTTCTTATTGCTGGCGACTGTACGCAAAAACTGTAATAAACAAGCATACGTCACATGATCTTCCAATCTGAACTTCCAAGAAGCCAGTCATAGATTCAAAGGTCTAATCTAATATTTCACCATTAACTCTGACAAGATCTGAAATTTTTGCGTTATCGGTTTGCGTAGGTGTGAATAGAGGCATCGGGGTATTAAATTTGGTTCAAATAATTAAAAAAAGGCTTGCGGACCTATAATGAGTATAACTAAAATCAAAAGCACTTACACAACCTTTATTTCCTTTTTTTTATTTATGCCTTTGACCTCTATCTCCTCTTATGGTAAGTGATGATGTAGATGTTTTTCAGGCTAACCTAGGATTACAAAATTACAAAATAGAGGAAAAATTTAAGTAATGTGCAGTATTCGAACCCGCGTCCATCCATCCCTTTAGCCGGGATATGCTCTAATCCAATTGAACGGTACTACTTAAGACAGCTACCACAGCTGTAATAGCCGGGCGTGCATTTGCAAAATGCCCTACGAGCATGCAACTGACGTTAAACTATTTATACACGTGTTTCTGATGACTGTTATATTATATATTCGAGAAAGTTTTAAATAACCCGTTTTAGGAAACCACAAATTAACACAATATATAATACAATAAATATATTTTTCCTGCTTCTGGAAATTTGAAAACGTACAAATAATTAATAGTCTTTTTTATCTACCTTTGGTGTGACAGATAATTATAACGATAGAACTTAGATAATGGAAAATAGAACGTGTTTTTCTAGCACTATAGGAATTTAATCTAACCTATATAGGCATCCAAAATTTCGCTGACAGTCAGAAATTAAACTGAAGTTACTAAAACTCTCTTAAAATATTCACGAAAGTAAAATGGTGCTATATATAACTTCAGCAATCCGAGATTCCCTTACAAAAGTAATTTTACGCACCGAATCCCCTTCAAAAGTGCCGTCGGATCTCAAAGTATTTTCATTTTGATTGATAAGGAAAGCTTTTGGAACCGGACGAAAGAATGATTGAGAATTTCTAATAAGAAAATTATATTCAATTGTCTTTAGCGCCTCTGTCGTCTTCAGCTATTTCTAATTAAATCTGTTATTTGATCAAACACTAAGGCTGAGATTCAGATACATTTGTGTAAGACGGTCAAAGCCTATCTTTAAATTTCATATATAGAGATATAGTGTGTGTCCTACTCACCTTACTCTTTGTTTAGATCACACTCTATTATCTATGGCACATTTTTCACTTATGGAACGTTTACCGGTTCTTGTTTATCTGTCCATCCTGATAAAAAAAATGACAAGAACAACAATATGTAAAATGTGATTTGAGTGAGTGAAACAAAATAAGTGCATTTTTCAATTTATGAAAAAGAGTTCCTGAAGAACTTTGACAGTGTCTCACTCAATGACAAAAGAAAGAAGAGGACATGAAGTTTATGGTCATATCGAGTGCCAAAACAGAAAGTAAAATGGCGTCAGCTCCGCCCATTTCCCAGTGTTGTTCGTGTGTGTAAATAATTACTCATTATTTATTACAAGTTCGATTAATCGACCATAATGTCAAAATTATCACAGTAGGGAATTACATATTATTTTATCTTATATAACAAAGTACTCTGAGTTCTTATCTATTGACATCCACATCCACCGAAATAGGAAGTACTTATTACTTTACTACAAATAATTATTACTTTACTTGTAAATTCAAATTGAGCGCCTTAAAATAAGACAGTTGCAACTCTTAGAGATACCTAGTGCATTTCTCTATGCTTCAAAGGTTTGACCTGTCGAGTTGTTTGCAACCGAACGCTTACCTTATGGTTATGAAATACGTTGTAGTATGAAAAGTTGCACTCAGAATGCGCTCTCACGTAGCAGCGCCGAATTCAAAATAAGTAGGTGTCAGGAGTATAAAACTCTACACTACAATTTATAATGGGTGACAATTTTGTGGTAGTCTCAATCAAGAGGCTAAGGGGGTACCACCGCAGTGACAGATATTCTGACCAAAACCAGTATTGTGCAAACGCTACTGTGCTTAGGATTAAAGAGCCAAGGAGACTTAACAAATTGTTCCGGAGTGACGAGGTAAGTGTAGTGTCAAGGACGTAGATTGGCACTGTTACTGTAATAGACATATTCCGGCTCTTCTACTCATCAGGCGTTGTTGCAAAATCGTGGAAGATGGCTTTCGTGCACCCTATCCCTAAAAAGGTGATTGTTCAGATCCAATTAAGTAATTATTATCAAGTTTTTTTTAAATAGAATAATTGTAGCAAGACAATTCGAGAGATCAATTCTTCAAGGAGAAAATTTATCGACTGAAAACAATATGGCAAAAGTAAATGAAAATTATAAAATTTGAGTATAATTTCAAATTTAATCAACAGGAAAGAAATCAAATATTAAATTAAAAAAAAGTCAATTATTTATAGAAAATTTACTTAATAATGTTTTTGAAACATCGATGTGTGTATTAATACATCTTATTAACATCAACATACGAAAAAACATCGATGTATATTTTAAATGTCCATCTCTAGTTCTACTCAAAAACCAGAAACTAAGATGGCGGGTTGGCCGATGGGCATGACCAAAGTGACGTCATATGTTATTGTTGCAATTTTAGAAAGCTGTATAAGTAATGTTGTCTCTTGTTACATTAATACAATCACATGCATGAGAGTGAAAGGCATACAATTTTTTTATTTCAGTGTTGAAATGCATCGTATTTCTATAACGTACTAATATATAGGTCATATATTTCTAGTCCTCTTCTTTCTTTTGTCATTGGTCTCACTTGGCGGCGCCACTTCTGCTTTGAGACAGGCTAAAGAAGTCAATTTCCACTACTAGGCTTAGCATAGCAGAGGCTTAGCATAGCAGTGGCATAGCACGCGCAAGTTTAAGCGCTGTACCACTCTGAATTCAATTTTGATGTAAAGCACTACATTTTGACGGATTAAAGCATTAGTTCACGCCTCAACTTGTCTCTGAATCTTAGCCTTAATGAATGTTGTTTTAATGTTAACCACCGATTCAAACAGAGGGGTGTTATAAGTTTAACGTTTATATCTGTGTGTCTGTCAGAGGTATTACAGCTCCCAAAGGGATGAACAGATTTTGATTTAGTTTTTTTGTCTGTAAGATGACTTCATGCAGAAAATCTATTTAGCTGTTTGAAGATCATCAGCTCTTTCCTACTTAAAGATCTAGTTGAGAATTGGTTTCATAGATAGATAGTGATCGGGGTTGCTAGGGACCGAAATGTTTAATGTTTTTTTACTGACTTGGCAATTTCGACATTATTAAATTCGGTGGACTGTTGTGATTATATCGCAGAACTATGTAATACATATTCATTGTTGTACCCTTATTCTGCTTATGTGGAGTTGGTACAATATGCCTTCTATAGCCACACAAAGGACAACACAAAAACATATATTTTTTTAAATATGTTTCGTTAAAAACACAATTATGTTCTTGGTACTGTTACCGAGATATAACTGTCAAAAGTGTGGGCATTAGGGTTAAAGCTAGTGGCCAGCTTTTTTGATGCTAACTCTCCTTGAAAATCATCTCGTTGGTACTATTTTTACCTTTTACTCCTCCGGTAATCAAGATTTTTATATGATAAAAGGGCCAATTGGTTTCAAATCCCACTCTCATTGCTCATATCGACATGAGTGGTTGTGGTATGCTGCTAATTACACGATTTTTCCTTTAATTTTTTTAACTTTTCACACCATCCATTGATATAAAACAGTCCTTTTATTCTTTAGCCGATGTATAAGATAGGTATGTGTTAAACAGTATCAGAATCTGTTTGTTTGTTGTTGCCACAACTTGTTGGTTAGGATTAAAAATGTTGTACGAACAAACTAGGATAGTTTGTCGGTTAATAAAAATATATACTAACCGTCCTACTAGGTATACAGCGTGGTTGGTCGGTTAGTAATAGACAAAATTATCAGGTCATTGAAGTAAAATCATATTTTTGAAATGAAATTATCGTGAGTTTCACACATTATTACCGCAGCTGCGTCTGCGAGCTCCCGACGGGCACTCGCCCTGATGATGAGCATCTGACACGCTCGAAACCCGGATCGACGTACTCGATCCCCAACGTGAGTGTTTTGCCGATTTTTGTATAACATTTAAAAACATATTTGCGAAACATTTTTTTTCAGTTAATAGAATGTAACTAAAAATTCATCCACTTTTACTTTAGAAATCAATTAATAAAGTTCTAAGCTCATGAACTTGCTCACTAATAGCTACCGCCCTTTCTGTTTATTCTTCTTGTATCTTTCGCTTGTTCTGAGCCACATTTGCTGTCGGCAACCATTTACCTCATGCCATATTAAATTACTAATTACGTGTACGAAGATAATATTCTCGCTGATTATAGGGATATTGTGAACAGTATTAATTAAATAAACACTGCCTAGTCAGTTGACCGTTTTATGAAAATTTGAATTTTGTAACATTGGTACTTCACAAAGAGTTTAATCTATACGAGTCCAATTTAAAACGAAATAAACTTAATTCATTAATTATAATCTCACCTGATGTGTAAGTGATGATGTAGTCGAAGATGTTTTACAGGCTAACCAAGAATTTCTAGCTCTCAAGGACAGGTGCTGGAACACACCGTTAGGTGCTTAGCGACAGAGAAACTTGAGGTTTAGACTTAGTTTACTGGACGGTGGTAGTTCACCAAGCGGGCATTCGCAAAATGCCCTACCACCACGACATAACGTGATGACTATATCTAATCGATAACTGAGACCGACGGCGTAACGTGCCCTTCGAAACACGGAAGCGCTTAGTAGTAATGCCAATCAGCAACCCTGCTTATCGATAAGGAATGTCTAAGCAAACTACGCTACGAGCGCATATTAGCTTAGTTTATAATATAGTATGAAAACGTTGTTGCAATCTTTGGTAAAATTTAAGTTATTTCCTCGCATTAACAAGTAAATATAGTGTTCAATTAAGGTGATAATTATAGCTTCGAACTTTTTAGTGCAAGAAATGTTATGGTTAGGAATGTGTTCACGCTTTTCACTAATAACTATAAAATTTCACCCATAACTCAATAAATACAGACAAGTAATTAAATAAAATATAGTTTTTAAACTATGTTTTATATTTTATATCTCTATGGTCTTAATAGCATAGATTAGTCTATGCTATTAAGCAGTAACTCACTTGCTTGGTATTCTACCTAATAAGGGTCATATCACATAAACCAAAAAGTGTTTTACTCGGATGGCTGCCAGTAATAGCGTATCTGTATTTATATTATTTTTTCAGGCTGGCATTTGAGCAGATTATATTAATCGTATTTGATCAATGATACCTTGATAGCGGCGGCCTTTTTGTTTGTAAATAACGATAATGTTAAACATTATCTGTTTGAGCCTTCGATATGCAAATTAAAATACAAGAGAAGCCGATGTGCTAAGTACTTATAAATTATGTACCTATGTCAAGTGACAAAATGTATAAAAGTCTCTATATTTATAAATATAAAAGAACATTTTGAAAAGAAAGTGTGTGTTGAGATGCTACAAAAAAAAATTAACCTAAAAGTTAAAAAGAAATATATTCCAGCTTCCCACTCGTGTGGGATCGGTACAACATGCCCTCTCGCCTTCTCTAATAATAATTAAAAATATACCTTTGCATGGTCCTTTAGCATATTAAGTATAAGACATAATGTTTTCACTAACAACACACGGACGCAATTTTAAGATTCGCCTTCGCTTTTATCATGCCTGTTTTCCTGACGCAAACCCTCTAAGAATGATCTTGTTGAAAGTATATCCACTACCACTGGATTTTTCAAGCAGAACTGACTGAACACTGCGTTAGGTGCTTGGCAAAAGATATCCTACTTGAGTGTGGTAGCTAGCCAGGCGAAATTTCGCAAAATGTCCTACGTGCATGCAACATTGATGTGAGTGGGGGTATGCGGGTCATTTGTCGCATTCTTTCCTACAGTCACCTTTTACGACTTCAACAGCAGGAAATTGAGCAGTCCTTATTACATCCCGTAAAACTAAACAATAGATAAAAATAAAAACGTTAAAAAGTTAAGCACCAGTCATATGACAATACAATGTGTATAATATGTCAAAACAATAAAAGAGGTCCACAATTTTAATACTATTTTAGTACAAAAACGTCTAACAGACGTCATTGAATAAAGGATAATGTTTCTACAACAATAGTTTTCATCTTATTCATATAAACAATCAAAATGATCGAAATCCATTAACAGAATATGATTTAGCCCTTCTGGGTCTGTGAACCTTTGAAGTTTCTCATCTTCGTTTCTTTAGTTTTTCATTTACAATTCTAAAAGAGAAGCCTCTTTTTGCTCTTTGTCATCAGTAAGTTAATAGCTGGGTACAGTTATCTACTATGCAGTAACATTGAATATTTCAAAAGTGTTTTCTTTATAACTATTACAGATTAGATTTTGTGTTCACTGTACTTTTGCTATCATGGATTATGAACTTTTCTTTCCATGTTGTACTGCACCTAAACTTACTGCGACTAACATCTGTTTCATAAAGAGATATGTCAAAATATATCCACTAGACTCACTGTAGGGACACATGCAGCGTGAGCGCAATTTGGTGATACTGCAAAAGTAGCCTTATGCGCTCAGTTGCCCCCTCGCGCTTGTACCGAGCGTCCGTACTTCAGCCTCACCTTATTAGGGTAACTTTCTTTTTTATACCACTAAGGTGGCAAACAAGCGTATGGCCCGCCTGATGGTAAACAGTTACCGTAGCCTATGGACGCATGCAACACCAGGGTTATCACTCGCACGTTGCCGACCCTGAAGAAATCTCTTCAGGCACTTTTTGAAGAACCCCATGCTGTACTTCATTGGGAAAACCACGGCGGGGAGCTCATTCCACAGTCAGAGCGTCCGCGGATGAAGCTCTTTTGAGCCCGCACAGTACGTTTATGTACCTAAATTTGTTTAATTCCGACGAACAATAATTAATGGTGATCACCGAAATGTAGTACATTAATTTACCCTTCCCAGTAGACAGTCAAGAATAAGAATATGGAAGAAATTAGGGCGCACATATAAACCTTCATAGGTGACGTGCGCGACGACACCAGATAATATTCCTTAAACCTTACACTCACCTGCGACTTATACGTTTGTCACTGGGAAAGTGAAAGAATATTTATATTTTAATTAAAATTATTCATAAAATGATGTAATTACTTATCTATGATCACTCTGTTTTATACAATGTAAATATTAAGTAAGTTTTCACAACAACAATATTTCGTAGGAAAGTATAATGGGTTTATCGTGAACACACATATGTTAACCTGACAAAATAAACAAAGTCTATATACTATGTACTTATATTTACTTGGTTCTCTCCGTTTCTATTAGCAGTCAAAGAAAGATAAGACCCATAATATAACAGTAAATAAACATAGTCAAGAGCCAATTACACTGAATGCCTCCACTAGCTATGATAAATAATAGGTATCAAGTGAAAAGGTTACTCGAATGACGTCAGCACTAGTGGGGTATCATTTCATCTAGTAGAGAAATAATTGGTTTATCTACACTATACTGGAAACACTTTTCTTAATTGTGGAAGCAGATTTATATACGTACAACTTGAAGTGGCTTCTGACTACTTTGCTGGGGTGGAAATTAGTTAAATAGCGTAATTACGGAGATCGACGTTGTGGAGGGTAACGTGTTTTTTTTTATTCAAAGACCAAAAAAATTATTAACTAAATTTCATCAAAAACATCAGGTTACGTGTGTATTTTCTGTTATAAACAAAGCGAGATAAAGGACACAAAAATGTTGTCTTTAAATTCTCATATAGCTGTGTACATAATATAGTATAGTGTACAATACCTACTCTGTGTATTAGCAGATATGCCTTGCTATCCACCACATTTTTAGCTTTGAAAGCATCCAGTCTTTTTACTTGAAATATATTCCCAAAATGTAATAACGTTGTTTCTTTAAATTCTTTGAAACTGGTATACATAAATCATCTTTTATTATACATTTCCATCTTATTTGGTTCTCAGAGATGATAAATCTATGTCTAAATATAGATGTTAAAAGATTGCTTTTTAGATAAAGTAATGGTATAAACCAGTACCTACTAAATTACTTTATAACATTTTGATATATTTCTATTTTTGTATATTTATTCTTCAACCAACATAAAGATTATACAATATAATCGTATCCAATGACGATATTTAGCAATGACGAAAGATCAGGGATCATACATTTCTGTTGTATTCCGTTGACATTAAAAGCAAAAAACAACTAGTTTGTATAGTACCAGTTTTGGTGTATAAAGCTTGCTGCAGCCAGCTTAATAATTATAATTAATATGTTTATATTAATTTTAATTGTAAGTATTTAAACAAACTTTATTTTTTGTATGCTACGACGTAGATGAACGTAGCTACTGTAGCCGAAGCAATAGGCTACGAATACGCCGACCTTTACCAAAGCGTAAGTCAAATATTGAAGCTCTGATCGCACGGTGCTCCTAGGTTCGCTTAGTCATACCTCAGATTCGACATGACGTGTTATCATACCAATGACGTGTTACGATATTTGACTAAGGAATTTATCACAAAACTTAGAAGAAACTAACTTGGACAGTCAAACCTAGATGATGAATTATAAGAAATCGGTGTTTTGCTAGTCAGAAGGTATAATAATGTAAAAAAGAGACGTCACAACTATTTTACGAAAGCCACAAGAGACTCCAGCGCAGTCATTGTTTCGTTTGATAGTGATTCTTCTACTTGAAGATTCGCTAGCCAGGGGCTCATTTAATAAATGTTTTACCATACGATGAAGCTCAAGCCTGCCGGCGTATTCATACCGTAAACTTTCTGCGCCGCAGACAATAGCCATTGCAACTGGAACCTCGCTGCTCCAAAATTTATTTAAATATTACTTGGAGAATATTATAATATTCTCCACATAAACTTCGATTTTAAAAGTTCTTCACCCTCATCGAGGATGTTGTTCAGGCTAACCTAGAGGTACTGACTCTCAAGGACAGCTGCCGGAACACACCGTTAGGTGCTTGGCGACAGATTTTCAACTTGAGGGTGGTAGCTAGCCAGGCGGGCATTCGCAAAGTGCCCTACCACCATGCTGTAACGACTGCTCCTAAGATTCCTTAGACAACAACCGGGACCGACGGCTTAACGTGCCCTCCGAAGCACGGAAGCGCTCAGTAGTAATGTCACCAGCGGTCACCCATCCAAGTCATGACCGCGGCGGACGTTGCTTAACTTTGCTGATCGATTCAGAATGGCTAAGCAAACTTGACTACGAGCGCTTTCTATGTAAGACATTTTGTTAGATTTGTCTTGACAGTGCAAGTGACACTAGGTACATAAAAATTTATACAAAAATCAAACTGGCGGATTTAAGACGCTATAATGTTGTCTTAGGTTTCCGCGATTGTTACACATAGTAATTAAACAACTTTAAATGGTTTAATTCGCGTATATTTGTCATTATTTTTGTCGGTAGACCAAATAATTTCTTAATAACTCATGAGACAAATAAAACCAATTAGTCACCCCGTGACCACGATCGCTGCAAAGTGTTTGAAACGTCGGGACAAAAATAATGACAAATATACGCGATTTAAACCGTTTAAAGTTGTTTAATTACTATGTTTAAGACGCTATATTGTGAGATAAGAAATTTTTTTTCTTCCAAACCTATCGAGTGATGTTTCAAAACGAAGGTCTTCAAAACACAATTCTATAAATACATATAACCTCCAGCACCTCCTTTTATGTTCGACTAACTTTCCGGGCGCGGCTCCGCCCGCGCGTATGTCGGTTATCGCGCAAAAACATTAACCTCTTTTTGCGCAGTCGGATAAAAACTGTCCTATGTTTTTTCCCGGGTCTCAAACTATCTCCATACCAAATTTCATTCAAATCGGTCCAGTAGTTTTGGCGTGAAAGCGTAACAGACAGACAGACCGACAGACAGAGTTACTTTCGCATTTATAATATTAGTACTGAAGTACTGATAAAACGTTTAACGAAAAAAAATAATTTGCTGAGGGTTTTTAACTTTTTTAAATAATTTATACTTGTTGTGATATTTCTACTATTGTAAGTTCAAATATACCAAATTTCGAGCTTGACCTTTACTTGGGCAATCGAAATTTGTGCCATACACCTACGACGTAGCAAAGCGAAGCTCGTGTAACCAGTTGCTACGGCTACAAGATCTACGCCTCTACGATTTGAGATAAAAATAATACAGAATATTACATATTCGATTGGATTAAAGATATTTGGCGTAGTGTTCGCTTCGTAGCGACAGAATCTAGAAATGATTTATAAATTATACAGGTACATGAGACTTGACAGCTTAGTTTCAGGGCGATAACCCCAGGGCAGTTCGCCACTTGTGACGAACTGCAACTGTTATAGGCAGAATTTACCTTCTAACACCAGGTTGGTGTCGTGCTTGATCCGTCACAATAGAATTAAAAAAAATATATAAAGCGAATGAGAACGCCATGCCCAAATTCTATGTGTTGTTAAGCCTGCACCGAGGCAGCGATACGTAATTGTGGTTCGATTGATCCCTTGCTGTATCTTTATTTCTTAATTTTGAGTTATGTAATTAATATATATTATATTTAAGGATTCATTCTATCTTCATAAATCATACACTTTGGAAACACGATTACTTACAATTTTCTCGATAGAAAAAAAAAACCAAAGTTACATCTAAAAAACGAAATAAACCCTTAGTACGGTGTAAATACTTAACGGAGAGTCATCTGTATTTGAATAATAAAAAACAACATGTTTTCTATAACGTATACACATTACATTTTTCAAATATGTATTTATTTTTATTATACGAAGGAAATACTCAAATTCACGCATGTTCCGCCTATTTTAGTCAGAGTCGCGATGCTTTGTCCCTATCCGCTGTAGTAATTCTTCAGCCGTCGGACGGGGACGGATGCTGTTGGCGTGCTTTACTTACGCACAAATATGCGGCGCGCCTAAAAAGCTCGGTGCGCCCTTAAATATAAGTGCAAAAACAAAAATATTATACATTTCGTACCGAACACACGAAGGCGATAAGAGTACAAGGATGATGATAAAAGTAAAAATATGTGTAATACGTTAGTAAAACAAGTAATAGTTATCAACCCGCAGGCCATTTCATCTTTTTCTCGAAGGATTCTACGAAATATGAATCTCTATTTTTCTCAGAGTTCAAATAAAGCAAATGTATATTTTTACTACGAATTTGTTACAAGAAATTAGTTTACCGAGATGTAAGTTTGTTATATTACAAAGATTCTGTTTGTTTTATCAATAAAAAAACATTTGCTTGTAGACCCTCGAAATTCACGAAGATATCTAAGGATTGCTTACATACTTATTGATTGGTACAATATTTTCGGCAAACATCATGTAAGAGTAAAATGCTAACATAATTTGTCAATATTATTAATGTTTACATTTTATTTTTTTATATTAAGATTTGTAGCTGTCGCCAAGCACCTAACGGTTTGTTTCAGTACTTGTCCTAGAGAACCAGGTGCCATTCTAGGATAAGGCTATTTACCACCACCGATTTAAGTAAGTCGGACAGACGAACGGACGGATAGACAGACGTAAAGACAGACAGGCGCCGAGTCCTAGCAAAAACATCTTGTTTTTTATTACGAAAAAGGTTAAACACATCGAAGAACACTTTCGCTTTTAGAATATTCAACAACATACTACAAACTAAATACAACAGCACAGATACTACAACGAAAGCATTTAGGCAACCTGAAGGCCATTGTTATTAAATATTATTAGTGTTACCAGAAAGATCAACTTCAGGAATAATTAGAATAGATGAAATTTCAAAGTAGCGTCATTGACGACCCCAATTATCGTGATATAAGGACAGGAAGATGAAGAGAGTAATAATAATATAAAATAATCTTTATTGACATAATTTATTAGACTAATTTACCGATTCAGGAAAGAAACTAATATCTAAGAACTATGAATATAAGGTAGGTGTATAAGTTTGCCATTTTCAGATTGAATCGTATATAACATTAGTATACATGTGTACCTTGTTGACAAAATAAATTGTTTGAAGTTGATGGCATCTGAACTAGTAATAAAACTGTATTTCAGATGCCAAACAGTGTTCAGTTGTAACACAACGACCTATAGAAAGAACTTCAGTTGGAGTTTCTTAGCACGATAAGCTTGAAACAAGTTCTAATTGAACCAAAGTAAGACGTATCTCTCAGAATTCAAAAGTTGAAGTAGCAAAAGGGTCATCTTCTGACGAACTGGTAGGTACTTATGGACGACAATTTTCTCGAGTGGTGACCGCGGACTTGTTTGTAGATGGAACTTTGGTAGGCCTTCTATTAGGTTACCAACGTAGGTACCAAAGAAATATAAGAACCAAAACATAAGAATGGGAGTATTACTTTTTCGCAGATGGCACTATGTTTGTTTGTAAACTGATATATATAGTCCATCGACTGACCTCATTATTTTCTTATTTCTCTAGCACTTTGATTTGAAAGATCAATCAAAGTTTCAAGTTGTCCGATGAATATTCGGCTAACATAAAAATAAGTAAATAAAACAACGCGTTTGCTCGATGGAACAAATGCTGAACTACAGTTAAAAAATAATACTGTAGTTAAAAAATTATTACACTTTATTTATTATTCTTATCTTATTTTACACGGGTAAATACGGGTACTCGTAAAATAATGTATATAAAAAATGAAATGGAAACGGTTGAAGGTGATAATTGTATGCACAAATTAAATTTGGCCTCAAATATATGTTTTGCAATTGCCAACTACATATGTGTGTAGTACTTATGATGTTTCAAAGATACAAATTGATCAATGAATCGGCTTATCTTATTAAAAACTAGCTTTCCGGGCGCGGCTCCTATGTCAATTATCGCGCAAAAACATTAACCTCTTTTTGCGCAGTTGGATATGATTTTTCCCGGGGCTCAAACTATTTCCATACCAAATTTCATTCAATTCGGTACAGTAGTTTTGGCGTGAAAGCGTAACAGACAGACAGACAGAGTTACTTTCGCATTTATAATATTAGTACTGATTAACAGTGCTGTTTGTTTTGTAGAATCAAGCCCTAATATTTTAATAGGAAATTATTTTAATTTAATCAAATTCCACGAATAAAGTATTTAAAAATTAACAAACCTTTAGAACATTTCAGAAATTGTAATTCATTTCTCAACATACTATTATTAAACAACAAACTACGTATAAAAAATATGATATACAAAAAAATATCGAATCTCATATACAAATTTAATATTTCTGTGTAACAAACACGCTGTTAACGCCATCTGGGTGGAACTAATTTGACAGTGGGCTTTAATTTAAAAAAAAAAAAACCCGACTGAAAATTATTTATATTCATCAAACGTTTATTCGTTCCATTGAAATTAATACTGCAAGTTATATGTATATATATATATATATATATATATATATATATATATATATATATATATATTTATGGGATTATATTATAATATAATTCCATAAATACATATTAATTCCATAATAAATATATAATGCCCTTAATTTTGATACCACATTCGATGGGTTTGGAAGAAATGAAAAATTTTCCTCATAATATGTCGTCTAAAATCCGCCAGTATGTTTTTTATTTTTATTAATGTACCGTGTGTTACCTACTTGCGTAATAATCAAAATGAATCTAATGATATGTCATACATTATAATTGGTTAAGCCGTTTAGAAAATATGGTGGAATAAAGAAACTTAAAAATATACATACATACATGAACCCTGAAAACATAACACTCTTTTTTTGGTAGCAGTCGTGTAAAAAGAACCTTTTACTGCCTGTTAGCAAAAAAGAACCTTTGATATAAAATAAAAATTATGCAATTGTGCTTTAAAAGTAGGCTTTTATTCTCTAGAGCAATAAAGTTTTTTTAATCCGCTTAAACTAGGTATAAACAAGAACTTTACGAGTATGAAAATATAATTACAAACTTTATTTATTATGAATACGGACGAAAGGGTTCGTCTGAATGATCTGTACTCCTTCGTTGTCTAATAGTAGTTGATGTAAGTAAAAGCAATATTCAATTAAAAGTAAATACTTAAAAAACTGTACCATACGTCAAGTTGGTAACTTGTCATAAACCCAGTTTTCTACCAAAAATCAAACAACTAAACCATCTACAGTCGCTTTGACAGCTATTACGGCAAAAGCCTATTAATGTCACTTTCAAGTCAGTTATGGCTGATCACAGGCAGATTTCAGAAAAGTCCCGCGTATGATAAATACAGCTACAAAATTCTCACCCAACTCATTCGTAATGACGTATTTTAAATTTAGATAATATAACATCACTCAATAAGTCCATCCGTATAACACAGTTCAATAAAGAAACTAATTGAATCGAAAATGGCGCCGCTGAACCTTTCACTACCACATAGACTGTAATAGTAATTAATATTGTGATCTCTTCTGACGACAAGTACCGTAGAATAATCCCATCCGGACCGATACGCCTATGTACTAGCTACTACCTAGCTTTGTAGCTAATGAGCTAAGCCTGCTTATATGTAGGTCATAACTATGAAATTTTTTATAGATACATAATAGTGATCTATTCGTTAATTACGATACATAGGGCGTCGAACTTAGCCCGCATTACTCAAAATAAAACTAAATAGTTGAAACGTTTTATAGCCAACATTCAAATAGGGTACGCGAAATCTATGTGATGCGGGTGGGTTGGTCCGATTAATACCCACCATTGGGCCGTATCAGATGCTTCTGGCTTCTAGTTGGAAACTTAATCAACAGCTATGTGATATTACTTTACATTAATTCAACAGTTATAGGTTGGTCTACACGAAAAGAAAAGCTTAATATCCATTTGATATCAAAATTAAAAAAAAAACATATAGCGATACAATTCTCAAGTTAATAAAATGTAGGAGGTTCTTAATTTAACTATATTTATTATTTTATCTAGTGTGCCTAAATCTATGCACGTTAACAAACTTGACATTCTAAGCCGTAAACCGAACCGAATACCACGGCTTGGTCGTGCTTTGTCGCTGTACCAGCCTTTATAGCTGAAAAGTAGCGAGCAGGTACAGCACTCCCAAGGAAGGTTGGCTACAGAGAATTGGCTGGCCAACAAATCAAAGCCAAACTTTTAAGGATATTACGTTCTTGTGTCGTTTGTCACGTTATTTGGAAAAAACATGATGAGCCAACGTGGAACACGATTGAAAGATGATGATGAAACGTACTCACTACTTGCTGAAGAGTACAGTTCCACGGGCTTTATGGCTTTGAATTTCTGGTAAGATATTTAGTGGATGCCTTGGAAATAAGGTATTTTTCGCTAATAGGCAGGTCTTTGACTATCTTACCTGATGGTGAGTAATGACGTGGTCGAAGATGATGTTTAAGCTTACCTTAGAATTACTAACTCTCAAATACAGCTGCCGAAAACTTGATTTTCTACTTGTGGGTGGTAGCTAGCCAAGCGGTCACTCTATAACTACTGCCATCTGTTCAATCCATTTTATCGAATTGAACATATATAATTATAAATTTATAATGTCTTATCTTTAGTCGAGTGATTAGTAGCACATCACTATAATGTACTCACAACACTAGCGATAAGTAATTTTTTCTCTCTTCCATTTTGTACGCTGTTCTATATAGCAGTCGTAACTATTGTAAAATTGAAATAAATAGTAATTGCTGTTCAAAAGTATTCTTGGCCTTTTTTATCCTACAGGCCATTGTGGTCCTTCAAGTTTTAAAAAACCAGTGTCAGTGTTTTCTACGATATTACGTGTTTTTAGCGACTTGCTATATCTTGTCGTTGAACCCACGCCATCTTCGGTCGGCGTTGGCGCCGCGCCGGTGCCGGAACATCAAGAAAACGTTTTCTCGCATATTTCGCGCTATACGCGAGTTGCGGGAAGTCTATTTCGGCGCAATATCGTAGAGTCTACAGTGTATGGTCAAAATTACATACTATATTTTGAGGTTCAAATTCATTGCATTTTCCTTAATTCAGCTTTAAAGTCTGTCATTGGCCATAGACACAGAATTGATCCTCAACGTCAAGTCAAAGGATTGTCACTCAAGGATTTAAAGAAGAAGAAGAAGATCGTATGTAAACAAAGGTGGAGGCGATATAATTTTGCGTTTCTTAATCAACATTTACAAAGATCACAATAATAAAAGTGTCTGCGGTTAGTCCTTAAAATTGTGCTTGTGTTTTGTGCGGTAAAGTGTTCCTGCGCATGCGCTATCGCACTAGTTCGATATACCTAGTGCGACTGTGTTGTAGTGTTCAGAAATTTCACAATGCCCACTTCAGAGCACGAACTGAAGCGCCTACGCGCCCAGCGAGGACAATGTAAATCTACTATTACCAGAATCGAAAACTTTATTAGCGATCCCATCAACCTAGCTTCGTCCACAATTGATACCTTAGAGGCGCGTCGTGAAAAACTTCAAAGCACTTTAAAAGTTTATGAAAGTGTGCATTTAGACATTCTCAACCTGGATGATAAAGATCTAGAGGAAGTAGGTGTCATTGAAGAAAAATATTTTTACGTGCTAGGAAAAATTAATGCTGCTTTACGGCAATTAACAAATAAAGTTGAGTCAGAAAAGCATTCTATATCCACTTGTAAACTACCTAGTATTGACCTTTCATCCTATGATGGTAAGGATTTGACTAAATTTAAACCTTTTATGGATCTGTTTAAGGCTGTGATAGACAACAACAAAGCTTTGTCAAATGTTCAAAAGTTATTTTACCTACGTAAATATTTATTTGGTGATGCATTATCTGTAATATTAAATTTACCACTTGTCAATGAGTCATACCCAGAAGCTATCCTATTGTTGGAACAGAGATTTGACAACCCATTACGCATGGTATCTAACCATATAAGCTTTCTTTTGGATATTCCCCAGATGCAAAAGGGTACAGCAGCTTGTATTAGATCATTTGTCTCCGATGTTCGTCAACAACTTCATGCTTTAAAGAACCTTGAGCAGCCTGTTGAAAGTTGGGATATGCTCTTGATATCAATACTATCTAGGAAGCTTGATAGCTATACAAATCGTGCTTACCATCTTGACCGCTCTTCTAATGATTTACCAACTATTAATGACTTTTTATCCTTTCTAGAAAAAAGAGCAATTGCA
Source organism: Plagodis dolabraria (assembly GCA_963854805.1). Classification (NCBI taxonomy): domain Eukaryota; kingdom Metazoa; phylum Arthropoda; class Insecta; order Lepidoptera; family Geometridae; genus Plagodis; species Plagodis dolabraria. The sequence continues at coordinate 9,271,042 of OY978459.1, read as the reverse complement.
TTAGAAGATAGCTCTTCACCAAAAAATACCTCCTATGAAGGTAAGCCAAAATCATATTTCAATAATTCAAAGGTTTCCTATCTTGCTACCAAATCCAATTCAAAACCAAATTGTTTATTTTGTAGTCATGAGCACCCTATTTACTCATGCCCAAAATTTAAAATGTCTCCATCTGCTATAAGGCTTAAATTTATAACTGACAATAAATTATGCAACATATGTTTGAGAGTGCACTCGGACTCATGTAAGTATTCATTTAAATGTAAAGTTTGTAAAAGTAACCATAATACACTTTTGCATCAGGAAGAGCCAAAAGAAGTGCCAGTCAATACTGCGCTTCATTCAAATATTTCCTCCAATACCAATGTATTGTTACCAACTATAGCGGTAAAGCTTATTGACAAAAATGGTCATGATATTTATGTAAAAGCCCTCTTAGACAGTGGCAGCCAAGCTTCTCTTGTCAAAAGGTCACTTGTAGACCAACTTGATTTGATTCCTATGACTCAAAAAACAAGTATCATTGGACTTGGCAACTGTAACAATGAAGCTAATAATTTTGTTAACATTTTGTTATCCTCATCATATAATAATATAACACATAGTGTCAAATTTCATATTATAAATTCAATTACAGCAAAATTACCTCAAAATTATATAAATATTTCAAATTTAGTACTTCCTGAGAATATAAAGCTAGCTGATGTGAATTTCAATATGCCTTCTGATATTTCAATGTTGCTGGGTGCAGACTTTTATTTTAATATTTTACTAGATGGAAATATGAAGTTAAACAATGGTTTTGTCCTACAAAATACTTTGTATGGTTATGTTGTTGCCGGCTCAGTTCAATGTTCACCTAAGGACTATGTTTCCAATATTAATTTAGTGTCTAATTTTGCGACAGAGCAGGAACAACATATCAATATTGAAGAAATTATGGAAAAATTTTGGCTGTCAGAAAAAATACCTGAAGTGAAAAATAGTCAAACAATTGAATTCAAAAAAGCTGAAGAATGTTTTGTAAATTCAGTCATGTATGAGAATAACCAATTTTCAGTTGATATTCCATTAGTTGCCCCATTAGAGCAGTTGCAAATGGGTGACTCATTTTCACTTGCACTTCAAAGGTTCCATACATTAGAAAAGAAGTTTAAATCTGATACTGTATACTTTGAAAAATATAAAGCCTTTATTGATGAGTATGTGCGACTCGGACATGCCAAAACTGTTGATATTGCCAAGTATGATGTCTATAATGACCCCGTATATTTTCTTCCACATCATGCTGTGCTAAATGATAGTAGTAAGACTACCAAACTGCGTGTAGTATTCTCAGGTAATATGAAATCTAGAAATGGTCATTCTATAAATGACGTCATGTTAAATGGACCTATAGTCCAAAGTGAATTATTTGACATACTTACATTTTTCCGTACCTATAAGTACACACTCATGTGTGATATTGAAAAAATGTTCAGGATGTGTTTCATAAATGAAAAATTCAGGCCCTTACAAAACATTTTATGGCGAGATAATGTTGGTCAGCCCATAAAGTGCTTACAGCTTCAAACAGTAACTTATGGACTTAAAGCCTCAACATTCTTGAGTTCAAGATGCCTCATTGAGTTATCCGATATGTATGAAGATAAATACCCACTGGCCTCAGAGGCGATCCGGTTCCATACCTATGTTGATGATGTAATCTGTGGTGCTGACTCTGTCGATCAGCTGGAGAACCTGAAAAATGAGTTATTAAATTTAATGAAACTGGGCAGCTTTAATTTGCACAAATGGTGCTCCAATAGCATTGAATCCCTTAGTGACATACCTGAAAATAAAAAATACTTTGATCAAATTGATTTAAACAAAGACAATATTATAAAAACATTAGGTCTAAAATATAATGTACTTACCGATTCTTTTCTTTTCCAATGTCCCGTAACTGATGAAAAACACCTGCAAACTAAAAGAAAAATTTTAAGTTTTATTGGTAAAATGTTTGACCCTCTTGGATTGATTGGGCCAATAGTGGTCAAAGCCAAATTATTCATGCAACAATTATGGAACTTAAAAATCGATTGGGACTCTACATTGCCTTCAAGCTATTTGAAAAACTGGCAAGAATTTTTAAATTGTCTTAATAAAATGGATAAAATTCATGTTTCAAGAAATGTCATAAATGGTGATGTTCAGACAATAGAGCTCATCGGATATTGTGACTCTTCGTTCAGTGCCCTAGGCTGTGCTTTATACTTAAGAGTTTTACATAGTAATGGTAAAGTCAATACTAACCTTTTGTGTTCAAAATCTCGTGTAGCACCATTAAATAAGTCAATCACCATCCCCAATTTAGAACTTAATGCGGCACTTCTTCTTGCTGAACTAGCTTCAAGAGTACATAAATTTATAAAATCAAAATATCCTACCATAAGGGTTGTACTATACAGTGACTCACAAATTGTTCTCTGTTGGTTAAAGTCAAGTAAGCCAAAAGGAGTTTATGTTTCAAACAGAGTACAAAAAATTAATTCTTTGACTAAAGGCTTTGACTGGTCTTATGTAAAAAGTGAAGATAACCCAGCTGACATTCTTTCCCGGGGTATTGCTCCACACAAATTGCAAGATCACCAGCTGTGGTGGCATGGACCAGCCTACCTTTCTAACAAAGACTTTCAGCATGAGTTTCCAAACTTTGATTCAATTAAAACTTTATTTCCTATTGCTCACATGAATAATTCTGAAGTTATTGATGTAGAAGCAAATAATGTATGCAATACCATACAGGAAGATTCACAAAATGATATTTTAATAAATATTCAGACTTGAATAAATTAATTAGAATAACATCATTGATCTTAAGATTCAAAAACAATAGTCAGAATCCTAAAGCTAAAATTGTAGGTGCTATATCACCTAAAGAGTTACAAAATGCATTACTTGTAGTAATAAAGTTCAGTCAACAATCAAAACTTGCAAAAGAATTTCAATTGATAGCTTCAAATAAACCTATTAAGTCAAGCTTAAGTAATTTAAATTTATTCATTGATTTTAGAAATACTATTCGTGTTGGTGGTCGTTTAAATAATGCTACCAACATGACATATGATAAAAAGCACCCCATCCTTTTGCCAAAGTCATGCCATTTAGTTCATATGCTTATACAAAGAGAACACTTGAGACTTTTACATGCAGGTCCAAAACTAATATTGAGCTCTTTATCCCAAAAGTTCTGGTTGATTGGTGGTATTAGAGAAGTGAAAAAGGTACTTCATAAATGCATCAAATGTTTCCGTGCCAAAGCCACAGCTGCTAAGCAACTTATGGGTTCGTTACCAACAGATCGAGTCACAGCTTACAGACCATTTGAAATAACTGGAATTGACTTTTGTGGTCATTTTGATGTTAAAGTAGCACGAGTTCGAAAACCCCTTATTACCAAGGCTTACATTGCAGTCTTTGTTTGTTTTAGTACGAAGTCTCTACACCTGGAATTATTGAGTGATTTGACTACTCAAACATTTTTGGCATGTCTGCAGCGCTTTATATCAAGACGTAGTATACCTAGTAAAATTTATTGTGACAATGCAAAAACTTTTAAAGGTGCATCTAACTGTTTAAAAGAATTACATAATTTTCTCATGTCTCAGGCAAATAGAGACTCTGTTGAACAATTTTGTTCAAATAAATTAATACAATTTAAATTTATACCCACTTACTCTCCGGAATTTGGTGGTCTTTGGGAAGCTGGAGTTAAGAGTGTGAAGACCTTTTTGAAAAAGATAATGGGCAGTACATGTTTAACTTTTGAAGAACTTTATACAGTGATCACCCAAATTGAGGGGATATTAAATTCAAGACCATTACTTCCTATGAGTGGTGATATAGGTGACTTCACATACTTGACTCCAGGTCATTTTCTGACTGGTGTACCCATTACTAGTTATCCTGAAGTAGACCTTACAGAAACTAATGAAAGCAGGCTTAGGCTGTGGAATGTTTGTACCAAATTAAAACAACAGTTCTGGAAGGTCTGGTCCAGGGACTACTTAACACAGTTGCAAAATAGACCTAAATGGAAAAATGCTCATGTTAATCTCAAAGAGGGAGATTTAGTTATTGTTAAATATGACAATGTACCTCCATTTAATTGGCCAATGGCCCGTATAGTAAAAACCTTTCCGGGTACTGATAATAAAGTTAGAGTTGCTGAGATAAAGATGTCTAATAATAAAACATATTTGCGTTCTTATAATAAATTATGTCCATTGCCTTTAACTTAAAAAATAAATTACTAAAATTCTGTATGCTTCTTAAATTTTCAAACTTCAATATTTTTTATTATTGCATCTTTGTCGAGGCCCCAACTATGTTCAATCCATTTTATCGAATTGAACATATATAATTATAAATTTATAATGTCTTATCTTTAGTCGAGTGATTAGTAGCACATCACTATAATGTACTCACAACACTAGCGATAAGTAATTTTTTCTCTCTTCCATTTTGTACGCTGTTCTATATAGCAGTCGTAACTATTGTAAAATTGAAATAAATAGTAATTGCTGTTCAAAAGTATTCTTGGCCTTTTTTATCCTACACCATCCTAAGACCACAACTGAGGCTGATGGCTTAACGTGTCCTACGAAGCACCGAAGCGCTAAGTAGTAATGCCACTAACGATCATCCATCCAAGTCATGACTATAGTGAGTATTAACAGCAAAACCTAATTTCTTAACGATAATATTAGATACCAATTTTCCAAAACTTTCTAAGGTCTCACACTCTGCCGCAACCTCAGAAATTTATTGGTTTTGACAGTAGATACGAATTAGACAATTTCAGGAGCAAATAAACTGATAAATTAAGTTAGACCGACATCCGGCCACTTTGTGGGCTTGGGATCGGCTTGATGAAATTATTTATTAGATTTGTCGAATAATATTGATTCAATCATTTTAGCTAATGACAGTATAACTAGTATTTTGTCCCTTGATCATTGTTACGCCTGTATATTCGCACATTTCATCAGGCTTAACATTATTATATAAATAGAAATGAAAATTAATTAATTTATGCCGTTTGCAATGTAGTATAGTAGAGTGACATAGACATATAAATAATTTCTTTATTTATTTACCTTTATTACAAAATCCACAGAACTTAAAAAAAAAGATTTGCTTAATAACTATATCTTACATCCAATGACAGATTTCCTTTATCTACATTATATACATATTGAGAGCAGAGCTTTATTTTTATGTGTGAGTGACTGCGGGAAAAAGATTACTATGTATCTGCAATTAATTTATTGGTTAAAATTTGATTTTTAAATGGTAGTAAGTTATTATCAAATAAGTCGATTGAGCTAAACTGTTCGTTATAAGTCTTTTGAGATCTAAAAATAATTGAGTTTCTGTAATAATTAGTGTAGTTGGATAATTTCCTTCTACCATACCGTCTCAAGCCTACGGCAAAATTAGAACCATTAACCTTAAGACCAAGGCCTGACTCGCACTTCGCCTATTATTTTTAATATACTCGTAGTAGTATTACATTAGAACTAAGGTGTAAATTTTGAACGATTTTCGAGAATCTAGGATTTATTTGTACCCTTACCAAGGGAGCACGATACAAATACAATTTCATGCGACTGAACTTGCGGCCATAAGCTTGTTATCTACTATATCGCACTAAAAATCACTAAAAAGTGTGTAATAAATTGTAAATGTCACAACAGTAGTGACTAAGTACAGAACTAAATTTTACTAAGCTTTTAAATCATAGTCACTATGATATAAACGCTTAGTAAATCTAAGTGAAAGTAATTAATATATGTAATTAATCATAGTTTATTTCTTTAAAACATACGCATAGGCAGCAGACGCATATTCACGGAGTGAAATTCATAGATTAAGTGGACAGATATGACAACTAGCAACATTGTGTCAATCAACTAGTTTTTATTCACGACGAAAAAAGTTTGACGTGTCTTTTTATCATCAGAACTCCCAAATGGCTGGAAAATATTTGGATCAAATATTTGAAAAGCGCCTTGATCAAGTGATTTATTATTCCCCTCATAAATATAATACAATATGTCAATTACTCGTAAGTATTCTCTTATCATAAGTAACTAAATAGATACGTCAAATTCGGATTGAAAAAAATATTTTAGAAATAAAAACTAAATTAAAAAATATAATATGTAATAATGACAAATACTTTTGAAAGTATCCTAAAAAACATTAAATAATATTTAAATAAAACACTTAAAAAAGCATAAAATTATATATCTAGTGACAATTCCTTCAAATTAATTGTCATTATTAAATATGGATTTCCGCAAAGTAACGCCTGAATCTATTCATTAATATAATATGTACTTAAATGTATGTATGAAAAATACGATTAACTTTTTTTAATCAAGATTTTATATTATGATAAAATAAAATCTAGATTTAAAAAAGTTAGTGGCACCTTGTTTCTAGTAAAAAGCTAATTGTACTTTTACTTTCAAAACTGAATAGCGCAGTTAGTGAGTTATACTTTTTTTTACTAATTTTAACTAATATAAGTACTTACTGTTCACAAAGTTTCGTAGGTACAAAAACCATATCCGCTCTGTGTGCTGATAGTCTTTGATATTGAGAAACCATACCTCAAAATTAGTCTAGTAGTAGCGCTGCATGTTGGAATAGTTTAGTTAGATGATGCAATTAGCTTAAGCACTGTAAGCGAACTTTTTCTTCGAAACATTAGCCTACAAGCGTTGTGGCGCTGCGTGTTTGGATCGTTTGGTTAGACGATATAATTAGTTCTAGACTGCAGTCCGATCTCGTAAAGCGCTGAAGCGCACTTTAGTTTAAAATTAGCAAAATGGCAGACTTTTGTCTCAAATGTCTTCTCTAGTGTAACGTATTATGTCGATGTATAGTGAGTCCAGAGAGATTACCTAGGAAGTAATGAATGAGCGAGCACCTTTTTTGAGAGCATTTCATTGTGGTTTTGGAGTAGGCAGCGACAACTTTCCTGACCTTGCCTTTGTCGTCCTAAAATGTCTTAACCCATTAGGTCGAAAATGCAAGTCAAATTTGAAATTATTCACTAATTCAATTCAGCCGTCGGCACTACCACGTCCAGCAAAAAAACTTTTAGAGCCACTACGATGAAAACGGTCTTGAAACTCAGTGCCATTCTATGTTAAGGTTTTTCAATAATGTTTTACAGAAGTCTGTTATATATAAAAATATTTTTAGATCACATAAATTATGTTATTTGTATTTTTCAACACACTCGCTCGTAACTAGCCTTTAAATGCACATTTCCCTTCTCAATGCGAATGTATGTTTTCTTTTTTGTATGTTTGTAAGGTGGTTACTCCACCAATTATGAGCCAACTTTGATGATTAGTTTAGTTTGGTAGAGTACACATTATCTCCTAGTTGATCCCATTTACATTTCATCAAGATCGGCTGAAAAGTTTTTAGTTAACTGAAAAGTATATTTGCATACATGGATGACCTCATGGTAATTGCAACTCTTGTGGAGTCGGACCACGATAATATGGTTTCGTGTTATGAATCAGCATTGTACCGACTACAACAATTTATTTCATTATTTTCGGTGTCGGATACGTAGATATAAGTAATATTAAGTACCTACAGTATCATCCCATAATGGAACATACAATACAAATGTATTTACACAAAAATAACCACCCATTACGAAGTTTCAACCTATCAGGGCCATTCAGAAGCACTTAACGTTGTATTGTAGATTATCTATCTACATTTGCGATATCTATTCATGTCCATGTAGTCAATATATTGTGTTTAACTACACAACAACAATGTTTTTCAAGCTTTTATTATGTCATGCAATAAATTCTGTGGAACTGAATTACATCTACATGTTTATTTAACCGGCGCTATGCCTTTACAAAACACTAGTACAACAGTATATCTACTATACAACAGTATAGATACTGCAACGAAAGTGTTTAGGCAAGCTACCTGCATTGCCCATTTGTATTGAAATTGTCTACTTCAGTGGAAGACTTCGACTCAAGCGGCACCAATATACTAATCTCAGTAGTGTTACATATTTTGAGCCATTTGATGTTGAGACATTGATCGGGGATCGGGAGCTCATTTATTTTCTTCAGAAAACTTGGTAATATTTTGTAGTTCTGGTAATAAAACAGTAATATGGTACCTACAAAACTAATCTGAAGATGATGCTGAAATGGGTCTGGGTAACATATTAAATGGATTTATCCATCTACTTTAGGCGCACAATTGTTCACCATCTATAAAAATTGTCATGTGACTGAATACTTCGAAGTATAATAATATTAACGCAATGTAGACATCAAAAAGTATGTATTTATGACTAAAAATATAGATATAGATATGCTTTCTTTGTAGGTACACTGTTTCCCCTTAGAATGATGTACCTACGTTTCTTAGTTTTTGCTCTACATAAAAAATGGACTTAGTTGAAAAAGTCACGGACCCTGGAGTATGTGGGGTATAGATTTATATTATACAAAAAAAAAAACAACATGGTCATCTAGTTGGTGAGGTATAGTAAATCCTTTCTTACAGTAATATATTTTTGTGTCCTCCGTGCCGTTAGGAAAAGCCAATATATAAAATTTGGTTTCTGTAGTCTTTTGTGTTAGAGGAAGTATATTGTGTCGACTCCAAATACGTGGAATAAGGGTAGACGATTGCCCGACGCGTCGAATACTTTTGACCCTTGACTGCCGTTGTTGTCTATTCTTTTGTCATTGAAACAAAAGTTACACGTAAAACAGATTTTATGAATATACAGGGTTATTGGAAAAATGCTAACAACCATTAGAGTTGACTTCTGTTATTCCTAACAAACATGTTTAGTCGAATATATTTTTTATGTGTGACGGAACATGCACGAGGACCACCTGATGTTATAAGTCTCTTGTGCCTAACTTATTATTTCATACTGTATATTACATAGATATATGAGTGGTATAATACGTATTTAGATTATTTTCAGATTAGTACAAAACATCCAATTATATTTGCTATTTTTATTTTTCAATATTCTTTATATCAATGTATGTTCTTGAATGTACTAAAGCATACGCAACAAAAACAATTGAATGTGTAAGAAAAGTGATATAATACTAAAGCATATTTCTGGGATATTTCATATCACACATCATTGTAACATAACCTTTAAGTGTACAAGTTGAATATTTAAATAACAACCACAAATAGCCGCCTCTCTCATTTCATTATACCATTTTCAAAACAACAAACCAAATATTGACATTAACTTTCTCCGTAAACAATAAACAAAACGGCTTAAAGGGCAGCTAACACGAAGTTTCTGATAGGAGTGTTACAAAGTTTATGTGCAAAACCATTCGAGCTTAGTACGTACTAATAAAATTGTTACGATTCGTGGGCGCAAACAGCCACGATAACGTATCATTGGAATCACAAATACATACCCACGTCTTTTAATATGCGAGTTATGGCGCCAACATTAAATAAACATTCTCATTCCCCATCTGAAAGACGCAAAACAAAACCTACACATACCGAAGTTTCTTATAATGGAACGCAATTTTATCGTAATACCTACACATGTACTTAATAATATTCATTAAGATATCGTTAGCATAAAGTTTACTTTGCGGCTCGAAGGCATAATTAGCCCATATAAACATTCGGAGCTGTATAAAAACGCTTTAAGATAAAATTTTACGAAAAGGTAGCCACAGTTAAGCTAGCTAGATCCAGTATATGCCTTCTCAGTATAGATGGAGTATATGGCCTCAAATATGATCGGCATTTATGGGTATGTTTACGTATATCACGTGGTCTAATAGTGCACTTACCGGACCCAAGTTGTCAAAGCCGTGGCGCAGTGCGACCTGATGTGCCTCGTCGTGCTGCACGGATCTCTTAAAGCGGACCAAGAAAGAGTTGGTGAAGACCTCGCGGGACGCGGCCGCGGTTATCAGCACGGTTGCGGTCAAGCATTGCAGCCACATGTTCGCGCGGTGGCCGGCAGCGGCTGACTGAAGCCTGTATACCGCTGACGTCACTGATATCGACCCGTGGCTCGCACATGCGCCATTTAACCATTAAGCACAACCTGCTCCGTCGCCGAAGATACCATTGTGTGGATGTGGACGCTACCCGTGGTGCCATAAGGCAGCATCTTCACCTTCTTAATAAAGCTTCTAAGACGACTGACGTAGTCGCAAGCCATCACAGCTTGCACTAAGTGCTCAGACGAGTAAAAGCATTACTCGGTCGGAAAGCGGGAAATTGCTTTCACGGAAATGGAGCTTTAACCAGTTGGCATTTAGCGAATAGGTCACCAAACTAATATTTGCTCTGCGTTTGCATATTTAATGTTAGATAAAGGTTGTCAATGAATGGTTACGCAGCTAAGGGCGTTAGTTTACGGCACGTAACGTCTTTCAAAACTTTGGAAGGCCTTAATTTGAGAAGTTGGAAACCAATTATGGGTAACGAACTGTTGATTGGCAGAGGTTCTTTAATCTTTCATTATATACCTACGTAAATTGTAAGTGACACCTATATACTAGATAAATTATTTATCATGCTCATATACTTGTATATTATTATTTATTAGTTTGGTAAGTATATAATTACACAGATCGTAGCACTATAACGGCCATCTCCAATCTGCCATTTTGAATTTTGATTGATTTCCGAAATACAAATCATAACATGGAAATTTGTAAAATGACAAAAAATAATAGTTTACAATATGTATATACTTAGTACTACAAAGGATATCGTAGGTCAAACAAGGTTAATTTTAATGATCAAAAAAGTCTGTATAAACGGTTTTTTACGTCGTGGGCCGAATACAATGTGGCCTGAAATGTATTATCAGTTTACAAACTATTAAACTAATATAAACTGTTAATACGTAACTGCCCCACTATATTATGCTTGCTAGGGAACTATACACGAGAGGTACCTCAATCAATAGGCTTTTATTATAAGTCAAGGTTGCGAAAGTAATATTGTATTCGGAATGCCTGTGCAAAACTGTTTATTAATAGTATATACTAAGTATAATTAGCATTCCTTATAACTGTGTTTCCCTCTGAGTTTGTAAGCATGCTCCCCATAGTAATGTAATTGCTTAATAAATTTCTCTGTTTACTTTAATGTTAGTCATCCTAAATGGCATCCTAACACGTCGTCTATAGAAAAGCTAAACGCTTCGTATTTGCACTGCATATATTTGTTATACAAAACTGTAAAGAATGCCAAATATAATCTATGTAGGGTAAGAATTTACTTACCTTTTATACCAAGGAGTTTTACCGTAGAAGTTCATGTGGTATAAACGATAACTTTCATGCTTACGACCGACGTACTGGTAGCAATGATAGCGCATCTTGGCGCCTTCTTATAGATCTTGCTAGTTTTTTAACCAAGTTTCCAAAAAAAAGTAGTCAGGTTCTCAAGTCAAAGCGTATAATTATGTTTTGCGTAAGATCACGCGTTACTTTTCATTTGATCATCCTATCCGGAATCTTTTTTGTGGTATTGGCCATTTAAATTCCATAATTTTCGGTTATGTAGCATATCTGTATTGTGATTTGTGACAAGAGTTACGATATACTTAGTACGGGCGGTAAGGAATTACGATCGAGGCTCTAGTAGAAGCCTGAAGTCGAAGACTGAGTGCTTTCTGAGTCGAGGTTCAAAAATCCCGTACCGCCCGTAAAACATACAATGTTTTTCATCAAATTTGCGAGTAAATAATTATGAATTATAGCTTTAATACACAAGTCAGCACAACTATAATTACGATATACGTGCCCTTTTTCCAGCGGATGGCGGGCTTTTTGCCCACACAGATTATACAAATGTTTCGTTCAGAAACGTTAAGGGCAAATACTACCTAGCCATGACGGAGTTTAAAAAACATTGTCCGTTTTGAAACAAAAAACTATTAAAATCGATTATTAGTACATAACATAATTGAGTATTTTATATAATGAAATTCCTGTATAGATAACATTTTAAGACAATTTCTCAATTGCGTATAAACTCCTTGCTTGAACTTGCATGAGCAGGGTGTTGTGCTATAAATAAAAAACAAATTACTTACTGACCTTCATGACAAAAAGAAAGCTTGAGGATTTTTTTGGGCATTACTGTATGTTTATATACTGTTACTGCAAATGTGATGAAAAAATAATTATGAAACCATCCAGGTATACGCCTGTTATAAACGTTTTGAGTGAAATTACAAATTACTTGACTGATAATTGTAAGTAATAGTATTGATTTTGTAAAAAGTATTAAAACTTAAATTTTAGAAAAAAAAAACGGAACCGACCTCCAACAATGAGATTTTTATTATAAGTGGAACCATGGGAAAAAATATTTGAACCAGCGCATGGTATTTAATACTTTGCAGTAGGTAAATATTGAAAGTTAGTTCAATTTTTCATATAACTTTAAAAAAATATGTTATATTTTATTTTAACTTCATCGTGTAAAGAAGTTAATGTCGAAGTCAAATTAATTTGTTTGATTTTTGTGTCTATACGTTTATATGCGATCATGTAAAAACAACGTTTTTCTACTAGATTGACAGCCATATTCAGTAAAGAAAGGTTTGCTGCCGCTATTCGAAGAGGGAGAAATAAACATCCCAAGCAGCAAAATGTGGTCTAGTAATTATCCTGGAACCACCATTTTATTGGGACTATAACGGAATAGTAAGCAATTATAACCACGGAAAAGGGCCCAATTTATAGGCGTATTTTACCTTATTAAATATCTATAGTAGACTTGGTGAACACCACTTTGACCAATTACGACCTTGTAGTTGGACTACGTGGAACTATTTCCTCCTGCGAAGCTAACTATCAGCGCTTATTAGAACCAAATACGACAATAACGTACACAGTGAATCCCTTACAAGCTCATACAAAGTGTATTGGTGAATGTTGGTGCGCACATTTGTAAAGATTAAGATTAATAAAGGTAAGTTATTCATCATTTCTTATCATATTTGTTTATATTAACTGGAATATTAATTATGGGTAGAGTGTTAGTTAGCAATAAGTCAAAATGTATAATGTGTTCGAATGTGCATGGCGCACGTATATTTTTGGTGAAGTATAATGGGTTTTTTATCAAAATTTATACACGCCCCTTGAAATTAGCGTTTTCATTAACTTGAATTTTAAAATAATGTTGGTTTTAGTAAACATACAACGAAAAATCGCCATTTTGAGAAAGTTGGTTTTAACAAATACATTAACAAACCGTTATAGGCGTACTTTGTGTATAAAATGGTACTTTATAATCGTGTTAAGATTATAATAATATTGGTTTATACCACTATAAAACCGCTCCATTTTAAATATAATTGATCTGTAAAGTGAACTTATAAGTCCTTATAAAACCAAGTAATAAATTCAAATAGTTTCCAGTATGTTTAGTTCTGTTTATCACTCTTATTAGCGTACTTTACTTATAGTAGTTTTATAATGTTTCTTGTTAGCAGTTATAAGTATAGCCTACCAGTTTATATACTCTTGAGTGCATTTGCACCCTCGCGATACTTTTATAGGTTACCCAAGCTTATATTCCGCCCTTAATTTTAACCTATAAGTAATTATAAGTTAATGTATAAGATCAGATATACTATAAGGCCCAACTAACTCCATTCTTGCTATTACAAGCGTGGCAACCAATACTAGAACTCTTAAAAGAACATTATAAGTGCTGGAGGCCTGTAACATCTGCATTATAGGATAATTTTGTTGCTTGGGATGCGGCCAATATTTCAATACGTGGTGCAAACTAATTCAAATTATTACAATTTTATTTACGTACTAGCTGTACCTGCGACTTCGTTCGCAATTGCCGTACCTGCAGACTAATTATTCACATTTGAGCACTGATCTCATATTAAGCAACGCGGTGGTCTGCGGTGAAGCACCCTTAGTAAAGCATAGCTCAGAAGGAGCTGTTTACTTTGGTTTTGAAAACTCCCGGGCTGTATTTTACAGCAGATAGTAGTAAATCAGAGAATTCCTTTGCGGGCTGCTTTTGCTTGTGGGGTGCTGGGCTGCCCGTGGGGTGCCGGGCTAGAATGTCAACCCCCCATCTCTAACCGTGGGTGTCGGTAACACACCAGTTTCACACTGCTATCCCTAGGACGCCTGCCAAGCGTGGGGATTATGGCAAATCCTCCCATAGTGTGGGTGCTGTGTTCAGCAGAGTACAATTCAGCTGATATAATATATCTATTATGCCTAAGATATGATAAAGTGCGAATGCCAGCTTAAGATGAGCGTTCAAGGGTTCCTGAAAATTCCGCTGTTCAAGTTATTTGGATTCGATCCATGTTCCATCCAGTGATACCTGTAATCTCTGAACTACAAAACCAATGACTTTGAAATATTTACGAGACAATCTTTAAAGTACCACTATTCTTACAAAAAAAGAATGATCGAAATCGGACTAAGTACGCGTTAATAAGTTACAACTAAGTGTACATTTTGACTTTCATCCCCTTTCCCAAAGGAACCGTGCAGAATTTCGGAATAAAAAGTATACAATGTAATTTTTTGTAGTATGAACTCAAATCGTGTCAAGTTTTATTGAAATTCATTCAGTAGTAAAGGCGTGATGCGCGGCCGGGATCCAGACAGACAGACAAAAATAAAAAAAATAAACAGTTTTGGCATCAGTCACGGATTTAGGAAGGGAGGGGATATGCCGAGGAGGCGTGACACGTGTCGCAGCAACGAGTTCCAGAGAACTTGTTAGTTAAAATCGTAAATATCGGCGCGCCAGTCTTTTTTTTGTTGTGTCGGGTAGTAAAGTGGTGAAATGCGCACCGAAAAGTGCGGTCAAAACAAGACCACCAGCCCGATATGATGTTGTTCGTCCGAAACAAGGGACTTGGGTAGGTGGTAATGCCTGACGTCTTAGAGCGCCTCTGCGCGACGGCACGGCGAGCTCGTAGCTCGCGTTGCTCGGCGTTCGGCGGCTGCTCAGCTTCTGCACACAAAACAAAAACTTCGTCAGGACTGCGTATTCCAAGGCACTGGTCTGCAACTAGCGTCGGAACGATGACCCGAGTGAGACGGCAATAGTGCGGGGACTATTGCGGTCTCACTGGGAGATACTGGCGGAGCTGTAGACAGGTGTGCACGGCGTGGCGGCACAGGTCGGAATGTCACCCATCAGTAAATATCGGCGCGCCAGTCGCACATGCCACTGACTGCCCCCGCCCTCTCGAAGACCCGCCAACGTGTGCGAACTGCAAAGAAGCACATACGGCCAATAACCCAAGATGCCCAGTACTACGTCACGAGCTTAGGAACAGATCAGCTGGACCGGCAGCCACCACAAGCACGCTGAACGCACAAATTGCCCAAGAAGAAACAAAAACGATCCCCAAACCACAAACTCTCGAATATCAAGACGAGCCAGGGACCACCCTTATGGCCCCGGCTAACGACCCAACATCCAGGAAAATGCCACTTCCCAAAAAGAAGAAGAAGAAGAATAAAAACAAACCCTCGGATGGCCAACTAGAACTGCAAGAAGCAATTCCAACGGAAGTCCCTCCAAAGACCTTACCTGTGGTACAGTTTCACTCGGACACACACTCCAAAACTGCCCCACAAAGACCAGTAATCGTAGCACCCAGTACAACTACGAACAGAAGCCAGAACCAAGAACCAGCGCAAGAAACCCACCCCCAACTAACCCAGGAGCAGATACGCAAACTGGCGGAAGTAGATGCAGCCATCTCCGCCTTACAGGCGGTGCGAACAGCCCTCCTGGCGGGCAGGGACCCCATCCCAATCCTACTGGACAGGCTGGTCAACGTCCTGTCGCAATAATACCAAACGCAACACCTGACAACCAACATAGGAAACTCCGAATCATCTTTTGGAACGCAGAAGGCCTACGCAGAAAAGTACTAAGATTCAGACTAATCCTGAAGCAGGAAAAAATAGATGTAGCACTTCTATGCGAAACTCAACTTGGACCCCAGGACAAAGTTAAATTCCCCGGCTATCACATATATCGCCACGACCAACGCACTGAAACTAGAGCCTACAGAGGACTGATAGCACTGGTTCACAAGACTGTTATACACCAGTTATTACCAGAAATGAACGACAACCTGAGCTCACTGCAAGCATTGGGAGTAGAAGTGAACACCAACGGGAATCCGCTACATATCTATTCCATCTATAAACCTCCGACCAGCCCACTCGACACACATGACATTAGTCAACTTCTTCACCCGGAGATAGCCACAATTCTAGCCGGCGACTGGAACAGTAAGAACCCGGCATGGAACTCAGCCTCCACGAATACCAGCGGACGTCAGTTACTAAAAGACGCAGACGACAAAGGGTATACAATCACAGGACCAGATATGCCAACACACTACCCACATAATGTCAACCAACTCCCAGATGTTCTAGACATTATAGCACACAAAGGACTGAAGGCAACCCCGAAACTCGTGGTCTTGGATGAGGAAACCGGCTCAGATCACCAACCGGTACTCCTCACCCTGGACCAACAAATCGTCAAAACGCCCAGACTGCCGAGGAAACCAAAGATAGACTGGCCCAAATTCATGAAAGCCGCATGGGAAACCACGACCTCAAAACCAGTCGGAACTCCAGCAGAAGTCGAAGGAATGACTGAAGAGATCACCCAATGCCTCCAGAAGGCGCTCTCTACCGCTACCAAGATTCTCCCCCAAACCGGAGAAACCAGGCTCCCAGATCTCCCTCATCACTTAAGAGAACTCCTAAAGGAAAAACGCCAAACAAGGAAGGATTGGCAACAAACTAGAGATCCGCTTATCAAAAAGAAGCTCAACTTTCTCAAGGGAAAAATCACAGCCGAATTAGAAGAACAAGACATCACCGGATGGGAACGCAGGATCGAGGATGCAGCAGGAGACTGGTCCTCGCTCCATAAACTATGCAGGCAGATGAGAAATCATCCAGAACCCACTCACCCATTGCTTCATGCAGATGGAAACCTGCGCTATCGGGCAGAAGACAGAGCAGAAGTCTTTGCACAAGCGCTAGAACAACAGTTCAAGCCCAATCCCACAATGGACTCCGAGCACTCAAACACTGTAGACCACTTCCTAGAGGACTATTTCAAAGCTCCTCTAACCACCACAGAAGAACCGCTAGTCATAACACCTCAGCAAGTCCAGAAAGCGCTAAAAGCAACTAAGCCTAGGAAAGCCGCGGGGGCTGATGAGATAGGCAATAATGCGCTTCGCCATTTGCCCTTCAAAACAACCACTGCAATAACACGCCTATTCAATGGAATACTGCGCACCGGACACTTTCCTACCCAATGGAAAGTAGGCCACGTGGTGATGTTCCCCAAACCGGGCAAGGACGTGAGAAAGCCAGAGAGTTATCGCCCAATTACTCTCCTCCCCTGTTTATCGAAAGTATTCGAACGATTGTTCCTGAACCTAATCGCTGACTACATGAAACCACGACCAGAGCAATTCGGATTCCGGTCGGAACACTCCACCACCCTCCAACTGTCCAGGGTACTGCACCTGATGGCCGAAAATGCTAACAAGAAAGAGCACACAGCTGCAGTATTCCTGGACATGGAAAAAGCTTTCGACCGGGTCTGGCACAATGGCCTGCTCTTCAAGATAGCCAAAACAGGAGCACCAAGGAGAGCCGTGAAGACCATAAGATCGTTCCTGGAAGACAGAAGATTCCTTGTAAAGGTGGAAGGAAAATTCTCACAAGAGCACCGAATAGAGGCGGGCGTCCCCCAAGGCAGCTGCCTGTCCCCAGCCTGCTACGCAATTTATACAGACGACCTTCCCACAGAACCGGGGACGACGCTCGCCCTATACGCAGATGACGCCGCCCTACTCACTTCATCTTACAAGAGTCACCACGCAGCGATAAAGATGCAGAGAGCACTAGACCTCCTACCTGAGTGGCTTGGGAAATGGAAGATGAGGATTAACGTCACCAAAACCCAAGCTATGCTAGTAACGAAACAAAGAGAGAAATCCTTGCCACCAGAATTGAAATTACTGAATACAGCTGTACCATGGAGAAAGTCGGCTAAGTACTTGGGCATAACCATTGACCGACTACTCACCATGGCGCAGCATACCAGAAACACCATCAACACAACAAAAGCAGCACGAGCTCTTTTATACCCGCTGTTGAAATCCGCGCTCCCGCTACGCATCAAAAGAGCGATCTACCTTACCTACGTGCGGCCGCACCTCACATACGCTGCGCCTGCATGGTATGCTCTCACCGCAGAATGCCACAGGAAACGTTTGAGAACCCAACAAACACAGACACTGAGAACCATCACAGACGCCCCCAGATTCGTGAGGAACTCTACCATTATGAGAGACCTCAGGGTAGAAGACCTAGACGAACATATAGCTCACCTAGCCACGAAGATGTTCAAAAGGGCAGATCAGTCATCCCATGAACACCTCCAAGGATTCGCCCCCTCATATGAGAGACACCACAAGGCCTTAAAACAGCCGAGGGACCTGATAAAACAAGACAATATAACCAACACCGGACCACACGAACCACGGCTCCCCACGAGGACCGAGATCGATTCAGTGGTACCCGCTAGAATGAAAACCGGGGCGCACGCCCAACCCAAAGACAGGTCTGCTTGAAGCAGACCGCGAGTGAGCACCGCGGTCAGGGGCAACCAGAGCCCGAAACCGCATCCGCACAAGCCCAGGAGGCTAATGCGAGGAAGAACACGACACCAGTCGCACATTCCGACCTGTGCCGCCACGCCGTGCACACCTGTCTACAGCTCCGCCAGTATCTCCCAGTGAGACCGCAATAGTCCCCGCACTATTGCCGTCTCACTCGGGTCATCGTTCCGACGCTAGTTGCAGACCAGTGCCTTGGAATACGCAGTCCTGACGAAGTTTTTGTTTTGTGTGCAGAAGCTGAGCAGCCGCCGAACGCCGAGCAACGCGAGCTACGAGCTCGCCGTGCCGTCGCGCAGAGGCGCTCTAAGACGTCAGGCATTACCACCTACCCAAGTCCCTTGTTTCGGACGAACAACATCATATCGGGCTGGTGGTCTTGTTTTGACCGCACTTTTCGGTGCGCATTTCACCACTTTACTACCCGACACAACATAGTAACAGTCGCGTAACAACACACTTTGTGCTGTTAAGCGACGTCGTTCAGGCGTGGGGTAGCGTCAGCCAAACCCGTCTGAACGATCAAATCCGCCATTTGCTGCGGTCGCAGTGTGACACCCTACGGTGACAACGGCCACTGTTGTTGTTTTGGTTAAACCTTGCACCGTGGCCTTTCCCGCTTCACGGGTCAGCCGAAGCAAGCTGGGCTCCGGGATTACTGGCCTTGGGGTCGCCCCTAGTCAACCCCGGAGTAGCGCTTAGGAGCACCCCTCTCCGCCGAGAAAAAAGCTCGGAGAGGGTACACAACTAGGGCACACCCTAGGTACACACTCCCTCTCACACAGTGAGCTCACAAGGTGTGTGAGGGAATTCAAACCCTTGATAGGGCGTCCTGAGTATTCCCCTCAGGATGCAGTCCCGTCCCTCTAACGGTGAGGTGCAGGTCCTTCAGACCTTCGCCCTCCGCCACCCCGATCTGTATGTTGCACACATGCAACTCCTCGAAGAGGAAGCGAGTGCCCGCCTCACGGACACTCTTATTGCTCCCTCCGGGACTTCAATCCCGGAGGCCAACGTCCCTCCTCTGACCCGGTCCTTCTCAGAGGACAGCCCGCTTTCGCCCGCTCCGGGCCCGGATAATAGACGCACGGTGGCAGCCCCTCCCCGTGAGAGGTCTCGCTCGCGCTCACCGATCGGGAGGCCAGCGAGCACCCGTCCCTCCATCGCCGTTGTCGAGCCCACTTCGGACTCCGAAACGGAGATGGAAGTAGATCCGAGTCGCGCCTTACGCACTGACTCGGACTCCGATAACGACGGCTATACCGTCGTTGACCGCAAACGCAAGCGTGCTCCTAAAGCCGCTAGTTGCGCAACTTCCGCCCCTCCCGCCAAGGCACCCGCTAAGGCCCCCGCCTCCGGCAAGAAGCCGACCCCCGCCCCGCGCCCCGCGTCTCCTCCCTCCGCTCCGGCCACCACTGCCGCGTCCCCTCAGGACGCGAGCGCGCGCCGCGAAAAACCGCCTCCGCCCCTGTTCATTCAGGACAAAACCAAATGGGACATGCTGTCCCGTTTAGTTTCGGATCGTGGGATCCACTATACTAATGCCCGCTCCACGCAGCAGGGCATTAAAGTCCAAGTTTCCACCATTAGCGACCACAGAGCGCTAACTAAACTCCTCCGCCACGAGAGCATAAGTTTTCACACTTATGCGCTCGAAGAGGAGAAAGTCCTCCGAGTGGTCATCCGCGGTGTGCCCAAGGAGGTACATACCGATTCGGTATGTGCCGACCTGAAGGCACAAGACTTCCCCGTACATGCAGTTCACCGCATGTACAGCGGGAAGGACCGCAGCCCCTACGATCTAGTACTCGTAGTACTAGATCGTACTCCTGAAGGCAAGGCCATTTTTAATTTAAAAAAGGTCTGTGGCCTCTCAGGACTCGATGTCCAAGCCCCATACAAGAATGGGAGTCCCTCGCAGTGCCATAACTGCCAACTATACGGGCACGCCTCCCGTTTCTGCTTCGCTCGCGCTAGGTGCGTTAAGTGCCTAGGCGATCACGCGACAGCAGCGTGCACTCGCACCCGGGATTCGCCGGACCCACCCAGCTGTGTTTTATGCGGTGCTCAAGGGCATACCGCGAATTACCGTGGCTGCCCTAAAGCACCACGAGTGAACCACAGGGTGGCAAGGCATAGGCCGACCCGTCCCTCTTACGACCGTTACCAACGGGTAAGCCCTAAACTAACGGTAGTACCTGCCTCACAGGTAATACCCGCGCCGCTCCCAGCCCGTAACGCATGGTCTAAACCACCCAGTATGGTTAAGACCGTCGCTACCGCCCGCGCCCCGGCCCGCGCGCCCGCACCCGCGCCCGCACCCGCACCCGCCCGCGCCGCGGCCCCTGCCCGCGCACCGGCCCCGGCTCGCCCCGCGCTCCCGGCACCCGTCGCCAACACCATTCGCGCGCCTCCCCGCGCCGCTTCCCGGCCTCAAGCTCCACCTATGCCATTGATGGCTGCCCCTCTTCAAGAGGCAATCAACCTAGTCAGCGATCTGGCTATGTCGGTTGACATCAATGAGGTACAAGAGCTATTCCACAAGATGCAATACGCTCAATCCCCAGCGGACGTGATCCAATACACATTGGAACACGCGAACTTACTAAGCGCCCTTAAGCGCTTCGTTCCCCAGGCCCCTCCCCAGTACAACCACTCTGGGTAGTACAACCGCACGCACGAAACCGCGCTCAGTTTCGTTAGCGTCATTCAACGCTAACGGTTTCTTTAGACAACGTGACCTTGTCCACGACTTTTGTTGCACCCACCTTATCGACATTATATGCGTGCAGGAAACCCTTCTAAAACCGGGGAAGGCGAACCCTAGGTTTGCCAATTACAGAACGGTACGTGATGATAGAGTGAACTCCCGTGGGGGAGGCACTCTTATCTATTACAAAAGGTCCCTGCACTGCATCCCCTTACCTACCCCGACTCTTGTTAATATGGAAGCATCTTGTTGCCTTCTAGCTATGACTGGTCATCAACCTATAGTCATAGCGTCCTGTTACCAAGCTTGTCAAAAGCCGATCGTCCGAGCTGACTTAGAAGCATTGTTCTCATTAGGAAGCGCCGTCCTTCTGATTGGCGACTTCAATAGTAAGCACATCCTATGGAATTGTAACGTCAACAATCCCAGAGGCATTGCACTTGAAAAACTAGTCGCAGAACTTAATTTTGACATAATTGCGCCCACTGAGCCCACTCACTACCCTCACACGGAAGACTTTCGACCTGACTTGCTTGACATGGCACTACTCAGAGGCGTAACACTCCAGTTACGCTCCATAGAAGTGGTTCACGAGCTTCACTCTGATCACCGACCCATTATACTGCGACTAGGTCCCGACCCAACAACAGACCTCCCCCGCCCCACTAAGACGATAGTGAACTGGAAGCAATTAGGCGTTGCCCTAAAGGCTATCAGTTCACCGGACCTTGACAAGATCCCTGACGACATCCTGACTAAAGATGACGTAACCCTTGCGATCGATTCGTTCACTAATCACCTCTCCACCGTAGTAGGTGCATCCGCAAAGGAGGTCATGGTGCCGGACGACCGGCGCCTTGTCATTCCAGCGGATGTGAGACGATTAGTGACGGAAAGTAAAGCAGTGACCCGACATTACGACTCTTACCCCAGTAAAGAGAACAAAACTAAGAAACGCCACTTTGAACGCATGGTTCAAAGTCGCATGTCTGAGTTGCGTGATCAACAATGGGGTGACAAACTTTCAAACCTCGTGCCAAGCCACCAGGCTTATTGGGACTTGGCGCGAGGTATGAAAGGAAGTAACTACAACGACATGCCTCCCTTATACAGACCAGTCCCACTAGTCCCAGCGTTCTTTGACGAAGACAAAGCTGAGTGCCTAGCTGATAGCCTAGAGGCTCAGTGTTCCCCTAACGTAGATCACGTTGACCAAGCTCACCTCGATTCGGTGGATGCTGAAGTCGAACGTAAAAGCTCTGTGGTCACCTCTGAACTCCCACCAATCACCTTAGCGACTTACGCTGAGGTGGCGAGACTGATCAAGGCCCTCCGACCGCGCAAATCCCCCGGTGCCGATGGCATCTCCAACAGGGTTCTTAAAACCCTCTCTCCTCCTCTCATCCATCTCCTAGTCAGCATCTTCAATGCTGCTATGAGCCACTGCTTATTCCCAGACACCTGGAAATGTGCAAATGTCATTGGCATTCACAAACCAGGCAAAAGCTCATCTGACCCCACCAGTTACCGCCCCATCAGCCTCCTCAGTGCCTTAGGCAAACTTTACGAGCGGTTACTTGCAAACCGTCTCCAGTCCCATGCTAAGGAACACCACCTTATCCCAGATGAGCAGTTTGGCTTCAGGCCCGGACACTCATGCGTCCAACAGGTGCACCGCCTCACGGAGCACATCATTGAGGGCTTTAACAAGTACCCCAAACCCCAGACAACGCTAGCAGTCTTCCTCGACGTAGCGAAAGCTTTTGACAAAGTCTGGCACAATGGCTTGATTTACAAGCTATACCAATTTGGCGTGCCAGAACGTCTTGTGCTCATCCTACAAGACTTCCTTAAAGCCAGAAGCTTTCGCTATCGCGTGGAAGGCACCCTCTCCTCCCCCCACCCAGTCAGAGCCGGAGTCCCTCAGGGCTCCGTGCTATCACCCATTCTTTTCGCGCTGTATACCAGCGACATCCCACGCTCTCAGCCTAACGTCCTATTAGCCCAATACGCGGATGACACCGCTATTTATACCACTGGGTGGCATATCAGTAGAAAGTCCATTCCCGCCCTCCAACGGGCCATCACCGAGATCGGTGACTGGTTCCGTAAATGGCGCATCGCGGTCAACCCAGTTAAAAGTGCAGCTATGTACTTTACTGAGAAGGGCCGCCCCCGTTACCCGCAACCTATAACTTTGTTCGACCAACCCATCCCCTGGGTTAGTAAAACAAAATATCTCGGAGTCACCCTTGATCGGAATCTCACCTTTAGCGATCATATAACAACCGTCCGTAACAGAGCGGCCTTTGTAATGGGTCGCCTTGGTCCCCTGATTCGCAAAGAGAGTAAAATGTCTCTTAGAAATAAGAAGACACTTTACACTGCCTGCATCCGCCCCATCATGACTTACGCATCAGTAGTGTTTAGTCATGCTAGTGAGGCCCATCTCCATAAGCTTCAAGTCATTCAAAACCGTTTTCTTCGTAGTGCAACCGGCGCTCCGTGGTATATCCGGAACACCGAGTTGCATTGCGACTTAAACCTTCCCTCTCTAGCGCAGTTCAATAAGGACTGCGCCCGCCGATACTTTGATCGAGCGCCCCACCACCCGAACCCATTGGTTGTCCAGGCATCGAACTACTCGACTGCCTCTTCTATCCCATTTTTCAAACCCCCCCGTCGCCGACCACGGCAGGTATTAGACGACCCGGATGACCCCATCGCAGCCATTACGTTGGCAGCTTTAGCGTTATCCGCAAGTCGTCGAGGTAAAATCCCCAGGTGTGAGGTAATCAGAGGTCACACAATCAAACACCGAGCTCGCCGGCGAGCTCGAGGCAAAAACAAGGTCACGATAAATTGCTCTCCAAATAGTCAAAGAGTATTATTCAGTAGGGCCCAATTGTGCAACACTGCAGTTGCACAGAGGCATTTTGCTCCGATCCCCCCCATGTCTCTCGACAGCGAGACAAGCCGAGGTCCGAACCACAGTGGTGCCCTTGAGCTCGCTGTCAACCCCTCCTATAATAGCGGTACGTTTTCGGCGTCCGCAGGAGACGGAGGTAGAAAGCGCTTTTCGCCTTCTACGCCCGTCTCGGGAGAAGTGCCTTCGGCACTTCTCCCTCCCGGGCTATTGTAGGGCCAGGCCCTCGCCCAAAACCCGGTGGAGCTGGACGACCGCACAGGCGGTAGCCAGCATCTATGTCCTCCCTAAAAAAAAAAAAAAAAGCGCCAGTCGCATCGCGACATTCCGACCTGTGCCGCCACGCCGTGCACACCTGTCTACAGCTCCGCCAGTATCTCCCAGTGAGACCGCAATAGTCCCCGCACTATTGCCGTCTCACTCGGGTCATCGTTCCGACGCTAGTTGCAGACCAGTGCCTTGGAATACGCAGTCCTGACGAAGTTTTGTTTTCTGTGCAGAAGCTGAGCAGCCACCGACCGCCGTGCAACGTGAGCTACGAGCTCGCCGTGCCGGCGCGCAGAGGCGCTCTAAGACGTCAGGCATTACCACCTACCCAAGTCCCTTGTTTCGGACGAACAACATCATATCGGGCTGGTGGTCTTGTTTTGACCGCACTTTTCGGTGCGCATTTCACCACTTTACTACCCGACACAACATAGTAACAGTCGCGTAACAACACACTTTGTGCTGTTAAGCGACGTCGTTCAGGCGTGGGGTAGCGTCAGCCAAACCCGTCTGAACGATCAAATCCGCCATTTGCTGCGGTCGCAGTGTGACACCCTACGGTGACAACGGCCACTGTTGTTGTTTTGGTTTAACCTTGCACCGTGGCCTTTCCCGCTTCACGGGTCAGCCGAAGCAAGCTGGGCTCCGGGATTACTGGCCTTGGGGTCGCCCCTAGTCAACCCCGGAGTAGCGCTTAGGAGCACCCCTCTCCGCCGAGAAAAAAGCTCGGAGAGGGTACACAACTAGGGCACACCCTAGGTACACACTCCCTCTCACACAGTGAGCTCACAAGGTGTGTGAGGGAATTCAAACCCTTGATAGGGCGTCCTGAGTATTCCCCTCAGGATGCAGTCCCGTCCCTCTAACGGTGAGGTGCAGGTCCTTCAGACCTTCGCCCTCCGCCACCCCGATCTGTTTGTTGCTCATATGCAACTCCTCGAAGAGGAAGCGAGTGCCCGCCTTACGGACACTCTTATTGCTCCCTCCGGGACTTCAATCCCGGAGGCCAACGTCCCTCCTCTGACCCGGTCCTTCTCAGAGGACAGTCCGCTTTCGCCCGCTCCGGGCCCAGACAACAGACGCACGGTGGCAGCCCCTCCCCGTGAGAGGTCTCGCTCGCGCTCACCGATCGGGAGGCCAGCGAGCACCCGTCCCTCCATCGCCGTTGTCGAGCCCACTTCGGACTCCGAAGCGGAGATGGAGGTAGATCCGAGTCGCGCCTTACGCACCGACTCGGACTCAGATAACGACGGCTATACCGTCGTAGATAGAAAACGCAAGCGTGCTCCTAAAGCCGCTAGTTGCGTAACTTCCGCCCCTCCCGCCAAGGCACCCGCTAAGGCCCCCGCCTCCGGCAAGAAGCCGACCCCCGCCCCGCGCCCCGCGTCTCCTCCCTCCGCTCCGGCCACCACTGCCGCGTCCCCTCAGGACGCGAGCGCGCGCCGCGAAAAACCGCCTCCGCCCCTGTTCATTCAGGACAAAACCAAATGGGACATGCTGTCCCGTTTAGTTTCGGATCGTGGGATCCATTACACTAATGCCCGCTCCACGCAGCAGGGCATTAAAGTCCAAGTGCCCACCAGTAGCGACCACAGAGCGCTAACAAAGCTCCTCCGTAAAGAGAGCATAAGTTTTCATACTTATGCGCTCGAAGAGGAGAAAGTCCTTCGCGTTGTGATTCGCGGTGTGCCTAAGGAGATACATACCGATGCGGTATGTGACGACCTTAAAGCACAAGACTTCCCTGTGCATGCGGTTCACCGCATGTACAGCGGGAAGGACCGCAGTCCATATGACCTAGTACTCGTAGTACTAGACCGTACACCAGAGGGCAAGGCCATTTTTAATTTAAAAAAGGTCTGTGGCCTCTCAGGACTCGATGTCCAAGCCCCATACAAAAATGGAAGTCCCTCGCAGTGCCATAACTGCCAACTATACGGGCACGCCTCCCGTTTCTGCTTCGCTCGCGCTAGGTGCGTTAAGTGCCTAGGCGATCACGCGACAGCAGCGTGCACTCGCACCCGGGATTCGCCGGACCCACCCAGTTGTGTTCTGTGCGGTGCTCAAGGGCATACCGCGAATTACCGTGGGTGCCCTAAAGCACCACGAGTGAACCACAGGGTGGCAAGGCATAGGCCGACCCGCCCCTCTTATGACCGTTACCAACGGGTCAGCCCTAAACTAACGGTAGTACCTGCCTCACAGGTAATACCCGCGCCGCTCCCAGCCCGTAACGCATGGTCTAAACCACCCAGTATGGTTAAGACCGTCGCTACCGCCCGCGCCCCGGCCCGCGCGCCCGCGCCCGCGCCCGCACCCGCACCCGCCCGCGCCGCGGCCCCTGCCCGCGCACCGGCCCCGGCTCGCCCAGCGCTCCCGGCACCCGCTGCCAACACCGTTCGCGCCCCTCCCCGCGCCGCTTCCCGGCCACAAGCTCCCCCTATGCCATTGATGGCTGCCCCTCTTCAAGAGGCAATCAACCTAGTCAGCGATCTGGCTATGTCGGTTGACATCAATGAGGTACAAGAGCTATTCCACAAGATGCAATACGCTCAATCCCCAGCGGACGTGATCCAATACACATTGGAACACGCGAACTTACTAAGCGCCCTTAAGCGCTTCGTTCCCCAGGCCCCTCCCCAGTACAACCACTATGGGTAGTACAACCGCACGCACGAAACCGGGCTATTGTAGGGCCAGGCCCTCGCCCAAAACCCGGTGGAGCTGGACGACCGCACAGGCGGTAGCCAGCATCTATGTCCTCCCTAAAAAAAAAAAAAAAAGCGCCAGTCGCATCGCGACATTCCGACCTGTGCCGCCACGCCGTGCACACCTGTCTACAGCTCCGCCAGTATCTCCCAGTGAGACCGCAATAGTCCCCGCACTATTGCCGTCTCACTCGGGTCATCGTTCCGACGCTAGTTGCAGACCAGTGCCTTGGAATACGCAGTCCTGACGAAGTTTTGTTTTCTGTGCAGAAGCTGAGCAGCCACCGACCGCCGTGCAACGTGAGCTACGAGCTCGCCGTGCCGGCGCGCAGAGGCGCTCTAAGACGTCAGGCATTACCACCTACCCAAGTCCCTTGTTTCGGACGAACAACATCATATCGGGCTGGTGGTCTTGTTTTGACCGCACTTTTCGGTGCGCATTTCACCACTTTACTACCCGACACAACATAGTAACAGTCGCGTAACAACACACTTTGTGCTGTTAAGCGACGTCGTTCAGGCGTGGGGTAGCGTCAGCCAAACCCGTCTGAACGATCAAATCCGCCATTTGCTGCGGTCGCAGTGTGACACCCTACGGTGACAACGGCCACTGTTGTTGTTTTGGTTTAACCTTGCACCGTGGCCTTTCCCGCTTCACGGGTCAGCCGAAGCAAGCTGGGCTCCGGGATTACTGGCCTTGGGGTCGCCCCTAGTCAACCCCGGAGTAGCGCTTAGGAGCACCCCTCTCCGCCGAGAAAAAAGCTCGGAGAGGGTACACAACTAGGGCACACCCTAGGTACACACTCCCTCTCACACAGTGAGCTCACAAGGTGTGTGAGGGAATTCAAACCCTTGATAGGGCGTCCTGAGTATTCCCCTCAGGATGCAGTCCCGTCCCTCTAACGGTGAGGTGCAGGTCCTTCAGACCTTCGCCCTCCGCCACCCCGATCTGTTTGTTGCTCATATGCAACTCCTCGAAGAGGAAGCGAGTGCCCGCCTTACGGACACTCTTATTGCTCCCTCCGGGACTTCAATCCCGGAGGCCAACGTCCCTCCTCTGACCCGGTCCTTCTCAGAGGACAGTCCGCTTTCGCCCGCTCCGGGCCCAGACAACAGACGCACGGTGGCAGCCCCTCCCCGTGAGAGGTCTCGCTCGCGCTCACCGATCGGGAGGCCAGCGAGCACCCGTCCCTCCATCGCCGTTGTCGAGCCCACTTCGGACTCCGAAGCGGAGATGGAGGTAGATCCGAGTCGCGCCTTACGCACCGACTCGGACTCAGATAACGACGGCTATACCGTCGTAGATAGAAAACGCAAGCGTGCTCCTAAAGCCGCTAGTTGCGTAACTTCCGCCCCTCCCGCCAAGGCACCCGCTAAGGCCCCCGCCTCCGGCAAGAAGCCGACCCCCGCCCCGCGCCCCGCGTCTCCTCCCTCCGCTCCGGCCACCACTGCCGCGTCCCCTCAGGACGCGAGCGCGCGCCGCGAAAAACCGCCTCCGCCCCTGTTCATTCAGGACAAAACCAAATGGGACATGCTGTCCCGTTTAGTTTCGGATCGTGGGATCCATTACACTAATGCCCGCTCCACGCAGCAGGGCATTAAAGTCCAAGTGCCCACCAGTAGCGACCACAGAGCGCTAACAAAGCTCCTCCGTAAAGAGAGCATAAGTTTTCATACTTATGCGCTCGAAGAGGAGAAAGTCCTTCGCGTTGTGATTCGCGGTGTGCCTAAGGAGATACATACCGATGCGGTATGTGACGACCTTAAAGCACAAGACTTCCCTGTGCATGCGGTTCACCGCATGTACAGCGGGAAGGACCGCAGTCCATATGACCTAGTACTCGTAGTACTAGACCGTACACCAGAGGGCAAGGCCATTTTTAATTTAAAAAAGGTCTGTGGCCTCTCAGGACTCGATGTCCAAGCCCCATACAAAAATGGAAGTCCCTCGCAGTGCCATAACTGCCAACTATACGGGCACGCCTCCCGTTTCTGCTTCGCTCGCGCTAGGTGCGTTAAGTGCCTAGGCGATCACGCGACAGCAGCGTGCACTCGCACCCGGGATTCGCCGGACCCACCCAGTTGTGTTCTGTGCGGTGCTCAAGGGCATACCGCGAATTACCGTGGGTGCCCTAAAGCACCACGAGTGAACCACAGGGTGGCAAGGCATAGGCCGACCCGCCCCTCTTATGACCGTTACCAACGGGTCAGCCCTAAACTAACGGTAGTACCTGCCTCACAGGTAATACCCGCGCCGCTCCCAGCCCGTAACGCATGGTCTAAACCACCCAGTATGGTTAAGACCGTCGCTACCGCCCGCGCCCCGGCCCGCGCGCCCGCGCCCGCGCCCGCACCCGCACCCGCCCGCGCCGCGGCCCCTGCCCGCGCACCGGCCCCGGCTCGCCCAGCGCTCCCGGCACCCGCTGCCAACACCGTTCGCGCCCCTCCCCGCGCCGCTTCCCGGCCACAAGCTCCCCCTATGCCATTGATGGCTGCCCCTCTTCAAGAGGCAATCAACCTAGTCAGCGATCTGGCTATGTCGGTTGACATCAATGAGGTACAAGAGCTATTCCACAAGATGCAATACGCTCAATCCCCAGCGGACGTGATCCAATACACATTGGAACACGCGAACTTACTAAGCGCCCTTAAGCGCTTCGTTCCCCAGGCCCCTCCCCAGTACAACCACTATGGGTAGTACAACCGCACGCACGAAACCGCGCTCAGTTTCGTTAGCGTCATTCAACGCTAACGGTTTCTTTAGACAACGTGACCTTGTCCACGACTTTTGTTGCACCCACCTTATCGACATTATATGCGTGCAGGAAACCCTTCTAAAACCGGGGAAGGCGAACCCTAGGTTTGCCAATTACAGAACGGTACGTGATGATAGAGTGAACTCCCGTGGGGGAGGCACTCTTATCTATTACAAAAGGTCCCTGCACTGCATCCCCTTACCTACCCCGACTCTTGTTAATATGGAAGCATCTTGTTGCCTTCTAGCTATGACTGGTCATCAACCTATAGTCATAGCGTCCTGTTACCAAGCTTGTCAAAAGCCGATCGTCCGAGCTGACTTAGAAGCATTGTTCTCATTAGGAAGCGCCGTCCTTCTGATTGGCGACTTCAATAGTAAGCACATCCTATGGAATTGTAACGTCAACAATCCCTGAGGCATTGCACTTGAAAAACTAGTCGCAGAACTTAATTTTGACATAATTGCGCCCACTGAGCCCACTCACTACCCTCACACGGAAGACTTTCGACCTGACTTGCTTGACATGGCACTACTCAGAGGCGTAACACTCCAGTTACGCTCCATAGAAGTGGTTCACGAGCTTCACTCTGACCACCGACCCATTATACTGCGACTAGGTCCCGACCCAACAACAGACCTCCCCCGCCCCACTAAGACGATAGTGAACTGGAAGCAATTAGGCGTTGCCCTAAAGGCTATCAGTTCACCGGACCTTGACAAGATCCCTGACGACATCCTGACTAAAGATGACGTAACCCTTGCGATCGATTCGTTCACTAATCACCTCTCCACCGTAGTAGGTGCATCCGCAAAGGAGGTCATGGTGCCGGACGACCGGCGCCTTGTCATTCCAGCGGATGTGAGACGATTAGTGACGGAAAGTAAAGCAGTGACCCGACATTACGACTCTTACCCCAGTAAAGAGAACAAAACTAAGAAACGCCACTTTGAACGCATGGTTCAAAGTCGCATGTCTGAGTTGCGTGATCAACAATGGGGTGACAAACTTTCAAACCTCGTGCCAAGCCACCAGGCTTATTGGGACTTGGCGCGAGGTATGAAAGGAAGTAACTACAACGACATGCCTCCCTTATACAGACCAGTCCCACTAGTCCCAGCGTTCTTTGACGAAGACAAAGCTGAGTGCCTAGCTGATAGCCTAGAGGCTCAGTGTTCCCCTAACGTAGATCACGTTGACCAAGCTCACCTCGATTCGGTGGATGCTGAAGTCGAACGTAAAAGCTCTGTGGTCACCTCTGAACTCCCACCAATCACCTTAGCGTCTTACGCTGAGGTGGCGAGACTGATCAAGGCCCTCCGACCGCGCAAATCCCCCGGTGCCGATGGCATCTCCAACAGGGTTCTTAAAACCCTCTCTCCTCCTCTCATCCATCTCCTAGTCAGCATCTTCAATGCTGCTATGAGCCACTGCTTATTCCCAGACACCTGGAAATGTGCAAATGTCATTGGCATTCACAAACCAGGCAAAAGCTCATCTGACCCCACCAGTTACCGCCCCATCAGCCTCCTCAGTGCCTTAGGCAAACTTTACGAGCGGTTACTTGCAAACCGTCTCCAGTCCCATGCTAAGGAACACCACCTTATCCCAGATGAGCAGTTTGGCTTTAGGCCCGGACACTCATGCGTCCAACAGGTGCACCGCCTCACGGAGCACATCATTGAGGGCTTTAACAAGTACCCCAAACCCCAGACAACGCTAGCAGTCTTCCTCGACGTAGCGAAAGCTTTTGACAAAGTCTGGCACAATGGCTTGATTTACAAGCTATACCAATTTGGCGTGCCAGAACGTCTTGTGCTCATCCTACAAGACTTCCTTAAAGCCAGAAGCTTTCGCTATCGCGTGGAAGGCACCCTCTCCTCCCCCCACCCAGTCAGAGCCGGAGTCCCTCAGGGCTCCGTGCTATCACCCATTCTATTCGCGCTGTATACCAGCGACATCCCACGCTCTCAGCCTAACGTCCTATTAGCCCAATACGCGGATGATACCGCTATTTATACCACTGGGTGGCATATCAGTAGAAAGTCCATTCCCGCCCTCCAACGGGCCATCACCGAGATCGGTGACTGGTTCCGTAAATGGCGCATCGCGGTCAACCCAGTTAAAAGTGCAGCTATGTACTTTACTGAGAAGGGCCGCCCCCGTTACCCGCAACCTTTAACTTTGTTCGACCAACCCATCCCCTGGGTTAGTAAAACAAAATATCTCGGAGTCACCCTTGATCGGAATCTCACCTTTAGCGATCATATAACAACCGTCCGTAACAGAGCGGCCTTTGTAATGGGTCGCCTTGGTCCCCTGATTCGCAAAGAGAGTAAAATGTCTCTTAGAAATAAGAAGACACTTTACACTGCCTGCATCCGCCCCATCATGACTTACGCATCAGTAGTGTTTAGTCATGCTAGTGAGGCCCATCTCCATAAGCTTCAAGTCATTCAAAACCGTTTTCTTCGTAGTGCAACCGGCGCTCCGTGGTATATCCGGAACACCGAGTTGCATTGCGACTTAAACCTTCCCTCTCTAGCGCAGTTCAATAAGGACTGCGCCCGCCGATACTTTGATCGAGCGCCCCACCACCCGAACCCATTGGTTGTCCAGGCATCGAACTACTCGACTGCCTCTTCTATCCCATTTTTCAAACCCCCCCGTCGCCGACCACGGCAGGTATTAGACGACCCGGATGACCCCATCGCAGCCATTACGTTGGCAGCTTTAGCGTTATCCGCAAGTCGTCGAGGTAAAATCCCCAGGTGTGAGGTAATCAGAGGTCACACAATCAAACACCGAGCTCGCCGGCGAGCTCGAGGCAAAAACAAGGTCACGATAAATTGCTCTCCAAATAGTCAAAGAGTATTATTCAGTAGGGCCCTATTGTGCAACACTGCAGTTGCACAGAGGCATTTTGCTCCGATCCCCCCCATGTCTCTCGACAGCGAGACAAGCCGAGGTCCGAACCACAGTGGTGCCCTTGAGCTCGCTGTCAACCCCTCCTATAATAGCGGTACGTTTTCGGCGTCCGCAGGAGACGGAGGTAGAAAGCGCTTTTCGCCTTCTACGCCCGTCTCGGGAGAAGTGCCTTCGGCACTTCTCCCTCCCGGGCTATTGTAGGGCCAGGCCCTCGCCCAAAGCCCGGTGGAGCTGGACGACCGCACAGGCGGTAGCCAGCATCTATGTCCTCCCTAAAAAAAAAAAAAAAAAAAGCGCCAGTCGCCACACACACATTCCGACCTGTGCCGCCACGCCGTGCACACCTGTCTACAGCTCCGCCAGTATCTCCCAGTGAGACCGCAATAGTCCCCGCACTATTGCCGTCTCACTCGGGTCATCGTTCCGACGCTAGTTGCAGACCAGTGCCTTGGAATACGCAGTCCTGACGAAGTTTTGTTTTCTGTGCAGAAGCTGAGCAGCCGCCGACTGCCGTGCAACGTGAGCTACGAGCTCGCCGTGCCGGCGCGCAGAGGCGCTCTAAGACGTCAGGCATTACCACCTACCCAAGTCCCTTGTTTCGGACGAACAACATCATATCGGGCTGGTGGTCTTGTTTTGACCGCACTTTTCGGTGCGCATTTCACCACTTTACTACCCGACACAACATAGTAACAGTCGCGTAACAACACACTTTGTGCTGTTAAGCGACGTCGTTCAGGCGTGGGGTAGCGTCAGCCAAACCCGTCTGAACGATCAAATCCGCCATTTGCTGCGGTCGCAGTGTGACACCCTACGGTGACAACGGCCACTGTTGTTGTTTTGGTTTAACCTTGCACCGTGGCCTTTCCCGCTTCACGGGTCAGCCGAAGCAAGCTGGGCTCCGGGATTACTGGCCTTGGGGTCGCCCCTAGTCAACCCCGGAGTAGCGCTTAGGAGCACCCCTCTCCGCCGAGAAAAAAGCTCGGAGAGGGTACACAACTAGGGCACACCATAGGTACTCACTCCCTCTCACACAAGTGAGCTCACGAGTTGCGAGAGGGAGACAGAACCCGTTAGGCCATCCTGAGTATTCCCCTCAGGATGCAACGTCCCTCTAACGGTGAGGTGGAGGTCCTTCAGACCTTCGCCCTCCGCTACCCCGAACTCTACGCTGATCATCAGCAATCACTTAACGATGCAGAGAGTGCCCGCCTCACGGACACTCTCATCGCTCCCTTCGGAACTCCAATTCCGGAGGCCATCGTCCCTCCTCTGACCCGGTCCTTCTCAGAGGACAGCCCGACTTCGCCCGCTCCGGGCCCTGACAACAGACGCACGGTGGCAGCCCCTCCCCGTGAGAGGTCTCGCTCGCGCTCACCGATCGGGAGGCCAGCGAGCACCCGTCCCTCCATCGCCGTTGTCGAGCCCACTTCGGACTCCGAAGCGGAGATGGATGTAGATCCGAGTCGTGCCTTACGCACTGACTCGGACTCCGATAACGACGGCTATACCGTCGTAGACAGAAAACGCAAGCGTGCTCCTAAAGCCGCTAGTTGCGCAACTTCCGCCCCTCCCGCCAAGGCACCCGCTAAGGCCCCCGCCTCCGGCAAGAAGCCGACCCCCGCCCCGCGCCCCGCGTCTCCTCCCTCCGCTCCGGCCACCACTGCCGCGTCCCCTCAGGACGCGAGCGCGCGCC
Organism: Plagodis dolabraria; assembly: GCA_963854805.1. Classification (NCBI taxonomy): domain Eukaryota; kingdom Metazoa; phylum Arthropoda; class Insecta; order Lepidoptera; family Geometridae; genus Plagodis; species Plagodis dolabraria. The sequence goes on along the minus strand of OY978459.1, from coordinate 9,236,258 downwards.
GCGAAAAACCGCCTCCGCCCCTGTTCATTCAGGACAAAACCAAATGGGACATGCTGTCCCGTTTAGTTTCGGATCGTGGGATCCACTACACTAATGCCCGCTCCACGCAGCAGGGCATTAAAGTTCAAGTGTCCACCATTAGCGACCACAGAGCGCTAACAAAGCTCCTCCGTAAAGAGAGCATAAGTTTTCACACTTATGCGCTCGAAGAGGAGAAAGTCCTCCGAGTGGTCATCCGCGGTGTGCCCAAGGAGGTACATACCGATTCGGTATGTGCCGACCTGAAGGCACAAGACTTCCCCGTACATGCAGTTCACCGCATGTACAGCGGGAAGGACCGCAGTCCCTACGATCTAGTACTCGTAGTACTAGATCGTACACCTGAAGGCAAGGCCATTTTTAATTTAAAAAAGGTCTGTGGCCTCTCAGGACTCGATGTCCAAGCCCCATACAAAAATGGGAGTCCCTCGCAGTGCCATAACTGCCAACTATACGGGCACGCCTCCCGTTTCTGCTTCGCTCGCGCTAGGTGCGTTAAGTGCCTAGGCGATCACGCGACAGCAGCGTGCACTCGCACCCGGGATTCACCGGACCCACCCAGCTGTGTTTTATGCGGTGCTCAAGGGCATACCGCGAATTACCGTGGTTGCCCTAAAGCACCACGAGTGAACCACAGGGTGGCAAGGCATAGGCCGACCCGTCCCTCCTACGACCGTTACCAACGGGTAAGCCCTAAACTAACGGTAGTACCTGCCTCACAGGTAATACCCGCGCCGCTCCCAGCCCGTAACGCATGGTCTAAACCACCCAGTATGGTTAAGACCGTCGCTACCGCCCGCGCCCCGGCCCGCGCGCCCGCACCCGCGCCCGCACCCGCACCCGCCCGCGCCGCGGCCCCTGCCCGCGCACCGGCCCCGGCTCGCCCCGCGCTCCCGGCACCCGTCGCCAACACCATTCGCGCGCCTCCCCGCGCCGCTTCCCGGCCACAAGCTCCACCTATGCCATTGATGGCTGCCCCTCTTCAAGAGGCAATCAACCTAGTCAGCGATCTGGCTATGTCGGTTGACATCAATGAGGTACAAGAGCTATTCCACAAGATGCAATACGCTCAATCCCCAGCGGACGTGATCCAATACACATTGGAACACGCGAATTTACTTAGCGCCCTTAAGCGCTTCGTTCCCCAGGCCCCTCCCCAGTACAACCACTATGGGTAGTACAACCGAACGCACGAAACCGTACTCAGTTTCGTTAGCGTCATTTAACGCTGACGGCCTCTTCAGACAACGTGACCTCGTCCACGACTTTTGTTGTACCCACCTTATCGATATCATATGCGTGCAGGAAACCTTTCTAAAACCGGGGAAGGCGAACCCTAGGTTTGCCAATTACAGAACGGTACGTGATGATAGAGTGAACTCCCGTGGGGGAGGCACTCTTATCTATTACAAAAGGTCCCTGCACTGCATTCCCCTACCTACCCCGACTCTTGTTAATATGGAAGCATCTTGTTGCCTCCTAGCTATGACTGGTCATCAACCTATAGTCATAGCATCCTGTTACCAAGCTTGCAAAAAGCCGATCGTCCGAGCTGACTTAGAAGCCCTATTCTCATTAGGAAGCGCCGTCATTCTGATTGGCGACTTCAACAGTAAGCACATCCTATGGAATTGTAACGTCAACAATCCCAGAGGTATTGCACTTGAAAACCTAATCGCAGAACTTAACTTTGACATAATTGCGCCCACTGAGCCCACTCACTACCCTTATATGGAAGACCACCGATCTGACTTGCTTGACATGGCACTATTCAGAGGCGTAACACTCCGGTTACGCTCCATAGAAGTGGTTCACGAGCTTCACTCTGACCACCGACCCATTATACTGCGACTAGGTCCCGACCCAACGACTGAACTCCCCCACCCCACTAAGACGATAGTGAACTGGAAGCAAGTAGGCGATGCCCTAAAGGCTATCAGTTCACCGGACCTAGACAAGATCCCTGACGACATCCTGACAAAAGATGACGTAACCCTTGCGATCGATTCGTTCACCAATCACCTCTCCACCGTAGTAGGTGCATCCGCAAAGGAGGTCATAGTGCCGGACGACCGGCGCCTTGTCATTCCAGCGGATGTGAGACGATTGGTGACGGAGAGTAAAGCAGTGACCCGACATTACGACTCTTACCCCAGTAAAGAGAACAAAACTAAGAAACGCCACTTTGAACGCATGGTTCAAAGTCGCATGTCTGAGTTGCGTGATCAACAATGGGGCGATAAACTTTCAAACCTCGTGCCAAGCCACCATGCTTACTGGGACTTGGCGCGAGGCTTGAAAGGAAGTAACCATAACGACATGCCTCCCTTATACAGACCAGTCCCACTAGTCCCAGCGTTCTTTGACGAAGACAAAGCTGAGTGCCTAGCTGATAGCCTAGAGGCTCAGTGTTCCCCTAACGTAGATCACGTTGACCAAGCTCACCTCGATTCGGTGGATGCTGAAGTCGAACGTAAAAGCTCTGTGGTCACCTCTGAACTCCCACCAATCACCTTAGCGACTTACGCTGAGGTGGAGAGACTGATCAAGGCCCTCCGACCGCGCAAATCCCCCGGTGCCGATGGCATCTCCAACAGGGTTCTTAAAACCCTCTCTCCTCCTCTCATCCATCTCTTAGTCAGCATCTTCAATGCTGCTATGAGCCACTGCTTATTCCCAGACACCTGGAAATGTGCAAATGTCATTGGCATTCACAAACCAGGCAAAAGCTCATCTGACCCCACCAGTTACCGCCCCATCAGCCTCCTCAGTGCCTTAGGCAAACTTTACGAGCGGTTACTTGCAAACCGTCTCCAGTCCCATGCTAAGGAACACCACCTTATCCCAGATGAGCAGTTTGGCTTCAGACCCGGACACTCATGCGTCCAACAGGTGCACCACCTCACGGAGCACATCATTGAGGGCTTCAATAAGTACCCCAAACCCCAGACTACGCTAGCAGTCTTCCTCGACGTAGCGAAAGCTTTTGACAAAGTCTAGCACAACGGCTTGATCTACAAGCTATACCAATTTGGCGTGCCAGAACGTCTTGTGCTCATCCTACAAGACTTCCTAAAAGCCAGAAGCTTTCGCTATCGCGTGGAAGGCACCCTCTCCTCCCCCCACCCAGTCAGAGCCGGAGTCCCTCAGGGCTCCGTGCTATCACCTATTCTCTTTGCACTGTATACCAGTGACATCCCACGCTCTCAGCCCAAAGTATTCCTAGCCCAATATGCGGATGATACCGCCATTTACACCACTGGGTGGCATATCAACAGACAGTCCTATTTCGTCATGCAACGGGCCATCACCGAGATCGGTGACTGGTTCCGAAAATGGCGCATCGCGGTCAACCCAGCTAAAAGCACAGCTATGTGCTTTACTGAGAAGACACGCTCCCCTTACCCGAAACCACTTATTTTGTTCGACGAACCCATTCCCTGGGTTCCTAGAACAAAATACCTCGGAGTCACCCTTGATCGTCATCTCACCTTTAACGATCACATAACAACCGTCCGTAACAGAGCGGCCTTCATAATGGGTCGCCTTGGTCCCCTACTTCGCAAAGAGAGTAAAATGTCTCTTAGTAATAAGAAGACACTTTACACTGCCTGCATCCGCCCCATCATGACTTACGCATCAGTAGTGTTTAGTCATGCTAGTGAGGCCCACCTTCATAAACTTCAAGTCATCCAAAACCGTTTTCTTCGTAATGCAACCGGCGCCCCGTGGTATATCCGGAACACCGAGTTGCATTGCGACTTAAACCTTCCCTCTCTAGCGCAGTTCAATAAGGACTGCGCCCGCCGATACTTTGATCGAGCGCCCCACCACCCGAACCCATTGGTTGTCCAGGCATCGAACTACTCGACTGCCTCTTCTATCCCATTTTTCAAACCCCCCCGTCGCCGACCACGGCAGGTATTAGACGACCCGGATGACCCCATCGCAGCCATTATTTGGCAGCTTTAGCGTTATCCGCAAGTCGTCGAGGTAAAATCCCCAGGTGTGAGGTAATCAGAGGTCACACAATCAAACACCGAGCTCGCCGGCGAGCTCGAGGCAAAAACAAGGTCACGATAAATTGCTCTCCAAATAGTCAAAGAGTATTATTCAGTAGGGCCCAATTGTGCAACACTGCAGTTGCACAGAGGCATTTTGCTCCGATCCCCCCCATGTCTCTCGACAGCGAGACAAGCCGAGGTCCGAACCACAGTGGTGCCCTTGAGCTCGCTGTCAACCCCTCCTATAGTAGCGGTACGTTTTCGGCGTCCGCAGGAGACGGAGGTAGAAAGCGCTTTTCGCCTTCTACGCCCGTCTCGGGAGAAGTGCCTTCGGCACTTCTCCCTCCCGGGCTATTGTAGGGCCAGGCCCTCGCCCAAAACCCGGTGGAGCTGGACGACCGCACAGGCGGTAGCCAGCATCTATGTCCTCCCTAAACTAAAAAACTAAAACGCCAGTCGCACTTTGCCCACGGTCGTGCAAACATCGTGTAATTACCACCAAATGCCAAGTTGTGCTGTCATTACGTGCAAGAACAAAAGTGACAAGGTGAACTATAGCATAAATGGAATATCATTTGACATGTAAATACAAGAATTTACATGTTATTATTTAAAATCCATCATAATTCCAAACGACGTTAACAGAGCCGTTGAAAATGTTCCAAAGGTGACAAAATAATAGCAAATTCATTATTGAAATCCATTGCTCCTAATGTTATAAAATTGTTTACGACTCAACAAGCAAATGCCGCAATGTAGAATTGCGTTAACGATATTCTGAAAGCGAGCGTCGTCGCGTAGTACGGCCGCTGCTATCGGCCGAGAGTTAGTGATGTGGTCGATACATAATAGAAATACTTATATCAATCAATACTTTAACGAGCCTGCTAAATGTTGTTAATAAACTTAAAAGCAATATTGCAAACGTTATTTGGTAAGAGACTACTTATAATAATTGACTATTGTATAGTGGAAGATATTTTTAAAACGATCAATCGATACTGTAACGAGCCTGCTAAATGTTGTTAATAAACTTTAAAGCAATATTGCAAGCGTTATTTGGAAAGAGACTACTTATTATAATTGACTGTTGTAAAGTGGAAGATATTTTTAAAACAGAACATACATTTTCTGTCAGTTTCCCAAAAGATCCAAATATTAAGGAAAAATGGATTGAAGCCTCCAGATCTACCTGGCTACCATTTAAAAAAAGAAGAATATGTTCAGCCCATTTTAGGGAAGAGATGTTTCAACCCTTGAATAAAAGTGGCAGACTTTTTGATTGAGCAGTCCCAAAAATAAAAGTTTTTCATATATTTTCGGTACATACCTTTTATTTTTTATACGAAAAATGCATGATATGAAATATAAAATGTATCATCTTTGTTATTATAGTTGCTAATGCTAGGCACCACCTGCGGTATGCGAGCGGTAAGGAGGGCAATCGAGAACTTCTTGAAATCTGGTGACGAAATCTTATCTGCAAGATAATATTTACTGCGTCTAGCGCAGCGCGTCGCTTACCCTCCTTGCCGATCGCATACTGCAGGTAGTGACTATAGTACGCCGACTACAGTTACTGAGGTTTCAATTGCATTCATAACTTTTAGGAATCGGAGAAAGTCGACTCAAAGGCATCTTGTTCTTTGGAGCTACATAATCCCCAAGAATGCGAATTGCCCCGAAACCACGACTGCTTTGACAGAAGTACGTGTGAAATTAATTTAAAAAATATAAAAACTAATAAAGTAACATACATACTATGTGTTGTCAAGTATCATTTATCCAATAAATAATTACCTAAAACGGTTCAAACCAAGTGCAAGCTGTTTTATTTTATATTCAATTATTTTTTCATATTATTTACTTACATTTTCATAAAATTTTAGGTGACATGAAAATAAATAAAACATGAATTTTGAATATATGTAGCATGAAATGTTATTTTATACTCAATTACTTAATCAGTTAAACTATGTAGTTTTTATTTCGATACCACTTTACCGATAGTATCAAGCCCTAGCGTACGTGTAAATGTATGCATGTAGGGGTAATTTTTATTGTTACTGTGATGTCCGAGCGCTTTGCTTTAATTGATTGATTTGTCAGTGTGCATTGTAATGAGTTGGTGTGAGTAGCTAATGGGAGACCTGCGTTCAGTGTATTACTTTAAGAGTTTATTGTTTGATTTGTAGGCGTGAAGCGCAGTGGGGATAGATAATTGAAAAACTGCGACATGCGGATCAGTAGAATAAATGCCTCGCGCCATATCCCCTCCCTTCCTAAATCCGTGGCATCAGTACTACCTACAGAGTGCTCACAAAAAATATTTTCAAAATATCTGCAATGTACAAGATTGCAATTTATAGATAATAATATAACACTACAAATATAATGTAGGTGCTCATAAAGTGGCTCTAATTTCATCGCAATTAGACGCAATGACCCTTTAATCAAACTGTGACTTATTCATTGCTACTATTCACAAGTGAGTTCTAGAATATGATTTCCTCATTAACGACGACGAACTTGTAAGCAAGAGACTCCAAAGTCTCGAGCATCGCCGCAAAGTCGCTTGCTTATCGGTTTTTTATCGGATGCATTTCGGGGAGTGTGCCACAGAACTACATGATTTGATTCCGCCATCCCCATTATATAACCGGACATCCAGGGATACTCAGAAGCGACACCGCTATATGGTAGATATTCCATTTACCCGAACAAAGCGATTTCCTTCTTCGTTCATTATACGAACCGCCAGGGAATGGAATACCCTGCCTGAGTCTGTGTTTCCGGTTAAGTACAATATGGGGGTATTCTAAACGTTGGGTAAGCGCGCTCCATCATCGACCGCATCATCACTTAACATCAAATGAGATAGTGGTCAAGAGCTACCCAGTTCAGTATAAAAAAAAAATTATTGGTTGAGTTCCTATGTTTTTAGAAAAGTTTCGATACAAAAAAGATCGTGTTCATAGTACAAATAAATTAATTGTTTGCTCATTTCATACAACTTCGTATTTAAATAGATAATTTAAACTTGTACATGTTTTATAAATAAAACTTTTACTCAAATATACCTAACTGTTATATTCTCTGTAATAAAGAAAACTTTAAATTCCCCATTTTATACGTGGCTAAAACGGTATCCGCGAAAAGCCAAAAAAAATAAACCTCATTCTTTAGTCTATGGCCGATCGCCATGCGCGCGCATAGGAAAACTAATAAATTTTTTCTACCATTGCCAAAAAAAATTCACAACTCGTTTTCACTGTTGAAATTATATTATTTTTAGTACTATTTTACCTTCACAAGTGTGTTGAAACACGTCGTATGATACACGTGTGTATTGATGATTACCATCCTCGGCTCTCTTAAGACCCTCATAATTATGTGCGTAGCACAATGGCGCCTCAGCGGAACCAACATTACACACTACCACATTACCATAATGTACCTACTATTATTTAATAAGCTTATTACCGGCCGGTAGGGGACTGATGTGATAGTGTCTACCTATCTTGAAGTGATGGATTGACTTCAGCCTCCACCGTTAGAGTCTTTCAACTTACCAAGGTAACGAGCTTCTATCTCAACGAACGTTATATCTCCCATGTTTTTTTCTTAGAACCAGCGCTTACAGTGCGCTATTTGCAAGGCTTTGGCGTAAGTAATATTTAAAAAAAAACAAAAGATGGTTCTACTGCCTTTGTTCTATTGCCTGTTTGAATCTCTTTAGGATTGTTTACTAAATATGTAGGTATAATCTAAATATGTGACTTAAAAAGTCTATGACTACTTAACTAAGACTTTTGATTCTATTACTTTACTTTTATGTTCTATTACTTTACTTTGATTCCACAGTATTATGTATTGCTGTGGCGAGCTGCTGCTGAGATAGACAATCTTTATCTCACAAAAGCGTGTAATTCGAGCCATATATGAAATGGATCTTAGGGGATCCCTGAGAGATCTTTTTAAAGAAATTGATATTTTAATATCAAACAAATTATTGGAGTACAAAATTGTATGACCTAGGCGGGAATCGAACCCGCGTCCTCCGATATCGCGTCGGATGCCTAATACCATCTCGGCAGCTATTTTAACTTTACCAAGTCTGTATATATTTGAAAATATTATGTATGTTCGTAAAAAAATTGTAAATTCAAATCAAACAGTGACAATCACGATTAGGTCGGGTCGGGAACAGTGGCTTAGTCGGGTACACTGGCTCTCGCCTATAATTCCGTGTAGAACCGCAATATCTACCTGTCTCCTTCATTCATCGGTAGCGCTGGACACGCAAACATGTACAAACCAGTGTTTCGCTAGCTCCGGCGCCATTTAGATGTGGTATAAGTGCGTGTTTGTTTTCCTGAGTGAAAAATTACTTTACAAGGTAAATTACACGTGTTTTTATGTATTAAAATTTAAAGATTAAGATGCTTGTTATTATTTTCATGGAAAGTGACATCAATATACTCGTACTAGACATTGGCGTACATTCGGTTGTCCTTTGGCAAATCAGGTGACATGTGTACTCCGTTGAATTCAAAATGACGACGGCGTGATCAGTGGCTCAAAATTAAAAGGTACACGGTGGCTTATGAGTCACTGTGCACCTACTTTGTCCGATATGTACAATTAAATACAAAAGAGAAACTAAAAAATAAGAACACTGTTTGTAGTCTGAGTTTTGTTTTTTGTTACTGAATAAATACATTTTGTTATTAAAAAATAAATAAGTAAATTTAAATAATTATTATTATTTAGATATTATAGTCTAACAATTTATATTTTTAATTAATTACTCTTAAGTGTCTTGCTTGAAATTGAAATAAAAATGTAACTATTTATAAGATTTTAGATCTCAAACAACAAAGAAACAATGCCAGAAAAAAAGACTGTCTCCATTGTTAAATTTGTCTCGACGTTTTGATTTTATAACTTTTGTGTGATTTATGTTGATGAATATATAGGCTTAAGAGATGATTCTGACGGAAACCAATAAACATAACTAAATATAAACCATAGTTTTCATTGAATATTATAGTGTCGAACCACTGTGTACTGTTAGAGCCTCTGTGTACTACAGGGTCGAACCACAGTAGCCCAGTACACAGTGGCTCATATCCCATTTTTTAAAAACTTTGTCTTACAACTTTAATACCGTTCTGATTGAAAAAGTGACACTGCAGGGAGAAAAATTAAGAACCAACGCATGTTTGGTGTTAATTTCAGCTCATTACTTCAACTTCTTCCTCATAATTTGAATGTCCAAAAAAATCCGAGTCACTGTTCCCGACCCGACCATATATCACTAGGATTAGAGATAAAATAGCGGTGCCAGGTTTTAGATTAGCAAAGACAAATAAAAGGTCCTTCTTAAGCAATTGTGTGCGGTTTTATAATAAAGTGCCCAAACATATTACAACGCTCACAGAAGGAAAATTCAAGTTGCACGTGAAGAAAATTTTGATAAAGAAATCTTACTACACAGTTTGACGACAAAAATGCTTGTACTGGTTCGCCTCTGCCAAGCTAGCGCCTGTCACCTACGTAATGTAAATAAAGATTGTAATAATTTTACTATATAGTATGTAACACACTGTTAAAAAACGTTTAAAAGAATGGCCCCGAGTTTCTTGCACGTTCTTCTCGCAGTGGCTCTATATTTTTTTTTGCTGAACAAAAAAGTGGCAGTACAATGTGGAATATTTCAATATTAAAATTTGTAATTGACCTTCATAAGGGCGTCGTAGACGCCTAAATTGAATAAATAATATTGACTTTGACTTTGATGTAAATTTATTAGGCGAATGGCAACTTATAATATAAACGATTTATAGAAGTTAAACCCAATAAAAATTGTTTCAAAGAATGTGAGGTAACATTCGCGTGTGCCAATTTGCTGTCGCTAGGCTTCTTCCATACAGGGAATATAAGTGACAGCGTCGTCGTCGTACGAGATGTAGGGCATGACATAACATGACCTCAATTTTGTTTCGTCGCCGTCAGGGGCATAACAATACCTACGTCATAGAATTGTTTACTTATTTGGCCACACTATGTGTCTATATTTGTATCTGTGTATAATGTATCTATTATATACAAAGTATTGTTTATTCTTAGGTATAAGGGTGAATTTAATCAAGCGAGTGATTAAATAAAGCACGAATGACTCTATACTATTAACCATGAAAATGTGATAGGCCTTCGCTATCATAAAATGTTGAACCTAGTGGCAGACATTCAATTTGTTCAGGATGACCCATTAGGTGATGTGTTTATTAGGTGATTAGGTGCCCCCTTTGCTTGACAGATCATACCATCTGCCAAGCAAAGGGGGGCATAGTTCGGATCCTGCCACAGGCTTAAGTTTCACCATATGGTGGTTAGGCATTTTTCTATTCGCCAGGAAGAATTCTTAGGCCTCAAATGTTTTCTTTGTTTATAAGTTTATTTAAAACATCGTTATATTACCATTCTATAGAGATTCATATGTTCTGAAAATATATGTATGAAAATTAATCAATTTTTAAACCGACTTAAGAATAAAGAGGTGGGTCTCAAATCGAATGTATTTTTTTGTGTGTGTTACCTCATAACTCTTTAAAGGATGTAACGATTATGATGATTTTTTCAAAAACTTTATATATTTTGTTTTAAGTCTACAAATACCTACTTACTTATCATCGATTCGTGATGAGATTGTGATGAACTATTTGAACTGTATTGAAGTACTGAGTATCATATCAACGTAAACTATACATTGATATGATACTTTGATTGAAGGTACTGGTGATTTTAAAAACACCTTTTTACTCCTAAAATTAATAAAATTAATTGTGTTAGTAGAGGCTATCCTGTAAAAAAATATTATTTACTGAGCTCAATAAATGAAGATTACAACCTATACTCACATGACTTATTACTTACAGACATAATAGGTAAAAATTCACAGAAATCTAACTACCTTCTCCGTGGCATGACAGATTACATACATGTTTTTTATTCAGCGCCATCTTTGTCAAAGTGAAAATACTTTTCAACTTATGTTTGCACTTTCTCCCAGTAACTAATGGTAACGTAAGTTTTATCCAGGTGGCGCAGATAAGCAAATGCCATTGATGGCTGAAGCATAACCATGACATTAAACCATAATATTGAAAAATCGTTGGTAATTTGAGTGTTAAATTATAGACATTATGAGTAACAAGATATTGCTAAAAATAAATACTTATGTTCTTACCTACTCCAAAAGATAGAAAGTTTTATCGGGAAAGCACGATAGATACGTAGGTATTATATTTTTTTATTATAATTACATTTAGAGGCCTGTTTCAGAATTTTCGAGTAAGTTCCGGTTATACTACCCAGGTCATATTTATTAAACAAAACACTATCTTTGCGTTTCACAGTCATCGATTTAGCATATCCATCGATTAAAGCTTGAAATATGCTGCATATTAACTGTCATTTTTATCATTCAGTTATTTTATGTGTTGCATATCAACCCGAAACTTTATTAGGACATTCTGAAACGGGCCCTTAATGACTTAGCGGTTATACTATGTTAATTTATAACCAACTACACAACATACAAATATTACATAAATAAAACAATGGCGAAATTTCTTCCACGACTGTCTCCATACACTTGTGTATATATGTTTTCTTTTAACTAAATTTTGAAATTTATTTTACAGAAATGCGGCTCAATCTGATCGATATCTATTTGGATCTTAACTCAGGAATCTTTTGAGGCTTGCTTGCATAGTACGTACTGTGATTTACGGAAATCGCACGGTATAAATACCCATATAAAAATCGCACGGCCTCAAATTATAATACCTTGCTGGTCATTTAACATCGGTGTGTAGGAAGATGGCACTGCCTATAAATATCTATATTTTTTTTATTGCAGATAGGTAAGCCTTTGACCACAATCTCACCTGATGGTAAGTGATCATGTGGTCGAAGGTGTTAACAGGCTTAACCTAGAAATACTGGCTCTCAAGGACAGCTGCCGGAACATACCGTTAGGTGCTTGGCGACAGATTTTCTACTTGAGGGTGGTCGCTAGCCAGGCGGGTATTCGTTAAAAATGCCCTTCCACCATGCGGTGAAGCTCAAGCCCGCGGCGGCATTCGAACCATGGACCTGCTGCGCGGCAGTCCATAGCCAAAGCCACTGAGCTATCACTGCTTCATCTGGTTTCACTGGTGCAACCAACCAATTGTATCTCGAGCATTATGTCAGGTGATGCCTCCTAATTGGAACCACATATGAATTTCCATACATTTTAAATGATGCCACGAAAAATTGGTTATATACTAGAATACTGCCATGCCATGCGAATGCCACTTAGGGTAGCAAAATTTCCATCGCCAATTTCAAATTTAACTTAAACAATTTCAGTCAATTCAGTCCAGTCCATCTTGGTGGATGCTATCGCAGTGTCAGATATTCTGTCTCGAAGCAGTAATGTGCATGCACTGCAGTGTTTAGGCGTGAACGAGACTCTCGGAGTGATGAGCGCGAGCAGCGTCAAGTAAAACGAGAATGGTTACAGTGCAACTGTTATAGCCATGTGTTATAATCATATACAGTAGAGATGTTTATAGAAATATATCTAATATATAAAATTCTCGTGTCACAGTGTTTGTAACAAAACTCTTCCGAAACGGCTTGACCGATTCCTATGATTTTTTTTCTTGTGTATATTCAGTAGGTCTGAGTAGGACGTAAACTATTTTACAAATAGGTATATTATATAGGTATATATATAGTTAGTATAAGTATTTTTTTAAATCTTTGCTAAACTTCCATTATCTTAAGCAAATAATTTAACTTTATTAGTTAATAAGGAAGTCATCTTCAAAATGCAAAGACGCTGTATTAGGGAGGGCAATGTTTGGGCTTCGAACAATGGAAAGTTGTAAGCCATATTTTCAAAAACACAGAATTTTGACCCTTCTTTCTTTGTATAGTCTGGAAATATCTACAAACCCTGAATCGTTTCCAAAATTATCTGACTTTGTAGAGAGAAACAGACAAGACAATAATATAGTATGTCAATATTCAGGCAGCACTCTTCTGGGAAAGAGTGCAGTCTGTATGGCGCCACAAATTTATAACAATCCCAAAATTGTTGAGAGATTTAAATATCAAAGTATTCAAAACAAGATTTAAAAAAATATTGGATGATAAATGTTATTATAATATATGTATGATTGTCTAAATGATACATTTTAATAAACAATGACATAATAAATTACAAACCTATGACATAATCAATATATTTATGAAATTAAATTAAAATACAATTTTAAAATATGACATTATATAAATTCGTGATGACATTAATGTATTGTATTTTGTGTTTAGATATAAAATAATAATTTTAAAATGTTAATAGGTGTAATAATGTTATAATTGTTTAATTCTAAGTATATTATTTTTTCTCAATATTGATTTACGGTTGCTCCATCTCTTTTAAAATTGTACGCCCGCACAGGCAATACATAGTGAAACGTTAATTTTGAAACCAACAACTCTGCATAACCATGAAATTATGTACAATTTACCCATGTTTTGAACAATTAATAAATCTTAATCTTTATCTAAACATGGCGGGAAGTTTCGTGGAGAGACGACAGTCACTTGGCGCCAGACATTCCTATAAGAACCAATGTTTCACCTTACTGAGCTTCTTGTTTATTCTTCACAAGTGACTGCCGCCTCGAGACACATTGCTGATATTGAGTTAAGTGATGTATTATTGATTTATATAGTGTAACATAAGTAACATAACTGCTGTTCACGTGTTGTGTGTGGGTTGGTTGATGGCTTTGATCTACCAAAATGGTTTTCCCTTTTGATTATATCACTGTGGAAGGTAACTATATAATACCTATTACCATTGAATTATTCCATGTAACCCTAATAATGTATTATTTTTAGTCTTCGTTATGTTTTCCTTATGATTTCCAAATCTAGTAAGGTATGTAGTTAATTACTCAACTAATAGTAACTTATTACTTAAGCTATGCCTAGATTATGTCATCACCACCTGCCAAACATCTTATAAGTTAATGAGCTTATATTATAGCTTAAATAAAGGCACATTATCTTGTCAAGTCTTACACATTATAGCGTCAGATGGGAGACTAACCCGACGCATTGATTTATAAAATGTTCCACTCCTCCATACGTTCCATAAATTTTAACAAATTATTCTTTGTTCGATCAGACATTATATCGTTACATTGCAATAACAACCGATTAGATAGAATACGGGTATATTACTCGTATTATGTGTAAGATTAATCCTGTAACCTGTCGATATAATAACAAGAAAAATAAATATGGCTAGATTTAAAATGTACTTTATAGATGGGGCATATTTCAAATCCATTATATCTCCAACGATAGAGGTTCTCTCATTATCTTAAAAATAGAAAATTAACAATTATATACAGTCCTAAAGCGGTATTCGCAAGCAATAAAGATTCAATCACATAAATACAAACTTAACGTCATAAGGTATATTAATGTTCCGTACCGTTTGCGGATAACCCTTTCGCCGAGAGCACAGTTCGCCGAAAAACTTAATTTTATTCAAAAAATGTAGAAGATTTAGCTTAGTTATACATATATAACCTAGCTTAATCTAAACAAGCCAAAACTATATTTGAATTTAAGCTAAACCTTCTAGATTTTGAATAATAAAAAAATATTTATCGGTGAAACTTGCTCTCTGCGAACAGTGTTTCTGAATACCGTGAAGGGACGATAGTATCATTATTTTTACGACGCATTATTGTCAATCGGGTCTTTATTGTCCTTTTCTTGTTAATTTGTTTTCTCAATGCGTATGTACACGATATGATGAGAGCGAGACAAAAACATTTTTTTTTCCATTGCTAAATTCAACAATAGACTTAGAACTACACATATCAATGATTAAAATACGAGTAATACTAATATGCCTAAACTATGCATTTTTTCTAGCGATTCTTTGGCCCCTTATTGGAGGAGGAGTTCTTTCAAAGATGGGCGGCATGGCTATAACAGTAGTACCTTATTAATTGACAAAAGCATAGAATCGAAAGTGCATGGGTATAATATTATAATATCTTACAGTCTGCAATAAGTTCCTTGTCAGGACTACGGAACCCTAAAAAAACAAATTCAATTAACCAGCCTACAATAAAAAAAAATACCGGATTGTTGGCTAAGCCACGAGCTGTTGCTTTTTAGATCTTAATTAACGACGAAGTATTTATTTAAACATTTTATGGTCTTTGCATTAATTGAGATTATGACGTGTGCTCCTCAAAGAATTGTCAGTAGTATGGAACCTTTCATAGTTGGTGGAAGATATACCACTGCCAAGAAGTATCCACATGCAGTGTTTCTTAGTATTAGGTGTAGAGAAAGGCCCACTGCTTGTGGTTCCTCTCTACTCAATCAAAAAATACTGCTAACAGCTGCTCATTGCGTACTATATTGTAAACTTAATACAAATGGCAATCATAGTGTTGAAGTTAGGGCGGGTCACAGTGACCTCAATAAGGTAAGTCGGACGCTTATGTATTATGTATAATCAGAAATTGTGACGATGGCAGAAACTAAATGCGTAAAGCTTATGTGTACCAGGTAGGTCTCTTAGGCAAGAGTCCGTCTTTGTGTGTACTACCCCAGTGTCAGATATTCTGCATCGGAGCTGTATTGTGGGAACACTACGAACAGTACTTCAGCGTGAAAGGGGCACTGTAGCTAGTGAATTACTGGGTGGAGGAGATATAAGAATTCAGTCTCATAATGACGAGTGCAACATCTTCGATCGCATCATCACTTATTACCATCAGGTGAGACAGTGGTTAAAAGCTAGTTAAAAGTCTATTAGCAATAAAAAAATATAATGTGCATTCTATGTTAAAGTTTTATATGTATAACAATTGACTAATATCCTAACAGTAATAGTTTTGATTGAAATAAATAAGAAAATAGAAGGAAGATGACAATTGGGTACCATTTTTCATTCTTAAAAATACCAAATAATTAAGTTTTATTTAAATCCTTTCATTATTTAAAAATCCCTGGATCCTTTGTAAAGCCTAAAAATCCTGACACAACCAAATGCAAATTAATAAAACCTCTTTCTTGTAATATTCATTGAAGTATAGACAAAAATTTCAAGTGCCCTTTTTTTTTAAAAAGAGTGTATTTTCTAAGATACAATAATATTCTTACATCCTCAGAGCAATAAGTAAGGAAGAAAATCAAAAGTGAAGCATAAAATTCAGCCACTTTTATGGTACGACACAACTCACTCACACAAAAGTATCCAAATTCGTCTTCATTCACGACAGACCATTGCACATTATGCACGACACACGGAATAAATAAATTAAAAACCGACTTTAGTATTAAAACACACGTAAATATTGAATATAATGTACTTTCTTTAATTTAATATTATAAAACCCAAATTAGGTTATAATTTCGAATAAAAATGTAAACAAAAGTATTGCCGGACATACATTTTAAGTTGTTTCCAAAAGTGTCCAATGTTTATTAGGAAAATCCAAGAGGCTATTGTATCATATAGCGGAAATAGTAAGAAATTTTGTAATAAAAAAAACTGGTTGTCTACCTAAGTATGTACTTACGTAAAGGCCTAAACTATCATCCATTACAGACCTCAAAATTAATTTGTTTACATACCTACCTACTTCAGTACACGCCCGGTTTGATGGTTTTCGTGTTATTTATAACTTATTAATTTAATTATTTTAAAATCGGTTAATTTCTATAAATTAGTTTTATTGATGCATTATTAATAGTAAATAAATAATATTATTTTCTCGTTATGTTTGAAACTAAAAAAAATATTCACAAAACTGCACTGGGTATAAATTACAAAAACTCCAAAGTTGTGAGGTACTTTATCACGAAAACAGAAATTTGTAGAATGCAATTTCTAGTTTATGCGTAACACGTGGACACACATACTTATATACTAACACACAAATACATACATACTAACAACAAATACATACTACTTTTAACACCAAAAACTATGCAGTTCTGACAATATTACAACACTTAGGTCAAATTGATTATATCCATTGTTTAAGTCTGTTAAAAAGGACACAACAAGTTGTTTTATTTCCAACTACGGCACCTGCGTTGGAACCCTACCATATATGTGACCTGACACGCTCTTGGTCAATTATTTATTGTCCTAGAGAGCGTCACTTAAGAATATCATAAAAAAAATGTGAACCATTATATAAAATAATAATCGTGAGGATTGTGCAATATTATTGTAAAGTTTTCTATGAACAGATTTAGCTGTAATAATTTTAAAAAGTTACGAAATATTAAACGATAATAATCGTGATGATTGTGCACTATTATTGTACTCTAACGAACTGATTTCGCTTTAATTATATTCTGTATATTTATATCATCACAAATGTATCTGCCATAAATCCCACTAATAAGTACTTTTTTCTTTCATATGGCATCACTTCCATTGCACACAGATATAAAATGGTGGCTTCAGTTTGATTTGATGTTGTCCCCCCATGTCTCCCGACAGCTAGACAAGCCGAGGTGCGAACCACAGTGGTGCCCTTGAGCTCGCTGTCAACCCTTCCTATAGTAGCGGTACGTTTTCGGCGTCCGCAGGAGACGGAGGTATAAGGGGCTTGCATCTATGTCCTTAATAAATTTAAAAAAAATTGATGTTGTACCGGACTCTGTCTTTCTTTCTTAGTTTGTCAGAGCTTAGAAGATGATTAAAGGCACTTTTCCTTTATGGAAAAGAATAAAACGCGTCTCTATATCTGAATACTTTCCGAAAGAAGCTTATGCAGGATATGTGGCAGGGTGGGGTTCAACTAACGTAAGTATAAAGTAACCTAGAACATATATTTCCTATTGAAAAAATTGGCATCGTAACATTTTTGAAAAAGTTTCTAAATGTTTATTATAACGTGGGAGACTAACAAAATATGTAAATTTCTGTAGGTGTTATCTAGCGGCGGTGTTCTGTGTCGGGTCGCCATCTTCCCTCAAAAATGGTTGAGGAAAGCGATGGCTGGCACATGCGCCAACTCGTGAACGGGTGCTGCTAGAGGATACTGGTCTGCTCTGGATGCTAGTGCTAATGACAAAAAAAAAACAAAAAATCGGCTGGTTAGTTGTATGTAGTACGCATACGCAGTCATTTCCATCATGGCTGACGTTAGTTTTTCATAAAAGATTCTTGATTGGTTTCTTTGAAATCTAAGATTGTGCAGAAGTGCACACAACACAGTCTAAGGATATCATTATATTCAAACATATTTTCGATGACATTTGAAAAAAGCTTTACTTATTTTTCAGATAGATAACTTTAATAAAAAACTGAAATAATAAAAAAGATTTACTTTTCCTTCAAAGAACTTCTTAAGTACTCTCATACACTATGTATGTGGGGTCATCATTGGAATATTCTGTTTTAATATTGTTGTCTCAAAATTTCACCAAAAACCTTATTTTAATATTTTTTATCTCTTGACAGGCTTCAGACCCAGGTGTCTCTCCGAAATTATACTACGCATTTCAAAAGCTGAGGTTCATTAAAACGTGTACCGAAATTGCAAACATGCACCAAGGCACGTTCTGTGCAAGTGGAACCCACAAACGTGTTGAATACCCCGCTAGGTAAATAAAATTCTAACCAAGTTTAATTTTGAAATTAATATTAATGCCTATTTTTTATGTATGTAACTCACAGAAAGAACAGATACCAAAATATTTTCAGGTAGGTATATAATTTACCAAGTAGCCATCGCAAATTTCGAAAATATCCAACATACAAATTGGATGAAATTTGAATGTGATTGTTAGTTATATATATAACTGTATCAGCCGGATAGTCCACTGCTGAACACAGCCTCCCCTATGTAGGGGGTATTTAATATTAACCCCGCGCTTGGCAGGCGGCTTGGGTATCGCAGTATAAGATGGAAGTTCTTTAGAAGGCGCTGCTACCCACCTTCTAGTATTTTTCCCTTAGTCGCCTCTTACGACACCCACGGGATGATATGGGGAGGCAATTCTAACCCGGCACCCCACGGGGGTGTTATATATATTATAGCTTACAATTATGTACACGTACTGTTTTTAAATGTCATCTGCATAACTACTAACATAAAATACATATACCGAAATGGAATTCGGTAATCGTATCGCAATTATGCTAACAGGTATATACCCTTATTTCATTACGGTATTTATCGAAATCGTATCTGTAAATACCCATACCGTAATATCCCTGCTCACGACACGACTCAGCGCGAGACAACTCGTGCTGCGGTTTGTATCAAATTTTTATGAGGGTAGATATTATATTATGACTATTCTGTTTCGCTTTTGTATACATATAACGTAAGTTATTAACTTTATTTAAGTAGTTATATAATTAAGTAATCAATATTATTTCGTGTACACTGTGCAATCCGGTATTTAAATTTTAGTTTGTTTTAAATGTGTTTCTCTGTATGTGGATATTTTTATTCTTAAGAGAAATAAAATTTCCACAAAATAATGTTGATCACCGGGTCGGACCAGGGCACGCGCTAAAATACACATAATGCTATATGAACACGACGTTGCTGCACATATGATATTCGAAACTCTTATAACTTTTTTCTCAATTTGTTTTTTCAGCGGGGACTCAGGCAGCGCTCTTGTTATGTTGAACGGCTTCCACCGAATCGGCATAGTAGGTATCATCCGGTATTGACGATATAGATCCACCAATAGAGATATACACTAATGTCTCATATTATTACAACTGGATTGTAGAAAGTACTAGACGTCTGTATTGCGATATTAATAATTTATTTTAGCGTACATCAACGTGAATCAAATATGTGGTAATAAATATTAGTTACCCTCTTTTTTCATGGCAATTTACATTTGTTAAAAATATACAGTAGAAAAAACTACATGTAGCTTCAAGGTAGAGATACAAGCGGTGCCTGAAAATCGCAATAAAAATGTAATTACATTATTTAAAAAAATATGTGTCATTGTCAACCTTCCCATAGAAGAATATTGTATCCACGCCTGCCGTCGAGCTGTTAAAATAGACAGTAATTCGAAGTGGCCACGGGACATCTTGGTCACGCTAGCTTCACCTCGATTGAAAGACTGTTTACTCTCGTCTGTGTAGAGATTTAACAAGGGGCCTCCTAAGCATACCTTAAACTCACGACAACTTGGCATCAGTGGCGAAACGCAAAGAATATATGTATACTCTGGTTTACCAAAAAATGCCAATATATGTCAAACTGACAGGCTAGGGATATTCAATATTTTTTCTTGAAATAATTTTTTACGTCATTTGTTGCGGCGCACCCTAATAATTCTACACATATATAATAGATATATATTTACCTCAGTCGCCTCTTACGACACTCACGGGAAGAAACGGGGGTGACATTGTAACACGGCATCCCATGGAACGTTGGGCCCCAAAAAAAACGGAAGGTCGGAAGCAGCGCCTTCTAGAGAACTGACAACTTCTACTGCGATCCTCAAGACGCCTGCCAAGCGTGGGGATTATGGCAAATCCCTCTAATGGAACCTTGTTCAACGGTGGCCGTTTCGGATTTGATTGTTTGAATTGTGCTTGAGTAGGTATAATGTTTCTTATTTTGGTGAGTACGTACAAAAGTATTAATTATCTTTACTAAAGATGGAATTTTTTTGTCTTGAAAAACACAAAAATGTTCAAAACAGTTGATCGATCTGCTATATAGCGAGAAAATTTAATTCATCAAATTTGTTCACAAATGTCTGCTTTGGTCCTGTTTTTCTTGGTGAACATGAAAATTAATAGGCGCGTAGTGACAACCTTCATTTTTCACTTCACTGATTATTCCACATATGTAGCTACTAGAAGGTTTAATTATCTGACCATCACTATATGTGTACCATCAATATACTTCATAAACGCCACTATAACTTGCATTTTTAACTTAATTTGTGACCAGCGTGAAAAAGTATCACGCAAAAAGTAATCGAATCTAAATCGGTCTTAGAGCAATAAAAAACTAATCTATCGTATCGGACTAAAATTAATGTACTGGATCTTCGGCCTTCACCAATAAGTCGTAAATAGGAAAAATCAACTCCAGTTTAAAAGTCTCTTGAAAGTAGAGGCAATGAAGATATCGAAATGGTTCCTGATCTTCTCATTGATTGAAGTTATAACATGTGCAAATGAAACTATCTACCGAGCTATGGAACCTTTTATCATAGGTGGTAGAGCCGTTAGTATCGCGACGTATCCACATGCGGCAGCAATAAGCGTTGTATGTAAAGGTTATCCAAGTTTCTGCGGCTCTTCTATACTGAACCAAAAAATAGTCCTTACAGCGGCACATTGCGTGTATTTTTGTGATTCAAAGAAAGACCTTATTGAAATCATGGTGGGGCATAGTCATATCAATAGGGTAAGTTTGGATACTATAGTTGCTGTCTATTATCAGGATCTTCAACTTTGAGACTCTGACTTCTAAACACTAACTACAAAATGCATTACCACTATACCAATTCATACAAATAATGGAAAAATATTCTCCGACGATGGTTAACTTATGCTAACCGCATTTACTCACTCGTAAGCACCGTGTTTATCATTGGCATCTCGACGTATACTATTGTTGGCCGGGAATCATCAGTAAGTTGTGTTGTGAATTAGGATGTGTAGATAGTAATGGCCTGGTTGTGCCTAATGTGCATTAACTTGCTCATAGCTACGTCACTGTATGTACTTATCCAGCATATTATTTACTCTTAATCGGCTTTTAAAATTGTCCAAGAAAAAGACATGGATCAGCCTCAATTTTTAAACCAGGAATAAATTATAGAGACGAAATATATATAATATAATTTATTCATAAACCATCTCAACAGATGAAGGTCAAAAGAAGAGTTAACAAAATGAAGATACATGAAAAATACAGTGAGACAACTCTTGAAAACGACATCGCTTTGGTCCTAATCGAAGGCGTCTTTCCTCTAGGTACTAACGTAAAACGCATCGTTATTTCAAGAAAATTTCCGGACTATTCAAAATCTTTTCAAGGATATGTTGCAGGATGGGGCAAATTTGATGTGAGTAGCAGATAAAATAAGGCTTGTTAATTGCACCGAACGAGACTTACTTTGAGAATTTGTGTAATGGTTCGTAACTGAACAACAAAGTATGCAATGGTCGCTGCAGTCATGACATGGTTGAATGACTGCTAGTGGCATTAAGGCCTGATAGCATCCTTGTGTCGGAGGGTATATTTTTATTAAATACTAGCTTTCCGGGCGCGGCTCCACCCGCGCGTATGTCGGTTATCGCGCAAAAACATTCACCTCTTTTTGCTCAGTTGGATAAAAACTATCCTATGTTTTTTCCCGGGTCTCAAACTATTTCCATACCAAATTTCATTCAAATCGGTCCAGTAGTTTTGGCGTGAAAGCGTAACAGATAGACAGACAGAGTTACTTTCGCATTTATAATATTAGTACTGATGTGGGTATATTTTTCATAAGTCATAGATATACATAGAAAATCATTAAATAATGTTTTAAAATACTTAGCTGCTAGTTTTCATATAAAACTATTTTTTTTTCCAAAACAATATAGTTTCTACAGTGTCGAGTACCACTTTATGCCCAGTCTCCGGCCACTTAAAAGAAACCTAGCGGCCGGAAGCTAAGAACTAACATCTCTAAATGGGCAATAAATGGCCAGTGGACTTTCAGTATGTTCTAATAAGAGTTAATTTTGAATTGCGATACAATTTATTACTGATTTCAACTTATGTAGCCATGTACTCTTAATTAGGTAATATTATGCATTTAAATTTGAAACAATAGTATAGGATAATGCTATTTATGATACATGTTACTTACTCAAAAAAAATGGTTCGTTAGTTACGAACACTTTTCTCAACTAGATTTTGGTTTCGTTATATTCGGTGCTGTATTTATTTTTAGTGACATTATTTTTTGTTTACGTCAAGAGAGTGGTAGTATTAAACGACTAGAAAATAAAATACATATAAACTATATAAAACAAACTAAAATATATATGTACTCGTATTTAACGCTTCTGCAATGTTAGAATTATCATCAATGACTTGACCATTAAAAAATAATCTGCTGTATGTGTATACACTTATATTGTTCGTTATGACAGAACAAGTACTTTTATTTATATTTTGTGCAGTTTTAATTATTTTATCATTGCAAGATTGTGGTATGAATATTACGAAATAAATTTTAAAGTGTTTCCAATAAGCTTGACGTGTTTATGCCAAAGTAACTTACGCTTTCGTTTAGAGACTGGATCATTTTGTATGTCACTAATTATATCACATAGGTTTTTTTTATTAATCCATTTTATATATATATAACTGGAAAGCAAATATAATATCTGTTAACGATTCTAGAAAGATATTGCGAAACTTTTATGCGCTCGTTGATATAATAATAATACATTTTCATAGACTAGCAGCATGTAAGCTAATATTTTGGCCATATTTCATTTGGAGGGTTCTTTTTTTTAGTACGACTCTCAGAGAGTATGTAATTGTAAGGAATTTATCAGAATGTATGTTCCTTACAAGAATGTATTATTTCTCCTACTTGTATTATTACTTACTTTTTCTTGTCGCAGGAGAGGCATTCAGAGTTTCTTAGTACGAATTAAAGCTGCCTACAAGCATCGTCTATATCGAAAAGGATTTGACTTGCGTGTAACAGAATTGATAGTAGCAATAACTGTAGATTATAATAGTTTTGGTTCCTTTCATTTGTTTATATAATTTTTTTTATACATTTCTGTTACAGGAAGCAATCTTACAAATTTCTCCAGTCCTAAAACGGGTGTATCAAAAGTTGAGATCGATAAAAACGTGTGCAAATGCTATTGGAAATATGCATATGGGAATGTTTTGCGCTGGATCGCTCATCTATACTGATCATGCTTCTCAGTAAGTAAGCTTATTGACAAAATATTTTGTAAAACTAACACAAAAACACCCTTTGTAAGAAGATCTCCTTTATAATACAATAAAATAATGACCTTTCTAGTATAAGTCCCCATCGTAACATATAAATATTAAAAGACATGGTTCAAAAAAAACTATACTTTATACAAATTAATCATCAATCCCAATAAACACCATCCCAATACCCCCCCCCCCCTCCCCCCACCATATCTGCGAGGTTGGAATCATAAGAAGTGAATACAAAAGAAGTACAAATACTCAGGTATTCTTCCTACAACAGCGCCGCCTTCTGAAGAACTGCTACCATATTAAACTGCAATCATCAAGATACCTCCCGGGCGTGGAGCAATCCCCCCTTAGACTACTTCATCACTTGTTGTTAAGTAAAGATGTGATCGAAGATGTTTATCAGGTGAAAACCTAGAGTGGGCATTGGCTCTCAACGACAACTATGGTTAAAGCACCGGTACCTAGCAGTGTAGGTGCTTGGTGACAGATTTTTCTACTTGAGCGTGCTGCTATATACAACAGCTCTATATAAAGTTGAGGGGTTGATTTATAACAATAATAGCATGTTATACTTCCGCAAGCATAAATGAAAAGCGTTAGATAGTGTTAACCTATTCACTTCAGTCAAATCTTAAAAAAAGAAACTATTTATGAGTATGAACAGATTGATTTTATGTAAAAAATCCTTTTGATACCTATATGTTTGACTACTTGCCGATACTGCTGACAACGCGCAAATAGGTTTATAACGGATTCTACTCTAGATCAGAAATATATTCCAAGTAGTTTTGCTAGCGACAATCTTAAAATTTTCAAAAATGTAGCTTGTGACTACCTTAAAACTTAACTTATAAATTATTATTACCTAACTAATAAAATAATCAAACAATCACTTGGATAAACCAAATATTATTATTATATCAAATATTACGGCTAACACAAAGATTTCTTAGATAATTTATACCATCGAAAAAATTACTTAATCGTATTTATTATTTTTGAGGGCCCTGGTCTATGTAAATACCTCTATCAATCTTAAATCTGTAATCCAAATACATGACTCTAAATATTATTTTTATATTCATCACCTTAATTAAATAGTGTAACAACTGGAACCGACGTAGTCAAATTATTATTCTATTAGTAAAATAGAACAAAAATATCCTTCAAATGTTTCAATTGTTCTCAAATCCTAGTTGTATAATTAGAAGCTTATACAGCCACGTTGTCTTTTTCAGAGGGGATTCAGGCAGCGCTCTTGTGATGATGAACCGTTTCCAACAGATCGGCGTGGTTTCTTTTCGCCGTGCCGCAATTTACCCATCGCTGATGGTGTACACCAATGTGTCATATTATTACGATTGGATCTTAAATAACGCCAGAAATATGTTTTGTATGAATAAGAAGAAAGGACGATAGAATAAAGTTACCAATTTATTATAAAATTAACTTTTTAATAGGTGTTTTCTCTAATTAACCCTTTCTCTACCTCAATTTTTTTTTTTTTTTTATTTATTTAGAACATATTATAATACATAGTTATTAACTGATAGCAACAAAAAACCTCGCAGAGGTTTGTCCAGTTGCTACGTCCTCACTCCAAAAAATAACAAAATTAACAAATTAATTTCAGCAATTAGTAACTTATTTATAAAATATATAGGTACCTATTCAAACAAATGAAAAACATTTTTAAACTAATAAAATTTGAGTTAATGCAACGCAGACTTACATATACTTCACATTTAAATGCACCAATCGTACGGCACGCTAGGAGCGCGATAACGCTCATCGTCGTACGAATCTGCTTAAGGCGATCCTGGCCAAAAAACGCCATACAAGAATTAACTTTTCTCAAAGAAAAAACTCGGTTATGAAACTGAAAAAAATATATGTTATTTTTAAGCATATTCTTGAGTTAATTCATAAATCTGATCCACATAATAAATAACTTCACTCGATAGAAAAAAATCCTAAAGGAAGCTCTATTTCGAATTTAAAAACGATTTTTGACTCCCTTTTTACCAATCTTTAATTTTAAATTATTTTTTTATACATTACTTATCAATAAAAGTAATTAAATCATAAATAAAAATGTAAAAAAGTTATCATGTTAATTTTATATGATTTTTTAACATGAATTCATGGCATCAGAGCTCGCTCACTTGACCGCCAGTGCGCTCGCAGAGCTCGTCGACGTAGGACCTGTGTCAATTTTTTCGATCTACGCAGCGCCACACAGAACAGGATCAAAATGAATATCAAACAACAAAATAAAACATGCTCTGGGCTAACTTTCGACTCGTTACGCTTATCTTGATGACTTCCTGATTGACGGTGAATGACAATTGATTTCGTAAGTAGTGAAAGTTAGTATCGTGAAGGTTAATATGTGTGTTAATATTAAGAAAAGGGCTTTTTTTTTTTACAAATAAATGGAACTTTGAAATAACTTGTCGAACTCGGTACTGTGATAGTTCCAAAGTACCTATTATCACAGCAGCGCAAAATATTCTTCGAAAGGTTATTTTGTACTTTTGGGTGTTGAAGTCGGTTCCATTTTTTGGTAAATAAAATTATTTTTGAATCTTTTTAGTTACCCTTGCTACTTACGGGATCGATTGTCATTCATTGGCAACGACTATATCATCAAGATAGGTCAATATGTTTCAGTTATTGGAGTGTAACTCAAAAACGACTTGTACGATTTTGATAAAATTTAAATGAGACTAGACGACAAGCATCAGCTTTCAAACAAAAAAGAATTTTTGAAATCGGTTCACACACTCCTTTGTCAAGAGTTGACAAAGGAGTAACAAACGTAAAAAAACAGACGAATTGAGAACCTCCTCCTTTTTTGGAAGTCAGTTAAAAAAGGGGGAGGTCCTCAATTTGTCCGTTTTTTTTTTACCGAACCGATTTTGATGATTTATTTGATTTGAATGTTGATGATTGTCGTGTGATTTTATTTAAATTTCATCAAAATCGATCTAGCCGTTTTTTGAGTTACACTCCAATAACTGAAAGGTTTTTTCCTATCTTGATGATATAGTCATTGCCAATGAATGACAATCGGTCCCGCAAGTAGCAATGGACACTAAAACGGGTGAGTATTTTTATTTATCAAACCTACTTCAACACCCAAAAGTGTAAAATAACTCTTCGAAGTCGGGACCATGTGCACAATATTGTAATAATAGGTACTTTTGAACTATCACAGTACCGACTTCAACAAGTTATTTCGCACTTTTGAGTGTTGAAGTCAAGCCCATTTTTCGGTAGAAAAAAAATATTGAATTTAGTATTGAAATTGTTTGTAAATTTGTGGCGTCATTTTTATGATTATAGAAATAATAAGTGACATTAAGCGATTTTTAAAACTGGATGGATATAAATTAAATTATAAGTAAAAACATAAATCTGGCTGTATGGAAACTCATGTCACGTCACGACCATGATATGCGATGTCACACCCGTGACTTGAACTAGTTTTTTGATAACTTTCTAGGTTCAATAAGCTTGCTAAAATGCAATGAAATTATTGTTTTTATATCTAGTTTTAGCCAAATGCCTAGTATTTCGTACCCAGGGTCTAAGATAATGAAGTTAATAATCAAAGCCCAGTGTATGGGTATACACTGGGCTTTGAGTATTAACTTCATTACCATATATAATCAAATCTGTACTTTATAATTTTTAGTATAGATTTACTCCACCCTTTTTTAATTATTACATGATAATAATAATATATATATTATAAATTCAAAAGTTAGTATGTGTTTTAGCTTCTTAACCGACTTCAAAAAAGGAGGAGGTTTTCAATTCGTATATTTATTTTAAATGTTTGTTACCCCAGAACTTTTTACTGATAAACCGATTTATATGATTCTTTTTATATTTGAATGTTTGTCATATGGTCCTATTTAAATTTCATAAAAATTGGTCAAGCCGTTTTTTAAGCCGTCGGCCCCGGTTGTTGTCTCACGATGGCAGTAGTATCAGCATGGTAGTAGGGCGTTTTGCATTTTGAATGCCCGCCTGGCTAGCTACCACCCTTAAGAAGAAAATCTGTCGCCAAGCACCTAACGGTGTGTTCCGGCAGCTGTCCTTGAGTGTTCTAGGAGTAATTCTAGGGTAACCTGAACAACATCCTAGACCACATCTTTAATAACCATCAAGTGAGATAGTAGTCCAAGGCTAGCCTATCAATAATTATAAAAAAAACATGCATTTATTAATACTCGTAGTAGAATGATACACAAAGTTGTCAGTGACTATGATTAAATGAAATCATCAACATTCATTTTAGCACCTTTGTGGCAAGCCCGCAGTAGCCACTTAATCGATCATTAATTATGTATTACTGATAATTAATTAACCTCAGTCACAAACGAGATGCCCTTAGTCTGCCATAATGAACACTGCATCTATTAGGATACTACTAGTCATAACAAGCGCTCTAGGCGCACGCTTATTAGTAAGGTACATATCGGACGAACTCAAAAATTTTGCTCTATTTTAGCGAACACGTTTTAGGTGCCCACCCCACCAACTTAAGCATAGTGAGGGGTAACCAGCTCCAACTTCTTTAACAAATATTTGTAGTTCACGACCGTGTAGAATTAGTTTCACTCGTCTGTGGAAACCGCGGTGTAGTTGTACTCTTATCTGTTTTTTAGTTACACTCCAATAACTGAAAAGTTTTTTCCTATCTTGATGATATAGTTATTGCTAATTAATGACAATCGAATCCGCAAGTAGCAAGGGACACTAAAATGGGGGAATTTTTTTTACCCCAAAAATTGAACCGACTTTAACACTCAAGGGTGTGAAATAACTTGTTGAAGTCGGGACCATGCGCACAATATTGTAATAATATGTACTTTTGACCTATCATGGTACCGACTTCAACACCTTTGAGTGCTGAATTCAAGCCCATTTTTCGCCAAAAATTTGCTTAACACCGCTGAATGGATTTAGATGATATATCATAAAACGTATTCTAATTTTTATCTCGATTTTCCGAACGGTTCCTGAAGGATCAGGAAAACCAATTTTGATGAATGGAATCTAGATATGTTGTAATTGATTGTTTGAAACTATATCTAACTCGTGTAGTTTTTAACGCAATTTGCGAACCATATACTATTAATATGTACACAATGGTTAAATTAAGGTTAGTAAATTGTTATCACTATTGTTAGGTCTAATGCCAAAAAATATGAGTTCAATTTATTCTGTTGTATCTCTTTATACTTGTTATCTGAGCAATCCTCAACTCAACTGTAATAAAATATATATTTAGATTTCTTTTATGTATATCACACATAAAAACTCTTTACATTTTCGCAAGCTCATTGAACCTAGAAAAATATTAAAATACTAGTTCAAAGTCTCGGGTGTGACATTGAGTACCATAGTCGTGACGTAACATGAGTTTCCATACAGCCAGATTTACGTTTTTACTTATAATTCAATTTATATCCATCTAGTATTAAAAATCACTTAATGTTACATATTACTTCTATAGTTATAAAAAAATACTACTTAAATTTACTAACAAATCCAATACTAATGCAATTTCTCAATATAAAAAAATGTTTACCGAAAAATGAAACCGACATCAACACTCCAAAGTGTGAAATAACTTGTTGAAGTCGGTGCCATAATAGTTCAAAAGTACCTAGTATAACAATATTTTGCGCATGAAACCGACTTCGACAAGTTATTTCACACTTGAGTGTTGAAGTTGGTTCCATTTTTTGTTAAAAAAAAATTAAACTCTTTTTAGTGATTCTTGCTACTTACTGGATCGATTGTCATTCACTGTCAAAGACTAGAATATCATCAAGATAGGAAAATATTTTTCAGTTATTGGAGTGTCATTCATGATACTTGTCGTTCAATTTCATTTAAAAATCAAACGACAAGTATCAGCTTTAATAAAAAAAGAATTATCAAAATCGGTTCACCCAGTCAAAAGTTCTGAGGTAACACACATAATAAAAAATATAGACTAATTGCGAACCTCCTACTTTTTGAAGTCGGTTCAGAAGCTAACACACATACTAACTAACTGAGTTTATTAGAAATATGTTAAAAACCTTATCTTACAATTTTCATAAACTACTTTTATATAGTAACTTAAAAATTCATTTATTAATTTTTAATTCCAAATAACATTTTGATTTATAACAGTGCGCGTATAGACACATTATATCTAAATATAGTATCTGTTGCCCTGTTTTATGACTTAATTTTTTTTAGTTTTACGGGATATGGTTCTACTGTATCTTCAATAATGGACACTATCTGGCAAATTTTATTTTTATTTCTGGCCAATTTTGCTAGAAGGCAAATATCTGCCTGAAGATGATTGCCTTAATGAGCGATGATTATGAAGTAAGATTTGTACTCATTGACTTTGAATTGAGCACTCTGTACAGGACAGCTTTATGAAATTTATTACAATGGGGCTCCTGTCACAACCAAGACAATTGATACATATTTTTAGTTTCAAAAATGCTCTCTATAAGCGCTCAACTTAACAAGTATCGTTTTGGATAATATCTTTTTTATTAAACTTGCAAAACAGTTCATTGGAATGAGCTTAAATTATATCAAAAATATTGTGAAATTTGGTTTTATTTTAAACGCGAGATATAATTCTTTGAGATTTGTTATTATGTTGAATACATGGTCTGAAAATAATAATTTAAAAAAACTTAACTAAAACTTAACGATTCTGTCTCGACCATGGGCCACTCGCCACAACCGTGGTTCTATGAAAACCACGGTTGTGACGTCCATGGATGTGAAATGTTCGCACCGTGCTATAACTACAAAGATTAAACAAAAGTAGCCATCTTAAAACAATTACTAGATTAATTGTTATTAAACACACCAAATTAATAAAAATCTGCGAAGACATATTCATAAATACATATTTTAAGAGCCACGGTCTTGACAGCATAAGGGTACTCGTTTTACAAAATAACTAATATCAAACTTATTTTTACGCAGCTATATCACTCGACGCCATTAATTAATAGGACAACTGTGACAGACAGACTTGTTACTGAATTCTGGGAATCTCACATAACATGGTTGTGACATTTAATGTGTTCTTTTAATGAAGTTTATGTATATATATATTTATTTAAAATATAATAATATTACTAAATTACCATTTATGAATAGGTGCATTAAACGGCTTTCTCTATAATCAGTACTAATATTATGCGAATGTACTATAAATGCGAAAGTAACTCTGTCTGTCTGTTAGGCTTTCACGCCAAAACTACTGGACTGATTTGAATGAAATTTGGTATGGAAATAGTTTGAGACCCGGGAAAAACATGGGATAGTTTGTATCCAACTGCGCAAAAAGAGGTTAATGTTTTTGCGCGATAACCGACAAACGCGCGGGCGGAGCCGCGCCTGGAAAGCTAGTAAAAATATAATAGAACCTTAATATATTAATTTAATGTAGTTCTCACAAATAAAAATGTTTTTCTTAAGAATGATAATTTACCCATCTAAAATAACCGTAGGTACACAATAAACTGTATAGATATATAAACACTAATGTACTGATCGAACCCCTACAAGACCCGATTATTTTTCCGGCGTATGTACCAATACACGACAAATGTTAATTCCATTCTAAAATGTCATACTGACGTGATCTCCGCTACGTAGGTAGGACTGTACTGTACCTTACCTGGAGAGCTAAAAGCGTGCACGCGGCGCATCGCACACAACTCTGTGTCGCGTAAATGAATACGTCGCGCTCGCATAAAATACCTAAAGTCCGTGGAAAGCCTCGCCTTAACGACACACATAGGTACGATGCGGTGCGTCACTACAGTCATAGCTGCAGTTCCGAGAACCAAGACAAAGGCCCTGCACCGCTGCGGACCGGTTGCTCAGGTTGGTTATACACAGAGTGCTCCATTAAATTGTTTTGTTTAAAAAGTAGCACATTAAAACTATTTTTATATTACGCGGCGTTAACTTCTCACGGGTTTCCATTGGCAAATTATTTATGAAATATGGAATCATAAATTCTGAAACACGCTTCCCATAAAAGTTTGTATACTTAGGAATAACTAGTTTTTTTCTTGACATATTTCTAGTAGTTACTGAAGATGTTATATAACGCTGTATATCAGTTCTAAAATATTGTTAGCATAGCATAAGATATTCTGTTTTAGTTTGAATAGGCAGTACTTCACAATATTTGAAAAGTCCACGCGGATCATTTTTATATTTCTCTTTAATTTTAAACGGTACTATTAACTTAAGTAATCTGTTCTGAAGATTATAAATTTAATCTAAATATGTATTAAATGTTCGGCCGTAGCTGCTCAAGCCATAGCAAATAATGCTTTCAGCCAGCGCTTTATACATGGTCAATAATACTGAGAACGGCACGCGGTTTTTTATTATTTGGAGGTTGGCCAATAGTGCTCGCAACCTATCACATACCTTATTGATTTGTTTGGACCAATTAAACCTATCATCAATGACGAGACCCAGGTAAGTGTGTTCCGTCACTTGCTGCAACTGCTGTCAATCACTGCACTGTTTTGGGTCATTCAACGATGTATGGAGGCAGTCATGACTATGTGCTACTACTTTAGCCTTACTCGAGCAAGGCATAAAGCTGGAATGAATATGCAGTAGTTTTGTTTTGCCTGAATTAATAACTAAACCTGCATCGTGAGACCACTGGCAAATCGCGGTAAAATCGGTTTGTATATGTGTTTGAGCCTGCGATATATCTCTATCAGCAGCTATCAAACACGTGTCATCAGCAAACTGATACACCTTACAGTGCTTAATTGTGTTGTTAAGGTCGTTGACATAAGCCAAGTAGTGCAGTGGGCCTAACACTGAGCCCTGTGCTGTACCTTGTGTGACTTGGATAGTATCACTAAACGCTGAGCCTACTTTTACTTGATAACTACGTTCATTAAGGTAATCCCTACACCAGTCTAGAAGCTTTCCTCTAACACCGCTATTCTCTAATTTCCTAATTAGTGTATTATGTCTAAGCGTGTCAAATGCCTTACTGTAATCAATAAACACTACCAAAACATGTTTTTTGTCATTTAAGTATGCATTTATGTCATCAGTAAATCGTGACAACAGCTGTGTCGTGCTCTTCTTTCGCTGAAATCCATACTGGTTACAAGTTAAAATGGCATTTGACTGATAGTAATCCTGTATCGACTCGCAAATATACTTCTCTATAATTTTATCAATGACAGGGTGTATTGTTATAGGTCTATAATTATTGTAGTCACTAGTACTACCACTTTTGTGAATGGGTCTTACAATACCCGACTTCAGTGGTTTTGGGTATTTACCAGTGGCAACACAAGCGTTAATTAACCGCGCAATTACTCCTACTATTCTGTCTGATAGCTTTTTTATATCTACAGCTCGTATACCATCTGCTCCTGGAGCTTTGTTAGTATTGATGTTTCGTAGGATTTTGTACACCTTTGACGATGTTGCTGGTCTAAAGAGCATCGACTTATTTTCTGGCTTTTCGTACTGGCTTTCCAGAAGTAATTTTTTCCTACAAGTTGGTAAGATGAACATTGTGTTATTTTGAAACCCTTTAGCAAAGGTATCAGCTATACACTTATCATTTCTGGACTAAATGCTTGCTGAACGATACTATCAATCGATTTACTTATTCGACCTGCCATTGTGTTTATAAGTTTCCATAACATTTTCGTATTTCCTCTATGCTTATTTATCTCGTCCTTATAATATTTATTTCTAAACCTATGTACTTGCTTATTGCTTATGTTTCTGATTTCATTATATTCTAATCTTACCTCTTTATTGCTGGTATCCCTTATCCACTTACTAAAAAGCTCATCACGCTTCCTGCATAAATTAGTGATTTTAGTGTTAACCCACCCGAGAGTATTACGTTTCGAATTATCTCTCTGTTTATATCTATATTGTGATTGCTTATAACAGTAGCTTACTTTGTCTCTGATATAATTATATATTTTATTCGGACTCCTCATATCCTGCGTAGGTTGCCAATTTATTTCATCTAAGAGATAATTTAGTTTAGCATTATCATATCGATTTATGTATACTGGAGCACTCTGTATATTCGAAACCCCCACTAATGTGACTGCAGTCAGTCTGTCATCGGGCCAGCACAGTGCTTAGTGCTGCGGTGTGCACGTCTCTTATGCTGGATCGTACAAATATGTGGTCTATACACGATTTAGTTACAATGTTTTTCAGCTTTTCTATTCTAGTGAAATTTGTGATTCCGCATAATAGACCGTGCCCGTGCAATACATTTAAGTATGATCTTTTAAAGGATGACTCCTTTTTCAGATCGATGTTAATGTCGCCTAATAGTACACAGTCTATGTTAGTGAACCTATCCAGAGTTTTATCCAGTTCTTCAACGAATGATTTTTTATCAGTGTCGGGTGGTCTGTAAACTGCACATACCATTAGTGAATATGAGTGTGCGCGTAGTTTTCCGGAAATACATTCGAAATGCTGAGTTGTAGTTTTAGAAACGGTAAATTTATATTTATTTTTTACGTATAAGATTATTCCCCCCCCTTTACGATTGATTCTTAGTTTTGTGTACATAGTGTAACCGTAAATGTTGAATAAGGACTGTGTAGAACTGGATATGTTCACTTCGGTCACAATTAATGCAGCTTTATCTCGTGAATTACTCAGTAATTGTTCTACCTTCCAAAAGTTTTTAACTATGGAGCGGATATTTACATGCAACATGGTTAAGTTATTTGGGTTTTTAGGTACTGTAGCTTAGTAACTACTTAAATTTACACAGTCAAATAGTTCATTAACATTATTAAATATATTATCCATTGTTTAGTGCAATTTAGCTAATAGAGACGTTAAGCTTCGCAAATGAATACACAAACGGAACCTTTAGTTTTATGATTTTAGCACTTCAATATCGCTCTTAGATCTAATTCTAAATACCTTGGTGTTTTCGTTTTTACGCACTAGCACACACCCTTCCTTGAACCACACAAACTTAAAGGCTCCTTTCAGGTCTTGCTTCGCTTGCCAAAGTAGATGCTTGTTGTATGGAGTTAGGGATTCCCGAATAGCTACTTTTTCATCCGCAGCGGGTCCAGCTAGATTAGGCATCAAACTTCCTGCTCTGATGACCTCGGTGCGGGCTGCTGAGAGCAAAAGATTACGGGAAGGTTCAGTACGCAACTTCACGAGGACTGGTCCAGCTCCGGTTATGCGCGCTTGCAGCCTTTTCACTGAAACTACCTCCTCTCTCGGTACGTTCAGCTTTTCCACTACATTTTTAACTAATCCAGGAAGCTCCTCATCACTAGAATCCGGTATGCCTGTGATTTCGACATGGCTAGACAGTAATTGCTGGTCCAGAATGCGTACGTGTTGTTCTAGTGCTTGCATTTTTAGCTCCAGGTTTCTGTTGTTGTTTTCATGATGCATCTGTTTTCTCTCCATATCCTTCATTTTAGATGTGAGGGCTCCAACAGTATCAGTGAGCTCGTCAACCTTTTCACTGCAGAATTGTACGGCTTTCGAAATTGCCTGAAGTTCCTCCGCTACAATTTTGTTTACCTCCTTTCTTATATCCCCAAGTATTTTTTTTATCCCAATGGCCGAATATGTCGCATTTATCTCTTCATCTTCCTCTTCATCGTCTAGGACACCCAGCGTCACAAAGGATTTTCTTCTAGACGAATTTTGGTTGCAATCGTTGCAGGTCCATTCCAAGTTTTCAGTGGCCTTCAATGCAGCTAGCTGTTTATTACTAAGCCCCGTACACAAATTTGAGGCGTGGACAGTTTTTTCACAACGGCTACACTCCAAGATAGTAGACTTTTTCGTAATTGTTTTATCACAGCTGTGACACTTTGCCATTTCGGAGGTAGGTGCGAGAAAATATACTTTAACGAAAGCGTGAGCTGTAATGTGTTTACTCGTTGCTGTACGAGTGAGGACTCTTTTTCAATTATAAATGTGGGTTATATTTAGAATGCGCGGTTGTCTCTGACCATATCATCATTACCAATAGATGAGTTTGTTTTGTGGGCAAACGTAAAAAATAATGTATTAATAAACTATTTAGCGTTACTTTGTGGATTACCACAAAGTAGTCAATTTGTTGCTGAAGACATCCCAATCAGTACACACAGTCAGAAATACATTGGACCATCTACGGCTTGAAGTAAAAATAAAGGAGTTTTTGAGCGGGCCAATACACTTTCAGACCATAACAACAATATGCCTACTTGTATCTTGTGTACTTATCAGATACAAACACTGAGGAATGCCAATATTTAATATTTTTCATAATAAATACTTTCAGCTAGGGCTAAGTAAAATAGGCTAGCTATTTTAGTCGTTATTATCTTAAATGTGGCGGTAATGATTCTTGCTATATGAGAATCTGATATTATAATAATCTTCAGAAACTATTGTTTGTGTCTATTACAGTTTAATAATTTATAAATTATTTTTGCTAGTCTAATATTTATTGAATCTCATATAATAATCTGGTGTTTTGCTCCGAAGGTATATTGTCAATATAGACTCTTTAATCCACGACAAAGCAATGTCATATAGCATAGTGGTTGAGCACAGTATTCGAGCAACCTACTTAATGGATATAGTGAACGCCGTATGGCGTTTTCCTTTCTATCCTTCTTAAGCCTTTTCTCTGAATCCGCCACATTATGTGATAGATGAATGTTCTTACAACAGTTACTTTTTTCTCGTACTGAGCTTTCCTCGTACACTCTATTCTGAGCCTCAGAATAACATATTTAGTAGACATTTCAAGTAGAAAATCTGTCGCCAAGCACCTTACACTGACTTCCGGGAACTTAATAGTCCTTTAGGGCCAGTAAGTTAGGTGTGAAATTACCCGCACTTGAGACTTAACATCTATATGACAATTTCTATATTTTAATATTGAATTTTTGCAATAACGCATGCTCTGCGGATTGCATTACAAAATTTACGAGTGGAAAAAATATACCACCTGTTAAAAATTATAGTCACTTTTGCGCTCGTAAATTTGTAATTTTGTAATGCAATCCGCAGAGCATGAGTGATTGCAAAAATTTATATTTATATGTCACAGGGTGATGGGCGCAGTGCAGATAGTTGTGACGAAATCTAACTTCTTCAGACACTTGCCTGGAACATGCAACAAAGGGATTAATGGGACCCTTTACGATGTCATAAATGCTCCGCTGCACTCCTCGTTCATCCAACCCTACCTAAACAAATTTGGTAATATCCTACTATTGCCGCTTTGGATATGGGTTTTTGGATGGAAGTTACGGTTGTTCTTATGGCAAATTAAGGTTTTCTTTAGTAGGTTATCGAGGAATTTCACTAGTATACCTTTTGCTGCGTCTTGTACAGTTAATTCGTAGTGGTAAAATTAATTACATCACCGTTTTTAGTTAACTCAATTCTTTGTTTTTATTGTGTATTCTTTAGGAATGTTCGTTTCCTACGGCTAAGTTCTACTATGTGTTATTTTGAGTACAGAAATATATTCGGTCTGGATGATGAAACACTAACATCCTCACGATATTTATAGTGTTTTTCATACGTGTCCATTATAAGAATCCAACCCGAAGCTGTACCCAAGAATGAGTAAAGCTTGGATATAGATTTGTGAGACCTGAGACTCGCCACTTTTCCTATGATTACAGGACTCTGTCATGGTGACGTGAATAATGACCCCGATCAAGAGTACCTTGCACCGTACCAGTAAGTACCTGGCTGTGTGTGTTTCGTAGCAAATGTAGCAAAATTTTCCGGTGGCTCCATCTCACTAAATTACTCTGATCTGGGAGGGTCATCTAAGAGGCGTTGAGATATAATTTTAATAGGGCAAGAGATTAATAGGGATCAAGTTCGTCGCTATTTAAAATACACACGAAATAACGGTTATCTGCAACAAATGTAAATTAATTTCATTAATTTTGAAAATATACTTGTATATTAGCTGTCGTAACAAATATTTTTCTAATCTCGGGTATTGCGAGATCTAGTACTATAATGATCTCGTAACAAAACTAAAACAATGTTTGAACTAGACGCCATAGAACAGTGTTCACCTTAATTTCAGTGTTAAGGTGGTATGGGACTTATGCGGCTCCTAAAATTTAGTCCCATTTTATCTAAACGTCCCAGTCGGCCCTAAAGATTTAGACATGCTCATTCAGCCCCACATGAAAATACTTTTGAAGAATTTCATAATTATAACCGTGTGGTAATTTGTAGTCATATTCTAGACAAATAGGTAAAGTTACTTGGGTAGTTGGCAAAATGAATGCGCGTTAGAATCCGGTCGATGCGGCAGGAAAACTAACTTTGCCAACTTATATAAAAAGAGGTCCAAAACTGGTATATATAACTTCTCACCAAATGTACATGTAGCTCCTTCTACTCTTAAATTTATCTATTTTGTTCATGTCGTTATCAACAGCAATAAAAACCAATCCAATTAGCTGAATAAGTAAACCTCAGCTTTTCATTTTTAATTGGTACCATATTATCATGACGAGAGGTCGTAACTTCCTCTCTTATTCATTTGTTTTTAATTAGTAGAAACTGCAAATGAATGTGATGTAGATTTGTACATAATGAAGAGCGTATCGAGATGCGTAGTTATTATAATTTTATTGAATGTTTTATCGTATATTGTGAGGGCTGAAATGGAAGCCTTTATTGTTGGTGGAATGCATACTAATATTCAAAAGTTCCCCCACTCGGCGTTTCTTGAAGTTAGCTGTACGACACGCTGGATATGTGGATCATCAATACTTAATCAAAGAATTTTATTGACTGCCGCTCATTGTGTGGTAGGGTGCACATTTGATGATGGGTTGTCAGATACAATAGTGGCGCTGTTAGGGCACGCCAATTTGAAGATGGTGAGTTGCATTTTAATAATTCTTATACGTCTTCGGAGCTCTTTCCATAGAAACGTAGTTTCCTCATATTTTAAATACCACGTGTTCAAAGTCATTAAAATTTTGCACGCATGTCCTTGAGCTATAATCTATGCTTCTGGTTGGCCAGTTTTTCGTTTTGTTATTTATTTTATCACTTAATATCAAAATACAAATTTGTTAACAAAACGGGTTATCAAAATTATTTTGAAAATACACATTTTCACGGAAAACTGGCAAACTAGAAGCATAGATTTTAGAGTCAAGGCCATGTATACAAAATTTCAAGTTTTAACAATTGGTATTTAAAATATGTTAATATGGAAAGCGCTAACTAGGATTTTTTCACGAAATAATAACAAATGGGTATTTTGCTATATTTTCGTTATAAATGCGTGGAAATAAAAATTTCTTACCGCCTATATACGGCTTCACAGAAATCAGTTCTATCCTTCCTTTACTGGAATTATTCCGTTTACTGTATAACCGGAATAAAAACGAATACCCCAATTCAGGACCCAAAAAATCACCCACGGGCTATTTAATCGTATTCCACGATTGAAAGGCCCGTAACCCATGACATACAACGTACTGACATAATAATATACTACTCATATACGAGTGTCAAAGTAGAAATGTGAGGTAAAATTTTAATACAAAAACGAATGCCTTTGTCAAACTCTACTTACTACGAACTATATACAACATTACATCTACTACAATGTAAGCATTTAGACGACCTACAAGCCATTACAGACTTAACGGCACTGGCGGTATTGCCTCGTTGGCTTGCGATTATTATTCTTTGAGCCAAATATGATAAGTTTTGAAATATACGATGAGCTTAAGGCCTCCACGGACCCAAAGTCTCTACACCAAACGGCTAAAATACGCCGAGAATACCACTGCCGAGAATCTCATATTTGCGCCACTTGAGTTGCTCCGCAGAAGTAGCCGTGGCTCCGACCTTCACGTAGGTTTCAGAAACCACATTAAAAATTTTTTTTTTATTATTATTCATTCAAATTAATGAAAAGGTAACCCAGAAAAGCTTTAGCTTGGAATGCAGACGTTGTGATGTAAGCTTATTTTCAGCATAAATACTCCATACATTTGCCAGGTGTCGGTCAAGAGGAAGGTGTTGGAGATTATGTACCATAAGTTTTACGATGAGATAAGCATGGCCAACGACATCGCACTGGCTTTGCTCAAGAAAGACGTCCCATTGGCGTATAACCTTAAACGGGTGGTAATTACTGAGGAATTTCCAAGAGTCATTGAAAAACAATTGGGATATGTGGCTGGATGGGGTGTCATCAGCGTAAGCAATTATACCAAATAACTTAACTGTCTATGTTGATTTTTGCACATAGATATTTGTGTATAGTATAATTAAACAAGTATAGCATGTTAAAGTTCCATTTTTATTGCAAGCCTTTGATTATGATGTCGAGAATGATAAACAGACTTAATCTAGAAAACTGGCTTTCATGGACAGCTGCCAGAACATACCATTAGAAGCTAGATTATAGTTTTTCTACTAGAAGATGGTAGTTAGCTAGATGGCATTCGCGAAATGCCTAACCACCATGCGTTGAAGCTCAAATCCGCATTGAGATTCGAACCAAGAGCTTTCTGTGCAACAGTCTACAGTAATTTTCACTGCACCATCACCGATCACCATTTGACGATCATCTAAATATAGTAATACTTAACGCCATTTGACTAGAGGCAATATATAATGGGAATTTAAGTACCTACTATATCTAATACCTAAAATTTATCAGTTTTGATTTAAAAATTTGGTGAATTTGCGAATATGCTAGTTACCACCCTCAAGTAGAAAATCTGTTGCCGAGCACCTAACGGGTGTTCCGGCAGCTATCCTTGAGAGCCAGTGATTCTAGGTAATCCTGAACAACATCTTCGACCACATCATCACTTACCATCAGGTCCGATAGTGGTCAAAGGCTAACCTATCAGGCACAAAAAAAGTCAAGTAAGCATAACATACCGTTCACAATAATAAAAACACGTACAACAATTATTTTTTTATATTTTCATATACTTTATAATATTTCTATCTTAAATGTGGGTTAATGTTTTCACAGGATCTGAAGGATGCTGCCTCGTCAATGCATTTAAAATACTTAAGTCAAAAAGTGAAAACCAGGAACAGGTGTTTAGAGGTTGGAAGAATGCACAGAGGCATGTTCTGCGCGGGCAGTACAGACAACGCTGTTGATCATCCAGCCCAGTAAGAATTAAGGGTTATTTTTGTTAATATCGTTCCGTCTTCTTTAAGGTACGCCGTACGTACTGTTGTGTGGACCTATTCAGTTGTCTTAAAAAAAACAACTTTGGTACTAATTTGGGCAGAGGTTCCACCTGAAGGGTATACTGGTACTGAGTCAGGTGACTCCTGGAGTTATCACGATAAATCTGAGCACTTCATTTTGGAAGCCACCGTTTATATAGAGAAAAATACTGCTGACACCGCGTAAATAGGTTTGTGAGGGATTCGGGCCTAGGTCAGCAATAT
The DNA here is from genome assembly GCA_963854805.1 of Plagodis dolabraria. Taxonomy (NCBI): domain Eukaryota; kingdom Metazoa; phylum Arthropoda; class Insecta; order Lepidoptera; family Geometridae; genus Plagodis; species Plagodis dolabraria. The sequence continues at coordinate 9,194,596 of OY978459.1, read as the reverse complement.
ATTAGGTGTAACAGTACATATTGAAGCGCTCGTAGCGAAGTTTACTTAGGCGTGGATGGGTAACTGCTAGTGACATTACTACTGAGCGCTTCAGAGGGCACTTTAGGCGGTCGGTCTGTTAGGGATTTTGCGCTAAGTGCCTAACGGTGTGTTCCGGCAGCTGTCCTTGAGAGCCAGCAACTCTTAGTCAGCCTGAACAACATCACCGACCACATCACCACTTAGCATCACACAGCTGAATGTGTTGGTTGATTAGCTGTATCTTAGGACGGCAAATATTAAAGACGGATATGGATTTGAAGCGCTCCTAGCGAAGTTTGCTCAGTCATTCTGAACCGATCAGCAAAGTTAAGCAACGTCCGCCTCGGTTATTACTCGGATGGGTGACAGCTGGTGACATTACTACTGAGCGCTTCCGTGCTTCGGAGGGCACGTTAAGCCGTTGGTCCCCGTTGTTGTCTTAGGATAGCAGTCGTTATAGCATGGTGGTAGGTCATTCCCTTCTCCGTAGTTGGGACACAGGTGGAGAGTTGGGGGATCCTCCACCAACTTGCACGGCCCCACACGTTTGGGGGGTGGCCTTGGTGAGCCGGGTCGCCCCTGCACAGGCGCAGAGGCCCGATCGAGTTCGGGCCTACCACTGGGGCAAGATAGTGACTGCTAACGCGACCCTATCTTGCCCCACCTCGGCGGAGGACTGCTCACGGGGGGATTTTAGTAGGTTCAAATCCCACACATCCCCTTCCACCGCCCCCATGGTGGAGGGGTAGTGCGAAGGCACTTCCCCCCTCAAAAAAAAAAGGTGGTAGGTCATTTTACGAATGCCCGCCTGGCTAGCTACCACCCGTTAGTAGAAAATCTGTCGCCAAGCAACTAACGTTGTGTTCCGGTAGCTGTCCTTGAGAACCATTAATTCCTGGTTAGCCTGAACAACATCTTCGACCACATCATCACTTACCATCAGTTGAGATAGTGGACAAAGGCTAACATATCAGGCATAAAAATAAAAAAAATGAGTAATTAAAAAAAAAACAACTTCGACTTACATTGCCTTGGTAACGCATAGCATGGCATAGCATGTCCTGACTTCTCGGGGTTCAAATGTTTTACATTTGTTGAAATTTTGTAGAATTATCTGATTAGCATTAACGTTAATGCTAAAATTACAAAAGAATAATAATGGCGAAATATTATGTGGCAAGTGCGGCAGTGTCTTCAAATATCCGTATAGCTTATGTTGTTTGAATAATTTCACCTTATTTTATCTTGTTTTATACGTATATTATTACAACCCTACGGCAGAATGAATAACGGTTGCTTAAAAGAAAAGTTCATTTGTTTTAAATTTGTTCGGTAAACATTCGATTAGTCTAACTTTTCTGACTATTGCATAACCTTTTTTTTTTGTCGCTGGGAAAAATGCGTGCGATGGAGGGGGTATGTGGGACTCCCCGGTAGAAGACCGGTATACCCACTAAACGACCCAGCGGACTGGGAGACTTTGCGTCCAGTCCCTCGCCGACGACCACCCGCCTATCCAACGAGGCCTGCACGCCCTTCCCGACAGGAGGGGCGTGCAGGGAATGACTAGGAATGCTCGGCCATTCCTGGCTGACGGAAGTGACTATTGCATAACCAGGCTCAAGTTCACTTTTGTCATAACAACTGCATATCAAAACGTATCTATCTACTAATTTATATTGCTTGATACTTTGTCATGGCTTTAAAGTTTTGTTTTTTTCAGAGGAGATTCGGGCAGCGCAATGATTACAAAAGGATATCATCAAATTGGATTGGTTTCATTTTGCTTGAGAAAGTATCCAGCACTTAGTGTATACACTAACGTTTCGTTCTACTATCAATGGATTTTAAGAAATACAAAAAGAATATACTGTGGATATGATGACTAAAGCAACTAATAAATCTATGTTATCACGCTTTTTATTTAGAATCATCTAATTGGACCTAGAATAGAACCCTACAAGGACTGCCAATTTTTTTATTTTTTTTGTACCTGATAGCCTTTTTTTCTAGAATATAGATATTCTAGAAAAAAGTTTCTTGAGAGCTAGAGCTCTCAAGGACACCTGCCGGAACAAACCGTTAGGTGCTCGGCGACACATTTTCTACTTGAAGGTCAGCCAGGCGGACATTCGTAAAATGTCTCAACACCACGCTGTAACGACTGCCATCCTAAGACAGCATCCGGGACAGACGGCTTAATGCGCCCTTCGGAGCTCGGAAACGCTCAGTAATGTCATTAGCGGTCACCCATCCTAATCTTGTAATCTTGACCGTGGTGTACGTTGCTTAGCTAACTTAGCTGATCAGTTGAGAAAGTATAAACAAATTTCGCTACGAGCGCTTCAAAAATCTTTCTTATATCTATGTTTTCGTAGCATAGATATTCTACTCAATAAAATGAATATGATAATCTCATCCACTTTCAGCACAACGCAACGTAGTCATATCCATTCAATTCTACAATGACCACTTTTCACAATGGCACACCTCAGAGAGTTTATTCACTCAGAAAAGGTTTCATATCTTAAGTAAAATATGACGTCATCCTATAATAACCACTTCCAATATCAATCAGTACTGAAAGTTAAAATTTGCGTTAAATATGTTATGAACAGAATAAGTGTAGGTAGTAGTAAGTATTTGTGCAGAGATATATTTGTCTTAGTGCTAGCTCAAATTATATGCTTATTATTTATGTGAACAGATTGATTATGATGGATCAATTCTACGATCTGTCACTGGTATATCATATAAACCTAATTCTAGTGGTAATGTGGGCGACTGCCAACTAGACAGTCGTAAGGTGCTAAAGGGTTACAATATGGCCGACTGTAGTAAGTAGCCAAGCACGCACCGGTGTGTTCCAGCAGCTGTCCTACCAAGCAAGTTTTAGGTCTAGCCTGCTACGAGTACCGTCTTTTAACTCACCATAACTTACCAAAGAATTAAGAGAGACAGAATTGTCCTGTCCCTCGCTGTAGACAACTCGCTATAATAATAAAATAACAAGGCGATCGTAGAGTAGCGAGTGAGCTTAGAAATCAAATTTATTATCTCACGCTACCCGTCACGCCCAGTCTAGTAACAAAAGACTATACTGTTGAACACGATAGACTAACCTACACACGGCTCTGAAACACCTGCATGAACGTTAGAAAACAAAAATCTGCAGTTTACAAATCATTGGAGCACAAAATGTTTTGTTCCGGACGGGAATTGAACTCGCATCATCCGATTAAGCACCGGATACCTTATCGATTTAGCTCAGCCAGCGATATATTGCTTGCATTGTAACCATATTTAGAAAAAAAAAACTTAAGTGTTAGTTATAGTAAACTAGTGAAATAAAATTGACTCAAAATGGACTTATATTTATACTGCTCGGCAAACTTCAATATGACTCACTATTAAAATACAACAATAAAAACATGGTAGCGGTCCCCACAGTTAGGCTCAGCTAGTGGAGTTAGACTTCATTCAGATAGAGCCTGTGACAACTGTCAAAGTGATAGATGAAGTCGTAGTTTTCATTTCGTGTAGCTAATTCTGTATTTATATTTAATATTTGGTTTACAGTCCACTAGAAAAATACCCCAAAATAGGTTTTAGATAAAAAAAATTTTTTGTGATGTTAATTAAGTCAATCGTGTCTCTGTATTATAAAAAATACAACATCAAATATAAGTATAAAACTAGCGACCCGCCTTGGCTTCGCACGGGTGCAATACTGATATTTAATAATCTGTAATATCATCGAAAATATTCATATAAATAACATGTTGTAGAGGGCCATATTGATCTATATTAAATGCACAATATATTTAAGGCATGTCTCGATCGTGCGCTCGGTAAGTCAAGACCTCCTGAAGATGCTTCGTTTAGAAGCGAAACTAGTCGGGTATTCTTCCGGTTAGGCTGCGTGATGTTTGTGACGTCACGTAGATAACAGGAAAATTAGGCGGAATTGTCACTAGATATATAATTTTATGCTTTTTTAAGTGTTTTATTTAAATATTATTTAATATTATTTTTAACCCATTATTTCTCGTAAAAGTGAAGGAAAAAAATGGTTATTATGGGTTATTCCTAAGAGATAGACATATACCATTCCGGACTTTTTTGTAGCCCTTTTTAAGGTGTACATTGTACAATATTTTATACATTATTTTGATCTATCTCGTAGGGTTCAGCCAGCTTTTCAATGTAAGCGCAAAAAATGTGTTTATTTACGACATCACATAAGAAACCTCTAAAGTTATCATTGTTTCTCGACTCTATTAAGCATGTATTATACATATAAACCTTCCTCTTGAATGATTCTGACTATTTTAAAAAATCACATCAATATCCGTTACGTAGTTTTAAAGATACATAGGAACAGGCAGATAGCGGGAAGTAAGCAAAATGCCCTTCCACCATGCGGTGAAGCTCAAGCCGGCGCGGTGGGGATCGAAGCAGGGACCTGCGGCACGGCAGTCCACAGCTATTACCGCTTGGTCATCATTAAACTAACTAACACTAATAATAGTGTGCAAAGTATTAACAATAGCAAAAAATGTGGTGGGGTGCGTCGGGAGCGCGGTGTCCGGTTTGGTTTAGTAAGAATATTCTTAATATTATCGACGACACGAAACTGAAGGTCAAATTTCAAGCTGTTGGAAGAGCACAGATTCTGAGCGGGCTTACGAACTGTTCTCTAACTTAAAGACAGGATAAATAAGGGCATGCGTGGTATATGCCATCGATAGTATAATTGAGCATGCGCTTCACCAAATATGCCGTTCTCGGCATGATTTTAACCTGATGTCAGATTTTCGTTAGAGGTCTATATGATGGGAAATTTTAAATACTGCAACATTATTGGACATCTGTGACGACTAACGCTTGTTATAATTTGTCGGATACAGTGGTTAAAGTTATCCTAGATCAGTATCTAGGATAACTTTAACCACTGTATCCGACAATTAACGCTTAAACAGAACTAATATTAAAAACATAATTAAAACTGAATAATCTTGAGCGATCAGTAAATAAATCTACACAAATATTTTACAGAGGAAAGATTTGTATTTTTGTATGTAACGAATAAACTTAAAAATCACTGGACCTTTTTGAAAAATTCTTTCACCATCAGAATCCTATATTATCCCTGATGAATATAGGCTAAAGAGTATTTTAAATAATTTGTAATTTTTGTTCAATACTCGTGCGAAGCCGAAGCAGCCCGCTAGTATTTGCATGGTGGAAGGGCATTTTGTGAATGCCCGCCTGGCTACCGACCACCTCAAGTAGAAAATCTGTCGCCAAGCACCTAACGGTGTGTTCCGGCAGCTGTCCTTGAGAGCCAGAGTAATTCTAGGTTAAGCCTGTTAACACCTTCGACCACATCATCACTTACCATCACGTGAGATTGTGGTCAAAGGCTTACCTATCAGCAATAAAAACAAAAAAAATTAAATCTTAATTAAGTAAAAATTACTTAATTATATTTCTTTAATTTATTGTGTTCCTATACTTCTTTGTTTCACAATTGAATTCTGGTGTCATGGTAGAATTTGAAATAATTGATGACTTTGCGTGCTAGTTTTAGAATGAAATGCGTTTGTTTTATTATGCTCTAAATGCATGGTGCTTCCGACAACCAAGCATTGGCATCATCCAATTTACATATACTTTATCTGTAGACTTTATTACCACAGAAAATTCGTATGTACTCGTAGCAAAATGTAAAATTCGTGATCAACATAGGTAGGTAGTAAAATGTCAAGCTAAATAAAACTTCTTATCTTCACATTAACAAAGGCGATTGAACGAACACACTTAAGGGAGGTGTATTCATAGCGCTTTCCAATCAAACGCATTTTCGTTATTTCTAAATATAAAAGCACTATTGCGTGCCAAAATCAAATTTATAAATAGAGTGCCGTAATTTTTCGAAACCACATCCCCGTTTGTACGCACCAGGTATTCCTTAACCACTAAGCAAGTATCGGGTACCGCTCGCCTGAGCTGAAATTTTGGGATCTAGTTTTATTACTTTAACCGTCATAGGAGACAGTGCGCGGTCATCAACCAGACAACTGTACATCATCTGATCGAAAGAAGTGCTTTTCCCAACACTCTTTCGCAATGACGTCGCTATCCTTCGATATTTCTATATATGATTACAAGCGCTATCGCGTGCTAAGCGAAAATCACAATTTTTAGAGTACCCACCTACAAAATTTCCTCACTTCGAGTGCAAAACGAACCTATGTCCCCCGATTTTACACACCGGGTGCCTTTTTGCAAGCAAAATTTCAGCGAGTAAACACCTGGTATTTGAAATACGACGAAACTTCGTTTGTATGGAAACCGATTTGAATACACTTTCCTTAAATGATGTAGAACTTTATAGAGATCTAGATTCCCATAAAAAAATTTAAAGTAATCAAAATTCTTTACGAGTATATTCTCCCTCGTAGATTAAAAAAGAGAGTCAGAGAGAGGTCGTAGATAATAAAGAAAATAATGAAAAGTACAGCGATATGTTTTCTAATGATATCTTCTATTCAAATAATGTGGTGTGCAGTAGATCCTGTAAAACTTGACGGTGTAGAAGTTGATATATCTATGTATCCCCATACAGCCCATATTTGTACAAAATGTTATGTTTGTGGAGCAACAATACTCAACCAAGCTGTAATCCTGGCAGGCGGTCATTGCTCATACCAGTGGCAGTCAAATGACACCCAACCAGAAAATGACGTGTTTATTATGATGGGTGGAACAAATATCCCAGATGTAAGTGAAAAATAATGGATGGTTGCAATAAGTTAACTACAAATATCAACGATTGAGGCTCTCCGTAGTTCACGTTAAAAAGTAAAATACTCATAGATCCATGGCTTTTTCAAGAAAAATCTGTAGGTGCCTCAAGTGTTGACTACAGTCGTGAGGTCTCATTTAGTTGTGAACTACTAGATATTTTTGTTTCTCTCATTACAAATCAGAAATCAGATTTTTTAAATAGCTGTGTAGGTACATAGAGATGGTAATATCACGTTTATTGGTATAATTGGATGGTAGTATTATGAAGTTTCAACAGTCTGCCCATTGCGTGCGCTCAATAATTTATAATATCACTACTGCATTTAGTTAAACTTAACTAGGAGATAAAAATCTAGGGTACAATAAAATAAAAATATGTAATAATTAATTAACTTGCATTGCACGATTTAGAGTTGCACCGTGAGTCAACGTTGAAATATTCTTTCATATCGCATACACTTTTGATATAAGCCATGCTTTTAATTTTTACTTCAATGTGTAGTTTTTATTATTATTGTTTCAGTAGGTAGTTTATTATACACATAATATATGAGCCATTACATATGGGCTATTCCGAGACATGCTATTATTAATTTGTGGCATACTTATTATTATATTATGTTTATGTTTGGATCTTATTATATTGGAGCGGGTTGACTTTAGCGGCATTAGTGTTGCTACTTAGACATTATTACCAGTTAGCTTGAACTTAAATTTCTAGGGATTGTTCTTATTTCTACTTGGTAGAATTGGAACCTGGCTGCCGCCTTACGACTTCCGGTCCGCCCAATTCTTAATTATCATTCTAGTCGGGAGCCAGCCGCCGCCATGAGAGGTCGTGCGACATGGACGAGGATTAATTTGTAAAGCTCTGTAATCTGGTTTAAACCAAAAATAAACGATCACTCATTTATAATTGCTATTTGCACATCTCAAGTTAATAAACGACTTGCTACTTAGTTGTATCAATAGATAAGTTACTGTTTTCCGTCTTTGAGACCCTTTGTCTCATTCTCTCCCTATATGTCCCCCATTTTGTAATAATAAATTTTTTATCGTAACTAAATTGATTAAACTTTTGTTTTAGATGAAGATAATTAGAAAAGCTTTGCAGATAAAGCTGCATGAGGATTTCGATCCAAGAACTTTTAGAAACGACATTGCTCTGGTCTTACTTAGGAAGAGTGTGCCTTTTGGGATGGAAGTGCAACGAGTGGTCATCCCAAAAAGATTTCCAAAAATTTCAGAAGCAGCTGAAAGTTACCTGGTGGGTTGGAAATCCTGTAACAAGGTAAGTAAAATTTCTAAGATTATTATAAGTATACGTTATTGATACTCTTTATTGCATACCAACAAAATTAAAAAAGTAAATTCACAAACACAATGAATAACATATAAAAGTTATAAAGCAAACAGTAGTAGTAAATTGGAAGTGAACCTACATTTACAAATGTAAATAATTAAATATGTAAAGTGGCAGTACAATCGGCGGTCTTATCGCTAAAGCAATATATGGTTACGGCGCTACGGCTCGAACAATGAACCCATCGTCTAAGAAAACAAGTCAGAGAATCTACTCACCCAAAATAATACAAAGAAGGACCGTCATTGTTCTCGGGCAACTTGTATCACAGTAAAAATACCTAGTCGTCAGTATTGCGTGGAACTTCATAAAAATTGTTTGTGTTAGGAGGGTGATTTAGTGCTTTCGTATGACTGACAACGTATGGAAGCGGATGAGCTAACTTTGCCAATGTTATTTAGTTTCATTGCAGTCATTGATGCGCGCCATAAGTTCAACCGTCTCAATATAGATCGATCCGTATTGGAAATGTATCGATTGAAACCCTTTCATTCTAACACTCGCTATCGAATGAATTTCGATTATTTACTGGTATCAACAGCACTAGTAATTGTTATCTGTGCTTACTAATCCGCGCCCGGGTTGTTGTTTTGTGATTTCGTTGGCACTTGGCTTTAATATCTTGTCTCCTTTCTAATTGACCCGGACTGCTCATGGACTCTGAATTTCGTTAAATCCCCTAACTTCATACTATAGAAATTGCCTTGCACAGTATACGTAGGTAAACAGCTCTTGTAAGATGTTAACTACGACGAATGAGCTATGGGATACGCCCCTTTAGATCGGTATCTAAACAAAATAAATCTACATATTGTAATTCTGTGAGTATTTTCACAGCTGGGTTTAACGATTTATGTACTTACTTAAAAAATCATATCATAAATATATATGTCATCAAATCATAAATAAAAATAATTACATCTTAAAAATATATATCTATCCTACAATATTTTTTGGGCCTTTATAAAAAGGCCCAAATTTGAAATTAATTTGATTGAAATTAAAATGCTTTTTAATTTGGGTCCAAATGATTTCAATGCAAACAATTGAGATTCAATGGCCCTACAATTGGCAGTTATAAGGTGGTAAATGTAGAACCTGGTGACCTTATTTCACCATATCATCGAGAGCATATTAGTATGTCGGCATATAATGCCAGACCAAATTCAAATTCAAAAAATTCTAATTCAAAATCATTTTTTCAATTTAGGCGTCTAAGACGCTCCTATGAAAGTAAATTACAAATTTTAATATTGAAATATTCTACATGGTACTGCCACGTTCAGCAAAAAAAATTATAGAGCCACTGCGAGAAGAACAGGCAAAGAACTCGGGGCCATTCATTTAAACGTCTTTTAACAATGTGTTATATACAATATAATACAATTATTACAATATTTGCTTAAATTACGTAGATTACAGGTGAAAGCTTGGCAGAAGCGGAATTTTCCAAGCATTTTTGTCGTTTAAGTAATCAGAAACTGTGTAATAGGATTTCTTAATCAAAATGTTTTCACGTGCAACTTGAATTTTCCTTCTGTGAGCGTTGTAATATGTTTGGGAATTTTATTATAAAACCGCACACAATTGCCTAAAAAGGACCTTTTATTTGTCTTTGCTAGTCTAAAACCTGGACCCCCATTTTATATTTATTTCTAGTGTTGTAGTCGTGGTTGTCACTATTTAATTTAAATTTACTAATTTTTTTCCGAACATACATAATATTTTCAAATATATACAGACTCGATAATTTTAATATATCAATTTCTTCAAAAAGATCCCTTAGAGATCCATTTCATATAGGGCTCAAATTGCACGCTTTTGTAAGATAAAGATTGTCTCTATCTCAGCAGCAGCTCCCCACAGCAATGCAACATACGACATAATACTGTGGAAGTACGCGAAATAAACAAGCCGTGCAGTAGCTACGTCTGTTAAGTGTCTTATCTTACAAACTGCATATTATGCAGCAGAACTAAGTCTTCCGGCTAGATCATGTATATGTGAATCCATTTTGATTCCCAGGAAGACAGTCGCATTGTCAATAGAGAGTTTATCTGGGTCAAGCTTAATGTTCGGTTCAACATAAGGAATATTTGGTAAAGAAAACTTTAAATATTTGGTCTTTTCTGAATTTAAGAGAAGATAAGGCAATTAGCTCTGTCTTTAGCATGCCATTCTCTGCTATAACCCAGTTCTCGTTGAGCCACTTCACCAACTCACATTTGCGGTTGGATCGAGTTGGGGGATTATTTAAGAACAAGCATTGCCCGTTATAATAGTCATAGTCTCTTTCAAATTATCTAGTAGACCCACGAACCAATCTCTAAATTTTTCATAGTTAATATCTACATGATACTGGTATTTATTTTATTTAAAAGCCAGGAAACAGTCAAGGACGATTCTATGCCATTTGGCAAATAATGAGGCGTTCATCTTTCTTTTCTGGTACTTTGTTACACGAGTGTGCCGATTTTCTAGATGGTGCCGAATCATCGGTCAACTTTTACCCACGTTAAGCCAAGTTCCATCTAGAAAGACAAATTTGATCCAAACATTTATGTCTTTGGGCTTTCTTAAAAATTTACGTCATGCCCAGACAATATCAGCCCTCTCCATAATCTTCTTTTTGTTAACTTTTTGGTAAACAAAACCAATATAAACTTACCGCAACGATGTTATTTCTCCTTCAATCACTTCAGATTTAAGAAGCTTCTTTTTCTTACAGCAGAATGAAACACATTTTTCTCACTTAAGACATATATACCAGAGGCTGAGAAGTAAAAGTATATGTTTTCGGAATATACCGGCGTCAGAGGATAAGTTTTGCACTGGAAGAATAACTACAAAATATTATGTTGCAAGGTACTTATTTAAATATGTATTCACAAAGTACTTCTCATATACACCCATTGGATGATCGGTAAAAGGCGATGCTAAGTCTACGATGACAAAACCTTGAAAATATGTGCAGTGAATGACATACTGTACCACAGAAAAGAGAAAGCAATTTATATCTCTGTGTACTGTACCAACCTAACCTCATATGGGTTGGGTAAATCCATCCTATATAGTCCCCTATGGCGGTTAAAGAAATACAATTGGAGTAAGAAATTTCGGCAAAAATAGCCGACCCCCAGTGGCCGAGCGGTTTAGGCATGCGGCGCGAAACCGGAGGATGCGGATTCAATTCCCGCCCGGGCCAAAAACATTTTGTACTCCAATAATTTGTAAAAATATGATTTTCGCTTAGCACGCGGTAGTGTTTGTTATCATATTTAGAAATATAGAAGGGTAGCGACATCATTCAGAGAGTTAAATGTTTGAAAAAGCACTTTGCATCGTGATAGTGTTTGTAATCATATTTAGAAATATAATCTTATCCATTTTGAAGCATTGATGGCCTCCGCAGAAGGGCTTATAGTTCGAATCCCGCAGCGTGTTTGAGCTTCACCTTGCAAAAGCCCGCCGGCTAGCTACCATTCTCAAGTAGAAAATCTGTCGAAAAACACCTAACGGTGTGTTCCGGCGGCTAAGTGTAATGATCCGATCCGTCAGGTGAAAAGAAGACTTCTTTAAAACCTAAACACTTACCGCTATCTCTCCTGCTGCTATTTGATAATGTGGTGCCAATCAAGGAGCTGTAATATTGATAATTTATTCCGTAAACTATTTGCAGTGATTCAAGTGATTCTCGTGGTTATTCCCAGTAGAACACTAAGTTTGATACTGGTAATCTAATAGGAAGAAAATTTCTCGTAACACTGCTGGTCATGAAGACAAGTAAGAATCTGTTTCCACCCTAAAAACCGCTGGATTTGAAATAGTTCTGATAATACTTTATTATTACCTCCATTTTATTTTATTAAATTAAAATATATTGACTATCAGATGTTTCAGTTTGAATTCCAAACAATTGGTAACCACAGCCTTCAAATATACATTGAAGAGAGAAAACTTCTAATTATAGTCATATTAAGTTATAATTCATATGTTTGCGTGTACGAAATTTGGTTTGGTTCAGTTTTTTAAAACATCTTTTCAATCAAGATAATGATAATTTTAAGATCAATCGTCACTCACTCTAAATACTGGTTACCATCGACGAGTTATTATCCAAGAACAGGTACCTATATTGGCAAGTATTAGTCGCCACTTTTCAGTTTATTGAATGGAAGGTAAAAACTACTGAAACTATACCAATAAAATTGAAATGAAATCAATTAAAAGTATAAGTAGGGTTATAATTATAAGGTAGACTATCCAACAAAAAATAATCATCAGATTGGATTATACGGTAAAAAGTATGCTTAGTTATACATAAAAATAAACAAATCTAAAGACCCCACAATAAAAACAAGCAAATATTATGACCTAACAAATGAATTAACCAAAAACGGTTATGCGGTTAATTTATTTGCTGTAGAAGTTGGAGCAAGCAAACCAGCAAAATCCCTATATAACCTAATTAAAGACCTTGGCCTGCCAAGAACAATCGCTACTTCCATCCTAGAACGTTCTAATGCGTCATTAGTATGGTCTTACCAAATTTGGTTAGGAAGAGGAGGAGGCTCGAGCGGTGAAGGGGAGCATTGATATATCATAAAGGGGCCCCTTAACCCTACTCCTGGGCTGCAGGCCCCTCTAGCCTCTTCTTCTGCAATGCTACGGACCCGGCACCCGCACGGTGAATCCATGGAATGCTAAGTAATTCGTCTCGATATTAGCACCTTTCTCCATTTTCGAAACTTGGTTAACTACTGAGTGGGTATTAGTAACTACCTGTACAGGAACGTCAGGTTCAGGGCTCGTGGTTGTTTCGCTTATATTTTTTTTCTATTTGATTGACCATCGTACGTATCAGTACCATGAATAAAAAACGTACAAAAATACAATACTAAAAAATTTACTAAATACAATTCCAATACAATGTACAATACTTACTCGGTAACTGAAAGCAAACCTTTTTAAATTACCTGATGGATCATACAGTGTTTTTATTTTTATTTTTGATAAGCATTAATTACACTTAGTTAACTGAATGGAATACTAATCTTTGTAGATAACCCGGTAATCAAACAGTAAGTTTTTCCATTTTTATAACCAGTTATCAAGCTTGGTATTCTATTGAGATTAAGCGTCTTTCGTACCTTACAGCTGCCAAAACATAATGTCAGGGACTTAGCTACACGTGTTTGACATGAATTTTATTATTTTTCAGGCCCAACGGCGGCAGTGCTCTTGTCACAACATGTAAAACATACCTTCAAATTGGCATATACTCATTTCGTTTAAGAAACTACCCAGCAATAGCTTACTACACTAATGTCACATACTTCTATTCCTGGATTTATGACACCGCCGCATGGCTTTATTGCACATACAAAAATGAAATGATAAGTTAAATACATATTTTTAGTTTTTATTTGTCTTATGTTTAGTTTGATTTTTGAGTCCTTCTTCAGACCTGATTATTAGTTTGTATAATTATAGGTATGCGTACCTAGTCGTTTGATGAGAAACCGAAGTATTTACTATTTTAACTAAGGAGATATTGAAAGTAAGCCTGGGTTTGACTCTCTGGATCCGACTGGGTATATCTATAGGGTTTTTCTGACCAAGAAATTTGCAGTAGCCCGGATTCGGAACTGTACCTGAGTGATCACTTTTTACATGGCACTCCAAAACATAGCTGGTGCAATGTATCTTGCGTATTTATACCTTCTTACTCTGATCTTACGATCAATTCTTAACGATGTGTAAATATTTAGTGAAAGTGGATGCTCCTGGTTTACATTCCCTACCACGTAGGTTTTTGTACCAGATCAATATATTCGGAACAGTAAAATGTAAAAAAGTTCGCTGCCTTTTATATGGCACCTGAAAACATCTGGCGCAATGTTTCTTGCGTATATACCTTTTTACTCTGATCATAAAAACAATTGGTAACGATGTGTAAATACTTCGCGGGGAAGTTGATGCCTCTGGTTTACTGTGAACTGTCGAATTATTTTTCCATCCGTTTGAATGCACGCTTTTTTGATGATAGCGACATCTACCTAAATAGCAGAATACTTAGGCTGGTAGGTTGCTATACAATCAATACTCATAATGCTCATAAAACGGAAAACAATCTAAATCAAAAAGCAAGAAAATTTTCACAAAATTTTCGCATGTATTCACCTCTCTCTGATCTCTGAAACATGCGACTAACATATAAATATAATTTCTTTTGTTACCAGATTTAGATTTCAGGGTTCATTTATTTGGAACACCAGGGATGGGCAATATTATTTCAAGTGAAATCGAGAGAGTAGAAGATGAAGAAGACAAAGAAGCATTCAGTGGACTCTCGCTAAGTTTGCTACTCGGGGACTTTCTAAGTGTATAACGTGCGGACTCTTGTTTCAAGTGCTGCGCGTGGACCTTTTAATATTTGTTATAAGTTAACAGTTGAGTTGTGCAAATACGCTCTGAACTTTCAATAAAGGCTCCACTCGCAAGCGACTATCGCCCTCTCTTCAATTCCCTCATCTACCGTTTGTGACAAATTAATTATTGCTACTACATATTTCTTTAGAACATGCTTTATAAAATGATGTACAGTGGCTATTTAAATATTATATCAGCTACTCTTTCAGTCGGAATTATTTATTCAATTTAGGTGTCTACGACGCCTTATGAAGGTCAGCAAAGAGGCAAGAAACTCGGGGCCATTCTTTTAAACGTCTTTGAACAATGTGTTACAAACTATATTATAAAATTATTACAATATTTGCTTAAGCACTAGGAATTATCCAAGCAATTTTGTCGTTTAAGTAATCACAAACTGTGTACTAAGATTTCTTATACAAAATGTGTTTCACGTGGAACTCGAATTTTCTTTCTGTGAGCGTTATTATATTATAATAACGCTCACAGAAAGAAAATTCGATGGGTAGGATAGGTATTATAATAAAGTTCTCAAAGACTTATGTCTTTGAGAACTTTTTTATAATACCGCACACGATTATCGTAGAAGGACCATTTTATTGTCTTTGATAGATAAAATAGCGGTACCAGGTAAAACCATACCAACCTAGGTATATTCCTAGTGTTGTAATCGTGATTTTCTGTTGACTTTAAAATTACTCTAACTCTTACGAACATACATAATATGTTCGAATATAAACAGACTCGACAAGTTAAAATATCAATTTCTTTAATAAAAAGATCTCGAGATTCCCTAGGTACAATTTCTATTTTATATTTACATGGCTCGAATTGTACGCTTTTATAAGATAAAGATTGTCTCTATCTCAGCAGCAGCTCCCCACAGCAATACACCATACGCCATAATAATATGTAAGTACGTGAAATAAACTAGCCTGGAAGAGCTTACTTATGATCACTTGCGTAGGCAGTATTAGTTCTGTTAACTGTCTTATCTTACGAACTACATATGCAGCAGAACTAATTCTTCCGGATAGATCATGTACATGTGGATCTCACTGTAAAGTTGAAACCATTTTGATACCCACAAAGACTGTCATATCGTCAATAGAGAGTTAGTAGTCTAAGCCAAGCTTAATGTTTGATTTAACATAAGTAACATTTGGTAAAGATAACTTTAAACATTAGGTTTTTAGAAGGTCATTGGAAAAATGGAATCATTTAGAGATCATAGATAACCATAAGTTTTGTATTATTGTTCTATCATGGTACCTACATATATATAATATTTTATAAAAATATATTACTTACTAAATGTTTGCCATTATTGTAGCCAACTTTATCGCCCTAAGAACGGAATTAAATTTTAATTGCTTTCTGAAAACGATCCAAATTAATACTACTTGGGTAATTAGCCCATTCACCATTAACAAGGTTTACGTCGATACTTAAGCCGATTAAATTACTCCACTGTTACTATTCATTAATAATATCAAGTACAGTACGATTACAAACTGGCTCAAACTGATGAAAATTATTAAAATTAGTATCATACATACTTTCACGAAAATAACAGTATATTATGTTCTTATGAGTGCTTTCTTAGAAAAGTAACAACAATGATTAAGATATTCATGTTTCTTTTTGTCATATTAACGCTAAAATATTTGCGTGGTGTGAAAACAATTAAAAATCCTCTCATAATAGGCGGTGAATACGCTGATATAACCGTGTATCCCCATACAGCGTATATACATGCAGCATGCGGCAAGTTTTCATATCGCTGTGGTTCGTCAATTATCAACCAAGCAGTAATCCTGACAGCTGCTCACTGCACTGCTCACTGTAAAATACATAGAAATTCAAAACATTATCTGTGGGCTTACATGGGTGCTTCAATGGTGAAGTATGTAAGTGGAATATTAACAAAAATAATACCATTTAAAACCACCACTATGTTTTTACCAAAACATGAATAGTATCTATTTCATACAAATCCCTAAAAAATAAGCTTGTAGTTATTATTTATTTTATATATTATTGTTGACCTCTTTGTACACCTACGTGAGTGTAAATGGTAATGGTAAAACAGTACGTAAAAAAAACAATTATATGTAAAATATGATCTCTTGCGTAGGTAGTATTAGTCGCAAATACACTCAATAAAAGCAACGATGGCCGAGCGGTTATAGCTATGGACTGCCTTGCCGCAGGTCCCTGGTTCGATCCCCACCGCCGGCTTCAGCTTCACCACATGGTGGAAGGGCATTTTGCGAATGTCCGCCTGGCTAGCTACCACACTAAAGTAGAAAATCTGCCGCCAAGCACTTAGCAGTGAGTTCCGGCAGCAGTCCTTGAGAGCCAGAAAAAATATACAGGCACATGAGACTTAACAACTGTATGTCTCAATGTGACGGTCGCAGAGCAATTCGTCGCATGTAGGAGATTTCACGGATACTCGTTTCTAGCCCTAAAGTAGAAATTCCACCACCAAGCGCTTAACAATATATTTTGGCAGCAGTCTTTGAAAGTTAATAACTTTATTGTGTATTTTCTATTAGCTATCGACCACATCTTCTCTTACCAACAGATGAGACGGTAGTCAAAGCCTAAACTTTATATGCTGTAAAGAAATAGCACTGTGAACCATTTCCGGCCTTGACTCAAATTTTTGTTTTTATTTTTCATGTCACGCTCATGAATAATAATAACGATATTAAAAGGAGTGATGTCTTGTACCTTGGTATGTCCGTGCTACAATATATGATGGATATTCAATTATACGTCAGCATTAAGGTATCGATCCCTTTATAGATGCCCATAAAACGGAAAGCAATCCAAATCAAAATGCACGAACATTATCGCAAGGATGAAATTAATAATTATGTGATAAATGACCTGGCTCTGATCCTAGTAAGAAAAGACATTTCCTTCGGGGAATACGTAAAACGTGTGGTTATACCTAGACGATTTCCCGATATGTCTATAGCCACTGACGCATTCGTGGCAGGATTTGGCGACGTGGTAAGTGTGAGTATTGTGTATCTATACGTTTTTAATTACTTTCTTTTACACCAGCTTCTGCCACCGGATTCGCAGATGTGTTAAGCGGTTAATATAGCACTTCCTCGGCAAATTAGGTGCTTTCGTTCTATACCAGGATCTAAAAAAATATATGTATGGAGGATGGAGGAGGATTACTATGATACATTTATAGTAATAGTGTTTACATTAAGGTTCATTCTGCCATTTCCGCAGTTAGTGGCCCCAAAGATGTGTATATTTCTTTTGCATCGGTTTTATAATTTTTGGTTCAGGAAATAATATTAATGTGATAAAAAAACTAAATAAGAACTTCATTATTACTGTCTCAAGTACACCCAATACTAATATAAATTTTGAGGGTTCCAATTGATGTCATATCAAACCGATACTGAGCGCTACATTCTCATGTTGAAAATCTGTAGCCAAGCAGTTAATTGTATTTTTGCCAAGCAATTGGCGTACCAGTAATATATTTCTTTTCATCATTAAAAATATAGTTTAGCCTGAAAAACATCTGCGATCGTCAGGTTAAATAGTGGTCAAAGGGTAGGCTAAAAGCAATAAAAAAATCACCCGTCTATAAGACACTGGCTTCCAAACAGAAAATGTTCCTTCGCCTAGAATGTCTGCCTCTTGCTTCCGATACAGGTTTATTATAAAGCGAAGTTATTTCTGATCTAGGCTTCTTTTCTAAGGTACTTCCAGCATTTTATGGTGTTCAGTTAGTTAATGTTGGCGGAATGCCATCTTCACCTGTAGAATTTCCTGTTCTGTCCTGAGATTTTAATGCGTGATCCAATTTCTCACGAAGTATAAGCGGGCCATAAAGTTTGCCTTCGAAACTGGGAAGGCTTGGCATTTTTCTTTGAAAACGGAACCCATTATGGAATTCCATGTTTAAAATGAAGGTCATTATAATCATCATTCTAGTTAGACATCTTCAAAGAGTTCTGAGATGTATTTTCCCTACTTTCACAGTTACTTTCGCAGTTTTTCTCCAGCAAGAGCTGTCCGTTTTAGTCCATTACAGCATTGCATAGAGAAACTCTCTTCCAACTCTAAGGGCTTTTTTGATACCCCAAGTGGTGCGTTGGCACTGGTTCAATGGGAGGTTACCCGAAGAGCCATGAGCTATCCCTTTGATGTCACCTCAGTTGTCTACAGTATATATTTCACTCTTTATTTCAAATTACACTTCAGAGAGAAGCCTACGATTCTCCATACAAATATATTCATCTATTTTCTTCCTGGATATTGTCTCATGAGTTGAAAACCACCAGAGACAAATTAATTAGATTTGATAAATTCATTATGTATAGGTACCCCTTGCTCCAACTTCTCTAGCATATAATCAACCACCGTTTTTGATCAATTTATTTGTAAGGTCGTTTTCCACAGCACAGTAAGTTCTGTAAGTATTATGCGTTTAAGGTTTTTGAGTATATAAATATGTCTGTTCTGGAAGACGAAACAACAACATGCTCAGGAGTTTTGTAGTGTTTTTCATACGCGTCCATCAAAAGAGTCCAATCGGGAGCTGCGCCTAAGATGGAGTAAGGCTGGGATTTAGATTTTGTAGATGACTCTTATTTTACAAAATCGAAGTGTCGTTTGTTCGTGGTCAAACCTTTTTTTGCTCTAGCTACCTCTTCTCGTATGATTTCGAGGAATCTATCATGGCGACGTGAATCCCTATCAAGGAGCACCTTGCATTCTATAACTTTAACTTGCAGTACCTACCTATTTGAAAAAAGTTAGTGAAGTGAGTGAAGTAAAAGAAAACGAAAAGGGCATAGGAAACACATTTTTTAAATTTTTATGCCAAGTAATTGAAATAATACCATAAGAATTAATTGTTTCAGATTAATTGAAATACTATTAAAAAAAATAAAAATAAAAATAACGCATCAAGCAATAGCGATTACAACTTGTGAAGCGTCAAGAATTAAATTTTACGAGCTAGGGCCTATGAGTAAGTATATAAAGTATATCGTAGGATCATATTATGTACATATATAAGTAGTATATACCCATGAGGTGCCGGGCGTGAATTTCACCACGCTTCAAGCCATCCTTTGGGAGTTTTAGGAGTCAATGAAGGGAAGAAAACTACCAGGGCATCAGCGCCTGCTGAAGGACTGCCATCTAACACTAACGTTATGGCTGTTGATGATAATGATGATGAAGTATCTAGTTACTTAGAATTTTTGGTTGATAATTCTCATCCTTTTTTATTCACATCTAGGTACCTAAGTTTCACATGAAACTATACTTGGAACAAATTTGAAAAACATATTATTAAAGTATTTATTTTTTCTGATTCTCGATAGAATGCGGCACATAAAATATATAATATCTTCTTGCCTAACAATATCTTAATACAATATGTATTAATAACACATATTTTGATAAAAAGAGGATGCACGCTGTACTTACATTTTAAAAATAAGTCTAAATTCAATGACATTAACCATTTTTTACCATTCTGAGTGGACACTAAGTATAGCGAATTGACTGAATAGAACATAGCACTGCAAAGTGCAGCAAAGCTCAGTGCTGATTAAAGATACTGCGCCGCTCCCCTTCGTGCCCTAGCTTATAGTAAACACTCTAGGGGCAGATAAGATTGCTTGGGAAATCGTCTCGATTCAACTCAAATATTACACTATTCTCCTAAAATCGCTATAAAATACAATAAAAGATAATCTGGGTTTTTACTTTAAATAGAACTGTTCAAAAATATATACGTTACCTTTTGTGTATGTTATTTGTACAAAACTAATAATTTTATCAGTACTAAATACATTCCACATAGTTAAGGTGAGGTTATATGAATACTAGATTTCTTTAGTAGGACAAACATATTTATTATGTGACGATCTTATTTGGTACAGCCGTAAGTTATTATTAATTTTACAATATACGTAATAGAACTTTCTTCGCGAAAACGAATTCGCTGTATCAATAAATGAAATTAAACTACGAGTAGTCAACAGGATTCGACAACCCTTAGATACTTTGCCGTTTTTCTAATAAGGATAATGTCATTCGCCAGTTTAGGTAACCACCAACTAACCCCTTTTATAGGGTTCAGCCTCCTAGCATCGGTTTCTTGTACAAGTGGATCATTTTTTTTTTTTTAATGCCTGATATTTTTTTTAATCCTTTGACCACTATCTCACCTGATGGTAAGTGATGATGCGGTCGAAGATGTTGTACAGGCTAACCTAGAATCCAATCCGAATCATGCTTTGGTGTCAAAAACTTTGACCATCTCCCGAAATCCAGCTCATCTTCAATCAAGTCGATCATAACTTACGTTATCAATTATCTGTCGAATCGGATCGTGAAGACAGTTTTTGCCACATTAAATGGGGCTTTGGAATCGTTTTAACCGGCATCACGACCCTCATAGGCATCTTCTGCTATTCTTCATAATTGTACTTGGCCATCCACACCTGCTTAAGAAAACGTCCTTCCTCCCTTGCCATTTGTTATCACCTTTACTTTACTTAACATTTTTTATCTGTACAGCCACACAACTGATATTCTCCCAATTCGACCGGATGAAATTTAGTGGCTGTTGATAACTTTCTTTCACAGGGTGCCAAGGAGGTCCAAATACTTCATTTGAAACATGTTTACCAAAAGTTGAGAAGTAATAAAGTATGTTTTCAAAATCATAAAAAGTATACAACGTTAGGCGTATTTTGTGCAGGCAATCTACAACTAGAAACAGATAGTATTGCGAGGTATGTTATATAAATAATATAATATGCAACTGTAATTATTTTTGCAGGATCTATTATGTAAATTTATTTATATTATTATTATTCACGTTATTTATTTCATAACATAATTTTAAATTTTTTACAACATTCATATATAAAAAATAAATATTATAAAAAACTTAAAACTAGGATGCCGCCAGCAGCGGGGCAGGGCCTAAGCTACCAGCGGTTAGGACTGCAGAGAAAGGAACCTTCGGACAATGCGTGTCGTGTCGAGTATCACTGCCTTCTGTATCTGACCCTTGATCCAACCGTCTAGTGAGAGCCTCTTGAGGTGTTGGTCGAGGCTCTTCGCTATTAGGCCGTTCGCCGAAACGACTATCGGGACAATGATCGTCGAGTCAACATCCCACATGGCGGTTACCTCGTGAGCTAAGTCAAGGTACTTGCTGACTTTGTCCTTCTCGGCCTTCACGAGGTTCTCGTCATGTGGGATGGTGATGTCGACAAGCACTGCCCGGCGCTGGGATCGGTCGACCACCACGATATCAGGCTTATTGCAAACAATAGTCCTGTCCGTGATGATAGAGCGGTCCCAGTAGAGCAATGCACGACCATTCTCGAGAACTGGCGCCGGTGCGTACTGGTAGTACGGCACCTCTGACTCGACAAGGCCATATTGAAGGGCAAGTTGCTGGTGGATGATCCTGGCTATTTGGTTGTGCCTGTGTAAATACTCGCCGTTAGCAAGATGCGAACAACCGGAAATGATATGCCTGAGTGACTCTCTGGGACGGCGGCATGCTCGACAAATGTCGACCGTACCGTCCTTCAGGATATATTTCCGATAGTTGTTCGTCATCATTACTTCGTCTGCAATTGCACAGGCAAAACCCTCGGTTTCTCCAAAGAGGTCTCCGAAGCGTAGCCAGTTCACCGAAGCGAGTAAGTCCACATCAGGCCCAGTAAGGGCCCGAAAGAACCTCCCGTGCAGCTCCTTGCCTTTCCATACTGCCTTGCGGTCATCAGTGCTCAGCACCGTTGGTTTGCGCCAGTTATCGTTCGCCAAGGAGAGCGGTGTGAAGCCTTTGTCAACTGTCATGACATCACGATGCATCCCGCACTCGTGGTTACGGAAATAATCCCTGAGACTGCACACTTCACGGTTGTGAAGGCTCTTGGCATTTAAAAAGCCACGACCTCCCCATTTCCGTGGAATGTACAGTCTCATAACTGACGAGCGCGGGTGTAGCATGCGATGCAAAGTGAGCAGTTGACGGACTTTTCTATCCAGGGCGTCCAGCTCAGTCTGCGTCCACTTCAGGATGCCAAAGGAGTATATCAGTAGAGGCATCACCCAACCGTTAAAGGCGCGCGTCTTGTTGCCACCAGACAAAAAGCTTTTAAGTACTTTTGTCAGGCGGTAAAAGAAGCGTTCCTTTACCGATTCCTTGATGTCATCTACCGAAATACCCAACGACTCTGACATACCGAGGTACTTGTAGGACTCGACTTCGGAGAGAGATCTGAAAGTTATTGTCTCAGAAAGCTGCAAATTCGGAGAATTTACAACTTTCCCCTGCTGTACATGCAAGACCGCACACTTATCTACACCGAAATCCATCCTAATGGCACTGCTAAAAATCTGTGTAATTTTTAACATTTCCATCAAGTCTTGGCGTTTCGGAGTAAACAGCTTGAGATCGTCCATGTACAGCAGATGACTAATGACCTCACCTCCTCTACGAAGTCGAAAGCCTAGCCCTGAATCCTTCAGCAAAGTGCTAAGAGGATTTAGTGCTAGGCAGAACCACAATGGACTCAGACTATCACCCTGGAAGATGCCTCGCTCAATCCTTATAAAGTCCTGCGGGCCAGAGGGGGTATCGCTACCACCTGGTTGACGAAGTACTGTGGTCCATTGTCTCATACATGCAGATAAAAAGGATTTCAGAGTTGTATCAATTTTATACAATTCTAATATCCTTTCCAGCCATGAATGAGGCACTGAATCATAGGCCTTTTTATAGTCAATCCAGGCAACAGAGAGAGCCCCCCTGTTCCGCCGAACTTGTTGGCTAATGGTCATATCTATGAGGAGGAGCTCCTTAGTACCACGGGACCCAACCCTACATCCATTCTGAGCGGGGGCCAAAACATTGTTCGCAACTATGTGCGTGTTAATTTTTGTAGTCAGAATGGATGTAAGGAGCTTGTAGATGGTAGGTAAGCACGTGATGGGTCTATAGTTTTTCGGGTCCGTGGTACTACCGGACTTGTGGAGCAGAAAGGTGACACCGGTGGTCATGAAACGGGGAAGATAACCAAGCTCGAGGGCTTCTTGAAATTGTGTCGCCAATCGGTCGTGTGAGCATCGAATCCATTTTATCCAAAAGTTGTGCAATCCGTCTGGACCAGGACTTTTCCAGTTCTGGGTCGTACGAATTGCACAACTAACATCTACGGGGTCTATATTAACAGACCCCATGGATTCGATAGACTCACATTCCCGCTGGATAACACGAATCCAATCACCCTCTGTATGCTCGACGGGCATCGACCAGACGCCACGCCAGAAATCATTCATGGTACTGGCATCAGGCAGTTGCCCGTCGATCACACGCTGATCGGTCCCTTCCCATTTCCGGTACACCTTTCTTTGATCACTTTGAAAGAGGCGATTAAGCCAGTATCTATCCACACGCTCTCTATAGCGGCGAATACGACTCGCCCACGCATAGACCTTCTGCTTCAGGTAGTCAATGCGATCAGTGACACAGGCCATGTAGTCTCGGGGTAAGACACCGGTTCCGGCAAAGGCCTGGGTCACGAAACGCATGACTCGAGGGCGGTTATTCCCTCGACTGAAGCAGATAAGTTTAGCAATGAGAGTCCGGAATGAGTTGATACGCCGCTCGATCCGTACTTGCCATGCGGGCGCACACCCGGCGGGACGTGATGCGCGGTCGGCGTCCGGGAACTTGACATGAGCAACACGACACGCCGCAATAGCGCCACAGTACAAAATCGAGTGGGTATCAACTAAATCTTCGCTAGCCCGCAAATACGGGGCCAGCAAAGTATTCAGGGCTCCCATTAACGCTAGATTGCGTCTATGAGTAGGCAAACGTGGTAGTCGCGGCCTAGAGTCAGGTGTGAATCGATACTGGCTAATTGCGTCCTCCAAAGCCCTCCTCAGTTGCTCACTCACCTGGCTAGTCACGCTCATATTCGCGCAATCTCCCTCATCGACTTCAAGATCCACCATTGCCACTGGTGTCATACCCGACGATGGCGTCATAGCCTGGGCCGGGGTCGACGATGCGGCGGGCAGATCCTGTGCCATGGAAGGAGTCGCGCGAGTAGTAAGCGCCTCCAGGCGGAGCCGATCAAGCACAGACTGGTCTAACAGCTTGCACCGGTGGATAGCCCGCACTTGATCTGATAGGCGTTGGGCGGATACGGCGACAGTCGGTTCAAGGGTCTGAAACAGAGGCAGCATACGATCACGATACGCGGTCAGAATTGTTCCTCCCTCCGTAGCCCCATAGTAGGCGCGCATGCAGTTTTCATTGATTGATGGAGTCCATCGCATGCGGCGCACTATACCACCGGTAGCGGGGGCCGGGCGCGGAGCAGATTGCCCCACAGGCTCCAAGCGTGCCGGTAGCGGGGGACGTCCCCGTCGCACAGGTCTCGGCGGCGGCGGCGGCGTCGGTGGCCCACCCTCATCACTCGATGCACTCGATTCGCGGGGAGTGTGGAACTCGTCTCCCGACGAAGAGCTCGGAGCTGACGGGGTAGGCGGTGATGGGATATGTGCGCAGGTGGTCGCCGCTGTGGTATTCTGTCTCGCCTTTAATCTTGTGATCATATTTATGATATCTATTGGTTTAATTCCATATTGTAATTTGTTGTTGTTTTCTTTGTTCTTTGACATAAAGTGTCAGTATAGCAATTTGTAGTCATTTTAATTGTTTCTTCTTTAATTTTATAAAATATTGTCTGCTTATGTTATGGAAGGTTTTATTATACACTCAGAATATAATATAGTAGGAAATATCAGCCATAAAGTGTAAAAATTCAATTTTAAAATTGTTTTGTGAAAAAAGGCGACGTATGTCAGCGGTGTTTTTTATTATTATATTTTATATTTATTATTATTATTATTATTAAATGTCACCAGCGACATCTGCTTTTTTGCGCACAAGTGATTAATTCTTACCAGTTTACTTTTAATAAGCTGCCAAGAATTTAATAAATACCAAGATAATTATTACATATCATTACCAAAACAAACCAAGGAGTTTCTGATCTTTATTATTTATTATTTCTGATACGAACACATAATAACCTCTTTACTGTTCTTGGCGTTACTAAACGAAAATAGTATTTGTAATATTTACATTTTTAGAAATTCACGTTACAAGTTGAATTCAATTTAGATTCAGTTTCAATTAAAATCATATACGTTCCAAAATATTAAAGGAAATCCGTGTCATAACTGAAAATTACATCTCCATTTCAAATCTAACCGACAAACCTAATAAACTACCTCTAAAAATACAAAAATATCTTATTTTTGTAATATAAACTAACTTTTGTGTAATGGCTTACGCCTTGCTTCAGAGCAAAAAGTAAATTTTCAGCAAAATCGGAGAGTTTAAAATTCACATACTTACACAAAAAGAGTAAACTGGTAATAATCAAGGTAAAACTTGTACTACTGTAGTAGGTATGGTAAGTTTATTAATCTTGCCACACTACATAAACAGCATTTAAACAATTCATGAATCTACTAATGTGTTGGTATCATATATGCGTGCTAGATGGCGCTTCAGCACATCTCATTTGTGTGTGACAAGATAGTGTCTACTAGTTCTGCTAGAGAGCGCTCTAAATTTTAACGCGAACTAAAAACGCGAGAAGTGGGGACAAAATCTAACATCTTTCTCTACAATTCTGTCCCTCAATACGGATTATTAACTTTCTTTCAGGGGTGATTCTGGAAGCGCTCTAGTCGTGAAAAGTAAGCGATTTCTCCAAATCGGACTAGCTTCGTATCATTTTGAACAACTACCAGCAGTAGCGTACTACACCAACCTTACATATCACTATTCATGGATTGCAGACAACGCAAAGGAAATGTATTGCAGTCGTAATAAATTAAGATAAACAAACATAATTCATTTTATTCGTATTGAGCAAAGCCGTTTTTATTTGCATTGCGCAAGTTTTGTTTTACTTATGCCTTTTAATAAGCGTAGCAGTACTCTTTATGTGGAGCAATAGACCTGCAAAGAACTGCCGCCGTACCTAAGGGGGACAAAAGGAATTACATTCATGTTTACCCCTATGGGGGCAAAGAGTTAGGGAATAAAAGGAATAACCCATTTCTACCGCCAAGCAGTAGTGTTCACATATACTGTGTATATACTGTGTTGAAGGGTATAGAATAGTGCATATGTTTCTTTATTGCTGATACGTTAACTTTGAATACAATCTCACCCCGAGGATAAGTGATATGACCATGTGTTCGAAGGTGTTCAAAGGCTAAACCTAGGCTAACAATACATGTGAAGCGATGCGAATGTTTCGGTACATGTATGGTGACCAAAATTTATTTGAGTATAAGGGTGCTAGAAGAGGTGACCTTAATGCTCATGCAACAGAACAGAGTGTAGGAAAGATAAAAGATGCGCCAACCCCACTTGGCATGCGATAAGGACAAGAAAGAGAGTATTGCTGTTTGTGAATGAATTAAAGCGAAGCTTGGTCAAAGCAATAAAAAATCAATTAGCTCAATAATTAATTTTCCTAATTAAAATACCAACAGCAAGCATTCCCCGATAAGAAAAAGTCTGAAATCTGTGCAAACTATAATGATCGTAGTCTCTACATGGACGTATAAAATCAAAATTAGATCTAGTGAGTTTAACGAAAAGCATTTCAGCTGACGAAAATGAGCAAGGCAGCGAAATATTTATTTGTTGTCATGTTAATTGAAATAGATTTATTTGTGGATACATATAAAGATATTTTAATAGATAAATTTTACTACGCACATATAAACGACTATCCACACTCAGTGTTTCTCGATGCACGTTGTTCGGATGGACATTGGAAGTGTGGCGCCTCAGTACTCAACCAAGTACTGTTGCTGACAGCAGCTCAATGCGTTGTTGGGTGTCGATTGATACAGAAATCAGAACATTCAGTCATGGTTTTTATGGGTGGGACCAATCTAAGGCAAGTGAGTAGGTGAAGTAAAAAAATATACGTTGAAGTATACATATTTTTGCATAACTTCTAAGTTGTTGCTTACCGTATTTTCATTGAATCATGGAAAACAATGAAAAGAAGACATTTTGTCGATAAGCAAGTGATGCTTACTATTTTGAGGTGTCATATATCTATTGTAGGGGTAAAACAAGGTAGTATTTAATAATAATAAATATTTATTTAAAAAATAAATTAAAAATATCTACGAGTGCTCGTGGAGTCAAGATCTCCTGAGGATGCTTCGTGTAGAAGCCAGACGCGTCGAAATTTCTTCCGGTTTGCCTACGTGGTGTTTGTGACGTCACGTCGGCTTACCAGGAAAATTAGGCGGAATTGTCACTAGATATATTTTTTAAGATTATTATTAAAATAATAATTTAATGTTTTCTTAAATTATTTTAAAATATTGGTTTTTATTAAATATGGATTTCTGCAAGGTAACGCCTGAATCTATTCATTAAGTTAGTATTTTGTTTGGGTACATATCAGATGGAGAGATGTGCCCATCGAAGACAACTCAAGGGACTTGATTACCTACACATATCTGCGCTTGGAGATTTTTATTGTTACCTACTGTAAATATTATGTGTTCATACGGATTGTCGAACAATGAGTTACCACAATAAAACTTGATATCAGAAGACTCGGTTTTGCGAGTACAGGGTGCATTACTTTTTCAGCAACCAGTGGTCTGTTTTAGATGAAAGCACGAAGGGATGTTATTCAAATAAAGATTCACGGAGGTTTCATCGAATACACTTCAGAAAACGACATCGCTTTAGCCAAGGTAAAAAAAGATATCCCTTTCGGAGAGAATGTGAAACGCGTAGTCATTCCGAAGATATATCCTAATGTGCCCATAGCCTCCACATTATATATGGTAGGATGGTGCACTTCTTCAAAAGTGAGTACCTATTTATGAATTTACTCCTCAAGACAATTAGGGAAACAAAACTTTAGAGTACACTTACCTTTTTGCTTAAGGTTTTAATTATAACTGGCCACTTAAATGTTGGTGGTCGAAGAAATTATGAAACAAAAGGTCATCGGCGTTCCTGTTGTTGTTCAATGATCGAGAAATAGCCCCTTCTGTTATCTTCAAACTTTAACAATCGTACCGTGATATATTCTGGACGATATTACGTTGCACTGGTTTAGTAGCCAGTTATAATTAAAATCTTTATCAAATAGATATGTGAGAATAATACTTTAAGATTTTTTTCCTAATTGTTTTGAACAATATATATTATTTTAGAGAGTTATGTTGTGTTGTTTTAGTATCTTAGACCATAGAATATGAGATAGTGGCTATAGGCTACTATATTTGATATACAATTAAGTCTTCATAGATCGTCCTCCTGTCCAGAAAAATCTATTTCTGGACTGGATTTTATATACAGAAGCAAATCTTAGTCTCTGTGGACTCATCTGGGTAGCGTCTTAAATGAAAATATGCCCATGAATTCTTATGGGAAGTATAACTTCATAGCCCTTTCCATACAAACGTAGATTCATCATATTTTTAAATACCAAGCGGGATGAAATTGAGCTCGCAGGTCCTTGAGATAAATATCTATCCTTCAGGGTTACCAGTTTTAAGTTATATTATTTATTGTAAAAAT
Organism: Plagodis dolabraria; assembly: GCA_963854805.1. Lineage (NCBI taxonomy): Eukaryota > Metazoa > Arthropoda > Insecta > Lepidoptera > Geometridae > Plagodis > Plagodis dolabraria. The sequence goes on along the minus strand of OY978459.1, from coordinate 9,165,287 downwards.
AAGGTTTTAAATCAGTTTTCCGTATATTTTTTTAAATACACAATTTAACGTAAGACTTGCAAACTCATTAAACTAAAAGACATGCATGAAAATTTTTAGCGAGATTTATTGAACACCTGATATTTAAAATGTGAAGAAAGTACGTTTGTATGGAAGTGCTATAAATACACAACACAACCCGTAAACTCCAAAAAAGAAATAGAAGAGAAATAGCCCCTTCTGTTATCTTCAAACTTTAACAATCGTACCGTGATATATTCTGGACGATATTACATTGCACTGGTTTAGTAGCCAGTTATAATTAAAATCTTTATCAAATAGATATGTTCTACTTTAAGATTTTGTTCCTAATTGTTTTGAACAATATATATTATTTTAGAGAGTTATGTTGTGTTGTTTTAGTATCTTAGACCATAGAATATGAGATAGTGGTTATAGGCTACTATATTTGATATACAATTAAGTCTTCATAGATCGTCCTCCTGTCCAGAAAAATCTATTTCTGGATTTCTGGACACTATATTTAATATAAATAAATGCGTAATTTTGTTATATACAGAAGCATATCTTAGTCTCTGTGGACTCATCTGGGTAGCGTCTTAAATGAAAATATGCCCATGAATTCTTATGGGAAGTATAACTTCATAGCCCTTTCCATACAAACGTAGATTCATCATATTTTTAAATACCAAGCGGGATGAAATTGAGCTCGCAGGTCCTTGAGATAAATATCTATCCTTCAGGGTTACCAGTTTTAAGTTATATTATTTATTGTAAAAATAAGGTTTCAAATCAGTTTTCCGTATATTTTTTTAAATACACAATTTAACGTAAGACTTGCAAACTCATTAAACTAAAGACATGCATGAAAATTTTTAGCGAGATTTATTGAACACCTGATATTTAAAATGTGAAGAAAGTACGTTTGTATGGAAGTGCTATAAATACACAACACAACCCGTAAACTCCAAAACAGGCAAATTCCTCCTAATAGGGTAGATTTGTTCAACGCAGGACCAGTTGATATGATGATAATAAGAGACTCCAAGAGAATCATGTTTAGTTTAGTGCCTGGTTTTTTTAACCTAACTATTTCTAGAGAAGAAGCAATAATATCAATTAGGTGAAATTGCGGGTAGAAGATATTAAGTTGGTGATATTGATTCTTCACTAGGTGTTGAAGCTTTTTTTGTTTTTGCATGATTACAAAAAGGACTATATAAAGTTGAATTTAAGACAGCAGCAGCAAAAGTTTAAGACCAATGAAAGGTGTGGCCGGAGGAGTGGCAAATTATGTGCCGTAAACATAAAGAACAAAAATAGTGAAATTACCAAGTAAGAATATAGTTTAATTTTTTATTCGTTAATTAATGACTTTATCATATACAATACAGAATGTTTAATACTTGTTAAACATATAGGTGCTCTTATTTCTATAGTTGAAGCCCAGTAGTTTAGTATTAATACTGTGTTGCAGAAGGCAGTGTATTCCCCAAATAATGAGTACAAACTACCTACCTAATATTATAACATTTTTTTTAACTGGTTACATTAAATCAAGTGTATCAAGGTATAAACAAAACAATTTTTTATATTTAGTGTGTTTATTAGTGTGTGTGTGTGTGTGTGTGTGTGTGTGTGTGTGTGTGTGTGTGTGTGTGTGTGTTTTAGTGTGTGTATGTCTGCTACTGTGTGCGTGCGTGTGAGTGTGAGAGCATGTGCATAAAGAAATATATGTGTACGTGTTAAATTAATTTAGAAGTTTGTTTGGTGAGTAAATCATGTCTATGGATTTTATATATGCTTGTACTATGTGAATGCTTGATAATTATTTGATAGATGTACACATATTTAATTATAACACTATTGAATATAAAAATATATTATGACACAATGCCGCCAATTTTTTTAATTAGGTACACCGACTTGATTTCAGAAACGCAACCTACCTCAGCCGAAAGAGAATGTAAAAAATTACTAAGTTTATTATTCCATATTGTGTCGGATAGTGGCAAGAAGAATATATTTTTTACAATCCAAACGCAGGGACTTTCTGCTACCCTTTTTAATCCTTGAACAATAGGCTGACACAAACTTCCAAAGTTAGAACTTTCTTTATGGGAGTCATAAATAAATTTTGAGAAATATTATTTCAGGTGCGACGCAGGTAGTTCCCTGGTAACCAACAATAAGAGATATCTTCAAATTGGGATAGTCTCTTACGGATATCATGATTACCCAGATGTAACTTTCTACACTAACGTCTCATTTTACTATCCTTGGATTATGTACTACGCCAAAAGATTGTATTGCAGTTGAAATACGATGAATAAACTAGTTAACAAAATTACAGACTTTGAACTTGTCTAATTATTCACCCGTTCTTTTTAATCACACCGGGAATATAGATAAGTTCTCAAGTGGTTCTTTTACATACACCGGATGACGTAGAGTTAGTAGGCCATTCACTAGGCGGACTGACGAAATAGCCAGAGTCGCGAGCAACCGATGGATTAGGCCTTTCATTGTAGAGTTCAATGGCGGAGGATTTGTTCAAGAGTGCACGTGTTCATGCTAATCATGATAAAGCACCTGCTGAGATTAGGGTGATATTACCAGAAAGATTCCCGCTAAAGAATCGTCAACTACGTTTATGAAGGTCGTATAAAAAATTATAGATATGCAAGCCGTACCGTAACAGGACACTAAAAATCCAATTAGTATTGCCTTAACTATACCTATAAATTCCAGTTTAAATTCGGTGCATGTTCACCATATTAATTACGTCATGAAAATAAAAACAGGCACCAATGTTTATGACGACGTATTATGAGATGAATTAGAAGACTTTGAATTTACAAACGGAAAACGGAACCTTTGGTTTCCATTTGGTACACACTGCTAAAATGACTTTAATTTTAGCAGTGTGTAACTCTTATTTGTGGTGGAAGTGTGAATAATGCGATGGACAGCAATATGTTTCCTCACAGTCGTGCCATTACAATGTTTGTATTGTGTGAAGAAAGATAGAGTACCTCTCATATTAGGTGGTAGATACGAAAAAATATCTCAGTATCCTCATTCAGCCTTTCTGTATGGAAAATGTGACGAATATTTTTCCTGTGGCTCATCAATACTTAACCAAATGATATTGCTGACGGCCGCTCACTGTGTAGAATGTTGTCAACTAAAACCGAAATCATCACATTCGCTGACAACTTACATGGGTGCGACAAGTCTAAAGCACGTAAGTGACACAAATAAAAGATTGATTATGCAGGTATAGCAGGGCAGTCCATCGCTTGACAAACCGATAACGAATGGAAAAGAAAGGGGGACGAAAGTTACTTGGATGATGTTGATGAATTGAATGATGAAACAGAGGGCCCCCATGAGGTGAACCTACGATACCATGAAGACCGCAGCCCGATGAATGCAATCAGCAAAAATCCATTCAAAGGAAGAGACCCAACAGAGCTTATCATGATAGATATAATACTTAAAATAAATATTTCAGACGCAACATCTATGATCAACTATGAGGAACACGAATCGAAGTCTTCTTCTTGGATGAGTTATTATTGCAGTTTAATAATCAATGTAAAATGAGTAAGTTGACATAGGAAGAGAATTAAAATATATTGTACATTGACTACAAAACTGCAGTCATATTTTCATCCCCTTCCTTGATTGGGCTATGAAACTTAAATCAAAATATCAACAGGAACATCAGAATAATGCTTTGAATTAGGTGCTAATTTACACGCGACTTCAGCCACACTTCTGGTAATAGCACAACAAGCCATTTCGGAGATAATGAATTTCCCTCAGATTTTCCCTTGCTGTTGGCTGTTGTGATTGAGATTAATATCCCAAATTATCCTTATCTACTTTAGTGAAACTGTGAAAACATTGCAATCTATATTTCAACTGTTGGTAAGCGATTAAAGCTGCTAAACAGGTTAAACTTATAACGAAAATGAGCTCTCAAGGGTAGTAAGTAGCCAGCCAGACGAAGATTCGTGTGGTGAAGCTCGAGTCCGTAGGGGAGATTCGAAATATGGACCCCATGTATAGCGGTTATTTCTTACTGCCACTGGCTGATCAGCGCAGCAGTAGATATAGAATATCAAATACAAGAATCAAGTCATTTATGTTTTTTTAGGTAAAGATAATACGAAAAATTGAACAAATCAAAATGCACAGTGATTATTATACGAATATCACGCAAGGTGACATCGCTCTGGTCAAAACAAGGAGGAATATTCCTTTGGGAAGGAACGTGAAACGAGTGATCATTCCACGAAGATTTCCGGCTATGTCAAAAGACCGTTACGCTTTTGTGGCAGGTTGGGGCAAGGTCGACAATGTGAGCTATACAGTGTCATTGGTGATGCAGGCTTGTTCTCTACATGGCATAGAATAATTAATGTAGGACGTACAGTACAGTAAGTGTGCTGGTTTGACACGATAGCAATTACCAAACTGGCTTAGAATTTGTATTTTAATTTTATATTACAGTTGGCAATTTTTGTTACTGGTGTCTGAAGCTTACAACATTAAGAAAGTAAGAACTATTGCAATGGTTTTTATCATAACTTTTTACGTTGTCTATCAAGTATATGTAAAAATAAATTTATCAAAATACATCCAACATATACAATTTTATACATTAAAAGGGTATTTTTTGCATAACAAGTTTTGGGTGAAACTGGGTGCATATTAATCCTAATAACAACCCGTGATGTTAGCACGTCGAATTACCAATATCTCTGCTTCTTTATAATAAGTACCTTGATTTTTATGTATTAATGTAATTAGTCGCCAAGAAAATCATTCGCTAAGCAAGTAGCGTGGGTTCCGGCAGTTGCCCTCAAGACCCATATCCCTGTTTAGGTTTAGCATATCTTCCTATCCATAGCCTCTCTTTGACCATATCATCATTTGCTAACGGGCGAGATAGTTATTAAAGGCTAACCAAATCGGCTATAAAAATATAGCTTTCGAACTTTTTTCCGCGCAGTTATCAGGATTTATGTTTTTCATGGATGACCACGCGTAGTCCTAGATTTCATTAAGATTGGTCGAGTTTGTAGGTTACATTACACTCAACAGAAAAAGTATTAACCAATATACCTGGATATTAAGTCTTCCAGTAATTACAACTATTGTTCATGGTAACCAGTATTGTGGGCAAGTGACATTCGAGCTAAAAAGTAGTAGGAATGCATCACTGAGAAGAGTGAAATACTTAAAAAAAAAGATCAATTTTCCTAAACTGAAATATCTCGTGGAAATCGGTACCATGCTGATTCTAAACACACTGAGCTCACATTACCTGATGTTTTATTTATTTTGAGAGACTGGTTTGCAGGCATTTTGGATTTTATGTTGAACGTGTCTCATCACAGTTTCTGTAAAACTTTAAAACGATTGATCAATATTTGTATTTTTATCAGCATTGCACCGACTTCGATATATGCTACTGGAACTAGTTTTATTTAAAGTCGATACTACACCTTAAAATATTGACAAGGCAAGCTCTATGAGTTTTTTTTTTAATTGCGGTTCGTAAATCAGTACTCAGTACTATTAATATTATAAATGCGAAAGTAACTCTGTCTGTATGTCTGTTACGCTTTCACGCCAAAACTACTGGACCGATTTGAATGAAATTTGGTATGGAGATAGTTTGAGACCCGGGAAAAAACATAGGATAGTTTTTATCTGACTGCGCAAAAAGAGGTTAATGTTTTCGCGTGATAACCGACATAAGCGCGGGTGGAGCCGCGCCCAGAAAGCTAGTATTTTATAATATTGAGTGGTGACGGTACAGTTTTCTGTCCACCTCATGGTAAGAGTCACGCAGTTTAACGCGGCATTACACTGTACTTGTTGATATAAGATAGCTTACCCAATTTCAGTGCTAGAGTGTCTTCAAAATCTCGTATTCTATTCATGTTACCAAGCAAATATTTACTGTGTAACTGAATGTTTAACATACTGTTTACAGGAACCCAATGGTATTATACCCAGCCGATTGAAACAAGTTCTCCAGATTATAAGAAATCATGATCGATGTATTAAGTTTGAATACGCACATTTAATGAAAGGGAAGTTTTGTGCAGGTAACATTAGAGTACAAAATCATTACCCTGCAATGTAAGTACCCCCAATAGATTAAAAAATGTTTTACTTTATATATATATATATATATATCTACGTTTGGCCACCAACTCGCCTGATGGCCAACGACGGTGTGGCTGAGGTTGGAACGCGTAGACCAGAAAACAGAAGACTGCAAAGAGTTCCATTCTTGCGCTATATGCATTTAGAAATAGGGCCGGTATCGTTATGTACAAATTTTAGGAACCTCCACAAGATAGGGGTGGTAATTTGTAGTAATTCTCCTTGTCCTGTAGTAGAAGGGGGACAAGGTAAGGTCATGAAGCTCTTGGGCATACCCGCTGAAATAGTCAGACCAGCTACTCCACATTGGTGCTCGAGGCTCATGAGTTTTTTGACGACCAGTGGCCAATGATTCTCATTGCACGCCGATCTACCGATTCTAGACCTTTTAGCTGGTACTTCGCTGCTCTATCAAAAAGGTAAAGAAAGCAGTACTTGTGCTTGATACAATGGTAACCAAAGTCTGCTATTATAATAATTACAGTCTACCACCACCATTTAGAGAGCAAAAATCTAGTACTTTTATTGTTACTGAATGATTATACTAGTAAATATTATTAATTTACTAGTTAATTTATGATCAAGTGCACTCTTTAAAACTTATTATCAGAAATACTAAAATACATTATATTGCTAAAAATATTAGTGAGCTTAAACACCGTCGAGCTAGTTATTTAGTTTTGCCCAGAGTCAGAACAAGACCTAAGAGCTAAAGCCAGAGCTTGATTCCAACTTTAATTATATATATTTGTCACTGAAACTAATTTCCATATAATAATGTTACGATCCCGATATATGGTTAAGAGGTCTTCGGCGGCGCTGGGCCCACACAGCGTTCTAGAGTTGTGGGTTTCGATATCTGCTTTCACCGAGAAGAATGCAATATCTTGGATAAATGCACACACAACAGTTATCAGCCCGCGGCGGGAAAAATGAACGCACGTGCTATAACAAATCTTTTTCGTAAATGGAATGTTATGACCTAAGTAATAAAACTGACCTCGTAAACATATATTGTTATTTTTCTCTCCTGTTATCTCAATGTCGAAGAAGCTGTCTGAACTGAAGGACTCGACCGCTCGCTGTGTGCTGCACAGTGAACGTGGAAGGAAGATTTTGAATGCAAAACTATAACCGGTCGGGCCCGGTGCATAATGGTTGATAATAGTGTATCAGTTCAACGACAACGACAGTCTTGAAGCTAAGCTAACTAAACTATTACTATTGCGGTAGAAGAGCTAGATATTTTGTTATAATATAGAAGTATGAGACCTATAGTAACATGTCTGATGGTAACATGTACATACTATGGAGATTTTCCATTTAGAAACTTAAAGGAGGTAATAGTAATTTGTATTTTTTTTCAGGGGTGACTCAGGCAGCGCTCTAGTAACCAAAACTAAGAGATATGTGCAAATTGGAATAGTTTCATACAGCAAAGAAGGATCAGAAGCATTAACTTTTTACACCAATGTCACTTATTTTTATTCATGGATTAATGACGCTGCTAAAATATTGATATGTGGAAATTAAACAGAAAAAAATTTCAAAATAAACTTACTTAAATTTTATGTGTTTCTTGCCTAACATTTTAAGTTATAACAAACGATCAATTTAATCATTTTTTTATTTCACTTCTTCATATACCTATCTACGCCCATCAGTATAGTACTAGTACCCTGCATTACAGAAATATTTACTATTACAAAATACTTACCAATTTGTTGGCCAACCGGCGACGGACGACGCCGACGAATTGCCTTGTCTTGTTGCTCAACTTATTTTTTATTAATCTCCATCAATTAGGATGCACCGTTTATCCACAGAATGAAAAGTACAGGCCTACACAGTTTTTGTGGTGTCTATAGAATGGCTGGACAACTGACTAGCGCAGAATTTACTGATAGAACTGTTTTGTAGGATAATTTAATTAGTTTTAAAGGAATATTTTAGAAGTGGCAATAGCTGCACGTAAGCAGCCTTGGTGGGTACCACAGCAGTTCCAGATATTCTACTTCAAAGCAGTAGTGCGCAAAGACATACGTTAATGTTTGAAGAGCTCGATGGCAAGTGAAGTGACTGAGAGACCGCAGCTTGTTAAATAATACTTGAAAAGGATGCTGCTTTCTATCAGACGGGAGACTGGTTCGTCTTGTCACTTTATGACATAAAAAACATACTAAAATTATTTTAAGAAAATCCCCGTGGTGTGCCGGGCTAGAACTTTTTTATCCCATTCTCTTCCTGTGGGTGTTGTAAGAGGCGATCAAGGGAAAAATAATGGAAGGTGGGCATCAGTGCCTTCCGTCCGAGAAACTGCTATCTTACACTACCATCCCGATACGCGTGCCAAGCGTGGGGTTATGGCAAACGCCGCCTTGATGGGGAGGCTTTGTTATGCAGTGTATAATCTGGCTGATACATCAGTACACAGTATAATATAAAATTTGTTGTTAAAATAACTGTTTGCCAAACATGTTATTATTCTTCTTATATAAAGGTACTTCCATTTCTGAAGTATTTTTTTATATTTGTAACTTATTTCGCAATCTTCCCCTGTTTTATTGGCGTTGGGACCAGCGAAGTAGGAACCGCAACATTCGTCCGTACTCGTTCGCTGTGTAAAGACATTGATTTTTGGATTAGTTCATCGAGGATTTGTTTGACTATTCCGTTTGGTATGCCCGTTGGCGCCAATCTGTTGGTACAACTTGTTCTCCCGAGTTTGTAACGTCTATAAGGCGCGGTCTATATGATCGTGAGCTGATATCGATGAAATCTGTATCTTTTTAATGTAAAATACTACATTGATGCAAATAAAATATAATACTTATATAAATTAAAATATATCACATACTAGCTTTCCGGGCGCGGCTCCGCCCGCGCGTATGTCGGTTATCGCGCGAAAACATTAACCTCTTTTTGCGCAGTCGGATAAAAACTATCCTATGATTTTTCCCGGGTCTCAAACTATCTCCATACCAAATTTCATTCAAATCGGTCCAGTAGTTTTGGCGTGAAAGCGTAACAGACAGACAGACAGAGTTACTTTCGCATTTATAATATTAGTACTGATGTATATTTAAAAAAAATATACTAGTGGCTCTCGGAGTTCTAAAACTTGCGGGTCTGCCCTTGCATAGCTTACAACTGTAAGCTATGCAAGGGTAGTAAACCTTTCACTCTGTTACACACGCTGATAGAAGAATGGGTCACAAAACCAAAAAAATCACAGTTAAATTCTGAAAACTGATGAAATTAATATCATGTGACACAAGTATTTTAATTTGCGTTTCTTCATTGAGATGAGTGCGCACCGCGCCCCTCCGTCGCGTCCTATCGCATTTATTACGCTCAACGACCACGACGCGTATGATATTTATTTGTTTACCTATTTTTACTTATTTGTATTAATTCGATGATTGCTCACTATATTCAGTACCTAATGCTATAATGAGAGAAAAGAAGCGAACAAAAGCTATATGGGTCTTGGTTGGTAATGGGCATAGCACGTATACCCAATGATATTGGTATACGCCTTCTATAGTATATGGTACCAAAAATTGGGTATTCATATTTATTAGGTATTTATCCCAAAAGCTGATGAAATTCCCTGGTGATTTGGTATGACACAGGAATTCAGCTTTTCCTTCATTTTTTTCAACCGCGGCCCCTTTAAGTTTATCAGATCGGTTGATGCTTCATAAGGGTAAAAAAACGATATGTAAAATTTTTGAAAAATCTATGGTTTTTTTTGTTTGTGCCCTTCAACGAGAAAAAGTTTTTTTGTTTATCTGCACCGATTTATTTTAACAAGTGCCCAAATAAGTAAAATCTAAAACATTTCGCTAACACTATAAATAAGAAGCGAGTTGTAAGTTCCTATGTATCTAAGTTAGTTTGTTACCATTTCACGCCGTAACAGGTGAACAAATTTGAATATAATATTGTATTATTATTGTAATATTGTATATTAAAGATTAAATTACATTAAACAACATTCTTCAGATTTCAACTCCATATTGATATTGTTAAGAAATTAACAATATCAATATGGAGTTGACTTATTACGCAATATACTCAGTATACGGCAGCAATACAACAAAATACATGCGTGAATGCAACAATGAAAGCATTTCTAACGTAATTGAATTCTCAATAAAATATGTATTAATGGTCCGTTCATAATCGACACTAATTACTGTTATTATTAGCGATTCCTAACTGAGGCTTCGAATAGAAACTCATATAAGTACCTAAAAGGTAAGGTCTACAGGCTCATAGTCGCAAGTATAAAACCTCCTTCTTAACTTTATGTAGTTACGGAATAAAATAGACAACTATGTACAAAACAACAATATATATCTTCATAGTTATACAAATACAATGTGTGTGGTGCGCGAAGGAAGACGAAGCGTATATCATAGTGGGTGGTGATTTTACGAAAATATCCAAGTACCCTCATTCGGCATATATCTATACATCATGTAATGGTCCATCAGAGTGTGGTGCATCGCTACTCAATCAAGTTATATTCCTCACTGCAGCTCACTGTCTCGATTCGTGTATTTTGTGGAGGAAAACTAAACACAAAGTGTCAGTTTATATGGGTGCTTCTGTTGTAAAACATGTAAGTGGACATAAAATTAATGGAATTCGCAATTACAAAGTGATAAATCATACATCCGATAACCGATAGACCAATGTTCGTATCTCTACTCTTATCCCATGCTATGCGGGGTTACCAAAACATGTCTTCTGCTTCCTTTTCTACAGTAGCTGTCATGTCATTGGTAACACGTTTTATTCAAATAACATTCTTCATCAAGTTACCAATCTATACCCTCATTGGCTCCTAAAAGTGAAGATATGTCATTATTAATCGAAGACTCGTTTTTTTCTATAACAGTTTTTTTTTATTCCTAATAGTTTAACCTTTGACCTAATCTCACCGGATGGTAAGTGAATATGTGGTCGAAGATGTTGTTCACGCTAACCTAGAATTATTGGCTCTCAAGGACAGCTGCTGAAACACTTTTGTGTGCTTGGCGACAGATTTTCTACTTGAGGATGGTAGCTAGCCAGGCAGACATTCGCAAAATGCCCTACCACCATGCTATAACGACTGCCATCGTAAGACAACAACCTGGACCGACGGCTTAACGTGCACTCCGAAGCACGGAAGCGCTCAGTAGTAATGTCACCAGCGATCACCCATCCAACACATGGCCGCGGCGGACGTGATCGGTTTAGAATGGCTTAGCAAAACTCACTACGAGCGCTTCAAAATTGATGTTTCGTTTGATGAATCATTTTGTGACTTTTTACGTTCCTTTTCATGTCTATCACACATTATTTCGCTTCCTCACATTATTACGCTTTTACCGAAGTTTATGCAGGCGCTGTCATCGTCATATCAAATTCAAAAATTATGTACCTACTAAAGGTTATATCTTTTAATGGTTTCATCGATGATATAATTTTTGGGTATAACTTTACTTTTTGCAATGGAACTTTAAGTCTAGCTTTAGTTCAATTTTATGTATATTTTATAACTTTGTATGACTGTTTGTTTACTAAATAAAAAATAATAATAAAAAAAACAGTAATATGTTTTAATGTATTTTCAGATGCACATACATCGTGAAATTGTTCACTTTAAATTACACGGGGATTATAATGAAGAAACACTGGAAAACGATATCGCGTTGGCCATAGTAAGAAGAGACATTCCTTTAGAGAAAAACGCTAAACGCGTGGTCATCCCAAGGCGGTTTCCTCCTATGTCAATAGCCGCTCACGGATACGTGGCAGGATTTGGAGCTGTGGTAAGTGTGAGTATTATTAGCTTTAAACTTACAAAGTTACAAACATGTCATTGATAACATGGCTTTTTACTGCAATGTCTTCTTCTACCCTTTTTTTATGTTTTTGTAACGGAACATGCTCGAGGCCCACCTGATGTTAAGCGGACTAACCTCTACCTATAACAGATATGCATTTCGTCACAAGTCATGCACGAATTGCACTGCGCCCGTCATCTTCAGACATAGTTGTTAAGTCTCATGCACCTGTAACTTCTATTAATTTATTTCTTACCCCACTATGGGGAAGCTACAGTATTTCTCTAACATTTAAACAAAATGTTTAATTTGATTTTTCATTTGAGGATTCCTATTTTTTTTTAACTGTTCCTTAATAGGTTAAGGAACAGTTCTAAAAAAATTAGGAATTCCATTGAATGTTCTAACAACACTCAATGACAATCCTTACCTAGTGTCATCACAGGTACAACACTATGTTTTGAAGCAATGATAGCTCAGTGGCTTTGGCTATGGAATGCCGCGAAGCAGGTCCATGGCTCGAATTACGCCGCCGGCTTGAGCTTCACCGCATGGCGGAAGGGCATTTTTGCGAATACCCGCCTGGCTAGCGACCACCCTCAAGTAGAAAATCTGTCGCCAAGCACCTAGCGGTGTGTTCCGGCAGCTGTCCTTGAGAGCTAGTAATTCTAGGTTAAGCCTGTTAACACCTCGACCACATCATCACTTACCATCTCGTGAGATTGTAGTCAAAGGGTTACCAATCACCAATAAAAAAAAATGTTAGGTACCTACTTGAAAATAGTTAGACACCAATATTATGCGTGGGAAAATGAGCAATAACGCTCAGATTAGAATTCTAGGGTAAAAAAACGGTTAGAACTAAGGTCACAATGGTTAAAACTAATGTTTGCAAATGTTTCTGTTGTAGATATAAATCCGAATTGCATGTGATTGTTTCCTTGTTATCAAGCCATAGCTGCTTTAGTTAAGCAAAAATAACGCAGTGTTTGATAATAGGTATACAAAAAGGCACCTTCGCAGAAACCAAAACTGTCAATATTATATATTGTACTTAAACTTAGGCTTCAACTGTAATAAATAAATCATTCAACGGCTTGACTAGCGCGAGCCTTTATCGACGTCTAACATAAAATTGAGTTACGGAAAAAGGATGCACCATACTGCTGAGTAATGATACATACAACATAAAAATGTTGGCGACACAGAGTGTGCTGCCAACATTGAATGATGCTTTTATTTATTTTTGCGATTTTAAGAATATAAGATTTGTATGCTGTCGATATGGCTGTTGCCGATGATGATTATCGTAGAACGTATTTAAGATTCTTTATACTTTTACTATCATATCAATACTTTCTTTAATGTGTACCAACTTACTTTTATATTGTTCCAGATGTGAGGATAATATCCAGGTGCAAAATAATGGTTATGATTATAAAGCTGATAAATAATTAAATAAAAAGCCGCAGCAATACCTGGTTTTTGGAGGATCTGAAATCTCTGCATTTTGGACCAAACGTTCTGCGGTATAAAGAGCACTTGCTCATTCCACGAAATATCAAAAGACCTATCGAGTGTTCAATCAGCAGATCAGAATTGTAATCGTTTTTTTGTACTCGTATATTATTATGCTTTATCGCATTTTGATCAGCTGCATGCGTACACACATTATTGCAATATTACACTACTTGTTCATTATAAACCTAACTTCAGTCTAAGAGTTTTATAATGTTCTATACATGTATATTCCTCGGGGTTCGGGTGATCACTTGATTTGAAATCATTTCTCACGAAATGAAGAGGGTATAATAATAAAAGCTTTGACACAAATTTGCTACACAATACAGTTAAAATAATTAATAAACAATAACAATCACCGGACTGTGTTTCTCACGCGTGGCGCGTCAGTTGCTGTTTTCCTCTCTCTCTATTTTCACGAGCCGCGTGCCGGTGGAGATGTGCGTAGAAAACCGATCATCCTCGTATTTAAGTGCGTTCAAAAACAGCCCAAAAGTAATTATGTTTGCGCCATAGAACATATAATAATATGCTTGCGCTTTATTTTACTTTGCAAACATCCATAATTATTAATGACAAATACCTATTTAAAAAGTTAATTAACGTGTCATATACCTAGGTATGTGGCCTAACCGGAAGAATCATTGACGCGTCACGAATCTACATGAAGCATTTTTTTAATTTAATTATTATATTTAATATTTATTAATATCATTATGGATTTCCGCAAAGTCTTAATCTAAATTATTTATCTCAAATATTAAAACAAATAGATACGCTTATGTTTCACAGGGTCCTAACGAGATTGAAGTATGGCATTTAAAGCATGTTTACCAAATGCTGAGAAGTAAAAAGGAATGTGCTAGTAAAGAAAGCGCGATGACGGGCAAGTTTTGTGCGGGAAACATTAGAAGAAAAATTGATTATGTGTCTCGGTATGTAAGTAAACCCGTTTCATTTTGAACTTCCCATTGCAGTTTACATTTGTTTTTTGAGACACGATTAATAAGCTTCAATTTTTACAAAAATCGAACAGACTTTTAACTCTGAAAAGTATGAATTATATCATATCTTTTATATCATAGTGTAAGAAGGCGGTTCCATCTTTGTAAAAATAATACATTTTCACCCTTTTTGTGATAATTACTGGTTATACTAACGATTTTCACTCACCTATTATAGAATCCTGGTCACCTAGGTATGTCACGCATTTTTCAGTTAGGTAATAGAGTACCTGCCTATAAGTTAAAAACTACCTGATCGATTTTGATGAAAATTATATGGAACCTCCACAGATGTAAACCCTCTTCAATAAAAAAAAACAAAATCGGAGAACTCCGTAAAAAGTTATACAGTATAAAATAAAAATAAATACGTGTAGAATTGAGAACCTCCTCCTTTTTGGAAGTTGGTTAAAATGTACATCATGGTGTCATACCATAACACATTTGCATTACTTTTATCATGCCTTTTAAATTCGAACAAAGTAAGCAGCGAAACTGGTGAACTCCTAAACATAGAGCGTGCGAGTTAGATGTGAAATCAGATGTATGTGAAACAGGTGTGCGAATTTGCCCAAAGAAATGACATGTCCGTTAATTTAAATGAAAATTTTGAAATAATTTTACTAAATAGGGGTAAAGTACAAAGTAGCAGATTAACCTAGTAGTTTTTCGGTATCTTCATGTTTAAATACACTTGGACCGCGGTACCCAATCGTTTCTTGTTTTTTTGAACTCGAACGGTACCATAGTTGTTAAAATATAAGCAAAATACTGGATTTTTCACACATTCATGTATTCAGTACCCAATACATTGGGAAAATAACATAGTTAAAACTACACGGTATTATAGCGTGTAATATATCAAGTTGCGTTGCAAATTTTCTAGTGTGGCATTGCTTACCAGATTTTTTGTCTTCCCTAAAAAGTACATGGTACAAATTAGTAGAAAAATTCTTGCACTATCTTAAAGCTATTTTACTGATCATAACTGACTGCAGCCTAAATCGCATGTGAACTGGCTTTTCCATATACTGATTTCCCTAAGACTTTGTCAGTAGAATTCGATCCTTTGCAGACCAGCACGGAAAGCTCTTTTAGATAGATATATGTCCTAGCGTAACAAATCATGGCTATTTCTGAATGGGAATCTGGTCCTTAGTTACAGGCCACCCCTTTTTCACTGCAAGCGTAAAAAAATAAATCCGCTTTTCGTCTCGCTGTTAGATGAGGATGTGTTGTTGTTGCCGATCACTGCCAGTATGTTATTGTAGTTGATCAACTCAGATACCATGGCCTCTCTTGCTCTCAAATTTACTGCTGAACGAATTTCCCACCTCGCCAGCTTTAATGATACGAGGGTCATTTGAAAAGTTCTTAGCCTAACATACTTAATGAAACCACACGATTTTGAGTTTATTTTTATTGTTCAACATACTCTCCTCCGAGCTCAAAACACTTTTTCCATCGACACGGTAAGGCTTCGATACCCGTTTAAAAAAAATCTTCGTCTAACTCCTCAAAATAAGCGTCCACGGCGGCTATGACCTCTTTATTTGTAAAAAAATGTTTACCACCTAATAATTTTTTCAGCTTTGGGAACAGACAAAAGTCGGACGGTGCTAAATCCAGTGAATATGGGGGATGAGGTAACAGGTTCGAAGCCACATTGATGGATTGCACAGAGGTGTGAACGCGCGCATTGTCCTGATGAAACAAAACTTTTCTTCTCAATAAACCTGGACGTATTTCTTTGATTTATTCTCTCAAATGACGCAACAGGTTGCAATAGTAATCGGAGTTTATTGTTTCACCCTTTTTTAAATAATCCACGAGAATTATACCCTTTGCATCCCAAAAAACGGATGCCATGACTTTGCCCGCCGATAAAACCACCTTTGCCTTCTTTAGGGTGGGCGATCCTGCTCTTTTCCACTGTTTCGACTGTTCTTTTGTCTCGGGTGTATTGTGGTGAACCCAGGTTTCATCCATGGTTATAAATCTTTCAACAAATTCTATTGGGTCAGCTTCATATAACTCTAAACAGTCGCGAGAAGTTGTGAGTCGGTTGCGATTTGTTCCACTGAAAGCAGTCACGGTACCCCCCGCGCAGACACCTTAGAGAATCCAAGTTCAGAAGTAATTATATGATCTGTTCGCTCAGATGAGATGCCTACAGTCTTAGCTATCTCCTCGACAGTCAATCTTCGATCAGATAAAATTAAATCACAGATTTTTTCTTTGTTTTGATCAGTGGAAGCAGTCGAAGGCCGGCCACTACGGGGCTTGTCTTGAATGGTCTCACAACCATGTTTAAACTCTGTTACCCAGTTTTTAACAGCCGCATACCAAGGAGCGGATACACCCAAAGTAGCAAACATGTCTTCATGTGTAGCTTTTGGAGTTAAACCTTTCAAATTCAGGTATTTTATCACTGCACGATGTTCAATTTTATCCATTTTCAAAAATAGCTCTGACTTGACTTACGGTATCACGTGTAAATGAACAATGAGTTACTGTGAATAAACTAAACTGTGCATACTTGTTGCTAAATAATGTTACTACAAAATGAGGGTAGTTATAAAAAAAAACAATGACTTTAACCATGTTAGGCTAAGAACTTTTCAAATGACCCTCGTATAATCCGTTGTTTCATATTTTCATCTCAAATGTATACAATATAAGTACCTAATATAGGAAATCATATTCTATGATATGCACCTAGATCTATGTTTCAGGGGCGACTCCGGCAACGCTCTGGTCACTGAGGATAAAAGATATCTCCAAATTGGGATTGTATCACATAGAGTGTTTACTAAAATAGGAATAACTTACTTCACCAACGTCACGTATTTCTATTCTTGGATCCAAAGCAATTCCGATATTATGTATTGCCAACTTAAGCAAGCAGAAGGAAAATAAAAATTTGAGAATCATACCAACTTTATTTGCCCTGTGGCAACGTTGTTCGATCCATATTTTAGCAGTAGTTTATTATATAAACTTTTTACTCTCAGTTCGATCCATCGGACCACGTGAACTTTTTTCAGTCTTTTAGTCTCGCTAATATATTTTCTAGGTATAGATATAGACTTGATTTCTTTAAAAAACACCCTCGGTGATTCGCTAGAATCCATAAAGATGGTCTCTATATCAGCTGCTGCGCGCCACAACAAAACACCATACGACTTTATGCTGTGGACATATGCGAAATAAACTAGACGAGCTGTAGCTACATCCGTTAACTACCTTATCGAGAGATCATTGATATAAGGACCCCACTGTGGATTTGAACACATTTTAATTCCCAAAAATACTGTTGCGTTATCAATTGTACATTGTATAAAGACAACTTTAAGCATTTAGTCTTTTTCGAATTTAGTAGTAAATTATTACCGGAGGACTGTTTAAAGATATTATTTAATTGGATTAATTCACTGTATATCCCATAGAGATATCATATACCACAGAATAGATATCTCAAAACAAAAAATATATGCTTATCCATTGATGCTTTTAATATTATGTTACCTATATTTTTATTTCATATGTGATTCTAAACAACATGCAACATGCAACAGTTGTGCATTACTCATTGGTTCATTTAGTCCATCACACTCGTCCAACTAAAACATTTTTTTCCAGCGTTTCTTATGATACCCATTACATTCTTATGATACTAATTATTTTGAAGCGCTCGTAGCGAAGTTTGCTTAGCCATTCTGAATCGATCAGCAAAGTTAAGCAACGTCCGCCGCGGTCAGGAGTTGGATGGGTGACCGCTGATGACATTACTACTGAGCGCTTCCGTGCTTCGGAGGGCACGTTAAGCCGTCGGTCCCGGTTGTTTTCTTAGGATGGCAGTCGTTACAGCGTGGTGGTAGGGCACTTTGCGAATGCCTGCCTGGCTAGCTACCACCCTCAAGTTGAAAATCTGTCGCCAAGCACCTAACGGTGTGTTCCGGCAGCTGTCCTTGAGAGCCAGTAATTCTAGGTTAGCCTGTACAACATCTTCGACCACATCATCACTTACCATCAGGTGAGATAGTGGTCAAAGGCTAACCTATCAGGCCTAAAAAAAAAAAAAACCCGTCACGTATCGCTAGTAAATTAGCAGTAACTTTGTATATATCCTTGCGACTATTCCAAATTTAAATATTTTTGATATTCTTATTCAAGGATCTCTGCGATATTGTTTTATTTGCAGACGATACCTGTCCGTTTTTAGAGTAGATGGGACGGTTTTCAGGATAGATATTCCCATCTACTCTAAAAACGGACAGGGATACATATACATATTAAAAGCATCAATGGATAAGCATATATTTTTTGTTTTTGTGATCGACACCCATAATTGCTGTCACGTATTGCAAGTTAATTATCAGTGACCTTGTTTAAGCAGAACATTTTGACGATTATTTTCAAAACCAGAACATGGACACCAGGCAGGTCAGTATTGATACAAGTGAAATCGAAAGGGAAACAACGAGAAAAAGGGCAGTAGTAGTAGAAGTAAGCAGAGTAGTGCATAGTACAGTAGTTGTGATGTGTTCAGTGGACTCTAGCTCAGTCTGTTACTCTCTCTTGGTGTATTACGTGAGAACTCTGTAAGATCACTACGTGTTAAACAACACTAAGTGAACTACGCGGGCATTATAAGCCACCAGTTTCTAAAACGATTGGCATTGCCTTGATTAATTGACAGACTAAGTACTGTACGCTGATTGGTCAATGGTATTCTACTTCGCGATAGGCGACCAATGAGCGTTCAGTATTTAGTTAAAGGCTTTGAGAAACATTCTAGAAACTGGGAGTTAGTGTGCTACGTGCTGCACGTGGACTCTTAAAACTTTAAATAAAGGTTCCAATCAGAAAGGGCTAATTCTCATTTTATGCCCTCACTGCTCGTGACAATATTTTATGAAATGGAGATGATTGGCAACACTTCAATGCAATTCTAATTTCTTAAGAGTAATTCTGATATCTTGGCTTTTACAATAGCCCCGCCACACCGAAGTTTATCGAGTCTTTATGTATTTACTAAATTATATAGCTACAACTTTCAGAATAAAGGGGTATTGCAGCCTTTTACCCAATTATCGTAATTACCTAAAAAGATTGTCAAGCAATTAAATTTTTAATCTCTGCTAATTACAAGTAACAAATCAATAATGCTAGTATGATAAGAAGATTCAAATACACGCGTAATACTTGGTCTATAACTCCAGTCAGAAGAATTAAAACAACGGTATAAGATCTTGCAAATTATTTACAAGTGACAAACCACAACAAAAGTGACAATAATGTACAAAATAACAATCTGTTTTGTCATAGTCACGCCAATACAAAGTTTGTGGTGCTTGGATAAGATCATAGCTCCGATCATAGTTGGAGGACATTATACTGAAATAGCCAAGTACCCCCATGCAGCACATATCTATGCAGCTTGTAAGGTAGAGCCGTCGCAGTGTGGTGCATCACTTATCAACCAAGTAGTTCTGCTCACAGCCGCCCACTGCATCAATAGATGCGAAATAAATAAACATTCAGAACATATAATCCTGGCTTTTATGGGTGACTCTATTCTGAAGCATGTAAGTAGGAGCGAAATAAAATTTGGTCATTTCGTAAATAAATATGTAGGTACCTACTTGGCTATACTTACATTAATTTTGATAGGTTCACTTTTTCCTAATGTATATAACTGCTCAAACATGTTAAAAAATATCATAATATATCAAACATTAACATTGTCATCATCATCATCAGCCGGAAGACGTCCACTTTTGAACAAATGCCTCCCCGATAGAACGCCACAAAGAACGACTATTAGCCGCTTGTAACCATTGGCTACCCACAACTTTTACGATGTAGACAGTCTATCTAGTGGGGGGCCTACCAACTCTACGACTTCAAGTGTAACGTGGTACCCACGCGACAACACTATTCACTCATCACTCATTCCGACCTGTGCCGCCACGCCGTGCACACCTGTCTACAGCTCCACCAGTATCTCCCAGTGAGACCGCAATAGTCCCCGCACTATTGCCGTCTCACTCGGGTCATCGTTCCGACGCTAGTTGCAGACCAGTGCCTTGGAATACGCAGTCCTGACGAAGTTTTGTTTTCTGTGCAGAAGCTGAGCAGCCACCGACCGCCGTGCAACGTGAGCTACGAGCTCGCCGTGCCGGCGCGCAGAGGCGCTCTAAGACGTCAGGCATTACCACCTACCCAAGTCCCTTGTTTCGGACGAACAACATCATATCGGGCTGGTGGTCTTGTTTTGACCGCACTTTTCGGTGCGCATTTCACCACTTTACTACCCGACACAACATAGTAACAGTCGCGTAACAACACACTTTGTGCTGTTAAGCGACGTCGTTCAGGCGTGGGGTAGCGTCAGCCAAACCCGTCTGAACGATCAAATCCGCCATTTGCTGCGGTCGCAGTGTGACACCCTACGGTGACAACGGCCACTGTTGTTGTTTTGGTTTAACCTTGCACCGTGGCCTTTCCCGCTTCACGGGTCAGCCGAAGCAAGCTGGGCTCCGGGATTACTGGCCTTGGGGTCGCCCCTAGTCAACCCCGGAGTAGCGCTTAGGAGCACCCCTCTCCACCGAGAAAAAAGCTCGGAGAGGGTACACAACTAGGGCACACCCTAGGTACACACTCCCTCTCACACAGTGAGCTCACAAGGTGTGTGAGGGAATTCAAACCCTTGATAGGGCGTCCTGAGTATTCCCCTCAGGATGCAGTCCCGTCCCTCTAACGGTGAGGTGCAGGTCCTTCAGACCTTCGCCCTCCGCCACCCCGATCTGTATGTTGCTCATATGCAACTCCTAGAAGAGGAAGCTAGTGCCCGCCTCACGGACACTCTTATTGCTCCCTCCGGGACTTCAATCCCGGAGGCCAACGTCCCTCCTCTGACCCGGTCCTTCTCAGAGGACAGCCCGCTTTCGCCCGCCCCGGGCCCGGACAATAGACGCACGGTGGCAGCCCCTCCCCGTGAGAGGTCTCGCTCGCGCTCACCGATCGGGAGGCCAGCGAGCACCCGTCCCTCCATCGCCGTTGTCGAGCCCACTTCGGACTCCGAAACGGAGATGGAAGTAGATCCGAGTCGCGCCTTACGCACTGACTCGGACTCCGATAACGACGGCTATACCGTCGTTGACCGCAAACGCAAGCGTGCTCCTAAAGCCGCTAGTTGCGCAACTTCCGCCCCTCCCGCCAAGGCACCCGCTAAGGCCCCCGCCTCCGGCAAGAAGCCGACCCCCGCCCCGCGCCCCGCGTCTCCTCCCTCCGCTCCGGCCACTACTGCCGCGTCCCCTCAGGACGCGAGCGCGCGCCGCGAAAAACCGCCTCCACCCCTGTTCATTCAGGACAAAACCAAATGGGACATGCTGTCCCGTTTAGTTTCGGATCGTGGGATCCATTACACTAATGCCCGCTCCACGCAGCAGGGCATTAAAGTCCAAGTGCCCACCAGTAGCGACCACAGAGCGCTAACAAAGCTCCTCCGTAAAGAGAGCATAAGTTTTCATACTTATGCGCTCGAAGAGGAGAAAGTCCTTCGCGTTGTGATTCGCGGTGTGCCTAAGGAGATACATACCGATGCGGTATGTGACGACCTTAAAGCACAAGACTTCCCTGTGCATGCGGTTCACCGCATGTACAGCGGGAAGGACCGCAGTCCATATGACCTAGTACTCGTAGTACTAGACCGTACACCAGAGGGCAAGGCCATTTTTAATTTAAAAAAGGTCTGTGGCCTCTCAGGACTCGATGTCCAAGCCCCATACAAAAATGGAAGTCCCTCGCAGTGCCATAACTGCCAACTATACGGGCACGCCTCCCGTTTCTGCTTCGCTCGCGCTAGGTGCGTTAAGTGCCTAGGCGATCACGCGACAGCAGCGTGCACTCGCACCCGGGATTCGCCGGACCCACCCAGTTGTGTTCTATGCGGTGCTCAAGGGCATACCGCGAATTACCGTGGTTGCCCTAAAGCACCACGAGTGAACCACAGGGTGGCAAGGCATAGGCCGACCCGTCCCTCTTACGACCGTTACCAACGGGTAAGCCCTAAACTAACGGTAGTACCTGCCTCACAGGTAATACCCGCGCCGCTCCCAGCCCGTAACGCATGGTCTAAACCACCCAGTATGGTTAAGACCGTCGCTACCGCCCGCGCCCCGGCCCGCGCGCCCGCACCCGCGCCCGCACCCGCACCCGCCCGCGCCCCGGCCCCTGCCCGCGCACCGGCCCCGGCTCGCCCCGCGCTCCCGGCACCCGTCGCCAACACCATTCGCGCGCCTCCCCGCGCCGCTTCCCGGCCACAAGCTCCACCTATGCCATTGATGGCTGCCCCTCTTCAAGAGGCAATCAACCTAGTCAGCGATCTGGCTATGTCGGTTGACATCAATGAGGTACAAGAGCTATTCCACAAGATGCAATACGCTCAATCCCCAGCGGACGTGATCCAATACACATTGGAACACGCGAATTTACTTAGCGCCCTTAAGCGCTTCGTTCCCCAGGCCCCTCCCCAGTACAACCACTATGGGTAGTACAACCGAACGCACGAAACCGTACTCAGTTTCGTTAGCGTCATTTAACGCTGACGGCCTCTTCAGACAACGTGACCTCGTCCACGACTTTTGTTGTACCCACCTTATCGATATCATATGCGTGCAGGAAACCTTTCTAAAACCGGGGAAGGCGAACCCTAGGTTTGCCAATTACAGAACGGTACGTGATGATAGAGTGAACTCCCGTGGGGGAGGCACTCTTATCTATTACAAAAGGTCCCTGCACTGCATTCCCCTACCTACCCCGACTCTTGTTAATATGGAAGCATCTTGTTGCCTCCTAGCTATGACTGGTCATCAACCTATAGTCATAGCATCCTGTTACCAAGCTTGCAAAAAGCCGATCGTCCGAGCTGACTTAGAAGCCCTATTCTCATTAGGAAGCGCCGTCATTCTGATTGGCGACTTCAACAGTAAGCACATCCTATGGAATTGTAACGTCAACAATCCCAGAGGTATTGCACTTGAAAACCTAATCGCAGAACTTAACTTTGACATAATTGCGCCCACTGAGCCCACTCACTACCCTTATATGGAAGACCACCGATCTGACTTGCTTGACATGGCACTATTCAGAGGCGTAACACTCCGGTTACGCTCCATAAAAGTGGTTCACGAGCTTCACTCTGACCACAGAATTATACTGCGACTAGGTCCCGACCCAACGACTGACCTCCCCCGCCCCACTAAGACGATAGTGAACTGGAAGCAAGTAGGCGATGCCCTAAAGGCTATCAGTTCACCGGACCTAGACAAGATCCCTGACGACATCCTGACAAAAGATGACGTAACCCTTGCGATCGATTCGTTCACCAATCACCTCTCCACCGTAGTAGGTGCATCCGCAAAGGAGGTCATAGTGCCGGACGACCGGCGCCTTGTCATTCCAGCGGACGTGAGACGATTGGTGACGGAGAGTAAAGCAGTGACCCGACATTACGACTCTTACCCCAGGAAAGAGAACAAAACTAAGAAACGCCACTTTGAACGCATGGTTCAAAGTCGCATGTCTGAGTTGCGTGATCAACAATGGGGCGATAAACTTTCAAACCTCGTGCCAAGCCACCATGCTTACTGGGACTTGGCGCGAGGCTTGAAAGGAAGTAACCATAACGACATGCCTCCCTTATACAGACCAGTCCCACTAGTCCCAGCGTTCTTTGACGAAGACAAAGCTGAGTGCCTAGCTGATAGCCTAGAGGCTCAGTGTTCCCCTAACGTAGATCACGTTGACCAAGCTCACCTTGATTCGGTGGATGCTGAAGTCGAACGTAAAAGCTCTGTGGTCACCTCTGAACTCCCACCAATCACCTTAGCGACTTACGCTGAGGTGGAGAGACTGATCAAGGCCCTCCGACCGCGCAAATCCCCCGGTGCCGATGACATCTCCAACAGGGTTCTTAAAACCCTCTCCCCTCCTCTCATCCATCTCCTAGTCAGCATCTTCAATGCTGCTATGAGCCACTGCTTATTCCCAGACACCTGGAAATGTGCAAATGTCATTGGCATTCACAAACCAGGCAAAAGCTCATCTGACCCCACCAGTTACCGCCCCATCAGCCTCCTCAGTGCCTTAGGCAAACTTTACGAGCGGTTACTTGCAAACCGTCTCCAGTCCCATGCTAAGGAACACCACCTTATCCCAGATGAGCAGTTTGGCTTCAGACCCGGACACTCATGCGTCCAACAGGTGCACCGCCTCAGTCAGGCGCATTCGCTTGTTGCGTACGCACGTCGGTTGCATTGTTACGGCCGGTGCATTTTGACGCGTCGCATTTGACCGTTCGTTTTTTGATTTAAAAGTTTTCATCAGTTATTAGAATAATGTCGTTGATACAGCTATCTCCTGATATTCGGCTCGCCATAGTGAATCGCTTAGATGGTGTAGAGTGTGAGTTACGGACCCTTCGAGAGATGTCTTTAAAACAAACCGAACTGATTCGAGAACAGGCAGTCCAGATTCAGGAATTAAAAGCCATTGTTGTGGACCTACGGAAGTTTTTGGGCACTGCTGACAAGACGGATGTAATTACTGCTTCGAGTGAGGTCCAGCCCGTACTCAAACAACAGGTGGTGCAGAACAACGATGGGACTCCAAAACCTACCTCACGAACGACGAAGCCTAATAAAACTATGGAGATTTTGTCGCCAGTGTCTGCGATAAAGGATTCCTGCCTATCAGTTTTAAAACCGGCAGCCCGGCAACATCACCGTAGTAAACGAAACAAGATAATTATCTACTCGCCAAATACTTCGTCTGCCGATATTATCGCACCTAAGCCTCCCCTAGAATTAACCAAAGACAGTCCAGTAGATGACAGTGAAACATGTTGTGTATCGCAGCGGCCGTTGGCAATAGCGAGCTCACCTATTAAGCCCGCCGCTGCCGCTACTGAAAATGAATGGGTGGAGGTACGCCGTAAAAAGGTACGCCCGTCGCCGATATCGAAACGCTGCATCGCCGGGCCCGCGGTGACATCGCTTAAAGCCGTTGAGAGACGTAAGTTTGTCCACTTGTGGAACATGTTATCAGGTACAGATGAAATCAAAGACTATCTAAACCAACTTTGTCCTCAAAAAGCATGCACCGTCGAAGAATTGAAAACACGCAACAATTATAAGTCTTTTAAAATCGGAGTACCAGAGGAGTGCTTCGATAAGTGTATCTCAATTGATATTTGGCCTGAAAATGCAAGAGTAAAGCAATGGATAAATTACAAAAAACGTGTTCCAGCTGACGATACATTTCATAACGAAGTCGGTAGTAAACAGGCCGTGTACAGTACCTAAAAGTCTGAGTGTCTTCTACCAAAACGTAAGAGGTTTAAAGACTAAGCTTCGCACCTGGAATACTGGCTTGTTGTTGACGGATTACTCGCTAGTTGCGGCCACGGAAACATTTCTAGACAACTCAGTCGAGGATGCCGAGGTGGTCCCTGCTGGCTGGTCACTCCTACGCCGTGATAGGACTACCCCCTGTGGAGGAGTCCTCTTGACTGCTGAGCCAGGTATTACCCTGCGGCGCAGGCGTGAACTCGAGACACCAAGCGGCGAGGACCTATGGGCTTCTTTCACCTATCGCGGTACCAATATCCACGTTTGCGTTATTTACATAAAACCGAGTGCTACCGACGACTCATATATAAACTGGTTTTGCAAAGTTGAATCGTTTGTTATGAATTTAAACAGCAAAATAATAATTCTCGGTGACTTAAATTTAAATAGTGCTTCTTTAAATATAAATAATTATTTCTGCTATTTCTTGTCATTCTGTAATCTATATGATTGTAATAATGTTTTTAATGTTTACGGAAGCAAACTTGACGTGGTGTTGGCGCAGGAATGCATTGACTCGCTAGCGGATCAGGTATGCGTCATCACAGCAGACGGCCTTGTCCCGCCCGATGCCTACCACCCCCCGCTTGACATAACGGTGAGTCTCAAATCGCATAATAGGTGCGACTTTTTATTGCCCCCTAGCAATGTTGACTCGTCTCGCGACTGGAATTTTAATAAGATTGACATTGTATATTTGAACCATTTACTCAGTGAAGTTTCCTGGGATTATTTTTATGAGTGTAACGATGTTTGCCAAGCAACAGATATTTTCTATGACATACTTTACAATGCTTTTGACCAATGTACTCCTAAAAAAAGACGCTGTAGTACTGCGTCTCGCGTGTTTCCGGTGTGGTTTACTTCTGATATTATAAAAGATATTAGACGGAAAACCAACTTGCACAAAGAGTGGAAGCGCTTGAAATGTGATGTAGCCTATAAATCTTTCTCAGATCTGCGTGCTAGCCTGAAACAACGTATATCTGATGCCTATAATGCTCATACTATTACAATCGAAACGCAGTTAAAAAGCCGTCCTCAAGATTTTTGGCGCCACATCGCCAGTCTTAAGTCGAAAGGCGGCTTTGAGCCTAGTGTTACTTTCGAGGGGCAGTCTTACATTGGTGTTGAGGCTGCAGAAGCCTTCGCTAATTATTTTTCTAGCGTTTTTATTAAACAGCCCCCTACTCTAACACTTGAACGCCTAGAGCACCCCCAGGGAGGCAGCTGTGTTAGTATCCCCTACATCTCCCCTCAAGATGTTGAACGTGGTCTCCGTAAGCTGAAGGCGAAGGCTATAGGGCCTGATAATATTCCAGCTTTTGTCCTGAAGTCATGCCAACATATTTTAACGGGTCCCCTATGTCACATATTTAATTCTTCACTCAGAGATGGTGTGTACCCTCCACAATGGAAGCTGTCCAGGGTTACTCCCATTCCCAAATCTAGTAATAAAACGATGGTAGAAGAATATCGTCCTATTGCTATATTAAACTCACCTGCTAAAGTGTTTGAGTATGTCCTCCATCGTGAAATTCATAGACAAGTTCACATGTATCTATGTGACGAACAGCACGGTTTCAGACCGGGGAGGTCAGTTAATACTAACCTACTTAGCTTAGTTGACTATACGTCGACCTGTATGGACCGCGGTTCACAGGTCGACGTATTATATTTTGACTTTCAAAAAGCATTTGACAAAGTGGACAACGATGTGTTATTACAGAAACTACATGACATTGGATTTACTCCCCGACTGCTTCTGTTTTTTGCTGACTATTTGCGCGACCGTAAGCAGTTTGTTAAGCACGGAACACATGTTTCCGAGTCGTACTCAACCCCTTCTGGGGTCAGTCAAGGCTCTGTGATGGGGCCTTTGCTCTTTTTAATAATGATCAATGACCTGGCTAGTAAAGTAAATTTTGCTAGATGTCTATTATATGCTGACGACCTTAAGCTAGCTCTAGAAGTGAAAACAATAAATGACTGTATAGACTTACAAAATGATATTGATTGCATTTATAATTGGTCGGTGACAAACAAAATGTTATTTAACCCTGACAAATGTTATGTTATGACATTTGACCGTAAACGTAATCCTTTAATTTATGACTATAAAATCTGTGACGATATAATTAAAAGAGTGACTACTATTAAGGACCTGGGCGTGACTTTTGACCGCGGCTTAACTTTCCATGACCACATAATAAATACCGCAAAGGAATCCTTCCAGCGTCTTGGTTTTGTGTTGCGGAATGCGCGCGACTTTCATGACCCCCGCGTCATCAGGCTCCTGTTTACTACTCTTGTGCGAAGTAAACTGGAGGCGGGCGCGGTTATCTGGAACCCGCATCACGTGACATACACCTTGATGCTGGAAAAGGTTCAAAAACGCTTTTTGCGGTATCTGTTCAAGCAAATGTATGGTTATTACCCGTACCTTTACCCTACTAAGTTTCTTCTTGGGCAGCTTAGTTTTAACTCGCTGGAAGTTAGAAGGTCTCTGGAACAGCTTTCTACCTGCTGCAAAATTCTAAGAGGCAACATCAACTGCCCTCACCTGCACAACCTCCTGTGCGCACTGTATGTTCCTGATAAATATATCAGTCACAGGTCGAACCGTAGACACGCGCTGTTCGCTACTCCCAGTAGTCACACCGTTGCCCGAGCTCAATCCCCCTTGTGTCGTTCCCGGACTGGACTCAACGCATTCCTTCACGCCAACACCGAATGTGACATTTTTTGTGATAAATGGCAATATATTTATAAACTACTACTGACATTTTGTGAAAAATGTGATACCTCATAATTATCATGATTATTATTTTTTAAATTATTTTTATTATTATTTATTGGTATTATTGACATCTATATAATTTAATTTTAATGACATTTGATTTGAAATGCATTTTCATAATTTTTCATTAAAATGTTTGTAGCTAAATTTATTTGACTAAGTGACATTCAAGAATAATGATATGTATTAATTTAAATGAATTAAGTAAATGTTATGTATGCTTTATGTTTATAATAATTTCTAAATTACCATAGTAATAAGTGTAATTGGTAACTGCCGTGCTTATTATAATAAATAAATAAATAAATAAATAAACGGAGCACATCATTGAGGGCTTTAACAAGTACCCCAAACCCCAGACAACGCTAGCAGTCTTCCTCGACGTAGCGAAAGCTTTTGACAAAGTCTGGCACAATGGCTTGATTTACAAGCTATACCAATTTGGCGTGCCAGAACGTCTTGTGCTCATCCTACAAGACTTCCTTAAAGCCAGAAGCTTTCGCTATCGCGTGGAAGGCACCCTCTCCTCCCCCCACCCAGTCAGAGCCGGAGTCCCTCAGGGCTCCGTGCTATCACCCATTCTTTTCGCGCTGTATACCAGCGACATCCCACGCTCTCAGCCTAACGTCCTATTAGCCCAATACGCGGATGATACCGCTATTTATACCACTGGGTGGCATATCAGTAGAAAGTCCATTCCCGCCCTCCAACGGGCCATCACCGAGATCGGTGACTGGTTCCGTAAATGGCGCATCGCGGTCAACCCAGTTAAAAGTGCAGCTATGTACTTTACTGAGAAGGGCCGCCCCCGTTACCCGCAACCTATAACTTTGTTCGACCAACCCATCCCCTGGGTTAGTAAAACAAAATATCTCGGAGTCACCCTTGATCGGAATCTCACCTTTAGCGATCATATAACAACCGTCCGTAACAGAGCGGCCTTTGTAATGGGTCGCCTTGGTCCCCTGATTCGCAAAGAGAGTAAAATGTCTCTTAGAAATAAGAAGACACTTTACACTGCCTGCATCCGCCCCATCATGACTTACGCATCAGTAGTGTTTAGCCATGCTAGTGAGGCCCATCTCCATAAGCTTCAAGTCATTCAAAACCGTTTTCTTCGTAGTGCAACCGGCGCTCCGTGGTATATCCGGAACACCGAGTTGCATTGCGACCTAAACCTTCCCTCTTTAGCGCAGTTCAATAAGGACTGCGCCCGCCGATACTTTGATCGAGCGCCCCACCACTCGAACCCATTGGTTGTCCAGGCATCGAACTACTCGACCGCCTCTTCTATCCCATTTTTCAAACCCCCCCGTCGCCGACCACGGCAGGTATTAGACGACCCGGATGACCCCATCGCAGTCATTACATTGGCAGCTTTAGCGTTATCCGCAAGTCGTCGAGGTAAAATCCCCAGGTGTGAGGTAATTAGAGGTCACACAATCAAACACCGAGCTCGCCGGCGAGCACGAGGCAAAAACAAGGTCACGATAAATTGCTCTCCAAATAGTCAAAGAGTATTATTCAGTAGGGCCCAATTGTGCAACACTGCAGTTGCACAGAGGCATTTTGCTCCGATCCCCCCCATGTCTCTCGACAGCGAGACAAGCCGAGGTCCGAACCACAGTGGTGCCCTTGAGCTCGCTGTCAACCCCTCCTATAATAGCGGTACGTTTTCGGCGTCCGCAGGAGACGGAGGTAGAAAGCGCTTTTCGCCTTCTACGCCCGTCTCGGGAGAAGTGCCTTCGGCACTTCTCCCTCCCGGGCTATTGTAGGGCCAGGCCCTCGCCCAAAACCCGGTGGAGCTGGACGACCGCACAGGCGGTAGCCAGCATCTATGTCCTCCCTAAAAAAAAAAAGGTACCCACACGAGAACCTTTCTTCCCCATCGGTTATCAGTACGTTCGCCCATTGCCACTTTAACTTGAAAATTTTGAAAGCTATGTCGGTGACTTTGGTTCTTTGGCGAATATCCACATTCCGGATTTTATCGCGCAAAGAATCTCCCGAGCATATCTCTCTCCATGGCTCGTTGAGCGACTCTGAGCTTATCCATAAGACCCACAGTTACGAGCCACGTCTTTGTGCCATATTTCATCACTGTCAACACACACTGGTTGAAGACTTTGACCTTAGAAATAATTTTCATCTTGACCATGCTCATTTTAAGACCTACCTGCTGGGAAACTCTAGTGTATAGGGTATATAATATATCTATTGCAGTAAATTAATGTCACTTATATGTATTGCCACATATCGGTGTTTCTTGTGATCTTTTGGCAGATGACTGTGTAGAGCGCAACACACTGATTTGTAAACTTTTATACACATTGGATTTCGTGGAACACATCTGAATCATATAGAGTCATATTTGACAGACAAGGTTCAGGTTTCAGGTTGGGATAATGGCGGTACATCTTTTAGGTGTTTAGTAAAAATAGGAGTTCAACAAGGATCAATATGAGGACCTTTTCTGTTTCTGGCGTATATCAACGATATGCCTTACTTGGTCAAATATTTTAAATATCTTTATGATATTTTTTATTTGCAGGTGATACGTCTTTGACTTTTAAATTAGAATATATAATACCATCGTAAACTGTTACAAGTAAATAATGTGTAAGTTATTAGATCCGAATGGTTCAATGCTAATAATTTAGAATTTGAAAAAGACATAATGTATAAAGTTTTCTTTGCCTACTATTTAAAACTAAACCTTGACCTTGCTGAACTTAAACATTTAATAAATAAAGTCACAGTCTTCATGGGAATTAAAATGGATGGAATCAAATTAACAATGGGGTCTTCATATACTGATCTGTCCGTGAGAATTAGTTCAACGAGCATATGTAGTTAGTAATAACTACGGCTCGTCTACTTGATTTAGCGTATTTTTACAGCATAATGTCATATGTTGTGGAGAGTAACTATATATAGATAACATATATTTATATTGCAAAAGCGGGTTATTCATGCTGTATATGGAATGGAATCTTCCAAAGATTTTAGGGACCCAATAAAGGAATCGTCATTTTAACTTTTCCGAGTCTTAACATTCTTGAAAATATAATTGTGCTTGAAAAAATCAAAAAGTAATTTTAAATTAAGTGGTAATAACCACGATAACAACACTAGGAATAAGGATAAAATAGTGGTGCCAGGTTTCAAATTGGAAAAGAACCACAAAAAGTCCTACTGAAGGAATTGTGATGTTATAATAAAACTCATAAAAATGTAAAAAGGATCTTAATTAAAAAAGCATATTGCCACTCCCATAACGGCTTTGTAATATAAATAAATATTGTAATAATTTCATAATTGGTATTAGTTACAAATTGTAAAGATATTAAAAAGAATGGCCTCGAATTTCTTGCCCGTTCTTCTAGCAGTGGCTGCATACTGTATTTGCTGAACGCGGCAGTAGAGTGAGTTAATAGTAAAATTTGCAGTTGATCTTTATTAGCTCGTCGTAGACGCCTAATCAAATAAATTATTTTGACTCTTAACTTTGACCACAAACTGACTGTGAAATCTCCTACGAATGACCATTAAAAGAGTATAAATTTATTTTCACCTACTTGGCAAAAACAGCGAATGGAACACGCTCATAATAATAACCGATGCTTTTATAGATGCCCATACAACGAAAGATCATACAAATCAAGGTACATGAGCACTTTGATGAAATAGAAATTGAAAATGACATCGCTTTAGCCATAGTAAGACGAGACATTCCTTTCGGCTATAATGTGCAACGTGTAGCCATCCCAAAAGGATTTCCCGATATGTCGATAGCTTCTCATGCATACGTGGCAGGGTTTGGTTCCATAGTAAGTGTGAGTATTTAGTATTTATACCCATAGAATTATAGAAGTAAGTATTTATAAACCGTGAGGTGCCGGGCTTGAAGGTCACTGACCCGTGCGTGTCGTACGAGGCGACTAATGGTAGAATACCAGAAGGTGGGCAACAGTGCCTTCTGAGAAACTATTATTTTATACAGCAACCTCCAAGACATCTGCCAAACGAGGAGATTATGGCAAAGGCTGTGGACAATCCGGCTTATCTTTATTTTTGACAAATGTAATTGAATGTTTATATTAACCTATGTCAGCTTACAATGCTGTATTCTACATTATAATCATGTCTATGTAATTTGAATTTTTGCTTTCAGATACAAAGCAGAGGTAAAACTAATAGATAATATTTTTAATATACCGGAACTAAAAACAATATTTTGGAAATTTGTAAGCCAGGTAATGAACCAACCTTTTATCATTTTGGGGTCATCACATTCCTTATCTTGTACTCTTATTCCTTAACCTTGCGATACTGGTAACAATTTAGTTGGTACAAGTAATATCATATGATATTAACATATCATTAAAAAATATGTTTTTAAAGCTTTAAATTTACTTCAATACTTAAAACTTAAAATAAACTTTCTAAATATGCGAAATTTAATTATAGTTTATATTTAGTATTACTTAATATTATTTAAAAAAAATGAGTAATTCAGGTTACAATGACCTGTACAGCCTATAAAAAGCGCAATTCTTAATTATTACAACCCTTTAAAAGTTATCAACCATAAAGTATTTACTGAATGAATAACTAAAGTGTACTTTATTTCACAGGGTTCAAAAAGGCCTGAAATATGGCATATAAAACATGTGTACCAGAGGCTGAGAAGTAAAAAATATTGTTTTGAAAATGACATTCCAACACTGGGCGTGTTTTGTGCAGGAAATATAAAAAAAATTGGTCATTATGCTGCATCGTAAGTAAAATCAAACCAAAATCTGTATAAGAACGGCACGACACTTTTTAAACAAATTTACTAAAACTATTCTACTTTAAATAAAACTACTTCCAAAACGAAAAATTATTAAATGCGATTTGGTTTTACGAACTTGAGTGACATAGGTATTTTGATTTAAATAACTAAAATACTGAACTGATTTTTATAAAATTGATATGGGACCACCTCTTAAGTATGGCCGTACATAAAACATAAAATGCATCATCAAAAAAATCTACCAAAATACCTTAAGAAACTCCTCCTTTTTTAAATTAAGTTAAAAACAATAGTGATTTATATAAACATTTCATCAGGCGAGTATTATAACCACAAGAAGCCTTATTGTCTTAAAATCGTATTAATATTTGAACTCCGCAGTAGAAAAATTTTAATGAGCTGTCTCTGACTGTCATTCAGAGTAAATTTATATTCCCAAAATCCGTAACCATGAAATTCTTACACGATGACTCCGAAAACAATAACTGTTATAGTGTATGTCAAATATCAAACATAAAAAAGGGGAGCTGACTTCAACCGACTCGGAAAAGTATGGAATAATTTGTTGAAATCGGTACATACCATGCAGATTCAAAACACTGCTCATTTTCATGGTCTTAATCCCAAAAGTTATTCAATCATATTATTCGTCAAGTTATAAATAGTATCTATTTTATTCTATGGGTATAAGTATATAAGGTGGATATTAATTCATCAACAATACTGCAGGGGATGGAGTAGAATCGATAACGGAATGTGTTCCACCCATGTTCAATTTTCACATACAAAAAATCAGTAAGCCGCCAAAGACCGACTAGGCAGAATAGGTACACAAAACAGCTGTCCATTGTGCCTAGTATTGCAGTTCATTGACTTCGCGTAGCAATCGTGCGTGTGTGTGAATAGAGTAGATACACCGTGTTCGTAGACCGCGGTCACGGTAATGTTATCTATACAGTATTGTAACTCGGCTCTGTCTTCGAAATAAGTACCTACAGCCGCGCTGTACGTAAACATGCGATAGGGCTGCCCGCCTCCAGCATTTTAATTACAGTTACCTACTTTTTGTTTCTATTTAATTTTGTGATTGTAAATATACTTTTTTTTTATATAAACAAATAAAATACTCTGTGAATTGAACAAGAAGTGTTCACTCAAAATGCGTGTTGTTTTCTTGACCAGTAGGTAGATTTAAACAAAAAAACCATGTTTATGTTTGAATAAATATCGTTCTTAAAAAATGGCGACCGAAAAATATTTGTGAGACGTACGAAATGCTTTATTATTATATTTTAAGGTATTAAAAATCCACATTCTAATAACTACCTGTAATATTATTATAACTTGCTTATAACTACTACCTATTTCACTCGTGTCAATCACTTTCCTTCACTCTATTCACTTTTTTTTTTATTAATTGAGACATTTTTTTCGCGGGTTAAAAGGAAATACTTGTCCATTACAAAGACACACATTATGTACCGTCAACTATATGTAGAGTATAAAAAAAATGTACTTACTAGTAAGTAAAATTGTTTTATAGTATGAAGTAAAATTGTTTTATAGTATGAAGTAAAATTATTTTATAGTATTACCTTTCAGTTTCCAGGTGATCTAAAAAAATTATCTCTGGATGCGTTTTTGACGAATTCATGTAACTAAAAACAGCGCAATATATCTTACTCGTCATATTTAATATGTAAATATGTACCTGAACTTATTTTTGGTGAAAAAATGGCGCGGTTCTTGTTAAAAAACTACAAACCATTCGCTCGTCACTGCGGCGAAGTCGCGACACTCGCGTCTGTCTGCGGGCCGAGCGCGGGCCGAGATCGAGGCGCGTAGGTATAACTCGCGTTTCGTCCGTTTCTATGAAGTTGAAATACTGTATAGATAAAATTACCGTGCCGCGGTTGTCCTTGCTATTATTCCCAAAGCCAACGTGCCACGGCTTAAGCAATAGTATAGACTTTTTGTGTAAGTAAAAAATTAAACATGAGTGAAACACATTCCGTTATCGATTCTACACCATCCCCCGCAGTATTGTTGATGAATTAATATCCACCTTATATATCATATAAAATTTCCAGTTTAAATTTTTTTTTGAGAGTTTGTAAATCAATCCGTGTTTTTTTTTAATTCAGCCCTTTTCATGATGCTTACTGGTTCAGTTGGTTCGGTGTCGTTGGCGTATCGAGCCATTTGGACGTCTGTTATGTTGTGAATTTGAAATATGGTCTTCAGCGTGTACGGTTTCTGCCACTATGCGTCGAAATCACTTCAGCACACGTTCGGATCGCTCTCTATTCTAGGTTATACCTGTTAACACCTTCGACCGTATCATCTGATACCATCAGGTGAGATTGTGGTCAAAGGCTTACCTATCAGCAATAGACAAAAAAATACGTTTGGTGTCAAGTCGTTAGGCCTGTATAATGATTACGCATCATAAATG
Organism: Plagodis dolabraria; assembly: GCA_963854805.1. Classification (NCBI taxonomy): domain Eukaryota; kingdom Metazoa; phylum Arthropoda; class Insecta; order Lepidoptera; family Geometridae; genus Plagodis; species Plagodis dolabraria. The sequence continues at coordinate 9,129,260 of OY978459.1, read as the reverse complement.
GTCCGTCAATATAAAAAAGAAGCAATATACCAAAAAATCAAATAACATCAAAGACATTTATGGTCTCTTCTTCGTTTGTTTGTTCTTGTTTTAACCGAAATAACCATAATAAACTTACATTATTCATAATTTTTCAGGGGTGATTCAGGAAGTGCTCTGGTCGTGGAAAGTAAGCGATACCTGCAAATTGGAATAGTCTCGTATGGGATGTATTATGATCACCCAGCAATAACTTACTACACTAACGTCTCCTATCACTATTCATGGATTGCACACAATGCCAAAAGAATGTACTGTAACAAAAAACATAAATAAAAATAGAAACAAACAACTCAAAAAAAAATTAAAATAACATTAAAACAATGGAAACTTCTTATCAAAAAATGGCAAGAAATATATATACAAATACTACTAGGTAACTATATATTGAATGCTCTTGGGGTGCCGGGCTAGAATGTCACCCCCTATCTCTACCCGTGGGTGTCGTAAGAGGCGACAAAGTGTAACACACCAGAAGACAGCAGCGCTTTCTCAGGAACTGATATCTCACACTGCGATCCCCAAGACGCCTGCCAAGCGTGGGGATTATGGCAACGCCCCCCAATAATGGGGTAGGCTGTGTTCAGCAGTGGACAATCCGGCTGATACAGTATATATTGCATGACATTTCTATTAATACGGTTATGTCGATGGTACTTTTCCCGTTTTATTTTATTTACCTTATACAAGTATTTAATTCTTTTTATGGGCAAGTCATGAAAAGGTAGCAAGTACTCAACCTCCTCAGGTTTTAACTCAACCTCCACTACACCGTTACTATGTCGCCATGGCAACAAACTTTTATTTTTTTACTGTAATAAATTTATCTACTCACTATACGTTGACTCGGGATAGGATGTACCTACCAAAGAAATATATGAATTTAATTGCTACTTTGGCAGCTTATAATATTGTATCGGTTATAGGAAATATAACTAAGTCTTTTTTGACGCGACAGATTTTAGTACATGTACTAATACAAATGTTATATCTAACTGTTGAAACTTTTAAGGCAGACAACAGGGAAGTGTTCTGACATAGCACTGTACTACCAAAATATAAATCGCTTCCCTGGCAAAGTACTTGAAATTGAAATGTGTTTAAATAAATATCCTTTTGATATATTATATTCACTGAACATGGCTTAGAACAGATACAATTTTATTTAATGTAAATAATTTTGCCATAGGCAGTGCGTTTAACAGATCATCTGCAGCAGAAGGAGGGTGTATTATTCTTGTGAAAAATAATTTAAAATTTAAGAACGCCGTGACTTAGTCAGATGTTCTGTCGAACGTCTCTGTGAGGTTGCTTGTGTGGAGGTTGACAGGCATCTTGTGGTGTGTGTAGATCGACCACCAACAGATGAAGGTCGTACTCAACATTTTATGGAATTTTTATCCACTCTGGATACTACACAAAATATACTACAGAAAATTTCTAATTGTAAAAAACCCATATTTTTATGTGGTGGTTTTAATAAAGATATTCTATTGACTTCTAAAAATAAGACTGATCTTATTTTATTATTTAAGTCATTTAATTTGAAATTTCTTTCCTGTGAGCTTACTAGGATAACAAACACTTCAGCTATCTGTATAGACAATATATACTCAAACTGCAAGGCTAAAGAAAAGTCAATAATAAAAGGGCTAAGATCATGAGGCGATTAAATTTGATGGAAACAGAGAAACAGAGCGGCATGAAATTGAACATAGGCCGTTAACAACCAGTAGGCTTAAAATACTCAGTACCAACATAGAAGCTAAGAAACCTAGAGAATCAAAATATGTGTTAACTATTGATTAAAAATCAAATCCCTAATCCAATATAACTGGCGGATATATTTGACAATTTTATTTCTAACACACCTAGAAGTCACTAAGTTATTGGATTCTTGTCCCAATGTAGCAGAAACTCTGTTAAAACATAATTTTCCCTGCGAATATCCGGACTTTTCTTTCAGATACACAACATCATTTGAAATTAGGGAGACATTTAAAAGTCTACACATAAAGAGTACCGAAGTTTTGTGTGGTATGTCAGTTAAAGTGGCTGAGTTTATAATTAGCATTATTGCACCATAATTAGAAACAATATTCAATCTTTGTGTCAATGGAGGAAACTTCCCCGACTTAATGAAACAAAGTAAAATCACTCTAATTTTCTGGGTCTACATCTGACCGTTGCAATTACAGACCTATTTTCATCCTACCTGTTCTGAGTAAAGTATTCGAAAACATTATGCTCAAAAAACTTTTATCCCATTTTAATGAGCATAATATATTGAATGAGAATCAGTTTGGTTTCACAAAGAGCAGATCCACAACAGATGTAGGTGTTCAATTGTGTCACATATACTGGAATCCTGGGAGAGTTCATATGATGCTATTGGCGTATTTTGTGATTTTTGTAAGGCGTTGGACTGTGTAGAGCACTGCACTCTGATTCCTAAACTTTCACACTATAGTATTCGTGGAGAAGCTCTGAATCTTAGAGTCATATATATCAGCCAGGCTACAGAAGGTTGGAATAAATGGCAATACTTGTTCCGGGTAGATTCTTCATTGGTAAAAATGGGAGTACCGCAAGGATCAATTTTGGGATCTTTCCTGTTTCTAACGTATATTAATGAACTGCCTTGCATGGTTATATATTTCTGCGATATTGTTTTATTCGCAGATGATACGTCTCTGATTTTTAAAGTAGATAGGAAAGACAGTGAACTAATTCATTTAAATAATGTGTTATCTATGATCTATAAATGGTTCGCCCCTAATAGAACATTCTCTTAAATTAAAAAAAAAAGATGAAATTCTTAAAGTTTTCTTTACCAAAAGTTACTTATGTTAAACTAACCATTAAGCTTGGCCCAGTTAAACTCTCTATTGACAATGCCACAATCTTCCTGGGAATCAAAATGGATGCAACTTTACAGTGGGATCCTCACTTACATGATCTATCCGGAAGACTTAGTTCTGCTGCATATGCAGTTTGTAAGATAAGACAGTTAATAGACGTAGCTACTGCTAGCCTAGTTTATTTCGCGTACTTCCACAGTATTATGTCGTATGGTGTATTGCTGTGGGGTATAGCTGCTGCTGACATAGAGACAATCTTTATCTTACGAAAGCGTGCAATTCGTATGAAATGGGGAATCTCTGATGGATCTTTTTAAAGAAATTGATATGTTAACTTTACCAAGTCTGTATATATTTGAAAATATTATGTGTGTTCATGAAAAAAAATTGTGCATTCTAATTAAACAGTGTCAGTCACGATTACAATACTAGGAATAAAGATAAAATAGTGGTACCAGGTTTTAGATTAGCAAAGACAAATAAAAGGTTCTTGTTAGGTAATTGTGTACTGTTTTATAATAAAGTTCCCAAACATATTTCAATGCTCACAGAAGGGCTTACAGTTACAAGTTGCACGAGATGCACGTGAAAAACATATTGATTAAGAAATCCTACTACACAGTTTGTGATTACTTAAAACATGCCTGGACGCCAAAAATGCCTGGACAATTCCGCCTCTGCCAAGCTATCGCTTGTGGCCATAAGTTAAATAAATATTGTAATACTTTTATTTTATAGTAAGTATGTAAGACATTGTTAAAGACGTTTTAAAGAATGGCCCCGAGTTTATTGCCCGTTCCTCTCGCAGTGGCTCTATAGAATTGTAATCTTTTGTTCCCTGAACGTGGCAGTACAATGTAGAATATTTCAATATTCAAATTTGTAATTATAAAAGCGTAATTGACCTTCATAAGAGTGTCGTAGACGCCTAAATTGACTAATGATTTTGACTTTGATTATGACTAACGGAAGTTCAAAATCGTATAAAATCAACACTCCATCATTTCTATTAATTGGATATAGTATATATATATATATATACTATATCCAATTAATACTTTTAAAATGTTTACCTTTGTCATAAACACTACTTTGAGATGTACCTATCTATCTGATAAAAGCCTAATGCAGACTTTACAAAGTAAAGGTAGGGCACTTTGTATTCTCTCCTGGGTAGCGTGTTTGCAACGGCCCTCTGCCAAAGTAATTTCTGTCGCCAACCACGTAGCCAGCCAGTGAACCCTGGTAGCGGATATTGAGAGCCAGTTGAAAATCGCCTGTTACACTCTTTGATCAATCATCTCATTACTTACCTACTAACTAATACCTACCTAAATGGCCCGCACCGCCTCGCCATTGCTACCGCTTCTGCGTCCGCCAAACAAGAAACGGCTGAGTTATACCTACCTAATTCATTGCCCTCGCATAGCGTTAGAACGTGTGTGTATATGTGAGTGGAGTCCACGGCGGGAGTGTTGTCGTCGCCATCATTCTTAAAGTCAAAGCGCCACAGCTTAGGCAATAGTTAGTCCTGATTTTGTGTATGTGAAAATTAAACATGAGTGGATCACATTCAGTTATCGATTCCACACCACTCCCCGCAGTACCTATTGTTAATATATTAATAGCCACGTTATGCATGAGTACAAGATTTATTTGTTGAGGTTAAATGTCATTATAATCCCAAACGATCGTACGAATAAAATATACTACAATTCTAACCTCGTATTAGCCTATTCATTTTTATGCCTGGATAAATAGGATATACGCACAGGAGTTACGCACAGATTTCTCCGCGTTTATTTAGAAGGCAGTTGGTTAAAGTTTATTTAAGACAGAACTTGTCAAATGTTTTTTTCACATGCTGGTTATACTTAGTGGTAAAACAACAGTAGAACCTACCTAGTTTTAGTAATTGCAAGGTAAGTAGTAAGTTTTAGTAGCTGAATTGAATATAACTAGGTATGTTTTTCTGGCTCTGCTTCCGTCAGACATTCTGATGACATTTTTTTTAAGGTTTACTCAATATCGCATTGTACCTATATACCTCGTTTCGTAAATGTGGTCAGTCAAATGGTTTTTTTTTTCATAATTTTGAAGAGGTAGCAAACCGATTCCAAAATATGTCTTTTTATGTTTGATAGGTTAGCTTTGACCACTATCTCACCTGTTGCTAAGTGATGATGTGGTCGAAGATGTTGTTCAGGCTAACCTAGAATTTCAGGCTCTCAAAATTTGAAATACTTACTAACAAATATTTCTGTTGGTGGATGAAAAATCCCTTACAAAAACTGCTCAGAGTGAATTGCCATTTCTATCTACAGTTTCATAATTATTTAAATGCAATATGTTTAATATAGGCATACCGCCGGTAAAAAAAAATATTAAACGCAAAATTTTGTGCTTTATTGTGAAAAACCTAAAACTATCATTGGAATAAACTATCTTGGTCAACGCCACCTATCAAATCAAATCAAATCAAAAAATCTTTATTTCAGACATAAAACAGTCCATATTTTAAAATAGAAAAATATAGAATTATAGTAAGATAGGATCAGGAATACACAATATAATAAAAAGTCACAGCATACATTCAAATGTCAAGAAAAATATTCGTACAATAAATATAAGCGTTAACATTTTTAATATTATTCATTTATATTAATTCAAACATAATGCAGGTAAGTTAATTTTATACATATGAAAAATAAATCCAGAATGAAAATAAGAAAATTAATTATTTTAGTTTAGGATATAATCTTATTATTACTATCGCCTCTCTTGCTTAGCTTTACATTAAACGTAGTCTCCTTGTTGTAGATGGTCCTAAACACGGAAAAATTCGGTGTTTTTGCTCTCCTCAGTTCAGTTTGATGGCGTGCTATACAACCTATAATTAAAAACACAGTACCATAGGTCCGCGACGCGTTATGTCCATTAAGACTAAAAGCCCATTGGAATAAAAAAAATTAACAATACCACTTTTTACCCATGGTGTTAAAAAGTCGTACCAAGATCGATTATTAACTTTAATGCCCCTAATAAAAAAAACGTTTATTAGTCGTTAATACTTTAATGACACTGTGCTATGAAACTTGCCCAAACCTGTGCAAATTAAGTACGAGGGCTATACTATTATAAAGCCTTAGACGAACGAACGAAAACAAATTGACTTCCCGTTGCCTTTTGCTTTTGCAAAAATGTATACAACAATATTGTGTTTCCTCATTATATCGCCAATTCAAAATTTACTGTGTAGGAAAGAGGAATCAGATTATTTAATTGTAGGCGGTGAATTTGTTGAAATATCCGAGTACCCTCACTCTGCTTTTCTCAAAGTATATTGTAATGGAATGTGGATGTGCGGCTCATCAATACTCAACCAAGTAATATTGCTCACAGCAGCTCACTGCGTAGACATGTGCAACATAAATAAGCGGTCAGATTCAGCGGAAGTCTATTTTGGTGGGTCAAATCTGAGACATGTAAGTGCGAGTAAAATTAATCAAACAAAATATCAAAATTATGACGCGTGATCAAAATGCTGATACCTACTTGGCTTAACGAATAAGCATTGCAATTCAACGGAGCAATGCTGCCAGCATGCTGGGCACGCTGCCAACTGGTAATGGGCTGGAGGACTGCCTATGAGTCTGCTATGACTTATAGCTTGTCTAAATGCTTATATTGTAGTAGCTGTAATGTTGTATATAGTTCGTATTATTTTGTTAAATATAGACATACCGCCGGTATTATCAAACAAAAAGTTAAAACATACTCCGATGACCCGTCAACTCCACGAACCTTTTTTTTATCAAAATGAGTGGGGAATATCTAGTATTTAGATAGCTCTGCAGAAAATATTTTTAATTCTATTTAATTTCTTTTAATAACTCTCTTCAAATGGATCTGTGTTATCTGTAATAAATTATTGTTATTAATTCGTCGTGCCAAATTGCCAGAAACGATTTTTTTTTTGACATTGTGACGGAACAAGCAATAGGCCCACCTGATGTTTTCAGCGATAACCTCTACCTATAACAGGTGTGGACTGCACTGCGCCCGTCACACTGAGACATACAGTTGTTAAGTCTCAAGTGCCTGAAATTTCACTGGCTCTCAAAAACTACAGCCGGAACATATTAGGTGCTTGGCGACAGATTTTCTACTTGAAGGTGCTAGGGCTAGCTAGCTAAGCGAGCATTCGCAAAATGCTCCTCCACTATGTGAAGATCGCACCGTAGAGCTGCAGAACAGCAGCCTTATTGCCGCACTATATTATCTATTAGGCCATCATTGTTTAAATACTCCTAGATAGCATAAATTATTCCCTAAATTGACTTCAAATCTATTTCTAGATGCAAGTAAGAAGGGACGTCATTCAGATAAAAAGACATGAGAATTTTGTATGGAATACTTTGAGCAATGATATAGCCCTGGCTAAATTAAAATATAGTGTTCCTTTCGGGCCACGGGTGAAGCGTGTAGCCATTCCGAGAATATTTCCAAGTATCATAGCCGAACAAGGGTTCATGGCTGGATGGGGTGCCATATCTGTAAGTGTGAGTATATTTTGATCCAAACATATTAAGTGTCTTGTTCTTAAACAGGCAAGTCTGACCACTAATTGTATTATAGGTACTAATTGTATATGGCCGTAGTTTTTGCCTTTTGTGACATAAGTGTATTTTTTTGTGTTACAATAAAATAAAAGTTACGTTGTAATGTCACAAAAAAGCGTAAATCTCACTAATGCGCTATATTTTAAACATTATGAAATAGGTAAGTTTAAGACGTATATCTCACTAATGCGTTATTTTCACCATGATAAAATAGGTATTTATTCGTTGCCACATTAAACAAAAATCTACTGTAAAGCAGTTAATTGATTTTAAATTACAAATACTACCAAATAATTATATGCAAGATGCGGAGACAAAATGTGGCAATATCTACGACCGTATCTACCTATTCTTATCTTCCATCGTACCGTCTTTGATCATTCTCTGTCCCTGCTGTCATGCATGAAGTGCATGAAAATGCTACGCTCATAATATATGACTCAAAAACGTTTCATTGACTGTTGATTTCAAGCTTTAACTGATTTTAAAACATTTTGTTTCAGATTTTAGTCAATACGGTTTTGAAATCAATGGTGATAATTCCGTTTTTTGACGTACAACAGTTAAAGAATACATTTGATTTCGTTGCCAAAAAGAGACGTACCTACCCTGCACAAGCAAGAATAGGGTTGCTTTTTCAAGTATCTATCTGATAATTTGAACACGGCTAAGCAAACTTCGCTACGACGCTATGAGAGCTTCAAAGTAGATTATGGTGAAAGTTTTCAGCTGATGATAAATAATCTCATCATAAACCATCTATATCATAATAGGTATATAATTGTTTTCACCGCCTATAGTCATCATTAATATGCCAGAGAATAACGGCATCACTACCGCCATCTATCTGGCACTTAACTCTGGAATTAGAGATTCCTAAAAGTACGGATTTGGTTAGAAACTACCAGTGTAGCGTCAACGACTTGCTTTCGATAGTCTTTCTCTATGACTACATAATTACGTAAGATCCGCACAGTGGATGCTAACTAACAGTGAAGCTCAATTTTGATTTGGCGTTCAGTGAGAACAGACGCTTTAGCTATATTATATTAAGTTAACGCATAATAGGGTATTATATAAAAGAAGCTAACATAATAAAATCTAATGCAACATTATAATGACATTATATGAGATATTATTGGGCCTGCTATATATATGAATATTTTGCATGACGAGTTATGTGCTAAAATAACTGACTAAACTAAAGGCTGATTTACACATCAATGAGTACACTAGCAAGTTAACTTGCCGTTACTTCATCAGACGGATTTTCGGTCCTAGTGAGTTGGGCACTTCAAACTTGTTATTTATTTATTTTTATTTAACGGGCTCCATACCGTTTACCCACAAACAGTTCGCGAGAGCATGTTCACCGAAAAAAACTAAATTTGATCGTATAAAATGTAGAAGCTTAGTTTTACATATAATTATCTAAACAAGCAGAAACTAAGCATATACATAATCTAAACCTTCTAATTATTATTAGAAACGGGATATTTGCCGTGTTTTAGTTTGCTATTGAGCTCTCTATATTAAAAACATACAAGAAAGAGGGTAGACCGGTTCGTCTGCTCCTAGTGCTGAACATCCACTCGCTTAGACTTGAGTGTACTCGTGATCATGGCGCTTGTAACAGTGCCGAAATATTGAGGCAAGATAATTACAATTTAAAATAAGACATATTCAATTGTTCAGAATTAAAATGTTTAGTCAGTCGCACACTTAGTCATACGCCTTCAGCAACTGACTAAATCAAAAATAATAATAATATTCGGCGAACACATAACTAAAAAAAAATTCAAAACTTAATATAAAATATTAATGAATACTTGAAATACGGTATTATCTTGCCTCACAGTAGTTCAGAAGAGCTCCTAACTAATATAGATCCTTGACTCACTCCAGAAGGTGTGTCAAAGCCAGCGCTCGAGAGGAGCAAACTGCTGGCAATCGCGGAAATAGTCAGCGACAAAACGGAAAAGGCCTGGAGCGAATCCTATGGTACTGCGATTTTCCAACAGGGTGTCGTTGTTGATCCTTTCAAACGCCTTCTGGTCAAGTCAAGGTACAGGACGTCTATACTTGTCCTCTACATTCTACAGTCAAGTGGTAATTAAGTATACCTAAGTAGAATAGACCAAAATCCTATTTTTCAACGAGTCGGATTCGGAGTCGGAGCGAGTCGGAAGAGAGAAGACAAGGTCTACTCTGTCTCGTTCCGACTCTGAATCCGACTCATGATGACGGATTTTCTTTCTTTTTACAGGACGACCCAGGAAGACAAAAAGTGAGTTTATTTTTAAAACACGTGTACCGAGAAATAAGGAATGTCAAATTATGTAGCAAAGTTAGTAAGCTTCAAAAGGGAGTGTTTTGTGCAGGAAGCCTTAATACGAGAGTCAGTCATCCTGCGCAGTAAGTCATTTTTTAAATTGCTTGTAGGCTAATCCTGTGACCACTATTTCAACTGTTGCTGAAAATAATGTGTTTTTAACACATAAAAGGTGGGCAGCGGTGCTTTCTGAGGAACTAATATCTCACACTACAATCCCCAAGACGCCTGTCAAAATGGATTCAACTTTACAGTGGAATCCACATATAGGTACACGTTATATCCGGAAGACTTAGTTCTGCTGCATATATTATAGCTAACAGACGTAGCTACTGCCAGGCTCGTTTATTTCGCGTACTTCCACAGTATTGTCATATGGTGTATTGCTGTGGGGAGCTGCTGCTCTGCAGCTATCTCAATAGAGACATCTTACAAAAGCGTGCAATTCGAGTCATATATGAAATGGATCCTAGGGAATCCCTGAGAGATCTTTTTAAAGAAATTGATATTTTAACCTTACAAAGTTTGTATATATTTGAAAACATTGTATATGTTCGTAAAAATTTGAGCAAATTTAAATCAAACAGTGACAATCACGATTATAACACAAGGAATAAAGATAAAATAGCGGTGCCAGGTTTTAGATTAGCAAAGATAAATAAAAGGGTTGTTTGCTGAACGTGGCAGTACAATACAGTATATTTCAATATTAAGAATTTGTAATTGACCTTCATAAGAACGTCGTAGACGCCTAAATTGAATAAATGATTTTGACTTTGACTTTGACAAGCGTGGGGATTATGGCAAACCCAATAATGCGGGAGGCTGTGTTCAGCAGTGGACAATCCGGCTGATACAGTACTGTATTTAATATCTCTGCTGGTAATTCATGGATGACATTGGTGATGAACTCGTTGTTTACTATCAGAACGTGAGGATTGCGAACTAAGACTACAGATTTCCGACGTAATGTTGGACTGGGCTCGTATGATATCAACATTGTTACGGAAAGATGGTTACTAGATGCGATTTGGGACTCAGAGCTGTTTGATGACCGGTACATAGTTCGCGGCGTGACAGGAATTATGTACAGACCAATCAGACTCGCGGCAGAAGTATTTTAATTGCGATACTTAAAGAGTATACAGTAATTTCACAACCAGGCTTTCATTCCTCTGCGGAAGGTGTATGGCTAACCTTATCTGTTAAATCAGGCAACAGTATATGTTTTACTAGCCTACATATTATAATGTACGCTATATCTTATCAGCGAAAATGATGGCTTTTCTTTTTCTGAACAATTGTCAATTTTTTAAACTAAACTTACTGAACTCACCAAACGCCATCCCGACGGTAAATATTTAATCGTAGGTGACTTTCATATGAGTAGTATAACATGGTTACCAAATGACATTGATAGCTGCAAAAGTCCTTTAAATGTCGCCGGATTAACTTTATCGATGACTTGATTATTCTGAACCTGAGACAATTAAAAAATATTGTCACAATAAGTATAGTAGAATCTTAGACCTAGTTATATGAAATTATAGAGTCTGTGAAGGAGTGTCATGCATGACCCACTTCTACGTGTTGACGCTTTTCATACTCCTCTTTTAATAAGTGTGCATCACAAAATTTCGCCATTAAAACCCAATTCTTATGTAAAATATGCCTATAATAATGGTGGCAATAATTCTATAAACAAGAAAATTTTTGAACTAGACTGGAGTACAAAACTTAGCAGTAGTTCACTGAACAAAGGCGTTGATCGCTTTTGTGACATCATGCTTCATGATAAATATATACCTACTAAAGTATACATATCTGAAATGGTACTTCCCGCATTAATGAAGGTTATCGAAGAAAAGAAAAAATTTGTTACGTAAATTGAAAACTTATTGTAACAAAATTACCAACACTTGAGAGATAGGGCTAAAAAGCTGGACCTTTCATTTTTTTATTTGCTATCGCAGTTATATTAACACAATTGAAGACTCGGTAAAAAGAGATCCTAAATATTTTTGTTCTTTCATAAAAGCTCGTTTTAAGTCTAACGGTATTCCCAACCATATAAAATACAATGGCACTGTGGTGATGACAAGGGAAGCTATTTGTGATGCGTTTTCTTTTTACATTTTATCTACTTTTTTAACTACACGATTCTTCTTTGTCTGATAGTGTCACTAACTCGCCAGCCTCACAAGACGTTCTGGCTGATATCGGGACATTAAAATAAATAATTCAGATAAATTTAAAGCTCTCACTAACCTTGATTCGTCGAAATATGCAGGCCCGGATCGTATTCACTCGATTTTCTTAATAAAATGTGCGGAAAGCCTCGTAATACCTATATATATATTAATTCAAAGGTCCATTACAGAAAATACTTACCCTCACATCTGGAAATGGGCATATATAACCTATCCATAAAAAAAGGGCCCGAGAAGAGGTGTTAGTAACTACAGACCAATTTTAAAAGTTATTGATCATATCAAAATCATATGATATTTTTAATAGAATTATGTACAATCAAGTATACTCAGCACTCAGGAACTCATTTAGCCCGTTCAGCATTGGTTTTTGAGGGGACGGTCAACAGCTATCTAACTAACACAATGGATTTTGGTGACCGGGTATACGTGGTCTATACTGACTACAGCAAATGTTTTGATAGAATAGATTACAAATCACCCTGTTAGCCAAACTCCATACGAAAGCTGTAGGTCTTCCTATAAATAAATAAACAAGACCAAGACCATTTTAGGGCAACACTAGTATTTTCCAGGTAAGGATGTTACACAGTTCAACGTCGCCGGCGTCATCACGTTCCATCAGCAGGGCGATCACGTATCTTCTGTAGCAATGAAATTCTGATTGCAACAATCAAAAATGACAGTTTTGACAGATTTTCTATCAATGAAAAAGACAGATAGGTAACAGGCCTTCTTGTGCCCAAACGTTAGTCACCGACCGTTTTTTTCTTTTATACCTGAGACGATAACTGACATATAGATCTACATTGATCGAATTAAAATTTCGTTATATCCATTCTAAGAGTTTGTAATAACATAGTACAGATACAGGTTGTACTCCCATGGTCAATATTTCCTATGATTTTATATTATTATTATTCTAAAATCTAATTTTATTTTTTAAATCTAATTAAATCAAAATTTAAGTTTATATTGGCATTTATTTTAAAATAAGAGTAGTAATTTCTTCTTCCTCCCCTAACACAAATTAGCCCATAATATATCTTCCTCCACTCCGCTTCAATTTTAGGGTGTAATGGCCAATTGGTATCTACACTTTGGATACTGCACGTTTCATACGCTTGATATATCCTGTAAAATAAAACCAAATGTAATAAAGCGACTATGATATTTTTTGTTTTTTTTTATGTTTTGCAATAACGCATGCTCTGTGGATAACATTAAAAAAATAAGAGAGCCAAAATTTAAGTCATGAGCGGGTATAAAATAAGTTTCTCTTCTCTCCGAATACGCAAAATAATAATAATAAGAAATTACTACTGGTATTTTAAAATATATACCAACATAAACTTAAATTTCAATTATTTCTTTGGAAGACCAACAGTATAACAAATATCTTATATAACTAATAACAACAGATAACCAATTATAGGTCCTCACGGATAGCTATCTTATAAATGACATTCAAATAATGAACACCTTGATACAACTTAGTCTAAACATTATGCTTATAATTAAATTCAAACAGTTAGTCGAGGAACTCTCTGCTCAACAACCGCCTAGCCGATGCAATGCTTGTACCAAATAAGTCAAGGCCAACTCTCTTGTCTATCTCATTAAAATTTCTGCTCACACGTAACAGGTAAGAATTTTGCCTTTGTTTTATTTAGATTTTAGTATAATAAAAATATAAAATAAAAGGAAATACTGACCATGGGAGTACAACCTGTATATATACTATATTATTACAAACTCTTTATTATAGAATGGATAGTACGAAATTTTTGATTCGAACAAAGTATATGCCAGTTATCGTCTCAGGTATAAAAGAAACAAAACGGTCGGCGACTAACGTTTGGGCGCATGAAGGTCTGTTACCAATCTGTCTTACAAAATCTGTCAAAACTGACAGTTATATTGTTGCAATCAACAGTTCATTGCTACAGAAGATACGTGATAGCCCTGCAGCACTACGGTTTAAATCACGCAAAAACTGCTGCCACTGCATACTTCGGTTCGTAACTGAAATACGAGAATATGCACTGTTTGCGCGCAAACGACGTGAACCGATATGTAGCCGCGCTTATAACATCTGCTAACTGTCAATTTGCTTTTTCGCAATTGAGCCAAAATAACCTTCACGTTAATTATTGGTAATAGAAGTATTGCACTTCAAGGCATTCTTTTGTGAACAGTTGTTTGTACGTTCAATATTCTAACCACATCAACAAAAATCTCCTCATCTATCTATCAAGATTTGAGTTTGACGTTTGTGCACACATTGCACTACCACTTTTTTGTGAACGTTGTTTGTGGCCGGAGATGACGTCATTATGTTATCGCGGTGTCTGTTTAGCAAGTTATGAACTGACTGTTTGCGTGCACACAGTGCAAAAAGCGCATATTTGCGTGACTTGAACCACAGGGCAAGTGACACTACGGATAAATGGTTACTAAACAAATAAAAATAAAGGCCCAAGTTTACGTTAATTTCATTGAATCCAAAGACAACGAAATGCATTTTATATTTTACATATTGTTTTTTTATACTTACTAGTTTTTTAATTTTGCAGTGGTGATTCGGGCAGCGCTCTGGTCACAAAACGTAGAAGACATCTCCAAATTGGAATAGCCTCATATCGCGAGGGGGAATATCCAGCATTAACTTTCTACACGAATGTCTCGTATTTCTATCCATGGATCAAACTCAATGCCGAATCGATGTATTGTAAATTTTAAAAATGAACAAATAAAGTACACACCAATTCTTTGAATTTTTGGAATAAAATGTTTTTACTGGTATTTTTTAATATAGATAGATATAAAGATCCATGTATTGCACGAGCATAAATTACGAAAATTTTAAAATATAGATAAATGTTAGTCACAATCGAACGAAATACTTTTTCTAATATACAACTAAAAAAACACTAAATACCTACACTCTATTTCATATAAGTATTCTTAGATTCTTAGGAAACTAGACCAGGGTGTAAGCCGTTTCTGGCACAGTTTCATAGATAGCTCCTAACCGCACCTGAAATTTATCAGAAAATCTAATAATAAATAATAAAAGATCATTTATTGCCGCTCATTTATTGCACAGTATATATACCTAATCCCCACACTAACACTTTCTCACTCTCTAGTTCCCTCAATACTATGTATAAAGAATTGAGCTTTAAATATAGGCATTAGAAATACACGACAAATTCAAAACTTTGAATTAAAATTTTGAAATCAATTCAATATGAAGAACTAGGATGTTGGATTATCAAGTCCTCATGAACTACCAAGATTCTGACTGCGCTTATTTTGGAACCCATTTTTATGAACAGTTTATAAATTATAAATAAGTAAACAATATCTACTTAATAATTAACATTTTATTTTATCATTGGTATGGAGGTGCCAAATACAGTAAATTACAAATAAACAATGTATTTTAGCATTTGGAGCTGCTATCTCGTGTTGCGTATGAATAATCTTAAAAATCTGAATAAATCAAGACTAGTCCATTTATAAATTTGTAGTACATCTACTATTGAAAAAATCTTAAACTTATGTTCACGCCTGTATTCCCTGAACGGTTAGATAGTCATGTTTCGCTCAACTTGTTTCTGACCCATGTAAAAAGGGGTACCTCTCAGTCTATTGCAATCTAACCAGCAGCACAGAATAAGGATCACTCTGCACAGCCATTTTTTTATGCATGATAGGTTGGTTAGCCTTTGACCACTATCTCACCTGATGGTAAGTGATGACGTGGTCGAAGATGTTATTCAGGCTAACCTAGAATTACTGGCTCTCAAGGACAGCTGTCGGAACACACCGTTAGGTGCTTGGCGACAGATTTTCTACTTGAGGGTGGTAGCTAGCCAGGTAGGCATTCGCAAAATACCCTACCACCATGCTGTGACGACTGCCATCGTAAGACAACAACCGGGACCGACGGCTTAACGTGCCCTCCGAAGCACGGAAGCGCTCAGTAGTAATGTCACTAGCGGTTACCCATCCAACTCCTGACCGTTGCGGACGTTGCTTAACATAGCTGATCGATTAAGAACGGCTAATCAAACTTCGCTACGAGCGCCATTCCAATAAATAAGCAATAAAATGCGTTTCTCTTATGACGCGCACGCACCGTAGATTATACCGTCCGGGCGGATACGCTATTGTACTTGTAGCTTTGTAGTATTATAATATTTATAATATGTTCTATGCCTATTGCTACGAATAACAATATATAACCTATAGTGCGGAGTGAGCCAGGCCTGCCAGCTGTTCCAGACTCGGATTGATATAAGATTTGAACAAGAACACCTTGTAATATTTATAAAAAATACAAAGTTGCTCATAAACTTAAAATATTAGTAGCATTTTCTCAAAATTACTCGTGTCTCTCCTGATGGAGTCAGGGAGACATCTTTCAGTCTTTGCCTCTTCCCTTGACGAGGCGGGGAGATATTACCACCCCAAAATTTCCATTATTTTTTTCATTTTGACGGGACAAGCTCGAGGCCTACCAGATGTTAACCTCTAACCTCTGCTTATAACAGATGCATTTTGTTATAATTCACGAACTGCACTGTGCCCGTCACCTTGAGACATAGTTTTTAAGTCTCATGTGCCTGTAATTTCACTGGCTCTCAAGGACTGCTGCCGGAACACACCGATAGGTGCTTGGCGACAGATTTTCTACTTAAGGGTGGATTTTTCTACTTGAGATTTCAGTAGTTGTTTCGTGAGTTCGGAGTGGGAGGGCGGAATATTGAATGGTGAAGGGAATTGTGATTTAAGTAGGTACCATGGCACAGCTTAAGAAATAGTACGGACTTTTTGTGTACTGGCTCTAAAGGACTGCTGCCGGAACACCGTTAGGTGCTTGGCGACGGATTTTCTACTTAAGGGTGGTAGCTAGCCAGGCGCGCATTCGCAAAATGCCCTATCACCATGTCGTAATGACTGCCATCGGGAACGAAACGTGTCCTCCGAAGCACGGAAGCACTAGTAAATGCCACTAGGGGTCACCCATCCAAGTAATGCCCGAAGCGGACATCGGTTAAGAACAATCAACTAGGCAAGCTCCACTTCAAGTACTTTGAGCTAATAATGACTACACAGATAGAAACATGACATTCATACAACGACGTTTTACAGCTAGTCTTATATTCGCTGGTGTCGCTAAAACGTCAATTATTATTTTACAAATTATTGGAGTACAAGATTTTATGCCCAAGGCGGGAATCGAACCCGTGTCCTCCAATATCGTGTCGGATGCCTTAACCTCCTCGGCCACCTGGACTCGGCATTTCTAGCCGAAATTTCGTGCTCCAATTGTATTACTTTAACCGTCATAATACAATTGGAGCACGAAATTTCGGCATAAAATTTTGTACTCCAATAATATGTAAAATACGATTTTCGCTTACCACGCGATAGCGCTTGTAATCATATTTAGAAATGTCAATTATTGTTTGTTTATATGACGGTACTTTTTTCGCGTATCATTGAATTCGTTAGGATAGAAAATATCCAAATCTCAGTATAGTAACACATTGCTTTTACGATCTCAAAGCCTGTTACATGCGGATGTATGAACACACAGACAGATGAGCATGGTATAGCTCCGTTATGCCCTTTGGGTATGGTACCCTAAAAAAATATTTTAGGGCCTGTTTCAGAATGTTCGATAGTCTACTACCCAGAGCATATTTAAAAAATTAAACACTATCTTTGCGTTTCACAAACATCGATTTAGCCTATCCATCGGTTAAACTTGAAACGCGCTGCATATATTAACTGTCATTTTTATCATTCAGTTATTTTATGTGTTGGCAACCCGAAACTTTATTAGGACATTCTGAAACGGACTTTATATTTTTACTATGAACTATGAAGCTAGGTAATCTGTGCTAAAGTTCGACTATTCATGCTGTAATGTCATGTACAACGAGAGGCTATTGTAATTGTAAACCCAATCAAAAACAATAAAAAACTAATTAGCTCACGTTTATGTTCCCAATTTCTGATTAAAATCCAGATCTTCTCCGGCTGAATCTGGTAATGCACGTGGATGCCAGAGTTTCGGTTATAGTTCCTATACTACGTAGCTCTACGCGTGCCGAAACTGTGGCTTATATGCTATGAGGGGGCTATGACTGTTTTCATACACGTACTTTCACAAGGGCGTACCCAGGATTTCAGCTAGGAGGGGGCAGGGGGCTGCTTATACCTGTTTCGAAAAGATCGTCTGTTGGGTATATTGAAACAAAAAATCATGAAAATTGACTTTTATTCATTAATTTTGATGATGACACAAAACAAAATACTATACATAATTATACCATACATTATGTATAATATATATTATTATATTATGTATATATATATAATAATTTAACAGTAATCTTCTCGGATTTGCCGCAAATTTGTCTATGACAGTCTTTTCAATAAACTCACTGTTGTCTTTTAAATAATTGCGATGTACGCTCATCAGACATAAACCCGTAAGCCTTTCTTCACCCATGGTGCTTCTAAGCCACGTTTTAACTCTTTGCAGCGTACTGAAGGACCGTTCTACGGTCGCCGTGGTGCATGGGATAGTGCTTAAAATAATTAATGCCTTTCTGACAGCACGGTAAAAAATGTTGGCTTCGTTGAACAGATCAATTACTTCTATGTCCCTTAATTGATCATCTGATAAAGCCTTCGTCACCCATAAATTATGCCAAAGGTTCAGTTCTCCGGTGATATCCAGGTTATAAAATTCTTGGAATGATTCTGCGTTTTTGTGTAGGTCTGTAATGCTGGTTTTTGTCATATACAAGGGATGTAGCCTGCTTAAAGCAAACGCCGGAGTATTTTCTTGGGAGAATCGAATATTCAGTGATGAAATGAGTGAATCAATGTATGGGATTATCAGGGAACGCCGCCAATATTCGTTATCATTGTCTGATGGCGGATTACTTCTATGTGTTTGCTTATGAGCAAGACGTGGAACCGAAATTTCTATGTTCAAATCCATTGCAACAGCTCGTGCTTTTTGAAGTATTTCATTACTTATTCTATCAGGAAACTCGCGGTCATTTCTGAGAATGTCCTTGATATTTTTGATGTGTTCCCCTACCGAGATCATGTCGATCGATTTAGCTTGCAGTGCGTTAACTACTGGTTCTAAAACTGCTGAATATTTGGCTATTGTTTGTAGAGTAACAATAAACACTGGTTTTGTAACGGCTGAATGCAACTGATATGCAGATTTTCTGGTGGCATAATTTCCTTCTACGGATAACGTTTCTAGAGATTTCACAAGCTCTGAAAAATGTTGAGAAAACTTTCTGATTGATTTATATTTTTCTGACCATCTCGTCTCACATAATCGTGATAGGTTTGGAGCGTAGTTTCGACGTGTAGTCGATTCCCTGAAAAACGTTATAACATCCTTTACAGTGGCGACAGTATTTCTAATTTCTGGTACTGCGTTCGCATCATTCACAACAAGGTTGAGTTTGTGACTTGAGCAATGAAAATATAAAGCACGAGGATATTTTTTTCTCAAAATGGCTTGTACGCCACCCTCTTTCCCTGCCATTGTAGAACAGCCATCGAATCCAAAACCTACGCAATCTTCGGTTGAGAGGTTAGAACTAATTAAGAAATTGTCAATTGCTTCGGCAATTGCGGAAGCATTTTGTGCTTTTAGTTCAACGAACCCTACAAATTCTTCTCTGATTTTCCTTTTGCTTTCGTCGTAGAACCGCACGCCTATTGACAGCTGTTCTTTCCCAGATACGTCTGCTGTTTCATCAGCTAAGACTGCGTAAGCCATGGTCTTCTGAACCTCACTAATTATATTCTCCTTAATAACTTCGCCACATAAATTTATCAATTCGTTTTGTATTTTTGGTGATGTGTAAACTGCATTGCGACGGCACTTTTTCAGGTGACTCTTTAATTTGTCGTCCCCTGAATTGATTCTCAACTTCAATAAATCTAATAAAACACCCTCATCTGCTTGTTTGCCCCTAAGAGGCATATCATGTGTGCCGCAAAATACTATACAAGAAATAATTGATGACAATATTTGTCTGTTTTCATCGATTTCTTTTTGGTGTCCACTTTGCAGTTGGATGTCTACAGGAACATTTTCAAGAAAATTTTTTGCAGCATTTGTCGCCGTTTGGTGAAGGTTGGTCGTTGCATGCTTTCGGCAGTCTTCATGCATATTTTTGAACTTTATATATGGCCTGACCATAAACGATCCCAAAATTCCTCTCACAGTGCTAATGGGCGGAGGGAACAAAACACAATGCTTACAAAGAGCACCTTTTAGTCGCTTGGAATATACTAGCCATGGTGAATATTGATCCAACCAAGCATGGTTAAATTTTCTTTTTAAATGGCTTGCATCACTTTCAAAATCGTAATTTCTGGGCGGGATCCAAGGATTTTGTAACAACTCCCTCTTCTTTTCCGTCGATAGCTGGGTAGCCAACCCAACATAACGTCCCAGATCATTTTCATGACAGCCATCGTCCACTATAATTTCAGGATCGACGTTGACGTCATAAGTTTGTTGGGATGTCGATGGAGAAGAATAGTCGGCAACAGATATATTAACAGGTTCTACAGGAGAATTTGACGCTTGTCCAATGTTAGCATGCAATGATCTTGGCATTACATGAGTGGTTTTATCATGGTTGTCATTTTCATCGCTTCCACTGCTACTTTCCCGACCTTTTTTCTTTTTTCGCGTGTCCTCCCTAAAAAATGGATACACAAAAATACTCTTACAGTGTTTAGGCGGGTTGTATAAGACGAAAATAAAGATCAAGTTTCACATTCTAATATATATGGTTTGAACGCCAAATAAACATAACTAGGTAATTTGAAATAATACACTTGTTGTGACGTTAGAGAAAAGGGACTTTGTTGTCGGTATGGACTTATTAATAAATCCAAGATATTGCAAGGATCTTTCTTTTATGTTTTTTTTTTACTTTTTAATCACAAAATATTCACAAATGTTATTTTAGCTATTATAACAAAACCACGTCTTGTAATTAATAAATTTAAATATTGTAAGTAATGCTTAAGATATACACTTACAAGAGAGAATTAAATCAAATAATCATATTAGGTACCTACTTAAGTGTTTTGTTTTAACTCACCTCTTTCAAAGAATTTCCTGATATCCATTTGACGGAGTAATATTTCCAGTTGTTGCACAGTAAACGTAAATCTCGTGTCGCCGCAACGAAACTATAAGACACTATGTCGTATGAAATATTCGCTCGTATTACACTCCGAACTGAATTGTATTCGAACTAAATTGACGTGCTCTGCCTCACGCTTCCGCTTATATATTGAAATATTCTTGCTCCCGAAATATGTAGAAAATACTCGACTCTATTTCCATCCTTGTCTTATACTTGCTATCACTGTCTTTTCTTTCCAGAATAGTCCATGCTAGAACGTTCTTCGTGGTATTGCTATTCAATACAAGATGTCGCTATTGACCGTATAAATTGATCCTATTTCTTTTTACTGGAAAAAGTACTGCCGTCCGAAACTAGATGGCGCTAGATGTTGTTTTCTCCCAATTATATTCAGCTTTAATCCTAGATGGCTCACTGATTGTCTCGGCGGAACCGGAAACTACGAGATGCGACGGTTTTGCGGGAGATTTAAATTATATTGCATCGCTAACAGTATACTAGAATTACTAGAGTCTGTCTAGTGAGCCGCGGCACAGATAAAACCGCAGCAAAAATCTTTTAGTTGTAAACACTGAATATACTATGAAATTTGAATTTGATACTTTCACTATTTTATTTTATAAACACTAAGAATCTTAAACTAAATCTGTACAGATATATACTACTTAAAATAATATGCAACATATTGAATATTATTTTATTTTAGCATTGAAAACAAATTAATATAATAAATAAATCCAAACTTGCATCAAAACCTTACTTAGTTTTTATTTATTCTGTCGCGTTATCAAAATCCAGAAAGATTCCAGAAATTAAATTCTCGACTATGAATCGTTACTGTCACTTTCATTATCACTAAAAAATAATAAATAAAGTGTATCAAAACTTGATCAAAACATTTTGCGTTTCGTTTGACGGCGGCTGAAAGTCACTATACATAAAATATTCTAATATATACGTTGCGGCACGACCGACACGACTCACTATACATAGACTCTATATCGAATATTGTAGAATATTTAAC
The DNA here is from genome assembly GCA_963854805.1 of Plagodis dolabraria. Classification (NCBI taxonomy): domain Eukaryota; kingdom Metazoa; phylum Arthropoda; class Insecta; order Lepidoptera; family Geometridae; genus Plagodis; species Plagodis dolabraria. Next base: position 9,106,948 of record OY978459.1, on the reverse strand, counting down.
TATAGAAAAAAAAATCTGGCTGAAAAGATATTTTGTTTCCAACACTTCATTTTGCGCAGAGTAGGTAATACGTTTTTAATTTCTATTTGCCAAAAAAAAATTACATCTATTTAATCTTCTAGGGGGGGGCAGCCGCCCCCCCCTGCCCCTACCTGGGTACGTCCATGTACTTTCATCTAACACATCGTTCATTTGAGGAAAGTATGACATAAATCAATAATTACAATTTACAAACTTTACATGATATTCAGGCCCCGTGGGGTGCTGGGTTAGAATTGCACCTCCCTATATCATCCCGTGGGTGTCGTAAGAGGCGGGTAAGGGAAACATACTGGACGGTGGGCAGCAGCGCCTTCTAAAGAACTGCCAACTTACACTGCGATCCCAAGACTCCTGCCAAGCGTGGGGATACCCCTTTAACAGGGGAGGCTGTGTTCAGCAGTGGACGATCCGGCTGTTACAGTACATAATATACATCGTTTTCGGTAGGTACTTATACGTCATTAATACTCAGATAAAGTTAGGTGGGCAGTATTCTGAGAAACTGATCTCCAAGATCGCCTGCTAAGTGTAGGGATTATGGCTAACCCCCCCTTAATAAGGGAGGCTGTGTTCAGCAGAGGACAACCGGCTGATACATAAAAAAATTGTCACAGTAAGTAATAACTGTTGCATAGAAACCATTTATAAGCACACTAATTCTCACCCTTATTACCCGTACACCCAGATCGGCTGTGCGAATTCGCTTTATCTCCAAGGGATAATATTGTATTATTGCACTTAGACAAACATCAGAACAGACTGGTAGCAATACACAATTTAAGGTTGTATATTATAAATACACAACATCATAGGTATGGTGGAAGGGTATTTTGCGAATGCCCGCCTGGCTAGTGATCACCTCAAGTAGATAATCTGACGCCAAGCACCAAATGGTGTGTTCCGGCAGCATTCCTTGAGAGCAAGTGAAATGACAGGCACATGAGACTTAACAACTGTATGTCTCAGGGTGAGTGGCGCAGTGCAGGTGCGCACTTGTGACGAAATGCATCTGTTATAGACAGAGGTTAGGCCGCATAACATCAGGTGGGCCTCAAGCTTTTCCACAATAACATTTTTAAAAAAACAGTAAATATTGGACTCAATTCCCAGACCTAAATGTACCAAAATTTTGAAGCAGTTATACACAAGCTATGGACTACCATACTGCAAGTCCATGCTTTGATCCCTACAGCTGGCTTAAGCTTCACCACAAGGCGGTGCATTTTGAAAATGCTCACCCGACTAGCTACCAAGTAAAAAATCAGCCAAACACCAAACAGCATGTTCCACTGTAGTCCTTGCGAGCTCTATATATTATTCTATATTACACTTAATATATTCTAGGCCTAGTTTGTTAAACATCTTAGATCACAAAATCACTTACCAACTACATCTATGTGGTAAGATAAAGGGTCAAGGGCTTAGTTATTAACACAGTAAATTCTGATTTACTTTTAGTAAAGCTTATAAGTTAAACTAAAGCTTTAATAGAAAAAAAGTTGGATAACATGCTGCGCAGTATTAAGACAGATCTTGTATATGTAAAACCAAAGAATATACTACTCTGAAACGAGATCCTCCCATGAGAAAAAGTGGTGGGACTATGGTTCACTATTCAAAGTCTATAGATCAGAAACAAAAAACTTGGTTCTGTTTTGTAAAAGTGGTGTAAAAGAACAAATCAAACAGACGAGAAAAACTATAAGAGGTTAAATATCCGCCATAACAAAATCTGAGATTATTGAAAAAATCCCATCAGCTGCTTCTAATTTAATTTTCATAAATAATAGGTGAAATATTATTTAAATTACAGATGTATTTGGTAGGTCAGAATACCTACCCAGTTACTTAACATAACTAAAATGAAAAAATATACAGAATAAAAAATATACAATTTATTTATACCTAAAATTAATAACTATCAGAATTTTATACAATCAAACTGTCAAAGTTTAAGTACTTTTGGAGGAAGACCCTGATGCAGCATGTTCCTTCTCCATCGCATGTGACGGGGGATGTTCTAAGACATTGTCAATAAGACCAAATAACTTTGCCTCTGATGGAGACATAAAGTGGTCTCTTTCCATTGAGGTCTGAACTTTTTCTATTGGCAATCCAGTATGCCTAACATACAAATTATTAATTTGAGCTTTTAGTTTCAGTATCTCCTCTGCTTGGATTTGAATATCTGTCGCTTGACCTCTGACACCTCCAGATGGCTGATGAATCATAATTCGAGCATTAGGAAGGGCATGTCTCATACCAGGGGCTCCTGCTGCCAGCAACAATGATGCCATGCTACATGCTTGTCCAACACACCATGTTGCCACTGGTGGTGTTATATATTGCATTGTGTCGTAAATACCGAGTCCAGCAGTCACATTTCCACCAGGAGAGTTGATGTACAAGTGCACGGGTTTCTTACTGGATTCTGACTGAAGGAAAAGCAGTTGAGCAACGACTAAAGAGCTTATATCGTCATTGATTGGCCCCATCAGGCAAATGATTCGTTCTCGTAACAATCTGGAGTAAATATCATAAGCTCGCTCACCTCTGCCAGTTTGTTCTACCACGATAGGTATCATACCGAGATGGAGAGGCGTAGTGGTGCATAGCTGCCTGCGTGTTACTTGAGGTTTCTGTACAGTCAATGTACGAGTCGTCCTGATAATTTGCCGAATGTAGCCCAGAGTCATGTTGATAAGTTTTTAATTTCCCCTCAATCGAAATACAGTATGACAGAAATAGCACCTACAGAGAAATTTTTTGGGTTATTTGCTCTTGTTTTACAATTTCGACTTCAACATTGTTTACGTTCACTGTTCATTTTTGTGATTAGAATTATTGCACTAATTATTGTCACTTGACAGTTGACTGACTGTCCGTCCATTGACAATTGACATTGAAAACATAATCAAATAAAGAAACTGACATATGACATTTTATAAAAGTTGCTTTATTGCATGATACAATAATATACTACGCCAGGTATTACCTTTACACTCCGAGACCGGATGTCACCTAACCGGGACACAAGCATTCTGTCATCACTTCTATCTACGGCTCTCAAACTTTATACATAATTTGAGGAAATTGGGGGGCAGTAAAATAACAATTAATAGATTTCACCTTATTTTTAATAAAGAAAATCACGTGAAATTGATTTAAGTTACACAGATTAATGATTCTTGAATAAATTATGGCTATCAAGTTCGTACAGTGTTTGACACCGAATAGTTTTCTTATAATGGGTACCGACTACCGTCGATGCTAATAGGCCTAAATTTTTCATAAAATGATTTTTTAATAAAAACAGTTAAGTTTCAAAGTAAGCTCAAAAATATCGGAAGTAATAACCAATTACGTAGATACGTTATATAACGAAAGAAATTTTACATTACATGCGCAGTAAGAATGGCTTCGGCTACATACAATTAAGCAGGAAATGAAAAAAAAATCAAATCACTGCTTTTTCTACTTTTACTCTTACAGTTACTTTTTGCATGGTGGAAGGGCATTTTGCGAATGCCCGCCTGGCTAGCGACCCCCCTCAAGTAGAAAATCTGTCGCCATGCACCTAACGATGTGTTCCGGCAGCAGTCCTTGAGAACCAGTGAAATTACAGGTACAGAGACTTAACATCTATGTCTCCTGTTGACAGGCGCAGTGCAATTCGTGACTTGTGACGAAATGCATCTGTTATAGGCAGAGGTTAGTCTGCTTAACATCAGGTGGGCCTCGAGCGTGTTCCGTCACAAAATAGAAAAGACAAATATGCACTAATATACAAAGTTTAGAAAAAATTATAGGTTTTTTATTATACTCGTAGCTTCCGGAAATGGGCCGACCACAAAGTTTGCTAATCACTGCGCATATGTGCATGAGCGAGAGCGAAACAGATGCAAATCGTATACGTGAGACAGAGACGGCGATATTTGTCAAAATGGTGGAACCATAGGGAGACAACATTTTTCATAACATTTACTGTGATGAACATTGATTCATGTGTGACTTTCTATTAGACGTTTGAAATATTGTATTGATATTTTAGAACAAAACATTCACATGAAAAAGAACCATGAACTTGTATGCTGCTGCAATTATGATTTAATAAAGAGCCAATTTGGTAGTGACGCAAGCTTATGATTCTTCGGGAGTAGAAGACCTTGTTTTCTTAGACCATGCTTTATTGTTTAATTTAGAGTCGTGTGATTTCTACATTAAGTAATTATTCGGGATAGGGCTACGAATAATTATTGTATTCGTAGGGATGGGTATGGAGTCCGTTTCATGTCAGCAGTGATAACAAAATTAACGAAGCTCAGAGTACTAACGATAGGTCCTTTTTAATTTGCACGCTTTGTATTGTCATTTCAACAAACAAACAAAATCATACGACATAAAAAAACATATATATATATATATATATATATAAATAGCTTTTGGCCTCTGTGTCCCTGGCGGTTAGTGATGATATGGTCTAAAATGATGTACCTAAGGGCTAACCTAGCATTACTTATTTGAATCGATCAGCAAAGTTAAGCAACGTCCGCCGCGGTCAGGAGTTGTTGGTGTTGGTGACCGCTGGTGACATTACTACTGAGCGCTTCCGTGCTTCGGAGGGCACGTTAAGCCGTCGGTCCCGGTTGTTGTCTTAGGATGGTAGTCGTTACAGCATGGTGGTAGGGTACTTTGCGAATGCCCGCCTGGCTAGCTACCACCCTCAAGTTGAAAATCTGTCGCCAAGCACCTAACGGTGTGTTCTGGCAGCTGTCCTTGAGAACCAGTAATTCTAGGTAAGCCTGTACAACATCTTCGACCACATCATCACTTACCATCAGGTGAGATAGTGGTCAAAGGCTAACCTATCAGGCATAAAAAAAGAACCAAGTATAGCTGCCGAACCTTACCGCTAAGGGCTTGCATGACTTGTGGCCTTGCATGACCCACTCATGTGGGCGCTAATGGCATTACTACTGAGCGCTTCCGTGCTTCGGGGGCACGTTAAGCCGTCGTTGCCGCCCGGTCCCGGTTATTGTCTTAGGATAGCAGTCACTAAAGCACAGTGCTAGGGTATTTTGCGAATATCCGCCTAGCTAGCTATTTTCTTTAAGTAGAAAATTTGTCGCCAGGCACCTAACGGTGTGTTCCGGCAGCTGTCCTTGAGAGCCAGTAATTCTAGGTTAGCCTGAACAACATCTTTGACCACATCAACACTTACCATCAGGTGAGATAGTGATTAGTAGTCAAAGACTATATAATCTATCAGGCATAAAAAACTAATAGTAGCCCAGGGTCATAGATCATATAAATAATAATATGCCAGGGTTACGAATAATTATGTTCCTATTGATTCATGGGCCCAGAGTAATTAGTGCTTGTATTCACGCACATCCCAGTTGCACGTCCAAACCGAGATCTTGGGTTCGATTTCAGTCTTGCCAAAATGTTATGCGATTATCTGGATAGGGTTAAGCAAGTGTACCTACTGATTGACACATTATTTTTAGTTAGATCGTAATTCTTGATTACTACTTTCGTAATAGGTTAGTATAAATTAACCAATGTAGCAAATAACTTTTGTCCTTTAAAATATAGTATAGGTATTACGTACGTAGACCTACCAAAATGGTTAATTCACTAAGAAATAAAACATATGAAGAACGTCTTTCTGAACTTCAACTGACTTCACTGGAGAAACGAAGGGAAAGAGGGGATCTCATAGAAACATTCAAAAAAAAATTTTGAACAAACACTACAATGTTAAAGACATTCAAGACTTATACACAATGAACAAAAATGCACAGCTAAGAGGACACTCATTAAAACTAACCAAGCCTCAATGTACAAGCAACCCTAGAAAGCACTTCTTGCCATATCGCATTGTGAAACAGTGTGATCAGTGCTCAGTCTGTGAATAAGTAGTTTTAAAAATAGATTGGATGAACACATAAAAGGCATTCCCCTTACCTTGACGAACAACATTGGCATTTTGGGAGTCGACATATCTAGCGAGGTCCAGTTTAGAAGTCATTTGTAGAGCAAAGCAGGACTAACTGCTAAAAAACTCGGTGTACTCAATAGAGCCAAGCAGTACTTCACGCCTAACCAACGCCTCTTGTTATACAAAGCGCAGGTTAGGCCGCACATGGAGTACTGCTCTCATCTCTGGAGCGGTGCACCGAAGTATCAGTTAGACCCACTTGACTCCTTACAGAGAAGAGCCGTCAGACTTGTCGATGACCCAAAATTGACCAACAGGTTGGAATCGCTGAGCGTACGTCGTGACGTTGGCTCGCTATGCCTGTTCTACAGGTACTATAACGGGGAATGCTCTGAAGAGATTTTTGACCTCATTCCTCCTTCACGCTTTTATTACCGAACTGGCCGCTATCGTCAGAAGGGCCACCCACACCTTATAGATACGTGGAAGTCTCGCACTACCCGATTTAATCGTCTGTTTCTGCCACGTACCTGTAAGTTGTGGAATGCTCTTCCCTCTGAGGTTTTTCCTCAGGTCTACAACCTAAACCGCTTCAAAAGAGGCGTGAATAGAGTCCTTTCACTCAATGGTAGGCAACGCACCAGTAATGCTGCGGATATTACGGGTGTTCATAGGCGGCGGTGACCACTTACCATCAGGTGGACCGTCTGCTTGTTTGTCACCTTTTGTATAAAAAAAAAAATTACAAAAAAAACATTAAACGCAAGTGCAAAGATATGCATGCATCAACTTAATGAGCTGCTAGTGCATTAAAAATAAATAATAATAATAATATTAGGTATGTACTTGGACTGGACCTGGGAACTTGAACGTTAGTATACATAAAAATGATTAGCTGGGAGAAAACATAAGTATAGTGGTTACAGCTATAATTACTATACGTGGACAGGCCTCAATTATAGAACAAAAAAATGAGATCGAGCTTATCATGACGACCAATAAGCGAAAATTTGATAAAGTATCTGTGATCCGTAATAAGTTAAAAAAATATTAACAAAAAAATTTTTTTTACTGTTTTTAGTGACCCTTGCTTCTTAAGGGATCGATATTTTCAGTTATTGGAGCGTAACCCAAAAATGGTTCGACCAGTTTTGATGAAATTTAAATGCGACCAAACAACACGCATCAGCTTTCAAATGAAAAAAGAATTATCAAAATCGGCTCACCCAGTCAAAAGTTCTGAGGTAACAAACATAAAAAACAAGACGAATTGAGATCATTCCCCTTTTTTTGAAGTCGGTTAGAAACCGATAGTGATCACCGTATTGTTAGAAGCACATGGAATATCAATGTTAAGCTTGAGAAGTCGCGTCTTATAAACTTCACGCTCCGTCCTAGCGCTATACCCAAATCCAAAACCTTTCAGGTCGATAACAGCTCCTAGTGCCTAGCTAGCAGAATTCTAAACGAGATAAACAACGGGTTGGTGGAAGCTGTCCAATCAGTGGGGTCTCACTTCCGAAATAAACCGAAGAAACTCTCAAGTCGATAGAAGACCGGAATGAGATGAGACTGCAATCTACAGCTGATATATCAAACTACGGCAATCTCAATAGACAAATTTCGAAGGCACTGCTATACGTTGCATGCCTTCAATACATAACTTATAAAGGTCGCAATCGCGCTCGAACTAAGGTTCGAAAATGTACGCAAAAAAATCGTCTATAGGGAAAGGCTGAAGATCGATGATACGATATATCAATGATAATCATTACATCAAGCTCTCTCCGAATCTCCAGGTTTACCTGGGAGATTTTATCGACAGCTATACACCTCCACACGAGAACTCCTGTGTCAGTCCAGCTCAGGATACGAGAGCTAAACTGACCCGACAATATACCAAAGACACCTTGGTCTTCCCACTGTCTTTCGGTCCCCCCGCTAGGCGGACTGACGACATCGTAAGTCACGAAGATAGGCAATGTTTACAGTAGCTAATAGCCGTTAACTGTGGCATTATTTTCAAAAGTGGATATCTGATGATATTAATGAATACTTTGTTTTCGTCAGTACATAATCATTTATTACAAAATCTTGATATCACATCAACTTAACAGGCACATTCGCCAATATAAAACATTACTATAATATAATATAAATATCAAACAGCGCTTACAATTACTAGGATTTCTTAAAGCAACATCCACAATCTTTTTACAAAACTAATAAAACAGTATACAGGTCTGCTAAGTAGTTAGAGTATGCATCTATCTCATTGTTTTAAATACATATACCTACATTAATTTGTTTATCACCTTTTATAAAATGTATCCAAGACTGAATGGGTTAACTATAGACATGGCAAACAAGGAGGACAGATCAAGGTGCAGGTAGACAACAGTCGTAGGCTCTGAAGCTGGCGACAAAGTGCATCTATTGGGCAGACCACAAGTCAAATTTTTTTTAACCCAAAAATGGAACCGACTTCAACACTCAAGTGTGAAATAACTCTTTGAAGTTGGTACCATGATAGTACCTATTATTACAATATTGTGCGCATGGTAGCAACTTCGACAAGTTATTTCTCATTTCGAGTGTTGATGTTGTTTCCATTTTTAGGTAAAAAAAAACATAATTTTTATTTACCTTACGGGATTGATTATCAATAACTATATCATTAAGATAAAAGAGGAAAACACTTTTCAGTTATTGGAGTGTAACTCAAGAACAGCTTGACCAATTTTGATGATATTTAAATGGGACAACACGTTAAGCATCAGCTTTCAAATAAAAAAATAATCATCAAAATCGGTACGCCCAGTCAAAGGTTCCGATGTGAAAAACATTTAAAAAAAACACAGACAACTTTAGTAGCTCCTATTTTTAAAGTTGGTTAAAATTTGCAGTCTTTAGGTTTGCAGTTAAATTTTTTTCAACAATTTTTTCTAAGTTTTACGGAAACTACACATTGTTAATTACACCTTTATCAAACATCCAATATGTAACAATAGGGAAGTCTCGTTAGTGGGGTAGAGTAAAACCTTGCTCTTTAATACTGAGCTTATTAACCCAGCAGGGTTCGATCTCAGAGTAGTATAGCAATAGGATTTTTCTGACAAAAGTTGGTGGTACTCCTGAGACTGGAATAATAGATAGTAAAAAGCTACATATTACATGAGAACAAAAAATATCTGGAGTAAATGTCGGTTTTTGGAATCTTCTGCTTACCCCTTTGCAGATATATGTTAGTGATGATAATACATTTGAATGTTTTATCACCTAGATGCTCAATAGAAAACCTATGTACAGAAATTAATATCTCTATGACATGATAAACATTTCCACTGATGATAATCATGAATGAACCTTCATTCAGCGGTAGTCCAATTTTATAAAAAAAACTTGGTTGTTTATTTATTTTGAGGTTGCCGGCGCCGTAACTTCATTAAGGCTTCTTGTCTTTTTTTCTCAATTAACAGTTTTAGATACACTGCATTACTGCTTGATTGTTTACATTCACTTATAGTAGATAAATGGTTATTGTTAATTTTTAAATTATTAACAGAGCTGGCAATCTTTGGCTGAAATTGTGTCTTTTTAGGTGCAATCGCTTGAGTGAATTGGGTAGGTAAAGATTGGGTCTGCTGAGATGTGAAAGGCAGTAACCGTTTAGCCATAAGTTTTTCTCTGGCAAGCTGATGTTTCTTTTTAATTTCTTCAGGTGTACACCGTATAGGAGAATCGCCAAGTACTGAAATCATACAAAAGTAAAATATGTATATGAATAAAGCTGGGAAATTACAATCACATTTTTTGAACAACAATAATTTTCCTGTTCTTCTCCTGCCTCAGAGGTATGGTTGATACAATATGTCTTTTGATATCGAATGCATTTCTTTTATTCTTACTCTATTTGAAGGGCAATAGCAACGAGTGCTGCACTTGCTAAGACACATGATACTGTATACTGAACTATGGCTGTCAGACCTGGGCACTCATAAAAGTTCAACTCGACAAATTAATGACTTGTCAGCATTGAATAGAAAAGATGTTAGGAATAGAGTGAAAAGAATAAATAAGGAACTCATACATCAGGGATATAGCCAGTGTCACAGAAATAAATAAAAAATCTTTAACGGAGATAGATAAGTAACAATGATAAGAGGATTACATAATGGATGGCCTTCAATTCTAAATGTCAAACTTATTCAAACACAAATTGTAATAACTAAAATACTTTTACAACAATAAAAAATGTCACAGCTTCTTACTGGATATTAGCTTTAGTGGATATTACTAAAAAACAAAAAGGGGCAGACAGCATAAAAGATGGGACTATGAAATAGTGGACACAGCTGGTAAGCAGTGGATAAGACAAGCTTAGGAAAGTAGAAGACTGAAAGATATGGGGTGGTGGCATTAGGCAAATGGCAAGTGTTTTGTGCATTTTCCCTTGCCAGCTTCTACCCAAGCCACCTGAACTCCTCAAAAGTAGTGATGGACTTTTGAACTTAAGATGCACATATTGTCACAAAATAAATAATATGATATTGTACAGATATGGCTAGTGGGCTTTTAGATGCCAATTAAAAAACCACATTTTAATAGTATTATAATCTAAGCAGTGTATCAGTGACATTGGCGTGCTACACGGCAATAAACAAAATAATTACAGGAACATGTTGACGTGAAATGACATGAAATTTTATATTTGGTGTTGACTTGAATTGATGCACAGTAAACAGAACATTCATGAACTTGAATGTGCTATCATGTTTTTTTCTGAATATATTTGCAGTTGATGGCCGCTACACAGACAATAGCATGCAGCACAAAACAATGATGCCAATACTGCTAATAACTCTCTAATCTATCACTTGTATATCCTCTAAAGATTTAACAGTGTATGCTGATATGCAGTGGCTCATGTAAAAGGCAGTTTTCCTCATGAGAAAAGTCTTGCAGACTGCTACTAAAGGTTTCCTTGTGAGGAAAACCAAACTGTTTGATGTAGGGATCAATCCCAGTAGCCTCAGAATCTAAAGCTATGCTCTAACCGCTTAAGATAGTCTGCAAATTTGCACACCACTGAATATCATCTAATAGCGCATCTAACTCACAAGCTCGATCTTTAGAAATTAATCTAATCAACTGTACCAGCAGGTGCCAATGCTCTTATTTTCAGAATTTTTTGATGTGATAAATACCATTACTGCATCTTTTTGGTTTAAGCCACTCTTCAATATAATAAAATCAAAATTTTATTAAAATATCCATTATCTTAGGAAATAGCAAACAAATAGGTGCAGTTGTCTAATAGAATTACCTGTTGAATTTTCAGCTTCATTATTAAAAGGCATGGAATTGTATCTCCCAAAGGCCATACCACTTGTAGATGGTTTATTCAAGTCTGGTACAGATGGAGATTCAGGCATAGAGTTGTATCGGCCGAAATATAGTTTTGAAGAAGGACTACTGTCATGGACCACCAACTCTTTAACTGACCAGTCTTTAGACTTTACATTAGATTTGTTTTTAGATAGATCTGTCTTTATAGGCATCTGAGTTAACTGTTCCAATACACTGTCATTTAAATTCCCAACTAAGCTGTCAAAAGAGTCATTGTTCAAACAAGGAGAGCCCCATTGCTTAACTTTACTTAGTACTGGTGAATCTAACCTAATATTGCTGATTATGGCATCCATTGAGTCATGTTCCATTTTGAGATTTGTATCAGCCTTAAAAATTGGTTTACGGTGCTCATATTTTGTTCTTTTTGCAGGGATAGTTTCATTAGTTAAAATCTTCTCTTCAATGATTTGACTGGCTTTTAATAAACACTCATTCATGGAGTCATCAGATTCTAATGCAGTTTCAGGGTCTGGTCTGCCAAAATTAGAACTAAGAACATTTTTTCGTAAGCAGCGAGAACTATTTTTTGGTACACATTTGGGAGAACAATCTAAACTCTCACTGAATATATCGTCTTCACTGCCAGACTGAGGTTTTTCAGGTAAACTGCTTTGTTTTTTAGCCATCAATTCATGTAAATTTTGATTTAACTCAAACAGTTCCTGTAACAATTCAGCCTTTTTCTGAGATGGTTTAACAGGTTTTCGTTTAGGTATTGGTTTATCAGTGGTTTTGGGTCTAAGAGATCTTTTTGATCTTCGGCTAAGCGGCGTCGAGTTTTTAGCTCTTGAATTGGCTGTGATTTCAGATTTTGGAGTATAGAAGTTCCAGACAACATCTGTTTCTCCTTCAGCACCATCCTGTGTGCATAGAAAAGGCACTGGGCTGGCTGCTTCAGAATCACTATCCCTTGAAGAGGAGTCTCGACGATGCTCAGGAGTTGAACATGAAAGCACTGAAAAAAAAAATTTTGTTTTTACTATCACGGGCATAAACATAATCTGTAATTTCACTTTGAAATAAGAGCAGTGTCGTGATATTTGCTGTCTATGAGCTCCCGATATTTTGACGCTGATGCAAGCGCCGTGATCGCGGGAGCTCATAGAGAACAATGATCATGGACCTTTCGTACATTGAGAATTACTAATAAAATAATATATATGTACAGAAAGTGAGATTTATGCACTTTTACAACTTTCTCATGGCTTCTGCGGCGTTGTCCCGATTTTACAATGCATAGGTAACTATTCTAAGAGAATTGCATTGGTAAAAGTGGTTGAACGATACCTTTATGTTTAGTTGACACCATTTCTTTGGAGTTACCTAAATTCATGTATAGTTTGTATTTATATCATTAAAACAGGCAAAATTAAAACTTTATTTTCAAAGACATATGAAAATGTAGATGCAAGATTGTAATTCTCTTTACGTTTTCAAGTTTACAGTTTGAAACGAAATTCCATGGTGACTGGTGTCCATCCAACAATCCATTCTCATCATCGATTTGATATATTTTGTTGACATGACATTGACAACAGGGTACGACTAGATTGCGTTCGGAAACAAGTGATTTCTCACAACTGTCAGAATAAATGTCATATAATAAGTCATAGTCGTTTCCGACCAATGACATAAGAAAGAAGAGCACATGAAGTTTATGGTCGTATCGAGTGTCAAAAAAAAAAGTAAAATGGCGTCGGCTCCGCCCATTTCCCAGTGTTGTTCATGAGTGTAAATAATTACTCGGTTTTTATAACAAGTTCGATTAATCGATCATAATGTCAAAATCACCACAGTAGGGAAGTACATTCCGGCTCCTCTACTCATCAGGCGGTGTTCCAAAAGCATGAAAGATGGCTTTGGTGCACCCTATCCCTAAAAAAGGTGATCGCTCAGATCTAATTAAATCATGATTTTTCAGCATGGTAATTGTAGCAATATATTAGAGAGATAAATTCTTCAAGGAGGAAATTCAGCGACTGAAAACAATATGGCATAAGTAAAGGAAAATTATAAAATTTAGGTATAATTTCAAATATAATCAACAGTAAAGAAATCAAATATTAATAAAAAAAATATTATTAAACAAAAGTCAATTATTTATAGAAAATTTACTTAATGATGTTTTAGTAACATCGATGTTTGTATTAATACATCTTATTAACATCGATGCAACCGATCGATGCATTACATCGGAAAAAACATCGATGTATATTTTAAATGTCCATCTCTAGTTCTACTCAACAACCAGAAACTAAGATGGCGGGTTGGCCGATGGGCATGACCAAAGTGACGTCATATTGTTGCAATTTTAGAAAGCGGTAAAAGTAATGTTGTCTCTTGTTACATTTATACAATCACATGCGTGGGAGTGAAATGCATACACTTTTTTTTATTTCTGTGTTGAAATGCATCGTATTTCTATAGCGTACTAATATTTAGGTCATATATTTCTAGTCCTCTTCTTTCTTTTGTCATTGTTTCCGACCGAGCACCTAGCCGCAGGAGTTAATTGGATTTTTAATAATAATTATTCCTGTCTTAATGCATATATTTTACAATGACAAATTAATCATTAAAAACTTGAAAATTATTATATCTCACCAAAACAGGTTTTCGTCAATAAATTAAGCAAACACTATTGAAAACTTAATCTTATGAAAATAATATACTTGAAATTGATTCTTAGGGCATATATTTCAACTTAAGGCGCTGACCAATTTAGTGGTAAATAGCTTTACTTGAACTGATTTTTAGAAAATGTATTTAGTTTGTCGCAGTAAGAAAATTAAAGGTTAATCTTATTCACATTACCTAAGGCCAAGAAAAGTCCGAAACAGTTTCGTAAAAATTTTCTATATAGAATAAAATTGCGATTTGAAGCGCTCGTAGCAAAGTCAGGTTAGCCGTTCTTAGGTGCGTACCACTTGGAACTAATTTTGCCAAGAACTATAATAACGATCACACTCCTAATAATCTGTTTCACTTGGCACAGTAGCAAAATAAACATTATTTTCGCCCTTTTACGAAACCAACATAAAAAATAGCGTTTTGTTTCATGCTTAAAATAATCATTCACAGACACGAACTATCACCGACCCACAATCGCGTCAAGCATTATTGGTTTGATCCTGCTAAAGAACGAATGAAATAAGTATCACGGATGTGCAAGCGAGATACAATATGTTTATAATATAGCGTTATTCCGCTCGCACTGATCCGAACTACGATGTTATCTAACGGTTTTACGACATTTTTTGTATGCTTCACCAAAACTATCTGTAACTTTTTATACCTTCACTCATCAAATAATTTGCTTGAAAGCTGCATTTATTTGAAGGAATAATAGAAATAAAAACATTGTTCGTAATTTACACATTTTTTAAACCCATTTTTATCGTAAAATAATCAGAATCAAGTTTAAATCCGTTGCTGGAAAGTAACTTTTTTAGGATGGATAAACATGGCGGATTTGTCGTTGGAACAGTAATGCTTCGTATTAAATGTCATGTCAGAGTTCGCGAAATGAGTGAACTATTTAATGTGACGTCATCAAAGCGCCGAGCGATTCCTTTACCGGATGTAAGCCTGCTTAATTGACGTGGACGTATACAATTTTGCAGTAAGATCAAGTTATTATTGATATAAGAGGTGAGAGTTGGCCCCCAGAACGTTTCTATGCTACAGAAACAGCCAATGAGTAAGACGTCTGACATGTTTGAATTTGACATATTGACTATCATCGTAATTACATTGTAAATTCCTTGATTATATGCTAAATTATATTTCTATTCTTATATATATTTGTTTGTACAGAAACCTGTTTTATTACTGTAAATATCATATTAATGTAAATATCATATTTTTTTTTCAATCTTTGTTTATTTGAGAGGGTTTTATCATACTTGATTATGTCACCCTCGGGAAAACTATCTATAATACTTATTCTCTACGCTTTACACCTAACATAGTAATTTTATATGTCTTTGGCTGACCTAGACAAAGGTTCAGCCAAAATACTGTTATACATGCCAATATTAAGTACATTCAAACTGTTTTTTAACATAAACATATTGCGCTCTGCCTCATTCCTGACACATTCCGCCAAAATATGAGTAACATCTTCGACAATGTTGCATTCAGTACAGTTCGGAGATTCAGTTATTCTCATTAAAAATGTAAAGCTATTCAGCGGGATATGTCCAGAACGTAATCTAAGAGCCATGACAACAAATCTAGGCATATCTGCACCAATAAAAACCAAGGAATGCGGGAAAGGCTAGGCTGTAGTTACAGTCTTGTACCAAATCCCCTTACTTTGTGACCTTTCATCAAAATCCACCAATCTAGAGCATTACATCTTAATATATGAACTAGGTCATTATGGTAAGGTAAACAGCTTAAATACATTGCATCTGTGATGGCTTCTTTCGCCAATCTATCAACTTCTTCATTACCATCTAAACCTATATGGGAAGGTACCCACTGAAGTAACCCCTTTTTGTTCTTTAGCTTACTAACGGAGTCCAGGATACTAGAGGCTATCAGTGCGCCTCGAAAATTCGAAGTGCATCGAGCCACATGCTGCAAAGTGCTCTTAGAGACGTTAGTATAACGTAATACCCCGACTCAAATGACTCAACGTAAGAAATAGCTTCAGCGATTGCTAGTAATTCAACATAAATTATAGAAATCTTTACATTACATTTAAATTTCATTGAAACTTTTGTTTGTGCATCAAATATGGCCAGTCCTGACTCATACCTATCTTGAGACCCATCTGTATAAATAGCATAATAATTACAATAATTTTCATGTAAATACTGTTCACAAATTTGTTTTAAATTACAACTATCAAATTTGTTCTTGGTTTGTTGATACAGTGTATATTAGGTCTTACTACTACTTAGGTTCACATTGCTCACCCATGTGTCTAATGAGAAACGTTTTAACTGTCGCGACGAATAATATAATTAAAAGAAGACGAGTTCACTGAAGCGTTGTAACGCTTAGCAGACTTTGTTGCTTTGTTGAGTTGATTCAAATAAAACACAGTGCCACCTTAAGAAAGACCACCTAAAGAATCCATATCGGAGGAGCAGTTACGTGTCAATTTCTAGTCCAAATTCTGCAGAGCTCAAATAGAACAAGTCTTCATCCAGTATATGTTTCAAGTGATGACTTAGCTATACTGACATGCAATATACTGGCCTAATCAGAGTCAAACAAAGAAAAAAATTAGAAAAAAGCGGAGAGTTTTAAATTTCCTTACTGTATAACAAAAACGACGGGATTCAATGTAGAAGCAAAAGAATTCATAGATTAAGCTGTTACTTTACGGAACTCCAATATAGATAGAAGATAGATAGATAGAAAACTCTTTATTGTTACACCACATTTAAAATATTAAAGTTTACATCATAAGATTTTATTAATTAATAATAACATAGTGTTACAATGGGCGGCCTTATCACTAAAAGTGATCTCTACCAGGCAACCTTAGGATGGAGTTTAATAAACAAAACTATTGGGGCGGGTGTAGTCTAACAATTAACAATGAAAAAGTACAAATTCATAAAAATATTTTTAAAATAAAGCTAATTTTATTAGTGTTTCTAAACAAATGTATAAAAATAGCATGTAAGTTTTTCAAATAAATAAATACACACATAAATATATATATATATATATATATATACATATATACATATCAACATACATAAATAGATAATGATATACATATATAAATAAATCATATAAAATACATATCATAATATTATCCCATATAAAGCCTAGAAATTTTCAAAAATGTAGTGCAAAATTAATTGGACAAATAAAACTTTTTTACTTGATCCTTGAACATTCTGAGAGTTGGTGCTTGTCTTATAGATACAGGAAGAGAATTCCATAAGCGAGCAGCCTGAATAGTGAAAGATTTGCTATAAAACGAACTCGTATGAGGATGGATTTCAAGTGTAAGATTTTCTGATGACCTTAAAGTGTATGAAGAACAGTGAAGGAAATCAAAACGTTCCTTGAGATAGCGCGGGGATGTATTATTAAACAATATATTGTAAAGGAGACTGAGAATATGAGCATTCCGGCGAAAACGTATTGTCAGCCAATTGAGCTTAGAACGAAACTGAGAGACGTGATCACATTTGCGTATACCAAATATGAATCTAATACAAACATTTTGAAGACGCTCAAGTTTATCTAGCTGTTCCTCCGTGAGATCGAGATAGCAGGCATCAGCGTAGTCAAGAATTGGAAGTAATAGAGATTGAGCTAATGCAATTTTAGTGGCTGTTGGAAGAAAGTTGCGCAACCTTTTTAAGGATCCTGCTGCGGCAAATAGCTTGCGACTGGCAATTTGTAACTGTTGATCCCACCTCATATAGCGATCCATTGTTATTCCAAGATTCTTTACAGAGCTACTAAAGGGAATAGCAATACCACCAAAGAAAACTTGAGGAAGTAATACCCAGTCAATTGTTGACATTAATCTTGAGCTACCAATAACTATTGTTTGTGTCTTTATGGGATTTACTTTTAACCCAAAAGAATTGCTCCATTTAGCTATGCGATCAAGATCAGCATTAACAATCTGAATGGCTTCAGATAGTTTATTCACTGGAGCCTTAGAATAAATCTGTAGATCGTCTGCATATAGGTGGTAGGAAGAAGTGAGGTTGTGAGAGATCGAATTAATAAACAAAGCAAACAATAAGGGAGATAAGACGCCACCTTGCGGGACGCCTGCAGTCGTGCAACACCACAAAGAGTATTCATCTTCAAGGCGAACACGCTGCCTGCGCCCGTACAGATAACTGTGAAACCAATCAACTACCGTTGGAGAAATGTTAATTGAGCGAAGGAGAGCAAGAAGAATGTCAAAATTCACAGTGTTGAAGGCGTTGCTAAAATCTAAAAGAGTTAATACAGTAACTTCGCCGTTGTCCATTCCTAGACGAATATCATCAGTAATTTTGATGAGAGTAGTTACAGTGCTATGCCCAGGTCGAAAGCCAGATTGAAAAGGGTTTAAAAATTTGTTACTAGTTAATAATTTGCTAATTTGGTTGTAGATAAGACGCTCGAGCACTTTTGATAGGAATGGAAGGATTGAAATGGGTCGATAATCGGAATAAGATTTAGTGTTTGATTTTTTAGGCAAGGGAATAATTTGAGCGTCTTTCCAGATTGAGGGAAATACTCCATCAGAGACAGAGTTATTAAAAATGTGACAGAGAACAGGAAGTATAACATCTAGGATGGGCATTACCATGGTACGACTTATGCCGTCAACACCAACAGCATTGGAAGTGATTGAAATTACGCTCTTCTTAACATCGCAAGCAGATAGTTGATTAAAAATAAATGGCGAATGGTCGGGAGTCGGTAAAGTTGAAAGGTAACGTAGGGTATTGTTTGTATCTGAGATGTTAATATCAGACAGCGAAGAGAAATGTTGGTTTAGAGAATTGATATTTAAATCATTTGGAATTGATTCTTGTCGTTATTTACCTATTCCAAATGACCTGAGAAATTTCCATACTTTGGCAGGGTCCTCATTAGCGACAGATTTGTGAACATGGTGGTGTAAAGCATCCCTACACACCATTTTGAAGCGATTGCGAGATTTCACATACACAGCTTTATTTTCATCACAAGGTCTACCCTTGTATTTACTTTTAGTGACTACTTTTTTATGCTACCTGGTCCATGCCACTAAAATTGCGCTGAAGTATGATTTTAGGTTTAGCTTTCGGAGGACGAATTTTGTATTATAGGAATATCAGATCATGATACGAAAAGGCATCGGCGGAACATTGACCGTGCTTTGCAACATGCTGGGTGGATGATACTATAATCAAGTATATAATATAGCTTAATTATAAAAGAAAAAAATATTTACATAGTGATAATAATGTCAGAACTTCCAGCTTAGAGTCCCTAACTACATTGATGTAACTTTAGTAAAGTAAAAGTGTTTATAAGCGGGCCATAACACTCAACAAAATCATAATATTAGTAGTGCTGATGCTGAACGAGAATAATTACTTATCAGAAATGCATTGGAAATAACTATAATATTATATTAAAATTAGAAACGCTCTAAGAAGGAAGTTAGTAACTACGTGAACCGTTGTATGAATTTCATTATTTTATTCTTAGCACAAGTAATTATAGATATGAGATATAATGTGAGAATATATATCATACTCACTATAATTAATGCAAAAAAAGTTGATGTTACCAGCTCTTTTGGCACTGTGCCCACCAGTAAAATCACTGAATATTTTTTACAGGTTCTAACTACCCATTATCCAAATGCTTCATCCATATATTAAAGTAGCGAATAATGGTCTTCGTAAAATAATGAACTGGTTGCAGACAAATTTGTCAAAACTTAATGCAGAGAAGATTAAAATCATCGCATTCCGAGTCTCAAATCGTACAGCTCTCAGCACTGGGTGAGCCCACTCAGCCTCTCAGCATTAAACTCCACGAAGCGCTCGTAGCGAAGTTTGCTTAGCCATTCTGAATCGATCAGCAAAGTTAAGCAACGTCCGCCGCGGTAATGTTTAAATGTAGGTACGTTATTAGATAATTACATGATTAAAGTTCGTAGTGAAGCTTGTCATTCTTAACCAAAAAACAGATTTTAGTTGCTGATAGATGGCTGCTAGTGGCTATTAACTACCATTCGGTGGGATTGTTATCAAAGGCTAGGCCAAAAGTTATTATAATACAGTCGACTCTTGTTAATTCAAACCTGCGATAATTCGAACCCCTATGATCATGAGTTCCCTAGAAAATCTTTTTATATTTCGAACTAAATCAATACATTTTTATGCACATGGTAATTCGAACGAAAAAATCAACGTTACGCAACAAAGTGACGCGTTAATTCGAACTTATCGGCATCAAACATTCGACAATTCGTAAAGAATAAGTCACGAAGCTCTTATAAACAAGTCCGAGTAATCCATCCCGCCGCGGAGACATCTAATTACATTGCAGAACAAGTTCAAGCTTGTATCATCGTACACGAATCTTTGTTTTAGTAATGATTAGTTTGACATACACTTCCGTACGAATCGGTATGTTTTCTCTAAAAAATTTCGAACCATTTGATATTTTTTATTTTTTTTTTAATTTTAAATCTACACCCCACAGACTCCAGGGTCCGTGACTTTTTTTAACTATGACATAATTTATTAGTAAGCAAGAAATATGAAATAGGAAACATGCAACATTCCAAGGGGGAACAGTGTTAAAAGTTTTTTTGTTCTTTTTTTTCCGTTAATGTCATTAGCACCAGCATCCAGAGCAGACCAGTATCCTCTAGCAGCACCCGTTCACGAGTTGACGCATGTGCCAGCCATCGCCTTCCTCAACCATTTTTGAGGGAAGATGGCGACCCGACACACAACACCGCCGCTAGACAACACCTTTCTGTGAGCATGACCACTCCGGATACCCGTGCCAACGATTACAATTACAAAAATAATTTGGGACTACAATAAAATAATATACCTACAGAAATTTACACATTTTGTTATCCTCCCACGTCCCATTTGATATTTCAAACACTCGATAATACGTAACATTTTAAGAGTCCCTCGAGTTTCGAACTAACGAGAGTCGACTGTATTCATATTCGAGTCAGCAAGTAGCCCCAAAGATGTTAATCAACCCACTTATATGTAAATTACCTAATAATAATATGGAATACGGTTTGACTATAGCTGTGCATATATTCACGGAAAATCATTTTTAGTGTATAGTTCCGAACTAATCCCGAATTAGCCTCATATTTGGTGTGTTGATGCTCCTGCCGTGTAGCATAAGTTTTAGCGTAGCCCAGCTACACTGTGATTATTCAGTGGCGTAACGATTGAATTCTCTTTGCCATGTGACGTGTTGTTCCTGTTGAATATTTGCTATACTCTTTTCTAGTTCTAGAATATTTATGATGTTTTTGTTTGTCTATAAAACAAACAAACATTATTTTAGTTTCCAAAAACTTTTACATTTTATATAGAACATATTTTGTGTTGAGAATAGTTGACTGGAAAAATCGCCTGTTTCTTCAGTGGAATAGTATAATTAGCACCAATATTTTCTTTGGTTACTTCTTCATTATAATATTATGTACTTTGTGTGGGTAAAGGTGGGATGGAGGTACGAGTTGCTAAGGGGTATAAGCAATTAATGTTAATAGGGAAGTTTTTATTATTTTAGTTATACTGATTATATAGCTTGATTCAATTCACGCGCCAATTTTGACGAGAGACGGCTGCGGTTCCGCGTCAGCCTCCGATTTTGCTTTGCTGTGCTGCCTGCCTCGCGCCTCACCCCGGCCTCCGGCCGCCGGCCAACTTCCCTCCGTACGGTCCGCGCCGGCCGCAGTACCAGTAGTCTGCGTGAGTGAATTGGCCATTGGCGTTAGTTGCCGTTTGATATTCACGTCAGACGCACGTATATCTTTGTCACCTTCATTAAACGCGATGTGCCTTCGGATGTGACATTACCGTGTAAAGTGAACAATAAATCGTGCAAAATGCTAGCAGATGGCGAGGTGGTGGGCGATGGGTCGTGGAACCTCACGATCTACGTTACCGACTTGAACGAAAAACGGACCATGGTCGTAAAAGGCGACATGCACATTGGCGGGGTTATGCTCAAGTTGACTGAGAGCTTTGGTGAGTACATGTATCTATAGATTTGAGAAGTTGGTAAACAGAGCATACTCATTAAATATGACAGCTGATGAATGCACTGAATCACTAGTGGTTGATATATGTATGAATTAAGTTTAATATCTAAATTAATACATTACATACATTTTAGATTTTTATCTTATTATTACATTTGCAAGCCCATAAAAATGTATTAGATATACATGCTTGAACAATATTAAAAAGTATTCCTATCCTATTTTATTATAAATCAAAAGTTATAGTTACTACTGATCTCTATGACAGCTGAATGAATTTGATGATATTTTGTATATAGACTGTACAGGTCCTTGACATTGTTGTCTTTATTCCCTAAGTAGCTCTTAGTAGAGAAGAATTAAATGAACCACGGGCATGAAACTAGTCATACCATAATTTATCAGAGATGTTGCGACTGTTATATCAATAAGAAAAAAAATTTTATGATAAAGTAATAATCAGTGTTTTTTTGTGATAACACTATAAAACTTTGATAAGAGTTTTGACAACTTCAGTAGCATAATAGTATCACATTACACAGTACATATTTTACAATTTTATATGAATATTATCTGGACAATAAACTCAAACATCTTGTAGCATGTCTTGAAAATTAATTGTCACCTGTGTGACATATTTTCAAACTATTCTGTGTTATGGTAGTACTTTTATGCATTATAGTATCTTAAGTTTTATTTGTAGATGAATTGAAAATGTAGTAATGTATGTTTGTTCTCTTATAAACACACATATTATCGCATTAATATTTTCCTTATATTATTGATCATGAGTAGGCAGTATGTAGTACTAGACCAAGTAAAAAATACTGTATATATTTGACAACTACTATTATTTGAGTATTAATACTATTAGTGTATGCTTTTACACAATCTCCAACTCTTTATCTAAAATATGCTTGACTGAAGCATGTAAAATAGTGTTTGAAACAAAATTTGTAGATAATTTTATGGTCTACTGTTTTTATGATATTTGAAAATATGAATTACAACTCTAGGAAACCAGATAATTGCAAAAAAACTATTTTTGAGGCCTTGGATATCTCATGAAGCGAGCACAACATTTTATGAGTCTCTTGAGACAACTATTAGAATGCCATAATAAAGGTTTATACAAATTTACAACTTATCGTCTGTCATTCCGAAGTTGATCGTGATTTAATGACTGGGCTATAAGGTAGTACTGCAACATCCTATTATAATATCCTACTGTATAACCCCTACTGTAGTACTATACTGTAGGTATTATTAGCACATATGATTTATTGAATTTAATACCCTGCTACAACATTGACTTTAGTTGTAATTTTTTGTGTTTTGGCATAAAATTAATAGTCCATACAAGAACTACCTCTTCCCAACAGTGTGCATAATGATGATTAAACTTATACAAACAGAAAAATTAGGTTCTAAATGTATGTAGCAATAATGGCTTATAGTCTATGTTCACATAGAAAGATTATAATTTAAAAAACTGCTTCAACTCATCTTCCTACCCTTTTCCTAGTCATGTGGGGTATAACATATCTTCTCTAACTTAAAAAAATATCAAAATCTGAAGAAAAACACCAGAACATATTAAAATTATGTTTTCGCTAATAAAAACACAGACATGATTTTTGCAACCCTTTTTATGAATTCTCTCATTGGTAATCAGGTAAACTGTAAATTATAAACCCAGTGTGTAGCAACACCCTATTCACATTAATGGGAGTGGTGGCATGCTGCACACAAGTTGCATTTTTCCCATGTCATCTTCTACTACATCCAAGTTGAGGTTATAGAACTCCTTGTATTTTTTGACTGGTAACTATATGGCCACCATACAGTAATAAAATATATTTTTAACTTAAGTATCAATAAATTCTGACCGCTTATAGTATTTAAATACGATTTTTTTTTACTAAGTTGATTTGTTGAGTTTTAAAAGGTGGACTCAAAAAATTAAAATAAGTCTTGGTTTATTAATTTCTTTACACTAAATTTGTAAGTGTATATTTTTTCCTTGAGTCCTAAACATAAAAACTTAAGTAGTATTTCCAATAAAGTAAGGTAAGTATTTATTATTATTCTCCTATGCACTATTATGTATAACTATTGATCTTTTTCAATTATGTGACCGTTGAGAAAACCTAATAAAATAAAATGCTTCAGTTGGTGGACTGACAACATAGTAAAAGTTGTAGGTAGCCAATGATTACAAGTAGCTAGTAGCTGTTCATTGTGGCGTTATATGGGGGAGGTATTTGTTCAACAGTGAACATGACTGCTGATGAGGGCTGATTATAATAATGAATATGTTTTATTTGCTTAAGTAGATTCCATCAGTCAAGGAAGATATAAATTGGTAAGTAGGTAGGTACAATAGGATCCGATTCGATTAGCTTCTGATTACCTATTCTGCCTCTAATAACATTTGAACACCATGTACAAAATAATATGAAAATTACAAAGTGTCTTAAGCTACTTACCAAGCTAGAATTGGCTTGCGAAATTTGCATTCCATTAATATTCAAAATATTCATCATGCCTTCAGAAGCCAGTTTCGTTTGTTAACTGGTTCTGGAATAAAGCAATACCTGCTTGATTAAAGATCGATAGAGAGAGACGGCTTTATTTGCGAGAAAGGGACAGTGGATGCGCGTACGCAGCTACGCAGGCATCAAGGCATGCGTCCTTCGCGGCCGATTATGCCAAACGAAACGGGCCAAGTTTTTGCTTATAAACTACACAGGTGAACTACCGATCAGATATGTGCTGTTTTTTTAATATAATATAATAGTTTTTAAGGTCTTAGAAGTATTCTAAGAATTCCCAGACTACGAATAGAACGGTTTCTCTTATTGGATGGCGTAAGAGGCCATTTAAAGAAATAGCGCCTAATGAGAAGCATGTTGCACATAAAGCGTAAAATAGGGTTCCTTCTAGCTGAAAGGTAGCAGGCATGCCAACAAGAGCATTCCCAATATTGGTCGGCGTCAAGCAAGCGCCCGGCCATACAATCGAAGCCAAAATGTTTTACAAATTATTCCCCTGTGTTATCCTATGTAACTATGTTAGATAAAAAGTAAAGAGTACTGTTTTGCACCCCATGTGTCGCCACTTATAACAATGTGAGTATGAGACTCTGAGCGCGTTACCTCCCTTAGTCGCTTTATAAGTCACCCAACAAAATAATGTTTTATATATAACTTACATATGTACACTATAAAAAAATGGACCTACCAAAATCATAATAAAACGCTTTTGGTATTCTATCTAACCAATTTTCAGTGCAGCGCTTTCTGACGAACTGATATCTCACACTGCGATCCTCAAGATCCGCCCTAAATGGGGGAGGCTGTGTACAGCAGTGGACAATCTGGCTGATACAGTACTACAGTACGGGCCCCATAACCAGTCAATTATAAAGCTATTCAAAAAGTGTAAAACAGTCTCCATTATCTGTGGTGCTACAGCCAACAGCTATATTTGTGTTACATATACAAAAGGTATTTATAATAAGTTTGTGTTCTTTGCATGTTATCTTTTCGCGTAACGGCAATGACCAAATCCAAATAGCCACAGCAAATTGCTTTAGCTGTGGGCAGATAGGTAGAAACAGGCTTTTCGATTCGGAAACAACAACACCACAATAAAGCAATATGAAAATTTAAGCAAAAAATTCGTCTCCTTCATCTGGGGTAATAATAATCAAATTTTTATAAATATATATATATTTCCAATATGTGCTCGGTGAATGGCAACAGGCGCGCCCCCATATATATATAGCGTGATTATGTGTTTGTATATTTCTAATATAAATAATAATTTTTGTTTAATATCAATAATATAAATTCTCGTAAGTTTCACTCAATATTATGGATTAACCGGCAAAACACTCACGTAAAGCCTTACGTTACCGGGTTCCGGGCATATCAGATACTTGTCATCAGGGCTTGATGAGCATCTGATATGATCGAAACCCTGGTTTACGTATTCGTTACCTTACGTGAGTGTTTTTGCCGGTTAATTTATAATACATATTTAAATAATCATAGCAATTTATTGTATTCCTCTATGTTATTTAATTATCTATTTGGATAATTCTTTGAATAAGTGTCCATTGGGAAAGCCCCGTGCTCTTCTCTGGTTAAGAACCTAGCTGGAATACATATTTAAATAATCATAGCAATTTATTGTATTCCTCTATGTTATTTAATTATCTATTTGGATAATTCTTTGAATAAGTGTCCATTGGGAAAGCCCCGTGCTCTTCTCTGGTGAAGAACCTAGCTGGAGTTCGGGCCGTACCCATAAAACAAAAGTATAAGAAGAAATAATCAAGCCATCATGAAGTAGAATTGGTTGCATTATTGTACTTGTCCAACAGTGCCATTAGGAATGTGAATGTACTGACGTTATGAGAACGTATAGAAATTCTGGCTCTTACTTTCAGCAAGGACTCAACATCACTTACTGTACAAAGCAAACGCAAAAAGATACAACTGCATCTTCTCCCATATGCCAGCTAGAAATCCACCCAACTGCTAGAAGAATGGCTTCTACCAGCTGTTGTATGTAGTAATCCATTCTATGGTATAGAAACTTTATTTTAACTGAGGAAACCACATAGTCACGTAAACAATTCTGATGTTATCTCTCACCTACGCGAAAATGAGTCTATAGGTTTCAAAATGGCCACTGATTTTCGCCCACTTACGTGCCCAAAACTTGTCTCAATTCACAATTCATATGTATTATTCAAGACATCGCCTTGCTCCCATTCGATAACTAAATGTAAACACAGTCTTACAATACAACATTGTATCGTGGGTCTAGAATAATCGTCATATCTATACCGAAAAGTAGACGTCTTGAAGAAACACTACATGGTAGATCCTAATAAAGCAATATAATCTAGTGTAGTTAAATGTATCCATTGACTGAATCTGAAGTAAGTTACATCAAATAGATCGTTAAATTGAAATATTTTTAACATCATAACTTACACACGTCAGATATTGACAAAATATTATGTATCTCGAGATATGACTATCAAGACGATCGATTACTAAGTAACTATGGATAGACTATGTAGAGTTTTGATTTTACATGATTTATCATTATGACTACCTTGCGTATCAGCTCTTATTTTATCCATAATATCTTGTTTCCTTTTCATGGATGTCTTATAGCTAAATTGTAGATTTAGAAACGTTTCATTATATCTACCATAATATGTTATTTGTAAGCTATTGTTTGATTCTCGTAGTATTATCTAGATATCTACTTGAGGTCAGACTTTCCTTTTTATTATTTTACGCCATCATCCTAAACAAGAAATTTAATAATAATTTGTTTAGAATATCATTTACCGTTAGCAGTCGTTGTAGCGCAGGTGTTAAGTAAAAGAGATGAACCTTATACAAATGTTCTTAACACATAGTATCTTTCAGCAAACTGTAAAATGTGACATTATCATTCATTACACTATCTACACCATTATCTTCCTCGTTTGCAAGAAACGTGGCTAAATCGTGACCAGGTTACACAACTAATTCTTAACATTCAACGTTCTGCAGATTATCATTGATAATATGCTTCGTAAATAAAACATTGGCTTGTACTCAGCTATATATACTTGCGTAATCCCTTATACCTTGAGATAAGATAATGAATACAGAAATTACATAAATAGTAGAAATTCTTCAGATAGCCTCGACAAAATCTAAAGTGATTTGCAAAGCCTTATTTCAAGGACTCATTTTAATTATTTTCTAATGTGTATTTATCGCATAGGATTCTTTTTCAATTTTCTTGATATTACGTAGGAACTAGAAAGCTATTAAATGGCTGTTTTGAACACTAATTCATACTTTGGTTCTATGTTCATCCTAGCGCTCTCCATTCAAATTTGTTTAATTTTGTTACTAAAATGAACGAAACCTGTGGATTATTTTAGGTTTATCATTGCAGTATCTTATTAAATTCCTTTTTTGAATAGTCTAAAAATGAGTTTGTTTAACGAAGTGAAACCGGCTTGTGGAAATATCCTCTTAAGCTAAAACCATATCCTGGATGGCATAACAGTACATTAGCAAAAAGAGATTAGTTCTTCTTGTTTACATAATTTTCTTGGTGTCTGAGACGGATGCCCGTACGTTCCGAGAAGCCGCCATGTAGAGTCGCGTGTTTCCGGCGACCCTCCCTTCACCTCGCATCCTCCCTTTGGGCGAGAGATAACGCCTTATCATCCGCTCATTGTTCCTCTACGCTCATGAAGTACTTGACCAATCACACAGTAGCTAAGGGCGTTGACTCTCCGATATTTTTAGCGTGCCAAGTAAACATTTCGAGACACTAGATTTACTAGCTAAAAAGTCTAGCTCCAAACGTAAATATATTCTGAATGGGCTCTACAACCTTTAAGCTCTTTGAACTTGAGGTACCCGCTTTTTCATTATGGTTAAAACACCTCATTATGCTGCTATAGTTTAATTATGTTTCTAAAATAATAGACTGCCTGTTAAGGAAAATCCCGCCTATTGTGTTGGATTTATCCAGGAAATTGCTAACGGCTCCTAATATAGATTAGGTACAGCAACGTCGGGTAAATTCCACGCGGAGCCCATTAACGCGCGTGCATTTTTATCAAAACATGTCGATGCGAAGAGGGGGCGTGTTATCTAGTGCGATAGAGGTACGACATCCTAGCTGTTAACAATAAAGCCCTTGTGTCAACGTGTCCTGCGGGCAGATACGCCCGCATCACGTCTTATCTAATTGATGAAAAGCCTATTGTCAGGCTAAGTGATGCTTTCACTATCTGGTATTAACTACATCAATCAATGTATGTAAGGATTTAGAAGCATCATGATGGACACTTTTCTTCTACTACTTAGTATTACTAGCGATAAATCTAAATGCAGCGATCAATATTGTACCAGAAGCCGACGAACCGAACAAATCATAGTCGATCTAAATGTCATCAATGCACATAAAAGTGGCTAGTGACGAGAGGTTGTGGAAGGAGTGCCACCAACTATGGCTCGAGCCGGACGCTAACGGTTGCGCGCATTCCACCCCTGGCTACAGCTCATTGGCCAATTGAAGTATTGCTGCGTGCGACACTTCTGCAACTGGATATCGAATTAGGAACTAAAAGTAAAAATATCCAAAGAAAAACTGATCTCCATCTCAAGAATCTTCGACAAATTGATGACATCATAAATATGTCTAGCAAAATCACGATGCATTGACAACTTCCAAGCAAGACGAAGTAACTACGTATAGAAATCTACATCCTTATTGAGAGTGCTCTAAATAACACAACCGTAATATATTGTGTGCTTGTCTAATTGTCACGTTCGCAGGTCTACTTGCAACTTGCAACACTGCAATTGCATGCTTATTTGCAATGTAAACTGGAGGCTTATTATAACATGAGTTGGGACGTGTGTTATCATAACATATTCTGCCCATTTATCCGCTCAACGGTCCGGTCAAAACAATTCATGTCTCATGATTACCAAATTATATTCAAGTACATTCAGCCACAGACACGTAATGTGTGTCGAAACGTCCCATTAGAAATAAACACCAGAGTCTATGGTCTTTAATGGCCAGTTGCAGGCAAAGATAATCGTAAATTACTACTAGTGCAATGCTTAAAGGCTGATTGAGCCTGCAGACTAGGACCGTGTAACCAGCGTCAGATCGCAGTGATCGAAGAAAAAACCAGACAAGCTGGTTAGATACTTGTAAACGGATAATAGAAATTGCTGTGAAAAAGGGGAACTTTAGTTGCTTAATAAATGTCAAATCGACTATCAATGTTTTCCCTCCCAAGCATTGGCAAAACGGAACAAGGGAAGCATTGTTCGGTATTGTTATGCAAAACTGACACGCGCTCTGTAGTTTACCCGTCAATCTAATATGACACATAATATAAACCACTAGCACTACTGCGACGCCTTCTGAATAACAAATAGGTACTTTAAACAAAACATATTTTACATTTCTTTGCTTGAATTATTGAAATCTTCTAAAAGTCTTTTGGCACTAAATGTGTCTGAATTGTGTGCATGCATTTAAAATTTAATATTAATAAATGTTACGAATTCTCTTTATCGTATGCCGTTGGTTAAATCGAAATGAATATGACATACTACTTAAGACAGTCGGTACGTTGCCAATGCCAACGTGATTCAAGATAGCGGATGACTCCACATCGCATCGGTCAGGCATGATGCCGACCGGTTTTTCTGCGGACTGAGACGTGACGTCATCTCAAGAAATCGAGAGAACAACCAATACTTATACGGTAATAACGTTGAAGTTGTTTAATTTCTCAATGTCTTAAATGTCGGGGAACTTGAGGCACGAACGTGCTCTTGTAAAAATGTGAAACGTCTTGACACGGAAACGTGAATGAAAGTAAATACTACCATGCATGGATATTTACTGACAAATTTGTTTTAAGTTTACAGAAATATAAAAAATATTCTGTTTATGTTATGGATGATATTGTATGATGTTTACAGTAAATCCGTCAGACAGCGTAAAGGCATTGTTACACTTGAGTGTCTGTAGTTTTCTGCTATATTGCGATACGGTCAAGTCAAGACAAATTATTATGCTTCCATTCAAGTCACCATTCATTACTAATGTAAATATGACAGAAATCTATTGTCAA
The DNA here is from genome assembly GCA_963854805.1 of Plagodis dolabraria. Taxonomy (NCBI): domain Eukaryota; kingdom Metazoa; phylum Arthropoda; class Insecta; order Lepidoptera; family Geometridae; genus Plagodis; species Plagodis dolabraria. The sequence continues at coordinate 9,076,129 of OY978459.1, read as the reverse complement.
GCTTTTAGATACCGTGGGACCTCAATCCAATAAAAATATCCGTTCTGCCTTCGCATTGTTCTTTTCATTTCGCAATCTTAACGTGGCCGGTACATCCAGTGTTTTATTTAGAGGCATATTGAGGCTGTAAATCTTGGATCGTGCCGTAAAAATTAAACACCAATACTCGTTTCGTGTTGGATTTCTATTTTTGTCCGTCTGACTTCATCTCAGTATGTGTACGTTAGGAACACGCTGTGTTTTCGTCTTCACCGGTCTAGTTGAAATTATGCCAAAACTATAATATTCATGCTATGTAATTTGGTGGCTAACTGTGATAGTGCTTTAATAAATTATTTAATCAGTAAGAACATTGCAATATAAGTCAAACTTTTATAAATACCTCATTTAGTTTTAACTAAATTGAGACACAATATATTGTAAACAGGAAATCGTGTAAACGGTCGTCATATCTAAAAGCAATGTCATTATATTACCATTAGGGTAAATTGCTTGATAAACGCCACGCTTCACAAATATAATGTAACGTTGGATATTTTTCAAGGCATTCTTGTTTTGTACGACCGCGACCTTATCGTCCTTAACCTTTGTCTGTGCCTTCTTTAATGTCCTCAGAACAAATGTTAGTCTTTTCGAGCTGCCTACTGCGTAATTAGTTATCATTCAGCAGCTGTGACGAAGTGTTACGGTTGTTTTCTAACTCCATCAGGTCAAGGTCTGTCCATGGGTTGGTCGCCACTCCCATATTTACTGTTCCATTAAACGCGAATGTTCTTTTCTCTGTTTTTGTAGTTTGTTATTTTGCATTAAGTGCTAAATTATTCATTGTTTCATTACAGCCACGCCTTCAGCCTATGTAATGGTACTTTGTTTGAATTCAAATGTATTTATTTCTATCGTATTAACACAAATACTTTTATTGGTGTTAATTTGCGTTATCTTAATTGAGTTAACTTAAAGCATAACAAAAAACGAACTATTACGTTGTTGGGTAGTTGTATATACATTAGTGTAATCAATAGTTTGAATAAAAACCACGACACCCAACTAATGCATGCTACTACTTGAGGTACCTCTCGAAACATCTTCAGAAACTGTGTTCGTCTTTCACGATGCATTATCCGGCTTCACAATGAAATAAACCTCATAACTATTTTTTTTCTTTCTATTTTTACTTGATCATAGTATGGAAGTAAAATATCCACGTAATAGGTAGAAAAAAAATCCATTCTTCCCTACCAGTAGGGATATGTGGAACTGCCGAATTTTAACATGAAATAGTTTTTTTAATTACTTAGGTTATATTTTATCACCTCACAACCTCGGAAAGGTGTTGTTTATTATTCGAAAACTGCGTGGAAAAGTGATTTTTTTCTGCTGGCGTCTTCTTCTTTGTCCTCATCGGACGTCGGCGACCATCTCTCGGAACTTATTCCTACTTGTGCCACCCTACTCAGGTTGGCAATGTCCTTAATATTTGTCCAGTTTTTAATATTGTCCATCCAGGTCACCTTTCTTCTTCCTCTACTTCTGTGTCCCTCTATTTTTCCTTCCAGTAATTTCCTTTAAATGTGATATTTATTATTACGGTATATATGTCCAAAATATAAAATTTTAGTTTTCTTTACTGTTTCTAAAAGTTCTAAATTTTTCTTCATTCTTTTTAAAACTTCTATATTAGTTATTCGGTCTCTCCATCACTCTGCTGGCGTGAAAAAGGTTTATAAAATTAGTACCTTGAAAACTTCAAGTAAAATTAATTTCACTTCAATATTACCAATTGTAGTAATGTTACTCTTAATTTTATAAAAAATAACACTATTTTACTGGACACTGTATAGCACCCAGCATTTTCCTCGCTTGTCGTGAGGTGTAATATTGTGTATAGCAATCGGTAGCAAATTTACTCTCCGTCTCTTACCTAGCTTTGAAACTTTCGCTTCGCTCATTATATTTGAGCCACTCGCTTCGGTAATCCTAGAAACCTTATTTTGGAACGATAGGTTGCTGATAAGGCGGTCGTAGGTTTCATTCTTTCTGCGGGTTTGAACTGCTTGGCATGATAGAAATTTTTGCCATTTAATACCAGCCTAACCAGCTTCACGTATTGGTGTGTTCAATAGTTTTCAAAGCAAGTTTCCAATTTTGCAGTATATTAAAATTAGTAATTGACTTTCATAAGAGCGTCGTAGACGCCTAAATTGAATAAATGATTTTGAATTTGAATTTGAATCAAAGTTTAAAAAAAAACGAAATTAAATTAATAATAATTCGAAGCGCTCGTAGCAGTTTGCTGAGCCGTTTTTAACAAATCAGCTAAGTTACGCAACGTTCGCCGCGGTCAGGACTTGGATGGGTGACCGCTATTGACATAACTTCGGAGGGCACGTTAAGCCGTCGGTCCTGGTTGTTCTCCTACGATGGCAGTCGATATAACATGGTGGTAGGGCATTTAGCGAATGCCCGCCTACCACCCTCAATAAGAAAATCTGTCGCTTAGCACCTAACGCGGGGTGTTCCGGAAGCTGTCCTTGAGAGCCAGTAATTCTAGGTTAGCCTGAACAATATATTCGACCACATCACTTACCATCAGGTGACCTAAGTATAAAAATAATAAAAAAATAGGCATTTATGTTTGCACTTTTTTTATTCATAGACACCCGTAGCTCTATTTCTGTCAATGTTAATTAAACTCGCGGTTTAATTAACATTCACAGTTTCTGTAATTTACCTAATATATTGTTTGTAAAAATATTTAACGTATGATGCGTCAAATGTATGACCTCTGTCATATTATACATCGTTCGTTTTAATAAACGTGACATCATTTCTGGTTATAACATTGTTCTGGGCCAAGGCTACTAGTCGTTGAGTGAAAATATGTTTGCAACAGTAACTACCTACCTATATATTCTGCTCTATACATATAATAGCTTTCCGGCTGCGGCTCCGCCTGCGCGGTTATCGCATAAAGCCATTTACCTCTTTTTGCGCAGTTGGATAAAAACTAGAGATGAAACTGATATTCGGTAACTATCCGGTATCCCGGCCTATCCGGCGGCCTTAATACTATCCGGCCATTACCGGATAACTAACTATATTAGACCGGACAGGCATCCCTCCGAATTAAAAAAATCTCGATAAAAAATATTTTAAGTAATAATTTGCTTTATTAAGTTAGTCTTAGTATATAATTAAATAAAGTATTTCCATAAAGGCAATTTTCTCTTCACCGATGCCATTGCTCGTTGCTAAATCTTTCAGAATTATTGATATACTTCAAATAACAAGAGCACAAATAAAATAATAACAACGATCATGCACGTGTTTGCACTGCAACCAACACAATAAGACAATGAATGAAACAATTGCTAACTTCGCTCATGAATGAAAAGAACCGAATCGAACTGAGTCCACTTGAACGTTCGCGCGCCAATTACGCAAGTGTGTGTGTGTGTGCGATGCACCAAACGGCTAAGTTCCACCGGATATCCGGTGGCCGAATATTCGGCTAGCCATGTGGCCGAATAGCCGAATATCCGGCCAAACTGCTATCCGTTTCATCTCTAATAAAAACTATCCTCTGTCTATCCGCGGGTCTCAAACTATTTCCATACCAAATTTCATCCAAATCGGTCTAGTAGTTTTTAATTTAATTGATTGCATACAAAAATTCAAATTCTTATAATATGAGTAAAGTTGTAGGTAATTAGAGTTGGCGGCATAAAATCGTGTTTTGAAGACCGCATTGAAAGATGTAGTTACTTGTGGACAAATTACATTCTCAGTTACTATAATTTACCACAGATGAGTAATGCTGAAACTCCATCACTATCAGACTGAGTAGGAGTGAAAGAGAGGCAGCGATATTGAAATGCGTTCCGTTTTGGTATGAAGAACGAAAGAAAAACCCAAAACTACAAACTTAAATAGAAAATGGGTATTAACTTGTCTCTCTTGATGATGATAGCGGTAATAGTTATGGACTGCGGTACCGCAGGTCCACGGTTCGATCTCCACCCCACCGCCGCCGGCTTGAGCTTCACCGCTGGTGAAAGAGCATTTTGAGAAAGCTCAATTTGCTAGCTTCCTCCCTCAAATAGAAAATCTGTCGCCGAGCACCTAACAGTCAGTTCTGGCAGCAGTCCTTGAGAGCCAGGAAATTACAGGCACATAAAACTTTATTACTGGATGTTTCAGGGTGATGGACGCAGTGCAGCTTGTCACTTGACGAAATGCACCTGTTATAAGCAGAGGTTACCGTTTAACATCAGGTCGGCCTCGTGCATGGTCCGTTACAATCCCATTATATATACGGTACTTAATTCTTGAGCTTTTCCTTTAATTGAGAAAATCCAAAGCTATTGAAAATTTCAATTAAAATTTAATTAAATGTACAAAATATTCGTAAGATATTATCAATATTAAATTCAACGACTCCGTTTGGTCTTTACGCGTGGGTTGCAGTCAACCTAGAAATAACCATATTAAGTAACGATTGCCATTGAAATACCCATTTTTGGAAGTTCATAAATGGCGCAAGTTTGAAATTAATGCAAAAGTGACTAAATTATATATAGGTATTTAAGGATCTGCATTGGATTGGCCGATCAAAATGCTTTGCAAATATCACTTTTAGTTACTCGTATATTTACGCCCTTATTTCATCCCTCATAGCTCGTAATTAAGTGGTGTCGGTGTTTAAGGCAAAAATATATTAAATGTTATGTTTTCGCTACAAGGACATAACTTTTCTATGTATGAAAAGTTTTAGTTTTCTGTAATATGACCGTGCGCCTATCAGACGGAAGATCTATTTGAGAATGCTCTCGATAGTATCTTATACCTGTTTTTTTATGTGATTGTGACGGAACAAGCACGAGGCTTACTTGATGTTAAGCAGATTAACCTCTGCCTATAACAGATGGATTTTGTCATGTGTCGAATTGCACTGCGCCCGTCACAATAAGACATACAGTCGATAAGTCTCATGTGTATTTGATTTCGGATTATCTGGGCATTTAGATGTTAAGGAGCACCGTTGTGTGCCCAATGACCAACAGCAACCCCTTTATTACATGTCAAGCTGCTCAAAAGGAGCATTTTTGCTTTTCGTCACCTTTAAAGACACCCACGAAAATAGATGGGGGATGCGAGTTTTCGTTTAAAATTCCCTGAATATTAAATGACATTTGTTTCATTTGTAGTTTGTGTTGTTTTTTTTAATCTCTTTATATGTATTAATTTATGGTCTCCTAGTTGTATATTACTATATTGTGATGGCCAACGTTTTTATTTTTAACTTACTTCCAGAAAAGGTGGAGGTATATTCTTTTTTGTATGTTTGTTACACGATTACCTCCACACCAAGACAGACTCTTGCTTTCAGACCTACCACATATAAAAGTTTAATTGTGGATGCATTGATAAATATTTCATGCCAGTTCAAAAGTTATACATAGTACATTTATATGTTACACCTATATATTACATTAGTTTCTTGTTTGAAAAGAAACTAATTTTAGTAACGATGAACAATATAGTCATCGGTCTATTTTTATCCTAAATATTACCAATAATTACCTATCTTTAGTACTGCAAACTGCTTCCACGATGTGTTCCAGTTCTAACTCCGGATCCATAGCTGATCGAGTTATGACCGAGGAGTGAAACGAGAGCGTCTGGACGTACCTAAGGGGGCACAATACACTCCTACACGGAATAAATGAAGATAAAGACCTTCAAAATAAGTACTGTCGGAATCTTAATTTGTTTTTAGTCTCCGTATTCAGCATTAGTAAAAACCCATGTCGTTAAACTAAGTGCCTAATAACAACAAAAAAAAACACAGCAACTATACGTCTATTATATTTTCACATGCTACTATTCAAATTGAGCGTGCTGCGTATTAATTTTCTTACTCAATTAAACTAACTTCTCAGTATCTCGTGACTGTTATTTGGGATCAAACTTTGCCCCTTTTTTAAAGCCTAATTACGTCCCCGTCACAGTTGTGCAACGGCTACTGGCTTCCAGATGGTGATGGAATTAGACGGCGGTAACTGAAATGTTTACGGTGCCACGTAATGGTTCACCTGATCAGGTTACGTTACGACCCTAAGTTTGGAGATCTGCAAGTTATAGAACCATGTTAAATACTGCTTCAGAAATAAAACCATTGTCTAAAAATATATGGATCCGTAATATCATGTAGAAGCACAGAAATCTAAATAATTATTAAGATTTCTGTGTGTAGAAGGTTCAAAAAGGTCATGTTAACAGAACGTGTTCTACTAGTGACAGTTGTAGAACTTAGCAAATACCATAGTATTATTTAGTAGTAGGTACCGTCAAATGAATAGAATTCACCCACACACTTCAAACAGATCCTTATAATCCCATCGAAAATACTGATTGCACATAAATTCTTAAATCACTACAAATTAAACCGAATTCAATGTAATTTTACTAAAAGATCAAAAATACTAACTGCAAATCATAATAATATTTTTCACGTTATTTACTGATTATTTCAATGTATTTAAACACTCATTAAAAAAGATTTCTGCTCTACCACATTGCCGGCCGCTACCTCGACACGCTCGCTTCGCTCTTTCGGCTCCTGCTTTGTGATCACTAGTAACTCGCTCTTAACGCTCCTCTCCGCGTCGCTTGTTGTCGGTATTCCCTAGACGGAAAGGATAAATGAAGTGTGGATGAAATAGCGACAGGGATCTGGAACGAAAATTCAAAGTTAAAAGGATAATTTACCTTTATTGGAGTACAACTAAAGAGACGGATTAAAGAAGAACGCATAAGGCAGAGATTTAATAGACGTGTGTTGTAATGTAACTAGAATGGAGAAGATAAGGATAAACATGCCAGACGAAACTCAACAATAGCACCACCGAAGCTCTATAGTAGTAGTCGGCAACGCATTGGTAACGCTACTGGTGTTGCAAATGTCCATAGGCGACGGTAACCGCTTACCATCAGGTGGGCCGTCTGCTTGTTTGCCTTTCCATTACATTAAAAAAAAAAGCATGACTAAAAAATTTATGAGTAATAAAGTACAGTTTACTTGGACATGGACATGCTATAAAAATGAGCAAATGAATGTGGAAAAATACAGGGGTAGAAAAAGGTCAAAAGATACAAAAGGATGGACTGCTGTGTAGAGTGAAAACTTAATGCACATTTTCCAGACCCCAATTTAGCATAGTATAGGGGTAAGAAATAGAATATTAAAATTTAAATAGAAATAGAAATTTAGATTGTTAAGCAATGGATTGCTAGCAATATCATTCAACCTCAAAAATTGGGATAGACTCGATGTATGTCTAGATTAGTAGACGCAAAATATTCAAAAACAAATGTGACAAGGTTTTTCTAGTTTGAACAAACATTGAGTCTAATTTGTTTTTATTGAGGAAATTTTATTACACTGAATATGTGGCGGTTTTATGCGATGAACGTGGAGAGTGTGCACATCATTTGAATAAATAATTCAACAAGACTGCTCTAATATCCTCATACAATCTTACATAAGTTTAATCAGATGTTTATGATTCCATGCAGGAAACGCACACCGAATGTGATGCAGTTATTTCTGTTCAATTCGTATTTTTGTTGTTTTCATTTCCTGTGGAATGTTTATCCATTACATTAAACAATGTGTATGTTTTGTGCAAACGCGCGTTTTGTATAATCTGAATCATATTACGAAATCAAAAATATCTTAATAGAAAATAATTATATTAGGCTATTTTCTTCTCTGCCAACTTACTTCTGCAACCGGCAATACCATTTTTTCGTCTTTTAATAATATTTTAATCAAGATATATAACTCTTTGATAGTGTTATTATATTTTAATGATGATATATTATATCACTCTTCGATAGTGGCATTAAATAAAATTTTGGTATTTAACAAATCTTTGGTATAACTTAACATTTATATTACTCGAATTACATAAACATTCCGGAAATGTTCTTGAAAGAGTTCCAAGAATTTGACAGCCGGTACTTTGTGTGAAGGGCTTAAAGGGCATTGCCACTGAAGGGCGTTCAAAGACGCCGCCCGCCCTGACCAGACGTAACCAACAGCCGTACAAACAATAATTTCATTTGTATTCCAGTCGGCTTATGGCAGACATTTTGGTTTGTGAGTAAAACCAATTCTATGTAATCTTTTCATGAGTAATTAGTAGTCGTTTCACAATATAAGCACTTGTTGAGGTATATTGATAATGTTACATAGATAATGTTACATTTTGAACACAGCATTAGTGAGACCCAGCTACTGAAATTGCAATTCTAATATATCAGCCACTTGCGTCCATTTCGTTTGTTTAACTACACTGTTTTTTTTTTAATTTTGATCATCGGCTCCGGTTACTTCGTAGTTCTCTTCATTTTAATCTGTTAGGTTGGGCTCTTGCAAATCACAATATAATAAGAAAATATATTCTCAAAATGTTTGTTAGGACTAGCAGAAGTCAACCCTAAGAGGTTGTTAGCATTTTACCAATAACCCTGTGTAAGTTACTATTATATTTTGTATGAAAGATATCTGATCCGATTTTCTTACGTATTAAATCTGCGAGTGTATTGTCCTCAAATCGTAAAGTTGAAGACGTCTTTGAAAAATGTCAGACTGAAGAAGTAGGATGGAGAGACCTCGTTTCGCATGCGAGTAAGCAAAACATAACTAAGCAAGAAAGCGAATCTTTAAAATTAAAGAGCGCGAGTTATTTTTGTTTCAAAATTTGCCTTTTGTCGATTCACACGCCTTATTTTGCTTGGGTTTATTTAATTTGTTCCTGAATCTGTTATCTGTATAAGTTGTCGTATATTCTTTCAGTTCACTAACAACAAGTTTGTCTAGGTACAACCCTAAATCGGTGATGCTGAAGAGTGATAAGAACTGAGAAGACTATATATATGCAATAACATAGTGTATTTTTTTTAATATTACTAAAATAATGACGTTATTGGTCACCAATCTGAAATTTTAAGCATTATGCGTGAAATTTCAAATTATAGTACTTATTGGTTGGAAAAGTCTCAAACAATCAAATTATACAATGACTTTCTACATATGTATTTCAATTCTGATTAATTTCTCTATGCTTTGGATTGCAGTTCGTTATGTTCGTAAAATATATTGTAATAATATTCAGTAATCGTTGGTCTTATCGATATGATCGTCATGTCAAAACTGCAAACTTCTTAGGGATTACGAGATTCGGACATGATTCTGGGACTGGAGAAGTGGACAACAATATGTACTACAATCTTGTATTTTATTCCCTTGATTTTTTTTAAACTCATTTTGTTTGTACGTACATATAATACGCTTAAATTTGAGCAAGATCAAGTTGAGTCTCCGTTTACGATCATACGACAAAGCGCTTTATTGTTGAAATTGAATCGAGATTAACCCTATCTGGGACCACCCGCATACAAGCCATCATTGTTACACTCATAATCAACTTAGTGACCGACCATGACTTTTAAATCTCCCATAATAACCCAATTTCCATGCTAATTACCCCTATCGACTGCATTCATCCTAATCAAATATTGAATTATGGTAAGTTTAGGACACGCTTACTTAATCTATCAGCTTTGATATTTACACTTCACGGGTGGTCTTTCTATTAAAATATGGTTTATCTTTCATCAAAATTATTGAATACAACACCGTGTTTTTGTGTGTTTAACTTATTTTTCCAACAAACATGTGATGGTTCGAAGAAACAGAAAGTTGTTAGACCGGTGGCTGAGCAGACGTGCTAAAATCTATCTCTGGGAATGAGCCGCTGTCGCTACTGAAATCCATCAAATGTATGCATATGCATTTCACTGTGGTCATCCAATTTTAGTCCTTAAACTCTCAAAGATAAAGATGAATAAATATTTGTCTGTTGTCAAACTAAAACATGGACTGGTGTTCAGAGTATGTTCCCACGCGAAAAGTGCTCATTGGTGGCAAGTGTAGAGATAAATATTTGTAAACTTCTTTGACCGTGAGTCCTGACCTTGCCACGGCACTCTGGTTGGCCGTTTGTATTTACTTCTAAATTTAAATAGCAAATTTTGTTTTTATTTCCCTCTAGACACAATTCTTTGTTCGTGTTTAAATAATTTGAGTCAAGATTGATCATGAATCTATTAAGTTCATCAGAATTCTATACTTGGAGAGGATAACCTTGTTGGTCAAATTTGTTAAAATTTCTGAACCATAATCAATGCCACAGTTTGTATGACTCAAACCTTTCTTCGTCACTGTGGCGTGTGACTCATGTATGCCCTCAAATACGTGAGTGTTATAAAGGCCCTTTTCGTACGTGACTCGATATGCGAAGAATTTAATTAAATTAAACTAGCAAGAGTTCCAGACGACGGTGTTAAGGCACATGGCGGGCGCCTGGGTGCTGCGGCTCGACGAAAATAGACTATCGGCTATTTATATAGTACGCGTATCCGCTCTGCGCACGCGTACTGCCCGACATGCGCCGGCGCAATGAAAACTATCGCTTGAATATGGCGCCAGCTCAGTTCCTTTCAAGGATCATAGGACTCGATACGCGTACCTAACCATCGATCTACAAAGCACTTTATACATTTTGAACCTTATTGCACTGGCATAAATGCGTCCAAAAAGCATAATAATTATTATAATACTTTGTATATTCATTAACTCGGCATGCTTAGGAGATATAATGCAACTTCCGCTCATAAGTAACTAAATAAGCCTATGCGGTTCCGCTCGAGGCGTCTTTGATATTAATATTCTTGTCAAAGTTATCCGGAATTATAGTTACACTTAGCTGCATTAGGAAAAGGTATTGTAAAAAGTACCTATATAAATCAATGCAAGCGGATGAAAACGAGTTTGTAATCATGGGAGACAGTTTTTTTATTACGGAATAGTTAGGTAGTTATTAATAACTATAAAAATATAAAAAAGAATCTAGAGACAATGTCGTCTAATTTCGTAGCCCAACCGGAAGAATTTTCGAGGCATTCGATTCTGCACGAATATTATATAATATATTAATTTAAATAATATATATACGGAATTACTTTCTAAATTACTTATTTGAAAAACGCGCATAATCCTATGCAACGTCACAAGAAAAATTCAGTCCAAATCTATTCAGGATCATTTTGCGCTGGCTTTTGGATCTAGACAGAGGAACTGCATCCCAAATACAACGGATTGCATTCCAACTGCAATATTTCAGTCCGGATTATTGCACTGGGTGTCAGCGAGTCTAGACCCTTAAAATCATCACTTCGCTTGTTTTAATAAGTAAAAGTTAGCTCATCATCCAACACCTTGAAAGTCATAAAAACACATATTGAAAGAGCCAGGGCCTTCGCCGGAACCGGTAATGGTTCATCAATCATTATTGAGCTAAAAGCTTGCACGAGTTGGAACTTTGGAAGTAAAGGGGTGCGACCTGGCCTAAGCTGTTAGTAGAATAGAAACAGTGGCCGATCGATAGCTAGATCGGAACAAGCTTAATAACATAATGATATAGCATCTTACCATGATTTAAACAAATATGCGGGCTCAGTGTGGAGGGAATTGGTATAAACTACCTACAATACACGTAATGGATAGGGACTATTTAAGCCATAAAGCAAGGAAACATGTTGGATTCTGGCATGTTCACTGTTAAATCAGTACTTTTTTATACCTGAGCTTTTGACCACTATCGTACCTGATAGTAAGTGATGATGAGGTCGAACACGTTGTTTCGGCTAATCTTAATTAAAGAGTTACTGTCTCTAAAGGATATCTGCCGAAACACACCGTAAGGTGCTAGGTGACAGATTATCTACTTCAGGATAGAAGCTAGTCAGGTGGGCATTCGCAAACCGCTCAATCGAAACGAAAAAGAATTGTTTGAAGGAGATAACAAATTAAATCTTAGCCTGAAAAGGTATGTGCCAGTTGAGGTCTTTACTTGTACTGTAAAGCTTTCAGCGTTAATTGGATAAGGCCAGTAGATAAAACATAGAATTACGGCGAGAATGAAGCCTCATAAACTTTTCATTTCATGTTGCTGATTGTCTAGAATTTCAACCGATTTTAATGTTTAAAATATACGCAGACAAACAAAAATGCATTCCTTAGTCGATCTGAGAATGCAAGTAAGAGAAGATTTCCTTGATGATTAAATTGTTCGTGAGTTCACATTAAGTAATAGAGTTGATTGTATTCAACTTATTTATTGCTGAGATAACATAACAAAGTCGCACCCAGGCGTGATGCAATAAGTGAGGTGACGGTATCTGTCCAAACTATTTATAAATCCGTCGAGATTGGTTTATATTGATGTCTGGCATTGAGAATGCTCCATGTGCTTATCGATTTAAATTTTATATTATGGAATAATGTTCTTTTTGCAAATCAAATAGAGCACGATTGCACTACATGGAAAAGTTAAAAATATTGTCCTTATATTGAATATACATTTATAAACATAATAATATATTTGCCCAGAACCTGCTCATAGTTCGCAATGATAGAACAATCCGACAGTAGAATAAAACATAATTTTATTGACCGTCACAAAAGCGTCGTAGATGCCTTAGTTCTTTCGGCATGCATTCTTCTATTGTAGTAAAATGACAAGATCAGGATCAAAAGGACGATTTCATTCCCGTAGAGTTAAATTTAGGTGGACCATGGCCCATAGACATTTTTTATTTGCTTATTCCTCGTCATTTAGGTGATCCACCGGCAAGCAAAAATGCCCGTGGTCCACTCAGGTGAACTAAACAGGTGGACCATGACCGAATCCCGAACAAAAGTAACAGACATGCATCGAAGGTAGACGCTAAATTTGAATAAATTATTATGACTGAAGAAAGTTTTGTTGATTATTATGCTTCTAAGATAGACATGGATACATACCAGTAGGTACATAAATACCTAATAGGGTATTGCGCAGCAAATTTGATAAAGCTATGTTTTATATCAAGGCTAGTACAATCATCCATCATATAGACGACAGAGACATCCCTGGCGTAACGAAAGATTCTAGAGCAAACGTAAATTTAGCGAGGGGATTTTAAATTATAATGACGTGTAGCTGGGGATCCAATTCCACACTACCCTAATACGAAGACAACTTAATCCCGAAGTAAATATTAAACCTCTACATCTTTGAGACAATAGAATGCATAGAATGCAAGGCGTTACTAATAGAGAAACAATGATATTATACTTCACTTTGAAAACTATCGCGAGTTATCCATATTTAGTTATTATGAAACGGCTAGGACCCGCGTACGACGAAGGACTTCAAAACAGTCCGAAACTGGTTGGAATCTTTTCGGTAAATATAACGCGGGTCCTAGCCGTTTCATCATAACTTAATAATGATATTATAGTTTAGCACCAAAACATAGGTACCTTGACATATCCAGATGTGGTAAAACCAAAAATTTACTTTTTTTATAATTTGAAGTTGTCTGGAATTATAAACGTCAAACTACTGAATAAAATCGTTTTTTTTTCACAACATTTATATTGGAATTTGCAATATTATCAAACTTCTGTGAGAGTGTTTTCATATACATTCGCTTGCGGTTTTATCTTGTTTTATGTTTGGCATGCATGGAGGTTGGATTTTCATTAATACTATACGTTTTTCAAAGTTCTTAGATGCAACATCTATAGTTCTCTATAGTACCACGTGGTGGCTATAACCAGCTCGATTTTAAGTTTGCTTGAAACTTCATCTTATACTCATATTTTCAAGACATTTTCGTGATACTTAATATTAGACTTTGTCGAACAGGCGGTATAAAAATAAAAGTCAACCTCAAATAATAGTGAACATAAAACAATATAAGACCAAAGTTCTGCATAATGGACGTAAAAACAGTGCTTGATCATGCATCCAATAATAAAACGCACCGAAGTAGGTCATGGCATCTCGCAAAGGTTGGATGATCTCAATCTTCATACAAAATAAACTGTGCGTAATGCTTTCCTTAAATTGTGTCCAAATGGTCTTCAAAGGATAATTCTCACATATTTGGGGTCACCAACGATCTTTCAGTTTCTGTTTTCAATGTAAAATGCTCAGTATCTCTGTCGCCTATTTGGGAGGCAGATAACACGTGTACAAATAAACACACGACAAACGGTAACGTTGGTTGTAAATATCTCAGCGAAGATAACAGATGAAGATAAGTGGGACGATGGTCGTCGTAAATGAACCTAGTTTGGAACTGGAATGAGTGCTAATTACTACGTCTTTATCGTACCTTATGAGGTTCATACTACAGTGAACGGGACAGTTTTGCTTCAAATTGTGGCTTTGTTTCTTAATGGCAGATGCCTTATTTTCTGATGGCATGAACAATCAACTTATATTCATGCACTCAGTGACTTCTAAATGACAAAGCAATCGTCATGCTCTACTTCTTGTCTAGTTTGGAATCTAATTGTTTTGAGACGTAGGTTTGGCTATTGCGATTTCGTCAGAAGCGTTTGAAAACGTAAACTTGGTGAAGCTACATCGTAAAGCAGTGGTGCTAAAATGGACAATTATGGTTAAGTATTTTCCCAAGACTTCTAAGGTGCCGATATTCACAACGCGTGCATATAAAGTTTCTCTCTCAGAGATTGGCGAAGTTGTTATTCACTATAAATTGTGTTCAATAAATAAAGAATATGTCAACCTTTCCACCGCCCAGCTAAACTGTGAAAGTTGACACAGTGACGCGAATTTTAATGTTAATTATTGAGCTCTAGGATTTCTTCTGATGCCCATAATGATATTAAAGCCACGTGTACCGCAAATCATAGTTAGTCGATGTAAATCAGCGTCAACTGCAATTAACGACATCGTTGAATGCCTTGATAAAGCACAAGTACGTCGTACGCCTCGTTCAGATGGCGCCTGCATCATAACAATTAATTTACGTTACCGTGGGGAACCACAATAGCAGATGGCTATACAGCTTGTGACCATATTGGGTTTAGCATTGTAAAGATTTGACGTCATAGAGCTTAGTACGTAAGTGCACTGGATAATGTTGCATCCACAGAACAGTGACACATGTTAAGGATAAATAAGGCAACGCACCCTTCAGTGTACAAGATGTGCCCAATCAAGACCGAAGTTAATGACGCATGAAACATAAAGCGAGTCGGTATGCTTTAAATTTTTGAATGTCTGCCTTCGGTTTTAAGATGTTTACAAAGGAACAGTGCCTACTATAAAGTGTCCAGTCAGAGGTTAACGATTTGATTGGCCAAGATGGCGATTTGCGAACGTGCTAAGTGGATGATGACGGCTCGCTAAACCCCCGACTATTTTAAGAGATCGCCGACGAATAGTTACACCCACTTACCGAGGGGAGCTAAGGAAATCGTGTTCCTTGAAAATATATATATCATCATAATAATGTAATGCATCGTGCATAGTATTGGCTAGCCGTGAGAAAACTATCGAAACTGAAATGGGAAGGAACAGATAAGATAGACAAGTTGTATCGTCAACATGTCTCAGTGCTACTTTCTACCCACGCCTCGTGCTAAGTGTTTTATCATCTGTCAAACATTTGCTTAGCCGAGATTTCATCTAATATTGCATACGAGTACAGTGGGCAAATGAGCTGGGCATCTAATCACAAGTTATGAGTTTATTGCTCTTGATCTCCCCAAAGATGAGTCTGTGTTTGGTTTGTTCTAGATCATTGTTTAGCTACTATACGATAATTTGTTTTATGGGTGTAATTGTTTAGTTAATTACAGCCTTCTTGTTGTTTCGATTCGTACCATAGTCTGACCTCAGACGCGCGAATGGTGAAATTTATCGCAACTAACCCGGTTACAGTAGCCACTACGGAGAATGTAGAGCAAATGATAGGCTATCTATATTGACAGATTGTTGTTAATGCCAGGAATCGGGACCAATTACAGTACCATGCACCTTGTAATTTTATGTTAACGTTGGAGAAATTGTATTTCAGAAATTAGTATTGACATAAATATGTAAATGATATAGTATTTTCCTCTCTTTATACATTTACTGACATTTATATTAAATTTCATTTAGTTAAATAGACCTTAAGATCTATAGCGACTGCCAAGTGTTTGCTATTGGAAGTTAGTATGCGAGTATACGCCCACACCTTCGTCGTCGTATTGTATGGTATTGTGTTAGACAGACACAGATTTCTCAAGCTAAAGGATACCTTCAATCTTGATACTGGCCATACCTGTGGCATTTATGTCCGTTTACGTTTATTTATTTTCTTCCATTTAGTACCTTTAATAGAGTTTATGTTGAATTTAATGCGTCACTTCGCATTTATGGAGTTCAATTGTCGGGCTGTCGATTCCATCTATTATGCCTTATAAATATTATACTTCATCCTTATTTTGCTACTACAAACCGAAGTCGTTTAATATATCCTTTATAAATTTAAACCTTTCCGATAAAACAAAATGGCTTCACACAGTTTGGGGAGTCCAGGTTGTGAACCCGGACTCCACAAACTGTGAAGTCAAAAAGTGATAGTCTATCCATCCATATCCAATTTATGGTTATATGTCACAACTCTATCCTGAATGCCTCCATTTTGTACCGGTTTAACAAGTAAGGCAAGCTTAAACGCGCGCTGCTTTCTGCATATCAGTCAATTCATGAGGCAGGAGGCACTCAATTTTCAAGTATTTTTTTACTGTGATTTAAGCTGTATCAATCTTCACATTAAAACTGAATGTAAAAACAATTGAAAGGCGAACATCAAATTTCATGTTATTTTTAAATTATAAATTTTGGAAAAAAGTTTCACTGTGAAGTCTAACACTATGCTAGTTTATTTCTTTTTCAAAGTGGCCATTGCATTAAAACGGCTACTTGATATATAAACCCCTGATATGTTATGATTGTAGACATTGAGTTTCTGTCTTTCCTGTCTTTGGTTTAATGTACCCATGTATATTTTCTCACATACAATATATTCCACACCATTTACAGTAAGCAGTAGGTATCCCAAAGTGTGTGCTTACAAGAAACGTGTTCGTCATTGCGAGATCAGCAGATATTTATGCACGCTCATATTCAAGTGTTATGCATTAATTTCTTTTATTTGTCTTGTTGACTGCTTTCACTATTCATTCGTCAACAAATTATTCCATAGTGGGCGAAAGGGAAAGTATATGTTAATGTTATCGCGGATAATAGTCGTCTAAAATACGAGTGTTTCCTGTTTTCCAACCTTATACTGCAGAAGCATTCTGATTGCTGTTCTAATGTTACTTTCTTTCTTTTACAGGTAAAGGTGAGAGTCCGTTCAGTTATTTGTCTCAATGAGATTTGGCGAAGAGTAAGGTAAAATATGTATGCTTAGTTACCATTTTCCTTTGGGTTTCCTATTGGAAATGACAGTCACCACAGATTTTTACCTGCTATAAATCTGTTTATAGATAAATGATTTCACCTCAATAACTATATGATATTAGCATAATATATTTAATAAAACTTTTTATAGGTACCTTAAATTAAAGATTAAAGAAATGGCTGACCTGCAGCCAAATTATTTAAAAAGATGCTGCATCTTCATAGAGTAGAAGACAAAAAATAAAGTATTCCTTCAAATACGCAGTTGTCTATGGATGATTTCTGCCTAAATTTTTGACAAATCTTAATTTATGTATGACATTTGCTGTTTTGCAAACAGCCATTCCTTTAATCCGATATTTAAGGTATAACAAATATTAAATACGTAGCCACTATTTAAGTATATTTTTAACACACGTGTTCAATTCGCCATTAGAAATCATTCAGTTTATATATTATAATATGTCCCTTTAATATCATTTTTAAACACTTGTACTTACATATATATTACCATAAATATATACATTTATATATTTTATTGATGGCGTAATAAACAAGTTTTAAATAAGCATCATGGTTATAAATAAATAAATAACATAACAAGATATTTTTTCCTGCAACGAAGTATTTTAATGAAGCAGGATAAAATGGCGAACAGAATTTTGCGTGTAATATTGTCACATGAGTTGTATCGGCTTGTATCTTGTTCGTATAAACGTATATGACATACAACATTAACTGTGTTCTAGAATATTCGATGCCTGACGTTTACAAACCCGATGGAATTTGTGCATAACCTATCTTTACATACCATATTCTCCTAAAAAAATCTACTGAAATGGCTTCTGCGTCCCACATGATTTGATATTAAATTAAAGTGATTCGTTTGCTGACTATCAATTCAACTGCCTATCAATTTTTTATGCCTTTTAATTAAGTGTTGAAGTGTGATATTGTTACATTAATATCATAAAACCAGATTATGATAGAACATATGGAACTACAGAGGAGAAGATAAGTTTAGTAGACACGACTATCTAATGCATACACATTTTATGAACAGCAGACTCGGTCGTTCAAAATCGAAATCTAAGATATAAAAGAAAGCTTGGAACGTCCAAATAAAGCAATAAGATTGTTATCTAATCTTTTATAGTACGACTAGAACGGCACGCATACTACTCCTACAAACTGTTGTGATTTGTCAATGAATAGCATTCAATGAATGGGCCCTTCTATTCGGCCCTCGATAATTCACACCGCGTGGGTTCCACCAAACATACTCTTGGTACTTGCTTTTTAATTCGACCACGCAATCCAAGATACCGTCAATTTTAACACAGATTGTAATCATAATCATTTTCAATTGTTTCCAGTTCTTTTGTTTATTCACAAAACGTTAACTGTGTCTAAATGACATGCTTAAATGTAATTATTACTTGATGTTGACATGTCGTGTCATGGTAGAGTTACACTCCTTCATATAGCGTTGCATGTTATATGTAACATTCCCTAGACAGATGTAATCTGATCACGCGAAGCTTTACTAACCAGTTGTATCCTGTTGTTTCAGATGACTATACCGTCTCTAATGATGACTTAGCTACCTAAATTATGTATTTTTTCTATTGCAACATGCACCACGTGTTCAATTGTTCTCTTATTTCTCATTGTTTCGTAATCTTTGATTGTGCTCCACGCTTTCTTTCTACTGTATATATTTGACGTAATATCTTTGATATTGAAGTCTATTGCTTTAATGATTGGTCAATTTACGGTGCGAATAATTGGTCTCGTAGGTTGGTCTACTTATTGTTGAAGTAGGTCAACTGAACCCATACAATTTAATCAAATCATTGAGACCGATTTGGTATATTGTGCCTTTTCCGTTGGGTGTTGCAACCCGTTGATATTGTCACAGGCAAACAATAGTCCTTTGCTTTGATATTGGTGCCGGTTTAATCTCGAATTTTATTCATAACTGCCCTTTTACCAAGATCGTGGTATCGCCGTATGTGACGAATTTGTATTCCACCGCGTAGGGATAAGATCTTTTCTCACGATGCTGATGCAAGCTATCTTTATGGATATACAATAATATTTATTATCTCCCTTTTTTCCTGTTATGGTTGAACATTCCATTTGTGTTTAAATTGATCCATTCCATTTAATCATAATTTGGGTTGATAAAGTTTGCACTTGATGAAAAGTGAATAAGTCAAGTAGGGCTGTTTTATTTGCTTCATTGTTACTAAGGTTGAGCTCTGCATGTATGTATCTCGCTTTACAATGGTATTGGAAAAAATAAAATTGTTTATTGTGATTTGTGGTAGTAGATATCATAAACGTTTCCAGGAAGTAGATATGTATGACTAATTCCCTATCAGTTTGTTATTATAATGAGGCAATTCATATGCATCCATGAATCTGTCATCTATAATTTTAACTCAAAAGCAAACTCTTGTAGAATATAAGATTTAAGCATGCTTTGCGTTCCGGATCTTTGTCTTTGATCTCAAATACTTTGTAGAACTGCTTTTCTTACTTCTTTAGTTTTAGAATTCAAACGACTTCATTCCTTTGACAATTATGTTCTAGAAAAATATGAAATAATTCCAGTTAATAGCACCTATTCAGAGTTATTAACGTGCCAGTATAAGGAAGAACATTACGTTCTGCTTTGAGTTAAAATTATTATATGAACCGAATGGAGATCTAATAACGATGTACACAGTCGAAGGTAGCTAAAGTCGCCTTATCTAATAGTAACAATGAGTAATAGGTATGAATGCGTGCGGTATGCAGCCATTTGTATATTGTGTGTGTGATGAAGATTGAGCTCTGACGCAAACTTGTTTGTGTGTTTAACAGTTGCGTCAAAAATTTAAATTATATAAGGCATATGATAACATATCTTTTGACAAAGGTAATTTTATTTTAAAGTATTTTTAATGACCATGTTAAATAACAAATTTAATGACGGATATCGACAAAGCGACCTGACTACATGGTGTTTACAAACTTCATCGTGTTATTGTCAATTTTCTACATTACCTACTGCATAGAGTGACACCTTCACCAAATTTCATTTAGTAATAACCCCCAAACTTTAAATATTTGTTAAATAAAGACTGCTGTACTTCTTCAATACAAAATTACTAATTAACTATCACTACTGTCTTCTAAATTAAGAGCGTATAAAATATTGCGTGTTATATTTTCGACTTATTGTCTCCATAGACACCATATCAGACCATCATTGAACTCTGCTCGATTCCATTTCATGTTGCAATACCTTTCGTTACAGAAGGAATAGAACTACTCTTGTTGTGTACACCCACGTGAACATGTTTAGTCTATCAATCATGGAGCAATCAACGACCGTATTCGTTAAGCAAGTTTGCTACTGCCTCTTGCAGTTCGATCCTTGACTATTAATTAATCAGACCAGTCTAAAAAATATTTTCTAATGTTTACTTTTCAACATCAGTTTTTCTTTTGAGATATTCAATCGTGTACGTCTTTGTAGTCAACATTGTGATATATGTATCGTAAACTGTTTGGTTTGCGGCAACGCGAAATGATTGCCGTTGTAACCGTTTAATAGATAATCTTTAGTCTATTGCCTCACAATGATCAGGTGCTGTAACGCCGCCTCCGCGACGGAAGCGGTGGGCGGCGACCTGGGGCGTCGCCTACGCACCCATGATTATGTCACCTATACCTCTTCATCAAATAAGGATCGCCACGCGGAATCCCAACACTACTATTATAGTAACGGGCTTCATTCCATTCTATTTCCTCATAGCCCACCTAATACCATCTTCTCGGAAGTCGACAATAACTGTTCAAAGTTTATTTACGCCCTAGTATACTAATCATTTCCTTGAATAACCGAAACTATCTTTAATGACTGGCAATTAAACTCGTTTTCAAGCCACAGTGATTAACGACGTAGTAAGTAATCGGTGAAAGGAATCTAGAGTTGCTTCACCTGATGACACTTAGGACACGTGTTTTCCATGGGGGATAGCGCAAAGTACGAACACGAACAGCTATTTATATGCATCAGCCGAATCATCCATTAACCAACAGTAGCGGTGTGTAGTAAACAAGTAACGGTAGAAACTTTGGACTTATCTTTAGCTTTTGATATTGTACTTCATAGCTCTTTACTCAAAAGCCTACGGTTTACTATCAATTACACTCGTCAGTATACAGCCTTTTCACTTAATTCATATGAAATGCCTATATTATGTTTAATCTCAAAGCGGATCTGTCGTGTGTGCAAGTAGAACTTCAAAAGGAGTACCGCAAGTACTGCCCTAGTTCCACTACTGTATTTTGTTACCACGACCACCTTGACCGGTAGATTGTATCTTATAAATACAGTTAATTACACGCGCAGAGTTTAAACTTTAATGACAATCCAGAAGTTTCTTCGTAAAGTAAAAAAGCAAATATTTGTCTAACGACCACATTACACATTCCGCTGGTGATATTATCGGTCGCGGCAAAGTAAATCTTTCAATATAAACAGAGACACGATCCACGAGTGTGCTGCGCTACGCTCACCGTATTTGCCCCTGTTTGTTTTACGAGTCTCTTCTTTGAGATTTATTTACTATTAGCCAAGATAACGGTGGCTTTAATTACTTTGGTTGTTTTATGTTGATTCATCTTCACGTGAGCATAAGCCCTCGTGCGAGTAATCGAAGATTAACTTTGGAAGTCCAGAAGTCTCGTTTATTGCGAGGTGCAGTACGATTGGTTGTAAATGCGATGACCCGGTTGGGTGCGCCAACTTCCTCCTAAGTATGCTGCTCGGTAAATTAGATCTAAATAGGTCAGCTCACATGCATTTGCCGATTGTCGTCGAGCACTGTGCGCAGTTGCTTTAAACCAATTGGTTGACCCGATCGTAGACCATCTATGTAAGCATAAAACATATATGAACGGGCTGGCTTTAAAAAAAATATGATTTTGCTCATGAAATAAATTTTAAACTGTCAGAAGCATTAATTAAAGTGATTGTTAGTTTGAGGCATATGAACGAAATCAAAGTGTAAGTAACTATTATCTAATATAGGCTTCAACAAGAGGTTTGATTTTTGTAACCGCCTTGATATGCTATCAGTGTATTACGTCATGCGTTTGAGTATGCTACTAGAATGCTATTTGCGAAACACTAGGTCAAGTGAAATAAACACAGATTAAACCAATTCATTCAAACATTCGCTCGTAATGTTCTATCATGTGGGTCAGTATTAAAGGCAATGAAATAAACCATAGCATTGAAATTTTGAATCGTCCTATATTCATAATTTATTATTTGAAAGTAACCTAGATTCGAAATTAGACGTAATCACATAAACCAATTTACTAAATTTATCTCTAAACCAGTAAATTGATAGTAAAAACAGGCTGTATGGGAAATGGTTTTCATTCACAGTTGTTATTTATAAACAGTCATATTTGAATTATTGTTTGACCTTTCAAGTTTACGGTGTCACCTTTATCGTATATTGTATTTTGTTTCCATTATCTATATTTCTATTTATTATGATTATTTGGTTTTAGTCGAGCGTGTATTATACTTTTTGCATATCTTGTAAATTAACTATATGTAATCGTAAATGTAATATCATCTGATCCAGCCCAAAAAGATCAGTTTATTAAATTAACCCTTTGAACCTAAAGTCTCCAGTAACGGTCCGTCCCTAATTTAAAATGTATGGCGCTTTGTGAAATTACTCGTAGTTAAAGTAGAATACATTCGTTGACGAATGTAAAAGTTGAAACATACACTTAGGGCATATGAGAAGCAAATTCAGTTGAAATTCTTCTTCTTGGTCGTGTACTTCATCACTGAAGGTCGTGTCCCTGAAAGAACTTCATGGCTCTATGAACAATATTTCTCCATTCTTTACGATTTTCGGCTTCTCTTAAGGCGGTCGTAACAGAAAGCCCAGTGAGTGCAGTCAGTTCAAATACTTTAACACAATGATTTAGCGTTAAAATTGTCATGATGTTGACATATGTTAGAAATGTATTCGTTTAAATAATTTCTCTTATATGTATCGTAACAAAAGACGTCAATCATCTGGGTGCAAATAAATAAAGCAGAGCTGTCAGCACATTACACTGTCTCGCCATCGTCGGTGTCGTAGAACTGTCTGCCGCCAGAAATAAACAATCTTGTCCCACATAACTGTCGATAACAGAGAATATTTCTATGTCCACAATTAGAAGGAGGCACTTGCGAAACATCGTCGCCTTGAAGAATAAACGAACTCACGTTGAAAGATGTTGCGACACGCTATAACACATGCATAATATAATAATTGTACATCATATAAACATAATATAAACTTGTTGTACACGACATGTTCCATCCAACTTTGCTTTATTGAAATGCCTCAGACAAAAAGTGTGAAATTACTATGGATATACACTGCGAGGTATACGAGTACATGTTTAGTTGCTCTTTCTCTTAGTCTGTAATAATGTGTCGTCGTACTCGTCTTATCGTTCTCCCAGTCGCCGTCGTGCAGAATTGATTTACAATCGATATACGCACTAAGATCTAAATCGAGTTAGGGTGCTATACTATAAAAGTATCGCATTGGCGCCTCGACATTGGCCACAATCGTCCATATATGGACCAGCGTTGGTAACTGTTGGAATAAATAATCTTTAACGTCCTCCAAGGCTGAATACGATTACATGAGTGATCATTAAAATATCTTGAAATAATTATACTACGAGAACACGATCTGATCTCTGCCGAGTGCCTGCATGTATGTTTAATTTAACCTTTTTGTTATTTTGCTATCGGGCTTATCGTGTACTGACTTTATCTTAATGTGGATAACTACATCGTATTAAAGGCCATTAGCAAACGACACCTCTTTGTCCACCGTTTATTTTAATAGAACTTTGGCAAAGTCACACTTAGCATCACGAGACATGTTTCCAACAATGGTATTTTAGAATCTCGTGGTATTTCTCTTGCGAGAAATCGGTATACGTGATGTGGTTTGTAAATTTGCGAAAGCAGCGGATGCCAAACGCGTCTATCCAAGTTATTCGGTGCTAATATGGGCATGGACACCGCGAGAACTTCTACAAATGTTGATCGTATATTACCTATATTATTTATAGTTATGTGATTGTAGTGAGAATCTGTGATACTGAGCATATTATGATTTATAAGCATGATCGGCATCTTGATTTAAAATCTGAATTTAAGAGCGCACCTTTTTATGCGCACCGCGTATGTGTGCGGACAAAGCATCGCGGCTCTAGCAAAAATGGGCAAAATGTGCGTGAATTTAAGTATTTTCTTTGTATAATAAAAACAAATACCTATGTGAAAAATTTTACGTGTATACATTATAGAAAACACGTTGTTTTTTTATTATTCAAATACTGATGTTTACGCCGTACGGTTTATTAGTAACGGTTTATTTAGTGTTAGATATAACTTTGATTTTTTTTTCTTTCGAGGAAACTTTAAGTAATCGTGTTTTCTAAGTGTATGATTTGTAGATGAATCCTAAAATATAATATATATTAATTGCATAACTCAAAATAAAAAATTAAAGATACAGCAAAGGGATCAAACTAACCACAATTACGTATCACTGCCTCGGTGCAGGCTTAAATGTTATACCTACAAAACAACGTGTATGCTAGATTTCCTTCGTTTTGGTTTCCACATTCTATGGAGCGAGACAAAACTATTGCAATACTTCCAGTCGCTTTTTCTTAGTCGTATTTTTTCTCTTTTCGTATTCGATTTAATGTAGGTATATGTTATCAGAAATGTATGTAACCAGTCATTAAATTATAATAGTCCTAAGAATAGTAGGTAATGCCTACAGTCGATAGGAAACGTGGAAATACATTTATTACGCCAGTTATGTTAGAACTCTTGTGAATTGTTTATCAAATACACTCAAAACTTCACATTAACCTTGAGCACCAATTCTTATTTCAAACAGTTGGTATAGTGTTTGTGACCTTTGAGATAATTTTACAGATACAGTGAAGTTACAGACATTTCGGTAGTCATGACTCATACTAGATTCGTTGCAGTGCAAGACGGTGCACGGTCGATGTGATGACGTCATGGCATTCGTAGTTTTTAGAAGTTTCCTTAACTCGTATGCATGTTTCAATGATACTTACATATTTACAATATAAATATCAGAAAAAAAAAGAGTGGAAATGGCTATTATACTATACAGAGAATGTGCCTTCCAGCGTGTCTAATTTTTATAATATGCACAGTCAAACCTTCAATTGTTATTGCTAGCAATTATATCTCACTTCTTTTTAATCCACACACACATACATCTTTCATTTCTTTATGTGTCACGTTGTTTGTCCGCGATGGACTCCTAAACTACTGAACCAATTTCAAATTTGATTCGCACAACGTGTGCAATTTGATCCAAATTGAAAGATAGGATAGCTTACATCTCAATTTGTAGTCGTAATTACCCGTGCGAAGCCGGGGCGGGCCGCTAGTAAATCATAAATCATAATATATCAGAGTAGTCAATACATTACAGTATTACTTAATAAAAAAAATATATTATAAAACAATATTCCATTCTTGATCGTGCGATTGAAGAGTCAAGACGTCCTAGGACGAAGGTAACGCGTCAAAAAACCTTCTAGCGGTACGTGAGGTTTTCTGACGTTGCTTTGATTTAGCAGGTAATTTTGATAGAATTGTGACTAATTATATTTTTGAAATATTTGTTATTGTATTCGAATAGTTATGACAAGCGTACTGCCCGTAGGCCGCGTGCAGCCCTCTGTTACAATGCAGCCTGTAACTTTAAATCAAGATTAAAAGAATTAATAATTAATCAAGATTCCTCCATGCCCCTTTTACCATCGGACAACAAGACGCTCGGATGGCCGTCATCCATTCATGGTTGACATTCCTCCAGTTCGCTCGAAGCGATTCGCTTCCACATTTATCAACCGTACAGCGAATGAATGGAACTCATTGCCCGCGTCTTTGTTTCCGGATCAGTATAATTTGGGTGTCTTTAAGTCTAGAGTGAATAGGTACCTTCTAGGCAAGCATGCTACATCTTCGGCCGCATCATCACTTTCCATCAGGTGAGATGGCGGTCAAATGCTTGCCTATATTGCATAAAAAAAAAAAAAATCTATAGATTAAAAAACTGTTTCTAGCTAATGCATAAAGCTACAACTGAATCTCCTGCTGCAACTAATCATGCACAGCTTGATTTATTGTGAAGTAATAAAGTTCAGCATATTTTAGTACTATAGTTTTAAGCTGTAAGTCAAAATGTTTAAAATGGGTATATACGTATCCTATCACTAATCTTTGTTTGGGACAAACTAGTAATTTTGAAATGAAATACAAATGATTTTAAAACTACCCCATTACCATATTCCAGATTTTTATTATTATTATTTTATTTTATTTATTATTTATTTATTATAATAAGAACGCTTACAATGCAATTACACTTATTATCAAAACAAAGCCAAAACTCATGATACATATAAATAATTCATAGATCATGATAATTAATAAAATAAATTTAAAATGTCAAGGGGGTACAATATAAATATTACATTAATAAATTATAATATCACAATTATACATAAATATATTAAATAGGTATATAATGTCAAAAAAGTCAAATTGGTACAATATAAATATTAGAATATTAAATTATCATATCACAATCACACATAATTATGTCAAATGGGTTCATATTGTATTAAGTTCACAAAATGTCAAGAGGAAATTGAAAATATCAGGCAACCTATCACAAAAAATGTCAATGTTAGGATATGCGTTAAGGAATGCGTTGAGACCACTCATGATACGGCATATAGGTGTCTTACTCCGGGATACTGTACGTTTTCGGCCAATGTGGAACAACTCGTGTCTGTAATCGGGTCTATGGCGGATATACATATCGGGTAAATATATAGAACACATACGATTGTGCAGTGTAGGCGAATCGATAGCACCTCTTAATATTTTGATTCCGGTCTTTAGCTGGTCAAGCGATCTTCTTGTTCTCAAGGAATTATACCCTAATTGGCCAAGTAAGAAGTTGGTTGGGTAAAGGTAAGGATAATAGCCGTAGGTCTTCTTATAAAGATTTCGCAAGAAGGCTTTCTGAACTTTCTCGAGACACAAGATATGGTTATCACAATGTGGGTTCCAGATACACGCACTCGACTCCAACTTGCTCCTGACCAAGGAAGTGAACAGAAGTTGGAGGATCTGGGGATCTCGGAAATCCCTTGCGTTGCGCAGGACGAAGCCAAGACGCCGGAAAGACTCTTTTGCAGTTATTGCAACGTGATCATTAAATGTGAGACCACGATCAAAGGTCACACCGAGATCCTTAATAGATGACACCCGCTTCATGGCATTATTATCTATAAAGTACGTTTTCTGAATAGGGTTACGCTTTCGGTCGTAAGACATGACGTAGCATTTGTCAGGATTGAAAAACATTTTATTTGTCACACTCCATCGATAAATAGAATCGATGTCACTTTGCAAATTATTACAGTCAGCTTGTGATTTGATTTCAAGCGCAAGTTTTAAGTCGTCGGCGTACAATAAACATTTGGCCGTTTTTATTTCTGTCACCATGTCGTTTATCATAATCAGAAATAGCAATGGTCCTAGTACCGATCCTTGGCTTACCCCTGAAGGGGTACGATAAGGTTCAGAGACGTAAATACCGTACTTCACAAATTGTTCGCGGTCACGCAAATAGTCTGCAAAGAAAGTGAGAAGGCGAGGGGTAAAACCAATATTGCTAAGCTTTTGAAGCAGAATATCACAGTCAATTTTATCAAAAGCTTTGCGAAAATCAAAGTATAACACATCAACTTGCACACCTCGGTCCATGCTACCAGAGACGTAGTCGACAAGGCTAAGAAGATTTGTATTAACAGATCCCTTTTGATTTTGTATTTGCCCTTTAGAAAATACAGTTAGAAACCCCTGTATTAGATTAACGATAATATAATGGAGAATTGAATCATCTTCGTCTACCATGAGGTCATGGTATCGCCACGGTTAGAAAAATAAAACAGCTTAAATTTTAAGTGCCCATATTTTAATCCTTTTTTGGAAACAGACCAATAAAACTGCCACAGAATCATTGTTACGACGAAATCACTTGTCACACCTTTCGTTTGTACATTTCTTTCATAAGTACTCCAAAGGTCTCATTTAAATAACAATACCTTTTGTAAGTAAGCACAAAACAGGGACCGACCGGCGACCTGCTACTATAGTATAAAAGTGTACATAATGTTGAAATGTGCTCAAAATCTCTCATTAAAAGAACTATTCTATCGCGTCCGTGGGTGACGAGTGGAGTGTAAAGTTCAAACATTCTTTGCGTTGGTGGTCTCCACCAACATACCAATCTTTTGTTTATTATTGTGAAAGTGCTCTCTCGAAGTGTCGGATCTGTTTTTGTGTCACGTGGCGTTCTTGTTCTCTGTGTCAGCGTTTGTATATCTATGCGCAATCTCAACTCAACTAAGGTATCTTCAAATGTTGGTAGTCAAATTACCTATTGAAGTAGCTTAGTTATATTTGACGCATGACGTAATTTATTAGGGAGGAAAATGGATGAAATAAACTCA
This sequence comes from Plagodis dolabraria, assembly GCA_963854805.1. Classification (NCBI taxonomy): domain Eukaryota; kingdom Metazoa; phylum Arthropoda; class Insecta; order Lepidoptera; family Geometridae; genus Plagodis; species Plagodis dolabraria. The sequence goes on along the minus strand of OY978459.1, from coordinate 9,047,066 downwards.
ATAAGGACAAAGGAATTTTATGTAAATACCAGACTTTTTTCTTAATGTGATTGTGACGGCACAAGCACGAGGCCCACCTGATGTTAAGCGGATTAACCTCTGCCTATAACAGATGCATTTCGTCATGTGAGAAATTGCACTGCGCCTGTCACATTGAGACGTACAGTTGTTAAGTCTCATGTACCTGTAATTTTATGGCTCTCAAGGACTGCTGCCGGAACACACTGTTAAGTTGGCGACAGATTTTCTACTTGACTTCCTACCGCCTGGTAGGTAGCCAGGCGGTCTGCCTGCCCTTCCACTATGCGGTGAAGCTCATGCCGGCGGTGGGGTACGAACCAGGGACCTGCGACACGGCAGTCCATAGCTATAACCGTTCGGCCATCATTGGTTCAAAAAACTTTGACTCCGTAGTTTTGGGTTATATGTGTCAACGTTTGCATATATCTATGCGCAATTTTAGCTGAGCCATTCTAAATGTTGGTAGTCAAATTACCTATTGAAGTTGCTGAGTTAAATTTGATGCATGAGGTAAATTATTAGGAAGGAAAAAGGATGAAATAGACTCAATAAGGACAAAGGAAAATTTTACGTGAATACCAAACTCAATACTTTTGGGTTTTGTCACATAAAGAATAGGTTTTGTGGTAGTTAACGAGTCACTACGGTAACTCTTAGTTTGGATATATTCATAAAGTTAATTATGCTTTTGATCTATTTAATTTGTTGAGGTTTACAGACATAAATCGAAAATTGTACAGAATATATACAAAGATAGAATGGACTGATTTGAATTATTTTTAAGACGCCACTTTTAACACGTTAATGACAATGAAACTATAACATTGAATGGGAAAGATGGAACGTACATAAATAGTTACCTAATGGTAAACAATAAAGGTTTAGTACATGAACCAGAGTTTTGCTTGTCACAACAACTTAGCATTATCAAAGTTTCGCTTATTTAGCTATTGCTATTTTTTTTTTTGGGCCTTTTGGCATTGTTCTACTAAAGTTACAGGCACTTCGAGGCTGCCAATGCTGTAACTCCACAACTAGCAGACTGCGAAGTAGAAGTGAAAGATAGGGAGCGATGGTGAAATCAATCTCCGTTTTGGTAAAAAACGGAAGAAAGCTTAGTAACAAAACTTGTAACTTAAATCGATAATGTGAATTAATTGTCCTACTATATAAAGTTTTGCTATAGTATTGTAATATTGTTATATATATATAAAAGTAAGAAATTTTCGTTACAAGTATAATTTTGAGTCAACTTTGTAATTAATTCTATAGAGAAAATTTGAAATAAACGTGTTTTAGAATCAACTTGGCCTTCTTGAATTATGATCATGATTAACATAAAGCTATTTTTACTGCTACAAACTGAACGAATTTTGCTAAAATCCTATTCAAGTAAAGCTATTTACCACTTGTCAAGTCACTACACACATCAAAAGTGCCTAGAGATCATGTATATTTTGAACTATAACTGACTTGTTCGGCAGAAAAACGAAAAAACTTTGGGTTTTTTCTATGTTTATTGTAAAATTATATTAATTAATAATCTGTGTTTTTACCATTTACACAAATCACACTGAAAAATGCATCAAAATCACATTCAGAAACGACTGGCCACGTTCTTTGTAACAAGTCAAAAAGCTGTTGTGGGGTATGCACGGCATCCATACTTGGCACAGATCTTCTTTGTAGCATATCCCATGCATGTTCAATGGGGTTGAGGACTTGAGGTCTGGCGATTGAGTAGGCCACGGCAGAACGTTGATGCGAGCATCGGCAACAGTGCGAGTTACGACTCTAGCCGTGTGTGGAGGTGCATTATCGTGCATTAGACGAAACGAATTACCCAAACAGCTTCGCAAAGGGATAATCACTTCTGAAACAATACTCTCCGCATAAATCTGAGCATTGAGGTTGCCCCTGATCCAAATGAGATCTGTTTAAAACTTACTTGATTTACTCGAAAACGTACCTGATTCCTAGACACTTTTGATGTGTGTATTTAAAATATTAAGTTTATTTTTCTTTCGCACCAAATCGTTACACGAGTTTATAAGTATGATCAGAAAGGAAAGCTTCTGATAATTATTAATGAAACTGAAGGGAAAAAAATATTTGAAAACAAGGACCGTTGAGTGCAGTTTATAATCATATTTTATGGATAGTGGTTACAAAAATTGAAAAAAAAATCTGTGAAAACACGTGATTACCCACCAGTGATGTGTCACAAAAACCACAATAATTGTACGTAATTGCGGTTCTTCTATTACATCATCGAGCTATCGTTTCTTGGCAAACATGAATGAATTTCATACACTTATTCTTGCCTATTTACTTCATTCATATATTCTTACGCACGTATTTCAATAAAGGTACTTCTTGTTTTCATTAATCCAACAACACGTTTGTTCTGAAATGTCTTTGAAAACAGGAAAACCAGACCACTGTTCATAGTTGAATGATGCGTGATGCGGTCAGATGACTGTTCTTTATTCATCACTGGTTGGTATTACTGCTGGATACCTTATAGGTACAACGTACTGTACCCAGTGGTGCCTTTGAGTAATTTACCGTAGATTTAGAGTATAAAAATGACACAGGGATTACCCATTATTGTGAGGTAAAATTGTAGTTGTGGTATTTTTAAGAGTAAGGATATTTGCGAATAATATAATGAAATATAGTTCATGAATGAAGAGAAGAATGATGTCCAAAATAACATATGGTACAGTATATCATATGTTGCGATTTGGGTTTTGTTTGACATGTGACATGGGTTTTCGAATTACTGCAAAATTAACTGTCTCTTGTATCTGTGCCTTGTTGTATCGAATGCATCTGTCAGATGAGCCTTTTCACTGAGCGGTATGTATAGACAAAACTAAGTTAACCCATGCGCAGAGCACATAGTAGAGAATAATAACAATAGAATATCATTCATAGCTCCGGGTGATACCGGAAACGTGGTATTATTGGAAATTATGTAGAGTATTTTGCCTTGTAAGATAAGCACCATAGAAATTTTTTCACCAACCTTTGTGTTCATTTAACGTAAATTAATAAGTAACATAAAAGAGTCCCGCATAAGAAACATTAACTGATTTTTTTCATTTAGAGTAGCACGCTCAATAAAACGCAATAGTAAATAAATTTAAAATAATGTTTTTGTTCCAGCTATATAACAGTAAGTTATTTTTATTTAAATACTGCGAAATCTGGGGTAAAATGTAACCACGCAGGGTAAAATGAAAATCAGACTTGGCAACACTGTGCCGTTATTAGATTCTGTTTAACTATTTTGTATTACCAAATAAAGAGACGTTTATAATTGATTAAAATGTTACAGTGTAACCTTGGGAGTTTGGGAGGCTGTGGGAAAAATAAGCGTTTCTGCTGATGGATTTCACCATCTGCACCGCTCATCTTCCTCGGACATCTCTGGTGGATACGCCGCCTATTAAAGTAGAAAATCTGTCACCAAGGACCTAACGGTGTGTTCCAGCAGCTGTCCTGAGAGCCAGTAATTCTAGGTTAGCCAACACAACATCTTCGACCACATCATCACCTAACAGGTGAAATAGTGGTCAAAAGCTAACCAATCAAGCATAAAAAAAAATTAAACGTGCATCTAGACACACCACATGAGGCGTACGCTCCGTTTTCATCGGGTTCGTTCAGAAATGCGGGTCCTTTGAGGCGGATAGGGGCTTGACTTTGTTTCTCTGAATGAATTCGATGTCTGCCGCGCGGCTATTGCAGCGCGTTTAGGGCTCGTATTAATAAATGCATTTCAAAGTTGAGATTGTTCATAAGATGGAACATCTCTCAAAAACTGCATTTATGATTGATTTCAGTTTTGAGATTCATTTATTATTATGAGCCTAGATGCGCGTTTATAAGCCGAAAGATAGCATGTATGAATTTCTAATCAGATTTCCCAGTAAATGAGAACTGACTGAAGGATAATTTGAGTCTGGTATTTTTACATATTGGATGTGTTTTTACTTAGCGTCGATTCAACTGTTTTTTTTCCTACTGACTCATACGATCAGTGTTAACTAATCCAACTCAAAGTTTCACTAATTATTACCTGTTAATAAGCAGTTTCTTTTCATAACGTAGTGTGACTCACTAACGCAATTAGATGTTACATTTTATATGAGTTGAGTATACGGTACCTCAAACCAGCTTCGCGATGACTCACGCCTCGGAAGCAAAGTACACGACCACGGCTGCAGATAACCACACTAATTTGACCCCCATCCTATCCCTCCTCAATATAGACGAATAGCAGGAAGGGAATTATGTAGAAATTGCTAGAGCTCTGTATAAATTGGTATCCGTTTTCCTACTACGTCATATATTTCTGAGATGTTAACAATGACGCAGATTTTTGAAGTGACGCAGTTGTGTTGTATCTCAACTCAACCTAGACTATTGGTAAAACTTCTAATCCAAACTATTTCTGGAATTCCAGACTGTGCAAAAAAGACAATAGCATGATACTTTCTCGTGAGACTCTGGAGCGTATATTTAATCGTACAGCATCATAGATAACGAGAACAATTGAAATTCGTTTATAAAACACCCGATCGGTCCTTCCTTGATGTTGAAAGGAACTACGTTTTGACGGGTCTGGCCTTGGGATGCTATTCATTCCCCATCCAGTATTGTCAACAATGCTGTTTTCCAAATTGTTAGACAACATTATCTAAAAAACTATCAATACATGAAGATAGCCAGTTCATTACCGACGTACGTGTTATCACGCCTTTAATTCTGACGTTTTTGGCCCTTTGGAAAAAGAGGCTAAGTCTTCTATCAGACACAGTTTTAAACTCTGGACTGCTCCTAAAAATGTTGCCGGAAAAACTCAATAACCGAGGGCTCGTGATCTAAAAGCGACAATGATGAACTCCACTCCAACGAAACGGTTTCAATATGGTAAACTCTTGATGGTAGAACATTTTGCCAGAACTCGACTGGCCCGATAGGTTCGTCTTTTTTGACCACAATCTGACCGATCGGGAAGTGATGAAATAGTCGAAGATGTTGTCAACATTGCATGAAAGCTAATGGAACACATCGTTACGTGCATGATTTTCTACTTGAGGGTGAAACTAAGCCAGGCGGGCGTTCGCAAAATGTCCTACCACCATGCTACAAGTATAACGACTAAATTAATACAACCGAGACTGACGGCTTAACGTGTCCTTATATGACAGTAACGATCTCCCATCGAAGCAACGGCCGTCCAAGTTGTTGCTGAGCGGTGATAGCTATGGACTGCCGTGCTGCAGCTGCATGGTTCGAACCCCGCCGCTGGCTTGAGCATGGTGGAAGGGTATTTTGCGAATGCTCGCCTGCTAGCGACCACTCTCGAGTAGAAAATCTGTCTCCAAGCACCAATGAGTTACGGCTGCAGTTCTAGAGAGAGTAATACAATAATGATTAAATTAAACGCACATGCGACTTAAACAGTATACATCCCAGGGTACTGGGCGCGGTGCAGTACTTCACTTGGTACGAAAAGTGTCTGTTATTATAGGCAGAGGCACAGAATAAAAAGGGCCAGAAGGAGTACTCCGCCAAGCCAATTCAAGATAAGATAAGCGACCCTAGCTACGAAGCAATAAAGTGCACTTCAGCATTCATTCTAAAAAAAATTCACAAGGCGTCTCTCTTACTATAGCATAGCTCTGATGTCTTCTGACGCGGAACGCACCGTAGGATAACCCCGTCCGGACGGATACGCCGATGTACCTGTAACTTGTACCTTATTTGCGGAGTGAGCCAGGCCTGGCAGAGGTCACTGCTTATCATCAGGTGAGCCTCGTGAGTGTTCAGCCACAATCCCATAAAGAAAAATGGACTCTAGCATAAGTTCCTCTAGTTCATCGTTCAAAAACAACTAGGTATGCTTCGCGTAGAACTATTCAACTAGTTTTGTTGCTCCCTTTTATAGAAAACTCCATCGAAACGTACTGTTAACTTTTTACTTTGATGAGTCGTCACTCGTCACGCCACTGAATGAATGATGGTCTTTTTTACATCACTTGCCTAATGGTGGTTATCTGACCGTGACGGGGAGGGTCGGCGACGAAGCGCACGTTTCGCTTCCACTTTTTAATTCAAACGACATTTACAAGTCAAATAGCTTAATAAATAGCTCAATGTAGAATATATATGTATGGTATATACCGACAGCCTTGATGGCGAGGCGGCAATAACGTCACTTTGAACTATCTAGGTACCAGGTCAATCAACGGTCGGTAAGTTTTTGGGTTTTTCTTACAAATTTTCTTTGCAGCGCTCGCGTCGAATCGGTGGTTCTTAACTGATCAACTATTCGTTAACTGACCCCCACTCCGGCATAACGTGGTTGGGCGACCGCTAGTGCCATTTACTATTGAGCGCTTCCATGCTTAGGAGGGCACGGTTGTTGTCTTCGGATGGCAGTCGTTAATGCATGATGTTAGGACATTTTGCAAGTGCCCGCATCGGTACCTATCATCCTCACGTAAAAAAATTGACGACAAACACCCTATGTACACACCATAGTGTTTGTCGGAATTTTTGTCCAGCAGCTGTTCTGGAGAAACAGTAATTCACGGTTAGTCCGAACAACATCTTCGACTGCATCAGCACTTAGCATCAGGTGAGACCGTAGTCAAAAGCTGGCCTATTAGCAATAAACAAGAAACTGTATCCGTCTGGAGTTGAATTTTGGTAGATAGCAATAAGCTAAAAATCATTTGCCCTATTATAAAGTGGTACAACCCAACTACGTAATATTATGACGATGTGCATCCTCCTGTTGTACGTAGTAAAAGGAAACTATGGTTAAGAATTTGCCACATGTGCAACTCCATGCCACGTCGACCTGAGGTTCCCAAATACGTGGTACTGGGCTAAAAAGATGATAGCTGAAGAAGCTACAAATAGTGCTGCTTTAAATAGTTGTGGCACTTTTTTTGAGTCGCAATAAATGTGGTAATCGAAACCTTATAGAATCAATATTTTATGATTGCAACATGTATGAATGTTTTATTATTCAACCATAAACATAGCTGTCGGAACTGTTAATTGACCATAATTGCGCTGCCCTTGCGTAACTCGCGTAATCGAGCCAAAATATATCTTTGGTAGCCTCTGTGCCTCTGTTTTCTGGTAGGTATATTGATTCAATATACTCAAAGGTCAACACCATTACAAAACAGAGTTAAGCCATCTTCTTTGGATGGAGACGTTTTGTGAGACCCCTTCAAACATGAAGGCAGTTATAATGTATTATGGAGTTGATGTCTAAACAAGAATCAAACACCAACTCGAGAAGAAGTGATCCTACTCCGATGATTGTTGGCGTTACAACTTCTACACAAAAAAAACCGTAACAAAATTTAATTAAATGATTGAAATTATAAACACTTACAATGGTGAAATATATATGGATAAGTACATGAGTATAAAAAAGTGTTACTCAGCAAAAAGCTGGTTGATATCAACCAGCGCTGGTCTTCGGTTAGTATAGGAAGATGAGTAGGATTTACCTACAGCAAATTACTTTCATAAAAAAAATATTCATTGATCTTTTATTTCGTCTTTCCAGACTTCAAAAAAGACTGGTCGGACCACGCCCTGTGGTGGCCCACGAGGAACAAATGGCTCGCCCGTCCCAAGCACACACTGGACCAATACGGTGTTCACGCTGATGCAGCGCTGCACTTCACACCGATGCACAAACCCTTGAGGATCCAACTGCCTGACTTGAGATACGTTGACTGCAAGATCGACTTCTCTATCGACACGTTCAGTGCAGTGGTACATCTTTGTAAAAGTCTCGGTGAGTTCAATTTAAATGTTATCTTCATATCATGTATCTTCAATCTTGCTCGTGGTTTATTTTTTCATTTTGTTTATTTTATAAACCATCCTTATATCAAATTTTCTCTCAAAAGAATCATTGCATTCTTCCACTCGGAGTCAGTTCTTTCACTAACACTTTCTTAGCAACGTTTTTAAACTCTTGAATCTAAGCAATGTAAACTAGTAAGAATAACCATACTCTTAACGACCTTTTCTTCAAAAAGCCTTGTATTTCTCGAATCCATGCAAGAATATGTCAAAATGAGAAGACATTTTTTCTACTCAGCTCTTTTGATATTAAACATATTGACCCAATTTGTTTAATTCTGTATTGCAAAAGAACAGGGGATGCGGTAAAAAAGTTTAGGGGCCTTTGAAATACCGAGACAAATGACTGTCGTGACATTCACTAAAAAAACAATAGTTTTACAAGCATCCCAAGACCTTCTCTAATTGATAACCAATGGTTTTGGCTGAAGGAGTAAAGTCGTGAACCGTGAAAGGTCGCATGGAGTTCTTCGCTCCTTATCTTTAATACTTGTCTATTTTACGACTTCATTTACGTGTTACACAAAAGGGTCTTAGTGCCAGTCACTCCTACTCGTCCGTCTATCAGTTTTATTACAAACTTCTCCGTCAAAACTGTCGTTAATTCTTAACATGAGTAGTTAAGATTTAAGTGCCCTCTTTATGTTATCAACGAGAGCGTAGTATTTCTCGTCTCGTCAGCAAACAAAGCCTGGTTAGATGTCATAGAGACCGTTACATCATTTAGATGTATGTAAGAGTACCAGACAGTAGCTGCTAAGAATACCAACACAACGAGTATATCTAACAAATTCTGCCCATTATCACAAATTTTACACACATAATACTTATCTGTGACTGTTTTCTTTACACTTACGTCCACGCCCTCACCAGATCCAATATCATTAATACATCGAAAACCTCGAAGCAAAGAACTGAAATATCCAAATTTTGATCATCCTTTCAATAGCTATACTTTAGACGTAAACAATTTCTTTTCTCCAGGAATAAGGCATCCAGAAGAACTCTCCCTGTGCTATCCCCTGGAACCGTCTCACCTAAAACAGAATTACCAGAACTTGAAGGAAGCCAAAAGGATAAAGAACACTCATCCAGCAGATACCAACACATTTTTAGCTGCCACTAGAGGATCTTCCAACAGCCTGGATAGGTCCAACGGTCATTGTCCGGCCACGCCACCACCGCCCAGGTCGCTGTCAGCTACGCCTGTGGCTTCACAACAGGTAAGACTTAGGGTATTTGCAAACATAATGGGTTCTGCTTTCGTGTTAAGAAGTTCGAATCAGTTCATACTGCGGAATACTCGCTATATACAGTGCCAATGCAAATAACGAAGAACACGGATGCTGAACTCATGAATGCCTTCTGTCTGTACTAACCTTATTCTAATACGCCTAAAGTTATAGGCAAGATTTCTTCAATATAGTGAAAAATCTAGCGGACTGTTCTCCCATTGGACTAGCATCTTCTAGATAAGCGTCCTACATCATCAGTAGGTGAGATAGCGATCAAAAGTCGAAAGGTTACTACTGTTTTTCGACCAATGTTCCTCTCCAAGTTATAATATATTGGTCGCCCCCCTGTAGTACACGTTTTGGAAACATAGGTGTAGATCATTGTTTGCAACTCGGCCTAATCCATCAGGTATATAAAAGCGTTATGAACTTTGTTGTTTTGTTTGTAGTACAAGCTCGGAAACAACGAGTATCACTACTTATATTCAATTTTGTATGTGGAAATTAAAGTCTAAATCATAAGGGGTGCAGGTGTGCTGCGACAGAGGAAATATTTAACACGATGTCTCTAGGCAGCATATCTTTTTATTTATTAGCAGTAGACGTTAGTTATCATGAATTAAAACACCACCCTTGGGGTGGCTACAGCCCAGTACTGGCAGCCATCCATCTAAATCGTGAATCGTCGACACGAAGAAGAAGAAGATCATGAATTAGAGGGGGCCCAACCCCCGCCTCCTTAAAACTGTTATGGAAAATAAACGACGTTATTTGAAGCTTAAAATGTTAATACCTGGATTCGTACCATGTCAGTCATGCTAACGATGATCCTTCGTAGCCGTCATGAAAAAATAATGTTCATATACCGCTATCTCTGTCGCAAAAAATACTTGATCTAATGCGTTCAGCCCGCTCCCACGTTAAAGTGTTTTTATTATAATATAGAATAATAATTTGGAATATTCCAAATTACCATCACACCGGGTATTCCAAATTAGCAACAAGATGGGTTGGATTGTAACCTCATATTATTTATTAATAAATATACAAACTGCTGACATCAAAGTCAATATGCAAAATTTATAGTTCACTTTACTATATACATAAAGCTAAACTGTCAAAACATTACAAATTGTGGCGATGGGAATTGGTTATATACGTACGTCTAAATTTTTCAATAACACTCCTTCACATTTGGTCTCTGATCGCCATCTCGAGAATTTTGAGAACTAACCGTGTTAACATGTCGACCGATGGAGTCTATCTTTTATATTTTACGGAATTAAAACAAGATAGCATTACTAGTTTCCGTGAAACCCTCCTATTCCAAATTACCTGCAGTATTCCAAGTTATCCTCCTTTCCTCTACGTTTATTAATAATATATGGTAGTGCGAAATAAAATTGAAAATGTATGATTAATATCAGACTGAATGAAGAGGCGGTAGTTGGCCCCCAGAGCAATGTTTAAAGTTATGCTATATTATCATCATTATGCATCTGCTTCTTGTCTGTCTTGTGGTAGGCTTGTTTACATTGAGCTTGCTTTCTTTATCATGTTTGTTGAGTCTACACGTGTTTGAATATTATACAAGTTTAAAACAAGATTAACACGCTTATGCATTCAGTGAAAGATGAAAAACTGGCCAAATGTGAGACGGATTCCGCTCTATTAGTTTCACATCGCATCTATTCTTGAAAAAACTTTTTTTTTGGTACCTACAGCTTAAAAACTACTTATTAAATCGGCATTTTAAGTGCTTGTTGGAAATGATGCCCGGTGGGGTGCCGGGCTCGTTTGTGAAATTGCTATCTGTGAGTGTCGTAAGAGGTGACTAAAAGTAAAATACCGGAAGGTGGGCAGCAGCGTATTCTGAGGAACTGATGTTTTATACTGTGTAAGACGCCTGCCAAGCGTGGGGATTATGGCAAAAAGTAAAAGTACCAACTTACAGTATTTACGTAATAGTTTGATTGGCACTTACGATACTTTAATTACGATCCACGCACATATTACAATGCAAGGACAGTACAGTAGGTAGTCGATATCATATTACATACAGGCTTTCATTGGAATTGTCATTTTGCGTTTGTGAATTATTGCTTAACTGACTATTTGTGATAATTTACAAACGTATGGCTATTTGGGAATCTGCTATTATGCGACTAAACCATTAAAACAAACACCCGAAGCTCAATTCTACATACCTAAGATCAAAGCGTATTTTAAACGAAATGTAAATTAGTTCGTAAAATGTACGTTGGTTATGGTACAGTAAAGTTTGTGGCAGGTTTAAATCGGCATTCGTGTCTAGGCGTTTATATAGCTATTTATTACTATAATTGCTATGTATATCACCAATTTATTTATTTATTAATTAATTATAACGGACAACCATGTACGAAATCATTGTAATGAAACTTACATGGTCACAGAAATAAATTAAGTTATTCAGTCAATAGATTATAAATTACAATATTAAATAAACGAGCCAAAAGACTTATAGGTGATAAGCTGGTCCAAATTGCAGTCGCTAGCCTATCGGTTATCTATCGTATACATTTCGGAGCGTGTGCGCAGGAATTACACGCGTTGATTCCACCATGCCCCGTTTACCATTGGACAACAAGGCGCTCTGATGGCCGTTATCCTTTCATGGTTGATATTCCTCCAGTTCGTTCGAAGCGTTTCGCTTCAATATTTATCATCCGTACAGCGAAGGAGTTGAACACATTGCCCGCGTCTTTGTTTCCTGAATAGTATAATTTGGGAGCCTTCAAGTCTAGAGTGAATAGGTATTTTCTAGGCAAGCATGCTACATCTTCGGCCACATCACCACTTTCCATCAGGTGAGATAGTGGCCAAATGCTTGCCTATAATGCATTAAAAAAATACAACATTTGTCAATAATAATTATAAAATTCATGGTTAATTTGAAATAGTAGACTCTACGTACTCAGAACGTCCACAATAACGTAAGCATACAGACAACAGTTCCATCCATCCATCCATCTACAATCAAGTCATAATTAGGATTTTGATCCAGGATAGTATAATAATAATAAAATAATAATCTAATAATTTAGGTCCAAATCAAACAACAGATAACTTCAACAATAGTTGTGACTCTCATAGGAAAACATGTGCGTATTTTGATTTGATGTATGAAAATATTAAAATGTCAGTCTTTGATGCAAACAAAGTGAATATAAATTCTATGTACCGTACAAAATTCAAAATTCCCATTATGTAAAACCTCGTAAAACCTTTGTAAAGCGATATGTTCTTTCAACATTCCCAGGTTTTATACTTTTTGGAAAGTTAGGAAACCTCAAAGCGGTCAGAGAAAATCGGTGAAATCTAGAGGTCACCTAGAAAGTCAGGGTGTTTTTTGCTATTGATTCTTAAAAGAGCCATGTTTTAATTCCTAGTGATTGTAATAATGAGGGATATATTTTGTGATAGACTGACCCTTATTAAACAAACTATTGAATCATTCATTTTGCATTTATTGAAGTTTATTATTTCTATACTCGTAGTATTCGACTACAGTTGCAGCAATATTTATAAAATTAATATTAATAAGCTTGGTTATTGATGTGATTGGCTTTTTATTTCATTGATTGGTCAGGGAAATTTGCTCAAATATACAGGGAATTTATTTTTACATTCTGAGTGGACACCCTGATTCCTAAGTTAAATGTCACAGTCGTTGTTGTCAAAAAACGATCTAAAGGCTTCTACTCGGACATAGGTTAAAACAAGCATTTTGCAATGTAAAATAAAAAAATATTTGAAAAAAAAAATTTTTTTTGTTTTCAAAGCGATCCGAACAATGCACGAAAACTTCCAAAGTCTATATTTGCCTACCATGACTGAAAGCGAACGTCCAATCTGAAGACTTTGAATTTGTGGATGTAATTATTACTAACAGTAAAAGTAAGCTATCAGAACACCCTAAAAGTACTCGTAACAATGTAATACCAACCTACCTATCCATACTAATTTGAAATCCTTGTTAAAAATACATGTTCCGTTAATCTTTAATGATATCAATCAATCTCTACTCGCGTCCATAATAACAATATACAAAAAAATCTTCGTTCGTTAACTTCTACACATATTAAATTTGCAACCGCTACTTGCCAAGACTCAATCATTATAAAAAACGTACACGTGCCTATAAAAACGGGACTTGACTATCTATAAATAACCATTTATGTTGGACAATTGAAAGATTTTAATCTGAAGTGTATTAAATTTGTAGTAAGCATACCAATTAGATATCAAGTATAGTCTAATCTAACTTTGAAATCAAATTAAAGAGACTGGCTTAATATCACCCATCAAAAATATAAGAATTTATTGAGTGTTTTTATTGCCAATAGGCTAGCCTTAGTATATGCCTGTTGTATGGTAAATGGGTTTAACCTATGATGGGGACTCCGGAACACATCGTTAAGTGCTTGGCAACAGGTTATCTGCTTGTGGGTGGTAGCTAGCCAAGCAAGAACTCGCAAAATGGCCTAGACCACCATGTAAATAGGGTATAGTTAAAATACTTACTAGAAGTAGTCGTTTTGCCCTGGCTACCACCATCAAGTAAAAAATATGTCCCCAAGCACCTAACAGTGTGTTCCGACAGCCTTATCATAGTCCTTGAGAGCTAGATTTTTTTAATTTAACAACTATATGCCTCAGTGTGACGGGCGCAGTGTAATTCTTTTGAGCGAAATGCATCTGTTATAGGCAGAGGTTAGTGCGTTTAACATCAGGCGGGCCTCGTGCTTGTACCGTCACAATAACATAATAAAAAAAAGTAAAGGCTGTACTTGATTAAACAGCACAGAAATATCAATGCAACATACTCGTGCGTTGATATTTAAGTAACCTAGATTTTATAGACTTGGCAATGTGATGCGACATCGCAGCTTATGGCAACAAGGACTATAGTTACTTATATATTTATTACGTCAAGGAAAGTTTAAAAACCATAACTTTCTTTCCCAGAATGGCACCCTCCGTCGGTACGGCAACCACATCTACAGCACCCAAAGCGACGGCTCCAGCGATGGAGGCTACTGTGGGACACCACCTAGAGCTGCGTCCATGGATGCTCTTGACTCTTTGGCGGAGTTGTCGTTGGCAGACTCGCCTTTAGAGCCAGATAGCCAGTCTAGGGAGTCCCTGCTCACGCCAAAATCGCTCATGGAACGTGCGAGAATGAATGTTGGGTAAGTCGTCACTTTGAGTCACGTTAATTACAAAGATTGCAGTAATCATAACCAAAATCGTCAAAGGTTGTGGTATCCCTTCTAAAGCATCTTCCTTATGGCAAGTTGTCTTTGGTTCTTCTATAGTTTTCTTTGGCGGACTCCCCTCTAAACCTTTATAGCCCAGTACAAGAAGTCTTTGCTCACACATAATTGCTCATGGAACGTGCAACAATGAATGTTGGGTTAGTCGTCACTTTTGAGTCAAGTAAAGTAAAAAAAAAAACCAGTAATCCAGTAAACATAACCAAAATCGACGGAGGTTGCTCTGATATCCTTTTTAATGCCTCTTCCTTATATCAAGTAGTATCCCTAGATTCAACAGAATCATTGCAGACTCCCCTCTAGACCTTATAACCCAATCTAAGAAGTCCCTGCTCACGCCTAAATCGTTCATTGAACGCCCGAGAATGAATGTTGGGTAAGACGTCACTTTTGAATCACTTGAAGTACAGTGCACACAATTGCAGTAATTATCAAAATTAACTGAGGTTGCTCTGGTAACCCTTCTAAAGCCCCCTTCCTTGTGTTATGTCTCTGGATTCTACCAGAAACGTCTTTGGCGGACTCTCCTCTACAAGATAGATGGGATTAAAATTGCTTAAAAGCCGCTTCCTTGAGTCTTCTGGACGCCACCGCTTAGTTAAGTTTCGATTATTGCAGTATTTTATGTTTTGATTCTCTAAAGCCGCTTTCTCTCCTCTGTCCTCTCGAGTCCTCTGGAATGAACTGAAATAGTCCGTCTGTTCGTGGCAGACTCACCACTTCACATTTACAGCCCATTTCAAGAAATCCCTGCTCCTTGCTCGCGCCAGAGTCGCTCATAGGATGAACTAAGAAACTAAGATGAATATTGGGTAATAGAAACTTTTACATATAGTACAAAACAATGCAGATATCACAATGAAAAACGACGAAGATTGCTTCGGTGGTGGGATACCATTTTATAATTATTATGTGTCTTAGAACGAAAACCTTAGTTTATGCGCGAATCTGACCCGTGTATTCGATGATTTCATGTTTCGGGTTAACTTAAATGATTGACATTCCGTGTTTTAAAACTGTACTTAAGTGTCCGACCGAGTACAGGATTATAAGCTGAAACCGAAATGGAACTTCGGCCGAAATCGAAACATTATTTTAAACCATGGATAAATTGCATTGTACACTAAAATCTAGTATATTTTTTACTCATAATATAGACAGAAAGTAACTCATGTTTAATGATTAATGAACGACAGTAATTGAAGTGTGTAACAAAATATTTATCGATGTTATATTATCAATTTTATAATCTCTTCTTTTAAATTCACTAATTAAATATTCTAATAAAATTGTGTTAAGATATTCTCATGAATAATTTATTATTCACATAGATCTTGTGTTTAGCACCTAATTATCAGTCCTAACAAATGTAACAATATTTTATGCGACAGTCAAGTACTTAATAATAAAAAAACATTAAACTCGAAGTAATGCGGCCGACGCAACGGTTCTGCCGATTTTTTGCTGTACCCAAACTTAGATTTTTTTAGCCTAAACCGAATCTACGCTACGGTCGGTCATTACATCTTCTGCTGTTAGCTGTTATCCATAGGATAGTTCGCCCGAATAAAAATTAACAAAAAATTGAACCTTGGAATGGACTTCAACACCCAAAAGTGTGAAATAACTTGTTGAAGTCCGTACCATGATGGTTCAAAAGTACCTATTATCACAATATTTCAGAAGTCGGTTCCATTTTTTGTAACTCAAAAACGGCTTGACCGATTTTGATGAAATTTAAAATGCGACCAAACGACAAGCATCAGCTTTCAAACAAAAAAAGAATTTTCAAAATCGGTTCGCCCAGTCAAGAGATCTGAGGTAACAAACATAAAAAAAAAACAGACGAATTGAGAACCCTCTCCTTTTTTGGAAGTCGGTTAAAAAGAAATACAATTACTTTTTGTGCTCATATTATTATCATTTTTTTTCAGCTGGCTCGACTCATCCCTTTCCATAATGGAACAGTGGGTCCGTGAATGGGATACGCTCCAACTAAGATTCAAGTTCTACTCGTTCTTCGACCTCACCCCCCGCGCCGCGGACGCTCCCCGCCTCAACCAGCTCTACCAGCAGGCTCGCTGGCAGATCCTTAATCAAGAGCTGCATTGCACCGAAGAAGAGATGCTGCTTTTCGCAGCTTTGCAGGTACCATTATTAATTTTTTGTTTATGTTATTCTGACGGAACAAGCTCGAGGCCCACTTGATGTTAAGTGGACCAACCTATAACAGATGTATTTCGTCACAAGTCACGAATTGCACTGCGGCCGTCACCTTAATACATACCTAGTTGTTAAGTCTCATGTGCCTGTAATTTCACTGGCTCTCAAGGACTGCTGCCGGGACACACCGTTAGGTGCTTGGCGACAGATTTTCTACTTGAATGTGGTCACTAGCCAGGCGGGCATTCGTAAAATGCTCTTCCACCATGCGTTGAAGCTCAAGCCCGTAGCGGTATTCGAACCATGGGCCTGCTGCGCAGCAGTGATGCTGCTTCAAATACCTTTTAACTGTTGAGTGCTTTATCAGTCTATGTAGATCCTGTTATAATAAAAATGCTTTTTAAATTCAATCCATACAGAAATCTTGTTTGCGGTCAAATTAATCTTAGTTTTGGGTTGTATTTTAGAGTTCCGTACCCA
Organism: Plagodis dolabraria; assembly: GCA_963854805.1. Lineage (NCBI taxonomy): Eukaryota > Metazoa > Arthropoda > Insecta > Lepidoptera > Geometridae > Plagodis > Plagodis dolabraria. The sequence continues at coordinate 9,029,938 of OY978459.1, read as the reverse complement.
ATGGGTATTTGGAGCCCTATTAAAGAGACTGCTGTCTGAATCTGTATTAATGGAAATATTGATAAATAATATTTCATGGGAAAATACTATAAATACAACATATCAACAAATTTCAAAGAAATAATTAAATTTTGGCATTGTTGACGTTCGCATGAATAATAATAACCAAAATAAAAGAATAACATTAATAAAAAAAAGTTACAATAACATAATAAAATTAACAAAATTTTACTATTAAAATATTCTGTTGCCGCGTTCAGCAAAATGTTATATTTCACACTTATGCATCTCCGAAAGGGAAGCTTAAGATGTCTAAACTACAACGTATCGCCATCAATTGTAATAAGGGGCGAGTTTGTTGCCATCAACCGTTAACACAGTGAAATTTCTATGTCAGAAAAACTCAATTACAGTCCAACCTGGTGATCGTACCCGGAACCTGGAGATTCTGAAGCTTCTTTTAAAGTCACCCGACCAACAACGAAGAGATATACACAGATATATTTAACGCCTTCACCCCAAGAACTAATCCGATGCTCTATCCATTGGCAGCTACAAATCGAGTTGCAAACCCTTGCCGGCGGCAGCGTGGACGCTGCAGACGGTTCTGCTGGCAACACCAGCTCCGCGTCAGCGCCGGAAGACGAAATAGACGCGGCGCTCTGCGAGCTGCAAGCTCAGCTCGAGGGCGGCCCGCCAGCTCGGCCTGACATCACGCATGTCCCTGAGCTGGCTGGATATCTCAAGTACCTCAGGTGAGAATATACCTTCATCACCTTTTATATCAACAAATAGAAAAGTTACTAAATTCGTCCTTATTAGCCGTTAGATATTAAGTATCGCGACAGATTTTATACTCAAAGTGGGGTTAAGAGAGAACGAATGCGAAGAACCGTCACCAGATCAACGTTTCGTTATCTTATCCGAAACTGAGGCGATTCAATTATTTTTTGGCATTATTTGGAGTATATCTAGTATCCTATCATATGCTTAAAATGTTAATATTTTTTTTGATTTGTCTGATGGTTCTCTGATGAATAGAGAATAGATAAATAGATTCTATATATTTTGTGGAAATCCATATTTAATAATAACAAATATTTTAAGACAAAATTAAATTAATATTTTAGAAAAACACTTATATCTATCTATATAATATATCTAGTGACAATGCCGTTTAATTTTCCTATTAAACCGACATGGCGTCGTAAACGCCACGTAGCCAAACCGAAAAAATTTCGACGCGTTTCGGTTCATCACGAAGCATCTTTTAGTAAGTCTTCGACTCTTCATGCACGCGATCGAGAAAAATCTCGTCTTTCTTAAATATTAATTTAATGTACTGAATAGATTCAGATTTACTTTGCGGAAATCCATATTTAATAATAAGTCTCGATCGTGCGCTCGGTGAGTCAAGACCTCCTAAAGATGCTTCGTTTAGAAGCGAAACTAGTCGAATATTCTTCCGGTTAGGCTGCGTGGCGTTTGTGACGTCACGTGGGCATAACAGAAAAATTAGGCGGAATTGTCACTAGATATATATATATATATTTTTAAGTGTTTCATTAAAATGTTATTAAATGTTTTCTTAAGATACTTAATATGTAAGATAAAAGTATATTAGTTATTATTATTAATTTAATGTTTTCCTAAAATATTTCTTATTATTGATGGTATTGTTCTGGTCTGTTCATGGCAGTAAAACGCGTTATTTTCAACGATTTTCAGGATCGTATTTTCTCAAATATATATATAAATAATTAGTTATCCATTTTAGATATCATCATTCACAGTAACATTTACTGCTTATGACCTAAACAATCGATACAGAAATATATAATAAATAATCTAAATGAAATATAATATAATGTAAGATTTTTCTTCAATACGGGTTCGATTCCCGAACTGAGTACAAGGTTTTTTTTATCTTCATAGATAATGAATGTGATCGATTTAAAAACAAGAAAAATGCTTATGAAAGCATTTTTTCTTGTTCACATGGTTCCTAAGAAATCTTTGAATATCTTATAGTTTCAGACTTAACTATACTGACCTATTTAAATATAAAAAAATACAGATATTACATATGTATCATAAAGTCCCAATATTTTAGTATCATACGTATCAACCCTTTTATCATTGCAGGGTTGATTTATTTTTATTACTTTCATATATATAATTTTATCAATATATGTGACTATAATCTTGTATATATTAATTAATGATACATTATATTAATATTCATGTAACAAATTATTTCTTCTTTCATCGGTGTTCGCCGTTCAGCAAATGTAACAACGAATTCTGCTCAGTTGCGTAAGATTCTCTCATTACCCTTAAAATGTTAAATAACTAAACACTTGTAGAATTCACACAATTAATATTACACTTTAATGTACTCGTAATTATTAACTTTCCTCACTTTGTACTGTATTTTAAAGTAGTACCTACATATCCAATTATTTACTCATTTTTAATCAATTTTAATTAGCCTATTGACAATTTATTAATAATTATCTTTGTTTCCTTAATCATTGAATAGTTAATATTGTAGTATTTAGTTTTTAATCATTTAACTAGTGTCTTAAACTTTCCTCGCTATGTATAGTATTTTAAATTAGTACCTACATTTCCTTTAAAATTTACTCATTTTTAATCAATTTTAACTACTCTATTGACAATTTATAAATAATTCTCTTTGTTTCCTCAATCATTGAATAGTTAGTATTTTAGTATTTAGTTTATTACTGATTTAACTAGAGTGTCTTAAACTTTCCTCACTATGTATATTATTTTAAATTAGTACCTACATTTCCTTTAATTTACTCATTTTTTATAAATTTTTATTAGTCTACTTACAAATTATAAATAATCATGTCTCTTTCTGTCCTTAATCGTTGAGTAGTTATTATTTTAGAATCGAATTTATTAATCATTTAACCAATGTAACTTAAACTTTCCTCACTATGTATAAGTATTTTAAAGTAGTACTTACATTTCCTTTAATTGACTCATTTTTAATCAGTTATAATTAGCCTACTTACAAGTTATAAATAATTATTTCTCCTTGTGTCTAGAATAAAGAAAACACGAGTTTATAATGTTTTTTAAGTATGTGTGTATCATTTTATGAATCTCTTTGTGTCGTAGAATAATTTTGCACGCAAACAAATTGACCGACTAGCAGCCGCACTTGCGACATGTGTCAACTGTCAATTTGCTTCTTCGCAATAAACCTTTACATTAATGATCGAATTAGTAGTATTACATTTGAAGGCATTATTTTGCTAACAAGGTTGTTTTCCACATAACATTCTAACCAGAACAGCAAAAATCTCCTCATCTATCTGTCAATATAAAGAGTTTGAAGTTTATGCACATGCTGCGACGCTGCACTATCATTTTTCAGTGACCATTGTATCCAGCCGGTGACGACATAATCCTATCTTGGTGTCTGTGTAGCATATTGTGAACCGACCGTTTGCACGAACTAGCGTCTTTTGGCATAATTTGAACCGCAGCCCATATCAAATATACAGTACCTCTGTAAGTCCTGCATTTGTCCCTTTCGCTCTCTTATATAAAGCTCACAATACGTCTCGTTTTCAGGCCGAAACGCTTTACGCTGAAGGCGTATAAACGCGGTTGGATGTCATGTCGCGATGGCGTATTACGCATTCATTCATCGCGAGATGCGGCCGCTAAGGGCGAACCTCCGTCATACTCCGTCGAGCTGAGGGGCGCTGAGGTAACTATTTATTTTTCTTAAAATGCCTCCGACATATCGTGATAGCTGTCGTCCTAAAGATAGTCCTCGACGGACGGTTGCTGGCCGATGCTGACTAAAACTACCCAACTATAAACATAATCTCTTCAATATTATCTTAATTATTCTATATATATATATATATATATATATATATACATACATATTATATATTTATATGCCTGATAGATTATTCTTTGACCACTATATCACCTGATGGTAAGTTATATGGTCGAAGATGTTGTTCAGGCTAACCTAGAATTAAATTTATTATTATTATTAATTGTATAACTAGTTTAGCAATTATTAAAGCTATTTTGCAATTTTATCCTAACTAGAAAAATGTAATGAAACTAATTTTGGAATCAGCTGGACATATTGAATATGATCAAGATAAACTTTTTCAAGTAAAGCATGTAGCAGTGTGAACATTGAAGAAGCACTTCTTTCGGTCAGACGAAGTCTGGTTAATGGCCTATGCCGATTAAAGTATTACGATTAGAACACAAAATTCGGCTTAGTCGAGCCTTCCTCGATAGCCCAGTGGTTAAGGCATCAGTTGCGTGAAAACAGCGGATTCGATTCCTAATTCAGCAGTCCTTGAGAGCCAGTAATATTTCAGGCACGTGATGAGACTTAACAACTGTATATGTCAGGGTGACGGGCGCAGTGCAGTTCGTCACTTGTGACGAAATGCATCTGTTATAGGCAGAGGATACCGCTTAACATTAGATGAGCCTCGTGCTTGATCCGTGACAATAACATAAAAAAAAATAGGGTGTAAAAGTTTTTGCTCTATTGCTACATATATCTTTCGCTTCATCTACACTCATCAATCCTTTCATACATAAGCGTCCGTTTAGAGGGTACTCCTGACCTGGCCTTTTTTCAGAATGTCTTCAATCTGATTTCGGAACGTTTGCCTCTGTCTTCCCCTCCTAACACTTCCGTTCACTTGTCCCACGTATACCATTTTAGTTATTTGCTTAAAAAATTGGAAATTTGCTTCAATAGTGCTTGTATATATAGAAACAACTATTATAATTGTGAATGAATGTCAGGTAACACCGGACGCCCATCCCGCTTCGGGCCGCTACAGCATCAAGTTGGAAGTGCCTGCGGAAGACGCCATGCACGAGATGTGGCTCAAATGTGAAAATGTAAGTATTGTCAACTAAAATGGGATTTATTTAAAACTTTAAGTCCCCATTTCACCAATCTAAGTTTTAAACTTTATGGTTATTAACTAATTTAAGTATGCGGATAACTTTATACTAAACCATCCAAATCTGATAGGCCTAGACTATTATGGAACATCAACCCTCATAGCAGATTTTATATTTTGTTGGATTCCTGTCATGGAAAAATCCCCATGGTATGGACTTTTATGACACGTGACAGCAGCGTTGACATAGAAATAGTATGATGTACTACGGATATCGGGGGATAACAGGTGCCGAGTGCTTTATGTATTTTAGATACATTAAAATGCCTTGTTGGTTAGTCGATGTCTGCAGAATTAGGACGACGACAAGATGTTTTTACATTGGTGTGAGCAAATTAGGTGACGAAAAAAGGCGACACCTGAAACACGGAGATTACTTAGGTAGTGAATAATTGGTGACGGCATATCTGTCGCATAGTTGTGGTTGAAACTGTGTGGTTTGTGTGAAGGAGGAGCAGTACGCGGAGTGGGTGGCGGCGTGCCGGCTGGGGTCCCGCGGGCGGTCGCTGGCCGACGCTGGGTTCGCGACGGAGGCGGCCGCTGTGAGGACCCTCCTCGCGCTGCAGCGGCCGCAGCCCGCCGCCGCGCTGCATCAGCACAGCGTGCCTCACCTCGACCATCTGCAGCCGGAGAACTACCTCGCGCCGAGGTTCCTCAGGAAGCTCAAGGGGAAGGTACGTCTTCGTCTATATGTCAACTGTATCAACTATATTGTACTGCTGAACACAGCCTCCCCCAACAAGGGGGGGTTTGCCATCATCCCCACGCTTGGCAGGCGTCTTGGAGAGCGCAGTTCCTCAGATGGCGATGCTATCCAACTTCCGGTATTTTACCTTATTATTATTATAATATTTCTAGTTACAAAGACTTTGTATGTACTTTTATTAGAATGTCGGTTTAAAGGGCGTTCTGGATTACCGCGGCTCAACTGTATTACAAAATGCTATATAACCTACCAACATGCAGGAATAGTTAAATAAAACAGCTTCTATGGCAATTATATACCATTTATCTAATACGGATTAATTTATGTAATACAACACCAATAATAATGAAATAGATATTTTCACATATTCATAGAATTTTACATCTTGTCTCCCCGCTATATCCAGTTTTAAAATCAACTGCCACATAAAATTCCTCGTACGGCACAGGAATATTAAACCTTACTCATGGCATTAGTATAGATACATTAATCAAATATTTTCATATCAGATCTACATAAGTACATTGAATTAACTTAAATAATAAAACCTAACCTGACAAGGCTTTTTCTATAAATTTTTAAGTGTATAGATGCCACTCACATATTAGTTAGGAATGTAAACTATCTTGACATGCATTTTTTTTAATCCTGAGAATGTGAACACAGTTACTCGCTTTTTATAGCCTGAGAGTAGTTACAACAGTAATTAAAGTGACAGACTTTACAAACTTAAACATAAACAAAAAGTAAACAACGAAACATAAAACTATGGCAATCAATAGATAATAAACAATGATTATATTTTCCTTTTACAGTTCACCCAGCGAGTGCTCGAAAGTCATGCCAACGTGAAAGACCTTCCACTGCTCGAGGCTAAGCTGCAATATATAAAGACCTGGCAGAACCTTCCAGACTACGGACAGACCCTGTTTGTGGTCCGATTCATGGGGCATAAGAAGGATGAGATCATCAGCATTGCCAACAACCGAATCATGAGGCTTGACCCCAACACAGGAGACCATATCAAGACCTGGCGGTTTAGCACTATGAAAGTAAGTAATCTTGTGCTTGACATCATAAGCTGTTTCATTAATACCCACATTGCATTACATCGAAAGCTATTTCAAACATATTGTCATTCTATTGGAACCTGAAGAAGAAAAATATGTCTCAAAACACTCATATTTCGCCAGGTATTTTTGGGTCCCATGTAATTGAGGCTGAACCTATTGCCATCTACAGTGCTTATTTCCTGAGTCTGCATTGTTCCTGAATTTTTTTTTGCTATAGAAACTTAGTAATTATCTGAACCAGGATTGAACTCAAAACCTCTTAATTGAAATGAAAAAAAAAAAAGAATTGATACATATGCCATGAAGTGATCAAATTAAATTATAGTAAAAAAATAAAATAAATCTACCTTAGAGATACATATCTATAAATACCTATATGACTTTCTGTTATACTATGAAAAGATGTCCATAAGAGACTAAACATGGGGATCCTTATAGTAATACTATATGATTAATAATTTATGATAAATTGTCCAGTTCACTCCCAACTAGTAGAGTCTATAGTAGGTACATCTTTGAATGTTTCAAAGATATATCTATTATCAATTTACCCTTGAGATCCGAAATTACTAAAGTTAGTTTCCTTATCTAGCAAATAAGACGGTAATAATATATTATTAAAAATACAATACAGAAACCACGTAAATGTACGCGATTTTGTATCTGTCGATTTTGCTACCGCTAAAATCATTAAATGTCTCTTACCTCTACGTCTCTTGATTATAACTTAAAACTACCTTACATACTTAAACTAATGACTTTTTAAACTTCCAGGCGTGGAATGTAAACTGGGAAATCAAACATATGATGGTGCAGTTTGAAGAGGGCAACATTATCTTCTCCGTTCAATCGGCTGACTGCAAAGTCGTCCACGAATTCATTGGAGGTTACATATTCCTCTCAATGCGCTCCAAGGACGCGAATCAGAATTTGGATGAAGAAATGTTCCACAAATTGACCGGAGGCTGGACGTAGAGACTAAGTTAGTGTATATTTATGTTTGGATATAGGCTGTTTTGTAAATGGTACCAAGGAATTTATAATCTGCAATATTGTACAATAACATAAGTGTCCCAATAAAAATACATCCTAAGTCTTTTATGGAACATTTAGCCCAAAAAGGTCCAGCTCGTAATGCTTTGACTAAAAATAAATTTAGTAAAATGTAATATTTGCTGTAGGACCCTCTTCAGTTCATCAAGGAAATTTCTATTCACAACTTGTAAGTACATACTATAAATGAATGAAATGTTTTTGACAGAGAAAGTTTTGTAATGCCTTTAATTGTGCCTTTGAGTAACTTCTGATACATTTAAAGTGGCAATTGCTATTTTAGGTTGCCTTTTTATATAATATGTTTATATTTAAAAAGATAATTTATATTAAGTAAAATCATTTTTCTCTAATTTTTAGTGCTTCCATTTGCTATTCTTATTTATCTCTTGTATGAAACCAAATGGATGAATTCTACATAAAAAATGCTCCATACTTCTAACCATACATCACTGTAGCGTTAAGTAAATAGCTATGGATACAAACTTTTATAGGTTATACATTTTTAAATTTTATCTTCGTAACAGATGTAACAAAAGATCCTCTATAAGTGCCATTACAATACATGGTGCTTTATTAAAATAAATAGAGCGATAAATACTGGAGTGGCCTTAACATTAGAATGTAATATATAATATTTTTTACTCATTGTAAATAACATTATCATAGATGGATGACTTAGGTTAATTTCACCAGTGTTATAATGCTTGGAACATTGTTTAACTAAAATCAAAAATCTTATTTTATCACTGTTGACTCCTAGTCTTAATGAGATCGCATAAAATGCTATCAAGTTTATTTAAGAAAAAAATTTACAATGTACGAGTATTAACAATTTTGTCTTAAATTACATGAATTATTGTACAAATTGTATGTACGCAATAATTTAGTATGTTTGTAAATGAATGTTTAAAATAAATGTAAATTGATAACAGTTGGTTGTTTTATTTATCGTAGGTGACATACCCATACATAGATACGAGCCTCCTGTGGTACTCGGAGAGCCTGTAACGTAGTCTTATTTTGTCCATTACTAAAGCGCATCCACCCGCGACATCATTGACGGTTATGTTGGGGGTTTTATCAAGCATGATGACTTCAGGGCCGCAGCCCAGCCTGTCTCCTGGGGTGCATGGAGCCTGTTCGCATTTGCATGGTCCTCGGAATTCCTCCACACGCAACTGTTCTGCTTGGTGACCACACATTGTTCTAGTGAATACCAAGAGGCGGTCACCTGCAAAATATCAAAACAGGAAATCATTTTTATTTTTTCTATAATGCCTGCTCTGCGGATTACATAACAAATTTACGAGAGGAACAATTATAGTCATGTGCGGGATTCGAAGCCGCGTCATCCACGCATATAGCCGGGGTATGCTCTGACCGACTGAGCTAACATGACAATGACTCGTAGCTCTATTTTTTCGTTTCTTTCTTTAACCATCGTATGGAGATGACGCGGGTTCGAATCCCGCGCATGACTACAATTTTTCGCTCCCTAATTTGGAATTTTGTAAATAGGAAGTCATTTTTATCTAACTTCTTAAACTGGTGGAGGTTATCAATTTGAGGCTAAAAGGATTCCGTAACAGCAAACGGTAACCCTATTACTATGCCTCTGGTATCCAACTTATAAAAGGCTTACCCTATTACTATGCCTCTGGTATCCAACTTATAAAAGGCTTGTATCTTTTAAACTGAGCCCTCTCTACATCATCAAATACAGTAGCAGTATAAACTACTTCAAGTTGATTTTCCACGCTCTATCTAAATAAAATAAATAAATATTGTAACATTTATTTTATTTCGGTAGAGCATGGAAAATAATAAATATCACTTATCTGTCTCATACTACCGTCACAATTTTTATTCCCAACCTACTTGCTATAGCTAACCATATTATTAAGATCACCAGAAAGTACTCAACTGGCCCAAAGCTATTTTCACTGGTACTTTGTTCTGTTTATATGTTCAGTTCCAGCATCTACTACCTTAATATTCTCAATTTCTTATAACATCCCAATTATCGGAAACCCCGTTGGGGTCAAGGTTTCATTATTGTTTCATTCATATAATATTCACGATATTTATGAAAAACGACAGACAGCATCAATTTCTAGCGGCACGAGTTGAATATTTCCAGGTTGAACACAGACTGGAATGACTTAAGGGCGTGTTCGCAAATTTATCCGGGGATACGTTAAATATACTTTTTGCTGATGCACTTGTCGATGTGTGAGGCATAATAGCTGATTGCAGTTTTCACAGAATGTACTATTACGGCACATTGCCTAACGAATAAAAAGAAATAATAGATATTTAGAGGCCACATGTAAGAACAAAACACTTATTTTAGTTTTAGCGGTAATACATACAGGCGTCAAACTTGGCACAATTAATATCACAATGCCGATCATGACTTCTGTATCATTGTGACAGCATTTCCCATATGCAAACTGACGATATGATCCTGCCTGAAAAGTTTATTCCCCCTACCACCAATCAATAATGAAGGAATGATGGCCGAGCGGTAATAGCTATGGACTGCTGAGCCGCGGTCCATGGTTCGAACCCTACCGCAGGCTTGAGCTGCCCCGCATCGTGGAAGGGCATTTTGCGATCGCTCGCCTGGCTAACAGATTTTCTACATGAGGGTGGTCCCTCAAGTAGAAAATCTGTCGCCAAGCACCTTACAGTGCGTTCCGGCAGTAGTCCTTGAGAGCCAGTAAAATTACAGGCACATGAGACTTAACAACTGAATGTCTCAGTGTGACGGGCGCAGTGCAATTCGTGACATGTGATAAAAAGCATCGGTTATAGGCAGAGGTCACAATCACATAAATAATAAAACAATCTGTATCGCTTAATTTCTACTATACTTACGTCACATTGCCAACTTTGCTGCATAAGCCATTTGAAGTTGACAAATCATCCTTTGATACTTATACACCTGTTACGGTCACAGAATAAAAATACCAGAAGGTTCACGTTGTAAAAACTTCATTAAATAAGCGACTCTTAGTTACGAAGCGAAGTGCACTTCAGCTCTCAAAGTACGGAGTACCTACTATTTATATTCACCTACAAGGCGTCTCTCTATCGCATAGCCACACATGAATGACTAATTTTTTTTTTGAAAAATAAGGCGCTATATTTGTTATACCAATAAGATTGGTATGGGGAGATACTGCTGAGATAGAGACAATATTTATCTTACAAAAGCGTGCAACTCGAGCCATGTATGAAATGGATCCTAATCTTATTAAAGAAATTGATATTGTAACTTTACCCAGTCTGTATGTATATATTTGAAAATATTATATATATATAATATAAATTTAACAATCACGACTACAACACTAGCAATAAAGATGAATAACGGTGCCAGGTTTTAGACTAGCAACGACAGTTCAAAGGTCCTTCTTAGGTAATTGTGAGCGGTTTTACAATAAAGTTCCCAAACATATTACAACGCTCACAGGTGGAATATTCATATTGCATGTGAGAAACATTTTGATTAAGAAATCCTACTACACAGTTTGTGATTAATTAAACAAAAACGCCTCTGCCAAGCTATCGCCTATCGTCTATGTAATTTAAACAAATATGTTAATAATTTTATTATATAGTACGTAACACATTGTTAAAAGACGTTTAAACGGTATAGCCCGAGATTCCACCCCGTCTCGCAGTGGCTCTATAATAATATTTTTTGCTGAATGTGGCAGAACATTGTAGAATATTTCAATATTAAAATATGTAATTGATCTTCATTCTTAGACGCCTAAATTAAATAAATGATTTTGACTTTGACTTTGAAGAAATTCCTTCTTGGGACTTTCTTATTCTTGGGGCTTTTTGTAGCCCCTTTGTAGCTTTTGTGTTGTATTAGAAAAAAAACAGACTTACCAAGATTTGAAAAAGCAACTGGTGGGGCAGTGAACTGTGTTACCAACTGCAAACTTGTATCAATGCCAGGTCTGAATCTATACAGCTGACTGAAATAGCTCTGTGTGCAATATATGAAGTCTCCAAATGAAACCATACGATTTGGCCGAATCTGTGTTGTCAAGACCTTTACCCATTGATCTGTTTCCCCGAGATCTTCATACTTGTAAATGTCTTTGTGACCAGCTGCATACACTGTGTCATAATGTGTGCATACTGCTGGACTCTGAATTGCTTCAGGGAAGTTAACAACGTTCCTGTGTGTTCTTTGTTTTAAATCGTAAACTACTGCTGACTTCTCAGTCACCCTGCAATAAAGATACCAGTTCTGTAATACTTAAAATGCATTGAAGGATTAATAAATAATTATAAATAGATATATCATAAGTTGATTAAATTTTTCAATCTTCTCAATCTTGAGATGACTTATTATAAATTCTGCATCTGAAATTTGATTTCTACTGTGCCAGCGTGGGATATGTTTATTGAATAAACGCTACAGATTATCATTTTGTTACATGACACCAAAACTTATCTAGTAAAATGTCAGTACATTTAGAAAACTGCCTACTCTTTCGGGGATATAAAAGCATTATTAAGTTACATTGTTTTATATGTTCAAATGGTTGTAAGACTGGATGAGATAGAATCTGCTGCTACCCAGTCTATAAATATAAACTGCTGATTCAATACTTCAGAGATTTACTAATATATACATCCAAACTAAAAGTATTTGGAGAGTTTTCCATTGAAGCCAAACAAAGACAAAAAGTCTTCATAGTTGGGTTCTGTCGCATCTTCTCTTCACTTCTTCTGTCGTTCTTACAGCTATAAAGTCAACACAATATATGATAGGAAAACCAGAGCCTATACTGAAGAAGGTAAGTCATACTATGGTAAAAATTGTTTTTGGTAAAGATAATGTTCTATTTTATGCCTTAGCTTACTTGGAAGCAATGATGTCCGAGAGGTAATAGCTATGATCTAACATGCCGCAAGTCCATAGTTCGACCTACACCGCCGCCGTGCGCCGGCTTAAGCCTCACCGCATGGTGCGAGGGCATTTTTAGCGAATGCTAGCCTAGCCATTGACCTATATATACTAGACGCGACATCTCAAACAAGGATAGTCGACCGGTGCAAATATGCTGGCCGGCATTCTCTCCCCCACACATAGCTGGGCACTCATAAAATAGACACGACATCTCAAACAAGGATAGACGACCGGTGCAAATATGCTGGCCGGCATACTCTCCCCCACACGTAGCTGGGCACTCATAAAATAGACGCGACATCTCAAACAAGGATAGTCGACCGGTGCAAATATGCTGGCCGGCATACTCTCCCCCACACGTAGCTGGGCACTCATAAATATTACATGCGCTTTACGTTCGAATATTGTGTAATATCAATTGTGTATTTTGAATACACAATTTTCGAACGTAAAGCGCGTGTAATCTCTACGAGTGTCCAACTGCGTGTGGGGAGAGTATGCCGGCCAGCATATTTGCACCGGTCGACTATCTTTGTTTGAGATGTCGCGTCTAGTATATATAGGTCAATGAGCCCCGCTAGCTATCTCTCAAGTAGAAAATCTGTCGCCAAGAACCTAACAGTACCGGCAGCAATCCTTGAGAGCCAGTAAAATAACGGGCACCAGACTTGACAACTTTGTGTTGGATGTGGTAGTACTTTTTGTTACCTTACTATAAATTATTTATAACGCAGAAGATACAACTGTATGGAATTACCCGAAATTAGATAATAGAATATCAAGAAGCAGAATGCCAATCCTGAAACACACAAATGTACAACCCGGTCACAATATCTGTGCACCTGAACTCGTGACGTCATATCGGCGGTCTGGGTACGGTGTGAAAAAAAGTGAAAAAAATTATCGGGACGTGTATCGGCCACGAAGATGCTAACCGTACTGTCGCAACGGTGAGTGCGCGGAGAGGTGACAGGGGAAGAAGGAGAGGCGCCGCATTCCAGCGAGGCAGATATATTTTACCGGGTTGTAGGTACTGATGATCTTTAAAAGAAATATATGATTAAAGATATAGTATTATAATGCTTACCTAAAACCTCCAATACCTCCTATTATAAACAAGGAATCACCACAAACTGTCACTCCAGGATGCCTTCTAGGTGGTAGTGTGACTCCATGATGTGTCCATTTTTTCTTCAGTGCATCATACACCCTGATATCTCTCATAAACTTCCCCGTTCCACGACCATGTTCACCTCCAACCACCACCAGTCTAAGTGGACCCCAGTTAGTGATATTCCAACCCCACACATTTTTCTCAGCAACTTCTAACCACTTTTCAAATCCAACTGCATTTGAATATTTATACATGTAATGGGGTGCTACCTCCATTTTTCCCTCATTTAATGTCCAAATAGGTACCAATGGCGTGAACACCAACTTCCGAGTTGTTGTCTCTCTGATAATGTGGTAAACTTCATTGTATACACTAGTGCTAAAAGTAGCACACAATTCTTTCCTATACCATACCAAAATCGAAAGGTGTATCTGCAGTTTGTCATCAAGAAGCATCTTCAGGCATTCAACCACTTCCGTAGCAAAGCTGTTTTCAGAATCTTTCATCAAGAGTGAAATTTCTTTGAGATCTTGAATGGTAAGTTTATTCACATCTAAGCAACCAACGATTAGAAGTAATATATCAGCCAAGCCGCAGTAGTCTGATCTATTTGGATTAAAAACCCAATTCATACCAAATCTGAAAACATCTGCTTCCACGTTTGTATTCAAAGCTGGGTGAGATAGATACCAGAAAAGTCTTGGTAACGTTGGAATATACTGAGGTTTCATGTCTTTGAAAGACAGTAAACCAAAAGTTGCTGCTTGCTGTTCCAACTCAGTATATGCAGCATTTTCAGCTATCGTCAAAATGTCTACCCAATTTGAGATTGAAATTTGAATCTCCAGACAATACTGTATCTGCTTTATAAGCTCAGTTATCTGTAGAAAATTGGATGCCATTGCCAGCTTTCCAATAACTGGTATGGTATACTCTGAGAGATCTATTAAACCTAAATCCATGTATCTTAGTATTATATTCATTGTTGGTGCATCCACAACCTGAAAATTTATACATTTCTGTATTTGAAAACTAATTAAAAAGAAATGGAAAATCAAATCTGTGGGTGGAAATTCGAAAGGGTTTGAAAAAACCTTTGTTGCATATTTAACTGCCATCATTTTGATTTTTATTCAAAACTAGCTGTACCCGCGACTTCGTTCGCGATTGCCGTATTTGCAGACTAATTATTCACGTTTGTGCACTGTTTATCCCATATTAAGCAACACTGTGGTCTGCGGTGAAGTACTCTTATACTAAACCATAGCTCAGAATGGAGCTTTTTACTTTGGATTTCAAAACTCCCGGGTTGTATTTTCCAGAAGACAGTAGTTAAGTAACTCAGAGAGTTCTTTCCCGGTTCGCACAATAAATGTTGAAGCAAAGTACATTGTGCGTTTCTTTAGAATTTCGATTTTAAAGCGGCGGTTTGTTTGACGGTAGATCAAACATTTTTTTTTTTATTTCTCATTCTCGGAAAGTAGTGTTTGTTTGATCTGAATAGCGGGTAGGAGAGGCTCCTTCCCACCTAAGGCCGGGAAAAACTCATAGTAAATGCTTGCTTCTCTTGGGCCGGAATGACTTGTAACAATTGTAACCATTGGTGTAAACAAAGTTATATGTCTAAGATTTTTCGTTGTAAAATACTCTGTTGTTATAAAAAAATTAATAACAACTATGTTTGGCAGGGTAGTAACTAAATATAAGGTAAAAAGTGTAGGTTAAAAAACAACTAACTAAAAATTTCCCTAAATTTCATTGTTCTAACTCCTAGTGTATCTTTGTATCTTCTACTCATGTTTATTATTTTTAGTAAATATTTAGAAAAACTAATTTTTTTTTACCGTCCTCATATTTTAAATGAAAAGTAGAGTGCTTAACACGTATGTAAGTCATCGATTCCTACTTGGACTATAGCCGCATTAATTTTAAATAGGTTCTGCTCATGTTATTAAAATCAAAATAATATAAAAAAACATACTATTTTTATATCGTTATTCCTTATATTAGTAGTGAAAAGCAGAGAGATTCCTCTTCGGGCAACAGCCGCCCGTAAATATTCCAAACAAAATTTAACGTAAAATTTCACAAATAGTTCTATCCTCTCAATAATTTTTTAGTAAGTAAGTTATTTTTTCAATAAATAATTTTTAGAAAAGCTACTTTTTTAAAATTCGAAATGAAAAGTAGAGAGCTGAACGCGGGTGAAAGTTATCAATTCCTTTCGACCATTGTATTACAATCTACTAAACTTGTTCACTTCCAACTTTAAACGGATTAAATCACGTAAATTTATCGTTATTTTTGTCCCGACAGTCACCCCGTGACCAAGATCACAATGTGTTTGAAACGTCGGGACAAAAATAATGATAAATATACGCGATTTAAACCGTTTAAAGTTGTTTAATTACAAAGTGTAACAATCGCGAAAACCTAAGACAACATTGTGCACTTCCATTGCGCTGTCTCCAAAATGTATCCGGCAAAAGAAAGATATGTAGTTATAAAAACTGATTGTGGTGAATGTACCACATTTTAGAGTTTTATCGTAGCAAGCTTGCAAAACTAAATAATTGTGTGTGATGCCGGTCTGTCCGTGGGGTTCTGGGCTTCCTATGGCCTTATGATGAGCCGTACGTTCAAGGGTTTCTCAACATTCCGCGGTTCAAGTTATTTAAAACGAAATATTTAGTTTGTGATATCTGTAATTTCTTAACTGCAAAAGTGAGGACTTTGAAATATTTACGGGAAAATAATTAAATTACCACTATTGTAACAAAAAAAGAATGATTGAAATCGGACTACGCGTTAATAAATTACAACTAAGTGTACATTTTAACTTTCATCCCCTTTCCCAAGAGAACCGTACTGAATTTCGGGATAAAAGTATCCTATGTCCTTCTTCGTAGTATGAACTCGAATCGTGCTAAGTTTCATTCAAATCCATTCAGTAGTTTTGGAGTGATGCGCGGCCGGGATACAGACAGACAGCCAGAAAAAAGAAACAGTTTTTGCATCAGTATCAGCAAAGTCAAAGTCAAAGTCTATACGATAAAGTGCAACCGCCAGTTTAAGATGAGCCGTACGTTCAAAGATTTCTGTACATTTTGGGTGTCAACTTATTTGGAACGTAATATTTAGGTTGTGATGTCTGTAATTTCTGAACTACAAACCCGATGACTTTGAAATATTTACGTGATAATTTTTAAAGCACCACTATTCTAATTAAAAAAATCAGCCAAGTGCGAGTCGGACTCGCGCACGAAGGTTTCCGTACCATTAGCTATACAACATTAGACTTCATATTTTAACCTTTTTAGGGTTCCGTACCCAAGGGGTAATAACGGGACCCTATTACTAAGACTTCGCTGTCCGTCCGTCCGTCTATCCGCCTGTCACCAGGCTGTATCTCAAGAACGGTGATAGCTAGACAGTTGAAATTTTCACAGATGATGTATTTCTATAGCCGCTATAACAACAAATTTAATACTAAAAATAAAATAAATATTTAAGGGGCCCCCCATACAACAATTGATTTTTTTACCGTTTCTTGCTCGATACTAATGACGGTGACTGGTAGACGCTTTAACTATTCACAGAATATTTAGTTTTATGTTTTCTTTAAATATAATGAATTAAATTAGAATAAATAATTAAGGGGGCACCCATACAATAAAATTTCAGATAATGGTACGGAACCCTTCGTGCGCGAGTCCCATTCGCATTTGGCCGGTTTTTTTGTTTTAACGTGCGCGAGTCCGACTCGCACTTGGTCAAATTTTTGTATTTGTTGTTATAGCGGCAACATAAATACATCATCTGTGAAAATTTCAACTGTCTAGCTATCACCGTTCTCGAGATACAGCCTAGTGACAGACGGACGGACGGATGGACAGACCGAGAGTGAAATCTCAGTAATAGGGTCCGGAACCCTAAAAAGAACGTAAGAAATCGGACTACGCGTTAATAAATTACAACTAAGTGTATATTTTGACTTTCATCCCCTCTCCCAAGGGAACCATGCTGAATTTCGGGATAAAAAGCTAAATTATCCTACCTTGTAGTATGAACTCAAACCATGCTAAGTTTCATTGAAATCCATCCAGTAGTTTAGGAGTGATGCGCGGCCGGGATACAGACAGACAGACAGACAAAAATAAAAAAAAAATACAGTTTCGGCATCAGTATCAGCTACAGAGTACTGTACATTTTTTTTATCAAAATATCTGCCATGTACAGAATTGGTCCTCTTACAGTTTTATTATAAGTATAGATTTCCATGCACTATGTAAATTAATATAAATAGGTGGAGGATACATAAATAAACAAAACATGGTTGGTAACATGGTATCCTAGAGTGTCATGTTTTGGACTTTTTTGGGGGTAAAGAACACAATGTGAGAACAATGACAATGCGTATCATGCAGTAATTAGTTGTGTATACATATTCCATTGTATTTTAGTGCCTAGGTCGATTTACCTATTTATTTCAAGGCAGTCCAATTATATGCACTAAACAACTCATCATCATCAATAAGGAGGCAACTACTTTATTTTTAAAAGGCCTATGTCACATTCAAGTTTTACTGTATCTAATTACCTACTTAATAATAAACAATTAATACATAAGATCTATAAAAAGTTTTGTTTTAGTTTCAAGCATTATTAAACATATTAATGTTTTAAATAACCGAGTCTAAATCAAGGCGACAACTCTGTGAACTCACCTGATGAACGGCATCAGATATGCCCGAAACCTAGGTCGACAATCTCGACTAATATGAGTGAGTAAAATTATATAGGTTATTTAAAACATTAATCAGTACTAATATTATAAATGCGAAAGTAACTCTGTCTGTTTTTAATATTCTGACGGGTCTATCCACGCACGAATTAACATCAAAATATAATATTTTGACTAACCTCGACGTTTCGATCAAGTTGCATTGACCGTGGTCACGAGTAGACTCTGTCTGTCTGTCTGTCTGTCTGTCTGTTACGCTTTCACGCCAAAACTACTGGACCGATTTGAATGAAATTTGGTATGGAAATAGTTTGAGACCCGGGAAAAAACATAGGATAGTTTTTATCCAACTGTGCAAAAAGAGGTTAATATTTTTGCGCGATAACCGACATACGCGCGGGCGGAGCCGTGCCCGGAAAGCTAGTGCCACATAAAGCATAATATTCTATGAAAAGCAATTATGAGTGTAATCTCTGTACGGTTAAAGAAACCACAGCAACGACGAAACTATTAAAATCTTATAAGCAAGCTAACTAACGAGTTCGTGTACGCCAGCCTTTACAGTCGTCTAAAGTTTCTTAGGATGCGTGCACAACGACTATACTGAGAGGTGTAACATGTAGTAATCTGTTGGTGTAGGTGTAACATGTTAATTTTTGAAGCGCTCGTAGCGTAGTTTGCTTAGCCATTCTGAAACGATCAGCAAAGTTAAGCAACGTCCGCCTCGGTCAGGAGTTGGATGGGTGACCGCTGGTGGCATTACTACTGAGCGCGTCCGTGCTTCGGAGTGCACGTTAAGCCGTCGGTCCCGGTCGTTGTCTTAGGATGGCAGTCGTTATACTATGGTGGTAGGGCATTTTGCGAATGCTTGCCTGGCTAGCTACCACCCTCAAGTAGAAAATCTGTCGCCAAGCACTTAAAAGTGTGTTCCGACAGCTGTCCTTGAGAATCAGTAATTATAGGTTAGCCTGAACAACATCTTCGACCGCATCATCACTTAGCATCAGGTGAGATAGTGGTCAAAGGCTAACATATCAAGCATAAAAAAAGCACTTATGGAATTGTGATTGTTTTTACTGTATCAGTTATATGATGCTTGGGTTGATCTGCACTTATTATGCGCAAGAGCAAAGGCCTAACACGAAGTATGGTCATCATCACACAGCTCATTTTCCCCGCTATAGCATAAAAATCAAATCTTATTTTATTTTCAAGGAGATTTAGACATACGTTGTGTCTAGTATGTCTTATATTCACGGGAACTTTCTTACAAAAATTATTCAACATTACCAGTAGGATAGATATCTATTTCTATCCAATAGGATAGAAATAGGTAGACATGGTTTGACAAACATAATTGCGTTTTCAGGCGATGTGATACAATTTAGTAACTTAATTATTTAGTATAAGTTGTTTTTCATAGAGCTATTAGTATTGACCTTTACAAAATAGATAAACCAGCCTTGAAAGTATTATATAAATACAATAGAATACATTTACACATGTAAATATTTCAGGGCATGCTCTGACCGCTAAGCCAACATGCTAAGTCATTATATTCAAGTATACTTATAAGATAACTGAAAAAATTTGCCTAGTTTGTACTACAACATAAGTGGAACTGTAGGTGTCACTCCAACCCTATATGATGGTCAAGAATGAGAGGACAAATTTGAGTTGAGTCATTAGTCATGTTTGCTTAGCAGTCAAGAGTGCCCTGGCTATAGAAGTCGATGGGGCAGGTTGAATCCCACACATGACTATAATTTTTCCTCTCATAATTTTGTAATTAGATCTGAGGAGCATGCATTATAGAAAAAATATAAAAATTATAGGGTTGGATCGCTGTTAACAAGTTAAAAGCTAATTGCAAAAATAAGTCTTGTTTGTAGTACAATGGAAGTTGAACTATAGGTATTGCTCCATCCCAAAAGATGGTTAAGGGCGAGAGGACAAATTAAAGTTATGAGTCATGTTGGCTTAGCAGTTCGAGCATGTCACGTCTATAGAGGTGGATGGCGCAGGGTCGAATCTCACACATGACTGTCATGATTTTCAATAGATTTATAGATTATTTTATCTGAACCAATATTTTATTAAATATTTCGGTATTTTAAATAGTGGCAACACACGATCTCATAGTGAGTTATTCAAAATCGACCAATCACTGTTGCGCTCGATCAGAAAAGATTTACCACTATCGCATTTTGGAGGGAAAAATACAGGAGGAAGAAACCGAAGTCAGTGGAATGGTCATTCTGGCAAGAGACTTTGAGGCGAAAAGTACTAGCTTGAAATTGTACAAGTTTGGAATAAAGTAATTTTAATATCTACAATGGTTTGGAATTTATAAAATGACTATAATTATTCTACTAACGATATGTCGAATAGGAGCTGTAGATTATAATGTTCTTATGTATAATTTGGATAGATATAATATGGTAGCAATGGCTAGAGACAAGCTCCAAGAACAATGAGTACACTACAGTCCTTCATTTGAGTTTATTCTATTTGATTATTCTAGTAATTTTCCATCTTCATCTCCCTCTTGCCAACTCATGCATAGTGCAGTCTGTCAGTTCAACATGTATTCTTTTTCCACTCAATCCTTGACACCATTAGAGTATTTTACTACTTAAAATAATTTCATAATGACCTGAAAGGCAGCACTCGAATTGATTATATAGCTAGTTAATTAAAAGGAACTAAAATAAACATATTTTAGTTTAACCAAGCATTTTGGCAACACAATGACACAACCTCTTACGCCCACACACACATTCTCATTATACACAAAAAGAGGAACATTCATCAAAAATAGAATGAAAAATCGTTTGAAATTTATGAGTAAAATACACTAACTCTTGCAATTGTATAACAATACCATTCGGTAATATTATAAAAACTAACTCACATCTTTGCTAAAGCTAAGCATTGGCATTGTTTTTTTGGTAATTATTACACTACTAATTTGATGTGAAATATAGATATTATGTATGCTAGATTTACAAAACCATAGCGGAGAGTGCTGTATGCTGAAACACAGGCCATAAGCCTAGTTCGGCAGCAGATACCCATGAAACAAAATGACGTAACAATATTTAAGTTTGTAAAATAGTACATTTTTCTTGAATAAATGCTTATTATTATTATGGACTTCTGTTAACATAAGTAAAACCCACAAATGCTAAAAATAATCACAAACGATGTTCGTTTCAGAATATTCTTACACTGGCTGATGTTTTTCACAGAAAAAAGAATTGAAAATCTAGTTTTATGTTGCATAGTTTTTACATTTGCTTTTATTTCATGGAAGACTGCATTGTAATGTTCTTATAATTCAAATTAAATTGACCGCGCGCGTTTGCTTACCGAAAGCTTAGACACAAGTGCCAATATTAATATTGTAACAAACACTATCATCTCAAAATGAACATGCAACAAAATACTCATACATACAATGCAATTGACAACTTGATATTTAAAAAAATTAAGTTCATTTAATATCTAATCGTTATAAGCTTGATTTACATGGTCACAAGATGTTTAAGCACCTGACGAACTATTAGTGGACTAATTACAGAATATCAAATTTTCTATTGGAATGGAGCTTCATTGTAAATTTGACAATCACAGCATGCATGAACAAGGTAAAAATGTGTTTTGCTTACATCGATAGCAATCACGATATCGTGCTTTTCTTGTTCACTAAAATTACCGCTAAACATTGCGCGAAAGTAGTCACTGTGCTCACAAATAACATTTTTTTTAACAGGAAAAACTTGTTCATCAATATGCAAACAGATTTCTTGATTATCTGATTCCATTGTGTGATAAGAAAACGTTGGCCCGCAGAAGACTCTTATTCCTCTGTTGCTGAAATGCTGACTTTCTTTTCTCACAGATTTTTCTGAATTTTTAGATTTATGTTTTTGTTCATCAGCAGGTGAACAGGTGAAATTACGCCATCCATAGATAGAAGTAATAGAATAGAACCACAGATCACAGGGGTGCGTTCTTATTTGTCGTCCGACGACGTCCGACGACGCCCCGAGCGTTTTTATATGCCCGGAGCGATCGTCCGATGATCTTCCGGAGCGTTCTTATCTTATATATCGCTCGACGACGCACCGGTCGCCCCACGAAATTGGTGGATAAATATCGCCCTGTCGTTTCATTTGACAGTTGGGACTTGATTTTTCTTTGTTTTAAGTTACTTTTTGTTTACGTAGACTTCTGTTTACAAAATTGTATTATTATTATTGTTATATTATGTATGTTTGTTTTAGTTGTGTGTCGTGGAAAAGTACATAATTGTAAATACATTTCTTCTGGGTCAGTGAATCATTTAAAGTAGTGTTCTTGATACAGATATGATACAGAGCCGTTCTTAAAAGGCGGATGACGAGCGTCGCTCTGCTTGGAGCGATCATCCGTCGTCGGACGACAAATAAGAACGCACCCCAGAACAGAATTAAGAATACCATGTTACAATAATATACTACGCCAGGTATTACACTCCGTGACCGGATGTCGCGCAACCGAGACACAAGCATACTGTCATCACTTCTATCAACAGACAACGGCTCTCAAACTTCATACCAAATTTGAGGAAATTCTGAGGCATTAAAATAACAGTTACTAGATTTCACCTTTTTTTAATAAAGAAAATGACGTGAAATTAGTGAATTACATTACACAGATTAATGATTCTTAAATTAATTATGGTTATCAAGTTCGTAAAGAGTGTTTGACACCGAATAGTTTTCTTATACTGAATACCGTCGATGCTACTGTATTCTATTTTTTAGAGCTACAAACGAGTACTGAGTATGTCTCTCACACATTTCCGATATTGATAGAGTGAGATGGGTCATTGCCGTCATTGGTCAATGCCTTTGTTCCTGTTTTGAAATAGTTAAGGCCCGTTCATATTGAATACTTCTAAAATTTAATGTAAAAAAAAATTACATTATTATTTATTTTTTTTTTTTTTTTTTTATACTGAACTGGGTAGCACTTGACCTCTATCTCACCTGATGTTAAGTGATGATGCGGTCGATGATGGAGCGCGCTTACCCAGAAGATACCTGTTCACTCGCGTTTTGAAGACCCCCATATTGTACTTAACCGGAAACACAGACTCAGGCAGGGTATTCCATTCCCTAGCGGTTCGTATAATGAACGAAGAAGCAAATCGCTTTGTTCGGGTAAATGGAATATCTACCATATAGCGGTGGCGCTTTGGAGTATCCCTGGATGTCCGGTTAAAGAATGGGGATGGCGGAATCAAATCATGTAGTTCTGTGGCACACTCCCCGAAATGTATCCGATAAAAAACCGATAAGCAAGCGACTTTGCGGCGATGCTCGAGGCTTTGGAGTCTCTTGCTTACAAGTTCGTCGTCGTTAATGAGTCTCTTGGCTCTCCTCTCAATAGCTTCCAGTGTCTCCAGCTGGTATTTGGCAGAACCATCCCAAAGGTGAGAACAGTACTCCATACACGACCGGACTTGCGCTTGATAAAGATTCAGCAACTGTCCCGGTGTGAAGTATTGTCTCACCTTAGCCAAAACACCAAGCTTTTTTGAGGCTAGCTGGGCTTTAGACTCAATATAGGAGCCGAAATTGAGAGTCGGTGTTAATGAGATGCCAAGAAGCTCGAGATGGTTACTTATCGGCACGGACACATCCCTGAAAGTAGGAGCCAGCTGAAAAGGGCTCCGTTTGGCGGAGAAAAGACACGCCTGGGTTTTAGCTGCATTGAACTTAACCAGATTGGCATCGCCCCAATCGGAGACTGCCTTCAGAGAAAAGTTCAAGCGCTGAACCATCGCTTCCCTATGAGACTGGATTTGTAATGCACTGGTTCGTGCGTTAGATGTATAACTCTCCACAACGGTGCTGTCGTCTGCGTACCCAAAAATACCGGGCTTAAGCAGATCATTAATATGCAGCAGAAAAAGCGTTGCAGAGAGTACTGATCCTTGAGGGACTCCGGCGTTTATAGCCAATTGGTCGGAAGAACAGCCATCGATGACCACTCGAATCGACCGATCCCTCAAGAAATCTGAAATCCAAACACATAAACCAGTGGGAAGGCCGTATGAAGGAAGCTTGCTAATAAGGCTATCGTGCCAAACCCTGTCAAAAGCCTTCGAGATATCGAGAGAGACAGCAAGCGCCTCTCCGTGGTTCTCGATGGCTTCGCTCCAGATGTGAGTGGCATACACTAGAAGATCCCCAGTAGACCGGTTTCGGCGAAACCCGTATTGTCGGTCACTGAGGAGATCATTCACTTCTAGGTATGCCAGGAGCCTGTGGTTCAGTACACGTTCCATCGTCTTACAGAGTATGGAAGTGACTGAAATAGGCCTGTAATTGGCAGGGTCTGCGCGACTACCCTTTTTGGGCACGGGCTGCACGTTTGCAAGCTTCCAGGACTTGGGCACTTGACCAGTCGTCATAGACAAGCGAAAGAGGCGAGTCAATATTGGAGTCAACTCAGGCGCACACATCCTCAAGACTATAGCTGGTATACCGTCTGGACCACTAGCTTTGTTCACGTCCAGATCGCGCAACGCTTTGCGTACTTCAGACTGTCGAATGCGGATTTCTGACATTGACGTCCCGCAGTTTGGCAGGCTAGAAGGAACAGCATTGCCAGCATCTAAACGTGAAGACTCTGCAAACAGAGAGGCAAATAAATTTGCTTTCTCTTCGGCAGTGTGCGCTAGTGAGCCGTTAGGTTTCAGCAGTGGAGGCAGTGAGGGACGGCAGAAGTTCTCTTCGATCGACTTTGCCAGGGACCAGAACGCTTTGCTACCCGAGGGGTAAGAAGCAAGTTTGTTCCCTGTTCGGCGTATGTGGTCGAAGCGAGCCTTCTTGAGAGCCTTTTTGCAGAACTTGGCGGCTAGGTTAAATGCCTTCTTTTTTTCACGTACATCTCTAGATTTGCGGGTTCGAGCATCAGCCCAGGCTAAATAGGCCTCATGTTTTGACGCTTCTGCATCTCCACATGTAGCATTAAACCATGGGCGAGCTTTGCTGGACATCGGGACGTCAGAAAATGGTATGAAGTATTCCATACCCTGACGTAACACCTCAGTCACAGCATCCGCGCAAGTTGAGGGATCGCTCGAAGAAAAACAAACCTGCCGCCAAGGGTAAGACGCGAAAAAATAACGCATCTCATCCCAATCTGCTGACCTGTATCGCCACACCCGCCGGATGCCTCTTGGACTGGGATCGGGCGGGGAGTACACTGATACAGACTTCACCAGACAGTGGTCGGAGCTACCTAAAGGTGATGAAACCGACACCGAGTAGCGGTCTGGATCTGTTGTCAGCAGAAGGTCCAAGCAATTGGCTGTGTGGCCATCAACATCCGGTATCCTTGTGGCTCCTTGGACCAACTGAGTGAGGTTTAGCGTCAAAGCAAGCTTGAGCATCTCTCGACCAGCGTGGTCTGTGCTCTGGTATGGGTATAGCCAGTCTTGATGGTGGGCGTTGAAATCCCCCAGAAGCACTAATTGAGCAGAAGGATACCTCTGTTGGGCCACGTCGGCCGCCTCACTAAGGTAATTTGCGAGCCTGGTTGTCTCCTCATCTCCGCTGTGCGAACGGTAGACACTAGCATAAAGAATTTTCTCCATGCCATTGTCCACCAGAACCCACATGACTGAAAATTTGGGGTCTTCAAGGTTGCGGAGACGCCGAAAGCAAATGTCATCGCGAGCATACATACAAACTCCCGCCTTAGCCTTGAAACTATGTTCAAGAACATAGCCAGGGTAGGCAAGGTATGTCGCATCAGCAGGACATTTGATCTGCGTCTCCGTGAGGAACAGAATATGCGGTCTTGCGGTCTCAAGATGGTGGTGGACCGGGTCGATATTGGAGTGCAAGCCTCGAATGTTTGAGAGGTGCACTTGGAGAGAGAGGACGTGCTTCCGCTGTTGGACCTTTATTCTGTTTCTCTTGTTCATTTAATGGGGAGTGAAGATAGGTAAAGGGAAACGGAAGTGGAAACGAGGCGCACATTACCAACCCGTGACACAAATTAGGCCTTTCCACCTAAAGGGAACCAATCCTGGAGACCGCGGGGACGCCCGAGCCCCCCCAGAGGTGTCCATCGGGTCCTCTCGTCTGGTCGCCAACCAGCACGATGGTGCACCTCCGGGATTTTTCGCGAGATGGCGGGGCAGCCTTTCATGAGTGGCTGGCTCACTACTTGGGCCCCCAACTATCTGCGGTCGGCCAGCGGAGAACCGTGCCTCGGATCCCGCTGCTCTCCAAGATTGGCTGCCAGGTAAATTGACCTTCAATGTGTCACGACTAGCTATAGTAATAAGCGCAACTGTTTCCGACCCGTTCCCCATAATGGCTTCACCAGACATCATGCCGTAACGCGATCGCTTGGCGGCATGGCTTTGTCTGGTGGGTGGTAACACGCCGCGGCCTAAGCCTACCACCTGAAAAGTACTGCTACTATTTTATGCCTTATATTTGAGTATGTTCGTAACAATATTTTCTGTTCGCGTTTAAGCTATAAAATAATATTGTAATTATATTGTAATATATATATATATATATATATTACAATATATATATATATATATATTGTAATATATATATATATATATATGCACTAGAACATTGTTTGTGAGATTCTCATATAGATATCTGATTATTTATTTTTTCTTGGAAAGTAACCTTAATGTACGTAAGTAACTTATTTCTGTACATAGGAACGTAGTTGTACTGACAAAGTAAAATATAGTATGACGTACCACAGGAAGAGACTAGACTCCCACAACACAGGGAATCCTAGTGTGGGAGCTAGTGATCATAATTTTAAGATTAATTAATTTTATATATGTTCCTTAGTAATTATAAGTAGATTGTTACCAAAGTTCTGGCAAATAAACGATATATTGTTATTATTACATATAAATCAAATAATTCTACTATAATTCTTCTAATCTTAAAAATTATCATCATCCTTCTGATGAGCTTTCTGCAGGTACGTCGATAATAAATTGCTCCAACATATTTTGGACATGATTGTCGACTCCGTACATTTTTGTTTCTATCTTGGTTATCAAATGGTTGAGACATGCATGAGCATTTTTATTTATCCACTTTAGCTACTCTCTGTTACAAAACAGTTCAGACTTCGTAAATTTTAAAACATATGTTATTTCCTGCCATAGCCCTTCACTTGAGACCAAACAAGTTTAATTAGGTTGAGCTCACAGTGATACATCGGCAAACGTATGACGAGACGATTTGTTGACTTATATACAATATTTTTTTCAAAACGATCTTTGTTTTGTTTATCCTAATTCACAATTTGCAACTTTAGTATTGATACGTTACAAGCAGTATTTTTCGACGCACAGGTAGTAGAAGACTCAACTGAATGTACCTACATGTAACTACAGGGGTGCGTTCTTATATGTCGTCCGACGACGGATGATCGCTCCAAGCAGAGCGACGCTCGTCGTCCGCCTTTTAAGAACGGCTCTGTATCATATCTGTATCAAGAACACTACTTAAATGTTTCACTGACTCGGAAGAAATGTATTTACAATTATGTACTTTTCCACGACACACAACTAAAACAAACATACAAAATATAACAATAATAATAATACAATTTTGTAAACAGAAGTCTACGTAAACAAAAAGTAACTAAAACAAAGAAAAATCAAGTCCCAACTGTCAAATGAAACGTCGGGGCGATATTTATCCACCGATTTCGTGGGGCGACCGGTGCGTCGTCGAGCGATATATAAGAACGCTCCGGAAGATCATCGGACGATCGCTCTGGGCATATAAAAACGCTCGGGGCGTCGTCGGACGTCGTCGGACGACAAATAAGAACGCACCCCAGAGTTCGTGTGGAACGGACTTTATGTTGATTATGTGGGCCAATAGCAAAGCAGTAAAATTTTCAGTACTAGTTTGTTAAAAAAACAGACTATAGGCCAAAGTTTTTCACAGATTGCAAACAAGTAAATTGTTTTCTATCTGGAAAATAAGGCATGTATATGTATTTTGGTGTAGGTATAGTTTAGTTTCAAAGAAAGCTCAAAAATACAATATCGGAAGTAAAAACCAATTAGGTAGGTACGCTATAAAACCAAACAAATTTTACATTACATACCATATTTAGTAGTTGTTTGAGGTCCACAATACCGAAGCCGTTCTTTGGCTACAGACTATTTTGCAGGAAATGAAAAAGTCTTCAAATCACTGCTATTCTACTCTTAGTCTTACAGTTCCGAATAGAAAATAAAAAAATATTTTATTATACCCGTAGCTTACAGATATGAGCACTATTCAAAAAAAATCGATTTTACTAAAAATCGATTATTTTTTAACATCCCTAGTTATCGTTTCGTTTCAAAATCCGGTGGAGCTCGACGACCGAATAGTCGGTAGCCAATGTCCTCACTCCTCCATAAAAAAAAATCGTTTCCGTTTTTGTTGACACTTCATATTGATGTTCTCCTGTCTCCAACTCTTAAACCTGAAAAGTATAGTATCCTGCAGGCTCTAAGTCTAAAGCGAAGAATATAGGTACGACTCTACAAAGTTATTACAAACGTTAAAAGAAACCGATGTTTCGGTGATACATAAATTTTATTGTATTCTGAGAGTACCTATATTTGGCGGTTCTTCAAAATGACTGCTACAGCATCTGCTGCTACTGCTTCGGTTGATGAAGACTTAGACGAGTGCGGGCCACAACTCATCAATAAGCTTGAGGTAAGAAACTAAAAACACTTAGTGACTTCGCGATGTTCAGTTATAGTAATAATTATGTTTATATACAACTGGGTACTCTTACCTTTCCTATGAAGAGACGACTTCAGATTCGGTATATCTGTGAACTGGCCACTTGTAGTGTCCAAGTTATTTTGATTACGACAATACTTAAGTACAATGAAGTAATGTTGTTTTGTCGAAACTACTGCCACTTTTGTGACGAAAAACACATAAATTCAAATTGTTTTTTATTTGACATTTAACCACCAAGATAATAGCTCTATAATTATCCATATAATAATTAGACTAATGGGAAGGACTTTAGAATTAGTATACATACTAGAGATGGGTCGTCGACGCATTTAACGTAGACGAAACTAGACCGTCCATTTTCTTTCGTGGACTAGTCGATCGACAAGTTAAATTCATCGACTAAGTAGTTGATTTATACCGACTTTTTCTTTATGGACGATTAGTCGACTTGATCCGTTACGTACGACTATTCAACTAGACTAGACGCATTAGTAGTAGTAATGAATGAGTATTCTAGTTAAATAAAATTTGTATCGTAGTTTTATATGTTACGTATCACAAGCATATTATTGAAAAGTTTGACCTTCCCTACATACTTTTTCCAGGCTAAGGACTGGCTAAATAGAATTTATAATAGTCGATTATTTTCCCTATTTAGGCGTATTTAGAAGATCAACTGATTCTATTTACAATCATTGTTTATTTAATGTGTTTTATGTACAATATTTACGACGGCAATGACGTAAAAATAGATATATGCTTCCGTTTTAGATGGCTTTTCAAATTTGCCGCAGTAGATTTATACGCCAATTTTTCATACATATATTTAGCATAGATTGCAAATCGCCTTTCCACTAGATATGTCCTTTTCAAAATGATGCCATAATTCACTTAAATTTCGTCCTGCCATTTTACTGTTTCCTACACTAAAAAGTTCACTTAGGTATATCACCCTATCTACTTATTAAAATCAACCATAAAGTTTTGAAAGTTTTTTAAACTATTTACATATAATTTACACTATTCACAATAATAAAATAGGTACTCGTATGTAACAAACATTTAATCAAATTTTGAAACTATAGTACGTAATTTGGTTAAACACGAAATAAGAAAGTTTCTAATAAGTGCATCGTTCGCGTTTCGACTGTAGTCAAGGCGCCGCGCGGCCGGTCTACGTCTATGACGGAGCATCAACACAACACGCTCAATATTATTATCAACTCAGAGCTCCTAGATTTAAAGTTCAATTTTGTCTGCATGGACGGTTCAACGATTTCAACGTGTTAAAATGACCGTCCATGCAGACAAAATTGAACTTTAAATGTAGGAACTCTGAGTTGATAATAACATTGAGCGTGTTGTGTAACGGACCAATGAATGAATATATTAACCGACTATGTTCACGAGTCGTCGTCGCGTTGACAGTCGCTATGAACTTTGTATAGACTACAATTTAGCCGTCCTGCCGTCTACAGATTCTACTAGTCCGTTCATCGTCGATGAACTGTCCGTTCGTCTATTGTACGTCGACGGTCGAATTAACTAGTTCGTTCATTCAACGCTCTTCTCTAATACATACATATCTACAATAGGAAGGGGTGGAGGGGGGAGAGGGGGGTTGTAGCATCCCCCCGGAAGAGTGGGGCGTACGGGAAATCATTTTTTTTAAATAATAAAAATAAAAATAATCTTATACCTACATACACTAAAAGGACTTAAGTTAGATATGATATATGTTAGTACATATTACGTATTGTGGTTAGGGGGAGGGAGGGCGCAATATTCCCCACTGAAGGGGGGGGGGGGAATTTCAGAAACCAAGATTTTTAACACTAATGAATTTTCTCAAAATTATCTTCTTCTTCATGAAAATAATTAGTCACAAATCACAAGCACAAAACTTCAACAAAAATAGGTTAGGCATAAGACACAAATGTCTTATTAAAAGTGAAGTAATTCTATGACAGCTATGGCGCTGTGGGTACGCAGCGCTTTAGTCTACTCGCGGCGAGGTGACGAGGTAGCGCCGCTCCCCCTCCGTGCCTATGGCTTATAAAAAACACTCTAGGGGTAGGGCAGACAAGACTTCTTGGAAAGTAGGTGCTCCAATTCGGTTCTGTCACACCATACGACCTAATCTAAGCCACCTGAATAATTCGCGGTATTTTGAATCCATTACGCTAAGTCGTGTACTTAGTAGAAGTGCAAAATACACAAATAATCTAGGTTAAAATTAAAACTTCAATAATTTATTTCTCAAAAACTATTGATTTCCGGGAGATAAAATTTCGTGTGATTATTTAAAATAACTATATCTATCTGTAAAAAAAGAATGAAGGTACATTGTGGTGTATACCAATTCTAAAGACGAGCCGACTAATGGGATTTTATGAAACATCACAAAGGCCTGATAGGATATTATGCAGATTGCCAAAGTTGTATCAAAGAGATTGGGTGCTATGGAGATATTTTAAATTTGAAAAATATCTTATTGTTGTCCTTGTGTGAAATATTAGCGTTTATATATGTAGATAGAATATTCGATTAGAATATTTGATATTTTACACTTTAACTAAAACCAAAATTAGTTCACGGCTTTCATTTGTATTGTTAAATTATTTTTCATGACATGACCAATGTAAATTATGATAAATTAATTGCTATATTTACCGTCTCAATCAAAACAAATCATTCACTTAAAAAGTCTGAGAGATGAAAAAACTTTTGCTCAAATATTTTGCCTAGTGTTAATTCCTCTTTCGTATAGAAATCAATTTGAAAGTTTTGTGGTTCATATAGAGAAGCTCCACCACCATATCCTAGTTGTGAAAGTGGGTTTGAACAATTCATTGGCAGATTGGCTTCACTCTTTGTCCCTAATTTTCTTAATACTTTCACCTCAATTTCTGCTAATGATTCAAGTTTTACTACTTTCTCGATATGAGAATTGTGCCTTGTTCTCACTTTTCTTAAGGATTCTTCACCTAGACCAGAAGGAACCCAATCTTCCTTTTTGAATAATGCTGATGAAAAAAATTTAAATTATCCTGGCAATTATAAATTTAATCATAGATTTAGGGTTTATCCCAGATATGATGAAAACCCAAATTATTATTCTAAGCCTGGTAAATATTCTGGAACATGTGATAGTTATTGTCCAATAGCCATATCCTCTGTTTTGAGAAGATTACATAACACCTTTGAAAATCGTCAGGAGTGGTTAATCGAAAGCAGAAATCTCTTGCCTGAATGCCAATATAGTTTAGAAAGGGACATTAAATAGTTTATCAATATTTGTTACAGATGAAGATTTGTTCCTGCTCTTATTGACATAATGTTCAGATGAAAACATTATCCTTTCTATTCTCAAAAATAAAATCTGGAAGAATTACTAACTTTAAACTTAATCTTTGACCATTCAGGTCAACTTATCACTACATAGTATAAAACAAAGTCTGTCTGTCCCTATCTATGCTTAGATCTTTAAAACTATGCAACAGATTTTGATCCATTTTATTTAAATAGGTAGAGTGATTCAAGAAGAAGGTTTATATGTATAATACATGCATAATATAATAGAGAAACACTGATAATTTTAGAGGTTTCTAATGTTATGTTGCTAGTGTATAATATAGATAGATAATGGAGAAATAAAGTGTTCCAGATCTCTTAAAGGTCTGCCTCAGGGCTCTGTCCTAAATCCTCTTCTTCTTAATGTTTACAAATATGATAAACCTATTAATTGTCTCTTTTTTGTAGATAACTAAAATATGCCAAGATCTAGTCTTATATATTTCAGATTATGGTATTCTATGGTTCATCAATATTTGGCTGTTAGGATGTTACAATGGTCTAGAGTCTAGACTATCTCAATAAGGGACTGTATTATCTTTACTAGAAAACAAATACCTAACATAATGTTAACATCATGAGGATACCTGTGGAATATGAAAAAACATGCTTAGGTCTCATTTTAGACAGCAAATTGAACTTTTCTTCTCTAAAACTAGATTCCAGTGAAATGTGAAAAGAATCTGAATATTTTACGTGTGTATAGTGTGTGTATTTAAAAAAGTGGGGCTATCGGTTTAAGATCAATAACAGATACACAGAGTCCATCTTAGCTTTTGCTCCTTGCAATTCTGACACGGAACCCAATACAATGTCAGGAACTTTTACGAGAAGTGGATGAGTTCTGCACATGGACTGAAGGTTTGAGAACAAAACCAAGTAAATGCCACTGTCTGTGTCTGGGTAGACGGAATACCAAATTTACCTCTTACGACCCGGGACTCATGATAGGAGGAGAATGTGTTTCCAAATTGCAGAAGCTGTGCCATTTAAATTTCTTGGTAGGAAGATAGATCACAAAGGACGCACATCATCTCTTGACGCAGTTGTCGATAGCTTTATAAAAGATCTTAGTATGGTGGACCAACAACCAATAAGTAACATTAAAAAAGCTTGGATATATGACAACTACTTAACATCACGTCTGACTTGGCCTTTTTTAGTATACGACATTACTAAATCCCTTTTAACAAAGCTGGATGTTAACGTCATAAGGACATTGAAGTCATGGTTGGGGCTTGCACTTTCGGCAGACCCATCTACTTTATTTAGGGATCAAACTAATTTTGGGATGAAATTAAAGAAACCATCGGAGCTCTATAAACACCTCAGAGTTACCAAAACGCACGTCTTATTAAAATCTCGAGCCGATATAGTCGCATCTCTCCCAAAAGACAAAAATGCCTCCGACCTTGATTCGAGGCTTCAATTCCACAAACAATTTATGATAGGTGCACAGTCTAGCACAGCAGGTTTTGGGTCGAAAACAAAGTTGAGGATAAAGACATTGTAAAATCTTTTCTACAGCAAGACGAAAATGATAACTATAAAGTGCATGCAATGAGCTTAGAAATGCAAAGCGAATGGCTAACCATAGGTGAATTTTGTATCCCTCTGGCGTTAAAGTGGCGTACCTTGATATACGATTGGTCACCTGCCTTATTAAAATTTTATCTAAACGCCTTTCAGATGACCCTCCCAGACCAAAGTAACTTAGTAAGATGGGGGAAAGCCACCGAAAAGTCTTGCGGTATATGTCGGGAGGCGATACGTACAGCAAGGCACTTATTGGTAGGATGCAAGGTGCTCCTTGATAGGGGCCATTATTCACGTCGCCATGATAGTCCTCGAAATCATACGAGATGCTGTGAGTCTCTCGGTAGCTAGAGCTAAAAAAGGTTTGACCACGAACAAACGACACCTCGATTTTGTAAAAGAAGGGTCATCTACAAAATCTAAATCCAAGCCTTACTCCATCTTAGGCGCAGCTTCCGATTGGACTCTTTTGATGGACACGTATGAAAAACACTACAAAATTCCTGAGGATGTTGGTGTTTCGTCTTCCAGACCAGACATATTTCTATACTCAAAAGATCTAAAACGCATAGTACTTATAGAATTTACTGTGCCGTGGGAAACAAACATACCTAAGGACCACACATTAAAAACAAACAAATATTATGACCTAACAAACGAATTAACCAAAAACGGTTATGTGGTTAATTTATATGCTGTAGAAGTTGGAGCAAGGGGTATAGCAGCGAAATCCCTATATAACCTACTTAAAGACCTTGGCCTGCCAAGAACAACCGTAACTTCCATCCTAGAACGTGTATCTAAGGCGGCATTAGTAGGATCTTACCAAATTTGGTTAGGTAGGGGAGGAGGCTTGAACGGGGAGGGGAGCGTTGATGCATTGTAAAGAGGCCTCTTAACCCTGCACCTGGGTTGCACGCCCCAGGCCCCTCAAGCCTCTTCCTCTGCAACGCTATGGACCAGGCACCCGCACGGTGAATCCATGGAATGCTAAGTAATTCGTCTCTGTGTGTTAATATTTAGTGTTTGGCTGGTGTTTGTTTTTTTTTGGTATTTTTTTGTATATACAATATAATCTCAGTAATGGGGCAAAATTGAAAACCAGAGAGTGCCGGATTATTGGAATGTTCGGCTTACTGGATTATAGAGAAAAAATCAACATATATATTAAACAAAGCATTTTATAAAGATAATATTATGTACGTATCTAAACATTTGTGTTCCTGATTGAAAAAAAAATTTCTTGTTACTGTAACATATCTCAAGATCAACATGTAATTACATAGTTTTAAAATAATCCTTAATTTAGGACTGCTTTTATGCAACTTGTAGTCCTTACTTAAAAACCTTTTCTCGCATGTTTTGAATAATTATAATATCCTTGGCAGATATGCAGGTATGCAGGTATTGAAACAAATAAATGCTTTTCTGGTTTAACTTTTACAGTTGTAGTAGTTGGTGGCTCCAATATTTCTACAAGGCTTTCTTCTTCTTGTACTGCTTCACATATTGCTTCATCTGTCATAAGTGTCATGACATAATGAATTACCAAACATTGGCATATAGGGGCGCGGTAGGCGTGGGTTGCAGGATTATTGGACATATCAGTTTATTGATGTGCTGGGTTGGTGAGAGTATGCTGTATAAGACTTCAGACATGTCTTGGTTTAGTGTGTTTAAATTTTCCTCTCATTCTCTATTTCCAAAATTACAGTTATTGAGTTATTTTTCTCAGCTTTATTGGAAACATAAAAACAACATACATAGTTCTGATTTATACAAAAATTATAGTACTTAAATACCCTACTCATAGAACTCCTAAGATTTCTCTGTTTGAATTTGACTATCCATGTATTTTCTTTGAATCCTCTTTACATCTCCATTTAGATTTGAGTAAAGGAGATCCTTTTGCTAAATACTTTTTGACATGGCTGGCATTGCATTTTCACAGATGCCTCAAAATTAGATGAAAATGCGTGTGTTGGTGTTGGCTTTCATTATATAGTATTGCTATTCAAATTAAAGAAAATTTGTTTTTCCTGATTATTTAAGTGCCCTTCAAGCTTATCAGAATAATCAGTTTAAAATAGGTTCCAAAAACTGGATTATTTTTAAATGCAAGGAGATGTTGATGAGGTGAAATTCTTGTGGTTATTCTGTCCACTTAGCTTGGATTCCATGTCATAATAATATACAAGGCAATGAAAAAGCAGCAAACTGAAACAATTACTGGCTATACATAATAGTTATATGTAACGGCAGTTTAATTTTCGTACTCACCGCTTTAACGAGCTATACGAGACAAACAAAACATTTTAGAATACAACAAAAAACAATGTAAATGCCATTTATGGAAAGAGGTAATTTTATAATTCTGTGATTTATTTTCAGGGTAATGGAATCACTTCTGGTGACATCAAAAAGTTGGAAGAAGCTGGATATCACACAGTGGAATCTGTAGCATATGCCCCTAAGAAATGGCTTATTACAATAAAGGGCATATCTGAAGCAAAGGCTGATAAAATATTAGCAGAGGCTTCTAAATTAGTACCTATGGGATTTACAACAGCTACAGAATTTCATCAAAAGAGGTAAGTAAGGAGGTTTGAAAATATTATAAGGATAGATATTGACAAAGAATATGTAATAAACTTAACTTTTTTTGTGCTGCTTTTGGACTTTTACGGAAGGACTACTTTGGGTAAGACAGTTTATTGAAATTTTACAGATACCTACTATGGTGATAATTTTATTTAATTACTTGTATTTAATAATAACAAATATTTTTAAAAGTATCTTAAGAAAATATTAAATAATATTTGTGTTGAAGTTGGCTCCATTGTTTGGTATTTTTTTAATGTTATGTTAACTCATATATTTCTAAATTATATTACATCACCAAAATTTTACATTACTTGAAGAACTCAAATTATTTTATATGATACAAGTGTTTATATATTTGGAATGTATCCTTTATTAAATTAAGTGTTGTTTACTTATATATATAATACATATATATATATCATATTTTAATTTTAACAATATAGCAGAGTGAAATTGTTTTATAATATCAGTATGGATCTAAGTTTTTATTCCGGAACCTTTCCAAATATGTGGAAAACAGCTTCTCTCTTACCTATATACATAAAGCTGATCCTAACCACTGTATTGATTATTAGAGAAACTCTTAAATAAAAGACTAACTAATTTCTTAGAATCTCGTAGCATATTATCAGAAAGACAATTTGGTTTTAGAAAGAGACCAAACAGTGATGATGCACTATAGGTCTTTACGTCAGCGTTGTCATCAAATCTGGATAATAAACGTATTCGTGTCGGAGTCTTCCTAGACGTGGCCAAGGCTATTGACACAAAATCTGTACCTTTAGGTACTTTTAAAGAAATTACATAATTTGGGAATCTGGGGAGAAGCCGCCGCCTGGTTCAAAAGTTACTTATTCGAAAGGAGTCGGTGTGTCAGGAATAGTCAAACGTCTAGCAGTTTAAAAACTATTAGCTTCGGCATACTTCAAAGGGAT
This sequence comes from Plagodis dolabraria, assembly GCA_963854805.1. Classification (NCBI taxonomy): domain Eukaryota; kingdom Metazoa; phylum Arthropoda; class Insecta; order Lepidoptera; family Geometridae; genus Plagodis; species Plagodis dolabraria. The sequence continues at coordinate 8,992,078 of OY978459.1, read as the reverse complement.
TTTGAAGCGCCCGTAGCGAAGTTTGTTTAGCCGTTTTGAACCGATCAGCAAAGTTAAGCAACGTCAGTCACGGTTATGAGTTGGATAGGTAACCGCAAGTGACATTACTACGGAGCGATTCCGTGCTTCGGAAGGCACGTTAAGATGATGGCAGTCGTTATAGCATGGTGGTAGGGCGTTTTGCGAATGCCCGCATGGCTAGCAACTACCCTCAAGTAGAAAATCTATCGCATCATCTAACGGTGAGTTCCGGTAGGTGTCTTTAAAAGCCAGTAATTCTAGGTTAGCCTAAATACATCTTCGACCACATCATCACTTACCATCAGGTGAGATAGTAGTCAAAGGTTAACGGATCACGCTAAAATAAAATGATACTAGGTCCTACGTTGTTTACGACATATATAAATGACATGCACGATCTGCCCATCGAAAACTCTAAAATATCTGGCTTAGGGGAAAACTGGCCTCTGGGCCGCGGCCGAGTTTACGGCTTAGGGGAAAACTGGCCTCTGGGCCGCGGCCGAGTTTACACACTCTGGACTTAGTAGTGGTAAGCTGGGCTGAATGTAAGGGCCAGTCTCCCACTCAGAAATTTTAACATGGTAAACTCGGCCCACGGCAAGTTTTCGATAGAAACACATTGCATTAATACTAAACATATTTTGCGTCTATTAAGAGTACTTACGTACATTACTATCAATGAGTTTCATTCACTTTAAACTAAAAAATTGCACGTATCTACTTTTGGGATTGTGATTCGATCTTTTTATAATGGTTTTACCCGCAATTGAAATACAAATAAAAAGAAAATGAACATAAAAAATTGGTAAGAAAAATCTATTTAAATAAACAGATTTCTAATAAGTATGTAAATACATTGTTATTACTCACAAGGATAAAGAAGGAAGAGTTTTTGGTTCGTTGGTATAACAGCAATTTAAGGAGGGTGGGATTGGGGGTCTACCCATCCGTGGGGGGACCCCCCTGTGAAGGGGAAGTCCCCCCCCTCTATGATATGATTTTTTAAATTTATAACCTCACTTTTTTCAGTTATTTTATTGGGAAGGGTAGACCCCCTCTGTGAAGGAGTAGTTGTGACCTCCGAGGGAGACCCCTCTGTAGATATATATTTTTTTTTCTTTCCTCACTGTTATTATAAAAATGTTTAAAATTAAATTTGAACATTTTAGGCTCTCGCCAGAACCCTCCCTATATCTCCCCTGAACGTCGAGTTTCGCTCCACTTGGCCTCACGTTGCTTCACTCAGGATCTCCATAGCGAGCTTCTGGCTCCACATTTTTATATACACTCTAGGAGTAGGGACCACAATACCAGGTGGAATTTGTGTGCTCTGTGTCGGATCTGTGACTCACTTTGAACATAATCCAATCCACTAATTAACAATTTGAAAAATATTATTTACCTACTTAGGGAAGCGAAACACGGCATGCCTCAGTAATAAGTGAAACGTAACACTTCGTGACAAGATAATGTCAAACATTGTTAAATTATTTACGTATTCTATTAATTATTTATTGAAACTATTTGTTTTCGCAAGTTCATATTACACGTGCAGGCATACCTTATTATTATAATCTAGGTAACTGCCAACTCGATGTTTTATAATCTAAACCTGAGCCAAGTTTTTTTACATAACAACTTTTGTCAACAAATCACAGCAAAAATTAACACTGTTTAATATTCTCATTTGCCGGTTTGGCATTGCACCTCCCCATTTCTTCCCGTGTGGGTGTCGTAAAAGTCGACTAAGGGAAAAATACTATTAGAAGGTGGGCAGCGCCTTCTTAAGAACTATCCTATCTGGCACTGCGATCCCCAAGCCGCCTGCCAAGCGTGGGGATTATGGTAAACACCCCCTACATAGGGGAGGCTGTGTTCAGCAGTGGACGATCCGCCTGATACAGTTCAGTAATATTCTCATTTGATTGTATTATTAGTTTTTATATTGTTTGTAAAGTTGTAAATCGTTTATTATTTAGCGAATTTAAAGTTTATATAGGAAGCAAATAAATATATTTTTTAAACTAAGCCCAAATCAATTTGGAAGCAATTTGTTCTTCCCTCATATTTGCAAAGTTTACGCCCTCTTTTGCGCAGACAGTTTCTATTTTGTCTGTATTTCAGTAACCATTCGATTAACAGGTTGGATCATTATTCTAAGGCTCTGTTCAGACGTACCCGGTTTGAGGTGATAAGGGCAATTTCCTAGTTAAGTTTTTTTTTTATGCCGCATAGGTTAGTCTTTGACCACTATCTCACGTGATGGTAAGTGATGATGTGGTCGAAGATGTTGTTCAGGCTAACCTAGAATTACTGGCTCTCAAGGACAGCTGCCGGAACACACTATTAGCTGCTTGGCGATTTTCTACTTGAGGATGGTAGCTAAGCGGGCATTAACAAATTGCCCTGTCACCAAGCTACAATGACTGCCATCCTAAGGTAACAACCGAGACTGACGGCTTTACGTGCCCTCCGAAGCACGGAAACGCTCAGTAATAATGTCACTAGCGGTCACCCATCCAAGTTATGACCGCGGTGGACGTTGCTCAGATTTGCTGATCAGTTAAAAACGGCTAAGCAAACTCTGCTACTAGCGCTTCAAATGTGAAACTTATGATAGTAATGTACTCGTAACAGGCGCAAATTATTTTCAATATAAATGCATAGTATATTTAACCCTCTTTTCGATTCGGTTTATCTGTATCTCTATTGAAAACCTGCCGTGGGCCAAGTTTACCATGATAAAATTTCTGAGTGGGAGACTGGCCCTTACATTCAGCCCAGCTTACCACTACTAAGTCCAGAGTGTGTAAAATCGGCCGCAGCCCAGAGGCCAGTTTTCCCCTAAGCCAAATATCTGCCGATTGCATTCTTTCTATATTACATTATATAGATTCTCATACTGACACATAATAAACCACGTACATTTCGTTTTTATATCAGTGTTTTTTTCTTTTTTTATACAATTGGAGGGCAAACTAGCAGGCGGGTAACCTGTTAGTGATCATCGTCGCCCACAATTATTTGCAACTTCATAGGTCTCGAGGATGAGCCCCGGCCTTTGAGTAGGGAATATAAACACTATACAATATAAATTAATGCGGTCAAATGTAAGATGCTGGTACTGGGGAAACCCGCCCAGAGCTGAGTGCAGTACTCCTTGTGAGGCTAAACCTGAGCCTCATAAAAATAAAGTACATATAAAATTTACAATAACCAATGTCATTAAGTACCTTGGTGTCCTAGTCGACGAAAATTTAAATTGCAAATTGACGAACGGCTAGAGTGCGAAGAGTGGGCAGTATAATAATAAATTTTCGGAATATTCCGGTAATTGTGATCCGAGATCGTTATATGCAGTGCTGCAGTGACCTTCGTTATTCACATTGTGAGAGAGAAGATGAGTTAGATGAGAGTAAGATGGTTATACATAGATCTTGGTATGTTATCTCAGTATATAAAAGTTGCCAGCATGTTCTGCTTGCGGCGTACAAATAAAAAAATAAATATGTCTGGATAAATCCTTACACCCTGCTGAGCACAGAGCCCGAAAACATTATTTTTTTATACTTAAAAGCTCTTTAATAGTACCTTCATCTGAGTCTGAAGCTATGAAGAAACGAAGAGTTTTCTATTTGCCTATCTCCCTATAAAACTATTTTTAGAGCCGGTGTATACAATAACGTATTTAAACATTGCAGCTTAAAATCAAAATCTGTAAATGAGACTAAACAACTACACAGAAATAATTTATGTCTCTTAACTACGACAGTACTGAAGACATACTAAAAATTCAAACTTAACTATGACATCACTGAATGCATAGAAACTTTTATTATTTTTTCAGTTCCTGTGAATTATTTTATATTTAGATTTTAAGATACATATGCATTCATATAAATATTTATACATATATTTATTTATTATGTACACATACACAAATGAATATTTATATTATTACACACATATAATATGTGTGTAAGTATATAAACCAATGCCACGTTTCTGCAGCGCTTCTAAAATGTTCATGGAAGCGCGAACTGACGCGTTTGCCGCCATGATGCGCAAAAAGGTAGCATAACTGCTGTGCAGAGTGCGCGCCAGCAGCAACAGAATCCTATACGTCGTCCCAATATTTGTTGTCTCAACAGTAAATTTCAAATGTTTTGTTTAATTTTCATTTTATGTGTTCTAAATAAATAAAACAATTTAACATCATTTCAGAGCTGAAATCATCCAGCTAACAACAGGATCCAAGGAGTTGGACAGATTGCTTGGGGGAGGCATAGAGACTGGCTCAATCACAGAGATATTTGGAGAGTTCCGCACTGGGAAGACTCAGTTATGCCACACGTTAGCTGTCACTTGTCAGGTAAACGCATAATTTTAGTGGATTAAATCACATGTTATATTATTTGCACCAGCTCCACTGGCTGTGCGTTTTGTTCATAGGATTGAAAATTATTATGTACCAAAATTGTATAAAAATATATGTAATCTGTAGATTGAAAAATCACCACCAGAAAACACAAAACTAAATATTTTTATTCATCTATAAATCATATGGTCAGTGGATGTAAGTAACTCTGAACTTTGACAGTTCTTTATTTAGACACAAAACTTACTAAAAGAACTTCGACAAATAAATCTAACATAATTAATATTACCAGAGACTAAGTACCTATGGTCTGTTTTTTTTTAAGAATAAAGTACCGAATTTTTTTCTACTTTGCTATTGGCCCACGTAATCAACATAAAGTCCGTTTCACACGAACTCTGTAGTTACATGTAGGTACGTTCAGTGTTGAGTCTTCGACTACCTGCGCGTCGAAAAATATTGCTTGTGACGAATCAGTTGCAACTTTTGAATTAAGGTAAGCAAACCAAAGATCGCTTTGAAAAAATGTAGCTAAGTTAACAAATCGTCTCGTCATACTTTTGCTGACGTATCACTGTGAGTTCAATGATTGATCAAGAACTTGTTTGGTCTCAAGTGAAAGGCTATGACAGGAAATAACAAAAGTTATAAAAATTTATGAAATCTGAACTCTTTTGTTACAAGGAGTAGCTAAAGTGGATAGATAAAAATAGTGGTCATGTATCAATCATGTGATAACCAAGACAGAAACAAAAATGTACGGAGGATTGAAAATTATTATGTACCAAAATTGTATAAAATGATATCTTTACCTGTAAGTGTAAGCTACAACAAAGAACAGTGAGTCACGATCGGGCCTATATAAAGGCGTGTTTAGCCGCTGGCCGTTTAGTCTCGATCGTGCGCTCGGTAAGTCAAGACCTCCTGAAGATGCTTCGTTTAGAAGCGAAACTAGTCGGGTATTCTTCCGGTTAGGCTGCGTGATGTTTGTGACGTCACGTAGATAACAGGAAAATTAGGCGGAATTGTCACTAGATATATAATTTTATGCATTTTAAGTGTTTTATTTAAATATTAATTGATATTTTTTAGGATACTTTTAAAAGTATTTGTTATTATTATTATGTACGGAGTCGACAATCATGTACAAAATATGTATAAATGGATAATATATTATACTAATACAATATTGTTTTATATAATAAACGTGAATAGAAAGTTTTGTTACAAATATACTAAGTTTGCAAATTTAAATCATAAAATAATAACGTATTTTTTTCTACAGTAAACTTTAGAAGTATTCAGTATGAACGGGCCTTAAAAATTTCAAAACAAGAACAAAGACATTGACCAATGACGGCAATGACCTATCTCACTCTGTCAATATCGGAAATGTGCGAGAGACATACACAGTACTCGTTTGTTTAAAAAAAACAGACTATGATCTCTGATAATATTAAATTGTTTAATTAGATATTAAACAATTTAATATTATCAGAGATCATAGTCTGTTTTTCTAACCTAACCTAAAACAATGACTTGTCGAACTATATTTTTCTAAGTTAGTGTCGTGTCCAAATAAAGAATTGTCGAAGCTCAGAGGGACAGCGATGGTCAAGGATTATCTTTAGGGTTGCAATGACTTTAGGCATACAAGAAGAGGCACTCTATTGTATGCTTAACGCTGCCGCACAGACAACATTGTCTTTTTTTTATTATAAAAACTAATGTGGTTTTCACTCATTTTAGTAAATAATACGGGATAACTCACGTGAATCAGTCAGGTATCTCTGACTATAGTTTCAACCACATTCGGTGGTCTTTTTCAAGGAGAGTTCGGGACGCCCGCGTTGACGTCTCGCTTAGCACTTGTTTATGTTATGTGCTACAGTCGGAGCTATCTGACAGATTCACGTGAGTTATCCCGTATTATTTACAAAGAAAACATTGTTTATGTCAGAGAAAATGCAAACGAGGTCCAGTACAAACATTTTAATGGCGGGTATAATCAAAAATTTGAAAGTTTCAATCTGAAGATAAGCAGAATGAAAATTAAATACTGTTAGTTTGTCACATCCAGTTTCTCCGATCTGTTTTGAATTTCAGTATTTTGATTCAATGACGGTGACATTGTAGAACAATATTGCAGGCTGGATTATGGGCCATATGGCAATTTCATTATTTTTATTTATAGGCCTCTGCAGCATTGCCACAATTTCGTCAATGTCGCGTATGTTTAGTAGAAAATAAACGATGGAAATTGGTCGGTGGCAGAAAGGATAATCGGTATTTTCAGTCAGGATCATCAATGATGTGTATATATTTATCTGAAAATAACTCAAACATACACAAGGCAACTTATATTATAATAGTCGTACATATAACTCTGCTTATATACTATAAATATATCTTACACATTGGTAATATAATGTAGCTGAATGTTGGGTAAAGAAAGGCAAGCAAAGAGTGTGAATGGCAGTGTTTTAAAATTTTATTTTTCGTGATAGAGCAATCGTGAGGCCATCCCGGTGTTAATTGTTAACCTATGTCTATAACAGATGCAGTTTATATATGATGTACGAACGTTGTAGAGGAAGGCAGAATAAGGTATGGATATATTAAAAAAGTGCATATAAATTTATTGATGGTGATATACACGAACAATGAATTTACAGTTATGTTATTTAAATTACCAATTTGCAGAACTAGCCTAGGTTAAAGTGTTTTGTTAATTATGTTCCCACAATACGGTATTGTATACTGTAATTGTTGTAAGTTATGTTTCATGTGCAACCTACTATTTTGATGTTTGAACCTACGACAGTTTTAAATGTGCAATTGTTATCGCTGGAATAGAGTTGGATATGCTCGTTTGTAAGTACCTTTTCATTAAAGCAACATTAATATATTTTACTGATTATCTTCCAGGTAATAGACAGTAGATTGGATTAAATCAATACACACCTATAGATTATTTTACCAATACCACTTCATAAAGACAATGTTTTTTTACGTTAGTACGCACTTATATAAATTTTAACATTTTTAATAGAATAACTTATTTGTAAGACATATAAGACATTGTATACATACAATTACAAAAGCACTCAGGATGGTATAAATAAATTTTATTGGCACAACCATGTCCTTGCCTTATTTGGCGTACAGACATCTGGTTAGAATTTACAGTACTCAATATTAAACATTATGTCATTCATATCATAGTTACATTTTTATACAATTATAAACGTCACATTATTTATCAATTATATTTGATGTCAAATTTATATATATTTTTTTATGTCTGTTGTACCCTAATAACATTTTTTCATATTTCTTTATTATACACAAAATACGCCCACTTTACTGCTGCGACTACGTTTTTATGTGTATTGCCTACCCTAACCTTTTTTTATTAAATTATTTGTATTAATTTTTATGACAAACTTATTAACAAATATGTAATATGCACCCGGAAGAGACTAGCCACCCACAAAACAGGGAATCCTAGTGTGGGGGCTAGTGTGATTAAGATAGTAAGCACCACTTGATAATTATATGTACTTACTCAAACTACTAAATCTAATGAATACAAAGATATATAAAACTTGTTTTTAAATTATAAGTTAATATCTAAAATAGTGTAAGTTGGCACCTATCTATTTATAAATCTAAGTTAACTATTATCTTACCAATCTGTGTAAAGTTTTTTGATCAATAAATATTATTATTATTATTATTTTTGGTTACACATTTGTGTTCTCTCTGGGTTCCAGAGGTAGTTTTGGCACGGGCCAAAGCCAAGTGCTTTTAAAGGGACAAAAATTTCCTAACAATTCTGCATGTGTTCAATATGACTGCTTTTTGAAGCAGTTTATATGTAGACGTATCTATGTCTAGTATCTCAAGATTCGTGAGTAAGCTTTTGGGTATGACACCTGTAGTAGAAATAATAATAGGGATTGTCCTTGTGCTATTTATTTGCCATTGGGTTTTAATTTCTATAGAAAGGTCTGTATATTTAGCTATTTTCTCGGTATATGTTGTTAGTAGGTTGTGTGTGTTGCAAATAGCTACATCAATTAGAAAAGCAGTTTTTTTCTGTTTGTCCAAAATAGTTATATCCGGTCTATTGTAATGTATAGTCTTGTCGGTAATTATTGTTCTGTCCCAATATAACTTGTGGTGTTGATTTTCAAGAACTGATTCGGGCTTATATTTGTAATAGGGTACCATTTCTGTTATAAGTTTGTTTTTGTATGCGAGGAATTGGTGGATAGATGCAGCTACTTGATCGTGTCTGTGCTTATAATCAGTTTGAACTATAGCTTTGCATGCTCCTGTTATGTGTTGTATAGTTTCAGAACTGCTGCTGCATCTCCTACAGATGTCATTTGTGTTAGGACGGCGAATTATATGCTTTTGATAATTCCTAGTATCGATGACTTGATCTTGGATTGCCAGCATGAAAGCTTCAGTCTCGGGGAAAATTTCACCACACCGCAGCCACGCGTTCGACGCTTCCTTGTCGACATGTGGTTGCTGCAGATCATGGTAATGTCGTCCGTGTAAAGACTTTCGTTCCCATGCTGTAATCTTTTCTTTCGGGTCAGTGATTCGCTCATTATTTTGTTGGTGTCTGTTAGATAGGTTTAAAGGTGTAAGTCGTTTATCAGATAGGACTATTGCTTCGTGTAGTGATGAGTGTTGTGCTCTTTCTGAAAAGAATTTTCTGAGGGTTGTTATTTGTTTGTTATGTAAGTTGGTGATGTCTATTATTCCACGCCCTCCCTGTTCTCTCGGTAGTGTGAGTCTTTGAATGCAAGATCGTGGATGGTGTTTGCGGTGTGCGGTCATAGATGTGTTGATAATTCTTTGGAGTTTAACGAGATCTGTTTGCGACCAGCTTATGATTCCGAATGTGTATGTCAGAACAGAGATGGCAAACGAATTAATAGCCTTTACAAGATTGCGCCCATTTAGTTGTGATTTAAGCAATGTCTTCATTCTGTGTTGGAATTTACGTGTTATTATTATTATTATTATTTCAGACAAATATCTTTCTTTGCGTAGTTAGAGAAGGATATGTGTCAGAACAGAGAAGAATATATACCCTCTCAGAGTGGGGTAAAGATAGGAAAATGAAGACCTATAAAGGGTTTCATAAACAAAAGACGTCCTTTTGTATGTCACCATTACGTTTTATTCAGACAACTAAAGTTTCTAACGCTCTTTTTACTTCATGGGCATGGGTAGCCTTAAACTTGTTCCCGAAATTTAGTATTAAACTGATTTCTAATATTAAGACGCTGATAAGTGCTTAACAGTTTTACCTGGACAGATTTCTAGCAAAATGAGCATTAAGAAAATGATTTGCTAATCTTGATCAAATTATCTAAGGCCAAGAAAAGTCCGTTTCCTTAAAATGGTCTCAATGGAATAAAATTGCAAAGTTGACTTTAAATTATGCTTGTAACGTAAATATCGTAATTATTTACGTTATATATTGTAGTTTTGTGTTATTAAGCTTACTTTCTGATTTTACCTAAACTGTTCGCGACTTCACCATCGCTGCCTCTCTTTCACTTCTACGCAGTCCGATAGTGACAACATTTTAGCATTTGACAGTGTCTTAAGCTTCTTTTAAGTTTGGATAAGTTTTCCATATAGTATACCAATTATAAAATTCCGACAGTTGCCAATAGAACAATCAGGCGGGGAAGGTAAATGCATGTACATAGACACAGAAGGCACCTTCCGACCGGAGCGGCTGCTGGCCGTGGCGCAGAGATACGGCATGGAGGGCTCCGCAGTGCTGGACAACGTCGCCTACGCACGGGCGTACAACACCGACCATCAGACGCAGCTGCTTGTACATGCATGCGCGATGATGGCAGAGTCTAGGTAACTAAATATCATAGTACAAAAACTAGATTTATGGTAGGCTAATTTTAAAGTGAGAAAGTTTCGAATTTATGTTTATAATGGCACTAGCTTTCCGGCCGCGGCTCCGCCCGCACGTATTTCAGTTATCGCGCAAAAATATTTACCTCTTTTTGCGCAATTGGATAAAAACTATCCTATGTCCTTCCCCGCGTCTCAAACTATTTCCATTCCAAACTTCATGCAAATCGCTCCAGTAGTTTTAAGTTTATTTGTTGCATACAAAAATACAGATCTTTCCTCGTTATAATGCTAAGTTACTTTCGCAATTTATAATAATAGTGTGAAAGGATGGATTACATATTTGTGTATATTTTTTTTACATCTAATAGCAGTGTGCAAATTGCCGTTACAGCCTGCAGGTACAGGCTTTTTTTTATGTTATTGTGACGGATCAAGCGCGAGTCCCACCTGATGTTAAGTGGACTAACCTCTGCCTATAACAGATGCATCTCATAACAAGTGACGAATTGCACTGCACCCGTCACTCTGAGACATTACGTCTGTTAAGTCTCATTATGCCTGTAATTTTAATTTTACTGACTCTTAAAAGGAAGATTAGTCCTAAAAGTCCTATTTATTCACGACTAATACCAGCAGGGTGATTATGCACGTTGACATTGGCTGTTTGTAATGAATTGAATGTTAAAAAAGGTTACGGGTCTCTGACCTCTATTAAAACTCAGATGCTGGACTTGCAGTTGAAAAATCGGGATTATTCCTGAAAGCTTATTTAAAGCAATCTTAAATTTGTAAGGAACATCCAAGCATCCGTCAGTTTGTGAGGTAATTGTAATGTAATAATATGAGTTGAAGTACGAAATAGTCGTTTTTATTGTAATAGGTACATACTTCCAATTGACATAAAAACTTCGTGGTTGATGATTTTTCACATGGTTCTTCTTTTAAAAAATGTGCAACTTTCGGTTATCGACTTTCAGTTGTTTTTTTCTTCAGCTTAGACAAGAAAGATGGGTAATTCGAAAATTCGAGTGAGTTTGAATAACAATTCCGACGCGGAACTAACGCGGTAGAAATAGCTCGCAATATCAATGTTGCGACTGCTAATGCTTAGCTTGCTTAGGAGACTGCTAATGATCGCACCGTGCGATTTTGGTTTAAACGCTTTCGTGATGGAAACTTTTATTTGAAGAACGAACTACGTGTAATAGACCCCTTCAATTTATTGTGATTCACACAGGTGAATAACAATAAATTTAAAGAGATGGTGAAAGCCGATCCGAGCCAAACTGCCCAAGAATTAACGGCATGGTTTAACTTTTTTTTAAATATATATTTGCGTCAAATCAATAAAATATAAAAATGGGTGCCTCATGGTTTGATTGATCTGCAGAAAGAAACGCGTGTTGAAACTTATGTTGCCTTGTTTGAACTTGTGTTGAATCGATACAGAAATGAAGGAACATTGGATCGAATTGTGACATGCGATGAAAAGTGGATTCTTTACGATAACCATAAGCGAAAGATGCAATGACTGACCCCATAGGTCAAACGCCGCAACAGTGTCCTAAAGCAAAGCTTACCAATAAAAAGGTAATGGTAACTGTTTGGTGGTCTCAGCATGGTGTTATTCACTAAGTATAGCTTTCTCCGATCTGGTCAAGCAATATAGGCTGATGTCTACTGTGCCGAACTCCGACCAATGATTGTAAAACTAGCAGTGAAACAGCCCCGACTGATGAATCGATCTTCACCTTCCCTATACTATTGCTCCATGATAACGCGAGACTTCATACAACGCGAGAAACCGTTTTAGCTCTACAGAAACTACAATTAGAAACCATTCGTTACCCTCCGTATTCGCCAGACCTTGCTCCAACGGAATACAATTTTTTTTAGTGATGTAGACAATTTTCTACGCCATAAATAGTTTTCTTCCCAGGAGGGAGTATAAAATGCTTTCACACAGTTTGTCGAATCTAGATCACCTGAGTTCTACCGCAAAGGCATAAATGACCTTCCTATTAGATGGCAGCAATGTATACATAATAATGGTAATTATTTTGATGAAAGAAATATGTTAAATTAAAAAAAAAACTTTGCTTTGAAACGTTTATTTAAATTTTGCTGTACAAATCGGCAATTTCATACTTTAACTACTAATATTTGGTTCCCGAACGATTGGTCGAAAAATTGTGCCATCATATCCAATGCAAATCGACGGAGGTCAATGTTTCCATCGCAGTTGGGTTCGGTTGCTGACGAGCGTTAACTAAATTAAAATTTCAACCAGATATTGTTACTAACAAAATTACCATAAATATGTGGTTGGCATTGGGATTTGGGCTACAACAGGTCTCTCGCTTTCATCATAATCGAGCATTGGCTATAGCTCCACTTTTCTGCGAATCGTTGAAGTTAGCCACCTGCTACTGCCCACAACTGGTTGTAGCAAAATATTAATATGTTGTGTGCGATAGCCACATCATAATATATTGGTTGTATATAGATTTGAGATCAAATAAAGTAATTGTATGTAAGTACCATTGAATATAGAAAATAGCCAACCTAGGAACAGTTAAAGCAGCCTGTCATCATCACTCACTGTAAATGGCATGTCTGGAAGAAACCATACTGAGCAATAAGATTGTAACACTTATCTTATCATCTCTAGTTTATAAATCTATGTTATATTTAGTTTTAATATATTTTTTATCATTTATGTTTATGTAATTTGCAGATATTCTCTGATAATAGTGGACAGTGCGACGGCTCTGTACAGGACTGATTACTCGGGGCGCGGGGAGCTTAACTCCAGGCAGCTGCACCTTGGGAGGTTCATGCGGATGCTGCTTAGGTTGGCCGATGAGGTGTGTTCTTTTGTTACTGCTAGCCTAGCTTGAGTACTATACCACCACCTTCAAATGATACTTTCGGGTCTAATCGCCCACAAATATAGGGCATTGTTGATTAAACTAGATGTTTTCGTCAATATTAATGGTCTCACCAAAATCGTATACAACGCTTTTTGACAGCTCAGTACGATTTTCGCTATTTGTTCGACTATCAATGTCACCCAAGCGCCAAAAGATCCTTGTAGCCCGTGACTAGTCTGTGGTTTACTGTCTTATTGACCAAAACTGTCTTTATCGGGTACCGTTGTAGCACCTTGATACGAATGACTTGTATGTTTAGAGCAAAAATTTGAAACAATATTTCTAAACTTAAATTTTAAGACTAATTCTAAACCCTATTGTAGCTTAAAAGTTAGAGCCTAAATCATTTTCATGAAAAGTTGTCGAGAGTGGTAACTATCAAGTTGATTATCTTTTTAAAAAATTGCAGTTTGTAATGATACAAGCATAGATAAAGAAGAGATATCATGCTTAGTTCTGGCCCTAAAATATCTAGTAAGGGAGCAATCACCCATTGACGTTTTTTTTATGCAGAATTCACCAGCCAGTTCAAAAAAGTTTGTTTTTTATGCCTGATAGGCTAGCCTTTGACCACTATCTCACCTGATGGTAAGTGATGATGTGGTCGGAGATGTTGTTCAGGCTAACCTAAAATTACTGGATCTCAAGGACAGCTGCCGGAACACACCGTTAGGTGCTTGGCGACAGGTTTTCAACTTGAGGGTGGTAGCTAGCCAGGCGGGCATTCGCAAAATGCCCTACCACCATGCGAACCATCTACAGAGATTCTCTGTGATGTTCCCAGTTTGGCGTGGCAGTGGTGATCACTAACCAAGTGGTGGCTCAAGTGGACTCTGTGGGGGTGTTCAACGCGGACACCAAGAAGCCGATAGGGGGACATATCATCGCGCACGCCTCCACCACGCGTCTCTATCTACGGAAAGGGAGGGGGGATAACAGGTATGTACATATGAAAATTCTAAATAAATAAATAAATAAATATTATATAATATAAATAATAAAATAAATCTTAAATTCCTTGTAGTGTTCATTAGAGCACTAACTAGGTGATGCCCGTGAGGTGTTCAGTGTGGGCACTAAGCGAGAAAGGTGAGCAGGCGTATTTTTCAAGAATATAGATTTGAAAATACAAACTAAACAATTTTAAGAGTAGGTAACTAACACTGCTTGTAAGAACCGGTGAAGAGGTTCGATTTAGTATCACAATTCCGTTTAATTTTTGTCGCGTTTTATATAATCGTCTGCTAAAAAGCACGGTTTTTCTCATAAAAATCCACTTTCAAGTAAAAAATCTGTTGCCAAGCACCTGACGATGTGTTCCGACAGCTGTCCTTAAGAGCCAGTAATTCTAAGTTATCCTGAACAACACCTTCACCACATCATCACCTATCAGCTAAAAATAAATAATTTCGATGCAGGGATGGCTCAGTGGCATTGGCTGTGGACTGCCGCGCAGCAGGTCGATGGTTCGAATCCCGCCGCGGGCTTGAGCTTCACCTCATGGTGGAAGGGCATTTTGCGAATGCCCGCCTGGCTAGCGACCACCCTAAAGTAGAAAATCTGTCACCAAGCACCTAACGGTGTGTTCCGGCAGCAGTCCTTGAGAGCCAGTCAAATTACTGGCACATTACTTTTTATTCGAGATAGGTTCGCGTTTGACGACACCCTGCCTGATGTTAAGCATTGATGTGGTCTAAGATGGAGCACGCTTACCTAGAAGAAACCTATTCACTCTCGATTTGAAGATATTAGAGGTTTTTCCGCTTAACATCAGGAGGGCCTCGAGCTTGTTCCGTCACAATAACATTTCGCTAGCAAGCGCTCATATTCACTGGATTTAACACGAAAATATTTTTCTTCATTAGAAATTAATGGTTTGTTTTTGGGGAGGAAGAAAGAGTTCAATTTGCAGGGTGACAAGATGAGCGCAATGCTGTAAGGATAAGCTAGCGTAGACCATTTATAAATCTTTTGCGTCTTGGGTGTCATGGTTAAGGACAGTCTGACAAAAAAAACCCTAATTTCTGGTGTTTGGAAAAATTAGACTATACCTTTGATTCCTAAAAAAGCATATCGCTTCGATTCAGCATAATTTTTTACCTATTGCAGCAGCTATTTGCATATTCTGATAAATTTTTCTTATTTTAGAGTATGCAAGATCTACGACAGCCCTTGTTTGCCGGAAACGGAAGCCATGTTCGCCATCAGTGCTGAAGGCATCACTGACGCTAAAGAGTGAATAAAAGTACTTTTAGTGCCCGGACTACAAATATTGAATGTTGTATGTAAATAAGTTGATACTTTTCAATTACTAAGTATTGGTTACACAATAGTCGAAACAAGTCAAACTAATTTATAACTGTTGTATTAAGCCAAATGCCAAGATTTCAGTTCACTCAGCCAAGTGCTCATTTAACCCCTACAGGGTTATTGGTAAAAGCTAAAAACCTCTTAGGGTTGACTTATGCTAGTCCTAACAAACATTTTGAGAACTTTTTTATGTGTTTTTGACGGAATTAGCACGAGGACCACCTCATGTTGAAAGTCTCTTGTGCCTGTAACGTATTATTTCATATTTTTTATTACTTTGCTTGATGTAAATATTCAAAAGGCTATTCAAAGGGACCGCGACCAGGACCGGTGTTGTCGCGGTGCTCTTGGCTCAAAGTAGGCATTGAGACTCGAACTTATAAGTTTCAGACATAAATACTATAAAAATGTATTGTTTAAAAAATAACTCCAATGTTTGTTAGGACTAGCAGAAGTCAACCCTAAGAGGTTGTAAGCATTTTACCAATAACCCTGTGAAGCAAAATAACAGGAGTGTGATTACCATACATGTAATATGTGGATAAATAAATCACTCCGATATTTAAAGAACATATTAAATTAATATTTTCGAAAAACACTTTAAAATATATAGTGAGAGTTCCGCCTAATTTTCGGGATAAGCCGACGTGATTTTATAAGCGCCACATGGCACAAACGGAAGAATATTCCACGCATTTCGCTACTAGACTCATCGAGCGCTCGATAAAGGTTGTCGAAAACTAGTCGAAGTGTTTTTCTAAAATATTAATTTAATATTTTCTTAATTTTTTATTATTATTTAATATAGAATTCTGCAAAGTGACGCTTCGATCTATTCATCATTATTGAATGTAACAAGTTTGTATGCAAAATTGACCATTTGTTATAACAGCTGTATTACGGAATCTCTGGTATTGTACTTGTGACGGTTTATGTTATTTATTTTGTATTTATATTTCTTTGTCTATCTTAATTTCCTTCAACTTTTATGTTAAATATGTTTAATTATTATTTAAATTACAATGTATAAATAGTAGGTTAACTTTGACAAGTTCTAAAGAGATAATAATAGGTTTTACTTACATGCATTTGCAAGGTCATTCCTTATTTAAACTTCATTTAGTTGTGTAAAGAAAAGAAGTGCTCGGTTCTAGCCAAAATGTAACCGCAAGACACAAGTGTCCCACTCTTCATTATTAAGAAAAAGATAACTGGATGTTGAAGTTGGAATGATCGGACCTGTATATATATTTTTTGTATTTAATATGTTAACTGTCATTATCACTATTATAAAAGCTGTTAGAGAGTGGTCATACTGTCGAGGATGAGTATATTGCAAGCCATCGAATGGCTGACTTACCAGGACGCCTGGCGAAATGCATCCTCAAGAAGTTGGTAGATTCTTATAATATTTCTTTTTCTTTTACAAACCTTCAGATAATTGTAAATAAACATCATCGATAAGTAATATTACATAGGGTTTTAAATAAAATGCATTTAATATTACATAACTGTTTTATTTATTCAAACAATAGGCATTATGGTACAATTTTTAAACCTTTTCATTATATCTTCAACAGCGAATAATGGTAACACGAATAAATGAGATCTATTGTTAAAAATAATGTTTGCTTTATTTATTTCACTCAGTTATACAAGTTAGAATCTCTCTCACAAACTGTGATATACCTATCATCGCGAGAAAGATACTTAACTTTTTGCAAGGCATTTTGGTGCTTGAACATACTAAAATACTATAAAATAGCAGAAATGGGCAATACATTCGCAAATGCCGATATAAAAAAAACCTGACATAAAAATTACCTAACTTATCAATAGCCTGCTACTCAAGACTGTAGGAAACTATACACGCAGTAAATTTTATCTGATATTTTCCAATAAAAGGCACCTTTTAAATTTTCGCCATACAATTGAAAACGGTAAGGTACTTTTAGACAGGGATAACTTACAAATTATACAAGCCTATCTCGCTTTATAATGACAGCTGTCAAAAATCTAAGATGGCGGACTCAGGCGATGAGATGATATGCTACTATATAGTTTAACTAGTTACTCTATTATTATCATTAAATCCTTGTGCATCATAGAGAATGATAATTGATTTTGATTTATAAATACCCGTATACGGGTGCGTGTGATGCCGAGTGCTTTGATCATCAAACATCGACCTTATGATGATTAACCCAACAAGTATTTATTGTGGTATAATTTATTGACTAGTCGCAAAACTCTTCAGTATCAGTACTAATATTATAAATGAGAAAGTAACTCTTTAGTTTTTTTTTTAAGTAACTCTTTTTTAGTCTGTTACGCTTTCACGACAAAACTACTGGACCTATTTGAATGAAATTTGGTATGGAAATAGTTTGAGACCCGGGAAAAAACAAAGGATAGTTTTTATCCTACTGCGCAAAAAGAAGTTAATGTTTTTGCGCGATAACCGCCATACGCGCGGTCGGGGCCGCGCCCGGAAAGCTAGTTACTAATATTTGAACTACTTGACAACTATTGATGCTAATTTAAAGTGCAAGATGTAGAGAAAAACCGTAATATTACACATGGCCGATTAAATAATTGCAAATTGTTTTAGGCAATAGGCAGCCAATAATGCTTCATTAGATGGAAGCACTTTGTATGGCGGCCAACTGGAATCCGCCATCTTGGATTTTTGACAGATCCTTCTGTCTTTTCTACATATTGTAATGCAATAGAAGAAAAAACTAAACAATAATTATGCATAGTAATATGAGAAGGTATATTTAATATTTAGGTCAGGTAATTTCTAAAATCATGATTGGTATGGCAGTGCATAGGACTATAGTTAAACGGAACCAATAGCGTAGTAAATGCTGATATGTATTGCCCACTGCTAATAATCGTTATAGCTAGTTATTGCATTGAGTAACACTATTCATTCAATATAAAAGCCAAAAGACAGCAATCATTTACAAACTACCTACTTATTATGAGGACTATTCAGGCCGTCAAGAACAGCTTTGGAAGGCTCAATTGTTAAAAAGAACTTCACTACACTTTTTATTCTATTTGGGTGGCTCAATATAAAAAGTATACTCATATAAAAGGGCAAATAAACCCTAATCTACTATGTAGATTGGCTAGCCTTTGAACACCATCTCACCTGATAGTAAGCGGTGATGTAAGGCGAAGATGGCTAGACCTAGAACGGACTGGCGCACAAGGACAGTTACCATATGGATAATATATATATTAATATACCATAAGGATAATATATATATATATATTGTCCATATGGTAACTGTACTTTATATATATATGCTAGGAGACATTGTATTTTATTCAAAGGAGCGAAAAACTAAAATGTGGAAAAACATTACATTTCTGCACCCGTTCGACTATATAATCTAACCCATTGTTATATTGTCTATCTAGGATAACCTATGAAGAAATTATTTAAGTTTGATACTTCAATTGTCTACGTAGCGACGCTTCATAAATGCCAAATCATTATACACTTGCCTTGATATCAGTTTGAAATAAAGAAATATTTTTGGTTAAATCGGTTTTTAAATAAACAATTTAACTTTTGTAGGTACAACATCGATTTTTAAGTAAAATAACAATTCTCCTGTCAAATTTGTCGGACACTGGTTGTAAAACTTTTTTATATCGATAGAAATTACATCAGCATAAGACATATTGCAGATTTAAAAAGAAAACTGAGGGCTAGTGTGTAGTGTGTGGCAAGCAGTAAATTATGACATCTATGAAGTGAAGCTTCGCGAATAAAGAGTCTATTTCCAAACTATTTACCAACATTTAGTTTGAATCAATCAATAATATTTGAATGTATAATTCTATTGCAGCTTTAATATAATTTGTAACTTCATAAGACATAAGTACCTGCACACAATTCACAATTATTAATTGGTGTTCTTTTATCTATAATTCATATTGATGAATGAAAAGTATCATCCATTGATACATATTCTTCTTATGATATGATTATATTTTTTAAGTAGTTATTACAAGTACAGTAAACTTAGTACATAGTATTATTTTAAATCAGTTTTGTATAATCGACTCAAGTTAAGATAAGCAATTCATATATATGGATAACATAAAGCACATTTTTAAAAGGCTGACAACAGATGCATTGTCAAAGCAATTAGTAACTATAATTAAAACTAAAACAAATGAATAATTCCATATTTTTCAAAAAGGCATTTGATGATTTTAAGTAATTTTAAAGTAAAATTGTATTTACAATTGATATTTCCTCAAATTAATTAAAATGAAATAAATTAAAACATAAATAATGTCTAATTCTACAATAACTTAATAATATTATTGGTACCTAATGCATGTTTAAATTATGTATAAAAAGTCTATGTAGAACTTACTTCATTTAGGTATTCTCGAAAAAAATATCTTTTTTTTTTTGCGATTTCGTTTATTTATTCCTTAAATAGCAAAATATTTTTAATAACAGACATTCACAATTAATTATTCAAAAACCAATTCCAAAGTTGGTAAAAAAAATTCTGAAATAAAATATACATATTACACTTAATAAAAAAATATGCCGTTGACTCGTGGAAAGCCCACGAGGATTGACGCATGAGGGGCCTCAAGCACTTTTAATGTATACAATAACTAATATTATAAAATGCACTGTTTAAGGTTCAATTCAAACCGAAGTGGCAGTGGACGATAGTTTACTGTCGAACCATTTACGACTTTGTTCCTATCATACAAGGCATAATATCGGTTGAAAGACTTGCCTTAGTGGCCCATCAGCGTTGTCGAATCGGGCACAGCCGACAGCTGCCATTTCGGTGTGGTAAGGTTTTCGGGTGGATGAAAAAACGATTCAGCAACATCGACATACCCTTTTTAAATCAGTACAGAGTGTCAATCGCCCATGTACTATTAAGATTAAATGCTTAAATTGGAAGGTATCTTTAAAAGTCTAACATTACCTTAAATCCTAGAAAAAAAATGTTAGCTTCACCCAAAAAACACAGATTTACATATAAAAGTGTGCTACGGTGGCAATAGCACGGAAATCATATATCTCAATGCAGTATAGCACTTGAGGTTAACATAATATTTTTTTATTTATTGCTTATACCCAGACCTGGCTCACTCCACACTTTAAGTATGTGTTCGGTGCGTACCGCGTCAGAAGAGATCAGAGCTATGCGTGGCTATGCGATAGAAAGAGAGGCGCCTTATAGGTGAATATAATTATTAGGTATTCCGTGCTTTGCAAGCTGTGTGCTTTATTGCTTAGAGTCGCTTATTTATTGGAATGGCTTTGGGGAGTGGTCCTTATGATTCTGTGCTATTAGTTAACTTTTGACGCTTCCGGAACACTATTAGGTGCTCGGCGATTTTCTACTAGAAGGTGGTAACTAGCAAGGTGAGTATTCATCCAAAAATACCCTACCAATTTGCGTTGAAACTCAAGCCTGCATCAGGGTTCAACTATGGACTCCCTGCCATTGCCACCTTGCTATTATTGCTACGAAAATCATTATTGCTAAAATCGCCATAATCCATGACAATGCGTTGTTTTGTATAGGTATTAAGAAGATATTAACTCAAGCGCGCTCCATACAAACTTAATGTTATCAAGGAATCATATCAACAGCCTGCACATCCACTGTTTAAGAAAGGCCTCCACGGTTGGCAGGCGTCTTGGGGATTGCAGTGTAAATCCCAAGCTCCACAGGAAGATATGGATGAGTGCAATATTGTCTCTGCTCTATTAGGGGAACAGGTGAGTGGTTTGTCATTGACGAATCAATTGAATTAAATTTTGGAGCGTGACTTGTATAACATCTTCTTAATAAGCTTTTACTGGATGAATAACTTAGTAAGGCTCTTAAAGGCACACTGGGACTTTATTGCTAGCACATTTGGATGGATTATATGGCGTTCCGTACAATACAACCATATGAGCAACTTTATGGACGTTTTACCTTGATCGGCTTGTGCGGAGAGCATGTAAGGAATACCACCGGAATTGCACCTACGACCTCCTGAAGGGCAATCAGTACTTTCTACCACCAAGCCTTTACTTATACCGCCTCTAATATTGCTTCAAATCCGCATCACTATTCTAAGGACTGTATTAGACTATTATATATATAGATGACTCATATGATAATGTATTCTGTAGATAGATATGACCACATATGACTCAGTTTTTATGTGGTTTTGCAGTCAACCAGATATGAATTGTGTATGGATATGATCATAAATTAGATAATGTAATACAGGACTTAACGCCCGCCAAACAGAATGAAAAGTATCCCAGTATGCCATAATGTACAATATTGATGTCTATAAGTACTCAAAGTTTAGGTTCTGCTGGTACTCCACTGTGGCCGGCCACATCGGGTGCAAGCGGGACAGGTATAGCGGGTGATGATATAGCGCCCTCTCGCTCTAGCTTCTCGTGTTCTGTTCGTACTAAGGCTCGGAGTTCATCCTGTGAATCAAATTATCAAAGATATAACGTTTTATTACTTTTTATATACTATCTGACACTGCGGTAGTACCCACCAAGGCGGACTTTTGCTGAAGAGACCTACCTACCTGGTTTATTAGCGTCATTCAGCGTCATCGATAAATTGCAGCCAATCGCAAAGGTGATTAAGGACATTCCATCAAAATGGACATAAGCAAACGCTACTGTGGGTGCAGGCGTGAACAGCACTATAGCTATTGAACTGGGCATCGAGAACTAAGAACTAACAAAAGCGATAAGCGCAGTGCACATTGACAACGGTGAGACTGCATCTGTAATGGACAGACAGCTTACTATAAAAATCATATTATTTTTATAAACCATATTTTTATTTTTATAGTTCACCTGTGCCCCAATTATGAAATTTGTTAATAACAATGTCTAATTGAAATCAATATAGAGAATAGCTGTTTTGCGAATACATATTCACATTTGTTATTCACATAAAGACGTTATTAATTTATGGACTTTTTAATTGCGTCACGATTCAATTTATGTTGGGTACGGGAGCGGAACAAAAACAACGTGTACTCATTCAATTTATGTTTGGTACGGGAGCGGAACAAAAACAACGTGTGCTCATTCAATTTATGTTTGGTACGGGAGCGGAACAAAAACAACGTATGCTCATTCAATTTATGTTTGGTACGGGAGCGGAACAAACACAACGTGTGCTCATTCAATTTATGTTTGGTACGGGAGCGGAACAAAAACAACGTGTACTCATTCAATTTATGTTTGGTACGGGAGCGGAACAAAAACAACGTGTGCTCATTTAATTTATGTTTGGTACGGGAGCGGAACAAATACAACGTGTGCTCATTCAATTTATGTTTGGTACGGGAGCGAAACAAAAACAACGTGTGCTCATTTAATTTATGTTTGGTACGGGAGCGGAACAAACACAACGTGTGCTCATTCAATTTATGTTTGGTACGGGAGCGGAACAAAAACAACGTGTGCTCATTCAATTTATGTTTGGTACGGGAGCGGAACAAAAACAACGTGTACTCATTCAATTTATGTTTGGTACGGGAGCGGAACAAAAACAACGTGTGCTCATTTAATTTATGTTTGGTACGGGAGCGGAACAAACACAACGTGTGCTCATTCAATTTATGTTAGGTACGGGAGCGGAACAAAAACAACGTGTGCTCATTTAATTTATGTTTGGTACGGGAGCGGAACAAACACAACGTGTGCTCATTCAATTTATGTTTGGTACGGGAGCGAAACAAAAACAACGTGTGCTCATTTAATTTATGTTTGGTACGGGAGCGGAACAAAAACAACGTGTGCTCATTTAATTTATGTTTGGTACGGGAGCGGAACAAACACAACGTGTGCTCATTCAATTTATGTTTGGTACGGGAGCGGAACAAAAACAACGTGTGCTCGTATGAACTGTTTGTATTACACTAACTTAATAAATAGGTGAGCGATATTTAAATATTGTATCGTACAGACTTCTGTAAATAACAGTTTTAGTTAATAACATGTGTGAATACCTTATCGCAAAACTGCTTTTTAAAAAAATATTATTACTAATAATTACATACTTGGGCTGCTTGATCGAGTTCAGTAATATCGCACTCAGTTTGAGGTCAGTTGATAACGTCACACACAATAAGAACCACCAGTAATGCTGGCGCTTAAGGCGGAACAATTAGTTTAAAAAAATACTTACACACTCTAATATCCGTAAAAAAATGTGTGTAGCTTTGTTATGGACATTGGACACGGCCGTTTGTAGTGCGTGAATACGTCTCAAAATGGTGGGCTCCCCCCCCTCCCCCCTCCGCCGCGCGTTATGTGTTTCAGTCCTTACTTTTAGCGTAATAAATTATTTGATTCTTTACCTAGCCAGTGGTGTAATTGTAATTTGTATGGGCATGAAAGATATGTAGCTGCAACACTAAATGGTATCCTCTGATTTTGTTAACATTAGTTTTTTTTTAATTGAGTCCCAATTTTAAAGAAGTATTCACGTCAGTTATTTCATAATTAACAATGTTGGGAGTCGGTTCCATTTTTTCCAATATATTTTCCTCTTTTCAGTGATGTGTACAGCTTACAATATTGATTTTGGTGTTACCTAAAAATTACTTGTTTCGAACAAGTTGATTTAAGTTGATGAAATTTAAATGGGATCTATCTGGAGGTACACTACGCAAAATAAAGGTAAAAAGGTTGATTGAACAAACCCAGATAAAAGATATGCGTGGTCATAAATTAAAACTAAATGCGTGAACTTGAGAAGTGTTAATTTTTCTTGAAGATATCATATATTATCAAAGTGATTCAACCAGTATGTTAAAGCAATAAATGTACTACTCGTTTGGGCCCAGGCGACAGCGTTAGAAGCACTGAAGTTGTAACCATGTTATATTCTCTTTCTAAACTAAATTTGTATAATAAACACTATATATTTTTTCTATAGACCTTATTTAAAACGGTATTTGGTTAGGCTCCCTGTTATATTTCATATCACGAAATAAACAACTACAATATGGAATGAGAACTGGCTATCAATAACATCAACTGGAACACACCAATAGGTGCTTGTCGACAGTTTTTCTACCTGAAGTGTAAGGTTGGTGTACCGCCCAAAAAGGGTTATATATTTTAAGATTTCGCTCTACAGGCATCATAAGTAGTCTAATAAACGTTCAGGAATTTTTAAGAACTCAAGAACGTCGCAATTTCATACAGCATCGCACGGCGGACAGATATTTGTGATAATTCTAGGTTAGCCTGAACAACATCTTCGACCACAACATAACTTACCATCAGGTGAGATAGTGGTCAAAGGCTAACCTATCAAACATAAAAAAAAAAAATGTCGTCTTCGTGCCACTGCAGCTGTCCACACATCCCAGCATCTTCATGATGGAGTCTCACACTCCCATCTACACACATCAAAAGTGCCTAGGGATCAAGTACGTTTTCGAGTAAATCAAGAAAGTTTTAAACAGATCTCATTTGGATCAGGGGCATCCTCAATGCACAGATTTATGGGGAGAGTATTGTTTCAGAAGTGATCATCCCTTTGCGTAGAACTATCGCACGATAATGCACATACACACACGGCTAGATTCGGAACTCGCACTCTTGCCGATGCTCGCATCAACGTTCTGCCGTGACCTGCTCAATCACCAAACCTCAACCCCATTGAACATGCAAGGGATATGCTACAAAGAAGCATAAGAGCTGCGCTACTAATGGATGCGCGCATCCATACTTGGCAGAGCTCACAACAGTTTTTTTTTTATGAACTGATTTTAAGCATGCCAAATCGGTGTCTTGTGTGATTAATGTAAATGGTAGAAACACAGATTATTAATTAAAATAATTTTATAATAAACATCGCACGGCGGACAGATATATAGAAAAAACTCTAAGTTTTTTCGTTCTTCTGCCAAACAAGTCAGTTATAGTTCAAAATATATAATAAGATCCCTTGGCACTTTTGATGTGTGTATATGCTGTCAAATGCACCAAACCAGCAACTACGCCATGAAACAAACCACTCACCCCCCAGCCAAGACGGTCAGCGAGCAGCTGACAACCAGTATCGCAGTCTCCTAACTGCGCCACGTCTCGGACTCCGTCCTCGAACTGTAAGCCACCGCCCATACCAAGCATCCGCATGATGGGGCTCCGCACGCCCGCCTTCTCGCGGTTTATGAGCAGCCGGGGACACCAGTCAGGGACCCTGACGACAATATGAAACACACTTTAGACAAAACAATTGTGAATTTTGAGTTCAGATTGACTATCAAAAGGCTTCGAACTAGTCCTGATACATAAGACATAATAGTTCCTGTGGATACGCCATTTAAGGGTTCCACACTACAAAATGGGACCCTATTACTTAGCCTTGGCTGTTTATCTGTACGTTAGACAAAGGCTATCTTTGGAGCGGTAATAGGTAACTGGTAGAAATTTTCACAGAATATATTTTTTTTTATGCTTGATAGGTTAGCCTTTGACCACTATCTCACCTGATGGTAAGTGATGATGTGGTCGAAGATGTTGTTCAGGCTAACCTAGAATTACTGGCTCTCAAAGACAGCTGCCGGAACACACCGTTAGGTGCTTGGCGACAGATTTTCAACTTGAGGGTGGTAGCTAGCCAGGCGGGCATTCGCAAAGTGCCCTACCAGCATGCTGTAACGACTGACATCCTAAGACAACAACCGGGACCGACGGCTTAACGTGCCCTCCGAAGCACGGAAGCGCTCAGTAGTAATGTCACCAGCGGTCACCCATCCAACTCATGACCGCGGCGGACGTTGCTTAACTTTGCTGATCGATTCAGAATGGTTAAGCAAACTTCGCTACGAGCGCTTCAAAAAATATGTGTACGTATAGAGTATTGCTTTACTAATAACAATAAATTAAATATAAAAGTGGTTCCCTTTACAAACAAAAGTATTTTTTTAATATTATTTTTGCTCTATTATAAATACGGTAATATATACAAGTGAAACTTAGTTTAATTATATTCCAATAACTGACATACAATTAATGTTGAAATAATGATAGCCGAGCAGTAATAATAGCTATGGACTGCCCTACGGCAGATCCATGTCAATTGATTTGAGACTTAACAAGTGTATGCCTGAGGGTGACGGGCACAGTGTAGTTCATCATATGTGACAATATGCATCTGTTATTTATAAGTAGAGGTTACCACTTAACATCAGGTGGGTCTCATGCCTGTTCAGTCACAATACCATCAAAAAAACAATAATGATTTTAAGGTACAGTCTTTGTTGGTATGGAAATCTCGATGGGTGAGACCAGCTCGCACTAAGCCAGTTTTTAATATTTATATCTAATAATAACAAATATTATAAGAAAACACACCGGAAGAATTTTCTACGCGTTTCGCTTCAAACGCCTGAATTTATTCATTATATTTATATCTATAATATTATAAATTAGTGTGTACTTTAAAAGCAAAAATAAAATCAAAACTCCCAAGGTATCAACACTCACATGTCAATAAGCGAGGCGAAGGGCTGTACTTCTAAGGAAGACCCCATGATGATGAGCATGTCGCACTGCTGGAAGTCTTCCTGCAAGCACTGCTGGAACCGATCTGGGAGACTCTCGCCAAAGAACACAATGTCAGGTTTTACTACACCAGGACACTCTGTGCATATTGGAATCTGATCTGCGAATATTCTTTCTGAAAAACAACAATAGGTTGCATAAATTTTCCTATCAATCTCTTTGGGAACTATTTTGAAAGAACATAACTGTATGCATATATTTTAATGAAATTATTATACAAGTAATTAAAAAAGGAGAAATGGAGCAAACAGGTGACAATCTGGTACCCAAGAGATGGCAAAAGAAGTCGAGGTCGTAAAAAGAGAAGATGGGAGGACAACCTTAAAATGACTTTAGGTCCACTCTGGACAAGAGTGGCGGCAGACAGGAAGCAGTGGAAAGAGTTGGAGGAGGCCTTTGCCGTAAGGCACACCGAAATGAGAGACCTTTTGTAATTTAATGTAGATTTAATTTTAATTACTCATGTTTTTTATATATGTAAAATTGTAAAAAGTTCGGAAATAAAAGGCTTTATTATTATTATTTTAACAAAAGAAAACCAACTTCAAACATAAAACATACATTATTACAGACTGTATGTCTCAGTGTGACTGGTGCAGTGCAATTTGTCACTTGTGACGAAATGTATCTGTTATAGGCAGAGGTTAGTCCACTTAACATAAGGTGGGCCTCGTGCTTTTTTCGTCACAAACACATAAAAAGAAAAAAACCTAATTCTCACTCAATTATAAATGGGACACACATGACAAGCACTAGCTTTTGAATGGAAATAATCATCAAAATTGATACAAACCGTAAAGCATTAGGCGGCAACACAATCAAAAAAATAAAATTGAATTGAGAAGCTCTCCTTTTTTTAAAGTTGGTTATTAAAAATAAATTTTAACGGTAAAATAACTGTATGCACTAAGTTATATTGGTCGACATTTTTGAGCTAGATTTGGGGCTTATCATCAGGTGAGTTCATACGCGCTGTCTGTACAGGTTATTGAACAAATTAAAATGTCTCTACAAATAGAATGGGACCTGGCTCTCCAAGACAACTGCTGGAACACACCGTTACGCGCCTGGCGACAGATTTTCTACTTAAGGGTGGTTGCTAGCCAAGTGCCCTATGACCGTGATATTACGGTCATAGGGTATATTTGTTTACTATAACTGAATACATTTTTCACCTTTAACAAATCCAAGATTATATTCTTTCCGGCAGTCTAAACAGTGAGATGTGAAGAATGTGCCATGCGCTTCAACTATCTTGTCGTTGGGGATACTTGCACAGCGCTCCAGTGTGTCTATATTCTGTGTATAATGACGCAAGAGAAGGCCTGGAAAATATTTTTTGTCAGTTAACAATGAACAAATTTGTACACTAGTGACCACCTAGGCCAGATTTACTTTTCTTTAGTTATTTCTTTAGATTCCATGTTATATAAGAGGCAAGTAATTTCCCGCTTACTAAGCACAGTTAAAGACTACTACTGAAAATTCCTGTCATAATATCCCTATAACAGTATCAAACTCAGAACCTTGTTATTTTATACATATTTATGTGAAAAGAGAAAAGGTTGGGTTTTCATAGGTGGTGGCATTTTACTTTTTTTTTAGGTGGATATGCAGCCCATGCTATACTGTGTTGTACTTAGCTAAGCTACTTTTTTATGCTTTTCTATAGTTTTTCTAGATAATGAGACATACAAAAGAGCTAAGAGTGAGCACAATAGAAGGAAGACATTGAGGATGGGCAGAGCTGGTGCTATGTTAATACAAACTACAGCCACATAAACCACAGTATATTTTGTTTGTGTCCAAATTTTACAGAGAAGTGAATTTACTAAATAGGGCATACCACAGCACAATGTAGAATAGCTCAATGTTCACCAGACACCCTTGAAAAAGTAGCTTTAGCTTGTAAATTTGGGTTCACTGTTTTGCAAACAAAGTAAAGAGTTTGTGTCTTAAAAAGGCTTAAGAATATACTTAATGTATGATTGATATTACCTTTTTCATGTAACAACTTGATAAAATAGTGTGAAATTGTTGGTTTAAAATTTCCTGGGTATAATTCTTTAGCCAGCATGAAGAAAGGTTTAGGGTTTTGCCGGAAGAAGTTGATTTCAAATATTGCTTGAGGCTCTGGAAGGTCATACTTCTGTAAATTGTGGTATAAGCCGGTCTCAGGGCTGCGAAAATCTGGAATGCCTGCCGCTGAAATATTGAAAAATGAAAATAAATATTTAGAACTAATTGATTCTGTACTGAACTTCAATGGTAACTTAAATTATCAGACATTTCTCTAAAAACAAGTTAATTATTATTTGTGTACACATTTAAATGTAACACATAGTTGCAATTGTTAATAAAGTGCAAAATACAGAGTTAAAACAAATTATGATTAAAATATCAATATTTTTTTTTCTCAAAAGGTATTGAATTCCGCCATATAAAATTATGTCTTTATTAAAGATAACTATTCTTTTGTACATCATGGCATATACTGATTTTATAGACTTTCCTATTAATTTAAATATTAGGAATATGTTTTATTGTCCTAATAACAATTCAATATGTTGTTTGATTGTGGAGGCTGATAATTGGACATTAAAATAGGTTTAGAGAAAATCAATTGCCTAGTTCCTTCAAACAATTGGTTACACTTGTGTATTTCCTTGCAATATTTGTACTTGTCTCTGATCATCTAAAAGCATACAATTAACTTTAGAGACAAATTACAAACAAATAACTTACATGTCGATATACCGGCTCCAGACAATGTTATTATATTCTTGCATCTATCACTTTTGATCCATTTCACTACACCGTCTAAGTTTACTTCATCTAAAACTTTGTCGACGGCCGCAGGCGTTTTAGGAGGCTCATAAAACCCAAGTTTTGTCGCCAGATACCTTCGAACAGTGTCCACATCCCAGTCTCGTATCCTAGAGCTGAGGGTCTCACTTTCTGGTTCACTCGGAGGTATAGCCGCCGCCGGAGGCCTATCGATAGGTTTGTCGCCTAAAACCAAAAATTGTCTCGTTACTTGTTCTTACATACTGGAACAGTTGTAGCATCCACCTGAACTCACCATCACTTTTCCCGGGTGGCGAATTTGCGGACATTTTACGTAAATTTAATAAATTGCGCCTCGAAATCTTTGTCCAGCTTTTACAACACAATTCTTTTGACACTGACAATGACAGATACGTGTGCATTCTTGGAAATAGTTGCAGTCAAGGCGGATATGAGGCAGACAAAATAGTCAAAGTCCATTGATAATATTGATATCAACGTGTGATATTGTGGGATTAAAACTGCAAAGTTATGCAGTACCTAAATAAAATACTAGGGCCATATTCCACTTAACGCCAATAACGTTATTTTCGATATTTTTGACCATATTTGGTGATGGTTAGGTTAAATGTATTTAATCCATGGAAGTAATAAGTACTACGTACAACAGAAATGAGCTGTTGTCGCAAAATTGAAGCCGAACGAGAGCTCAGTACCTGTACCTCTTATCTCTCTCTGGCAATGGTGACAATATTGAAATATGATTTAAGGAAAATAATTTTATTATAAAAAATGATTTGTGATCTGACGTCAGCAGATCATTGCTTCAGATGGATTTTAATCGAAGATGCTAATGATGAACTTGCCCTTTGCGGCACTGTACATTTCCTGTTTTTGCTTGCTTTCACACTCGCGTCATATAGGTAGGTACTTACCTACTGGTCCTTGTGGTACATGACATGCAGTTGGACTGAGACAAAATTACGATAAGCTACCTATTGTGGTATATTTCATTAATTAGGTAAGAAAAAAACAGTTAAGTTTACATTTAAGTTTAATTCTTAATCAGATATTGTTAAATAAAACAGTCTTGTGAAGTTTCTGCCGCCAACCCAGCTTATTCCTTATATGTTTCATTGTTTCTAATTTTGCATTATGAGTTAAACTAACATTAGGTTCTTTAGGAAATCAGAAATTGTAACAAAGTTATTTAAGTAGAAGAAAGGAATAATATATACATAGGTATTTAATTTATTTGTTCTTGAACTATAATTGGATAGTCATGCATGGTCACCGTAATTCCTCACTAACAAATTATGTTTAAAACTATTAACTGTGAAAAGATAAACCACAATCAGGATAATACTCGCTACCGCAAGCCTTTACGACACAAATTCTCCCCTATTTTACTAAAATTCTTCAAAAATATCACGAAATCAAAAAACACTCCGTTATTAACGTCCGAGTCCGCAATTTCATGTGGGGTTGTCATGTCAGGTGTCCGTATTTCATACAAATAAAAGAAAACTTATACGCCAATCGCATTTTTTTGCGTTAGTATGGCTTTACACGTAACAACAAATAATATTGCTTTAAAATATTGGTAAAAAAATATTATTTATGTTCAGAAACATTTTAGATGTAAATGTTTTTACTTCATTGCATTACATCATTCGCATATTTTTCGACAAACAATGAAAGGATTGAAATCGACTTAGCTCTGGCAACTCTAGGTCACTGTTGGAACGAGACACAGGGTTCAGTGGTAGCCTTCTCACTCGGCTTCATTTTTATTTTGCGCGCAACAAGACTCTTATGACTTTACAATAAGGTTTTATTTTGTTTATTTTAGCTGCATGATGCACAGATAGAGCTCTTTCCTGTTGTACGTAGTACTTATTACTTCCATGATTTAATCATATGTACCATAGACGCAACATGTGATCAAAATTATCGAAAATAACGTTATTGGCGTCAATTGGAACAGGGTCTAGGTATATTTTAAATTATCAAAGAAAATCACACCATCTACCAATAAACATTGTAAAATAATCATACTCAAAGTTTCAGCATGTGTATAACAATCTTCGTAAACGGTGTTAAGGTGAATGCTGACTATAAACAGGCGGTAATTTTATTTCTAGTTGTGGTATTAAAAATATTACATACCTACTCTATCATGTATCTCGCAGGCCACAGCCAAATAGCTTAATCAGACTTTCAATTAACAGCCTAGCTTCATTACTAAAGAACGCCCTTTAAGAAGCGGCGTGAATGAAATTCAGCCATTACTTGCTATCAAATGCTCAAATTATATCACCATCGGACTGCTCCCATTCTTCTATCAAGGCCTGTTTTAGTACCCTGAGGGTGGTAGGTGGTGGTCTGCGGCTTCTGACTAGCCTCCCTAGCTCATCCCAGGCGTGCTCACTCGGGTTGAGATCAAGACTTCTAGATGGCCAAGCCATCACGCTAATACCAACCTCCTGAATATACTCTTGCACTACCCGAGCCGTGTGTGGCCAGGCATTATCTTGCATCAGCATCGATCCATCACCGATATTTACTAAATATGGCCCTGCGTACTTATTGAGGATCTCCTGGGCATATCTTTACCCAGTCAGAGTGCCATTTTATATAGCCACTAACTCTGTACAACCTCTGTCGCCTGTAGACACCTCGACTTCCATCAGAAGTGTAAAGTGAGACTTGAGATCGAGATGAAATCCAGAGAAAGATCTGTAAAAAATTCTTGACCATTCTTCTTGATCCCATTGTATGTGTTCACGGGTGTATCGCAGTCTCGCTATTCGATCTCTCGAGTTTGTGGCCACTCGCTGGTCTTCGGGGTTTCAAGTTTGCTTCAGCCTTCTTCTCACTGTACTTTCACTAATGTAGTCCCTTCGGGTCTGAATAAGTTGTTGCTGGACTTAACTGCATTTAGTTGGTGATTTCTCAACACAGTGGAAGCAATATGACGGTCTTCTCGGGCACTAGTACTTGGTCTGCCATTACCAGGTCTCTTCAAATGCTTTCCAGTCACTTCACAACTTCGCTTCACCTTCTGGACCGTTCGTAACGCCACACCCGCCATTCTTGCAGTACGACGCGTACTGATGCCTAGTTCCAGAAAGGTCATGAATCATGATCATAGGACATTCTTCAGGTGAAAGAGGCATGATAAATAAGTTTATGTGCTGATTATCTAACTTCGCTTTTGTTACAAGACTCATCAATCACGAAAAGTTTGAATCATTTTTATTTTTGTAAATGAAATGGTTATTCTTCCGTCCGTACAAATAGAGCCATACCTATCTACTAATCAAACTCGCAATAATACAAAAGTCTATTACACTTTTCAAGATTGTTATTTGTATCCTATTGTATGCCTGGAGACTAGTGAGTTTAGATGTGTGCGTGCAGAGACACACTACAAAGCGCTGAGATAGAAATACGTTTGCTTTATTGTATGCAACTTGAAAACAGTGTTCGGTCATAGAACATATAATAATACTACGTATAGATTGGACACTCCCCTCCCCCCACCAATCGTGCCTTCCTCACCCAGCCACCGATTCTGAGCTGACGCGGAGCGTACTTGAGCTCGGGACGCGCCACACAATTTTTTCCAACGGCTATTTAAAAATAATTATTTTATAAGATTTTCGTAAACAAAAATTGTTTTCTTTACTATTGCAACCACAGCGACTACTTTACAAGTTTTAACCGACTTCGAAAAGAAGTTAGTTCCACAATTTGTGTGTTTAGATGAACCTATGTTCACCGGTTTTGAATCGATTTTGACGTTTCTTTTTTAAAATATGTAAAGTCAGTTTTGAGTATTTTTATCCACAGACATTCATCCATTCATCGTAGACTCATGATAATTGATTTGACGAACGTAAATAGATTATATCTACAAATTAATTGTATCTAGTAATTGTAGCTTTAAATGCACTTATTATAATATTTTTTTTATCTCTATAGTTGTTTGTGAATTTTCTGTAAAAAAATTAATAGTAATATTATATCCTATCTAATTAAATTAATATCACATCGCATACTAAGCATATTGCTCGAACGCTAAACATCCGATTATACTAATATTGTATTTGATTTTATTAAAAATAAAACAAGTTTATATAGTGTGATCTGAAATAAATGACATTATTATTATTATATAGTGGTTTATATACCCTCACTCTGCGGACACGGTACCACATACATGAACGTAGACAATCTATTAAATCTTGGTCCGTGCAACTCGTCACTTTTTCTTTCAACTCAAATTCATCACACGTTTCTTTCTTCGAATGCCGCTCATACAAAGTCATGCCGTTTGTTGGTGGATATCCGGGTTTTTGGTCTGAAGTGGATACCTACCATAGAGAAAAGTATTACACATACCCACCTTCGCTACGATTGACACGCGGCGCACTTCATGATTGTTTGTTAAACGAGAAGAATATAAATTATTATTGTGATTGTAATTATTGTTATCATTATTTGTATAAAATGTAAACCCGGAATGATACGTTTTATATAGTGTAGGTGTGTATTTATTATTGTATAAGTAATGGAGTGAAATGTGAAGTAATGTTACCTACTCGTTTGTGTGTTGGATATTCCTACGTCCTACGTGGAGTTGGATAGATGTGATTGTATTGTATTTCTACAGGTAGGTACGCATAATTTATGAAATCTATTACGACTAATAATAGTATCAAAAGATTGTTGTCAGTTGAATATAATATATTCATATACATATTCATGCGGTGACAACCATAGACTTCACGCACACAATTACACCAGTACAAAACAACATTATGAGTGTCTGGGTAATAGGTAGTTGTAACTCGGCTTTAATATAGGGAATGAATCG
Source organism: Plagodis dolabraria (assembly GCA_963854805.1). Taxonomy (NCBI): domain Eukaryota; kingdom Metazoa; phylum Arthropoda; class Insecta; order Lepidoptera; family Geometridae; genus Plagodis; species Plagodis dolabraria. Next base: position 8,957,240 of record OY978459.1, on the reverse strand, counting down.
AGTGTCCAGGGTGTGGTTCGGTATAGAATTATTTTAACAAAAATGTTGTAACTGTTAATTTTCATCGTCAAATATTTCGGGTGTAGGAAATTGTTATATAAGCGTCGAAAGGAGTCATTTCACATACGAGTTATGTAGGCTATAATCCGACTAAGAATTGATGACTTTTACCCATTGACCTCTATATACTGGACTCGACATCTCAAACGAGCAAAGTCGAATAGGTAGGACAAGCTAACCGGCATGTACTCACCCACACGCAGCTGGGCACTCATAGAAATCACACGCGAAAATTGTGTATTCTAAAATGCCATCCTGCGTCCTCAGATACTGCAGAAACCAGTCGGGAAAAACAAATAAAAGCGATGGAATCACTTTTCACATGTAAGTTCAGATTTTGGAATGAAACACGCCCGAATACATTATTATTTTGTCGATTTGTAATCGCGAAAGACAATGCTTCACGACACAGCATAGGCAGCCATGTTGACGTAGTGAAATTCATAGATTAAGTGGACAGATATGACAACTAGCAACATTGAGTAAATTACCAATTTTTTACTCATGATGAAAAAAGTTTGACGTGTCTGTTTATCAACATAACTCCCAAATGGCTGGAACGATATGGATTAATTATTTGAAAAGTGACTTAATTATAATATGTATTAATTATTATAATATTATAATATGTATTATATTTTAATATTATTTACTTAAATGTATGTATGCAAAATACGATTAACATTACACATAATACACACATAATATAAGATCTAGATTTAAATAAGTTAGTAACATTTTGTTTCTAGTAAAAAGCCTATTGTACCTTTACTTTCAAAAACTGAATAGCGTAGTTTGTGATCCTAGTAATACTTATTATTTTAACTTTATTTTACTATTTTTTAACTAATATACTCTTCACAATGTTACGTAGGTACAAAAGCCATGTCCGTTCTGTGTGCTTATAGTCTTTGATATTGAGAAACCATACCTCAAAAGTAGTCTAGCGCTTGATGTTTGAATAGTTTGGTTAGATGATGCAATTAGTTATTAAGCGCTGTAAGCGGACTTTTGTAGGAAACATTAACTTACAAGCGTTGTGGCGCTGCGTGTTTGGATATTAGGTTAGACGATATAATTAGTTCTAGACTGCAGTCCGATCCCGTAAAGCGCTGAAGCGCACTTAAGTTTAAAATAAGCAAAAATGGCAGCGACTTTTGTCTCAAATGTCTTCTCCCGTCTTAAACACTCTACTGTTCATTTCGAATAGAATAAAAGTAACAAAATAGTATAGTCTTTCTAAAATATTTATTGATAATCTACGAATAAATATGTAAAAAAATGTAAGTCGACCTCAAAAACAGCAGAACGCCAACCTTACTGCGGCGGGCATGGCGAAGTGTACCGTGCGGCGCAACAACAGTAGGTACCTTGAGGCGACCAATCGGATGCAATTATTTCTAAGCGCTAAATCAATTAAAGTAATCCAATTGAATTTGGAAGATTGTACATGTTTTGTTACTTGTGAACTTGATGAGTTTGAAATCAAAGCGGTAACTGTTTGAGAGTTAGGTACGTACTTACACTTCTTTACATAGGTATTTACGCATCGTTTTACAATTACCAACTTTAAAATTAATTAAGAAGTTAGAACAATTTGTAAAATTTTAAGTATGTTTCTATTTTTTTTAAATTTATACTTGAGTATCCAGAAAAAGATCAAAAAAAAGTATCCAAATAAAGGTCTTTTTTTTTCTTTTTAATAAGAAACAACGATTTTTGCTCACAGTTACTCTTTAGCTCATAAACAGAATTAGTAATAAGCCTACAAATTTCTTATTCTTACTCTGTGTTAACACTAATTTAAAAAAGTCACATTAATTCCCACATTAAACATGGAAGCAAATACTATAAATCTTTCCAGTCCTGATGTAGGGAGTAGCTTCTTCATGATCACCCGCTATTCTGATTAAACAAACACTTCTTTCATATAGCGATGTACATGAAGCAATGATGGCCGAGCGGTTATAGCTATGGACTGACGTGCCGCAGCTCCCTGGTGCAATCCCCACCGCCTCAACGCGCCGGCTTGAGCTTCACCGCATGGTGAAAGGGCATTTTGCGAATGTCAGCCTGGCTAGCTACTCAAGTAGAAAATCTGCCGCCAAGCACTTAACAGTGTGTTCCGGCAGTCCTTGAGAGCCAGAAAAATTACAGGCACATAAAACTTACTAACTATGTCTTAATTTTTTATTACTATGTCTGTAACAAATGTTAATCAAAAATTAAATGAGAGTAAAATTACAGGCACATAAAACTGTCAGTTTTATGTGCCCGTAATTTTACTATGTCTCAATGTGTCGGGAGCAGTGCAATTCGTCACATGAAGAAATGCATCTGTTATAGGCTAATCCGCTTCACATCAGGTGGGCCGCGTGCTTGTTCCGTCACAATCACATAAAAAAATATGTTTATGAAAATAGAAGTACCTATTTGTAGTACCGAAATGGTCTGAAGATATAAATAAAGTCACGGGGAGCCGATGGATGCAAATGGCTAATAGCCATTCTTGTTGGTGGAGGCATTTTTTAATGGTGTTTGTCCTCCGGCTGTTGATGATGATGATGATTCTTATGGTTGATGAGGTTACTCAGAAAATGTTACGTCCTACATAAATAATTTATTTTTAATTAATTGTATTTATTTTATTAGTGATATTTTACATAATTACAATGTATTATTATGATAAAACGAACTATAAGGAAATATACAATTTCCACGGCGCTAACAATAGAGAATCCTACGAGAACTCCACCGAATCCACCGACGGTACCTGCAAATGAAAGCATTATTTAAAAATTATTGCCAGAATCCTTATTTTTATTAGATTAGAAATACAGTCACGAGTACTTATATATTACTAGCTTTCCGGGCGCGGCTCCGCCCGCGCGTATGTCGGTTATCGCGCGAAAACATTAACCTCTTTTTGCGCAGTCGGATAAAAACTATCCTATGTTTTTTCCCGGGTCTCATACTATCTCCATATCAAATTTCATTAAAATCGGTCCAGTAGTTTTGGCGTGAAAGCGTAACAGACAGACAGACAGACAGAGTTACTTTCGCATTTATAATATTAGTACTGAAGTACTGATGTAAACAATACCATAACTTTATGTCAATGTATATACAGTCAATTATATACATAATAATATAATGTATATAATGTATAAAGCATTATTTAAAAATGATTGCCTGAATCCTTATTTTTATTAGATTAGAGATTTTATCATACAGTCACGAGTATTTATATACGTAAACAATACCATAATTGTGTCGCTTAACATCAAACTCAGATAAATCCAATTCTGAGATTTTTTAAGATTTTGGTCAAATGAAAGAATGAAACTCGATAACCACGGAAAGGATTTGGCTGAAATTTAAAACATAATGTAATGGCGGAGGAACCATTACATTTAGGTTTCCTGTTGGAGAATCAAAAATTTAATTCAACCAAAAAGGTGATCATATACGTGGTGAAATGTATAACTACTCTGATACAGGTTTTATTATATGTAAATTTGTATCTACTTCACAAGAAATTGATCGAATTTCACCAACTAGGTTGTGCGTTTGTTAATATGGTGTTATTTTTGATTAAATAATAAAATATCATTTAATTTTAGGTGTTGCTAAAACAAGCAATACACGCGGCCGATCATTTGATTTTTTTGTCCAGAGAGACTGCTATTTGGAGTCCCAGTTCGTGAACTGAAACTAAATGATATTCGCGATTTGCGAATAACGCACTTTGGCCAAGAATAGGTTGGTGCAGTTGGCAGCCGCACAGCAGGTCCATGGTTCGAATCCCGCCGCGGTCTTGAGCTTCACCGCATGGTGGAGGGGCATTTTGCGAATGCCCGCCTGTCTAACGACTTCCCTCAAGTAGAAAATCTGTCATCAAGGAGCTGTCCTTGAGAGCCAGTAATTCTAGGTTAAGCCTGTTAACACCTTCGACCACATCATCACTTACCATCGGGTGAGATTGTGATCAAAGGCTTACCTAAAAAAATTAGCTTAACGGTGACAATGTGATTGGGCGGCCAATGCAAGAAGAAGAAATTTATGAAGATGACTCAGAAGATATATTGAATGTTATTTAAAATAATTAAATTGGTTACCTACTCTTTTTGTACAAAACAAACTTCATTTTCTTATTTTGTTTGTATTATTTTTGGTTTTATTCAGTGAACTACCACAAATTTGACTGTTGATTACATACCATAATTTTACCATTAACACATCCCTGGGTCTAATCGTATTTTATCAAATCTACATAAATCCAGATCTAATAAATCAAAATTGTATAAATGCACACTGAGTTTTTTCAATGATAGATAAATTGCATTCCATTTTATGAAATGAAGGTAAATCCAATCCAAATATTTCATTTTTGAAAGAATGAATGTTATAATGTTGTATTTCCTGAACAGAGTTGTTTTCTTCAATAGGTACTGTTACCACGATAAAATAATGCCTTTTGAATAATCGAATTAAGATAGACCTATTACTTTTCTTTAAATATCTCCTAAGAGGTTAGAGTGGATTTATCCGAATTAGAAGTTAAGCGACACAATTTTAAGTCAATGTATATACATGACTTGGCAATTATAAGTGACTTATGTAGTTCAAAATTATATAGGGGAAGGAAGCCCAAAGCGGGTAAATCGCCTAAAGCGGGTACGCATCTTTTCTTGGTGTGAGTGCGAGTTGCTAAAGGGAATCGCGTGTGGCAGCACTGCTCAAACACGGCCCGACACGAATCAGTCGAATTGAGGCACCAAGGTCGCGTGGTGTGTTGCGTAGACGCATATGTTTTTTTTCACCGGTTCCACTAAAAAAAAACTGAAGGTAAGTGAATACTGATTACTCAATTTTAGTAAGAGTTGCATACCCATAATCTAATCAATTTTATATTGCACTAAAATAGCGAGGATTTGGCAATAATTGTGCTAAAATTCATATTCGTTTTGAGGTTATTTTTTATAAAAAAATGACTTTGAAAATTGAAAATTGCTTCTGGACAAAGCGGGTAGCTACCCGCTTTACCCATACCCGCACATTGCGGAAGGCAGTAATTTTGGAATGACTATAATATTAAAATTTGCAAATTTGTTCTTTACAGCTGGTTAATAAATACAAACGCAAAACCGAACAAGCGTCATGGGACGTAACTACTATGAAGTTAGCGATGGAAGAAGCTGAAAAAGATGTAAGTTCTGTGAGTAGTGCTGCTAAAAATATGGGATGAATTTATCAACTTTACAAAGACATCTTAAAAAAGGAACCGTTGTAAAACAACTTGGCCGGTTTTCTACGGTTTTTTCAGATGCTCAGGAGCTTTAACTACTGGAATATGTTTTCCATATGAACAATCTCTTTTATGTTCTAACTAAATTAGAATTTCAAAAACTTGTATACGAATATGCAGAATCCAATAAAATATCTCATCCGTTTAAAAATAAAATAGCTGGAGAAGATTGGTACATCGGTTTTAAAAAGAGGCATCATGATCTGACCCTACGACGCTCAGTACCTACGTCAATAGCTCGGGCTAGGGGGTTCAATAGGCCCCAAGTCGAAAGGTTTTTCAATATACCGGAATGTGAAATTGAAAAGCACCAAGTCGATGCAACCCGGATTTACAACGTTGATGAGACCGGTATCCAGACAACTAGTAATAAACCACCAAAAGTTTTCACAAAAACTGGTAAAAAAACAGGTAGGTGTCGTTTCAAGGTTGAAAGGGGAAAATTGACAACCGTTGTTGCTGTAATGCAGCAGGATCATTCATTCCGCCTTTTTTGATATTTGGCCGTAAGCGAATGGTCAACCGCCTTTTAGATGGAGCTCCTCCAGGAACTGCCGCTACTTGCACGGATAATGATTTCAGGTCCAACATTTCTTGAATGGTTGCGACAGTTTGTCGAGATTACCAGACCAAGCCAAGATAAAAAAATTATTCTTGTAATGGACAACCACGAGTCCCACAAGCATTTTCAAGCACTTGAATATGCTTCGCAGCACAATGTTGTCTTCGTTTCTTTGGCACCACATACGACCCACCGCATGCAGCCTTTAGATAGATGCGTTAACACCTATTTCGAGCAAGCAGTTTCCGTTTTCCAAAGGAACAATGTAGGACGTATCATTTCGCAATATGATGTAGCGAAATTGTTTGGAGAAGCTTATTTGAAGGCTGCTAGCACTCAAAATTCTGTTAAAGGATTTTCAGATACTGGTTTATGGCCGACAAATAGACATATATTTGGCGATGCAGATTATTTGCCCTCAACCATGACAGACAGGGCTCAAACATCAAATGCAACTGATATTGACGCTCCGTTAGTTTATGAAGCTGTTCCAGAAACACTAGATGCTGCATCAGGTGTAACTATCACTCAACAAAGGCATCTTGTCATTTCGAGAAACACAGATACTGCAGCAGTTATTAATGATGCAGAAAACTTTGCGATTGCTTCTTCGCAGACACGAAATGTTTTTTATGGGATTGAACATCTCTTTTGATTCTGATCGTACTGTTTCGCAGTGTTAGACCAAATTCTTGAAGATGCAAACGGTGAGTTAATGATAACTCATGATACCCTGATAGATCAGATTCCTACAAATTTACCTGAATGTATCACACCGACTAAGAACCCTAAATCTATACCAGGAACAACGCTAGGACATGTAACACCATTAGCTATAAGACCAATTCCCAAACAAACTCAAAACCAAACCAGAAGTAAACGCAAGACACAAAAAGCTGAAGTATTAACAAGCACGCCGGTAAAACAACAACAAAAAGAGAAGGAAGCAAAGAAAAAAATATCAGTAAAGAAATGTGCTAAAACAAAAAAACCTTTCAAAGGGATAGCTTCGACTAGTAAAACTACAACTAATAATGAACACAAAAAGATGAAAAATGCTAAAGTAAAATATAATTGTTTAATTTGTGGCGAACCTTATCAATCTCTAAAAGACATTGTGAACCGAATTAAACTTACGGTATTTATACGTCGAGAAGGCGTCTCGACCGGTTTCGCGACTTTCAGAGTCGCTTCGTCACGGAGTGTCTTATCAATGTTATCAATCTCCTATAAATGAAGACTGGATAAGATGCGATGATTGCCAAATGTGGGCCCACGAAGCTTGCACATCCTATCCTGGCCAAGGATCATATTATTGTGATCTTTGTCACGAAATGTGATATATTTGTTATTGTTTGCAGTAACATTGTTAGAATTAGGTGGTTTAAGCGGTAGTTGATTAAATATTAACGCAGACTTAATTGTTATGGTTTTTTAGTAAGAAGACGTTTTGTGTTTGTTTAATTTATGTATATTCATATATTCATATGATCCAATTGATCTCCAATTATAGCTCTACCCGCTTTGCCCAAAGAAAGTACCAGCTTTAGGCTTACACTCAGGGTAAAGCGGGTAAAATAGAAGTTTGTAATTTTTTTAATTTTTTTCTGTGATTTTGAAAATAAGTGATCTCATGCGTTACCAGTAAATAGTTAGGTTAATACTGTATGTGAAATTAATAATAAAACTCCATGAGGTTCCAAATATGTCTTTTTTTAATGCATCAAAGTTAACCTACCCGCTTTGGGCTACCTTCCCCTAACCATCGAATTGTGTCACAACTAATTATTCATATCAGAATAATGTAAGCAAAATATTTATTTTGATTTGTAATATTAAAATAGTTTAGTTACATATTAAGGCTCGTGACTGTACCTACCTATACAAAAAATGTATACCTACCTATATACATATTACCTAGATAGGTCCTACAATTTAATTGGACCCTACAATTACGTGCTAGGAATAGGAAGAAAATTCATAAAATCAATGTTCAATACAGTACAGTGTATTCCCCTGTTCTCTCCTCCAAAATTGAGCGGATTAATTATTTTTAACCGACTTCAAAAAAGGAGGTTCTCTAATCGCCTGTATTTTGTTGAGTTTTGAAGTCGGTTCCATTTTTTGGTTAAAAATTTTTAGGCAATAATATTTTCAGAAAGAGAAAACGTAGCCTCTATCATTTTCTTTCATGTTACATCTTTTCAAATTTGTCTGGTGGTCCTCAGATCAGGGCCATAGTTAATAATTACTTAATAATACTTAGTTACTGAAATAAATGACAGGGGCGTGTCTAAAGCACACCTATATGTTGCGCCTTAAAAAATATTGCTCTAGAGATATTATCCGAGAACAAAATCGTGTAATACATTTGTGCGGAGAATTTCATGCATCAATCCTCTTAAAAAACACAATATAGCATTTTTTCCGAAGGGAAAGGCTGTTTATTCCATGGAATTTAAGCAGACATCAGAAATAAACTCGACACCTCGTAATTTGGCTTATTGCATTGGTAATTAATCCAGGCAAAACACACATAAAAGCGTATAAATTTTCTACACTTACTAAGAACTTCAAACCAATAAGCGACCACGTCCAGTCGGTCCAACACACCATCAGAGACTGCATGGTAGATACTCAAAAAGCATTTGTCGGTCATATTTATATCTTCTCTGTAAAGTAACAAAATTATAAGTTTTATTGTGATCTACAAAAAGAGGCCATAAATATAATAATCGCCCTATATAAGCAAGTGAATCACAATAGAAAACATCTTCGAAACATCGTCACTTTCCTACCATCAGGTGAGATAGTGGTCAAAGGCTAAACTAGCGTAGAAAAGAAAAACAAATAAAAAAACGGGAAATTTGAAAAATAGTTTGTGTCGGCTCTATCTCAAAAACTAAACTAGAAATCTCACTTCTTGATCACATTGACAACAAAACAATATATCGTCAAGACTGTCTATACGAAATTTCAAAAAAGGCTCGAGAGAGAGCGTGTCCAGGTGTCCGAGTGGTTTAGGCATCCGGCGCGAAATCGGAGGCCGCGGGTTCGATTCCCGCTCGGTGCATAAAGTTTGTGCTCCAATAATTTGTAAAAAATGCTCGAATGCCCGCTTGGCTAGCCTCAATCAGATAAATCTATTGCCAAAGGCTTGGGCGTATATTACAGCTGCTCTCATTGAGAATGAGATTCTATATAGGCTAAGGCTGTTTACCTTCTGCTACCACATCATCACTTACCATCAGGTGAGATAGTAGTCAAAGGCTAAAATATACGTGGCACCGCATCGCAACGCATTACAGAAAAGGTAGTCAAAGTCATGGCAGGTGGCGTACATCACAAAATGCAAAAAAATTACTTCCTTACATTAAAGGAATCATGAAATATTTCTTATCATTCAGCGTAGCTATGGGAATCTTGTACGACTTGGTGAAATGAGAAGTGAGCTCGCAGTCCGGTAAGCACGCGGGGCAGAACAAAGAGTCTTCTATCTCGACTTCCAGTCCGTCGGTCTTCTCTGCGTCTTTGGGATACAAGTACAGGAGTTTCTCTGAAAATATATATAATAAGAAGACTATTGCCATCAATGGACCGCGAAGAGGTGCTTGAATTGAATCAGACCGATGATGGTGACTTTTTAAATTGTTGGGCTTAGTATGTACATTTTAGTTTTGGCATGGCAGAAAGAGGGCATTATTATACATGGAATGAATCGAGCGTGATATTGGCGTTAAATTCTTCACGCGAGAAACAGGTTGGAATTAATGAGGCAGCCGAAAATACGAGTATATGGTGTACTAAAGGAAAACTTAAACGAATATTTGTTGACACAAATATAAAAGGCGAAAAGCAAATTATAGTTGGTTCAATAGGAGATTAAAATCCAGAATTAGAAGAAACTTTAGTACAGTATATTTTAGAATTAGAACGTTGTTAATAAAAAATTAAATAATAACACTGAAAATAATAAATTAAAATTAATGAATAATTTAAACTGAAAATGATAAGTAATTAATTTTCAATTAATTCTCCATAATAATGGCATAACACTAAAATAAGTAAGAAGCTTGGCTTTCTCACAGGCACTTTGAATGGACCAGTAAGCCATAATTACCTAAGTCCAATTATAGCAACTCAGAGGTCCAATCATAGTAACAGTGGTCCAACGAAAGCACCATTGTAACCATTGTAAAATGTGTTTTTTATATTTCATCCCAATATACTTGACGCAAGAAATCTGAATACCATTTCAGCTGCTGGTCCTTGACTAAGAGACCTATTCATAAAACTTATCCTCTTATTCCTAAACGTTACAGCATCAGTTTTATGTCGTTTCAAACTTAAGTGGTCCAATAGTAGCAACCTTACCCTAAAAACTTTGCGCCTCCGTTACAAAAGATAATGTAAAAGAAATCCATCAACTAGGGAAATTCGTTTTTCCAACGCATGCTAGTGACAAGTTGTCAACTTTTGATTGGTGACACGCAGTCCGGTATATGTTTATTTAGCGTTTTAGACTTCACTGTCATAAGGGATTTTGCCAAGGTCCACCCATGGTCTAATATATTATTGTATCATGGGTCCACCCACTTACCTTTGTATTTATTTAAGCACTCCAAGTTCACCAGGGTACATATGGGCCCCTGATCCTTCCCAATGGGAAGAAAATAAGGAGTGCACTTGCAGAGAGATTGTACGGCTTTTATTCTACAGCTGACAATGCAAGCGCTGTACGAATACATCTTATTGAATACAGTTTTCATCGACTCGTCTTTGAAGAGACACTTTCTCTGGAAATAGAAATGTTTCACTTTTGTATTCATTTTGTGTACTCAGCTATCAAGATCATATTTTTATTTAATAAGTAATATGAAATATTTTAAAAATATTTAGTAAATATGAAATTTATATTTCAGAAAAAGCGCGGGGGAGTAACTGGATTACAGTTTGTGGCGTTGTTTTTGGTTCTGATATGCTAGTTATATAGAATATCTACAATAACTATAAAGGCATATCATATGTTAGCAATTAGTAGATGGTATGTCTTTATATTTATTGTTTATTTCCTGTTTTTGAACTGAAACAACCTTTAGATATCAATTTGCATGAACTCTAGTCGAATCTTCAGAAACTAGAGAGGAATTCAACCACTTACGGTGGTTAAAGGATACTTCCTGACTTCGGGCGTGGCGACCTGCCTTATCGACTTGAGCTCCATGAACTCTGCTTGGTTGGGTTCAGCCACGCGCCGGATCATGCTGCCGGCACTCAGGTCTGCGAAGTGGCTCGGGTCAAACAGCAATACCTGCCATGAAAACCAAACAGACATAAAACTGTTTTAGATAGATAGGTACTGTGAGTACTGTGACTTGATATTTTATTTTACTGGTAGACTAGAATTTGTCGAACATCAGGTGTGCTTATTATGTACTTCACAAACAATAAAAAATAACTTTCACCTCAAAATGTTTGTTAGGGCTAACAGAAGTCAACCCTAAGAGGTTATTAGCATTTTTCAATAATCCTGTATATATGCATGAACATGACGATTTATCTTTTTAATACTGAAATTCTGGAGAGATGAAAGCAGCTGACCAATGTTACCAACTTACATCAAAGCCCAGGTAGTTGTTCAAAGGAAAGGCGTAGTCGTCGAGCATGGGGTCCAAGATAACTGTAAGTCCCTGCGCTTGCCCCGGCAAAGTCTGTCGCTTCGCTTTTCCTAATCTACTATTTGGTCTGGAACACAGATATCAGCTTATATATTTAACAGTTATTTATTAACCGGCTAGGAACCGTGTAATATTTCACGGGAATTTGTCTGACCAGTCATGATTGCGCGCCCGCGCTCGCCGCTGTGCGCAATCGTGATTCCCAGACGAAGAACTTCAAAATCTTCAAATAAGTTCGAAACGGGTCGGATTAATTTCCTGTAAATTTTTCACGAGTCCTAGCCGGTTGCTAAATAATAGAGAAAAAACTCGAGATAATTTTCTAAAATATATATATGATATAATGTAGAAAGTAATCCTGTCATTATTTATCGATAAATCGATTAATAATTTGTGTATATCAAAGGTTTGAGAAAACGCCTAGCTCGTGCTCCCCTACATACCCTACGAAATCGAATGCGATCACCGACAGACAGATACACTACGACAGATCGAGAACGATCTTCATTTCGCTCTACAATGGCTTCGAGGAGTTCGAGGGATGTCGTAAGGCTTAGTGCTCGCCCTATGGAAAAATTATATGAAAACGACCGACGGACAATATAAATTTTTTGACGATGATTGTATATAGCTAAACTCCATGTGTGTATCCATGTATGTAGGTACACGACCAAGCAGTAGTCGAGATCGAAAATAACGACCGGCCGACACACACGATTCGATTAAACGGTACAGTTCCTCCGATTCAATTTATCTATTCGATTTCTCCTATCGACGGTACAGTTTTAAAAAATCGCACCAACCTCCCACACTATCGAGAAACTAACCCTGAGAGTAGAATAATAATTGACGGTCCGATCATTTTGGCAACTGATGAATTATTTCGGACTCTTTCCAATTTAAAGTATTCTTTTTCCTAGTGCTGTGCTTAGACGTAGTTATAGTTTTTTTTTTATTGCTGAAGATTACTCTTTGACAACACTCTTACCTCATAGTAAGTGATAATATAATATATTGCTCGTCTACACTAATACAGATGGCAAGTTGGGATGTTTACGGAGAGTAAACACTCGATTTAGCTACCTCTAGAGAATTGTCGAGAATCGATTTGCATATTTTGGGTAGGTAGTTATATCATATTATGACAACGATATAATACGTATTAATAGACATTTATATGACATAGCCTACGATGCAGCAGAGTCGTAGTCCAGGATATAATTGAAAGCACAGCAGTGGCCTCTTGCCGTCCGGCGCACAGTGAAGATGCTGCTGCAGTTCACCATCTCCCCTGCCCAGAAGCATCGCACCAGCATCTCAGTACATGACGGTGCCAACTGGGAAGAATAAAACTAGGATTAAGACAATGATGAACGTTGCACAGATCCGGTGACAACCTAATTTACCTGTTATAGTAAATTTCGTGATTTAGTCATTCCTAACCTAATCTATCAACTAGGTTATGCAGTGTTCTCTACTTAGATTATCCGTAAGAGGTAATCACTTTTGAGAGCTTCGCGTACTTTGAATGGTGTAGGTTGTCTTAGCCAGAACTTTTCAGTTTGGGGAAAGATTTACTGTGATTGTTCGCAAATTACGCGATTATTTAGCCATATTTGGCGTGTATAAACGACCGACGCGACCTGCTTTTGGAAGTTTGATCAAGAAGTATGAGAGTATATTTTCCTCTAAGACCGAAGAATCTACCTATCAAAGAATATAAGTTACCCTCCATCAGCCCAGTAGATCAGCAGGAAGTATCGTTACTGCGAGTGTGTCTGGCAAATAAAATAAACATCTCTATCAGGATTCAGGAGAAAGAACAAACATCGTTGTCAGGAATTTTACCTACATAACAGCAATCTTCAACGAATTTTGGGCAAAAATTTACACTTTTATGATTCAGTTGACACACTGCTGCAGCTGTATAGTCTAACGACCGTAGAAAGCATCTGAAATTTTGTCTTCTAATCTTGGAACAACTACAAACTGATAATGACTTCCACAACAAAAGTAACCTTAGTGATGAGGCTCCTTTCTACCGAAATTCGTGAACACTTTTGTACCCTCTATTATCAACCGAAAATTTTCAAATTTCGTGGCATCTAGCAGACGAATGCAAAATGCAAGGAACTGCAAATAATCGTCAAAGAGTGCATTCTTACCAAAAAACCAACAGTGCGCATTTAGTGGATGTTTTGTTAAATATGTAAATGTCATTCATGTCATTTATCGGATACATTTCGGAGAGTGTGCCATGGAACTCCATGATTTGATTACGCCATCCCCATTCTATAATCGGACATCCAGGGATACTCAGAAGCGCCACCGTTATATGGTAGATATTCCATTCGCCCAAACGAAGCGATTTGGTTCTTCGTTCATCATGCGAACCGCCAAGGAATGGAATACTCTGCCTGAGTCTGTTTTTCCAGTTAAGTACAATATGGGGGTCTTCAAAACGCGAGTGAATAGGTATCTTCTGGGTAAGCGCGCTCCACCATCGATCGCATCATCACTTAACATCAGGTTAGCTAGTGGATAGTGCTACCCAGTCCTATGTAAAAAAAAAAAACATAAGTACTTAAATAAAACATTATATTTTTTTTCTTTTAAAATTAACGAGACACCCTTTATTAATAGTATAATTATCAAATGCCCACGTAGCTTGATAAAATACCTTCCACCCGCAAGTATGTAGAAAATTTGTCGCACGCACGTAACGATGTGTTCCGGCCGCTGTCTTTGAAAGCCTATTGAGATCCATATTGTTCCACTACATCACTTACCATCACGTGAGATTGTCTACGTCATAAATAATGAAGTTAACCTTAGCCGAAAATTGTGTGACTGTGAAATAGGAACAAAAGAAATGGGACTTGGCAAACAGTTTTGCAATCACGTTCTGTGATATTAATTGTCAAAAAGCCCGAATCATAAAAGGAAAGGAACAATACTTGCCATTGCCATAGCCGTAATAACAGCCCTAGTATTGAAGGATCTAGAAATCACTGTGTCCAGGTAAGCATGTCTCTTCCAATCGTTGTTATTACTGAAGTCCAGTAGCCGACCGTTTTCCTTCACAAACTGTTCCACCTCTTCTACTGACACGTTTGTCAGACCCAGAGCTGGATGGCTGTATATTTAAAAATGATTTATAAACTAGGTAAGTCTATGGATATCTGTAATGTCTAAAGTTGCGCTTAGCAACTGTAGACCAAAAATAATAATATAATCACACGCTAGACAGGCGTCAAAGGCCTCTACCACTTATCTGTTTTGCGGTCAGGTCAAAAGAAGTCACACACCCTGATCACCTCTTGAGTTTGAGTAAATTTGAGTCTGGTATTAACTCAAACCTGGTCTTAAATCAAATGGCAAGTTCAGTGTGCATATATTATGTTTTTATTTTTCAATAAGGCCTGAAGAATTTCTAGTTAAGGTATATAAAATCACTGACATTATAGCTATAGTCATTAAGCATGTCGTATAAATCTATATATTTACATGATATCTTGGATTGAGTTAGATGACTTACAGCTCTTCAGCAAATTCCTTCAGGGCTTTTTTGCTAATCCTATTCACGTTACACAAAGCCACAGCTGGGAAATCGATCTCTCTTATAGGGTACGTGGAAGATTCTGCTGTCACAATCAGAGGGTTAGCCAGGATCCCAAACCATGTGTAATACAGAAAGTACAGGAACAAGCTGAACATAGAGAAGAATATTGCTGTGCGAACCAATCTGCAAGAAATGACATGCTTTTTAAATACATTTTCTAAGAGTTTAAGCGATGATGGTCGAAACATTAGCATGAATTAAGGACATCACTTATTAACCGTATTTCACTTTGAACTCCAAGCCGCCGACCAAGCGTGGAGATGGTGTAGGATAGACTTCATTCAACAGTCGAAGTTATGGCTATTGAATGAACTTAGATTGCGCGTAGTATTATAATATAATACTACGCGCAGTTCATTTTTATAGTTGCTATCTTATATATATTAGGTAAATAAGATAGCAACGTGGATTGAATAAGGATATATTTTTATTTTATTTTATTTTTATTATATTAGAAAAACCAACAGCTAGTTACAATCAGTACTAATCAGTACTTCAGTACTAATATTATAAATGCGAAAGTAACTCTGTCTGTCTGTCTGTCTGTTACGCTTTCACGCCAAAACTACTGGACCGATTTGAATGAAATTTGGTATGGAGATAGTTTGAGACCCGGGAAAAAACATAGGATAGTTTTTATCCGACTGCGCAAAAAGAGGTTAATGTTTTTGCGCCATAACCGACATACGCGCGGGCGGAGCCGCGGCCGGAAAGCTAGTAATATTAATAAAACACAAAACAGAAAGCCAATTATAAGTTTTTACAGATATATAAAATGACGTTAGGCCCGCAATACACAATCATACCAATATATATATATATAAGCGATTCAATATTATGAGTTATAGAAATAATTATTTGACTTAGTTTGACTGTGATCATGATAATACATATAAACAAAAATAAAATTCTATTGAAATATATAGGCACGATTGTCCAGAAGGGTATGCCCAAATAGTTTGGACAAGTTGAAAGGATACATATAAGGATATTCACAAAGCAAGTATACACAGCAGGCGTAAATATAACAGTTTTTATTAGTTAGGCTAGTCTAGGACCCGCACATCACCTGATGGTAAATGATAATGAATGATGGCGACAAAGTTTCTACATAAACGTAGCTAGCTAGGCAGGTATTTGCAAAATGCCCATCCACTATTCAGGTGTCGGAGTTTACAGGCCACCCAAAAACCTCCGATGCAACTAACGACTACCATCCTATAACAACAACCGGGGCCACGTACGCTTAGGTGCGGATGCCAATTCCAAGTAATGTAAGCAGTAAACATTAATTAACCTAGTTGATCGCTTAGGAAAGACTAGAAAGACTAGGAAGGAATTTTATGGTCCAATCATTTGTAAATGACTTGGAAGCTTTGCTACGAGACCGCTGGAAGTATAGTAATAGATAACTGTAAGCCACATTGGAGACGAACTGGAAAAAAGAAAAATCATGAGTATCCTTAAATACGGGCGTCTATGAAGAATGTAATGAGAATGAAGGAAGCATGAGAGGTATGACACGATTTCTATTTTTTATGCCTGATATGCTAGCCTTTCACCACTATCTCACCTGATGGTAAGTAATGATGTGGTCAAAGGTATTGTTCAGGCTAACTTAGTATTACTGGCTCTCAACGATAGCTGCCGGAACACACCGTTAGGTGCTTGGCAACAGATTTTCTACTTGAGGGTGGTCGCTAGCCAGGCGGGCATTTGCAAAATTCTCTACCACCATACTTTAATGATTGCCATCCTAAGACAACAACCGGCGGCTTAACGTGCCCTCTGAAGCACGGAAGCGCTCAGTATATAGTAATGTCAATAGCGGTCACGCATTCAACTCATGGCCGTGGAGGACGTTGCTTAACTTTGCTGATCGGTTAAGACCAGCTAAGCAAACTTCGCTACGAGCTCTTCAAAAGATTGCAGCAAATGGGAAATTTTAGGTCACTATTGTTTTTTTATCTACACCCAAAAGCATACCTTTGCGGCCATGTTATCTTCGGATCACACATCTGTGAGACCCCACCAACGGAACTATTGCTGCCATACTCTTTTAAAACCTCGACGAAGCTTTTCCTCACAATCATCTCCATGGTCATTGACTTTCGGGGCAAATACTGCCTTTGCCTGTACTCCCTCCACCAGGGGTGTCTTGTTGGTAACATGCTGGTTGAAAGTGAACTCTGCAAATATACAATCAGCACCTTAGTTATACGTGCTAGAAGGGCACCACCCTATATCTTCCCGTGGCTGTCGTAAGAGGTGACTAAGGGGAAAAATACCGGAAATTGTCATCATTAACTGCGATCCCCAAAACGCCTGTCAATCGTAGGGATTATGGCATTATTCCCATGAGGGATACTTTTGTTCAACAGTGGAAGCTCCGGTTGATGTGATGGTGAAAATGGATGATATTGACGGATAGAAGCACCAGTCAAGAATTTGAAGGGTTTATAAGTTGAGCTTAGTTGACCTCGACGCCAATATATTTTATACCATTACTGTTTTTTTTTTTCATCTTATGTGCTGTTGGGGCGGACCAATCGCTGTCCATTTCAGATGCAGAGTCACCATTCTTGTTTATACTTGACAATTCACTGCGCTCCTCACTCTGCATGGCCGCTCACTTTTCCATACAAACGTCGAAGGGTGATTACTCCCTTATTTAAGGTTTTAGGTCCAAAAATTGGTATGCTATCGATTGATCTCTTCATTATCTAGGCTTGTATCGTTACGAATTTTTATTCAGTTATGAGCCACAAAATATTTATGAAAATGTTTCGAGGCTTATAACTCGTAAATTATCTTTTTAAAAATGTGTTACATACAATACTAGCCAAGATATAGAGGTCAATCGATATCATGCTTAGTTCTGGATCTAAAACCTCAAATAAGGGAGTAATCACCCCTCAACATTTGTATGGAAATGTTTCTGGCCAGCTCACCCTTATGTCTTGTTTGCCCAGTCATTTCACTTGCTATAATGCCCTACACGCCTAAACACAATAGGCAGAATATCACTACGGTGGTACCCACCAGGATGGACTCTTGCTGAATAGGCTTACAGCCTGGTAGAATTATGACCGAATAGCAAATAATATAGCTTCAAATCGAATAGTGTTCCAGCACTTCCAGCTGATGTAAAACTACATATAAAATCTGACCATAAAAATAGTAGTAGGTAAGTACCGCGCAGAGGGGAAGAAGCGCAGAAGCAATGAGCTTTTGAAGCAATTATAGCCGAGGGGTAATAGTTATGGACTGCCGTGCCGCAGGTCCGTGGTTCAATCCCCATCACTGGTTGCGTTGAGCTTCAACGCATGGAGGAAGGGTATTTTGCGAATACTCGCCTGGCTAGCTACCACCCTCAAGTAGAAAATCTGTCGCCAAGCACAGTGTGTTCCAGCAGTACTTGAGGGTCAGTAAAATTAAGGGCACATGTGACTTATCAACTGTATGTGTCAGGGTGACGGGCGCAGTTCGTCACTTGTGATGAAATGCTTCGGTTATAGTATAGGCAGAGGTTAGTCCGGTTAACATCTGGTGGGCCTCGTGCTTGTTCCGTCACATTACATAAAAAAATCTTAACCATATTGGTATCAATTTTCAAGAGCCAGTTGTTTTATAAGTAGCTAGAAATAGAATAATAACTGAACCTTTGGGAAACAGCAATGCAAACATC
This sequence comes from Plagodis dolabraria, assembly GCA_963854805.1. NCBI lineage: Eukaryota > Metazoa > Arthropoda > Insecta > Lepidoptera > Geometridae > Plagodis > Plagodis dolabraria. The sequence continues at coordinate 8,938,322 of OY978459.1, read as the reverse complement.
AATACTAGCTTGCCTATCGAATTGGACAAGGCGTTAAAGCCCGCAGTGACACGTAGGGTGGCGGGCAAGACTAAGGGCCTGTTTCAGAATGTTCGAGTAAGTTCCGGTTCTACTACCCAGAACATATTTAATAAATAAAACACTATCTTTGCGTTTCACAGTCATCGATTTAGCCTATCCATCGGTTAAAGCTTGAAACGCGCTGCATGTTAACTGTCATTTTTATCACTCAGTTATTTTATGTGTTGCATAGCAACCCGAAACTTTATTAGGACAGTCTGAAAAGGACCCTAAGAATTGCAATTTATAAACCGAAAACCATACAAAAAACATAAAACACGATCTAAGTAAGTATGTGCTGGAAACCTTAAAATCTATTGAGATAAGGTATGAAGACCATTTTGTTAGAATTGTTTTTAATAAACGAATATATCTACGTTTTTTATAAACGACTATGATTATTATAACTTACGAGTGACACTCTTATCGGTGCAGCTGATGCAATCTCCTCCATTTCGATCTATTTAAGAGGCCTCTTTTACCTCTTGTACGAGTTGTACGTACGTTTATACATGACATTTATATTTTGTTGTTTTATTTTGCGCATGTAGCTTATTATCTGTGGCCTACCGCTTCCGCGCTTTTCGCTTTTCTTTTTTTAAACGACAACTAACGATATTTTCCTTGGCAATAAAATATATGAATTACCAGGCGAGGCGATTCCGAGGTAGCTTAGCTAGTATGCGATTCTATAACAGGAACACTCTCGACTCGAGAAGAAGTTTGTGTTAAGGCTTACCCAACCATGGAAGAGGGTTGATACAGTGTGATCAGAAACAAGATAGAGGTAAATACTAACTTCAATGCGACATAATATTTTATTGTGATTTTATTATTTAAAAGCACGCGAGTTAAATTATTTCAGATGTTTTTACAGTAGCAGATACTGCGCCGACAAGATCGTGCCGGGAACTTGTGATAAACCGTGTACCGGATTAGCATTCCCTCACCATTTCTTGTCGTGACAAGGTGAGTAAGACATCCAAATAATATTAACTTCTTAAGTTCTTCCCTCTACTCTTCTGTTCTGTGCTTTTTTATTTTTAACAGAAAGACACTGAATGGGTTGAAAACCTTCAAATCTATTAATAACTATTTTGTTAGGGTTGTTTTAATAAACGAATACGTACGTTAATAAACGACAATTAAATCTTGGCAAGAAAATATATGTATTAACAATATTATTAATTTCTATTGAATTAATAATGATGAAATCATCATGCTACATTAATAAGTCAATATTCTCAGAGCAATTAAGTTTGTCAGAAATTCCTTTTGACTGGGATACTCGAGTACATACTTAAAATATAATTTCAAATGGTCATTTATGGAGACACGAATCCTTAATGCTGCTTACCCCTTCCGTTATAAAAAGGTGTAATGCTGATACAAAAAGTCGTACCGTGTCTGAGGCGTCCCGGTGTGTGTAAAGCGCATGGTGTCGTGATTGCAACAATTTGTGGTGTAAATTACATTTGAGTTGATGTTTAATTAAAACCGACTAGTCAAGGTCGTCGCTATAGGAATGTGTTGGTTTTTTTACACGTGTAAAATTATGGAAATGGTTCCGTATGCTAGCATCTGGCATGATATTAATAAATTATGAATATACCGATACATGAATAGGTACCTATTTACTTTATTTATTTTAACTTATAATTGTGAAAATAATTCGTGATATTAAGAAGAATATATAATATGAAATACGATATATAAATGTAAATGGTAACTTAAAAAGATGCGAAATAAGACAACAGTGTGGTGGCCGGCCATGACACTAAAAAATATTGATAGACACCAAGAAGGGCGCCAAAAAAGAAGCGGCGATATGCGTTGTGTCAGTTGTGTGAATAAAAAAATACTTTTCGACTTCTTAAGATCACCTTAGGATAGTGACTTTTACGGAAAACAAATATATTTATCAAAAGGAACATCGTCACGTCGCGCCGCGTCGAGGGCATACCTAGAACATAATATAACACTACGTTCGAGGGTAATCAACGGAAGTTCTGCTGGAAGGGTAAGACGTTTTTCAAGTAGTTTTCATCTTTACGAGTGTACTGAATGGTTCTTAACTTATTGGCTACTTCTGTTAGATCAATGGGCACTGTCGGGTAGCACCAAACGGTATTTTCCCGGAGGGTGCAGTCTTGAGTGTTTCCATGCTATAAATATAGCCTTCTCCACGCTTGTTTTATCACGATGGCATAAATGACAAATTAATAGGTAGTAGGTCCAAGCTAAGAGAATATGCACAATATTATACTTTAAGTTAATATTTATAGGTTTGATTTATATTTGATGGTGGTCCCCAATTACAACAATACCTACCACTCGCATTAAAAAGCAAAGTGTGGCTTTCAAGAAAGTTTAAAGAAAACTTTAACCTCCAAATGTGATATTTCATTACGAAGTAATGAATTATACCTAACCGTGTGGGCAGGATACAATTGTATTTACATAAGTAATCCCGTTGCTCCCATTGTCATTTCAGTTGAGGATAAGGCCTTTGATCTGATTGGCTACAAGTCTTTTGACGTGGTTAGGTATGTCAAAACCATGATCCTTGAAAATCATAATATTGTATCATGGTCAAAACTATTCATAGCGCTTTTACGCAAATGTAGCGTTGTGTTAAGTGAATCTATTCAGTTGTCTTAATAAAAAAACTCAAGGACACGTACACACATTTTTTTTATTTGAAAAATTAAATTACTATTTTTACAAGATGACTTACAAATTCCCGCAACTCACTTTTGCTACTAATTTGGGCAGAGGTTCCACCTGATGGATATACCTACTAGTATAGGTCAGCAATATATTTGATGTAACAATTCGCCCTTTTTTTAAATACCATGTGTTGAAACTCGCTGAAAGTTTTCGTGTATGTCTTTGAGCCTGTATGTCTTTAATATGCTTCAGGTTTGCTAATTTGGCAAAATGAGGTATTTTCAAAATTTTTTGACACTTCGTTTTGTATGGGAATTCTGTTTTTCATTTAGATTGTTTTATAAAAACGTTACCAACTTTCAACATTGAAAAGTATGAAATAGCTTGTTGAAGTCAGTACCATGCTGATTCAAAACACTGGCCTTGTTATATGGCCCGGCAAATACGTTACCATGAGCGCAATGCTGCCAGCATGCTGGGCACGCTGACAACTGTTAGTGGGCTGGAGCATATGGACTGCCTGTGAGTCTGTAATGACTTATAGGTTGTCTAAATGCTTTAATTGTAGAAGCTGTAGTGTTAGTAAAATGCTAACAACTTCTTAGGGTTGACATTTGCTAGTCCTAACAGACATTTTGAAATGTTTGTTTTGTTTTGAAAACATTTTTTATTTTATTTAATCAACCCTAAGAGCTTGTTAGCATTTTACCAATAACCCTGTATAAGAAGAATCACAGGAAAAAAAATATGAAAGAAAAAATAACTCACCTCGACCCATGTGGTGGCAACAAAGTAAAACCAGCTATGATAACTTTTATTAAATGAACAAAGGCATCGCATGACAAAAACCCATTAAAAATTAATATTTTTGTTTGAACATGGAGCTCTAGTTAGTTGAAACGGACACGTACATATCACACGTCAAAAGAATTTAATGTCGATGACTATTGTTAAAAATCAGCCAAGTGCGAGTCGGACTCGCGCACGAAGGGTTCCGTACCATTAGCAATACATCATTAGACTTCATATTTTAACCTTTTTTTTTGTTTTAAGGTGCGCGAGTCCGACTCGCACTTGGCCAACTTTTTGTATTTGTTGTTATAACGGCAACAGAAATACATCATCTGTGAAAATTTCAACTGTCTAGCTATCACCGTTCTTTTGATACAGCCTGGTGACAGGCGGACGGACGGACAGCGAAGTCTCAGTAATAGGATCCCGTTTTTACCCTTTCGCTACGGAACCCTAAAAAGAAGTTTGTATAACTAATATATTTATATAATAAATGAACCTATATATTATATTATGACAATAATATGTACTGTTGAGACGGACCAATCACCGTCAAATTCGTCTAGTATTTTTTTATACATATGTTATTGTAACGGAACAAACTTGAGGCCCACCTGATGTTAAGCGGTAACATCTGCTATAACAGATACATTTCGCCACAAATACCGAACTGTACTGCGCCAGTCACACTGAGACATACAGTTGTTAAGTCTCATAATATGTCTGTAATTTAACTAGCTATCAAGGACTGCTGCTGGAACACACTGTTTAGGTGTTTGGCGACAGATTTTCTACTTAGGGGTGGTAGCTAGGCAGGCGAGCATTCGCAAAATGAAATGCCGTCCCACCATGCGGTGAGCTCAAGTCAGCCTTGCGGCGCTGCAGTTCTCAAAAGGAGTCCCTATAATTGCTTCAAATCAATTTGACTTGCTATTGGACCTTTCACGTTTAAACACGGTAGGATTCGATCACTTCTTCTTCGAGGCAGAACAAGACGGATTCTCACTAAAGAACCCAGCAAAATCAGTGTTGTATACATAGTTACAGATCTGTTGAAGACATCGAGCAAGTAACTCAGCTCCATGGTTGAAGATGAGCGCGTACACTACTCCCTCTACAGGAAATTATTGATGTGCAGTTTTACGGGTAGGTCTTGTTTGTAAACTGCGTCTGTAAGTATACAAGGTTACTGCTAATTAACTGGCGAAACTCGACAGGCGTGATGGGTATCGATAACAAAAACTAAAAAAAAATTTAAAAAAAAATTTTTTTTGATGTTTTTTTTTAAGTGGTCATATAGTTATCAATAAGATATTAAGTAATACACAATACGGTATGGTGCTTAGATTCACTAACAAAACAATTAAAAAAAACCTAAGTAAAAGCATCAGCTGTATTGAATTAAAAACGTTCGCGCTCCAACCCGCTTGTCTTCGATCGCTTAGTGACTGAAACAGCTGCCACCGCTTGACGCTGGCCGGTTCGCACCCGCGCTGTCCTTGTGTTCTTACTTCCCACACTCTCATCTTTTCTTTAGGCTACCCTAATCCATACATGAACTTTCATTCAAATACCTAAGCGTTGCAACGCTCACATCCTATCTTTTTTTTATTTAAAGAAGTTAGGTAGAGACGAGCGAGACCGTGCTTAATGGTACCTAAGCATCACGTCTGCTCATAAACAGTTGCAGTGTCAACGATCTGTACACTGCACTGCGCTCGTCACTTCGAGACATTCGTTTGCCCAGTAATTTCACTCGCTACAGTGCCCTTCATACCTAAACACAGTGCAATACTTCTTTGAGGCAGAAAACAGGACACTGCGATAAGAAAGAGACCTACCACCTAGTTGCTGCCTGTTTAGCACCACTCAGGAAGGCACCACGTGTAGGGAATCCAGTTTTAGCGTAGGTACCCTTCTACCGACGCAGGCAGCTCAGCCCCCAAATCAAATCTGCTCATAACATATCCACAACAAGCCAAGCGAAATCCAGACATGTACCTACCTACCTACCTACTCGTACCTGCCTAATAGGGCATGGCGGTATTGGACTTGTTGGCAATACCGGTATTATACCGGTATCAATATTTTCAAAAACCGGAATACCGGTATTTCGGTATTTTTTCGGTATTTCACTATAAATGTTAAAAACGCAGAAAAAATATATTTTCCATGTAATATTGTTTTAGTCTGAATAAATGTACCTAATTAAGTATAAAAAGATCATCTTAAAACATTAATTTTTATTCATAATTTTTGGTATTTTCTTATGTTTTTTTTTATTATGACAATAAATAATTAAATATTTATTATTTATTGTAACAATAAATAATCAGATATAATTTACAATTAAACTGACAATAAAAAGTCAAGCTCAAAAGTTTCTTTCAACAGACATTTCTTAATATCGTGATTAATTAAGCACAACTGTAAACAGTCTTTGGATAAAAGTAGTGCCTGTGTATTATTTTATTATATACACATTTTTGCTGGACAAGGTGCAGAAAACAAATGGAATATAAAGTCTTGTCATTAAATGAAGCTCGCCCCGGCTTCGGGCGGGTATTTAGAAAATATTCTGTCGTCTATGTTCATATCAGGGATAATGTAGAATTCTAAAGGTTAAATTATTTTTCAAATCAGTCCAGTAGTTTCAATGCAAACAAACAATCAAATCTTTCTTCCATATAATATTAGTTTGCCATATAATATAATAAAATAGTCCATATTACACAACTCGCCCCTGAAAGCTCTCTTTCGGATTCAACACTAGTTGAAGGTAAGGTCTTCTACAGTTCATCCAAATAAAGTCCTCTATATCCGCCATTTTTGTGCTGTGTCGTATAACTGAATAATGTATCGCGTCAGATTTCATCATCTTTCGGATCAGAGTCATTAGATTTGTTGTCTATCCCTTGTGAAAAATCATTTTACGTACTTTTCTCTTTTAGAGATTTCTCGATCGTTTTATTTCATTCTTATTAAATTGAAGCGGAACCGGCACCTCGACGTTATCGCCACAACCAGTTTTGGCACTATCTGCTGATATTACCGAATGATCTGAGTAGGATAGATACGCTTTATGAAGCTTATTAAGTTTGAAAGATTTTAGAGTTTCTTACTACTTACCGATTATCTACTAAATGATAGTTTTTTCGTAATATTGTCTCGAAAACGAAAACTACCCACACAGTTCTTACTGTATTAGCTGGATTGTCTACTTCTGAACACAGCCTCCTTCATTAAGGCGGAGTTTGCCATAATCCTCACGCTTGGCATGCGTCTTGGGGATCGCAGTGTGAGATACCAGTTCATACACAGTTCATATCACTATAAAACAACATCGGAAACATCGGAAAAATCGGAAACACTGATTACCGTACCGTACCACTGTATACCACGTGCATGTGCGTAGTAATTGTGAATAGAATTGTGAATAGAAAACCAGCGAACCAAGCGAGAGCGCACAATGCAATTGAGAATATTCGTGAGATGAAAAGAGGCGTGCCGTGGTCGGCGGGCGATATGCCAGTTTTGTTAAATTAAACTATATAAACAATACTACCACCGTATAAGTAATACCATATATGTACTCACAATTGCACGGACACATTGACTTCCAATCTTAAAATGCCATTTTTTATTAAGTAGAAATCAACGTTACCTAACTAGATTATGAACATATGTTTTTTGAAGTCGGTTTATCTATTAATTTGTAAAAGCATGAATAACGTTAACTGCGCATTAATTTACAACCATAAAATTTAATAAGTTGTTGATGTTATTCATATTATCCATATATATATAGAGCCGCCGTATTGGTTAAGCCTTTGATTAGTTTTCATGCATATAAACTTCTTTTTTATCATAATACCGAAACACCGGTATTTTTGATTCCAATACCGGTATTTGAAAGTACTCTAAATAGGCCGGTATTACCGGTTTTTCGGTAATACCGAATACCGGTATCCATGCCCTACTGCCTAACTTATTCATAATTAAACTTCTGTTGTCACCAATAACTAATCCAATCACACATTATGCCAGACGACCACTTTTACACTAAAAATAAACAATTTTAAAAGCATGATACTAAAAATTTCGTAGCAATGTTCATTATTCATTGCCTACCTACTTAAATAGTATTCCATTAACATCGAAATATTACGTGAGGTCAATGACCATTAATAGGTAATTAAAATCAGCTGTTTTTGCTGATAGGTAGATACTTTGATGTGAGTACCTAACCCACATCAATTTGTTAAGATTATAATTTTCAGGAAACCTAAGGAAGTACCTACATAGTAGGAAGGTAACTAATTAATGACAATTAGTAGTACATGACATCTATCGCCTAACACCTAAAGATGTGTTGCTAGTAATTCTAGTTTGGCCTATAAACTGTAAAGAAAAATAAATGACAATCTAAAAAAATTGTATTGTTCAATTGATTGTAGGCCCCTGTACCGACGTCGGGGGGGGACAACGACACGGGTTCAATTCCCGCCCGGAGCAAAACATTTTGTACCTCCTCCAATAATTTTGAAAATAAGGCATTAGCTGTTGGTAGGTACCTACCTACCTAGCTAAATACATTTTTTTACCAAAAATGAAACCGACTTCAACTCGATGTAAAATAACTTCTTGAAGTCAGTATTGAAGAAGAAGTCAGGTCTGTACACTGTACTGCGCTCATCTCTCCGAGACATTCGTTTGCCCAGTAAGTAATTTCACTCGCTACAGTGCCCTTCATACCTTAACACAGTGCAATACTGCTTTGAGGCAGAATACAGGATACTGCGATAAGCAAGAGACTTACCACCTAGTTTCAAAATCAGTCGAGCAGTTTTTGAGTTACATTCCTATAACGGAAAAGTGTAGGTACGCCTATCTTGATTTGATTGTTGACAGTGAATGTCAATCTGTCCTGTAAGTAGCAAGGGTCATTGAAAACAACTGAAAAGGGTGATTTTTTTTTTACCAAAAATAACTGACTTCAACTTTAAAACGTGTTAAATGACTTGTAAGTTGGTGCATGGTACCCATGCACACAACATTGTGAGAATAGGTACTTTTGAACTACCATGGTACTGACTTCAAGAAGTAATTTTACACTGAGTTGAAGTCGGTTCCATTTTTGGTAAAAAACAAATTATTTAGAGATTTTATTTAAAAAAATTTGGTTGGTAAAGGAAACGTTTCCCTTGGGTGTCATTGTTATTGCAAAATCTACTTTCTACCTAGGTACCTACCAACAGGTAATGTCTTGTTCGCGTTATTTACCACACGGTGTCTGAAATACCTTACTTACTAATTGTACTTAAAGCAACGTGCCAGTCCATAGCCTGGATGAAGTGTGGTGGAAAATTTGAGTTGATACGACTATGATTTTAGTTAACAAATTGATGTGAGTAAGTACCTACAAATTATTACCTATCCATAAAAAACAGCTGATTTTAATTACCTATTAATTGTCATTGATCTCACGTAATATTTCGATGTTATACTATTTAAGTAGGTAGGAAATGAATAATGAACATTGTTATGAAATTTTGAGAAGGTATCACGCTTTTAAAATTGTTTATTTTTAGTGTAAAAGTGGTCGTCTGGCATAATGTGTGATTGGATTAGTTATCGGTGACAAAAGAAGTTTAATTATGAATAAGTTAGGCAGGTACGAGTAGGTAGATAGGTAGGTACGTGTCTGGATTTCTTATGGCTTGTTATGGATATGTTATGGATGTTATAGATATGTTATGAGCACTATAGCGAGTGAAATAACTGGGCAAACGAATGTCTCGAAGTGACGAGCGCAGTGCAGTGTACAGATCGTTGACACTGCAACTGTTTATGAGCAGACATGATGCTTAGGTACCATTAAGCACGGTCTGGCTCGTCTCGTACCTAACTTCTTTACATAAAAAAAAAGATAGGATGTAAGCGTTGCAACGCTTAGGTATTTGAATGAAAGTTCATGTATGGATTAGGGTAGCCTAAAGAAAAGATGGAGTGTGGGAAGTAAGAACACAACGACAGCGCGGGTGCGAACCGGCCAGCGTCAAGCGGTGGCAGCCGTTTCAGTCACTAAGCGATCGAAGACGAGCGGGTTGGAGCGCTTTTAATTCAAAACAGCTGATGCTTTTACTTAGGTTTTTTTTTATTGTTTTGTTAGTGAATCTAAGCACCATACCGTATTGTGTATTACTTAATATCTTATTGATAACTATCTGACGGCATGACTCTGGTTCCGTGGAAGTTAGGACGGCCCTTAGTGTGGGACGCTACGTGCGTGGACACTTTAGCGCCGTCACATCTTTCTGTAACCAACGTGAGGGCTGGCGCTGCGGCTACTTCGGCGGAGCAACTCAAGCGGCGCAAATATGCTAACCTCGGTATGGGTTACATATTTGAGCCGTTTGGTGTAGAGACGTTGGGTCCGTGGGGACCGGGAGCTCATCGTATTTTCCAAAACCTATCTGAGCGCTTGGTCGATGCGACGCGTGATCAAAATGCTGGCACATATTTGGCTCAACGAATAAGCATTGCAATTCAACGGGGCAATGCTGCCAGCATGCTGGGCACGCTGCCAACTGGGAGTGGGCTGAAGCATTTGGACTGCCTATGAGTCTGCTATGACTTATAGGTGTCTAAATGCTTTTATTGTAGTAGCTGTAGTGTTGTATATAGTTCATAGTATTTTGTTTAATAAAGGCATACTATCTGACCATTTAAAAAAAATCATCTAACATTTTTTTTTTTTTTTTTAGTTTTTGGTATCGATACCCATCACGCCTGTTGAGTTTCGCCAGTTAATTAGCAGTAACCTTGTATACTATACTATATATCATATATTTATTTGATATAAATGTAAGTATTATATGTAGTTTATTTATATCGTAAAACAAACATTTGTTTTACGTACTTGTTTATATTATAAGAAATTGGTACCACCCTTCCTGTTAAAAAAAATCTCTATACATCCAAAGGTTGTCTGGAAGAGATTGCTTTTAGCGATAAGACCGCCCTTTGTGCCTAACTATTGTTATTGTTTATTTGGTATTTCCTGTTTTAGGTGTCAATAAAGAGTTATCGTATAGTCTTAGTGTGGGTGTACCCAGCTTACTAAATGCTAAAGGTAAATAAAGTAAAAAAATATAAAAACAAAAAATATGTACTTAATTTCATAGAGTTCATTCCATCGTTCCTGCTCAATTCAAAATATTTGAAAAAATTATATGCTAAAACCTTTGAAACCCCTTTCAAAGAAAATAATACATCGCACGTGAACACAGTCTTCATATTTTAGAATTAATTCATGGTTTGAATCCCGCCGCGGGCTTGTGCTTCACCGCATGGTGGAAGGGTATTTTAGATAATTATAACAATAGAAATGGACGATATCACCGTGGATGCTGAGAGGTCAATCCAATTCTGTGGTTTGGAAATTTATGCAAATATTTACTCTAATCTGACTATCCATCTTATATATTACCTATGTATATTTTATCTAAGCCCTGAACCTTTATTTCACGTGCTGAAGTCGCTGAGCTTGAAACTTGTCGGAGACGTTATAGATATAACGCAAGTCCTATTGTTATATCCTATAGTTACGAGTAATAAATTAAAAATAACCAGTCAAACCAGAACATATAGATTTTTGGAATCTTTACAAGACCCTGTTACCAAGAGCCAGCGCTGTAATTATTGAAACCGTTATACGAGTAGGTACCCGGTTGGATTTTACAAACTAGTAGGTACCTTCTTTAAAGATCACACATCACAACTATAGCAATTCCGTATTTCAAAAGTCAGTACTACAGTCAACATGTCGTAATCACCTAATAAATAATAGTAAGAAAGTTGTAAATGAATGGGTTCTTGATACAAAAAATAGGTAGGAAGGAACATATTTTTCGGGTAGAGCATGATAGGGTCCCGTTTTCTTGCATACGCAACCCTTAAAACCGATAATATAGGTAAAAGCACGATTGTTGCGCTGATTTTAGAAATTATACTAGGTTACTTATAAAACAGAATCTAACAGGTGCATTTATGATATTGTTTTTACATAATTCTAATGTTAATTAATAATAATTATGATAAATATTATTACACATTCTTCTAATTATTTACATTATTTAATTACTTTTGATATATTATGTTTGTTATGTTAGACATAATTTTATGTTTTATGTAATGAAATGTTCGACTTGTAAATTGTTTTACCAATAAATTTACTATCTGACCTTAGAAGCAGGTGCTAAACAATCCATTTTTTTTCATCCATTTGAAAGCAGGTTTTTCCGTCATAAGCGACATTTTTTTTTATGCCTGATAGTTTGCCTTTGACCACTATCTCACCTGATGGTAGGTGATGATGTGGTCGAAAATGTTGTTCAAGCTACAAAAACAAGAAAATTGTAATACCAGTTGGCTGACTTTTCTTTCATTGTGCTGACGTCGAAAGCTACGTCAAAGTCAATCAAGTGAAGGGGAAATTGTAGACCTCAGCTTGTATATGATGGAACAATAACCAATGCGAACTGCTGGGGCAAAGCTGTAAAATTTATAATAACTTCGTAACCTGCTTCTCACGAATACGAGATACATGTATTAGGTACTTTATTACAGAAAAAGAAACACTTAACTACCTGCCTTACACTAGGGGAAATAGGGGAAATTGGAGCCACTTAACACAAACTCATTCTTACATAACTTTTTAATTAACAAATTTTAAATATTAATAGGTATATAAGAAAGTTTTAGTTACTCAGGTAATTTATGGCTATTAAAAAATATAAATAAATGTGTTTCTAATTACCAACATATGCGGGCAATCGTCAGTTGATGGTCACACCGTCCCCTATGATAGTCAACTAATCATTATAGAAGAAAAATTCGGGCTTGTGCAGTCAGTCTCGATGGCCGAGCAGTTACGGTACCCAGTGCGTATCCCGCGGGTTCGAATCCCAATCAAGGAGAAAGTTTTTTGCTATAAACATTTTTAATTGTTAAATAATTATTGTTTAGCTTTCTTTCATTATCTAGTGTGTGCTTTTATTTTTTAATTTTTTAGCCTTTCCATCTGAAGCATTTTAAAATATGTAATGAGGATCACCTTACTCTGACTACCCCAATTACGTGTTTTTAAGTAAAAATTACGACATTGCACGCAACATTTTAAAAAATGCATAAAAACTTAAGCAGTATGTAGGAATAATGTCAACTACTCAGACCGGTTAACGATAAAAATTATAAAATTAAATAAATCTCCTGTGTGACATGACGTGATTGTAACAAGCAGGTTGGCAGAATACGTTTACCTGTGCGGTAGGGGTGCAGAGGAGGCCCTGAGCGAAACAGTATTGCTACTGTTATGTGACGCTTTGCATTTTGCTTATTTTAAGCAGGCCCGTGTTACCCACTGACTCTGATTCCCCCTACTCCCCTACTTAACTTTATGTGCAATACGCGAGTTCCTACAATAGTAAAGTGTCCTTTGCTATGTCATACACAAAAATTTAACTCAGTGAAATTTTGAATTTATTTCCTTGTGCCTAATAACTATGCTATGTTAAAATAAGAATCCTGTTCATACCTACTTTTACTTTTCTAATAACTATGCTATTTTAAAACAAGAATTCCTGTACCTACTTTTACTTTTCAGATTAAGTTTGAAATAAAACATACTTTTACGGAAAATTCGGAAACCAGAAGCTACATATTAGTAACAAGGAGTTGAAAATTATATTGAGTTTAAACACTAACTAAGTATATAAAAGTCTGTATATATTGAAAATATTATGTATGTTCGTTAAAATTCGTGTAAATATAAATTAAACAATAATAATCAGGATAACTGCACCATAGGAATAAAGATAAAATAGCGGTGCCAAGTTTTAGATTACAAATAAAAGTTGCTTTTTTAGGTAATTTTGTGCGGTTTTATAATAAAGTTCCCGACGCTCACAGAAGGAAAATTCAAGTTGCACGTGAAAAACATTTTGATTAAGAAATCCTACACTGTTTGAGATTACTTAAACGACATAAATGCTTGGACAATTCTCTCTGGCCTCTGCCAAGCTATCGCCAGTCGCCTACGTACCTAATTTAAACAAATATTGTAATAACTATATTATATAGTAAATTATGCAGGGTTATTGGTAAAATCCTAACAACCTCCTAGGGTTGACTTCTGCTAGTCCTAACAAACATTTTTAGATGTTTTTTTTTGTGACGGAATAAGTACGAGGATCACCTGATGTTAAAGTCTCTTGTGCCTGTTATGTATTATTTCATATTTTTTACTACTTTGCTCGATGTAAATATTCAAAACTCTATTCAAAGGGAGCACGGTGCGGTCCAGTGTTGCCGTGGCGGGCGCTCTTGGCACGGAATAGGCATTAAAACACAAAAAAATATTATTAAAAAATTTAAAACAAAAAAATCATCTCAAAATGTTTGTTATGACTAGCAGAAGTCAACCCTAAGAGGTTGTTACTATTTTACTAATAACGCTGTATAAGCAGTATTACTCATTGTTAAAATACGTTTAAAAGAATGGCCCGGAGTTTCTTGCCTATTCTTCTTGCAGTAGCTCTAATTTTTTTGCTGAATGTGGCAGTACAATGTAGTATATTTCAATATCTAAATATGTTGCTGATTTTCATAAGAGCGTCGTAGACGCCTAAATTGAATAAATCATTTTGACTTTGTCTTTGAAAGTGTAAAATAACTTGCGGAAGTTAATAAGAAATAATACTAATAAATAATAGCCAAACGCTTAGCTCAATATCGAGGTTTCCGCTTAACATCAGGTGGGAATGTTGCTTGTGTCATTACGATAGCATAGAAAGAAGGCGCCTCATACGACTCCTACAAAAAGATATGGTGGGGTGCATATGGTGGGCAACTCGCCTGATGGTAAGCGATGGAGTGACCGAGGTTGGAGCACGTAGACCTAAAAACTATAAAATTACAACGAGAAAAAAAATATAGTCATGTGCGGGATTAGAACCCGCGCTATAAACCCCTATGGGGTATTTTTAACCGCTAAGCCAACATAACATTTCATGACTCAAATTTGTCCTCCCGTTCATAACCATCAGCTACAGGGTTGGATGACGCGGGTAATTTTGTAATGAATTCCTTTGTGTGATTAAAGAAGACATGTATTACCGACCCGATATACGTGGGACAAGAGAAGGGAGATGATGATGAATATCTTCTAAACTTTATAAGCATCCAGTGCCATTGTTATTCTTTGCACACTCGTAAGTATTGTAATTTGTGGACACCAGATAATATTGAATTCCTCTTCGTCACTTTTTTGTAACAAATCTCGCTGCTCGCACGTCTCCTGTCACTCTTTTCATAATTTTATTACAAGTCTCGTATTTACTGGAATAGTCTTATAATCGAATTGTGCAAGAAACATCGGCTTCCTTTGACGCTGCGCCGGCGCAAAATTGTCGATGCGATGGTTTTTACAAAGACGTCCGATTGTGTCCGATGGTAATCGGGCAGTTCCACATTTTATGGATTCGATATTGGGAAAAACAGGTGTCGGGAAAAAGTGTTGCTTCAATTGTACTGGGTTCTTGATGAATTTATGAGTGATGTTTTATACTACAAAAGTTTTTTATCAACCATATTGTTTCCAAAAAGTTGCGTTTGGTAGAGATCTTTCAGTGTAAAAATGCACGCCCTGCCACTAAACGTGATTATGTTTATGTGAGTGCGTGCAGCGATTTAACTTTAAACTCCGAAAACTTAGCACAGTTCGCACACACAAATTATTGGTTGTGTGTATTGCGTATACCTATATATGTATTCACTATTTTGCATGTAGGGGTAAAGACATTGAAAGAACGTGCATTTTTAAATTGAAAGATCTCTAACTAAATATTTTTTGTGCGGATTGATAACAGCTTAAGGGTATATTTTAGACGAACGCCCCCATACAAAACGCAGCTCCAGTCTCATTTTAATAATAGCGAATAAAAGTCAATGATATTTTACCTACGTAATCACTACCCTAATATCTAGGTTTGTTGTGCATCAGATTTTCATTAAATTATACAGTTTTGAAATTACACTAGCTCAAAAACTTGTAATTTTAGATAAAAGAAAGACCCAACTTTAAGTATCTCTTTCAAGAAAAATAAGCATGTTTTTAATATTTCTATTCCACCACAAACATGGGGAATATAATGAACTTTCTATAATGGGAAGTTATTTATACACGTGTACTATACTTTTAAATAAATCTGGAGTTAGGAATAACTGACTCAAACTCCTAAAAACGAGTGCTATATACTAAACGCTATATAATAAAAATACTAATAATTAATTATTAGTCCAAAAGAAAAAGGAGTTACTACTAATACACTATATTTACATGCGAGTTTTTTTTTTTAATAACAAGTTGAGTTTATATAAAAGTTCACGCTTTGGCTGGCGGGTATATGTCCTTAAAGTGAAAGTTAAGCAAAAATAATTTATTCAATTTTAGCGCCTACGACGCTTTTATGAACTTAAATTATAAAATTTTACTTTTTAAATATTCTACAGTCGCGTTCATCAAAAATGATCTAGAGGCACTTAGAGAGGAACGGGCAAGAAACTCGGACTCATTCTTTTTATATGTATTTACTCTTTTACACTTCATAGGTATTAGGTACATTATAAAATTATTGCAATATTTATTACATAATGTGAATGGCGGTGGTTTGGCAGAGCTGGAATATGCATAGCATTTTTGTCTTCTAAATAATCACTAATTTTTTTAACGAGTTTTATTAACTTTTTTTTCCATTCAGCTTGAATTTTCCTTCTGTGAGAACTGTAATATCTTAAGGAATTTATTGTAAAATTACACCTAAGCATTTTACTGTAAATTCGCTCACAATTTCGTACCTAAGATTTTTATTTGTCTTTCCTTTTATTCCTAGTGTTGAAGGTTGAAATTATGGTGGTCACCGTTTAATTTCAATTTATCCCAGTTTTTTTTTTTTCGAACATTCAATATTTTTCAAGAATATTAAGTTTTTTTTTTTAATTTTTTTTATATGACTGATAGGTTAGCCTTTGACCACTATCTCACCTGATGGTAAGTGATGATGTGGTCGAAGATGTTGTTCAGGCTAACCTAGAATGACTGGCTCTCAAGGACAGCTGCTGGAACACACCGTTAGGTGCTTGGCGACAGATTTTCAACTTGAGGGTGGTAGCTAGCTAGGCGGGCATTCGCAAAGTGCCCTACCTCCATGCTGTAACGACTGCCATCCTAAGACAACAACCGGGACCGACGGCTTAACGTGCCCTCCGAAGCACGGAAGCGCTCAGTAGTAATGTCACCAGCGGTCACCCATCCAACTCATGACCGCGGCGGACGTTGCTTAACTTTGCTGATCGATTCAGAATGGCTAAGCAAACTTCGCTACGAGCGCTTCAAAAGTCTCCAAAATAATCACTTATTTTATTAACTTTTTTTACATTCACCTTGAATTTTCCTTCTGTGAGAAATATACTATGTTAAGGAATTTTATTGTAAAATTACACCTAAGCATTTTACTGTAAATTCGCTCACAATTACGTACCTAAGATTTTATTTGTCTTTGCTTTTATTCCTAGTGTTGGAGGTTGCAATTATGGTGATTTCTTTCGAACATTCAATATTTTTCAAGAATATTAAGAGTTGGTTAAGGTAAAAGCCCCGTGGGGTGCCGGGTTAGAATTGCACCTCCTCATATCATCCCGTTGGTGTAGTAAGAGGCGACTAAGGGAAAAATACTAGAAGGTGGGCAGCAGCGCCTTCAAATGAACTGCCAACTTACAATGCGATCCCCAAGACGCCTGCCAAGCGTGGGGATTATGGCAAATACCCCCTTAATAGGGGGGGCTGTGTTTAGCAGTCGACGATCCGGCTGTTACAGTAAAGGTAAAATATTGGTTTCTTTAAAAAATATCCCTGAGCGATTCACTAGAATCCATTCCATAAAAAGCACGAAATGCCTGCTTTTGCAAAATGAAGATGGTCACTATATCAGCAGCTGTTAAATATACGACATTATACTGTGGAAGTATGAGAAATAAACTAGTCGAGCTATAGCTGCTTCCATCAACTGCCTTATCTTACGAACGGCATATGCAGCAGAACTAAGTCTTCCTGAGAGATAGTTTATATGAAGACCCCACTGTTAATTTGAATCCATTTTAACCGACTTAAAAAAAGAGGAGGTTCTCAAATCGTCGGTATTTAAAATGTTTGTTACCTCATCTCTAGACTGTGTTGATAATATTTTTTTAATTGAAAGCTGACGCTAGTCGTTTGGTCCCATTTAAATTTCATCAAAATCGGTCAAGCCGTTTTTGATTTACACTCCAATAACTAAAACATATTTTCCTATCTTAATATTCGTTGATAGTGAATGACAATCGATCCCGTAAGTAGCAAGAGTCACTAAAAAGAATGAAAACCGAATTCAATACTCAGAAGTGTGAAATGAAATGACCATGCGCACAATATTGTGATAGTAGGTATATTTGAACTATCATGGTACCAACTTCAACAAGTTATTTCACATTTTTGAGTTTTGAAGTCGGTTCCATTTTTTTTTAATATTTTATATCCCAAGAATACAGTTGCTTTATTAATTGCAAGTGTAACTTGTTCAAATTCAATGTTGGGCTCTACATAAGAACTTGGGTAAAGGCTAAGATTTTTTTACCTGTAGATGTGTTGTATGGCCTCCATATTTACTAGACGAATTCAGGGTAATCACCTGAGTCACTACCAGTCTTGCACTTCCGAGCGTCCGGTGAATACATCGCCGCTAATCGTGTTTTTTAGGAATAATCTATGGACAAAATGCCTTCCTTGTGTCTTTAGACTCTGCACCAATTATACAGGCACTGTGAGAGATAAGAAAACTGTTTCATTTCACGCGTAATTATTTATTTTATTGTTGAAATAGAAAATATCGTTATTTTGTTTTATCTTAGGAACTAATCACAATGAATTGGATGAGCGAGATATATGTATCGTTTGGTGTGAGAGAGTGAAAGAGATCGCAGCATAATGGTGATCGGAACGTCTCGTGGCGGTTCGGTGGTAACACGAATTGCTTATTTTCCTCTTTCTAACAACAGATATGAGGCATAATATTTGAACGTTCTTTCCTTGTCATTACAAACTGCATATACATGTGCGTAGGTATGTATATAGGTAACTTCTAGTAAGCTTTTAGAGCAGTGGTGTTCGGATATAACTAATCTATGTATTTCAAATCTCTGGGTAAAGGTAAAGGAAACTAAAAATTTCATCTTTTTAGAATTAAATACTAAATTATTAAGCGGAGATCCAATTGGATATAACAGACAAAAAATAAAGATGCGAAAATTACTGATTGGCAGTAAAAATAGGTCATATCGATCTCCCATTGAATTATTAATATATTATCAATATATCTTATATTTGAAGCGCTCGTAGCGAAGTTTGCTTAACCATTCTGAATCGATCAGCAAAGTTAAGCAACGTCCGCCGCGGTCATGAGTTGGATGGGTGACCGCTGGTGACATTACTACTGAGCGCATCCGTGCTTCGGAGGGCACGTTAAGCCGTCGGTCCCGGTTGTTGTCTTAGGATGGCAGTCGTTACAGCATGGTGGTAGGGCACTTTGCGAATGCCCGCCTGGCTAGCTACCACCCTCAAGTTGAAAATCTGTCGCCAAGCACCTAACGGTGTGTTCCGGCAGCTGTCCTTGAGAGCCAGTAATTCTAGGTAAGCCTGAACAACATCTTCGACCACATCATCACACAGGTGAGATAGTGGTCAAAGGCTAAACTATCAGGCATAAAAAAAAATCAATGTTGAGTTGGGTTTTATCCTAAGGCAGTCCAACAATCGTTCGGAGAAGCCCTCAAGTGCCGACTATTTTAGTTGCTGCAGCGCCCCCTGGTGGTTTACGCCGTAAAACATGTTTCAGAACCTGCTCTGAAATATACGTTTTTTTATATTATTTTGACGGAATAAGCTCGAGGCCCACCTGATGTTAGGCGGACTAACCACTGCCTTTAACTTATGCATATTGTCGCAAGTTACGACTGACACTGCGCCCGTCACCTTCAGACATGGTTTTTAAGTCTCATGTAATGTCCTGTAATTTCCCTGGTTCTCAAGGACTGCTGCTAGAACACACCGTTAGGTGCTTGGCAACAGAATTTCTACTTGAGGGTGGTCACTAGCCAGGCGGGTATTCGCAAAATACCTTTCCACCATGCGGTGAAGCTCAAGCCCGCGGCGGGATTCTAACCATGGACCTGCTGCGCGACAGTCCATAGCCAATGCCACTGAGCCATCACTGCTTCATAGGTCATTCCTTTGTGTCTTTATACAAGACAAAGGTATTATTTTACCGACCCCATAGAATTGGGATACGGGCAAAGTAGACAGTAAAATTCCTTCTTGATTCCAAACAGTGAAACCAACTCTTGAATGACCTTTCTCCTCACGAAGGCGCGCTTCTCCTTTTTTTACTGTAGGTAGTTACAAGTAATGATACTCATACTAGGGCATGTAAAAACCGGATGATTTTGGAAAACCGAGCTTTTCGATTTTTATTCCGAAGTAAACCGGGTTTTTCGGTTTTTCGATTAAACATATCATTAATTCTAATGTATAAGGTTGAGGTCTTAGCACAATATTTTGTAATCAGATTGGTTACATTACTACAGCATGCAATATTAACGAATCATGCAATGTTACATATAATATCTAACAACACTAGTCTTTAATAATAGAAAAAAATATTTGAATATGGAACTGACATCAATACTCAAAAGTGTGAAATAATTTGTTGAAGTCGGTACCATGCACACAATATTGTGATAATAGGTACTTTTGAACTATCATGGTACCGACGTCAGCAAATTATTTCTCAATTTTGAGTCTTGAAGTCGATTCCATATTCAGATATTTTGTTTTACCTTTTATTGTTGACCGAGCGATCCCGAAGGACGAGCGAAGCGTATCCGTCTCAGCTGGGGCAAAAATGCTCTTGTATTTCCGGATTACGGGTTGTCCTCTACAAGTCGCATTTTTTCATGCAATTTTCAAGTTTTGTGAAAATTTGTGTTAATAGTCAGTCAAAATCATTTATTGAATTTAGGCGTCTACGACGCTCTTATGAAATAGGTACGTACTACTTGCATTAGTTTTACTGTAGGTAGGCAGAGTATGTACTGGTTGGTATCATTAGGATCACACACTCACAGACGTAGTCTACAAACAAAGCCTATACGTACTAATGATCATCAATAATTTACCTTGGAGGGGCACGCCTTCATCAGTAAACAGATCTGTACCTAGGTACACATTTTACAGTTTAACAAAACCATCTCAATGAACGGGCTATTGTAGAGTAAACAATAACTCTACAATTATACCGCGTTCTATATCCCTTTCTTTGGTGACATCTCTGAGATGTATTTATGATTGTTGATGTATAGAGAAACATCTATTACGTCTAGTCTAGTTACTGAGTAGATAATAGTTACTTCGTGTCTAGTGCTCTCACTCAACTCAAACCGATCTGCCACTTCTGTCACCCGATGATTGCTCTACATTTGCGTTGCGTGTAAAAATCGCAAATTACTCACACATGGAAACGCCACAGATTACATCACAGTTTGTAGGTTACGGAGATCGCGCCACGCACACATAGACAAGGTAAGATTACGATAAAAGTCTGCACGTGTGTTTGTCGTTGCACGCGATCATGAGTGCACCACACGCAGCAACGGGACGTTTATTACTGTGCACTGTTTAATAAGTTTTTTTTTATTACATAAATGCAGCTTTTCTTCTTTCATCGGACACGTTGCACTGTCGTAAGAACATATATTAAACGTCAAAAATATTGTACTATTGCATTCGTAACGGCCAATAAGCATTAAAGTACCTAGAATGAAATCAAATAATGTTATCTACTCAACCTCGTTCGTGTAATTCACAAGGTTACTAGAGCGCAGAAGTAAGGTGTACTGAAAATGATAATCATCTTAGGCCGCAGTGACAAGTTCATTCACTTTTGAATAGTACAGAATATTGTTATAATCAACACAATATGCTTTCAACACCATCAGCGCATACTTCATACCTGGATATTACCAGGAGATCAATACCACAAACAAATTGACTACATTACACTCTTTCATCGCTGGAAATCATCAGTAACAAACGCTCGCGCGTACCCAGGAACAGATTGTCGTAGCAATCATCAGATGTTGGTGAATTCAATCACCAACAAGTGAAGATGGCTACCACAATCCGCGCAGGTGCGTTTTAAATGGTTTCGGAAAAAAGAAGACCAACAATACGTCTCGCACCAACAGAAACTGAATTCCTTCAATCACAGTTAGAAGATAGAAGAGTAGGTGCAAATGACAAATGAAACAGAGTCACAAGATAATTCTTGTAAATTGTGGTTTAATTTTCAGGACGTACTCACCAAACAATTTTCATGACAAATCCAATCAATGACAAAAAAGCTAGGGTTTAAAGTGACACTTGGGAATATATATTACAAAGAAAGCTCTCAAAAATGGGTAGCGGTCACTAAAATGTATTTAAAACGTAGTTAATAGAATTCGTTTTCAAACGATAATATCTGACTCAAAAATATTTTTTCATTAATTCAAAATTCTTGAATCACAAGCTACAGGGTTTTATGAAATTTTAGTCTTAAGCCTGAGATTAATCCGCGGATTTAACCATTGACGCCCATATCTAACATCATTAAATGCACATTGCACAATAAGTCACGCTAATATAGTGATTGAGCTCAGAATAGTAATGTTTAGCCAAAGTCCTAAAATTACTCCCACATAGTAATTAGAAAAAAATAGAGAATCACATGTTACATGCTGATTTAGTTAAAAGAATCATAGTAACTTCATTGTAACAAAAAAATGTGTTCAACAGATGTTAAACTTTCACAATATGATATTTTTGGAATATCACCGAATCTTTTGTGTTATATCCGTCCAAGTAGGCTACACTTCTATAAAAGTTAGAATAAATGGCAATACATATTCCGGGTCTTTAGTAAAAATAGGAGATCTGCAAGGATACATCTTAGGATATTTACACCACACATAGACGCAAAAACACAATATTTTATAACACTAAGACTTTTTTTATATTTATCTAAATTATTCTAAATTTAATTGTTTAAATAAACAGAATTGAGTATTTTGCGCGTTTTTCTCGCTATGGCTCTATAAACATTTACTTGCTGAATGTGGCAGTAAATCCTTTCTAATATTATAAACGCGAAAGCTTGTAAGTATGAATGGTTCTTACTGTTTCACGCAAAAACTACGGAATAGATTTAAATATCAAAACTATACTAAAGATCCATATCAAACTAATATTATAAAAGCGAACTTTTGTGAGTGAGTTTGTATATTTATTACTTCTTCACGCTCAAATGGCTGAACTAATTTTGATTAAATTTGGTATAAAGGTAAATAAGGCGCTGGATTAACACATATGATACTTTTTATCATCATCATCATCCATCACCACGCGGGTATAACCGCGGAGCGCAGCTAGTCAGTACTATTCAGTACTTATAATATTATAAATGTGAAAGTAGCTCTGTCTGTCTGTCTGTTACGCTTTCACGCCAAAAGTACTGGACCGATTTGAATGAAATTTGGTATCGAAATATTTTGAGACCCGGGAAAAAACATAGGATAGTTTTTATCCAACTGCGCAAAAAGAGGTTAATGTTATTGCGCGATAGCCGGCATAAGCACGGGCAGAGCCGCGCCCGGAAAGCTAGTATAGAATATTTCAATACTAAAACTGGACCTAAAGGTCAAATGCAAGTTTTAACGAAGGTAAAACAGTGTTATAAACGCCTTACTTTAATAAAGAATGTTTAGTTTTGACTTTGACTTTAGTTAGATTTTTTATTGATATTCCAAAAAACTTTCTGTGTTGAGTATTAAGTTATTGAATGCCAGTTTTCATTTTCAGTTAAGTCAGAAGAACGAAGGCAGTGTCAAGTAGAACGAAGGCTGTGCAACTATGACTGTAATGGACAGGCTTGACGCTTACCAACAGGCGAGCGACTTGAACGGTTTTTTCCTATATGACCCACTGTCACTCTCTGAAAGAGGCATAGTAAATTAGCTATTGATAGAAATGGTACTGGCACTGAAGGATAGTTGGCAAAACACAGTGCATGGCGTCTTTTATTATTTTTATTGTAGTAGCTAGTTTGTAGATAATGCATATCAAATACCCTTCCCCCATTTTTCTAAGATGACTACCGACTGACTATTAGAACCAGGCGCGGTTTTTCAAATTGCTACGTGAGGTTTATGTCGGGCGTTGCCTGTCTAACCACACCATTTGCACTGCCAAAATACTGGAAGTTTTGTAAATTGTTTTTCAAACTTTTTTATAATGTGCATTATTTAGAGGTGTAAGAAGAGGAAAGCATTAGTTAAAATAGGATGCCACACAGCTCAGGCAAAGGAAATGAAACGCTGCAGGCTAACAAAAATTTTAACAACAAGGGTGATCATTTTAAGGTCACATTCTATGAAACTTAAAATTGTTATGACCTCAAAAACTAAACATCATAAACATATTTGGAGGAGGATCTAGCAACAGTTGTAGTATTTGAGCATAATATATGTTTTTTGGATCTTATTATCTTATATATCATTATTAAATTATATTAATCTATTATTTTCGTTTTGGCTAAGCCTACTGCCATCTCAAGGGCGATACGTGTCTGCCTCCTTATCTTAGCAGCTAAAGGTGTGATGTAATGTGGGGGTAAGTATTTATATATGTAGATATGACATCCACCGTTGAAAAAGCTTGAAAATGGGTTTGCCATAATCCTTACGCTTTGAAGGCATCTTGGTGACCGCAGTGTAAGACCATCTTCTGATCTTTTTCTCATTGTCGCATCTTAGGATTCCCGTAATATATAGGGGGGTGCAATTCTAGACCAGTACCCCACGAGTGTCACTGATGTCACTATGTTCAGCTGTAAGTACCTACCTTATTACATATAATAATTATAAACTAACTTTTTGCGATAGATTTCTTATCTACATGACCTAGAAATGGATCACCTTTGAATGAATAAACGATAACAGTTTTAAATTACAAAATTGCATAATAACTTTCCAGCGTTTTTAAGATAAGAAGCATATTATTACTACCAAGAGCATAACAATACGCATATATTACGGCTTATCATTGTTAACGTAGGTGTATATATATGCTATTCAATTATGCATAGCTGTTACTTTAGTAGAGTCCCTCGTGCTCTCACAACACAAAAACTGTTTTCGCGATCATGAGACAGAAATGCATGTTCGGAATTGCAATTGCACCGGTGCACAGCAACAAATGCAGTAGGTTTGCGAGGTGGAGCGGGGGGCGGGGCAGCGTGCCGCCGGCGGTGGGGCGAACAGTCGCATCGTGACCGCGCGCCGCATCGTGCGTGCGTTTCGAACCGCGCGCTTTCCCGCGAACATAGCCGACCACGAAGACTCCGACATGGTGTCCGTGGGCGCGTGGAGGCGCCGGACACCCGACGACTGCGAGGAGCGCTCCGAGCCTGGCGCCTCCAGCTCGGGGGTGCCGCGAGCGCCCCCAAACTGTGCCCGCTGCCGGAACCACCGGCTCAAGGTTGAGCTGAAGGGCCACAAGCGGTACTGCAAGTATCGGTATTGCAATTGCGAGAAGTGTAGACTGACGGCAGACCGGCAGCGGGTGATGGCTCTACAAACGGCTTTGCGGAGGGCTCAGGCGCAAGATGAAGCGCGCGCGCGGGCGCTTGAGTCCGGGCTGCAACCGCCGGGGCTGGAGCTGGAACGACCGGAGCCGCCGGTGGTGAAGGCTCCGCGTAGTCCTGTGATACCGCCTCCGCCACCGCGCTCCCTTCGCTCGCCAAGCCTGGACTCCGTGCCCGAGTCGCCTGGAGTCTCGCCGTATGCACATCCACCGCAGTCAGCGCCGCCGCCGCCGGCAATGCCGCCGTTGTTGCCGCCTCAGCAACCAGGTTAGTCTATATCTTTCTGTGTTGTGACTTGTGATTGAAATAAAATTAAATATGGAGAAATGTATGTTTACGTTGTGCGGCTCTACCCATATACTATACTACTTTTTGTTTAAGATCATAACCAGTTCTGGATACGTTTATAACGCAAGGCATGCTTTAACTTAACCATAGTACACATAGCTCCATATAACATATAGTGTACATTTACTGCCTATAAAATAATAGACGTTATACAAATTACAAGAGACCTAGATCTTTTGTTGGTGTAAACAACGTCTATCTATATTATCAATGTCCACACATTGCTAGGTTTATTTCCTTTTTACATAACCTGCAAATAATATATTATAATAACAACGCTCACGAAAGCTAAAACTTTTCTACATGATTTAAATAAGTAGGTAGATAATTACGAACATAGCAATGTTTATTTCTCTAAAATTCATCTAATGAAGACCTACGTAAAGATGTATAAAAACTTATATTACCTACCTAGGCAACTTCCATAACTTTAAAATTCTTACTTTCAGACATGAAAGAAACCATACACGTGTAACTCCTTAGGCCTATTTAGCTACCCATACAGTATCTAACATAATTAACTCCTGTAGACTGTATGCGGTACCTACCTATATATGTATACCTACTTAATAAATAATATTTAAGTTAAGTATATAATAACATATGCTTAATTTTTCATTTCACATTTTATTTCAAGATTATGTACTCTAGATGTACCTACCTAGCTATTATGACAACCTACCTAGGCAACTTCCATAACTTTAAAATTCTTACTTTCAGACATGAAAGAAACCATACACGTGTAACTCCTTAGGCCTATTTAGCTACCCATACAGTATCTAACATAATTAACTCCTGTAGACTGTATGAGGTACCTACCTATATATGTATACCTACTTAATAAATAATATTTAAGTTAAGTATATAATAACATATGCTTAATTTTTCATTTCACATTTTATTTCAAGATTATGTACTCTAGATGTACCTACCTAGCTATTATGACAATTTTATCAGAAATACCTACGTAGGTATATTGGAGTGGTAGATACAGGCACGGAATAGAAAAGGAAAGGAGTCCGAACTAAAAGTAGGTAGGCCATGCCATTAATTTGATAAGGGGTGCTAGCTATGGCACACTCTTGACCAATACTCGAACTTATCTACTTTTATGGAGCACAGGGTATTTTTTTTTACAAAAAAAACCTAACTCAACGAATTGAAAAATAAATTGTTACCAGGATAATAATTAATGCCTGGATTTCTTCCTTTTTATCTGCCAATAGTGCCAATTGACTTTTATATGCTGGTATAACTACCTACCTAATTTCCTTTCAATCATTTATACTAAAAAAAAAAAAATTCACTCGTTGTATCACGCGTTGTCACTGCACTGTGGACAAAAATAACAGATTTTTTAATATGATTTCACTCATTATTTGGCGGCTCAAACATTCCTACCTAATTACTTCAAGTTAGGCTCAATTTATATTATACTCGTAGGTACAAAGAAATCGTAGAGTGTAAATTTAAGAAGCTGAATAGCTTTACTTGAACAGATTTTTAGCAAAACGTATTTAATATGTAGCAGTAAGAAAATTATATGTAAATCTTGATCACATTATCTAAGGCCAAGAAAAGTCCGAAACACGTTTCCTT
The DNA here is from genome assembly GCA_963854805.1 of Plagodis dolabraria. Taxonomy (NCBI): domain Eukaryota; kingdom Metazoa; phylum Arthropoda; class Insecta; order Lepidoptera; family Geometridae; genus Plagodis; species Plagodis dolabraria. Next base: position 8,911,023 of record OY978459.1, on the reverse strand, counting down.
AAAATTTTCTCAACATAATAAAATTACAAAGTTTACTCCAAATTACGCTTGTAACGTAAATATCTTGATTATTTACGGATGAATGTATATGAAAATATATTAATAAAATAGCAAAACCATATTAAGAGGGACAGGAAAAGTTACATTTTCGATTTACGTTACTAGTTTTGTGTTATTAATAACACTAAGCTTTCTTTCGGATTTACTTAGACTGATCGCGATTTTACCGTCATCTCTGCCTCTCTTTCACTCTTACCAGTCCGATAGTGTCTTAATTTCAGCACTTGATAGCGTCTTAATTTAAGAACATGTAGATACTATTAGGTAACTAATGTAGGTACCTACCTATATATTTTAACTTCTTAACTACATTACAAAATGATAAGTAACGAAAATAAAAAAGAATATAGACATGTGCGGGATTAATCCGAACTCCGAAGACGCATGTCATTGCAAAAATTAATAAAAAAATACACATGCATTTATAAATGCTCTCGTAGTTTTATGAGGTGTTGTCGGTGGATTACTGATATCTGGTCATCCAATCGTATATTAAATCAATTAAATGAACACTATTAATTATATATCTATTTGTGTTTTTTTGGTTAGGTACTACTGGGAATGTTGGCTTGGCGATTTGTTCTTGGTTGATTATCAACCTCATATCATTGGTTTTATGCGGATTGAATATTATTAGAATAAATATTAATAATTAAAATATTAATTATATTATAATTATGCTACTCGATTGTAAAGTACGTTCTAAAGGTCTTACAGATATATACATAACCCGTAGCGAAAAATCTTAAGTCTATGTACATAACTAATGTCTATATAAGATACCTTACTATCTACTAAATTGTATAATTCATGCGTGCATCCTACATAATATATACCTACATTATTTATTATAAGTCATGTAATTGTTGAACCTACACAAATACAAGTCCTAAAATTCTATAATTATTTCTCATTCATGCAAAATTTACCATTAAAAACAACTGCCTGATGCCCAAAAGAAATTAAATATAAAAATATTCAGTAATTAAATAACTTTCGATGGTTCGCGTATTTTTATTTACTTGAATTGTCGCCGCCACGCTGCTCCTCGACTTACGTGAAGTTATTTTTGAAAAATGTCAAACTGACTGGGTGCAGGACGAGGAGGCCTCGTTTCGCAAGCGAGTGAGTAAAAAAAAATTATGAAATAGTGAAAAAAATCGTATCAAAGCTCACATGTTTTTTTTTTAATAAATGCATATCAAAGTGACCTTTTTTTAACGGAAAAAATATTTCAATTAGTAGATAGTTGCTACATATTTACTATAGGTATTTTCATTTTTAAATGTTATTTTTTTTAAATTAACATGCACAAACTTGATTAGGTAAGCGAAATTTTAGAGCTGCATGCATGTGTTTTTCTATCATGAGAAATACTTATATGGAATCGTGTTTTCAAATCAGGCATATTATTTGTCATATCCTTTAGAATATTATATATTATGCTACAAGGTGTACGCGTTTTGTGATATATTTTTTTTTGTCTTTTGAACTCACTTTGCCTGAAACTAGCCTGAAGAACAGTTCAAACACCGCAGTGGTAGGTATATAAAAAATTATAAAACGCGATTTAAATCTCTTAAACTTACTTGATAAAGTACAATGTGTAATAATCGCGAAAAACTAAGAATTTGGTATATGATTTTTTTCATTAAGTAAGAACTATTATTTGACACATTATATAAAGTAACCAGTACAGTAGCAGAGCTCAGCAGATGCTGTATAACCTATATTTTAATGAAAGTAAAATATATATCTTTTTTTTGCACACCGTAATAATTATAAAGAAAAAAGAGACCATATATAAGTAGCTTCTTCCCGACAAACTCAAATAACAAATTATATAAATTTTTGTAACTAGAATTTCCGTAATCTTTGGTTATTTGTAACTTGTTTATTCATAAATAATATGCATTATCAAGAGAAACATAATGATACATACTTTTATTCACTTTGGTATTGTAATCGTATTAGCTAAATTATATATAGAGTCAATTATATATGTACATACCTTCAGTAGACTTCTGTGAAATTAAGTTTTGGTTGAACGTTTTGATAGCTACGATAAATTTTGATCAATGTTCAACATTCGACTTAAATCTATCTACAATGTTATACCTATTTAGAATTGAATAGAATAAATATAATAGACTTTATTTATGGCAAAAACATACAAAAACATTTCGCGGAGAATTAAAGCTATCTGTAAAACCTAAGTTTATACCATTTATAAAATGAGTTTATATTTACAACATTTGTCTACGATTAATTACTTATTACATTTCTTACAGATTTATCCGTTTTCATCATTATACTCGTATGATATGGTAATTTTTAATGCGTAGGTAATTTGCTATATTAAAACAAAGGTCTAAAAAATATAATATAGGTATTTATATAGGTACCTATATAACGGCGCGGCGTGAGATAAACGACTGAAGTTTATGGTCTATATAGGTACAGAATTGAACTGTTTTAATATATATGAAAACACGACACGACAAAAAACTGCATCCTTGCAGTTTTTTGTACAAGTCAAGGCAGGTCTTTGGTGGAGTTCCAAATAATTTCGTTCCCCAAACAGGTTAGAGACAAAGTAAGCCATCAGACAGCTTCGGGAGGAACTTGATCCGGTTCTCAAAAGAATCGCTTTTTACTTGATTTACTCCACCTGACAATTACACTGAATGTTAAGAACGTTTAATTTGTAATATTTGCGTTAAATATTTTTTGAAGCAGACACGGCCCAGTGGCTATTTTTGTTTCTTAATTATACCTTCGACCACTATCTCACCTGATGGTGACGATATTGTTCAGGGTGACCTAGAATCACTGGCTCTCAAGGGCAGCTGCCGGACACTCTGTCAGGTGCTTGGCGACAGATTTTCTACTTGAGGGTGGTAGCTAGCCGGGTGGGCATACGCGAAATTCCCTACTGCCATGCTTTTATGACTGGGCATTCTAAGACAACAACCTGGACCGACGGCATAACGTTCCCTCCGAAGCATACGCTTAGTACTAATGCCACTAGTAGTCTCCAAGTCATGACCTTACCGGACGTTGGTTAACCAAGTTGATCGGCTAAGAACGAAGTAAGCTACGCTGCGATCGCTTCAAAATTATTATTATGGACTGCCGCGCGGAATGTCCATGCTTCGGAGCTAGCCGCCACGAGCTAGTATCGTGGTAGATTAATTAACATTTTGCTAATTCCCACCTGGCTGCTTACTATCTCCAACCATATCATTAGTTACCATAAGGTGAGATTATGATCAAATGGTAGCTTATCGGCCATAAAAAGAAATTGCTTCCACAAAGCATACTAGATACAATATTGATAACAAATCTTGCGCTGTTCTGTAGAGACGTTTGGCGAGGAAACCTAGGCGTTTCTGTTTACACACCGTTAGATACCCCTTTAGGGATATAATACAATGTGTATGTGGTAAATTATGAGACATGGACTCTACTAACATTTCGAAAGGTAAAATGGCTTACTCGATGGATTTCTGGGTCAACGCTCGAAGAATCAAGACCTGATGATGCTTCGTGTAGAACCGAAATGTGTCGAAAATTGTTACGATTTGGCTACGTAGTGTATTATGACGTCACGTCGGCATAACCCAAAAATTAGACGGAATTGGCACTAGATATATTATATTAGTTAAGTGGTTTTCTAAAATATTTCGATAAGATTTCTTAACGTATATTGAAAATAATTGCTATTATTAAAATTGAAAACTTTAAGGCAAACATTCAAACTTGGTGCTCTATATTTTATTCTGTGGCTCTACTAGTTATCAAGTGCTCTATTCAGGTGTAATGCCCATATTTTGTAAAGTCTGTCGAGATAAGTGTTTAACGAGAAAAAATAGCACCATGCCGTAATAAATATGATTTCAAGACTATATTGAACATTTCTAAGAAGGCTAGAATCTCTTATTGCGACAGTGTTCTCTGTTGACAGTTCTCAGATGAAGGTGTATTTTTATTAGGTCTTTATTTGATTGAATAGAATAATATCGCGAAGGAAGGGGACTGCAAACAATTTTATTGCATAATAATAAGATATAAATGCTGCATAACTTTATTTCGGTTGAATTGCCTATGGTTCAGTCAAATCTACTGTAGGAGGAAGCTGCCGTCTTTGGTAAGGTCATTTTTTTCTGTTTTGTTTCTATGTCGTCTAACTTTTACACCTTATCACGTAATAATAGGGTGGCGACTGGTCATAAGATTCATAAGCCCAGAAACATATGTTTTAGTATTTTTATTTTTTTACAATTATGTCTTTGTGATGTTCTTTGTGTTGTTAGCGGAAGCATAGTTATCAATATGCTCTTGTCTTGAACTTCGTTAGAGAAAACATATTGTACTAGCCTCACATGAGGGATAAGGTAAAGATATGTATAATAATAAATAATAGCGAACTCATTCTGGATTGAGCGCTCGAAGAGTCAAGACCTGTTGATGCTTCGTGTAGAAGCAAAATGCCTCGAACATTCTTGCGGTTAGATGTAGTATCGTTTATGATGTCACGTCGGCTTTTAAACTTTGGCGTAATTGCACTAGACATCATTTTTGAAGTTTTTCTATGATATACATTTAATTTTTTTTTTTGAATACTTATTATTTTATTTTGAATTAAGTATTTTCGCAAAATAATGCCTGAATATATTGATTACTTATCTAAGGATATTATTTATTTTATTATAATATAATATTTTGTTTTACTTTCGTTATCATTTTAGATTTTCATTCCATTTCACTAGAGATCCAGTATATTTTTGTAATACGTAGTAAATTAGAGTTTCTTACCTTCTTACGTTTACTTACATAATTAACATTCCCACGCACGTACCGACAATCGTAACAATCTGATTTATAGTACATTTATAGTACTTAGTGATTGGAAGTAGAAATGTAATCATTCGGTATTATGTAATGCAATCCGCAAAACGTAACAAAATAATATGATTAAATGTCGGTGCAACGCGTGATCAATGTGCTGGCAATTCTTAGGCCAAACGAATCCGCATTGCAATCCAACGGGGCAATGCTGATTCGTTCGTGGGTCGTGAACGCCCAGCGTGCTGGGCGTGCTGCCAACTGGTAGTTGGTTGGAGCCTTTGGCCGGCTTGTACGCATGCAATGGCCTTTAGTGACCGTTGTAGTATTTCTTAATCGTTACCGGCTATTCACGCACGAATTAATATCAAAATAAAAATATTTTGTCTAACCTCGAAGTTTCGATCAAGTTGCATTAACCGTGGTCACGAGTAGACTGAAGTAGCGGGTGAGGAGCGGCGGGAGCGATTTAAATCTACCCCCGCTTGTGTCTTTATCAGTCACCTCGACACACTACACTAACAGTATCGGAACTTGCACGCGGCGACAAATTACGACTTACGAATCACGAAAGCTTAAAGAAAAGTATCGTTGTAGTAGTTGCAAAGTTGTATTTGAAGCAATGATGGCGGAGCGGTTATAGCTATGAACTGCCGTGCCCCAGGTTCAAGGTTCAATCCTCACCGCTGGCTTCACCTTCTCCGCATGGTAGAATGGAATTTTGCGGATGATCACGTGGCTAGCTACTATAGCCTCAATTAGAAAGTCTGTCGCTATGCACCTAACAGTGTGATCAAATTGGAAGCAACTTTAGACTTTACAATTGTATGTCACAGAGCTCAGAAAGACCGGTGCAATGACTGCACTGCACCCGTCACTCTGAGCCCTGACTCCTGTGCCCTCACTTGTGATGAAATGCATCTGTTATAGACTCAGGTTGTCGCTTTACATCTGGTGGATCTTGTTCCGTCACAATACAACTAATATAATATATACATAGCTTGTAGTGTTTTGCCAAGGCATAAAGCCCGTAAAAAAATAAATGTTGAGGTCGAATAAAAATAACCGACTTCCAAGAGAAACAATGTTTGACCATAGCCGAGCGATCTGCTGCGGATTTTAGCACAAAAGTAGTTGACTTATATGTTTCCCTTTGGATACCAGATAGAAGTAAACTACCTTATTAGTGCATACGTATCCATGAACGCTAAGCCAGTATTTGGGCAGTTCGTTTCGTCCGTTTGAAGGATGGGCCGTAAACTGATCCAGCTGCTTTCCAGCTGCCTGATTCCATTAACAACCTGCGGCAGAAAAGTTATAGTATTTAATTAATTTGTGACTTGGATGATTGGAATTGAAGCAAGAAACTGTTCACGGAATTCTCACCTGATTCGTATCAGTATGGCTATATCATAAGAACAATTTTAGCGTAAATGTCTACATGTTATATGGAATTGAAATTTAACTTCCACATAACTAACTACATTTAAAGTTATGTATCAAATCAATCTAAGTACTTACCGAAGCGCTCGTAGCGAAGTTAGCTTGGCCGTTCTGAATCGATCAGCAAAGTTAAGCAACGTCCGCCGCGGTCATGACTTGGATGGGTGACCGCTGGTGACATTACTACTGAGCGCTTCCGTGCTTCGGAGGGCACGTTAAGCCGTCGGTCCCGGTTGTTGTCTTAGGATAGCAGTCGTTATAGCATGGTGGTAGGGCATTTTGCGAATGCCCGCCTGGCTAGCTACCACCCTCAAGTTGAAAATCTGTCGCCAAGCACCTAACGGTGTGTTCCGGCAGCTATTCTTGAGAGCTAGTCATTCTAGGCTAGTCTGAACAACATCTTCGACCTTATCATTACTTACCATCAGGTGAGATAGTGGTCAAAGGCTAGCCTATCGGCAATAAAAAAAAAAAACCCCATGACAGTGAGGAATAATTATCATATCTAGCTATAGTTCTACACACGTAATCCTAATATTTCTAAATATAGATAGAGTAACAACCATTGTCGATTGCTAAGCGAAAATCACTAATAATTTTTAGGGTACAAAATTTCTCATCCGAGTAGAAATCGAACCCACGTCCCCCGATTTTATGCACCGAGTGCCTTAACCACTGGGTCATCGATTATCGTTCGGCTGAGCCGAAATTCTGTACTCTAAAATGATATTATACTAATTTTTAACACTTATTTCGTACGACTACACTTTAGAGTAAAACTTTACGAGCGTAATTAAATAACTCTTAGATGAAATAAGTAGAATAATTCCGTGTACTATTGAGTGCCTACTGCTGGGACATTGGTCTTTCTCTCAATGTGAGGTAGATAAGTATGGTATAATACAACAAACGGGCCCAGTATGGTCGAAGGATACCCTAGTGCGGCCTGGAGGATAGCCTAAGGGCCAGATCCAGTCTCAGAGGTTTCAAATATTCAACATGACCTACTGTGATTCTAAAACAACAAGGACAGACGGCTAAAAGCGTCATTTGTATCTCGGAAGCGCTCAGTAAATGCCATTATCTTCTCCCATCTAAAGCGAATCCGTTGAATTAGGAGCTTTTGTCGTAAAGTAAAACAAAACACGAATTAAATAAAGTTCAATCTCAATGCGCGCTACACTTGGTGGCTACGACGTTTTGTATTTCAGAAATGCACAAAAATTAGAGAAAATTATACTCATCAGGTTAATGCAATTGGCCGATTTTAAAAGTTTTCAACCCGGTTTCGTTAAATATATAATTGTTAACATTTAAGGGAAAGTTGAATGTGATAATTGGTTGTTGAGGCAAAGTTCCATCTTAGTTTCGTATAAAAATATTGAAACAACTACACTTCAATTTTTTTTACCTGTTAATGAAACGGTTATAAAAAAATCTTCAGTGCGAATTTGTTGCCAAAACGTACTTACATCTAATTTTTTTTTTCTAACCTTCTAATCAAAGTGACATAAATTAGAGAATCGCCTCCTTTGTTATCAATTTGACGCTCGTTTCGAGTAAAGTTTTGGTCATTTCTTGGCCTACGGCGAATAAGCTAAAACACATACGTGCCGATTATCTTATTCGTTGCTTCTAACAAAAACACGTAACGAGCCTTTAAATCTCTGGGGTAAGCAGATATGCCATTTGTGATTTTTTTTTCTTCCTTTCAATTCACTGTCAAATAATAAGTTATTTATAAAGCATTTTGTACACTTTGTAGTATTATTTATACACTTTGTAGTATTATTATATGTTCTATTACATCACTATAGATAACTATCACAGAAATAAGACAATTTAACTGACATTGTCATTATTGAAATCGTAGTAGGTCTAGGAGGAAGTATTCCTCCTACTACTAGGAGGAAGTATTCCTCCTAGTAGTAGGTATTAATTTGAATAGTTTGTATTTGAAATCGTATAAACAAAGAGGTTATCACTAAAGGGTTTATCGCTTATCACTAAAGGGTTTATCAAAAATGAAGCACTTAAGTGTTACATATCACTAATTGACTAAATAAATCACGTAGTTGACATGTTGAAATCGCGAAAATGACAAATTAAGCTTTAGAGTTGCATAGGATAATATGATTAATAAAGGATTTGACTAATTGCGAAATTAACATATTAAGCATATAAGTTTTATACTAAATAGGAGGAAGTATCTATCCTCCAGCTTTTATAGGATATGACCAAACGTGGATTTGACGAGTGCCTACGAAATCCCCAATCATATTGACTGTATTACCCCAATTTGACTATAGTTTTTTTTTTAATGCATCATAGGTTAGCCTTTGACCACTATTTTACCTGATGGTAAGTGATGTGGTCGAAGTTGTTGTTCAGGCTAACCTATGATGTTAATCTGTAATATTTTAAATAGTTATAATATATAAAATTTTAAATTTCAATTGTTAATCTGTAATATGTTTTCGAAATTCAACCTTATTCCAAAGAAATAATTGACTTGAAGCGCTCGTAGCGAAGTTTGTTTAGCTATTCTGAATCGATCTTGGAACGTCCGCCGCGGTCAGGAGTTGGATGGGTGACCGCTGGTGACATTACTACTGAGCGCTTCCGTGCTTCGGAGGGCACGTTAAGCCGTCGGTCCCGGTTGTTGTCTTAGGATGGCAGTCGTTACAGCATGGTGGTAGGGCACTTTGCGAATGCCCGCCTGGCTAGCTACCACCCTCAAGTTGAAAATCTGTCGCCAAGCACCTAACGGTGTGTTCCGGCAGCTGTCCTTGAGAGCCAGTAAATCTAGGTTAGCCTGTACAACATCTTCGACCACATTATCACTTAACATCAGGTGAGATAGTGGTCAAAGGCTAACCTATCATGCATAAAAAAATAAAAAAAAAACTTGACGAACGATTTGACGGTGAAATGGTGCAACTTCTGGCTCAGTACCGTTTCACCATTAAATTGTGCCACCAGTAGTAAGATAGCACTTTATAATATTGAACCCAAGATGTTGACAACTTTATACAAGCTTAAGTTGTCAACTCATATCGTATGTACTTACACAGTATAAGCGTTGTCCTACTAAGTAGTATTTAATCTGTGACCCTTTTGTCTGACCACTGACCGATACTGCAGTGTTGTGATCATATCATTATGAAAATAGTTTCGCTTCACACTCTCAACAATTTCGCAACGGCGGTGGTCGGCGACTAGTTGTTTAGACATAAAGAATACCTACCTACGAGTATTCTGTCTATTAGTCGCGATTATCGAGTGAATTTGAGATCCATGTGTTCTAAAAGCAGTATAGATCGATTTTAATATATGTGTAAATTACATTGTAAATTTACGCAACGAAAATTATAGTCATGTGCGGGATTTTTCCTCGTAAATTTGTACCTAATTTTGTAATGCATCCGCAGAGCTTGCGTTAACAGTGACAGACAGCTCTGAGTGACATAAGCGGCCATTCATGGCTTTCGTGGTGGGAAACTTACGAATAAAACCGTGATACTATGATATTCTGTTTTAAATGTGAACAGGTTCAGAAACAAAAGATGTCTGTAAGCGATAATTGTGTACTCTCGTTGAGCTTCCGTGAACAGCAGAATATTTCAAATCTATTTGTATAGTAAATAGATACAAATTCGTATCGAATATAAAATTAGACATAATAAGTATGACATGCAGCCCGCAAAATCGCCGGTAACGGCTACAAAAAGTATCATGTGTGCGGTAGCCAGCTTTGTCGGGAGTTGTAATTCGATGCCGGCATAGCAGATTATTTACAGGTCTGTCGTGTCGTGTAGTTTGTTACTAGGCTGACCGGGCTAGTGATCGAAAGTAAATATGAACTCGCAATTTGGCGGAAAAACACGGTTCCCCCGAGGGCTTCCGTTTTTCTACCACTGAAGCATAATACTTATATTATTTTCCGTCTTTATATCGAATGATTTCTAGTTTCATCCCATTGAAACATAACAAGTAAATGAAAATATTTATGCGAAAAATATTTTCGTTTCATACCGCAACTGTCCCTTAGTAGCTTTAATTTAATCTGTGCCTGTTTGTAACGACAGACAAAAACAAGAACCAAAATCCACTATGACCTTTGTTTCATAAAACAGAGGAACCTTGGATAACACGAGTTTCTCGGGAAACATCATTCATTGTAAAAAGTATTAGGTATATATTAGCTATAATTGAGACACTTTGTCTTTTCAACGTAAAATTCGAAAATAAAAGAGATTTGAACACGTTTATATAATTTAAAGGAGGGAGATGTATTAAGTACATATTTTTTAACAATAATAATTTTAGATACCACTAATCTTACTTCTTAGAGAAAGTATTACGTATTGATAATGTGGTTACACGAAATATAAAAACAAAACGGCTCTTTTGTAGATGATGGATTATTTAAGTTCTTTTTCAATTTTAAAAATATATTTTTAATTTATAAATAAAATTAAAGAAATATGCACTACTGAATATAAACCTCTAAAGTTTTTTTTTAAATACATACCTTTTTCTTGATATAAAATTCAACACTGACTAATAAAAATAATGATATAGGTAATACCTACCTATTATAGGTATGTTCTATGTTACGATCACTAAAATTATCAAGTTGCTGGTTTTGGCGGGAAATTCATACATTCAAGTTTTTTTAGAGCACAAAATTTTCATCTCATGCGATAGTATGAAATCATAGGTAGGTATTTTGGAAATTCACAGGTAATTTATAGGATTCCATACCCAAAAGGTAAAAACGGGATCCATTACCAAAACTTCACTGTCCGTCCGCCTGTCTGTCACCAGGCTGTATCTCATGAACCGTGATAGCTAGGCATACATTTTCTAACTATATTTATATACTTTATAAATGTAAAAAAACATTTCTTCTTCAGACACGACGAAAGCGCAATACGACCGAGTTGATTTCAAAATATTGTTTCCTCAACCTTACTTTAGAACTAAAAAAAAGAAAAAAATTTGCATGTATAAGTTACACAAATACATTTTAATTATGTTTAAATATGACTAAACGTTATATACAGTTCGGATAGCTACTAAGCGGTGACAGAGAAGGAAATTTGCTCCTTGCCGAGCCGAGGTCTCTGAAGCACCCTTGCTTGTAGGTACATAGATAGCATAGTCCCGCCCCGCTTAGGCTGTTTTTATTGCAACCCCGGCCGCCTCCCTAGACCCACCCTCTGAGAACGAGCGAGATAGTGGCATAAGACGTTACGTTTTATTGGCTTGCCTATATCAGCCTATCCTTGTCATGCTTAGTTACTGTTTTTATGGAATTGAAACAGTTTATGTGCTTGCATATTCAATCACCCTTATCACGTTTATACTTGGGTCTGTGGAATTCGTCTTTCTCTTACCAGAAAAGGATCTGGATATTACACAGCGGTGCTTTATATATTTATACTTATTTATGTATTATGCTTTATATTTCGAAGCAGTGATGGCTAAGTGGCATTGGCTATGGACTGCCGCGCAGCAGGTCCATGGTTCGAATCCCGCCACGGTCTTAAGCTTCACCGCATGGTGGAAGGTCATTTTGCCGGGCATTCGGCAAAATGCCATTCCACCATGGCCTGGCTAGCGAACATCTTCAAGTAGAAAATCAGTCGCCAAGCACCTTACGGTGTGTTCCAACAGCTGTCCTTGAGAGGCAGTAATTTCCGTTTAAGCCTATTAAACACCTTCGACCACATCATCACTTACCGTCTGTGAGATTGTGGTCAAAGGCTTACCTATCAGCAAAAAAGAAGTTATTTTGTATGAAATATGTATCTATGTACATGCATATGAAATAAATTATTACTTAAACTTGGATTTTATTTAACACACTGCGGTTCATGAACAAATGTTAGAGCTAGACCCAGAGCCATGACAGGTGTCAAAATCTTTTGAACACTATTGTGAATATAATATAAATAAAAGATTTTGCAAGATGGCCGCTATACAATGTACTTCGACCCGAATAAATCGAGACCGTAGCATTCACAACGTTTTTAGGAGTTTGAGCCAGTTGTTCATAGCTCCAGATTTATTTAAAAAGTATAGTATTATTTATAGTACACATGTATAAATAACTTCCCATTATAGAAAGTTCATTATATTCCCCATGTTTGTGGTGCAATAGAAATATTAAAAACATGCTTATTTTTCTTGAAAGAGATGCTTAAAGTTGGGTCTTTCTTTTATCTAAAATTACGAGTTTTTGAGCTAGTGTAATTTCAAAACTGTATAATTTAATGAAAATCTGATGCACCACAAACCTAGATATTAGAGTAGTGATTACGTAGGTAAAAAATCATTGAGTTTTATGCGCTATTATTAAAATGAGATTGGAGCTGCGTTTTGCATGGGGGCGTTCGTCTAAAATATACCCTTAACACTGTATAGTAGCGTATCGTCTTTGAACAGTACAGCTAAAGGAGTAAGATAATTGTTTATATAAGTAAACAATACATTGAATATGAAAGTAGGTTCTATGCAGTCATGTAATATCTATTATACCTATATAATAACACATACAACAAATCACCAAAAATTTAGAGCAAACGGTCATCAGTCTCCGCTCGCACTTGAAACCAACTACAAAATAATAATGCAACTTGATTAAATATAAACACGCTAAACGTTATCAAATTATTATCACCTCGTTGACACACGGTTATCAGTTGCAACTTTGATTACATACATGCACCAATAGACCTTATTGTCACATTGTATGGATATGTTGAATGGTATTTGAAAATGGCAGTAAATGTTGGTACTAATTTGTATAATTTGGTGTCAAATGAGATCATTATGTTGAATGCATTTTTTTGTGTAAAAGCAGTGCTGTGGCATATGCCATAGGAAATATCTATCCAATTAGCATCACTTATCGTAACAAAAGACTAAAATGGCAATAGGTTCTACCTTGTCCTAACGTTATGTTGCACTCGCGATTGTTGATTTGGCCTTTGGCTCCAATCTTCTAGAATGGTATCACTCGTACACTCTGTATTATAATTACATCCTCGACACAGTTTTGTAACTGCATCTGTCGTCCAATAATTAAAGTTATATACAACTATGAAAGTTTTCATAATCAGTTTTGGTATATATCAAAATACTTGATACTTTTATATAATAATAGAAATTATAATATATATTGTTATTTTTTTAGCTAACCCTTATCAAGGCGTCTCACGGCGATGCCACATGGAGCGAAAGTAAAATAAAAGGAAGACATAAAGAAATATTTCAAAATTTCACATCAAAATGTTAAAATTCATGGTCTTCCTTTTATTTCTGACACTATGTTATTTAGCCAAAAATTTAATGAAGTAATCTTTCGATTAGTATGATAAAACTTCAGGTTTTTTTTCAGGTGTAATGGGTTCGATACCCGGTTTAACCATGTAATTATTGAAATATATATGCATGCAGTTAAAATTGTTTTTTAAATTCAAATAATATCTTCTGTCAGTAAAACGTTCCATCTGCAATATTTAAGGTACTTTCCCTCCATGTGGCATCGCCGTGGGACGCCCTGTATATTGTTTTTAGACATTTAAACTGGTGGTCTAACAGCAACTATTCCATTGCCTGATAACATCAGCACCTACAAATAGGTAATTGCTATGAAATTCGTTGGTACACTTTTCTTACCTGCCATGACCTCATTCACTAATAAAATATCACGGGCAGTCACCTTGTGTGTTCCTTCCTATATACCTAGTTACCGATGAGTATCATTATTTGAGAATGCCCTGATAAGTATCATTGTTATATTATCTCAATTATAACATAAAAGACGTAACATCACTCCAATAATATACAAGAGATTTGTTGCTAACGGCACATGAACTAATTTAACTTTAGTATACAATTATCAGACGCCAGTCGCGACGAGATAGGATATATTTTAAATAGGTACAATCTATTTGATTATTGAAGCATTCAATATAATAATTTTATTTCAATGGTAATTTGGAATCCCACGAATCTGGCGAGATCTTCAAAACTTTTTCTGAGTTTTCGCGCTTGTTTGGTAAGTATAAGCTAAGTTTGGTAACCATTTTACATGATCATATTGAGATGATAAATGAGATGAGTTCATAAAAGTTACGAAAAATACTAAATTTTAGAATGTATGGCTAGTTTATTGACAAGTATTCAAAACAATAATATAGTATGCTCCATAATCCAATAAGTTTTCCCTTTACCCCCTTCAAAATACTCCCAAAACCTTCCAAAGTAAATCAGTGTGATGAGAAATCTATAGAATCTTGGAGAGAACAAAATAGATAAAACTTTGCTTCAAATCCTGATCGATCGAATCAACGTGCCTTTGATCCAGTAGTTTTCCGAACAACCGAATAGGTAACTTGAAGTTTTGGAGGTAACCAAGTGGAAAACAAGGTTGCTCCGCCAGAATATTTTCTTGGTTAGTTGGAATAATACCCTATGCTTATTGGAATAAGGGCTCGTTTTAAATGTAACTCAAAAATAATTGAGTAGCTGATCTTCATAGCCTAACCACAGACCTAAAATTACAGTCTAACAGTTTCTGGATCTTCCATTTCATGGAAAAATTTACTATGAATGAAACGGATATCCTTGATTTTCTTAAGCCTTTATTTAATATACTATAAACGATACAACACACTACAGCTACTACAATGGAAGCATTAAGACAACCTTCAAGACATTGCACACTCACAGGCAGTCAAAATGCTCCAACCCACTACCAGTTGGCTGCGTGCCCAGCGTGCTGGCAGCATTGCCTCGTTGTATTGCAATGCTTATTCGTTGACCCAAATAAGCATTTGAGATCACGCGTCGCATCGACCAACCACTCTAAGTTTTGGGAAATACGATGAGCTCCCGGTCTAATTATATTGCTAACGATGAATAAAATACTACATTTAGGGCCCTTTTCAGAATGTCCTAATAAAGTTTCGGGTTGCTATGCAACACATAAAATAACTGAATCATAAAAATGACAGTTGACATGCAACGCGTTTCAAGCTTTAACCGATGGATAGGCTAAATCGATGACTGTGAAACGCAAAGATAGTGTTTTATTTATTAAATATGTTCTGGGTAGTAAAATCGAAACTTACTCGAACATTCTGAAACAGGCCCTTAGTTATTTAAGTTGCCGCCGTCTGCAGTTAAAGTGCGCAAAAAGTTGCGGTGGTGGCGTTATCTCGTCAAATGGAATATAAGTTATGCGTTAACCGAGGTAGGCGCCAACTCTTTGGTAATTTGTCGCTTCTACTAAACTTCTATTTTAAAATTGCGTAGGTTGAAATTAAAATATAAATTAATAAATAATGTTACTATTCTATATAGATAGATATATACTTTATTGAAACACCTTAAAAATAGTTTAAGCAGAAACACAATTTAAAATAATGTAACAATTGGCTATTATATACATAAATGTCCAAATCATAAACGTGTAATCTTTGACAATTTCATTATTTTCTAAAATTTAAAATGTAATTATGGTTACGTAATGTGCTGATGGGTGTACCGTTCACGTAAGGTTACATGAGTGTAAATAGTACTTACAATAGCAAGAAATGCTATTTTCATTGGTCTCGCCTGAAAGCCTAAGTTTTAGTAATGTATCCTTATAACCTACTGCAAAAACTTGACTTGGATACGGCTGTCACCTTTTGACGCGACTTCTACATTACTAGGACCGTTTATTTTTATGCAAATATAATTTGAGTGACATTCCTTGATCAATGGCAAATGTACAAATTGTACGAAGTCAATCTAAAACTATAAATGGGTATAACGAACATGGTTTTGTATTGCGCACTTCAAAATTATTGTGCGCAGACTACGTGACGACGTAAATTATGAAGTTCCCTAAGTAAGGGTATTTCTTTAAGAATATGTAATTCTATACCACTATCTCACCTGATGGTAAGTGATGATGTGGTCGAAGATGTTGTTCAGGCTAACCTATCAGGCATAAAAAAATGTATAGAAAGATTCTCCGTCTAAGGGATTTTTCATAAAAAGAAGTCTTCATGTTGAAATATATTCAATTCTCTTCTGAAATATATCTGTAGGTAGGTAAGTAGGTACAGTATACAAAAGTCTAGGTCGCATGTTTTGTTCTGTGCCACGGGGTGTGTAGGTCGTCTGTCAAGGATGTCACACAAAAGATAATCTGAAGAAATAAATAATCAAAGTGCTATAAATAACCCTACAGTCTATTATATTCTGAAGTGTTGCATAATTTAAAGTAAATGTAGGTACTTATGTTTGGTTCTTGGACTGTACAAAAAAACGTATAAACTGCATAATCTTTTATGAGTTCTGCTAATGTTATTTATAGGTATTATAGATGTCTACGAAATTCTTATTTATATCACATTAAACGTATATGTGCCAACTAATTAGAACGCCTTGATGTTTATTACAAATTATACGCTCCAAAGTACCTTTCTGGATACCCAGACACAATTTATGCAGATTCCAAAGTGCATCATCAAACACAATTTACTAAAACTACGTAAACTGAATAAAATATTTAATTTAGTAAGTTGACATCCCTGTTGGAGGAACGTTTGATGTTTTACGAGCGCCCCGCTCGTCATTAAACTTCCCTATTTCGGACGGAGTCTAGGGTTACCACCCTAAAGTTTTGTTTGCGTAAAATTCAGTTTAGATTCCGATCAGTTAAAATTTTTTGGCTGGTACAACTTTCTTAAATGTTATATTGCTTTAAAAAATGCATGCGACTGTGTGGTCCGGGTCAAGGCAAGATAGCCTGTAGTTAGCAGCAATCTACGGCTTGTTGATATATTAAAATAGTCAATTTCTGTCTGAAGTAACTTTGACATACTAGTATTTTGTTCACAGTGTATGTTGTCGCTGTAATAGCTTTTTTTTATTAATGTACTTGGCCTTTAATGAATGTATTTGGCCATACCGAAAGCTAGGTTGTTTTTCTTTTATCTCGCCTCTGTAATCTCCACTAATGCGTGCCTGTTTTTCTTTTGGCACTGTGTCTCCACAGTCTCAATTTTTTTTTATTGTTTCTGCTAATTCAAAAGTTAACAATACTTCCGATATTCATCTCCTTATCCTTGTCGTACTTTATGTAGGGTTGGTACTATATTTTTTTCTCTAAAAACACAAAAGACAGCAGGACATATTTTATGAATTTTAAGGTACGAATTTATTTTTCCACCCGTCTCTAACGCTATGACCGTATCTAACCTCAAATCTCATTTACAGTAATGAATAGATTCAGGCGTTACTTTGCGGGAATCTTATTTAATAATAAAAAATATTTTAAGAAAACATCAAAGTAATATTTTAATAAAACACTTAAAAAATATATCTAGTGACAATTCCGCCTAATTTTCCTGCTAAGCCGACGTGACGTCACAAACGCCACGCAGCTAAACTGGAAGAATTTTTCGACGCGAATCGCTTCTACACGAAGCATCCTCAGGAGGTCTTGACTCTGCGAGCGCACGATCGAGCTTAAAATCGACTTCCTAAAAAATTGTCTAGTTTTTGCTTAGTATACTAACTTGTAGGTTAATCCCATTTAAATTTCATAAACCTACATGTTATATAATATACATAGTTTTAAATTTAGACTCAATTAACTTAAATAAGTATTAGTCAATATGCATAGGTACTGCAACTCTTCTATTGTAGGCGAGTCTATGTAGCATCACTAAAAATAATTAAAAAAATAACAGAATGCGGACTTCCAACACTGGAAATTTTGAAATAACCTGTGGAAGTGAGACCATGAAAATATGAGCTCAGAGTGCTTTGAATCAGTGCAATACTGACTTAAACAAGGTATTGCATACTTATTCATTGTTGGAAGTGGGCTAAGTATTTTTTACCAACTTCAAAAAGTAAACAGGTTCTTAATTCGACAAGGCATATTTTTCTGTGTTACCTCATACCTTTTTACAGGGTGTACCGATTTTGATTATATTTTTATAGTCGAAAGCTGGTGCTTGTCATCTGTCCATTTAAATTTTATTGAGATCTGACGAGTAGTATTTGAGCTATCTCTAGCAATGCGTATTATTTAATTTCGACTACATTGATGGTGTTCTAATTTTCACTTGCCGATGTTAAATGAACAAAACAAACTGTATACGATGATGGTTTGGTTTATTTCCTTTTTTGTGATTTTTTTTGTTTTAGAATATTTTCTGAAGTCGGTATTTTGTTATTTTTAACTCTTTTTGTTAGTATCTCAGCCACGCATCGCTAGGTTTAACATGATCTCAGTCTGTTTGTGTAGAATGTGTTGGTTTAGGTTTTATTTAATCCAAACAATGTGCATCATTTACAAGTACAAATATGACTGCAAATTGTATCTTAAACCTTTGAGCCGTTGTTGAGAATAATTCATATTTACTAATTACCTAAGAAACGTAATGATACATACTCAGGTCTACAGGTCTTATAACATCGCACTAATCTAAAGCTAACTTTTAAATTTTTCACGTTTGTAGAGCATTTAGCGAATGCCAGTCTGGTTAGCCACCGCGCTTTGTAATCTGTTACAAAGCACCTAGAATTTGATCTGTATGTATCGAGCAACAAAAATATTGTTATTAACATACTATAACATTTATATTGCAGTTTCTTAAAACATGTATTCGTTCGTAACAAACTGCACTGTGAGACTATTTCTATAGCAAAGTTACGGACACTAGACTGCTATAGTTTTTTTTTGTCGAAATCCCCTTAACTCTTCGTTCCGATTATCAAACCCTGATTCGATACAACACTTAACGCCACTCAACTAACTAGGAAGTTTCCCTGTGCATTCATCAAATAATAAATTGAAAAAATCTACTATATCAAGTCAAGAATATTCCGATTGGTGACAACCCTAGGTAAGGGGTTAACATTTTAGTCTTGCAATTCGGGCAGTGGATCGGGCGGGCAAGGTCGCAAAACTGAGCTTATACCGACGCCTTCCGTTTTCCTTAGCAGAGCGTAGAAGGTTCCTGCATATCTCATTTACATATTCTTATAACCTTTCCTTTTACTATAACCATACCATGACAAGAAGTACAGTTTTCTATTGTGAATAGATTACACAAGGTTTAGAATAAGGATTTCGACTCTTATGATATATTTTTCAATAATAAAGAAACTTTCAAGAAAGAGATACTTAATATTATGGAGGATGACCACCTAAATTAAATGCACTACAATAATATAATATATTTGTTTATTTAATTAAATAATACGTTTTTTTATTTTATTTTTATTTTTTTTTACCGGCGGTATGCCTTTATTAAACAAAATACTATGAAATTTATTCTATTAAATTTATTATATTTTATTTTTAAATTTATCGTTGTTATTTTATATCAACAAATTATTTTTTATTACTTTAATGATTTTATATAACTACGGAAACACCTAATTGCAAATTAAGCGTACTTTTTACACTTTGTCTTTGTATTTATATTGTAAAAATTGTAAATCCGTTATTGGCTGTATGTTAAGTTAAGTTTGATCTTTATTGTATATATATTAAGGGCTGTGGATTTTGTTAAATAAATAAAAAAATAAATAAAACAAAAATTGTAGGTAAAACTTCAAAAGGTTCTTAAGCAAACACAGCCGAGCGGTAACACATATGGACAGCCATGCCCCAGGTCCATAGTTCGATCTGCTCCACCGGCTTGAGCTTCATCGCATGGGTGAAAGGCATTTTGTGAATGCTCGCCTAGCTAGCTACCACCCTCTGGTTGAAAATCTGTCGCCAAGCACCTAACAGTGTGTGACGGTAGCAGGCCTCGAGAGTCAGATTATGAATTACAGGCATTTGAGACATAACTACTGTATTTCTAAGCGTGATGGCGCAGTTTGTCACTTGTGACGAAATGAATCTGTTACCGGTAGAGATTACCGCTTAACATCAGGTCGACCTAGTGCGTGTTCCATTACATAAATAAAAGCTTGGTTAAATAAAATCTAAAAATAATAATTGTTAAACAACCGATAAATGATAATCCTAATTCTATCCCACACGTGATAGTCCCTCAAGTGATGGTATAATCTGTGGCCATCACTAGGATATATAGATATATATATATATATATATTCAGATCATTTCCATATTACATCTAGGTTATATAGAAAAAGAAACAATTATCAATATGTGTTGCTTTTTTTAAATCATTTTTTCTCGCTTATGTCGATTTTAGGGCCTGGAAACCATTCAAAATATGAATAAATCAGGGCTAGCTGCAATCTAAGGTCAGTGAGTAATTATCTCAGTGAATGTTGATTTCTGGTCTGAAACAAAATTATTTTAAATATTATGTAATAATTGTCTAATTATGAATGTAAACGAATCGAAAAAATAAACAATATATTTCATATAACAATTTTGTAAAACAATTAATATATTGCTTAATACAATCTAGGAGTCCCCAACTAGGTGCATATCTTCTAAGCTAACATGTATCTGTAATTAGGGTTGACCCTGAAGGGACGAGCGACGTTGACAGCCTAAAAACTACAATATGAACCTGCGTCGTCGTATTTGTGATATTAAAAGCAAAAGAAACCGATTTCTGAAGCGAATTCTGAAACGCTGGAGTTCACAGTTTCATGGTCTTACTTTCACAAGTTATTTCATATGTAAGAGTTAAAATAGGGTTCAGTTTTATATATAAAAAAAAATAAGATGAACATTTTTGTGCTCTACAATGAGCTCTAGACGCCGACACCCCGCAAACTAAGGTAAAAATATATAAAGCAATTTTGCCTCGTTGTAAACGAATCGAAAAAATAAACAATATATTTCATATAACAATTTTGTAAAACAATTAATATATTGCTTAATACAATCTAGGAGTCCCCAACTAGGTGCATATCTTCTAAGCTAACATGTATCTGTAATTAGGGTTGACCCTGAAGGGACGACGTTGACAGCCTAAAAACTACAATATGAACCTGCGTCGTCGTATTTGTGATATTAAAAACAAAAGAAACCGATTTCTGAATTGAATTCTGAAACGCTGGAGTTCACAGTTTCATGGTCTTACTTTCACAAGTTATTTCATATGTAAGAGTTAAAATAGGGTTCAGTTTTATATAAAAAAATAAGATGAACATTTTTGTGCTCTACAATGAGCTCTAGACGCCGACACCCCGCAAACTAAGGTAAAAAATATATAAAGCAATTTTGCCTCGTCACCTTTGTATTACATTATGGAATCTAATTGTTAAATAAATATGTATTATTGGGATAAATAGGATGAATAGAACAGTTAGTATTCCGCTTTGCCCTTTGTGTTTTAAAAACTTGCGCTCTTATTTTCTTATTATTACAATACTAAGGGCGAGTTTCTCCGATCTATGGTATTAATATACGAGATTTCTTTTCTTTTTGAATCTTTCGTATTTCTACCTTATAACTATCACAGCATATTTATCATATTCCCACTTTTTTTCTTGATTGTACTATAAGTTTTATAAAATAACAGTCAAGAAGTAATGTCTAAAACAGTTGGTCCGCCCAACTTTTTTTAACATTAATTTTCGACTTTTCTCTTGCAAGGACCATGCAGGTACTAACTTAAATGAGGTACGGTTTTCAACTAAATCAAGATTTTTTATCTCTGGAATAGTAAAGTTTTTTACTTTCTTTCTTCTAATGTTTTCTAAGACGGCCTCATTAATTTTCAATTTGATACTTGTTTTTCCTCAAAATCCCCATTGGAAGCTGATGGAGTCGATCGTCCATAACACTTGCATGGGCAAACTTTTCAACCTTTGATGTAGTCAGGTAAAGATGTAGGACTATCTATGATCTACAAAGATGTAAGACTCTCCATCTAATATTTGTATATCTTGAAAATATATTCAATCAATTTAAATCTGATTTGAAATTCTATAAAAGTCTTCTTTTCTTGAAAACTCTTTGCCCTAAAGAAATAATGCTACTTTGGTATCTTGGTTCGATGATAAAGATACCCAGTAACCTAACAAGACAATTTCTCGCTGCGAGCACCGACTCCGCTATATTACGGAGTATTCTATTAACTGAGCCACTCACGCACGTCGTCGTTCCTGCGCTGAGATCGTTTACTAGAGTACATAGTAACATAACTGCAGTTTGTCTGTCTGTAAGATAGTCAAACAGAGGCCCTATTACTTCTAATATCGGTCAAAGTTTATATATTGATGAAATTTTCCAGGAAGGTAGTTGGTACAAAAAAGTTAAGTGGTAGTAGTTGTGTATTGAGTTCATATTATATCACAAAGGGTGATTGAATGAGAAGTAAATATTGTAGGTACATATTATATATATTAATTAAAAATAAAATCTATAGCGTGTTAAGTAGGCTTTGCCTCAGTTCGGGTGTTATTCTAATATTTACTTACTATAATTGTTCGTTCTCAAAATAGTTAATAGATTTGCCGAAGAAAACGTTATCTTGCATAAAAACTATTTTCTGTTATGTCGTCTCTTTCCTTTACACTATGTACTAAATATATTTAGTTTACCAACCATTTCCTTTCAGATTTCATCGTAAATTGCAGCTAAATTCAATCACATTACAGGAAGAGGGCATGATGGCGGTAAATGATCTCAAATTTCCATGTAGATATTGTTTGCGAACCACAATATTAGGAGATTTTCGTGGGCGCTCGGTGGTTTGGCAGACAGCGAGGATCGTTCAAAATGGAGGCAAGATGGAGCAATTTCAAGTAATGAATTTCACACGCTAGGGCAAAAGGGAAATAGCGTAACAAAATACGTTCTATTTTTGTACTGGCAAGGTTAACTCAGACAATTTTTGTGGGTAAATTAAATATGTTTCCGGTTCTTGTTCTTGTTGCATTTTCAAATATCGTCGTTCTTCTTATGAAAGTTGTTACAGAATCGAAATTTCACATTGATGTGTAATAAACTATTGTGGTATGCAGACCATTGACGTGTTCATTGTTATGCAGGGAATTGTAATGGTCTCCTGGTAGCTTCTGATGAGACGGTAGTCGACATGTTACTTACACCTCAAACTTAACTTAAAGTCAAAATTATGTTTCACGTGTTATGGGTTCATCACATTCATACCTATATCCCGTAGGGTGCCGGGCTACCCCCTAGGGTGCTGGGCTAGAATCACATCCTGTATCTTCTTAAGTGAGACGAAAAATACCAGCTGGTGCGCCTTCGGAAGCACTGTTATCTTCTAGACGCCTGCTGAGGAATTATTTTCGGTTATTACCCGCCCCGTCGTCATCAGAATAATAGAAGTGAGAAGATAGAAATATGTATCATTGTATGCCTGACCTGCATCAACCCAACAATTTTTTCTGCTCACTTGCCATAAAAATATATTTTTTGCCTGGACAACTTTTACGATATCTTATTGAGAGAATATGGAACAGGATTTGTCTTAAGGTGAAGTCGTATTTGTAAAATGACAGACCGAGGGCGTAGGACGGAGAGACCATGTTTCGTGTGCGTGTGAAACAGAACTAAGCAATATTTAATTAGCGTGATCGAATCTTCTTGAAATAAATTAATCTAAAAATGATCTTTTTAGAAACGGAAAAAATCTTTCAGGTATTACTGGTTGCTACATAGTAATTCGAAATAAAATTAGGTTTCTCACGTTTTACTATATAGACATAAAACTAGATTAATTATAATATTAATATTCATGATATTTTTCTATCGAGAGAAAAATATGAAATCGTGTTTATGGATCAGGCATAGTATTTGTTAAATCATTAAGAATACTATATATATATCTTTCTAATATATAAATATATATATATACATATATATAATCCTCGTGTTTTTGTAACAAAACACCTCCGAAACGCCTTGCTTGACCGATCCTATGAAATTTTGTGTGTATATTCAGTACGAGAATAGGGCGTAAACTATTTTTCAAATAGGAATATCAAACTTTTTTTATTCATTTTTATTTGCCTAAGTATATGGCAAACCAACGTTTGCCGGGTCAGCTTGTATTTTATACATATCTGTAACGCATATATTCTTTCAAAAAACTATTTTCAAAATGCGTCTTTTGAAATTCTATGGCTGACGTCATTAACGGGTTTTTTTTTTTGGTTTCTCCGCTGCTTGATCTTTCTATTGATGACGTGTGAGATTCGGAGAAAAATTTTCGCGATATATTATTTTAGAACGTATCGGATTAATTGCATAATTTACGGGTAAACGCGATTATCAAAATTTTAAACGGTTTTATGGTTTAATTTATGGAATCACGAGCATTGCATTGGTGTCCAATAGCTGTTTAAGATGATACCAGTAATATTATGTTAGACTCGGGAGTATCACTTTCATGGAGAACGGTTAACAAACATAGCCGGAAAGACCACTGTTTAAATCTTTTATTCCCCACCACATACGTGAGTGTCCCCTTAAGCCAATTTAATGTGAGAAGTTCATGAATTATCAATATATTATTTCAGTTTTTAATGAAGCCATTCTATAAATCTTCCAACTGACAACACACAAAGAAGCGGTTGCTTATTGTTAACCTTTTTAGTACTTAAGATAATTGGCCTCACTCAAAGACTGGCTTGTTACTCAAGAGAATCAGTGCTGAATCAACTTTGGTTTCAATTTCAATTAATGCGCGGAACGTTATTTCATTTCATTTATTCCACACACGAATTTCAACAAGAACATGATTAACAAGATTAACAGGTTTTGTTCTTAAATATGCTTGGCGACAGATTTTCTACTTTATGATTGTAGGTTGGTAAAAAAAATTACTGATAACCAAGCTTTTCTAAACCATCTCCCCTGTTGGTAAGTGATGATGTGGTTGAGTTTGTTATCAGCTAAATCTAAAATAGAAGGTACCTACATCTTCAGGATTGCTTACGAAATTCACCGATAGATGCATCGTGCCAGATTTTGTAGTTTGGAAAGACCTTTGACTACAATATCAATATTGGTAAGTGATGATGTGGTCGAAAGTGTTTAGCAGGCTGAAGGTGTTTAGCATAGAATTACTGGCTTTCAATGACAGTTGCAGGAACTAGGAGTTTGGCAAAAGTTTTTTTACTTAAGGATGGCTATGCGAGCATTTCCAAAATGCCGTATTATCGTGGTAAGAGCAATAGTTGAGCGTAATATGGCGAACCGCATCGTCGCTTTGGCCTTACAGGTTGGGCCTTTATTGCCAAGTGGGAGTCGAGCGAGACTCAAGTCTTGCCTTTTTGTAGCCCGCAAAGAAACAGTCCGTACATGAAAAAAAATATTAAGGTAATATATTTTATTTTGCTTGATTAAAAAAAATATTAAAAATATAGTTTTACTCTACTCAATCAGCTACACAACATGCCAGGGCGCAAACCTACCTTTTTGCTCTCCAATATTGTAGCCCCCATTATAAACAACAAAATTGAATTTCCAGTCCAATATTCATCATTGGATCAACAATGTACGCAAAATACTCAAATCAGGTTGGTATGGTAACTCATACCGTTAACGAGCTTGAGGCCCGTGACATACGTACGGACAGCGAAGTCTCATTAACAGGGCATAGAATTACAAGCACCAGAAGGATCACTCCGCAAAGCCATTGCAATGAAGAAGCGACTCTAGCTACGAAGCAATAAAGTGCACATCAGCTCGAAAAGCACAGTCTACCTAATATTAATATACCTACAAGGCGTCTCTCTTTCTATCACATAGCCACGCATAGCTCTGATCTCATCTGACGCGGCACGCACCGTAGATAACCCCGTCCGGACGGATACCGATGTACCTGTAGCTTTGTTCCTAAAGTGCAGTGAGCCAGGCCTGAACAGGGCTCAGTTTTAACTTTTGTATACGGATCCCTAAAAAGAAAGATCTAACCGGCTTTTAACGGTATTCGATTCTTATTGAATTTTGACTATTTTCTATTATCTGAAACTTCTGTGAGCGCAATCGTGATTTCAAAGCTCATTATGCAGTGAAAGATAACCAACTCAGATGAGTTGGTTATCTTTCACTTCAGTGAAGTCTGAATGCAATATAAGAGTTATGACCGCGTTCTCGGGAGCTGCAGCACGATTATATTGTATTGTGCTGACAAGCTCGGCAAATACGAGTGTAATTGATTCAATTATCTGATTGATATATCCTTACTAAAATAGAACGGCTACAGTTGCGATGTGCGCGACTTACTATCGTGCAGTCTTTGATACTAAGAGAAATTAAGTTTTGGCATACAATAAAATGTGCTAACGTTCTAGAACTACAATCTCCGACAATGTCCTATATTTTTTATGACTGATTGTTTTGCCTTTGATGGTAAGTAATGATGTGGTCGAAGATGTTCAGGCTAACCTAGAATTACTGGCTCTCAAGGACTGCCATCCTAAGACAACAACCGGGACCGACGGCTTAACGTGCCCTCTGAAGCACGGAAGCGCTCAGTAGTAATGTCTCTAGCGGTTACCCATATGAGATTATTAAGGATAGTTTAAACGTAGCGCTTGCCATATAACCATAGTTTAGTCACTATATACAAAAAAAGTGTTTATACTCGGTGAAAATTTCTATAGTGTGAAATTAAACTAATATGACTCACGGCGTTAAATATTTTCTAAAATCAATTATTTTTTTTAGACTATCACGGTTTTGTAAATACTTTGACTGACAGTCACCTCACGATCATGATGCATGTAACTGCGTCGAAATATCGGGAGCTCAAAAATAAAAATCGCCACGGTACAAATCCCACGGTACAAGATAAAAATATTTATTCAATTATATTTCATAAAAACATTGATCTTTTTGTATGGGAATTCGTATTCCTTCATTTAAATGTCATATAAACTACCTGTCAGGTGTGCTTAGCAAATGATATTAGGCTGCTTTTATATGTTATAGAATGTTAACAATCGCATTTATAACTGACTAGCTTTCCGGGCGCGGCTCCGCCCGCGCGTATATCTGTTATCGCGCAAAAACATTAACCTATTTTTGCGCAGTAGGATAAAAACTATATCCTATGTTTTTCCCGGGTCTCAAACTATTTCCATACCAAATTTCATTCAAATCGGTCCAGTAGTTTTGGCGTGAAAGCGTAACAGACAGACAGAGTTACTTTCGCATTTATAATATTACTAGCTTTCCGGGCGCGGCTCCGCCCGCGCGTATGTCGGTTATCGCGCGAAAACATTAACCTCTTTTTGCGCAGTCGGATAAAAACTATCCTATGTTTTTTCCCGGGTCTCAAACTATCTCCATACCAAATTTCATTCAAATCGGTCCAGTAGTTTTGGCGTGAAAGCGTAACAGACAGACAGAGTTACTTTCGCATTTATAATATTAGTACTGATGATAATGCTCGAACTCCGCGTGGTGGTTGAAAGCCAGTAACTATACATAGGCTAGCCTAGTAACACTTCAGAGAAAAAAGTTCCATAATAGTTTTTTAGTTGCCTCAACGTACAAACTGACTTATGCAAATGATCGTCAGAAAAATCTTAGCCAATCTTGATAGTAACAACAGGTGAGATTGCGATCTAGAAGCCATAAAAATGTAAAGAGGTTATTATAGCAATGACGAATAAATATAGATTCATAAAAAAAGTGTATTGTAAGGTCAGCTGATTAATTCTGTAAATTGACCATGACTATATTTACGTAGAAGAAAACTATGCTTCTTACACATTGCCAAAGCTGTAACATGCTATAACTCTGCTTAGCTCCCATCGACCGGAATTCGCCGCCTCAGCACAATAAAAACGAACCGAACCAATTCATTCCGAATATGTATAAAACTTAATCCAAAGTTTACTTTAGAAAACATATTCACGAGAACCACACTGGCACTACGCCAATGGACTCGTCCAAATCACGTCAGGAATAACATATGTGGTGGTAATTCCTCACGCCGTTTTGCACTTTACCGCTATCACTTTTAATTTCATTATTGAATGCTATATCTTTCCACCTGTCTTGAGCTTGATATAATTTATAGTACTAAGACATACCAGATTGATACAGTGGGGATAATCTCAGTCCATTTGTTAAAAGTCTAATTATCACAGTTTAATAATGAATGCCTCGAAATAACTGATTCTTTAGTATGGTTGTGGATTCTGTGCCCGATTTCACCTGTGATTTTGTGACTTTATTTTGTTCGGATGAATCCGGCTTCGTTGGAGGAAAACATGTTTATTTTGTTTAAAATTTTGAAAATACCTGAGGCGAAAATATAAGGAATCTCGTGAGGTTGTTTTAGAATGTCTGTGAGAGGTGGAAATTTAGAAGAAGTTTTCAACGTTGTGGGGTATAGGTTAAGTTTAATAACATGCATTGTGTCTCCCTGTATACATAATATCTCTTTTACATATTTAAGGAATGTTTATAAGTATTTACTGATTTTACGAAGAGTGGAACTCCTTGCTGTGGTCAGTTTTTTCCGATGGATACAACATGTGTGTCTTGAAATAGAGAGTAAAAGGTAAATAGTTATCTTCTAGGTAAGCGTGCTCCATCCACCCCATTAATGCTTAACATTTGGCAGGGTGTGGTCAAACGCGAACTTATTTCATAAAAAAAACGATAGAGCAAAAATTATAATGAGGGTGAAGAAAACATGTTAAATGTAAGAACGCCTATTCATTTAACATAAAATTATATAATTATTTAAGCAACACTCAAAGTCTCCATAGTTAAACATTACATATATTTGTATATTTTAAGCGGGTACCTACTATAGTTCAAAATATAATGCCATTTATATGTAGGACGGAAGGAAAGAGAGTAACGTTACCGTACATTTTCTTACGCGGAACCCTAATATCAATTCTATACTTAGCATCGAATTCCTCATTATCTTTAAGAGATTTGTCAGTGCAAAATCAACAACTGCATCCATTACAATGTCAAAGAAAGGTGCCGCCCCGCCAGTCTCATTGATGTATGGTGTCTATTTTATTTATAAACAGTCTTCTTCGTGCAAACAGTTTATCCG
Organism: Plagodis dolabraria; assembly: GCA_963854805.1. Taxonomy (NCBI): domain Eukaryota; kingdom Metazoa; phylum Arthropoda; class Insecta; order Lepidoptera; family Geometridae; genus Plagodis; species Plagodis dolabraria. The sequence goes on along the minus strand of OY978459.1, from coordinate 8,881,648 downwards.
TACCGATTCGTATAAAGTCTAACGTAATTAATTCATCATCTGAAAGTAGTCCGCTGTTAAAGAAACACTTTTTGAACGACATAATGATGGGATATTAAACATTTTCAATAACCTAGTCTAATTGTCTAACGAGAGGTAAGTTTTGGTCCCAAAATCCCCTTTACATTTCCTCTTTAAAGGGGATTTTGGGATTTTTGGGAACAAGATTCCATCAACAGCCGCAAGACTTCCTAGCTCCCCTTAGGGGTGAACTGGCCGGTAGGTTCTCCATACAAACTTCGTAGGATGATCACTCCCTTATTTGAGGATTTAGGTCCAAAACAAAGCATGATATCGATTGATTTCTTTATTATCTAGGGTTGTATCGTACTGTTTTTTAATAAGATAATTACCTTGAGAGTTATGAGCCTCGAAACATTTTCATATAAAGTTTTCGAGGCTCATAACTTTCAACTGAATTATCTTTTTAAAATTTTGGCATCATACAAGCCTAGATAATGACGAGATCAATGGAATTATGCTTAATTCTGGACCTAAAATCTCAAATAAGGGAGTGATCTCGACGTTTGTATGGAGAAGCGACTGCCCAGTTCAACCGCTAATTTGATTGAATTTCTATTCCAATATTCCACTTTCGATCAACGTTTTATACATAATATCAAAATATTAACCAATTAAAAATATTCGCTTTGCCACTTTTTGTGCCTTTTGCCTTCACTGATTCTTGACGAATCTTTGTCACCTTTTGTACTCATATTGAGGAGTTTAGATGTGCCTCAGCTTGCAGATTATTATAATTGCAAAAGCATAATTGGCTATTACGATTATTGGATTTTGCCTCTTCGTGCTTAATTTACATATAATTTGAGACGTCAGTAGTGGAAACACAGGGAGCCTTTTTTAAGCTTAGACAATTTAGTAAAAGGTACGTTAGTTTTGAATGTTGAGATGGATGATAGGGCTTGGTTGTAAGCCTACCTCCCTGTGAAGTTGGGAGGCATAGGGATACGCAATTTACTGTGGCATTACCAACTTTTTTGTCTTCCTTACACAGTACATAATATTATACTATGTAATTAGAAAAAAACTCGTACCATGTCTTGCGGAAACCTAAAGTTTTTTTTACTGGCGGTAAGCCTTTATTAAACAAAATACTTAATTATTAAATAGACAACACTACAGCTACTACAATAAAAGCATTTAGACAACCTATAAGTCATAGCAGACTCATAGGCAGTCCAAATGCTCCAGCCCACTCCCAGTTGGCAGCTTGCCCAGCATGCTGGCAGCATTGCCCCGTTGCAATGCTTATTCGTAAAATATAAAATATACCTAAAATATACATAAGGATTGACTTGTCCAAATACAGAATTCCCTACGGTTGAGTTTGAGTTGCTCCGCCGAAGTAGCCGCGGCGCTAGCCCTCAGGCTGTTTTCAAAAAGAGGTGATGGCGCTAAAGTGTCAAAAAATTATAAACGAAACATAATAAACAACACAACTACTACTATAAAGATTTAGACCACCTAGCCATTGCAAGCCCTCGGGCCGTCAAAATGATCCAGTGCACTACCGGTTGGCACCGTGCCCAACATGCTGGCAGCGATTGCAGTGCAATCCAAAAAAAAATCGACAAGATTGAACAATCCACAAAACTAACATAAAATATGCGTGTCAACTTGAGGAACTCTTTCTTTTTTGGACCGCGGTAAACAAAATCTTCATATAAAATACCGGATACCAAATCATTTTCCGTGTTATTTAATTAATAACTTAGTTTAAGTATAAAATTTTCAACTAGAGATACGAGAATAATGTTTTCCTTTTTATATTTTAATGCAAATGTTCACCGAGTATAAAATCATGAAACCAGATAGATTATCATGATATATTCCTATATACTAGACTTTAATTCGTAGTGTCGGAGTGGTATAGTTTTAAAACACTAAATTTAATGCAAAAGCACCTCCTACGAAGCGACCGCATTTTTACCGAGTATTTACTGACTATGTTTTGAGGATAGGTATTTATTACTTTCTCATTCGGGAATATTCTCGTTTAAATGTAATACATTATAAAATATCTCGAAAAATATCTTTGACCGCATCATCAGACATATATCACCAAAAGGTGAGACAGTGGTAACAGAATAGACAGTAAAAAAGCCCATTTTTAATGACATGTATGATGTTGACTGGGTCGAGAAAGATAAAATTATGAAATATATCTCGTCGCACTTACAATATTCATAAATGCAAGATTTAACATTCTCCATTTGATTACAAAACCTTCCCCGAACGCTTAAACTCTTCAGAACTTTTAAAAGCGCGCGTAAATCAATAATATTTCCAGATAATAAAACTAATAATAAGATCGCGAGCGCAACGAAGAAATAGAATAAAAAGTTCCATTTCGCTACGTCCAGAAGTTGCAAATCAAACCAAAATATATTGGTTATAAAACTGCAACAAGTAATGCGAAATGCATACAGGCTGTATGTGTATCTCCACTTGGGTTTATGGACTATAAACTGGGTTTTACGACACCCTGTGTAATGCCCATCCGGCTAAAAGGGTTTCGGGCAGACGTTGCTGGATATACCCTGTGGAACGGTGATTAAAAATGTCTGCGCCGCCGCCGCGAACTGAGCAAATGAATAAACACATTCGATGATAAAATTGTAATGGATTGTAGCCAATTTGCAGACCCAGCCGAGTTCTATATAACCATTATGAATATTTCATATTAAGTAGAGTTCACAGAATGGAACCATTGACGAGGAAGCTACGATGTTTTTTTTTAATTTAAAATTTGGCTCGTACATTTTGTACATTTCCTATTGTCATTTCATACACATATTATCATTAGGCAAATGTCATAAAATAGTCACAGTCGCGCCTAAGTCGAGTTTTAGATAAATGGTGAATACATTACTGAACTTTATTGGGAGTTGAGGCTCGATACGATAGTAGAAAAAGAAAAATATGCTATAATCAAATATGCGACAATTGCAATTTTCCCACGCAAATCAGGAAAAAAAGTAATTTGTAGCATATAATGTCGATTTGTTCAATTATATTGCCATTAAGGGCGCTGCTACAAAGGAAGACCAATCGTCTCTATGTATAAGAATTTATTCCATATAATCAATGTCAAAGACGTATATCAGCAATCATCATACTCGTCCGTCAGTACTTTACGTGTTCAAGTCTATTATTTATTGCTACGCGCAAACGTGAAGAGTCCTACTGAAAGCTGTCATTATGGCGCCATTTTACCTTTATCTATTCATTTCCATACTGCAGAATTGCCCTAAAATTATGACCGATATGGCAAGCTATACAGAGCTACTTAAATAACAACGGTAATAGCTTCTTTGTTCATTTTAAAGCAACTATCCTTTGACAATCGTTTGAAAAGGTATAATTTCCTGTCCGCCATTTGTTTTTCCTTCGAGGTTAGCATAAAAGGATACAAATTATAACTAGTCAGTAATTTTGAGTTGATTGTAGTTCCCCTAATTTCCATTTTAATTGGAATGGGTGAGCAATGAGCATTGTGGGCGAAATTAGACTGTCAGTCCATTCAAACCTATACCATGACTATTAAAGGGTAAGAAAAGGACATCCTAAGTATCTTTTGAATTGCAATGAAGAATGAAGTGTCAATTTCTTACCTTCGACAGAGAAACATCAACAGAACACAAAACAAATCCCTTCGCGCCACAAATTTAACGAAGCCATCGAACGATCTTTGTGGCGGCTTAATTTGTTTTTCCCAGCCACAACAATAGCCTATTCGAGTGTGTAATTACAGCTTTCCATAGCATTTATGAGGGACGTCGCTCTGAAATGAGACTTATCTCCAATAAAAAGTTCCCATTTCAACACGAGCAAAGTTCCATTTTGAGCGAGTTGTTTCGAAGCATTAAATTCATCGCCGCCACTCTCTAGAGACATAAACGTCACCGGGAAACTTGCAAGTCCTTAGCGAACTCGAGTCCTCTAGCTTAAGTTTAAGTCCACCTTCCTTAATAAAACCACTGCAGGAATACTGTGAAACTTCTCGACTATCAAATACTCTAGTCACCAAAAAAAGTAAAGCAAACAGGTCATATAATTACAGGAGATATAAAACGCGCGTTTATTGCAGTGCGGTTTATTCGTTTTTATGACCTCCCAGGATCGTATTGGATAGACGTCAGTTGGAAGCCTAGACGTCGTAAATAAGTATGAAATATGATAATTGCGAAATTCTTCAATATATTACGATTTAAACATTGATGATTCGACTGACGTTTTGTAGGCCATAACTCCGAGTTCCCAGAATGGCCGAATGGCTTCTCGTGCAACACAAAGCCTTAAGAGACTTCATATTATGTTTCAGGCGCTTCCATATTTTGTTTGCCCTTTTAATTGTATGTATTGTGGTGTATGTCATTTTATTGCTTTTGTATTTATTGTGGTATAAGAATACCTGAGATTTGCACAAAGCTATATGTAATATACAGTTGTAGAGCCGTACGTACTTTGAAATCTAGTAAATATCTGCAATGGGAAAAGCTAGACTTGTGTTTATATTATAAATAATATTATATTAGTTTGATTTTATTTTAGACTAGAAGTAAGCCTACAAAAGCTTACAAAATCGTAACTTTAAAAATAGGCATGGTGTGATCATATATATAGTCTTTTCAGTGGTGACATTGTGCTACCAACCAATCACCTTGAAAGTTTTAAAAATTCAACTTTCTATAATCTTGCTACAAAATCGTTACATGCCGCGCAAATTATCAAAGAACACTTCGAGTAGTTTGCTAAAGGATATTTCTACTTCTGGATCTAATCATATAAGCAATTATGTTAATACAAATCAAGAAACAACCGTCTATACAAATTCCTTGGTAGGTAGTAGACGTTCTTAGAGCAAAACGATATTTTGCCGTGCTGGATCAATAAGATATGGAAGCAGTGATAGCTCAGTGGCTTTGGCTATGGACTGCCGCGCAGCAGGTCCATGGTTCGAATCCCGCCGCGGGCTTGAGCTTCACCGCATGGTGGAAGGGCATTTTGTGAATGCCCGCCTGGCTAGCGACCACCTTCAAGTAGAAAATCTGTCGCCAAGCACCTAACGGTGTGTCCCGGCAGTTGTCCTTGAGAGCCAGAGTAATTCTAGGTTTAGCCTGTTAACACCTTCGACCACATCATCACTTACCATCACTTGAGATTGTGGTCAAAGGCTTACCTGTCAGAAATAAAAAAAATAAAAAAATATGAACGTCGCAAAAAGTTTTAATTTTAAGAATACAACTACGCCCAATTAATTGAAAACTTCATAAAACAATCGAGTTTCCATTTTTCTTATACATGACTTGACATATAGGTTTATTATACAAATTTATTATGCAATTCACCTGTACGACTAAGCAGCCATTAAAATGAAATCAAATCTCATACGCTTCTAATTTTAATCAAGCCGGTAGATTTGCAACATTATGTCATTCAGTTGCGATAAGTCGTAATTATTTTTTTATAGCCTGTTCGCAATTAGTCCTGTGCACGGTGGTGGACGCACTATTACTAATCAAATCTGCCGCGGATACCGATTACACCACTTATCAATATGAAGGTAAGACTGTGCCACAATAGTGCAGGGATACGGGCAACGCAGTGCTTGAGCGCAGAGCGTGGTTGTATTCATTAAAAGAAACAATTGGCAAGCTATGAGTTGTAACTTGGTAATACGAAGGCTAAGGGATTTCTGATATAAGACTAGCTTTCCGGGCGCGGCTCCGCTCGCGCGTATGTCGGTTATCGCGCAAAACCATTAACATCTTTTTGCGCAGTTGGATAAAAACTAGCCTATGTTTTTTCCCGGGTCTCAAACTATTTCCATACCAAATTTCATTCAAATCGGTCCAGTAGTTTAGGCGTGAAAGTGTAACAGATAGACAGACCTAATAAACATTATTATTATTATTATTATTATTATAGACAGAGTTACTTTCGCATTTATAATATTAGTACTGATTACATACGAAAGCCCTTCTGCCCTCCGATATGTGCATGTATCGATAACCGACCAACTCAATCTGCTGGGTTATAACACGTACTTACTGTACTGATCCGGCCGGATTATCCACTGCCACGTCCTCCCCTATTCTGGAGTTGCAATAATCCCCCTTGGCAGGTGTCTCTGGGATCGCAGTTTAAGATAGCAGTTCCTCAGAAGTCGCCCCTGTCCACCTTCTGGCATTTGCCCTTTTGAGACTCACTTCATCTTAACCTATGAACTAAGTTAAACAACGTCCGCTGCGGTCATGACTTCAATGCGCGACCGCTAGTGGCATTACTACTGAGCGCTCCATGCTTCAGAGGGCACGCCCTCGTTGTTGTAGGGTGGCAGTTGTTAAAGCACGGCGGTAGGGCATTTTGCAAATGCCTCCTGGCTATCTGCTATCTTTAAGTAGAAAATATGTAGCCAAGCAACTATCGGTGTGTTCCGGCAGTTGTTCTGGAGAGTCAGAAATTCTAGACTAGCCAGAACAACACCTTTGACCACATCATCACTTACCATCAGGTGATCGTGTAAATAAATACATATATGTACATATGCGTCCATTAGTTATACTTAACACTATTCTATATACTAGTTTATGTTTTACGACCTAATTAATTGTACAAAGGTGTCGAAATAGAAGAATACGTCTTTGATTATAATTATTTAAAAAAACAATAATTGTAATAAGAATAAAAGAGCTCTTGTTGAACTGTATATACCTATACCAATATATCTTTTTACGTTCGTGTTTCTTGACCTACAGATAAAAAACAAAGTGAGTAGGTAAGGCAATATTGTATCTTATCGTTGGCTTGGTTCACGTCGCTCAAGATAACATAATATTATACATATTTTTAAATAGTAATATACCTCATATGAAGTATTATGTCAACGCTGATAAACTCATATTTTAGTTCATGCATAAAATAAAATAAAAACATTACTGTGAAGTGAGTCTCAAAACTCTCGAAAGAGGCCAATTTTGAACATGTTTTTTAGAATGAATGTACGCCGTACACATATGAATAATATATATATATTATTTGACAGGATACGAAAAATACTATGCCGGCTCAGAAGACACGATTTCATATATTTCTCTCGAAAAAATCTTAATACAGCTCTAAAATTTCGCTTAATCAAGTTTTGTGTACTTATACATAGTAAATTGTATAAATACGAATTTTATTTCTAATTATTAAGTAGTAACCATTTCATAAAGCGCCTGAGAGATTTGACACTTTTTTACACGACTGCCCAAAAAAAGGAGTGATATGAATTCAGGGTTCATGTATGTTAGGTTGCCTTGTAATGTCTTGGACTTAGTCTGTAAGTTACATTGTGCTATTTGAATAAATAAATAAATAAATGTTTGTGAGTTTCTTTATTCCACCGTAACTTCTAAACGGCTTAACCAATTTAATGTACGAGATATCTTTAGATTTGTCTCGTTAACTGACACTGATACTAAGTACCTACATAGAAAAAAACAAAAAAAACGAATTGGCGGATTTTCAGATATTTATTTTTCTTCCAAATCCACCGAGTGGGGTATAAAAATGAATGGATTTAAAAAGATTCAATAAATATAATAATATTATTAGTTTTTATTTCATTGGAACGATAAAACGCTTAACGAAAATGAATAATTTGCAGTTGGTTTTTTTTTTAATTACGAGTAATTTATACTGATTAAAAGCTAGCTAATTTTACTACTGCTTAAATTAATTTGAAAAATTCACTCTTGCTATTAAAATACTACGTAGTACTGTCGGACGAGGTCTCTCCTACGTCCTCAAACTGACATTTTGCAAAGACCACTTTGTCATTAATAGTTGACACTTATTATCTCCGGAGTATAAACTCGGAGTGTAAGATTACGTTTACTATAGTTTGCCTACGAAATGATAGTTTTAATACGTTGTAAGTACATCTAGTTGATACTTAAATATAGTTATTTAGTGTTTAAGAATCTAGGCAATAAACTTCGTAACGTTTTGAGACTTTCAAAGAGAATATAGTGATCAAATTAAGTATACTTACGACACTTTGATATCTTCAAAATAAAACCTAGGCACACTTTTTCGCCTTTAAAAATTGTGTAATGAAATCTAAACACGAAATTATTCAGATTTTTAAAAGAAATTTGGGTATAAACATTTTTTAAATTCTTTAAAATCTATGCATCTAAATTCTTTGCTTTTAGGAGACTTGAGACTTCGCTGTCCGTCCGTATGTCCGGCCGTCAACAGGCTGTATCTCAAGAACGGTGATAGCTAGACAGTTGAATTTTTCACAGATTATGTATTTATGTTGCCGCTATAACAACAAATACAAAAAGTTGGCCAAGTGCGAGTCGGACTCACGCACGTTAAAACAAAAAAGGTTAAAATATGAAGTCTAATGTTGTATAGCTAATGGTACGGAACCCTTCGTGCGCGAGTCCGACTCGCACTTGGCCGATATTTTAATATGATATTTTGCAAAAGAAATCTAGGCATTACACTTTATGTTATTTTTGATAAATTCAAAATAAATGTATAGGCATCTAAATTCTTCGCTTTTAATATGATATTTTCAAAAGAAATCTAAGCATCAAAATTTTTCACTTTTAATTTGAGAATTTCTAATGACATTCAGGTGTCAAATTTATTCACTTTTAGATATTTTGAATAGAAATCTATACATCAAGTTTATGATTGATGTGCCAAGTTTATCCACCCTAATGAGTAATGAATTACAAGTAATTTTCTGAATATGAACCTTGACCCTCAAAAGACGACGACCAGACTAGACTTGTCTCTGTTTTTTTATACTTAAGATAACAAACAATGTATCGGTACATTGCTCCCCATATCAGTACAACAATTCATTCATACTTAGTTTATGATAATTGTATTCAATTAGTGACCCTGCTCTAACCTAATGATAAGCCCTAAGGTTATTAATTATAAAATTAATATTTTTATTTAATTTTTTTGTTACTGCCTGTCGGCTGGCCTTTGAATACATTCTCACCCAATTGGCAAGGGATGATAATGTAGAAGGTGCAACTGACTCTCTACGATAACTGCGAAACACACCATTAGATGCTTAGCGACAGATTTTTTACTTGAGAGTCGTAGCTATTAAGGCGGGCATTCGCAAAATGCCCTATGGACATGCCTGTTCTTCTCGCAGTGGCTCTATAATTTTTGTTTGCTGAGCGTGACAGTACAATGTAGTATATTATTTCAATATTAAAATTTGTAATTGACCTTCATAAGAGCGTCGTAGACGCCTAAATTGAATAAATGATTTTGACTTTGACTTTGAATATATTGTAATAAATATAATACAAAGGCTGCCGTTTCTGTAGTGACTCATTATTATGTAGTAACCTATAGTTATATATAGCGTATCTACGAGTATATCTATACATATATTATAAAGGGTAAATGTTTGTATTTTTGTATGCAACGAATAAACTTACAAACCACTAGACCGATTTTGATGAAATTTGGCATGGATATAGTTTGAGACCCTGGGAAGGACATATAATAGTTTTTATCCAATTGCGCATAAAGAGTTAATGGTTTTGCGCGATAACCAAGATACGCGCGGGTGGAGCCGCGGCTGGAAAGCTGTTGATAAAGTAGCTTACTATACATATGAGTAATTCCTATATGACATAATTCGCTTCCTGGTCTGATAAAGAGATTTTATTGCGTCAGTGTTACATAATGTTAGATGTTATATCACGTTTGAAGAAGACAAACATTGCTAAATATCGTCATTACTCAAAAAAAAAATTACATCCAAACAGTAATGTTGACATCTAAACTAATATAATAAAGAGGAAACATTTGTTTGTTTAATAAAGAGGAAACGCGGTAGTGCTTCTTATCATAATATTTAGAAAAAAATAATTATTCCTAATACTGATGATTCGACTTGGAAGATTGATTGCACGCAGTATTATATTGTCATTGGTAAAAATCTGAAACTGTCTGAACTGTCACATCAAAAGGTTTCTTTTGAAGTTGATGAGGTTTGACCCATAAACAAAATTCGAATTTAGAAACACAATAAAAACATTTTTTATACTCCAAAACATGAAAAAATATGCCATATTTTTTTTTTGACTCTGAAACATTATACCTTTAAAGATGCGTTATGTACATGCTAAAAGTTGCGATACTTTTTTCACGTCTAGAATTACATAATTGAGTATATATTTTTATATTTATTATCTGAGAAATATCAAAAAGAGCCCATCAGGCAAGCCCAAAATCAATCGAACCTAATTATTACAATAATTATTAGTGGGCCCCGTGGGGTGCCGAGTTATAATGTCAACTCCCCATTTCGTCCTATAGGTGTCGTAAGAGGCGACTAAGGGAAAATTGTACCCAAATGAGTAGCATGCCACTTCTCACGAGGATGTGAGTGAGTAGAGTGTTGTGGGCATTGGAAGCACAATAGGGCTGCATACCATCTTAGTGCCCTGCCAGGGTTTCATACAATATGTTCCTGTCTTATATGATGTTTGCGTAAAAATATTATCCATGTTATGAGTTTCGTCCACTTCATTTTCAATACAGGCGTGATTATATTTATGTATGCATTATTAGTAGACCGAAACGTTGCAACTAAGATAAATAAAAAAATCGGCCACTTGCGAGTCGGACTCGGGCACGAAGGGTTCCATACCATTAGCTATACAACATTAGACTTCATATTTGAACCTTCTTTTGTTCTAACGTGCGCGTGTCCGACCCGCACTTGGCCAACTTTTTGTATTTATTGTTTAGCGGCAACAGATATGCATCATCTGTGAAAATTTCAACTGTCTAGTTTACCGTTCTTGAGATACAGCCTGGTGACAGACGGACGGACAGCGAAGTCTCAGTAATAGGGTCCCGTTTTTTACCCTTTGGGTACGGAACCCTAAAAAACTGTGTTATATACACATTATGTAATATCGGCCATTTTAACAAGAATCTAGATTGACCCTTGCGAACTTAAAATAAGTAGGCAGTACATAAATAATCAGATATCTTGTCAAACAAGGACGCATCAACGCCAAACTAGTTACTAACCGAGCCAATTATTAAGGTTATACTCAAAATGAAATCATGTACAAATTAAATTGTATTCTATTACAAATGATATAGTGCTCAATTTCTTAAAGGTTATTTGAACTGCTCCGAATCATAAATCGATAACCTAATTAACAAAGTAATTGTAAACAAACTAGATCTGTAATGAAGATGTATAAAGTATAAAATGCGCAATTATATAGCACCAGCAACAGTTTTTTTTTAATTTTTTTTTTATGCCTGGTAGGTTTTTTCTTTGACCACTATCTCACCTGATGGTAAGTGATGATGTGGTCGAGGATGTTGTTCAGACTAACCTAGAGTTACTGGCTCTCAAGGACAGCTGCCGGAACACACCGTTAGGTGCTTGGCGACAGATTTTCAACTTGAGGGTGGTAGCTAGCAGGCGAGCATTTGCAAAGTGCCCTACCACCATGCTGTAACGACTGCTATTTTAAGACAACAACCGGGACCGATGGCTTAACGTGCCCTCCGAAGCACGGAAGCGCTCAGTAGTAATGTCAGCAGCGGTCACCCATCCAAGTCATGACCGCGGCGGACGTTGCTTAACTTTGCTGATCGGTTCAGAACGGCGAAGCAAACTTCACTACGAGCGCTTCAAGACAGTCAAGATGTCTACTGTTGAACAAAAGCTTCCCCCCATTAGAAGAGGTTTGCCATAAGCCGTAATTACTAATAAGTATAAATTAATTAACAAAAGTGAGAAAATTCAAAATTCAAAATCATTTATTCAATTTTGGCGTCTATGACGCTCTTATGAAGGTTAATTACAAATTTTAATATTGAAATATTGTATTGCCACGTTCAGCAAAAAAAAATTATAGAGCCACTGCGAGAAGAACGAGCAAGAAACTCGGGGCCATTCTTTTAAACGTCTTTTAACTATGTGTAACATACAATATAATATAATTATTACAATATTTGTTTAAATTACTTAGGTGGCAGGTGATAGCTTGGCAGAGGAAACAAAAAAAATATCTCAAAATGTTTGTTAGGACTAACAGAAGGCAACCCTAATAGGTTGTTAGCATTTTACCAATAACCATGTATACTCTAAATTAATTATTTTATGATTTTTTTTATCGTTCATTTGAAATTAAATATATTATATATAATTATGGAATAGTTTTTAAAGCCCTTCGTGTACCTAGCTCATTGGGTTTGGAAAAAAATATATCTCACAATAAAGTGTCTAAAATCTTTTTGTAAATTAAAAGAAAAGTAAAAATATTTTTTTATGTTTTTAGTGTCACTTGCGCCATCAAGACCAATCTAAAGATATAATTATCATTCATCAAAATCGATTAAGCGTTAAGAAGTCATGATGGAATGAACTCACAGACATACTTACATAAATGAACTCTCCATTTTTTGGCCAGTCGTGTAAAAAGTACATAAAGGTATAGAATATAACACTCAATTTTTTGGCCAGTCGTGTAAAAAGCGCGGACTTGGCAGGTATCATGGTCATCGCAGTAATAAGATGACAGTTCTTCAGACGGCGCTGCCAACTTGCTGCTATTTTTCTTTCGTTGACCCTTAGTGCAGTATTTTCTCTTCTCTCTAAGGGAATAGGTGTGGTTCTGAGGGTCTTCGTTGAAGAATGAATTTAATGAAATATTGGAGAGCGTCTTGTAAAATAACATTTCTTTTTGATGATAGGTAAGCCTTTGACCATGACGCCAGAACACACCGTTAGATGCTTGGCGACAGATTTTCTACTTGAGGGTGGTCGCTACCCAGGCGGGCATTCGGAAAATGTCCTACCACCAAGCGGTGAAGCTCAAACCCGCGGCGGATGCTTTAACTTTATATAACCTCTCTATTGAAAGGTTATATTAGGTCGTATATGAGCTTTTACGAGTTGGAAATACATTTTTAAGGCTTTTAAAGGCACACTGCTGGTAATTTCTTAGTGCTAGCACATCTTGGGGAACGCAGTGCAAGATGGTTTTAGACGTTATTCAGAATGTGCTGTTGCCCACCTTCTGGCATTTTCCCGTTCCACGCTTGTTATAACTGCCACAGGTATATATATGGTAATGATATAGTACGTTATTAAATTAAATACCTTACAATACCACCTGTAGTGCCATGGAGAAGCTGTGATCATATTTAATATAATATGAGTTTCTCAATTGGACCCCTTTCACGGCAACCACAATAAAAATTACCTGCCATTGTCCTGAGGTGAGCTTTGACAAAAGCCTTTAGATATACTTGTGTATCAATGAAAGATCAGGGTTATTTGGCTCCTTGGTGTCAAAATAACATGTTCGGTTGAAATACCGGATGACTGCCGTGACCAAAAACACCCTGCAGATGGTGAGCAAATTGAACCATTGACTTTAATGGTATATTATTTCCATATTGTGGGGTTAATTATAACAATGGTCCATTTCATTACTTCATTTCTTAACATGCTCCGTATGGGCAGTCGTATTAACTGCCTAGTCTGTGGCCACGGGATAAGTAAGACGTCTGAGCTGGATATGTCGCAAGCTTTGTTGACTTATGAGGACGATTCTCTGGTTTTGGATCACCTTGCAGGTGACTTCCTTTTCAGAGGATCTTTGTTTGAAGTCAGAAAAAAATGTAGGTTTTCTACGGAGGTTTTGGTTACCAATCCAACCTGAAAGTTTTTCGTGTCCGCTCGATTAATAGCTAAAAAAACTGAATTGCAGCTGTTTTAAAATTACCTCTTGGATCTCATCAACGATAACGAATTATAACTATTAACTTTTGCTAATATGTGTTGGAATGTTTATAATAGGATAATCGCTACAATAGCATCCATGGAAAAGTGTAATTTTTTATAATTTTCGTGCATTTCGAACTAACATAAGGGCATTCAGTTGCAGTCGGCACCATCGTTCAGAATAGAACCTTATGAATGGACAAAACTTGAAGATGCCTACATTCCTTGAATGTTGTTTTGGTATGTCCAAGAGCCTTGTCTATGTAAATATTTGATTAAATTTGTTTATTAATTTATATATTACACTTAATACAGTTAAATAAAATTTACAGATATTACTTGTCCTAAGAACAAAAATTCTACAAGCTGCATTGACATAATATTCTATTACGTTTAGAAGGCATTGTTTTCCCATTAAGTTCTTAAGTTTTAGTTGAACAAACTATGTTTTAAAGTGGTCATGGTTTTTGGTAATTATTATAATACATTAGTATTTTCGAATAACGACCTTGTTTCTGTACTTTGGCTCATCTGATTTTTGGTTCGGCGCGAATTTCATATTTTTTGTGTAATTCGTTGTTATTACGCAGATTGTAGGGTAAAACTTTTTCCTGCTTTTCTGGAATATCCCTATCCTCATGAATTTCATATTGTATCAATCAATCAATCAATCAATATTTTATTTGCTAGAATACAGTAAATACTTATGTGGTTTTAAATTAATAATATTAATTGTTCAGTGTATTCAGCCTGCATGCAGACGTGCAAATATTTAAAAAAAAAAAGAAGTTATTTTACAGAGATTTTTTATATTTTTTTTTATGCCTGATAGGTTAGCCTTTGACCACTATCTCACCTGATGGTAAGTGATGATGTGGTCGAAGATGTTGTACAGGCTAACCTAGAATTACTGGCTCTCAAGGACAGCTGCCGGAACACACCGTTAGGTGCTTGGCGACAGATTTTTCAACTTGAGGGTGGTAGCTAGCCAGGCGGGCATTCGCAAAGTGCCCTACCACCATGCTGTAACGACTGCCATCCTAAGACAACAACCGGGACCGACGGCTTAACGTGCCCTCCGAAGCACGGAAGCGCTCAGTAGTAATGTCACCAGCGGTCACCCATCCAACTTCTGAGCGCGGCGGACGTTGCTTAACTTTGCTGATCGATTCAGAATGGCTAAGCAAACTTCGCTACGAGCGCTTCAAGATATACTTAGAACTTAAATAATCCTTAATATCGTAAAAACAATTACTTAATAACCAATTCGTCAAAACCGTCTTAAATATATTGCCATATAATAATTTAATGTCATTTGATAATGCATTAAAATTATCATATGATATACATTTTTCTTATAAATATCCTTCCTACAGGGGGGTTGATATAGTAGGTTTTTTAATCCTTGTCTTTTTTGTCTCGTTATGACTTCACAGTGTTTTTTGAAATATTCTGGATGAGATTTTGCGAAGAGGCACATTTCTCTAATGTAAAGGCAAGGTAGTGGAAAGATGTTCGAGGATTTAAACAGTGGATTGCAGCTGTCCAAGAATGTATGGGTATACCTCTGGTAGGAATACCTCAACGCCGTTTACGTTGTTTATATATTATAATCGTCTAATTACGAGTCGTATACGTTATGTGGATGTGTAAGAAACTCCACGAGAAAAAATATACAAGATTTATTATGAGAACTAAACCGACACATGAAACATGTGTACATTCGCGTAAATCACGTGTTTGAGACAGTCACTTCACTGTGAGATAAAATAAAAAATGTTCAGCGAATTTTTCACTTTAATTTCGAGCTTTTATCAACAATACGCGCTTAAACGTTCTTTTGTTGGACAAAATTGGTCGGCCCTTTTCTGGAGGCGTAAATATAATTTTGAATGGCGTCGCTGAGCACAATGTATTGAAATTTCGGCAATCGTGATCTCGGAGTATTAATAAAAGTAAATTGTCCCTCTGGGTGATTTCTTGCGGTGCCTTACACGGACCTCGATAATATAAGTAAATAATTGACCACGCCAGCACGCGAGGTGGTGCTTATTGTAAAGGTAGTTATTATAAAATTGAATAAGGCAAAAGTATCTGCGTTTATAAATTAAAATAATAGTTTCGTAATGAAGTAATCCTGGGAAAATAAATAAAATTATTTCCACGCATCATTTGAAGTGTCAAGGAGTTTTTTTTGAACATGCACCAGGCCCACCTGGTTTTAAGAAGTTACCTCTGCCTATAATGGATGCAGTTGTCTCAAGTATCAAACTGCGCTGCGCCCATCACAAGTAAAGCATAAAGTTATATTTAAAAAATTATTGGATTCAAATTCTCAAATTCAAATTCATTTATTGCATACGACTGTAGGTTGTACAAAGTTATTAAAGTTAAAATTTACGATATACCATCTACCTCATAAAGAGGTGTGCGACATGTTCAAAAATACTTATAAATGATATGCTTCTGAATTATACATATTAACGGTTTAATTTAATAATTATTTTACATAACATCATTTAATCATTATAATTAAAGTACAAAATGTTTTGCTCCCGAGTACAAAATGTTTTGCTCCGGGCGGGAATTGAACCCGCGTCCTCCGATTTCGCGCTAGAGGGGCAGGCAACGCATCGGCAGCGCAGCTAGTGTTGCAGATGTCCATAGGCGGCGGTTACCGTTTTCCATCAGACGGGCCGCCTGCTTGTTTGTCACCCATAATATAAAAAAAAACCTTCCATGTCTCCTCTAAGAGCCTCAGGACCTTACAGGAACACTAACGCACGTGACTTTACCCAGATGGTAGGCCTCTTCAGCAAGAGTCCGTTGCTGGTTGTACCTACCAAAACGGACTTTATGTAAGGAAATGAATAGATTCAGGCATTACATTGCGAACATCTATATTTAATAATAACAACAAATATTTTAAACTAGCTTTCCGGGCGCGGCTCCGCCCGCGCGTATGTCGGTTATCGCGCAAAAACATTAACCTCTTTTTGCGCAGTCGGATAAAAACTATCCTATGTTTTTTCCCGGGTCTCAAACTATCTCCATACCAAATTTCATTCAAATCGGTCCAGTAGTTTTGGCGTGAAAGCGTAACAGACAGACAGACAGACAGAGTTACTTTCGCATTTATAATTTATTATTTATTATATTAGTACTGATGTATCTTAAAAAACATTAAATAATATTTCAATAAAACACTTAAAAAAGTATAAAAATATATATCTAGTGACAATTCCGCCTAATTTTCCTGTTATCTACGTGACGTCACAAACATCACGCAGCCTAACCGGAAGAATATTCGACTAGTTTCCATTCTAAACGAAGCATCTTCAGGAGGTCTTAACTCACCGAGCGCACGATCGAAACATCGTAAGGCTGCGTGATGTTTGTGACGTCACGTATATAACAGGAAAATTAGGCGGAATTGTCACTAGGTATATATTTTTACTTTTTTGAGTGTTTTATTTAAATATTATTCTATTTAAGGAGTTTGGAGCATCAGATATGTAACAAAATCAGTATCCTCTTTTGATTAGGCGTTAGCACAGTGGCAATTGAATTACGGCGATACATAAGAACTAACGCCTTTGGGTGATGAGCGCAGTGTGGAGCAGAACGAGGATGATGGCACTGTTAATGGAATGACGCGACGTTTACCATCAGGCTTGTTCCTCTCATCATACCTGATAAAATAAAATAAACTAAAATGGCAGAAACAAGATTGGGAATTCCGCATTAAGTTTAGTTCCAGAGGGAACCCATTACTTTTCTTTTTAATTTTCTATTGTGTCGCACCTGCTACTGAACTTGCATATTTCTTGTTTTAGTCTTTTTAGTGCAGTGGGATTTTTAATTTTAAAATATTTTTTTTTTATTTTATACTTTTTAGTGCCTCTTTATTAAATTTAAACATCAACCTATAAATATTATCCCATTTATGTATTCCCCTTTTTATATTTTGATATCGTACGTGATAGGACGAACGTGTAAATGTGGGCCGAGGCACACATACGTAAGTCCATCAATGCTTAGTTGTGGCCAAGGCTTGTATAGTGCTTTTCTCAAATAATGCGCAGAAATTAAAACAAAGTAGTACCCTAGGCAGATTTTTTTATTTGAAGATACATTTGTTAAATGTACAATTTTCAATAAACAGCGTTCTATTTGCAAGCCAGATCGAAATTTAAATAAAACCTTTGATAAGTTACCTCCTTGGTTGCCATGCCACGAAGTAAAAGATCGTTCCATTTTTAAATTACACGACAGATATGAGTTTACTATGCAATTTATTTGGCCGCTAGATACGACAAATATAGATTTTCATACATTTTTGCCAACCACTGCGCGCATGTATTTGGCCAGTACAGCAATTTCGATTTATCTCGAAGAAGGTTGTCAAAATAATGCTCACATTTCCAAGCATGTTGGAGAAAAATAAATATTTTGCAGTCGGGTTTTATTACTCTTTTTATTAATTTATACATTTTCAAACACCTATTTAATGACGCTTGAGTTTTTAAAAAGAATATATTTTTATGGTATAGGAGGGCAAACGAGCAGGCGGCTCACCTGATGGTAAGTGATCCACAAACATCCGCAAGACCAGAGGTCTCGCGTTGCTGGTCTTTAAAATTCATTTCAGCGTAATTTGACGTATGTTAAAGATATAAAAAAGAGGTTAATATAATTTAGTAGGTTTTTATTGTTACCCCTTTGTCGTAAAAGGGTTTCATATGATTCACGAGAATGGCAACCCTATAATTGGTTACTATTGTTCATAAATAAAACCACAATAATACAGTAAAAGGTAACCAGACGGTTGGTTATTACCTCCTTATTATAAATTTCGTATTCGAAACTAAATCACCTTATGTCATTACTTCATGGTGAAGCAGTGATGGCTCAGTGGCATTGGTTATGGACTGCCGCGCAGCAGTTCCATGGTTTGAATCCCGCCGGGGGCTTGAGCTTCTACGCATGGTGGAAGGACATTATGCGACTGCCCGCCTGGCTAGCGACCACCCATCAAGTAGAAAATCTGTCGCCAAGCACCTAACGGTGCGTTCCGGCAGGAGTCCTTGAGAGCCAGTGAAATTACAGACACATGAGACTTAACAACTGTATATCTCAATGTGACGGGCGCAGTGCAATTCGTCACGTGACGAAATGCATCTGTTATAGGCAGAGGTCAATCCGCTTGACATCAGATGGGCCTCGTGCTTGTTTCGTCACAATCAAATAAAAAAAAATATGCTCAGACACAGATTTTCCATTTGATAAGATCTCGGTATGTAGCTGGAAGTCTTAGATGTAGGGAAACCTAAAATAGGTATTTGTTCAACAAAAGAGCAAAGTAGTTTTTTGGTGTCAGTGTTGACTATAAATCTCGAGCTTGCCAAGTAACTCTCTAAAGTGGAGTTTTTTACTAAAAAAAACGCTCTCACGCAGCAATAAAAATTTATAGGTAAGTATATTTTACTTTGACTCAATATATTCTAACAAATTTTGGTAAGGCGGGAGTAAAATTACTAAAATTGGTAATAATTAAGTTCAATTCAATTTTCTGGGTTTTTTTATGAAGGTTCGAATTTTAAAAACCTTTCCCACCCAAGCGGTTAAAAAGCAGTTTTCCACGCAGATTATGAATGATAAACAAAACCTTTACGAGCTTGTGAGGTAAAAATAATTGGCTGATTGCGGGATTCGTATCGACAAAACCGGAGACCAGTAGTTACCAATCGAAAGCCAATTATTTTCCATGAAACAGAATTTTAATTTTCTCATTCATCATGCGTTAATGCTTATATAAATAATTATAGAACATTAAATAATTTAAAAATGTATGCATAACTCAAAAGTATGAGTAAGATATGAGTCACATGATACTACAATTTGGTTTTATTTAAGTACTTGGATGACAGATAATTAAATTTAATTATAATACTTGAGTTAATTTAGCTTGAGTAAAAATTCAAAGCTCAGAACTGACTTCAATCAGAAACCAAAATGGAAGGTTAAAGAATATATTTATACAAAAGATCTATTAAGGTGTGCCTTTATCGACAAAATACTACGAACTATATACAACACTACAGCTAATACAATAAAAGCATTTAGACAACCTGTAAATCATTGCAGATTCAGAGGCAGTCCAAATGCTCCAATCCACTACCAGCTGGCAAGTTTGTCCCATTGAATTGCAATGCTTATTCGTTGAGCCAAATAGGTGTCAGCATTTTGACCACGCGTCGCATCGACCAAGCGCTCTTAAGTTTTGGAAAATACATATTTATATTATTATTTTTTACTTTATATCTTCTCTCCTGTAAGTCAAGGTGCTTAGGGCTGCACCACTTGTCGTAGCGGGTAAACTAAATCGCCTTTTTTTCTTCTGCAGGAATACCTGCCAAGTACCAATTGAAAGGGCTGCAAGAATCATTTTGTTTTACCTTATATTTATTGTTTCGATTTTCATGTCTTGTCATAAGAACCGGTTTTGTATTCTTCTTGCCATGAACAAAGCTTTCTATTCTTTTCAAAGCTGTGAATGTCACTGCAAAACAAGAATGTTGCAGAGACCGCGAATTTCCACCACACGATCTTGACCACTATCTCTTTTGCTTCCTTCACTCTAATAACATTCCTCAGATATTAAATGTTAAACGATAACCGGCAAAACAGTCACGTTGGAGGCCGCGCTGCGAAGTGCGCGTCGGGAGCTCGCAGACGCAGCTGCGCACTCGCCCTGATGATGAGCATCTGAGATGCTCGAAACCCGGGTCGACGTACTCGATCCCCAACGTGAGAGTTTTGCCGGTTATCGTATAACATTTAATAATGTGTGAAACTCACGGTAATTTCATTTCAAAAAAAATCCTCAGATAGGTACATACCCACCAGTTACGGGTCTTTCTCATGAACTTCCCTTTTTAAACAATTTCAAAAAAGGAGAGTAGTGTACGCGCCGCGCCGCTTAGTATTACTTATTACCTGTTTTAATGAATGACACATTATCTGTTAAGTATACACACACTCATTCACACATTCCGTTCGTTCCTTCCCCGTCATTGTTCCTTGTGATCCTTCGTCGCTAAGAAGTACGTACCAACTTATAAGCCTAAAAAATTAACGTTAATACAAACAAAACTATCTTAAACTAGTACCTAGTGCAAGTTCTCAATTCAACAGTTTTTTTTTCTAAATTTGTTACGAGATTATGACTTGATTATACTCTTTTTGTTTATTAGGTCAAATTTTAGAGCTACCATATAAATTTCATCAACTTCGATTGAGTAGTTTTTAAGGTACACTCAAATAGCTGAAAAAGGTTTATGTATATTAGTTCGCAAACTGAAAAATATTTATTATATTATACATTTTAGTGTTACAAGTTGGTACCGTTTTTTTTAATCTAAACATCTCCAATCTACTACGTACTTCCCATTCCAAATTCAAATTCACCGTTATTAGTTGATATAAAGTGTAATACTTTTAAACTGAATTATTATACGTTATTTAACAAAGACGTTTTATATTGTATGTATAGAAGATCCTTGGTTATTAGTTGTTGCCAAAGGTCTCATTGACCATCTTTGAATATGTCTGCTATTTTCACGACACCCCCAATTTGAGTTATTATATAAATCAACACCGCAAGACAGAACTTATCACTAGCAACGGATTTTGATGCGGTTTTTTTACTAGATAGAGTAATTTACGCTTTCTATTACGTTATCTTGAATTCAAGAGGAAGGTTTACATGTATACATGCATAATATAGTAGAGAAACACTGTTTTAGAGGTTTCTAATGTGATATTGTAAATAAACACATTTTTTGGCGCTTACATTGCAAACGGTGGCTGAACCGTACGAGATAGATCAAAATAATCTACTACAGTATTGTACGCCATAAAAAGGTCTACAAAAAAACCGCAATGGTTTATGTCTATCTCTTAGGGATAGCCCAAAATATCAATTATTTGTCCTTTACTTTTTAAGAGAAGCAAAAGCTTATTTACGAAGCGATTTTAAGCAATACAGCATTAATATATATATAATTAAGTACCTTAAATACCTTAATAACCTTAAATATATTCTGCATTTAATGTAGATCGATGTGAACGTCGTATGTTAAGACATTAGGATACGATATTTACTATCAGCATTGCACCCGTACGAAGCTGGGGCGGGTCGCTAGTCAATAATATTGAAAAGCGAAGGACATATAGGGATTGAAATTATTTGAAATTCGAATTCAAATTCACTGTTGCACGGGTTTCAACAGACCAAATCAAAAGGAACTATGCAACAGTATCCTATACATGTTTCCATCGTACCCCACCTGTTTTACAATGCAAGAGTGAGCGTCGAATTTTGATGGAATTGGCGAAACTCAATTTCCTTGAAAATAGGTTACTGGCAACATTGGGTCAGCGGCTGGAGATAATTGTGTAGGGACTGCCCAATGCCCTGTTGTTTGTGTTTACTAGAAACCTAAAGTGACCCTTAAGGTTTAGGTGATAAGGTTGATGCCGTATTCGTCACTAACGTATATTTCAGGTATTGCTATCCCGTGTGTTTTAATGTAAAATCTGCCACGTACATTATTAATTTATTGTAGCTTAAGCGATGCCGACCACAACACAATTACCTATCAATATTATAACCATATTTTAAAGCAAATTTTTGTAGTAGGTACCCCCTTTTCTACAACCGATACCTGCACCTGATGTTGGTTGTAACGTTATAATTAAACAATTTGAAATTTTCAAATTCAAATTCTTTATTTATGCGGGTAAAATTAAATTACTGATGTTATTGTGAACAATGTTTCGTTCGCCATGTTCCAACCCGTTTGAGGTATGCAACATTTTATAAAAACACGTGCCTACTATACCTACTACCTATTAATTACAAATTATCAATCATGCATAGACAATTTACTTCATTTTGATTAATGTTTAACATAATGAATAGATTCAGGCGTTACTTTGCGGAAATTCATATTTAATAATAACAAATATTTTTTAAAGTATCTGAAAAAAAAAAAAAAATTAAATAAAACAGTTAAAAAAGTTTAAAAATATATATCTCGTGACAATTCCGCCTAATTTTCCTGTTATATACGTGACGTCACAAACATCACGCAGCCTAACCGGAAGAATATCCGACTAGTTTCGCTTCTAAACGAAGCATCTTCAGGAGGTTGACTCACGGAGCGCACGATCGAAACAATGTTTAACATGTTTTCATTCCAAAACTAGACAATATTTATGTGATTAAATTGAATAAACAATATTATATCACATTATACAGAAAACTTTTTTACTAAAAATACATTTCTATGCATATATTTACTAGAACTAATATATATATATATTACATTACTAGCAAGATAGCGTCAAACGAAACAGTTTAATATATACGTTATAAGTATATATGTTTTATATACATAGAAATGCATTTCTATGTATATACTAGAATTACTTTTTCCTGTGCTATTCAAGGATAAAGCGAGGTCTGCAAAAATTGCAAAATTTTAAACTGTTTCGTTTGACGCTATCTTGCCTCCAAGTTTCATAAATTTTAGATTAGAACAAGCCGTAAGAAGCAAGACAAAAATGTATTTTCCACGGGGCTTGTTCCACTTGTACGCCAAGTTGTTAAGTACACCAAGCGGTAAATTTAGATGAATTTTTTTTTACCAATAAATGGAACTGACGTCGACACCCACAAGTATAAATTTATTAAAAAAGTAAAAAACTCGACTGCAAAGTATTTATTTTCGTTAAGCGATTTATCATTCTATTGAAATTAAAACTGCAAGTTGTATTGTTTTTTAAAGCTCTTCATTTTGATACCCCACTCGATGGATTTGGAAGAAAAACATTTTTTTTGTACTCACAATATGGGGTCTATAATCCGCCAGTTTGTTTTTCTATTTTTTTTATGTACCTAGTGTCACTTAGTTTATCAAGACGAATCTAACGATATCTCTTACATCAAAATCGGTTAAGCTATTTAGAAGTTATGGTGGAATAAAGAAACTCACAAACATACATATACATACATAAACCCTGAAAACATAACTTTCCTTTTTTTGGGCAGTCATGTAAAAAGAGTGTAATAACTTGTTGAAGTCGGTACCATGGTAGTTCAAAAGTACCTATTATCACAATATTGTGCGCATGGTACACGTTATTTCACACTTTTGGGTGTTGAAGTAAATTTTTTTACTCTTTTTTAGTGACATTTGCTACCTACGGGATCGATTGTCATTTATTGTCAACTACTATATCTTTAAGATAGGTAAATATTTTTCAGTTATTGGAGTGTAACTCAAAAACGGGTTGATCGATTTTGATGAAATTTAAATGGGCCAAAACGACTTAATACCGAATGTTAATGCTTTTAAAGCCAGAATTCGTCAAAATCCCATAAGGAAGCAAAAAATCTAATCGCGAGAAATGAAGATTTCCGCTTAGTATAAAACAAGACCTGAAGCTCGGTGGTTATTGTCGATATACAGGACATGCCCTAAATCAATCTTTACAATTAAAGAGAGTAGATCGATCGAAACTTCTGTCGCGATTCGCAGGTGAAGAGCACAGAAATATCCTCGTTACGGATTAAAATAAATCACGATTGAAGAGCACTACAATGTTTAGATCAAACAAAATGATAAAGTGTACGCTCACAGTTCTAAGGAGTAAGGATGCTGCCAAGTGGTTGGAAAGGTACAACGTGGTCATCATCCTGCATCAGTACTGGTTTGGTGTGGTGCGTGTCTGATCAAGGTGTCAAAAAGCTACATTTTTGTGTAAAAGGAGTGAAAACTTCAGCCAAAGTGTATCAAGAGACTTGGATCGTGTTGTGAAACCTCTCAGCACCCATAAATACCATGTACTTTCCAGCAGGACTCAGCACCTGGTATCAAGGCACAAACTATCCAAGCCTGGCTTGAAACCAACGTTCCGGACTTTATGAGGGCTGAAGACTGGCCCTCATCTAGCCCAGACCTCAACCCTTGAGCCTACTAATTATACAGTTTTAGAGGACATGGCTTGCTCTATATAACACGGCGACATTGAGTCTATTAAAAAATCCTGGAGCAAGCAGTGGCGAAATTTTTATGGAAACAGTGCATAAATCCAAAAAAGTCAAAAGTGATCATTTCGAATAGAATATAGTTTTAATTTACTGACTTTAATAAATATGTACATAGTTTTAGTATATAATATTACAGTATTTCATATAAAAAAATGCGTTTTCTTTTGTAAGAGAACTTATGGCCGAAGTATAGTATTAGCTCAGTATTGTAAAACTGTGTTACCATAAAGGCTGTTACTATACAGGTTTTAAACTCGTATCGATAACATAAAAGTATAATACGATTATTAGTATAAAAAAATTGGCCTATAAAATACTTTGTTCGAGAAAATATTCGCTTAAGTGTCACGCAGTAAAATAATATTATTTTTATTGTTTTTAAAACACATAGTTATTGTGCGGTGGGTCCAAATATCGTTAAGTTTTAATGCAGCTGGCAAATTTTAATTACGTTTTGAAATATCCCGGGATTTAGCCAGGTTTACGTGTATTGATGTCGTGTTGGTACGTAATAAACAATGCTAATTTAGAATAACGCATGACAATTCTGCGTTATTCTTGTGGTGTTTCTCGTATCATACAGTAATAAAATAACAGTAATAAAGTAACGCCTGATACTATGCAGAAATCCATAAATAATATTAACACATATTTAAAAAAATACCTTAAGAATTTTTAAATAACACTAAATAAATATCTAGTGACAAATTGACCGTTATTATCTAAAGCCAATGAGACGTCAGAAACGCCAAACAGTCCCCCCGGGATAGTTTTCGACGCGTGTCGTTCTACACGAACCATCTTCTGGAGCACTTGACTCTCCGGGCGCAAGATGGAAATTTCTTGAGATCGTCTCGAGTTTCGAGCGACTTACAAAACTCCGCGTAACGTTTCTGACGTCGCGTTGGCTCGGTTAGACATTTAGATAGGACTGTCATCATATTTTATGTATTATTTAAATTATTTTTGTAAAATATTAATTAAGTAATTATTTTATATTTGGTATTATTCATCCAGCAATTATATTCATATCATAATTTGTCAACTGGCTATAAACTAAACTCAATCTGCGAATAATTTATTCGTACCTACTCAATTTAGCAAACGGAGAATTCAAAATAAAAAGAATAGTTTGATAATAAAATGTTTCAAATATGTAACATATTGCTTAGTGTCGAATTTTATACAAATTACGCGGCTTAAAAATTTAGTCTGGAGATAGAGAATTAAGAATCTCAAACAGGAGATATCATCATCGTCACCATTCATCACGTCCAACGTTGAACAAATGCCTACCCCATTAGGTGTATTGCCATAATCCCCACGCTTGGAAGGCGTCTTGGAGAACGCTGTGTTAAAGGGCAGTTCTTCACACGGCGCTGCTGCCCAGCTATTGCCCTGTTTTTTTTTCTCTTCATCGCTTCTACTCCATGGGAAGATATGGGGAGATTCGATTCTTGTCCGGCACCACGGAGCATATTGCAAATGACTTTAGCGGAATGCTGTAATATATTTTTACCAATAAACTTAATTAAGTCGTAAGCCTTAAAAACAATTCGAACCAAATACGGACCAGCGAATCTTCAATATTGTAATTAAATAAAAACATCTTTCAGTAAATTAAGACCGAATCAAAATCAATGTGTGATGACCGCATCAACACTTTTATGGCGCACGCGAATCGTTATACCGTTTATGCATTTAAGCATGCTTTATGACCCTAAACCAGACATCATGTTTCATCGTCTCTCGTAATCGTCTTTCAATTAGAATCCCCCAACATTCAAAAGTACCCTTTCTAACCCCATGCAATCCTCCCTAAAGTTTAAGCATTCTTTCCGTTCATTTGATTTTATGAGATAACCATGTTAGGGTTCTGTATACGAGACAACTGGGCCCTATTACTGAACTTACGATTTCCCTCCGTCTATCTGGTCCTACTTTTAAAGTATTATATATATCTTTGGAACAGTAATAGGTAGACTTGTATAGATAACATTACCGTGACATTGCTGATCGGTTCAGAACATCTAAGCAAACTTCGCTACGAGCGCTTCAAAACTTTATACTATTCAGTGTTGGATGTTGTTGTGCATACTTTTGTGAAAAACATTATCAGTAAGAAAGAATTCTGTGTGGATTAGTCTACATTCTTTTCAACACCCTTGCTCGTAAAGTGAGCTTTATTATATCGTTAATAGGGCCATAATCCGAACTATAACACCGTCGTGCTTATATTATACACTAGTGCGTAATAGAATTATCCCTACAAAGTTAAGTTAGTACCTAACTGCAAATTATATGCGAGTAAACAGAGCATTTTCAATTTAACCGGGTAATTTATCCCTACAAAGTTAAGTTAGTACCTACCTAACTACAAATTATATGCGAGGAAACAGAGCATTTTCAATTTAACCGGGTAATTTATCCCTACAAAGTTAAGTTAGTACCTACCTAACTGCAAATTATATGCGAGTAAACAGAGCATTTTCAATTTAACCGGGTAATACAGATTTGTAACAACAAAGAGGTTTAAGGTTAAGTATATGTAATTTAATTAACCACCATACATTTGCCGCGCACAAAAAAAATACTTGCGCGCTATTTTCCATAATTTTCGTATGTTGTTTGTATCGCATTTGTGCAATATATTATTATTTTCCTCGCAAGGGTGTTGAAAAAGAGCATATGAAACCGTGAGCAACTTGCTCATTATACACTCGGCTGATTTACGCCCTCGCCTACGGCTCGGACTGCAACCCACAGCCTCGGGAAATGAGCAACTTACCTCACTTGTATCATAATATACTATTACACGAAAACTACGTACGTGATAATGAATATACAGTTTTAATCGATTTTTTAGATGGTCGTTATTCTTATGACAGTGGTATTACCAACAGGCTGACGCGTCTTCCACAAATGTTGGAGATACTTAATGGACCGGCAACTTTTGTTGCTTGAACAGTTTTTATACGAAGCAAGGTTTACGATCGCGATCGCTACAATATTTAACGACTCATGACTGTATCGCAATGAGTTGCATCGGTATTATAATACTTTAATTTCACCGCCAGAAAACCATAAAAATATGCAAATGGCGTATAAAAGTCGTTCGCGAGGAGACACTAAAGCGCGTTAATCCGGGCGGATGGCTTGCAGCGGAGGCGATCCTTAAACGAATGGTGTTTGAACTCGCTCGATCAGTGACGTGGATGAACGAACGATCATAAGGATGATAAAAGCATAATCTAGGCATTGATCATCAGTAATTTTGATTCAAAGTCGATCACTCAAGTGACTGCCTCGGGAGGGACGTAAAATCAGGGTTTCCTGGATTAGACCGACTTTTGTCAGTTTTTGGGCTTTCTCGAAAATGAAATTCTCTGTTGCATTCCGAGTGTCTGGAACTGTTCCCATTACATGGGATTAAGATATAGCTAGTTTGAAACAAAAATATTGCTGGCGAAGGTCATAGACACCACTGCTTACTCCTTCCTGAAATATAGGCATCCTTACTATAGAAATTTGGAAACATCTTCTCATAATTATCTTCTGCATCTCAGAGCATAGGCCTATGTTGTATCGAGTATCGTATTTATTATAGTACTGGCGACATTAATTAGTATTTTCAGCATAATTGACGTTACTGTCGATACAGAGAAGTGTCATCAGTACAATTAATGGTATTAGCGTTAGAAATTCTGAGATTATAGGTCCAGCCAGGTAAGGACCTGGCTGGACCTATAATCAGCTTAAGCAGTAAGGACTGCTCAGAGATTGTGTATTGCGTTTATTTTATAACATAAATAATTTAAAAAATCTCAGGATATATGTAATTATTGTAATAAAATAATAAAGTTTGTATAATGTATATAATCAACTGGCGTAATAAGAACCTATAGATATATATTATTATTTACAACAAGATAGATATCTTGTTGTAAATAATATATCTAACAAGTTGACCTCTGTTTTATAACGTGTGCAATAAATTATTGGCCTATATTCGTTATATTGGCATTCGGTACTAACAACATTTTACTTCTTTAATAAAATTTAAAGAGGTACGTTGGCGACGATCAGTATCAAAACGCTTGCACGTATTGGGTACTTATTAGGCAAAATTATCGAGTCATTTTGTAGTTTGGCACGTTGCCAGCTGATAGAGAGTAGCTATTATTAGTGCTAAAACATATAAAAAAACCGGTCAAGTGCGAGTCTAACTTGCGCACTGAGGGTTCCGTACAAACCTGTAGGTATATAAGTAAAAGTTATGGTATTTTTATTGCTAAATGATATCCATAACACTTTAAAATTATTAAAAATATTTTTCTTATGTGATGTAACTAAAAATTAATGCTTTTCGGAATTTTCCCTTTATCTGTGCTGTAAGACGATGCTACGTACCAAATTTCAGTTGTTCACGGGAGGTTTTGATTCCCTTGCGAGTGTCAAAAAATTGAGGCATAAACGGCTGTATCTTTTGATTGCGTTGGCTTATGAGTTAGATTTTTTCACAACTCCTAGGGACAGTATACTGAGTATTTGATATGAATTTCAGCTTAAAACCTCCACGCGTTCCTGAGAAAGAGGCTTGACAGACAGATAGACGGACAATAAAGTGATCCTATAAGGGTTCCGTTTTTCCTTTTGAGGCACGAAACCCTAAAAAGGTTCGGTACCTTTTTAGGGTTCCGTGCAAAGTATGAAATAATTCATACTTTTTAGTATTGTATAGTATATAGTAGACGTGATGTTTGTCCTGTCCCTAGATGGAATAGTGAAGTTGCTAGGAGACATTATGACCATCTTGCTCCCATTTTTTACAATAAGTTAAATGATATTAACATAATTAAACAGAAAGTATGGTATAGCGTAAAAATCGTAATCAACGACTGGTTAAGTAAAATGAACTATGATGAAGTGGAAGATTTACTATTAAAAATGCAATAAAAACTATAAGATATAATCGGTTCATTAACTTTCTTCACTACTATAGGATCTTCATTGTGCACACACCCATTACACAGACACACATACACACACACACACACACACACACCCTCACACACACACACACACACACACACACACACACACACACACACACACACACACACAACCAATAATTCAAAAGAGCACAAACTTAATCAAATATGTTTAAGTTACTATCACCCTTTTTTCAATTTTGTAATATATTAAAAACTGTAAATAATATGTAAACTTTGGAAAGACGCTGCCTTTTGTAACACAGTTTTATAACTAAAACAAAAGGCAGAGTAATAATTAAAATTTGTAACCTAACTTAAGTTTTTATAATAAATATTTGTATTGTATTTGTATTTGTATTCTTAGTTTTGAAAGTCGGTGGTATTTTTTAAAATATTTATTTCTCTCTTTTTAGGGTTGCTTCCAAGATCATTCACTCGCCTAAAATCTGTCACTATCGACTCGAGTTACATTACAGGCTGCCCCACACCGCAGTACGTAGTTGATGTTGATCATACAAGATTACAGTGACTGGTATTATAAAGTGCTTGCTTGCCCGCACACTTTTGCAGTTCATAGTGGTTGCTATTATTGAAGTGTTTACAAGGATTAATAACGACTGGCAGCAATCATGCTTTTTTAGTTAGGTATATTTAATTTTCCGTTTTCGTAAAGGACCTAAATAAATTGTTAAGTACCTCGTTCTTACAACGTGTGGGCTGAGAGTTGGAGTTAACTGACTGCATCTATGCCTCCTTACATCGGAGGCATGCCACGTTGTAAGAACGTGTTACTGCTAAACTTATTTAGATAATATGGAATGTTTGTTAGTTACTTAATGCTTTGTAGGATGTTTATGTGCCCGGAAAAAATGTGTTTAACTGTATCTTTTGGACCGTCATTCGTACAATACAATACTAATACTCCTTATTGAACACTAATTTTAGCAAAATAATTATGTTACAGAGAGACGTCAACAAAAGGATGCTTCAAAAGGACGCTTCTTTGTTCATTAAACTTCTCTCTATCAAATTCTTTGCTCGACAAATATCATGAATCCGAATAAAATATAAGAAAATAAATTCAATGCTGACGAAATCGCGGGCAAAATATCGTAGAACATACCTAATTCTTATCATGGTTATATATTTAGATTGTAAGTAAAGATACAATTTCAAGGCGGGAATTGAAACAATTAAGTCAAGTCGTAAATAAAGACTCCCTCGAGATAAACTTGCTTAGATACCAAAGTTCCAACGCATAAATATAATTAGCTAACCGATCCACAGCGTAATTCAGGCCCGTATTACCGCAAGGCACAAGATATAATTTCAAGATGGCGTCACGACGATAAAACTGCCGCCATGGCGTATCACTCACATTGTAAGACAACTCAATGTACCTGCGGATGAACTCGTAAACTTAGTAATTAGTTTGAGTACTTAATCTGAGATAGACACACGGTCGAGCCGTGAGCCGAGCCTATCACTTCAGAACAATCTTTTAGACTTAACCCCGCTCTCTCTAAAAGCCTTAAAATAAGCATGAAGTTGAAGCAACTTTTTCGTGATAATTTTTTAGTGTTATTTTAGTAAAAAATGTTCTATATTTACAAGATGAGAGAAGTAATTTGCTTTTTTTCTACTCATTGTATTGTTTGTAGACAAACAGAAAAAAATGATTTTTACTTAATGACCACGAATATTTATTTACTTATCGACAAAGCGTAAAACTACAGATACGTTAATATAGACGATAAGTTACGTTAACTATAGACGATTAAAAAAAAAGATTTTTATTTTTGATGTTATATTAAAAAAGAGTCTTTATTCTGCGCTTGCCCATTCAATCAGAGGCTCAAGGTTATTGGCGTGGTCCCAAGCCTTAGTTATAGAATTCACAATGAACCGGCTACGTCTGGAAGTTTTTGATACATAATATGTTGATAAAATCATTGATGTGTTCATTGTTTTAGGGTACTGTATGAACAAACGGGACCATATTACTAAACCTACGATTTCCATCCGCCCGTTGAAGGTCTGTAATGTTTTGAGTTAGGCAGCCAGTTGAAATTTTGAAAGTATATGTGATTATGGGATTATTGCGGATTACCTACTAAAAATGAAAGAATAAAAATGAAAAGAAGAAACGTGTTGTTTGCAACGTCTTTTACGATAGAGCAAAAACAATAGAAATGAAAGAAAAATATGTTTGATTGTACTATTGAAAATCAACCAAGTGATAATCAGACTCGAATTAAAGATAACGAATCGAATGAAAAAATATCAAAGAGGAAATATTACTCTTTTTAAACGGATGCTCTTTTTAAAAGGAGGAGATTCAAAATTCGACTGTATGTTTTGTATGTTAGTTACGCCATTACTCTGCCAATCATGAATTGATTTCGATGATTCGAAATCCAATCGGTGTTAGAAGTCAATTTAGAAGTAACAAAAAATATGTTATTGGTAGTTTGTAACTCGATCGCTTCTCTTGTATTTCCTATCCTGCAAATCCGTGTGTCACGCACGTAATCCTTATGGCCACTTTCAAACTTATAAATAAGAAGAGGAAATGCACTAAACCAGCCCAAGAATTTTCTCCGTACCCATCGGCTAACCTCAGCAACTAGCCTAATGAATACGGTCCTTTATTGCACCGATTTATGTATACCCTTCTTGACAATCATTTAGACATTCATTTTGTGTGTAACTTTGAGAATGTTTTGTACGTGTGTCGTCAACAGTGTTTTAATTGGAGGCAATTTACTTCCTAAGAAATACTTCAGTATGCCTTAAGCCTAAACAAGAGTGCAGATTATGATTTATTACGGTAGGTATTAGGTTATGATAGATTACGTTTTACTTAACCAAATTATGTCTAGTCGGGCCCAAACTTTGTTTTGAAGCGCTCGTAGTGTTGTTTAATTACTCGCTCTTATGATAGACTAACCCTGTGGTTCAAATCACGCAAATATGCGCTATTTGCATTGTGTGCATGCAAACGGTCGGTTCATAACTTGCTAAACGGACACCGCGATAGCATAATGACGTCATCTCCGGCCGCAAACAACGCTCACAGAAAAGTGGTAGTGCAATGTATGCACAAACGTCAAACTCAAATCTTGACAGATAGATGAGGAGATTTTTATTGTTGTGGTTAGAATGTTGATCGTACAAACATCTGTTCACAAAAGAATGCCTCGAAATGCAATACTTCTATTATCAATAATCGACGTAAAGGTTATTTGGGCTCAATTGCCAAAAAGCAAATTGGCAGTTAGCAGATGTTATAAGCGCGGCTACATATCGGTTCACATCGTTTGCGCGCAAACAGTGCATATTCTCGTATTTCAGTTATGAACCAAGCTTTTGTAATGTATGCAGTGACAGCAGCGTTTGCGTGATTTAAACCGTAGTATAAGTAAGCAATGTAAGCTGCGGTCGTATGGCTTTGGTGCGACCGCTAGTGGCATTATTACCTACCGAGCGCTTTCGTGCTTCGGAAGGTACTATTCCCCGTTGTTCTTATGATGGTAGTCGTTATAGCATGGTGGTAGGGCATTTTGCGAATGCCCGCCCTCAAGTAGTAAAACTGGCGCCGAGCTCCTAATGGTGTTTTCCGGTAGCGGTCCTTGAGAGTCAGTAAACCTACGTTAGCCTGTACAGCATCTTTGTAGCATATTGTTTTATAAAGGAGCCAAATAATATAAAGCCTTTTTTGATTGTCCGCAGCAAAGGATTCATTATACCAGAGGGATAATACTTGTGGGGGTCAAATGAAAAAAATGCATGGTTGTTATTAGTTTGCTTGTGATCATTTGTTGTTTTAAAACAGGCACGTTTCCATGCCTACTCGCTAGTACCTATATTTTTTAGTTTTTATCCCGAAACATGAAACCAGTATTCATGATACCAGTATTCCAATTCAAAACTCATTACATTATGTACTGACTTGTGTATAACATTAAGGTTTAATCTCGCACACCAATAGGTTAGAACGTGGCTCCCTTACACTGTAATATTTTTACAAGTTTTTTTTTGATAATTAGGTGTGCCCATGTTTTGCGTAATAACTGATTTGAAATTGTCTTGTCTGTGTTCTTTTCACCGCACAAGCTTGGCAAAGTTTTGTTAATCATTCGAAATCTGCGTGCAAAAGAGTTTTTTGTCCGCTTGCGTGAAATAGGTTTTAAAATTCTAAATTTAATAACGGTTACAAAAAACTATTCAACTTTCAATATTACCTATAAATTTTAATATTGAATATTACTGTAATAATTTTACATTAAAATTTTTAGTATAAATAAAATAAATAAGCACTTACACCATATTATTTTTTTTTTCGCCTGTTTTACTCGCTGTAGTTAGGTGGAAGTCAGTAAGTAATATGCTCCACGCTGATTCAAAATACTTTGACATTTTTTATGGCACAATTTCCAGTTATTATATATTTTTCAGTGTTGTTACTCGGTTCTGTTTTTTTTCTTTTAGTAACGCTTATTGATCTCAAAATTTATTGCACTCGCCCACAATACTTGTCACCATCGGCGAAGTTGCAATTACCATTAAGGGTATATTTTAGACGAACGCCCCCATACAAAACGCAGCTCCAATCTCATTTAAATAATAGCGAATAAAACTCAATGATTTTTTACTTACGTAATCACTACCCTAATATCTAGGTTTGTGGTGCATCAGATTTTTATTAAATTATACAGTTTTGAAATTACACTAGCTCAAAAACTCGTAATTTTAGATAAAAGAAAGACCCAACTTTAAGCATCTCTCAAGAAAAATAAGCATGTTTTTAATATTTCTATTGCACCACAAACATGGGGAATAATATAACTTTCTATAATGGGAAGTTATTTATACATGTGTACTAAACTTTTAAATAAATCTGGAGCTACGAATAACTGGCTCAAACTCCTAAAAACGAGTGCTATATACTAAACGCTATATAATAAAAAAAATATATATTAGTCCAAAAGAAAAAGGATTTAAGCCAGAAACGATAGGTCTAATATTATTTACATGCGAGTTTTTTTTAAATCACAAGTTGACTTTATATAAAAGTTCACGCTTTGGCTGGCGGGTATATGTCCTTAAGTCATCCAGATAGATAGGTACATTTTTCAGTTGGTTATGATTGTAATTTAATGGAACTACTCTATCGTTATTGATGAAATTGAAATGGCACTAACTTGGGGGTATACTTTGCGCAATTATAAATAATCACCATGATGATTCAGTAAAAAGTTGTGAGTGCTCATAGATAATAATAATAATTAGTATTGTAAGACTGCAAAGTTGTTATTAAGCGCGAGTACTTGTATTATAATCTGAGGAATCGGAGGATTCTAGGCTTTAACTATGAGTGACGTGAATGATTCAAATATAGAAACCTGATGTAGGCCTACCGAAGATTTCAAATATAAGGGCACGCCAAATAACTTTGTTGCCGAGCGCAACACACAACTTTTCACCTCACTCCAGCGAGGAATTTGCTTAGTACAAGAAAAACAGCTTTAATAGTACAGTAGATAAGTGTTAATTTATATTTAAACTTAAAAACTAAATGACTATTATAATTGATAATGAAAGTAAATTCATTTTTTTGGTAGTGTTGTAAAGATTCGAATTTAAAAGCCTTTTCAGCGCTAGCGGATAAAAAGTACTTTTCCACGCAGATTGCTATTGATAAATAACCTTTTCTAGATAGTGAGATGAAAATAAAACTGTTTACCATTAAGGGAGAATTCGGTGGTGTTTTGGGAATAGAAATAATTTTATACAGAACTTTGTGATTGAATTTATGGTGTCCAATCCCATTTATGCATTTATTAATGTTAATTTTTTTTATGATTATTAATAGCGCGTCGGAACACAAATGTTAATTCTACGTTTTTCCTAAGTCACAATAAACAGCGTTCCATTAGTACCAAATAAGTACATAAATTTGCAATTAAATAATGTACATATGTATATAAACGGAAACAAAGAAACCAACCCAGACGCCCTGTCTGTAGGATGCCCTAAGTGAAAGGTAGAGAATAATAAATAGGCACTGATGTGCTTGTCGGACAGCATAATATCGGCGGCCACGAAGAAATCGCTACTGTATAATAATTGACAATTAAGATATTGTTTACACCTGGAGTTACAATCGTTAGCGTCAAACGATATTAAAAACATACAAATGTTACTTGTTAGTGGCTCTGTGAGCTGAAAACCTCGTGCGACTGGAATATGTTTTTTTACGTTTTTTCCACGGGAAGCGCTCGTAGCGAAGTTTGCTTAGCCATTCTGAACCGATCAGCAATGTTAAGCAACGTCCGCCTCGGTCATGAGTTGGATGGGTGACCGCTGGTGATATTACTACTGAGCGCTTCCGTGCTTCGGAGGGCACGTTAAGCCGTCGGTCCCGGTTGTTGTCTTAGGATGGCAGTCGTTTTAGCATGGTGGTAGGACATTTTGCGAATGCCCGCCTGGCTAGCTACGACCATCAAGTAGAAAATCTGTCGCCAAGCACCTAACGGTGTGTTCCGGCAGCTGTCCTTGAGAGCCAGTAATTCTAGGTGAGCCTGAACAACATCTTCGACCACACCCTCACTTACCATCAGGTGAGATGGAGGTCAAAGGGTAACCTATCAGGCATAAATAAAAGTTTTGAAAAATTTCCTAAAACTGTATCGACAATAAAAAAACATTTAATTACTGAACCTGTAGAGGAGACTAGCAGGACATCCGCTCGACAAACATACGAAAGCATGTTTTGCTCAAGCTAAAACGGAGACGCTTCTCGCTTGCTCGGTCAATGTAGGATTTTTACGTACTAATGCATTTTATTGCTGGGATTCATTCTTTGGAGAACGAAGATGCGTTTTAAACCGAATCCTGAATTGGGGTATGGTCTACTGATAGTGATATGTCTGAAAGAAAACACAATGTATGTAAAGGTTTGGTACGTGCAAAGTTTGCCTCTTCTGTGACAATATACATAGGAAGCATATTATTTTCTTATTCCTTTACTATTCCCCAAAGCGATAGGCAGAAGTTTCGAAACAACTAAGTTTCGTCAGACATGTTTTGGTTCCATAAAATACGGGGCGAGCCTATTGTCATTAACCAGTTCCAGACCCAGGAATACTACTATACATAACTGATTTAGAAAACTTCGATCTGAGATAGAATATAAGATCTTCTGTACACTGCCGTTTCACATAAGGATAAAATGCGGGCTAACTTCAAAACAAAGTCGCCTTTTTCGTGGCCACCATTTAAGGCAGGGAACTACAATACGCACGTTCGTCTAGGGCGGATATACATACAGGACATGAGAATCACCCTAACACAGTACATACTTAGGCAATAATTGAGGCATTGTTTCCTCTAATTGTGCCCTAATATACGTCTATCGGACCGTCCGTCCGTCAGTCTGTCTACACGGTATCCGGTGTCGAATTCTAGATATAGTTTCTGCGAAGTATTCAAGTGTCTCTTGTAAGTATATAAATAAGTCGAGTGTTTTGAATGAGAATAAGGTGTTCTTTGAAGCGATATATAAACATTTTATTTCTCTTGAACTGGATGTAATATAAATGTAAATAATGTGGTTATTGCATGGTGCCGGATATCCTCATGGTTTCCAAATTCTTACCTAACCACGATTTTCAAATGCTTAAGTATACATGGGGACGCTGAAGTATAAGACGGTTTTTCTTGGGTTGTTACTAGGATGACCTAGCGTTAGCGCCAATTGATATAAAAATCAACAATAATTATATGAATAACTAGTTCAATTAATAGTTATTGTCATTTACATTGATCACGTACGCGAGATTTGAAGAAGATTTTTATGATATCTCATAAATATATTTATAATATTTATTGAATTGGCTACATTTCAATAATAGCCTAGTGATCTACTAAGCGAAAAAAGCGCATCTAGTACCCATACCATTGGAAATAAAACTGGCTTTCTCCTAGCTTTTCATCACATTTTAAGCTGTTAAGGACAGTGGTAAGAAATACGTTTGGTTCATTGCTTAGACTAATCGTATTAATATCACAAGATCAGCGCAACCCTTGGCTTTAGAGTTTATTGGTAGGGTGATAAATATAAAGCTGGTAGAGTCCCTGACTCATATACTGTACCAGCTGGATTGTACGCTGATGGACGCAGACTTCCCCATTTAGGGGGAGTCTGCCATAACGCCCACGCGTCTTGGGGATCGCAGTATAACATATTAGTTCCTCAGAAGGCGCTACTGCCCACCTTCCGGTATTTTGCCTATAGTCGCCTCTTACGAGACCCACAGGTAGCAATGGGGTGACATTCTAGCCCGGCATTCCACGGGGCATATACCTGGTGGAAAATCGGGTCAAAACATCTTCCAGAAGCTTCTGCACTTCAAAAGTAATATTATCTGGTAGAGGAGGTTGGCTGATCTAAAGTAGGTTAAAAAATATAGTCTTTATTCACAAAACGCTACGCCTAAGTATATGCAATATAACTACTGTAAAGAAAAAAACACTTGTCCTCTACATCCTCTAACGGGGTAGATACAGGGTAGTTACACATATATATATATATATATATACATACTCACATTTTTAGCCTTTGACCACTATTGCACCTAAAAGTAATGATAATGTAGTCGAAGATGTTGTTCAGGCTAACCTTAAATTACTGACCGACGGCTTAACGTGTCCTCCATGCACGAAAGCGCTACGTAGTAATGTCACTACCGGTCACCCATCCAATTCATAGCCGCGGCGGACGATGCTTATCTTAGCTGATCGGTTAAGAACGGCTAAGCAAACTACGCTACGAGCGCTTCATAAATTTCGACTACAAGGTAATAATAAAGTGAGTCATCTACAGTTCCAGACTCTATCCAGATATATACAGAATGCTACTGAAAATCTCTTTGTCAGACAAAACCTTTTGCTAAACGGGAGTCGAAGCCAGGACTAAAAACATTAAAAATTTTAGAAACAAAACCGACTTGAAACAGAAAATATTCTAAATAAAAAATGCACTAAAAAGTAAATAAACCAAACCATCGAATTACTTGTTAATTTTACATCACCAAGGGAAAATGAGAACACCATCAACGCAGTCGAAGTCAATTAAATAAGCATTATTAAGGATAATTCAAGTAGGGTCGTCAGATCTTCCTAAAATTTAAAAGAGACCACATGTCAAGGACCATTATTCGTATAAAAAAAACAAAATCGAAGAAAACAAAACCTAAACTAACCAGAGATAAATAAAAGATAAAACGACGTTTCATCGCTGTATCTACGAAGTTAAACACCTTGTACGAATTCTCACAGCTTATCTTACCTACAAGTCTATGGTACGGCAGGGAGTAAACAAAAATATTCGCAGAATCGATTAGCACCATATATATGGTAATCGAGTCGTCACCGCGCATATACATACGCTTTGATGACTGCAGACCGCGAATATATTCCAATGGAATTTATATGGACGCGATGCGGTAGGCCATGGTGACCGGTGACAATGGTTCTCTGACGTGACATACAAATGTATTGATACTTACTGAGATTATAAACTGACTCCCAAAATAGAGGTTGAGGGTTCTCAACTTTGAAGCGCTCGTAGCCAAGTTTGCTTAGCCATTCTGAATCGATCAGCAAAGTTAAGCAACGTCCGCCGCGGTCATGACTTGGATGGGTGACCGCTGGTGACATTACTACTGAGCGCTTCCGTGCTTCGGAGGGCACGTTAAGCCGTCGGTCCCGGTTGTTGTCTTAGGATAGCAGTCGTTACAGCATGGTGGTAGGGCACTTTGCAAATGCCCGCCTGGCTAGCTACCACCCTCAAGTTGAAAATCTGTCGCCAAGCACCTAACGGTGTGTTCCGGCAGCTGTCCTTGAGAGCCAGTAACTCTAGGTTAGTCTGAACAACATCCTCGACCACATCATCACTTACCATCAGGTGAGATAGTGGTCAAAGGCTAACCTATAAGGCATCAAAAAAAAAAAAAAAAAAACTCAACCTTCTTAAAGGATGAAGTTGTAGATGTATGTGGGCGACGGTGATCACTAACCATCAGGTGAGATGCCCGCTCATTTGCCCTCCTATCCCATGCAAAAATACTCGTCGTATATCTATTTGAAGCGCTCGTAGCGAAGTTTGCTTAGCCGTTCTTAAGCGATCAGTTAAGTTAAGCAACGTGTGCCGCTGACATATTTTGGATGGGTAACCGCTAGTGACATTACTACTGAGCGCTTCCGTGCTTCAGAGGACAAGTTAAGCTGGCTAGCACTACCCTAAAGTAGAAAACCTGATGTCATCAAGCACCTAACGGTGTGTTCCGGCAGCTGTCCTTGAGAGACAGTAATTCTAGGTTAGCCTGAACAACATTTCCGACCACATCATCACTTACCATCAGGTCAAAAGCTAGGTTATCAGCTAAAAAAAACGCATTTTTAGACATAACTCAAACTTAAACGGGCAAACTTCACAACTTTCGAACATTTGTTTGAGAGCCAGTAATTTATTTTTTGTTTGAGAGCCAGTAATTCTAGGTTAGCCTGAATAACATCTCCGACCACATCATCACTTACCATCCGGTGAGATAGTGGTCAAAGGCTAACCTATCAAGAGTAAAAAATAAAAAAAAACATAAAAAAGTCATCAAAATCGGTACACCATGTAAATAGTTATTATATGCTAGCACACACAAAACAAATACAGTCAAATTGAGAACCTCCTCCTTATTTGCAGTCGGGTTAATACATAATTTTATTCATAGGGAGAACAGTTTTCAAGAGAACCATCAAATCTTACCCAAAAAAAGCAACAAAATGTAAAATGTGCTCCATTGATGGGACATCCTATAGTTAGTTAGTTTACTATCAACACCCCACTACCACACATCCAAATGACTATTTGTTACAAACAGAAGTAGTATTAGGTAATCGTTTGCATCAGCGATTGTTCCCACACAATTGTTACTAACAGTTGACACATCAACCCATCCTATGTTTGTAAATACTACGATTATAATCTACTAGAATAGTAGTTTTATTTCTAAGAAATTGTAATAATGGAATTGATACAAAGGAAAATATTTTTACGTTGACATCATTCATTTTTCTCACGTAAGAATGGTTTGATTCTATTATTTGAGGGCAAAGTAATGGTTTCAGTTCGGATAATATTTTCTAGAAGCCTTTCGAGGTTCATATCTATTTTTTTATGAAAGATGTTTTAAGCCGGGATCTGTACAGCATTCGAAAATTTTATTTCCATTTTTTTATTATAAGACCGAATGAGGTTACCGCTTAACACCAGGTGTTAAACGGTAACCTCATTCTATGACAGATGCAGTTCATCACAAGTGGCGAACTGAACTGCTATCACCCTGAGACAAACTTGTTAAGTCTCATGTACCTGTAATTTCACCCTTCAAACCAGAACACAGTAATGTCAACATTACAGCTTGGCAGTAGAAATAGCTATGGTAGCAGTACTTCCCCGAAAAAACTCGCGCAAAGAGTTCTACTGCTTCTAAAAACTCGTACAGGCATATATGTATATTTATGAAGTATTTTAAATTGCTTCTGGACATATATTTGTTCATAATAGGTATGTATGTAGGGATTATTTTAATTTGCTATACAGATTTTAAGCCCGTAGGATAGCCGGGCTGAAATATCATCCCCCCATCTATACCCGTGAGCGTACGAGGCTACTAAGGGTAACACACCAGAAGGTGGCATCAGCGCTTTCTGAAGAAATGATATCTCACACAAGACGCCTGCCAAGCGTGAGGTTTAAGGCAAACCCTCCCATAATGGGGAGGCTGTGTTCAGCAGTGGATGATCAAGCTGATACTGTACAGTACGGATTTTAAGAATACAGGGACGGTACATTCCCTTTCTGTTCGATGATGTAGGATCAACTAAAGGAAAGGATGCTCCTAATGAGCACCATGTAATCACTCGCGTCGATCTGAGTGTAGTGTTGCTGCATTTAGGCGCACTAAGGAGGACTCCTTACCGCCCTGATTATCAGAAAACTGGCGGATGTACTAAGGTCTGGTTATTCAATCATCAAATAGTTACTATTCATGAGAATAAATGTACCTTACACAATCGATTTAAAACAAACGAATGTGAATTGTAGAAAATAAAAGTTTGTTCAATTTTTTGATTAACAAAAAATATCTGACTGAAAGAATGTTAGTTTAAATATTATCAGTTCAGATCGGATGTTTTTTATCTGATGATTGAAAAAATTACGCTTTAGACTACTATAGATTAATTAATAATTATTGTAACAAAGAAATCATTTACAATACATGGTGGCAGGTAAGTAGCCGACCATAAAAAACGAAGCCAAAATTTTTACATTTATGCCCTAATAGGAAGGAAAGTCTATTTTTGTAAAAGAGGCTGCGATAGTGCAAGCACTAGTCGAAGGTGAGGGTGCCCGAGCCCCGGGTGAGGGTTATAATTGCCACAAGCTGAGATTGGAACAACTAAAGTAATTAGCAAGACTATTTTCAAAAGACACGTGTAAAATTTTCAATATTTTACTATGTGAACATATATAGCGAGAGCAAGAATAATAAGAATAAATGATAAGGCCTTTGGTAACAATTGAACTATAACGCCAACATTAAGGAGGTTACTATGTGATTCTTGGCTTTAACTCCGAGGGTAAGAAACTCCTGTGCTTAAGTCAAACGAATAAAGTGCAACAATCTCATTAGTGCCAACCTCCTGGAAGCTTATTAAAACTTAATTCAAATTATTTGCAAGAATGTGAGTGATTATTTAAACAAAACAGTAAAGTTATTGATTAACTGTAAACAGATCTGCACATTCCACCATATTTGGCATGCAAAAGTGAAAGTCCAAGCCTTGCTTATAAACTAGATTATGTACATACATAGATATACTACCAACGCTCATACAAGATTACATTAATGAATTAAATTTTTAACTTGTTCTTAATATTTAAAAAAATCACCGGTAGTAAAAACATTTACTAAATATATCAAATACTAAAGTCATAAAGATATCTACCCACAATAATTAATGTCATATACAATTAAATAGTAACCATTCATTCCGTTCATTTAAATGTCATATTAATCTAATGTCGAATTTTTTGCATCAACCATCAAGAAACTATAGTGTTGTCAACTTCTTATCTATAATAAAATAACAATAATATATACTAATCCGAAATAAATTTATGTATATTGGTCATTTAAATACTCAGTTACAGAATAATAGCATTTATTAAGAAGATAATCAAATAATTTCCGCTTAAATAATGCTTGATATTCGGATGATGAAAGATGTAGGTAAGTGATTGTATATTCTTGGAGCCATTAGTAAGTGATTGTATATTCTTGGAGCCATTACAAATACACTTTGATCAGATAGGGCAGATGTATGACCTGGTATATAAACTTTATATTTGTGGCGTTGACTTTGAAACAATTTAAATAATTTAAGGTTGTTTCTTGTAAACAGTACAATTTCAAACATGTATAAACATGGGAAAGGCAAAATTTTCAGATTTTTAAAATATGGTCTACAAGAATCTGTGGATGTAATATAACATACTGATGTTATACATCTTTTTTGAGCTTTGAATATGTTTTCACGTTCGATACAGTTTCCCCAAAATATTATACCGTAGCGGAGGGTTGATGTTACGTAAGCATGATACGATGTGAGTACAGCTTCCATATTTACAATTTTTGTCAAAATAAATAAAGCATATGCGTAACCATTCAATTTTGCACAAACTGAGTCTGCATGTGTTATCCATTTTAAATTAGAAACAATATTTAACCCTAAAAACTTTGTTACAGAAATGTCGCCAATATTTGAATTTAAATAATTGATTTTAGATGTCATATTAATATTACAATCTTGTTTAAATGTCATTATACTTGTTTTTTTTCTTAAATTAATTATAAGATTATTACATGTCAACCAGCTTACTACATTAGCTTATTAGCTTACTAAATTGGAAAGTTAAAAGCACGCGTATGAAAAGAAGTACATTTCAACGCAGGTAACGCTAAATGGCGCTTTTATGACCAAGGGTATTGAAAAACATATTTTATAACCCTGTATTGCTAGAGGGGACTTGTTATATCGAGAAGGTAATGACTTGTTCAATTCAATAAGGACACAAGATCAGGTAAAGCAAAACTACATATGAAGTTTCTAACTGCCCCTAACTAAGAAAACCGCACAGATTTTAACAAAGCAAAAGCACATGTAGAACTCGACAAACAGAGGTAAC
Source organism: Plagodis dolabraria (assembly GCA_963854805.1). Taxonomy (NCBI): domain Eukaryota; kingdom Metazoa; phylum Arthropoda; class Insecta; order Lepidoptera; family Geometridae; genus Plagodis; species Plagodis dolabraria. Next base: position 8,837,366 of record OY978459.1, on the reverse strand, counting down.
CTCAAGCAAAACTAACAAGTATCGTTGCTATGGCAACTAGGGGCAAACTGACACAATCTCCGGTCTGTATGAATGCGGCAAACCGCAGGAGAGGCCAGTATATTTGGGTATATTTTTGAATAGTGAATGTTAGAGGGTTACTACGGGTTCTCGATATAATAATATTTTTTTTTTATGTTTTGTTTACCCTTTTTTTGTATTATTATCGCTATGACAAGGTCAGTAGTTGGAAAAGTATTTTTTTTATTCAAAAATTTCTAGTGTCATATTTGTGGTATTAAACTAAATTCATGTTTAAATTGCACCTTCGGGACTCTTTGCGCAAAAATGAAGGTCAAAACAGCATTTTTGGACTCATCATCAGCTGGAAGAATTCCACTGTTGACCCTCATAGAACGCCTCAAATAATTTAGCCTAGTGGGGGGAATACCAACAATTTTTTGACTAACCTCGACATTTCGATCAAGTTTCATCGATCGTAGTCACAAGCTGAATATGGTTGGTGAACAGTGGAAGTCTAACATTTGTATTAGCGTAATGTCAGAAACGCAACATTCTGATTCGCAAATAGTATAAAAGACGCAAAACGTTATACTAGCAAATTTATAAAAACACATAATCACTTTCGCAATAGGTCTGAGTAAAAATTTCTAATTCCCATCAAATTCACATAATAATATATAAAGAATTGAATTTTGTATTATAAATTTACAAAACAATATATCTTTTTGCATAGCCATTTGCCGTTTATCCCGAAAGAGTTCAAAGTAGGGACCCCGCAAAGCCACTTTTATAGCAGCAATGAAACTTTTCATTGGATCCGTCAACTGAAGATACAGTCTAGGAAATAGTTACAACTTTCCATACAGCTTAAGTTGTAGTTACTACAACTTTAACCACAACACAACAGCAAACCCAGTAGTCTATATACTGTGGGCTACAGGTAACGAAGTAGTTTGTATAAGTTAAGGTAGAGTCTAGCGGTTTGCCATAACTTTAGCGAAGGTTTATGCTAAGTTAAGGTTTTATGGCAATTCCAAGCAGACTTGCGCGGTGGTTTGATAGATATGAGATCGCCAAATCAGTATATTCACACTCAACAGCATCCATAATGTCCACTGTTAAACAACGCCTATCCCGGTAGAGCGGGCTGGGTTGACAAAATTCCCTAGCTTGGCAAAATTCCCCAGCTCGGCAAACGTTTTCACGCTCGCAGTGTAAGACGGCAGTTCTACAGAAGGCGCTGCTTCCCAGTTTCTGGTAGTTTTCCTTTCATCGCGTATTACGACTCCCTCGGAAGATATAGGGTTGCAATTATAGCCTGCACCCCGTAGGCTACTGTATCAGCCGGATTGTCCACTGCTGAACACAGCCACCACCATTAAGGGCATTTGAAGCAATGATGGCCGAGCGGTAATAGCTATGACTGCCGTGCCGCAGGTCCACGGTTCGATCCTCACCAACGCTTGAGCTTCACCGCATGGTGGTTTGGCATTTTGCGAATGCTCGCTTGGTTAGCTACTACCCTCAAGTAGAAAATATGTCTTCAAGCATCTAACAGGGTGATCCGGCAGCAGTCCTTGACAGCCAGTAAAATATTACAGGCACATGAGACTTAGCAAATATGTCTTGGGGTGACGGGCGCAATGCAACTCCTCATTTGTAACGAAATGCATCTGTTATAGGCAGGCAGAGGTTAATCCGCTTAATATCGGGTGGGCCTCGTGCTTGTTCCATCACAATAACAAAAAAAAAGAAAGAAATGCCTTTAATTTTTACCTGAGTGTGCAAACGTAGTTTTGATACTTTCTATAAACTCAGAATTGAAAATATTACTTTTTAATGACTATGATAAACTAGTTGTAAAAAAAAGCAGCAGAATCCTTAGCTTGCCTTATGGAGCCAAACTAACTGAACAGGCTTCGCTCCGTAATAGAAAGTAATCGAAAACGGACCATTGTGCTACATATATGATATACCTAACTACTTTCAACAAATAATAAAACAACACCATACTGCAGCAAGGTAGGCTCCGCGCGGAACTTTCATAACTGCAGTATAAAGTTTTCATGGCTCGTGTCAACTTCAGCGCAGGTTAAGTTTATCTCTGTTTTACGGGCTGGCGGTATTAAAACTTGTATGCAGAGAGCTTTGACGAGCTCTATCCTGTCTGCACTATGCTAGCGCTGCAATCTGTGGCACAGATGAAACTATGCAACCCAACCAGTAAGTTTTTGGGTTTGTACGAGAAAACTGAGGGTCTTCTACTACAAAGGTTCGTGGCAGTGAAAGTGTGTCGGGGATACCGCACACTCTCCTGCGAGGATGTGTGCGTCCTCGCTGGACTTTTTTTTTTCTTTTTTATTTTATACCTGATAGGTTAGCCTTTGACCACTATCTCACCTGATGGTAAGTGATGATGTGGTCGAAGATGTTGTACAGGCCGGCCGGCCGGCCGTTGTTGACCGGCGCAGCGAGAGGTGGTGCGATGATGCCAGGGAGTCAGCTCCCGCCACGTGGGGGAAGAGGGTCCTCGCAGGATCCACGCAGAGGGGTTCCAGCGCTAGACAATTTATCGAAGCGAATTAGCTTCGAGGAGTGGACTCGGACAGTGAATTCAAATAAAGCTCGGGAGTCTCTGCTTCAGAATTAAGCAGGTTCTAACGGCGACCCCGCGGCCCCTGCCACCAATCTTTGATGGCGGAACATTGGGTTTTAGTCGGTAGTGGATTCCCTAATGACCCTGAGCCCGGCATAACCACCAGCTCCCCTGCCGGTGTGTAAGCGTAAATGCATTTTCTTCATATTAAAAAAAGGAGGTCAACTGTCTCAACTAACATAATTTAGTCTCTTAAATATTAAATAATAAGAACCTTAAAATAATTGAATGTGTCATGATGACTGATTTAATTTCTCCGGGAAAATCACATTTTCATGTCTCCCACGCCACGAAACTCTAGGTAGGTACGGTTAAAAAAATAATACATAATAACAAAAAGGTTATCAGAAAGGAACAAATCGGTATATCCCATAACAGTTATTTTACAAAAATCGGCCAAGTGCGAGTCGGACTCGAGCTCGAAGCACGATTTTCAACTGTCTAGCTATCACCATTCTTGAGATACAGCCTGGTGACAGACGGACTGACAGACGGACAGCGAAGACTCAGTAATAGGGTCCCGTTTTTACACTTTGGGTACGGAACCCTAAAAATCACGACAGAATAACCTACAGTCAAAGTCGTTTTGGGCAGATCAACTTTAACACATAAACCAAAAAATCTGAAACTAGTTTATTGCCCTAAATTATTTTAAAAAAGAGTATTCAATAAGAAAAAGGTTACAGCATGGGAAAATTATAACTCTGTAGATAGATATCACAAATTTGATTAGCAGTTGGCAACCCAGTCGGTCATAGTGCATATTCATCACGTCTGTGCAGTTTTCTCACAATTTCCGCCAATAACAATATGCAAATCATGCAATCAAAGTAAAACCCTTGGATAGCGAATTTCATAGCGCTATAAAAAGTTTTCATTGCCTCCGTAAATCACCGCAGCTTAGGTGGAGGTTGGTTACTAAAGAGGTTGCCACCCTTCTACTAGGTGGAATTTAAAGTCTCCAAGTAGTTAATTTAATTTAAGAACATAAAAATATTCAATGGTATGTTTATTTAATATATGAAGAACACGGGTGTTTGAGCGTGAACTTACTATGAGTCGATATCGCTATCGACAATGTTTCGGCTTCTACCGGAAGCCTTCCTCAGGATTTTGAGTGTGGTACGTCCGCCGCGGTCGCGTCACGCTTCACAGTTGTGTGAAGGAAGGCTTCCGGAAGATATCGACTCATAATAAGTTCACGCTCAAACACCCGTGTTCTTCATATATTAGATTATATGAGCGTAAGTTTTTATGATATGTTTATTAGAAAAAACTGTCATAGTGCGAGTCGGGCCTCGCTCTATAATGGAATGGTTCCGTTGTCGTTGCAACAGCCCGATAAAGAATACTCTCAATACATTGTTGGTTTTAATAACAGTTTAAATTGGTACTCCTATATAAATCGGCAATTTAAGCATGGTACATAATGTATCGAAACTTCTGATTCCTAACATTTACAAAGTATTGGAGCAAAAACTTTTTGTCCGGAATTTGAAAAGTTTGGAATCGACCTCGCATCCCTCAATTTCGCGTCGGGTGGCTAAACTTAAACCAAATCACATCGAAACGACTTTTTTTTTTATTTATAATTTTAACCACGTGGCCGTCCGTACCTGGCGCTGCCGTGTACTTAAATACTGTGATAATATCGTGGCACTGAATCAGAGTTCTAATTTTACCTTTCTTCTTATTAAATCGTCATATGGGGACAGAGACATTTATATTCGTCGTAAAATGACCTACAAACAAGAATAATTGTCCAATTTGAATTTAGGTCGCTTAAGAGCGGTGGCGCACTGCATGTAACTGCATGGCACCTATCGCACTTTTTTTTTATTGCTGATAGGTAAGTCTTTGACCACAATCTCACCTGATGGTAAGTGATGTGGTCGAAGGTGTTAACAGGCTTAACCTAGAATTACTGGCTCTCAAGGACAGCTGCCGGAACGCACCGTTTGGTGCTTGGCAACATGTTTTCTACTTGAGGGTGGTCGCTAGCCAGGCGAGCATTTCTCAAAATACCCTTCCACCATGCGGTGAAGCTCAAGCCCGCGGTGGGATTCGAACCGTGGACCTGCTGCGCGGCAGTCTACAGCTACTGCCACAGGCAGCTAGCGTCATTTTTATCTCATCCACGTGAGAGGAACGTAAAAAGATGGACGACAATGATGAGGATTTGGTTGTCATAGCTTTGTCGTGTAGGAAAACGAATAAATGTGGAAGTGATGATGAAGAAGGAGAATAACACTATTAGTTTCCTAATTCGTAAATGTATTATTTTATTTACGTTTTTAACTACACCAAATACCTTCAGTGCTTGTGCTTCTCAACAGAGAACCGAACAAATTAATTAAAAAATTAAACATAAAAAAACGCAGTGGCTTTTCAGTGCGATATGCTTAAATATGATTTCAATTGAACAAAGTGATTAAAATCATATTTTGATGTTTTGTGCCGTGTCGTACAGCGCCGCACAGCGCTGCCCTCTAATGCAGTTCGAGATGACTGTACTGTACTATATTAGCGGGATTGTCCACTGCTGAATACAGCTTCCCCATTTAAGAGGGCGGTAATCCACATGTTTAGCAGGCGTCTTGGGGATATCAGTTCCTTAAAAGGCGATACTGCCCACCATCTGGTATTTTGCTTATAGTCGCCGTAGCAATCGGGGGTGTCATTCTAACCTGGAACCCTACGGGGCGATGTACGATGTACTTACATCTACGATGACACAACCCAAAAATTATAAAATTGCACTTGTTGTATTAAAGCGTGCTAAGCGAATTAGCTTGTTATTTTACAACAAACTAAAACGTTTTAAATACCAGCGGGATTCGAATCCGGGACCATCTGTCTCAGGAGCTGGGATTTGTACCCCCAACCTGATCTCAGCAATAGGTCACATTAAGATTTTTTCTTGTCATTATACACATCTACACTAATATTAAAAAGAGGAAGGATTTGTGATTATTGTATGTAACGAATAAACTTAAAAAGTACTGGACTGATTTGAAAAAATATTTTACCACTAGGGATAATGTAGGATTCTATATTATCCCTGATGAACACAGGCTATAGAATAATAAAAGAAAAATGTTTTTTTATGATATATTTGTTAAAACCCATGCGAAGCCGGAGTGGGCCGCTAGTTTTTAGGGTTCCGTACCCAAAGGGTAAAAACGGGACCCTATTACTGAGACTTCGCTGTCCGTCCGTCTGTCACCAGGCTGTATCTCAAGAACGGGTTAGATTATGATTATGTATTTCTGTTGCCGCTATAACAACAAATACAAAAAGTTGGCCAAGCGTGAGTCGGAATCTCGCACGAAAAAACAAAAAAGGTTAAAATATGAAGTCTAATGTTGTATAGCTAATGGTACGGAACCCTTCGTGCGTGAGTCCGACTCGCTCTTGGCCGATTTGTAATATAACGTATCTGGGCTCAGATTGTATACTACTTATTAATAGAATTGTAAACCATGAGATTTTAAATTGTTTATAAAACGTTTCCACGCAATAATTAGCAATGTATAAACAGCAATTAAATCATTTCAAGGTAGAAGCCAATTACATAGAAGAGCAGTTTTTTCCTTTATTCAGCCGGAAACATTACTCGTCTCATACAATGTCATGAAAGTCGTTTATGTGACTTAAGTCAAACAAGAACTATGCAGCCTTGTTTTTATTGTTAAAAACAAGGCTGCATAGTTGTTACTAAAAAAATTCAGGCGTTACTTTGCGGAAATCCATATTTAATAATATTAAGAATTTCAAACCAATGTAGATAATACTTCCAAATTACTTTATTCCAAACTTGTACGATTTCAAGCTAGTACTTTTCGCCTCGAAGTCTCTTGCCAGAATGAACATTCGACGGACTGACTGGTTTATTCCTCCTGTATTTTTCCCTCCAAAAATGCGATAGTGTTAAATCTTTTCTGATTGGTCGATCGAGCTCAACAGTGATTGGTCGATTTTGAATAACCGACCACGAGATCGTGTGTCTGTTGACTGTTGCCACTATTTAAAATACCGAAATATTGAATAAAATAACGGTTCAGATAAAATAAATTATAAATCCATTGAAAATCATGACAATAATAACAAATATATATTTAAAAGTATCTTAATAAAACATTTTAAAAAATATAAAAATATGTATCTAGTGACAATTCCGCCTAATTTTCTTTCTAAATTGTCTCGATCGTGTGCTCGGTGAGTTAAGACCTGAAGATCCTTCGTTTAGAAGCGAAACTAGTCGAATATTCTTCCGGTTAGGCTGCGTGGCGTTTGTGACGTTACGTAAGCATAGCAAGGAAATTAGGCAGAATTGTCACTAGATATATATATATATATATTTTTTAAATGTTTAATTAAAATGTTATTTAATGTTTTCTTAAGATACTTTTAAAAATATATTTGTTATACTTGCATAGTTGTTATTTAGTCCGAGTACTTTTATTGAAACCTGAGGAAGCGTACAGAAAAGCGAAGAGGAAAGTTATTATGCGTCTCGCATCTATTATACCCTCGCTATGCTCCGGATTCTGAGGATACCACTGCTCGCCCATGGCTCAAAGCATAATTAAATACATAATATTTTTTCTGCCGAGCAAAACATACAATTTTTCACCTCACTACAGCGGTATAAATGCTAGGTGTCGTTTAAACAATTATAATAAATTTCTACTAATTTACATGATAATCAAAATGCTGGCACCTATTTGACTCAACGAATTACCATTGCAATTCGAAGGGGCAATGCTGCCAGCATGCTGGGCATTCTGCCAACTGGTAGTGGGCTGGAGCATTTGGACTGCCTGTGAGACTGCCATGACATATAGGTTGTCTAAATGCTTTTATTCTAGTAACTGTAGTATTGTATATAATTCATACGACGTTCGGACGTTAGATTCCACCTAAAGAGGGCACCCTTTTTTCACGTCTGTAACATTAAAAAATAATTTGAAAAGGGGTACATTACATTTTCGTAGCTGGTTATGAAACATGGTTACGAAAACGGCAAGTACATTCTGTTCTCATAACTGGTTATCAAACCAGAAAAAATTTACATGTTCGTATCTGGTTATCGAAAATCAGTTACGAACATGGACTAAAGGTGGTACTCAACGAGCTTGAACATACACATATCTATTATTATATTGCACCCCCTAAAATCTACGGAACGAAAAAAGTCGTATATTGTTCCGTATCAACACAGAGTGTGCCAAAAATCTTTATTTTTCCACACAGATCGTGATCCTTTGCGGAAGGCCGATCTGCACTTGGCCTGTTTTTAGCATTTGTTGTACGTTAGATACTGGACTGTAATCAGTATAACTTTGAAGCTTGTATGTAGGTATTTCTATTTATATGATAGAGCTAAAGAAACAACCTTTTACAAGCACATTTCTGGCGTGCGGGCCGCCTATATTTAAATTTTAGAGACGTTTTTTAAACAATCCCCATTATATTTTTTTATGTTCATAACAATCCCCATTATTGTGAAGGAGCAAGCACGGGCTCACCTGATGTTAAGCGATATCCTCTGCCTATAACAGATGCATTTTGTCACAAGTGACGGCGCCTGTCACCCTGAAACATTCAGTTGTTAAGTCTCATCATGTGCCTGTAATTTTACGGGCTCTCAATGACTGCTGCCGGAATACACTATTATGTGCTTGGCGATTGATTTCTACTTGATGGTTAGCAAGCCAGACAGGCATTCGCAAAATCCACTTCCAAATGCATTGAAACTCAAGCCGGCGGCAGGGATCGAACCTTAGACCTGCGGTGCCGCAGTCCATAGCTATAACCGCTAGGCTACCATTGTTTCAGACATATAATACGTTCTCTACTAGGTATACAATCGTAGAATCGGATCCGGCTTCTAACAATAAAAAATACATGTATGTATGTACCTAATATCTCACTCAACATCTCTACCTGTGGGTGTCGTAAGAGGCGACCAAAGGTAACAGATCAGAAGGTGAGCAGCAGCGCTTTCTAAGGAACTGATATCTCACTGTGAACCCCAAGACGCCTGCCAAGCGTGGGGTTTATGGCAAAGCCCCCCATTATGAGGAAGGCTGTGTTCAGCAGTGGCCAATCCGGCTGCCTGAGTACCCACAGTATGGTGCCAAATATCTTTTGTAAGTCGTTCCATAAAAATATGACCTAAGAGTGTTTCAATCATGGCAAATATTCAATGAATTTCAGTCCTTCCAGTGTTACATGCTGGCGAACCAATTGTGTCACATTTTCAGCTAACTGTTACTTACTGAAAAAACTACTGAACTTACGATAATGTAATGTATATGTGACCTACTTACAAGGATACTTCACAAAACAATCTGTCATAATAACACATATTTTATGAAAAAAAAAAATGACCTACGAGTAAATAGGCGGAGGCTTAGTTATAAAATTAGAGCCTGTTTTCTATGATATGGAATCCTTAAGGATGTTCAAGGAAAAAGTTGAGCATGGTTATCACCATAAAAATAAACGCTGCCTTCAGAAACATCCTAAGTCAGTAGAAATTATGTAAATTACACAGGATGTAAATCAAAAGTTAGCAGCAGCATGTTATTGCGTATCTTTGATATTTCAGGCGATTTTTACGTGTCAAAACAATTTTATAAAAAAAAAACGTTTTGAAAAACAAATAAATTTAATGGTGTTTGAAAAGGAGAAGAGGGCAACAAAAGTGAGGTAGGCGAGAAACGTTGTTAAAAAATGATCGCGTTTTTTTTCTACAGGTCCCATCTGCACAATTCCACTTGAAGAATAAAAGAGTGTTAATGAATATTAACACTACGTATTCTACCATTTGTTTACCCATGGTTTTAGAAAAAGTTCGCGCAAGACGACCACAAAGCCGCATTCTCCTACACCATGTCAATGCTTCTTCACACACGGCCAACAAAACAAAGTCATTTTCAGCTTCCGAAAAAGTACAACTCGTCACCCATCCTTCACATAGCCCCGACCTAGCACCCTGTCATTTCTGTATTTTCCTCAAAATCAAAGATTTGATGAGAGGTTTCACTTTTACTAACTCCGAAGAAGCAGTGATAGCGTCCAAGCAGCACGTAGAAAACATGCCATGGTTCGATAGCATGAAAAAATGTTTAAAATGTAAATGAGAGTATTATGAAAAGCTATAAACAAATTTATTTCTAAAAAAAAAAAACATTTCATGCGGGACTCAAACTCACCTCGACGTCCCGGTTTCAACCGGGTACCGATAGCTTAATGGCCATTTTTGAAATATACAAAAATAATCAAGATCTAAATACTGACTGACTACGACCAGGCATGTTATTATAAGTACGCTCGCTGTAATTTTAACTCATTCATTCATTCATTCCTACATTGCGTTTAACACGTTCACTACTAAACATTGTTCACATTCCGAGATAACAAAAAAACTTGCACCATTTATCATCGTTAGAAGGCGTACCATTCCATTCAAATACAAACACTAAAACATACTCTTATCGTAAAGGCATAAGGTTTATAATGCGCGCTATAATGTGAGGTTGGTACCAGCGTAATGTAACTGCGCAAATGGGAGGGGTTCGCGTTGCCTTGACAAGTATTAATGACTGTAGGCAAAGCCGATAGCTGTCCGCACATAGCCGTATATACGCGTGGGTGTAGGTATGTATTAACAGCTAATGTGCAGGATGACTCGATATATTTGGTGCAGTTTTTTTTTTGACATTACCTAACTGGTTGGGTTAAGTTTGGTTGCTTGGTGTGATAATTAAATATTACTTTTGAAGCGCCCGTAGCATAGCTTGAGTTCTTACCCGATCAAACAAGTTAAGCAAAGTTTTTTTTTTGTGTTATCGTGATGGAACACCCTCGAGGCCCACCTGATGTTACGCGGATTAACCTCTGTCTATAACAGATGCATTTCGTCATAAGTCACGACTTCCACTGCGCGCGTGACCTTGAGACATAGTTTAAGTCTCATGTCATGTAATTTCACTGGCTCTCAAGGACTGCTACCGGAACACGCCGTTAGGTGCTTGGCGACAGATTTTCTACTTGCAGCAACGTCCATTGCGGTCATGACTTGGATGGGTAACCGCTAGTGGCATTACCACTGGGCGCTTCCACCACTACGGCGTTACTACGCCGTAGTACGGAATAGTGGCGTACTCGTCACTATAGAAGTACACACTCACAGAACGGTGCTAGAGCATTTTAGCCTACATTGATGTGAGTGGTCAAACGATAGCCCATCATTAATAAAGCAAGTATTCCCTAAATTCTTGCATATAAGCGTCAAATCGGGTAGGCCCCAGCTGCCCATTAGGGTAAAATAATTAATATTTGTTAACGATAACTACAGCCACTGTCAAATAATTTTTTTTTAGTTTTTACTTTCAGTTAAAATATAAGCCTGATAACTTGAAGTACAATCGTTGAATATAGAAAAAAGTACTGAACATATTAATTTGTGACATGTCGGAAATTATTATTAGCGAATTACATAATCAAACCAGAAAATGCAAATAACTACATGACAGAAAATAGTGAAGAAAATACAGAAATTATTTCCTGCACTGAAAATGTATGAAATAATTAAGGAAGTTGGAGAAATAATTAAGGAAGAGACTATGTTCACGATATTGCACTTTGAATACATAGCCTAGGTACCTAATTTCATACTTTTCTCTATTGGAAATAGGTTTAGTTTTTTTTATTAAGAATTAATAATAACAAATACTTTTAAAAGTATCCTAAAAAACATTAAATAATATTTAAATAAAACACTTAAAAAAGCATAAAATTTTAAACGCCTAATTTTCCTGTTATCTACGTGACTTCATAAACATCACGCAGCCTAACCGGATGAATACCCGACTAGTTTCGCTTCTAAACGAAGCATCTTGACTTACCGAGCGCACGATCGAGACATCTCTCGATCTCGATCGTGCGCTCGGTAAGTCAAGACCTCCTGAAGATGAAGTATTTGTTATTATTAAATATGGATTTCCGCAAAGTAACGCCTGAATCTATTCATTATATTAAGAATTATTTTATTTATTGTATAGTGTGGTATCTGTCAGCAACGTCCGCGGCCGATGTATCAGATGAATGATGAAACATTATGGTATATGGTCACGTAGCCAGATGTGCGACTGTTTCGGAGCTCTATGCGAAATTAGGTAATTGTTATATGTAGAATAAAATTTTTCGAGTCGTGATGTTTCCGGCTTAAGAATGCTATTATTCTTATTTTAATCGCGTATCTTTATGGCAGCGTGGGTGATATTAATAATGATACGAGTTGGGAAAGATAGTTATTTATTTCGAGGCTACTGGCTAACGATATTGTAAGCCCACTTGTAGGCGGTATATCTACCCAGGTAGACAATTCGAAAAAATTGTACACCACTATGCAAAATGTCGGAGATTTCAGTCCGAAAGCCTTAGACATACCTAGCATAAAGACTCTCATCCTAAGAAAAAAACCGAGTCCGTTAGGCACGGAAGTGCTCACTAAGAAATGGCACTAGCGGTCATACCACACACCTAGGTATTGCTCAGAAAACATTACTTAAGCTAGTTGATCGGGTAAAACGACTAGGCAGGCCCCGATAAGATCACTACAAAACTTTTGCTTCGAACCCCCCGACCCCGACGATGAATCCACTTGCAAACAATATTATTTATATAAGATAAAATACTACCAAATTCAGATCAAACGTTCGAAATATATCTACTGTCCTAACTTAGTTGAGCTGCGCTGCTCCTACCTAACTTGCCAAAAAACCTCTTTTCGCTCGGTCAACTATGTAAACCAAACTACATAGTGTTACCAGTAGGAAAGAGCCAACCGCTTTAACAGAGAAATATAGCCCTTTTCAAATCAACAGCGCTGCTATTACCATAAAACTAAAATAACCCTTGACTTCCTGAAAAGTGGTACTCGACTTAAAAACCAATACAAACAAATTGAATGTGCATACAGTTTTACTGCTAAGTAAATTGCCACTGAACATTCTTCCAAGGAAATAAATTATTTTAAAATGATACTATGTTTGCATATTACAGCTCCGTAATATATTTTATTTGCACGAAGACATGTAACTACTTATATTACTGTAACAGCCGGATCGTCCACTGCTGAACACAGCCTCCCCTAGCAAGAGGGTATTTGCCATAATCCCCACGCTTGGCAGGCGTTTTGGTGATCGCAGATTGGCAGTTCCTTAGAAGGCGCTGCTGCCCACCTTCCAGTATTTTCCCTTAGTCGCCTCTTACGACACCCTCGGGATGATAAGAGGAGGTGTAAATCTAACCCGGCACCCCACGGGGGACTACTTATATTACAACAGCAGATATAGTATTTGGAAAATACGTGAATCGTGGTTATGGGCTTGCAAGGCAAGACTCATTATATTATTTTATGGCAACATCGACACGGCCGTCGTGACGGTTATTTTAAAATTTATTCGTTATTTAATTACCCAACGCCGCCATCTTGGGTTTTATATTGTCACGCCTTCTTGTTAGGGTTTGAAATCGCTGTAGGTAATAAGTATTTGCAGTTAAGTTTACAGCTGAATAATTGAAAGCTTATACAAAATGCATTTGCAATTGTACCCTGTACCTAACAACAACTTATTCAATAGTTTTGCATCTTGCTAGGTCTGTAAGTTTTTTATCAAGTAAGTAGGACGCAAAGAGTTACCTGAAATCTTACGTACAGGTACCTATTCTAAACGTATTTATTTATCAGTTCAGTATGATATTCCCAACTTTCTTTGTACAAAGATAGTTGGGTGTGTGTACCTTTAAACTATTTTTTTAATTTTAAGAATATAACCTCGAGGGTCACTGAACCTCCCGGTTTTGTGTATTGGGCGCCTTAACTGCAGCTGAATTTTGTCATCGGACGTCCCGACAGAGCATGATGTTCATCTATTTAATTCGCCTGGAAGTCTAGAACCTTGTATATTCACGGCATTTTCTGAATCGCACTGCCAGTATGTGGAACAAGCTGCCATGTTAAGTATTTCCGTAGCAATACAACTTAGGAGCATCCAAGAAGAGAGCATATTCCCTCCTCAAATCAACGCCTCTTCAAGATTTCCGTGTTGCGAATGTCCGTGGGCGACGGTGATCACTTACCACCAGGTGAACCGCTTGCTCGTTTGCCCATGTATCTCGTGAAAAACTTTTGAAAAGGCACCTTTTTCAGTCAGGCAAAGTCCAGTAGTCTCTACCACGCGACAGTTAAAACAATAAATTTAGAGCCCAAAATTAATTTACCCAAAAGCATTTTCCTTCTTGAAAGTCTATTGCCAAAAAGATGAAAGCTCCCGATACCGTTTTTCGTACTAAGTAAACTAGGCAAGTGCGAGTCGGATTTCGCTCTACTTGGGTTTCGCAATCAATTTCGTCGTCAAACCACCTGAGTGGTTTGGATAGGGTATCGGGCTGACGCCCCTGACCCTTGCTTTAGCTCGAGGGGGCACTGCCCCTCGGTACTTGTTCTTCGCATAGGCTTCTCATGAGGTGCCGCTCTATGCGAAGTATGTAATGCACTTCTTGTGCTTTTCATTTGGCATTTAGATTTGTCGCATAGATTTCTTTTCTTATTGCGTACAATTCATTATTTTCTTGCATACTGTTCTTCTTCTACTTCTTGGTTTTGTTGTGCTGTTTATTCGCATCTACCCTCGATCAGGTAGTGTCTTCTTGAGTTTTAGACGTCCCCTTCCTCCTCTGAAGCTACCTGGATTAGCTCTCGGGGAAGTGGGCGTGGTTTGTTTCGTAGGTCTGGCGGCCTTGCGTGGAGTGGTGCGAAGCCCTGGAGGTGTTTGTGTGGTCCGTTATCCGCTGCGTCATACATCTTTCTCGCTATGCGGATAACGAACTCCTCCACTGTCTCGACTCCTAGATCTTTTATTATGGTGCTGTTCCTCACATATCTTCCAGCTTGGACTATTGTTCTTAGAGCACCGTTTTGTACCCCTTCCAAACGTGATTTGTTGGACTTAGAGATGAGTTTCCACGAAGCTGGGGCTGCGTATGTTAGGATGGATCTAACATAGGTCTTGTAGATCCCCAGCTTGGTTCTCTTCGGGAGTCTTGAGTATAAAACGGGGAGTAGTATCGCTCTCGCTGCTTTAGCACTATTCATGGCGTGCTTCGCTTGTATGTGCATTCTTAGGCGTTTGTCTATATGTACACCCAAGTACTTCGCGCTGTTTTGCCAGTCGATCTCTTGGTTATGCATGTGAAGCTTAGTACTTGGGTTGTTCTTTCCACTGACGAGTAGAGCTGCTGTCTTCCCTACGTTGACCGCCATCCTCCATTTATCAAGCCATTCCGGGAGCAAGTCCAACTGTCTTTGCATCACCTTCACGGCGATTTTGGGGTTTCTGGAGGCGGTCAGGAATGCGCTGTCGTCAGCGAAGAGTGCAAGGGTGACTCTATCTTCGTTATCCCACTCCCTTCTCTCCAGAGTTGGTATATCGTCGGTGTATGCGGCGTACAGCAGGGGCGAGAGACAGCTACCCTGTGGTACGCCTGCTTTCATTATTTTGCGGTTTGAATCTTTCTGTTCTACTGTTACAAAGAAGCTTCTGTCTGTTAAGAAGGCTTTTATGATCTTCATGTAGCCGTATGGAATTTCTCTGTCTGCGAGTTTGTGGAGAAGGCCTTGATGCCACACTCTATCAAAAGCCTTCTCCACATCAAGGAAGACTGCAACAGAGTGTCTGCTGCGGTTCATGTCGTGGGCGAGCTTGTGGAGAACTCTGGTGAGCTGTAACGTGGTTGAGTGTTGGCGCCTGAATCCGAATTGTTCAGCTCTCAGCTCAATGTATGGACGGATTCTTTGTAGCAGCAGTCGCTCGAACAATTTGGCCAGGTGTGGTAATAGAGAAATTGGTCGATACGAGGTTGGCTGTCTTTTGTCCTTCTTTGGTTTGGGTATCATAATTATTTTGGCTATCTTCCAGGACTCAGGGAAATGTCCTGTTCGAAGTATTCCATTGAATAATTTAGTGATTGCTGTGATACCTTTTCTAGGTAGCTGGTGTATTGCGGCGATGGGTAAGTCGTCATGGCCGGCGGCCTTCCTTCTCGGGAGTCTTCGGACGGCTCTCCACGTCTCAGCTGGTGAGATGTAGTCCTCTCCCTTCAGTGGCTGCTCCTTTATTTGGAAGTATTGTTGGACTCTTTGTTCAACAGTGACGTGGTGGTTTATGACCTCTTGACTCACTCCTGCTCGAATAGGGTGGAGGGTGAATTGAGTTTCAAGATGCTCAGCAAATATTCTGGCTCTGTCTTCTGCGTCGTATTTCCTCACACCATCTTCGAGCAGGGGGTGGGTTGGTGGTCTTGACTTGGTCAGTCTGCGATTCAGTTGGTAAAGGTTTGTCATATTCTCGCTTGCGTGGTCAATTTCCCTCTCCCATGTGTCTCCTCGCCAAGCTTGGACATCTTGTGCGATTTGTTCCTTCAGAGCATTGAGTTTTTTCTTAAGGACTGGGCATCTTAGACTAGCCCATTGTTTCCTTAAGAGCCTCTTGTTTGCTATGTCTCTTTGGATTGTAATGGGTATCTCGTGCCTCTTAGTAGGTGGCCTCTGCTCAGTTGTGGCTTCGGCTTTGGCTGCCTGCATTCTTTCTGTCAAGGATTTGTTTGCCTTATCTACATCTTCTGGTGTTGATATGGGGGCTATGCTGATTCCTTCTAGTTCTCTTGTGTATACCCCAGTTCACACGATTTCTAGTTTGTGGTATCAGGGCTCTTGTTGTCATGCCCACAGTGATCAGTATGGGGCGGTGCTGTTCGTCGAGGTCGTACAGCACCTCCACATTTATGCTGCTTTTAAGTCCTTTAAAGACTGCTATGTCAAGGACATCTGGTCTGTGCTTTATGTTGGCTGGGATATGGGTGGGCTCACTCGGTCCCACTATCTCGAAGCCAAACTTTCACTCCCCTTCTGCGGGCCTCTCTGATGTAGTGCGGGCATTTTCTACTACATGCTATATGGGGCCCCTTACAGTTGGCGCATAAGGGGCGCTGCCCGCTTGGCCTGTCACAGTCCTTGGCGCTATGCTCGCCAGCACACTTAACGCATTTTTGCGGTTTATGGCAGCCTCCGGAAGCGTGGCCGAACTGTTGACAGCTTGGGTTTCGCTTCACAACAACCCGTGAAAGACAAAAACATTTGACAGACTTGGTTCTTCACTCCGCACTTTAGGTATACATATAGTACATCGGCGTATCCGTCCGGAAGGAATTATCTACGGTGCATGCCGCGTCAGAAGAGATCCGAGATATGTGTGGCTATGCAATTGAAAGAGAGACGCCTTGTAGGTGAATATAAATATTAGATACTCCGTGTTTTGCGAGCTGAAGTACACTTTATTGTTTCATAGCTAGAGTCGCTTATTTCTTGGACCATTCCAATTATTTGCGGAGTGATCATTCTGGTTCTTTTTTTCTTTGATTTTGATCACATGTTGAAAAATAAATTCTTAAAACTAAGTTCGTTACAAGTGTCTTACTGCAATGCGTCTATCACTCTGAGACATGAAGTAGTTAATTCTTTGCTTGTAATTTCACCGGCAATAAACCCTTCAAACAGGAACACACTAATGCGAACAATACAGCTTTGCAGTGGAATACATCCCCGGACGATCTCGCATAAAGAGTTCTACTGCAAAGGATCAGTAAATATACGTGTAAGTATCAGTAGATCAATGTCCACAAATCACAATCCACACCATCTGACCCCAATCCATACCATGACCTATCCAACTCCTCGTTAACTCGTTACAATAACTCTTGTGGTACCACAGAATACTTAGCAGCAGTTTCTCCATCCGGTCCGATATTGGAACAAGGGTCTATTGAGAACAATCACCTTACATTGTGGCATATACTAGATATGAGTATAGTGTTTGTAGTGTGGACGTGACTTAGGCCAGACTTGCACAGGAAACGCCCGGACCGGTCGCCGATAAGGATAGTGTAAACAAAGCTTAATTACGTACAGGGGTTAGTGTGGGCCTTGTTATGGTAAGGTGTTGAGCAGACAGCTTGGAACCTTTCAACGGCTTCACGGAATGGCGATCTCTTCTACTAAGCCATAGAAATGAGACTTAAAAATAAAACTGACTACAATACGCTTGGCGTTGGATTTAGACTGATTTTGGCAGGTTTGAATAGGTAGTTTTGAGTCCAAATTACGTGAAGGAATTGCTTGATGCAATTATCTGTTATTATTACAGTACTTGGCTGAGTCTTGTTTGTAGTACAACTAAGTTGAAATATAAGTGTCGCTCCATCCCCATACTATGGTTAAAGAACGATAGGAAAAATTAGAGTTATGAGTCACATTGTCATGTTAGCTCAGTCGGTCAGAGCTGGTGAATGACGCGTGTTCGAAGTAATTTTGACAATTATTTTGGCAGGTTTGAATAGGTAGTTTTAAGTCAAAATTTCGAAATAATTTGATCATTTCTTACAGTTCTTGGCTTAAGTATATAACTGTCTTATACATTTAGGAGCAATAGAAAGCTCTTTGTGAACTAATTCGTCGGAAAAGTATGTAATGCCACCAAACCTATTTCTTCCGCCTAGCTACTGTTTTAAGGGTATGGGACTATGTATACTATGGATGTCAGTGAAATTACATGCACATATGAGACTTTATACCTGAGGGTGACAAGCGCAGTGTATTCATCACTAGTGCCGAAATGCATAATTTACCGCTTAACACCAGGTGGGCCTCGTGCTTGTTCAGTCATATTGCCATAAAAGTAAAGTTGATGTCGTTCTATCCTAGATGTCGTAAAGGCGACTAAGGGAAAAACACCCCAAATAAGCAGCAAGCTTCTTTTGTTCATCTGACTTTTTTTTATACAAAAGGTGACAAACAAGCAGACGGTCCACCTGATGGTAAGTGGTCACCGCCGCCTATGAACACCGGTAATATTTGACTGACTTGTTGCTGTACTTTGGACGCTCAACGGGGCTCCATATACATCTTAAGATCCGTTTACTCTAACAACGAGAGCATTTCCAAAGAGTATCGGCGTCTGCAAGGCTGCCATAAAATCAATGCCAAATCTGGTAACAATCGTATCTGTATGTTCTTAAAGATGACACATTGTACCGACCCCCACTTGGGTGAGATAAAGGTATGAAAATGAGTATGATACTCCTATTCCTCTGTTTTAATTTATATTACTGTTTCTTTCTGTTTGAGACCACCCAAAGTGTCAACCACGTATTAACAAGGATTCTCTCATACAAACTGAGCACGTACATATATTTCTGAGAGATAAAAAAGTTAATCATTTTTAATTCTTATCACTTATATAATCAATAACATCCATAGTTATATTTCGATTCAGTGTTATGTATTGATACGCACGAAGTAGTAATCTGTATGTACTCGTAGTTATTCGAGTATATTAACGTAATTTTGCTGCACTGTGCCAAACTAACCATGAGCAGTTTGAAGCGCATGTAGTGTGCTTTATTCGGTGTTCTTAACCGATCGGCTAAGTTAAGCAACGTCCGCCGCGGATATGAGTTGTATGTTGGTTGGATGGTAGCTAGAGTCGCTTATTTATTGTAATGTTCCTTTTTAGAGTTCCGGACCCAAAGGGTAAAAACGGGACCCTATTACTGAGACTTCGCTGTCCGTCCGTCCTTCCGTCCGTCTGCCACCAGGCTGTATCTCAAGAACGGTGATAGCTAGACAGTTGAAATTTTCACAGATGATGTATTTCTGTTGCCGCTATAACAACAAATACAAAAAGTTGGCCATGTGCGAGTCGGACGAACAAAAAAAAGGTTAAAATATGAAGTCTAATGTTGTATAGCTAACGGTACGGAACCCTTCGTGCGCGAGTCCGACTCGCACTTAGCCGATTTTTATTCTGTGACACTGGTATAGTATTATCTATCTACCTAATCGCAACTGTTTTCAGTTATCACAGTAATAAACTCAACGCCTCTTGGTATCTCCTTAAAAGTTTCACGTTTTCTGTTCCAAACGATCCGAGATAACGAAATACGTGGCAAGAGCAGCCATTTTGTTACATTGTGCACATAATTAACTGACTGAATTATGGACGCCGCCATGAAAAAGCAGTAAAGTTACTGTAATGTCGATCACAAGGACACTTTGCTAACGACTAGCTAAACTGTGTTTATTGGAATTTTACTGGACAATAGGTGACGAGAATACTTGTAGCACAAGGTTCCTGTTATAACTAAACAGATTTTAAACAGCGAGCGTTTAGAAACTTGCATTTGTATCATAATAGTATATGTTTGATACAATCGAGGCTGTGGGTTGCAGCCGGAGCCGTAGTAGGCTAGGGCGTTAATCGTCCGAGTGTATAATGAGCAAGTTGATCACGAGTTTCATACGCACTTTTTTAACATCCTTGCGAGGAAAAAAACATATATTGCACAAATGTGATACAAACAACATACGAAAATTATGGAAAATAGCGCGCAATTATTTTTAATGCGCGCGGCAAATGGTACATACATTTCATTGGTTGATCACATAAACTTAGCCTTAAACCTCTTTGTTGTTACAAATCTGTATTACCCGGCTAAATTGAAAATGCTCTGTTTACTCGCATATAATTTGCAGTTAGGTACTAACTTAACTTTGTAGGGATAACTCTATTACACACTAGTGTATAATATTATTATGCACGAGGGTGTTATAAGTTCGGTTTATGGTCCTAAGAACGATATAATAAAGCTAAAGATACGAGCGAGGGTGATGAATTTTTTTTTTTTTATTATTCCATTTATGTTACACGCGTTGATTCCACCATGCCCCTTTTACCAGCGGACTACAAGGCGCTCTGATGGCCGTCATCCTTTCTTGGTTGACATTCCTCCAGTTCGTTCGAAGCGTTTTGCTTCAACATTTATCTTCCGTACAGCGAAGGAGTGGAACTCATTGCCCGCGTCTTTGTTTCCTGAACAGTATAATTTGGGAGCCTTCAAGTCTAGAGTGAATAGGTATCTTCTAGGCAAGCATGCTACATCTTCGGCCACATCATCACTTTCCATCAGGTGAGATAACGGCCAAATGCTTGCCTATAGCGCATAAAAAAAAATGTAACATAAGTAGCATAAATCGGTCATGTATGTACCACGGTAGATAATGTGATGCTTTACCTTTATATAATTGTATGTACAGTATGTTCATGTGTGTACAGCATGTATGTAATGTACGCTGTGATACGATACGATAAAAAAACTCTTTATTACCAATTTTGATGATTTTTTTATATTCGAAAGCTGGTGCTTGTTATGCAGTCCCGTCTAAATTTGAGTAATATATGACTAGAAGTATTTCAGTTATCCCTTATTTATGTTTGACTAGCTTTCCGGGCGCAGCTCCGCCCGCGTGTATGTCGGTTATCGCGCAAAAACGTTAACCTCTTTTTGCGCAGTTGGATAAAAACTATCGCATGTTTTTTCCCGGGTCTCAAACTATTTCCATACCAAATTTCATTCAAATCGGTCCAGTAGTTTTGGCGTGAAAGCGTAACAGACAGACAGACAGACAGAGTTACTTTCACATTTATAATATTAGTACTGATACCTAGCTATAGTTATTGCTTACAATAGTGTACGGTATGGGCGTATTTTTTAGTGTAGGCTTGGAATAAAATATTCAGTAGCAATAAAATCATGGGAATTTAAATTGTTTACTTTTTCCTATCGATCCTATCGACTTGATTGTTGCTTTCGTTCCCAGAACCTTGATATAATAACGAGATAATCGTAAAAATACGCATGTTTTCAATTTAGTTCAGGTCTTTGTATTGCTTTATGGCTTATGAAGTGAATTAATCAGACTTTCATATCAAACATAGTGTGACACGACAACGTAGTTTATTTATTAATGACAATACGAAGCATTCATATTATAGCTCGATTATAGGTTATCGATTATAGGATTATAGCTCCTTTTTTATGATAAAAAACGAGCTATAATCCTGTAATCGATTTTATGTGATTGTGAAGGAACAAGTGATAGGCCCACCTGATCTGAAGCGGACTTACCTCTGCCTATAACATATGTATTTTGAAAGTGACGAATTGCACTGCCCCCGTCATCATGAGACATACAGTTGTTAAGTCTTATGTGTCTGTAATTTTGCTGGCTGTCTATATATATCTATATATAGCTGATAGGCTAGCATTTCACTACTATCTCACCTGATGTTAAATGATGGTCGAATATGTTTAGGCTAGAATTACTGACTATCAAGAACAGCTGCTGGAATACATCCGTAAGTGCTTATGACAGATTTACTACTTGAGGGTGGAAGCTTGAAGGGTATTCGCAAAATTTCCTTCCGCCATACGATGAAGCTCAAGAACGTGATATTGAAAGAAAATTATTTTTTGTGGAACCTTTGTAGAGGTTCGAATTCGAATTTCTAAAACCTTTTCCACGCTAGCGGATAAAAAACTCTTTTCCACCCAGAACAATACATTACTTAGTATGTATGTTTCTATATGTAGCTAATTTTTGTAGACCTGATTCACTCGTAGCCTTCTACCAATGTTCACATCTTTACAGTATACATTTTACAACTATTACTTTACATTCCGATGCTCAATCATTATGATACCAATTAGATTTCAAAGTTAACGCAGAAAGTTACCTAGAACCGGTAATCATGTCGTAAAGTTAACATTTTATTACTATGGGATGGGAGCCATGATTATATTCAATACATACTGGCTGTAAAACTTCAATTGGCGTGCAAGTTTTATCATCTTATATATCAGGAGAAATAATGGCGTTAGATAATAAAAATAACGGTGAAAAGTGTTTGACGAAAATGCCGAGTCACGCAGGTTAGGACTCCACTATTAAAAGAAGTTTAGGTATAAATAGTATTTTTCATACAAATGTAGTTTCGTTTTATTTAAAATACCACAAGTGTTCGATCTCGCTGAAATTTTGCATTAATGTCCTTGAGCCTAATGTTCCTTCTCATTTACAAGTTTTCTGTCAAAATTTGTCGTTATTTCTAAATATGATTACAAGCACTATCGGGTGCTTAGCGTAAATCATATTTTACAAATTATTGGAGTACAAAATTATATGATCAAGGCAGGAATCGAACCCGCGTCCTCGTTATCGCCTCGGTTGCCTAAACCGCCTCGGCCACCTGGACTCGGCATTTCTAGCCGAAATTTCATGCTCCAATTGTAT
The DNA here is from genome assembly GCA_963854805.1 of Plagodis dolabraria. NCBI lineage: Eukaryota > Metazoa > Arthropoda > Insecta > Lepidoptera > Geometridae > Plagodis > Plagodis dolabraria. Next base: position 8,814,444 of record OY978459.1, on the reverse strand, counting down.
TTCTTTAACCGTCATAGGGGACGGTGCGTGGCTATCAACCAGACTACTAGACTTTATCTGATTGAAAGAAGTGTATTTTCAAACACTTAACTATCTGTATAATGTAGCTACCCTTCTATATTTCTAAATATGATTACAAGCACTATCGCGTGCTAAGCGAAAATCATATTTTACAAATTATTGGAGTACAACATTTTTTGTCGTTATTTATGTATTGGAATACTTTTTTCACAATAAGAGATAAGTAAAACAAATTCGAAAACTGGCAAACCATATGTATAGATATTAGGTTCAAGGACATGCATGCGCAATTTCAGCGAGTTTAAACACTTGGTAGGTAAGTATATAAAAAAAGATAACACTACTTTTGCATGAAATTCATTATGATTACACTTCACTTTATAATATACAGAAAGAAAACTTAAAATCGGTGAATATAATATTTTGAACTATAAAATAAATGTTTATAATGTAGTAGAGATATTTTAGATTAAAATGCACGCGGCAAAAAAAAACGTAGGTTCTGCTAAAACACAGATTTGTTACGACAAAGCTGGCGGTTGCGCACTGTATATGCAACGTAGTAGGTAATCTCCGCTATAATCAGTATTCGTGGCAAACATGCACACTAACATAAACGAGCTAAAACGTCTATAACATAGAGAAGATACAGCTACTGGACTAAGGCAACCAATTTTCCAATATTAGTGCTTGTAAATAGGTAGGTACTTGTAAAGATCTTTTAAAATAATAAATAATTATTTAATAATAACTCATAATTTTAGAAAATTTTAAGACAACATTCAATTAATATTTCAATAAAACACAACAAATCAGTACTAATATTATAAATGAGAAAGTAACTCTGTCTGTCTGTCTGTCTGTTACGCTTTCACGCCAAAATTACTGGACCGATTTGAATGAAATTTGGTATGGAAATAGTTTGAGACCCGGGAAAAAATATAGGATAGTTTTTATCCAACTGCGCAAAAAGACGTTAATGTTTTTGCGTGATAACCGATATACGCGCGGGCGGAGCCGCGCCCGGAAAGCTAGTATAAAATAATTTTCGACGCGTTTCAATTCTACACGCAGCATCCTCAGGAGGTCTGGACTCTACGAGCGCACGATCAAGAAAACTTTCTCGAAATGTGCTGTTAAGTGATTTACTAATTTTTATTGTCTTAAAAATTAATCTATTCATTATAATTATTGAAGTAGGCACCTACATACCTACCTATTATATTACAACTAACTAAATCTTAAATATAAAGTATATTACTACTAGAATACATTAAAGTGTGTTGCTAGAACAGTTAATTGGCGATAAAAATATATCAATAAAACGTATTCAAATAAACAGATCGCATTAAAATTTGATTACCTACCTCGTTTCCAAGCTTGTGCAAAATGCGAAGGGTCTTGTCGTAAACAAGAAGTAATAATAAAATATGGAGATAACCAATTAAAGTGCTGCCACATTGTCGAATAACACAACTGACCCTATTTTTGCACTAGCTCTATCAGAAATTATCCAATCGTAATCATCGAGATAATGATCGTAATCATCCTACCTACTTAAGCATAACGATAAGAAAGATAGCGCCATAGGTACAAGATTAGCACAAACAAATAAGTAGACCCTTGTAGGGAATTGTGGGTAATTTTATAGGTAATTAAATTCCGATATATATTACAGGTTTCACACACGGAACATCAAAGTTGCATGTGATAGACATTAGACACTGTATTAAAATAAAGAATATTTTAAATTTGCTTTTATTTAGACGATGAAATTGCTTTGCCACCACCCCGCCAAGCAACCACATGTATCCAAAATCATATAAATAAATATTGTAATTATTTTATGAGTAATAGATAAAATATGTTACATATTGTTAAATGAAAAGTATAGACATGCAATAAGAATTGTCCCGAGTTTCTTGCCCAGTCTTTTTGCAGTGGCTCTATATTGCCTTTTTGTAGTAGATATTATTGAATTAGCGTTTCAAAACTCTTTCAGGTATAATCTACTATCAAACCTGATTTGACTTACAGTCATACATACAAATAGATAATAACCTAGTACAGCTAAGGACGTAGTAAAATGCATAAGTGTCAAGTACAGCTAAAGACCTAATAAAATGCATAAGTAAGTGTCAAGTACAGCTAAGGACCTAATAGACTACATAAGTGTCAAGTACAGCTAAGGACCTAGTAAAATGCATAAGTGTCAAGTACAGCTAAGGACCTAATAAAATGCATAAGTAAGTGTCAAGTACAGCTAAGGACCTAATAGACTACATAAGTGTCAAGTACAGCTAAGGACCTAGTAAAATGCATAAGTGTCAAGTACAGCTAAGGACCTAATAAAATGCATAAGTAAGTGTCAAGTACAGCTAAGGACCTAATAGACTACATAAGTGTCAAGTACAGCTAAGGACCTAGTAAAATGCATAAGTGTCAAGTACAGCTAAGGACCTAGTCAAATGCATAAGTGTCAAGTACATCTAAGGACCTAGTAAAATGCATAAGTGTCAAGTACAGCTAAGGACCTAGTAAAATGCATAAGTGTCAAGTACAGCTAAGGACCTAGTAAAATACATAGGTACCTAACCTGAAAGTTTCCACTGTAAATATTGATTAGCTAGACAATCAACATACAATACAATAATCACTGGTTGCAGTCTATTGTTGCCGGATCTGAGTCACTGAACATTGAGCTAATTTTGTAAATACACTATTATTTGCCATGGAAGGCTGGTAAGGTCTTGTTTGTCACGACTACCTACTTGTATTGAAACCTGATGAAGCGAAGGATCCTATAGAATTCGTCCCGGCGGGTGTGTATGCGTAAATGAATTTTCCTCATGACAATAAAAAAAAGAGTATCGAAGATTACAAAGGTACGAGCGAGTACTGCAAGAAAAGAGCCAGTAATTCTAGATAAGCCTGAACAACACCTTCGGCCATATCATTACTTGCCGTAAGGTGAGATAGTGGTCAAAGGCTAACCTATCAGGCATAAAAAAAGAGACGCAATATTACTCTGCTGGTAAAAATTGTGTTTCTGTCAGCAAAGTTACTCTAACTTTGCTGACAGAAACACAATTTTTACCTCAGTAGGTATAACGAGACCAATTGAGTAAATTAGTATTTATTTGTAGAAATATTATGCGAATTTATTACAATCAGAAACATTAGGTAAGAGAGAAAATTATTGTCATTTAGGAACTGTTTTGAAGATTCGAATTTTATAATAAACTTTTGCACCTCTCCAGCACGAAAAAGGGTGTTTTGGTGCTCAAAATTTGCTTTGCTCGCAGCAAAAAATCTTTTTGAGGAAGGAGTTCAAATTAAATTCCAAAATTGCACTGTGTACTATTTACGACTTGGTATAAAATAATATTCAATAAAAGCATAATAATTAATTTTACTCACTTAATTTTTTATCGTCATAATTTGTTATTGGTAAAAATGTCATGAAAAATTATCGAACGCAACTTCTTAGAAAAATATAAAGAACATAAAACGAAAAGGTAAAATTAAATTTATTTCATGACTAATTTTCTGTTGGACACTGTAATAATTTTCTTTACGAGAACGCGCTTTTCGTGCTGGAAAGGTGAACATTTCTATACAACCGCTATTAAGACGAGGCTGCGGAAAAAATACTCTCATTCGACTAGTTTTTTTAAGCAACTGAAATATGCAATCAACACGAAAACTTAAATATTTGATATTTCAAACCTTTTTCTATCAGTTGTACAGTCAGAAACACATTTGAAAGAAATTTACTCGATAGTTTTAATTTTTCAAAATGAAGCCTTTTCATTAAATTATTGGAATTTTCTTGGAAACTACATCAGTTACATATTAATAATAAACACACATAGAAAGGAAATGTAGTTTATAATCCGCTGTATAAGTAAAATTTACCTAGAGTAATTAGTATTGTCATAATAAATTAAATAGTGTTTTAGACTTACGACCTTTAGTTCTGTGCAGGATTACGGTCAATCGGAAGATTCGATATTCAACCTTATTAGCTTAGGATTACGAAATAAAATCAATGCGTAAGAGCTGTCCTTCAGTGCCGCGCTGTGCGCCGTTGGACGTGGACCTATCGCTCGCGCGCTATCACCTGTGCTGTGCAGTATAAATACGTATCTTGGTAGGTATATCAATCAATATGGGAAATAAAGATTATTGGAACTAAAAAATAAAAAACGAAGCAGAAGAGTCGATACAAAGACTTTGCAAGAATTATGAGAGAGCGTATAATATTTCAGTTTATTTTTACCTATGCAAATTTAATATTCGTTTGTGTTTCGGTGTTTATTCTATTCATGAAACATATTATCTCTATCGAACTAAGAGATTCTATACCTACTAGGTTCCTATAGTACTGTAATGGAGCTATAAAATAACTAAATGTCGTACTAATCTAAGTACGATTAGTTGGATACTATAATAATATCTGGTAATGTATAGTTATGGTCTCACCTGATGGTAAGTGATGTGGTAGAAGGTACCAAACAGGTGATAACTAAAATTATCTGGCTCTAAAGTACAGCTGCCGTTCAACCGTAAATGGAGTTGAGTGTTGCTAAATAATAATAACACAAGCGTAGCAAATCAAAGCATTTGGTTTGGTGGGTATATCGCAATAAAACATCGAACATTGTTCATGTCCCTCAAGACTAAATGTAGATTTATATCAATGAAAGAATATTCAGAATCAGGCAAGTAGGTATATATTCAAGAGATTATCTACAAAGTCACCTGCATAGGTACTTTTAAATATACATTTTATCACTTAGACATGTACATATAAGTAACGATTTATACAAATATAATAGAGTGGAATAAATAGATTCTGTACATATATATAATAAAATAGACTGTGCTCATAAAATGCACCTTCTTTCTCAGGAAAAAAAATAATAAATCAGTCAAAGTCCGAGATCACTCGGAACAGGGAGAACTGTCGGAGTCGCCATCTCATATAATAAATTTAGACTGTGTTCTTCCACTATATGAAAATAAGTGAGTAATCTTTGAATAAAGTATTACTAAATTTGCACATTTTATTCACAGGAAATTTCGTAAACGAAATATATTAAATATTATTTCGTTTACGAAATAATATTTAATATATTATTTACATATTATAATACCTATATTAGGCAAAAAAATATTTTGACCTATCCATAGCAGAGCAGCAGGTAAACTTAAATAACAAAAACGTATAAATACATTTTTTTTTTATTGCTGATAGGTAAGCCTTTAACCACAATCTCACCTGATGGTAAGTGATGATGTGGTCGAAGGTGTTAACAGGCTTAACCTAGAATTACTGGCTCTCAAGGACAGCTGCCGGAACACACCGTTAGGTGCTTGGCGACAGATTTTCCACTTGAGGGTGGTCGCTAGCCAGGCGGGCATTCGCTAAAATGCCCTTCCACCATGCGGTGAAGCTCAAGCCAGCGGCGGGATTCGAACCATGGACCTGCTGCGCGGTAGTCCATAGCCAAAGCCACCGAGCTATCATGCTTTTTACACTGAAAAAAAAAACTTTACATTATTATCGCCCTGCACTTGTCACACCTCTGTAGGGTCGGTATAAACAATATATTTTTTCTGAGTACCTTCACAAAAGACAACGCATTGACATAATTGTGCGGAGTAAGACTTAAATTTTATGGCCGGCCTCCTATCTGAAGCAATATGCCTTTGCGTATGCCATCGTTGATATGTATTATACTCGCCTTTGCCCCCTTTTCGGTTATTAGTTAGGGTATTAGATAGATGGTAAAGAGCGATGTTTTACTCTTGACGTGCAAAAAATCTGACGTGAAAATTATCTGAATTTATGTATTTAAATTCATTTATTCATATTCACAACACACCCTTTCTGAAGGCCGAGCTTCAGCAGGGGCGGAGCAGTTTGTATGGTGGCCGTCTTGAAATCGCCATTTTGGATTTTTGACAGGTGTCATTCGACTGCTCTCCCGACATTTATCCTTACTTCTACCTTTTAACAAATTCTATCTACACATTCTAACAAATTGTGCGAAATTGATTGTCGGACCAACAGAAATGTACAGTTGCTTTTCTGAAGGCTTCAGGTAACGGATTGTCTGTAAAATGTATTTTGCAGGTATATATATCAATCAAAAATTTGATTGATATTATCAAACTGAAGGCTAAATGCACATTTGTAATATAACTAAATGCTTAGGCCTTGTACGTGGCGATGGTAAAAGGCCGGACGGCATGACTTTGGTTCCGTGGAGGATGGGAAGGCCTCTGGTATGGGACGCTACCTGTGTCGATACCTTAGCACCTTCTCATATTCCTGCTACCCAAAAAGTGGCCGGTGCGGCGGCTGAACTAGCAGAAGGCCTCAAAAGGCGCAAATATAGTAATCTCAGTAGTTGTTACATGTTTGTGCCTTTTGGGGTCGAAACGCTGGGACCGTGGGGACCGAGCGCCAAACTATTATTCAAAGACGTCTCAAAACGTCTGGTCGACGCTACTTGTGACCAAAATGCTGGCATATACTTTGGACAAAGGATAAGCATTGCCATACAACGTGGCAATGCGGCCAGCATTTTGGGAACACTGCCTAATGGTAGCGGAATATTGGATTAGTTTGTAGTATTTTTTTTTTATTTTTTTATTTAAATATGTTAATTTTAGTCATAAATATCTGTTACCACATATTATAAATAAAATCGAGCAAAACTAAATGCTTATTTGCCGTGTAGTATGGAGACAAAAAATTCAAAATTGAAATTCTACAAAAAGATGAAGAATTTTGGAGGGAAAAAAATGGAGACAAAACTAGTCACATTCTATATGGACTGCCTTCTTCCTGAGCTGGTCGATCCCCGCCACCCAAAGAAAAGAATGATTGGGATCAAGAATTTGCGGATACTTCTAGAAAAAAAAAATCAAGAGGAGGCTGTCGAGGGTGACTTGCAACATCAAAGTGCAAATCCTTCAGTACTTCCTCCCGCCATAAAAAGAAGACTTAAGAGCCTTTACGCTTTGCGCGATCGGTCAAGTTTAGGCATTTATTGAAGCACGGCGCAAACGGGCACACCGTTAGCAAGGATCGAGCGGTCAACGACGATGTCGCATGGAATAAAACATTTTGATCCTTTTTGCAGTGTTATTTATTTTTGATAAATAATGTGGAATGTTATGTAACTTTGTAAATTCATTTCTCATCTTTACTGTTTACAAACAAAGTAGACTTAAATGAACCTAATAATAAACCTTGAGGTATCTACTCATTAACTAACTATAACTATAGTCCATTAAAAAGTTACATGAGCTTTGCATTTTTAGAGCACGCAATTTATTTTTGGGACATCTTTTTATATGTGGGGGTCTGAAGAAGCTTAACCTCAAGTTTGTGGGGCGCCACCCTTGTCCCCCGGCCGCCATCTTGGAAAAAGGGGTGAAAACACGTATTTTGCAATATCTCAGAAACTATGCGTTTTATAAAAAAATTGTAAGAACATAATTTGTAGCAAATTGTGTTGCCCACAAACATATTAATATAACTTTTTGCCCTAAATTAAATATTAAAGAAGTTATAAGCAATAATAAATTTTTTTGCTCTGTAACTTTTTTATACATTTTACAAAAAAAATACCCTAGAACAATCTCGTAGATGATCTGCTCAGGATTTTTTACGAAACTCGCAGGTTAATTGATAAAACTGAAAATAATATCCACAATTTTCAATACGTTTACACGTTGCAAAAAATGTAGCACAACTAAGAGAATAAAATGAGATAGAAGAAACAGCTAAGCCTACGTATAATAATAATAGTCGTAGCAGGCAGATGTTCCTTTGAACCCAAACGGTTACTCAGACCTTTACTACCTGCTTATCCTTCCGTAAGTTAAATTTAGTAAGTTCTATGGTAAGGAAAACAGGAATGAAGAAGTAAAGTTGTACGAATTCAACATTTTTTTTTAAGAATATATTTACAATAAAAAATATAATAAGTTAAACATTTCTTTTTGACCGGATTCTCATGAGCATTGACGAACCTGGTCAACTTTGGAGCGCTGTAACAGTGTGTTAAATGAATTAAAATAAAATAAAAAAATCCTCAAAAGATAATCAAAAATGTTGGTCTGAGGTATTATTTTGTAAAATAAGAAAAAAAAGTTATAGAGCAAGAAAAAAATATGAAAATTTTCTCACTTTTTTGCTTATAACTTCTTAAATTTTTAATTTAGGGCAAAAAGTTATAAAAACATATTTGTAGGAAAAATAATTTGCTACAAATTATGTGCAGTGGAATTTTTTGTAGGACACATCGTTTCCGAGATATCGCGAAATAAGTGTTTTCACCCCTTTTATCAAGATGGTGGCCGGGGCACAAGAGTGGCGACCCCACAAACTTAGATTTGTCTCAAAAGTAAAATTGCGCCCTCTAGGAATTGCAATATTCGGTCCTTAAATTGTAACATTTAAATGGACTACTATGTAGGTATCTATATTTGATTATGTCCTTCTAACCATAATTGTATACATATAGGCAAATAACTTAGTTTTGTAGTTTGTATACCTGCTTTGTGCATGCATACCTTGGTTCATTATATTTGTATAACTGCCCTGTTGGCGGAACGGCTTTAGATAGGTAGATAGATACATATCAAACAAATTATTGGAGTACAAAATTTTATGCCCAAGGCGGGAATCGAACCCGCGTCCTCCGATATCGCGTCGGATGCTTAACACCATCTCAGCCACCTGGACATTGGCATTTCTGCCGAAACTTTGTGCTCCAATTGTATTACTTTAACCATCATAGGGGACGGTGCGCGGCCATCAACCAGACTACAAGACTTCATCTGATCGAAAGAAGTGTTTTTTCAAACACTTAACTCTCGGTATGATGTTGCTACCCTTCTATATTTCTAAATATGATTACAAGCACTATCGCGTGCTAAGCGAAATCATATCAAACAAATTATTGGAGTACAAAATTTTATGTCCAAGGCGGGAATCGAACGCGATATCGGAGGACGCGGGTTCGATTCCCGCCTTGGGCATAAAATTTTGTACTCCAATAATGGCTAATGCACTCAATTACAAAAACAATAAACTTTCTTCCTGCATCATTTAAAAAACAAAAACTTTTATACTTTAGCCACACCAGCCTTGAGAAAAGGGCTGTAAAATGGCTTTGCTGGAATAAGGGCTCTTAACTTAATGTTGTCTTAGGTTTTCGCGATTGTTACACATAGTAATTAAACAACATTAAACGGTTTAAATCTCGTATATTTATCATTATTTTTGTCCTGACGTTTCAAACACTCGCACTCGCAGTCCCCGTGACCACGATCACTGCAAACTTGAAAAAAAACTTGACTTTCCGTTTCCGATACTCGTTATTTCTCACGCACACTTTTGCATATCATTAAAACTGTATAAATTGAAAACAATATATTTTTTAGTTTATAAATGATTTTTTGTTAATTTATATACATCTTAACTTAATTTGTCGATAACCTCTGTAGACTATACCACTTACTAACAATCTAAGAATCCACTATTTTTATTTTAAAGTCTAATTTAGTCACCTGTTCCAGTACCTCTCACTTGTCTGCCATGTTTCATTAAAAAAGCCTGTATAACATGTTCCCTACAATGTTTCTGCAGCTGTGTGTTTTTTTCATAAAATATCCCAAAGTTTAAGGCCCTTACAATTGCGTATGTAGACTCTTCTGCAAGTTTGGTAAAAAAAAATCTTATCCTGCTGTTTAGAAGTGGCTAGATATATATCTGGTTGGTCTAATTTTTACCATAGTTGGTATATGAAAGCAGAGTGGTAGTAAAATAACACCTTTCTGTTAACCACTGTAACTGAAAAATTAAACGAAATAGAATGTATACGAATTACGAACATATTTTCAACATAAGTAATTAATAGTCAAAAATTATATGATAGCAATAAAAAAAACAACCTGCATTATATTATTATGGGAACGTGTACAGTAGCACAGTTATGAAAAACTATAATTCATATTTGTATGACGAGTCGTGGTAAAATATATTGCCCACAACTAACATTTAATGAAATCAAATTAAATCCATTTATTTCAGGTCAATTGTACCCATATTCACCGAATATAATATAATATTTTGCTCATTCAATTTGATGGTATTTTACTTTATTCTAATGATGTGTAACATGTAATCTGATTAATCACATTCCAAGATACTGAGAACAATGTTGATTCATTCATAAATTATCGTCCACGCGGATGCCAAGTAACATTACTTTCGTTACTACGGAGAATTTAAAAACACCCCATTTATCAATATATATCGTGCCGTTTGGGCTGTTATGTACCACCATCATATTCCGACCCTTGTCTCACTCATGTTGGTTTGGTGCAGTATGTTTTTTTCTATAAACACGGAGACTGCGACGCAACAACATAGCAAAGAAACTTTAAAAAAAAAAGACTTGAAAACAATTTTTTAAATTAAACAGTCTGAAATAACTGGTTGATATCGGTTCAATATGATCTCAAATTTGTGTTTTTATCACTATTGAACAATAACTTTCATCTATATTCATAGTTGCCACTTACATTAGTTGCTAGAAGCACTGCGATCGTCAAGGCATTTTGGCAAATTACTTTTTAGTAAGTTGACTGTAACTGGCAAACCGTTCGCCGGTGTTGATGAAATTAAAATGAAACCAATAAAGAGTTAAACTGTACTAGCAAAAAAATAATCTTCTATATTGTAAGGTTCAGTAAAAAAGTTATGTGTGGTCAAACATAAAATAAATAATAGACAAGTCAATTTAAGAACCCTCTTTCTATTGGGAAGTCAGTTAAATATGTATAATATGATATACCAATAATATATACCAATAAAGTCGAGCAGACATGAACATATGGTAATAAGTAATAAGTCTGTCGACCGTAAGAATAATTTTGAAAAGTAAATCAAATAATCAATTTCTTACTAAGAAATATTAGTAATGTTGATAAAAATAAAAACGTGACATCAATTGCAGTATATACAAAGTTACTTTATATATCGAAATTCGTGAATAAGATTATAAAAAAAGTTGAAATCGTCTCAATGGTATCTGTGTTCGCGAATCTAATATCAAGTATACAAATATGTTTATAAGCGAGACGCGTGCGCCGCTGCTGCACATCGCCTCGTTGGGTGCAGCGGGGATCGTTGCGCCGCATGGGCGGAGCTAGCGTGGGAATTATTTTTCACTGCCTGCTCTTAATGAGTACCTACAGCTTGTTCTTGCAGCATTTAAACACTGAAAAATTCACGATACACGGGTTATATCTGTTCCATTAGGTCGCAACTATACCAAAAGTTGTTTAATAATAATCGATGTGTTAATATTTTAACAAAAAATAACCGACTTAAAACTGAATATATTCTGAAACATAAAATGTATTTATAAATAAAGTAACCAAGCTATCATATACAGTTATTTTCGTTCATTTTACATCGACATGTGAATATGAGAAGTTCAATGTAGTCGAAGCCAATTAAATACGCATTATTAGGGATAACTCGTAAGGGGAGTAACGTTAGATCTCACTGAAATTTAATTAGGACCACATGACAAATACCAGCTTTCGAATATAAAAAATCTTCAAAATCGGCACATCCTGTAAAAAGTTACGAGGTACACACAAAAAACAATACAGTCGAATTGAGAACCTCCTCATTTTTTTGAAGTCGGCTAAAAATCTATTTTATAAAAAAAGCTTTTGGAATCACAATGCTATTAGCAATTTTATTCCATTGTAAAATTTGAACAATTTATAACGCACATTTACGCACACAACCAATCTTTATCACACTTTTCCCCTCTACGCTACGTGAACGGAAACCGGCACACGAGCTTGCAAGTAGGCGTTAGAGAGAAAAAAAAAGTGGTTCTATATTCAAAGTTGACTCGTCGACCAATAGCGCGAGCGGTAGGCGTGGCGTGGCGCGGCCATTGGTCGTTCGCCCGCGGCTGATGAATCCCGCGATTATAATAACGTTATTGCTGAGGTAACGGTTTAACGCTTTTCGAGACACGTCACGAAGTAACGTTGCAGTAGTTACGTTTTGTCTCTCGGTGGTTTGGGAAGTTTGGAAATGGAATATTTGATGAATTTATCGCGGGCGTGACGTCATCTCCTAACGTTTAAGGTCAATGTCACAGTCTCGCTTCAAGTATTAGTGATACGTTGTTGGATAGTATGTAGGTATTGTAGTTGTACTCTACTGTATCAGGCGGATCGTCCACTGCTGAATCCAGCTTCCGCCATTACCGGGGTTTTGCCATAATCCCCAAGCTTGCAGGAAATTGGGATTGCAGTGTAAGATGGCAGTTCTTTGGAAGTTCTTTTGGCAGTTCTTTTTTGGCCAGTTTTGGAATAATAATATAGGGTCTTCAAATATACCTGTAGGGGACTAGATGGACTTAGATGATGTAGTCCCTACAGCTATATTTTAAGACCCTATATTATTATTCCAAATAGCCTCCAATTGATTTAGTTTTTAAACGAACTTTTAATAACCTTATTTAACACACTGTTGACTCACATTTATTTTTCATGGTCGTTAATTGATACTTTTCTGTGTTAGGAGTCGTTAATTGATACTTTTGCGTGTTATAGGAGTCGTTAATTGATATTTTTCCGTGTTAGGAGTATATCTGAGGGGTTGTTGTTATCTATATTAATTTAGAAATAGAAATTAATTTCAATTGTTGCACCTACTAGCATTTTGAACAGATTACAAGATGGATTGCCATTCTTCTACAATACTGGTCACGATATACAAGCGTTGCAATAACCGTTAGATATATCTATTGGTATAACTACCGTCCAGGTATACGCATAATACGAAATACTGTCATCAGTTAATAGATTGTAACTTAAAAAAAACTCGAAAGATTTCGATGAAATGTAAATGAGAGTAACTTTGAAGTATACTAAAAAAAAACAAGGTCGGATGATTCTTCGTCCTTTTTTAGCTGACTTCCAAAGAAAGGAAAATGGATCTCAAGACGATGAGTACTTTTTTGTATGACAACTTATATTTCTTTACTGTAACATTCAATCTCATGCCCATGGGGTGCCGGGCTAGAATATCCCCACCCGTGAGTGCCGTAAAAGGCGACTAAGGGTAACACCAGAAGGTGGGCAGCACCGCTTTCTGAGAAACTGATATCACACACTGCAAACTCCAAGACGCCTGCCAAGTGTGGGGATTGATTTATTTAACCATTTTCGTTTCATTTCATAACATTGGTAAGTCAAATCAGTACAGAAGAACATACATAGCATTAAAGTATAATATCACACAATATAACACAGTGTCACAATACAAGTACAACTTAGCGACTACATTACATCTTCATTTGCAAATCAGAAAATGAACAACTCATGTACTCGTTGATATGATAAAATGGATGGTTTTCAAAGAATTTTTTAAGAATAAACTTGAATTTATTTAGAGGGAGCCGTGTTATTTCCAAAGGCAATTTATTATACATAGCCAGTTTAAGACAGAGGCCTTGTTTATAGGTTTTAACGAGTTTAGTTCTTGATACATGTAACCTTTCTTTATTTCGGGTATTATAATCATGTAGGTGCATTTTCATAGGCAATTCGTGCTTTGGGATTACGGCAAACCCCCATATCGGGGAAGAATATGTTCAGTAATGCGGTAATGTACTATCTGGCTGATACAGTAGGTGTAGCACAGATTCAATCTCAATGATTATTATTTGTAGGGTAGAATAGGTAGGTACTTCTGAATTGGTTTGATTTAAATTTCATCCAATTTGTTTGAGTAGTTCTTAAGTTACACTCGGTTGACTTAAAAAAGTGTTTGGCAATATATATACATGATTCAGATTCAGATCATTTATTGCTTCCATAAATAGTACATACAAGTTGTTACAATAGATACGAGTCGGGCACTGCAGCATAGAAGAGAGGAGGACGTTATATTAATATTAAATTTGTATTTATATTATGTATATGTATAATAAATGTCAAAGGTAAGTAGATCTAGTAAGTAATTAGTCATTTTTCATTGAAGAAGTGATCAATTGTGTAATATGGTTTTTCAATGAGAAGCTGTTTAATGTTTTTTATAAAAATCTTGTCATTTTCTTCACGCGGAAGGTCTCTTGGTAACTTGTTGTATATGTTTACTGACATGGGTAATGTGCTAGACGAGTACATTTTTATCGAATCACAGGTAACAATAACCGGTTTGCATGACGAAGTAAATAAAAATGTTTATTTAAAATTGTTAACAGGCTGTTGGATGACCAATAAATAAATAAATAAATAAAGTGTGATAATTATTTTATTATAATTATTTTATGCCTGTAACTGATAATTCTTTTAACTGTTGTCGATGGTAGTGCTTGACTAATATCGATTATCATATGGTAGTGCTTGAAATATATAATGAAAATCGATTTTGTAAGCATTAGGAACGCATCACTGAAAAGGCTGAAATAATGAAGAAAAAACTAAACTGTCTTCTAACAGTAGAATACGATTAACTTGTGTTTTAGAACAGGGTCCGACGCCCATAGACATGGGAACTCACGCTGTTTTGAATTAGCACGGTACCGACTTCAACATAGTTCAACTTGTATTGCTTTTTTAGGGTTCCGTACCCAAAGGGTAAAAACGGGATTCTATTACTGAGACTTCGCTGTCCGTCCGTCCGTCCGTCCGTCTGTCTGTCTGTCACCAGGCTGTATCTCATGAACGGTGATAGACAGACATTTGAAATTTTCACAGATGATGTATTTCTGTTGCCGCTATAACAACAAATACAAAAAGTTGGCCAAGTGCAAGTTGGACTATAGCCATGTTGTATAGCTTATGGTACGGAACCCTTCGTGCCCGAGTCCGACTCGCACTTGGCCGTTTTTTTTATTTATAGCTGATAGGCTAGCCCTTGACCACTATCTCATCTGATAAAAGTGATGATGTGGACGAAGTGTTGTTCAGGCTTCAACTTACTGGTTCTCAAGGAAAACGGCCGGAACACACCGTTAGTTACCTGGCGACAGACTTTCTAATTGAGGGTTGTAGCTAGCCAGGCGGACCACCATGCTGTAACGACTACTATCCTAATCAACCTATCTAGGCGAGCTCTGCTATGAAGGCTCCCTGGATTGAGTTTCAATGCGATGCTTTCATATAATTATCTTCCGGGATATCACTAACATCAATAAGAGATACCTACATATAATTATATCCCCGTTTTTTTTTATGCTTGATTGGTTACCCTTTGACCACTATCTCACCTGATGGTAAGTGATGATGTGGTCGAAGATGTTGTTCAGGCTAACCTAGAATTACTGGCTCTCAAGGACAGCTGCCGGAACACACCGTTAGGTGCTTGACGACAGATTTTCTACTTGAGGGTGGTAGCTAGCCAGGCGGGCATTCGCAAAATGCCCTACCACCATGCTATAACGATTGCCATCCTAAGACAACAACCGGGACCGACGGCTTAACGTGCCCTCCGAAGCACGGAAGCGCTCAGTAGTAATGTCGCCAGCGGTCACCCATCCAACTCATGACCGCGGCGAACGTTGCTTAACTTTGCTGATCGGTTCAGAATGGCTAAGTAAACTTCGCTACGGGCGCTTCAAAATTACGAATATAACATAAATTATATATTCACAGGAGGGAGTTACGAATATAACTATCAATCTTGACTTACTTATATACCTTAGAAACTTAGTACTTACAACCTAACTTAGAAAACAATAAAAAGTAAGGAGTTTCCTACTAAGTAACTACTTAGTATTTGCAGAGCCTATCACCGTACCAGCATAGGGGCCACGCAACAATTGAAATAGACCCCCATATCTAAAACACCCATAAAACCAAAACCTCATTGTTTTTGTGAAACGGGTAGGTACCTAACCTAGGACATTAAATAACGTTTTCATATTGTTTACTTTGTAGCAGTGTGAAAGTGGGTCGCGTTTCAGTGATACAAGATGCCTTCAGTTGTAGTGGTACAATACAAACGGAAATAACTGTTTTAATATTTTTATGATTGCAATAACGCATGCTCTGCGGATTACATTACAAAATTACAAATTTACGAGAGGAAAAATTTAAGTCATGTGCGGGATTCGAACCCGCGTCCATCCAGACCTTTAGCCGGGGTATGCTCTAATCCAATGCTCTAATCCAGCTCTTCAATGCTTGCTAGTCTATGCTACGAACGAAGTTAAACAAAAGTGAAATAATACGTGTTTTGCGGATACCTTTCTTTCAGACCCGAAGTTCGAAACTTCGACGAATTAGGGTAGGGGCCGAGGCGTCCACTTGTGTCAATTTAATCTAACCGGCAAAAATCAACACAAACATTACAATCTATACCTTTACGAGAAACAATCAAAGCACATCAAAATACTATACGTACTTACCTACACACCCGAGTACAATAGATTATATGCTCTAGTCTCGTAGATTTCGCTAGTGGCAGCAGAAAGGTAGCAGCCAATGCCGCAGTGCGGCAACTGGCACGTTTTATTGCCGCTTTACGACTATAGCTTTCCAATGCGCCCCTGACAAAGACTGGAATTACTTCATTAGCTTTTAGAACGTTCGCTTGTTTATTGAAGCGCGAGATGTGCTGTCTTTAGGAACGTTTAATTGAGGAATTGAAAACAGTTTACCTACTTGTAATAATAGATACCGGCCCCGTGTGGAGCCGGGTTAGAATTGCACCTCCCCATATCATCCCGTGGGTGTCGTAAGAGGCGACTAAGGGCAAAATACTGGAAGGTGGGCAGCAGCGCCTTCTTAAGAACTGCCGACTTATACTGCGATCCCCAAGACGCATGCCAAGCGTGGGGATTATGGCAAATACCCCCTTAATAGGGGAGGCTGTGTTCAGTGGACTGTCCGGCTGTTACAGTATAGTAATAATAGATACATGCAGCAGAACGAAGATTTTAAATGACTTATAAAGTAACGTCCAGTTTTTATAAGACAATTTTGAGATTCTGACGTTAATTGTCTGTAATCCGTATTTAATAATAACAATAACTTAAAAAATATAAATGTATTTTTAATTATAAGTCTATCATAATATTTACCGCCTATTCATGTTTTTTTTATAAATACTTGTTACATAATTGTAAAAGGTTTGAGGAACTTTTTGTTTGAGAATTTAGTGCTCTCTATGTCATCGAAAAGTGAAAAAGCTGGAAGGCTTTTAAACAAAACTTTCTAAGCTGTCATCGTTTTGTATAGGAATTCTTAATTTCACGTTTGGAGATAAGATGTATAATAAGACGAAAAAACTGGTAATCCAGAGGCATATAATATATGCCTCTTAATACCTTGAAAAGTTATTGAACACCAATGCACAAGATTCCCATAGGTTCTAGAAATAAGGTCTGAAACCGTAAAAAATATTTAAAACTAGCTTTCCGGGCGCGGCTCCGCCCGCGCGTATGTCGGTTATCGCGCAAAAACATTAACCTCTTTTTGCGCAGTTGGATAAAAACTATCCTATGTTTTTTCCCGGGTCTCGAACCATTTCCATACGAAATTTCATTCAAATCGGTCCAGTAGTTTTGGCGAGAAAGCGTAACAGACAGACAGACAGAGTTACTTTCGCATTTATAATATTAGAACTGATTTATTTATGTATTTACTAGCTTTCCGGGCGCGGCTCCGCCGCGCGTATGTCGGATATGGCGCAAAAATCATATTAATAAGAATCATATTAATTTAGAACTTATATATAAACCGACTTGTTATATTACCCTTTTAAACAATTAACTTAATTAAGGCTCTAAGAGTAGCAAATTGTTTATTTTTTAACCCAAAGTTTTGAAAAAGGTACATAAATATGCAATACATAAATTTTTTCATGTTAATGTAAAGATGGATCTTTTTCAACAGGAAAAAATATAATTTGTAATTTTTATCTTGATCCTTGAAATTTTGAGCAGAATTTAATAATATCCACTACTTACATTACTAATAACAAAAAAGAATGTCGTTTTCGCTTCTATGCATATTGTAAAGCCCATTTCCCGTAGCAACAAATGCTTTCTTTTCTGCACCCCAATATAGAAGCCTAGTTCGTGTTTTGGTAATATTTTGTGTATTTAATGCGATTTTTGGACGAAATTATAAAGATAAACTTAACCTTGCAGAAAGATCCAATATGACGCTTAATTTGTATGATTTCCGTACTTGCCGGCCATGAAATACTAATTTAGTCCTTCTAACTCTTAGGCTGCTGTCCCACCATAGATATGACAACTAAGCGTTGTGCAAAGTAAAAGCCGAGCTACGAAACTACGTGACCGTTTCCACCAAAACTAACCGGTGTAGCGGAGCGGTAAGAATGCTATGACGACGCTCCGTTCGAGGAAGACGCTCTACTCGAGCTAAGCGATGTATCGCTAGTAGTAGGATAGTGGGACTGCTTCAACTTTGGCATATCTACACTCTACTTCAAACGTGCACTAGGTATCTACTTTAATCTAATAAATATTATTTTCTCAAACATGTTTGGAAATGTGAGCATTATTTTGACAACCTTCTTCGAGATAAATCGAAATTGCTGTACTGGCCAAATACATGCGCGCAGCGGCCGGCAAAAAAATTATGAAAATCTATATCATTCGTGTCTAGCGGCCAAATAAATTGCATAGTAAACTTATATCTGTCGTGCAATTTAAAAATGGAACGATCTTTTACTCCGAAGCATGGCAACCAAGGAGGTAACTTATCAAAGGTTTTATTTAAATTTCGATCTGGCGTGCAAATAGAACGCTGTTTATTGAAAAAAAAAAACAAATGAATACTTTAACGCGGGCAATTTTATTGTTGTTTGTTGATAGTCATTGATTTTGCAAAGTAATTGTTTCGACAAAATGAGTTCAAGTGAAGACAATGAGTGTGATGAACTTAATATAACGCCACCAGAAATTCTTCACCTCTTTAGAATTATCACAAACCAACATAATCCCCGGAAAGTCCACTTTAAAATTCATAAATTGTACATTTAACAACTGTATCTTCAAATAAATAATTCTGCCTAGGTACTACTTTGTTTTAATTTCCGCGCATTATTTGAGAAAAACACTATACAAGCCTTGGCCACAACTAAGGCATTGATGAACTTACGTATGTGTGCCTCGGCTTCGCCTCGGCCCACATTTACACGTTCGTACATCAATGCCTCCTTTGCTGGCCGCTGCAGTAATGTACTATATTTTTGCAAAAACGCATGCTATGCTGATTATATTACAAGATTAAGAATTTTACGACAGGATAAATTATAGTAATGTGCGGGATTCGATTCGGATTTACAACTATAAAGCTAATTGCAAAATTAGTCTTGTTTGTAGTACATCGTAAGTTGAACTATTGGTGTCGCTCCATCCCCATACGATGGTTAAAGAACGATATAACTCATTGTCATGTTAGATCAGTCGGTCAGAGGATACCCCGGCTAAAGGGGTGGATGACGCGGGTTCGAATCCTGCACATGACTAATATATCCAATAGTAAAAAAAAATAACCTACTTAGTTCATTGTCTACTATGTTCTGCACATAGCTTCCTTCTTTAGCTCGCATCCTTTCATGTAAAAACAAACAGCGTTTGTGAGCCCGTTTCCGCCATTGCTAAGCTATGAAATTCAAGCGATACTATTGGTGTGTTTGACACCGTAGCTTTCCGAAGCTTAGCAAAGTAAGACATCTGTAGTTAAATGGAATGAAATGGCATTTGAGAGGACTTCAGCGTACTCAGCACTTGTGCTTCTACCATCTGTTACTATACATCCGTTCTTTCATTTACAACAAGTATGTGCAAACTGTTCCACCGCCGTTCCACACCATCGCACTTTCCCCTCGACAAAGGCGTGACGAACTGTCATACTTCAACTATCTTCAAATAGGTTTTACGTTGTCTTCAAGCCTTTACGGCTGCCTCACAAAGGGACGACCCGTCGTAAACTGTAAGTGGGCTATGGCTGGCCTTCTGACTGCGACTTTATGTGACTTTATGCCGCTTTATGGCTCGATGCCGTCTGCGCTAATCTTTGTTTACGGTTACTGGCGATTGTGTGGACCGTTCTTTTGTTATGTTCTATTTAGGTGATTGTTGGTTCTGGGCGGAGTTTTTTTTTGTTAAGACCGAGTCACTATCTGGTAAGCCTCGTTGGTCAAATTTTGAAGCCCTGAGTTCGAACTAGTGTTCGTAAGAATTTCTTAATAGCAGTAAGGGGCCTACCTATGTAATTAATTCGATTTTGGTATTCGAATAATTTGAATACTGTATCAGAGATAATAATAAGTATGATTTTTTAAATATAAATATGTAATAAATATTTCATAGCAAAATTATGTACAGCTTTTTTTTTTTGTTTTTTTATGCCTGGTAGGTTAGCCTTTAACCACTATCTCACCTGATGGTAAGTGGTGATTGTTCGACCACATCGATCGGTCACAGATGTTGTTCAGGCTAACCTAGAATTAGCTGATATGGTATGACTAATAAGCAGTCCAGTCTGGAACTGTGCATGCCAGCTCGGGATTGCAATAAACCTTCTTATTCTATAGGACCTAAAACCAAAAGGGGAAATAAGCCTATATAAATAGTTAGGTACTTCTGCCTACTGCTTCGGAGATATACAGGCGAGATGGTTCATGGTATTAACTTCAAAAATTTATAGCGGATAATTAGTATGCGATCGCATTCTTGGAGTGTAATGAAGATCATCATTTTGTTATATAGATATGATTTTTTGTGGCGTTTTGTGCAATTGGCAAATTTGTGTTTTTGATCATTTGCGTTTAATTTTAAATTAATTATAGGTATATTAAGTAACTATTCATTTAAAAAAGTATTATGTTTGTGGTATAAAGCTTATAAGTCTCTAACTTGATTTTTAACCCTACAACTACAACTGCTTCATAGAAAAATATCGGTATCTATTTAAAAATCAATATATATATATATATATATATATATAAATATCGGTAATACATAGATTAAGATCTTAGCGTACCTAGGATTACTGGTTAAGTCGACCTAGATCTCCTAAGGCGTTGTAGTTTTCTTCATTCCTAACTGATTTGACTATAAAACACCGTACCCCAGTTTTTAAGATATTGCAAATCATAGTTTTTTTTGGAAAAGAAAAATCGATTTATGTCTATTGGCCTAAGTTTTTGGATTTTTTGCCTCAAATTTATTTTTATTTTACGATTTTTGTGCAGTAAGTATGTTATTTATTATGATCAAATAAAATTGCATTTTATAGAACCGACTTGGTCGTTGTAGACGATTGATAGATATAAATTCAAATAATTTCGTAGTTTTTATTCATACCGGGATATATAAAAAAAATCTATGACTGTTATGCTGCAGATGTACTGGAAACTTTCCACGTTTCATCAGCTATCCAACAAGTTAAAACAAGCTGAGTTGTTATCCAGTAATCCTGTGTATATAGATATTATACCTAAACCCATCGAAATATAGCGTTATACCTATTTCGATGCCTATACCTAGCTATCAATTGTCATGTCATGACACCATTAGAAATAATAAAACGGGTTCTCAGATAAGTTTTCTAAGAACACTATTCGAGATCTATCGTCACTCCGCATTGTTTAGTTTATAATGTTTTAAACAAATTTGTCATAACACTTGAACTAAACAACGATATCGCTTACCTGTAGAGTAAGTACTTTATAATATAAATATTTAATTTTGTTGACACTTGCTAACTGGAAGTGGCGGTCTCACGATCAATGATGTACCTAATTTAATCAAGAGGATTATGTACCGCTTACAATATTATATTAAGGGCCTGTTTCAGAATGTTCGACTAAGTTCCGGTTTTACTACCCAGAACATATTTACTAAACAAAACACTATCTTTGCGTTCCACAGTCATCGACTTAGCCTATCCATCGGTTAAAGCTTGAAACGCGCTCAATGTGAACTGTCATTTTTATCATTCAGTTATTTTATGTGTTGCTTAGCAACCCGAAACTTTATCAGGACATTCTGAAACGGACCCTTAATAAAGTGTATAATTAAATGTCGATTAATAAAGTGTATAAAAAAACTGTATAACACTATACAGTTTTTTTAATGATATCGTGATGCAACAAGCCCTAGGCCCACCTGGTATTAAGTGACAACATTTATTTTTTATGCTTGATAGGTTAGCTTTTGACTACTATCTCACTTGATGGTAAGTGATAATGTAGTCGGAGATGTTGTTCAGGCTAACCTAGATTTACTGGCTCTCAAGGATAGCTGCAGGAACACACCGTTAGGTGCTTGGCGACAGAGTTTCTACTTGTTGGTGGTAGATAGCCAGGCGGGCATTCGCAAAATGCCCTATCACCATTTTTTTTTTTTTTTTCCGCTGGGAAAACGCCTTACGCGTACCACGCGGCTTTTCGAGGGGGGAGTCCACGTGCTATAACGACTGCCATCCTATGATAACAACCGGGACCGATGGCTTAACGTGCCCTCCGAAGCACGGAAGCGCTCAGTAGTAATGTCACCCATCCAACTCTTGACCGCGGCGGACGTTGCTTAACTTGGCTGATCGGTTCAGAATGGCTAAGCAAACTTCGCTACGAGCGCTTCAAAATGAACATGTTGTAATGCTACTGAAATGGTATCTCCAAGACCCTTAATGGGGGGGAAGCTGTTTTCAGCAGTAGACAATCCGGCTGATACAGTACAGTAATAATAACAAGGGAATTCTTATGTGGGCGGCTAGACATAAAATCGAAGTCAAACCTCTGTATAATATGTTCGTGTGACCTTGTGGTTATTTAGACAAAACATACTGTATCAACCCGATATATTATTATGTGGTTGAGTAGGAATATGATAACCTAGGTACAATTTATGATATGAATATGAATCAATGTTTGTTAACTATAAAACTTTCTCCATTCTTTCCAGCGGTGTCCCTTGAAACCCTAGTCGAGAACTGTCACAAGCTCCTGGAGAAGTTCCACTACTCGTGGGAGATGATGCCGCTGGTGCTGGTGATCCTCAATTACGCCGGCAGCGACCTCGACGAAGCGTCGCGAAAGATTGATGAAGGTACGTCTCCATTGCCATAGCGAATCAGTAAAGCGAAGTCTGTAGGATCGTCATTTGGTATTGTTATATACATAACTGCTTTACGACTTTTGTTCGTTGCTGATATATTTTCTTTTTTAGGATATTTTTTTTATTTTATTTCGTAGTTTTATGAGTATGAGGCTATGTTCTGAAACCCAGGGTTTAAGCACTTAAATTTCACTGATGTGTGAACTTTAAGCATTGTAAATTCTATTTTCTCCAATCTTATCTGTAAGTTAAAATTATAGCCCCTATTTCAGAATATATCTCTCACCAAAGCGCTAAATGACCAATCAGCCTCAGTTTGAAAAAGTGTTTTGTAAATAATAAAGTGATGTTGCGTATGTTGATTGATAAATTTAAAATTAAAAGATACTGCAATCGTTTTTAAAATGTGGCTAATTGACACAAGAATTCGAAATATTTAGAGAAATAACAGTATCGCTTTTTTATCTGCTATTGTTATTACTCTATTTATACTTGGATAAATTTATTAAGTTCTTTATTAGCTTAGTACAAATATGAAATAAGGAAACATGATGTTGATACTCAGTGTAGGTAGATATTCTCTATTCTTATGAAGTTTTAACGAAAAAATCGGAATAAAAAGAAAAAAAAGGGTTCTTAACACGTTATAGTGAAGAAACGTTCAAAAACTTTTTAGTGAAAAGAAATAGCAAGCTGCGAAAATAATTTTCATTATCTTTTTCTCTATAGTTATATAATATATACATATTTTAATGGCTGTCTACTGTTGCTATTCGTAGGTCAACTATTTCAGCTCGGTAAATAAATTAACTAATCATTTTATTAATCTTTGTGTCGTATGTAAGTAAACAAGTAAGCTCAAATTACTCTAACGTTTGTACCTTCATACAAAAACATGCAGTAAGGGCATTCCCCATAAGCTTTATTCTAAGGTTATTGATATGATATATACATGTATATAAATGTGTAATAGCATGTATATAATTTTCTGTGAGTATTCCGGCAGCATGCCTTCTGAATCAGTCTTTTTAAATAGCCGATATGTTATTCTTTGACCACTATGTCACTTGAAGTGATTACGTGGTCGAAGATGTTGTTCAGGCTAACCTAGAATTACTAGCTCTAAAGATTATTATTAGCCTTGAACTTACCAGAAAGTAAGAATGTAATCGAAGGCTAGACTATCCGTAGAATTCCTTGTGACCAGTTTTTTCAGACATATAATTCCATTTTATTTTGCAAAAGCACTTGATTCTTCAGAAAACAGATTTGTTCTGTATTTTTGCCGTCAATAAAAAAAATGTATGCTAACTCACTGAAGCGCGACGTTATGCAAGGCAAGCGCAAGTAAAATATGATTTTATATTATCATCATTATCAGCCGGAATACGTCCACTAAAAATAGCTGTTAGCCGCTTGTAACCATTGGCTACCCGCGACTTTTACGATGTCGGCAGTCCACCTAGTGGGGGACCTACCAACTCTAAAATTTTATATGTGCATAATTAATTATTAAAATTATTATTAAAGCAAATTATAATATATATATATTAGTATCATAGTATATTTATTAGATAATCCCATAAACAAAGTTTTCCAAATGGCGGGATCTCGGATTTCATAATTCCGCTTTAATCTATATACGAGTACACATTGCTGCCCCTACTCGCTACCCTACCTATGACTTCTAACAAAAAGACATAATGGCGGAAGATTTTCTCGAATTAGCCCATCACATTTACATATTTTATCGTTATGATCGATAAAGATACGCATTGAATAGTTTCTGCCTGCGGTTTTATGACCATTGGTAAAGTAATATACATACGGGAAGTTGGAATACTGCCGCTAACATTTATAAAATAATAAATTTAGACGAAATAGGACTAGCTTACATTGTAACATGCTAAGTAGTTATGAGTTACATTCTGCGGCATTCCTGGAAATTCTATGATGAAATAATGGTGGCGAGAAGCGAGATATCAAACAGTAGAATTTTAGGATGAAATATTGGTGGCGATATGTGAGATATCAAACAATAGAATGTTTAGGGCTTCTTTTAAAATAGAGTCACTATTACCATAGTAAAAGCAGAAAGTAGTTTAACTATAGGCCCATTGGAGATTCAAATGTCTTCCCTAGTATCTCGATACACTGGGTTATCCATATCACTAAGTTTTATTGGTACCTATCTACACTAATTTACACTAATATTATAAAGAGGCAAAAATATTTTTGGATGTAACGAAAAAACTTAATAACTAATGGACCGATTAGTAAAATTCTTACACCATTAGAATTATCCCTGATGAACATAGGCTATAAAAAGTTGAATTGGTTTTCTTTGATGTTTGTTCAATAACCGTGTGAAGCCGTGGCGAGTTGGTAGTATACTATAAATCAATACATACAAGCTACCTACGGATACGGTTTTTATGATTGTTTATAATTTTTATAGTAACACTAGCTTAGGTAAGACTATAACTAGGTATATAATCTCGACTAAATCATTAGGTGCATTGACATTACCGGTATCAGTGGGTCATTTCGCGCACATAGCGCGAAGTCTCCTATTTGGCGTCCTTATACGGACGTCCAAAGCAGGGACGCCACTTTAGATGCAAATATCGCCATAGTGAACGTACAACCGGTTACAGGATGTATATATATACATCCTGTACATACATTCTATCAATGTGAAATTAGTTGACATTATAATATGACTTTTCTATTAAAAATTGTTAACAATATCTAGAATATATACAACTCTTGAAAGTCCTAATCACATTTTCAGCAAGTAATATTTTTGTAAATGATCGGACCTGACAAAATCGACAAGATGCAGATGAAGATTTAATTGACAGATGACGATTGTCCCTCTTCTACTCTTTTCTTCATATTAGACAAATAATTTAGGATAGCTTTTTGGCTCGTATTAATAAATGCATCTCAAAGTTAAGCTCGATCTTAAGTTGCAGATTTACTTTTGATTTATGGAACTTGTATCAAAATTTCATATTAAGATCTATCTCAACTTAGAGATGATTTTATTAATATTAACCTAAGTTTGTACCTACTGAGTATCACCGTCATTTTAGTATTATTACTAATGCGCTAGCGAATTGAAATGGAAATCTTTTGTATTCTTTTTAGAGATGTCGCAAAAAGGTAAATCGCGCACGTGCAGTACATTTTGGTAAGATTTTTGATGTTGGCAATCTTACAATACTCATTTATAATAGGAATATGGCAAAGAAAATGTCAACAGTCATAGCAACCGCGATCGGGTGGTAAACAAGGTGAGATCACATAAAGGAATCATATCTCGATATCCAACATGAAAATATCAAATACTTCCAAACGGATGGTTTATTTTACATTAAAGTTGTCTAATAGGGATAACGTACAAACAAAAATAGGAGTAATAAGTTAAGAACACTTAAATCTACGAGTACAACTTGATTTAATACAATGGAAATAAAAACATATGCTTTACATATGGAGAGCAAAATTAATAAACAATTTCTAGCTGTCTAGTATTTTATGAGAATTCGTATCATTGTTTCGCTTGAACATCAACATTCTTACCTTTATGTCGCGCTTTAAAAACACTTACGAGTATAAGGACATAGTTAACTTGTGCAATAAAAACGGATACAAGAAAAAGATTTTCAATTCTTTTCTTAAATGTAAGAATAATAACAAGTAAATAATACGTTTAACACACATAGAAATCAAACTACTTTTAATGGATAAGTACACTGTAAGTTATTCACATCATTTTCATCGGGGTGCTACCAAGAACTGTGCAGTGTCACTGCAAAGTGTTTGTCACTGTAATCAGATGACATTCTTGCGAATATTTTCAAAACTTTTCACTGACAAGAGTTATTTTATTAGAAACACTACTTAATTTATTAGGACACTAGCTACTAAATTTTAATGCAGACATTTTAAACACATCATTCAATAATGTTGTCTTAGGTTTTCGCGATTGTTACACATAGTAATTAAACAACTTTAAACGGTTTAAATCGCGTATATTTTTCATTATTTTACCCCGACGTTTCAAACACTTTGCAGTGATCGTGGTGAGTCACCCCGTGACCACGATCACTGCAAAGTGTTTGAAACGTCGGGATAAAATAATGAAAAATATACGCGATTTAAACCGTTTAAAGTTGTTTAATTACTACATCATTCAATGATAGTCGATCACTATCACTAGCTTCAAAACATTTATTTGTACTTTTCAAATCACTTTTTTTCGAACAGTAGGTCATTAACGCTAGTTAAATAACATTTATACAGATATTTAAAACACTTTTCTGGGGTAGTAAAACATTGACACTAGCTACGAAATTTTTATTCTGACTTTTTAAAACGCTTAAGTGCTAATGTTTGTACAAAGCACTTATTTTGTCATTTCAAAACACTATTCAGGGATAGTAGAGCAGGGACACTAGCTAGGAAATATTTATTTCGACATTTCAAAACAATTTTCCAAGATAAGGCTTGGACACTAGTAACGAAATATTTTTTCTGACATTTCAAAACACTATTCAGGGATAGTCCAGCGTTGACACACATCCTGACATTTTAAACATATTTTTCAGTGGTAGTGGTTCATGGACACACTATCTAAGAAACATTAATCAGGACGTATGAAAACACTTTTTAGTTACAGTGCATTATAAGGAGTAGCTGAAAACTTTTTATAATTTTTTTATATATATTCAGACTATTATTTACCGGAAATAACGAAGCTGGTACACACACTGAAAAATATTTAATCTTCAAGAAAATTGTTATTACTAAAACGAAAAAGAATGTGCTTTATCCGTTAAAAGTAGTTATTTACTGACGAATAGATGAATCCTTGCATAGATGAGCTATGTAAGATAGCAGCTTATTTGTGATTATTCCTACATGCCTATGCGACTGTTCAAATTATGCGAGCTGTGTTGTCCACAGGAAAGATGATCATCAACGAGTACGCGAGGAAGCACAATCTCAACATCTTCGACGGTCTCGAGCTCAGGAACTCGACACGCCAGTATGGACTTTAATAGTAATATATAGTAGTTTTTCCAAAGAAAAAAATCTTCAACCTCTGGCCAATAGAAAAAAAAAAACATCAAATATAAATCAAACCTGTTAAAAAAACCTCATAAATAAAAATAAAGTTAGGTACACAACGACAAAAGTAAAGCTAACAAAAGGATTAATATTAAAAGTATTACTAAACAGTGATAAAGTAACTAAGTATTATTTAAAATGAATAAATTCATGCTAAACAAATAAAAAAATATTATCATTTAAAAAAAAAATACACGCCAGTTAAATGTTTAAGCAAACTAAAAAGTATTATTAAAATAAATAACTATAAGAAAGCGTAAAAATATGATAACTTAACTTAAAATCTTAATATATCTTATCGTATCATCGATAATAATATTATGATTCTGCCTATTGCAAGATGGCGCCTATATATAATAGTTTGTTCTAAAACTCCCCTGTGAAAGCCAAAGTCCACATTTCCTTTTATATGGCCCATGTTTGCCCTTTTTGACATTTATACCCCTGTTCTTTTTTGTCTATTATCTTTTTTGTTTATTTGTCTTAATAGGCATTTCTTATTTGCTGTTTCAATATGATTAAAATATATCGATAATTTGCAGCTGACCACAGCACTCATTTGTGAAGTAGAGCTTCAAATATGACCATGCGTGTATGACGGTCAGCAGCAGTGCAGAGCTTTTTTTATATTTTTTATAAAGAGTGAGAAGTACTTATCGATAATATTTATCGATATTTCGCTTTAACGAACCCTTAAATTATTGTTAAATGAATTAAACCTGACGTTAATATAAACCAAACTAAGAAGAAAATATTAAACGTAACAAAATATGTTTGTACATATACAGGAATATTAAAAATAATAGTAAACATCTATTTTTATCTATAATCTAACTTATAAATATAATATTAAACAAGTAAATTATTTCTACACTTTAAAAAGATTTGATGATAGTTACAAACGTTTTAGAATAGACACAATGTACAAACTACACGAGTACACTCTTAATTATAATTATTTAATTTGAATTATAATAAATAATAGTACTTATTGTCATCCACTACATTCACAATATTTCGTGTCACAGAAGAACATAAATCTTGACTTATATGAAAAAAAAATAAATGTATCAATACATTTAACATTGGATATTATAGACCACTAAACCTAAGCAGCGAATATTGTTGCTTGCGGGCTAAGCAGAAAAAAGCGGTGTCACTTATCCAGAAGTGTTCCTTACGAGTAATTCCTGTCTATGTAATTTTCTTCAAGAGTAATTCCACTCGACATCCTAAATAAATTTCGAAATTAAATCGATAGTTTTTGAAGATGTGTCGATGTTGTCAATGGCCCGTCCTTATGCCGCCAATTGCAACAATGTAAGGCATTTCTCGAGCGCCAATTTGTCTGTAACGATTCCCGATGCCCAGGAGGACGCATGCGTTGAGACAGTACAAATTTCTCAGTATTGCCATTCCTAAAACGCTACCGGTTCTCGCAATGCTTCTTTACAAGTTCTTGAAACTAAACTTCTCTAAAGCTTTTGTAAGCAAATATCACTGTTGCCGTTTTTAATTTTGCTCCTCGTCGTGAGCACCTTGTTTCATCACTTATATTTGCTTTTTGTTACCTAGACGATATTTCATAACATCATACTCACAAAAAAAATGAATCCGCCTAGACCGCTGCCTTTTAAGTAAAATGAAGTACATGTAGGTAGTCCCTGTATGATATTCAATTTCGAAGGTTTATATGTCCATATTATAATAGTATATTTACTGTTCTACCAACTAAAATACAACACTCTATACACAAATATATAATGTAGATATATATGTAATTTTTTTATATTCATAAAAACATTAAACTGAATTTGCAACTTATACAATTATCATGCAAATTAAAATTATACGTTTATATCTGTCTGTAAGTCTTAAACGGTTTTACAGGTTGTTTACAAACAAAACACTAAGGAGTACGCAACCATATCAAAGTTACAAAGAATAATAGGTAGGTAAGTATATTAGAAGTCTGTTATACCTGTTTTTTATTATAGTAATAAGAAAAAAAAAACACAAAATCATAATAAATACAGTATTAGGCCGTGAGGGGTTAATATCTTAAACAATTACAAAGTTTTATTCAATAAATGAAAAATATTTACATAAATGAAAAAAAAAACTTCTTTTGTAAAAATGATAACAAAGTAATTGAAAATAAAATAGTACTAGGCCGTGAAGCTAAATAATTACACAGTATTAACGAATAGTTATAAGATATTTATGTAAATTAAAACAATCCTCTTTTGTATTAGAAAAACAACAATTGAAAAAAATACAGTATTAGGCCATGAGATATTATTCTGAAAAAGAACTAAGTATTATTTAGTAATTGGAAGGTATTTACATAAATTAAAATTATAAATGAAAAACTGGTATTAATATCCATATTTTATGTAATAATAAACTGTAGAACATGAGAAACTTTACGAGCTCATAAATATCTCTGCAAGAATTAGAAATGAGGTGCAGGATAAGGAACTCCGCATTTTATTAGTATTTTGCCTACGAATAAATATGTAAAGAAAAGTAAGTCACGCTCAAAAACAGCAGAACTCAAACCTTACCTCGGCGGGCGTGGTTTAAAAAGCGGCGCAACATTACCTTGAGGCGACCAATCAGAAGCGATAATTTCTAAGCGCCAAATCAATTAATCAATCCAATTGAATTTGTAAGATTGTGTGTGTTTTGTTAATTGGGACCTCGGTGACTTCGAAATCAAAGCGGTAACTGTACTTCTATACTTATTTATTCGTAGTATCTTGAATAATCAGATTTATATGACAACTGGTTGTCATCAAAGTATGTAAAATTTTTTTTATACATTTTTTATGGGATAGGCGGGCAAATGAGCAGTTGACTTACCTGATGTTAAGTGATCACCGTCGCCCACAAACATCCGCAACACCAGAGGTCTCGAAGATGCGTTGCCGGCCTTTAAAGAGGGAATATGAAAAATACCCTCATCGTCGTTATTAGTTAGTTGCATGGCTACAACTTACGAAAATTGAGCCAAAAATACTATGTTCTATGTTCCTATATACTCGTAACTCTATCCTAAATACTATGTTCCTATCATACTGTCCCTTTCACCCTTAACAGTACGGGAAACCCTATCAGGGTGAGGGATGTAGTGCATCTGTTGCATAATGTCATGAAAAAAAAATACAAAATTGCTTTAGTTTTACTTTTTTAAATTATGCAAAAAAAAAACAATAAACGAATGTTAGGGTCGTTTACAATCCTTTTCGTAACAGAATAAAAAAAACACATATTTTATTTACTTTAGCAAAAAACACGCCTCATTTTTTTTTACGATACCACAAACAAGGTCTGATGATACTTTCATTAAATAATTGCACACATTCAATTAATTCAATTACTGCTCATTAAACATTTAAATTAAATATACTAGTTGCGACCGCGGAATTGGCGACTACTTTTGTAATTAGCGAATTGCGGGTACTAGAATGAACGTTGGCTAATAAATTGATATTAAATTGTGATGCCCATGATTAATGTTAATTAAGAATACTTACTGGACATAAATTAAAGGAATAAATGTTTAAATTTCCTTCTTAGCTTGGCTTATAATTTACAGCAAGTTTATGGTACGCATAACTTGCCAAGATTCTATTAAAAAATACTTTGAATGCACTTTTTAACTGACTTCAAGAAGAAGGAGGTTCTCAATTCGTCTGCATTTTTTTTAATAGTTGTCACCTCAGAACTTTTTACTGGTGGACCGAATCATTATAATACTACTTTAATAAAAACTTGTTTAAATAGTGATTTACTAAATGAAATAGGTAAGTTAAATTTTAGGACTCATAATTCATGTCATTAGAGTCAATAGTCACAAATTTATTAACATTTTATAGTTATTATATTTCAAAATTTCGTGTATATTTCAAATTAAAAATCCATTTTCAAGCTTTTTAAATAGCTCCACGTATCAAAACACAAAGGCCGCGATCTCTGATCGTTCCCGTTGGATTGAGCGCGATCGGAGCTATACTTTTTCAATATAGCAAAATCTTTTACTTTTTTCCACGTTCATGCAACAATATTGTTTATAATTTGAACTTCCAAGTACCTCATCACAGTTTTAATAGGCTATAAATTTATGTAAGTAAATTATAAGTTTTCAATGGTCAGGGTCAAACTAGCGATAAAAGAATAGGAATAAACGTTTTCTCTGTAGTCCAAAGAGGTCAGTTATGTTATGATGACAATAACTTCTGCCATAATAAGTGGCAGCTTTGTGCCAAATATGGAACAAAGATTTAGAATAATTTTATATTGGTATAACAGAATATGCAAACATATCGTTTCTACTTATTTATATATGGAGTTTATACTGTAAAATAATTATAAATATCGAATGTAAGTTCAAGTCGTCAAGTAACGACACCGTTTGCTTTCGTATTCTCTTGGCCAATCAATGATCAACCTCAGAGATTATTTTTAATTAATTCTTAGTCTGCCTTCCATCGTCGTCGCTATATTCGCCATTAATGATTATTATAGCTGTGCACTTTTATTTACAATATATATTTAATTACTAGTATTTTTAAATAATAAAGGGTATTAATTTAAAGTAAAACGATTTTAAAGAACAATTAAAGGTTAAATAAGTCATCACCATTTATTATCGTAATTAAATTAAAAAAGTGAAACGCTGCGTATTA
This sequence comes from Plagodis dolabraria, assembly GCA_963854805.1. Lineage (NCBI taxonomy): Eukaryota > Metazoa > Arthropoda > Insecta > Lepidoptera > Geometridae > Plagodis > Plagodis dolabraria. Next base: position 8,781,425 of record OY978459.1, on the reverse strand, counting down.
AATGTTAATTTATTATTTGAATATACATTATATAGGTAAACTGGTCTTAATTAATTTTTATTATCAGTATTTCTGTAAAAAAGTCTGTCGTTTTCGAAAATTTATCAATTTCTTTATTGCATAACAAGAACAAGGCTGGTAACTTGAATTTATTTATTTATCAAAAATTATAGACACAGCATTACATTTATCACCAAAGGCGCCGTGATATACAAACTTCTTATTTATAAATTATAATTAGGTAATTATGGAATAAACATTGTTGGATAAAATTTTTAATGTAATTATAGGCTTATAGATTACAATGACATTAAGTAATTGAACTATTCCTAACACTATCAATTATCTCACAGTACCTAAGACATGCATTGCATACTTGCGTCCGTCGATCAGCGAATACATCACTCTCGGGAGCTGATGCCAGAAGCGTATTTAATAATTTTTTTAAAGCAAGTATTCAATATCGCGTAATGTGAAACTTTCCGATAACCATTTCAAATAAATACTTCATTATTATTAAGTAACCGGTTAGGACTCGCGTAATATTTACCGGATATTGCTCCGGCCAGTTTCGAACTTATATTCATTAAGTTATAAATAATGCTCCAAACAGTTTCGCACTTATATAAGTTATTAAGTTATAGATATTGCTCCAAACAGTTTCGAACTCATATAAGTTCGAAACTGGATGGAGCAATATCCGGAAAATATTACGCGAGTCCTAGCCGGTTACAAAATAATAATTAAGTACAAAAACTCAGGACAGTTTTTTACCACAAATAAATACTTGCAAAAAGTGATAGACGAGCCCCGCACGCAAAATCTTAATACAACCAATAAAGCACAATGTGGTCACAATGTTGCAAATTCAGTTTAACACCCAATCAACACTTCTCACACTCACATACTCAAGAACAAACAACAATTAACTAAATTGTAAACAAATCGATAAAAGTGGCCTAGTTAAACATTCGAATACACTAACCAGTCGTGATTTCAACTTTACAGTGACCGGACGATGATGGTGGCTAAGTTCGAAATTTAAAAGTGACACCCGGAAGTCGATTCGCGCGCTAGTGTTGTGCCAGTGTGTTTGTGTTATCTATCGATGTTATTTTATTTTAATTTTCTTTTTTCGTAGGAAAATGCTGGAACTTAATAATGGAAATAATATTAGTGGTGTACTATCGTCGTCGATGAAGTTATTTTGCGAATGATACATAGTTTTACAAGTGACGTGTGTTGTGTGGACGCTTGCTGTGCGCTGCCGTGTGTTGCGAATGCCGACGGACTATCGTGTATTTCTACTTCATTGGATATATCGGTGAGTCTTATATATTTAAGTTTTTCATCGAAATTCAATTAAATACAAAGTTTTATATATTCATGTATTATATTAATTGAATTTCGGTATTTTTGATGTTGAACCACACAAATGTCATTTTTATGTTTTAGATTTTACATCATTATACACAGCAAGTTTGAATACTATTCAAAATTTCTTAATCGTTACCGGGTCTATTCACGCACGAATTAAAATCAAAATAAAAATATTTTGACTAACCCGGTAACGAATAAGAAATATGAGTTTAGTTCACGAAAGTTTAAAGAAAAGTACTATTCAAAAGACTAATAAGAGTTTAATTTGTTGCTTTGAAGCTGTATCTATAATTTTCTCACAGTGTATGTTTTATTAATTATATTTTTACTATGATAACTGAAAATGTATCCGTGTGTTTCACTCTATATTTATAGCACATGTTTAGAACTCTATATAACTAGCATTTTATTATTACTTTCTACTCTGAACATAAAATAAAATGCTACTTATGAAGTGCAACAATTTGCAATGCGAAGGTACCGTTTTACGACATTTAATTTTCTATATCATGGCATGCACCTAATTACAACCGTCTAGGCGTCTGTTGGACATTTCTACAAGTTTGTATATAGGTATACGCTGGAACTTGCAAGCTTAAACTGTAGTATAAACATAATTTATCCACAAGTTTCATTAGCGGAATATTGCGTTCAGTTTAAACGACACTAGTAAACCAACATGAAATGACTTTTGAATCATTATTTTGTATTTCTTACATCTTGTTATATGCATAAATTGTATTAGTATATTGCAACATAGTCTACTTGAGTTTTAGAAATTATCGCCATTTATTGGCATATATTCGTATTTAAGTTTTATTAGCAACGCACAAACAAAACTACTACTTAATGTCATAGAGATATACAATAACTGGTAGACTACTACGCATTAAAATATTGATTATTTGCATTTAGAAACCGGGGTTCAATTACAGTAAGTATATAAGTTGCAACGTTACTTATTACTGATGTCGAAGAAGGATAGCGTTGTTGTCAAAATGACTGGTATACGGATTAACGTTAATCTTGTAATGTTAATTAGAACCAGTGTTATATAATACCGGTATAATTTAAAACCGATTATTTTGAACGACGTTAATTATTACTTTATTGGTAATTATAGCGATATCCGTATTTTATCCCTATTATAGATATTTTATATCATGTATCATGCTCGTATCACCATTGTTATATTTGAGCACCACATTTTTACCACCACCTGTGCCTTATATGTTCTTGCGTGGAATAATAAAAGTAACTAAAGCGGTTTTAATCACTATAATTAATAGATGGTTGTAAGAATAGTTCGATATTTTGTGTTGCACTACACATTCATATCTACTACTTCATAAATTAATGATTATATATAACGGTATTGTGTAGAGAGGGCTGCAATAGATTTCCATACAAAAATGACGACCGGATCCATGTCCGTTTTTTTGCCGGTGAAAATCCGTCTCGTGGGCATGCGGCTCTGCCCTCCCTACCTAATATTCACCGATTTTTAACCAAAAATCCCGATTCACCTAAAGTAAACATATTTTATAAAATATTGGATTTCCTTTTAAATGTATTCCTTACGGTACGTTGGCAGTACCTACGTTAATTGATAATTAACGTTATATTAATCGATATTAAGAAATCATTTTCCCAACACTGTTAGGTAACAAAATATGGGTATTTTATACAGATGTTTACATTTGAGACAACGAGTTGATAAGAGGTGTTATTTATTGTTAATAGGTAGCCTTTTAATAGATGTAGCCGAAGGTGCTAACAGGTTGTTAAACTTAACTTAAAATTACTGGATGTCAAGTATAGTTGCCGGAAGACACCGTTAGGTGCTTGATGGCATATTTTCTACTTGATCTTGGCCAGACGCGCATACGTAAAATGCCCTTCCAGCATGCGCTGAAGCCTCGTCGTCGCCAAGCACCTAACGGCGTGTTCCGGCAGCTGTCCTTAAGACCCTTTTTATAGTTAGTCAAATTTAACCGAAAACTTAATCGATTTCTATTTTTTAATTTTGTTGTTCCAATTATATGACATATTTGCACACACAAAACTGTTAACAAATATCTAAGTTAAAGCTTTTAAGTTTAATTTCGTAACCCATGGAATACATTTTTAGATTCTACCAAAGTATAACATTTGTACTCGTTATATGAACTTTGAAGTATATATTATATTCATAGAATTCCCTGATAAAGAATTGACACTATATGTGCAGAATTTTTAGTACCACAACTGCCGATTATACAAGTTACCACTAAACTATAACGCTAACTTTTTACCACTCACCTTATAATATTTTATTCGTTGGCCCCGAGACCTGGGCCATAATACCAGCCAGTTTCCAGTTTTATAATCCACAATTATAGATTGTAAAAATGTTAAATGAAATACTGTAATAGCAGACGCTGTAAAAAGGATTTTTTAATGAGGTGAGCATCTATCTATACTATAACCGTAAGTACTACCAAGGTACAGGTATGCTATTCGTAGGTATTCAATCTTGAGTGTTGTAATATAATTAATTTTAATTATATTTACAATAATGTTGTAACTGAATGAATAATCGTTGCGCTGTATCTGAACAATTGTTCCTGTTACTGAGTACAATGATATTCTGTACTTTTAATTCATTTATATGCCTAATTGTGGCTTTGCGTTTCTAATGACCTACATATTAAGAGTATATTACTACATATTAGTATTTGATCAATGTCAGACAGAGGGCGTAGGACGAAAACTAAAATATGAATTTATTCATATAAAAGTGAGCTTTTTAAAATCTCTTAGATTCCATCACATGGTTGCTATATAATAATTGGAAGTAAAATTTATATTATACTAGCTTCCGGGCGCAGCTCCGCCCGCGCGTATGTCGGTTATTGCGCAAAAACATTAACCTCTTTTTGCGCAGTTGGATAAAAACTATGCTATGTTTTTTCACGGGTCTCAAACTATATCCATACTTAATTTGATTCAAATCGATCCAGTAGTTTTGGCGTGAAAGCGTAACAGTAGTACTGATAGACACAAAACTTGGCTGAGGAAAATTTGTGTTAATTTTTTGTATCGAGAAAAATGTTTGTAATCGTATTTTTGATCAGGGATAGTATTTGCCATATCCTCTAGAATATTGTTTATTTCATTTATATCTTTGAGCCGTACCCTCTTTCTAAATAAACTGTTCAACATTTTCCGTTCGCGAATTACTTCACCTCAAGCACTGTAGAGTCAAACACTATGCGATTAGCGATTTTCCGAAAAGAAGTTCTGCGATATCCGCGCGCTCGGATAATGTTTCATATCTATCAAAGGATCCTATCGATGCTATAAGGTTGAAATGCAATTTAAGTATTTTATGATCAGGCCATGACGTTCTAGAACACTGGGCATCTTGTCAAAGAGAGAGAGAGGATCATATGGGATATATACCAATACGCGGATTCAGTGCACTTGGCGGATAAGCTAATTAGTGGCTGTTGAAATATTAAGATTATTTTATTGGTTCGCATAAAATCCAGTGCCATATTATATTATGCCGTGATTGATGATGATGATTTTACCATAGAAAGAAGCATAAGCATAATTATAATTACCCATAAATGTTTAATCATATATTTTTATCATCATACAATTGTCGTAATAATAATTGTATCTCTAAATGAAGTGACGAAATATAATACACATTATTATAATTGATGTCAATTGAAGCATGACATCAATTATAATAATGTGTATTATATTTCGTCACTTCATTTAGATGTACAATTATTATTTTATTTAACAGGTAGTCCCTTAAAAACCTACAGTTAACAATAATGTATCTTCATAATAAATTGACTCATATACCTAAGTGTGGTTAATCATATCTTATATGAAACTTTCCGCTAAATTAAACTTTACAATTTATAAACACAGATTTATCGATTAATAAAATATTCTATGTTTAATCTTCATAGGTTCCACCATTTCATGTCAAGGATTAACAAACGTACACGCTGACATCTTCAAACAATTCACAGACTTTCGCATCTATAATATTAGTGTGATATTATAATATTTTTTGTGACGGTGAATAACCTTTTCCGTTATCGCTGTTATGTCATGCATAGTTAACTTATTAATCTAAAGAAGGTTTTTTCACATATTAATAATATTATTTTACTACCCGCATATTATTAAAGTCTAACAACTAATAGAATCAAAAAATAAATGCTACTTTAACAGCAAATAACCCCAAAAAAAAAATCGCTGAAAATATCAGTTTACCTTGCAATACAGTATGCTAAGAACAAAACTAGAAAAGTTTTATTATTTATTTATTATTCAATAAGTACCGCTTACACGAATTACACTAATGACAATGATAATTATTAAAGAATTATATAAAATTAATGTCAAAAAATATAAATAAGTCAAAAATCAAATTATCAAAATTGAGACAAAGGTATCACAAAAATAATAGGAATATATACAAATGTCAATGATAAAGAAAAATATTGATAATAATACAATACCTAATTGCTATCTCACGACCTACCTAAATATACTAGATTGTTTCTGCGATGCGACAGACTCACAGTAATGTAAACAAACTCTCATTACAACGTTCCACTCGCCCGCTAGCACATCACAATCATGTTGAGCTTCGAGTAGAGCATTAAGTGCAGCAAGGGATCGCGGTATCGGGGAAGCTGCATGAGCCACCGTTCTACAGCGTGGTACATCGACAATTTATGTTTCCTATCCCGAAGATAGTAATCGGGAGTATAGAGGCGACATAACTGCTCGCTGAGCTCCGGTACATCCACCTTACCGCGCAAGATTTTACACATTGTTCTCAGTTGGTCATGCACTCTCCTTACTTCCAACGAATTGTATCCCAGACAGCCGTGTAAGAATTCGACTGCCAGCCTAATAGGCACACGCTTCGATTGAACAGTTCTTCACACTCATCTATTCGATTTTTTATTCTGGCTTGAGCTTCATCGCATCGTGGAAGGGCATTCTGCGGATGCTCGCCTGGCTAGCTACCACACTCAAGTAGAAAATCTGTCGCCAAACACCTAACAGTGTGTGCCTTCAGTTGTTCTTGAGAGCGAGTAAAATTACAGGCACATGAGACTTAACAACTGTATGCCTCAGTATGACGGGTGCTGTGCAATTCGACACTTGTGACGAAATGCATCTGCTATAGGCAGAGGTTAGTCCACTTAACATCAAACGCTTGTTCAATCACAATTACTTTAAAAAAATATATACACGATGCGATTGATCGAATCCGGTCGGCTCTACCGTTTAGATCGTAATCGATTTGGTATGGTGTGTACTGTGTAGTGCAGGACCCATAAGATAACCACCCTTTCCTTGGATGCATGACCCATCATCGAAGTTGTGGCCGCAAAGAGGGCTGTGTAACCAAGTTGATCGATTAAGAACGTCTAGAATAATTTTATACGCACGATTATACCTCCATTTAAAACCCTATATAAAGATAAAGAAACCAAGCTTCCAACCAAAAAACTAAGCAGAAAAATGCATAGTATCATAACAGCATTAAGATACTCCACGCGTGTGGGCAAAAAACGTAGTAATTTCTTGACCGCAAAAGAAATTACCCGTATCCCGTATGTGTTAGAAATGTAACACTAGACGTGCGCTGGACAGTTTTTCGTTTTTATTTACTAGCAACACAGCGGTAGGTCTGAATGGTGCGACTTTATTGACGGCCATCGGCCGGTGCGAAGTTGGTTTTTGCATGTTGCATGAATGGATGGAATGCCCGCGTTTACCGCCTTTTTATTTTATTGTTTTGATGTTTATTTGTAACTCTGTTTTGATGTATTTTGCTTAATCCTGCACCGAGGCTGCGATACGTAATTGTGGTTCGTTTGATCCCTTACTGTATCTTCATTTCTTAATTTTGAGTTATGTTATTAATATATATTATATTTAAGGATTCATTCTATAAATCATACACTTTGGAAACACGATTACTTAAAATTTTCTCTATAGAAAAATAATCCAAAGTTACATCTAAAAAACGAAATAAACCCTTAGTACGGCGTAAACACTTAACAGAGAGTCATCCGTATTTGAATAATAAAAAAACAACATGTTTTCATTAACGTATACACATAACATTTTTCAAATAGGTATTCGTTTTTATTATACGAAGGAAATACTCAAATTCACGCACGTTCGCCCATTTGAGTCAGAGCCGCTATGCTTTGTCCCTATCCGCTTTTGTAATTATTCGGCCGTCGGACGGGGACGGATAGTGTTGGCGTGCCTTACTTACGCACACATAGGCGGCGCGGCGCGCCTAAAAAGCTCGGTGCGCCCTTAAATATAATGTTCTGGCTATGTCAACGATGACGCTAATTCCCAGCATTACTGTATTTAACATGAAACAGAATTAAATTGTTTTGTTTTGCCCAAACTGAGATCTAGTGATAGCCAGATTCTTACACATCATATTTTAAAGACTAAAGTTCTAATTAATATTTACACTTGAGTTGTAGTTCATTCTTTCCATATTTTAAACTTATATCTAAGTTCTGGGTGTCAAGAACATTTTCAGAAAGAGTTATCAATCGACCTATTTTTTTCCGTCTTTGTTACCTGTTATTTCCTATGACTAAGCGACATGTGTGCAGTTTTGCATGCATGCCGCTTTGGGTTTCATCTCTGCTTTTGTTTTACTAGATTTTCGTGAAATTATAATATCTCAAAATTTTTCGGAAGAATCGTTTAATATAAGTACCTATCAATTCTTAGATATAAAATAAATATAAACAAGTATAAATTACCTAATTAAAAATTAAAAAACCCGACTGCAATTTTTTTTTTTAAGCATTTTATCATTTCAATGAAATTAAAACTGCAAGTTATATATATTTATGGAATCGTTTCTAAAGCCCTTCATTTTGATACCTAACACATTGGGTTTGGGAGTTTTTTTTTCATAAAACGGCGTCTAAAATCCGTCAATTTGTTTTATTTTTCTTTTATTATGTACCTTTTGTATGGGCTATCAAGACAATCTAATGATGTTTTATACACTAGCTTTCCGGGCGCGGCTCCGCCCGCGCGTTTGTCGGTTATCGCGCAAAAACATTAACCTCTTTTTGCGCAGTTGGATAAAAACTATCCTATGTTTTTTCCCGGGTCTCAAACTATTTCCATACCAAATTTCATTCAAATCGGTCCAGTAGTTTTGGCGTGAAAGCGTAACAGACAGACAGACAGAGTTACTTTCGCATTTATAATATTAGTACTGATTAAAATCGGTTGAGCAGTTTAAAAGTTATGGTGGAATAAAGAAACTCACATACATATACACATGAACCCTGAAAACATAACACTCCTTTTTTGGGCAGTCGTTAAATACAGACCCAACGATATGCATGCAAAACTTCACCGAGGTTGAACTCTTCGGATTGGTTTAAAATATCACGAACTACGTTTTTATAAAAGCGCTAAAGCGCTGTATACATACCATAAGTACCATAAACACAAATACATACCACTCTTTATTTTATCTCCCTCCAAACTACTAATTACGTTTGGTTATAAAGCATGTCAGTTTAAATCTGGGGTTACATGTTTTTTTATTGCTGATACGCTAGCCCTTGACCACTATCTCACCTGATGGTAGGCTAGCCTAAAATTACTAGCTCTCAAGAACAGCTGCCGGAACACACCGTTAGATGCTTGGCGAAAGATTTTCTACTTGAGGATGGTAGCTACCCAGGCGGGCATTCGTACGACTGCCATCCTAAGACAACAACCGGGCTTAGGACATATACCCGCCAGCCAAAGTGTGAACTTTCATATAAACTCAACTTGTTCTTAAAAAAACTTACACGTAAATATAGTGTATTATTATAGACCTATCGTTTCTGGCCTAAATCCTTTTTCTTTTGGACTATAATTATTTTTTTTATTATATAGCGTTTAGTATATAGCACTCGTTTTTAGAAGTTTGAGCCAGTTATTCGTAGCTCCAGATTTATGTAAAAAGTATAGCACACATGTATAAATAATTTCCTATTATAGAAAGTTCATTATATTCCCCATGTTTGTGGTGCAATAGAAATATTAAAAACATGCTTATTTTTCTTGAAAGAGATGCTTAAAGTTGGGTCTTTCTTTTATCTAAAATTACGAGTTTTTGAGCTAGTTTAATTTCAAAACTGTATAATTTAATGAAAATCTGATGCACCACAAACCTATAGATATTAGGGTAGTGATTACGTAGGTAAAAAATCATTGAGTTTTATTCGCTATTATTAAAATGAGATTGGAGCTGCAATTTGTATGGGGGCGTTCGTCTAAAATATACCCTTAACGTGCCCTCCTAAGCACGGAAGCGCTCAGTAGTAATGTCACTAGCGGTCACCCATCCAACCCCTGACCGCGGCGGACGTTGCTTAACTTATCTGATCGATTAAGAACGGCTAAGCAAACTTCGCTACGAGCGCTTCAAAATTATTGCATCGATGATAATAACTTCTTTGTTTAACTATTAATTAATAACAAGCTATGACATTGTACCGCGCAGTATATGATTAAAACGCGACCCCACCAACACGTGTAAGGTACATTTTATCAGTTCCATGTTACATACAAACTGTGACGTATCATTTGACCTCTAGATAAACAATTGAAGGTTTTGCAATTACAACATGATTCAGATAAACGTTCATCGAGTATCATTTATTCAATTGCCTACTTCTGGTTGGGAAAATTCCAAATAATTCTTAATAAGTATTGTATTAGTTACATGGTTGCAACAATTTAATAATGATTATATTTGGACATAAAATCGATGAAATATTTGAACCAATTGAAAGTGCTAATAATCGTCCTCTCTCCTAATTGTGTGCCCAACAGGGTCTGTAATGAACTTTTACTTATTTTGACCATTATAATGTTCTATTTGTATATATTCCTCAGGGATTCGGGTAAATCTCATGAAACACAGATTCTCACGCAACGAAAAGCGTACAAATACAGTAAAATAATTAAACAACAATAACAATCACGGGATCGAGTACCTCACGCGTCGCGGGTCAGTCGCTATTCTTCCTCTCTTTCTCTCTATATTCGCGCGCCGCCGCCGGCGGAGGTGTGCGAAGAAAACCGATCGTCCTCGTATTTAGGCGCGTTCAAAAACAACCCAATAATTAAGTTCGCGCTACACCATCTTTGTCTACACTACAGAAAACAATACGGTATAGAGAATGGATCGGTTTTGCGAAAATCAATACTTAAGACATACTAAAGCGTGTAGAACTGTAGAAACTAGTAAAGATGTTAACTTGCTTCTGACCGCGGCTTTGCTCGCGTCGATACAATCCGCAATTGCCCGCGCTTTGTCAGGAATTGGGGGGAACAAATTGGAATGCAAAGGGTAAGTGGAATCCACGCACCAAGTTTAATCAACATTTGTGTAACCATTTCGAGGTAATGTGATTTTTTGTATTATAATTAACTCCTTTATATGGATAAAGTTCTTAATAGAAGCGAATTATGCCTTTTTGTAGTTAGTTTTATCATAATTTCTGCTTGGATTAGGTGGTATTTTAAACAGAAACGTTTTTTCTGTGATACAATCACTTTCCTGCGATGTTCTCACTTACCCGTGAGTGGCATAAAGCGTCGCTTTAGATTATCAAGGTCCTCGGTCGAACCGTTATCAGTTATTTCTTGAAAATGGCTGTAACAGACCGGAGTCAACTTTGCCCGGAAATTGTCAGTACTTTCGCCTCTATTACTCGGGATCAAAACATCTGCTGAAACGTGTTTGTATGTCCTCTCCTTCACATTCAGAGATATTTAAAACGTGATAATGTGTGTTTTTTGTATGTGATTACTGATTATATATTCACTATCACCACCCTCCTGACACACCCTTACACACCCTTTCACTTACAACTACACACTCGCATATTTTCACATTCTAACATACACTCTTTCATACTCTATATATACACATTTTAATTCTCTGTAATTCATTACGTTAATATGGAATAGCGAGTTTTTCTAACACTATGTCGATTCTTTGAAGAGAGTTTCAAACGTATAAAATGTAAATTAGATTAAGTTTACCGAAATAAATATTTTGTAATTTTTTTACTATATAATCAGTAATCACTACATATCATATACAGATAATTAAATTAAATTATTATTTATTGAGATAAAAACGAAGTCAGTCAGTTACATTTACCTCACAAAAATTAATTAGAAACATTGCATACATGTTCACATTAAAAACTTAACTAATCATGAAAAGAATAGTATTTTACGTCACAAAGCTTGACAGATAACAAATACAGAACAAAAACACAGAAAAATTATTAGTCAAAATTATTTAATTTCTCCAGGTTCAGTGAGCTATCTCTATTTGTACATTGATCCTATTGGTCGGGTAAATTTTCACAATATAATATATTCACACCAGACCGACGACGTGGTGTTAAGAGGTAGTCTCACCGACATGAAGTTCTTAAGTCTCATGTGCCTGTACTATCACTGGCACCTATACCCTTCAAACAGGATTGTGAACATTGCTGCTTGGCGGTCGAAATACGTATGGTGTCAGTTCTTCCCCGGGCGAAGTCGTACACAAAGAGTTCTACTGCCACCGTTTGATAAATTTCAGTATCTAAATAAGTATCTGAAAAAGTAGGGTATAAAATAATTAATAGATTCAGGCGTTACTTTGCGGAAATCCATATTTAATAATGACAAATATATTAAACATATTTAAGAAAGCATCAATTTAATATTACGATAAAACAATTAATAAATATAAAAATATATCGAGTTTCGCTTTTACACGAAGCATAACTGCTTACCATCAGGCGGGCCGTACTATTGTTTGCCACCTCAGTGGTATAAAAAAATATTTAGGCTAAGTTTAATGTTTGGTTCAACATAAATATAATTTGGTAAAGAAACATTTCGTTTTTTTCGAAATTATAATGAATTATTAGCGGTGAACCATTTAGAGATAACACATTATATTTTTAAGTAAACTTTATTTTCTATCTACTCTAAAACTCCGACAGGTAACATCAGCTTAACATAACCTGACGGCATTACGGTTAGGACGGTTAGGACGGCCCTTAGTGCGGGACGCTACTTGCGTAGACACTTTAGCGCCGTCACATCTTTCTGAAACCAATGTGAGGGCCGGCGCTGCGGCTACTTCGGCGGAGCAACTCAAGCGGCGCAAATATGCTAACCTCGGTATGGGTTACATATTTGAGCTGTTTGGTGTAGAGACGTTGGGTCCGTGGGGACCGGGAGCTCATCGTATTTTCCAAAACTTATCTGAGCGTTTGGTCGATGCGACGCGTGTTCAAAATGCTGGCACATATTTGGCTCAACGAATAAGCATTGCAATTCAACGGGGCAATGCTGCCAGCATGCTGGGCACGCTGCCAACTGGGAGTGGGCTGGAGCATTTGCACTACCTATGAGTCTGCTATGACTTATAGGTTGTCTAAATGCTTTTATTGTAGTAGCTGTAGTGTTGTATATAGTTCATAGTGTTTTGTTTAATGAAGGCATACCGCCGGCATAACAGAATATCCCAGATATCATTAACCATATAATGCGAATCATTAATGTACGCTAGAAACAGAAAAGGTCCTAAAATGTATCCTTGCGGAACTCCTAGTTTTGCCTAAGAGCCGAAAGATGTACCGCCATTTATACCAAATTTCTGTAGCTTCTCTGACACATTTGCCTCTATAAGGTTCATAGCTATACACAAATACCATATTGCGTTGATATTGTTAAGTTTATTGTGCGGTGCTCTACTCAGTCGAATGCCTTGGAAAGATCACAAAATACGCCAACAGCATCATTTAATCTCTCCCAGGCTTCCAGTATTTGTGATATCAACTGAACACCAGCAGAGATTTTTCGATTATCGTGCACGCGCTCGTAGTGTCAAGATCTCCTGAGGATGCTTAGTATAGAATCCAAACGCGTCGTAAAAAAATCTGGTTCGGCTGCGTGGCGTTTGTGACGTCACGTTGAATTAACAGGAAAATTAGGCGGAATTGTCACTAGATAATATATGTTCATATATTTTAAGTATTTTATAATAATATTAATTTGATGATATCTTAAAATATTTGATATTATTAGTCTATTAAAAGTCTAAAAACGACAGTTTCTTTATCTGCAATAAACTTAAAGCGTTAGTTATGAAAAATATAAATTCAACATTTAGCCTTTCCACTATATTATGATGAACAATTAAAAGGAAACTGCATTTGCAATATTAATTTTATAGTGCACCTCATAGTCATTTCTTATTCCTATAATCGACGTGTGCAACAATGTTGCAGATCTTACCTCTCGTTCTGTCCATACAAAACATTTATATGAAAGAGAGGGACGATATAAAGTTTTACGACTAGATCGTGAATAGCTCAAGGGCTTAAATTTCATTGCTTATTTTGCTGTGACTAATTTTATGCCAACATTGGTGCGCGGGTTCTGGGAATCCTGTAAACGGCTGTTTTGTTTTAATGCGTTTACGCCAGTGTTTTGTTAATGAGTTTCATAAACTGTCCAGGCTTACATCGTCTGCGATAAATCCAAGCACTTTGATCTGATATTGTCTATTAATTCAACCTATAATCTTTTAGATGCTTTTCTAGATGCGGGCATTCCCAAAAGGCCCTTCCGCCATGCTGTAACGACTGTCATCCTAAGACAAGAACCGGGCACGCTCAGTAGTAATGTCACTAGTGGTCACCCATCAAGTTCAAGTGGTCAAGCGGACTGTTGTGTGTATCTATTCAGTTGTCTAAAAAAAAACAGCTTATGGACACACACACGTTTATTTTATTTAAAAAAAAATTAAATTATTAATTTACACGTTGACTTACAAGTTCCCGCAACTCACTTTTGCTATACAGCTTTTGGGCAGAGGTTCCACCTGAAGGGTAAACTGGTACTGAGTCTGGTGACTCCTGGAGTTATCACAATCAATTTGAACACATAATTTTGGAAGCCACCGTTTATATAGAGAAAAATACTGCTGACAACGCGTAAATAGTTTTGTGAGAGTTTCGGGCATAGGTCAGCTGTATATTAGGTGTAACAGGACGTTACTTAACTTAGCTGATCGATTAAGAACAGCTAAGCAAACTTCGCTACCAGCGCTTCAAAATCTACAATGATTACATTGTTAAGTAATTATGGCGTAGGCGTAGGCGCTGAACTAGATTTGCTATGGACTTCCACTGTTTATACTCTATGACTTTATGAATTTTATCTATAAACTTTACTGATAATCAATAAACAAACAGGTGTTTTATGTTATTAGAAAATATATCAATTGTTATAAAGGGTGGTTTAGCGGAGTTCTGTTTGATAAAGTATATTGGTATTTAAATAATTAAATGAAAAATCCCTTCAGGGGGTTAAAATCAGTCATTTAAGAGAGGGCTCAGATAACGGTCGGCGATTTTCAAAATGAATATTTTTTAAATAGTGTCATCACTATTTAAAAAATATTCATATTCTTCTTAAATTCGTACCTGCATTGCATTATTATTCGTACCGTGCACTAGTGTAGAAATGTACAAGGCATTTTGAGAACCTCATTTGTTTTTATTTCATTTGCATGGCAGTAGATTTTGCGCTAGCCCACCTGACTATCTACCACCCTCAAGTAGAAAATCTGTCGCCAAACACCTAACAGTGTGTTCCGGCAGCTGTCATTGAGAGCCAATAATTCTAGGTTAGCCTGAACAACATCTTCGACCACATAATCACTTACCATAAGGTGAGATTGTGGATACAGGCTTACGTATCAGGCCTTAACATTTTTTTATATTAGGTAGAATCCCATTTATTAACATTATCTAATGATGCACATATTTATTCGTAACAAACACCGCCTATCACTCTTGCCCATCTTTTTTATATTGTATATCAATAAGGCAGAATATTTGTATATAGCACAAGAAGCTTCGTTGTAGTCGTTATGTTCCAGCATTTGCCTCACAATAGTCAATAACTCGTCTGATATACCCCATAGGTGATCTTGTGAGTTGAATAAATGTCCATAACCGTATACATTTGCGAACGGTGCCTTTTTTTTAGAAAAGCGCATTCGTACCATAACAACGCACACAAAATAAAACACCAAAAAAAGTACCACACCTTTTGAAAATGTTAACCTAAAAATACGATGGTAATAATAATTACATATATCATACAATTTTAAGATCATAGTAATTAAACAACTAACGGTTTAAATCGCGTATATTTTTCATTATTTTATCCCGACGTTTAAACCGTTTAAAGTTGTTTAGTTACTATGTGTAACAATCGCGAAAACCTAAGACAACATTATTTTAAGAACATATCAAAATAATGTATAAAAGACAATAGACATATGCAGGTGTTACTTTGCGAAAATCCATATCTTATAATAAATATTTTAAGAAAACATTAAATTATTTTCTTAGGAAAATTCTGATAAAATATAAAAAATATATCTTGTGCCAATTCCGCCCAATTTTCCAATTTTTGTCAAGCCGACGCGACGTAAAGTCATAAACTCTCCGAGTCAAGACCTCCTGGGAATGCTTAGTGTAGAAACGAAACGCGTCCAAAATTCTTCTGGTTTGGCTACATGGCGCTTATGACTGCGCTCGTGTCACTCTGAGTCGTTAGTTTTTATGTCTTGTACGACCAGTAATTGCTTCAGTGCCAAGCAGTAGTGTTTGCACACTTCTTTGAGCAGAGTATCTGACGCTGCGGTGGTACCCATTAAGACGCCAAAGAGATAATTTGGTAACTTATAATTTAAATCTAGTGAATGATAATAGATCCGTCGCGCTATCGTTCATCGAGTCGAGATGGTGTGTTGTCGAGCTACCGATTGTCGCCTATATATATATATCTGTCGAAACCATGATACAGACTCATAATTTAGTGAATCGCCTAGATATTAATTTCTTAGTTCTAAGCTCTCTTGTTATATATTTTTTAACAGAAGTCCTATGTCAAATAATATTCCTATAAAAGAATTTCCAATGTTTTTAGTATCTAAGTCGTATCAACAGGGTAAAACGTGTTACTTTAGCGTTATGATAAAGGATATAGCCATCAAAATATATCTTTGAACTATCACCAAAATAACCATTACTTCTAAAATATATCGTTGGCTCTCAGAAAATACTGCTATTGTGTGTCTGTAAGTCTACAATGTCGCCAAAATAAACCGTTAAAACTACCTCAAAGCGTCGCCACCCAACTGTCGACACAAGTGAAAATAAATCAGCGCTAAGTGTGGACAGAACAAATTACAGGTGGATAATTGAACGCGATGGTCATCTCATTTGTATCCCGCCGCGCGGACCTGCCCATTTGTGTCAAACGCAATAGCGCATAGCGGCGCGGGTTTGTAAATTACGCATTATCGTGGAACTCGTGGAAGCGCCATTTCGATCTGACTTGAAGCCGATTAAGATAGATAGAAAACACTTTATTTGCACAAGAACTTAAAAAAATGACAACAATAAAAACTTATATAGAAATACACTATTGCAAAATGGTGGCTTCATCGCTTATAGCGATTTCTTCCAGACAAGCATTTACGAAAAGGGTTGGCAATTACTTTTTCTTGGTTCAAGCGGTTGGAAGCGCTCGTACCAAAGTTTTCTGACCAGTTCTTAACCGATCAGCTAAGCTAGCCGTCCTCCGCGGCCATAACTTGGATGGGTGACCGCTAGAGGCATTACTACTGAGAGTTTCCGTGCTTCGGAGTACATGTTAGGCCGTCGGTCCCGGCTGTGTCTTAGGATTGCAGTTGTTATAGCATGGTGGTAGGGCATTTTGCGAAAGTCCGCCTGGCTAGCTACCACCCTCAAGTATATAATCTATTGCCAAGCATCTTATGGTTTGTTCTGGCAGCTGTTCTTGAGAGCCAGTAATTCTACCGGTGATAAGTTTCCGAAAAGTCAAGCATTTGAAACTCTTTCAATAACTAAGGTGAACCAATAATATATTTGACTTTAATTGCACCATCGGCAACGTTATCGTAAGCTGAATCACTGTTGTCGTACTAAGAGTGTAATCAGTGGCGCGGCGTAATAAGGTATTTATGTCTACTTGGTCTTTTTGCTGTAGTTTCGATGTAATAAAATTGTTTGAAAGCATTTTAAACCTTACTTTTTTTTGTGACGGAACCAGCTTTAGTCCCACCTGACATTAAGCGGACTAACCTCTGCCTATAACAGATGCATTTCGTCATAAGTCACGAAGTGCACTGCGCTGTCACCTTGAGACATAGATGTTAAGTCTCATGCGCCTGTAATTTCACTGGTTCTCAATGACTGCTGCCGGAACACACGGTTACGTGCTTGGCGACAGATTTTCTACTTGAGTATAACACCATAAAGTAATTCATAACAATAAAAAAATATTGTTATGTTGTGAATATGAGCACAGGCGATCCCCAGCGGTTAATATTATATTATCAGCGATTTTGCACTAAGTGCATGCTATCCATCGATTAATATGAAAATACATTATCCCGTTGCGGATAATAGAAAGATGGATGCCCTGCTGTATTTAGAGCATCTCAGAATACACTTCTTCTGTGTCTTAATAAACTGATATGATTGAAAAGAGCGTTTCAAAACAAACAATCATTGTATGTTACCATGACATTTCCGTTCCGAATGGTTACCGCTTCTACTTTCTCTACATTGTCGTGTTTCAACGGAAGGGTTCAATAAGATTGGCGATAGACACGAATGAAGGCAAAATTAGTGTTGATTCCACTATGTTGAAACATGCCAATCCTGTTATTATGTTTGTTTTGGCTCCTTTACATTTTTATATAAGCCTGTACTCGTGTGGAGATTCTGACACTTCCGTATGCAAGATGAAATATAATAGTTGTGTAGTAGGCATGCGTGTTGGTGGCGTTGGTGCCTACTACGTACCAGCGCAGACATTGAGTTGGTGGTCATCGACTGTAAAAATGCGACTATGTGGTCTAGTTGTCACCTTACGTTACTATAATATTTAATAGTAGTTGACTCGACCACTCCTACAAAGTACAATGGGGTCCACAAATTTCTCATTTTAATCCCAAATTATTTATACTTGACTTTGAGCGCGCCGCAATGTTGCCGTAATTTATGTTTTTGTAAATAACCTATAATAAAATATATGTATTTACCAAAAAAGGCTGACCAATTAAAAATCCCAAAATCAGTAACAGCTTGAAAACATCATCAAGAAATGTATATTTTGGCGCATTTGCCTTTTGAAAGTTTATATATATAGGAACCATGTTAATATTAATTTAGTGAGGACAATTCCAGCATTCTCTTTGGATATTTCGATGTAGTTGACTGAACCTGTTGAACAGGCTTGTACAAATATTGAATTGCCTAAGGCTTTGTCCTCTCATCTATAGCATCGGCCCTTCTCTGAACGTCGCAGATCGTGCTGTTCCCACTGTCTCTGTGTGCTAATCTGGTTAGAGGAAATGCCCTCTTTCAATACTGTCAGCTTTGTGAACCTATTCACTTTTCACAATATGTTAACGTTTGGATGCCAAGGTGTTATTTTGCCCATCGCTGTCAGCGTGATACTGCAGCTGATCAACAACTCGATCACAGCGGCTTCTCTTTTTCGAAGTGCCGGTTGAATTTCTCGCCACGATTTCATCCGTCGGGCTCTAACCAGCACCAATTTTATAGCTATTCTTGAACCGGCTGCTCTAATGCGTGACGATGGCAAAGACCTGACGGAGTGACTTTTTTTCCTTGGAAGTCAGCGTGGCCATTAGTGTGAGACGTAACATATGTTGACACTTAAAGATGTCACGTCTCTCTTAAACAAACATTTGTGCTTCGGCGGAACAAGCGGTGCAAATATGCTAATCTCGGTAGTGGTTACATATATAAGCAGTTTGGTGTAGATAGATACTGGGTATTGAAGACCTGAGAACTGGGAATTATTAAAGACTAAGCAGAGCTTCAGGCCGTTAGATCTGCAAGGGTATTTATTGACCTGGTTGGTACGACGCGAGCCAGCTGGCCACGCTGCTAACTGCTGCTACTGCCCTGTAAGCAGCTCTACTGCTGTCATTGAATTACAATAGCAATTGAGAGAAAAGATTAGCACTGCAGACTGTAAAGTGATTTATTATATACACTTCCAAGCTCAGTGAACATACTTTAATTCTCGAAATTCCAAATTTACAAGTCATGTGCGGGATTCGAACCCGCGTCCATCCACCCCTTTACCCGGGGTATGCTCTGACCAATTGAGCTAACATGACAATGAGTCATAACTCAAATTTGTCCATTCGTTCTTTAACCATCGGTTGGGATGTAATCCGCAGATCATGCGTTATTACAGAAATAAAGATATTAAAGTACTTTATGTCTTTTGAGTACGGAATGTTAAACTGATAACATAATATATTATACTAGTATACGTACATTCACACATTATATCGGTTTGAAAATTGCTCCCCGGCCCGCGTCCAGTGTGTCCCGGTAAGTTTGGAAGGTGTCTGACCGCAGCCGCGTTTCGGGTATTCGGGAAACAATTGACAAACAAACAAATTGTTCCAACTGACCGACACGAGCGGGGCTGACCACTGAAAGTTTGAAACATCTGGCAATAGTAGTATTGGGCACCTCACCAAACCGTCTGTGTTTCTCTCTGTGATATCAGAGATTCTATCTCACCACAGATATATAGTTTTTTTTTAAATTTTTATATGTTATTGTGACGGAACCAGCTTGAGGCCCACCTGATGTGAAGTAGACTAACCTCTGCCTATAACAGATGCATTTCGTCACAAGTCACGAATTGCACTGCGCCCGGCACGGTAAGACATACGTGTTAAGTCTCATGTGTCTGTAATTTCACTGGCTCTCAAGGACTGCTGCCGGAACACACCGTTAGGTGCTTGGCGACAGATTTTCTACTTGAGGTGGGCATTCGCAAAATGCTCTTCCACCATGCGGTGAAGCACACGCCCGCGGCGGGATACGAACCATGGACCTGCTGCGCGCTAGTCCATAGCCAATGCCACTGAGCCATCACTGCTTCAAAAGATTGTACTGACACAAATAATCTCTTCGTAGACACTATTAGTAAATCTGTGGTTGTTCTCCGTAAATACTCCCAGCGTTGAAAATCTTCGTTTTCCATGTGTTAGCTTATTGTTAGTACTGAGAATAGCTATATACCACCTTCTATAATATAGATACCTAAATATTATAATAGGGGTTTAAATACGAATTGGCAGTTAACACACTGGCCATTTATTATAAAAATTGAACCTATATTAGTGCCAGATTCCAGAGTGAAAGTTAATTCACACGAAAACTATTATATTCTAAATTAAAATCAAAGACATGAATTTCAATGTTCGACTTGTTTTTATTTAGATTTTAACGTTAATATGAATTCAGTTAAAATCATAGTATTTTTTGCATACGATTTCCGACGTGGCACTAACATAGCAGAAACTGCTCGTAATGTCAATGCTGTTTGGAGAAGATACGGCTAACGAACGCACCGTGAATTATTGGTTTAACCGCTTTCGTAGTGCAAACTTCGACCTGAAGAACAAGCCACGAGCATGGTCAGCTAATATGTAAATAACGAAATTGAAGGTGATCCTAAAAGCCAATCCGTGTCAAAATACAAAAAAATAACAACTCTTAGGGTCCGTTTCAGAATGTCCTAATAAAGTTTCGGGTTGCCATGCAACTCAAAATAACTGAATGATAAAAATGACAGCTAACATGCAGCGCGTTTCAAGCTTTAAGCCTGCACCGAGGCAGCGATACGTAATTGTGGTTCGTTTGAACCCTTGTATCTTTATTTCTTAATTTTGAGTTATGTAATTAATATATATTATATTTAAGTATTCATTCTATAAATCATACACTTTGGAAACACGATTACTTAAAATTTTCTCGATAGAAAAAAAATCCAATGTTACATCTAAAAAACTAAATAAACCCTTAGTACGGCGTAAATACTTAACGGAGAGTCATCCGTATTTGAAAAATAAAAAATACAACATGTTTTCTATAACTTATACACATTACATTTTGCAAATAGGTATTTGTTTTTACTATACGAAGGAAATACTCAAATTCACGCATGTTCCGTCCATTTTAGTCAGAGCCGCCATGCTTTGTCCCTATCCGCTTTAGTAATTCTTCGGCCGTCGGACGGGGACGGATGCTGTTGGCGTGCCTTACTTACGCACACATACGCGGAGCGCCTAAAATGCTCGGTGCGCCCTTAACCGGTGGATAGGCTAAATCGATGACTGTGAAACGCAAAGATAGTGTTTTATTTATTAAATATGTTCTGGACAGTAAAACCGGAACTTATTCGAACATTCTGAAACAGGCCCTAAAACTTTAAAAATTGTTGCCTCGTGATTTGACTGATGTGCAGAGAGCAGGGCGCGTTGAAGTCGGTCTGATGGAAGTGACAGGAGTATCAAGAGAAGGCTGTTTTGTCTCCTGGTTAGTGAGTTTCTATTTCGTATGATTGCGAAAACGATTTATTCAATACTTTTGCATTAATTATGCAAGTATAGTAGATATTTTTTTATATGATAAAATATGGCTTAGTATGGAAACAAGAAGAGAATAACTTCATAACTGAACAAGAAAATGACGCTATCTGACATTTTGTCACCTTCTATTCCTAACACGATGAAAGTTATACATACAATAACAAAAAATCCTCTTCAACCAAAAAAGTAAAAAAGGAGACTTACACGATATTTGTTTCTGAGTTTATGACAATACTTCCATGTTTTGTTTCACATCTTCCTACCTAGTGAGAAGCCGTAAAAGACGACAAATTAAAAATGTGCCTTTTAAACAGCATGCTACCACTCACAACGATGGAGTGTTGCACATTGGGTGCAAAACAGGGTTACAACCAAGTCTCTGGCTTTGCTTCCATAATAGAATGTAAGCAGGCAAATTTTGTAAAAAAAACGTAACTTTTCGATCCGGGCGGACTCTTGTGGCCACAACAGATTTTTTTTTGCATCTATATGCTAGCCCTTTTCTACTATCTACCCTGTTGGTAAGTGATGATGTGGTTGAGGATTGTAATAGGCTAAGAATTACTGGCTCTCAGGGACTGCTGCTAGAACACACTATTATAGGTGCGACAGGTTTTCTGGGTGGTATGTGGTCGTGGTGGAATTTTCAGGGTGGTAGTATACCAGGCGAGCAATCACAAAATACCCTTCCATCGTGCATGTGAATCATGGACCTGCAGCACGGCAGTCCAAAACTATCACCACTCGACTATCATTGCTTCCAAAACTTTGAGACCACATTGTATTCGGGCCACAGTATAAATAATCCAGTAGAAATCGATGCGCTTCGTCGCGAAATTCAAACGATAATAAAACCACGCGTACGTATTTATTGCACAGTGTGTTAAAACCATTAACTGCGTGTCCAGTCAGTTGTTACTGTTGGCTGTTAATGGTTATTTAAGCTGTCGTAATTGTTTGCGAACACGAATTTGGGCGAAAACAGTTCACTTGGTAGCCTAGGAAAAGTTAAATGAGAGTAGGCGCTTGTTGTCTGTGACCTCTTTGTTCATAAAACTAGAAAATACTGGAACCGATTTTGTTGAAAGTAAATATAAAAGTGTTTGCACTCATGCTGATTCAAACCTTTTTGAAGCGCTTGTAGCGAAGTTTGCTTAGCTGTTCTTAACCGATCAGCTAAGTTAAGCAATGTCCGCCGCGGTCATGAGTTGGATGGGTGACCGTTGGCGACATTACTACTGAGCGCTTCCGTGCTTCGGAAGGCACGTTAAGCCGTAGGTCCCGGTTGTCGTCCTAGGATGGTCGTTAAAGCATGGTGGCAGGGCATTTTGCGAATGTCCGCCTGGCTAGCTACAACCCTCAAGTAGAAAATCTGTCGCCAAGCACCTAATGGTGTGTTCCGGCAGCTTTCATTGAGAGCCAGTAATTCTAAGTTAGCTTGACCACATCATCACTTACCATCAGGTGAGATAGTGGTCAAAGGCTATACTATGAGGCTAAAAAAAAATGCTTAATTCTACAAGTTTGTTCACATTTTTTGAAAATATTTGGTAATATTATATATGGATTTAAAAGTAACGCCTGAGTTTTCATTGTTTATTGTTTATTAATTATTCATAAAAGGTGTTAACAAATACATACATAATTATAATATTCGTAGTTTCTAATCTAAATAATCCTAATAAACATATAGTAGATTAATGCATGTTTAGGCAATGGGTTCCAAACTAGGCGCAGCCTGTATCTTGGTAACCTTTGATAACTCTGATAAATTTTATATCCTCTTATTTATACAATTAATAGATTTCTTATTTCATTTAGTTCTAAGTTAAATAGCATTTATCGTGTACTCTCAATGTCTATATTTAAGCTTCATTTGATGTAGTTGTTAGGAAGCCATTATATTTGCATGTTTTGTATTCCACGCTATCGCAAAACACGAATACGAATCTATAAGTTTTATTATCACTGAGAAACCTAGCCGGACGTCTGACCTCCCTAAAAGAGGGGGGTAGATGTAATAAAATCTGCAAAAATTTTAAAACGTCGCCCATAAAGTTAAGACGATACACGGACCGGATAGTAAATCCGGTATACCGGTCCGATACGCGGATCCCGGAATCCTATCAAAAGTTTTATTGCTGACGCTGCCGCGAATCCTTTGTCCCTCTCGCACTAACTCGGGCATAAGGAGATGACGCGAGCGCAGTATTATCTTTTTCAGGAATTCATTGTCGTAGCAAGTTTTACGGCTTGCGTTGCATCGCATATTTTTATTGCCTTTCCGGAATTAAAATTGTCCGTCCGGCCTTCAGCGTTTGCAGTTCTTTTGTTTACTTTTCGATAAGCGTATTAGAATAAGTTAGTAGTGATATTAAATAACGGGCAATATAATTTAATGGGTAATATTCAAGCACATAATTACACCTAAATAAAAAAAAAATACTTTGACGTTTCGATTGACTTGTAATCGACCGTGGTCACGGGTGGACTGAAAAAGCGAGTATCTGCTCTTTGATTTTTTTATGTTATTGTGACGGAACAAGCTCTAGGCCCACCTGATGTTAAGCGGACTTACTTCTGCCTATAACCGAAGCAGTTCGTCACAAGTGGCAACTTGCACTGTGCCCATAACCCTGAGATATAAAGTTGTTTAGTCTGGCAGATGTTTCCGCTTTACACCAGCTAGCACGCATACAAAAAATATAATTCATTTAAAACAATCAGGTAATTGTGGGGCAGGATTTGACGTAATCGATACCATATACTGGTCCAATTCGATTTCATTACGTAAATGGTTTAAAGCATTAAATTTTAACAATACCCACGTAGAGTTTTGTAATGAAAAATGCTTCTTTACGTGCAATTCCTGAAAACGAAGCGCCGTAAAATATTCCGGGCCATAAAACGGAACTATTCGAGTTTATACGGTTTTACACGAGCAGACGTGGTTCAACCCAACTTATACGGATAGGGCTCTGTGTCTATAAAATCAGCTGATGCAGACTTATTCCTGGGCTTTGGCTTGTTGACCTAAAATACAAAAAAGTTTATGTCGGTAAAAAGAAAATAAAGGTATACTAGCTTTCCGGGCGCGGCTCTGCCCGCGCGTATGTCGGTTATCGCGCAAAAATATGAACCTCTTTTTGCGCAGTTGGATAAAAACTATCCTATGTTTTTTCCCGGGTCTCAAACTATTTCCATACCAAATTTCATTCAAATCGGTCAAGTAGTTTTGGCGTGAAAGCGTAACAGACAGACAGACAGACAGAGTTACTTTCGCATTTATAATATTAGTACTGATATTTTCTAAGTTTGTGATTTACGTAATAGGACGTTCGGATTTGTGTTAAAGTGGTTGTCTAGTTGTTGAGATGAATATAAACTTCAAGACCATTCTTGATTCAAATTTTCAGGGAGAAATATTATGTGGATCAAATAATAGATAGTAAATTTATTGTTACACCAAATACAAAAAAAAGTACCATGAAAGTGCTACAATCATAAAGATCAGGCAGGCGGCCTTATCACTAAAAGCGATCTCTTCTAGGCGAGTTCCAAATAGTGGGAAATTAATGGGTATATTTTTTGTTTATTAAGATTCCTTTAGGTGTTTCTTTTGTATATTTTGTAGTTTCAGGCATATGTTTTTTTATGTTATTGTGACGGAACAAGCTCGAGGCCCACCTGATGTTACGAAATAACTCCGGCCTGTAATATATGCATATCGTCACAAGTCACGAATTGCACTGCGCCCGTCACCTTGAGACATAGTTATTAAGTCTCATATGCCTGTAATTTCACTGGTTCTCATGGACTGCTGCCGGAACACACTGTTAGGTGCTTGGCGATAGATTTTCTACTAGAAGAAGTCGCTAGCCAGGCGGGCATTCGCAAAACGCCCTTCCACCATGCGGTGAAGCTCAAGCCCGCGGCGGGATTCGAACCATAGACCTGCTGCGCGGCAGTCCATAGCCAATAACACTGAGCCGTCACTGCTTCAATTGGTATTGCTACATTTAAGCACGTGTATCCTAAACCGACGCTTATGTATGAAAGGATTGATGAGTGTAGATGAAGCGAAAAAGGTATGTAAAGATCGTAGCTAGTGGAAATCTGTGGTCTCTGCCTACCCCTACGGGAAAGAGGCGTGATTTAATGTATGTATAGTTAGACCTTTCAAAAGATTTAGACTTATTGGTGTCAGGGTAAATCATGCACTTACTCCACTAACTTAGCAATTTACGCAATTTTTACCCGACTTCCAAAAAAGGAGGAGGTTCTCAATTCGTCTGTGTTTTTGTATGTTTGTTACCACAGAATTCCTGACTGGGTGAACCGATTTTAAAAATTTTTTTTTGTTCGAAAGCTGATGCTTGTCGTTTCGTCCCATTTAAAATTTCATCAAAGTCGGTCAAGCCGTTTTTAAGTTACGCTCCAATAACTGAAAAATATTCACCAATCTTGATGATATAGTCGTTGACAATTAATGTGAATCGATCCCGTAAGTAGCAACGGTCACTAAAAAGAGTGAAAAAAAATGTTTACCAAAAAATTTTACCGACTTCAACACCCAAAAGTGTGAAATAACTTGTCGAAGTCGGTACCATGCGCACAATTTTGTGATAATAGGTACTTTTGAACTATCATGGTACCGACTTCAACAAGTTATTTCACACTTTTGGGTTTTGAAATCGGTTCCATTTTTTGGTAAAAATTTTAACCGTCTTCAAAACTGGGATGAGGTTCTCAAATCGACTGTTTTTTTTTTATATTATTACATGCAACTTTACAATGATACAACTTATTCGTGGATAATTGCTTGACAAACTCAAAAGACAGTGAATGTGGATTCATAATGAACGAGTTACTCATCAAATGTCTTCTCTACGCTGATGACCAAGTGATACTTGCGTCGTTAGTAAAAGATTTGCAGGAGATGGTAAACGTTATGCATGAAGCTTTAGAAAGAAAGGGAATGAAAACAAAACGTAAATAAGACGAAAGATATATGTTTGTACGAGATGATAGAATGACCGATTGCAATATTGTGTTTGGAGGTGAAAAAATAGAACAAGTGAAATAGGTTGTATACTTGGGAAGCATATTTACAAAAGATGGAGTGTGTGAAAGTGATATAGAAAGGAGAGTGAATGCTGGAAACATGGTTAACGGAGCATTGTACGCGTTTATAAATAGTCATAATGTGTCTAAGAAGTTTTTGATTATTTAATTCTTGATTTTGATAATTATTTTTTTATTTGAAAGTCGACGCTTGTCGTTTGGTCCCATGATTACACTCCAATAACTGAAAAATATTTTCTTATCTTGCTGATATAGTCTTTGACAGTGAATGACTGTAAGTAGAATGAAAAGAGTGTATCGACTAACTGTGAGTCGTAATACCCACAAGTGTTTCGGCTTTAATCAGAAGCCTTCTTGATTATCTTGAAAGTGGTACGTCTGCGGCTACAATCTGTTATACTGTGGCACTTCGTATGTCGTATGCCAACATTGGAGCAGTCTTAAATATCTTTAAATCCATATGCAAAACCGATCGAGGTAGCTTCTGCTCAACGAATAAGCATTGCAATTCAACTGGCCATGCTGCCGGCATGCTGAACACGCTCCCAACTGGTAGTGGGCTGGAGCATTTGGACTGCCTGTGAGTCTGCTATGACTTGTAGGTTGTCTATATGCTTTCATTGTAGTAGCTGTAGTGTTGTATATAGTTCGTAGTATTTTGTTAATAAAGGCATATAAATATATACCTTAAGACACATATACAGGTATTTCAGCGTAACGACTAACTGTGAGTCGCAATATCCACAAGTGTTTCGGCTTTAATCAAAAGCCTTCTTGACGATCTTGCGAGTTGTTCTTCGGTGGCTATAATCTGTTATACTGTGGCACTACGTAGACATAAAGATATATTTATATATGCTTGGTTTGATTTAAATTTGGCATGCGTACACAATTCTATATTGAGTATCATATCCATAAAACTCTCATGTTCCAACTGGATCTAAAAATTCTGAAACGTTTCGGGCTTAATATGTATTGGGAAATTATTCAAATAATTTTTGAATATGAGTGGTATAACTAGACCTGACCGGTAGTTCCTTGGAGAAAATATTGTGCATCTCGACAAAGCGATCATCTTCATTGCACTAGCGTGTCTAAATTTTCCTTCAATCTACAACAAAGTGGGTTATTGATTAGTAAATTGCTAACATTAACCACTTAATTAATAACGGTGATATTCAACCAGATGTTTCTATGATTCGAATTTCGAGGTATTCTACGAAGAACACCTACTATTAGAGCTCCCAAATAATTCCACTATGAGTATCGATCATTGTTCATGATCAATGTGGAATAGAAATAAATACTTACTAATTTTACCTAATATTGAAATATTCTACATGATCCTGCCATGTCCAGCAAAAAATGTGTAGAGCCAATGCCAGAAGAGTGAGTAAGAAATTAGAGGAAATTCTTTATAAACGCCTTTGAACAATGTGTACATAAAATAATTACTATATTCCTTTAAATAACGCAGGAGAAAGGTGATAGCTGGGCAAGGGGAATTGTCCAAGCATTTTTATCGTTAAGTAATCACAAACTGTGCAGTAGGTTTTCTTTCAAAATGTTTTACGTGCAACTTGAACTTTCCTTCTGTGAGCGTTGTAATATGTTTGGGAACTTTATTATAAAATCGCACACAGTTACTTAAGGACATTTTATTTGTTTTTGTCAATCAACAATCAGTATGATAAGACACGTTTTAGTAGGAGGTGTACTGTCAATTAACTGAAAGTCTTCAAGTGCAGCCAAAACAGCGTCCTGCCGAACGTCCCCAGCCACTTTAATTAAACTAAGGCGTACGTCACGAACGTTAAATGTACGGAGGCAGCCATTGCAAATTCCACAGACGGTTCAGTTTCATGGCTTTAGTTAGAAAACGCCGTCGGACTTTTATGGGCAATTTCGGTTCAGACGCTTTGTTATATTACCAATGCTTTTAAGGTACTGCGCCTGCACGGTACACATATGCGATTTTACGATGTACTAGTTTATGGTAAATGTTTAGTAATGTTTGTTGGTGGGTGTGTATGTGCTATTTATCATTGGTACTCAGGTGTGAGGCTCGAAGTGTTTGTGATGGATTAGTTATGGCTTAAACTTCTTGAAGGACTTGTCTTGGAAGTCAGTTTTGGTTGGTGCCGTTGCGATGTTAAGACAGGATATATGAGTTATGTTTTCGATGGCAGATATGGAAGTATAGTGTCGGTTTTATGGTATCTTACAGTTAGATTTGCTTTGATATATCTGACTAATTGACCGAGCGACTGCAAAGCGCGAGCAAAGAGTTTGTAGCTTCAGCAAAAAAACTTTCGTTCTCCACTACAGGTCGCATTTCTGAACCGATTCCCGTGAATTGTGTGAGCAGGTTTGATATGAAATTTTTAGTTGATTCGTAAAAATAGTTTTGTATGGTAATTTTTATTTTCACATATCGAGCTTTAATGAATAATAAAACGAAATACTAGCACTCATGGAATCGAACCATGGACCAGCGGTACAGCAGTTCATAGCTATTACATCTCGGCTCTCATGCTTCAAAATTAAGTTATTTTCAAGTAAGAAATTGATATTTAATAATACCTAAACAATATTTTAAAAATATTTATGAAATTATACATACATACATACCATCACACCTCTTTCCCGTAGGGGTAGGCAGAGACCACAGATTTTCACTTGCTACGATCCTTGCATATCTTTTTCGCTTCATCTACATTCATCAATCCTTTCATACATGAGCGTCGGTTTAGGGTACACCTGACCTGTCCTTTTTTCAAAACGTCTTTAATTTGATTTCGGAACGTTCGTCTAGGTCTTCCCCTTCCAACGCTTCCGTTCACTTGTCCCATGTATTCCTGTTTAGTCAATCTCATCTTATTCATTCTCTCAACATGTCCAAACCATCTTAACATACCTTTCTCAATTTTTGTCACTACATCCTCATTCACACCACATCGTTCCCTTATCACACTATTCCTTATCCTGTCATTTAATATTCAATTAATAATTTAGAAAAACACTTGAAATATATATAATTATACCTAGTGACAGTTCCGCCTAATTACGCAACATTTAAATCAATTCGCAAAGCAACTGAAACAAATATTACCTAGTATAGAATCAATTTAAAATCGTTTGCAACGTTTACATATTACAAGCCCTAGAATAGTTCAAGTCTCGACGTATTGTACGTCCCAATTAGTATTTCAAAGTACAACACTGCAGTGCTAACCATAAATGCAATTTTATGAGTTTGTCGTATGGTGTCTAATAAAGGCAGCAGTAAGTGTTGACTTAGCACTTTGAGCCAGTTCACACCTCTGGCGAGAGAGAAGCACTGAAAACAAATGAAACAATTAACGTACGAACCCATTGTTTTGCTTTAGAAGTAGAACTGGTCTTCATCTTCCTAACATTATCCCGCCTTTGATGGGGTAGGCACAGTATATCAAAATTACAACAAGCATAAGGCCTAGTTTCACCATACTCTGTTATTTATTGGACGCCTTGTTAATCCTTTTAACGGACTGTTAACTGAACCGAGTGTCCCACCAACTGTTAATGGATGATTAATTCAGTTAACTTCATAGAACGTAGACTGATTTAACAGCTCTGTTATTTTTAAAGACCCATTAGCTAATGCCTGATTTAGCGTAAACAAACATGGCACGGTGAAATTAGGCCTAAATTAATTAAAAACGTAAGAAACCCGACTGGAAATTATTAAATTTATAAAAGTTTTATCGTTCAATTGAAATTAAAACTGCAAAGTTAAATTAAAAAATAAATTTATGGAATTGTTTTATACAGCCTTTCATTTTGATAATCCACTCGATGGGTTTGGAAGAAAAATAAATATGTTTCTCAATATATGGTGTCTAAATTCCGCCAATTTTTTTTACATGTACCTAGTGTCACTCGCGCTATCAAGACGAATCTATTAACATATAATCATTAACATCGGATAAGCTGTTTAGAAGTTATGGTGGAATTAAGAATTCACAACCATACATACATAATATACTATGAACCCTGAAAAAATAACACTCCTTTATTTGGACAGTCGTGTAAATACTGTTTTTTAAACTTTCGTGAATAATATTCGTGTTTATGAATCACTAATGGGTCTATGCACGCGAAAATTAACATCAGAATCATATTGTCATAAAAACTAACGTGAGTTGTCATGATTATTAATAAACGTATTCCTTGAGAATGAGCATCTTTACTGCTTATTAAGCCGGGAACAATACAGCGAATACCAATTCGTAGATTTTACTTAAAAAGCGCCAAATATAGCACAAACTATGAGTTTATTTATAACGCATTTGTAATAAAGGTTTTTTTTATATCGGATGGTCTAACCTTTGGCCAATATCTCACTTGATGGTAAGTGATGAGGTTGTCAAAGATGTTCTACAGCTAACCAACTGAAGCTGTACGGGATTCTACGGGATCTACCCTTACAGCCGGTGTATGCTCTGACCGACTGAGCTAACATGTCAATAAGTCATAACTCTAATTTTTCCTATTGTTCTGTAACCATCCTATGGGGATGGATAACCTAGTATTAATGGCTTTCAAGCTACGAACAAGTAATGTATATTCGTAGCTTTCAAGGAAGTAAGGCATTTGACCTTATTTGCGCAAATCGGCCTACGCTTGATACTGTAGCTACGGCTACGGACCGTAGCCGCTCCAGGCTTTTAAGGGCGGTTTTCATGACCAGATGTTGCCTGCCTATTGAAACTAATCACTAACCAGTTATGATAACCTGAAGTTATGGTTCTTTTAAGATGGTTGCTATAAGCTATTGTTTAGATCTTCGTCTAGACTATCAAATTTTACCGAATTTGGTTCAGTTTTCACTGAGCTTGATATGGTTCTTCGAATCACTCTTCACCGAAAGATATCCTTCATCGAAAGCACGCTGAACCGATTCAATTGATGCCGTAGTACCTTCCTATTCAAGAAAGTAGAATTATTGAATACATTTGCAATGTTATGTTTCCTTTTGCTTTGTGATATCTGGATTTCAATTTTGAATTTCTCTCCTTTCACACGACTTATATTAGAAATTCCTTTTAAAATACTCAACCATGTTTCTATGCCTATATGCTGTAAGCATATCGCCCCCTTTTGGACCATATAATGTGGGTAGCTCGTTGTGATTATCACATAATTTGGTATGAAATTTGGTTTGGTATGTTTGCGAATGCTCGGCTACTACCTTCAATTAGAAAATCAGTCGCCAAGGACTTATGGTATTCTGGCAGCTCTCCTTGAGGGCCAGTCCCCTGTAAAGCTTAGTCTAAACAGTAGTACTGTTAACCATATCACCGCTTACCAACAGGTGAAATAGTCTTCAAGGCAAACCAAACGTCAACAATAAAAGTTAACAGAAAAAAGGGTATGTATATGTTTAGCTGCACAATCTAGGATATTTAAAACATATAAACTAAAATAAAATAAAAATGTTCACGTTTAACTCTGCTCGTACCCCTTAATATTTTCTTAGCTTTTCAAATGAAAAACCAGATTGTCAAAATGATCTGTAATATGAAAATATATATACGCTCATTCCAATTTTAATCTCGCATCAGCATTCTGTTACGTAATGAGTATGACGCTTACGCAAATGAATGCTTAATAAAATTCAACGCTCAAATGAAAAACCAGAAAAAATATCGTCAAAATGATCTGATATATTAAAATGTATATACGCCCCTTCTAATTTTAAACTCGCATCACCATTCTGTTAAGCAACGCTTACGCAACAGAATGCTTAACAGAATGCTTCAACGCAATTCTTAGTATAATACTATGTATGTAAACCAAAATTAAACAGAATTGCATGCCAACCCTGAAGGAAAATGTTTAAATCGCAAGCGTAGCAACCCTAAAAGCTCGGAAGGTGTCATAAAGCCACGACAGCTTATTAAGGTAGACAATATTCCGTTTGTGAGTACTCGCGCGAAACGTGTTACGTAAAGTTACGCCTTTTTTATTTGGCTCCTGGTGACGGTTCTCACAACGTTTGTATCAGCAGACGTTTGCTTTAAGTTATAGTCAAGATCTTTTGTAAGTTCCAGACAGCTTCACTTCTGAAAAAAGAATGACTATCTTACGTGTTAAAAGATTTAATGTTATGTTGTTTTTTGCTGGAGTGTAAAACTGTGCCCGGTAGGTGACAGTACTCATTGATACTCATTCATTGCACTAATACTCGCCCCTCAAGCCTTTAGGTTTAGAAGTTGGGATTTAAACTGCACTGTATTTTAGTGTCGGATTGTCCACTGCTGAACACAACCTTCCCCATTAAGGGTGGCTTTGCCATGATCCCCACGCTTGGCAGGCGTCTTGGTGATCACACTTTAAGATAACAGTTCTTCAGATGGCGCTGCTGCCCATCTTCCGGTATTAGTCACACACAGGTAGCAACGGGGGGGTAATATACTAGCCTAGCACCCTACGGGGGTTTAAACAGGTTTAATTCGTGTCTCACTTTATTATTTCAACCAATTTTTTTTTTTTTATGCCTGATAGGTTAGCCTTGGATCACTATCTCACCTGCTGGTATAGTGATGATTTGGTCGAAGATGTTGTTCAGGCTAATCTAGAATTACTGGCTCTCAAGGACAGCTGCCGGAACTCACCGTT
Organism: Plagodis dolabraria; assembly: GCA_963854805.1. Taxonomy (NCBI): domain Eukaryota; kingdom Metazoa; phylum Arthropoda; class Insecta; order Lepidoptera; family Geometridae; genus Plagodis; species Plagodis dolabraria. The sequence continues at coordinate 8,747,665 of OY978459.1, read as the reverse complement.
AGGTGCTTGGTGACGGATTTTCTACTTGAGGGTGGTATGCCCTACCAGCATGCTATACCGACTGCCATCCTAAGATAACAACCGGGACCGACGGCTTAACGTAGCCTACGAAGCACGGAAGCGCTCGCCGCTCAGTAATAATGTCACTAGCAACCCATTCAACTCATGACCGAGGCGGACGTTGCTTAACTTTGCTGATCGGTTCAGAACGGCTTAACAAACTTCGCTACGAGTGTTTCAAAAGGGCTATCAATCAAACTACTAAACTTCATCAGATTTGATATATAATTATAACCCCCAAACTACGACGCTTTTATGAATGTCAATTATAAAAAATTACTATTCGAATATACTACTGTCGCGTTCAGCAAAAATGGTATAATATGGTGTAAAATTCAAACAAAAAAAAATTTTTACCAAAATATGGAACCTACCTCAACACACAAAAGTGTGAAATCACTTGTTGAAGTCGGTGCCATGAGAGTTCAAATGTACCTATTATCACAATATTGTGCGCAAGGTACCGACTTCGACAAGTTATTTCACATATTTGGGTGTTGAAGTCGGTTCCTTTTTTGGTAATTTTTTTTCACTCTTTTTAGTGACCCTGAAACGGCTGAACCGATTTTGATAAAATTTGAAATGGGACCAAACGACAAACAAAAAAACAATTTTCAAAATCGGTTCACCCAGTCAAGAGTTCTGAGGTAACAAACACAAAAAACAATACAGATGTATTGAGAACCTCCTTTTTTGGAAGTCGGTTAAAAATGGTACAAAGCCACTAAGAGAAGAACGAGCAAGAAACTCGGGGCCATTATTTTGATATGTCTGTACTTTTTACAATTTGTTATTCTTTTTTAAAATTGTTACATAGGTGACTAGCGGTGGTTTGGCAGAGGTGGAATATCCTAAGCATTTATTTCTTTTAAATAATTTCAATTTTTTTTGATTCAAATCTTTTTACATGCCGATAGAATTTTACTTCTTTGAGAGCTGTAATACCTCTTTTTATTTTTTTATATTGCTGATAGGTAAGCCTTTGACCACAATCTCACCTTATGGTAAGTGATGATGTAGTCGTAGGTGTTAACAGGCTTAACCTAGAATTACTGGCTCTCAAGGACAGCTATAGGAACACACCGTTAGGTGCTTGGCGACAGATTTTCTACTTTAGGAGTTTTATTATAAAATCACAAACTATTATCTAAGCAAGACTTTATATAGGATTGGAAGATGGTGAACAAAACGACATAGCTCCACTCTTTATATTCATATTTTCATGTATAGGGAATTTATGATCGGGATAAAATTGTTTATCGTTTTCATTAAATCCGGACTATGCCATTATGTACACTTATTAAACTTTCATTTATGTCAGAGGGAAAATGCGCAAATAGATAAAACGGGTGGTTTTTAACTGACTTTCAAAAAAGGAGGAGGTTCTCAAGTTGAACTATAGGTGACGCTCCATCCCAATACGATGGTTGAAGAACGAGAGCAAGAATTAAAGTTATGAGTCATTGTGTCATGTTGGCTCAATTGGTTAGAGCATAGGTACCCCAGCTAAAGGGGTGGATGGACGCGGGTTCGAATCCCGCAAATGACTATAATTTTATTCTCTCGTAAATTTGAAATTTTGTTATTCAATTCGCCTAGCAGGCGCTATTGCAAACTTAACAATATTTAAAAAAAAATACATTGATTCAATTTATTTTGACCACAAATTAAAACCAACTATAACAAAACACAAACATATTAATTTGATTTATTCGTTTAAGAAAGTCCGAGTTTTATTTATTTCCTCGTAAATATTTTATAAAACGTCGTATGACATACGTGCGCTTTGATAATTACATCGGCTTGTTTCGTGTAGCAATATCGCCTCGGCTGTAATTTTCAACTTACCGCTCTTACGCAGGGTTATTGGTAAAATGCTAACAACCTCTTACGGTTGACTTCTGCTAGTCCTAATAAACATTTTTTTTTTTGGTTTTAATTCCTACTCTGAGCCAAGAGCGCCCGCCACGGCAACACTGGACCGCGCCGTGCTCCCTTTGAATAGAGTTTTAAATATTTACATCGAGCAATGTAATAAAATATATGAAATAATACATTACAGGCACAAGAGACCTTTAAAATCAGGTGTTCCTCGTCAAAAAAACCATAAAAAAAATACAAAAAAATTATTAATAATATAATAAAATTAAAATCTAAACAAAAAAATTCATCTCAAAATGTTTGTTATGACTAGCAGAAGTCAACCATAAGAGGTTGTTAGCATTTTTCCAATAACCCTGTAGAATAATTTACTATTATTTTAAAAGTACCTAGGCATGTTCAATTTTATCACATTATCTTGATAGCTGAATAGTTCTCGTCTTGACGTTTTGACCATTGTTTCTTTGTAGAGTACTTACCACGTGTAACAGATGCAATCATCAAGATAGGTTAGGATTCATTGAGCTTTTGTTCTTAGATCTGGGATTGGAAATCGTTCGTAATGAGTGTAACAAGCTTTGCTTTTTTTATCGATAGGTTAGCCTTTGACCACTATATCACCTGATCGTAAGTGATGATGTGGTCGAATATGTTGTTCAGGCTACCCTAGAATTACTGACTCTCAAGGACAGCTACCGGAACACACCGTTAGGTGCTTGGCGATAGATTTTCCACTTGAGGGTGGTAGCTAGCCAGGCGGGCATTCGCAAAACGCCCTACCACCATGCTATAACGACTGCCATCCAAAGACAACAACCGGGACCGACGGCTTAACGTGCCCTACCAATCACGGAAGCGCTCAGTAGTAATGTCACCAGCCGTCACCCATCCAAGTCATGACCGCGGCGGACGTTGCTTAACTATGCTGATCAATTTAGAATAGCAAAGCAAAGTTCGAAACGAGCGCTTCAACTGATGCACTGATACCACGTGTAATTTATGCAATGATAACGATTCATTGAGTATCTGATCTTAGATCTGGGATTGGAAATCGTTCATAATGAGTGTAACAAGTCTTCGTTTGCAATTAAGTCACAGAAAAGGTCTTAGAAGAATTATTTTCTTCTTTTATGGCTGGTAGGCTATTTATAAGTTCTTGCAGTGGCCTTATAAGTATTTTTTGGTGTACATGACAGTAGAACCACACTTCACATTATATTATTATTAACCGACTTTCAAAAAAGAGGAGGTTCTCAATTCGTCTGTTTTTTTAAAATGTTTGTTACCTCAGAACTCTTGACTAGGTGAACCGATATTAAAAATTCTTTTTTTGTTTGAAAGCTGATGCTTGTCGTTTGGTCACATTTTAAATTTCATCAAAATCGGTCAAGCCGTTTTTGAGTTACACTCCAAAAAAAATTTTAAATTCACCTATCTTGATGATATAGTCGTTGACAATGAATGAGTATCGATCCCGTAAGTAGCAAGGGTCACAAAAAGAGATAAATATTTTTTTACAAAAAATGGAACCGACTTCTACACCCAAAAGTGTGAAATAACTTGTCGAAGTCGGTACCATGTGCTCGATTTTGTGATGATAGGTACTTTTGAACTATCATGGTACCGACTTCAACAAGTTATTTCACACTTTTGGGTGTTGAAGTCGGTTCCATTTTAGGTATTTTTTTAAATAATTGTTATTAATATTGTAAAGGCGAAGTTTATGTGTTTGTATGTTTGTTACATCTTTACCTTCGAACGGCTCGACAAATTTTGATGCAATTAGGTATAGATGTAGATAAAGCGCTGGATTAACACATAAGATACTTTCATCATCATCATAATCTTTCACCGCGGGTGTGAAACCGCGGGGCGTAACTAGTGTAGAATATTTCAATATTAACATTTTCAATTGACCTTCATATACATAAGAGCGTTATAGACGCCTAAATTGAAGTTTGATTTTGACTTTGATTTTTGGCTTTATAAACTTTGACTATTATGGCACCTGCTGATAAATAATGATTTGGCTCCAAGGTAGTAAAGTATTTAACAAAATACGCCCTTCTACTTTAGCTACTACCCTCAAGTAGAAAATCTGTCTCCAAGCACCTAACTCTCAGTTCCAAAAACTGCCCTTGAAAGATAGTTCCAATACTAGTATACCAACCCCATCATCACTTACCACTAGTCGTCAAATATATCAGCTATAAAAAAACTATCTTAAAAATATATCTGGTTGCGGTTATTTTTTTTTTTTATTTAACAACATTATATCATTTTTTAAAGTCATTAGGTAACATTAAGCAAATTAAAGATTCTCATGGCTGGTAATACAATAGAAAAAAAATAAAGTGAACATGAAACACCTTAAGAATGGTTAATTTTATCACATTTTTGAAACAGTGATAGCTCTGTGGCTTTGGGTATGGACTGCCGCGCAGCAGGTCCATGGTTCGAATCCCGCCGCGGGCTTGAGCTTCACCGCATGGTGGAAGAGCATTTTGTGAAAACCCGCCTGGCTAGCTACCACCCTCAAGTAGAATATCTGTCGCCAAGCACCTAACGGTGTGTTCCGGCAGCTGTCCTTGAGAGCCAGAGTAATTCTAGGTTAAGCCTGTCTAACACCTCCGACCACATCATCACTTACCATCACGTGAGATCGTGGTCAAAGGCCTACCTATCATCAATAAAAAAAAAACATTATTATTCAAAATTCTGCTTTATAACCGCCTAGGCGACGCTAAGCTTGTACAGAACAGATCAATATCATAACGTTTACGTGAATCACTTATTACTTGTTCTCACTACATAGGTACGAATAAAGTCTATATATAGCTAGTAAACCTTCGGTACTCTAATAGGTTGATTAAACTTAAAATTAACCTTCTATACAATAAAATACGGCGGAAAAAAAATGGACTCAGTTTAGTTTTTAAGGCAAAATACTAAAACAACGCATAACATCATAGTTGTAAGTCAACATGTGATGCATGGAGTCTGATATAAGTAATAAAATGTAATCGGATAAAAATAAGCTAAGTCTAAAAAGAGTACGGACCACGAGTCTGTAGAGCATTGTTATATTAATAAAAAAAAATTAGGGTTGATTAAACCTCGACCTTACCTTCGTATACCTTACTATAGCTCTGAACTATCAACTGCGTTAGAGGTAATATTAATTCCTCTTTGCTTACAAAGAAAAAAACATGGAATGTTTACACAAATACAGAAATTATCCGATTCCTATGGAATTTTTAAACAATAACATAGATATTTTATGAATTAAATTTTAAGCCACTTAATTCGTATGATGTCAGTTTCATTCCGAGAGGGTTCCACGGTTGTGATCCATATTGTAATATGCTATGATGTAATATGAACTTTTGTTCGTAGCATATTACAATATGCATCGCTGTACTTTTGTACAGCATAATATTTTAAAAGTCTTCACATGTTCTCCTTACAAATTCAAACATTGGTAACAATTCGAGTACTCACTTATCTATGTGTTCATCAAATTATAATCTAGACTCATGAACTTTATTAAGTTAAAAGAAATAAGTTGACCATGACTCTTCTTCTTCTTCTCAGTCGTTACGCTCTTGACAGAGCGGTCGTAGTCGTCATGTAGTTGTAGTGGTGGCAGATATAATGCGCCTCACAATGTCACGCCATCGCCCTCTATTTATGGTCATCCTGGTACACTCATGCAAGGGACCGCCCACCGCAGATTTAATTTGGTCAGTCTATCGCATGGGTGACCTCCCACGCGGTCTCGTGCCCTCTACTTTGCCCTGAACGACAAGACGCTCAATGGACTGGCTACCTCGCCTCAAAACATGTCCGAAGAATGCGAGGATCCGGGATTGCACTATAGCTGAAAGACGCTGCTTAATGCCGAGTTCTTGGAGTATCGAGACGTTTGTCCATGACTAGGCATAATTAAAATGCTGGTAGATATGTTTAGGAACAGAAAAAAACATAATATAAACTCCTTGTAACAGTGGCAGATGGGTGATCGTAACTTCATTTGTTTCTATGAAAATTTTGATGTTATGCTAATTACTTAACAGCTATCTCCTAAGTGGCGTCTAATCTTTCTAGTTATTATAGTTTTGCTGAAGGCATTGCTAGTTTGATATATTTCTATGTAAAAACCAACCACATAACGTCATTAAGTACATCGCCACTTCTCTACAGGCACCTTAAAAAAAATATCAATTACAATCTAGCCCGGAATAGTGCGAAGTATAACTAATTAAAAGTTATTAATTACTCCGCCACTCTCGATCGTAAATTCAGCTTTTACTGCGCGAACTGCAATGGTACTAAAATAAAGTTTTCCTTTAAAAATCCTTTAAAAAGCTTTAGGCTTTAGACATACCTATACAATTAGGATGACGGCAAGTTAGGATAATGATGGTGCAACAGAAATATCACTCCTGCTGAAAGCGCTTTCAACGCCTACTCTTAAGAACGAACTCGAGCATTTTTAGATTTCTTTAAATTTATTATATTGTATGTTGAAAACTAACGTCGCTATCATACAGTTTGAAAACGTTAACGGGTGTTACTTTCCGGCGTTATTCCTTTTTCAAAATATTTTATGAATTGTCTACATTTATACTATTAACTAAGGCTTAATTTAATTGTATTCCAAAAATAGTACATAACTATTAAAAGCACTTAAATCTATTTTAACCTTTTAATACCCAAATGCTGTGTCATTTAATTGCAAAGAAACCTTCCGACTTATCATCTCACGCAAATGTCAAATGTTTTTAGAAATCCCATCCAATATATACGTAAAATTTTACAAAATGCGAGGCACAATACAGCAAATCACATTTTGCTTTATGCCCTCGTAATCCAACTTCGCAGTCACCCTGGTTGCTCAGGTGTGTTCGAAGCTTAACTTTAGCTTTAGGTACTTCGAACGAATCGATGGTAGTAAACTTAGCTTCGGTTTATGTCTTTGCAGGAGAACCTACGCGTGACTTTTTGCTCAGCAACGAGATCTCATTGCTCACGGGAAGTTTCTAGAAATGTTTCTACTACGAACTAACTTATGTACTGCTGAACTAAAGTATAGATTGTTGAACCGTAGACGAGTAAAACTACAGATATGCCAAATAAGACTTACGAGAACATAATGTTTAAATCGGCGAATATCACTTCAAAATTAAAGACTAAGTAATAATAACAAATGTTTAAAGAAAATATTAAATTAATATTTTAGTAAGACACGTAGAAAATAAAAAAAAATTGAACTTACTTTTAACATTGAAAAGTATCAAATAATAATAAATATTTTAAGAAAACATCAAATTAATATTTTAATAAAACACTTTAAAATATATCTAGTGACAATTCCGCTTAATTTTTCTGTTAGCCGACGCGTGAGAACTTGCTCGATCGTGCGCTCGTAGAGTCAAGACCTCCTGAGGATGCTTCGTGTAGAAGCGAAACGCGTTGAACATTCTTCTGGTTTGGCTGCGTGGCGTTTGTGACGTCACGTCGGCTTAACAGAAAAAGTTGGTGGAATTGTCACTAGAAATATTTTAATATTTTTTATTAAAATATTAATTTGATGTTTGCTTAAAATATTTGTTACTGTTAAATATGGATTTCCGCAATTTAACGCCTGAATCTATTCATTATATGAAATAACTTGTTAAAGTCAGCCCCATGCTGATTCAAATAAAGATCACTGATGAGATCACATTTTCATGGTCCGAAAAGTTATTTCAAAGTTTTCAGTGTACTGAAAACAACACCATTAAAAAAAAACTCACTGGTCACCATCGACATAACTTGCAATTACCAAGACATCTAGGTATGTAAATTTTCAGTTAGTTGAGTTAACTTAAAAACGACTCAACCGATTTGATGAAATTTATAGTAAGATAATAATTATCATACATAAAATAATATATATACACATCGATTGATAACGTCGTCCTTTTTTTGGAATTCGGTTAAAAAAACATTTATAAATATTCTTACTATATTGTTTATTCATATTAAATTTAAATATAAAATCATTATCACTTCCTTTTATATAAGATCGCGTGAATTCGCGATGCGTCAACCAATTAAATACGGACTCACTATATTTAAACTATATTAACTTGTACCTTAACACTTTTTTGCGAATATTTTCACATATCTTACCTTAAATGCCAGGTGGGTCACCGGTGACCTTATGACTCAACTACGCTTTCACTGCCAAAACCAAAGATATTATACATTTTAGGTCACGGGAGACTTAAATGGTGTTCTCGATTTTTTCTTTGGTTTGTCATTTAAGGTTAATATATAATATATAAATATTTATTTTTTCTCTAAAACTTATTTTCCTATGTTACTAACTACAACTATTATATACGCAATTATCATATACGACTTTTGTTAAAAACAATAATTGAGTATTTTATCCCATAACCGCCATGTTTCTGTTTTTTCTTATGGGGTTGTGACAGAACTAGCTTGAGGCCCACCTCAAGTTAAGTGTTACGTCTCCCTATAACAGATGCATTTCGTCACAAGTGCCGAACTCTACTGCTCCTGTCACTCTGACACATACAGATGTTAAGTCTCATGCTTCATTCATTCATTTCATTCATTCAATGATCATCATTCACTCTCATCTTTGCAATTTAACGGGGCAATGCTGCCAGCACGCTGGAAGCGCTGCCAACTGGTAGTGGGCTGGAGCATTTGGACTGCCTGTGAGTCTGCCATGACTTATGGGTTGTCTAAATGCTTTCATTGTATTAGCTGTAGTGTTGTATATAGTTCGTAGTATTTTTAGTTAACAATTGCATACCGCCGGCATAAAAAATAAAAGTTACAGTCTCATATGACTGTAATTTTACTGGCTCTCAAGGACTACTAACGGAACACACTGTTGTGGTGGTGGCAAGCCAGGCGAGCATTCGCAAAATGCTCTTACACCACGCGATGAAGCTCAAGCCGGCGCGGCGGTGGGGATTGAACCCCGGAACTGCGGCACCGCAGTCCATACCTATTACCTCCCGGCTATCATTCCATGATATCAATCAGATTTTGTTAGTATTATATGACATAATATGTGACCAAAAGGCTCATCCGGAATTGTTCCAGATAAACTGAACAAATCTGTAAAACTTGAATTTTAATTTATGTTTTAGCACTGTTCTCAAGTAAGTGACTGAATTGTCTTATTGGGAATAAATATCTTTAAACTTAAACCTAAAATTCATACAAAAACATGTAAATAACATCAACTTGCTATTGTCAAGTTAAAGATAATACGTCCTTATTCTGCCATCAGTCGGAGACCGCTGCCTAGTTGTACTCGTATTAAAGCAACTCGCCGAATGTCACTTGATGCTAATTTAACACGCTTATATCGCTTAATTGGCCGCTCAACCCTCTGTGGAAATGTGCACCTTCTATGGAATGCTATTGAAATAATGATTATATCAAAGACCTCGGGGGAGAGAGATGCGTTCCAGATTTCCGAGTAAAATTTTACGAAATTTACTCGTCGTGATTGCCAAAATGTGTTTATAAGTTTTTTTTACCGGCAATATGGCTTTAGTATAAAATGCCTACAACCAAATATTCGTACAACACTACAGCTACTACAACGGAAAAGTTTAAGCAACTTTAAGGCCATTGCAGGCCTCCAGGCAGACCAAATGCTCCATATTATTTGTTGCTATAAGTTATATAACGATTTTGTACTATTATCATACCAAGTTAGACTTTTATATGTATTGCCGTTTTAACGATAGAGCGAAAACAAAAAACGTTTCCCGTGTGCGGACCCTCTTATATTTCGAACTTTTTATCATTATTATTTGTTTTAAACATTCATTATCGTTGAGAAATTTCAAAATATAATATTAAAACAGTAGTGTCTTTTTTAAAATACTTATTAATATAGCAATTATGTTGAAAACTTCAGCACGGCTTTGTTGCCATAACGTTAATACGTAATGTTTTTTTTTAATTCAAATCATGATCCTCTGAACTCCCCCTGAGTTCACCTACAAAGTGACAAAAATCAGGGTATCGCCCGCTTAAAAAGCTCCGTTAGACGGACGTACGGTAGAATCCCGTCTTCTGGTACGGTTTTCTAGTACTATGGCTACATTGCAATAAAGTTTAGTCAGTTTGCCTTATTTTTATAGCTGATAGGCTAGCCTTTGACCACTATTTCACCTGATGGTAAGTGATGATGTGGTCCAAGATGTCCTTAAGGCTAACCTAGAATAACATGATCTCAATGACAGCTGCCGGAACACACCGGTATTTGGCGACAGTATCTGAGCGTGGTAGCTAGTCAGGCTGGCATTTGCAAAATGCCCTACCACCATGCTATAACCACTGCCATCCTAAGATAACAACCAGTACGGACGGCTTAAGGGTGGGCCCAATGCCAAAATTACGCAAAAGAAGTATTTTCAAACACACTTTTTGATGATTACGAACGTAAATATTACAATTAAAAAAAAATAGGAGGCAGGGGAAAATCTTGTAAAAGTACAGTGTTCGAATAGAAGTTTAAAAAAAACCTCATAGCATATTCAAAAAAAAATAACAGAAACTGCGCTAAAAAAACTGTTTTAATTCGAATGCTCAGAATTATCAGCGACAACCCCACTTTATTTTTTATGAAAATAATAGATAGACTAATGTTTTACTCGAATAATCGATTAATTATTTTATTACATGTTTATATTTGGAACAATTACATAAAACACCACTAAAAACTGTACCCTAAACTTCAATCATAAACAAAACGTGCAATTTTCGACTTTCGTGCGATGGAACAAGCGGGAGTGAAAAATGTTTTTTTATGGCTTTGGGCGCACTCTTAACGTGTCCTCCGAAGCACGGAAGCGCTCAGTAGTAATGTCACTAACGGTCACCCATCCAAGTAATGACGGCGGCGGACGTTGCTCAACTTAGCTGATCTGTTGAGAACGGCTAAGTGAACTTTGTTACGAACGCTTGAGATACTTATAGGCAAGATAAGCCTTAAGTATGGTAATGTAAGGTTTCAAGACCCTATAATATCAGGTGCAATCTACGGGTGTATTGAAGAAAGATTTATAGACGCCCTTCGGCTTCCGATTTAATATTTCAATTTTATAGCTACTGGCTCCGTGGAATGATTTGTGATGACGGCACCAAGCTCTTTGATTATCATGTACAGAAATATAATATAAATTAAGAATTATCCTGACACGAGCTCCAGCTGTCGCTATAGACTGTTATGGTCAAGCTTTTTAATGGTGTAGGTTTGAGCTCTTTTGTAGAATGAAGTAGTTTCAATAACGATCAAGTACTTTTTAAAATTTGATACAAACTTTGGTACTTTTGAAATAAAGTCTAAGTTTGCTGCCAGGCTCTTTAGAAAGGTGTTTTAGGCACTTCACTTAGAAAACTATCGCGAGTTTTGTCCATTATGACTAAATAGGCACCCGGCTGGGACTCACGTTATATTTACCGGATAGATTCCGACCAGTTTCGTGCTATATTGTAGCCCTTCGTCTGGGAGTCACGGTTGGCGAGGCGGCGAGCGCGGGCCTCAGCACGTAACTGACGTAACGATGGCGCTGTCTTTCCCGGCTCAGCTGCACGTCATATTGTCCGATATGTCATTAGCTTCACTGTCACTGTCACTGTCACACCGGAAAGACAGCGCCCTCGTACGTCAGTTACGTGCTGAGGCCCGCGCTCACCGCTTCGCGCAACCGTGACTCCCAGACGAAGGGCTACAATGTAGCCCGAAACTGGTCGGAATCTATCCGGTAAATATAACGTGAGTCCCAGCCGGGTGCCTATTTAGTCGTGTTTTAGGCAGTTATAATATTTTCCTTCAAGGAAAATGCATCAACTTTGTATAGTGCTTTCCATATAAAGTTGGTTTCGACATATTTAAAAAAATCAAGTGTTCTAACTAGATGAAGTTTTTCGCATGTCCTTGAGCCTAAAGTCCACGCCACTGTAAACGCTTTGTAAGTATTTTGTTTAAAAAATAGATTGCAATGCTTAATCGTTGAGCCAAATAAGTGCCGGCATTTCGATCACACGTCGCAAGACGTCAACTTATTTTGAACCGGCAATAAATACTTTTGTACTGCTATGAAGTGATCTAATGCTAATTAGGGTTAACTGGCGTCTCTGAGTGTGGTAATAATAATAATAAAATTTCCTTATTTCAATCAAAAATGTTACATTACACTCATCCATAGTGTTAATATAATAAAATATATTGCTAAAATATTTTCTTAAAATTACAAACTTAATACTAGGAGGGTAGTTTGTAGCTGTGCTAGGATTCCCTAGAAATAACAGCAGTTCACGAGCACATAGCCTCTCTTCATTTAAGCGCAGACTTAAATCATGGCTCGTCGAGAAGGCGTTCTACAGTGTAGACAAATATGTGCAAAAAGTAAAATAAAATTGCATTTTTTTATATTTACTTAGTTTTATTTAATAATTTTTATACACTTTAATTATATACAAATATAATAATTTTTATCATAATTGAAATTATAATTCTATTGTTAATAATAATTTTCCGACTTGTAATATTCTTACGAATAAATTGAATATTCTGATTATTATCTAGTTATTGTATAACTTACAGGTACAACTCATGAATATCTAGGACTAATCATGCTCCGAGCAAGGACGGCAGCTTGACATTATGCAAAGTGGCTGTCAATTTTGACAGTTTGTAATAAATTTTATCAATTTTTAGTGCAATATCTCACAGCAATATTTCTTTAGCCGATAATTATGTCTTTGTATGACGTGAAATTTATAGTCTGCGTTATAAAACTTTCGTTGTCATTTTATATTGGGTTGTATACGAGTAGGTATATTACCAATTACTGATACCAATAAGATATTAAATGTTGTGCGTTTTTGGATTTCGTTACCAAAGGGAAAAATTGAACCCTATCAGTACTTATCAGTACTAATATTATAAATGCGAAAGTAACTCTGTCTGTCTGTCTGTCTGTTACGCTTTCACGCCAAAACTACTGGACCGATTTGAATGAAATTTGGTATGGAGATAGTTTGAGACCCGGGAAAAAACATAGGATAGTTTTTATCCGACTGCGCAAAAAGAGGTTAATGTTTTCGCGCGATAACTGACATACGCGCGGGTGGAGCCGCGCCCGGAAAGCTAGTAATATTATAAATGCTAAAGTAACTCTGTCTGACTGTTACGCTTTCACGCCGAAACTACTGGACCGATTTGAATGAAATTTGGTATGGAAATAGTTTGAGACCCGGGAAAAAACATAGGATAGTTTTTACCCAGCTGCGCAAAAAGAGGTAATTTTTTTTGCGCGATTACTGACATACGTGCGGGCGGAGCCGCGCTCGAAAAGATAGTATATTAATAGTTCTTATTAGGCCGCCCTATCTGTCAGTCCATCCGTCCGACTATGTCACGGGTCTCTAGCTTGTAAACAAACCTGAAATTTATATATTTTGTGTATAACGTCGACTACATGTGGGGTCTCATCGTCTCGAGCTCATTGAGTAGAGTAAATAAGAAGTATTCATTATCATCTATAACCAGAAAATAGGTGCCCACCGTAGTCGTCAGTTGCTCGTATACTATTTTTGTGATGTTGTCAATTTCAAACAATAAGCTACTCGTAATTTGGATTCTGGCATATTGCTATATTGTATATATGTCGCCAACTTCATAAGGGTTCCGCCAGATGTGCTTTAGTCCGCCAGGAATAACCCTGAACATCATCTTCGACTGCATCATCACATAGCATCAAGTGACAAAGTGTTCAATGGCCAGTCTATAAGCTTTTAAAAACTAACTGACATTTTTTTTATCCTGCATCCGACGTCATAGGTCTTGTTACTAAGTACACTATTTTTACATCTTAATGGTTGAATTGGTACCAATTTGTCGATGCATTGAGCGTGCTCCTCAGCTATGGTTAGGATGTTCAAAGGAAGAGCCTAAGAAAGAGAGCCCTGTTCTGAGCCTAATGTATATCAAAACCCTATTCATGCTGAGGTGAACAGTGGCATACTAGTTATTCGGCGCGTTAGTCTCTTTTACGCCAACTAGCATTAGGATATGGACAGTCTTTATATTCTGATACTGGAAATTGTACGCCAGCACTTCAAGTGTCACGTTCAAGTCTTGCCTCACCCTTCTAACTTTAGATCTTATTAAGGTACAACACTTTTCTATATCGAGAAAATATGCCATAAACCGTGAGATTGACGCAATCACAGTTTCGTTTGCAATCCATACAACTCTATACTTGTTTCCACCCAAGTAGTTTCTAGCAACACTGTTGCTGGTTTTACGACTGATTAATCAATATGCTAAGTGTGCCACAGTATATCAAAACAGAAAGGAAACTGTAACATTTCGAGAAATAGACTTATCCTAATTTAGAATGCTTTAAGGCCTATATCCGCGAAGAGCTTTTGAAACGTTGAGAGCTTCTTCTGTTGAAGAGGCAATAGTCGATTTCTGATTGGGACCTGAAGTTGGAGAGCTAATTATAATATGAAACTTCATTCTTCACAGAATACATAGTATGGTAAGGCATTTTGAATGCTTCCCTATCTTGGTATCGCATAGCAAATCTGACGTAAAGCTCGTGAAGATGTGTTCCGGCAGCAGTTCTTCTTGTCTTTTTTCCATTAGATTTTGTTATGTTGTGGAAAATATCTCTTGCTGTTTTTCCTCTTCAGCAAAGAGAGCGACAAAACGGCAACGCGATGCGATGCGTATCAAGTAGTCGTTGTATGTAGTTGGGGCCTACGTTGTCGCGGTTACTAGTTTGTGCATTTGTTTTTATTATAGAAACTAACATGGTTTTCACTCATTTTAGTAAATAATACGGGATAACTCACGTGAATCTGTCAGATAGCTCCGACTATAGTTTAAACCATTTTGTTTTTCTTAACAAGTCGCATAGCATCACGATGCTACTTGTCACTCTGCCTCGCCCACCTAGGATAATGTGTTAGCTTTACGGCTATGCTCGACATTGTTATGTGAATCCACATTTGAATGGTACATTACAGTACCAGGCTTAACTTGGCTTTGCTGAAATACTTCAAGTTCTTAAGTTAGCAGTGAAATTCAACTCAAAGTCTACTTTTCAGCGCTAGGCTCACATGTATAAGTCTGTCCCATTAGAAAGCTGGCTTGAATCCCATAAATATTTGTCATATACATAGTACATATCAAATAAATAAGTTGATATGGAAGCTATACGATCCTGTCAGTTCTTCACAATCGTTAAAGTTTCTTCACTGTTCTGTTCTGAACTATGTTTATAATATAATAATGCCAACAGCTAGTGTTAAACACCCACACGTGCGCAGAAAAACGTAAATAATTTTATGTCCTGCATAATTCCCCTGAGCGAATGACGATAAAACTGCTCATACATACTAGAACGCCTGTTTATCCCCGAAGGAGTGGGCAGAGGTGTTTAAATACCCTCGTTTTGCCAGATATGTTTTGGCTTCGTGTAATAAGGCACGAGCCTATTGCCATCTACCTATAACGATTACAGATTCAGTTGAGAGGGATTATACCAGGAAGCCCACCTGGTGCTAAGCGGTAACCTCTGCCTATAACAGATGCATTTCGGTCACAAGTGACGAACTGCACTGCGCCCGTTACATGTCTAATGGGCGCAGTGCGGTTCTAGGTAAGTTGAAGTCTCAAATATCTGTAATTTCACCAGCACTCATACCCTTCAAACCAGAACACAGTATTGCGAACATTGAACAAAATATTTCTTTATTTATTTGTTCAAAATATAATTACAACTATTCTTACAGGAATTTCCTAATGCAATAGTGTAAGTAACATTCATAATCGTAAGAACATAATCCAATTAAATTTAAAATAAATAAAAAAAATATTAAAAAGCAATAAAATCAAAATTTAATCAATGTTAAATAAAAATCGAATTAAAATTAGATTAAAATTGAATATAAAAAAACTAAATCAAAATTAAATCTTAATAGTTAACAATAACATACATATATTACAAATAAAACAGATTTCTTGAATTCCGTGACCTTGCATTTCAATTATCATCGATCAAGGATTTAGAGCATTTTGACCATCGTCTTTCTGTAGCTGTTTGTGAGTATGACCTCCAGGATATTGAACTAAAAGTATTGGTAAGGTAAAGTCAAATAAATCTAAGAGAAAACATTGAAAGAGCAGCTGCTCTGCGTTTGTTCGCAGCGGAAAGCAAATACTTGCATAACTAATGCATTGCGCTAAATCGGGCGCAGCCGACAATTAGGTACTGTTAGGCTGAAATACAAAACTAAACTAATGTACGCCTCACAATTGCACGAGTTTTTGAAACCAAAGTGTCAAAATTTAATGAAATTATGCATAGGTAATAACACCCTACAGCGAAGAGCCACTAGAATTGTTGACGATCCTGAACTAGATCCTGAATTAGCTGACAGTCTGGAATCACTTAGCATTCGAAGAGACATCGGTTCGCTGTGTGTATTCCATCGATTGTACAATGGGGAACGGCTATGTACCAACCAATTTTACCATCGCACGTTGCGACACTGGCTTAATGCTTATCCTCACCTTTTTCAGGCTTGGACGTCCCGCACCGCCCGTTCCAAGCAGTCGTTTTTGCCGCATACCTTTAAAATGTGGAGCGATCTTCCTTAGTCGGTCTGTCCTCATAAAATTTAAAATGGCAGGGTTGTTTAAAAAGGAGGTTAATAAAGTCCTTAAGGGTCGGCAACGTATTGACAGTACTAATAGTATTGCGGATGTGTATAGGCGACAGTAACAGCTTACCATCAGGTGGGTCGTAGGCTTGTTTGCCGCTCATAACCTAAAAAAAACATACTCGGTATTGATTACCGTGGGGTGACGGGTTAGAATTGAACCCCCCATCATGTGGAAGCCGTAGGATGCGACGAAATATAAATACCAGGCAGCTGGTCTTCTAAAGAATTGTTATACAATGCGTTTCCCAAGACGTCTGCCAAGCACGTAGATTGTGATGGTCTTTGTTTTGTTCAGTGGTGGCTGTTGGCTGACTGACAAACTTTTCTAAAAGCAAGGTCAGGTATATTTTCCATTATTATGTTATCTATCAATGTTTTTAACAAAATTAAAAAAAAATCGTTACAAAGATTTTTTTAACGAAAACTAAAAACCCTATTCATGCTGAGGTGAACAGTGGCATACTAGTTATTCGGCGCGTTAGTCTCTTTTACGCCAACTAGCATTAGGATATGGACAGTCTTTATATTCTGATACTGGAAATTGTACGCCAGCACTTCAAGTGTCACGTTCAAGTCTTGCCTCACCCTTCTAACTTTAGATCTTATTAAGTTACAACACTTTTCTATATCGAGAAAATATGCCATAAACCGTGAGATTGACGCAATCACAGTTTCGTTTGCAATCCATACAACTCTATACTTGTTTCCACCCAAGTAGTTTCTAGCAACACTGTTGCTGGTTTTACGACTGATTAATCAATATGCTAAGTGTGCCACAGTATATCAAAACAGAAAGGAAACTGTAACATTTCGAGAAATAGACTTATCCTAATTTAGAATGCTTTAAGGCCTATATCCGCGAAGAGCTTTTGAAACGTTGAGAGCTTCTTCTGTTGAAGAGGCAATAGTCGATTTCTGATTGGGACCTGAAGTTGGAGAGCTAATTATAATATGAAACTTCATTCTTCACAGAATACATAGTATGGTAAGGCATTTTGAATGCTTCCCTATCTTGGTATCGCATAGCAAATCTGACGTAAAGCTCGTGAAGATGTGTTCCGGCAGCAGTTCTTCTTGTCTTTTTTCCATTAGATTTTGTTATGTTGTGGAAAATATCTCTTGCTGTTTTTCCTCTTCAGCAAAGAGAGCGACAAAACGGCAACGCGATGCGATGCGTATCAAGTAGTCGTTGTATGTAGTTGGGGCCTACGTTGTCGCGGTTACTAGTTTGTGCATTTGTTTTTATTATAGAAACTAACATGGTTTTCACTCATTTTAGTAAATAATACGGGATAACTCACGTGAATCTGTCAGATAGCTCCGACTATAGTTTAAACCATTTTGTTTTTCTTAACAAGTCGCATAGCATCACGATGCTACTTGTCACTCTGCCTCGCCCACCTAGGATAATGTGTTAGCTTTACGGCTATGCTCGACATTGTTATGTGAATCCACATTTGAATGGTACATTACAGTACCAGGCTTAACTTGGCTTTGCTGAAATACTTCAAGTTCTTAAGTTAGCAGTGAAATTCAACTCAAAGTCTACTTTTCAGCGCTAGGCTCACATGTATAAGTCTGTCCCATTAGAAAGCTGGCTTGAATCCCATAAATATTTGTCATATACATAGTACATATCAAATAAATAAGTTGATATGGAAGCTATACGATCCTGTCAGTTCTTCACAATCGTTAAAGTTTCTTCACTGTTCTGTTCTGAACTATGTTTATAATATAATAATGCCAACAGCTAGTGTTAAACACCCACACGTGCGCAGAAAAACGTAAATAATTTTATGTCCTGCATAATTCCCCTGAGCGAATGACGATAAAACTGCTCATACATACTAGAACGCCTGTTTATCCCCGAAGGAGTGGGCAGAGGTGTTTAAATACCCTCGTTTTGCCAGATATGTTTTGGCTTCGTGTAATAAGGCACGAGCCTATTGCCATCTACCTATAACGATTACAGATTCAGTTGAGAGGGATTATACCAGGAAGCCCACCTGGTGCTAAGCGGTAACCTCTGCCTATAACAGATGCATTTCGGTCACAAGTGACGAACTGCACTGCGCCCGTTACATGTCTAATGGGCGCAGTGCGGTTCTAGGTAAGTTGAAGTCTCAAATATCTGTAATTTCACCAGCACTCATACCCTTCAAACCAGAACACAGTATTGCGAACATTGAACAAAATATTTCTTTATTTATTTGTTCAAAATATAATTACAACTATTCTTACAGGAATTTCCTAATGCAATAGTGTAAGTAACATTCATAATCGTAAGAACATAATCCAATTAAATTTAAAATAAATAAAAAAAATATTAAAAAGCAATAAAATCAAAATTTAATCAATGTTAAATAAAAATCGAATTAAAATTAGATTAAAATTGAATATAAAAAAACTAAATCAAAATTAAATCTTAATAGTTAACAATAACATACATATATTACAAATAAAACAGATTTCTTGAATTCCGTGACCTTGCATTTCAATTATCATCGATCAAGGATTTAGAGCATTTTGACCATCGTCTTTCTGTAGCTGTTTGTGAGTATGACCTCCAGGATATTGAACTAAAAGTATTGGTAAGGTAAAGTCAAATAAATCTAAGAGAAAACATTGAAAGAGCAGCTGCTCTGCGTTTGTTCGCAGCGGAAAGCAAATACTTGCATAACTAATGCATTGCGCTAAATCGGGCGCAGCCGACAATTAGGTACTGTTAGGCTGAAATACAAAACTAAACTAATGTACGCCTCACAATTGCACGAGTTTTTGAAACCAAAGTGTCAAAATTTAATGAAATTATGCATAGGTAATAACACCCTACAGCGAAGAGCCACTAGAATTGTTGACGATCCTGAACTAGATCCTGAATTAGCTGACAGTCTGGAATCACTTAGCATTCGAAGAGACATCGGTTCGCTGTGTGTATTCCATCGATTGTACAATGGGGAACGGCTATGTACCAACCAATTTTACCATCGCACGTTGCGACACTGGCTTAATGCTTATCCTCACCTTTTTCAGGCTTGGACGTCCCGCACCGCCCGTTCCAAGCAGTCGTTTTTGCCGCATACCTTTAAAATGTGGAGCGATCTTCCTTAGTCGGTCTGTCCTCATAAAATTTAAAATGGCAGGGTTGTTTAAAAAGGAGGTTAATAAAGTCCTTAAGGGTCGGCAACGTATTGACAGTACTAATAGTATTGCGGATGTGTATAGGCGACAGTAACAGCTTACCATCAGGTGGGTCGTAGGCTTGTTTGCCGCTCATAACCTAAAAAAAACATACTCGGTATTGATTACCGTGGGGTGACGGGTTAGAATTGAACCCCCCATCATGTGGAAGCCGTAGGATGCGACGAAATATAAATACCAGGCAGCTGGTCTTCTAAAGAATTGTTATACAATGCGTTTCCCAAGACGTCTGCCAAGCACGTAGATTGTGATGGTCTTTGTTTTGTTCAGTGGTGGCTGTTGGCTGACTGACAAACTTTTCTAAAAGCAAGGTCAGGTATATTTTCCATTATTATGTTATCTATCAATGTTTTTAACAAAATTAAAAAAAAATCGTTACAAAGATTTTTTTAACGAAAACTATTGATATACTCAAATTCAAATTCAAATTCAAAATCATTTATTCAATTTAGGCGTCTACGACGCTCTTATGAAGGTCAATTACAAATTTTAATATTGAAATATTCTACATTGTACTAATAATAACTCACGTAAAGTATGTTTTTTTTATTGACCGAGTTACAAAAGAAGGGGTTCTAAATTCGACTGCATTTTTTGTGTGTGTCATCTCATAGCTCTTTATATGGTGTACCGATTTTGATGTGTATATCATCTTTATTAAAAATAACGTGTCACGTTGTTTGTCCGCGATGGACTCCTAAACACTGAATCAATTTTAAATTTGATTTGCACTCCGTGTGCAATTTGATCCAATTGAAAGATAGGATAACTTACATTTCAATTTATAGTCGTAATTACCCGTGCGAAGCCCGCTAGTATATATATATATATATATATATATATATATATATATATATACTGGTGCACATATACATGTGGTCACATTTAAATTTGAGTGAGACCTGAAAAATAATATTTAAGTTATCCCTGCGTATTTTGTTTCAAGCCGGTTTCTTTGTTAAAATTTTATTTTATTTATCAGAATTTCTAGGTTAGCCTGAACAACATCTTCGACCACATCATCACTTACCATCAGGTGAGATAGTGGTCAAAGTCTAGCCTATCTGCAATAAAAAAAAAGAATGGAAATTATTTCTTTCATAGAGGCCAGAATCCAATTTTTAATCCGTTTAATCGCATTACTACAATGAATGACAGATCAATAGCGTGCCCATATATAAAAACAGAAACGAATTAAATAAGCAGTCCATAAAAACTTTAAAAATAGACACAAAAAACTAAAAAAATTGCATTGGAAGCTGTTGTAACTCGCTACCGAACGCGGACGCAACTTTGTAATATTATAGCAGTATAAAATATATGAAATTAAGATTGTTTTTAATACTTCGAGTCATTGGGTTTTATTGCAATATAATGTTTTCTTAATGGTAACAGTTTCATTTGCACTCGTAAAATGGCGGTAATTACAATTGAATAATTTACATTTGAACGTACATATTAAGGGGGTGATTCCCTGATATTCGTCACTTTGAAGGTGAAGTCTTCTACAAAGGATCGTTGATTGGATGCAGAAAAAATATATAACTATGTACGAACATTTTGGCAACATAGTGTAGAAGTTTTCATAACTGCACGATTAAGAGGTAAAAAAAAATTAAATGCAAAGTTTACAAATTATATTTTGAAACTCCTCGACGATGGTGAATTTTCACATCTAACTTACGCTAAAATGTGACCAGTTATATCTTTAATAAATCAGTACGATAAATTTAAAAATCGGAAAACCACGTCGATCAGATCATGAGAATAGTATTATTTCTCTGATTTCGCGCTTTTTGTACAGGCAAATAGTCTTAGGTGCCACGTGCAGCGCACAGTGAGAAGATTTTTTTATTTATGTATATTTTGTTTAATTTTCTGTTACTAGCGGTTTCTGTAACCAACGGTGAAGAAGTCATGTTCCTTCAGATATAATGTTACTGAAGAGTTTTGTATTACGAACTGAGAAGTTTGTGATGCCACAGGTACGTTATCACGCTATTACGAATATATCATATCAAATTTTACTCATAGATCCAAAATTACAACACAAACTAATATCACCAGCTGTTATTTATCGTTTACCTTATACAAAATAAACACGCGTACATATTTAATCACATAAACAAGCAACACACAAGGTTGTGTTTACAATTCAGTGCTGGCAACATCAGGAAACAAAATGTATTTATGCTGCAAGGAAAACGTTTCTAATGCAAAATGTTAACATTATCATGACATGAATTATGTTGATCTTTCGCCCCTTTAGCATTGAAAATGTAACTTGATTGTTTTTAACCTATTAGTATTGCATGGTAATTTATTCTTTATAGTATTTTTATACAAGGTTCCCTGTATTATGATTAAACACTATTCGCGGTGTTCTAAGTTTAATTTGCTTCGTGCCCCATCTATGTAATCTGAATGTCAACTTTTGATTTAAGTTTGGAACCTATCGCATCGCAGGCATTTCCCATAGGTTACATACTGAGAAATACAAAACGGATAGGATTCACGTTCGTCATATCCTCAAATACACTCCGATTTAAGCCCAAATTAAATTTATACAGAGCAGAAAATTTTATATAGACTAGAACAGAAATTCACGCTACAACATAATTCAAGACCTGAAGTAAGTTCCGATGTACATGCTGTGAGAATTCGCACACCTATCGCACGTGCATCTAATACCGATTCTACCCCGCAAACTCGATGTTTACAGGTTATAAAACGCCGAGAGAATACTTGCTAGATTATTAATTATTCTCATAGAAACTAACGTTTCTAATTGACTTGGTAATAATGGCACATGGTGTTGGAATCGCGCTCTAAAGTGTCCGAACAAAGAGAGAGACAACTCTGATGTCAGACGGAAATATTATACTCTCGCGAGTTCGTCGTTTGGAGGACTTTCACGCGTGAGTCCTGGTGAGTGGAGGCTGCAGGATTGCTAGCACTGCTGGCCATCCACACCTCCACAATTTAGTCAATTGTCCGATTTGTTTACTACCAGATGAACATGATTGAAGTGACTGCGTTCGCTGTAGTTGTACAGTTTTTGTTCTCCAAATATTGGCATTAAGATTCAGAAGTTTTTTTTGTGTTATTGTGACGAAACAAGCACGAGGCCCACCCGATGTTTAGTTAACTAACCTCTGCACTTCGCACAGACGCATTTCGTCCGAACGAATTGCACTGTGCCCGATGACTAAGACATATAGTTGTTAAGTCTCATGTGCCTGTAATTTCTCTGGCTCCCAAGGACTGCAGCCGGAACACACTGTTAGTGCTTGACGACAGGTTTTCTACATGAGGGTGGTAGCTAGGCAGGTGAGCATTCGCAAAATGCTCTTCCACCATGCGGTGAAGCTCAAGCTGGAGGTGGAGATTGGACCATTGACCTGCGGCATAGCAGTCCATAGCTATTAACGGCGCTCGGCCATCATTGCTTCGAATACATCGTAGTTTTAGAAAACCAAGTTTTGGGTCTACCCAAACAAAGCATTCCATAGTAATTAAACAACTTTAAACGGTTGAAATCGCGTATATTTGTCATTATTTTTGTCCCGACGTTTCAAAGATAAAGGTGTTTAAAAACTTGATTGTGAATGTGGGCTGTCATACATTGGGCAAACAAAGAGGAACGTTGGTATCCGGGTAAAAGAACACATTGCTGACATGAAGAACAGACGCTCGATCAAGTCTGCGGTTTGTGAACATGCCCAGGACAAACCCAACCAGTACATTCGGTTCGACAACAATCCTCGCCAGAGAGACCCGGTTTATGCCAAGAATGTTACGCGAGGCTATTGAATTGAAATCAAAAAGTACCCAAATTTCAATAGAGATGATGGTTGGCAAGTATCACTTGCTTGGAATCCTGATTAAATTAATTAATTCTCATGGCCGACACCTCTCACAATCTGCAAGACCTCTGGACACTGTGAGCGAATACTGCGTCAATAGGGAATGTTATGATTAATATAAAAAAAAAACTGACGGTAGACCAAATCATTTCTTAATAACTCATGTGACAAATAAAAACAATTAGTCACCCCGTGACCACGATCACTGCAAAGTGTTTGAAACGTCGTCGGGACAAAAATAATGACAGATATACGCGATTTAAACCGTTTAAAGTAGTTGAATTAAAAAATAATAATAAACTATGTGTTACAATCGCGAAAACTTAAGACAACATAAAGCATTCCATGTCGGCATTAAACTGAGTGTGAGCGAGAGTCTGATTCGCGCGTCTCGCGTTCTTTGACTCCAGCCAAAAAACACAAAACAAAAAGAAGTGTGAATGACAGGCAAGGTAACACGAGAGCATGCACTCGTCTTGCCTCCAGAAGAGTATAGTTCATAAAAGAAGAATAACCACGTATCTTCAAATTAGGCGACCGACTAGTAAATCAGACGTAGGAACGAAACCGTCTTACTACAGCCATACTGTGTTGTAAAATTTACTGAAATGAGGTTATAAAAGCTATTGATATTAAGTATATCAAATTTTCATTACGTAGACGAATATTTTGCATTTGAAAACAGTGTTTCAAATGGTTACATTTATTGAAAATAAATTACGAAGCAATAAAATCGTACGATGATGGATAGCACACTCTTCAAATTGAAATACATAAGTTTTTATAGTTCTACTAGCTTTCCAGGCGCGGCTCCGCCCGCACGTATGTCGGTTATCGCGCAAAAACATTAATCTCTTTTTGTGATAAAAACTATCCTATGTTTTTTCCCGGGTCTCAAACTATTTCCATACCAAATTTCATTCAAATCGGTCCAGTAGTTTTGGCCTGAAAGCGTAACAGACAGACAGACATATAGAGTTACTTTCGCATTTATAATATTAGTACTGAAGTACTGATACAAGTAGGTACGTTTGCTTACTATAACTCAAAATACTTTAATGAGTTTTGTCCTATCACCCAGATTTGCATTTGAGTACATTGCACAACATAAATTGTTAGCAGGTTAATGCTTGGAAAAGTGAAAACAAACAAAAATGTACCTATATTTTAACTTTGTCAAAGTCAAAGAGAGATAACCAAACTTTTCACAAGTACAAGCACCTGTAGTTTCACACGCAAGATTAATGTACTTCACTATACTGTATTAGGTACTCAAAATCATGCAGACCTTTATAAACCATATTTGTGTTGCTACGTCGGCATCTTATGTCAAACATCGAGATAAAAATAATCCACGATGAGTAGCAAAATACTCGTTTTAACGCATAAAAAGCAAAGATATTTGCGACTGCGGTTGTCGTGTCGCTTCCAACTTCCAAGGTGGCTTTACATTGTAAGAGTACGTTGAACCCGCTGCATCGGCCCGAGGTGTTGAGGCTTCTTTACAACGTCCGACCCTGGCCCGTTTTGGTGGGATGCAGCATGAAATCATATATCTTCTGAGATTTTGAATACGAAAGAGGCGGTGCCCGACTTTCTGGTTGTTAATAAACTTTATATAAATATTATAGGCTATCACTATGTCACTCTCAAGAACAGGTGTAACTGTGGTTGCTAGTTTATTTTCTGGTACAAGAAAGGATTTGATCTCACCAAACCTTTGGCGGTCCAAGCTATAGAACACGACTCGCGAGCCGGTCATTTAGTTTCGGTGACAAAGGTATAAATAGTAAAATCACTAATACCTATCAATCTTGAAATTATCATTTATCATCATCATCACTCACATTTTATAAACACAAACCCTACAAAAGACATTTTAAAACCATTAGGTACATAAGTACGGTATCTCTTACATATTTCATTGAACAGTCCCATGACAGTGTGAAAGACACACTGATTTTCTATAATTAAGGTGAACATTGAGTTCTCTTTGTAAGCACATACAATTGACTCCCGACTCTCCCATGACCTTTCTTTACCTCGTCAATGAATCATCCTTACAATGTCCCATGCGCTTAAAATCGCACATACAGTTGCATGCCATCCATCCGACTTGTTTCCGTTCGGAATTCTTCAGATTGAGCCACGCACTGACATTGTAGTATATGAGAGTCAAGGTTTCTCCTCCTGGCCTACTGAACCGATGCAACAAATTGAGTTACGTAGCGTCGTTGATCTCTTACATTGTTATACATTGCAGCTTAGTTTGATACACCACAAGTAACAGAAACAAAATAATAAATCTTTCCAATTATCCAAATATTTCCTATAAGATTTATCTGTACTGTACTGCATCAGCTGGATTGTCCAATGCTGAACACAGCCTCCCTCATTGTAGGGGGGTTTGCCGAAAACTCATCGCTTTGGGGATCGCAGTGTGAGATATACACACCTCAGAAAGCGCTGCTGCCCACCTTCTGGTGTGTTACTTTTATTCGCCTTTTACGACATCCACGGGCAGAGATGGGTGGTGACACTTAAGGTGCCGGGCACCCCATAGAATGTCACCCCCCAAAACGGCAAAGATAATCTAATCTAAAAATATTTATCAGTATCGATTAAATTTCTCATGTCAATGTATAGGATAATAATTTACAATGCATTTTGTAAGAGATGAAATGTGCCTCATGCAAGACCTCAGACTGTTCTTCAAGTCTTTACTGAATCGGCTCTGTTACGTCCCGCGCAGTGTAAGTCGCTCATACAGTTGCATGCAATGCAATCCATCCAACTTGTTTTCCGTTCAAAATTCTTCAAATTAAGTCGCGCGTCAACATTGTAGATTATCAAAGTCAAGGTTTCACCGCCTGGCCTACTAAACTGGTGCAACAAATTTAGTCACGTCGCGTCTTCGATCTGATATTGTTGCAACTTTCATTGTAGTAGTTGCGCAGGTCAGTGTCATAAACTTGTCACAAAAACGAAGCCTCACACAGTTGGTCTGATATACAGGGTTATTGGAAAAATGCTAACAACCTCTTAGGGTTGACTTCTGCTAGTCCTAAACAACACTTTGCTCGATGTAAATATTGAAAACTCTATTCAAAGGGTGCACGGCGCGGTCCAGTGTTGCCGCGGCTAGCGCTCTTGGCTCAGAGTAGGCTATAAAACACAAAAAAATATATCAACACAAAAATAATATCTCAAAATATTTGTTAGCAGAAGTCAACCCTAAGAGGTTGTTAGCATTTTAACAATAACCCTGTATTGTTGTACTTTGGAATTTCGTATCTAAAAAGAACTTTGGAACTAATAGCTATGTCTTTGGAAAATCGATATTGAAGCTGGATCTTGCTCTTTCGAGATATATTTTTTGTCTCAATATCTATCTCAGTCGAAATCTTTAATCATGCGCTTTAAAATAATTCTTTAAATATTCTATTCCAATGGAAAGGATTTTCCTTAATTCTGTTCTGTAACTATTGAAGTATGTACTGTTTACAAAATATATACGACCGACTACAGACTTTAACCAAATTACTATAGTCGTCCATGGCAAAACCAGAGCAGTAGTTTGACTTCATAGAGCGGTACCAAACGAAGTACGTATGTATGTGTGCCCCGCACGCACGAGCCACAGAATGCACACTACGGCAGATATCTTGCGTCTCCAAGTGACTTGATTTATTAAAGAGAATGTAAATATAAACAATCATAAAATCATATCTATTGGTAACAACGAATTTATTGCTATAGTATACCTATACATATTATATATATCTACAAACTTAGTGATATGGACATCCTGCGTACCAGAGTGAGTCATTTGAATATTCTACTTGGGCCTCCAGTCAAACTACTATTCTGGTTTTATTTCCTGCCTGTGAGGCGCAGCTAAGCGACATCTTGTGTGATGCAAGACGTTTACACAATTCCTTCAATGTAATCCATCTGACTTGTAACCGTTCAAAATTCTTCAATTAATGTTGTGCGCCAACATAGTACTTTGTCAAAGTCAAGGATTCCCATTCTGGCCTGCTGAACTGAAGCAACACATTGAATACTCTGCTGTACCTATCTTTTAATGTTGTACTCGTATAATGTATTATACAGCTATGATGACCGAGCGGTAACAGCTATGGACTGCCGTGCTGCAGGTCCACGGTTCGATCCACCGGCTTGAGCTTTACGGCATGGTGAACGGGCATTTTCTCGCCTGGCTAGCCACCCACAAGTAGAAAATCTGTCGCCAAGCACCTAACAGTGTGTTCCGGCAGCAGTCCTTGACAGCCAGTAAATTACAGGCATATGAGACTTAAAAACTATAGGTCTCAGTATGATGGGCGCAGTGCAACTCGTCACGACGAAATGCAACTGTTATAGGCCGAGGTGAGTCCACTTAACATCAGGCGGAATTCGTGATTGTGTAACAATAAAAAAAATATAAATACATTTCAGTAAATAGGGTTGCAAATGACTCTCTGACAAATTCTTCTTGTACACATAACTGGATTTTACTCAGCCTAATCTACATGCGTTTCTTTTAAGCTTTCATGCCAGTGTGAAAGACTGCTGCGCTTATTTCAGTAATCGTTTAACTTGTGCCGTCTGTAAAATGAGTTACAACCAACTACGGACTTCGTTTGGTAAACGACTGCACGACGTCACTGACTCATCTCTGCGAGACGCGGCGACGCGCGACGTCTCGTGTATTGTAAGTCGCTCACACAGTTGCACGCAATCCGTCGGACTTGTTATCGTTCGGGATACTTCAAATTAAGTCGCGCGCTAACATTGTAGTATATGAGAGTCAAGGTTTCACCGCCTGGCCTACTGAACTGATGCAACACATTGAGTTACGTCGCGTCGTCGATCTGATATTGTTGAAACGTTCAATGTAGAAGTTGTGCAGGTCAGTGTCATAAAAATATGGCGAAGCGTTTTCGTTCTCGTTATATTGTAGCTCTGTAGTACAGGTGGTGGGTTACCTCGCCAGTGCGAAGTCTGGGTTTCACTACTGTCTTCTTTATTTAGCTGTCGCCTAGCATATATGTTTGTTAACCTGAGCTGGTTGAATAACTGAATAGCCAAATAAGCTGCCGGCATCAGTTTGACTGGGAACGTAACTCTTGTGCGCATGTATTGCCGTGTTTTGCCAACATAAGTATAAAAAAATCGGCCAAGTGCGAGTCGGACTCGCGCACGTAGGGTTCCGTACCATTAGTTATACAACATTAGACTCCATATTTTAACCTTTTTCTGTTTTAACGTGCGTGAGTCTGACTCGTACTTGGCCAACTTTTTGTATTTGTTGTTATAGCGGCAACAGAAATACATCATCTGTGAAAATTTCAACTGTCTAGCTATCACCGTTCTTGAGATACAGCCTGGTGACATACGGACGGACGGACAGCGAAGTCTCAGTAATAGGGTCCGGTTTTTACCCTTTGGGTACGGAACCCTAAAAATGATAAATATTATTGAATAAATCAAGCAAAGATTTCTTTGAAGAAAGTATTAAGAATATTTTTATTTCAATAATAATATTATTTAGTTCTTCAGTATTTTTTGTAGTTAATAGTTTCAGTTTTATTGTAGCGTCAGAAATGAAAAATTAAATGGTACCTACAGAAAATTAAAGCGCTCGAAAGTCGTTGAATTGTAATGGTTTGGATGTTTTTGAATACGGTAAATAATCCTAATATATAAAAAAGTAAGAAATATCATTTTTTATATAAACATAAAAATATTTATAGGTAGTTCAATATAAATGACTTTAGATAATGAATAAATTCAGGCGTTACTTTGCGGAAATTCATATTTAATAATAACAAATATTTATAAAATATTTTAAGAAAACATCAAATTACAACAAAAAACACTTAAAAAATGCAAAAATATATCTAGTGATTATTCCGCCTAATTTTCCTGCTAAGCCGACGTTACTTCAGAAACGCCAGGCAGCCAAACCGGAAGAATTTTCGACGCGTTCGCTTCTACACGAAGCATCCTCAGGAGGTCTTGACTCTACGAGCGCACGATCGAGGCTTAGCAGGAAAATTAGGCGGAATAATCACTAGATATATTTTTGCATTTTTTAAGCGTTTTATTAAAATATTAATTTGATGTTTTCTTAAAATATTTTAAAAATATTTGTTATTATTATAAATGACTTATCTCTTAACCACTTTTCTATCATATAAATCTCTTTCAATTAAAAAGAAAATATCGCGAATTTTAAAGGGTTACGATTTCGCATTTGGCAAACGGAATGCAGTGCCATGTTTTCCTAAACATTCTAGAATGCCTGGCACTTTTATATTTCGACATTGGATTCGTAAGAGTCAACTAATATACAAGTTATAATGCATTTATTAGTTTAAGGGCCTGTTTCAGAATGTTCGAGTAAGTTCCGGTTTTACTACCCAGAACATATTTACTAAACAAAACACTATCTTTGCGTTTCACAGTCATCGATTTAGCCTATCCATCGGTTAAAGCTTGAAACGCGCTGCATGTTAACTGTCATTTTTATCATTCAGTTATTTTATGTGTTGCATAGTAACCCGAAACTTTATTATGACATTCTGAAACGGGCCCTTAGCCGAGCCATAACTCATCAGTCACAGTCATGATTTAGGTATTAATGTGGTGGAAACATTATGGGAGATGATGAGAGATGCGTGAGAAAATCGATTATACTATATCGTGCTATTGTGTCATTCGCCTAGACTAGTGCAGGTTATGTGGCCACTTATATTCACCTTTATCGCACGATAACACTCAAAGTAACACTTGAAAAATATTAGAACAAACATCAAAAGGCAAAATAAAATTACCGATTATTTAAATATTATAAATAAAACCGGCAAAAAACACTCACGTTGGGGATCGAATACGTCGACCCGGGTTTCGAGCATATCAGATACTCATCATCAGGGCGAGTGCACAGCTGCGTCTGCGAGCTCCCGACGGGCACGGAGCCCGCAGACGGTTTTATTTATAATATTTAAATATGTGTGAAACTCACGAGAATTTCATTTCAAAAATTACCGATTATATCACCGTAAGTCTCTCTTGTACTTGTTTGTTATGTTATTAATATATAGATATTGTTTTTTTTATGAAGGGCTCGTAGCGAAGTTTGCTTAGCCATTCTGAACTGATCAGCAAAGTTAAGCAACGTCCGCCGCGGTCATGACTTGGATGGGTGACCGCTGGTGACATTGCTGCTGAGCGCTTCCGTGCTTCGGAGGGCACGTTAAGCCGTCGGTCACGGTTGTTGTCTTAAGATGACAGTCGTTATAGCATGGTGGTAGGGCATTTTGCGAATGCCCGCCTGGCTAGCTACCACCCTCAAGTGGAAAATCTGTCGCCAAGCACCTAACGGTGTGTTCCGGCAGCTGTCCTTGAGAGCCAGTTATTCTAGGTTAGCCTGAACAACATCTTCGACCACATCATCACTTACCATCAGGTGAGATAGTGGGCAAAGGCTAACCTATCGAGCATAAACAAAAAATAAAAAAATGTAATTTTTTTATTCTCACGTAATGAATAGTTGGCCTAGTGGGGTGCTGGGCTAGAATGTCGCCTCCTCATTGCCATCTGTGGATGTCATAAGAGACTGGCACCTATTTTGCGCAACAAATAAGCATTGCAATTCAACGGGGCAATGCAAGCATGCTGGGCACGCTGCCAACTGGTAGTGGGCTGGAGCATTTGGACTGCCTGTGAGTCTTCAATGACTTATGGGTTGTCTAAATGCTTTAATTGTAGTAGCTGTAGTATTGTCTATAGTTCGTAGTATTTTGTTAATAAAAGCATACCGCCAAAAAAATGTGCAATCTATTTTAAACTCGCTAAAACAAGGATCATTTAGGCTCTTATGAATGATGCCCTCTTGCAGTCTCTAATAATAAGTTTCCACCTTAATGGTTAAGGGGCAGTTCAGATCAATACTAGATCGGCTTATATCAGAAAAAGAAACGGAACATGCATTAAAAAGGTTCAATCGCAATGCACGTTCCGCGGGTGGCTCCGACATTTAGTTGTTTTTGAAATGGGCGAAATTTTCATATTTATTAAAAATATATATATCGATTTGTATTGTTCACATTTAAGCGACACTAAGATGTGAAAATAAGTTACAGTTGAGGAGTTCCAAAAAAAAAAACAGCTGCACTACACATATTTTTTTACCTTCTAATCAAGCAGTTATCAAAAAACCTTTAGCATAGATTTGTTGACAAAACGTTTTTCTGGATCCAAACAACAATTATCCGAAGAGGAATTCACCTTCAAGGTGACCTAAGATCAGAGAATCGCCCCAACTATTTAATGTGATGGATTTCCATCACATTAAATAGTTGGGGCGATTCTCTGACGAATAATAACGATTTCGTTACTCAAAAAGTTATAATCGTTACAACACTTCTTTCCTATACTTCATAGCAATAGGTAGGAATAGCATATATATAAATCTCGCACCTAATAACAATAAGAACGTGTACAGTCGGCCCTGACAGTAATTAAAGATAATAACGAGTGTCACGAGCCCTTCAGGCTAATTCCACTCGAATCATCACTATGTAACGTGTACCGATTATAAAATCCTTGTTGATAATTGTTGGCGAAGTGACCGAAGTATCACCCGCGGGCGTGAGTGGCACGGTTGTGTGACATTTTGTAAAAATCATCCAAAAAACAAGATGGGTGGCTTTCAATTGAACTAGTAGCATATAGTTACATTTTATTCTACAGATGTCCACGCATATAATTTTACTACACCATTCTAAATTATGTTAGGTAAAAAGTTGGTATCATCCATTGGTTAAATTTTATCAAATTGAAGTACCTTCTTTTATTATAAAAAACTAAAGTAGTTTTTACTAATTTTAGTAACTTATACGGGATAGCGCAAGTGAATAAGTCAGATAGCTCCGACTATCCGACCACATCCGGTGGTCTTTTTCAAGGAGAGCTTGGAACCCCCGCGTTGATGTCTCGTTTCGCAATGCTGGCGGCGGCAGCTCGGAGCGCGTTACGTCATAGGTTTGCGCGAGGGGTGCGTTGAGTTGATCGTGTCGGCCAGTCCTCTTCGTCGAAGGTGAAATCACGGCTGCCGTGGGGACCGTCCTAGTAAAAAAGAGCTCACTAAATCTCCACTAGATCCGTACTCAGCATCCTAATCAGTTTCATGAAGACACGGCTTTCAAGTAGGTGACTAGTATACGTCCTCCAACGCTATTAAAATTTGGACGCCTACTGACTTAAACAGATACTCATATCTTGCACAAAGAACTTTTCTTTCGACTGGACCCCAGTTTTGTCGAAGCGTTTCTACATGTTTCACCGACGAAAAGAAGTTTTGCAACCAATCAATTAATTGAAAAAAATATATTTGCAAGTAGGAATGCCTACACCTACATGAGAGGTAATTTCAACTGTTGCCGATGGCGATCGTTATTGTTGACGAATGACAAAATCGATCCTGTACGCCGCGGGCATCAGTAAAACGAGTAAAACGTTAATTATTTGAAATTATTTAAATCGCCTTTTAACACTGGCAAATTAAGTTAACACCAGTAGTGCCAATGGAGTTTATCTACTTTGTGAAGTGCGAATTGAGAGCTGTCTTTTAAAGCCTTCCTAGTCCGAGCCTTGTAATATCTTTGACCACAATATTCCTTATCAAAATTGACAAACCAAATGCATAGAAAGGCTCTAGGACTTGCGTGCAAAAGAGGGATTTTTGAGATGTAGTAAATATGTTTACTGTAACAGCCGGATCGTCCACTGCTGAACACAGCCTCCCCTATTATGGGGGTATTTGCAATAATCCCCACGCTTGGCAGGAGTCTTGAGGATCGCAGTGTAAGTCGGCAGTTCTTTTGAAGGCGCTGCGCCCACCTTCCAGTATTATTCCCTTAGTCGCCTTTTACGACACCCACGGGATGATATAGGGAGGTGCAATTCTAACCCGGCACCGCACGGGGGAAGTAGATATGTAATATCTAAGGGAAGTAAATATGTACATAGGATAAATTTATTCCTTATAGTGTAAAAATTGCATTTATTATCATCTAGATTTCTCGTATGATAACATTAACACCCATGACGTATCACCGTCCTCTATGACAACGGACAGAAAATTCGCTCTTCTGTCTTGGTATACGAAATTTTAAACGCCTGTGGCCGTGTGACTTTTAGTGAAAGATTTTACAAAAATTATTTAAAAACCCATGGGATGACGGAATAGAATGTCCCCATCTCCCCCAATCTCTTCCCGTGGGGCCCTGAGAGGCGACTAAGGGAAAAATGCCGGAAGTCGGGCACCAGCGCCTTCAGAAGAACTATTATCCTACACTGCAATCCAAGACGTCTGCCAAGCGTGGAGATCATGCAATCTCCCCTTATTGGAGACTTTGTTCAGCAGCGGAGGATCCGGCTCATACAGTTGCAAAAAATTGTGGAAGTGCTGAAAATAGTTTCAAGTTCCTTACATATTGTTATAACATATGTCCACACGTTGTTATTTACCTACTTAGGAACACTGATGTGACGTCAGAAACACTGCTTTTTAACATTGTTGTAGAATGCCCGCGGAAAAATAAATATCCCGTTGGTAATATAATAATAATTGTTGTAGATATCACTATATATGTTTTTCTCACAGCATGTTGGGTATCGACACATAGTACGAGTTCTCGATTTGAAATTAAGTGTTGAGCATACAATGTAGTCCTCATTGAGTCGTCTCGATGGCCCTTCTTAGTCTCTCCCAACCTTACAACATTGTCTCTTGCAAGTTGAAACTACAATGTAGATTCAGTTCAATGTCAAGGTCTCATCGTCTGGCCTACTGAGCGTGATGTAACGATTGCGTTACGTCACTGATATATTGTTGCTTGTTTTTGTGTCGGCTTGCAATGTTGTCGGTCGTTGATACTGGATCCTTACTGTTTGTTAATCTGTGCTGGAATGTTGGTGGATGTTGGCTCCAATGTTTGTATCAGATTTTTGTAGGTCGTTGCAGATATTTGGTCACTGGTATATTTTTGGAACTCGTTAATTGGAATTTGTTTCCGAAATGTGGTCTAAACGCCCACGTTTCGCCAGATTGTTTTTCCAGTGTAATATGGTTATCAAAGCCAATTTTATTTTATTTATTTTGGTGTAACAAATCTTTAAGTATATTGCGCGATAAATAAAGATGTTAATGATACTTGCGGTCACTGAATTTATAGTAATGCACCCATTCACATATTATTTTAAACACGTTTCTTATATTTTTTAAATAATACGTGTTTTATTTAGGTACATTGTTTTGGCTTTGTATGACAAAAAAATCCTAATCTGTGGTATGGTTTCAAAATATAACATTCAAATTTAAAAAATCTGTGTTAAAATTATCATCTTTGGAAAGTGAAATATTTTTGTAAATTAAGACTGGGTACATTTTTTTTATTTATTATAGGCTTAGCTAGCCTTTGACCACTATCTGACCTGATGGTAAGTAATGGAGTCGAAGTTGCTATTCAGGGTATTCTAGAATTACTGGCTCGCAAGAACAACTGCCGGAACACACTATTAGGTGTTTAATTTTTACTTGAAAGTGGTAGCAAGCCAGGTAGGCATTCCCAAAATGCCCTACCACCATACTATAATGGCATCCTAAGACAACAACCGAGGCCGACGGTTTAATTTGCCTTCCGAAGCACGGAAGCGCTCTGTAGTAATGCCACTAGCGGTCACCCATCCACAACTCATGACCGCAGCGGACATTGCGGTTAAGAACGGCTAAGCAAACTGCCACTACGGTACCAGCGCTTCAGCTCTTGTGAGATGCTAACTTGTGAATTCGACATAATTATTATAGAAATCAACCATACCACGTACAGAGAGCCGAAGTCTCATGTTAGCCGCATTACTGCTTACTGCAAAAAGTCTACAAATGCAATCTTGACAATGTATTTTCATGAACAATGTTACGAGTATAAAGGGTCTCGAGATATTTGCGTCTGCAGGCATAAAAATCTGTGTTTAGTAGGTAAATCAGAACCGAATAATTCGTAGTGCGTCGGTACTTTCGTAATTCTGACGTAGAATTAGTATATTTCTACAGCATCGTTTCATCTGTCGCCATGAACGTTCATATGTGAAATAATAAAACGAACACCAAGAATTTTATTTCTCAACCAAGAGCCTGAATTAATTACTGAACTTTATTTAAAAGTGGGTACTAATTTTGCTAAGTTAGTGACTTAAAACTCGCAAAGATTCCCCCTCAGATAACTCTTAATGCTCTCTAATTTGTGATATTTATAGCCTACGATTTGTTGATATATTACTGAGGTTATTGATGACGTTGCTTATTGTAAAAAAAAAATGACACTGAAATATACATATTTTAGATGCTCTTTTCTTATTCCCATTTTATTTAGGGACATTCAAACATTAAGTTTATCTTAGGCATAGCCCAATCTTAAAAGTATTTATTGATATCTTGTGAGTGGGAAATTTTGATTTATGAACAAGAAGCTACTAATTCATAAAAATATAATTAATATTCGTCAACCTAGTAATTTTGAGGATAACTTACAATCGTCAAAATGACGTCTTACAATACACAGAAATGCTTTTCATAACATAAGTCTTTATTTTTTCAATTAAACATGTAATCACATGTTTAATTGAAAAAGAAAAGACTCATAGCTGGTGCTACTTGCTCGTATTAAAAAATTAGTATCTATTTTATTTATAATTTATGTCCTGATCGTGACTTGTGATACATCCTTAATCATCCGGCAGTGCATATAAACGAAAAATGGGCCCGCGCAGCCAATTTTTTATAGCATACGGTGGTAAAAAACTAAGATTATTTGCAAATTAAATGTCAATTTTTTGATTATTGCTCTAGCCTTTCGGGGGGGATTGGTAGACTGAAAATCGCAGTTGAAGGCGCCCAGCATCGGGAAACAATCATAGGTGAAAACACATTTCTCTATGAAAAATAATTGCATTAAATAAAATACTTATGCTATTTCTTTTTGAATCAAATAAGAATATCAAAGGTCGTACGATGTCATACATTTTTGTTTAAGGTCAACGCCTTCCCAATCGCAAAACAACGAAATGTTATAATGCCCCACAGTTTGGGAACACATTTACTAAAGTGTTCCAAGTTGTTTTGACTGGATTTTTGCAGGTGTTCGTTCAAGTGTAAATATTTTGTGTGATTTTAGTGTCGTTTTGCAAATGTTACTTATTTTTACCATAGCTTCAAATAATCTTTGTGTTTGGACTTTTCCTAGTTTAATTCAAATTAATACTTGCCTAATGATAGAGAAACCTTTCCATAACTATTTAAAGACTTTTGATAAACGAAAACTTAACTTGTAAAAAAAACAAGTCTCGCAACTCATTTCTTCTACCGTAAATCGCCATCCGTACATGGTTGATATTCTCAGGACGAAACGCTTCGTTTCCACTTTTCCCGTGCTTACTGCGAAAGAGTGGAACTACTTACCGTGGTCTATTTTCCATTTTCCCGATGAATACAACATGGTTGTCTTCAAATCCAGAGTAAATAGGTTTCTTCTATGTAAGCGTGCTCCATCTTAGACCACACCAATGCCTAACATCAGGAAGGGTGTGGTCAAATGTGAACCTATTCTGACTTAAAAAAAGTAAAGATTTGTGATATCCATGTAATACCAAGTCGGTTAATTTATTCAGTCCCTACTTAATGGACCTTTTGCCTTAAGTTATTACGTAATCAGCTAAGCTAACGACACCTTATAGCGACCATATCAATGTTAAAAATCTTTTGTTTGAAATAAAATAGATTGAATTGGCAATTGCACTAAACATCTTATTTAGGGCCCGTTTCAGAATGTTCGAGTAAGTTCCGGTTTTACTACCCAGATCATATTTAATAAATAAAACACTATCTTTGCGTTTCACAGTCATCGGTTTAGCCTATCCATCGGTTAAAGCTTGAAACGCCCTGCATGTTAACTGTCATTTTTATGATTTAGTTATTTTATATGTTGCATAGCAACCCGAAACTTTATTAGGATATTCTGAAACGGGCCCTTAATATAATATGTATTACTTGTGTAATACATTGTGTTTACATTCGATGGCTAAGACTTTTAATTTTATTTACAAGTATAAATTACTTAAAAATTAAAAATACCGACTGTTATTTTATTATTTTCATTAAGCGTTTTATCGTTCCATTGAAATGAAAACTGAAAGTTGTATAAATTTATGGAATCGTTTCTTAAAGCCCTTCATTTTGATACCACACTCGATGGATATGGGAGTTTTTTAATTCTTAAAATATGGCTTTTAAATTCTGTCAATATGTTATTTTTTACTTTTTTAGGTACCCTGTCACCTGGGCTATCAAGACTAATCTAATGATATATTATACATTAAAATCAGTTGAGCCTTTTAGAAGTTATTGAAATAAAGAAACTCACATACATACATACGTGAACCCTGAAAACATTACACTCCTTTTGTGAGCAGTGGTGTAAAAACATGTTGATATGGTCACAATAGGATGTTAGGTTAGCTAATTACGTAATAACTTAAGTTTTGTCTTAAGTTATTAGCTAACCTATGTATTTTTCATGTTTTCTGCGAATCTCAGGTAGGTATATTAATAACTGTATCAAAAATGTTATCTGATAGAATGCAAAAGTTTTAGTGTGAACTAGCTTACATATAGGTTCATTAACGCCTCGTTATTGGCAGCCGTGCACTAGAATGTAAGCAATTGAACGCTTCCTTGACCAGATACATAATATTACACGTGGCAAGTGGGGTGTCCAGCTTATCGGCTTATATAAGAAAATATATACATTTTAAATGAATGCTTGATATCTTTATACAGAGCTATAAAGCATTCATCTATACTATCTTATTATCTTATAGGCTTATTATACAATCGCGAGTATTGTCTTATACACTAATATTATGACGTCAAAAGTGTGTGTATATTTTCTTAGGAACTACTATCTTACACTGTGATCCTCAAGACGCCTGCCAAGCGTGGGAATTATGACAAACTCCCCCTTTAACGGGAGGCTGTGTTCAGCAGTGAACAATCTGGCTGATACAGTAACTGTGAAACTGTCTGAACCGATATGAGTTTTCATTAACATCATAGTTATTATTACCAACGGGATATTTATCGTGTTTTTGATTAGTTTTGAGCACCCGATATTTAAATTTGAAATATAGGGAGCTCAAAACGAACCAAAAACACGGTAAATATCCCGTTGGTAATAATAACTATAATGTCTGAACCGATTTTGATGGTTCTTATGACTTGATGACTCTTGATCCCGATTAAACTTGTTACATAAGTTTCCACTATTTTCCACACGTGTAATGCCACACGCGAAAGTTGTGTAGTTTACTATTGTTTATATAGGAACTAGCTGAAGTTAGCGTGATGATTGCCGTAAGCATCACGTTCTCTTTCGGACTGTCTTGAAGCTTTTCGCCTTAAAGCGAAGTGAGTCGTCAAAAGCCAAATTTTGAAAATGTTTTTGAGAAAGAGTGTACGGCTTACATACGTGATACACATGTGACACATATGTGAATAAAATATATAATGTTCTAGTGGACATGACAAATTATATGCTTGATCTGAAATCACGATTCTATATAATACTCTTGATAGAAAAAAATTGGATACTACTCTAAAATATCGCTTAATCAACACAAAATTGCAAATTTACGAGATAAAAATTATGGTCATATGCGGGATGTAATGTAATCCAAAGAGCATGCGTTATTGCAAAAAAAATAATTAATTAGCTCAATCAATTTTGTGTTTACATAATGAATCGTATCAAATCAAATTTTATTTCTAATTATTATATAGCATCCATGTGATACAGTACCTGAAATATTATTTCCGTTTTTATAATGCTCATTTAAACATGAATTTATTTCAAAAATTACCTAACGCTATAAATGAAGAAGTGGTCCTTGAAAAATGTCAGACTGAGGGCGTAGGACGGGGAGACCTCGTTTCGAATGTGAGTGAGCGAAACAGAATTATGCAATTTTTGAACAGCGTGAGCGCATATTTTTAAATAAATTTATTTAAAAGTGAGCTTTTTAAAACGGAAAAAATCTTTCAGGTAATGAATGACATGTTTGCTACATAATAATAGGTATAACATTTGTATTGATACGATTCATACGATCTACTATATACCTTAGTGCTAACTGTTTATATTATTGTTATGTTTATATCATTGTTATGTTTATATTAAGCCACGGCTGTTTGTCCGCCTGTCTCTGTGTCCAAAAATTAAAGGGCTTTTTTTAAATCTGTGGAAATGTAATAGGCAGCCGGTGCTGTTTTCACAGAATATGTGTTAGTGAACTGTTTCAAAAATGATAGTAATAATTAAACCACGTGAAATTGAACTAAATTTTCTGTCTTGAGAAGGTTTTGCCAGTGTATTTATGGCAAATCTCTCTCGGTGCGCGTGAGTATATGTATATACCTCCACGTGCACCTAATGTGAATTGTATAAACTTTTATATCGTATAGCTCGGCGTTCGATTGAGCACTCGTCCTTGTATTTTCCCATCGAAGTTTTATACTTTGCATTTATTGCAATGTCATCATCATCAGCCGGAAGACGTCCACTGTTGAACAAATGGCCCATAGAATGCCACAAAGAACGGCTATTAGTCGCTTATAACCATTGGCTATCCGCGACTTTTACGATGTCGTCAGTCCATCTAGTGGAGGGCCTACCAACTCTACGTCTTCCGGTGTAACGTGGTACCCACTCGAGAACCCAACTTCCCCATCGGTTATCAGTTCGTCGAGCAATGTGGCCCGCCCATTGCCACATCAACTTGCTAATTCTGAAAGCTATGTCGGTGACTTTGGTTCTTTGGCGAATATCCACGTTCGGGTTTTTATCGAGCAATGAAACTCCGAGCATAGCTCTCTCCATGTCTCGTTGAGTGACACTGAGTAAAAAGTTTAAATGCAATGTGCGCTGTATATAAATACAACACAGATTGCATCACAGTTAATATGCTGGTAAGAAATGTACGTTGGATCGTACATATGATGTATCACTTATTAGTAAATGTGGAGTCATCCTAGTGTGACTTCAATGTAGCTCGGTAGCGCGCATTCAATTCAAATGTGTCTATTTCAGTAGACGGTATTTCAAAGCGCCATGTCATATCATATTACAGAAGCTAAAAGCAAAACAAGAAATGGTTCCTATATTTACTCATAAAAATCGGCCTAAGTCAAATTGCCGCGACCTTTTTAAAGGAAGTGCCTTTACTTAACATACCAAAGTAGTTTCGCCATAATTTAAATACCCTGTATTGAAACTCGGTAAAATTTTACATGTATGTCCTTGAACACCTACTATACATACAATGCTCTTTGATAGATTTGGCAGTTTTACGTAAAAAGATGTATTTATACCTACTTAAAGGGGCCCCTGAAACCTACTCCATGGGTTGCAAATCCCAGGCCCCTAAAGCCTCTTCCTCTGCAACGCTATGAACCCGGCACCCGCACGGTGAATTCATGAAATGCTAAGTAATTCGTCTCGAAATTATTAGGAAATAGTACATTATGCAACAAGTGCGCAAAGTTGTTTATTACAACTGAGACGGGCCTAAATGGAGTAGAGATTGTAATAAACAACGCGCACGAGTTTCATACGACGTTTTTCAACACACTTGCGAGGAACGAACACGAAAATAAAGTTCTTTATCTACTTGATTATGGCCTTTGGATTACTTAAATTCTTGCTGTAGTGTTTGATAGTTTGTAGTGGTTCAATAATAAATGAGGCTTCTTATTTTGACATTAAGAGGACACTTAAAAGAGGCAAACCAGAACCAAAGATATTAAGCTAAAGGACTTGCATTCACACTTTCACTGAGTTTAAGGACTTGGTATTTAAAATATGACGAATGAATGAATGAATGAATAATTGAATGAATTATTTATTTGTCAAAAACATGGCTATTATAATAGGTCTTATTAAAACTAAGTTTGTTTGGAAAGAGCTATGAAGACTTGACCTTGACTGGACTGATAGACTAGACCCTCAACACACCACTGTATCACCTGCTGTACTTTGTACTATGGCACTAAGTTTCATGCTTGTATGTATGACCGTCTTTATAATAGAGCAATAAAGAAAACATGTACTCGTACAAGCTACAATGTAATTAAAAAGAATTAATCACGTCACATATAACTGATAATGATTACGATGGTTAAAGAACGATAGGAAAAGATTGAGTAATGACTCATTGTTGTATTAGCTCAATTGGTTAGAGCATGCACCGGCTAAAGGGGTGGATGGACGCGGGTTCGAATCCCGCACATGACTTAAATTTTTCCTCTCGTACATTTGTAATTTGGTAATGTAATCCGCAGAGCATGCGTTATTGCAAACATATATTTATTAAAAAAATAAATTCATACTTATTTACTTACATACCTTCAGAGAGCCAGTTAATCTAGATTTACCTTCGACCACATCATCACTTACCATCAAGTGAGATAGTGGTCAAAGGCTTACCTATCAGCAATAAAAAAAACCAGAGCGGCAGCGGCTTCTGAAGAACTGGCAGCTTATACTGTGAACCCCACGAGACGCCTACCAATCGTGGGAATTATTGCTATCGCCCTATTATTCTTTTCTCAACGATAAACATCGTTGATGATGATAACGGTTAAAAATATACAGCTTAGTAAAAGAGTCTCGTTTTCTATGACGGAACTTTAGAATGAACAATTCTTATACTTTATTAAATTCAAAGCTCAATATAAATACAATAATAATACTTCAAAATAAAATATAGTACCTAACGAAATGTAAGTCGTCTTAAAAAATATATGTCGTATTAAACTCCGGCCGCCGAGAGAATGTGTTTGACAGTTCGTTTTGTGAATATTTTCCCCCAGTTCAAAGTAACATAGACAGTTTGACTCCATAATATTGTATTAGTCAGGCACCGAAGTATATAAAAATAGGCTAAATATTTTTATATACTTCTTAATTTTACTCCATTTACAAGCCACAACGCCAATAAAAACACGTACTGTCAAACGCATTCTCTCGGCGGCCGGAGTATAGGTCGTATTATAATTTTAGTTCAATTACTAATTTCTACTTGTATCTATGGAAATGTTATGACATAAAAGAGAATACTAAACCTCAGGTAGAATCCAGTGTGCGCATTTTTCTTAATACCTAGGATAATTGGTTTAAGCGCCCACATTTCCCACAGTATTATTTGTATTGTCTTTGTGCCGTTTAAGAGAACATTTATACATACCCTACATAGTAATAAGCCCTTTATTCTGGGCTCCACCAGCGCGTATGTCGGCAATCAAAAGTATATCAAATCGGGCAGGAATTGGATCCGAATGCCTAAACCGCTCGGC
The DNA here is from genome assembly GCA_963854805.1 of Plagodis dolabraria. NCBI lineage: Eukaryota > Metazoa > Arthropoda > Insecta > Lepidoptera > Geometridae > Plagodis > Plagodis dolabraria. Next base: position 8,704,393 of record OY978459.1, on the reverse strand, counting down.
CACCGGAGGGTCGGCTACTGAAATTTATTGCACTCGAATAATTTGTTAAAATATGATTTTCGCTTAGCACGCGATAGTGCTTGTAATCATATTTAGAAATAGAGTTAACACTATTTTGGAGCCAGTGGATTCACAATATACCTGTAACACATGATATGCCAAATAAAGTTATTTGTATTTATCTACCTGAAAACATAAACATACGAATGATATTTGACAACTAACGGTTCTCCGTGCGAAAAAGAAACTCTCCAAGTATTACAAAGTCTGTGGTCTCTCAATTCAGCCATTCAAGTAACACTGGCCTGATGCGTGACGATGGTAAAAGACCTGACGGCATGAATTGTTCCGTGGAAGTTAGGACGGCCCTTAGTGTGGGACGCTACTTTACTTTGTAGTATTGTATATAGTTCGTAGTATTTTGTTAAGAAAAGGCATACCACCAGTAAAAAAAAATCCTTTGGATTACAAAAAGTAACACTATTATTGAACACTGTATTTAAAATAAGAACAAAACTGATCAGCTGGCGAGATACAGTTACGCAATTATAAACTGTGAACAAGTTTGCTCAGTGTCAAGGTGTTTGCAACAATGTTGCAGGTCATTTGCTTGTATGATGAATGGATGCAATTTGTATGTACTGTAAAGGTTGATTAGACTCTTTGGCCAATGTTGGTGCTCTTTGGACAATATTTTTTAGTATTTAGAGTATGGTGCATTCTACCGGAAGCTTTCATCAGGATTTTGAGTGAGGTACGTCCGCCGCGGTTGCGTCGCGTTTCACACTGACACGAATGACGCGAATATAATTATATTTATGGCTCAATTTCTTTTCCAAATATCCTAATCGTTTTGGTTCTTTTCACGTACTTGATATAACAGAACATTCGGACAGACCAAATTTCCATAGATATCTGTAGGTTATCAATAAAGTAAGACGTTACTTTGTGGAAATTGATATTTAATAATAACATATACTTTAAAATCTAGTTACGCTCCGTGGTTATATTATATACTAGCTTTCCGGGCGCGGCTCCGCCCGCGCGTATGTCGGTTATCGCGTGAAAACATTAACCTCTTTTTGCGCAGTCGGATAAAAACTATCCTATGTTTTTTCCCGGGTCTCAAACTATCTCCATACCAAATTTCATTCAAATCGGTCCAGTAGTTTTGGCGTGAAAGCGTAACAGACAGACAGACAGAGTTACTTTCGCATTTATAGTACTGAGTACTGATTATGGATGGTGATGATGATTAAAAGTATCCTATGTGTTTAAATAGCGCTTTATCTACCAAATTTTTATCAAAATTGGTTGTTTTTGAGCGTGAAAAAGTAACAAACATACGTTTATATGTACATTCACAAACTTTCGCTTATATAATATTAGTGTGAAGGTGATACTATAAGAGTTATAAGAATCTTCGAAGCGTTTCGTTTCTACCCGAAGCATCATCAGGAGATCTTGACTATCGGAACTCGTGATCGAGAAATTTCGCTTGCATGAATATTTTTCCGGTTGGGCTATGTGGTATACTATCATGATATCAAGTCGGCTTAGCAAGAAAATTATGCCGAATCGGCACTAAATATATTTTCATAATATATAAATATGTAATTGTTTTTTTTAAAGTTTACTTAAAAGATTTGGAAATATTAAAAATATCTCTTAGATAAATTTTACCGAGTTATTTCAAGTCTCTTAGACCATTTATCTTCCATGTACCTTGTCTTCTTTATTTTGCCAATCAGCAGCCCTTGCGTGAAGCGCCCGCGGGCCTACAAGAGCGACTTTTGCAAATACTTCACAAATACCATCTCATTGTTCATATGAAGTTTGCAAATACCATTGCCTATAGCTATATTAATTAGCACTTACATGCGAAGCTAGTCTCTGAAGACCAATACCCGACTTCTACCCGTCGACTTTTGCAATAAGATTCAGATGCCTGCTGAAAACGTAACCAGTATCCCGCGGGGTGCCGGCCCCCTCCCTCTTCATCTTCTGGGAGTCATAAGAAACGACTAAAATAAAAATACCAGAAAGTACCAGCTAAACCTTCTCCATAAGTGCCATTTTAATTTATCGGGAACTGGCCAGGACCCACATTATATTTAGCGGAAAGATTTAGACCACTTTCGGACTATTTTGACAGTTTTGAAGTCCTTCGCCTGAGAGTTGTGGCAATCACTTCCCTTGATGGAAAAGGCTGTGTTCAGTAGTAAACGCCACGTAACCCAACTGTAAGAATTTCCGACGCGTGTCGCTTATACACAAAACATCATCTGGAAGTTTTGATCACCAGCGCACGATCGAGGCGGAATAGTCACTACATTTATTTTTAAGTTGTATATTTTCCATAAAATGCTTTAAATGTATTTTTGAGCTCAATTTTTTTTTATTTTCTTTACAATGCTTTGAACTATAATTATGGATTTCCGCAAAGTTGCACCTGTACCTATATACTTAAATTTTTCTAAAATAAAATATGTTAACTTTTTATTTTCAATATTTGTTATTATGAGTAGCTGTGTGTAAATATACGAATAGGTACACATGCCTAAGGTAATTTGTTTCACTTGAACTTTTTTGTGTTTAGTAGCTAGTACAAGAAAATCTTACCTGTATCCATTTGTAGGTATATACCCACGTCAGTTGGTTGCATTATAAGTCTATTTGTATCACATCTTGACGCCATTGTAGTTAATCTACATTTAACCCACGGCCCTGACCTTCGTCAGCGTGTTGTATTCACAATGTGAATGCAATTATATAGTTAGCAGTGTCTATTCTATTTTCAAATAATTATTTACTGCAGCATTTCCGTTACATTTTTTACTACAGACACTTTTCTTCGAAACATTTTTGAAGGGCTCGCAGCGAAGTTTGTTTCGCCATCCTGAACCGATCAGCAAAGTTAAGCAACGTCCGCCTCGGTCATGACTTGGATGGGTGACCGCCGGTGACATTACTACTGAGCGCTTCCGTGCTTCGGAGGGCACGTTAAGCCGTTGGTCCCGGTTGCTGTCTTAGGATAGCAGTCGTTATAGCATGGTGGTAGGGCATTTTGCGAATGCCCGCCTGGCAAGCTACAACCCTCAAGTAGAAAATCTGTCGCCAAGCACCTAACGCTGTGTTCCGGCAGCTGTCCTTGAGAGCCAGTAATTCTAGGTTCGCCCTAACAACATCTTCGACCACATCATCACTTACCATCAGGTGAGATAGTGGTCAAAGGCTAACCTGTCGAGCATAAAAAAATCTCGTTAAAGAATTATGTGTGTGATGCATAAAGAAGTCATAATTAAGTCTAAAGTGTCTTGAATGTGAAAATATTTTAATAGTCAATAGTCAATTATTCGTATTAAGACGTCGTTAAGGTTATATATTATAAAAAAAGTCATAAGTACATTTGTACAGAAATTAAATATCAGAATAATTAAAAACATACTTACATAAAAATTATTGATAAAATGTATCTAGCAGAACTAAATAATAAAAGAGACATGTTTAAAAATATTAAGATTCGGTTCTTTCATTCATGCTAACAAATTCATTGTTGCAATAAAAAATGTGCTCGATAGGCCTTTTTTTTTTTTTTTTTTTTTATTTGCATGAGGAAAATGCATTTACGCATACGCACCCGCCGGGGAGCAGGTGGTTATGTCGGGCTCAGGGTCAATAGGGACCCCACTACCGACTAAAAACCTCATGGTGTTCCGTCGTCATCGACTAGAGGCGAGGGCCGCGGGGTCACTCGCGCTCTCATCCGCAGCCCCCGTCGCCGTCGCTGCCCGCTTAAAAGGGCCCAGCCTCTGGGAATAATTCTCCCATGCCACTTCGTGGGATGCCCCGGAACACGAGGGCATCCACACCTCATGAGGACCTAACCCTGATGGGGGGTGCCGGCTGTCCCCACGGCCGACACCCCAGGTCCTCTGAGCGGAGATGGAGTGCGAGCACGATCAACTCGCCTCCGTGTCCGCGCTCTGCGGAGTGGAAGAGAGAGAGGGTCTCTCTCCCTTTCCCGCTCCTCCACCTCCCTCTGCGAGACAATAGTCTCGCAAAACAAGGCCACCGCCTCCCACGACCTCTCATCATCGACCATCTTTACGATGATAGCCGGCAAGGAGAGGTCGGATCCCACAACCGCGATCAGGGATCGCCGCGGTCCCGCTCCTCCTGGGCATGTCTCCAGTGCGTGCTGGGCGGTGTCTTCCGCAAAGCCACACTGGTGACAGGCCGGGGAAGGCTCCCTTCGTGCGACGTTACACAAGTATCTCCCGAAACAGCCATGTCCGGTGAGAACTTGTGTCAATCTGAAGGAGAGCCTCCCATGCCTTCTTTGGACCCACTCTCTGAGTATGGGCCGGATCGCATCGAGGAGCCGTCGAGCGCCGGCCCCCCTCTGTGTGGGTCCTGCAAGGAGCCTCTCACCCCACGTGGTGAGAGCTGCTGCCCTGGCGTCATCACGCCAGTGCGCCACCTCCCGCGGCACCGGTCGCTCGTCCCGCTCCCGAGCCTGCACTCTGCGTTGGTAGACCGAGGCTAGGACTTCGGCCTCAAGGTCCCAAGGGAGCAGTCCAGCGAGGACGCATGCCACCTCACAGGAGAGTGTGCGGTATCCCCGACACACTCTCACTGCCATTACCCGTTGCGCTGCGAGTAGTGCAGAGGTCCCCTCACGGCGGAGGGAGCCCGCCCATATTGGCGCACCGTAAAGGGCCATGGAGCTGACCACCGCTGTAAAGAGGCGGCGGCAGCTCCCCCCTCCTCCCCTGGTATTCGGGAGGAGGCGACTTAATGCGCCAGCTGTCCCCAGGAGTTTGGGGGACAGCTTCCGCATGTGTGCTTCGAACCTCCATTTACTGTCGAGGACGACGCCGAGATATTTCAGCGTCGATCCGACTGGAATGGGTGCTCGATAGGCCTGCATTTTATTATACATATAAAAGCGTTGAATCTCTTTGCCTCTATCTTGTTTAACAAATTCCTATAGATGGCGCTAAAACAATGAATTAATGGCTCCAAAACTCCTGTTGCTTTAAATTATTATATACTCGCATATACACACTATAAAGCCATAATTAATGTATGATCATTGAAACATTAATTTTCCAAGTTGTTTTAATCTGTCGCCAAGCACTTATCGGTCCGTTCTGCAGCTGTCCTTGTGAGCCAGTCCCCATTCTAGGAGAATGTAACTTACCGCCTTCCGAGTGATGATGCGGACATCATCAATCACCATCAGGCCTGGCAACGTTCTTACTAATCTATAGGCAATAAGAATAAAGAATTAAAAAAAATACTGAGCAGGAGAAGTTGTATGAAATCAGTACCTAGAACTGACACTAGGTCTAGAATTAATATATGACCTATGTTACAAAGTTCAGTGTTACACGTGCTGTAAGGTTTTAATTTAAATGTGCACGTTTTTTTAGTGTAGGCACTTTTGCATAATTGTGTTGCTGCGTGCTACCATTAAGAAATGTTGCTCTATATATTTTCTCTTTTATACTATGGAAAAGTCCCGTCCAATGCCGGGCTAGAATGTTACCCCCATTTCTACCTGTAGGTGTCGTAAAAGGAGACTAGAGTAAAATAACGGATAGTTGGCAGCAGCGCCTTCTGAGAAACTGCGATTCCCAAGACGACAAGGGGCTGTACAGCCACCTGAAAGCAAAGAGACTTACTTTGGTATGCCTAGAATGATTTAGGACATCCAATAAAAGACTATTTAATATCCCCAGCACGCCGATTTTTTGGATATATATAATATTGCCCGAGTGTTGTAATGTTCCAAATACAAAATACGCTACTGCAATGGATTTGATTTTCTTTGTGCGTAAATCCGATACTTGGCGTGTTCTTTTTTCGAAAATAATGACAATAGTTCCATGCATCTTTGAGAAAAGCTTAAAAATAGAAGCTGCACATTACCTACTTACATAATACTCTAAGGTCCTGTTTCAGAATGTTCGAGTAAGCTCCGGTTTTACTACCCAGAACATATTTATTAAACAAAACACTATCTTTGCGTTTCACAGTCATCGATTTAGACTATCCATCGGTTAATGCCTGCAACGCGCTGCATGTTAACTGTCATTTTTATCATTCAGTTATTTTATGTGTTGGTTAGCAACCCGAAACTTTATTAGGACATTCTGCAACAGACCATAAATTTTACAAAATACCGTCAGACTGCCGATCGCAACTTTTTAACTAATTTCCAAAATATAAATTGGCCAGTTGGACCGAGGATTCCGCAGTAACACAGAATTAACCAAAAAATGACGTTTTTATTTTCCCAGAATCGAGATCCTTAGCGGGAGCCCAACCTGCACTTGACCAATCTTTTGTATTTTTATACATTGGATATTGGCCCATAACCATACTAAATTTGACGCTTGTACGAGCATCTCTTATAGTTTTTCCGATAGCACAAAAATAAAAAAAACCCGTTTTACACGACCCAAAAGTGTTTTTTTGCTGTGTTTTTTCACTCATTTTAGTCACCCTTGACCAATATTGATGATATTTCAATGAGACCAAACGACAAGAATAAGCTATTATAATAAAAAAAAGAATTATCAAAATCGGTTCACCGTGTTGAAGTCTGTTCCATATTTTTGGTAATTTTTTTTTCACTCATTTTAGTCACCCTTGACCAATATTGATGATATGTCAATGAGACCAAACGACAAGAATAAGCTATTATAATAAAAAAAAGAATTATCAAAATCGGTTCACCCAGTCAAAAGTTCTGAGTTAACGAACATAAAAAAAAACAGACGTATTGAGAACCTCCGCCTTTTTTGAAATCGGTTAAAAATGAAAATTCTTTTTTTATTATATTTATTTTGTTTAAGCAATTGTTATGATTTCTTAAGAACTGTCATATTATAGAAAAAATAATATAATTTTAACTTATATAATTATATTAATTATGATTGTTTGCAGTTTTCTCAGATCCATTTTATCGTTAAATGTAGAAATTGTTGAAAAACATTAATTCGTCTACAATGCCAGATAATCAGATGATTTAAAACAAAAAGCCTTTCCTTACTTTTTTTATTCCACGCCTGACGCCAGATCCATCAATCGATTCTTTTAAAAAGCAACAACAAATTTATCATTAGCAATTAATATGTTGATTATTTTAAACAAATATGCCTTTCATCCTCTCAATAACATTGTATCACATTTGAACTAATAAATTATAGTTATCACTTAACCCCGCACAACGGGGTAATTGTTTTAAGTAATTAATATTGTTTAATTATTTCATGCGATAACGGGCCACAAACAACGTTTTGTTCTTTACTTTGTGTGACCGACGGAAGGTCACCAGAATGCGAAGGTTATTTTATCCTATCTGTTGTAGAAAAATAGTAGTTAGTACAACGCATACAACAAATAATTTTATCCGAGGAGCTGTGATATTTAAGTCTAGGCTTAAATGGTCATAAGTTATACACTCGTATTTTCACTCTAATTGCTAAGAAATTAAACATGATATTGTTTGTGAGACATATTTTTAATTGAAATTGAAAATGGACAATGTTCTATTTTGAGAGTGTCATTGTTTCGAAAATAAAACTGGGATTTTAATAATACCCTTGATCTATGAGTATTTTTAAAGACCCTGTCAAACTTCTTACATGAAATGTATTCCAAAATGAACCTCTTTGAACAAATTAAAAAATCTTTTATGCACTTGTGCTTAAAAAAGCAGGCTTTTGTGCACTGGAGCATAAAAGTCGTTCAGTCCGCTTACACCGGGCATCACCGAAAACTTTACAAGCATGAGAAGTAAAAAATAATTTTACAAGACTATTTTTTTCGATTAGGTTACCCTAAACATTATCTCAACTGATGATGTGGTCGAAGCTGTTAATATGTTAAACTTTAAATTACTAGATCTCAATGACAGCTGCCGGAATACACAGTTAGATGCTTGGCGACATATTTTCTACTGTATATTTCGATCTGGCGAATTGGTAACCAAACGTAGAAACACTGAAAAAAAAACAAAATGGTTTATATGGTTTTGTTAAGGTATTACACGACTGTCCAAAAAAAAGAGTGTTATATTCTCTGGGTTAATGCATTGTATGTAATATGTATGTATGTTTGTTTGTGAGTTTCTTTATTCTAACATAACTTCTAAATGGCTTTACCGATTTGAATATATAAGATATCTTTAGATTCGTCTTGATAGCGCAAGACATACCTACTTGGCACATAAAAAAAAATTACAAAAAAATCGGCCAAGTGCGAGTCGGACTCGCACACGAAAGGTTCCATACCATTAGCTATACAACATTAGACTTCATATTTTAACCTTTTTTTGTTTTAACGTGCGTGAGTCCGACTCGCTCTTGACCAACTTTTTGTATTTGTTGTTATAGCGGCAACAGAAATACATCATCTGTGAAAATTTCAACTGTCTAGCTATCACCGTTCTTGAGATACAGCCTGGTGACGGACGGACGGACGGACAGCGAAGTCTCAGTAATAAGGTCCCGTTTTTACCCTTTGGGTACGGAACCCTAAAAAACCAACTAGCGGATTTCAGATGCCATATCATGAGATACAGAAATTTTCTTCCAAATCCATCGAGAAGGGTAGCAAAATAAAACCATAAATACTTATTAACTTGCAGTTTTAATTTCAATAGAATGATAAAACATTAACAAAAAAAAATAATTTCTAGTCGGGCTTTTTACTTCTTTAATTTTTGCTTGTTCGTGTAATAATTAAAAAGGCTTCGGCTTTGACCACTATCGCCCTAGCTGGTAAGATCTAGCCGTTAGTTATAAAAATACGAGTCTGTCCAATTTCAAAGCCATTACTTTGTAACCATGAACAAAACACCAAATAAGACCCACTCCAATTATTAAAACTAATAAAAAAGCATGTGTTCCAGTCAAAAATTAAGATATCCTGTTTCGGATACCACCGGTGTCGAAACAGGGGTAATAAATACAATGAGCAATTACGTACTAAAGCGATTTTATCCGTTTCATCGCAGAGCGCCCTGTCATTAAAGATCATGTTGAGTTGACTTCCTGAGCTTACTTGACACATCTTCTTTTAATTTTAATGCGTTTTTTGAAACAAAGTACTCCAATGGGCGTGAATGTTTCATTGTATCTGGCTTATCCCTATCATTATAGGCTCGTGGGGGTTGAAATGCCAGCACATATTATTATATGATTAATAGTAACAAATATGTTAAGGGAACATTAAATTAGTATTTAAAAAAACACTTAAAAATTATAAAAAATTATATCTAGTGACAATTCCGCCTCATTTTCCTGTTAAGCCGATGTGACGTCACAATCGCTACGCAGCTATACCGGAAGAGTTTTCGCCGCGTTTCTCTTCTACAGGAAGAATCCTCCGCAGGTCTTGACCTTTCGAGCGCACGATTGAGAAAGATCGTACGCTCGAAGAATAGAGTTAGCATCAAGTTTAGATAGATAGATAACACTTTATTATACACCAGATGTAATGTAAGAAAAACGTGGGCTTAATATTAGTTTTCTATTCGAATGCCCGCCTCGCTAGCTACCACCCTCAAGTTGAAAATCTGTCGCCAAGCACCTAACGGTGTGTTCCGGCAGCTGTCCTTGAGAGCCAGTAACTCTAGGTTAGTCTTAACAACATCAACTAACGTTAACGTCTTAACAATATAATGTAGTATAATGGGCGATTTTATCGCTTAGAAGCGATCTCTTCCAGACAACCTTTTAAGTTTAGTGTTTTTCCAAAATATTAAATATGGATTTTCGCAAAGTAACGCCTGAATCTATTCATTATTAGGTATATACATTTTTTATTAATTTGACTCCTGGAATGGATGTAACTCGCAAAGCCGCCATGCTGAAGTGGGACTAGGCAGGGCAAATACGCATGCCCGAAGAGTTTTGGGCAAAACCAACCCACGATAAGGTCTCACTGGGATTTAAACGGCCACATGGCCGGCCTAGATGGAGTTGGAGGGTCGAGCTTAATCCTTTTATTAGGATTGGCCTACAAAAACCATTGACTGAAGTAGTTGGAAGGAAGGAAGAGAGGCCTTTGTTTAACAGTGGGACAGTTCCGGCACGTAATCATAATGTTTCCGGCTCATAATAATTGTACGGAAGCTTCAGCTTTTTTGTGCTACGTTGCCATAGGGCCAAACGCAGCCCTACTTGAGACTCTACTGCCAGTCTCTCTGTCTGTAACGGGTAAACGAAATGAGTTCCAAACTTGAAATATTGATATTTTGTGTAGAACTTTGGCCCAAAGATGAATATTGGACTTGAATTTCAATTAAATTATTTCGTATACATGTGAAGGTAACTTTTTTGCATGCCGTGTGTCATTGTCTTATGGGAAGTGTGCAAGTAGAGCTTTTCATCCAAACGTATTTTCCAAGAGTTCAAAATCGGTAAAATTTTGCATGCATGTACATGAGCCTAATAGACTAGACCTCTAGACACTATGAGCGAATACTGCGTGAATAAAATTGCGTTATGACTAAAATTTAATTTCTGACGGTAGTAGAAAATAATTTATTAATAACTCAAGTGACATATAAACCGATTAGTCACCCCGTGACCACGATCACTGTAAAGTGTTAGAAACGTCGGGACAAAAATAATGAAAAATATATGCAATTTAAACCGTTTAAAGTTGTTTTGTCTATTACTATGTGTAACTATTGGGCACTGCTAGTAACTCCAACATTGAGATTCTCCAGAGATTCCAAAACATTGCCCTAAGAACCATCTCAAGCGCACACTGGTTTGTAAGAAACACAGAAAAACATGAATATCTCGAAATGCAAACTGTAAAGCAGGAAGTCAGCTACCACAGCAAGAAATATAAAGAAAGCCTCAATAAGCATATAAATAAACTGGCAAAGAAGCTATTGAACACAAATAAAAATATAAAACGCCTAAAAAGATGGCATGTACTGGACCATGACCAAAGAAACTAAACTTAACTACATATACGGTAATCGTTTAATGGAATGACTTGAACACCACAAAATCCTGGAACACATCTGATTGTGGCTAGACAGCTGATTGCAGATAACAAAGAAGAAGAAAAAAATACTGTGTGTTATAGTCGAGAAAACTTAAGACAACATTACAGATTTATACCATAAAAAAAATCCCTGATTCCTTACTTAGGTTACAAATTACAATGTAACTGATGCGTAGGTAATTTGCCTTTTGATTTTATTGTATACCTCCCGACTCTTGCTGGCAATTTGCCAAACTCGTAAGGATTACGTCACTTTTCAGATGTTTGTCACATCTACAGACTATAGACTTTTTATTTTGCCACTTAAGTGTTTGTTTGATCACTTTCTGTTCAGAAATCATGGTAATGAAAAGCATTTATCTTAAGAGCGCACTGAGCTTTGTACGCGCGCCGCGTATGTGTGCGTGAGTAAGGCACGCTCCTAGTCCCCGACCGACGGCCGAAGAATTGCTAAAGCGGACAGGGAGGAAACATCGCGGCTCTAGCTAAAATGGCCAGAACGTGCTTGAATTTTGGTATTTCCTTCGTATAATAAAAACAAATACCTATTTGAAAAATGTAATGTAACCTTAACCTTATAGAAAACACGTACCTTATAGAAAACACGTTTTTGATTATTATTCAAATACTGATGACTTTCCGTGAAGTATTTACGCCGTACTAAGGCTTTATTAAGTTTGTTAGATATAACTTTGGATTTTTCCTATAGAGGAAACTGTAAGTAATCGGGTTTTCAAAGTGTATGATTTATAGAATGAATCCTTAAATATAACATATATTAATTGCATAACTCAAAATTAAGAAATAAAGATATAGCAAGGGATCAAACGAAATAAAATTACGTATCGCTGCCTCAAGGCAGGCTTCATACAAGATCGTTGTACCAAAATAGACAGAATAAAGCACATAAGGCGTTAAATCACATGTATATTGAAAAATCGAAGTTTATAGTAAGTTATGTGATGGTGATTCACTGATTTTAGGTTACTTTGAAGGTGACCTCCTCTTCAGAAGATCAGAATGTGGGTTTTGAAAAAAACATTTAATATGTACGGACGTTTTCAAAACAAATCCATGTTAAATGTTTTTTCATTACTGTTTTAAAATAATCTTAAGTGCAGCTGTTTTAAAATTATTCTTGGAATGACATATATCCATAACAAAACCGTGTTGAACATTTCTTCTCTTTCGTAAATAAGCCATTACTTCTCGTAAGAACTAAAGGATAAGACATGGTTATTGTGCATTATCCCTAAGAGATAGACATGTACCATTGCGGACTTTTTTGTAAACCTTTTTAAGGTGTACAATACTGTAGTACACTATTTTGATCTATCTCGTAGGGTTCAGCCGTTGCAACGTAAGCGCAAAAAATGTGTTTATTTACGACATCACATTAGAAACCTCTAAAATTATTGTTTCTCTACTAAATTATGTATATAGAAGAGGAAGGCTTATATGCATGTATTATACATATAAGCCTTACTCCTGAATTACTCTAGAGGATTATACAGCGCGTACTTCTCCATACAAAAAGAAAAAGCTTAAATATTATCTTTGATTCATAACACATAAAAAAAAATTCCTGCTTATTTTTGTAGTCTCGTTTACCGCAAGTTTGAGAAAGGCCTTGTAAGTAGTGGTGTGCACCGGTTCTCAAAAAACCGGATAATCACCGGTTGCGATAGGTACCGGAGACTAATCGGTGTTTCTGTTAACTACCGGTTTATCGATAATTAGGTTGGTAAACATTTCTGAATTTTAATTTAATCTCACCTCATTCATACTATAAATGCGTTTTGCTTCTATTAACCTACACGGTAAACCATTATTTCTACTAGGAGCTCTCCTCCTTTTACGCTACCCAAGAAAAACACTTGTTCTTGGTAGGTAAGTATTTTGATGACTATCGCATCTGTACAAACCGGCTAGCCGGTTGGTGGTCAATAGTCGTGTTTACAAAATTACCATAAAATCTGCGTAAGTCTAATTTTCATAATGCAAACAGTTTGCGTAAGGATGGATCCTTGGCTATACGAGAAAAAATCTATATTTTTCTGAGATATCATAAAGTATTTTTAATATTTTTATCAAATCTAAAACCAGCTCTAATTACATTTTGGCGCCAAAATATTACGTCATTTAATAATAATCTCGTAACTACTTTTACAGTAATGAACCTAGAAAGCTGTAATTTTGCATATACATGCATACAGAACAATTCAATAACTACGTTAAAATAAATTTAAAGGATAAGGATTGAAAAGTTTTTTTTGTATTGATTTTTATTTGTCCCTCTTGTGTGTCGCGAACGGATTTCCGGTCGTCTGAAAAAAAGGTTTAGTGTGAAGCTTGTATTAATCCGATCGTTATTATTCAATCGTTGTTAGTAAGCTAGTATCCTTGGCAATACAACTCAAAAACCACATCACGTTACGGTAACGAGAAGTTATAAAAATCGAGAAATGAAAATAAATATCTTTCACTCGATACATTTTGCCGCGCAAACACTCGCCGGTGGAAATTTACGTAATAAATAATCTCGTAAGTACTTTTAAACTACCAAACCTAAACATCTGAAATAATTCAGGTGTATAGATAACATATAAATAATCATATCAAAAGAAGAAACAAAGTAATTATAAAATAGGAGTTATAGTTTTTAAAAAAAAATAATGCGCTAGCATAGCGTTTTCCCGCCAACATTCTTTAAAAAAAATTGCGTTTTAATTTCGTTACTACTTTTGAAATATTTATCTTAACAATCTATAATAATTCATGGCTAAAGAACTATAGTAAATATTCATATTATAAGAAAAAAAATAAGTTTTAGGTGGAATAGTTACAGAAAAAAAAATAAGAAAAAAAATAATTGCTGTTTTCCGCCATTTTCGTCGTCTGTTCAAATCCCTTTTTCTGTAAAATTTTCTATACAAAGGTCTATTTTCATTTCTTTTCCCGTAAATCGAATATGATGAGGATTGCATTGGTACCAAGAAAATTATATGTTGATTAGAGATTACATCAAAAAAACTCGATTTTAAAACAAAAACCGTCAAAATCTGTAAAAATATATTTACATTTCGCTGTTTGATCCACTCAAACTAAATGGATGAAAATGTTATTTTTGTATGGTATAGGTGATATATTAGGGTATGGGGATATTAGGGTGTCATGTTAAGGTAATAGAAAACAACTTAGTGCTAAAAAAACGTCGACAGTTTACTAATGTTGCGCCATATCCGATCTACAGATTCAATAGATGAGGGGTAATATTGTGTATATTGACTATCCGGATAATAACCGGAGAAACACCGGTTATTCAATAAAATCTCCGCAAAATCTCCGGAGGCTGAAATTGCTTCCGGTACACACCTCTACTTGTAAGCTGCTATTTCAAATATGAAAAGAATATATAATTCCAAGTATTTCAAAGATATTTCAAAGAACTATCGCGTGCTAAGCATAAGTAAATTACCTACTTAAGTGCTCAAACACCTCTAGGCATGAATTAAAAGCACGTATTCCCTTGAACCGGACGCCGATGCCTCCATGGCTCACTTAGAAAGCTTCCGGTGATTTACCTTGGGATGTAAAATTTTGGACTAACACACTAATATTTAAAAATGCGAAAGTTTGTGAGTGAGTGAATGAGGATGTGTGTAATTGTGTATGTGTCACACTATCCTTCACATTGGAGGGTGAAATAGATTGAAACTTGAATATAGGTAATTTATATTAATTTAAAGACTTTCGCGATTTGAGTCACATAGTTATAAGTATTTAACGGGACAAAACCTTTCTTCAGAACGTTCGATTGTTCTTTTCAAACTTGCAAGTTTCATTAATACCTATATTTACTGGATTTTTTTTTTTTCCGGCGGTATGCCTTTATTAAACAAAATACTATGAACTATATACAACACTACAGCTACTACAATAAAAGCATTTAGACACCTATAAGTCATAGCAGACTCATAGGCAGTCCAAATGCTCCAGCCCACTCCCAGTTGGCAGCGTGCCCAGCATGCTGGCAGCATTGCCCCGTTGAATTGCAATGCTTATTCGAATTAAAATTAAAATTCTAATTCTTTACTGGATTAAATGTCGTGATATCAATCTGGACGATGTTGAGGTCTTAAGCAAGTTGTGGTCATCAGCACATTGCTGTTGAATCTCTCCTGCAAATATTGCCGTTACAAAAGGTACTCTGGCATTATGTGGATTATTGTAATTTGAACCGATAACTATAATACTGTTTCGGAAGCACAATGATAATTCCAATAATTTTTAATCGCAACTTAGTCGAAACGTCGAGGTAAATCAGTACTAATATTATAAATGCGAAAGTAACTCTGTCTGTCTGTCTGTCTGTCTGTCTGTCTGTCTGTCTGTTACGCTTTCACGCCAAAACTACTGGACCGATTTGATTGAAATTTGGTATGGAGATAGTTTGAGACCCGGGAAAAAACATAGGATAGTTTTTATCCGACTGCGCAAAAAGAGGTTAATGTTTTCGCACGATAACCGACATACGCGCGGGCGGAGCCGCGCCCGGAAAGCTAGTAAATATATATTTTTATCGCGATTAAAGCTCGTTTAATACTTATAACCATATAGCTAGTTTAGGTCCTGGACCCAACACATACTTTTCATCGACTTCATTATTTCTCATCATTGTCTACGCGGGTGAAACCTCGAGGCGCTGCTAGTCCATACTAATATTATAAATGCGGAAGTAACTCTGTCTATATGTCTGTCTGCCTCGCTTTCATGCCAAAACTACTGAACCGATTTGGATGAAATTTGGTATGGAAACAGTTTGAGACCCGAGATACCGAGATGATTTTTATCCGACTCCGCAAATGAAGAGGTTAATGTTTTATAAATCATAAATCATAAACGTCCACCGCTGAACAAATGCCTCTCCCTTCACAATTTGCCATAATCCCCACGCTTAGAAATTGCCTTGGGGAATCCAGTGTAAGATATAGGCAGTTTCCAGAAGGCTTTGCTGCGCTGGCACTGCCACTTCGCTGTAAATTGACGCTTAGGCCATTATTTTCACCATCTCTGGTTAACTTCATATCGTTCGTCAAGTCAATTATTCCATTGGAATAAGGTTGCATTTTAAACGTTTTTTGGTGCAGTAGTTTTACTATCAAACCATTTTCGACTGTGTCTCTATCAGTATAATGTATAATATCGGTTGAAAGCCTTGCACACGTCACGTGGCCCGCTGCTACTGCGGTGGGAATCGAACCTTAGCCATACAAATTATAATGCAATAAACATTATCTATGCGAATTAAAATACCATTAATTCACTTTTTTAAAATGACAGTAATGCTCGTGGAATAACATCGGATTAAAAACCGTGCATTGATTAATGACTCTATTGAGTTAATTTAAAACTTATTTATGAAGTTTCTTGTCAAAGGATTGTAAGAAAAATTGTTTATTCAAGTAATACTTTCTTTTTTATTTGATTACCATCTGACCTGTTGGTGATTGATGATGTAGTCGGGGACGGTAAGCTGGCTAAACCTAGAGTGAAAAGAAGCTCAAACAACCTCTTAACATGAAGTGAGTGGCCAAAAGGCAGTCAGAATATGATTTATAAAAAGCGTATACTCCTTACAGGTGTAAATAAATTATATAATATTCTAGGGAATATGAAAAATACAATGCCTTATCCAAAAATAATATTCCATTATTTGTCTCGAATGAAATAATAATACAGCTTTGAAATTTTGCTTAATCAAGTTTTGTGTAAGTATTGTAAATCGTATGAAATCAAATTTTATTTCTAATTGCTTCTTAATAGAATAAAAATTTTATTCTATTATGAAGCAAGCATGTTATAAAGTAACCGAATATTTTTTCTGTATTGAGAAGCCATTATAAAAAAGAATTTATTAAAAAAAATGTCGCTGACAATATTTAAATGTTGAGTTGTTTTGTTGGTCCCTCACATGCGAAACAATGTCTTTCCGTGCCTTCAGTGTGATATTTCTCAAAAATTAATTCACCGTAAATACATGTTTGTGCTGTGTTAATCAATATGAAATATAACGAAAACGTAATATTAAATAATCATACACTCGGAAAGTAAAAAACATCTTGACAACTTGAAACGTGTATAGAATAGTAGATTGTATTACAAGGGAGCAAAATCATATTTTTGGGGCGAGGATGTAAGAATACAGAGCTGAGCGATGATTCCATTCCGCGCTCAGGATCCTAATTAAGAATCCTTGATACAGCGGGATACAAAATGTACACTCAAATTTTCACCCCCTCTAAGAGAAAAACCAAATGAGACGCTTGTTATATATAAAACAACTTATAAATGTATATATAATGATTACATAGACGAGACGTGGTCACATAATTCTCGCGTTTTACATTTGTATACTTTTAAAAAACAAAAGCCGCTCTAACCAGCCTGACACTGTTTCAAAGAGTAATTATCATGTTCATTATTGTCTTATGTTAACATTATTCATGTTCCAAATTTAAAACTCATTACTGCCCTCTCTGAAAGTATAGTCGAGAAAAAATCTACTTAGCTTTTGTCTATCTGCCAATAAAAACACCATTTCTGAAGTCACTACGTCGGTGTTCCTGAATTATTAGCGGAATTTGTAAGCAATGATACGGTAGCAATAGACTGCCGTGCAAGAGCATTTTGCGAATACCCCCATAGCTAGGTACCACCCACAAGTAGAAAATCTGTCGCCAAGCACCTAACAGTGTGTTCCGGCAGAAGTCCTTGAGAACCAGTAAAATTATAGGCACATGAGACTTCATTACTTTATGTTCTCAGGGAGCAATGCAATTCTCCTTGAGACGAAAAGCATCTGTATAGGCAGGCAGAGGTTAGTCTGCTTAACATTAGGCGGGGCTCGTGCATTATCCGTCACAATCACATAAAAACAATAAAAAAAACACTATTTCTTTAGTTATCTCTCGAAACCTCACCAATGCAGAAACGTATTGTGGTCACCACCAGGGATTATCAGCTCTCAATCAAGTGTCTGATGTTTCACCGGCTACAGTGTTGCATGTACGTAAATATCGATTTCTAGATCGCACAGATCCAAAATAGATAATTTGGCCTCGGTTACGTTATACACAACGTTGTAAATCCATTTTCACTTCCCGAGCATGAAATGGGGTGTTTTCGTGTTCATAAACTCGCAATAAAGTAAGTCGACTTCTGCTGCAAGCGTGAGGAAAGTGATTCGTGTACAAACATCAACTTTAGAAATTAATAAATCTGACACTGAAAAATAAAAAAAAAACGCTATGATTAGTTCATAACCTATCTATGGACTCAAACTTTACTCCAAAATTACAATTTTTATTTTTACGAACGAAAAAACAAGTTTGATAACTTGTTGAATTATTATTTTGGGTACCTATTTTGCAATGATTTCTTGTTTATTCTTGAATGTTCCAATATTATATTCTTCTGGCCACTTTATTTCATTGCTCAACTAAGTAATCGTGTATATATATATATATATATAATTAAATTTGTCCCGACGTTTCAAACACTGCAGTGGTCGTGGTCACGGGGTGACTGACGGACTGTGACGGAGTCACCCTGTGACCACGATCACTGCAAAGTGTTTGAAACGTCAGGACAAAAATAATGATGATTATACGCGATTTAAACCGTTTACAGTTTAATTACTATGATTTATTTTCTTTTAACTTTTATACTTATTTTACTTCCGTACCCTCACCTTATCTTGCCCTCCATTTTGAGTTCCTCTATATCAGTACCTC
Organism: Plagodis dolabraria; assembly: GCA_963854805.1. NCBI lineage: Eukaryota > Metazoa > Arthropoda > Insecta > Lepidoptera > Geometridae > Plagodis > Plagodis dolabraria. Next base: position 8,685,557 of record OY978459.1, on the reverse strand, counting down.
GCTCTGCCGGTACACGACCTGCAACAATGTAAAATAGTCCATCGGTGATGCGTTGAAGCATTGATCTTAATCTCTCTTATCTGGATATACTGTCAAACGAATGCTTTGTGATATTTGATTTTCGCCTTTTTCGGCGCTGATGGTGAGTACCGATTGCAACTCAGACTCAACAAAAATAGCTGTCCGATTGCCATACAATGTCGTACATTATTAAATCGCTAGAAGCGCTGCTTCGACTACTCACAGTATATCATTTTATCGAAACCTGTCTGTACGATCTATGGCTTTAATTGACATCACAAAACAAGTAACAAAGTTAACAATTCTATATACGAGTAGATTTATCGAATGCCAATACAATACAAAGATAATTTATTGCACGCCAAGTAAAACACTTACTCCTTTAAACACCCTATTTTTGCACTCGTAATACGAGTTATAACGCCTAGTCGGTGATAGTCCATGGAACAGTAAATCAGTATAGAAATACCATAAAATTTGTGCCTAATGAATTTGCATTTTTAACTAGTGAATGTAGCTGAAGATCCGCGACTGAAATAGGTTTTTTACGTTTTCAAACTCCATATCCTTGATATATTGAAAAAATCCAAAAACTGAGTACACAAGAAAAATCCATGTAATTATCGAATCTGGAGCGCAAATTCCGTAGTTATCGATCATTACATATGACATTTTAACTCGTCTGAAATCATATTTAAAAAAGTGTCTCAGGTCATCTATTTTGTCGATTTTAACAATTGTTTGGCAGGTTTAAAAAGTAGCTCGATATAACAACGAATTAAAAAAAAATAACTTATTGGCTGCTCTTATTATGGAAAAAAGAGCGGTTGGCTAGTATGCAAATCTTCCTTTGCACATTAGTAAGTATCGCTTAAGTAGGTATATTACATATTAAATGGAATAAGTGTTTTGAACTGTATTAACTTCATTTAAAGTAATATTATAGGCAAGTACTGTATATTATAGGTAGGTACTAACTGTATTTCTGAACTATTCTCTAACTAAAAACTATACAACTATCGTCCATAGCTAAATTGGTTGATGGATGTTCTCAGAAATTTTCAATATAACATCTTTTTTGTTATATCGGTCAAGAGCAATAATAATAGTACATTGTACACCGAGGGGGGAAAACGATCTATTGCTGTTCGAGAGTATGTAAGCCCGACGTGCAGCAGAAGCGGAAGTTCCATTTCCGATCTCGAGTTTCTTTAAGCCCTAAAGGAAACTCGAGATCGGAAGTGGAACTTTCTACCGTGATACATAGTGCTTTATTTTACTACACCTACGAGGATAATAAAATCAATTTAAGTTTTGATCTACGAGTATTTGTCCCGAGACTTCTCAGGTAGAAAGTTCTTTATGATTTCTTGAGCTGTATTTTTTATTTCTGATGGCGTCATCGTTAACATTTCGAAAAATTATTAAGCATAATTAAAAGCATACAGTTAAATTATCAATTTAGTAAAAAACTAAATTTTACCAAACAAAAAAATTGCCACATTTTTTTTTCGTAGTGCAGAAAATGTTTGCCAACCTCTTTTCAAGAAAATCGAGTAGAAAATAATCATTTTTTTCAATATGCTGATTATTGGATATAAAACCTTTTAGAGATTTGCAATCTTTATGTTCGCAGCTAAAAAAACAAAAGAATGCGGGCAGGGCAGGTATGGATTTTTATACAACATTCCTTCACGGCAGGAATGAAATTCCATATAACTTTTACCACCGACGAACTTTATAACGCGTTTTTGAACGAGCAACAAGACACTATATGAGAGGGTGTGGTATAAATAAGTTTTCATCTGCATTCTCCATCATATTCGTTTATACCTACATAACTACTTAGTTATACATGCGTCAAGGAGGCATGTGGAATTGTGGATCCCTCAATTCTAATTGTCATTAAACCTGGAGGATAGGTTCTCACAATTAGCATTAAATATGTTTTTTTGGTTAAATCCTAAAACTTATAAATAGCTTAACATTGTCTCGCGATTAAATGAGAAGTTTCTTCCATAGCAAGCACGATACAAGATACAAAGTCGTAAGCTGGTCAGCCAGCTAAAAATAAAGTTCTTGTATCATTGTAATGTCTTTAATAAGACTAAATGAGATAACCACCAGTCAGAGAAAAAATATTTATAACAAAAAGCAAGGCTTGTACATGTAAGTTGCGGCTCACTTCGAGTACAGGGTACTTAAAAATGCAAGTTGAGCTTATTATAAGCTGTTCGGAGCTATCACTGTAATTGCACTGTTTGGTTCACCGACATAACATTACCGCTGGGAAATTACTGGGTATCACTCAATAACTCACGGCGAGGCGCGATATAGGATTATTGCTGAGTTATGACGAACGGTAGCCACTTTAGGGTACCGGAGTCAAAAACTAGGATCCCTTATCGATCGTCTGATTTTCTGTATGTCACATCCAGAATTTAAAACTACCTTCTTCTATCTAATAACTTGAATCAATGGTGAAAAAGTTCGAATAAGGTCGTAGTATTATTATATATGCCAATAATGCGCCCACGGCAAGGGCAGTAAATCTTATTAACTGTTTCGTCAACAAGGTCCAAAATGTCGACATCCATGTCGATCCCTTTGGAACTATTTATAAGAATATTATATTTTCTCTAAAATTTTAAACGTTTTGGCTCCTTAGCTGTAAGTTTACTTTTTGTAATATATAAATAAATATGTTCTATGGTAAGTGTAAAAGTAGGTCTACTTTTAGAAACAGAACTACGCAATATTTAATAGCGTAAATTCGTATAGAGGTGAGCTTTTAAACGGAAAAAATCTTTAAGCTACTGTTCCAGATGGCTACTGTCGTGTTACTGTACCTATCAGCCGGATTGCCCACTGCCGAACACAGCCTCCCCCTTATGGGTTTGCATATAATCTCCTCGCTTGGTAGGTGTTTTGGGGATCAGTTCCTCAGAATGCGCTGCTGCCCACCTTCCGGTATCTTTTATCTTTAGTGGCCTCTTACGACACACACCGGTAGTAATTGGGGCGGGGAGACATTCTAACCCGACTTCTAACCGATCCATGGGGCAATTTTTTTGCTAATTATATGTATATGTATTAATCAGTTGCTTATATAATTTTATGTATATTCGACTACAAAGTTCGGCAGTGTTTTTCTATTTAAATAACATTATTCCAACTATCGTAACTCATAATTCGGTGCGTTGATGGATCCGCGTCCTGTTAGATTGGCCGCTTAGAGAACAGTTAAGATAAAAAATAATAATTAAAACCAAAACTAAACAAAAAAAAAATCAGAAGATCTCAAATGCGGGTAACCATAAATCGACTTTATTATTGACTACGGAACCTTGTCTTATTCGTAACTGGTATGCACTTAGATGGTAATTAAAGATTTGTTTTCTTAAACAATTATGCTATTTGAATATCAATGTACTTACCCTGGGTTATTGATTGAAGCCCTGATAAAACGTGATCAGAGTTTGAAAGACAAGTAAATGTCACGGAGATATACATTATGTTTACTTATTTAACTCTGTATTTAATCATTTAAATAATTGTATACCCTCTCGTATTCAATAACAAATTATTGTGCTTCGATATTTTAGTCTACTATTAAATATTGTGTTTTATTTTCTTAGTACGCCTGGAATTAATATTATCACCATTTTTAGGGTTCCGTACCCAAAAGGTAAAAACGGGACCCTATTACTGAGACTTCGCTGTCCGTCCGTCCGTCTGTCACCAGGCTGTATCTCAAGAACGGTGATAGCTAGACAGTTGAAATTTTCACAGATGATGTATTTCTGTTGCCGCTATAACAACAAATACAAAAGTTGGCCAAGTGCGAGTCGGACTCGCGCATTTTAAATGAAAAAAGGTTAAAATATGAAGTCTAATGTTGTATAGCTAATGGTACTTCGTGCAAGAATCCGACTCGCACTTGGCCGATTTTTGTTTAAATCGCATGTTGTCCTGAATGTATGTTGTCAAAATGCACTTCTTTTCAAAGTATATTGTCTAATCGATGTCTGGCCTTGCAAAATTTAGCCGTATGTATATTTCGTCGAAGTAATTTATCTGTTTTTTTTTTACATTTGAACGCATTTTCGAAAACAACCACACGGTATTGTATTGAGTTTTTTAACATAATTAAATTCAGGCTTACCTCTGCGGAAATAATCAGACTAATATTATAGTGGCGAATGTTTCTATATTTGATACTTCTTCACGTTTAACCGCTGGGAATAACTCATAGGACACATTGTATCTCGAAAAACCCGCGGGTAACACGGGGCGCAGGTAGTATTTAATAATAACAAAAATAAAAATTGAATATATAAGTTGACTATTAATTCATCAACAATACTGCGGGGGATGGTGTAGAATCGATAACTGAATGTGATCCACTCATAATTAATTTTCACATAAACAAAATTAATACTAACTATTGCCTAAGCTGTGGCGCGTTGACTTTGAGAATGATAGCGACGACAACACCCGCGGCCGCCGTGGGCAATAGTTAGTATTAATTTTGTTTATGTGAAAATTAATTATGAGTGGATCACATTCAGTTATCGATTCTACACCATCCCCCGCAGTATTGTTGATGAATTAATAGTCACCTTATATATAAAAAAAAAAAATATGCTTGATAGTAACCTATAAGGCTAACGCCTTTGACCACTATCCCACCTGATGGTAAGTGGTGATGTGGTCGAAGATGTTGTTCAGGCTAACCTAGAATTACTGGCTCTCAAATACAACTGCCAGAACACACCGTTAGGTGCTTGGCGACAGATTTTCTACTTGAGGGTGGTAGCTAACCAGGCGGGCATTCGCAAAATGCCCTACCACCTTGCTTTAACTAACGGCTGCCATCCAAAGACAACAACCGGGACCGACGGCTTAACGTGCCCTCCGAAGCACGGAAGCGCTCAGTTGCAAAGTCACCAGCGGTCACCCATCCAACTCATGACCGCGGCGGCCGTTGCTTAACTTTGCTGATCGGTTCATAATGGCTAAGCAAACTTCGCTACGAGCGCTTCTAAATCTAGTGACAATGCCGCCTAATTGTCCTGCTAAACCGACGTAACGTCATAAGCGCCACCCCAACCAGAAAATGTGCCAAGGAACATGATGCTGGTTGCTAAGTGAATTTGTAATACAAGAGTTAGATACTTCCACTTTCTTGAACTGAAATTTAATTACTATGTAAATCCAAGCAACTGTACTCCGACCCATTCTAATTAGTTCTGCGTTAGAATCTATATGCATAATAGATTATACTAAGAATTAAATCCATTTAGGCCAAACGTGCCAGAATCTTGAATGATTTGACTCACAAAATAAAATTACTAGGGCTACAAGCCCGCGGCGGGATTCGAACCAAGGACATCCTTCATGAGAGTCAACAGTTAATATACCTCAGATACAATTGTATCAAAAAAACCTTATTATGGGTGCTACCCATGATGGGCTTTAATAAATTTTTCCTTTAATTTTTTTTTTTTAATTACCCCACGTCTTTTCTAATACAATGCAAGCAATATAGATCCGCAATATCCACAATAACAGCTAAGCAGTTATTGTGGTGGTGGTAGGGCATTTTGCAAATGCCCTTCGGGATAGCTACCACCCTAAAGTAGAAAATCTGTCGCGAAGTTAAAATTCATTAGCGGTATGTTGAGTTCAAAAAAATTACGACTATTTTGTCTTAGGTTTTCGCGTTTGTTACACATAGTAATTAAACAACTTTAAACGGTTTAAATCGCGTATATTTTTCATTATTTTATCCCGACGTTTCAAACACTTTGCAGTGATCGTAGTCACGGGGTGACTAATTGATTTTATTTGTCACATGAGTTATTAAGAAATGATTTGGTCTACCGTCAGAAATTTTCATATTAATCATAACGTTCCCTATTCACGCAGTATTCGCTCACAGTGTCCAGAAGTCTTGCAGATTTATGTCGGCCTTGGGATTTAATTAATTTGATAACAGGATCCCAAGCAGGTGGTACTTGCCAACCATCATCTCTATTGAAATTTGGGTATTTTTTGATTTCAATAGCCTCGCGTGACATTCTTGGCATAAACCGGGTCTCTCTAGCAAGGATTTGTGGCTTGTCGAGCCGAATTTAGTGGTTGGGTTTGTCCTGGGCATGTTCACAATCCGCAGACTTGGTCGAGCGTCTGTTCTTCATGTCAGAAATGTGTTCTTTTACTCGGATACCAACGCTTCTCTTTGTTTGCCCAATGTATGACAGCCCACATTCACTATCAAGTTTGTAAACACCTGCATCTTGTAAGGGAATATTGCACTTAACAGGTCTTAAAAGTTGGTTGATCTTCTTGTGCGGCTTGAAGTAAGGTTTTATTGAAGCTCGTCTTAAGATATTACCAATTTTGTCCGTGACACCCTTGATGTAAGGTAAGATGGCAGGTTGTCGCTCAACTGTGGAAGGCTTGGGCTGGCTTCTGTGACGCATTCGTGGGAGCTTGTGATGAGTGCTTCGCAGTACTTGTTTTACATACTGAAGCTCCTCCTTGAGATGGTCAGTGTCGCAGATGCCATGTGCTCTCTGTAACAAAGATTTGCCTAAGGTAGCCAACTGACATGGATGGTGATGGGAGTTACCATTGAGATATTTACTGTATGGGTGGGTTTCCTATACACTGTATGACTAAGGGAGTTGTCAGGATTCCTGATAACTAAAACATCAAGAAAAGCTAAGCATTTATTGACTTAAGGCTCCATTGTAAATTGAATTTTATTATGTAAGGAGTTTAGATGGTCTAGAAATGCAGAAACTTTATTACTGGGAAGGATGGTAAAAGTATCATCTACGTACCGTTTGTAGATCTTCGGCATAGCCACAGCTGTGGAGCGAGCTCTCTCCTCGAAGTCTTCCATGAAAATATCGGCGACAACGGGGGAGACTGGAGAGCCCATAGCTACACCATCAATCTGCATGTAGAAGTTATTTTCCCAGAATAGATAGCCAGATGTTAGGCAATGTTCCAGTAGTTCTGCATATTCCATGGGAAGGTCATGGTCACTAAGTCTTTTCTTGACAATTTCAATGCAATCATGTACGGGTAGGCTGGTGAATAACGACTGTACATCAAAGCTAACCATAACTTCATCATCAGTCAATTGTAGATTTTTAATTTGACTGACAAAGTGGTAAGAATCCTTGACATGCGCACTAGTTTGACCGAGAAGTGGAGACAGTATTTTAGCAAGGTGTTGAGCTAGTTTGTATGTTGGCGAGTCAATTTGGCTTACAATTGGGCGCAAAGGAACGTCTGTCTTGTGTATTTTTGGTAATCCATACAGTGCCGTGACGTCTAACCCAAGAGTATCGGAGTGTTTACAAATTATTTCCTTAGTTTTTGTTACCATTTTAGCTGTTGGATCGCTTTTTACTGGTTTATATGTGCTCTCGTCCGACAAAAGTTCTTTTATTTTTAGGTTATAATCCGACGTATCCATGATCACAGAGGAATTACCTTTATCTGCTCGAATAATGGTTATGTCTGGGTTCTTGCGTAGGTTGGTCAGTTCAAGGTATAGTTCACGAGGTAGATTCGGTGTGAGCGCTTAACTTCGACGCAAAACAGCAGAAACATCTTGGCGTAACGCGTCCAAATCTTCCCATTTTACACAATTTTTGGCCAGACAATGTTCCACAGAGCAGATTATCTCTTCAAAAGGCCGATCTTAGGAAACCGCGTAGTTCAATCCATTTTCAAGGGCCTGAAGGGCGACCGTTTGAAGTTGTTTAATTACTATTACGACTATTTATTTACTTACTTTTCATGTTAAGTTTCTTTAGACAGATCATTGTTCGTCAACCTACTTAGGTTGTGACAACATACTTTGCCGTAAGGCTCTGCACACACTGGAGATACGCATTGAGTTACGTATCGTTCAGGAATGCAACACAGCGGACGCGTTCTGTGCACGCACGAGTAATGGTACGAGTATGGTTGTCGGAGATACTTTTATTATCGTATTAGTAGGAAAATGACCTGGTGTGCCTCGAAATGTAATATCTTGTCTGCGCGACAATTATTCGTGTTTTGATCAGGTTGTAGTTGCTTTTCCTGTCACGCGGATAGCCACCCGCGTCCGGATCTTGCCCACATGCGGGAATCCTATAATATCATACATGTTTTTCATATCACGCGCGCGGAACGCGGCTTGTCGACACGCACAACACTGCAGCGGCAAACGAAATCTTTGTCCCGCGTGTGGTCGGAGCGTGTTACCACCCGCATTCGGACCGGATGTGCGCGTGGGCGAAAATACGCATCACAGGAAAGGAGCCCTGAATGTCACTGAAAATCACTTATAACATATCAATCTCAACCTCTCATAACATGTCAATCTGTAACAAAGCTGTTATTGCTGCCTGAATGCTTAGTATTATATACATCTAACAGTGTTGCCTATCCCGATGTTCACCTCACTATGAATCTCACCGCTTGATATTAAAGGTCTAGGTTACGTTTTGAAAAGTAATTAAAAATAAAAGCTGTAATTTTTGTATTAACGCGTACTTACTGCTTAGCGCATAAGCTTTCATATTGCTGTATCACCTGGATTGTCCACTGCTGAACACGGCCTCCCCCATTTAGGGAGGGTTTGCCATAATTCCCACGCTTAGCAGGCGTCTTGGAGATCGCAGTTTAGATCAGTTCCTCAGAAGGCGCTACTGCTCACCTTCCGGTATTATACCTTTAGTCGCCTCCTACGACGCCCACAGGTATCAATGGGGGAAGGTTGACATTCCAGCCCGGCACCCCCTGAAAATATTAATAACAAACGAGCTTAAATATAAATATAAAGAATAAAATATAAGAATTGCAAGTAGAACCGACGACGTTCGGGTCACTTGAAAACAACGAAATTATATTCCTGCAGGGCGATTATGTTACTACACATTTTTTATTGATATCATTAATCCAACAGCACCAATTACTAACCCAGCTTGATTGGAATATAAATACTGATCTCTATTCTTGTGCAATAGACAAAAATAAACCCAGAAAACGACAGTTGCATATATTGACCAACCGACTAGAAACAAAATTGAAATTCAAACTATTTCCATTTGACTAAGGAACTGATATATCCAAAATACAAAATTTTATTCGTAACACCATTGCCACATATAAAGAAAACAATAGAACATGGATATATCCATCGCGATTTCATTATAAATATAAAATGTAAAAAAAACACGATAATGAAAAAAAATCTGTATTTTACTGTGTCTTAACCAATGTGATGGTTCCCCATTGGTCGCCGGGATAGAATTGCGCCTCCCGTATCTTCCTGTTGGAATCGTAAGAGGCGACGAAAAAAACACAAAAAAGTGGGCAGCAGCGCCTTCTGAAGAAATGCCATCTAACACAGATATCCCCAAGACGCCTGCCATGAATATGGATGTAGTCCACCTGATGAACCTCCTCCATTTTCGTTCAATGGTGGACGTTATAGCTTTAGAAATGAATATCAAGATTACATAATTGCCTTGCAAGGTTCTTGTTACAAACAGTTGTACCTTATTATATCTTAACTAGTTTACTAGCTTAATTAGTCTACTAAAGTAAAAAGAACTTCATCTAAAGCTGTGCACACACCGGTGATACGTATCGAGTTACGTATCCTTTTAGCAATGCGTTTCAACAAGGGTGGACACATCCGTCGTACGCAGGCACGAGCTGTTCTCACAAATACGCGTGCCGGTACTCCCGGTGAACGAATCTGCACACAATTTTGAGACAAATGCTGGGAGACTAAGCACTGCATATATTTAAATCAATAGCTAGTCTTAATGGCTTTCCGGAACCATAAATTTAACTTTTAACACTGTTCCCCCTTAGAATGTTGCATGTTTCCTATTTCTTGTTGTAAATAAAAAATTGTCATAATTAAAAAAAGTCACGGACTCTGGAGTCTGGGGAGTGTAGATTTATAAAAAAAAATATATGAGATAGGATCCTTCCATGACAGATTCGCCTAACGTTCGGTCGTCAGTCAATATAAGATTTAAGTCCCGTTTGCTTCTAAGTCTAATGTACTTAAATCCGAAAAACACCCATATACACTGTCCGAAAAACGGTCCCTGTTCTGCCGTCTTCCCTACCAAGAATCTTGACATTAAAGTTCTGCTCAAGTTTACAATACAACATGCTTACAGAAGTTAGCAAATATAAAATGGTCGATGGTAGACCGCAGTCAATAAGCAAAAATAAGTTTGTATTTTGATGTGAATACCTACGTCTTTAAAATTGCTTTCATGGGGACGCAATTCAAAAAAAACGATAGCAAAATCGGGGATAGAGTTTAGTGTTGCAGCTTACATATTGAACATCCCCATCCAAATTTCTATTACTTACACTACTGGATAGCTAAAGAATCAAAGAATTTGTTACGCTAAGTAAGGACTGAAACACATCACGCGCGGCCGAGGGGGGAGCCCGTAATTTTTTAGATGTATTCACGTACAACAAACGGCCGTGTCACACTCAGCCACACCTTTTTTTACCGACTTAAAAAAAGGAAAAGGTTCTCAATTCGTCTGTATTTTTTTTATGTATGTTTCCTCAGAACTTTTTACTGGGTGAACCGATTTTTACAATTCATGTTTTATTTGAAAGCTCATGCTTGTCGTTTGGTCCCATTTAAATTACATCAAAATCGGTCAAGCCGTTTTTGAGTTACACCTCAGTAACTAAAAATATTTACCTATCTTGATGATGTAGTCGTTGACAGTGAATGACAATCGATCCCGTAAGTAGAAAGGGTCACTAAAAAGAGTGAAGTTTTTTATTTACCAAAAATGAAACCGACTTCGACACCTACAAGTGTGATATAACTTGTTGCAGTTAGTACTTACCATGCGCACAATATTGTGATAATAGGTACTTTGTACTATCATGATTATGACTTCAACCAGTTATTTCACGCTTTTGGGTATTGAAATCGGTTCCATTTTTTGTTACGATATTATTTTTTTATATATTGCATAAATGTTTCGTTGTACGCCATAGTATGAATCAATTAGGCGCCTTACGCGTTGATTTTTACTTACGTTGAAAGTGAAGTTATCGATGTAATAAATTAGTTACATTTGTGTCCCTTATTATGCTCCAAAAGGAAGTCTAATATCATCACCGGGCAATTAATCTTCAGACAATAAAACTATATCGGCATTCTCGAGAACTTCGCAATGCAAGTATCTTTGTAACGTAGAATGAAAGCAACCGTTCTTATAAGACCCTCGGCCACAGATTAGATAACAGTTATTTAGTAATTTTCCCACAGATTACATTATAGTTTGTATTTAACCTCATTCCGATTCAAATATCGAATAAATCGACGCAGAGGACGCGTCGATTCTAATTAGATGTGTCTGGATACACTGGATTGCATCGACTGCACTATACATGTATAAACGTGGCACGTGGTTGGTTCGTACTAACGCTTATGACTTGGCAGTTGTATCATTGACACGACCACATATGCTAACATTATTACTTTGAAACAAAACAACGTAAGCGCCATTGTGTCTCGACTGACTTTGTATCCTACAGTTAACGCAACAAGTTTGTAATTGGCTAGGTCAGGGTCGAGTTGAGCTTGTGTGCGTGCCGTAATAAAAATAGATATAGTTTGATAGTGCCATTACGTTCGAGATTTAAATATGCATCGGTTGGACAACATTGTAGCGAACTTGTTGCTATTCACTCGGTCATTTTACGATCTCTTACTTCCTTATTTTGATAATAACATAGTATGGTTTATTTTTGGTTTGGAAATAGGTGTGTGTCTGGTGTTAACGTACTGAACTGTTGATGGGTCATAAACTGGCATGAATTAATTAGTACCGTGCCTTTCGCCTTTTGCATACGATTAAAATTGCTACTGCTGCTGAGAAAAGCGATAAGGAAAGAAAAATAGAACTGCGCCAAATTTAGTCCTTTGGTAGATAGATTCGGCAATGTTCTGCGCCTTTATGCTGTAAAAGATATATCAGGTGATAGATTAGCCATTGACTACAATCTCATCTGATGGTAAATGCAGATGTGATTTATGGTGTTAACCGGTGTAACCTAGAATTACTGGCTCTCAAGGATAGTTGCCAGCACACATCTTTAGATGCTTGGTGACAGATTGTCTACTTCAGGGTGGAGAATAACAAGGCGGGCAAGCAAATCGCTCTATACCGCCATGTTTACTGACTGCATCCAAATCGATGATTGATGAATTTTCTATTTGAGGTTGGTAGCTAGCCAGGCGAGCATTCGCAGAATACCTTGCCACCATGCAGTAAAGCTCAAGCCTGTGTTGTGAACCATAGACCAGTAGCTAGTTCCGATTCTATCGTGTTTACCACTTTCGACTAATATCACCACTTACTTTTTTTTTTTTTTTTATGCCTTATAGGTTAGCTTTTGACCACTATCTCACCTGATAGTAAGTGATGATGTGGTCGAGGATGTTGTTCAGACTAACCTCGAATTACTGGCTCTCAAGGACAACTGCCGGAACACACCGTTAGGTGCTTGGCGACAGATTTTCAACTTGAGGGTGGTAGCAAGCCAGGCGGGCATTTGCAAAGTGCCCTACCACCATGCAAAAATTCACCATACCATCATGATATGGCGTTTCAGGGCTAGTCTATCGGCAGTAGAAATATAATCTTCAAAAAACCTTTCTTCAGAACTTGCGATAGTTCTTTTCAAACTTGCAAGTTACAGTAATACCTATATATACTGGTGCTATGTCGTGATATCAATCTGGATCATATTGAGGTCATAAGCAAGTTGTGGCCATCAGCACATTGTTGTTGGATCTCACTTGCAAACATTGCCGCTACAAAAGGTACTCGAGCAATACGCAGATTATTGTAATTTGAACCAATTTGTAACTGTAATCCTATTTCGGAAGCACAATGATAATTCCAATATTTTTTAAACAATGCAAAACAACAATAATTTAAAAACCCTCCTTCGAAATTATGCTGGCCTAGTCCTTTTTATTTCGATTGATATTATTTCCTTAAAATGGTTTTTCCAAGCGTCGGCTTAGTAGTAACTTAGCACTTTCGTGGGCGATGATAAAACAATTTCATCTTTAGGGGTCATCCGGTGGCAGACATATTAGTAATTGATATTAGAGATAGGATGGGACTTTTTGAAAAAATGGGTTTTGATTTGTGGGATTCGTTGGGAGCTTACCTATTACATCTTTTCAATCACATTTTTAAACATCCTGTTGTTAAGTCTCTAGTAAATGTCCAGTAGAAAGAAGTAACTGCTTATCTATGAACAAATACTATCATTGTGCGTCCGAATGCACGAGTAGTCTACAAATGCATGCTATAACTATCCAGCTATATTATAGGAGCATATCGTATCGAAATAGAATATGTATTTTCATCTCCTTCAAATGTAAGCGAATGTTACAATCGATGCAGTGAATGCATCCAGACGATGTTCTAGTAGGTACATGGTTTTGCAAATGCGATTTATAGATAGGTCTTTTGCCAATGTTGGAAGTGCTTTATAAAATCGGTTATTGGAAGTATTTTTATTAGAAGAATGACGCAAGCAAATGCGTATATAATATAGGCATTGTAGTAGTCTTATTTAGATCGGCGAACTTCGTTTGGAATACATAGGCCACATGTGCAGCAGCTGTAGAGGTGCCTTGTATAAACCTTTTGTTATGTCGTTATTTAAATCACGTATAATTTAAGACTGATATTTACTTACGCATTTGATTACGTCTTCTAATTATGTAGATATTGTGTTACGATATTACTCGATTTCAGAATTGTTTTGAAATTATCAGAGCAATTCTTGCACAACTAATTACAATAGTCATGTCTTTGAAATCGAGTAAATTTTATGCAAGAAAATCGGCGCGCGTACTAAGCCGTTGTCCTAATAGGCAGATTTTTGTACGACTGCGCGATGAAATTTTACCATACGATCAAATCTTCAAGACTCACGAGTTAAAGCCATAACTTTTAATTAGATGCTATTACACCGTAAGATCAAATACTCAAGACTCACCAGTTAAAACTGTAACTTTCAATTGCAAAATAGTTCTTATACCTCGTTTCTGTTTGATCGCACGGTCGCATTGATATGCGATGCGATAGTCGCGCGGTCGCACGAGTGACTGCTGAGTAGGACAATGATCTACGCACGGAGACTGAGTTAACTTAGTGTAACGTTGCAGCCCACTGGGTGGTGCACCAATGGCGGCTGTACGAGCGGTCGCTGTGCTCGCTGCTCGAGCTGCAAGCCCGGAAGGGTTCCTACACGATGTGCTGCTCGCCGCGGTACGTGCTGGCTCCGGAGTACCCTGCGCACCTGCTGCCGCTGCCGCTCACTACGCAGCGCCCCTCACCGCCGCCCGCGCACTTGTAGCAAAACAAGGCGCCGCAACAGGTACATCACACATATTATTTGTAGAATATCTGCAAGCCTGAAATGGCTCGCAATCAATTTCCTATAATATATAAAGCTTGATTACCATTGACTGACGCACTGACAGACTGACATTAATGTTCTCCTAGAAGGGGTAGAGTAGGGTTAAAATAATGTAATTATAGCAAAAATGTTCGGAGGGTTTTAGTGAGTATGGGAAAAATAGAAATTCAGTAAAATGACGCCTGCCAACTAAAGATGGATGACGTATCTCGTAAACGGTAAGAGATAGGTGGGAGTGTTTTCTCAAATGTCATAGGGAATCGAGAGTGCAGTCGAATGACACCTGTCAAATATCCAAAATGGCGGATATCAAGATGGCCACCATACAAAGTGGCCCGAGCCTACTAAAGCGAGGCCGTTAAACAAGTCGCTGCAACAGGAACCTGTAAACAACATCACAAAATTACCTCCCAGCGACACAAAACACTTTAGTCCGCGGAGAACTAATATCGGTAGCGTAGAAAAATGTGAGCGGTTACCTCTCGTGGACGTAACCCTTAATAATGAAAATATATACCCAGTTTGTATTACAACCTACTAAAAGTAAAAAAAAGTGATATTATCAAAAATGTATGTAATCGAAAAACTGGAATCTCGTGTTCTTTTGTACGATCCACTTCGCCGGTATCCGCTGCAGTCGCTCAAGCAGTATTTGACACCTAGTACTGCCCCTATGTAAGTCTGCGCTCAGTAATTCTATTTGCTCTCTTTAGTTAATACCAAAGACACGTGTCAACAGAAGCATTGGGCAACTCATTGGGTTATGCGTTTGTAACCTGCTATCAGACTTAGTAATTGTATTCTGACGGCATGTGCCGTTCATCATGTTTCGACTTTGAAAATTAAGTCTTCTATAGATCCATTGAAATATACGGCTATAACTCGGGAATACAAATATTGAAATAACCTGCGTCTACTATGGTTGAGGCTATTGATTTAGACAGCGTCTTAAAGATTTAAGAGGGCAATTAGTAATTAATGAGCTTAAATTAGTAATTCATAGAAGTCCAGCTCGTAGAAGACTAATAAATTAATCAATATGTATATGAAAAGCAACGATGATGAAATTACGCTCTAAATGTTACTTGGAATTATGTTTTAATTTTCAATCAATATCTTAGACTGTAAGCTACTACAAATTCTAGTTTCTTAAATGTCCTACTTCAACTGATAAGCGTACAGCTACTATTAAATTGTTGCAGTCATATGGACATATATAAATACCTTATATCTGCCAACTGGTATCATTCAAGAGTGAAATAACTCACACATATAAACCGTGTAAACTAGTTCGTATATCAATGTTTCTCGTTAACTGATAATTGCAAAGATCATTGTGATAAAACGGTTGTGCTTGATCCACTGCTTCTGATATCATTGGCTTTCAAAAGTACATAGTGACAAAATAATGTTCCTAGGCTACTTAAATTCGACTAGCGACCCGCACGGTTACAATGCATGCAACATCACATTAGAACCTCTAAAATTGTCAGCCTTTCTCTGCTATATAATGTATGTATTTTACATATAAACCTTCCTCTTGAATCACTCTATCTATTACAAAAAATGCATCAAATCCGTTGCGTAGTTTTAAAGATCTAAGCATGCATAGGGACGGATTGCGGAAAGCGACTTTGTTTTATACTTTGTAGTGATTCTATGGCAAGGCTAAGTAAAAACAATGGTAAGTTGATTTAAGGCAATAATGAAACCTTGTCATAGTTATTTACAACGAATCCTACTGCCACTGGTACGATACTTTTAGAGGGCGATTCAGATAAATTAGGGGTCTGTAACGGAAAATAAAACAAAACATGAATTACATAAAGTTCAATTTTAATGCGCGCTGCAGTTGGCTGCTGCGACCTTCTTTGTGTCCGTAATGTGGGAAAATTAAAGAAAATAATACCTACTTTTTACATGGATGTGATTGTTCGATTTTCAAATTTTTAACACTGAATTGTTAAGATTATAAATTGGTTACATTTCAGCGAACGAAAGATGAGAAAATTTGTTACCTTTGGGGAGCAGTTCCAAATAAAATTTCAAAATAACTTAACGTCTGTTTATTTTTTACCTATTAATCAAGAAGTTCTGAAAAAATCATCCGCACGGATTCGTTGCCAAAACGTAATTATACAATTATTATATAATAAGACGAGTTCACCTTCATTATTACGGGATTACCTAAGCTCGGGAAATCGTCTCGTTAAACAGTTTAAGTCGTGCCCACTTTACCGATAGCAGGTCAAAACACGACTAATTTAAGAAAATTGGAATAAGATTAATCATATAGAGCGATTAGGCTCGCCCTTTCGGGCCTCGGGTGGTATTATTATATAAAAACGTGTTGATATTATGGCAATAATTCTATGAATATATACAAACTTAAAGTATTGAGAGCCAGATATTATCTAGGTTCCATTCTAGGACTAGACAAACTTCATCTTTGACAGCTACGTCAGTCAAAAACGGTCAAATGTGGCTAACCCTCTATCCACTATTAAGGATAGTGTGCACATTACGATTTCTATACATACGTAATTTCGTGATATTTTAATTTCTAAATACCAAATCCAAACTCAGTGAAATTTTGCATGCATGGCCTTAAGTGATTTAGCTTCTACTTTGTCAGTTATCCGTTAAATTAGCATTTTCAAAATTATTCGAATAAATTGGTTCGTATGGAATTCCAATTTCAACATTTAAAGATAATATCACACCTCACACTATATCACGGCACACTATCACACTAATATATAAAGGCGAACGTTTGTGAGTGTGTTTGTTTGTGTTACTTCTTCACGCTCAAATGACTGGACCAATTTTTATGAAATTTGGTATGGAGGTAGATGAGGCGCTGGAATAAGATATAGGTATGATACTCTTTATCATCATCATCAGGATCTATCAACACGAGGTTGAAACCGCGAGGTGTAACTAGTTAATAATGAAACGGAAATCCAGAAGCCTAAATATTAATTAGAACATACGAGTATATGAGCAAACTTTTGCCGAGTTTGAATAGTTGTTCTTTAAAATACGCCGAAACAACGTTTGAATACTACGTGCACACTAGACTTAATCAGTAAAATCAGATCAGTTAATAAACACTGTTTTACTAGCGCCCTTTTGAACAAAATGCCATCAGATACGATAAAAGATCTACGCGACCTTATCCCCAACAATGCTACCATCTGGGTTTGTCGTATTCTTTGCTATATAAACGGTGGCTTCCAAAATTATGTACTCAGAATTATTGTGATAACTCCAGAAATCACCAGACTCAGTACAAGTAAACCCTTCAGGTGGAACCTCTGCCTAATATAGAAGCAAAAGTGAGTTGCTGGAACTTGTAAGTCATCTGGTAAATATGATGGTTTTATTTTTCAAATAAAATAAATGTGTGTGTCTTTTATTAGGACAACTATTAGAGCATTATTAGGCATAGGGCCACACAACAGTTCGAATTCAAGTAGAGATAGAAATTGTACAAAAATAATGATTATATCAACATATTTAACTAAAATAATTCCTGATTGGTAGGAATTATCAAAACGCGAAATCTGCACTATGAGGTACTAAGGCATTATCTCCTCCGAAATCAAAAAGTCCTGTAAGAGAAATCAAATCAAATCATATTCATTGCATTATTACAGGTTGCAATATAGATATTATAATAATAAGTTACGTGCCTCTGTAATATACCTTTAGAAGCGCTCGTAGCGAAGTTTGCTTAACCATTCTGAATCGATCAGCTAAGTTAAGCAACGTCCGCCGCGGTCAAGAGTTGGATGGGTGACCGCTGGTGACATTACTACTGAGCGCTTCCGTGCTTCGGAGGGCACGTTAAGCCGTCGGTCCCGGTTGTTGTCTTAGGATGGCAGTCGTTACAGCATGGTGGTAGGGCACTTTGCGAATGCCCGCCTGGCTAGCTACCACCCTCAAGTTGAAAATCTGTCGCCAAGCACCTAACGGTGTGTTCCGGCAGCTGTCCTTGAGAGCCAGTAATTCGTAGTAGTAGGTTAGCCTGAACAACAACTTCGACCACATCATCACTTACCATCAGGTGAGATAGTGGTCACAATTGGTGTACAATATTTTACAATAGTCATAAAATTAATTATTTATTTCTAATAGTATTTAATTAACAGTAATTCAATCATTTTGACATGGATTCATAATTAAGGTAATATTATTACATACTTATTAATGCCAAAGTTAAATTTAAAAGTTATATAATGTTCAAATACTTATTAAAATCATATTAATTTATCGTTAAGAAATTGGTCTACTGTATAATATCATTTTTCAGTCAACAAATCATTTAATTTTCTTTTGAAAATGTTCAGAGTACAGTCTTTTAAACTATAGAGAAAAAAGTATGTAACTCCAAGTACCAAGTATTTCTACATTCTAATATTCGTATTATCGCCTGCTTAGCGAATAAGCTAGCAAGCAAATTACAACCAAAAAATCGAACTGAAGCGGGATTCGAATTTTCAGGTTCCGTCAATGGAGCCTCGATCCCCGCCGCCGATTTTTTATTTTTGCATTCGTTCTAATTTTTTATCAAGTATTTGTTTAATTGTATATCAACATCAACGTGTAAATAACGACATTTTTATTATGATTCTAATGACTTGTTCGTGAACTTGGGGTTAAGTTAGTTATATATTTTATGTATTGTCATTAGACAATACATAAAATATATGGATATATGAGAAGAATAAAGCGATATTTACATAACACAAATGAATACAATCGGTCGAGACGCCTTTTCGACGTAAGCTACCGTAAGTTAAATCGGCTAAAATAGTCTTTAAAATGTGTCAAACTTACTGTTACACCTAATATATTGCTGACCTAGACCCGAATCTCTCACAAACCTATTTACGCGTTGTCAGCGGTATTTTTCTCTATATAAACGGTGGCTTCCAAATTTAAGAGTTCAGATTTATTGTGATAACTCCAGGAGCCACCAGACTCAGTACCAGTATAGGCTTCAGGTGGAACCTCTGCCCAAATTAGTAGTAAAAGTGAGTTGGGGGAACTTGTAAGTTCCCCTAACTCACTTCTTACTTTCAAAGTGTAAATAAATAATATTATTTTTTCAAATAAAATAAATGTGTGTGTCCATAAGTTGTTTATTTTAAGGCAAATGAATAGGTCCACACAACATTACGTTAGTTTCAATCAACACAAATGAATTTCTTGTATTATTGAATAAAAGAGTATACAATCGCTTAGTTATCATTATAAAGATCGTCGACTACATAATAATATACTTATGTTTATTTACAAATTATTGGAGCATTGATATTAGGCTCAATAATAAACATGAAAAATTTCACCGATTTTGAAAACTTATGCCCTGTTTTAGAACCTTTTTTTTTTTTTTTTTTAGGGAGGACATAGATGCTGGCTACCGCCTGTGCGGTCGTCCAGCTCCACCGGGTTTTGGGCGAGGGCCTGGCCCTACAATAGCCCGGGAGGGAGAAGTGCCGAAGGCACTTCTCCCGAGACGGGCGTAGAAGGCGAAAAGCGCTTTCTACCTCCGTCTCCTGCGGACGCCGAAAACGTACCGCTATTATAGGAGGGGTTGACAGCGAGCTCAAGGGCACCACTGTGGTTCGGACCTCGGCTTGTCTCGCTGTCGAGAGACATGGGGGGGATCGGAGCAAAATGCCTCTGTGCAACTGCAGTGTTGCACAATTGGGCCCTACTGAATAATACTCTTTGACTATTTGGAGAGCAATTTATCGTGACCTTGTTTTTGCCTCGAGCTCGCCGGCGAGCTCGGTGTTTGATTGTGTGACCTCTGATTACCTCACACCTGGGGATTTTACCTCGACGACTTGCGGATAACGCTAAAGCTGCCAACGTAATGGCTGCGATGGGGTCATCCGGGTCGTCTAATACCTGCCGTGGTCGGCGACGGGGGGGTTTGAAAAATGGGATAGAAGAGGCAGTCGAGTAGTTCGATGCCTGGACAACCAATGGGTTCGGGTGGTGGGGCGCTCGATCAAAGTATCGGCGGGCGCAGTCCTTATTGAACTGCGCTAGAGAGGGAAGGTTTAAGTCGCAATGCAACTCGGTGTTCCGGATATACCACGGAGCGCCGGTTGCACTACGAAGAAAACGGTTTTGAATGACTTGAAGCTTATGGAGATGGGCCTCACTAGCATGACTAAACACTACTGATGCGTAAGTCATGATGGGGCGGATGCAGGCAGTGTAAAGTGTCTTCTTATTTCTAAGAGACATTTTACTCTCTTTGCGAATCAGGGGACCAAGGCGACCCATTACAAAGGCCGCTCTGTTACGGACGGTTGTTATATGATCGCTAAAGGTGAGATTCCGATCAAGGGTGACTCCGAGATATTTTGTTTTACTAACCCAGGGGATGGGTTGGTCGAACAAAGTTAAAGGTTGCGGGTAACGGGGGCGGCCCTTCTCAGTAAAGTACATAGCTGCACTTTTAACTGGGTTGACCGCGATGCGCCATTTACGGAACCAGTCACCGATCTCGGTGATGGCCCGTTGGAGGGCGGGAATGGACTTTCTACTGATATGCCACCCAGTGGTATAAATAGCGGTATCATCCGCGTATTGGGCTAATAGGACGTTAGGCTGAGAGCGTGGGATGTCGCTGGTATACAGCGCGAATAGAATGGGTGATAGCACGGAGCCCTGAGGGACTCCGGCTCTGACTGGGTGGGGGGAGGAGAGGGTGCCTTCCACGCGATAGCGAAAGCTTCTGGCTTTAAGGAAGTCTTGTAGGATGAGCACAAGACGTTCTGGCACGCCAAATTGGTATAGCTTGTAAATCAAGCCATTGTGCCAGACTTTGTCAAAAGCTTTCGCTACGTCGAGGAAGACTGCTAGCGTTGTCTGGGGTTTGGGGTACTTGTTAAAGCCCTCAATGATGTGCTCCGTGAGGCGGTGCACCTGTTGGACGCATGAGTGTCCGGGTCTGAAGCCAAACTGCTCATCTGGGATAAGGTGGTGTTCCTTAGCATGGGACTGGAGACGGTTTGCAAGTAACCGCTCGTAAAGTTTGCCTAAGGCACTGAGGAGGCTGATGGGGCGGTAACTGGTGGGGTCAGATGAGCTTTTGCCTGGTTTGTGAATGCCAATGACATTTGCACATTTCCAGGTGTCTGGGAATAAGCAGTGGCTCATAGCAGCATTGAAGATGCTGACTAGGAGATGGATGAGAGGAGGAGAGAGGGTTTTAAGAACCCTGTTGGAGATGCCATCGGCACCGGGGGATTTGCGCGGTCGGAGGGCCTTGATCAGTCTCGCCACCTCAGCGTAAGTCGCTAAGGTGATTGGTGGGAGTTCAGAGGTGACCACAGAGCTTTTACGTTCGACTTCAGCATCCACCGAATCGAGGTGAGCTTGGTCAACGTGATCTACGTTAGGGGAACACTGAGCCTCTAGGCTATTTCGAGTAAGTTCCGGTTATACTACCCCACAGAAAAGAGAAAGCAATATATCTCTATGTACTACCCAGTACATATTTATTAAACAAAACACCATCTTTGCGTTTCACAGTCATCGATTTAGCCTATCCATCGGTTAAAGCTTGAAACGCGCTGCATGTTAACTGTCATTTTTATCATTCGGTTATTTTATTTGTTGGTTAGCAATCCGAAACTTTATTAGGACATTCTGAAACAGGCCCTTAGTATTTAAAATATAACGTAACTACGTTTGTATGGAAAGCGCTCCGTGAACTCTCCTCTTTAAGTGTTTGAAAAGGCACATCTTTCGATCAGATAAAATCTATAGTCTGGTTGAAGACCGCGCACTGCGCTATGGCGCATAAAGGCAAAAAAATACAATGGGACCACCAAGTTTCGGCTCCGACGAGTATGTTCCGGTGGCCGAGTTGAATAGGACTCGGGCGCGAAATAGGAGGACACGATTCGAATCCAAAAAATTATTAATAGCACATTTTTTTTTGTGTTCCAATAATTTGTATATGTATTTTTCGCTTTTCACTCGATCGTGCTTGTAATCATGTTTAGCAAAATACTTATGCATACCCATATTCAATTTATTATTATTCAAATAATGATCGTTTCCAGTCTGCTTCGTAAAATAATGACTTGATGTAATCCTCCTTACCTATATTAGAGGCTGTTTTTAATAGAAAAAAAAAATTCTAGTCTGCTGTCTAACCCAGCAGAGTAGAACTGGAGATAGTAACTCTAGATTTTGGAGGTGCGATCGATCTACACAACCTTATTCCTCCACATCCTTTCTTTCATCGGACAAGAAGCATGGGAACGCGGCATCCGAACATGATACATCCGCATGTTCCGAGAATACGCAAGAAGCGCTTTTAATCTAGCTTCATAATATACGGCTGAAGTATTGAACACCCTACCAGCGTCTCTATTTCCCGATATATATATGTAGATATAATTTTATGTATTTGTAGGATTATCTTCTTCTTCTTACCTTTATCCCACGTACAATTATTTTATTGGACGTAACAGTGAGGCATACGAAGAACAAATCATATTTCGGGCGAGGCTTCTTGACGGTTATGTCTAAATGTAGTTCGTGCCATTTCCCGATAGATATATCTAATGTCTTCTAGTACAAAGTGAAATAGGTATCTTCTAGGGCATGGTTCACCGTCGACCGCGTCTTCGCTTCCTTTTACTAAAAAAAATAGAGTCGGGGAACAGGGTTGCAGGTGCTGGTTTAGGTATGGCTGGTAGAATATTCGACACTTTGGTTTTACCTTAACTTTGCTTGTTTACTGTCACATTGGTATAAAATAATAATTTTAATATATCGCCTTCGATAAAATATACCCTAGATGCAACTTTTCGTATTGACAGAACGCATATAAACGGCTCGAGTTATCCTATACCTTTCTGTCTATTGAGATACACATAAAAACCTTAAAATTACACAAAAACATAGTAAATCTATTTAAGTCATTTAACAATATTCAACCTTGTATCAGTTGCATAAGGTTTAATTTTCAATTACTTCGTAATAAACTTATAGCACTTTTACTCTGCGCCATTGAAGAGAGCTCGTAAAATTTTATTACCCTTTGCTGTGATAGAACATAAAATACAATCGAGACGCTTACTCCTAATCTCGTACTAAAAATATTATTTAGTAATTAGTTTTTTTGGTGACATTTATAATTGGAATTTTAACCATCCATATTAGTCAACTAGCTCATATAACCTGCTTTTGCCTGGGTTGAAAAGGTGTGTAGTAGATTATATGCGGATGTTGGGAGATAGAAAAGGGATCTGTTATAATGAAATCAGAATATGAATTATTCGGCTTTAATTTTCATTAACATTTATTTATTTATTCCACACAGAACAAAAAGCAATTAAAAACAAATAATATAACAATTCATATCATATCATACATTCTGAAAATCATCTGTAATAATAAGAGTGCACGCTAAACCTCGTGCATTCAGGATTGTGCAGGTGGCTCGGACATTTCGATATTAAATTATTAACATACAACATCGATGAAAAACCGGAACACTAGAACTTGAAAAAGGTTTTGTGGTGTTTTTCCAATCAGTAAGCCAAGTCACTCTTACACGTATTAGTACATAAACATACATACATATGCACACACACACACATAAAAATATTGTGTAAGCACTAATCCATATTATATGTGAATATATTGCAGTTCTAATAATATTTCATACATAATGTAAAATAAATGCCTGTGTACAGTCTGAGAAAATAAAAGATTATTATTACGACTCCAATAGACTTGTTCTGAATTAGGGCTCACTTATTCTTGTCTTGCATGGGATGTTATTATGCGTGCGAAAGAGACAACTGCGTAACAGGAGTAACGGAATTTAATTTGTTGATGTATTAATTTGGAGGTGATAATTAAATAGTTATGAATGTTTATCACTTAAAATACTATAAATATGTATAAAACTTACCGAAAATACGAAATCCCATGTATTTTTCGCTTTGTAAGTGTATTATTTTTGCTACTATTCACAGAGCACTTCGGCATTGTTTCACTCGACGATCAGCGCGTCACTGACGGCAAAACTGTGCTTCAGATCATTATAAGCACAGTTTTGTTTGGTTAGCTTTGGAGCGTTCGCGCAGAATCTAGGGTATATTTTATCGAAGTATATCGCCTCGTAACTCTCTGAATAGCGAACAAACGAAGCTCAACGCTGTCTCTTTTAGAATGATTTAAAGTCTAAACTCATTCCCAAGTCTACTATTCCTCTCTGACAACTGAAGTTATAAAGAATAATAGGTAGTTAAATCTCCGTGTGTCAACAATAGAATAGGTGTCTAAAGGCCACTTCTCGTAGAGTTAGTGCCTGTAAAATAATACGAATGGCAGACTGCTTTGCGTTAGAAGTATGAAGTCTTTAAGTTTGTTTTGACGTATGGACGCTTCGAATTGCTTTGAGAACTGCTAAGATAGTCTTTCTTGTATAATTATGGCTTATGGTTTAATTATTCACAAGTATCATATGGTTTATATCTGTATTCTTAAGGTTTATAACTGAATTATTTGTTTTGAATTATGTTTAGTTTTCATGGAAAGGCGCGTGTGCACGAGTTGCTCGAGCAGTTAGAATATATACGGACCGAATATATACATATAATATGCTTATACTGCGTTAGTCTATAAAGATTTGACTTATGGATGCTTCGAATTGCTTTGAAACCCGTTAAGGTAGTATTTCTTGTCTGAGAATGGTTTATAGCCAAAATATTTCATACTTAGATTGAAGTGTAAATTTCATCTTGTGTTGTGTTAAAATGATAAAAGGAATCGGTTGTGGTCTCCCTCTGGTGTCTCCAATCATAAGCTAAACGGTATTAACAATTTTAAAGTGTTTGATCTATTTTGAAGTAAGCTTAGGTAAAAGTTTAAGTTCACGTTTTTTCTGCTATTATGAACTTGTGACATTTACTTTTGATTGGATAAAAGTAAATGACTTTTACTTTTGTTGAATATTATCAACCGTATTTATAGAATATAATGATAAACTTAGATTATTTAATGTGATGGAAGACAAATAAGGTTGATATTTCCAGATTTAAAAAAAACCAGTGAAATATTAAAAAGGTATATTTACAAATTATTGGACTAGATAGTGCTAGTAATCATATTAAGAAATATATATTAAACTTGCCTTCATTTGTTTTTTTTATTGGGTACATTTCATGCTAAAATCTTAAAATTTGGATAGGTTTTACTTTTGATGAACCCTAAAATGCAAATTTAAAAAATACCCCACGCCTTCCCCAAGGTCTCGAAGATATAATCACCATTTGATAATGCAGATTCCACAAATTGACCTTTAGAGCACATGAAATCCTACGTTTATTATTCGTAATAATCATTTTCCCAGGTTAAAAATCTAACTTGCTACTTGTTTACTTGTTTTCATCAATGAGCGATCTACAGATCTTTTCAGCGCGTATTTTTATCAAAAAGCTAAAAGTACTTAGGTTAAATAAAGATTAATCTTAAACGCCTACGCAAGATACACATCCAAAACGAAGACATTTTTCTTAAAGATCAAGCCTCGATGGATCGATTTTTTACCACCGTAAACCTCATAACCTAATAATTATAAAAATATAACTTTTTATACAGACAAGCAGATATTTGACCGCAGTCACATCTGGTGGAAAGCGATGCAGTCGTGATGCACGTTGGAACATGCTTGCAAACTTAGAAGAGTGTTAATCTTGTAAACCTGTCTATAGGTTACCTAATATTCGCCCTGCCCATGACATATTCCAGAGTATGTGTATTGGGAAATAGAGACGCAGGTAGGGTGCTCTATAAATCAGAAGTACGAAAAATTACTATTATGAATGAGGCGAAAGTGCTTCGTGTGCTCAGACCAAATAAAAAGCTAAAACAAGAGAACAACGAAGTAGGGCCAGATTTCTAAACATGTTGTGTTAAAATTAACACGTTACGTTGATTAGCGGGCGTTGTAGTATTGAGTTCTAAGACCATATCTACTGAACGGGAGTAGCGGCGATGTAGATTCTATACCAGCTGGAGGATCAGTGTGCATCCACCGCAATCGGTCGAAACTACTCTAAACTAGATATACGGTATCAGCCGGATTGCCCTCTGCTAAGCACAACCTCCCCTATTTTGGCTTGGGGATCGCAGTTTAAGATGACAGTACTTCGGAAAGCGCTTATTCCAAGTGCAACAAAAGGGACTAGCACCTCACTGTCATTCGGGCATATCCTATTTTCGAGTGTACATTTGAAATGAAATCATGTAGTCCGTTACCCTTAGAGAATACAGGGAAACTAATCCGCTTAGCATTAAATAGATTGAATGATTCGAAACATAGAACTTGGCCAAATTAGCATTGCCCCAAGCGTGAATTAGCACCAATAGCCCAGTCACACCACTGCTAAAGTCAGTCTAAGTGGCAAAAATGAAAACCGGTGAAATATTCGCGTTCAGTCTCAGCGCCATACAAACATTTTAGCTCTTAAAAACATGTCCCAACAATTGTTTAATTTTTAAATCTTCGTTGTTTTACAACCCTGCAGCGATAGCAACAGATTATATATAGATTTAAAACACACCTAGATACTTAAGTTCTGAGGCTAACAGTTAATTTAATTGTGCTGTCAGGGTTGTCAACCATTACTTTCAACACAATGCAATGGTAAAGTCGCTTACTATATAAATTCTTCAGGTATAAATAATAGTTACATAGCCAGGTAATTTGAGCGATTGAGTGCTGAGTGATTTTAATGTTAACACAGTCTCGCCGCATTCGCCGCACTCATTGTGGCAAGCTACTGAAGGTTTTAATAATTACTGCAGCAATATTGTATGTAACTAGTAAAAGGATCTTAAGTAGGCAGGGTCTGATTTACAGACAACCGCGTATTCTTTTTTCCTTTATACGATTTGGATTTCTTTCCCAAAACTAGTTTAATTTATTCAAAAAATAATAATGAGTTAACAAAAGCGGGAAATTGAATAGTAGAGATCGAGCATTGAAGAGTATTTTCTAAGTAATGTGTAATTAGTTTTTTTAAATAATCTAACTGTAAATATATATTCAAACTCATCAGCCGTAACGTCCACTGTTGAACAAATTCCTCACCAAGAGGGGTTTGTAATAATCCCCACGCTTGGCAGGCGTCTTGGTGATCGACAAAAAGAAGGCGCCGCTGGTACATTTCTTTTTGTCGCCTCTTATAAAATAAATAAATATTAAAAAGATCTTAATTACAAGCGGACTTCAAATATTCCTTGTGCTATCAAGGGTTGCACTTACTTGTGACATAGCTACTTAAATACTGCTACAATACCCACGAAGACGGACTCTTGCTGAAAATACCTGTACTGTACTGTATCAGCCGGATCGTCCACTGCTGAACACAGCCTCCCCTATCAAGGGGGTATTTGCCATAATCCCCACGCTTGGCAAGCGTCTTGGGGATGGCAGTGTAAGTTGGCAGTTCTTTAGAAGGCGCTGCTGCCCACCTACCAGTATTTTTGCCTTAGTCGCCTCTTATGACACCCACGGGATGATACGGGGAGGTGTTAAAATTACATTGAAGTAAATTTTTAAAGAGTGACTATCACTACTAATACAATATGATAACAAATATATTAAAAATATTTAAAATTAAAACCTAATTTACATTAGGCGGAATTGTCACTCGATATATTTTTAAGTGTTTATTAAAATATTAATTTAATGTTTTCTTAAAATGTTCGTTATCATTAAATTTGGATTTCCGCAAAATAAAGCCTGAATCTTTCCATTATCTAATACACATAAAAAAAGGACTGAACATACTTTAAGGACGTATTAACAAAAATACCTAGTTTCCAGGTCATTGCTAACACGTACAAAGATTCCAATTGTACCCAAAGAAACAACACCTACCTGCCTTTATAGCAAGCAAAAAAAAATTCTGGTTTCTTATTAGTTTTTTGACATTGTCTGTCATAATATATTGGGCAAAAATGCCGAAAAATAGGGGCATATATTGGTACAGATTGAGCTTCTATTGGTTTGATTTCCGTATCCAGAGTATTATTGTTTTTTTTTTACCAAATTAAATACCTACTATACAAACTATAATATACAACACTACAACTATTACAATAAGAGCATTTACTTAACCTATAAGTCATTGCAGATTCACCGGCAGTCCAAAAGTTCCAGAACACTACCAGCGTGCTGGCAGCATTGCCCCGTTGTAGAATTATTACATTGAATATATTTATTATATTCAAGATTAAATTGTTGGTTATTAGTACATAAACATACATACATATGCACACACACACACATAAAAATATTGTGTAAGCACTAATCCATATTATATGTGAATATATTGCAGTTCTAATAATATTTCATACATAATGTAAAATAAATGCCTGTGTACAGTCTGAGAAAATAAAAGATTATTATTACGACTCCAATAGACTTGTTCTGAATTAGGGCTCACTTATTCTTGTCTTGCATGGGATGTTATTATGCGTGCGAAAGAGACAACTGCGTAACAGGAGTAACGGAATTTAATTTGTTGATGTATTAATTTGGAGGTGATAATTAAATAGTTATGAATGTTTATCACTTAAAATACTATAAATATGTATAAAACTTACCGAAAATACGAAATCCCATGTATTTTTCGCTTTGTAAGTGTATTATTTTTGCTACTATTCACAGAGCACTTCGGCATTGTTTCACTCGACGATCAGCGCGTCACTGACGGCAAAACTGTGCTTCAGATCATTATAAGCACAGTTTTGTTTGGTTAGCTTTGGAGCGTTCGCGCAGAATCTAGGGTATATTTTATCGAAGTATATCGCCTCGTAACTCTCTGAATAGCGAACAAACGAAGCTCAACGCTGTCTCTTTTAGAATGATTTAAAGTCTAAACTCATTCCCAAGTCTACTATTCCTCTCTGACAACTGAAGTTATAAAGAATAATAGGTAGTTAAATCTCCGTGTGTCAACAATAGAATAGGTGTCTAAAGGCCACTTCTCGTAGAGTTAGTGCCTGTAAAATAATACGAATGGCAGACTGCTTTGCGTTAGAAGTATGAAGTCTTTAAGTTTGTTTTGACGTATGGACGCTTCGAATTGCTTTGAGAACTGCTAAGATAGTCTTTCTTGTATAATTATGGCTTATGGTTTAATTATTCACAAGTATCATATGGTTTATATCTGTATTCTTAAGGTTTATAGCTGAATTATTTGTTTTGAATTATGTTTAGTTTTCATGGAAAGGCGCGTGTGCACGAGTTGCTCGAGCAGTTAGAATATATACGGACCGAATATATACATATAATATGCTTATACTGCGTTAGTCTATAAAGATTTGACTTATGGATGCTTCGAATTGCTTTGAAACCCGTTAAGGTAGTATTTCTTGTCTGAGAATGGTTTATAGCCAAAATATTTCATACTTAGATTGAAGTGTAAATTTCATCTTGTGTTGTGTTAAAATGATAAAAGGAATCGGTTGTGGTCTCCCTCTGGTGTCTCCAATCATAAGCTAAACGGTATTAACAATTTTAAAGTGTTTGATCTATTTTGAAGTAAGCTTAGGTAAAAGTTTAAGTTCACGTTTTTTCTGCTATTATGAACTTGTGACATTTACTTTTGATTGGATAAAAGTAAATGACTTTTACTTTTGTTGAATATTATCAACCGTATTTATAGAATATAATGATAAACTTAGATTATTTAATGTGATGGAAGACAAATAAGGTTGATATTTCCAGATTTAAAAAAAACCAGTGAAATATTAAAAAGGTATATTTACAAATTATTGGACTAGATAGTGCTAGTAATCATATTAAGAAATATATATTAAACTTGCCTTCATTTGTTTTTTTTATTGGGTACATTTCATGCTAAAATCTTAAAATTTGGATAGGTTTTACTTTTGATGAACCCTAAAATGCAAATTTAAAAAATACCCCACGCCTTCCCCAAGGTCTCGAAGATATAATCACCATTTGATAATGCAGATTCCACAAATTGACCTTTAGAGCACATGAAATCCTACGTTTATTATTCGTAATAATCATTTTCCCAGGTTAAAAATCTAACTTGCTACTTGTTTACTTGTTTTCATCAATGAGCGATCTACAGATCTTTTCAGCGCGTATTTTTATCAAAAAGCTAAAAGTACTTAGGTTAAATAAAGATTAATCTTAAACGCCTACGCAAGATACACATCCAAAACGAAGACATTTTTCTTAAAGATCAAGCCTCGATGGATCGATTTTTTACCACCGTAAACCTCATAACCTAATAATTATAAAAATATAACTTTTTATACAGACAAGCAGATATTTGACCGCAGTCACATCTGGTGGAAAGCGATGCAGTCGTGATGCACGTTGGAACATGCTTGCAAACTTAGAAGAGTGTTAATCTTGTAAACCTGTCTATAGGTTACCTAATATTCGCCCTGCCCATGACATATTCCAGAGTATGTGTATTGGGAAATAGAGACGCAGGTAGGGTGCTCTATAAATCAGAAGTACGAAAAATTACTATTATGAATAATGAATGAGGCGAAAGTGCTTCGTGTGCTCAGACCAAATAAAAAGCTAAAACAAGAGAACAACGAAGTAGGGCCAGATTTCTAAACATGTTGTGTTAAAATTAACACGTTACGTTGATTAGCGGGCGTTGTAGTATTGAGTTCTAAGACCATATCTACTGAACGGGAGTAGCGGCGATGTAGATTCTATACCAGCTGGAGGATCAGTGTGCATCCACCGCAATCGGTCGAAACTACTCTAAACTAGATATACGGTATCAGCCGGATTGCCCTCTGCTAAGCACAACCTCCCCTATTTTGGCTTGGGGATCGCAGTTTAAGATGACAGTACTTCGGAAAGCGCTTATTCCAAGTGCAACAAAAGGGACTAGCACCTCACTGTCATTCGGGCATATCCTATTTTCGAGTGTACATTTGAAATGAAATCATGTAGTCCGTTACCCTTAGAGAATACAGGGAAACTAATCCGCTTAGCATTAAATAGATTGAATGATTCGAAACATAGAACTTGGCCAAATTAGCATTGCCCCAAGCGTGAATTAGCACCAATAGCCCAGTCACACCACTGCTAAAGTCAGTCTAAGTGGCAAAAATGAAAACCGGTGAAATATTCGCGTTCAGTCTCAGCGCCATACAAACATTTTAGCTCTTAAAAACATGTCCCAACAATTGTTTAATTTTTAAATCTTCGTTGTTTTACAACCCTGCAGCGATAGCAACAGATTATATATAGATTTAAAACACACCTAGATACTTAAGTTCTGAGGCTAACAGTTAATTTAATTGTGCTGTCAGGGTTGTCAACCATTACTTTCAACACAATGCAATGGTAAAGTCGCTTACTATATAAATTCTTCAGGTATAAATAATAGTTACATAGCCAGGTAATTTGAGCGATTGAGTGCTGAGTGATTTTAATGTTAACACAGTCTCGCCGCATTCGCCGCACTCATTGTGGCAAGCTACTGAAGGTTTTAATAATTACTGCAGCAATATTGTATGTAACTAGTAAAAGGATCTTAAGTAGGCAGGGTCTGATTTACAGACAACCGCGTATTCTTTTTTCCTTTATACGATTTGGATTTCTTTCCCAAAACTAGTTTAATTTATTCAAAAAATAATAATGAGTTAACAAAAGCGGGAAATTGAATAGTAGAGATCGAGCATTGAAGAGTATTTTCTAAGTAATGTGTAATTCGTTTTTTTAAATAATCTAACTGTAAATATATATTCAAACTCATCAGCCGTAACGTCCACTGTTGAACAAATTCCTCACCAAGAGGGGTTTGTAATAATCCCCACGCTTGGCAGGCGTCTTGGTGATCGACAAAAAGAAGGCGCCGCTGGTACATTTCTTTTTGTCGCCTCTTATAAAATAAATAAATATTAAAAAGATCTTAATTACAAGCGGACTTCAAATATTCCTTGTGCTATCAAGGGTTGCACTTACTTGTGACATAGCTACTTAAATACTGCTACAATACCCACGAAGACGGACTCTTGCTGAAAATACCTGTACTGTACTGTATCAGCCGGATCGTCCACTGCTGAACACAGCCTCCCCTATCAAGGGGGTATTTGCCATAATCCCCACGCTTGGCAAGCGTCTTGGGGATGGCAGTGTAAGTTGGCAGTTCTTTAGAAGGCGCTGCTGCCCACCTACCAGTATTTTTGCCTTAGTCGCCTCTTATGACACCCACGGGATGATACGGGGAGGTGTTAAAATTACATTGAAGTAAATTTTTAAAGAGTGACTATCACTACTAATACAATATGATAACAAATATATTAAAAATATTTAAAATTAAAACCTAATTTACATTAGGCGGAATTGTCACTCGATATATTTTTAAGTGTTTATTAAAATATTAATTTAATGTTTTCTTAAAATGTTCGTTATCATTAAATTTGGATTTCCGCAAAATAAAGCCTGAATCTTTCCATTATCTAATACACATAAAAAAAGGACTGAACATACTTTAAGGACGTATTAACAAAAATACCTAGTTTCCAGGTCATTGCTAACACGTACAAAGATTCCAATTGTACCCAAAGAAACAACACCTACCTGCCTTTATAGCAAGCAAAAAAAAATTCTGGTTTCTTATTAGTTTTTTGACATTGTCTGTCATAATATATTGGGCAAAAATGCCGAAAAATAGGGGCATATATTGGTACAGATTGAGCTTCTATTGGTTTGATTTCCGTATCCAGAGTATTATTGTTTTTTTTTTACCAAATTAAATACCTACTATACAAACTATAATATACAACACTACAACTATTACAATAAGAGCATTTACTTAACCTATAAGTCATTGCAGATTCACCGGCAGTCCAAAAGTTCCAGAACACTACCAGCGTGCTGGCAGCATTGCCCCGTTGTAGAATTATTACATTGAATATATTTATTATATTCAAGATTAAATTGTTGGCAAATAATATATTTTTTGCCAACAATTTAATGTTTTTTTAAAAATATGTATTATTTGCGTATTACGTTAAGTCTTAATTAAGAGTAACTATCACTACTGCTCGTAATATAATATTTTCACTGAAGGCCAACTATCACACAGTCTCGTTCAATTATTTAAGTTAATCGACCGGTTTGGGTGGCCGACAACTTGATCATTTGAAATAAAAAAGAATTATAAATAGTAGAACTCTCATCTACAAAAATTATTACTTTTAGTTATTACATTTACAGGGTGTACTTACTAGTACACGCTGTTAATGTTGTCATGAGGTATCACACAAAAAACAGTCGAATTGAGAACCTCCTCCTCTTATGAAGTCGGTTAAAAAACGTTAACGATTAAGATCAGAAAATAACAATTTGAGATCGACACCGATAACCATACTGATATGATAAATGGTGACGCGAGCTTTGCTGTTCGTCAATTCCATTGAATTCAATTCATTTATTCCCATAAATATGTGCATACAAAAGAAGTTCTTACACGAATGTCCTTAGATTGCCATATTCTAACCATCCGGTGTGGGAATGGCGTATTTCATCATAACTATTTAATAACAGTTTAAATATATTTTCAAGATATAATATTATTTGAAAAGTTTCATTAATATCATTATCAGCCGGAAGACGTCCATTGCTGAACAAAGCAATATAAATAATAAAATATGTAATCGTTATAGCATGGTGTTAGGGCGATCAAGTAGAAAATATGTCGCCAAGCCACTGTTCCGGCAGCTGTCCTTGAGAGCCAGTAATTCTAGGTAAGCCTGAACAACATCTTCGACCACATCATCACTTACCATCAAGTGAGATAGTGGTAAAATGCTAACCTATCACGTGTAAAAAAAAAGCCTCCCCCATAAAACGCCACAAAGAAAGGCTATTCGCCGCTTATAACCATTGGCTACCCGAGACAGACCTATAAAAAAAATGACATATGAACCTTAGAAAAGTTTAAATTTCAATTATTATAATTTATTGACTATGAAATGATAGTCGTGTTAAGGCTATATTAATTAATAAAGGGAGTCTTCAAAGCGATTTCCATAGAAACGTAGTTTCGCCATATTAGAATTACCAAGGGGTCTAAACTCAGTGAAATTTCGCAATTATATCTCTGAGCCTTATATCTATGATCAAGGTTTGTCAATTTTCCGTAAATTTGATTATTTATTTCCAAAAACATGTGAGAAAATCTTTAAATGGGAATTCTTATATTTTAAATTTAGCATTCTGCATCATTATTACCATCGCCATCTTTCCAACTTAGTTCTCCTCGGCCGGCCGGTGGCCTTTCGGGGAACATCCCGTTGAAATATTTCGAGAAAAACATTCGCAGGAGACAGTCCTTGAGTATGGCCTCATCATGCTAAAGGCCTCTCATGTTTTATTTATCATAATTACATGCCAATAAAAAGCAATTACAACCATACCCAACCACAAATTATACTTAATTACAAAGAGTTTACAACCTATCAATTATAATACACTCGAGAGCAATGAATCCGGGTCACTTAAAGAATCCTAAAAATCTCGGAAACTAAAAATGCTAGGTTAATGCAATAAATTGTATTTAATAGACAATGTAATACTCCTTAAATGAAGGTATTAAAACTTCTTAGTTATTGTAAAGTTATATCATAAAAAAATCAAATTTGAAAAAGGGCCACTTTCGAAGATGGAACTACGAAATAACAGCATTTGGTTTTGCTTTTGTTTGTAATCTGTCATTTATGTGGGTACATAAACCATGTTGATAGTGCTCTATATTCATTATTTAAGCTGAAATTATGTCGCTTACGCCTGAAGAATGCACCAGAATACTTACAATGCTGGAAACCGGCCGGAGTCAGCGCGATACAGCCAGGACTGTCGGTGTGTCGCTGTCAACAGTACAAAGAGTTCTCCGACGTTACGAAGAAACTGGTTCTAACCTACGCAGACCAGGAACGGGCAGAACCAGGTGTACCACAGCACGAGAAGACCGATACTTGGTGAACACCATGCTTCGAAATCGCTTTCTCACAGGAACTGAACTCACCAATCAGTTTCGACGCCTCGGAGGAAGTAATCCAAGTGCATGGACAGTAAGACGTCGGCTTGCTGAATCTAACTTAAAACCCCTTAGACCTGCAAACGGCCCTAAACTGGAGCGTGGGCATCGTATTTCGAGACTAAGATATGCCCAGAGCCACGTAAATTGGAGTATTGAAGATTGGTCAAAAGTTATGTTCTCCGACGAATTAAAATTTATGCTCTACAAGCACGATGGAAGACACAGAGTGTATCGAAGACCAGGGGAAAGATTCAAGCAAGCATGCACAATTTATTGCATTAACCTAGCATTTTTAGTTTCCGAGATTTTTAGGATTCTTTAAGTGACCCGGATTCATTGCTCTCGAGTGTACTTTGAACTACAAGAATACCAGTAGGTAATATAGCTATGTATTCAATATAACAGCTTAAACTCTGATTAGAAACAACTGCCTTATTTCTACTGTCCTCTGCGGATAAACGCCTTCGCACACATAACAGCACACTGCCGCGTTGATAACGCAAAACGTCGCTATGGAACCTCAAGGTCTAGGGATCAATCCCCGGGGCGGTGTGCTCAAAAAATGTTCAGAAGCAGTCTGGAGTTATCATCACACATAGTAATAGGTTTACCTCCGATTCCATGCAAACATAAATGTATGACAAACCGTGGATGTTTATTGATGGCGCATAAAATACACATGTCATCCATTCGACTTTCACATGGCTTCAACTCAAACTACCCTAATATTTAGACGCTCGCGTTCATCGTGGCACGGGTATGTGCATGAGCGTATAAACAGACTCCCTTGTTGTATTAAGAGGTAAATCCGTTCACAGAACACGTGTACATCATTATAATTAATCCATTTAACAATTCTTGCAAAAATTCGTTTAAAAACACGTTCGCGTATATCCTGAAAATTCGATTACATAAACTCAAGGAATTTGCCTACCACGGACCGCACCGCCCGACTCCTTTCGAGAAACCCTCAGTTGCTGTATGCAAGTACATTTGTTTCACATGATTTTAAATCTGTGGCATCACCACTCAAGCTTAACAGGTGTATTGTGGAAGGCTGTATAAGGTGGCAGTTGTTCAAAACGCGCTGCTGTCCACCTCCTACATTTTCTTGCTATGAAGATCTGAGGGGATACAATTATAGCCTGGCACCCATGGGAAACGCAGTGCATACTAATGAAACATCATTTTTTGAATATTTTGTCTCTACGTGAAACAATAAGCTGCCGAGCGAGTCTTTGCTAAGTAATGCTGTGGTGTGCGAAAGTCTTAACCCAAGACGCTTCTAGATATTATTCCGATATTAACTTTTCAAACTTTATATAACGGATTAAAATATGATAATTTGACATATTTCAGATCAGCTTCTGACGATTATATTTCAAAGAATGCATTTATTTAATAAACTTATAAATATTACTTGTCAGTTCACCCATTCCAAGAACTCTATCTAAATAATAGAACTATAAATACTTAATGAGTTTATAAATAATGTTGATTATTACCCACAATAGTCACGATTATGGTGACAAAAGCGCAGTATTACCTGTCAATAAATGTCACATTAGCAATTGAAAATGAATCAGGCAATTTACAGACCCTGCTGCGCGCGCGCAGGTAGAGCCGCCGCGCCGCGTGTCAAAGTCGCTAGCGCAACTTACTGTTGACGTTTAGACCTTAATTATAACAACTACAGGGACGAATCGAGGGACACAAAATGGGGTTAAAATTATATGAAAGTTTCATGTTTTATTTTAAAACTGTACACAAATATACATATGAGGCTGACTTTGAACGTGTATGAAGTTTATAGGGGGGTGACCACAGCTAAAAGGGTTTGAAATGGAGGTGAAACTTCGCATGAATGTCCTGTGATTTTGAAGTTAGGAACTTTTAATGTATTCATGAGGATGCCTATACTGAAACTTGGCATTTACATATCTCTTAATGTGTAGACATAATAAGAAAATTTGTTATAGCATGCCCCAGCTGTAGAGGTGGATGCCGAAGGTTCGAATCCCATACATGACTATAATTTATCCGCTCATAAATTTGTTATTTTGTAATATCAATAAAATATGTACCAATTGCCATAGAAGTCATTTCGGTAGTATTTATGTGAACCGTACAGACAGGCCAACACATTTTAAAAACATGTCCTATTACAAGGCGGGGCAAAACAATTACATTTTTTTTTAAAGAAGACACTTAAAGCAGAGGAGTAAAACCAGAGCCAACCGAAAAGAACTCCCAATCCTTGTTTTATACCTTATTGACCTGAAAGTCTGTCCGTTACTCACGGGAATCTAGATCTAGATCACTTCGACAAAAAGTTTGTGGTAATCCAGGACGCAAGGAGTCTTTGTACCAAATTTCATTTAAATCGGTTGAGCCGCTGCGGTGTTTAGAGAAGGCCCACCTGGTGTTAAGTGCTAATTCTGCCAATAAGTTCGTCACAAGTTGCGAACTACACTGCGCCCATAACCCTGAGACAAATTTGTCAAGTCTTGTGACTTGTCTGCCTGTAATTTCACGGTACTTGGCGACAAATTTTCTACCAAAACAGACGGGCATTAGCAAACTGCCCAACCATAATGCTATAACGAAAGCAATCCTAAGTAAAGAACCTGGACTGACGGGCTTAATGTTTCCTACGAAACACGTGCACGCTCAGTGGTAATGCCACTAGCGGTCACCCATCGAACTCATGACTGCAGTGGACGTAGCTTAACTTAGCTGATTGGTTAAGGACGGTTAAGCAAACTAAGCTTTTAAAATATTGTATAATATATAAACGAATGCAATCCTAAGTAAAGAACCTGGACTAACGGGCTTAATGTTTCCTCCAAAGCACGTGCACGCTCAGTAGTAATGCCACTAGCGGTTACCCATCCAACTCATGACTGCAGTGGCCGTAGCTTAACTTAGCTGCTCGGTTAAGGACGGTTAAGCAAACTACGCTTTTAAAATATCGTATAATATATAAAAAAGTTATAAAGATAAAAATGATTACTTATTTAAGATGAACGATAACTGCGGCATTAATATTATAAACATGTTTTTACTATTTGTCAATGTCTACAACAATATTATCAATGATTGCCAATTAAGTTTCTTTTATCAACAGTTTAAAAATATTACGATCGCGAATTCGCACTGACCTTATAAGCACAAACAAAAAGAACATCGACCGAATCTTTATAGCTTATCTACCAACTTGTATCCCAATTATGAGGGGTCGGTTGGTACTCAGTATAGTATATACTGTATCACCTGGATAGTCCACTGCTGAACACAGTATCCCCGTTATGCGGGGTTTTGCCTTAATCCCCGCGCTTGGCAGGCGTCTTTGGGATCGCAATGTGAGATATCAGAAAGCAGTACATATCACACTAATATTATAACTACCATTGTTTGTGAGTGAGTGAGGATGTCAGTGTGTATGTTTATAACTCATTCGCGCTGAAACGGCTGAGCCGATTTGGAGGATTCTTCCTACATAGATAGTTGAGATCCTGAATTAATAGATAGGATACTTTCCATGAATTGCGGCTCGCGGCTAGTTTACAATCTTCATATATAGGAATTAAAGGGGCTGCTGACTAAACATACAATTTTGAAACTACTTGACCTATGAAGCGAGATTTTGGTAGGTTGTTTATAGGTAGGAGACAGTTAAGAACGGAGTATGCAACAGGGCCGAATTAAGAGGTCAAATTGGGGGTCAAATTTTGTATAAAAATCGTATGTTTTTGAAGTTTGGATCATGAAATTCAGTACTCAATTTTAAAATATATTATAAATAAGTACCTGTGCCTGATAGGTTAGCCTTTGACCACTATTTCACCTGATGGTAAGTGATGATGTGGTCGAAGATGTTGTTCAGGCTAACCTAGAATTACTGGCTCTCAAGGACAGCTGCCGGAACACACCGTTAGGTGCTTGGCGACAGATTTTCGACTTGAGGGTGGTAGCTAGCCAGGCGGGCATCCGCAAAGTGCCCTACCACCATGCTATAACGACTGCCATCCTAAGACAACAACCGGGACCGACCATCCAAGTCACCCATCCAAGTCATGACCGCGGCGGACGTTGCTTAACTTTGCTGATCGATTCAGAATGGTTAAGCCAACTTCGCTACGAGCGCTTCAAAACGCTAAACGCTTCTTAACGATAGGGACCAATTCTGGGACACAAATAGGGCTTCAAGTTTTATAATAGTTTATCTCTGCTTCTAAGTTGACGGAAGTATTTGTCCAAAAAAGTGTTAGTCTACAGTTACCTGAATAATTTTCTTTTACTTTGTTTATATAATTTCAATAAGAAGGGTGATTTATTTTAACTGGATAATATTTTTAAATACGTACATAAATTTAAACACCACATTTAGTTCTTCAACTTTGTTGATCAAGCACAATGTATGAGAGATGCCACGAAAAGTGATTTGGCCGAATACCGAATATTCGGCAGCCGAATATAAAAACTGTTTGCTATTTTCTATAATTGTAAAGGGGTGTAAGCGACGAAGATAACGCAATAGGCATACTTATTTAATTTTTGTGTAGATCGTGTCAAGTCCCGTAATATTCATTAAGTTCATCGCTGTGTTATTAATTATTGTAACAAATGATTATCCTCATTATACCTGATTTAACATAGTAACGAATCATAAATAGCGCCGATTAGCATTAGCTCTCACTTGCACATTATTGGTGGCTTTGGTGTGCAAGCGAGACGCAATTATTATCGGCGCCATTTTAGATTCATACTTTTTTAAACTGGTTTATACCAAAATTAATTACCCGTTTGGTGTAGATTTACAAAATGGTACCTTATTAGTTTTGAATTTTGAATTGATATACTAAATAGTATATAAGAAAGAAAAATATAGATGTGTAACAGATTTACCACCAGCCTATTTTAAGATACAAGAGGTATTTGAGTTATCCATAATAATGCGTATTTTACGTTTAAAAATTTTTTTTTTGTTTAAATTTTAATTATACACATCTTATTACTTATAGCTGATATATAGGGTATATTCAAAACCACTTCGTAGTACTTATACCTGATATATAGGGTTGGTGCACTTATAGATTTTTAGTACTAAACAATTTGTTAGTGAAATGGACATATTTGAAAAGAACACGTAGGTTTTTTTTAATCTCAGCATTGTATTGAATCGAATAGTAGGCAGCATTCGACTGAATATGTAATATATAAAAAAGTGACCGAATATTTCGGATTACCGAATGGTAGCCGAATG
Organism: Plagodis dolabraria; assembly: GCA_963854805.1. NCBI lineage: Eukaryota > Metazoa > Arthropoda > Insecta > Lepidoptera > Geometridae > Plagodis > Plagodis dolabraria. Next base: position 8,644,637 of record OY978459.1, on the reverse strand, counting down.
TTCGCGGCACCTCTAGTGTCTCATATTTTATGGCAACACGCACTACTGTCAATGTGATATGTATATAAATAACTTATCTTGTCTTGCCCTTTCACCACCTTGTGTTTTCCGTAAATAGTAAGATAATCATGACATGGCCATACTGTGGCATGCTTACCACTTTTGTGACTTGTTTTGAATTTACTCTATTAGCTGATTTAATTTTCTTGAGTCCCTACCTGCTTTTCTTCCTACGCCTTCGTAGTAGGTACTTATATCTGATATATAGGGTTGGTGTATTTTATTATAAAAACTTACGCTCATATTTATATCTAATATATGAAAAACACGGGTGTTTGAGCGTGAACTTACTATGAGTCGATATCGCTATCGACAATGTTTCGGCTTCTACCGGAAGCCTTCCTCAGGATTTTGAGTGTGGTACGTCCGCAACACAGTGTGAAGCGTGACGCGACCGCGGCGGACGTACTACACTCAAAATCCTGAGGAAGGCTTCCGGTAGAAACCGAAACATTGTCGATAGCGATATCGACTCATAGTAAGTTCACGCTCAAACACCCGTGTTCTTCATATGTTGGTGTATTTTTTTAAACCAAATAATAAAATTACATTAAAACAAGTAGAAATTAATTAAAAAAGTAAAAAACCCGACTGCAAATTATTTATTTTCGTTAAACCTTTTATCTTTTATTTTATTGAAATAAAAACTGCAAGCTATTATATTTTAGACATATTGTGAGGTAAAAAAATATATTTCTTCTAAACCCATCGAGTGGGGTATCAAAATGAAGAATTTTAAAAAACGATTCCATAAATATATAATAGCTTGCAGTTTTTATTTCAATAAAATAAAAGATAAAAGGTTTAACGAAAATAAATAATTTGCAGTCGGGTTTTTTACTTTTTTAATTAATTTATACTTGTTTTAATGTAATTTTATTATTTTGTTTAAAAAAATACACCAACATATGAAGAACACGGGTGTTTGAGCGTGAACTTACTATGAGTCGATATCGCTATCGACAATGTTTCGGTTTCTACCGGAAGCCTTCCTCAGGATTTTGAGTGTAGTACGTCCGCCGCGGTCGCGTCACGCTTCACACTGTGTTGCGGACGTACCACACTCAAAATCCTGAGGAAGGCTTCCGGTAGAAGCCGAAACATTGTCGATAGCGATATCGACTCATAGTAAGTTCACGCTCAAACACCTGTGTTCTTCATATGTTGGTGTATTTTTTTAAACAAAATAATAAAATTACATTAAAACAAGTATAAATTAATTTAAAAAGTAAAAAACCCGACTGCAAATTATTTATTTTCGTTAAACCTTTTATCTATTATTTTATTGAAATAAAAACTGCAAGCTATTATATATTTATGGAATCGTTTTTTAAACTTCTTCATTTTGATACCCCACTCGATGGGTTTAGAAGAAATATATTTTTTACCTCACAATATGTCTAAAATCCGCCAGTTTGTTTCCTATTTTTTTATGTACCTAGTGTCCCTTGGGTTATCAAGAGGAATCTAACGATATCACTTACATCGAAATCGGTTAAGCTGTTTAGAAGTTATGGTGGAATGAAGAAACTCATAAACATACATACATGAATTGTAATATTTTTATGTTTGCAATAACACATGCTCTGCGGTTTATATTACAAATTTACGAGAGGAAAAATTTAAGTCATCCCAATACGATGATAAAAAGAACGATAGGAAAAAAATCAGTTATGTACTCATTGTCATGTTAGCTCAACTGGATTAGAGCATACCCCGGCTACAGGGGTGGGTGGATGGACGCGGGTTCGAATCCCGCACATGACTTAAAAAAATCTCTCGTAAATTTGTAATTTTGTAATACACACATGAACCCTGAAAACATAACTCTTCTTTTTTAACCGACTTCCAAAAAAGGAGGAGGTTCTCAATTAGTCTGTATTTTTTTTTTTTTTTTATGTTTGTTACCTCAGATCTCTTGACTGGGTGAACCGATTTTGAAAATTCTTTTTTGTTTGAAAGCTGATGCTTGTCGTTTGGTCCCATTTTAAATTTTATCAAAATCGGTCAAGCCATTTTTGAGTTACACTAAAAAGATAGAAAAAAAAATTTTTACAAAAAATGGAACCGACTTCTACACCCAAAAGTATGAAATAACTTGTCGAAGTCGGTACCATGCGCACAATATTGTGATAATAGGTACTTTTGTACCATCATGGTACCGACTTCAACAAGTTATTTCACACTTTTGGGTGTAGAAGTCGGTTCCATTTTTTGTTAAATTTTTTTTTTGCAGTCGTGTAATAACAATCAAAATAGATTTTAAATTTATGGCCCGCATACTTAAACACGTGGAGTGCCGGGTTAATTCCCCCTCCCCCCCCACATCTTTTAACATAAGTGACAATACTACTGAGCGCTTTTGTGCTTCGGAGGGCACTTTAAGCCGTCGGTCCACGTTGTTGTCATAGGATGGCGGTCGTTACAGCACAGTGGTAGGCCGCCTGGCTAGCTACCACCCTCAAGTAGAAATCTGTCGCCAAGATTTCCTTGTGGGCCACTAACCCTAGGCTAGCCTGAACAACATCTTCGACCACATCATCCTATAGCATCAGGTGAGATAGTGGTCAAAGGCTAGCCTATCAGCTATAAATAACAAAAGCCTACTTCTGCTTACGGTGAAGCAAAAATATACCAGAAAGTGGGCCTTCTGAAGAACGGCCATCTTACACTACGATCTCCAAAACGCCTGCAAAGTTAGGCCATGCTTAGGCCCCTTATGGGGGGTTATTTGCATTTGTTTAACGGTGGATGTCGTAGTGATGGATGGGCTGTTGATGGTGATGATGATGAAGTACTTTGAGTGGAAAGCATGCCCATCAGAACTATATGAACAATTAACACTATTGTCTCTACTAACCCGCTTCAGATTGAGGTAGGTTGTGTCAAATAAAAACTATCGCCTGCTTACTGCTAAAGCTACTACCATACTCTCACATCACTTGCGCCGTAATAAAACTACCGGCGCGATATACACCTATCTCGCATTTTCCTGCTCGTAAACCCTGCCGGAAAGGGACGGAAGACTTTATAGCCCCCGTCGCTTTTCGCAACAAAAACTTTTATTACTGGCCACTCGTAAATTATACGTCTTAGCATCGGCGGGAAAAATGTAATGCTTACATTTTTTTTGCAGTTTTTTTTTCATTTCGTTACTGCATCGTGCATAAATTTAGTCGGAATTCAGCATTAATAAGTTTTGTACTAACGTATTTTTTTTAATTTATTTTTATGCCTTATATGTTAGTCTTTGACCACTATCTCACCTGATGGTGAGTGATCATGTGGTCTTAGATGTTGTTCAGGCTAACCTAGAATTACTGGCTCTTAAGGACAGCTGCCGGAACACACGGTTAGGTGTTTGGCGACAGATTTTCTACTTGAGGGTGGTAGCTAGCCAGGCGGGCATTCGCAAAATGCCCTACCACCATGCTATAACGACTGCCATCCTAAGGCAACAACCGGGACCGACGGCTTAACGTACCCTCCGAAGCACGGAAGCGCTCAGTAGTAATGTTACTAGCGGTCACCCATCCTACTCATGACCACGGCGGACGTTGCTTAACTTTGGTGATCGGTTAAGAACAGAAAAACATACTTCGCTACGAGCGCTTCAAAAATTACAGGTAAGACAACGTTTTGTATCAACTAAACTGAACTTGCAAAACCTGAAATGTAAACCGAACTTAAAAAACCTGAAATGAAAATTCGTATCTGTAATAATTATTTATCCAATGACCTACCACAAGCACAGAGCCATTTAAATGGAACACGGGGACGAGACGGTCGTAAAATGAACCCTTGAGTGATGTACCTACCTATACGATTATACTATCGATAAAAAATATAGCTGCAACAACCTACACCATTATAGACGAACAAAGCAGTGCAGTGAGGCGATAAATTAGTCATTATCGCGGCTTAATCGATCAATTAATCTAAATAATTACAGTTCTTGTCTAGCGTTTACGTTAGAAAGATATCACTGTTACAACTAGCAGTAAGAAATTACCTACGGACTCATTTGTCAACGTCCTTCCTTAGTTATTTTTCAACGGTGATAATCGTTTATTTTAATGTTTAGCTGCTGAAGATTAACTTTATTGTTTTGTTCTTATATTAAAAATGTACTGGCTTATATTAAAAACTTACGGTAAATTTTGTAATCCTTCAGAAACTACAATTATATATAAATATGGAAGAGAATGCTTTTTAAATACATACATTTTTGTAATGTTTTGGTTATGGTGGAGAATAAGACTTGATTTTATTAATACATTGTCCCGCACCGTTATATATTGGCTGAAATATACATAGGTATACCGTTTTAAACTGATAAGTCATAAAAGCCACGGTAATATCCAGCAAATTTACAAAGCACCCTTCATTACAAAATATCGATAAATTGCGACCTCGACGTGTTGCGTCACTTTTCGTTTGACGCGTCGTCTGCTGCTCGTAAAACTTTTCGCGCGTAAACGTCACAGTTTGACATTGGCTAGCAGATGCAGCGCTGCGCAGAGCTCCTTTATGCCGACATCGTCTAGTTCCCGTATTGATTTACAGAATTTTACAGCGCGTTTACTGCTTGCTGGGTGCGTGCACAAAAATTGTATAATTCATGATTTGACGCGGGTCGATGGACTACAAAATATGTTTGTAGTGAATTTACTAACAAATATATTATTGCTTCACATTTACTTACGAGTTATGAACATTCAGTAGCATTCAAAATGTGTGCCTGAAGGATCAAATACAAGGAGAAATTTAAATTTGTGATATATGTAAATTTACCTGGTTGCATTACAACCTTTACAGTTGTAATTCATTACCTGACCTCCTGGGCTATTCTTTTTCTAACAACATCAGCAGGAACCCTTCCAAATTCAAAAAAATTCAGCATTTTTTTTAACAAATTTCTAGGTTAGCCTGAACAACATCTTCGACCGCATCATCACTTACCATCAGGTGAGATAGTGGTCAAAGGCTAACCTATCAGCAATAAAAAAAAAAAAAAAAAAAAACATTACACACAATTCTTACATTCATCGGATATCGAATGCTATTGTACAGAATAATAGTACGTCGATCTGAATTTTAAAATTCAAATATAAGAGTAAGGTACATCGAAAAACGTCTTGAAAGTTCTTACTTCAGATAATGACGGCGTTACTTTGCAGAATCCAATATTTAATAGTAACAAGTACATATTTTAAGAAATATATTTATATATAGTATGTACTTATATAAATCATATCTACTGACGATTCCGCCTAATTTTCCTGTTAAGCATACGTGGTGTCATAACCGCACGTAGAACCGGAATAGTTTTCGACGCGTTTTGCTTCTACACGAATCATCCTTAGAAAGTCTTGACCCATCAAGCGCACGATCTCGATCACGAAAAATTCTTTAGTTTTGCCTACGCGGCGTTTATGACATCCCGTTGGCTTAATAGGAAAATTATATACGGAATTATCACTAGATATATACTTTGTTTTAAGTGTTTTTTAAATATTATTTCTACTTAGGTATTACTCACAATATTAAGCCTGTTCAATTCAAACAGTCATTATGTTAGAGGCGTAATCACCTCAAACAGTGCTCGTACGCGCGATAAAACATATTAAACGAGTCAACGAATATTTTCCACTCGATGCCACTCTCAAACATTTTCGAATAACCTAGCTAACATAAAATCTAGACAGACATACACCGGGCTCGTCTCAAGTCGTAAAACGTACCTAAAATAAGCCATAAAATATTGTCTGAGTATTTAAATTTATCTATACGGGGACCAGGTTAAATAGAAACTTGAGGGACGACGCTTCTGTAGTATTTTAAAGGTATTATTTGTACGTATTTTACTTTAAAATCATATAAGGCGTGTGTGTATAAAATGTGGCGTGATTTTGTATTTAGGAAATTATAATTATATATAAATTAATATTTAAAAAAATAAACCAAAAAATGGAACAGACTTCAACACCCAAAAGTGTGAAATAACATGTTGAAGTCGGTTCATGATAGTTCAAAAGTACCTATTATCACAATGTTGTGCGCATTTCAAGTCTATGCTGTTGAAGTTATCACCTGAGAGTTTTGCGACTGGCAATCGTATGACGTACTTACCGAAAATTCGATACTAAAGATGTAACTAACCCTGAAATAATGAAATTAAATATAAACAAAGAGATCAAACTTGAAATGAGTACTATTATGTATATGGATTTTGTATTCCGCGAAAAGTTGAGGTGACATGATTTTAATGAGGCCCATAATATATAAAATATACCCACTAGACAATGGTTACAAAAATACAAATCAAATCAAATCAAATCATTTATTGCATATTATGTAGGTATCTTAATTACTATTTACATACACATAATAACACTACATAATGACCCAAGTTTAGGTATGGCAACTTAGTGTGGAGCGGCCCGATTTTTTATTTTTTTTTATTTTTTTATAAATATTTGTCACATAAGTATTGTTCTATGGTATAATAACATTTTTCTATCAATAAGTTTTTTAATTTTTTAGTAAGGTCTTGTTACAGAACACACATTTCCGTAAGTTTTAAAACTTTAGTGTTCATATTATTTATTTTAGTGTATATTAAAATAGCTACAACAGAACAATAAACCGTAGGGCAGGCCGTACAGAGCGGGGATTAATTGAAATCCCCAGATCTCGAGCGATTGTATAGTTCGGGTGCCTCGCAGAGCATATTCATAGTCATTCCGGAGAAATCACAGAATAAACAATGGTTTGATTAACAAAACACTTACTATAAACTACTACAGCTACTATAAAGACAGCATTAAGGCAGCCTAAAGGCTTTTGCAGGCTCTACCTGTGGGCCCAGCATGCTGGCAGCATTTCCCCTATAGATTGCTATAATAATGGTAGGACTCCTACTATGTCAAAAGCATACATTTACATACCCATGCGTATACGTATATAACCAACAAGTATAAAATTTCTGGTCTATAAACTTGCGTTTTATAGACCTCGGTTTGATCGTTATCTCACCTGATGTTATGAGTGTATATTTTACGCATAAGTCTTAGTGAAGATGTGCCCGTGGAAACATATTTTAGAATTCATTTCAATAAGTTGTTATGTTTAAAATTTTGCTGTCCTGATTTTGACAGCAGTATTTTTATTATACCATTATTTAGATAAATTAGGTTTTCACCACTTCTTCACGAAGATATGAGTTGAGACTGGCTGGACACTGGGAATTTACATTGTTTCTATAACGAAGTGTTATAATATACAAATTAAGCCTACAATGCAATGGCTCTCATGTACAGACCACATATTTTTCAATTGAGGGTGGTAGCTATCCAGGTTACCACTCGCGAAATGCCCTGTACCCCATTTTACTTTATGGGGTACAGGGCTGTACCCCATAAAGTAAAGCTCAAGGTCACTCCAGTATTTAAACATGTCGATAGTAATTGTCACGGAGCCAGTGCTTCAAGTTAATAGGTAAAAACTGAAAAGAACAATATGCGTTGGAAGAATCAAGACTATATCATGTTCTAAACTTTGTGTTTCATCATTTAGATACCGTAAAAGTCGAGTCATAGTTTTGCAGTGGGAAATAGTAATAGCATGTTGTTTATTTTGCAATTTGTAATAGCGATGAGGCTGTAAGCTTTTGCGCCCTAATTAGAGATCTCGCATTAGCTGTGTAGTGTATGTACTGTAAGTACGGTCGGACTAGGCCCAGCCCTAAAAGCGGAGCTAAATATTTATTTGTTATATTATTTGAGAGTGACATATTGTAACTCGATGTTAATTGAACATGGGTAAGAAAAAGATAATATCCCAAGCCATAATGTATTTGGCAGCACTGGCTCCGTGACAATTACTATCGACATGTTTAAATACTGGAGTGACCTTGAGCTTTACTTTATGGGGTACAGCCCTGTACCCCATAAAGTAAAATGGGGTACAGGGCTGTACCCCATAAAGTAAAGCTCAAGGTCACTCCAGTATTTAAACATGTCGATAGTAATTGTCACGGAGCCAGTGCTTCAAGTTAATAGGTAAAAACTGAAAAGAACAATATGCGTTGGAAGAATCAAGACTATATCATGTTCTAAACTTTGTGTTTCATCATTTAGATACCGTAAAAGTCGAGTCATAGTTTTGCAGTGGGAAATAGTAATAGCATGTTGTTTATTTTGCAATTTGTAATAGCGATGAGGCTGTAAGCTTTTGCGCCCTAATTAGAGATCTCGCATTAGCTGTGTAGTGTATGTACTGTAAGTACGGTCGGACTAGGCCCAGCCCTAAAAGCGGAGCTAAATATTTATTTGTTATATTATTTGAGAGTGACATATTGTAACTCGATGTTAATTGAACATGGGTAAGAAAAAGATAATATCCCAAGCCATAATGTAAATGTCATTAGTCATTTTTCTAAAGAGAAATGTCTAAATGCTTAGCCGGATACTAAGCACGTTTTATTACCCTATAAAACGTGCAAAATTAACTCGGTGACATCTCCTTACGTTTCATTTTAAGTTATATGTCGTTCGCTTTGTTCTGGGCGAAGTGTTTGTTTTTTTTGCAGTTGTAAAATTTTCTTTGTTAAACCTTCGTTTTGTTTGATATTTTATACAAGCTTCTGTCCACAACCTCGCCCGTGTAGTACTTGTCTGTCGGGCTCCCTCAGGTGCTACTGGAAAATCTTGATAAAACTCATTTATTTTTTAATATTTTTATGTTTTCAATAACGCATGCTCTGCGGATTACATTACAAAATTACAAATTTATGAGAGGAATAATGTCGCTCTATCCCAAAACGATGGTTAAAGAACGATAGGAAAAGATTGAATGAGTTTTGACTCATTGTAATTTTAGCTCAATTGGATTAGAGCATACCCCGGCTAAAGGGGTGGATGAAAGCGGGTTCGAATCACGCACATGGCTTAAAATAAATATTTCCTCTCGTAAATTTGAAATTTTATAAAACTGTTTTATGTTTCTCTCCGGCTTTTCATACTAAGAACACACCGACAACAAGCTTTTTTTAAAATTTATAAATAGTGTAAAGATATATTTAAGTGCATATGTATATTTTTCCTTTAGAGGCCTTATACAACCGGAAGAATTGGGGTGTTATTTCGACGCAATGGTGGCCGAGCGGCTATAGCTATGGACTGCCGTGCCGCTGGTACCTGGTTCGATCCCCACCGCCGGCTTGAGCTCTACCGCATGGTGGAGGGGCATTTTGCGAGTGCTCGCCTGGATAGCTACCACCCTCAAGTAGAAAACCTGTCACTTAACAGTATTTTCCGGCAGCAGTCCTTGAGAGCTGGAAAAATTACAGGCACTTGAGACTTAACAACTGTATGTCTCAATGTGACGGGCGCAGTGCAATTCGTCACATAACGAAATGCATCTGTTATAGGCAGAGGATAATCCGCCCAACATCAGGTGGGCCTCGTGTTAAAATAAATTATTCTTACCCCACTGGGAAGTTGGTAGTATACTCGCTTCCGTTTGGCTAAAAGTTCCTTAAGATATCAGGAATTATTTGCGACTCAATGTTGTGGTTATATAACACCTACAATTCTATTATTATTCATTATTCTATACAATTATTTATCATATAAGATATTGAAAAAAATTTGAGCCTTTGATGTAGCTACATTCGGTCCGGCGGGAAGACTGGGAGCTCGTCTTATTGTCCAAAACTTATCAGAGTGCTTGGTCGATGCTACGCGCGGTCATAATTCAAGCTCCTGTTTGGCTCAAAGAATTATGATTGCTATCCAATTGGGCAATGCTGCCAGCTAGTCGTGGTCCACATTTTGTAGGCATTTTGCAGCAATGGCCTTTAAATTGCCTAAATGCTTTCAGTGTAGTAGCTATACTGCTGTATACATGGTTATTGGTAAAATGCTAACAACCTCTTAGGGTTGACTGCTGCTAGTCCAAACAAACATTTTGAGATGATTTTTATGTTGTTTTTTAAAAAATATATATATTTTTACTGTTTTAATGCCTACTCCGAGTCAAGAGCGCCCGCCGCGGCAACACTGGACCGCGCCGTAATCCCTTCGAATAGAGTTTCGACTATTTACTTCGAGCAAAGTAATAAAAATATGAAATAATACATTACAGGCACAAGAGACTTTCAACATCAGATGGTCCTCGTGCTTATTCCGTCAAAACATATAAAAAAAAAAAATTAAAATAAAAAGAAAATCATCTCAAAATATTTGTTAGGACTATCAGAAGTCAACCCTAAGAGGTTGTTAGCATTTTTCCAATAACCCTATATAGTTGGTAGTGTTTTGTTAATAAAGGCATACCACGTCGTTAAGTAATAAGTTAAGACTTCGATAGACTATTCGAATAAGTCGATAGACTATCATTGTCTCAAATCATAAACAAACCGTTGGGAATAAGCAACTACCTACCATTCTCTTAAAGCTTCTACCAATACTAAGAGCTATCATTAAACTGTGCATAAAACGTCAGGTACAGAATGACTTTATTGCTTCGCTTCAGTTCTGGAAAACTAGTTATTTCTCGTAGCTATTTCGATTTATAACCTCTAAACGTCGGGATTACACGTCCACTTCAATTATTCAAGGAATCGATATCGAACCTTAAATACAAACTAGAGCTTTCTTTTATCCCCACGGATAGGAAAGTGGGCAGTATGATCAATTTTGCACACATTCAGTTTTGTTTTCAGTTTATGAATAGATCTTGTGTACTTAATCTTGTAATCAGCAGTATCTCTGTATTTTCCCCAAAATATTATTCCTTTGGGCCTCAGGGCATAGAAACAAGGTTGTACAGTACAGTAACAACGACCTTGTTTCTATGACCTGAAGGCTCAGTGCAGTCATTAAAAAAATTGCGAGTTTTGTGCTCTAAAGTCTGATTAATCTGATAATTGATTGTTTTTAAATATCTTAGAGAATGGTGAACCAAACTACTGGATTTCGTCTGACCCAAAGAAGTGTTTTTTGAATGACGTCGGTACCCTTCTGATTGTCTTATTATGATTTCCTATACTTAAGCATGCCATGGGAATGTCACATTTATGAACCAATTTTAGAGCACAAAATTTTCGTTTGCTTACTTTAAAGTCCATCAGTCCACCTGTTACTATGTCATACCATAATAAATACCTACGAGTACGTATTAGACTATTCGATATTACTAATTCGATAAATGCATTTAATGATTTATCCCTCTTTTACGTATCTTGTTCTTTCGTAGTACAACTTATAACCAAAGTAATTACAAACACGTGTAAGTTTTTGCTGTGGGGAGCTGCTGCTGAGATAGAGACAATCTTTATCTTACAAAAGCGTGCAATTCGAGCCATATATGAAATGGATCCTAGGGAATCTCTGAGAGATCTTTTTAAAGAAATTGATATTTTAACTTTACCAAGTCTGTATATATTTGAAAATATTATGTATGTTCGTAAAAATTTAAGCAAATTTAAATTAAATAGTGACAATCACGATTATAACACAAGGAATAAAGATAAAATAGCGGTGCCAGGTTTTAGATTAACAAAAACAAATAAAAGGTCCTTCTTAGGCAATTGTGTGCGGTTTTATAATAAATTGCCCAAACATATTACAACGCTCACAGAAAGAAAATTCAAGTTGCACGTGAAGAACATTCTGATAAAGAAATCTTACTACACAGTTTGTGATTACTTAAACGACAAAAATGTTTGGACTGGTTCGCCTCTGCCAAGCTAGCGCCTGTCACCTACGTAATGTAATTAAATATTGTTATAATTGTATATAACAACACATTGTAAAAAGACGTTTAAAAGAATGGCCCCGAGTTTCTTGCCCGTTCTTCTCGCAGTGGCTCTATAAATTTTGTTTGCTGAACGTGGCAGTACAATGTAGTATATTTCAATATTAAAATTTGTAATTGACCTTCATAAGAGCGTCGTAGACGCCTAAATTGAATAAATGATTTTGACTTTGACTTTGACTTTAAAAAGTTAATAAGGTAATGAAAGTGTCATTTTATGTAAAGAACTAACTAATTGACGAAACGTTCGCCTTGAAGGTTGTGGCTAGCCAGGCGAGAAATAGCAATATGCCCTTCCAACATACGGTGAAGCTCGCACAATGGAAATGCGACACGAAAGTATTACTATAGCTATTGCCGCTCGGATATCTCGATTTGCTAGACTAATGTCATAGAAGAAAAATGTCCAGAAGCTCAATAATCACCAGCCACACGGCTTAAAGTCAGATGCTAGTCTACTTTGTTACTTTCGATTTTATCCAACTGCGGCCTAGCCAAACTGCTATCTAGACAGTCGATTTTCGCTGCGAAAATCGTGCGGCTGTAGTCCAACCGTGTAAATCCACATAAGAGCAGACGAAACGGTCTACTAACCGGCTATCTATGGGTCAACTATACTCAAAGATCGTTAAATGCCTTACGAATCCAATATAGTAATGCGTTCAGAATGCTGTTGGGTCTGCCTTGTTTCTGTAGTGCGTCGGCGATGTTTACTCAGGCCCGGACTATGGCTTCCACGCATCCTCAGGAAGAAGACGGCTTCTCTGTCTTTATATCAAATTTTTTACGGCAAGCGACGCTATTTACTATATGATATTACTCCCACAACTGTTACTTACAGCACTATTCAAACAAAACGAATGAGTGTGACAGTTTCAAAAAATATGTACTCGTGTGTATAGAGTTTTGGACACTAAAGGGTTTGTAAGATTTACATTATATTAACATTACCCCTCTTTCGCATTCTCGCACTATTATACTGATAGATGATACATATTTTCTTAACTGTAACCAGGTTTTAACGGAACGGAGTCACACATCCTTACTTAATCTGGCATACCTTAATCAAAATCAAAATGTTTTAATTTCGGATTCTTAAATTATGGGTTGCGTGGTGGTAGGGCATTGTGCGAATTCTCGCCTGGCTAGCAATCACCCTCAAGTAGAAAATCTGTCGCCAAGCACCTAACGGTGTGTTCCGGCAGCTGTCCTTCAGAGCCAGTAATTCTAGGTTAGCCTGAATAACATCTAAGACCATATCATCACTTACCATCAGGTGAGATTGTGGTCAAAGGCTTACCTATCAGCAATAAAAAAGAACATATAAATAAAACAATTAAAATTCACCATATCGCACGGCACCCTATACGAATAACTGTCGACTTTTATCAACAAGTAAAGACACAAAATGTCGCACGACGTGCTAGTTGTAGTGTTCAGCCACAGTACGTAAAAAACTGTTGGGACTGTCTCGCACTCGCCTCGATAGAGAAGAAGATAGCGTGGAAGCCATCCGTCCGAGTCTGAGCAAACATCTCCGACGCATTACAGAAACGAGGCAGACCCAACAGCATTCTGAACGCATTTCTATATTGGACTCGTAAGTCGTAAGGCATTTAACGATCTTTGAGTATAGTTGACCCATAGATTGCCGTTGTAAATACTCTGACAGTCAGAGAGGTGAAATACTTAGAGTAGTTATATCCGAACACCACTGCTCTAAAAGCTTACTAGAATTTACCTATGTACATACCTACGCACATGTATATGCAGTTTGTAATGACAAGGAAAGAACGTTCAAATATTATGCGTCATATATGTTGTAAGAAAGAGATAAATATAAGCAATTCGTGTAAACACCGAACCGCCACGAGACGTTCCGATCACCATTACACTGCGATCTCTTTCACTCTCTCACACCAAACGATACACATATCTCGCTCATCCATTTCATTGAGAATAGTTCCTTAGATAAAACAAAATGTCGATATTTTCTATTTACTCAATAAAAGCGATAATTACGCGTGAAATGAAACAGTTTTCTTATCTCTCACAGTGCTTGTATAATTGGTGCAGATTCTAAAGACACAAGGAAGGCATATTGTCCACAGATTATTACTAAAAAACACAATTAGCGGCGATGTGTTCACCGGACGCTCGGAAGTGCAAGACTGGTAGTGACTCTGGTAATTACCCAGAATTCATCTAGTAAATATGGAGGGCATACAACGCATCTACAGGTAAAAAAATCTTAGCTGACAGTATGCCTTGAACATTGTGATCTTAGCTTAGTCACCCTACCTTGAAAGTATAGTTATGTTATGATATAAGATACCTAATAAATCTTATAATGCGCATAGCAACCATCGTTCCGTCCACAGCATTACTGGAGCAGGTTACCCTTAATCACAAGTTATGAAACGAACACGTACAGTCAGTGACGTAACGAAACGTCTCCTCACTAGCCGGCAGCAAGCCGTGATCGAGACGACTGAGACGAGCATCGATTAAAAATAATCGTTCGATTCGTGCCGTCGTGGAATTCCGATCGCCATATTCGTACGGCGCGGCGGTGTCTCGATGCAACAATGTTGCAAAAATAGGTCCTAACCAGAGGGGAGAGCGGGTTAGCGAATGGTTTTATTAGTGAAACTTCATTTATTTATTCAATTATTATTCGTCTAACAGCTTAATCTGAAATTAAATCTGAGTAATTGATTTATGAAATTACTGAGAATTACTCAAACTGAAAACTTAAAAAACTTTAGGACTTCCGATTCGCAATGTTCTAGTCATTGATGGCACGCTTACACATTTTATGAATATTTACATACAAAATAACGAAAGACGAAACCTCCCGGAGAGGTGACAGGGCCCCCAAATGTCCAGTTGATACGCTTATTTGCTATGCTCGTTTGTTTACTAGAGTGAAATTAGAGAATCAAAATTACCAGGTGGCCTCAAGGATGTCAAATTATTGTCCAAGACTTGAGAATAATTGGAATTCAACCATTGGCCCAGAAGGATCATTATTTTACTAAAACGCAAGTAATCGCCAAAGCCATGACAACTCTATGTTGGTGATAGCTGGATGTGCATCTGGCGATAGTGGGTACGAATTTTATCGGGTATAGAAAGAATAGCTACAAAAGCATGGTGGTACGCTCATTAAAAAAAATAACAAATCAACATTTTGCCAATGAGCGATTTCAACCTCAAGTTTTCTTCGAGATTCGAAGCTAGATGGCGTTGATACAAAATACTTATAAACGTCTAGGACATAATGGCGGAAACAAACGAAAGAAAAACGCACAAAAAAACTACTCGCTTAACCATGTTTGGTAACTTTGTACACGATGATGAAATCTGAGACATTAAAAGAATATTGCTCATATTGAACACTTATGACGATGATTGCTTAAGTCTCGCCCCTAAAATGGTCCATTAAATTAAAAATTGTGTATGAATGTAAAAAACCGTGTCATAATTAAAAATTACCCCCGAATCTTGCGTGCTGTCACATAATTATAAACAAATATTTAACCGACCTAGATACAAAACATACAATAATTATGAAATTACCGTAAACGACGACAACGGTCACCTTATGCCATTTGCCATAACCAGATAAGTAATGTCAACAAGACAACGTCAAAATATTCAGCGATAATGACCATATTTATGACCATAGACAGGTTAATCTGCCAAAAGGTATTATTTATTTTTTTAGGTCAACGCTATTTATGAATCTGTTAATGCGTCTCTCGTTCGATCTGTAAATTGCAATAAATATTTTCGAGGCTTTTGTTTGTTTAGGGAGGACATAGATGCTGGCTACCGCCTGTGCGGTCGTCCAGCTCCACCGGGTTTTGGGCGAGGGCCTGGCCCTACAATAGCCCGGGAGATTTTCGAGGCAATATCGCGCGCTTCTTATATCTTAACCCATACTACGGTAAAACCGGCAGCCTCATTCGTATAGTGGCCAACAGGTGCCTCTTCGACTCGGTCGGTCGTGCGCCGATGCGGTCACACGAACCTTATTAACTTAATGGCTAGCAATTATGTAACCATTCGTTCAAAATCGCATCAATAAGGCCTTAGACTTTTTCGACACATTACCGAATTTAGGCTTCGAACTTTATGTCCTCGGGTGCATTCGTGTTTCTTCAATCACGATATGGTCCATCTTAATTATATCTCATCCGTCTGTAATTTTACGGAGAGATAAGAATTTCTTTTTCACGAATTCATGATTGACTTCTATATGGAGTTCGGCATTTATCTATATTTTAAAATGTATGCATAACGCGTCAAAGCAAAGCAAAAGCTTTCCATACAGATAAACTGTAGCCTTCGGCCAATATATTAGAAAGAAAGAAAGAAAATATATATTTGACACAAACAACTTAAATTATGTACAATGTATGCAGTATATGGGTACGTACAATGCAGTAAATAAGGTTAGGAGATAGTACCAGAGGAGACAGATACCAACATACTTACATATTATCTATATTTATGCGTGTCAAATGGGATCCATCTACCGAGTGATCATAATACTAGTGCACTGAGCACGGGACGCTGGTTTTCAGATGAACCCCCTCACGCGGTCGACGTTTAGAAGAAGAATTATTTTATTGGTTGAAGACTGTATCAGCCGGATTCTCCACTGCTGAACACAGACCCATTAAGGGGTACCGTAATCCCCGCGCTTAACAGGCCTCTTGGAGATCGCAGTGTTACATATCAGTTCCTCAGAAGGCAATGCTGCCCTCCTTTTCTTTATTTATAGCTGATAGGCTAGCCTTTGACCACTATCTCACCTGATGGTAAGTGATGATGTGGTCGAAGATGTTGTTCAGGCTAGCCTCCCTTCCTAAATCCGTGATTGTACCCAATTAGCCACACATTCAGCGGTATGCAACTTTGCAAATAAGTCTCAGCAAAGAGCACTAATAAATTCACGGAGATAGAAATCTAAAGATTATCGCTACGCTATAGTAGTTGTGAAAACAGTAAATTGTACAGCGGATAGTTTTCGAATATAGAAGCCATCCTACACACCCATTTTGAAACAGTGATGGCTCAGTGGCATTGGCTATGGACTGTCGCGCTGGAGGTCCATGGTTCGAATCCCGCCGCGGGCTTGAAAGGGCATTTTACGACTGCCCGCCTGGCTAGCGACCACCCTCAAGTAGAAAATCTATCGCCAAGCACCTAACGGTGTGTTCCGGCAGCATTCCTTCAGAGCAAGTGAAATTACAGGCACATGAGATTTAACAACTGTGTCTAGAGGTGACGGGCGCAGTGCAATTCGTGACTTGTGAAAAAATGCATCTGTTATAGGCAGAGGTTAGTCCGCTTAATGTCAGGTGGGCCTTGAGCTTGTTCCGTCACAATTACATAAAACAAAAAATTCACTTTCCATGGTTTTACGAATGGTCGCCTGACGAGCTACCACCCTAAATAGACAATCTGTATTACCTAACCGTGCCATATATTTCGATCAGCCAGTAATCATATTATGCTTTTTATTACTTATTATTATTCAGAAAGTGTGTGAGAACACTTGCGCTAAAGCTAAGCTTTAATCTACACTAATATTATTAAGAGGAAAGATTTGTATTTTCGTATGTAACGAATAAACATGAAAATTACTGGACCGATGTAAAACTTTCTCTATTAGATCCTACATTATCAATTTTGAATATAGACTATAGTTCTTTTTTTAATTTTTATTTTCCCTTGTAAAGCCGGCGTGGCTAAGTTTTCAATAATGTGACAGCTCCATACTATATAATCGTTCCTCTATAATAGTTTAAAAATCATAGATGAGTTATAAACTGACCTGCCGTTGACGTTGATTTCATTATACACTTTATTTTCCTTCATTTGTGTGAAGTATGAAAATTCCGGACACATCAGATTTCTGGCTGCATTCCGGACATAGACACATGTTTCCACTCTAAATCACTCAATGTAATAAAATGCTTACTGGCCTTGTGTACAACGTACTTAAATACGTAACTAAAACGTGACATCTACTGTAGCGTAGCAGGTGACATATTATGATAAATAGTTTCAAGTAGTATTATTTAATATTTAATGCCACGAGTTTATTATTACTTAATGAAGTTATTATCTCATCTTTGTGATTTATTTCTGTAGGATGATAAATCACACCTAATGTGTTTATGCTATCAAAAGTAGCCATTACTCAAACTTCAAGGGACATATTAATATTCAAGGGGAAAAAATCCTGAAATTTCACTTGTCAAGTAAGATTAATAAGTACTCAAATAGGCAGTATCTAGTTATTATTATATATTATAATATATTCCGAATATAATATCGCGACGGATCCGTACATAATTTTAACATTTTGCCTATTAATGTAAAAATATAAGTTGTTATATTAGAGTTATATCGACATAGAACTTGAAGTACTATAGTATATTATGTATATTGATACTACCTCTACCCCTGATACATGCTGCTCCAGAGACCATCTCTCCATAGTCCGCACGTTCCTTCAATAAACTAGTTACCTTTTATGAATGATACCCAGTTTTTCATGCGGTTTGACGCGTAAAAGCCGGCATGAGCACTCATCGTCTCGATTATCAACGCCTATAAAACCCTGTCACCTCTTACGGCTCAATGAGAAACATTGTGCCTTTATACTCAACTTTTAAAATGTCTAACATCCGTGTCGATTCAATGTCTAGTCGTGTTAAAAATATATAAAATTTTAACGTCCGTCCGTTTAACTACTTATGAATTAAGCGAGAAGTCGTTTGACAACACTGTGCGCCTTTTAAACGGCTTGAAGGCATTGACGGTTCTGAATGAACGCACTAAAAATATTAGTTGTATTGTGAGTTGTATTACTGTTTTATGTTCTGTGGTAATTGGTGCTTAGAGCTACGTGAGAATAGGAGCTTTTTTGAAGGATGATGAGTTATTAGGATTTGCTTATTACGTCGCATGACGTTCTGAATGGCGTTTACAAATTATTCATGGTTGATGCAGATAAACTTTATGTAATATGTAGGTTTCAGTTTTTATCTCCTTTATTGTAAGTTTTTATTTAATATTGTACACGTATGGCAGAGAGTTGACTCTTAGCTTTTATGGTACATTTTTGCAAATTTGTATTTAAGTAATTGATCAAGTGAAAATACTGCTCGGCTTGGTTCATTGTAACATAGCATTAAGCTTGAGATCGGACGTGTGAATTCGCACAATTACCGCATATACATTTAATACTCAAACTGAATATTTAGAGGGTAATATGCTAATTTATGCGGTAAAATAATATAAAAAGGTTTAAATTAATTTTTAAAAGTAAAAAAAATAATAAACGTATAACTTATTTCTTCTTGAAATTGTATTGTAACAAATTGTATTGCTTATTCATATTGGTTTTTATCACTAGTAATATTATAAATCTTGCCTTTCTGTTATTTTCATGAGATTGGGGCATTCGGACTGTGAGTCTGCAATGGCTTGTTGGCTGTCTAAATACTTTCATTGTAGTAGTGTAGTGTTGTTATATAGTTCGTAGGATTTTTTTACTAAAGGCATACCACCTATAATAAAAAAAACCATTATTAGTCAAGCTTTCATTTACTAATATAAGTATATTGTTATAGTTGTGGTTTACAATTTGCATTAAGTATTACTTTATCTCGTTATTGGCAAGTTAAATGATGTTATCAAAAATAGTATAACAGGCTATTATAGGTAGAATAAAAACTTAATAGAAACTAGGATGCTTGTGGACGGTTTTTTGGAAAATATAGGTTTTGGTTGGATTGGATTTGAAATGAGGATACATAAAAATTAAACATGTTTTATTCCATTGGGTATAATGTTCCCCTGAATGAAAAAAAATGGCATCATAGTTTATACATTTCGTATCGGAATTATTGCCTAATAGATAAAAAAAAAAATTTTTAATATTGTTACACCTGAATTTCTGAATGCTTTAAAAATGCCCTGACAAAATTTATTTCCTTCATGGTCATACTGAATATCCGAACATATGATATTCAAAGTCAAAATAAAACGAAATCTTGTTTAGGTACCAATACGTTACACAGTCAAGCCTGTCCTCAACACTCAACTCGTTTGTTACTTAAACTGAGAGCAGCCACACTCAAACAATTCAACTCAATAAAACGTTGACAAGCCGCGGCGTCCTATTCACAAAGCGCACGTAATTAAGTCGCTCACCGTTTTATGATTTACGGTTGTAAGAGGGGACAAAATGTCGCGTAACTCAGAACTATATTTCACGTGTGTCCGGTCGTAAACGACGATGTCAAACATTTTATGCTACAAATGATGACAAAAAATAAATTAGAATACGTTTTTTGGTTACGCCGCGGGTGGTAAGCTTGAAACGGATATAAACACTGAGTCTGTAAGTGATTTGCACAGACTCCTTACTTCTTAGGCCCAATTTTATCAATGTATGTATCCACAGGCCCTTCGTTCGATCCCCACCGCGGTTTGAGCTTCTAGCTCCTACCGTCAAGTAGAAAATCTGTCGCTAAGCACCTGACATTGTAACACAAACCAAAAACAGGCACGAGTTTGAGAATATGGAAAAAAGTCATATGAAAGTGAGCTTTTCAAACCGGAAAGTCTTTCATGTTTGCTACATAATAATTAGAAATCAAATTTGTATTGGTATACGATTTACTATATAGACACAAAACTTGATTAAGCGAAATTTTAGAATTCATGATATTTTCTATGGAGAGCCTCATATGGCATGCACATTTTCAGATTGGGCATAGTATTTATCATATCCTATACAATATCTCATTTACTCGTTCAATATACTTACGTAAAAATAACACTATTTCTGAAAAAAAAAAACGCTTCAAAATTGCCTTTTCAAAACTTGCTAGTCCGTAACGGATGGCTTGTAACAATTACTACCGAACGCTTTTGTGCATCATCGGTCCGTCCCGGCGGTTATAGTAAGGTGGTAGAGCATTTTACGAATCCACACCTGACTAGTTACCACCCTCAAGTAGATAATCTATCACAAATAGTGACACGTCTTACTACAGTCGAGGACTGCTGTCCTCGAGAGCGAGTAGGTAATTCTAACTTAGTCTGAATAACATCTTCGACCGCGTTACTTACTATCAGGTGAGATAGTGGTCTAATGCTAGCCTATCAGCAATAAAAAATGTTAGTACCAACAATCAGCGCTGTAGAGATAAAACGGCAAATCCGTTCGTCGGGATCCTGAAACCGAAATAGCAGGCAGCAACTAAAAAGAAATGATTACATCATGCATAAAACTGACCCAGTCAAATAGTTGCCATATATGGCACATCCTTAGTTAGTAAGTACGTAAACAAATCACATACATTTAAAAAATATAGTATTTATTATTCATGGACTCGAGATCCATGTCAAGTGAGTACTTAAATATTCAAATGTAAACAATATAAGTAATCCTGCCTTTGAGTAGGGTTCTGTTTGGGAAGAAGAAACTCTTATGTTAAGAAGGGAATTTATGCCGTTCACTTTTTCCGGTTAAACTTTTGAAAACCTACTTTCACTTGTCGCGTATTATCATGGAAGTAATAAGTACTACGTTGTAAGTACTTATTACTTCCGTAGTACGTAGTACTTATTAAGTAATAAGTACTACGTTGTACGTAGTACTATAAAAATACTACTTATAAGAGAAAATAAACCGAAATATTAATTAAACAGTTTTTTTTTTGCAGATAGACCTTTGACCTCTATCTCACCTAATGGTAAGTGATGATGTGGTCGAATATGTTGTTCAGGTTAAACTAGAATTACTGGCTCTCAATGACAGTTGCCGAAGCACATCGTTAGGTGCCAGGCGGACATTCGCAAAATGCCCTACCACCTATAACTTCAATCTCATAGCGCGGTGTGTGGTGTCTTATCTTTTGTGTGTCCAAATAGCGCGAAAAATAGAGAAAATATACATTTGTCCGGTTCTCCTAATTTAAAATATTCAATTGAGATATAATTGGTCACATTTTAGCGACAGTAAGAAGTGAAAATTCATTATTGTTAAAGAGGAATTTGGAAACTGTTGCTTTTCAATATATTTTTACTTTCTTGTCTCTGTATCAGCCTATTAATAAAATCCGGGAATCGCCCCTTGACGAACCCACTACTCTTTATAAGGCAGAGATTTTTCAATATCGTTGCCATAACCACATAATAAAAATCGGTCAAGTGCGAGTCAGACTCGCACACGAAGGGTTCCGTACCATTAGCTATACAAAATTAAACTTCATATTTTAACCTTTTTTGTTTTAACGTGCGCGAGTCCGACTCGCACTTGCCAACTTTTTGTATTTGTTGTTATACCGGCAACAGAAATACATCATCTGTGAAAATTTCAACTGTCTAGCTATCACCGTTCTTGAGATACAGCCTGGTGACAGACAGACGGACGGACAGCGAAGTCTCAGTAATAGGGTCCCGTTTTTACTCTTTGGGTCTGGAACCCTAAAAGGGACCAGAATGATCATTCCGCAAAGCCATTCCAATAAATACGCGACTCTAGCTCCGAACCAATAAAGTGCACTTCAAAGCAATATTTATATTGCATTCACTAATATTTATATTCACCTACAAGGAGTCTCTCTTTCTATCGCATAGCCACGCATAGCTCTGATCTCTTCTGACGCGGCACGCACCGTAGAATAATCCCGTCCGGATATGGCGATGTACCTGTAGCTTTGTACCTAAAGCGCGGAGTGCGGCCCTGCCATATAGATAATATCCTCTCATGTATTAAGTGTGCAAGAACGTTTACTGCTGAATGTGGGTATTTAAGTCATGTGAGGTCCAAATCAGTAACTGTAAGCCAGAAGAAGATAGCCGTTGTCGAAATCGGCATGGAAGAAATAAAAAATAAATTTAAGCAAAAAATGGAACCGACTTCAACAAGTTATTTCACACTTTTGAGTGTTGAAGTCGGTTCTGTTTTTTGGTTAAAAAAAATTTACCACTCTTTTTAGTGACCCTTGCTAATTAGAGGATCGGTTGCCACTCCCTGTCAACGACTATATCATCAAGATAGGAAAATATTCTTCAGCTATTTGAGTGCAACTCAAAAATGGCATGACAGATTTTGATGAACTTTAATTAAAAGCATCAGCTATTAATAAAAAAAAGAATTCAAAATCGATTCACCCAATCAAAAGTTCTGAGGTAACAAACATCAAAAAAAAGAATTTGGTATTAAAATATCTAAGTGACTAATTTGGAAGAGTACAACATTTTCCGTGCTGTTATTTTTCTGGCCGATTCTGGGCGTTGCCTCAAAATATGATATCAAATAATACTACGGAACCTTCTAGAACTTAATCCCAATCACTCATACTAATAAATTTCGGGTTGAACGCCTCGTAAGCGAAATTGTTTAAGATTTACTGAACCGTGTTGATTTAAGGAACGGTGACGGTTTGGAAGGAGCTCTCGTAAAACTTAACGAGCGATGACTTTTATTGCGAGTTACCATGTAAAACCCTTTGTGGTGCCACGTGAAAAAAAACATTGAGGGTCACCCTTTATGGGTGTACTTGAAGACTGTACTGGCAAGCTTATGAAAACATGATCAAAGTCCGTACCTACATTTAAATTCTCTCAATTATACTTATACTATGTGTGTTTTTCATCTGTTAAAAAGTCTGGCCGAGCCGTGTAAAATATATTAAAAATTACGTTTACAAGTAACTAAAATACCTAATTCAATAAGTATAACAACAATCACAACACAATGGCAAAGGACCATTGACCTATATATACTAGACGCGGCATCTCAAACAAGGATAGTTGACCGGTGCAAATATGCTGGCCGGCATACTCTCCCCCACACGCAGTTGGGCACTCGTAGAGATTACACGCGCTTACGTACGAAAATTGTGTATTCAAAATACACAATATTCGAACGCAAAGTGCGTGTAATTTTTACGCGTGCCCAGCTTCTTGAAGGGAGAGTGTGCCGGCCAGCATATTTGCACCGGTCGACTATCCTTGTTTGAGATGTCGCGTCTAGTATATATAAGTCAACGCAAAGGACAGGTAATTATCGTTTAACATGTTGACAACAAAAGGGGGAAACAAGTCATAACAATGCCTAAACAAATAACACATAATATTCCTCATTTACCTCCAGTAACTTGTATAATCTTTTTTGATAATATTAAATAAAAAGAAAAGCAACACAAAAATAAATCAATAATTTAACTATATCTAATTATGACCTAAAATGTTACACATAAAAAATGTGAGGTCTGTTTTCTACCAGGAGGCAATCATAAGAAAAAAACAAAGCTTAGGTCACTGTCCAGGGGTAGAGTACCTAAAAGGCTGGCAGCCTTACCACGTTGTATGGCAATACCTTTCTGGCCGAGGTAAGCGCCAGCCCTTTGGTTATTTGTCTTTTCTATCAGCCGCTTTGACAAATCTTTAAATAAAATCCATGCGCTTGGACCCCACGGACCTAATGATTCTAGTCCAAAAGGCAGAAATATATAACCATCGCCGAGACTCTCGTATTTTCGCTCTTTGGAGCCTTCTGCTGCCACTGCCGCTGCTCCCGCTGTCTTGGAGGTGGAGGGTAAATGAGACGCCGCAAGCGTGTCAACGCAAGTGGCATCCCAAACTAGCGGCCTTCCACGACTTCAGGGATAATATAATAAGTATTATAATAATATATTAGATATCATAAATAATCTTCTCCGAGCCTCGTATATAACGTGATACAATAGTAAGACGAACTAGCAGCAGAATAAAATATATATAAAAATTTAAATTTCTTCCATAGGCGTCAGTTTCCACCTTAACATATACATATTATATTTTGCGCCAAATGTCCACCATTTTTTTTGTTCCGTACACCTATCTAAAGTCAGTTGTGATTTTGAGACGAATATTAATATTTAATATTTTACTGTCGAAATCTATCCAGTGCAGGCAGCCGTTTGAAAGATACGTTGTAATAAAGAAATTTACAAACATACATACATACAAGATACGCACGAAAAACATTACCCTACTTTGGCAGTGGGGTAAAAAAGACGTAACTAAAAATATCTTTGTTTTTTCGGGCTTTAAATTGTATCGATAATGAGTCGATAGTTTCGATAATGAAAATATAGTTTTCGACAAAAAATACGTACATATTTCGACAAAGAAAAAACAGATTTTGACCAAGAAAACACAGATTTTGATAAAGATTTATCTAAAAATAGAGATAAAAGCTTAGATTTAAAACCATTGCCAGAACTTCAATATTTATGTTCTAGTGTTCTTTGTGGTTTTCGGAAAACATATTGTAGGTACCACGGATTTAGCCTAAATCCGTGGTAGGTACCAACACCACCTACGTGATATAAGACGATTATTTATTCACATGATATAAGCGTAGGAAGATTACAAAAGAGTATATCTAGTATAGTTTTGAACTTATTCTTAATTCGTAGTACTTACTTATTTATAAAACCGGTACGATTCAATACAACATTGAAGCTGTTCAATGTTTAAACGTTTTGTTCGCCGGTTGCCGGATGCTAGGCACTAAACATGACTTTAAATCATATTGAAACGACTTCGACCGAAATTAGGATTCGACCACATGCTTTGTCGCATTGTAAATAACGAATAAATGAAGTATATTTTGTGGCAGTCTCGCTTTGCGTTTTTTTTAATGTGTTTACATTTGACAATAGCTGATACTAGCGAATGAACTATTTATTTCATGTCTTATTTTTTTATCGAATTTTTTATCTTATCTTAATTTTGATGTATATTAACATTCGTTTTCTTAACACGCGCTCACCTCGCGGAGCATTGCAACATTTCTAACGGGACTATAGCAACTATCTCCACAATCCTATTGGTATTCTCGTTTCTGTGATTCACGAGTATTTCCTATGTGTAGGGATATAAATTAAATATTTCTATTAAAAATAAAATAAATCTATATGATTTTCTAGCACACATGTGCTAGAAAAAGAAATGGGCCTAAAATTGATCCTTGCGGAACTCTTACTACCACATATATTCCAACATGCTAGGCACGCTGCCAACTGGTATTGCGCTAGAGCCTTTAGACTGCCTACGGGCCTGCAAGTGTGCGAAGTGGGCCTTTCATTGTAGTAGCTGTATTGTTTGTTGTATTTGGTTTTTAGTGTGTTGTTAATAAAGGTCAAGAAATGTGTAGATACATATGTATTATAACTATAATCTTATACTTGGGTATAATACATTTTACTCAGCCAACAAAAGATATAAGTACCTATAGTTGGTAATAATATACTGTCGTTTACAAAACCACAACGAATAAATTTTTCAATTAATTGATTATAGCTTATAAACTACTCAACCGATGTTGATCAAATTTATATGGGAAATCCCGCAGGTCCTCCAATGAAAAAATATCAAACCGAACTACTCCGTAAAAAGTTATGCGTATTATATATTATTCATAAAAAAGAAAAAACATATAAGTAGACTTGGGAACCACCTTCATTTTCGGAAAACGGTTAGATTAAAAATTAATCTTTCGTTGTTATTTTTTTTAAGCTACAGAATATGCTTTTTTAACAATTTTAGAAATACATACCTATTTAGGTTGTTCCGGTGGAGTTATGTAGGAAAATTATTCATTCGATTAATTTTCCTAACTCCACGGATATCTATAACTTACTCAACCGATAGAAAATATTTAATTTTATATGCTTTAGTCATCCCATTACTATTCGTAACTCAATCGATTCCGAAATTGTAATTATGAAATGGCTTTTTTGCGTTCGTTCAGCCAATAAAAAAACGTTTTCTTAATCTCTTTTATAAATTAAAACAAGCAGACAACAGACCAGACTTAATTTTATACTCAACACAAACGCTCAACTACCTACGTGATAATTGACAAAACAGTTTAATTGAAATATCACTGACTTCAAGAATTCTTACAGCTCTTTAAAGTTCAAATTAATTAGCGACATATGCAAACCAGTTTTTAACAAATTACTCAAATTCCGCTACAATTACACCAGTAATTGCTAAGTTATAAATGACTTCCTCGGTTGAAAGTATTCTGACAAAAAATTCATGCTTATTTAAAGAATAAACACTTAAAGTCATGAATGAACATTGTGTACAACGCGCGACTTGAAAGGCGAATCCTGTGAGATTGTTTTAGAAATGAATGTGGACACAGTGTAAATAATGCAGAAGGATATCTACGGATATCTTTTTATGTATTGCAAAACTGACATTTAACTAAATCTCTTTTACTAGAAATGAAATGGCATCGTCCGCGCGTAGGTTTTAGCTCTCTTACTTTGCCTGCAAAGAAGTGTTAGACAAACTTACTTACCCTTTTATAGTTATTAATTCTTGCATCGGCCCACGGTTTCACCTGCCTGGAATTAGATTTGATCGCCCTTCTTTGGGGTATTAGTTGTATTATTTCTGGTTCAAAAGTGTCTGTGTACCACTTTTTATAGAAATCTGTTCAACATTTCGGAGATGAGTACTACCTATTATTCGCTATAGATCGGTAATTAATTAAAACAATTTAATCTATATTATTATATATCGGCTATAGATCGGTAATTAATTAAAACAATTCAATCTATTGTTAATCCGTACGAATCAGCATCAGCTGACGTTTAGCGGAACACAATATTAACACATTCAAAAGATCGATATGTCTCTTCTATACTTACTTATATTTTCCTGGAACGGAATGTAACAAACATCTGATATATAACTATCACACTAAAAGACCGAATACAATTGTAGTTTCCTTACTACTCAAGCACTGTATGATACTGTGTCGTATACGATTGTTTTGAAAATAAAAGCAAGGGTGCGGTCACGCGCACGTGATTTTAACGTAAACACGCGCGTCCAGCGGTCTGCGCTTCGCCTAACGCCGGCCTAGCGAGAAAAGTTATTGTTCCTAAGATCGTTATATTCTAAAAGCATGTTAGCGAACCAGATTACTACAATAGATAGACACAGATTTCGTTTAGTTCCCATCGTTCAAACGCAGTACAATTTATTAGTATGGTTCATATAGGGTCGACACAAGGTGGTCTGATTTCGTTTTCGAAAGGATTACTTGTGCATAGATACTTTACTTATTTGTACTTTACTGTGTTATCCATCTGAAACAATCTTAACTTACGGCAAAGTTTAGCGAGGTGACGGTTGCGTCACCTTCCGCGTGACTTAAGCGCATCGTGAAGGTTTTTTTTTTTATTCTTGATAGGTTAGCCTTTTACCACTATCTCACCTGATGATGTGGTCAAAGATGTTGTTCAGGCTAACCTAGAATTACTGGCTCTCAAGGACAGCTGCCGGAACACACCGTTAGGTGCTTGGCGACAGATTTTCTACTTGAGGGTGGTAGCTAGCCAGGCGGGAATTCGCAAAATGCCCTACCACCATGCTATAATGACTGCCATCCTAAGACAACAACCGGGACCGACGGCTTAACGTGCCCTCCGAAGCACGGAAGCGCTCTGTAGTAATGTCACCAGTGGCCACCCATCCAAGTCATGACCGCGGCGGACGTTGCTTAACTTTGCTGATCGGTTCAGGATAGCTAAGCAAACTTCGCTACGAGCGCTTCAAAACAGAACATGCGCGTCCAACAGTCTGAGTTGCTTAACGCCGTTGTCGCTCGTAGCGAACATAGGATACTGTTCTCGCTCTGTACGAGTTTTCATAGTTTAAGTTACCACAAAGGTTTTTGGAGCTTGCCTAGACGTTCTAAACCGATCAATCCGTCCGCTGCGGTCTTTACTTGGATGGGCGACCGCTAGTGGCATTTGCACGTGCTTCGGAGAGCACGTGTTGTCTCAAGAAAGCAGTCGTTATGGTATGGTGGTAGGACATTTAGCGAATGAATCGCTAGCTACCCTCAAGTAGAAAAATGGTATCAAGATATTAAATAGGTGGAATCCGTCACCAAGCACCTAAAGGCACACCGTAAGCGTCTAACGGTCCCAGAACACAGTCCTGGTAGCTGTGCTTGAAAACCAGTAACCTCTGTCCATAACAGATGCATTTCGTCAGTGACGAATGCACTGCGCCACGCTAAAAAAAATGTTAAGTCTCATGTCAATGTCGTAATTTCACGGGCCCATAGAACCTGGACATAGTAATGTAAATATTAAAAATATATGATTTAATTTTTTTTTTAAATAATTCAATAAATAAGGTTCGTGTGATGATAAAGATTCAAATTGGCTTAACGAATGAGCATTGCTATTCAACGGGGCAATGCTGCCAGCATGCTGGGCACGCTGCCAACTGGTAGTGGGCTGGAGAATTTGGACTGCCTGTGAGTCTGCTATGACTTGTAGGTTGTCTAAATGCTTTTATTGTAGTAGCTGTAACTGTTGTATAGTTCGTAGTATTTGTTTTTAATAAAGGCATATCTACCGCCGCGCCGGTTTAATAAATAAACATATATTTATATATAGGACGGACGGACATTGTATATGCTTGGTAATAGGGTCTCGTTTTAACGTACGGAACCCTAAATGTAATGTTTTTCTACCTATAAAGAACGTTATTAAAACCAAACAACTTAAACGGAGTATGTGCAACGGATGAGCCATTTTGTCAATTTATGGTCATGCCATAAGTTCTGAACCGATCCTCGGACAATTTGTTATTGTTTATAAGGAAGGCTGTTTCTGCACAATATGGACACTAAACTGACCATCATTTCCGTGGGAAATTGTGAACTATATGAGTTTTGTCGGTAACGTTATTTTTATGATGTGATAAGCTTTTACCGGCTAGCTGTTTCGTATCATACCTTCTGTCATTTAATTGGCGAACAATTGACATTTGAAAGAGAACCGGTTTCCGGTAGTAATTGGGGTTGAATCTAAGTACCTAATACTTTTTTAATATTTTGGGTTGAATGCTTCATTTGTTACATATATGGTTTTAAGAACATTTAAAGAATGCATCTTGAAATTTATAAAAAAATGTTGTTATATATTTTTAATTGGTAGGTTATATGATTACATTTAGGTATTATTATTTTATCATTTCCTTTATTTACGACAATTATGTCGGCGATTGGACTACCTAACTACATATATATTGTAAATAATTCATAAAGATTTTGTTCAGTAGTTTCAAATAAAATCTACTGGAATATATAAACAGACAGACACGCAAGAAGAGATCCTATAAGGAAACATTAAAGTTTCCAAAACTCAATCGGTATCCTTTCAGGTTAGTCGAATAGCTACTTTATTAATTTAATTATAAAGATAATTTTTGTTTGGTGGTGGCAGTTACGCCATTCTGCTTGTAAATTAGACAAAATTATACCTTTCGTTTATATGGACGAGATGAAAAAGTATATAGGGTAAACAAATTACAAAATTACAAATTTACGACAGGAAAAAATATAGTCATGTGCGTAAATTTGTAATTTTGTAATGTAATGCGCAGAGCATGCGTTAATGCAAAAATAAAAATATTAAAAATATACTCGTAATTGTTAAAGATTTTTTTTTTCTTGTAAAGTTGACGTATTACTCTAGTCAAACATTTAGGCCCCGTTTCAGAATGTCCTAATAAAGTTTCGGGTTGCTAACCGACACATAAAATAACTTAATGATAAATATGACAGCTGAAATGCAGCGCGTTTCGAGCTTTAACCAATGGATAGGCTAAATCGATGACTGTGAAACGCAAACATAGTATTTTGTTTAATTACTATATTATGGGTGCATACGGAACTTACTCGAACATTCTGAAACAGGCCCTTAGAGTACCAATCACACGATAAACTTATAAAAGAGTTTAAAACCACATAACGACAATGCTCGACACGATTACAATGTACAGCATTGTAATTAACGAGGTGATAGAACTACCTCAAGCACACTTTCCACATAGAATTCGCTGTGCACGGTCACGATAATACTCTTATCTTAGTAAAGATATGTGGAAAAAAACTGTGTTTGAAACATTCCAATGGAACTAATGCCACAGTAGCAATTACTTTGCTTCATAATTTCATGGCTGATCACACGCACGTTACAGTTGTGTTTACAATTAGATTAATTACAGGAAGAAACGCACGGTCTATAATTTGATATCAAATCATTATAAACTTGCAACATTGTATTTGTAATCGCATGAAACTTGTTTACTTATTTCGAATGTAGTCAATAGTAAAAATATCCAAAATTGCATATCACAGAAGGCTCTAGGCGCGCAATATCCGTCTGCAATTGGCAAGCGTGAGTTAGAATACATAGGATTAAAATGACTCTATGATTAACTACTAGTTTTGCAAAATATGAGCAAGTTCAGCGTAAATGTTGGCTACTTACAAGACTCGCAGTTTTCTCGAGGTTTTCAATTTACCGTGAAACACTCACATCACATGGACATTTTTTCACATTTATACTAAGTACTCTCTATCTGCGTCGCCGTCGGTCTCCGAGCCGTCTGAATAAGCTTTTGGATGCCAATTGATATTGAAATTGATTTATTAATTGTATGTATACGAGTACATCCGTTTGCTTGTCTTTTTTTTTATTTAAGTAAACTAGTGGCTCTGTGGGATGAATACCTGGTGACTGATATATGATTTTCTAAAGTTTTCACAGCCAAATCTCCACTGTTTTGAAAAATGTCTAAAAAGTTAATCAACTAAAATATTCCAATATAATTATCGAACTTGTTTATAAATTAACACGTAAATTGTTTTAGAAATGCTAACAACCGAATATCTGCCGGACAGATATACGAAAGCATTTTGCCCAAGCTGCAATGGAGACGCTTGGCTCGCGCTTGTTTGGTAATATATTTCTTAATTGATATAATCTATAACTCTAGATATTTTATTTGGACATGTGTGTTTTATTGACTAGTTAACTTTATTGTTTGAGGTTTTTATATATTACTACCGACATTTTTGTGTTAATATTGCTAATTTATTACTTTGTCATGATTATAATTTATATGTCTTTTTTAGGGTTCCGTACCCAAAGGGTAAAAACGGGAGCCTATTACTGAGACTTCGCTGTCCGTCCGTCCGTCCGTCTGTCACCAGGCTCTATCTCAATAACGGTGATAGCTAGACAGTTGAAATTTTCACAGGTGATGTATTTCTATTGCCGCTATAACAACAAATACTAAAAATAAAATAAAATAAATATTTAAGGGGGGCTCCCATACAACAAACTTGAATTTTTTACCGTTTCTTGCTCTATACTAATAACGGTGACAGGTAGACGCTTTAACTCCTCACAGAATATTTAGTTTTATATTCTCTTTAAATAAAATTAATTAAAATAAATAATTAAGGGGCTCCCATACAATAAAAGAGGTTTTCACCGTTTATTAGGTTACAGATAATGGTACGGAACCCTTCGTGCCCGAGTCCCACTCGCACTTGGCCGGTTTTTTAATCAGTTATAAGCATATATTTTGAACTTGGTAATATGTAAGAAGAAAAAAACTGGGTTGCAAATGTTGCAATCAGTCTTTGTTCTTGCTATCAGTCCGGTTGAGGACTTAAAGTTATGTGTAAGCCTTGAGCAAATAAATGCGCCTGTGCTTTGATATGAATATTGACACCAATTATGACACAATTCTATAAATATATATATATTCAGCGGCAAGTATTACAATTCTGGTATATTACGCACCCTCAAGAACTAAATACAGCTACTTTAAATTTCACTTTCAAATCATAGCCATTTATTTAAATAACAAGTCCCCACGCGAGTCGCGTGTATAAAACCACAGTAAAACCAGAAAAATAGTATAACTTTCAAGCCCGATTTTGATGATTGTTAACAATTTTATTCTTTTTAAATAAATCAACGCTCTCTGGACACGCTAGATATTTGTTATAGGGTTTTGAAGCACTCATAACTATGTTAACTTAGTCGTTTTTAACCGATCAGCTAATTTAAGCAACGTCTGCCGCGATAATGACTTAGATGGGTGACCGCTAGTAATATTATTACTGATCGCTTCCGTGCTGCGGAGGGCACGTTAAACCGTCGGTCCCGTTTGTTGTGTTACGACGGCAATCGTTATAGCATGTTGGTAGGACTATTTATAAGAATGTCCGCCTGGCTTGCTACCACCTTCAAGTCAAGTACCAAACGGTGTGTTCCGGCAGATGTTTTTAGAGCCAGTAATTCTAGTTCAGTCTGAACAACATCTTTGATCACAGATAGTGGTCAAAAGCTAGCCTTTCAGCTATAAATAAATAAAAAAGTGTGCATGCTGTGATACGTGCCTACGGGCGCGCACATGTACAAGTCGCGTTTGGTGCTGTTCTATAAAGTCAAACCACTTGTCTGGTTTTACCGTGGTAAAACGCTATTTCACAGCGCAATACTTTATTAACTTCAAAAATTTTTTCATATTTAGTTTGACTGTTGAAGAAACCCCGAAAAATTATTAAAGAAACCCAACGAAAACCGATTTATTTTAGAAGCAAAATTCTTAAAGTATTCATTCAACGAAAACCAACCTATTTTAAGAGCAAGCTAGTATCAAACAGCCAGATGAATGTATATAAGTATACATAATAATATTGTAAGTACTCAGGTAGGTAGTTGTCTCACTCATCTTCACCCGACACGTTTAATTTTATATACAATCGAGATAATGGTGTAGACCTATAGAGTCACTGCTGAATTACAAGAAACTGAGGGAAGTCTGTTGTTTTATCACTTAAAAGTTCCTTCAAATGATTAGCCTCGTTTTCAGTTCAAATTATAGCCATTCTAGAAAAGAATGATTCTATTTATGGTGATGATGCGACTTCTTAGAACTCTTAAACACCATTATATTATGATTAGTACAAAATGTACAATATATACGCAATACGAACAATTTATGCAGGCTGTCGGGTACAGTCGTAAACACAAGCTTGATTTAAATCGGGACTGTCCACCATTTGTCGTAAATTATGGAGTTAATACTGTTGACGTTTGAAGTGCGTGCCAATTTGGTTCTAGTTTAAATTACAGTAAGGCCGTTAATAGCATTACTATTAATTATATCATATTGCGTAAAAACTAGTTGATCGATTGAGCTGGTGGAAAGAACAGGATTATTGGAGAACACAAATAGGCATTAATTTCTATTATTACAATGAAATTCACACTCGGAAAGGATCTTCGGTAGCACCGTTGGGCCGCAAACGGCGCCTCTGATCTTATCGATTTTGCTCCTTATGTTTTTTTGAATTTTTAGTACTAAGCTGAGCATACGAAATAATATTATTTTTATAAGCTTAAAACATAATATTAGTATGCATTATATTGTAATTTTTTTTAAAGATAGCTTCCATGTTGCAGCCCCAAAACAGAACGGTAGTCTGGGTTCAAGTCCCGAAGACGAAAATAAAAACTTTTGAAAATTATCATTCAGGTTTCTGAATATGCATAACTTGGAAGCGAACTTCAAAATTACCCCAGTACGATAACTCGAATACAAGATTACGTGGTATGAGGTATACCTCAGAATACCATAATTTCATGAAGAACACCTATCTAAATAGTGGCTAATCTCTAATTGTGGCAGTATAATTTTCGAGATGGTTATAAGGACAGGATCCCCAAGACATATGCCAAGCGTGGGGATTACAACCCACTCTTCATGGGGGAACCTGTGTTCAGCAAAGGGCAATCCGGCTGATACAATACGGTATAAGGACAGAGGGACACTGGAGGACATATGGATTAATGACGTAAAAGATGATAATATAGTAGACAACGATCAATGATAAGTGTTCGTAACGTCTGTAATAAAATATTAGTTGTTTATGCAACTGTCATATAATTGAGGGTTTTAAAACATGAGTGTAGTTTTTTGAAACGAGCCGCAGGCGAGTTTCTAAATAAGATTACACGAGTGTTTTAATCATTAAATAAAATGCAATATAAAAACCAGCGAGTTGCGCGCGCAGCGCGCTCACCACAGATAATGTAAATTGAATTGAAACCTCCTTGGTCGGGACACATTGTACTTTAATAATTAAAAAAATGTTTTAAAGCATTGTTTTGCTAGGAGAATAATGCTTTAATTTAATTTTTTAATTTTCTTAAAGAAGTACATATGTACATAAAATATGCCAATAAAAGTCTGTATTTCATTTCATAATTAGGATATTACCGAATCAGATTATATAAAAATAAATATGCGCGATTTCAATCAACCGTATGTTGTTTAATTTCTATGATAATCGTACATTATGATACAAGTTCGGTTTGTTGATCATTACATACAAGCGATATAGCTCGCGAACTGTAGACGAGTGCGATGAGAGAGCCGAGTGAGTAATGATCAACATCCCACACGCGTGTCATACGACGATTTTCAACACACTTGCAAGAAACAAATACGAAAATTTTGGTAAAAAAAAATTTATTTATCAATAGCGCACTGAATTCGCTAATAAAGATGGCCCTGACGAAAACACCGAACCACCTTAATTTTTCCATAATCAATTTGTTGATATATACTAAGTACTAGATTCAATACAAAACTGAATATACGTTGCATATCTTTTTTATTGCAATAATAATGTGAATATGAAGGAATAAACTCACTTAATCTTCTAAAGATTTACTTCAGTAGGTAAAAAACTCTTTGGTTTATTTTTATATGAAAAACGAATGAAACAAAAAAATAATCTCCTTGGTGAACAGTGTGGAAAAGTTGTTTTATTTTTCTATACAAAACACGAGTGCGGTAAAGTAGAAAAAGACACGAGTGCGTAATAGACTACATTATGACACTAAAATCGGTGCATTTAAAGGCCCGTTACGAGCAAGTGTGTTAAAATATTATGTTTACAAAACGGAATACTTAGAATATGGTCAGGAAGTTGAAGATTCCTTACTGTTGCTGACTGAGCTATGGCGTCAATCTATTTAGTTCTCTATGTAGGTAGCAGCAAATAACTTCTGTGGCTAGATTGTATTTGTTTTATGGCTGCCTTTTAGTGTAGCAATGGCGAGGATTTGTTTAATTTGTATCAATTAAAGGTTATTTAAACTATTCTAAGTAAAATGTGAGTTGCAATTTTCAAGGCGTCAACGGCGATATTGATTCGTGGACTGATATGAAAGTTTCATTGTGGTTTCCAAAAATAAAATTGAACTGGCATTTTTAGTTTGGGGTAATTCATTCCTGTGGAGTGCCAGGCTAGAATTACACTCCCTAATTGTCAATCTTTTTTTTTTGTATCCTTATAGGTTAGCCTTTGACCACTATCTCACCTGATAGTAAGTGATGATGTGGTCGAAGGTGTTAAGGCCAGTAATTCTAGGCTTTACCAAGAATTACTGGCTCTCAAGGACAGCTGCCGGAACACACTGTAAGGTCACCCCGTGCCTACGATCACTGCAAAGTGTTTGAAACGTCGGGATAAAATAATGAAAAAAAATATATACGCGATTTAAACCGTTTAAAGTTGTTTAATTTAATTACTTTGTGTAACAATCGCGAAAACCTAAGACAACACACTGTAAGGTGCTTGGTGACAGATTTTATACTTGAGGGTGGTCGCTAGCCAAAATGCCCTTCCACCATGCGGTGAAGATCAAGCCCGCGCCAGGATTCGACCCATGGACCTGCTGCTCGGCAGTCCATAGCCAATGCCACTGAGCAAAAAATTCTATGATTCTATTATCTTCTATAATTAGTAAGATATTTACATTAATTCGGATTGAGAGTACGCGTTAACCTCCCAGGTCCAGACTTGTCAGTATTGTATAGTTTAATCATGGAAGCTGTAGATGGCGCGAGTTATACGAACTCGCATAAAACTGGGCCATAAACGCTATATCCACTTACTTTTATTACTGGAACTACCGACTGCGATGTTTCGGCGAAAATCGCACCCATTATAACTCAATACTCTGGAAACTATATACTATTAAACGTTAAATTACGGTTTCAGTACTGAAAATGTACACGATTTCTATACGGATATAGCCGTTTTGGGAAAGTATAAAGCTTTTAGTCTAATCAAAACTTTAGATAGCAGATTGTGGTCAAAGGCTTACCTATATTTTTTTTTTTTGTACCTGATAATTTCGCCTTTGACCACTATCTCACCTATTGGTAAGTGATAATGTGGTCGAAGATGTTGTTCAGGCTAACCTAGAATTACTGGCTCTCAAGGACAGCTGCCGGAACACACCGTTAGGTGCTTGGCGACAGATTTTCTACTTGAGGGTGGTAGCTAGCCAGGCGGGCATTCGCTAAATGCCCTACCACCATGCTATAACGACTGCCATCCAAAGAAAACAACCGTGCCCTCCGAAGCACGGAAGCGCTCAGTAGTAATGTCACAGCGGTCACCCATCCAACTTCTGACCGTGGCGGACTTTGCTTAACTTTGCTGATCGGTTCAGAACGGCTAAGCAAACTTCGCTACGAGCGCTTCAAGTCAGAAGTCGGTTAAAACTAGATACGATAGGATACAAACGATGGACCCTTTGTAAAGCACATTCCCTGACACTAGGTCATCATAACTTCAAAATAAAAACCAATGAAACCTTTTCAAAGCCTTATTTGTTTGTCTTGATTCTAGAGCTACATAATTTACATGAAGACATTTGTGTGTGTAAGATTAACGAAACTGCAAATTTCAATGATGGTGATGACTAAAGTGAATTTCACTGGAATCCGAAGATCCTCCTTAAGCCATGTTATTAGTTAGGTTATTTCTACACTAATTTAAAGTAGTTTATTTCGTTTTTACGAGCACAGGCGCTGTGATTGGCAGTTTACTTCATTCTGTTTGCTTTACGATCCTTAAATTCTCAGGAGTATAAAATATGGATTACGTTCGGAAAGATGATTGCATTCGATGAGACGCAGTAGGTATAGGTAG
The DNA here is from genome assembly GCA_963854805.1 of Plagodis dolabraria. Taxonomy (NCBI): domain Eukaryota; kingdom Metazoa; phylum Arthropoda; class Insecta; order Lepidoptera; family Geometridae; genus Plagodis; species Plagodis dolabraria. The sequence continues at coordinate 8,606,809 of OY978459.1, read as the reverse complement.
GTTTGTGTGATTGCCTTCTCCACACATATGCCCCTTATATAAGATCTTAACATTCGTGGATCGTTGAAATAATGCGACTTAGAAAAACTGTAACAATTCATATTGATTTATTTGGAAGATCCAAAGTAGGTACTGTATAAGCCGGATTGTCCACTGCTGAACACATCCTCCCCCATAAAAGGAGGGTTTACCATAATCTCCACGCTTGGCAGACGTCTTGGATATTGCAGTTTAAGATATCACTTTAGATATCTTTCAGTCTAAAAATGCATGCTCCTCCAATATCGTTACCCCTATATGTAAAATAGTGCATACGCAATACGCTTTAGTACCTCGATTGTACACTACGTCTAGGTGTAAATTGCGAATGGTGGTAAAATATCAAATATGATCGTTTGAGTAGGCAGTACTCGTTCCAAATACTCTCAAAAAATATGAAGCAGCGTGTCTTCACGAGTCAAAAGGTCTCTACTAAAGAGGTTTAAATTTAAACATACAAAAATTAGCTTTGGTTGTATAGGTACGTTTTCTCTCTTCTCTCCGCCCAGATTCTTAATAATACGTTTGTACTGCAACAAAATACATAAAACAGCACATAATCGCAGATACAGTCGTTAAAACGTCTTCAATATTATAATTTAAGTCATTTTAACTCGTAAATTTTATGTTCTGTAATGACATTTACTTCGTCTTTCGGTTCTTGGAATTCGACAATGGGTATAAAAGCAGTAAGGTATGTTCATACTTTATCATATATTTTGTTTATGTTCGCTTTCGTGACGGTAAGCATTTTGGACGGACTCAATGTGTCTATAATGTAATTTTCTTGAATTTATACAAATTTTGGTTAACCATCACAGAGCGGTATTACCTTATTTTTCTTTAAACTACATATGTTACTTCAGCTCTTTACTTTTTCAAATGAGATTATATAATATTATAGCAAAAAAAAAAAAATAGATAAGTAGTAAGAAGCATGATGAAATAAAAATGGGGCTATAAACATTCCCCATCTTATTATTTTGACGTAAAGTACAGCGATGGGTGTTACTTATTTTAAAAAAGTGTTATAATCCCATATCTTACATATAACAAAATCAAATTAATTCAAAACAATTATGCATTGCAGTTCAACGTTGCAATGCTGCCAGCAGGCTGGGCACGCTGCCAACTGGTAGTGGGCTGGAGCATTTGGACTGCCTGTGAGTCTGCAATGACTTATAGGTTGTTTAAATGCTTTCATTTTAGTTATCGTAGTAGCTGTAGTATTGTAAATACGAAGTATATACAATACTAATTTATTTTTTAAATAAAGCCATACCGTTGGTAGTAAAAAAAACGAAATAAATGTTATCTCTGGCACTTTGAAGTTTAATCGACATATGTTATATGTTGTGGTAATTATGGCAATTAATCTTTGTGATATCATTTGTTTCAATTCGATTAAAAAACAGATGACTTATTTTCGTATCTACGCAGCAATACTATACTCACTCACAGAATTGAGTTACTACCTTCTCATTTATATTGTAGCAGGGTTTTACGTGATTTCGGCTCCCTTTCAAAAGATGACCTTGCATTTAATTAAGCTTTAAATGACTTTTTAATCAGTTTTTGATGTTATTGTTTAGTCGGCGATATTTTAGAGTTTGTTGGGCCACCCTAAATATGTACGGTTTGGGAAATTAGTTACAAACCGGCACAGTCATTTTAGACTTAACTTTTTATGTGCGATTTTAATATCCAGTCAAATTTATTTTAGTACCATGGCCATGACTTCTTTCCAAAGTAAAAATCGGCCAAGTGCGAGTCGGACTCGCGCACGAAGGTTTCCGTACCATTAGTTATACAATATGAAACATCATATTTTAACCATTTATTTTAACGTGTGCGAGTCCGACTCGCACTTGGCCAACTTTTTGTATTTGTTGTTATAGCGGCAACAGAAATACATCATCTATGAAAATTTCTACTGTCTAGCTATCACTGTTCTTGAGATACAGCCTGGTGACAGACGGACGGACAGCGAAGTCTCAGTAATATGGTCCCGTTTTTACCCTTTGGGTACGGAACCCTAAAAATTGCCTGCTAGTTACATTTTTTTTTTTTTATTTGAGGCGTATTACCAAAATCTAAGATAAAGGCAGTCCTATGTATGGTTCCCAGACCTGCGGATAAAAGCTAGACTTTCCGGATGCCAATCCAGCCTAATATCTCGGTGTCCGGCCTGTCCGGATTTTGTGAGACTATTTATTTTGTTCGTGGCGACCGGGTAGATAGTATATAGTAAAAAGACGTGTATAGTTGTTTTTATCTTTAGCCTTTGAACACTATTTTACCCGATCGTAAGTGTTGATCTCTGGAGGATGTTTTTCAGGCTAACCAAATACATACAAAAATCTTTGCTCTTTAAGCCTGCACCGAGTATGGTTCGTTTGATCCCTTGCTGTATCTTCATTTCTTAATTTTGAGTTATGAAATTAATATATATTATATTTAAGGATTCATTCTATAAATCATACACTTTGGAAACACGATTACTTAAAATTTTCTCAATACAAAAAAAAACCAAAGTTACATCTAAAAAACGAAATAAACTCTTAGTACGGCGTAAATACTAAACGGAGAGTCATCCGTATTTGAATAATAAAAAAACAACATGTTTTCTATAACGTATACACATTACATTTTTCAAATAGGTATTTGTTTTTGTTACACGAAGGAAATACTCAAATTCGCGCATGTTCCGCCCATTTTAGTCAGAGCCGCGATGCTTTGTCCCTATCCGCTTTAGTAATTCTTCGGCCGTCGGACGGGGACGGATGCTGTTGGCGTGCCTTACTTACGCACACATACGCGGAGCGCCTAAAAAGCTCGGTGCGCCCTTAAATGACAACTTCATTGATGTAATGAGATTAAAGAAAGTCTTACATATTAAATTCTTCATTTTAAAATTAAAGAAATCCATTCGCTTTAATCATGATGCAATGACGTCAGAGCACTGACTAACTCTCATGAACGAACAGTCATTGTTTAACTAAGTTCGATTCAACAATATAATATAATTTAGATATCGGCACTGTTTCCATATCCCTGCAAATATTAGACGTTGTTTCAAATAACTCGACCGTTGTTTAATAATATTAGATATCTCGATTTACATTATCGAGTTAATGTTTGAGCGATTGTGTAAACACAGTTGAGAATATTACGAGTATGTTTATGACTTTGCGCGGTGGAAACTATACAAAATGATACGTTTTCATGTGAATCTCGTAATAGACAATAACTCGTAGTGGAACTGAATAGGGAACGTTATGATTAATATAAAAAAATTCTGACGGTAGACCAAATAATTTCTTAATAACTCATGTGACAAATAAAACCAATTAGTCACCCCGTGACCACGATCACTGCAAAGTGTTTGAAACGTTCGGACAAAAATAATGACAAATATACGCGATTTAAACCGCTTAAAGTTGTTTAATTACTGTGTAACAATCGCGAAAACCTAAGACAAAATTACTCGTAGAGGAGTTTGTCTTATTATTATTATTTATTTATTTAAATAAAACGGTATACCAATTTCATTAATTAAACATACAATTCATACTTCTTATACTGCCTTACTTGCGCATGCTAGCTAGGCTGGTCGTTTTTAACTGATACAACTAGTTTAAGCCATGGTACAATAATAATATGTCCGCTTCTTCTTCTTCTTTAGAGTCGGCGCAATGTAATTCTTGTGTAATTAAATTTTAACCGACTTCAAAAAAGGAGGAGGTTCCCAATTCGTCTTTTTTATGTTTGTTACCTCAGTAATTTTGAATGGGTGAACCGATTTTGATAATTCTTTTTTATTTGAAAGCTGATGCTTGTCGTTTGGTCCCATTTAGATCTCAGCAAAATCAGTCTAGCTGTTTTTGAGTTACACTCCAATAACTGAAAAATATTTTCCTAATGTTTCTTAGGTTTTCGCGATTGTTTGTGCCGACGTTTCAAACACTTTGCAGTGATCGTGTCACCCCGTGACCACGAAAAACGTCGACAAAAATAATGATAAATATACGCGATTTAAACCGTTTAAAGTTATTTTTAACCGACTTCCAAAAAAGGAGGTTCTCAGTTCGTCTGTTTTTTTTTTTTTTTTTTTATGTTTGTTACCTCAGATCTCTTGACTGGGTGAACCGATTTTGAAAATTCTTTTTTTGTTTGAAAGCTGATGCTTGTCGTTTGGTCCCATTTTGAATTTCATCAAAATCGGTCAGGCCGTTTTTGAGTTACACTAAAAAGATTGAAAAAAAAATTTTAACAAAAAATGGAACCGACTTCAACACCCAAAATCCATTTTTGTTAAAAAATTTTTAATACTAAATATTTTCCTATATTGATGATATAGTCGATGACAATTAATGACAATCGATCCGTAAGTAGCAAGGGACACTAAACCGAATGAAAAAAACTTTTAAACCATAAAATGGAACCGACTTCAACACTCAAAAGTGTGAAATAACTTATCGAATAGGGACCATGCGCACAATATTGTGATAATAGGTACTTTTGAACTATTATGGTACCGACATCGACAAGTTATTTCACACTTTTGGGTGTTGAAGTCGGTTCCATTTTTAACAAAAAAATTTTTTTTTCACAGATTTTAGTGACCTAACGGGACTTTTTGCTACTACTACCTACCTACGGGATCGATTATGATTCATTGTTAACGACTATATCATCAAGATAGGTAAATGTTTTTCAGGTTTTTTAGTGTAACTCAAAAACGGCTTGACCGATTTTGATGAAATTTAAAATCGGACCAAACATCAAGCATCACCTTTCAAACAAAAAAGAATTTTCTAAATCGGTTCACCCATTCCAGAGTTCTGATGTAACAAACATAAAAAAAATATAGATTAATTGAGAACCTCCTCCTTTTTTGGAAGTCGGTTAAAAACTTTGATAGCACCAACTGTCTGATACCTACAGTGATCGCCCTGCAGTAGTAAAAAAAATTGTCAAGGATGTTTTATGCTAAAATAGGCTTACAATCTGTTTATTACTACTGACCCATAAATATAACATACCACCAGTTCAACAAAAAAAAACATCCTCCGATTTTCGAAACAATGATTGCAGAAAGGTCAATAAACAATTCTGATCCGCTCGACTTTAAAAGCTTTTGTTTTTAAACGAAGTGGCTAAACGACACGACGCACGTCGCATCAATCTCTTCTAGTCACTATTCCAAAGAATAGATATTGTAAAATTTATTTTAAAAGAACGAGTATTGGTTGTTTACAAGATAAGTTCAAACGTTTTAAATTTGGCCGGTTAATAATTTATCAGTCTGATATTTTTTATCTGTCAATTGATAAGCCAGGCCTTAAACAATAATAGGTCATACTGTAATTACTCGATGCGTATCAAAATGCTGGCACATAATTTGGCTGAACGAATAAGCATTGCAATTCAACGGGGCAATGCTGCCAGCATGCTGGGCTCGCTGCCAACTGGTAGTGGGCTGGAGCATATGGACTGCTTGAGTGTCTGCAATGACTGATAGGTTGTCTAAATGAATTTATTTTTGTAGCTGTAGTGTTGTATATAGTTCGTAGTACATATTTTGTTAAATAAAAGTATTTAACAAAATATGTACTACGAACATACATACCGATTGTAAATATTTGTGTTGTGTGAATTTTCGTCCTTTACCTTCAGACTGAAATACTGTGAGATACAGCCCTTGGTGAAACGGTTAAACCGATTTGAATGAAACTTAGAATACCTAGATAGTTTGGGTCAACATTATACTTTTCGTAAGTGTCTACTTACGCTACGCGGGTGAAACCGCAGTATGCAGCTAATCACATCACACTTATATTATAAAGGCGAAAGTTTGTGAGTGTGTTTGTGTGTTGTTATTTCCTCATGCTCATACGGCTGGACCAATTTTGTTTACATGGTAATAGGTCCCTTCAGCAAGAGTTTTCTAGAAAATTCCAGAAAATCTTCTTCAGTTGCTAATTTTGATAGTCTTGCTAATTTAATATCATTTAGTGTGTTAGAGTGCAAACAATACAAAACATTAAAAAAAAACTAATATTGTAAATTGTGCAAAACTCATAGCCTTACAAAACTACACATAAGGGTTTTTTTTAATAAAAAAAAATTGGACACTGAAGCAAGAGAAATTACTGGGCAATCGGGTTAAACGAATTTAAAGTAGTATTGGGGTGACGAGCGCAGTGCAGTCAAGCAAAAGAATGACGGTGACATTGCAACTGTAATCAGGCTGGGCGTGACGCTTATCACCAGGTGTACGAATTATCCAGCTCATAAATTAAAAAAAATACATTACCATAGACATTTTTGCCCGCTTGGCTGTAACAACTCTTGCTTGACTACAATTTGATATGAAGTCTCATCAATCACTCGTCGTGGCCACTCAGTAAATTTATTGCTCTTAAATTCCAATAAAGATCTTATCTTCGTTACAATAAATACAGTATGGGGAACATCACATACTGTACCGTGGAATATTGATAAAGTGTGAAAGAAGACTCGTATAATTTATCCCTATATAATATTGTCCTACTTATCTGTAAAATATTTAAAATTTCAATAAAAAAAAAATTCGACATACAGTACGCATAGTTAGGGTTAACACAAATACTAGTCCGATCTCACCCAAATTTAAATCACAAGACAAGCTACAGCTTTCGGATGTAAAAAAATAGGTACACCATGTATTACTCGTATAAGTAAAATTTCTTGTTCTGTTAAAATGACTAAACGGCGCAACATCGTATCAGACCCTTTAATTAATTGAATTATTCCTCCTACTGTATGAGTTATTGTTATTCATAATATGATGAGTAGAGCAGCAGAAAAAAATACTATTATTATAATAATGTTTCATTCAGAAATAAGGACATTTTTAGTTCTAGAAGCAGTCGGAGTCTTTGTGCGAGTTCGTCAGAGAAAATACTGCCTATTTCTATCGCTAAGTATGTTCACTTTACCGTGTTCTTGTTTGAAGGGTATGGGTGCAGTTGAAATAATATGAATTATTAATAAATATACATTGATAATAAAAAAAAAAATTAAACAAATATACTTAATAATAATAATATTAATATTATTTATTATATTATATTGTGACATTTCGCCACTTGTGAGGAACTGCATCAGCTGCATCTATATTTATAGGCAGAAAGTCCCGCTTCAAACCAGGTGGGCCTCGTGCTTGTTCCGTCTCGGTAATATAAAAAGATATAAAGAAGTTTTATTAGCCATTTTGTAATTTTTTTACATGCAAGTCCAAGGTACATTTAAACAATATACTACTTAAATATATTAAGTTAAATTCTAATTACGTCTATGCAAATAATTGATTAAAATTTAATAATAATAATATTTTACCGTAATACAATTTAATAGAATTTGCAGTTATCACGTTTGCACTTGTCCTAAGAACAAAGATTCTAAAAGGTGCATTGACATATATTCTTTTAATGTGTAGAAGGGATTGTTTTCAAAAAAGTTTTTAAATTTTAGTTTGAACAAACTGTATATGTGACTAGTACTAAATAAATTTACTTGAACAGATTTTTAGCAATGTTTTTTTTTGAAGCAGTAAAAAAATTATATGTTAATCTTGATCACATTATCTAAGGCCAAGAAAAGTCCAAACACGTTTTATTAACATATTCTCGAATGATAAAATTGCAAAGTTGATTCTAAATTGGGCTTGTAACATAATGGATACAAGTGAGCTAAGTTGCTCATCATACACGAGGCTGTAGGTTGCAGCCCGAGCCGCATACGTATCCATCAAAGATGATATTGTTTCACTTAGCTATGATGTTGAAAACTTTGTTTTGACATGTAGTGGCACGGCGCGAAATCTCATCAATCTTTCCTCATGACTAGTCTTATTTTTTACTCTTGTTCAACTATAATTGAGATCTCATATTCGAATCAATACACACAGTATGAGGAACTCTAATAATAAATACAAAATGACTAATAGAACTAAAAAAAGAAATATACTGAAATTTCAGAGTTCTTACTAGTCTAATACTGGCCTGGCTTGCTACCACCCTCAAGTATAAAATCTGTCGCCAAGCACCTAACGGTGTATACCGACAGCTGTGTTTAAAAGCCAGTAGGCCTTAACAACATCTCCGACCACATTATCACTTACTATCAGTTGAGATAGTGGTCAAAGATTAGCCTATTAGCAATTAATAAAAAAAAAACGTATCAAAGACGATTTTGTTTCACTTAGCTGTGATGTGAACACTTTGTTTTGACATGAAGTGGCACGGCGTGAAATCTCATCAATCTTTCCTCTTGACCAGTCTTATTTATTACTCTTGTTCAACTAGAATTAAGATCCCAAATTCGATGCAATACAGACAGTATGAGGAACTCTAGTAATAAATATAGTCTAGTAGGAATGACTATTTCAACTAAGAGAAATTCGGTGTGGAGACGTTGTGTCCGTGGGGACCGGAACTCATCGTATTTTCCAAAACTTTTCAAAACGCTTGGTCAGTTCTACGCGTGATCAAAATGCTGGCCACCTATTTGGCGTGGTTGAGCCCGCTGGATTACAAAGCTTATTTATTTATAAGCATTGTAATCCAACTGGGCAATGCTGCCAGCATGCTAGCAACTGGTATTGGGCTGGATCATTTGGACTGCTTGTCAGTCTGCAATGACTCATAGGTAGTCGAAATAGTTTCTTCTTTAGTAGCTGTAGTGTTGTGTATAGTTCTTAGTATTTTGTAATGGAGATATATTATTGCGTATAACACACAATAATAAATGCAAAGTTATAGAAAAGTAAACGAGACGCAAAATATCACATCTATCAGACGTCTGGCGTGACCATTCTACTATTTATTATTCGTGTCCAACTAAGATTGAGGTACAACATATAAAATGGAAACAGTATGGGTATCTACAGATAGATAGAACAACTCGATAACAAAAGATTATAATTATTATTACCACCGGGATATTTACCGTGTTATTGATTAATTTTGAGCTCCCGATATTCCGGCACTGTTGCAAGCGCCATGATCACGAGTAAGTAGTTCTCAAAGCGGACAAAGGAAACTCGACCGTAGTCATGAACGTCACAGAATTTGACGAGAAAATCCGGTTTTTATTAAGTGACGTGAATACCTACAAAAAAGTGGGCTATAACCCGACGGCAAGAACTAATCGCAGTACTCAAAAAGTTATTAAAGATTGTTCACACGCAATTGGACAAGATACAGCCAAGTATACTTACTCCGTCCTCGAAATGTACAACCACCAAAACTATATGGCTTACCGAAGGTACATAAGGAAAATGTTCCACTGCGACCAATAGTGTGCCAGATAGACTCGCCTACATATGAATTGGCGAAACATGTGGCCAGAGTCTTACAGCCATTAGTTGGACAATCAACATCATATATAAAAGACTCCCGACATTTTATTGAAATCCTGCAGTCGATCACAATGTCAACAAACGACTCGCATGTCAGCTTTGACGTCGAGTCCTTATTTACCAACGTTCCCGTTACTGTATGGAGGTTATTAAGGTAAAGCTGCAGAATAACAACATCCCCGTGGAATACGCTACATTACTACATCATTGTTTATCTACAAGCTATTTTATATATCAAGGCGATTACTACCTACAGCTTGATGGTGTAGCCATGGGCAGTCCAGTTGCTCCTGTGGTAGCTAATATATGGATGGAGCATTTTGAAGAGTTAGCTATCTCCACTGCATCTACCCACATCAAGCTGTGAAAAAGGTATGTCGATGACGTATTTGCCATAATAGAAGGAGATGAACAATTGATAAAATCGTGTGTGACACATTTGAACGGAATTCATGGCAAAATAAAGTTTACCTATGAAATGGAAACGGAGAGAACAATTGGTTTCTTGGACGTCAAAGTACAAGTCCGTACTGGCGGTTCTATAGGCCACTCAGTGTACAGGAAACCTACCCATACTGACCGGTATCTACACGCGGACTCCCATCACCATCCAAGACAGCTTAACTCTGTGGTAACAACGCTGGTGAACCGCGCTTATGACCTCTGCGATGACGAACACCTAAACGAAGAGTTATCACATATCCAAAAAGTCTTGCGGGATAACGGCTACAAAGTGAAACAAACACCAGTGCGTCATAACGTCAACAAAATCAAGAAATACAATGTTGAAAGAAAACCAGCTTATTTGCCATATGTGAAAGGAGTGACTGATAAGGTCGCAAATATTCTAAACAAGTACTGTATAAAAACTATCTTCACCCCTTTCAAAAAAGTTGCTCATATGCTGCGTTCACCAAAGGATAACTTTCCGTTGGAAAAGCCTGGTGTGTACAAAGTCAATTGTAGCTGTGGTGAGTCCTACATCGGTCAGACAAAGCGAACAATATCATGTCGTATTAAGGAGCATATAAGGGCAGTCAAAAATATTGATATCGGAAAATCAGCCATAGCTCAACACCTTCTGGAGTCTGGTTCTAACCACTGGATTGAGTTCACAACCCACAGGTACTCTCGACAGAACGCCACTACATACCGAGAATGGTAAGAGAAGCGATTGAAATAACGAAGTATCGAAATTTCAATAGGGAAGATGGGTTTCAACTGTCGAGAACATGGAATCCAGTGGTTAACCTATGCAAGAGCCGAAGAAATGTTTCAAATAGTTCACGACCTGATACCGTTAGTTTTGTATGTCGAAATTTAAATAGTGTTGTGAGTGAAAATGACAATAATAGTATCGCCTTGCCGAAAAAACGTACTAGAAAGAGGGTAGACCGGTTCGTCTGCTCTTAGTGCCTACCATCCACTCGTATAGACTTCAGTTTACTCGTGATCATGGCGCTTGCAACAGTGCCGAAATATCGGGAGCTCAAAATTAATCAAAAACACGGTAAATATCCCGTTGGTAATAATAATTATAATTTTAATGACCGTGACAGTTTAAAAACAAAAGATTGCGTTGAAAACAGTTGTTCTGTAAGTTGTGTAAATTTATTGTCCAGACTTCAACATTGTTTGTAATATTAATTACGAGATCTGTTCTTTATTTTATTTCAGAACGATCAGGTATCCTGTATTATGATAGGAACTATAAAACCACATATCAGCTAAATCCGTAGGCAATATAAATAACAATTTTACTGTTAATCCCGTACTTCAATTCAAAGATAAAGCTATAGTTGTAGATTCTGATGGTTGGTGCCATTATTATATTAGAGACGATGGGTAAAGTAATTTTTTTATTAATTTTCTTTCTTCTTGGCCACGACGCGGTTCGCGAATTGTGCCATGGTTATAGTTATTAAAGGCGTATAATATCGAATAGTTACCAAAATCATTTTTTACGATTAATAATTAATCGAAACGACTTCCCTTTAATTAGGCCTCAAAAGATTTGAAATACACGGTTTCTCTGAGTACTGCACCATGTATCAGCTAAATCTGTAGTTATAATCACAGGTACCCATACTGTGTATTAATTTAATACAAGTTGAAAAGTTCTACACTTCTAAAGAAAAGCAATTCCAAACTGCAAGAATATCACGTTTTAATGTTTCTCATTCAATAACCAATAATTCGTTCGGCGTACGCTCGTAAAATGCGACGGTAAGAATAAAGGCGCAGTCACAGTGAAACGTTTGCGGCGCGGTTGCGGTGGCGGATTGAACCGCCAGGTTCATACACATTAATATAAATACAAATATATGTCTTATCATGTCTTTGTTAGAGATTCGATGGAAAGATTCTAATAACGGACTTCAAAAAATTATATTTTCTCTTCTGCTATTTAAACCGATTTCTGAACCGGATAATTCTTACTTTGGTAATGGGGTATTTACGTCTAGTGTAGTTAAAAATCTTATTCATATTCAACTCCTAATGAAGATTGTATAAAAATATTTGTTTAGTTCATTGATGCGCTAAATTGTTTTTATCAGTAATATTGGATGATTGAAAAAACATACTAATATATCACTCGATCATCGTGGCGGGTCACATATTCTTCAAAAACCGTAGCTGGCAATACTATCCGCAACGCCCAGTACTCAACTGTCAACCGCCGCGCGTGCGAACGTATATATATCAGACACGGAGATTTACATTAATAACACCCATAAACTCTTAGTGTAATTCTGTAAGCAAAAAATACTCGGAGGTGACCGTAGAAAGAAGCACCACACCGCCCACAAGGATCGCCGGTTCCTCAAGGGGTTCTGCAGGACACCTGCAGGCTGAAGGCGTTATATTAGTATGTCACACCCTCATTACAATATTTAAGACCGCCTTCGGCCCTACGGATTTGTAGATTTCTCTCTTTAACGCCACAAAAATAGCTGAGCTGTAATTATTTTTTAAAGTTACATACATATTTCGCACCAATTATAATTTTGAAAGTGATAAAAATAGGTCAATCGGGCTTTGAGTTGACATCTCAAAACGATTTATTGTTGAATTTTAGAAATTAATATTTTTTTGTTTTACAATTCAGTGCAGCACGGGGACTGAGTTTACGGCGAACTATGCTAATTTCATTAATTTGTACTGCTGCAAAAATAAAAGTTAAGGATATAAGATATGCTACTATGTTGTTTTTTGCCTGGTAGTCTTTGACCACTATGTCACCTGATGGTAAGTGATGATGTGGTCGAAGATGTTGTTCAGGTTAACCTAGATTTTAGCTTTGGTAGAGATTGCTAGTTGATTCTGACAATACAAGCCGCGAAAAACCGCAACTGCGTAGAAACCGCACCGCAACCAAACCGTGTCAATGTGAATGGGCGTAAAAAGTTTAGCACTCAAAGTCAGAACTCAGTGATGTCCTCATAAATTATATCTAACGTGCTTGTTTTATTGCATTTACTACTTTTTAGTATCGGTAGTTTTAAGTTTGTTTCTTAATGTTATTATTTATGATTTTTATTCGATAATTACTCGTATATTAATTTCGCAGTTAAAAGGAAAACTCTTTTGTGTATTTTACTTACTTTGATTTTATTTACTAGCTACTGCACGTAGCCAATTTTATTAAAACCCTTTTCGGACCAAAGTCACATACACATACACAACACACACTCTCTAACAAATGAATTGAAGTAGGTATGTATAAGCAGTTATGTTCGCATTACTGTGTTCAAATTTAAAGGGTATGCCGGTGAAATTACAGGCTCATGAAACTTAACAACGTTATGTCTCAGGGTGATGGGCGCGGTGCAGTTTGCCAATTGTGAAGAACTGCACCTGTTGACGAACTGCACCTGTAATAGAGGCCGGGCAGAGGTTACCGCTTATAGTATTTTAATATATTATTTTAACACCAAGTGAGCGGCGTGCTTGTTCAATCACGATAGCATTAAAAACAAACAAATGTTTTACAATAATTGTTTATGTCTACAAATTTTACTGCGTTGTTTCATAGCTGTACCAGTTTTAAAGCGTAGGCGAATTAGTGTATGGACTGACACAATAGCTCATAATTCGTGATATCAAGGTAACGCAAAACTTTGCAAGTTTGTATTGTATTTGTGACAATCTAGGGTTACTTTGTTAGCAATAGATAACAGAAATGATCTTATATATAAATTCACCATTATTTTAGATACCGCTCTGCCCCTTACGGTCATTTAATAAAAAGAATAAGTAGAATAATTTCGAACCATGAGTCATCATGATCAGCTCAATCGATGAAGCTAGTTCCGAGAGACGGATCATGCGTGAATTTACCTTTCGTTTACTAATATTGATTTGTCTTTAGTATTTGTTTACTGTGTGTTATGTTGTGAAAATAAAATAAAAAGTCCGTTTTAATCTGTGATAGCCAAGTGGTCATATCGATGGACTGCCGTACTGAATGTCCATGGTTTGATTTCCACCGCCGCCGGCTTGAACTTCATCGCATGGTGGAAGAACATTTTGCGTATCTACAAGCGTCAAACAGTGCGTTCAAGCAGCAGTCCTTGAGAGCAAGTAAAAAACAGGCACATGAGACATAACAACAGCTTGTATGGTGATGGGCGCAGTGCAGTTCGTCACTTGTGACGAAATGCATCTGTTGTTGACAGAGGTTACCGCTTAACATCAGGTGGGATTCGTGCGAGTTCCGTCACAATCACGTAAAAATAAACATGTTCATTATTTTTTTAAGTAAAATCTTAAGGGTTATTTTAATGACTTGTGCCTAAATCTATCCAATAATAGGTATTGTTGCTGGTAAGTTTTATTTTTACTGGCGGTATGCCATTATTCAACTACATACTACAGCTACTACAATATAACAACTACAAAATAAGCATTTGATTTTGGACAACCTATAAGTCAAAGCAGACTCACAGGCAGTCTTAATGCTCCAGCCCACTACCAGTTGGCAGCATGCCCAGCATGCTGGCATTGCCCCGTTGAATAGCTAGTAAGTTGAACACAACGATTTCACCTATATCCTGGATCAAGGCATGTTTTGAAACGAAAATCTGAAGTATAGTATGCATAAATTGAAGAAACAAACTAGTTCAACAATAACTGACAACCCTGTCAAAGTATTTCATGCACAATCATTTAATTGTTTACTGGTTTTTGTAACAAAATTGGTATTGTTCGCTTTATTAGCGCTGCGTTGGAAGTAATTAACATCAGCAAAAACGTCGCTTTGCGTGTAAAGGATCAATAAAATAATTGTTGGTAATTTGTTGATCTTATCTACCGTGACAATAAAGGTTGCTAGTCGCCCGAAGCACTGTAGGGAAGTGCAACAGCGATGAAATTTGAGGGGCGTTTTCTGAAAGCATGGATTTCCACCTGCCACGACCTACCATACTCTTTTCCTTCCTTCACGTACACCACGTTTATCTCCACTGCTAAGGGTAAGGCCTTGTTCCAGAACATCTCCAATACCTTCGCCGAGCCAGGTAAAGATATGTCCCTTCCATTCACACTCGCCTCCAATCTCCCACGTTTTCTACGTCATGTTTTCATAGCAGTGGAACTCTTTGTGCAAGTTCGTCCAGGAAAGTACTACCACGATACCTTTTTCTACCGCTAAGCAGTGATGTTCGCTATCATGGGTATGGGTGCCAGTGAAATAACAGGTACATGAACAAAGACTTAACTTTACCAGTCTCAGGGTGAAGGGCGCAGGTCAGTTCGCCAATTGTGATGAGTTGCATCTGTTATAGGCAGATATTACCGCTTTACACCAAGTGGTGAGGGCACTGGCTGCTGATTCCATCATGTCCATACTTTCTCAGCATTTTTAGGGTTCCGTACCCAAAGGATAAAAACGGAACCCTATTACTGAGACTTCGCTGTCCTTCCGTCAGTCCGGCAAAATTAATTGGTAGGGTTTCATATATTTATATATATATCAATAACAATTGTTAATATTTCTGTAATCTAAAATATTCACAACTGTTAAATGTATCCCCTATTTTTATTCGTACTTGTAAAATAATAATAATTTATTACAAAAGCAGAGATAGTGTTGAAAACCTACTAATACATTATATATATGAATAAATATGATAATTACTAGTTTTTCACCATAAGCATTATAAAACAAAGTGTAAGTATGTATTAACTCTATTTCAACACCGACAAGATCAACTTACTATAGCAGTCATAAAAACACTCCCACAAAAATTTAAAACATTTGTAATTTTGCAAAAATGGCAGAAAGGCAGTATAATTATCCCAATGTTTAATAATACAGCAGAACAGTTTAAACATCGTATTTGACAAATAAAATAACTGGTTAATCCTAGTTTTCACAGTTAAACGGTTCAGGGCCGGATTTAGATACAAGTAAAAATAAACGATTTTTATAAATGATACGTCAGAAATTATCAAGAGGAATCTGTTGATGCCGCGAGTGTTAAATATGTACATAAATGCTTTAAAGTCAAAATGGCGGATTTTAAGTTTTTAGACCCTGGTGTGAAGTATCGAAATAAAGGGCTAAAAAAAGCGAGTACGAAAATATTAATATGGTTATGGTATCTATATGATTGAAATCAGTTTGGAGTGTCAAATCATAGAAAAATATATTTTTGCCTCACAGTCAGGTTCACAAAAGATTCCTTAGAACTATTCAAGGAACGGCCAATTTTTTTTTTAAAACGATCTTAACAGTAAAACTTAAAATTAACGTTGTTACGAGTACTTGCTTCCGTATTAATTTTACAGTTTTATTATTATTTAAACCGGCAGTTTGTAATTTACTGAACCTTAGACAGTTATAGTAGTAATAATAGAAATAATATTTAGTAGTAATTTAATAGTTTCTGGAACTTTATTTGTTTTGAAATATCAATTAAATAAAATATACGTGATAGGTTAGCCACTATGTCACCTGATGGTAAGTGATGATGTGGTCGAAAATGTTGTTCAGGCTAATCAGTACTAATATTATAAATGCGAAAGTAACTCTGTGTCTGTCTGTCTGTCTGTCTGTCTGTTACGCTTTCACGCCAAAACTACTGGACCGATTTGAATGAAATTTGGTATGGAGATAGTTTGAGACCCTGAAAAAAACATAGGATAGTTTTTATCCGACTGCGCAAAAAGAGGTTAATGTTTTCGAGCGATAACCGACATACGCGTGGGCGGAGCCGCGCCTGGAAAGCTAGGCTTGAATAATTAAAATAATGCCGCTTTGCCATTCAGTGGCAATGTGGCTAGAATTTTGAGAACTACAACACCCAACCGCAGACTACTTATTGGATTAGGATATTATTATTACTAATTGGCATTTTAAAGCACTTGAAATCATATTCATTTTGAGTTTTGACTTCACAAGCAGTTACGAGAGTTAGAAATCAGCAAAAAGCTGGTTTTACTACTCATTATATAGGTAGTATTATTATGAAATAATAGATTTAGATCTTGTTATGAAGGCATCATTTCATTGACGGAACAAAAATGTTGTGTATATGTATAGTTAAAGAATCATACCAAGTTTCAGGATTCTAGTTTATTATGTCAAAATCGAACACAAACAAATCTCTCTTGAATAACCTTCAATAGAACGAACACGTGTTACAATTTCAACACATAGCTTCGAATTTTCCGTTCGTAGGAATATGTCCTCTGTCACACCGTAAACAAAATCGTTGCGTCTGTACCTTCCTTGGTAACTTAATGTTATGATTTACAATAAAAGTTTAATTTGACATAATGACTGGTTAATCATAGATTTCACAATTAAATTCAGAGCCGCATTCTGATACAGACAAAATTATTCTGATTTGAAAGAATTAGATGTAACTTAATAACCCACATGGGCAGACACGTGACGGCAAACGCCGCTGACATCGTTGTTGGTCGTAGGTACAGCTTCTGTTCATAAGTTTAGTGTTTGACGTTGACAGACTAACATACAAGCTGAAATACTCATATAAAATAAATAAATAAATATAAATAATAAATATAAAACAATAAATACTCATATAAACGAGTGATACCCCTGGTGTTGCAAGCGTCCATAGGCTACGGTAACTCAGGCGGGCCGTATGCTTGTTTGCCATCTTAGTGGTATAAAAAAAACTGTTCAATTAACCTTTTTCCTCAGTTTTGGGTTCAAATTGCGGGCCCCATACTTTTGAGCGAAAATAGACCTGAGCGTAGGCATTAATCACCTAAATACGGCAAACTATAAAATATTACCCCAAATTGTGACGTACACGGTCGACTCTCGTTAATTCAAACCTGCGATAATTCAAACCTCTCTATAATCCAAAGTTAACAAACAAGGAATTTTGGCACTAACACACGGAAGCTTATGTTGCAGTTCGGTGTAAACGGCGGCCTCGTTCGCTGAGTGTTTTATTGTACTTTGAAGGAATACAGGTGGCAGATATTGTATGGAACTTTGCGACACGTTTCACATAAAACAATGTGACAAAAACATTTTGCTGTGTTTAGATTCCGTTGTGTGGAATAGAAAATAAATTATACGAAGGTAACAGTATAAAAACGCATACTTACCTAATAGGTAGGTAAAATTAGTGGTTTAGTGTATAGCAACATTCAGGAGTTTCAACATAACAAAAAGTATACAACACCAGGATTTTATATTATAAAAAAAAATGTTAAGTGTAAGTTTGTACACTGGCAGACACTGGTCAGGCATTTTATACATTACAGTATCGTTAAATTCGTTTTATATTTTTGTGACGTTCGAGGCCCACCGGTTAAGCGGACTAACCTCTGCCTATAACAGATGCATTTCGTCACAAGTCACGAATTGCACTGCGCCCGTCACCTTGAGACATAGTTTTTAAATTGAATGTGCCTGTAGTTTCACGGGCTCTCAGGGACAGCTGCCGGAACACATCGTTAGGTGCTTGGCGACAGGTTTCCTACTTGAGGGTGGTCGCTATCAAGGCGGGCATTCGCAAAAAGCCCTTCCACCATGCGGTGAAGCTCAAGTCCGCGGCGGGCTTCGAACCTTGGACCTGCTGCGCGGCAGTCAATCAATGCCACTGAGTCATCACTGTTTCGAAAATATGATGCAATAGAACTTAATGTTTGATTCTTATTTATAATTTCAAATCATAAGTACACCGGGTTTACAACCAGTTATTCGGATTTACGGTCTAATCTGCAATTAAAATTACTTAGTTACTGGTTACAATATTAAAAGGCATGTAGTCAGTCAGTATCACAGTATTAATATTTATCTTTAAAAAGTATAATCTCGAAGTCTCCATAATATTTTGCTTAAAAAAATACTTTAATTTGTTATTATTATTTATAATGAATAGTTCTTAAAAATTAGATGCCGCATACATACGTTTATTATAATATTACATTTCATTCTCCTGAGTCCAGCCCTGACTGAAAACAGGTTAGCAACATTGTTGCGTTTGCGCATAAATTGTTTTATTAGTTTTTTATCCCGCCAACTGTCCGGTCCGGTCTTGTGTAGTGCAGCCGCAGAAAATGGCCTACTGACCGATATAAGGGCGGAGTGACATTGCATTACGACTTTAGTTTTTATTTATCGTAGTTATATACTGTTTTATACGTTTATTAGAAAATTTGACGAGGACAGATTCAGGTACAGGCGCTAGGCGACAGATTTTCTACTTGCATGTGGTAACAAAACTCTTATAAGTGTTTTGAGAATAATGGTGCACATTTATCCATTTGCGACGGATGTAAGATATTATTTTTTTTGAGTCTCTGTTACTTTCTGATAAGAAATAATGTTATTGTTGCTATGGTTTGTCCAAAAGTATCTGCAAGGACGATACTATTGGTTATGCAATAGTCACTATTAGTTTTACTATAATGGGCTAGTAGCTATTTTCTTGCTAACACCTTAGTAATTGTAAGACAAAGATTCTACCGATGCGTTTTATTAATATTGTTACTCTAATGTTATATTTTTTCTTTCTGATAGCTTAGCCATTGACTGTAACATCTGTTGGTGAGTGACGATGTGGTTGATACTGTTAATAACATTTAATTTAGAATAGAAACTGGCTTTCAAGGCCAGCTGCCGGGACACAGATTGGTGATAGATCTTCTTTACCAGCTAACCAAGCTAGTGATGTAAAAAGTCTCCCTTCGGCAGTCCAAATTCATTGCCATCGATGGACCACAAGTGTTTTAGAAATGAATCCTTATAATATAATAAAAATCAGCACGATAATTTCATGCCTCAAAATTTTCACATATCTCCACTAAAACATTCCCTTCCCATTCATAAAAAAAATCAGCATGATAGACCAATACTCGTCAGACATAGTGCATCTGTATGCAACCAAGTGAACTTGCATAAAAAGTGTGCTTGTGTGTGAAACTACTACAAGCAAAGAGAAGACTTGCAACTAACGTAGTGGCAGTTAGTTTATCTGAGCCCGTGCTGGGAACTTAAGAAATACCCGGGATTGTATGGGATCTAGGGTTGCCAGATCAAGGTATATCAATTCCTGGTCATTTTTATGGTTCAAAAGGGAGCCGGTACTTTACCCCCAAGTTTAAATCTAAATAAATCTACTAATGAACTGAGATATTAATATATATTACTTGAATTTAGTGGTTTAATATCTAAAATAGAATCACTTAAAGAAATCGGCCAAGTGCGAGTCGGACTCGCGCACGAAGTGTTCCGTAACATACTACATTAGACTACAACTATTATATAGGGTACTATATAATATAGGCTACTATACAACATTAGACTTCATATGTTAACCTTTTTATGTTTTATCATGCGCGAGTCCGACTCGCACTTGGTGGCAACAGAAATACATCATCTGTGAAAATTTCAACTGTCTAGCTATCACCGTTCTTGAGATACAGCCTGTTGACAGACGGACTGACGACGGACAGCGAATAAGTCTGAGTAATAGGGTCCCGTTTTTACCCTGTGTGTACGGAACTCTAAAAACAGTAATGGCATTATCGTTACACACACACACATTTATATGTTATCTAAATTAGGTAATAAATCGATATAACATTAAATCATGATATAACATTACACACAAAATTAAACTTAAAACAAAATTGAACCAACCTTTAAGGCTAACTATTAACTAATTATGAAACTTTGGATCAACATTAAAATATTATTATTATTCCTTATACAGGCCTTTCAGCTTAAAAATCACGTAGCATAGTATTGGCGTCCGTATGTTGGTGAAAAAAAGTAGTGATTTCCGGGACATAGAGCGAAATTATTGGGACAAGACACCCCATTCCGGCACTATCCCAGATTTCTTGGACGTCTGGCAACCCTAATTGGATTCCAGGCAGCGCTGCTGACCTAGTAACTGACCTGGATGATTCATTGCTTGTAAGGCTAGGGGAACTAGCGCTATTGCGGTTGTCACTGTTTATCCGCTATTAAAAGATTCCATAGTCTTGTAATAGCGTTTTTGTTCGTCTGGATACGAAACGCTCTTTTTTTACCATTGTTATACTAATTACTGCAATACTTACTCGTATAACGTTGTATAGGCGCGGTCTCAAGTTCTATAAAAAGTGGGATTAATTTCAATTTTACAAAAAATTTCATTCCATTATTGGATACCTACTATACATTTTTTTTAATTTTTTTTTATTTTTACCTTCAGTCATTACTGTTAGAGTAATTCCGAGTTCGTCTTGGTATTTTTATGTGATTGAGACTGAACTAATGGGCCTAGCTAGTAGTTTCATCGCATGGTGAAAGGGCTACCACCCTCAAATAGAAAATCTCTCGCCAAGGACCTAACGGTGTGTTCCGGCAGCTGTTCTTGAGAGCCAGTAATTCTAGGTTAATCCTGTTAACACCTTCGACCACGTCATCACTTACCATCAGGTGAGATTGTGGTCAAAAGCATACCTATCAGCAATAAAATATATATATATACATACATATATACATATAAATTAGGAATCTTCTAGGTAAGCGCGCTCCATCATCAATCACATCATCACTAGTGGCCAGGGGCTACCCAGTTTGGTATAAAAAAAAAAATTAAGCTTACTTTTTAATGGCATGCGTAACGAAGACACAAATCTGAAGAAGTTAGTCCGTTAAACAGTCTTTGTTAAACAGGTCACTAATAAGTCCTGTTTAACAAAGTCGGTTAAAAAATCATATAAGTAATCTTATGTTGGTCTTGGACATATTCTGTTTGGTTCAGCAATAGTAAAATTAAAAATAATATGACCGATTAACGCTGGCAGGTTATTCTAATGACCTTCGAAACCTACCATTAGTATTCATTTACTTCAGACTTGACTCAAGTAACGATCATGATTAACTTTTAATTGACAACTAAGTGTCAAGGATGTCACCTCAATGTACTTAAGTACTTTATTCAGTGAGGCAATTTGACATTTTATATACTTTTAACCGACTTTAAAAAAGGAGGAGGTATTATTTGTCTTGTTTTTTTTGACTGTATTTTTTTTGTGTGTTACCTCGTAACTCCTTATAGGATGTATGGACAGTGTTTATATTTAATATTCGAAAGCTTGTCACGTGGTCCCATTTAAATTTGAATCAGATCTGACCAGTAAAGTTTGTAATTTTAAGTTTTTTTATTTAAAAAATATTTATTATACATGCCATAAGATACATGGTTACTTTATTATTATTATTATACTCATGACATTATTCCTACGTCCTAAAAGACGTTTTCTTTCCTATATTACATTTACTGGTATATATTGACGGTACTGAGAGTAAGAAAATCAAACAACTTTTATTGAATTCATATCACCTCAAAAGCTAACACAACGCTGCAATGAAGCGGTTGAATTAAACAAAGCGTCCGTTTCTGCTTTTGAAATGGGAAAAAAATATAGAGAATAATAAACAAGTGACACTTTGTTTTCTTGTGAAAACTATAACCTTCACAAGAAAACGACTTTATTTAAAATAAAATACTATTTAAGTTTATTACTATACTAGTACACTTTTGTATAAGAAGTGAATATAATATAGATATTAAACAATTTTAAGTTAGTACTGTACTGTAACAGCCAGATCGTCCACTGCTGAACACAGCGTCCCCTATTAAGGGGGTATTTGCCATAATCCCCACGCTTGGCAGGCGTCTTGGGGACCGCAGTGTAAGTTGGCAGTTGTTTAGAAGAGTATTATATAATCTGTAGTACGATCCCCAATGAAACTATGTATTCTGGATTTGTCGGTAAAATCGCCAATAAAAGACGATTTCACTGCAAATTTTTGTCTATTTCATGACGAGTTCAAATATGTGTGGATTTTATAAGGTACTAGAAAACGGGACCCTATTAATAAACCTACGCTGTGGAATCTTACTAGAAATATCTTGTAAAGGAATGGGTAGCCAATTGAAATATTTTCAGTTTGTGTTTTATGGCGAATTGCTTAACAAATATTTACCAAGACAGCTGTCCTTGAGAGCCAGTAATTCTAGGTTAGCGTAAATAACATCTTCTACCGCATCAACACTTACCATCAGGTGATATACTGGTCAAAGTCTAAGCCTATCAGGAATATAAAAACACACATGCATTTAAAAGGTGTTGTTGATTACGCTTGAATTTAATGGAAATTTCCGCTCAAAAACCGGTTATCTTCAACATGACTATAGTTAATCAATCCTGATTGAAAAGTGTCTTTCTTATTTAGGGTCCGTCCTTTAGCTGATATACCGCTTCATAACTTCATACAAGATCTTAACAGGTTACCATCCTCGGTTGCGTGTTTTTGCCATAAATATTGTATCGGCGGCGTCTCGACCGGCACATTAAATCGGTACCAAAAAAGGTCGAATTTCTCACTTTCATGCATGTTTGTTTTAAGAACTTAACTTCGTAAATTTACTGCCGATTTTTTATTTGTTATTGTGACGGAACAAGCTCGAGGCCCACCTGATGATAAGCGGACTAACCTCTGCCTATTACAGATGCATTTCCTCATAAGTCACGAATTGCATTGCGCCCGTCACATTGAGACAGTTGTTGGAGTCTCATTGTGCATGTAATTCACTGGCTATCAAGGACTGCTGCCGGAACACATCGTTAGGTGCTTGGACAGATTTTCTACTCGAGGGTGGTCGCTAGGCAGGCAGGCATTCGCAAAAAGCCCTTCCACCATGCGGTGAAGCTCAAGCTCGTGGCGGGATTCGAACCATGGACCTGCTGCGCGCCAGTCCATAGCCAATTTTTGCTTATCCTACTGATATTGGATTTTATCGCTAGCTCGTATGACGGATATACATATACTTGGCTACCGGTTTGTCATTTTATTTAATAATGAATAATGATACCGGGTTTTAACACAGGAAGAGATTAGCGTGTATAGGTACCTGGGACTTCAAAGTTGTAACGCGCTTAGTTCCTAAAAACTTTTAATGTGAACCCATTTCGGTCATTCTTTGCATACGAAACTTTAAACCGATTTCCAAAAAAACGGTCAAGGAAGCTCAAGTCTAACATTTTTTTTTATGTATGACCAAGCAATACCTTTGCATTAAATAATCCGATCTTGATGATAATTTTTTGTTAGGGTTGAGTGTGTTTTGTAGTATAATATGTATGTTTCATTGAATATATATACATGTATGTATTGCACTTTATTATACTCAGACGGTGTTAGCAACATCGCTTTTATCATTCAAACGAAGTCTATCAGTCCGATAGATGGCCGCACCGTCGCCTATAATCGTTAAACATTAGTCAGAGCTACTAATTTACGCCTCTGCTTCCGGTCTCGGTAGAGCAGATGGAAACACGTTCGGCGCATAAAGCTGAAGAAGCGGGTTACACATGTATGACGAATTCGTAAATGTGATATTTTCTGAACAAACAATTAAAATATATATAGACATATATTATTCTCTAGTTACTAACAGAATCAAGCTCAGAGTCGTTCAAGCTGAGAGTCGCTGAAGCTCCTCTAAGCTCTGAGAGTCGCTCAACGAGCTATGGAAAGAGCTATGCTCGGAGTTTCTTTGCGCGATATAATCTGGAACGAGGATATTTGCCAAAGAATTTGCAAGTTGAAGTGACAATGGCCGGGCCACATTGCTCGACGAACTGATAACCGATGGGGAAGAAAGGTTCTCGAGTGGTTACCACACTACACCGGAAGACGTAGAGTTGGTAGGCCCCCACCAGATGGACTGACGATATCGTTAGTTAGGTAGCCAATGGTTACAAGCGGCTAATAGCCGTTCTGTGGAGGAGGCCTTTGTTCAACAGTGGACGTCTTCCGGCTGATGGTGATGACTAACGAAATGAAGAAGGGACCAGAACAGTTCCTAATTAATGCATATTTTTTATTAACAAACTGCACAATATTGTATCTCCTTTCAAAAACCGGTTTTCATGGTCATTCAATCGTGTATAAAAAGTGTCATGGTTAGGGCCCTGGTCGTTTGGATGATATACTGCTTCATTGCTTGTGTTTTAGAGTTCCGTAACAACATGGAACCCTTTTAGTTTCAATATTTTCGCCGTGTCTGCCTATCCATCTGTATGTTACTATATTTTTATTCGATTGCAACGCTGAAACTTGACTTCAAAGCTTAAATTAGTTAACAAAGTAAAAACCCGACCGAAAATTGATTGTTTTCGTAGTTTGTCGTTTTATCGTTCCATTGAAAAAAAAAACTTCAAGATATATACATTTATGGAATGGGTTTGGAAGAAAACATCTCACAATATGGCGTCTCAAATCCCCCATATATATTCTTAGATTTTTTATGTATCTATTTTCACTTGCGCTATTAAGACGAATGTAACGATATCTAATTCATTAAAATCGGTCAAGCCGTTTAGAAGTTATGGTGGAATGCAGAAACTCACACACATAACATTTATACCTACAGGAACCCTGATAACATAACACTCCTTTTTTTGGAAAGTCGTGTTATTAATACGTAGGAATGGGTTATAGAAACATCTTAGTGATGTAAATGTTTTATCTAAATAAATCAATATGTAAAGAGAATATTTATAGGTTCCTCTAAACTTTCGGATATGGACAACCCTGCGTATCCGTACTAGAATGGACATTTGAATCTCCTATGGGATGGATTCAAATATATATGTATGACCTACGATATATGTATATTAATCCAGATAACGTACTTTTCTGGTTTCATATACATATATTATCCTTACCCTTATCTCTATTTATAAAAATTACGTGTCACGTTGTTTGTCCGCGATGGACTCCTAAACTACTGAATCAATTTTTAATTTGATTTGCACACCGTGTGTAATTTGTTCCAAATTGAAAGATAGGGCAGCTTACATCATAATTACCCGTGCGAAGCCGGGGCGGGCCGCTAGTATATTATGTGATTCATAGTAAGACCAGAACAGTATTCAGGTTTTACTATGATGTAGCCAATCGACGACAAATCATAGGTTTGCAGGATAATGTTCCACCAAACCAGTAAATTATTCTTAGGTACTAACAGCTTCGGAACCCTCGACTAACCTTTACCCTACATCCTTTTGATCCCGTTTTTTACCTGCAATTTAGGGTGATTATCTTGACAGGTTAAATATTGTAACGCAATCGTGAGTGGGTGTTCGAATGTATTTAAATATTATTTTAGCACACTGAGAGTTCAAAAATTTGATCATTATCCAAAGTGAATACTTAAGATGCTCAGTTTTTAGGTGCTCGAAGTGGAGGAACAAAATCCGTTATACCAACAACTGGCGGCGGCGCGGCTTTTGCTTTAATATTTATTGTTCAGATGTTCAGAATCCAATTTTTAAGGCAAACAACGTCTGCGTGTCGGGAAATACAAAATTTTAAATAGTTTAATGGTTTTGTTTCTCTGACAAGTAACTGTCGTACTTGATTACGTAAAACGCGAGATTTGAAGGTGTGTTTTACAATATCTAATAGACTGTTTTAGCGTTTGAGTAAAAACGAAGTAAAAACTCAACTGTCTGTTAGTCTGTCACCAGACTGTATCTCGTGAACCGTGATAGCTAGAAAGTTGAAATTTTCACAGATGATATAATTATTTAGCCGCTATAACAACAAATACTAAACATCGGCCAAGTGCGAGATGGCCTCGACCACGAAGTGTTCCGTACCCTGTGTGAAAACCAAAAAGAAGTCTCGATCGTGCGCTCGGTAAGTCAAGACCTCCTGAAGATGCTTCGTTTAGAAGCGAAACTAGTCGGGTATTCTTCCGGTTAGGCTGCGTGATGTTTATGACGTCACGTAGATAACAGGAAAATTAGGCGGAATTGTCACTAGATATATAATTCTATGCTTTTTTAAGTGTTTTATTTAAATATTATTTAATGTTTTTTAGGATACTTTTAAAAGTATTTGTTATTATTAAATATGGATTTCCGCAAAGTAACGCCTGAATCTATTCATTACCTCTTAATTAATTAAACCCTCCAGGATGGGGGAGGCTGTGTTCATCAGATACAGTACTGTACATTAATATTTTAATATCATTGATGATATATCAAATCGAAGGATACAGATATAGTTTATGGTTTCCCTATCATTAGGCCTACACTATAGTGCGTCCTACATTTATAGAGCTTTTGAACAATTAAAGGTAATGTTTAAAAATTTTACAGAATCTATCAGCGGTGTGTTTTAATCTTTTAATAATATAAACAATAAATTTAATAAAAAGTCAAAGGGTTAAAGACAGACATTAAGGGTTGTCTTATGAAGACGAAACACACCGTTAAATGCTTGGCGACAGTCCTTTTACAAGAATATTAGTACTAGCATAGTTGAATGCTCAAATGTAGTTTTTTTATTTTTTATGCGAATTTGGCGGAACAAGCACGAAGCCCACCTCACGTTTAGCGGAGTAAACACTGCCAATAGATTACAGATACATTTCGTTAAGAGTGACGAATTGCACTGCGCCCGTCACACTGATACGAGTACATACAGTTGTTAAGTCTCATGTGCCTGTATTTTTTCTGGATCTCCAGAACTACTGTCGGAACACACTGTTAGGTGCTTGGCGACAGATTTTCTACTGGTGGGTCGTAGTCAGGCGAGCATTCGCAAAATGCCCGTCCACCAAGCCGGCAGCGGAAATCGAACCATGGACTTGCGGCACATGGAGTCCATATCTATTACCACTCGGCTATCACTGCTTCTAGACGTTCCCGATTTCTTAATGTAATTTCCTTATTTAGTTAGGTACTTTAAAGTCATGGAAGAATCTCCATGTATACGATATATATCGATTAAAAATCAAAAACTTAAAATTTTAGTAAAAATTTCGCAACTTATTCCACCTCGTCGGAGTGGGTGGTGGAAAGCTTGGACAAGGGGTTTGATGCACCCTCTATGCACATAACCGACGCGGGTTCGATTGCCGCACTATATGAACATTTTGTGCTTAAAATGCGAATCTTGGAAGTAACTTAATACGGTGATTTTTTTGTTTAAAATGTTGAGCTGCGGCGAGCGATTAGGCGTTCACTCGACTCAAACATTTGGCCACACGCATTATCTTAATTACTGTTATTAGTCTGCTTTTCTTATGGTCGGCCATTTAGCAATTCACTGTTCATTTTACAAAAAAAAACATTTCATTCGCCTACAATGTTGGTTGACATGTAAGTTTATATTTTAAAATAAAACATTATAGGTTCTGAATTTTCAAAAGAGCTTTCTTGTCATATGTTTGTGGGGTAATCATAGATAAAAGAATGCTAAGCACTGATGACAGAATACTAGAAATGTAACGTTGTCAAATTTTACTTGTATAATGATGATTTTGGGCCCGGTTCAGAATGTCCTAATAAAGTTTCTGGTTGCTAACCAACACATAAAATAACTGAATGATAAAAATGACAGTCAACATGCAGCGCGTTTCAAGCTTTAACCGATGGATAGGCTAAATCGATGACTTTGAAACGCAAAGATAGTGTTTTATTTATTAAATCAGTACTGGGTAGTAAAACCGGAACTTACTTGAACATTCTGAAACAGGCCCTTAGTCAAGAATTGTGTATAAAACTAAAAGATCTGATAATGAGACCTAGTATGTATAGTTATAAAACAACTTGATTTTACTTTCAAACTACGAGTTACTTCGCGTTTTTTTTTTATTACTGATAGGTAAGCCTTTGACCACAATCTCACCAGATGGTAAGTGACGATGTGTTCGAAGGTGTTATAACAGGCTTAACCTAGAATTACTGGCTCTCAAGGACAGCTGCCGAAACACACCGTTAGGTGCTTGGCGACAGATTTTCTACTTGAGGATGGTCGCTAGCCAGGCGAGCATTCGCAAAATGCCCTACCACCATGCGGTGAAGCTTAAGCCCGCGGCGGGATTCGAACCATAGACCTGCTCTGCGGCAGTCCATAGCCAAAGCCACTGAGCTATCACTGCTGTATGTGTTAAATAAGCACATTTCAATACGTTTGGAAACAAACGGAACGTTCAGAACACAGGTATTATTGAATTTCGTTCACAATCTAGGACCTTGTATTTCACGAACCTGCCGGCCATTTACTGGGCGCCCTGACATTTTATTCCAAAAGATACGCGGGTATCCCACCATCTGTTTTTGAACAAATACAATTTATATTAACTTATTAGGAACCGGTTTGTACCCACGTTTTATTCACCGGAAAGACCGACCAGTATCGGGCTGCTATGAAGTTCTTCGTCTGGGAGCCACGATGGCGCGGAGCGACGAGCACGGGCTTCAGCACGTAACTGACTCGTGACTCCCAGAAAAAGGACAGTCCGAAACTGGACGGATCTTTCCAGTGAATATAACGCGGGTCGTAGCCGGCTCCTATTATGTTAATATGAATAAAATTCACGATAGTTTTCAAAATGTTAAATGTTACAGTTTGCTTTAATTTACACTTAAAGCAAGCAGTAATATATTTCTCTTTTGTAAGTTGTCTATGTAGCAAAAAAATATTATCAGTCTGTTTAAAGTATAGTAAAATATAGTGCACGCCTGGCTAGCGACCACTCTCAAGTAGAAAATCTGTCGCCAAGCGCCTAGCGGTGTGTTCCGGCAGCAGTCCTTGACAGCCAGTGAAATTACAGGCACATGAGACTTAACAACTGTCTCAAGGTGACGGGTGCAGTGCAATTCGTTGCTTGTAACGAAATGCATCTGTTATAGGCAGAGGATACCGCTTAACATCAGGCGGCGGGCCTCGAGCTTATTCCGTCACAATAGCATAAAAAAAGGTAGATGTTTAGACATCACATTTCACAGTAAGTCCCTATTATAAGGGATCGATTTTATTACCATCCCGTCTCAGTTACACCCAGTCAGAGAGTCCCGGAGACTTTCACAATCTCCAGGATCCGGAAATCAATCGAAAGATCTCGCGAAGTATAAGATATGCTCATGGCGCATAAGAATATAATTTCCTCTCATACCACTGTAACTAATAAAATAATGTATTCTAACCTATTATTTTCTCGTTTCCAGTCGGCGCTAGAACCCACCGAGTCCCCGTCCACCTCGACGGGGCGAAGCGCCGGAGCCCGTGCGGCCGGCCGAGTGGGCTACACCCAGTGCGAACCGGACACCACTTAGTGTTACTAAATCTCTTAAAGTGTAAGGACATTAATGTTTGCGTCGCAATACGAACTTCATTCTGTAAGAAATTCTTTTCATGTGTCAAACTAAGCCAAATGTCAACGTCATCGCTGTAACCATCTCGAAATGTCGTATTTGAAATCATTTACTCAGTGTTGCAAAAACTTTGGATTCTTTTCAATTCTGATAGTTTTCTGGAAAGAAAGAAAGAAAGAAAAGAAAGAAAGAAACATTTTATTAGGTACTTACACAATATAGGACACAGAGCCGATATCTAACAAATAATTAAACAAAGTAGAACACACTTTAAACTGAAACACAAAGACACATACAGAATATAAGGTCACGCCTGAACCCTTGATGGGAAGGCAGACATAGACTACGGATTTAGATACACTTCCGCTCGTCTCATGTGTTTGAATACTTTTGAACGCAAGTACCTAACTGGTGTTCAGCTCAGCATGTGTTGAGTGTATTACCCACACCCAACGCTGGTTTTCAGCTGTAACCAAAAAGTGGAGAAGATAGTGCAGCAGTGATATTAAAAAATAAAATAAAAAACATACAAGGGAAGATCGGGTACATACTAATATGACCTAAAGAAGCATAAGGTATAATAAGTATAAAAATTATTTCACAATTTATATGATCAAGAGTGGTGACAGTGAAGTTTCATATATATAGGTACATATATTGCAAGGTCGCAAATAATACGTAATATATTATTTATATAAACAAATATACAGATAGAGATACATTTTAGCCATATTTTACACCATAACCTGAATAAGCAGGTAAGCAGGTGAAAGCGAGGTATTTACTATATCGGCTATATAAGCGAAATGTCCACATTTATCATTCCATGCCGTATTTGGCCTTCAATGAGAAACTTTTTTAGTTTTTGTCTGAAACTGTTGACGCTTTTTGAATTTCTTATTGGAGGTGGCAAATTGTTCCAGCACCTGGAAGCCGCGTATCTAAAACTACCTCTGAAACTTTCAGATCTGTGATGTTGTGTAGACAATTGAGTGGAGCACTCCCTTCTCTCACAGCTTCTATTGCCAGTCATCCAACAAAGTTTGTCGTACAAGTACTTAGGAGTTCCGTAATGAATTACCCCAAAGAGGAGACATGCTAAATGAAGTTTGCGGCGAGATTTCATTTTGAGAGTGTAATGTTTATTAAGAAATGGAGTAATATGGCTTCTTGGTGGCACGATAAAACAAAACCTCACGCAGGCATTTTGAACTCGCTGGATAAGTTGTTGAGTGCGCACTAGCAGCCGCGGACCGTATACAGTGTCTGCATAGTTTAATTTAGATAGAACTAAGGATTCAACAAGATGTATACGAACCTCCTCGCTAATATAGGGTCTTAGCTTATATAAGACTTTTAGCCTGTAAAAGCAATTCCGTACACAATCTGCGATATGTTTTTCAAATCGTAAATTCGCATCCATAATGATGCCTAAGTTTCGGGCTTCAAAGACACGCTCAACTGCTTCGCCCTTAATTAAAACACTCGTATTGAAGTTTAAAGAGGCTATTTGATGTTTACTACCAAGAATCATATATTTAGTTTTAAGTGGGTTGAGAACTAGACTGTTTGCTTCGGACCAGGAAGTAATCTTGCATAAATCATCGTTTATAGCATTGATAGCCTTGTTAAGGTCTTGTGGTTTAAAAGAAATGTAAATCTGAACGTCATCTGCATATATATGATATTTACAGTTTTTTATTTGATTCTTAATATCGGCACTATACAAAACAAATAAAGAAGGACCAAGAATGGAGCCTTGGGGTACACCCCGGTTTAAATGAGATAATTGTGAGCAGAGCGAAGAACCATTATTATTTTTTAGTTCAACATATTGATAACGGTCCTTTAGATAGCTATCAAACCATTTTAAAGTGTTTTGGTCGAAACCATAATAACGAAGCTTTGACAGCAGCAAAGAAGTATTGATTGCATCAAATGCCCTGGAAAAATCAAGAAGCACTAGCATCGTACACATACCCTGGTCTTGAGCGGACAGTATATTATCTGTGACATCCAATAGAGCTGTAGCCGTACTACGGCGTTTTCTAAAGCCCGATTGAGCGTCAGGCAAAATATTATGCTTTTCGAGAAAATCTGTTAGCTGATGGCTGACAGCTTTTTCTATAATTTTTGACAGGCATGGCAATATACTGATCGGCCTCAATTCCTTAAAAACAGAAGCGTTATTAGTCTTAGGGAGTGGACGCACAATGGCAACTTTGCAAACATCAGGGAAGGTAGACGTGGAGATTGACCGATTAACAATAGCTGTTATTGTTACTAGCAATTGTGGAAGCGTCAACAACAGCATGTCAAGAGTTATACCATCAAACCCTTCAGCGTTTGATTTAAGGTTATTTATTATCTTAATAATACAATCCTCGCTCACCGGTAGCAATGAAAAAATTTCGTCACTAAACCTATGAAATTCATAGAAAGTAAGAAGGGAAATACAAATGGTAAACGTGCCAGGAACGTTCAAAAAATGGTCATTAATCGCATCTGCATCATCAAAATGCGATGGCAGTGTGATATCATTCTTAGGCGGTAAGACCGTAGATTTTAAATTTTTCCAAAGAGCTTTAGGGTTTTTAATTTTATTATTAATGTTATTTTGGTAATATGCGACCTTTTCATAATACAAGGACTGTGAGACTAACGACTTAAGGTCTTTGTAATACTTTTTTTTATCGTGTAATTTTGATATACGATAAACGCTCAGTGCGTTGTCTCGCAATCTCATCATTAGTTTGACATTGTCTGTCACCCAGGGATAGCTACGATCCTTTATAACACACATTTTTTTAGGCGCATGAATGTCGAAAATAGATAAGATGCTAACATTAAAACAAGCAACCATTTCGTTAACATCACCGATCTCAGAAATTAGATCCCAGCGAATAAATTGCACGTCGTTATCAAATGTTACCCTTTCGATGTTTTTTAGCGGTCTGTAACAAATAGTATAAGGTACGTTTTTGACTCTGGTCACATAGAACTCACAGGTGATGAAAGCGTGTCCATTAAGACTTCCCATAACCTAAAGAAAATTAGAATAAAATATATTTTGTTGATTGATTAAACCTATTCTTTAGACTGCAATAGATTACAAAAACTAACAAGATTATTTAACTGCATTTGTTTTGTGGAATTGCAATGTTTCGATTGAAATAATTCATTGCAAAATCTATAAATTCTGCCCTTATTTTGAAATCTGAATATTTTCTTGGACCTAAACCTATATAAAGTAAAATACATCAATCTAGTCTTTTGCAAAATCTTGTAGACTGCATTAGACAGGTAGCAAACTTAAAAAGATTGGTTTCAATAATTTGATTGGCTGACCAAAACATTGTAATGCGACAATATTGTCGCATTAGCCATTAGCCATAAACCAGAAAGTCAACTCAACATGGATCAATTGCATTAACATCACCTTAGAGCAACACCGACTTGCTGTGCCGGAAATACCAACAACTTATACAGGCTAGATTGGTGATTAAGTTTTCGATACTGAGAATGTGATTTCAAATAAGCACATATTAATAATCCTTAAGACTTAAATACGATTGTTAAATGATTACTTAAGATTACATTAATCTTAATAAATTTCATACAGAATATCGAGTTAAGTATGCGCGTTGACACGCCTATAACAGTTTCAAACCAGTTTCGAGTTTCGACCCTAAGTTTGTAAGAACAGGTTTTTAAGTAGTGCTGGTCCATACTGCATAAGTTACATACGTTCGTCACGTTTATAAATAGTTTAGTTGGGGTGTTTGTATCATAAAGTATTTAAGGGCCTGTTAAGTTTCAAAATTTATCGTTAGGATTTTTTGCGTTATTGTACCTTCGGCTTACTGTGTACCACATTCGCTGTCGCCTAGCAAAAATAACGAGGATAGCACAAACTTGTTTTCCTAGTAATATACGTCCCGAGATGATCACGAACATTTATAAAACCATTTAAATATGTACCTATCTACATATAACACGAAGTATAGTGTTCAAGTCAAAGTATAGGCATTAAAGTTAATCATATACAATATCCCATCCAATGGAATCCATCCATTTGATTTAAATTTAGAACAAAAAAGTTTCATATAACAAATGAGGTTTTCGTAAAAGGGCAAATTTTATTGGCTTCCCATCAATACACCCCTACAGCATTATATATCACAAGGGTGGGTAAATCGGGCGGGGCGGTATTCGTTCCGCCCCCAGCAAACTTCCAGTTAAATTACTTCTCGATCGTGGTGTAAAAGCGACGATTCATAATGTAAAATATAAAGTAATAAAACTCTTTTTCTAATACAGTCCAATAGGATAATCAGCCGAGCCAATTTATTATTAACAAATATTTTTGTTTAAAATATCTCGGTAACAACTTATAAGAGATCGCAACTTCCGTGTATACACTAAACTATATGCTCCTCTACTATACAATTTACGTACTCGTAGAACCACTACGCTCGTAGAAGACAATCAGTTTTCATTATTTTCCACAAATGTTTCCGGTAGCTGCTTTCACACGATTCGTGATTTTACCGAGGCTGCTACGGACTAAATAAGTCTACAGAATTTTTTCGTAGCATTTTCATAGTTCTACGAACTTGTCAATATGAGTTGAATTCGCAATATGTATGAGTAATTTCTCTGATCAAATGAGTAGTGGTGGACCGCGAATTGAAATGGAAAACCACCTCAAAAATTCTCCACTCAATTATTGCAAGCTAGAATATATCACTCGTATATATTCAGTGCCACAAACGAAAACGAGGTTATTAACTGAGTCATGACTTTGTGATCTCACGCTCTGTGATTTTAAATTCGCAAAACTGAAAAACTATTCGATCGATTTTTAACAGTAATTTGGTTATTACTAATATGTTTACGAATTTTAATGTAAGTTGTTGGTTATTATTGGTTGATGGATATTGACCAAAATTTGTGTGACATCATTCCATGCGCGTTGCATCTAAATCATTTATTAGTTTAAGTACATTACTAATCTGTGAATGAATTTTAGGTAAAAAAAAATGATAATAGATTGTGATATCGACTGAATTTCATGTTGATTTGATCTCAAATTGGTTATTATATTACTTAATTGGTTCATTATGCTAAAATTGGAATGTGAAGTATATAAAAAAATTGGGTCCTATTGAAGTGAAAATGGTTTATTTGGTTTTATTTGTTTATTTATCAAGTCTTGGCAAATGTAAGCAAAATTACGTTTCTACTTACTAAGAATTTAGCAGTAGTTAATGCGCTAAAAAAATGGTTACTACTTAATTGATGTATACAAACTTTAACGTCATATATACATGCGTCATTCATGTTTTTTTCTCATAAATCGCAAATAAAAAGTGAAAGTTTAATACATAATATTTTAAAAGCGTGTTAGTCATTTTGATGCTATGACAACCTTTAAGACGAGTGGATTAATTTTGTAAGAGGATAAATACATGTTAAGAATTTTTCGTCCAGCGTGTGATAAATTTAAATTAATACGAAGAAAAAATAATAGATCAATGAAAATTAAACATCTCATAACATCTTTATAATGTACGAAAGAATCTTTCATTGTGAAGAGAATGAAATATTCTTTCGTTCATCATAAGAGTATTTCATTCTCTTTAGAATGAAAGATTCTTTCGTTGGGTCTACTCATATAGATAATTAAATGATATTAGCGAAGAATTGGAGCAGGACAAAGAATAATCAAAGGATAGACATAGGAGTATGTCTGCGAGGATGTTATTTTATAATTGCCCGTCCCAAACTGAGATGATTTTTAAAATTAATACAAGAAAATCGATTATTGAATTAGATTATTGCGTTGCTATAGCATTCATTGATTCATCGATATAATTGTCTTTTTTGTTACAATAGTTCTTCGAGGTCGGAGAATTATGCTTACAAGTTTGCAATACCAGAAACATTTCTGTATAAAAAATATAGGTATAATGCACATACGTATTGTAATTTAACATGCCCGTTCGTTATTTCGTCCTTTTCAATCAGAAAGCCGTCTTAAATATATTATAAGAACTTCAATGCTCTTCATCTATTTCTTGACTAGGTCAGGTATGCAAAGCCCCATTAGTGTGTCAGTTACCGTGGTTACATAATTAGATGCCATTTATATACGAAAAAGTATGACTTCAGTGCCATCTGTGTTTTACGCCTGAAGTTAACTCGTAGGTATGATTTCCTAGAAATCACTTTTTATAGCCAATTCTATGAGGCTTTACTAAATGTAAAGTGTCAGCGACTTCTTTGACAGCTTTTTGTTTTATTGATAAAGACGTTGGCAGCTATGCCATCAATATAATCTAGGTAAGTTACTTTTTTACGTTCAAATACGGAGGCAGGATCTCGTTCACTATTACAGTCATTCTCCACTTACCAGACTTATGAAGACAATGCTATTGTAAAGAATTAATGATATTCCTTCTAATCTTCGACCATATCATTAGATAACGTACATTATAAGTATGATTTTTGATACTAAAGGATAAAATAACTGTGAATAAGACGCAGTAGCCGTGAAAAACAGACGCCATGAACCAAGAAGTCAAATTAAGGCACCTAACCTAACACCATCAGTATTTTTTAGATGTAGCCACGGTAACTCCCACAAATATTTTTATACATATATGTAAATATTTTGTAAATACATAAAACCCATAGATGATCAACGTATGATGATAATTATAATAATTATAGTCAATATTAATTGTTAGGTACAGAAAACTCTATTGCAGAGTAGTTACCTAAAAACGTTACAAATCCCAGCTTATTTTTATTTGTTGTCATCTTAGCTGAAACTTCGAAGAAATTTCTATTAAAATGGCATATTTTGTTAATAGAACTGAAGTTAATTTTATACTATTTTCTAAATAATATTTATAGATGTAAATTGTGAATGGATCCTAATAATGAATAAGATCATGTAACTTAGTAGTAAGTTAGAATAATATTCATTGTCATTAATTATTTATGATTATTGTTATAACGTAGTATTGATAAGTAAACGTATAGGATTTTAAAATACAAATAGACATTATGATTACAAGTACTACCGCGTACTAAGCGAAAATCATAAATTTACAAATTATTGGAGACCGTCCCCTATGACGGTTTAAGAAATACGATTGGAGCACGAAATTTCGGCTACATAGCCGATCCCCCCCTAGCTGAGCGGTTAAAGCATCCGGCGCGAAATCGGAAGGATGCGGGTTCAATTTGCGCCCGGAGCAAAACATTTTGTACTCCAATAATTTGTAAACAAATTTACAAATAGACACTTTATAAAATTGTTTTACTGCGGAATTGTTTATTAACCGATGGCGTAGATCCAGAAAATATGACTTGTATGTTTGTGTTGTATTTTAAAATTCTGTAGTCAAGAATGTACCGCCCAGCGAATCGAGGCATCACAAACATAGTTTCTTGTGATAACTAATTATTAAATAATAAATGTAATATAATTGTAATTTTCTGTCCAATTTGTAAGTCCTTTAGGAACAAATTTAAGAGTAGATTTTTTAAAAATTATCGCATTCATGTAAAAAGCCAAAGTTTTTAATGTAGCTTTCGTTTAATAATAAGTACCACTTTTCCTGTATAAGTCGTCCGTAGGTTCTTGGTGCTTTGGTCACAATTTCCTATTTAAAAATACGGTTTTTCTCTATTTTAAGTCATATAATAAGGAGTCAGTAACAGCACATTGTAAATTAAGCATCACATTTAGATGTAAGTTAAAATTAACATTAAATAAGTTTACTTTAAAATGGTGTGTAATAAATTTCCGTGGTTTTTGAGAGCGATAGTAATCTCGCCTTATTCATAATCACTTACTTTCGTAAGAGATGTAAACAGAGAAGGAACAAATCCACACAAAAAGTCGGAAGAAAACTAATTGTATATATAAAAAAAATACTTGAAATATTTTGGTCGTTATTAATTACACGTGGTTTTGCTGAATGCGTAGATACCTACCTACGTTCCAATCTTGATATACATATATATGAATAGAAAGCCGCCCAGGATTAACTGCCGTCCTAAACCACATATTTTTCGTATTGTTATCTTAATTTAAAATGGACTGTTTCATTTAAACAGAACGTGTGACGCTGCATATTAAACATTATTTAATATTATACCTATGTTGAAAGCGAAATAAAATCAAAAATAAACTTCAAACATTTTAAGTTTAAAGAAATTCAGCCTTTGTTAACCTTCTGATTCATAGGATTTGTAAGTTTTTGCTATTTGTATAGCAAAAAACAAACAAATTCATTTATTAACTATACCGAGGTATATTTTGCTATAAAACATTAACAAAGTAAAAGTATGAAAAAATTGTTTTCGGAATTTTATTATTAATGATCGTATTGTTTTGTTTTTAACACGGTTAATGCAGTGTCCAAAACGAAATTAATATTGTGTAGGTACAAGAGTCTGCTTTGAGTCTGCACTGTAAGAGAACTGTAGATGATGATTGAGTGTCATAACTTGGTATTGCATAGCGGAATTACTACTACAGGTTAATAAATATATACCCATGCACTGTCTGTGTAGATAAATAGAGCGTCAGTACTAAGTCTAATCTGGTCTGTGGTGAAATCAGTGGTAACAGCATGGCAGTGGCAGTAGTTACAGCATGATGGTTTGCGAATCCCCGCCTGCATAGCTACCCTACCACCCTCAAGTAGAAAATCTGTCGCTAAGCACCTAACTGTGTGTTCCAGCTGTCCTTGAGAGCCAGTAAGTTTAGGCTTGCCTGAACAACGTCTTCGACCACATTATCACCTACCACCAGGTGAGAGTAGTCAAGTAGCCTATCAGTTATAAATAAATAAAAAAACTTGTTTGTTACAATCTTGTATGTGGACCTCCTACCATCAGGCAATTCGTGATACTAACACATTCTGTTAGCATTTTAATCAGCTTCATATTAAGCGTCTTAAGAAGACTTAAAGGTCGGAAAGAACAGACATCGGAGACTTTGTAATATGGCCTTTTTAGAACGGTACCCTAAAATGGTTCCTCTTTAAGTCAGGGACATAACATTTTTAACAGTTCTTTTACCGCACAGACTTAGGTAGATTCTCCAGTCGAAGTGGTAGTCTCAATATCAATTTTCTCAGCATCTTCAGAATGTAATATAGACATTATGCATTCATCCTTATAAATATAGAAATTTAATTTTAATGTAACTTTAAGATGTTTGATGGTTCATTCAAATGTAAAAGTGATATTTAAACTATTTCTTGTCAAATAAACGATTTCGTTTATCGTTTGATGTGTTGTTATTTATACTATTCCAATAAATAAGTACTTACTACTGTATTAGGTATGTACTTCAGTTTGCCTTCGAAGCGCCACAGTGGAGCTTGCCTATCATGTTCCTTGCGGTCACTACTTGAACGGCTGACTGATAGAAGGATTTACTACTGAATGCTTTCGTGCTTTGGAAGGTCGTTAAGTTTAGTGTGCACGTAACGCCCTCCATATAAACGTATCCGTATCAGCCGGTTTCTCCACAGCTCCACAGCCTCCTCCATCAAGGGGTGTTTGCAATAATCCCCACGCTTGGCAGGTGTCTTGGGGATCGCAGTGTAACTAAGATATCAGTTCCTTGGAAGGTGCTGCTGCCCACCTTTCGGTATTTTACACTTAGTCGCCTCTTACGACACTCACGGGAAGAAATGGGGCGTTTGACATTCTAGCCCGGTACTCCACATGCTATATTTATAGCAAAAATAAATTAAATGAAAATATTTTTTCAGGGTAGGTACTCAATGAAAACTAACAAAATCAGTTGTTAGCGCGGCCACCAAGCTATATGGCAGAGCACGCCGAACTGCGGGCGCGGGTTGAAAGGACACTGGTAAATCGAAGTAATGCGGAACAAGGTGATGAAAAGTGGACTGTATAGGAAAAGGAGCGAAAAACGAGCGACTAACCTGGATATCCTCGGGCTGACGAGCACAGCTGCGGCACTCTAAGGCGTCCTGCTGGTGTCCAGGCGTAGTGGCTCTTCGAATTATTTCACGCTGTTGTAGACTCGCGGCGCGAGCGCGGGAAGCTGTTAGTACACAGCTCCAAAGAAACGATCGCGGATATCCCAGTGCGATGGGGCACACAAGAAAACAGCGCGAGCGCGGTTAGTAACAAAATGGCGGTTTCCTTGGCTTCGAGGGAGCTCACAGGAACAGACGCATCCGCCGTCAACAAGGGTCGACCGCAGACTGCTTGCAATGACAAGCAGTTCACTCATCCGCCACGAAATGTCAACCGTAGATAGTCGTCGTTTTCGTGAGGGTAGGAAAATGAGGGTAGGAAAAGGTAAGAGGTAGAAAGAAAGAAAGTGCCAATAGATGGCGCGAACATTGCCCCCGGCCTAAAAACCATTGGTTTTTAAAGGTAGATAAAGATTGGATAAGTTAATAATAGAGCGGGTATATGAATAGCGGGTTGACCAGGGGGCAAGTAGGTAAGTTATTGAGTGGGTAAAATGCACAAACGAACGACCGGCCGTTTGTAAACGGAAGTCGCCGTTTGCACTAGACAGACTCTACATATTCCGTCGGCGCCTAGAATTGTCTCTTCGACAATACCTAGCGGCCTAGATAGCGGGGGAAGATTGTCTGTGATAATAAGCACGACGGAACCTACTTTGATTGGATTAGAAAGTGTATTCCATTTTCCTCTAGATTGAAGCAGGTGAAGGTACTCTAACTTCCATCGTTTAGAGAACGATTGGATCATCCTATCCAGCAAAGTGTAGCGTTTAAGAAGATGCGCGGGCTCGTCGGAGATCGCGCACGCGGGTAAGTGGTTAAGCGGTGCAGCCATCAAGAAATGCGCGGGCGTTAGTGCAGTGGGCTCAGAGGGATCCTCATTCAATAGCGTTAGCGGTCGCGAGTTTATGACGCTCTCTATTTGCGTAAGCACGGTTAACATTTCCTCATAGGTTAGTAACTGTGAACCTATTGTTTTAGCTAAGTGACCCTTGAAAGCTTTCACGAAGATTTCGTAGTTTCCGCCAAAGTGTGGGCTTCTTGGTGGGTTAAATTTCCAAGTTATGCGGTTGGCGGATAACTCGTCTGAGAGCGACTTATTATACTCATCTGAGCTTACAAGTTTATAGACGTCAGATAGGGCATTTCTTGCTCCAATAAAAGTGCGGGCATTGTCCGAATACAAGACAGAAACGGTACTGCGACGAGCGAGAAAGCGTTTAAAAGCAGAAAGGAAACTGCAGCTGCTTAAATCTGTCGTCAGCTCTACGTTTACCGAACGCACTGACATACAGACGAAAATACATAAATAAGCCTTAATAGAGCGCACACCTCGTTTTCTAATTGGAATAATAGAAATTGGGCCAGCGTAATCCACAGCGGTGTGAGTGAACGCTTTAAATTCGTTCACGCGGCAAGCGGGTAGGTCTCCCATAAGCGGGAATGTAGGTTTAGGTTTTG
Organism: Plagodis dolabraria; assembly: GCA_963854805.1. Taxonomy (NCBI): domain Eukaryota; kingdom Metazoa; phylum Arthropoda; class Insecta; order Lepidoptera; family Geometridae; genus Plagodis; species Plagodis dolabraria. The sequence goes on along the minus strand of OY978459.1, from coordinate 8,565,199 downwards.
CCTTAAAACAATAGTTACACTTATGTATAACCGAGCGGACGATATTACGGGATGCGAGTATCCAATATCGTTGTCTGAGAATCGACATCAAAGCGTGCGGACCTGTATGACAGTTATGACGATGGTAGTGCTCAATTATCATTTCGATTATGCGGTCTTTACGCGGTAACAAAATGGGATGCTGCTGATTGTACGATAGATCCGCATTTCGGAGACGTCCTCCGACTCGTATGAGTCCGTCGGCGTCTAGAAAGGGCACGAGTCGCTGTATAGCGTTTGAACACCGGGTGTTGGTTTTAAGGTTCTGAATAATGTCCGCAAAGTAATGCCTTTGTACAGCTTTCAGGACTTGAATTTCTGCGAAATTCATTTCATCGGCTGTGAAGTATTTAGAACGCGGCAGCTTCTTGATGAAGCGATAGATGCGGACGGCTATGCGTAGGAGCATCAGCCATGAAGAAACACGGGTGGAGAGTTTCAACAGCGGGTTGGAATTCTCCGCGGCGGGTTGTGTCACAGGAAGTGAAACGATTTTCTTCGACTCAGGTAGGTTTAAGTCAACCTTAGCGGGAGCTACTGTCTTAGCGGGCCAAGCAGCAGGCTCTTGGCTTAACCAAGCGGGGCCGGTCAACCACAGCGGGTGGTTAACTAGCTGAGCGGGTGACAGCCCTCGCGAAAGTGCATCAGCACAAGGGTTTTCCGTTCCAGGTATATGACGGAAGCTGTCAACGGGTATAGCGGAAGTAATTTTTGTAATACGAGTAGCAACAAAAGTTTTGAATCTGTGGGGTGAAGCGGTAATCCACTGCAACGCTACCATAGAGTCGGTGAAGCAATATAGTTTGTCTATGGTATGACGCTTTACGTAGGTATCGAGAACGCGGCGAACCAGTTTTGACATGAGCAAGCAGCCGCAAAGCTCTAGCTTTGCAATTGAAATTGTTTTCAGCGGAGACACTTTTGACTTGGCGCATACTAGACGGGTGAGCGGAGTAGAGTCATGGTCAGACTGAGTTCGAATATACACTACAGATCCATATCCATGCTCGCTAGCATCAGAAAACGCAACGACGGTGATTTTCGAATTTTCTTCCACTCCTAGGTGGCGAGGGAATCGCAGTTGCTGAATGGCGGGAAGTTCGCGAAGATAATTATGCCAAATATCTACCACTGCTTGCGGCGGTTGCTCATCCCAGTCAAGCTTCAAAACATGAAGCTTTTGTAAAATTAATTTAGCGTACAAGATGACAGGAGCTATGAGTCCGAGAACGTCATACTGACGCGCTATCACGGACAACATATTGCGTTTAGTCGCAGGCCGACTTTCGACGTTCACGGTGAACATAAATGCGTCCGAGCTTGGCAACCACTGTAGCCCTAAAACCTTCACGTTCGAGTCTGGCTCATCGAAATTGATAACTGCGGAGTGCCGATCGGAGACCGGAAGCGATTCAGTGAGCTCGGGTACGTTACTAGCCCATTTCACTAGCTCGAAGCCCCCGGCCTTGAGCAACTCGCGGAGATCATCGCGAAGCTGTACGCTACCAGGCATGGACGGCATGGAATAGCACACATCATCCATGTAAGTATTGTTTTCGATGACAGACGCGGCGTGCGGGAAGCGAGCGCGCTCGTCAGCGCACAGCTGGCGTAGCACGCGCATCGCGAGAAAAGGACTGCTGCGCAGGCCAAAGCAAACACGGTTGAACACGTAAGTGCTTAGCGGCGAAGCGGGATCAAACCGATATAAAAACTTCTGAAATTTGCGGCTCTCTTCGTTGACAAGTACCTGTAGATACATCTGTTTTATGTCAGATGTGAAAACGATTGCATAAAAACTAAATTCTAAGAGTATAACGAAAAGGTCATTTTGCAAATTATCCCCAGTATGCAAGACGTCATTCAATGATAAGCTCGAATCAGTTTTCGCACTTGCATCCATGACCATGCGCCATTTAGTAGTGGTTTTATCCAACCTGGCAATCGCATGGTGCGGAATGTAGTAACCGGCTAAACTATCGTCGTTATTTATCAGCGAGACATAACCTTTCTGCAAGTATTCCTGGATAATTGCATCATACTCCACGCGAAGGGGAGGTGAAGCGAAGAGCTTGCGTTCTAAATGCATAAAGCGCTTCTTAGCGGTAAGAAAAGAATTACCCAAAGCGGCAGCGGGGTCGCGGGAGAAAGGCAACGCTACAGAGTAGCGGCCCGTAAAATCGCGGGAAAAATTATTTGTAAAAATACGTTCATTTTCGAGAGCGGTAGGACTTAAGGCCGGTGTGCATTGCACTTCCTCAAGTTGCCAGAATTTCTGAAGAATGTCATCCAAGCGCGGTTGTTCTGCGAAGGCGCAGAGAGATATTCGACTATCATCATTAAAAGCGGTACATGTTTGAGCGGTCGCAACGGGAGCGGTCCCGATTACGATAAAACCGAATATCGATTCGAAAGCGGTAGGTGCACCAGGCGGACCAGCGGCACGACCCGATAGCAAGATATCCGCAAACAGCGGAGCCCCAATAAGTATTTCTATCTCGGACGGTTCCGAGAAATCCTTATCAGCAAGCGGCAAGCCGTGTAGATATGCAAGACAAGAGGTATCAACTCTCACAGACGGCAGGTTGTCGGTGATGCGGTCAATAACGAAAGCGTCGACCGAAATAAAATTATTATCAAGTCGCGAATGTAATGTGGTTGAAATTACACCCTTAATTGGGTTTGACGCGGAACCTATGCCCTTAACAACGGTATTTGTAACCTTGTTGCATTTTAAATTAAGCTTTGCGCAACAATTCGCTGATATAAAATTACTCTGAGAGGCAGAATCTATTAAAGCGCGCACTACATGCTTACGACCGTTTGAATCAGTAGCGTAAACTTGCACGGTTCCCAGTAAACACGTAGTATCTGCGGTCGGTTGCGTAACAGGGCGCACGTTATTGCATAGCGAAATGTTTTGTTGTTGCGACTGATAAGCGGGAGGCTTCGGAACATCTGCAAGCGGGCAGTGAGCGGTAACAGCGCTCGAGGCGGAAGGCAGGGGCGCGCGGGCGGCGGCGCCGGCGGCGTTGTCAGCTCGTGCGCGCGAAGACTGCGCTGGCGCAGGATTGCGCGTGGATGACGCGACGGCAGCTCTGTTGAGAGTGCGGGTTCCTTCCCGGGAAGGTAACATTTTACGACATAACATTGAATGATGTTTACATCCACAATGACGGCAACTATATTGCGAGTTGCAAGCGGTATAGTTATGTGAAACACTTAGACAATTAGTACAACCTTTATGTTGTTTTATACAAGACAACCTGTCCTCTGTGGAAAGCTTATTAAATGCAGGGCATCTATATAAATTAGCGTGATCAGATTGATTACAAAGCAGGCACTGTGATGCGCACGATGCAGCGAAAGAATGCGTAGACTTAGGGATAACCTGTTTGTTATTGTTGACATCAGAAGTGCGGCTAGCGGGCGCCGTACGTTCTAATATTTTACTCTGCTCGCGAACAAACTTAATTAGATCGTCGTACGTAGGCATACTTTTACCTCGCATATGCATTTCAAACGAGCGGGCGGTACTTGAATCTATCTTTTTCAAAGCTAATTGCAACAACATAAAATCCGATAAATTATCGAGCTTGAGCGAATGTAAGCTTGACACTGCTGTGCAAAACTTATCTAAAAATAGCTCCAGGTTTTTAGCGGAAGCGGTAATGCTAGTTGGTTTGAAATCGAGCAGCTGATCGAGATAAGCGGAACCTAAGCTACGCTGGTCGTCGTACTTGTTGACTAAAGTCGACCAGATTAGATGGTAATTATCTGCGTTTGGAACAATACCTGAAATAACGGATAATGCACGACCTGACAATTTATTTACTAAATACTGTATACGTTCGTGGTCAGTTAAATCAGCATTTTCATGAATTGTGCGACGGAACGATTCATGGAATATTTTCCATGTCATTGGATTACCATCAAAGGTCATCAACTCCAACTTAGGTAGTTTGACAGATTTATGTTGCGGTGTAACATGCGATTCCGTACCTTTGACGTTCATAGCGGGAGGGTTGAGTTTATTGTAAACAAACTTACAGCGGCAGTACATGTCTTCAAAAACATTAATTGATTGATAACTTACGGAATACGTGGGATCGATTGTCAACTCGGTGACATTTAAATCGTTTACAATGTCATTAAACTCAGATTGTAAACGATCCAGTGAAATGATTCCACACAGAAATAAATCTTTCTCAGTATCATCAGTGAAAGCGTTCAACGAGCGGTTATAAATTTGCTGTAAACGAGCAAATATGGCATCACGTTTGCCGATTAAAGTTAAACGTTTGACCGCCAAAGCATCAAGAGCCGTCGCATCTTCAAACTCGCCTACTTCTTTCCCCTTAGAACGAACGCTTTTAGTATTAGTGCTCGCCATTTTTTAAAGAGAAACGTCAAAGTGAGACAAGCCGGTGAAGTGTTAAAACTGAGTGAACAACGTCACCGCTCACGGTAACAGATTAGATGCGAAGCGAACAATGGGTCAAAAAACGTTAACGAATACTCGCAGATTACCTACACACAGAATGAATTTAATTGTAAAAAAATATAATTTTTAGAAATAGCGAAATTAAATGCGGTTTTGGAAAACGGAATACACAATCTGATATGCAAATGATACTAACAGGTTATAGAATGTAATTAATGTAGGGACACAAAACGGGAAATTACGCGGGAACACAATATTTTAGTACAAATATCGTGAAATATTAGGCCTTTTTAGAATAATACGGCTCGAAGGAACCAAAAGAATGTTAGCGCGGCCACCAAGCTATATGGCAGAGCACGCCGAACTGCGGGCGCGGGTTGAAAGGACACTGGTAAATCGAAGTAATGCGGAACAAGGTGATGAAAAGTGGACTGTATAGGAAAAGGAGCGAAAAACGAGCGACTAACCTGGATATCCTCGGGCTGACGAGCACAGCTGCGGCACTCTAAGGCGTCCTGCTGGTGTCCAGGCGTAGTGGCTCTTCGAATTATTTCACGCTGTTGTAGACTCGCGGCGCGAGCGCGGGAAGCTGTTAGTACACAGCTCCAAAGAAACGATCGCGGATATCCCAGTGCGATGGGGCACACAAGAAAACAGCGCGAGCGCGGTTAGTAACAAAATGGCGGTTTCCTTGGCTTCGAGGGAGCTCACAGGAACAGACGCATCCGCCGTCAACAAGGGTCGACCGCAGACTGCTTGCAATGACAAGCAGTTCACTCATCCGCCACGAAATGTCAACCGTAGATAGTCGTCGTTTTCGTGAGGGTAGGAAAATGAGGGTAGGAAAAGGTAAGAGGTAGAAAGAAAGAAAGTGCCAATAGATGGCGCGAACATCAGTAAATATTTTTCCCCAGTTTTTTTTTTTTTTATGCCTGATAAGTTAGCCTTTGACCACTATCTCACCTGATGATAAGTGATGATGTGGTCGAGGATGTTGTTCAGGCTAACCTAGAGTTACTGGCTCTCAAGGACAGCTGCCGGAACACACCGTTAGGTGCTTGGCGACAGATTTTCAACTTGAGGGTGGTAGCTAGCCAGTCGGGCATTCGCAAAGTGCCCTACCACCATGCTGTAACGACTGCTATCCTAAGACAACAACCGGGACCGACGGCTTAACGTGCCCTTTTTTATTTAAATATTTTAACTACCTGTAAGAAATTCCTGCTAAGTATTCGAATAAAACTTGCAACATATATCTATGATAAAGTTTATTTTTATTAAAACTACACACATCCAGTGCATCCGGTCATGTATATTTTGAGATATAACTGATAGTTTGGCAGAAAAACGAAAAGAATTAAGATTTTTGGTATGTTTATTGTAAATTTATATTAATAATCTGTGTTTCTACCATTTACACTACTCACACAAGCAATTTGGCATCAAAATCACATTGAGAAACGACTGGCCACGTTCTTTGTAACAAGTCAAAAAGCTGTTGTGGGGTATGCACGGCATCCATACTTGGCAGAGCTCTTCTTTGTAGCATATCCCATGCATGTTCAATGAGGTTGAGGTCTGGCGATAGAGTAGGCCACGGCAGAACGTTGATGCGAGCATCGACAACAGTGCGAGTTACGACTCTAGCCGTGTGTGGACGTGAATTATCGTGGATTAGATAAACCGAAGTACCCAAACAGCTTCGCAAAGGAATGATCACTTCTGAAACAATACTCTCCGCATAAATCTGAGCATTGAGGTTGCCCCTGATCCAAATGAGATCTGTTTAAAACTTACTTGATTTACTCAAAAACGTACTTGATCCCGAGGCACTTTTGATATGTGTATCCACAATAATAAGTAATCATAATCAGATGGCAGATGGTTCATAATAAAATATCTGACATGGTATGTATACAAAATAGTAATCCTGTTAATTTATTAGTATGGTGAAAAGAGACATCTATCGTTAATATTAAATACTAACACTGAAATAGTCTGCATGTCAGACAACAGAAAGCTACGGTTCTGTAAAAGAAGAAAAATTCATTGCCAGTAGCCACTTTGGCATATAGTTCACAACTATTGTCACAGATGGGGCTAATCTGATATTAAGATTCGTACCATAAAATATTATGATGGTAATAACTAGAAAATAACACAGCCTTCTGGTTTTAAAATAATTAAAACCATTAAATAATTAAAACCAGTACATAAAGTAGTTTACCTTCATAGAGATGTACCAAAGTATGACCAGAAAGTAATTTGACTGGATGCCCGTAGGAAATTAAAATATGTCTAGTCGGGATAAGCAGGGTTGTCGTTTTATATTATGTAGGGGAAGGAACCTAATATTGTATTGTGGATTGTACTGTGCTGTGGGCCAAAATTGCATTTTTGTATTCCTTGTAAAAAAATATTTGTTGTTTTATTTTATAAAAAGTAAGGTGTCTGGAATTAATAATTATGACTACAAAATGTTACTCGCTCAGTGATGACTACCATTTTCACCGAATTCAAAAAAAGGAGGAGGTTCTCATTTCGACTGTTTTTATTTTTTTTATGTTTGTGGCCTCATAACTTTAGACTGGGTGAACCGATTTCATTTTATTTGAAAGCTGATGCGTCTCCTGCCTGTGGCACGATATAAATTTCATAAAAATCGGTCCAGCCGTTTTTGAGTTACACTCCAATAACTAAAAAGTGTTTTATTATCTTGATGATATAGTCATTGACAGTGAATAACAATCGGTCCCGTAAGTAGCAAATATTTTCGTATATTTGAACCGACCTCAATTACACTCAAAAGTGTGAAATAATTTGTCGAAGTTGGTACCATGCGCACAATATTGTGATAATAGGTACTTTTGAACTAACATGGTACCGACTTCAACAATTTATTTTCACACTTGAGTGTTGAAGTGGGTTCCACTTTTAGGTATAAAAAAAACTTGTTACTCGTGAGTTATTCGATGTTCGTTCGGATACAAAGTTAATGTATTAATTACATGACGTTTCACCTTGATTAACTAACAAGTGTTACACCACAGATTACCTAGTGCTGTTACACTTACTTCGTTTCCGAACGCAGCTAAATCGCAGAATTCGCGATATTCTTTCCAACAGTTTAATCTAGGGATGTTCGATCCAGGTGCTTTGTATCGATATTCTGGGTCGCAATGGATCTTAATACACTGTATGATTCTATCCAAATGATTCGATACGATTTTTTGGATCGATCCAGTATTGTATTAAGTATTTTTTATTTTGGTGAAGCCATATATATCACAACTATTATATGTAACTTGTTGACGGTTCAAGAGAGCAACACGTACACAATAAGGAGATGATCCATCATCGCAAGTAGGTACCTAATCATGCTGAAATTGAAGTTAATATCTCTAACCATTTTTTTTAAATACATCAGTCAAATTATTTAGGTACTTTTTACTATAAGCATTAGAGTATGTTGAAAATATAAGAAAATTAAAAATTAGTAAAAGAAATATTAAACTTTATTTTAAAAGATAATAGCTCGGAATTTTGGTAAGTTAGTAGTTATCTAAACTAATATTATAATGAGGAAAGATTTTATGAATTGTTTACTTTGAATAGGCTTTGAAACTACTGGACTGATTTGAAAATTTTTTTCACAATTAGAATTCTAGATTACCTACCCCTGATGAACATAGGCGATGGAATATTTTAAAAAAAGTTGATTTTTTTTAATGTTTTGTGTTAAATATCCGTGCGAAGCCAGGGCGCTAGTTGAAATATAAGATGAATTAAGAACTGATTTAACAAACACTACGGTTTAAATCACGCAAACACTGCTGTCACTGCATACATTGCAAAAGCTTGGTTCATAACTGAAATACGAGAATATGCACTGTTTGCGCGCAAACGATGTGAACCGATATGTAGCCGCGCTTATAACATCTGCTAACTGTCAATTTGCTTTTTCGCAATTGACCCAAAAAAATCCCTTCACATCAATTATTGATAATAGAAGTATTGCATTTCAAGGCATTCTTTTGTGAACAGATGTTTGTACGTTCAACATTCTAACCACAACAATAAAAATCTCCTCATCTATCTGTCAAGATTTGAGTTTGACGTTTGTGCATACATTGCACTACCACTTTTCTGTGAGCGTTGTTTGCAGCCGGAGGTGACGTCAAAGATGACGTCATTATGCTATCGTGGTGACTGTTTAGCAAGTTATGAACCGACCGTTTGCGTGCATATAGTGCAAATAGCGCATATTTGCGTGAATTGAACCGTAGGGTAAATCTACCTAATGCTAGAAAATATTTATGTCAGTGTAATATTAACCTTTTAGTAGACCATACTTTGTAGTTAAGGAACATGGCACCAATATAGGTCGCGTGTTACGAATTATAAAAAACAAGGCCATTATATCGATACAAAAATCGGGTGGATCGTATGCCTTTGTATCGATCCACACAAGTATCGGATCGGATAGAACATCCCTAGTTCAATCAGACTTTCGATTAGTGATGTTCAAACAAAAAAAGTATCGATATTTCTTTTGATATAATATATCGTAGTGTTGTATCGATACTTTGTGATATATCAGAGAAACATATTGATATTTTCGATAAATTGTAAAAAAATGTTTTTCTTGTATTTAGCTAGTCTATAATATAAAATATTTGACAGGTATAAAAAACAGCTAGGGTGAAGAAACAAATTTTAATTCCCTATATATTTTTTTCTAGACGTAGCATAAAAAAAGGCATGCATAAAAAAAATGCCTTTACGATGTTTTGTTTAAAACCTTCGTAAAGGCATTTTTTTAACAGCAAAGGCTGTTGACAATTTGTGGTTTGACATTTTATTTTTACTCAAGTTGCCAACCATAAATCAGTATCTAATTATAAATTTATTTTTATTGATACACAAAACAGAATACAATCACTAAAAGAACAGATATGATATAGGTTAACATTTACGAGCCGGACTATAAGTATTCCTAAATATGTGAACAGTGTACACATTATGTGTTTATGAGATTCAGGCTTTTTTTCCTTCGATTGCCCAGAGAGCTGACTGGTCCTAATTTTTCTCTTATTAGGTAGGTATTGTGTTCAGGGCTACCATTACATTCAATACAAGCCAATCACTTACCTTGAAACTATTGAGCAGCTTGCGGGGTTCCGTCCATGTGTGTGCGGTATCGGTAGCACGATACTAAACACCCGGGTGAAGGCACTCTCAAACACTTTTAATACAACTGTTGGGTACAAGCAGAATTCACAAAGTCCGCCAGTGGTGGCACTCTATAACACAGCAGAATTCACCACAACTAGCACCGAGCTAAGTCCGAAGAGCACTGAAGGTCATGTACGTATTTATGTATTCATCGTGTCTTTATCCCAAAACTACCCACTTCTTTCCGCTCGTTCGAATCTCAGCTTGTGACCGACTGCATATTAAATATAATAATAACGCCTGAACATCCCCCCGCCTAACCAAGGCCCGCCTTGGTTCCTAATTGACCATGGGTAGTCGACATAGCTTAGAAACCGGTCTCAGAAGGACACCATTCTGAGTTTTAACTTCCGCAACCCGAAGAATTCCGTCCTTTCCTGGTAGCAATTTAACTAACCGACCACGTTTCCAATGAAGAGAAGGTGTATTATCTTCTTTTATTAAAACTAAGTCATCTAACTTGGGAGGTTCCGCTTGGGAGGTCCATTTATACCTTTGCTGCAGGGTATGCAAGTATTCATTATTCCACCGAGACCAAAAGTGTTGAGTCAATTTTTGAATTTGTTGATATCGAGATAACCGAGTGAAGCTTACGTCAGTATAAGGGTATTCTGGAAGGGCAACTAAAGGTTGTCCAATTAAAAAATGACCCGGTGTTAGGACTTCGAGGTCCGCCGGATCCGTACTTAAGGGACACAAAGGTCTGGAATTCAAAACGGCTTCCACCTTTGTGAAAAACGTTGTTAGCCCTTCAAATGTAAGCCGAGTATCCCCTAAAACTCGTCTAGCATGTGTCTTGGCAGATTTCACCGCCGCTTCAAACAACCCACCGCTGTTAGGGAAACTGGGCGCGTTAAATAACCAAGTGACGTTTTGCATAGTTAGTTTACGCTCAATATCCGAAAAGTTGTTCTTTATGAAGATATATAACTCCTTGATATATTTGTCTGAACCTGTATAGTTAGTACCGCAATCTGATCTTATTAAGGAAGGGAGTCCACGCCGGGAAATAAACCGAGTAAACGTTGCAATAAATGCCTCAACCGATAAGTCCGACACGACCTCCAGGTGCACTGCCTTGCTCGCTAAACAGACAAAAATGCATAGGTAGCATTTTTGTATTTTGGCATTCCGTAAGGTATTAGTTTTGATATAAAACGGGCCGCAAAAATCCGTACCAGTCCCCATAAATGCACGTACACTTTTTACGCGATCCGGTGGCAAATCAGCCATAAATGGTTGCGTTGCGCGAGCTTTTGACCGGTAACATTGAATACAGCGGAAGGTGATACGCCGAGTGATTTGTCTGGCCGAAATGATCCAATAAGACCTAGATAATATAGACGCTAGAGTATTCGCACCAACATGACAGTATATCTGATGATAATACGTCACTAATAATTCAGTGAAATTACATTTTCCTGGTAGTAAAACCGGATGCCTAGCATCGTAAGGTAAATTCGCTTCATTAATTCTCCCACCAACGCGAATAACGTTATTCGAGTCAATAAATAAATTTAATCTCCGTAATGAGTTTTTAATAGGTTTGCCTGACCTTAAGCCTTTTAATTCTTCTTCGAACGAAATTCCTTGTACGTATCGAATCAGACAGGCAACTGCGTTTCTCCGTTCTAAAACTGTTAGATTTCCTGTTAATTTATTTTTTGATGTACTATTTGCTCTAAAGCGCAATATATATGCAGTAATATTAACGAGTTTGTTAAAGGAGCTGTAGCGTTGTACCAAATTGAACTCCGATTCAGTAGTGCCGACATTGGCCGTTGAAGCCTTAAGGCCGGGAAGAGCTGTAGGAATATCAGAAGTATCCTTTGGCCAATTGTATGAGGGTACATGCAGCCACTGCGGGCCCCACCACAATGGATGCTGCAATAGTTCTGCAGCTGTTGATCCACGCGTTGCCACATCCACGCAGTTCATCTCACTCGGTACATATCTCCAATGAATCTTTATTGCTGATAAATTTATTTGAGCAACCCGATTCCCTTCGAAAACTTGTAGCTTGTGTGGTGGGGTTTGTAGCCATGCTAATACAATGGTGCTATCACACCAACCAACTCCTACCTCATCAAATGCGATGTTGTGCTGCATTGACGAGACAACGCAATTTAAAAGTGTTGTCAGGAGTACCGCTCCGCTTAGCTCAAGTTTAGGTATTGTCCGTTTAGACTTAAGTGGGGCTACTCTGGACTTTGCCAGAAGTAGTCGCAAGAACACTTCTCCGTCAGACTGTTCTACCCGAACATAAACTGCACTCGCGAACCCTACAGAAGACCCGTCACAAAACCCATGCAAGGAATATTTAGCATTATTTATCGGTTTTAAACACCGTGGTAAAGAAATTCTTTCTAAATTTGGTAAATCCGTGATTATGTCTAGCCATTGCCGCACTACATTTATGGACGCTGGAGCGTCCCAGTCGATTTTCCGCGAAGTGTCGTCATTACTAAGTAGACCTTGTAATAATAACTTTATTTTAAAGACCACAGGGCAGATCCAACCAAGTGGGTCGTAAAGCCGAGCCACTAAAGATAAAATATTTCTCCGAGTAACAGCCCGTTCCGGGGGCAAAATTAGCCGATAAGAGAAAGAGTCCGATTTTGGATCCCATTGAATGCCTAAAACCTTAATATAACCTGTATCTTTTGTATATTCATCGAATGAACGAGGAAATTCTAAATACTCTGAAGGTAAGCGGTCTAACAATGCGGGATTGTTTGATGACCATTTTCGCAACTCGTAGCCCGCTGTTTTCATAAGCTCCAGCAACTCATCCTTTAACTCGCGGGCTTCGGTCAGTGTATCAGCACCACCACTCAAATCGTCTACATAAGAATTTTTAAGCAACAACTGCGCCGCCCGTGGATACTTGTGTTGCTCGTCGTAAGCCAATTGATGTAGGCACCGGATAGATATGAAAGGGCTGGATTTTAAACCATAGGTATTGGTTGTCAGCTCATACACCAGCAATGGTTCCGAAGGAGACGAACGCCAAAAAATAAGGTGATACTTTCGATCATCAGGATGGATCCAGGTTTGCCGAAACATCATCCTTACGTCTGTGGTGAACACAATGCGTGGCCACCGGAAGTTGAGAATTATCATCGTTATATCATTCTGTAACCGCTCCCCAGAATATAAGCAGTCATTAAGAGAATGTCCGCCCACCGCGTTTTTACCATCTTGTAAACTTTTGACGCTCCCATCAAACACCACACGAATCTTATTGATTTCACCGGATTTCTTAAAGACACCGTGATGAGCAAGGAAATAGTGCTCACCTTCCGACTCTTAATTTCTATTTGATAAGGTCATGTGACCAAGTTCAATGTATTCCGTCATAAACTTAACGTATTTATCCCGAAACTCGGGTTGTCTCTTCATTCTTCGTTCAATAGATAAAAAGCGCTGCAGCGCTACCTGCCTCGACTCACCTAAGCGTTTGTGATTTGGTATAAGTGGCAATCTAACCGTATACTTACCATCAGCACCCCGAGTGGTGGTTGAAGTGAACAAATTTTCACATTCAATATCTGCTGGATCCTTGATTGTAATATTTGGTGGCTCTTCTGACCGCCAGAATCGTTCAACCGCTTCGACAAGTGTAATCATGCTATTTTTATTATTACAATCCGAGTCGCTAATAGTGTCTGAAACCGGACTGAAGATGACAAAATCAAAAATAGTTTCCAAGCCGTAGGGTCCTTCCGCGCCTAAGCTAACCGCGTGAGTGAATATTTTACCTAAAATATCACAGCCAAAAATTATATCTACTTGGGATTTATTCCAGGAACCATCATCTGAAATTCGTAAATGACTATTGCTTGCTCCTAATCTACGAGCTAAATATGCCGTAGGATTTTTTAACACCGCTGCTGTCGTCGATAATAAAGGTTGACAGGTCCCTTGAGGTCGAAAGTCAATAGATACGACATATTGACTTCCACTCGTTTGAATACCGCCAATACCTACCAAAGGTATATGCGTGTAATATCGCTTCAACCGTAAACTCGACACAAAATCACTCTTAATAAAGCTAAGTTGCGCACCGAGATCTAACATAGCTCTTCCACGGACAAAGTCTCCGCTTGCATTTTTTATCTCAATAATAACGGTAGGTAAAATTACATTATTATTTAACTTAGGTAATGAGGCGATATTACACGATTGCTGTAATTGCTATTCTGAGGCATTATTCTGACGACGCGCAGTCGCGGCTAGCACTACTGGCTGTGTCGGCGGTACGGTCGGCGGCGAGCTCGACGCGTGGTTGTCACGCCTAGTGTACCACTGTGTACTGTTACCGTGACTTCGGTTATCCGTGTTTTCATACTCATTATCGCTACGCTGTTGGTAATAACATGTGCTACGCTGCACTTCTCTTGGCGGTGAAAAATATCGCTGGTGATGCAATGTGCTCGTATAAGGTCGAGGCTCATTTGGCGACTGCCTACTACTTGCGAGATTTTCGGTAGTTGAAAGGTATGCGTACCGAGGCTGTTGTTTATCATCCGTGGGGCCATTCGAACGCGCAGTGAATGTGCAGATTAACTCATTATGTCCCGTATTCCCGCATCGACCACACGGTACAAACGTATTACATGAAAAAGCCGAGTGCTTTCCAAAACATTTATAACATAAACCATTTACTTGTATCCATCGTTTACGATCCAATTCAGTCAAGTTACCGAATTTAAAACATTCCATTACAGTATGACCCGAAATTTTACAATAATTACATTGTTTATACTCGTAATTGCCGCGTTTATTACAATCGCCAATATCGTTTTGAATTAGATGTACGTTCCTTCTGTCAGTTCTGCGAACACGCTCTGCGGAATAAGAAACCGGTTCTCGCACAGCTGCCGCTGTGTCAAGTAATCTACATTCATTTTGCAAGAATTCTATAAGCTCGTCGAATGTAGGTAAATTTTCGTTGGTACCCCCGTATTTTTGTTCAAACCGTGTTTTAACTTCTAAAGGAAGCTTTGACAATCCAATATATAGCAAAATATAACTCCATTGATCCGTGGGAAGGCCAAGGTTGTCCAAGGCCCGTGTGGATTCCAATAACGGATTCAACACGCTTATTCTTAGTTCCGAAATCTTATTAAGTAGTGGCAAGTGTAAAATCCGGTATATATGAGAATCCGCCAATAAGCGTCTGTTCTCAAACCTTGCCCTTAATATATCCAAAGCCGTATCCAACGAGACATCAACCATCGGTAAATGTCTTATCAACATCCTCGGTTCACCTTCCAAGTGCGAAAACAGATAGTGGAATTTTTCCGTTTTAGAAATATCTTTCCTAGACAAAACCAAGGAGTTAAAAAGGCTAATGAAACTACTCCAAGAAAAAAGATCGCCAGTAAAGGTAATGAGGTCAATCCTGGGTAACCGCGCCGTAGGCGCACTCTCCGTAGGCACATGTATGCCGTCCGAGGTCGGATAAGATGCCGCTACAGCTTCTAATTTATTATAAATTTCCGTGGCTTCCCTATACTTTAACTCGTATTCTTTAACAACTTCATCGTCCTCCTCTGTACAAGCATTCAATATAGACTCATAAGCTTCCGTTAACAGGACATAATAGTTCTCTAATTTTCGCATCTGAGAGGAAATAATACCCGACTGTAGTGGTTTTGTATTGATTATTTCCAAAGAATGATTAAACCAGTCGTACTTGATTTTAAATTTATTTTCAAATACCTTTGACATTTTATACCTAAGACCGTAAACTGAACCTTGCAAGTTAAACAAACTAAAATAGTTATACCAAAATGGAAATGTATTCGGATCTGAGTATCACGAAATTATAATTAGTAACCCATAAGTACTACTACCCAGTTACGACAAAAATAAATACGACTCGTAGGAACAAATTATGTTTATGAGATTCAGGCTTTTTTCCTTCGATTGCCCAGAGAGCTGACTGGTCCTAATTTTTCTCTTATTAGGTAGGTATTGTGTTCAGGGCTACCATTACATTCAATACAAGCCAATCACTTACCTTGAAACTATTGAGCAGCTTGCGGGGTTCCGTCCATGTGTGTGCGGTATCGGTAGCACGATACTAAACACCCGGGTGAAGGCACTCTCAAACACTTTTAATACAACTGTTGGGTACAAGCAGAATTCACAAAGTCCGCCAGTGGTGGCACTCTATAACACAGCAGAATTCACCACAACTAGCACCGAGCTAAGTCCGAAGAGCACTGAAGGTCATGTACGTATTTATGTATTCATCGTGTCTTTATCCCAAAACTACCCACTTCTTTCCGCTCGTTCGAATCTCAGCTTGTGACCGACTGCATATTAAATATAATAATAACGCCTGAACATTATGATCACCATAATTAGCAGTATGCTATATATAAGAATAAGAATAAGAATAAGCTTTATTTATGGCAAAAAACATACAAAAAACATTTCTTACAACAAGACACAAAAATACAAACAATAAATACAAGATGTAATAAAAATGATTCTTGTAGCCCTCTGCCACAAATCGGCCCCAACTCAACATAGTGCTGATCGTTAACAACCAGCGTTGGTCTTCCGTTGAGGTCGGTAGGTGACGTTACGCATGGTTACATATAATCAGAAACTACAATATTTACAACAAACAATTAGCAATATATTACATAGAAGAAATGAATCTATCATTAAACAGCTTTCGTGTAGACGGTAAACAATTTCATAATTTTTTAAAATAATATTTTTAAATAATTTTTAAATAACGCTTGTGTCATTTGTTTGAGTTTCCTGACTTTTTTGATGAATGTAGATAATTTTTTTTAATTTATATTTAAAACTATGTAAACATGTCAGGTTTCTAATTGGAGGTGGGATATTATTCCAACACTTGGATGCGGCGTAGCGGAAACTCCCTCTGAAAGCGGCTGAGCTATGCCGTTCTGTTACGAGCTGTATCGCACATTGACGAGATTGGGATCCATAAGGATTCCGGCTCGACATCCAGGATAGTTTGTTATACAAATAAGCCGGTGCTTGGTATTTTATCACGCCAAATAGAAGACATGCTAAATGAAGCTTACGACGGTGTCTTAATTTCAAAATTGAGTTCTTATTTAAATATGGTGTCACGTGTGCCCTTAACGGAATATTAAAGCAGAAACGAGCGCACGCGTTCTGGACACGTTGTAGAAGTTTTTGCGTTTTAGCAAATAACCTAGGGCCAAAGACTGTATCCATATAATTTAATTTCGATAATATTAGCGATTCTACCAACTGAATGCGTAGCTCTATCTTTAGGTATGGTCTCATTTTATAAAGGACCTTAAGTTTATAAAAACAACTTTTGATAGCGTTGGCAATATGTTTTTCATAGCGTAGTTCACTATCCATTAACAACCCCAGATTGCGTGCTTCATATACCCGTTCGATGGGTTCACCCATGAGTGTAACATTGATCGTCGGGTTTAGCTTCTGAAGGTGATGTTTATTTCCGAAAATTAGGTATTTTGTTTTTATTGGATTGAGCAGGAGACAGTTATTTGTGGCCCATGAAGCTATCTTTGAGAGATCCTCGTTGAGTTTGTGTATAGCATCATCAATATTGATCGGGTTACAAGATATATATACCTGTATATCGTCAGCATAAATATGATATTGGCAGTTTCTTATATGCGATCTGATATCAGCCAAATATAATATAAAAAGGATCGGTCCCAAAATGGATCCCTGCGGCACTCCTCTATTTACCGCCATTTTATCCGACATCAGTGGTATACCATCTGCCCGATTGAGTTTCACATATTGGTGACGATTACTAAGGTAACTATTAAACCATCTTAACGCGTGAGAATCGAATCCGTAATAACTCAATTTGGACATTAGGAGATTTATATTTAAAGAATCGAATGCCCGGGAAAAATCTAGCAACACTAAGAGAGTACACATACCTTTGTCTTGCGCATTAAGTATATTGTCGGTTACGTCTAGTAGAGCTGTTGCAGTGCTGCGCCCTTTTCTAAAACCGGACTGCACCTCCGGCAAAATATTATTTTTCTCCAGGAAATCGGTTAATTGTGTACTAACAGCTTTTTCCAAAATTTTAGAAAGACATGGAAGTATGCTTATAGGCCGAAGATCTTTTAAATTTACAGGGTTTGAGTTTTTTGGTAATGGGCACACAATTGCAATTTTCCAGATATCAGGAAAGGTACTCTTGCAAATAGACGTATTTATCAATGATTGTATAAAGTCTACTGTATACGGGAATGTCATTAAAATCATATCCAAGGTAATGGCATCAAAACCTTCTGCATTAGACTTTAAGCTCTTGATTATTGTTATCAATCTATCAAGACCAATTGGTTCGATATGAAGGACTGCCTCGCTAAATCTATGATATTCAAAGTACGACAAATGAGAAATTGAAGCTTCTGAGACACCACCTATATTTAAAAAGTGATTATTAATAGCGTTTGGATCATCGAAAAATAGTGGTAATTCAGTGTTATTTTTAGGTAATAAAGTGTTTTTTAGATGTTTCCAAAGCATTTTCGGGTCACGCATTTTATTATTAATATTATATTTAAAATAAGCAGATTTTTCATAGAAAAGTGCTTGATTTACGGCGGATTTCAAGCTCTTGTAGTAATTTTTCCTAACATCAGTTTTATTTTTATGATAATCTGCTGCAGCTTCATCACGCAGCTTCATCATAAGCTTTATGGTGTCGGTAATCCATGGGTAGGAGCGATTTTTGATGATGATTGACGTGATAGGTGCATGAAGATCAAAAAGTGCCACAACACACCGATTAAAAACAGACAAAATCTCGTTAACATCACAAAAATGCTGGGATATTATGCCATCCCAAAATATATTTTGCAAGCCAATATTAAAATTTTCCATACACATATTTTTCTTTGCTCTGTAAGTTAAACAACGAGGAGTAAATTTTTCACATTTTATATTAAAGTCACAAACTACAAGGCAGTGACCAAACAGAGTGCCTATATGTTCCAAACTCATCTTTTTTGGAGGCAAGTCTGTACAGACCACGTCAATTAATGTCTGACTAGTTTTAGTAAAATGAGTTGGCTCAGAGACTAACTGCTTTAGACTAAAGTATGTCAGAAACATGCTAAACTTTACTGTGTTACTATCGTTTGTATGTAAAACATTAATATTAAAATCTCCTAATAAGATCAAATTATCATAAACAGGAATTGAGCTGATAGAATCTGTAATAGCATCAAAAAATAGGTCTACTTGAACCCAGTGCGGACGGTAAGCCGTTCCAATTATAAGCTTCTTTCCGTTAAGGGTCACAATGAGCCACATTTGTTCCACTTTCCTATGAAGTGGGTCCACTGGGTGTTGCCATGTCCGCACCGTGATACCCTGCTTTATGTAAAAACCGACGCCGCCACCACGCGAGCGGAACTCGCGCGGTCGCGGGGAATTTCTCAATCTGTATCCTGGAATTGAAGGTGCACGACCTTCCTCCCCCTCTTGGACCCAGGTCTCAGTCAGTGCTAATATGTCTAAGTCATTTCGCATAACTGCAGCTATTGTGTTGTCATGATTCGTGCCAAGAGAACCTGCATTTAACAAACCTAGTCGTAGACGTTTGTTAACCATAATGACAATAGTAGGTTATATCATTTATAAAGATAACAGGACAGTGTATCAATGCTCTCCAGTATGAGCGATTCATATAGCTAGTTTTATTAATGACACAAGCGTGATGGATAACAAAATAACTCTTTATGTTTAAATCCAATATACATGTTTTGTAAAAAAAAAAACAATGTATAATAACACGGTAATGTAATAATTAAATTAATAATAATATCTAGTAGTATGTATTTTTGCTGATAATGACATTTAAGAAAGCCGGTACATAAAGATATATTAAAATATATTTTGCCTATATAAATTGATTTAATAGGGTACACAAGTAATAATATATATAAGTTGAGAATAAGCAACAATGTTACTGACTCAAACGATACCAGTATGAAAAACACGGGCCAAATCAGCGTCCGTGCGTATGGAGATCACCGGTTTCCCATCGCTTTGGCGAGTGAAAATGCGTCCTTTTTTGGTCCACGAGTAGCGCCACTGACTCTTGCGGCATTCCTCGCGCACTTTGTGGAACAGCTGGCGGTTAGTCCGCGTCAACCGCTCGTTCACGAACACTCTCTGCGGTGGCCCAGCCAGCCCAATGTCGACGGTGGTAAGGCTTCGACGTACGCGCGCGGCGCACAACACCTCATCTCGCAGGCGGCGACGTGCAAGACGCACCACAACGCGGCGCGGGCGCCCTCTTGTGGCGACGTTACTAGTGCTTTTTGTTTCTATCGGCCCAACTCGCTCCGCAAAAATGATGTCCCGTTCTTCAATTGAAACCCCCAACTTTGCAGCAAGAACAGTGACGGTATGTATGATATTCTCCCCTTGTTCTTCTGGGAGGTGACCTATATCCAGGTCCGTTTGTAAGGCCTCTTGGTCCCGTTCATTCAGCTCTGACTTAAGCTGCACAACTGTCTGCTGTAGTTCCGCAACCTCTTCCATTTTAAATGCCACCTCTTTATTTTCTAGAGCCACGATTCTTTCCTCAAACCCATCCATCCGCAGTACCAAACCCGCTAATGACGTCCGGATCTCATGTCGGAACTCGCGTTGCTCAGCTATATATGCAGCAAGCTCCCGACGCATGTCTCGTAACTCCTGATAATTCGAATCTCCCGCCTTCCCGCCATCCCTATGCGTTTTGGGGATAGTAAGCACTGGTTCAGTTTGCGCGGAACTATCGATGGGCATTGTGTTGCAGGGGGTGAGGGGGGCTTCGGCTTCACAGGTGTTTTTTACTGGAGTCGTGCTGTGTTCATTTTTGCGATGTAATTTTTTACAATCCGGGCAAATCCAGTCTTTTGTTATTGCCTTATTATCCGGGATAGACACACACCCTTTATGATAAACACATGGACAAGTTGAACAGGTGGCGGCCCCTGCCGTTGTCAGAAATTTACCGCAAGCAGAACACTTCGGCATGATGGAGTTCAAGTATTGATAATAAAAGGGTCACCAAGTTTGTGTACACTGTAGACGCTAGGTGGCGCAGAATCGAAACGTTTGAATGGTTGTCCCTCACTACAGACTTATTATTTTCTTTTCGAGGGTAGATAACTACACGATAACGAGAAGCCAATTTATTAGTATCACTGGTCTAGATTAAGTATTTATTCACTATCCGAGGATATATATTGACACAAACACTAACACAGTTTCTCAATAATAAGTATCACAGGAATTTGTCACTATTACGTCGAAATATACAGTATTAATATTATTTTGATTGAAAACTAGCGCGAGCGTATATTGACGTAAGACCGTCCGTAACGTCACTCCTATATATATATATACTATACTTAAAAATTAAAGTGGTGGGTTTTGGTCAAATATGTTAAGTGAGCTATGGTGTTGTATCGGTTGAACAATATCGATTGATGTATCGATACTAGGTTCTTCGATAATATCGGGTTCGATAATTCGATATATATCTATTGTGTTAATATATCGATATTTTTTGTAATATCGATATATATCGTGCATTCCTACTTTTAATTCGGCGCCTCGGCGGGTCAAGTTTAGAGGTTAGAACTTAGAAAACATTACTACATTTTATTTAGAAAAACATTTTTTGTGGTAAACCCTTTCTCTATGGGTAAACCGAAAGAAATCTCAGTAGAAAAATTAAACCAGGGTGCTTATTGAAGTTATTCTGCTTTTAGGAGCACTCACAAAAACCTATTTGGATGTTGGCTAACACTTACTAAAAGATTTGTTTCAAGTGTATGATAAAATGACGGACTGCCCTAAAAGTATCCAAGAAACTGTAATAAAGTACGAGAACTTCATCAACTATGTATTAAGAGAAGATTTGAGGGTTTTACAAGATCGGCTTATAAAAAACAATGCCATAATAGCAGACTTAATGCAACAAAAGCACTCTTTAAAAGTTATTACAGACAAAAAGATGCATCCTGCTGGGTTTAAATCACAAGTGAACCTTGGTTGTAACTTCTTTATGGAAGCTGTAGTACATGACACATCTAAAATGTTGATTAATATTGGTCTGAATCACTTTATAGAGTTCACAGTACCAGAAGCCAATAAATATTTAGATGCATTGATTACAGCATATACAAAGAAAGCAGATGAATTAAATGTAAAGATATCAGAGACAAATGCACATATAAAAATGATGTTGATGGGGCTTAGTGATTTAACAAATGATAATAACAAGAACAGATAAATTAAGTATTTCAATACAGACCCAGACAATACAGTTATTTGTGACTTAAAAAATACTATGGAAGTAGTCTCAAATTAAATCACAAGCATAACAAGTGGTTCTAATTTATACCACTGAGCACTGTGAGGACTCTAAATGGATGATAACTAAAAATCATTGCTCTTGTGTAAAAGATACAACTTTTCATCTCTAAAACATAAGATTTAAGGTTAAGACAAGGCAAGAAACAATTTTAAAATGATTCTCATTTACAAACATTACATATTTGTCTGGAAGAAATCACATTCAGCGATAAGACCGCTAATTGTTACATCTGTTTAAATTGTGTTTCTGCTTAAACTATTTCTAAGGTGTTTCAATAAAATAAAATCTACTTACTAAAAATGAATAGTGGGTAAACACTACATAATTAAAAGAAAAGTTAAATGTTAGTCTTGTTTGTGAAACTCTTCACAGTTGCAGAAAAGAAACCATTTTGCTGCAAGTTTTTGCACACCTAAACTGTCTTTTTTGTGCTGGTAAGGTGAGAAATATTTCATGAAATGGACTGCCATGCCATAACTTAGAGAATTATGTATATCTCAATTTTTTTTTTCATTACAACTATTATTTTACAACCAAATACGGTTTATTCCTAACCTGACCCAAAATCCTAACCCCGTCGGGGGTTAGGTTAGGAACTTGAAAAAAAAAACTATATTTGTTCCGAACCTAACCCTTTTCCCAACCTGACCCTACGTATTGTTCCTAACGTAACCCAAGTTGCTATAAAGGTAGTTTTTAGCGTCTATTTATTCTTTTATTAAAGGTACATCGAAAAACTCTTCAAATTATCTGATCTATTTTATTTTGTTGTCAATTGTCATATTGTGGTGTGCTGTTGTAAGTAATTACAAATTGTGCAATAAAAGTGAAATTCAATAAATTAGGTTAATTAATTATTATGAAGAAGCTGTTGTAAGTAATTAAAAACTGCAATAAATGTGAAATACAATAAATAATCAGACAGTAAACACATTGGAGATGCGTTAATTATCAAATAAGTATTATATAATACTTTTTTGCATATAATACTTATTTGATAATTAACGCATCTCCACGCAATTGTTCCATTAGTTTTCCTTTTGTTTGTGTACTGGTATCCGGCTTGTAACAAAACAGTAGCACCATTTCTATTTATTAAATTAAAATCACACGATCCTGATACATCAGACATTATTCTGTTAAATACCTACCTAATAATTTGTAAAATAAAAAAACAAATACCTACCTAATAATTTATAAGCTCAAAGACGGAAATAATGCAACCAATTTATAAACTTTATGATATCAATGTGTAGATTTACTGTCTGATTATTTATTGTATTTCACATTTATTGCACAGTTTTTAATTACTTACAACAGCACACCACAATATGACAATTGACAACAAAATAAAATAGATCAGATAATTTGAAGAGTTTTTCGAAGTACCTTTAATAAAGGAATAAATAGACGCTAAAAACTACCTTTATAGCAACTTGGGTTACGTTAGGAACAATACGTAGGGTCAGGTTGGGAAAAGGGTTAGGTTCGGAACAAATATAGTTTTTTTTTCAAGTTCCTAACCTAACCCCCGATGGGGTTAGGATTTTGGGTCAGGTTAGGAATAAACCCCAAATACCTACCCTGTGAACTTAACAAGTTTACACAAATCAATTTTAATTGTTCAACAAATATTAGCTTAGTATTGTTGAAATTTAACTTTAATTTAATTTAATGTGTGATTAGTGACACAAGCCTAAATTGTTATTGATTAAGTTAATCTACTACAATTTATTTGTGAAAGCCTCCAAGGTTTGTGAGATAAAATAAGATTGAATTTATTCAGTGCTATATAACTCGTAACTCTTTAATAATTAAATGTATTTGTAATCATGTGTTTGAAAATGGCTTTAACAATTTTGATACAATTTACTACATTGGGGACTTCCCAGCAGTAAGGAGAATATTATTGTATCCACAACACTGTAAAGATTGGTGTGGTGACCCAACAAAACAACTGTTTTTGTGTACCTATCCTGCTCTTGTCGGTCTTTGGCATCTTGCAACAAAAGAATGCACAATTGCAGTAGCGGCTTAACTCTAAACTGGCATACCTAGGTACCTCTCTAGTAACTATCTAGTAATGGTGATATATTAATATAATTATTATTATTGAATAATAGGTGAGCAGCCATAGGCTGTAGTGCCTATATCTAGGTTGGTGTGTGTTAGTTCATAATTGTTTATAATAAATATTAACATTAATATTAAATCTCTACTCACTGTTACTATTAAGTTTGTTTTCACTTAACCATTGTCAAGTCTATTCTTAAAACTGTTGGTAGATGGAGCATCAATCACTTCCTATGGTAACTTGTTCCACAACATCATCACTGTTCTTGAGGGAGTGGTGTCCAACATTTGTCTTTGACTTCCAGTTAGCTAGTTGCTCATTGTTACTACATCATGCTCAAGTAGTATCACTGGGCATGAAGATGGAAGACAGGTTTAAGCAGTCCATCAGTTCAGCAATCCACCTTATATAACCCCCTGTATATTGCTACTCTCCAAGCATTTGTCATAGCTATGAATGGTTTTTAAAAACTTTGGGCTGTTGAGTGCAAAATATTATTTAAACTAATGTTCTAAAGCCACACATATGTATTGACTACAAACAAAGCTCCAAATAGGATCTGTATCAGTTTAATCGACAGTTGTTAGTAGGCAGTTTTTCTAATGCTTTTCAGTGCAGCAAGTATTTACTTTAAGTAAGTTTATTCTAGGTATTTAGATGCTGCTCTGAAAATAACCTAAAGTAGTGTAATTTTATTCTTTTCAACATGTACCTACAACATACTGAATCAATGTGATACAAAACTTAATAAAAATTATTTGCATCAATTGTATTGTTACTTATTGTTTTGTGTAAGTTCCTAAAACATTTACAAATATGTTGTAAGTAGCGAGGGAAGGCCCTCTTACAGCCATGAAAGGTCGCTGAATATGCACTGCTACAAAAAAGGAGTCAATAATGGGCTCAAGGGCACCACAGTGGTACAGACCTTGTCCTGAGTCATTGCCGATAGAAGTTGGGGAGGTTTTTTTTTGCCTGATAGGTTAGTTTTTGACCACTATCTCACCTGATTGTATGTAATGATGTGATCATAGATGTTCAGGCTAACCTAGAATTAATGGCTCTCAAGGATAGCTACCGGAACACCATTAAGTTCTTGGCGACGAATTTTTAACTTGAGGGTGGTAGCTAGCCAGGAGGGCATTCGCAAAATGCGCTTCCACCATGCTATAATGACTACCATCTTAGGAAAACAACCAGGACCAACGGCTTAACATGCCCTCTGAAGCACGGAAGTATGGAAAGTAACTGCCCCTGTACAACTGCCAACTGCAGTGTTGTACGAGTATGATGTATCATTGAGAGTGGGCCCTACGTATATTTACTCTGTTACTATTGGGAGAGATACTAATCGGGAGTTTATATTTACTTCGAGCTTGTAGGCAAGCTCGGTATTTCAAATAACCACTAATTATTAAATATTAATATTAATCCGTTGGTCCCGGTTGTTGTCATTAGTTAGGATGGCAGTCGTTATAGCACGATGGTAGGTTGTTGCGATGGGTTGCCTTGGGTGGGGAGGGGGAGGTTTGAAATGGTATTGGAGGAGAATGTGTTGTATTGTCTTATTATGGTTTCATAATTATTGTCTTTCTACTAATGTGGTGCATGTTGTACATATCTATTTTGTGAATATCACATAAACGTGACTTTTTTTTATTTTTTTATTGCTGATAGGTAAGCCTTTGACCACAATCTCACGTGATGGTAAGTGATGATGTGGTCGAAGGTGTTAACAGGCTTAACCTAGAATTAGACTCGATTTAAGAGACTATACCAGGACGCTTGGACGCACATACTTTTTATGTACATTACCAAGTAGGTTAGCATTCTCAAGCAGGGTTGGCGTTAGTATAAAATTTGCTATAAGACCAAGCCAAAGCATGTGTTTTCCCATGCTTGTAGAAATTCAATTCAAAATAGGTATGTACATGTTTTGTGTTTGTAAATGAGTAGTAACTAATAAAATTAAAAAAAAAGCCGTAACCCTACAGCCCTACAGCCAATTTACCATACTCAGACAGGGATCTTCAGTTAAATTAACATTTGTAA
Source organism: Plagodis dolabraria (assembly GCA_963854805.1). Lineage (NCBI taxonomy): Eukaryota > Metazoa > Arthropoda > Insecta > Lepidoptera > Geometridae > Plagodis > Plagodis dolabraria. The sequence continues at coordinate 8,538,958 of OY978459.1, read as the reverse complement.
CAACCTAATATAAAATCAAGTGTCAATCAAAAGTTCAATGATGTTTATCCCTAGGCCTTGAAGACTCATAATCAGCTAAAATCCTACTACCTTAAGAGTGCATTAGAGTTAATTTGAATATTGGATGCTGTCAAGATGCAGGGGTAGATATTGCCCATTTGGTTGGAAAGTACTTGAATTAAATTAACATGTTTTTGATTTAAGAGTGGAAGATGACATTGGGATATGGACGAAAGAGAGCTATTCCTCACATTTTAGACGAGTAGGTATACTACAGGGACAAGTAGGTAAGTACTGTATATGTCGGATTGTACAGCCTCCACCCAATTATAAGGATTTTGCCATAATTCCCACACTTGGCAGGCATTTTGGTGATCGCAGTGCGAGCTATCAGTTCCTCGGAAAGCACTGCTGCCCACCGGGTGGTTCTTTAATCTTAATTGCCTTTAACGACTCCCACGGGTAGAGATGGGGGGTGACATTCTAACACGGCATCCCAAGTTTTTGCCTTTTACAAATAAATGAAACCGACTTCAACACTCAAAAGTGTGAAATAACTTGTCGAAGTCTGTACCACGGTAATATTCCGTGTTTGTACCATGCGCACAATATTAAGACAATAGGTCCTTTTGAACTATCATCGTACCGAATTCAACAAGTTATTTCACATTTTTGAGTGTTCAAGTCGGTTTCATTATTTTGTATTTTTTTGTTTTGGGTTCTATTTATTGGTTTATTCCCTGTTTTTCATATTCAATTTTAACATTTTTAACCAATATGTTTAGTTGTTAAAACGCCATCTAGTGGGTTACTCTTGCACCATCAAGCGCGCTCTTAACTTTTTTTATTATACTGTCATTCTCCCTCTTCCAAAGACATAAAAGTGCGACGTAAATGTGCTAGATGACGTGTAACCCATAATATGATGTTTGTTAGTTTGTCCTTCTTAGACGCGTGGCGGCGCGCGCGGCTCGGCGGAACCAGGGGTCGACGTGTTTTTTGAGAGTAACTTAGGCTTCTTATTATCCCGAAAGAGTGTGCAGTTCCTGTAGAATAGCTTAACTGTGAAAAAAACTAAAATTAAAACCTTTTTTAAATTCTGAATGTCATTATGAAATGTACAAGAACACTGTTTCAGTTTGACGTTTGTCAATCTTCAATGATTTATGATGACGTACAAAAATTCATAACCGATGTATTTTGAAATATAGGCTTTATATTTTTTCATTTTATAAGTAAAACTTACGGGATTGACTGTCAAATACTACCTACCTGTATCTTCAAGATAGGAAAATATTTTTCAGTTATTGTACTGTAACTCAAAAACAACCTAAACGATTATGAAAAAATTTAAATGGGACCAAACGACAAGCATCAGCTTACAAATAAAAAAGAATTTTCAAAATCTGTTCACCCAGTCAGTTCTGAGGTAAAAAACATTTTAAAAAATACAGACTCAGAATTGAGAACTCCTCCTTTTTTGAAGTAGGTTAAAGATAACGATTGTGGCATTGAAGTGGAATACGGCATTTATGTACTTTTGTATGTAATTAAGGAGCGAAGTAGTTGTAACAAGAGGCACATTCAATGGGTATGGTGCTTATTGCACTTTGCTATATCGAAACGAAGAACGTGGTTATTGGTCCATAAAAACGTGTTACCTATACAATATTTTTCCATTTTATAAGCGAAATATATCCATACAAAAATAGCGTCACTTATTGTGCTGTGTTGTTTCAGTGGTTACATCATTATAAGTTTTAAATTGGTATGAATACATTCGCAGGTTTTTAGGCAAAGATTGTGCCTTCTTCTCTCCTAACACTCCCATGTGTGATAAAAATGAATGTGTGATGAAAATTTCAAAAAATCTGCAGGCATAATGATCTGGGTCTATTTTGTACGAGCGTAAACTCAGCCAGACAACGGTTGAGTACTAATTTCTTCAGAGGCGATATTTAAACTCGATTCATTTTAACATGATTAGTTAATTATGTAATAATTAATTAAATAGTAATAATAATACTAATTAATTAATTAATTAGTTAATTATGGGTTACATATTTGAGCCGTTTGGTGTAGAGACGTTGGGTCCGTGGGGACCGGGAGCTCATCGTATTTTCCAAAACCTATATCTGAGCGCTTGGTCGATGCGACGCGTGATCAAAATGCTGGCACATATTTGGCTCAACGAATAAGCATTGCAATTCAACGGGGCAATGCTGCCAGCATGCTGGGCACGCTGCCAACTGGGAGTGGGCTGGAGCATTTGGACTGCCTATGAGTCTGCTATGACTTATAGGTGTCTAAATGCTTTTATTGTAGTAGCTGTAGTGTTGTATATAGTTCATAGTATTTTGTTTAATAAAGGCATACCGCCGGTAAAAAAAAAAAAATGTAATTATCATTTTTATAGATTTTTGTTTTCAAGGTCTTTCTTAAAAAAAATATTTTTTTTGCATAAATGTGTTTCATAAGCGATATTGTTATTGCTCACACTTTGTAATTATGTTGTCACTATACGTGAAAACCTACAATTAGCTTTCTGTTAATATTAAGTGTTATATATATAAGTTACTTTAGCTGTTGGTTTTCCCTGAAATAAATAAATAAAAAAACTGTACAGGAGTGTCGAAGGTAAACAATTTAGTCATGGCATTTGAAGGCGAGCTATCTTTGTTTACATTTTTTTTATTAGTTACAAACTACGTAGACCGAATCCCGACTCGCGTAGGTAGGTACTCGTATACTTACCTCCCGGAACTTTTCGCCGAGGACGAAAGGAAATATTCTAGGAGGTGGGCAACATCGCCTTGTGAAGAAGCGCTGTCATACACTGCGATCACCAACACGAATAATGGCAAATCTCCTCCGATGCGGGAGACCTTTGTTCAACTGTAGGCGTTTCAGTTGATGTGAGAGATCTATGATACGACTTTTATGATATGTTTGCATCGACTCAAATTCCCAAATACATTTTTTGTGTTCGATAGGTTAGCCTTTGACCACTATCTCACCTGATGGTAAGTGATGATGTGGTCGAAGATGTTGTTCAGGCTAACCTAGAAACATAGCACAATAAGTTATTCAACTTTACTACATTTATTTATTTGACTAAGAAAGTCATAATTAAAAAGTAATAGATTATTAATTATTTTTACGCCCCGAATGTCCTAATACAGTTTCGGGTTGCTATGCAACTCATAAAATAACTGAATGATAAAAATGACAGTTAACATGCAGCGCGTTTCAAGCTTTAACCGATGGATACGCTTAAACCGTTGACTGCGAAACGCAAAGATAGTGTTTTGTTTATTAAATATGTTCTGGGTAGTAGAACCGGAACTTACTCGAACATTCTGAAACAGTCCCTTAATATCATGATTTCTGTCATGATTATAATTTATGTTGTTTCTATGTACTTTCCGACTAAAAATGTCAATTTTTCCATCATGCGCACAAGATTCCCAAGGACCACTTGCGGTAGTAATCTTCACAGTCCCCGTGATTAATATTAGGAGACCTGAATCTTGAGTCATTTTAAAGCGCTTTTGGGCTTAGGACCATTTAATCGCCAAATTAGATGCCATCCTCATCTGTTCCAAAATGCCCAGACCTATAGCTTGCTTATATAGGATGGGCCCGAAAGTTTGGTGGATTTGAAAAAATCACTAAAAGATAAAATAGTACACAAACTTATTAATCTTACTAATATTATAAACGCGAAACTTTGTAAGGATGCATGGATGTTTGTTACTCTTTCACGCAAAAACCACCGAACTGATTTTAATCAAACTTTACAGTAATATAGCTTAAACATCAGAATCACACATAGGCTATAATTTATAAAGATATTATGTAAATTGTCGAAAATATAACGATAAGTGTCTAGTAAGTAAGAAAAAAACAGCAATTTACGACCTAGGTATTCTGGCGTGCGCTGCAAAAACCTTAAGTGTCACACGCATATAATGCATAACGGAAATGTTTATCTTAAATTTACCTACAATAAAAGCTCGCGACAGCATATATCTATCTTTTATATGTAAGCTATTATCGCCAAAATAGTGAACCATGTATGTATGCTATAAAAAAATATAATTTATTTCTAAAGCATATTCGGTAGTAACAAATTGATCCTTTTCAAACTAATATAATGAAGGCAAACGTGTGTTTGTATGTTAATTAATTCTTCACCCTCAAACGACTGGACCGATTTTGATGAAATTAGGTGTGATAGATAGTGAGATAGATAACTTTTTATTAAAAACACCATAATAAAAACAATAAACATAAATTAAAACCGAGTGTATCAATGTGTAATCGCTCAGAGCGATCTCTTCCAGACAATCCATCAACAATATATTATATGGTCAAAATATTGGGCGGGGTTTCTTATGGTCTTAATAATTGTATACATAAATAACTGCTGTATAGCGTTAAGATTTCTTATGACAGTAATGACAGAGAATGGGTAGAATGAAGAAATTTAAATTGTTCCTTGAGGTAGCGCGGGGATAAAGGATTGAACAGAATACTGTAAAGGAGAGATAATATATGAGCATTCCGGCGACGACGAATAGGGAACCACTTGAGCTTATTACGAAAATCGGAGACATGATCATATTTGCGTAAGCCATATGTAAATCTTATAAAAAAAAATGGTATGTAGGTAGATGAGGCGCTGGATTAACACATATACATTTTATCATCAGCATCCATCGCCACGCGGGTGTAACCGCGCAGCTAGTATTTGAATAAAAGTGAATGTTTGTTTTTTTTAAATAACATCATGCAGATGAGCACCAATGCGCTGCAAACACTCCTTAACCTCTAATTGGTAAAATCGTGCTGGCACATGGAATAGCGGCCATTTATTTCCAGATATTAAGTCTTCAACTGGGCAATCGTGGTTGGATTATTGCTGTTAACTCGACTTTTCATGTATCTCTACAGAATAAAGTCTGGTGTTGCCTGACTGGAATTTTGGGTGGGCACGAAATATCACCTCGGATTGATATAATTTCCCAGCTAAAACGGTAATCTATTCTATAGGCTTAACGGTAACAATTTTTCACAACTAACGCACTAAATTGTGACCTTTTATGATAAGTTACTAAACTTATCATAAAAGGTTATAACATATCACGGATTTGTTAAGGATACTAATCCTTAACAAATCCGTGTTTAACATTTAATAAATCGGTAAATAGCTCTCACGAGTATTCTCTACTTTTCGCTAATATAGGACAAACAAAAGGCTGTAGTAAAGACACTACGTACAGTGAGCATTGAACTTACACGACTGGCCTAAGTGTGTTATGTTTTCACGGTTCATGTGTTTGTTTTTTTTATTCCACCATAACTTCGAAAGTGCGAAACCGTATGAGATATTGTTAGATTCGTCTTGATAGCGCAAGTGCCACTAAGTACATAAAAGAAATAAAAAACCAAAGGGCGGATTTTAGCCGCCATATTATGAGTAAAAAATATGTTTTCCTTCCAAACTCGTCGGGTGAGGTATCAAAATGAACGGCTTTAACAAGCGATTTGAAAAATATATCTAACTTGCGGTTTTAATTTCAATGGAACTATAAAACGCTTAAGCCTGCACCGAGGCGGCGATACGTAATTGTGGTTCGTTTGATCCATGGCTGTATCTTTATTTCTTAATTTTAAGAGTTGCAATTTATATATATATTATATTTAAGGATTCATTCTATAAATCATACATTTTGGAAACACGATTACTTTAAGTTTCCTCGATAGAAAAAAATCTAAAGTTACATCAAACATTCTAAATAAACCCTTAGTACGGCTTAAATACGTAATGAAAAGTCATCAGTATATTAATAAAAAAAAAACAACGTGTTATCTATAACGAATACACATTATATTTTTCATATAGGTATTTGTTTTTATTTTACGAAGGAAATACTTAAATTCACGCACGTTCCGCCCTCTTTAGCCAGAGCTGCGATGCTCTGTCCCTATCCGCTTTAGTATTTTTTCGGTCGTCGGACGGGGACGGATGCTGTTGGTGTGCCTTATTCACGCACACATAGGCGGTGCGCCTAAAAAGCTCGGTGCCCCCTTAACGAAAATAAGTTATTTGCAGGCGGGTTTTTACTTTTTAATTAATTTATTTTAAGAGCAGTGTATTTATAGTGATTCATCATCATCATCATCATCAGCTGGAAGACATCCACTGTTGAGCAAAGGCCTCCCCCATAGAGCGCCACAAAGAACGGCTATTAGCCGCTTGTAACCATTGGCTACCAGCGACTTTCACGATGTCGTCAGTCCACCTAGTGGGGGGCCTACCAACTCTACGTCTTCCGGTGTAGTGTGGTAACCACTCGATGACCTGTGCCGCCACGCCGTGCACACCTGTCTACAGCTCCGCCAGTATCTCCCAGTGAGACCGCAATAGTCCCCGCACTATTGCCGTCTCACTCGGGTCATCGTTCCGACGCTAGTTGCAGACCAGTGCCTTGGAATACGCAGTCCTGACGAAGTTTTGTTTTCTGTGCAGAAGCTGAGCAGCCACCGACCGCCGTGCAACGTGAGCTACGAGCTCGCCGTGCCGGCGCGCAGAGGCGCTCTAAGACGTCAGGCATTACCACCTACCCAAGTCCCTTGTTTCGGACGAACAACATCATATCGGGCTGGTGGTCTTGTTTTGACCGCACTTTTCGGTGCGCATTTCACCACTTTACAACATAGTAACAGTCGCGTAACAACACACTTTGTGCTGTTAAGCGACGTCGTTCAGGCGTGGGGTAGCGTCAGCCAAACCCGTCTGAACGATCAAATCCGCCATTTGCTGCGGTCGCAGTGTGACACCCTACGGTGACAACGGCCACTGTTGTGGTTTTGGTTTAACCTTGCACCGTGGCCTTTCCCGCTTCACGGGTCAGCCGAAGCAAGCTGGGCTCCGGGATTACTGGCCTTGGGGTCGCCCCTAGTCAACCCCGGAGTAGCGCTTAGGAGCACCCCTCTCCGCCGAGAAAAAAGCTCGGAGAGGGTACACAACTAGGGCACACCCTAGGTACACACTCCCTCTCACACAGTGAGCTCACAAGGTGTGTGAGGGAATTCAAACCCTTGATAGGGCGTCCTGAGTATTCCCCTCAGGATGCAGTCCCGTCCCTCTAACGGTGAGGTGCAGGTCCTTCAGACCTTCGCCCTCCGCCACCCCGATCTGTATGTTGCTCATATGCAACTCCTCGAAGAGGAAGCGAGTGCCCGCCTTACGGACACTCTTATTGCTCCCTCCGGGACTTCAATCCCGGAGGCGAACGTCCCTCCTCTGACCCGGTCCTTCTCAGAGGACAGTCCGCTTTCGCCCGCTCCGGGCCCAGACAACAGACGCACGGTGGCAGCCCCTCCCCGTGAGAGGTCTCGCTCGCGCTCACCGATCGGGAGGCCAGCGAGCACCCGTCCCTCCATCGCCGTTGTCGAGCCCACTTCGGACTCCGAAGCGGAGATGGAGGTAGATCCGAGTCGCGCCTTACGCACCGACTCGGACTCAGATAACGACGGCTATACCGTCGTAGATAGAAAACGCAAGCGTGCTCCTAAAGCCGCTAGTTGCGTAACTTCCGCCCCTCCCGCCAAGGCACCCGCTAAGGCCCCCGCCTCCGGCAAGAAGCCGACCCCCGCCCCGCGCCCCGCGTCTCCTCCCTCCGCTCCGGCCACCACTGCCGCGTCCCCTCAGGACGCGAGCGCGCGCCGCGAAAAACCGCCTCCGCCCCTGTTCATTCAGGACAAAACCAAATGGGACATGCTGTCCCGTTTAGTTTCGGATCGTGGGATCCATTACACTAATGCCCGCTCCACGCAGCAGGGCATTAAAGTCCAAGTGCCCACCAGTAGCGACCACAGAGCGCTAACAAAGCTCCTCCGTAAAGAGAGCATAAGTTTTCATACTTATGCGCTCGAAGAGGAGAAAGTCCTTCGCGTTGTGATTCGCGGTGTGCCTAAGGAGATACATACCGATGCGGTATGTGACGACCTTAAAGCACAAGACTTCCCTGTGCATGCGGTTCACCGCATGTACAGCGGGAAGGACCGCAGTCCATATGACCTAGTACTCGTAGTACTAGACCGTACACCAGAGGGCAAGGCCATTTTTAATTTAAAAAAGGTCTGTGGCCTCTCAGGACTCGATGTCCAAGCCCCATACAAAAACGGAAGTCCCTCGCAGTGCCATAACTGCCAACTATACGGGCACGCCTCCCGTTTCTGCTTCGCTCGCGCTAGGTGCGTTAAGTGCCTAGGCGATCACGCGACAGCAGCGTGCACTCGCACCCGGGATTCGCCGGACCCACCCAGTTGTGTTCTGTGCGGTGCTCAAGGGCACACCGCGAATTACCGTGGGTGCCCTAAAGCACCACGAGTGAACCACAGGGTGGCAAGGCATAGGCCGACCCGCCCCTCTTATGACCGTTACCAACGGGTCAGCCCTAAACTAACGGTAGTACCTGCCTCACAGGTAATACCCGCGCCGCTCCCAGCCCGTAACGCATGGTCTAAACCACCCAGTATGGTTAAGACCGTCGCTACCGCCCGCGCCCCGGCCCGCGCGCCCGCGCCCGCGCCCGCACCCGCACCCGCCCGTGCCGCGGCCCCTGCCCGCGCACCGGCCCCGGCTCGCCCAGCGCTCCCGGCACCCGCTGCCAACACCGTTCGCGCCCCTCCCCGCGCCGCTTCCCGGCCACAAGCTCCCCCTATGCCATTGATGGCTGCCCCTCTTCAAGAGGCAAATCAACCTAGTCAGCGATCTGGCTATGTCGGTTGACATCAATGAGGTACAAGAGCTATTCCACAAGATGCAATACGCTCAATCCCCAGCGGACGTGATCCAATACACATTGGAACACGCGAACTTACTAAGCGCCCTTAAGCGCTTCGTTCCCCAGGCCCCTCCCCAGTACAACCACTATGGGTAGTACAACCGCACGCACGAAACCGCGCTCAGTTTCGTTAGCGTCATTCAACGCTAACGGTTTCTTTAGACAACGTGACCTTGTCCACGACTTTTGTTGCACCCACCTTATCGACATTATATGCGTGCAGGAAACCCTTCTAAAACCGGGGAAGGCGAACCCTAGGTTTGCCAATTACAGAACGGTACGTGATGATAGAGTGAACTCCCGTGGGGGAGGCACTCTTATCTATTACAAAAGGTCCCTGCACTGCATCCCCTTACCTACCCCGACTCTTGTTAATATGGAAGCATCTTGTTGCCTTCTAGCTATGACTGGTCATCAACCTATAGTCATAGCGTCCTGTTACCAAGCTTGTCAAAAGCCGATCGTCCGAGCTGACTTAGAAGCATTGTTCTCATTAGGAAGCGCCGTCCTTCTGATTGGCGACTTCAATAGTAAGCACATCCTATGGAATTGTAACGTCAACAATCCCAGAGGCATTGCACTTGAAAAACTAGTCGCAGAACTTAATTTTGACATAATTGCGCCCACTGAGCCCACTCACTACCCTCACACGGAAGACTTTCGACCTGACTTGCTTGACATGGCACTACTCAGAGGCGTAACACTCCAGTTACGCTCCATAGAAGTGGTTCACGAGCTTCACTCTGACCACCGACCCATTATACTGCGACTAGGTCCCGACCCAACAACAGACCTCCCCCGCCCCACTAAGACGATAGTGAACTGGAAGCAATTAGGCGTTGCCCTAAAGGCTATCAGTTCACCGGACCTTGACAAGATCCCTGACGACATCCTGACTAAAGATGACGTAACCCTTGCGATCGATTCGTTCACTAATCACCTCTCCACCGTAGTAGGTGCATCCGCAAAGGAGGTCATGGTGCCGGACGACCGGCGCCGACGCCAGCGGATGTGAGACGATTAGTGACGGAAAGTAAAGCAGTGACCCGACATTACGACTCTTACCCCAGTAAAGAGAACAAAACTAAGAAACGCCACTTTGAACGCATGGTTCAAAGTCGCATGTCTGAGTTGCGTGATCAACAATGGGGTGACAAACTTTCAAACCTCGTGCCAAGCCACCAGGCTTATTGGGACTTGGCGCGAGGTATGAAAGGAAGTAACTACAACGACATGCCTCCCTTATACAGACCAGTCCCACTAGTCCCAGCGTTCTTTGACGAAGACAAAGCTGAGTGCCTAGCTGATAGCCTAGAGGCTCAGTGTTCCCCTAACGTAGATCACGTTGACCAAGCTCACCTCGATTCGGTGGATGCTGAAGTCGAACGTAAAAGCTCTGTGGTCACCTCTGAACTCCCACCAATCACCTTAGCGACTTACGCTGAGGTGGCGAGACTGATCAAGGCCCTCCGACCGCGCAAATCCCCCGGTGCCGATGGCATCTCCAACAGGGTTCTTAAAACCCTCTCTCCTCCTCTCATCCATCTCCTAGTCAGCATCTTCAATGCTGCTATGAGCCACTGCTTATTCCCAGACACCTGGAAATGTGCAAATGTCATTGGCATTCACAAACCAGGCAAAAGCTCATCTGACCCCACCAGTTACCGCCCCATCAGCCTCCTCAGTGCCTTAGGCAAACTTTACGAGCGGTTACTTGCAAACCGTCTCCAGTCCCATGCTAAGGAACACCACCTTATCCCAGATGAGCAGTTTGGCTTCAGGCCCGGACACTCATGCGTCCAACAGGTGCACCGCCTCACGGAGCACATCATTGAGGGCTTTAACAAGTACCCCAAACCCCAGACAACGCTAGCAGTCTTCCTCGACGTAGCGAAAGCTTTTGACAAAGTCTGGCACAATGGCTTGATTTACAAGCTATACCAATTTGGCGTGCCAGAACGTCTTGTGCTCATCCTACAAGACTTCCTTAAAGCCAGAAGCTTTCGCTATCGCGTGGAAGGCACCCTCTCCTCCCCCCACCCAGTCAGAGCCGGAGTCCCTCAGGGTTCCGTGCTATCACCCATTCTATTCGCGCTGTATACCAGCGACATCCCACGCTCTCAGCCTAACGTCCTATTAGCCCAATACGCGGATGATACCGCTATTTATACCACTGGGTGGCATATCAGTAGAAAGTCCATTCCCGCCCTCCAACGGGCCATCACCGAGATCGGTGACTGGTTCCGTAAATGGCGCATCGCGGTCAACCCAGTTAAAAGTGCAGCTATGTACTTTACTGAGAAGGGCCGCCCCCGTTACCCGCAACCTTTAACTTTGTTCGACCAACCCATCCCCTGGGTTAGTAAAACAAAATATCTCGGAGTCACCCTTGATCGGAATCTCACCTTTAGCGATCATATAACAACCGTCCGTAACAGAGCGGCCTTTGTAATGGGTCGCCTTGGTCCCCTGATTCGCAAAGAGAGTAAAATGTCTCTTAGAAATAAGAAGACACTTTACACTGCCTGCATCCGCCCCATCATGACTTACGCATCAGTAGTGTTTAGTCATGCTAGTGAGGCCCATCTCCATAAGCTTCAAGTCATTCAAAACCGTTTTCTTCGTAGTGCAACCGGCGCTCCGTGGTATATCCGGAACACCGAGTTGCATTGCGACCTAAACCTTCCCTCTTTAGCGCAGTTCAATAAGGACTGCGCCCGCCGATACTTTGATCGAGCGCCCCACCACTCGAACCCTTTGGTTGTCCAGGCATCGAACTACTCGACCGCCTCTTCTATCCCATTTTTCAAACCCCCCCGTCGCCGACCACGGCAGGTATTAGACGACCCGGATGACCCCATCGCAGTCATTACATTGGCAGCTTTAGCGTTATCCGCAAGTCGTCGAGGTAAAATCCCCAGGTGTGAGGTAATTAGAGGTCACACAATCAAACACCGAGCTCGCCGGCGAGCTCGAGGCAAAAACAAGGTCACGATAAATTGCTCTCCAAATAGTCAAAGAGTATTATTCAGTAGGGCCCAATTGTGCAACACTGCAGTTGCACAGAGGCATTTTGCTCCGATCCCCCCCATGTCTCTCGACAGCGAGACAAGCCGAGGTCCGAACCACAGTGGTGCCCTTGAGCTCGCTGTCAACCCCTCCTATAATAGCGGTACGTTTAGGCGTCCGCAGGAGACGGAGGTAGAAAGCGCTTTTCGCCTTCTACGCCCGTCTCGGGAGAAGTGCCTTCGGCACTTCTCCCTCCCGGGCTATTGTAGGGCCAGGCCCTCGCCCAAAACCCGGTGGAGCTGGACGACCGCACAGGCGGTAGCCAGCATCTATGTCCTCCCTAAAAAAAAAAAAAAAAAAAAAAAAAAAGTAACCACTCGAGAACCTTTCTTCCCCATCGGTTATCGGTTCGTCGAGCAATGTGTGTTGTTTATAGTGATTGCCATACAAAAATAGTTTTGTCATATTTTAAATACCAGGTGCTTTGCGAAATTTGCAAGTATGTTGGATCTACGCTTCTGCTTTGCAAGTTTTTCGTTTTTATGTTATCTTTTGATGTGAAGTTGAATTTAAAGTAAAATGTCACTGAGTTTGAATGCATGTTTTTTTTTTTATGCCTGATAGGTTAGCCTTTGACCACTATCTCACCTGATGGTAAGAGGGTAAGGTATTTAATAGATATATGAGGAAATTACGTTTGTATGTAAAGCTCTACGTGCATTAATTTTTGGACTTAATGGAAATAAAATCAATCGTTACCATATAACAAAATTAAATCCGCATAAGTAGAGGAAAGGAGGATAACTTGGAATACTGCAGGTAATTTGGAATAGGAGGGTTTCACGGAAACTAGTAATGCTATCTTGTTTTAATGGCTGTAAAATATAAAAGATAGACGCCATCGGTCGACATGTTAACAAATAGTTAAATACAGTTTTATATATTTAAACTTAACAGAAAAAAATATATCTACAAGCGTAAAACCAAAAGGTATTCCAAATTACCTTCCTTTTCTCTATCTAAGCCGCAGGGCATGTGTTATTGCAGATTTTTTTTATTTTTTATTGATACGGGACAAACTCGTGGTCCACCTGATGTTAAGCAGACTAACCTCTGCCTATAACATATGCATTTGTTAAATATATATTCAATCGGTTCAGTTTTGGCGAAGAAACAAACTAGTTTAGGTTCTTCATATTCTTCTTAGGGATTACGGGGGTCACATACATGTGACAAAAACTGCTGAATGGATTTTAATGAAACTTTTCAATAATATAGCTTACACATCAGAATAACACATAGGCTATAATTTATAAAGATATTGTGTGAATTGTTCAAAATATAATGATAAGTGCCAAGTAAGTAGGAAAAAAATTGCGACCTATTCTCGAGTTTGCTGCAAAAATCTTTAGTATCACACGTGCATAATGTATACCTACCGCAAAAGTTTATCTTAAATTGTCCTACAAAAAAGCCCGCAAGAGCATCTATCTATCTTATATGTAAGCCATTATTTCCAAAGTAGTTAACCATATAAAATTTATTATTTACTTGCTTTCCGGGCGCTGCTCCGCCCGCGCGTATGTCGGTTATCGCGCAAAACATTAACCTCTTTTTGCGCAGTTAGATAAAAACTATCCTATGTTTTTTCCCGGGTCTCATACTATTTCCATACCAAATTTCCAGTAGTTTTGGCGTGAAAGCGTAACAGACAGACAGAGTTACTTTTGCATTTATAATATTAGTACTGATTTCTGATGCGTACTTGGTAGTAGGTATATAACAATTGGACCCTTATTAAAGTAATATTATCAAGGTGAACGTTTGTGTGTTTGTTAATTCATCACGCGCAAACGGCTGGACCAATTTTAATGAAATATGGTATGGAGGTAGATGAGGCGCTGGATTAACACATGCTTTTTATCATCATCATCCATCACCACGCGGGAGTAACCTCGGCTAGCGAGTATAATACAATTATAATTGAATATAGAAACTGTGTTTTGTACTGAAGTCGAGACAACTTAATATTAAGGGCCTGTTTCAGAATTTTCGAGTAAGTTCCGGTTTTACTAGCCAGAACATATTTAGTAAACAAAACACTATCTCTGTGTTTCACAGTCATCGATAGCCTATCCATCGGTTAAAGCTTGAAACGCGCTGCATATTCACTGTCATTTTTATCATTCAGTTATTTTATGTGTTGCATAGCAACCCGAAATTTTATTAGGACATTCTGAAACGGGCCCTTAAGGAAATAAGGAAACGAAGACTGGATTACTAAATAAAAGACGATATTCAAATAAAAGCTTAGCTTTATTACTCGTTATATTCACGAAGAAACATCCCTCACCGGAACCGGTTATCAACAAGTCTCCTAGCTGACGTTAGTAGAGATACAATTTATTTCACCGTACTTCGGATAATTTTGAATAATTTCGATCAACAAATTTTAGAACCGCCAATTTTATTAAAACGAATTTGTAACAATCTCAACAGCCAGGACCGGCCGTTAGACTTAAATTTAGATACAATTTCTTCATCTTTCCACGACTTCACTTTATGTCTAATACACCGAACAGTGGTTTATCTCCTAAACATTCACGGACAAAGACACACGCTCGTAAACAATAAGCATTATGACAATGTGATAATATATTAATGTATAAGTACTGCTTTATTAAGAACTGTAATAATTAATGCATATTTAGGTAAGGTTAGTGTGTGATAGGTAAGTTTGTCTGAGGCCCACAGATTACAATAGCGGCCGTGCTAGACAAATACCGAGCGCTACAATTTTTTCGTCACTTTTCATTCTTAATGCTTTTAAAATTTATTCTTTACATCCAGAATCATATAAACATCTTTTGAGTTATTATAATATTTTTACCTATATAAAAGGGGGCCACACCGCCGCCTCGGACCGTTCTTTTTATTTACAAACGGCAATGCTCTCCTAAACGTTTTATATCCGACGCTATTCTTAAAATTAAATACAAAAAACGTATGACACTCTAAAATTACCTAATGTCTCATTTTTGTCATCGCTATAAATTATGAAATTTTGACCATTACACCAACTTTAGAAATATTCGATACAAAAATACTTATTTTTTTTGAATAAAATTTTATACACGACTCATTTATATCGTCGGTGCAGGGCGGGGTGGGGGTGCGGCCACCACAAAAGAAAAGCTTTGAGCCTCGTTACCTTAACATCATGAAATTTGTACTAAATATATCAACGCAAGCGGACGCGGTGCCATATCACTTAGCCGAAATGCGAGGATACCGAAACGATGCCTAAACACTAGTCAAATTTGCGACGTGCGAGTTTTCGTCCAACGAAACGAGCACACGCACAGTGGTCACGGCCGTACTTCCCGCTGGACAAAAACTCCACGACACTTTACTAAAATAATTTCGATTTTTAAATTTTGATTCTAATTTTATCACCGGCATCCGCGTCCGCTCGCTGTAGTTTACAAATATATCATACCAAAACGATGCCACAATATGTAATGCGGCTCACTAGAACACAAATTAAACACAATTTAAGTAACATTGTTCGACGAACACACAATAATTCGAAATGAACGTGTATCGTATGAAGACCACAAGGATATTGAAAATAGTCTTGAATACTAGAGGTTTCTTGCGAATACAAAATTATGAATTATTTCAAACGATTTAAGATATCAGTATTGTATGATCTATCATTCATTAAATACAGGGGCGTTCGAGCTTATCTTACTTAATTTATTATTGATAAGCATCGGCAGTATTTTGTTTCGAGACATCCTAATAGTATATCCGTGCTCAATTTTTGTCGATTTTTTATCAGATATATATAATATAAGTATATATAGTATAAGAACGATACTTATCTCATAACTACCTAAATTTTCAGCAATTTCCTTATTGAATTTTCACATATAGAAAAGTTGATACGGCTATTTGGTACATCTAAATGTTTCTAATCTTCAAAATGAAATGCTACATACATTAGAGTCTATTACAATTTCGAAATTTAGGAACCATAATACCCAAACGTGGAACCAAATACGTTCTACATACATATTTTCATTTTTATACTTAATTTTGAAAATAATTACATATTTAGATTAATTTTAGATGTTTATCCAACATTTTGTAGACGGATTCAAAAACACTATAAATGAAACAAAACTTATATATGAATAAAAATTTTAGGAAACTGAAATAAACTATCTTCTAAATACATATTTATTATTTAAAAGACAGAATAAAGGTACGCCGAAAAAGGGCAATTCTAATAAATCTACATACATATTATTCATAGATATAAACATGAGCTTCAAACAACACCGAATTTTGTACTTTTTCTGTGGGATAGCCCCTTGATCACTGTGGACTAATTACTTCGATGTTTTTAACTTGAGTCTTTATATTAATTTAGAAAAATTGTCAACCGATAACATATAAAATCCAAACTTTAAAAAATCGGCTCGATCGCATTTATATCCTTTGTGGTCTCGTATTTTCTGCACAGTGAGTACTCAAGTATAAAATCCGGACAACAATTAAAACATTAAATTGTCATAATTTCCTAAAAATAATTATGGTCTAAAACATTGAACGGCTCCAAGTATCTGCAAATAACGGCATGTCGGTTGAATACTGTTGATGGGAAATCAATACATTTCTATTGTAATATGTGTTGTGTTAGCCTGCATTAACTATTAGAAGAAGAAATCTATGAAGATCGGATTAACGAATTACTTACTAATATAAGAAAACACACAACGGTGATTGTCAGTTTAGAGCTAAAAAGTCGACTAAATATGGATTGCACTGATGAACATTAACTATAGAGGTTATTGTGACTAATATATTAAAACTACGTGGTTGTGCCTCTAGCACCATCTATGGGCAGAAGTGGGGAATCAATTCCAGCGTTCAATTCATCTTATCGGCTGTCTAGAGGCACGTTAATTACTTATGTACAGTATATTCTTCTCAGCTCTAAATTGCCACTGCCTATGGGCGTGGAAGAAACAAACAACGCTTAACAGAATAAGAGTAACGTAACATGGAACGATGCTCGATCTTGAATAAGCCCTGCGGCGACTGCGTAGGTACGAACGAGTACATGCCTGCAAACCGACGCATATACAAGAAACTGAATCCGGGCTATTGCTGTGAAGGGTTGGCTGTGTGGGGATGGGCCGTAATCGAACCAATCAAATTTAAATTTCAAATCGAGATTTCTGTTACATTTGAAATTTAAATTGGACAGTGGAAGGCGACCGGGAAAATTTCGAACACAAAACCAGTTATCCGAATAAGGGGAGGCTGCGTGTAAGTTCTATGTGTCGATGTCTCAAAAACTTCCGTATCTCTCTAACTCTCTCACCTTACCTACTCTAAGTGTACCAGTCGACGCCTGGTCCATCCTAAACTGAGATACCCCTTAATTATTGTAATAGTTCAAACGGTTACAAATGAAACGATAACAATCGTGTAGTACTCGTACAAATTAAAAATGCTTACACTTGCTTAGCTAGAGCCGGCCGTCTGCCCTGTGCGGTTACTGAATCAAAACTGAAGATGGTATAATATTCTGTACAATTCCGCAAATCAATTACCAATTTTCCAGTTCTACTATTGTTTCTGTTTTACTTAAATATAGTTAGCGCTAAGATAGTTATTTGTAATTCATCTCTTTCTGTATTAAAACTAGATATCATATTATGTACATATGACTATACATCTCTGTACAAACTATCTATCTTATCGTTTAGTGTCTATTTTAAAAAGCTGTAAAATTATTTTATATCTTTCTCTGTAGAACTGAAGATGTAAACTGAAAGTGTTACCGTCTTTCTGGGATGACGGCCGGCAACTACATGTTATAACAAATACATCGAGATATGTGAGATTCAAAGATAGCTTCTCGACGCGTCTGCTATTTTTTTCCAAGAACAAAAAGGTTTTCTTGTACATGATAAAATTTCTTTCTTCAGCCATCCCGTGCGCCGAGAAGCGAGCTTTTCAATCTTTCATGCTACATATAACTACGAATCAAACTAATTATTCTTCTAAGTATAATAGTAAATGTTGTGTATGTATTTATTTATATTGGTTGTTCGTATTGCGAACTGTAAATGCGTGTGTGCGGGCGGTGCGCGGGCGCTACACGGAGACCGTGGTTGGGCGACAAATTCTATTGAGGGCCCTTTTGTATTAATTTCTTATTTATTTTCATTTGTAAAAAATCAACGTTTTTGAAGGCACTTCTGTTCGGACGAGGTGGCCCTGTGCGTTTGTGTGCAAAATACGGATGCCAAAATGTGGAACTGCGGTTTTTGAGTATAGTGTAATTTTGAGGGACTTCCGGTCTATTGATGTGAATAACTGCCTTCAATACTATTGCGAACTGTTTGGATGTGGGTCGAAATGTCTATGTGTTTGAAAATCGCCGCGAAGCGCCCGCGTGCGGAGCGCGCGCGTCACCACTGTGGGACTAATCATCGAAACTTGTGGCCAGAGTCTAATAGAAACTTAAAACAGCTTTCGGAAACTAAATGAAACTAAGTGAAATATTTTCTACTGATTGTTTTCAATGTATTGCTTATAAAATTGTGGTGAATGTATAAATTAAATTTAAATTACTGATTCTATTAATTATGGTGTGACGCTCCGCACTCGCGCGTTGTTTATATTCTTATTAATAGGCCCACGCAAAATTTTTGAAAGTAGTATTTAATCTAACAAATTTAAAACTTAATCCTAATCCGGTATAATTCCGGACTAACTGAAAACGCGATCCGAACACTGCCGAAATATTTATTTAATTAAACCAAGGATGATTACTTTAATAATTACTGAGGATGTGTAACCTTTTCGAATTTTGTGACTGTCATCTTATTCTATTGAAAAACTTCCTGCACGAACACAAAACCGGTTATCTGTATAAAAATAATCTATTAATTAGTATTTGTCTGTGGATCGAAAAATAACCCTGCTCTATTGTACTAATGACTATGGTTAACTATAATTATTCCTAAAATAAGTAATGACGAGGTAAAGGTTGACAATTTTCAGCTGCACGAGGCGAGCCAAGAAACATAAAAACTACAGTAAACTAGCAAAAACATGCGCCAAAGGATAAGGGAACACAGGAATAACAAAAAAGAAACAACAAAAAGTTTAAAACTTAAGCAGTTAATATATTAATCGTTTTTTCCTTAAATAATAAATCAATAAATGATTTTAAGATATACACAACTATAAAAACCATTTTAAGATAATACTTAATAATAATATAATAATAATTATATATATATAAATACATATAGCGAAATATATTATGTGCAGAAATAAAATTCTAGGTGACTTAAATTTTTTCTTACTCGTATAACCTAATGAATTTCCTAGTAGAGCGCAGTTAGTGGCGCAGCTAGGTGTTGCGCCACTCGACGTCCGACGTACTAATTTCAATTCTTTTAATAATTTAATTTAACTTTTTTATCAATAATTTTGAATCTGAAGGCCTAAATGCGAGTGTCGTAAAATTTAGGTGTGCGAAACAATCGTCCAATGATTTGTTTAACTAATTTAGTTATGCCGAAACTTTGTGTGCGTTGCGTCGACGTGGCGCTTATTCCAATTGTTCAAGGAAGTTTGGCGACTTGAAGTACTCGGGCACGGGGTCATCGAGTCGCGAGATCACCTTGTAGATGGACTTCTTCCAGCTCTGCTCTGCATCCTTCCCACCTTGGATGGCGCGGAAGAACTCCCGCAGAGTCTGCTCTACCACATATCTGAAGTTTGGTGGAACCTAGAATGGAGAAAAAAAACATTTAAAGATTCTGTTTTTCTTCAAATCATACTCAATTATAATACTGTAGTAGATGTAATGTTAAATAGTTTGCAGTGTTTTATTAATAAATGAAACCGCCGATTAAAATAATTACAATAATATGTATTATAATGGATATTGAGAAAAAAATATAAATCAATCTCAACTGGCAAGTGAGGCTAACACATCTCTACGGCAAAAAAGTGCTTTGCTAACTTCTCATAAAAATAATGTAGGTAAATTACTTAAGTAAATATTATGTTATGTATAGCTTTCCAATTTTCTATTAATATATTTCGGTGCTTACCTCAATGTGATTATTTCTGTTGTAGTGAAGGTTGAGTACCCTATACAACTCTGAATCTCCAGCCACGTGGATATCTTCCGCCGCTTTCAGGCCTTCGCTGATGGCCTGCCGCGCGTATTTCTCCATTTGGATGTAGTAGAATTCTCTGTAAAGAACAAAAAAATAATTTCAAATATGTTTCAGTAGAAATATATGACAAAAATTGGTGATCAAACGCTGATAATTTAACTCTCCTAAATATTTTCCGTGATGTTGAGTAAAATGGTAATTATTGATGTTTTAAAAACATTTCCACCTACATCCTGGGGGCCAACTCCCATCTCTTAATTCAGTCTTATTTTAACATTACATCTACAATTTGAATTCGCACCGCCACATATCACTATAGTATACTTACATAAGAACTTCAACGTGAGAGCGGGATGCATGCATTGAATCAAGTCATTTGTGCGACAGCGGTAGCACTATATGAACATTATTGTTTCGTGACGGCCACGGTACTAACCTTAGTATCAATAATTTAAACTTGAAACAATGACGTTTGCATTCCATAATAGTTTATAAAAGGTGGGAGTTGGGCCCCTGTTCTCTCGTTAAAACGTTGAATTACGACTTGACTGATTGGCAGCAACTACCTATCTATATACACAGTTATAGCCTATCTGCGTATCCTATCCACCTACAGTGTGACACTTCACGGCACAATGAAAATAAAAAAGCCACTTCAATACCGTCGAGAGCGGGAAAGGATTTGATTAGCCATTTTCGCTCCCGGTCGCGTTGCGTCGCATCGCTATCTTCGCTTCGCTTCGCTTACGAGAGCGAGCGAGCAATTCGAGAGTCTCGCGAGGCTAATTACTTACGAGTTTGCATTCAGACGGGCTAATTCGGTTTTTCACATTCCTGCAAGTGACGCTACATTCGGTCGTGTTGCTATTTGCGAGTGCCTCTTGATAAGAAAATATAACTCTTAATTGCGTGATTCTTGTTCCAATGCGACGTTTCAGTAGAGTATTTTATTGGCACTTTTATTCATTATGCTGAATAGAAAATCTTCATTATCTTTATGAAGATTTTGTTTATTGACTCCATGTGATGTTCACAAAATGTACATCACATGGAGTCAATTGCCACGGATTGTGTCTAAAACACAAGTAAGAAAGAGTCACTCGAACCTCTCACTCGCACTTAGGGGGATTCTATTATATTTTAATTGGCACTCATAGCGAGATTGCAGCCTTGCTAATTGAATTAGTAAATGAAGTGTTTTAATAAATAGATATTTTTTTTGACTGGTAAACGAGGTGGTGCGACCCCCTGTGCACTAGTGTGACGTAATAACAATAAGCACATAGAAGTATTTATTACTTTGGATATTTATCTAGTTACAGTATTCAGTGTATATGATTGATTAACGTTACATTTTTGTCATCTGTCTTCGTCGTCGTATTTATAAACAGGTTTTTTTGTGCATATTAGGCGTAGAGAGATTTAGGAGACATTAGGAGAGGTCATATGACATCTTATGACCACATCATTTACTAATAGGTTGAAGACTGGCGTCGGTTGGTTCGAAAAGTGGTCAAAGCGTAAACTATCAGCAACAAAAAATAATCCAAATTTATTTACATATGTACTTTCGTAACTTCAATACAGTAAGAAAAATATATTTGAAAACTATTTGTATGTATCGCCGGTCATGATAAATTATACTATCTAGAAATATATATTATTCATATTCTCCTATTCTATTCTTCTTTTCATTGGTCATACAAAAAGCTATGAAGTGTAAAACAATATATCATGAAATCATGAAATGTAAAAAAGCTCTTTCATAATTATGATACCGCTCTCGTCCTATTTTAGTCACTTTCAGTTCACAAATTCCACCCTTTAGATTATATCTCAACAACTCCTGTATCATTAAGGTCATATACCCCCAAAAGATTTTTGACCTTAATTATACTTAAACGATGCTCAAACTAATTCAGTACTTTGGTACGACCTTAAAGTATCTATTTAAACGGGCTGCCTATCAGAAGATTTAATCAAGCGTTTTAAAAGTTATCGGTGGAAAACACAAACATATAAATTCTACAGAGACCTCGCATAGCTTAATCAATAAATACATTTCTAATGGGTAATACTTCTTTAAAACGATATCAATTGATTTACAGAACATATGGTGAGACTATATCAGTCACATAGAAAGGGTTCACTCTGATCTGATATTGTGAGTATCTTTAAGTGTTCAACTTATCCCGTCGTCGCTAAGTGTCTCTGAAGATTAGTAATTAAATTAAAAATATCTTTGATGATATGTATATCTGTCATTGACCTCTGGGTACCCAGTCGTTGTAGAAAACTTTCAATAGAAAGATGAAGATAGAATTATTGACTCTTTCTGGCATAGGAATTTCTTGGTAGCAATTTAGAGTCTGGAAGTATGACGGGTAGATGGCAATAATATATAATTATAGCCTATCATATATACATAGAACTAAAACATGCCTGGCGAACAGGTTGCTTGGACACTTATGCGTGCCACACGGGGAAACCGGCGTGACGTATATTTGTTGCTTGAAAACAAGAACGTGGCAACAGCTTTGATGGCCCAATCCGAATGTATTTGGACTGCCGTGCAGTAGATCGAAGGTTTGAATCCCGATGCGGGCTTGAGCTTCACCGCATGGTGGTAGAGTACTTTGCGAATATTCGCCTACCAACCCCTCAAGAAGAAAATATGTTGCCAAGCACCTAATGTTGTTTCGGCAGCCGTCCTTGATAGCTAGTAAGTTTATGTTTAATCTGTTAACATACCATCAGCTGAGATTCTGATCGAAGACTAGCCTATCAGTTATACAAACGTTGAAATATAGTAGAGCCGCTGTGATCTTTCAAGAGTGTCGTAGATGCCAAAATATAATAACTCACTTTTGACTTCGACTTTGAACCTACAACGAGAAAACTCGAAGCCGACTCTGGTCTTCTTCTGTCAAAATCTGAAGGTTCTGCGATGCCCAATACGCCCAATGTGGGCTTTATGTATCAAAGGTAACAAAAGTTCATCTTTGCTTTCTTTCTTTTGCTTGCTTTCATTACTGCCTCTGAATGCCCAACAACTAACAGTTAGTGCGATAAAAAATGTAGTTATTTTGTATTGAGATAATAAATTAAGATTCTAACTAAGTCAGGTTAAGTAACAATTCAGTAAGCAGTTGAGTGGAAATGCTAATTAGGTATGCGGGTAGCTGAAGAATACTAGGTGCTCTGTTTTTTTGTGAACATTTTTTGTGTTGAAACGTAAGCCTTCATTGAATTCTATACTGACCTATGATTAGTAAAATTATATAGTATCAGTTCAGAGAGTAGACAAGGGATTTATAATTAAATTTTAACGAAACTATAGCTTATTTCCGTTTATCAGTGGTATATATTACATATATACTTATATATAATTTACATATGTTCATTATTATACATTATCGTTATCATTAAAATAGCACAATCCCCAGTTCACCCTCCTTGTGAACAGACTCTATAGAGTTCAAAGAACTGCATACTATACTAAGCGTAGATTGAAGCCACAGTTATAGGTTGTTTCTCTATTTGTCAATGAAACAGTGATGGCTTAGTGGCAGTGGGCATTCGATTGCCGAACTATCACTACTTTATGTAGAAATTTCATCGCCAATCACCTGATGGTGTGGTCCGGCAGCTTTTGTTGAACATCAGTTCCTTTATTGTAGGTAAAGCCTGTTTAAGTCACTTAAAAATAATGAATATTATGTAAATGAAATCTTATAAAAGAATTATATCGAATGCTACTCTCTTAAATACAACTAAATTATATTGAAAAGGGGGAAGGGTGTGAATAACCTAGGTTGAAATTTAGCATTTATTAGATCTTTATTCCTGGCATTATTCTGCCTGTAATGTCAAAAGTAAATCTTTTTTAGTTTACAGTTCTCTAACATGTAGTGATGCAAACCTACCATAGTATTGGTTACTTAAATACGACTATATTTCTTCTTGTACGTCTTCATTTCTAGTTTTCAAAGTTTAACCGTTACTGTGGGAATCAGCTGTTCCTTAACAATATCATTGTTAGCACCCTTAAAGTATTTTGGCAACATATCCTATCAAACAAATTTGGACTCTACAATATATAATCATATGAATCAAAATTGGTAGTAATTTTTATTTATGGTGACGACAATAGAAGAGTTCTATAGTTACGGCTGTAATGATAGTTTTAACTCTATTTCGTCGTGATAAGGTGGATGTTTGTATGTTTGTGGTATTTTTTTGTCGTTTTCTTAAGATTTCGCATCTTGCGTCTACCTGGCATGGTAACGTCTTGGATTATCATTGTTTCGTGGCAGTTGGTTACTTTTTGCATGTATTTTTTATACAGTTTGGACTTATATTTGAAATGAAGGATGAAACTGGGTCTGTGTCAAAAGAAGATCATAATGTTAAGGATTTTATATGGAAAGGAAATTATAACGATTTCGTTCGTTCTACAGTGAATGTAGAGACGTAGAGAGAGCCAGTCGTACTCGTACAATATATTACATATACGTAACTCGTAAGTCCTACTGATCTTACTGTTTATGATGTATGTATACATCACCCTTTCAAACCTAATTACATCCTTATTCATAGTTTGTATTGAACACTCATTGTTTGGAGTGAATTTTTTTAAATCTTTTTTCATTGACTTTTGCTAGGTGTATAGTCTTACTTAACATCTGGTATAGTGCTATATCTTATATATATATATATATCTCAGTCCTCTTAAACCGATACAATATTTGCGAGATGTTAGTTTGAATGTTGATTTATAACACGATTTGTTTGGATTTTCATTTATATTGTTAATAAGAAACAAAGTGAACATTAGGTACAAATGTATCTCTGTAATTAATATTAAAACAACATTTTATAGCCTTTCTTACATCTTAAACGTTCCTAAATGAGGGTTGCAAGAAATCTCCGAGGATCTTACTGTGGTTTCTCTCCCCTCAAGAAAACGACTTGGTTCCCGTGTGAACCGAACTTAAGCGGTGGCATAGACAAACGAATTTTAGAGGCGCATTTTAATAAAAAAAATGCTATTTGTTTTTTATTACTATTAAGTCGATAAAATATAAATAAATATTTATTTATATATCAATAATAAATATAAATATATTTGTTACTATTGCGGGTTGTCTACTAGATTATTACGTCTATAAATTAAGAAAGCATTTAAAAAAGGGAGTATCTATACATTAAACGTATTTTGATTTTGCTTTATCCTAAAAACAGCAACATGTTTACAAACGTCAAACCTGTGTATATTAAAAATAGAAGGTATAAGAAAAAAAAATATAAACGATCCAAGTGCGCTTCGAAAATCGAAGTATATTAAATAACGATTGTTTTTGTCTGTGTTGGTACAGAACTAGACTAAATAAGTTTCGGAGTTTTGTGGCTGAAGATCTACAGTTAATAAATTAGCTACGTCTAAAATTGCCGGTCTTGTCATGCCAGGAAGGAAAATGGCCCCGAGTTTCTTGCCCGTTCTTTTCGCAGTGGCTCTTGGTTCTATACATTTTTTTTTGCTGAACGTGGCAGTACAATTTAGTATATTTCAATATTAAAATTTGTAATTGAAATAAGAGCGTCGTAGATGCCTAAATTGAATAAATGATTTTAAATTTCGAATTTCGACTGTAGAAAAAGTAAGCGATAAATGACTCGTTATAAGTAAGTGCAGTACATCACAAATATAGATGATCTTTCTATGTTAGAAGACACAAAATATTATTCGTGATATATAACTTTTTCGAGTCTTGTTGTTCTTAACTCTACGGTAGAGTTGGTGGCAAGACGTTGCTACTACGAGGGGTCTAAGTTATTGTTCTTTTTTCACTTTCACTTGTCTTTTGTTATTTTTTCTTTTACTTGGCGTGAAAGTATCGTACATTATGTATGATTTTTGCATGGTGGTAAGTAATTTTTCGATTAGCCTTCTAGCTATCAAGTATACCTATCATGTAGAAAATCTGTCATCAAACGAGGCGCGTGCTTCGTCAGCTGTTTTTTAAAGATAGTTTCCATTTTAGGTAAAGCCAGTTTAAACCGCATCATCACTTACCATCAGATGGGATTGTAGTTAAAGGCTTAAAAGTTCCCACAATTAAAAAAAGGATTAAGGAACTTGCTATATATTTGGAGTGCAGAAGGCATTTCGAATTTATTGGCCTGAAGGCTTCCGATCACGATGAGTAGCAAATTTAAATAGATAATTTCAATCTTTAAATTGATATGTGACGAACCATCAGAACACCAGCAGATAATGATAACGACAAATTCTAAACAAGTGAAATCGCAAATCTTATCTCTCCAAGTGACAGTTGATTTCTCCATGCAAAACAACGTATTGGGGGCACCGTGTCGCGATCGCTGATCTTCATTACCATAGCTTACGGTCTCATGCGGGCGCATACCGCTATTCGATAACAAAGGGGTAAGAACCTTAAGCACAGAATCAATCATACACACTATGCTTCAAGTAGGCATTGTTTTATTACATAAAAAAACAGTGTCGCATAAAATATGCGGTGAAACTTTTATACTACGAATTTTCAACACATTCAGTCTTACATGAATGTGGTGGAAATTCGTATATATTATATCTTACATGATACTCCGATTATTCCTAATTGTTTCAAGAAATACTAATGTTTATGTCGTACTGCACAGTTTAAATTAGAAGTGAAACTCTATGATAAGTTGTTACCTAAGTGCGATTCTACATCTTTCTACATCTAACAAAACAAGCTCCTTATAGTGTCTACCTAAGCCCAATAAAGAAAGAAAAATGGTCACTATGAGAATATTTTCTACATACTTAAGCGATATCATGTATTTTTTTAAGTAAAGGCAAAAATATATATTATCAGTATATATTGTCATAATAAGTGCAAAACTAAGATTAAACATCTTAGTTTTGCACTTATTATGAAATATGTAAGTACCTACCTAATGTACTTCATCCAATAAATCATCTACAACATTGAAATGGAACGTATAATTTATATAATAATAACAAATACTTTTAAAAGTATCCTAAAAAATATTAAATAATATTTAAATAAAACACTTAAAAAAGCATAAAATTATATATCTAGTGACAATTCCGCCTAATTTTCCTGTTATCTACGTGTCGTCACAAACATCACGCAGCCTAACCGGAAGAATACCCGACTAGTTTCGCTTCCAAACGAAGCATCTTCAGGAGGTCTTGACTTACCGAGCGCACGGTCGAGACCGACCATCAGAATCTATCCATTATAATTTATATTTTAATTACTGTTTTCTTAGACCCATATCGACTCATTTAGAGGTTTGTGTCATTGTCCGATAAACTACCTACTTATAGTATTTATATTACTAATGAAGTATTTTTCCTTAAAGTTATGCGCAGTAAGAATATGCTGAATTAATTAGGAATTACCGTGCATTGCCGTGTATGGTATTGCACGGTCACTATTGATTGGAAATAATCCATTGTCGTTCATATATAGTACATAATTTTAATGACAATCCATTACCTTAAAAGAAAACTTATCAATTTGTTATATGGTGTTTGGAGCGGCTCAATAAAACCGATTCAATGATCTTTTTAGTCATGTCAGATAAGAAAAAAACTTGAAGTTAAGGTTTCTACTTACATTAGTATATAACTTACAACTACTATTGAAAATGTTAGCTAAGTATGTACTTTATTACAATAATCTAATACAAATAACCTAAACATGTTAGAACTTTAAATTTTACCTGCAGACCACTTTTCTTCGTATCAATTGAGAATAATTGGGTGAAAGTAAACCATTATAGGTACCTATTTTATTTTAAACGAATAAGCCTAAAAGTGGCTGATACACAAAAAAAATCTCCCGAACTGAAATTTGCACAAAAAGTCGAAAATAATAGTTTCCAGACATTTTTCCCACTTTTACAAACACTCATTTCGATCGTTGCCAAATAACAATGGTTATTAAAAACGTGATGCCCGCCCCGTAAATGATACGATGTGATATGAAACCTATAGGAATAATGTTGTAGATTACATGAGCCGTATGCGAAACGCGTAAGGTTTAAAATTAAAAAGGTAAGGCGCTTTCGTCGACGGTACTTTTGTTTCTATGTGTGTGTGAGAGTGGACGGCGTCCAGCTTTCGAGAAGTACGGGAGAACGAGCCCGTAGACTGCATTTTTATAGAGTAGCATTAATTTAGAGGTGACATTAGCTAAGAATTAAATTAAAAAAATATTTTTCTAAAAAAAATGTACGCATTTTCTAAAACGTAATCTACGCAATGATTTTTGGTGCAAGCATTATCTACGTGTATTCCGATTTTTTTATCTTCACGATTGATTTCAAAGAAGCAATAGTTTTTAGTTATTGGTTTACATTTGCATCTGCGTGAGTTAAAGCTATGTTACTTAGGCATGTCCTAATATGATAAGGAAAATAATTTGCAAACCCATCATAGGCACCATACTTGTTTCGACATTTTGTTGTGACTAGGTATATGACATATCTGAAAGTTACAATTACCATGACAACCTGACAAAACTTTATACACGACAAAAATCTGGATGAATGATTGCATCCTCTGAAAATTTCGCTTGGTCTATGTTAAAAGTTGCACGGCGGAGCGCACACATGCACAGTTGGCGCACTCACGCACACAGGCGTCGGCAAAAGCGGGTAAACTAATACCAGGCTGGATTAATGCTTCAGTTAGTGAAAAAACTTTTTTTCAGACTGCGCCGTCCGAACCAGGGCCGGACTAGGCAGTTTAAATTACCTAATTTGACATGACTTGTCATTTTTGCCAATTTAAATGGTACTTTTAGTTTCTTTTTGTGACAGTAATTCTATTTGCTATGTTATATTTGTACTGAAATATTTAGGTTTGAGGTTTAACTTAGGTTACTCGTAATTGCTACCTTATCTGTTCTTTTCCTTGTTTAACTAATTAACTTAAATGCTTCATTAAATTTGAATATGCAATTCTATCGATGGTAATTAAAATTTAAATAACATAACATTATTATATTTTACATTTATGGACTTAATTAGCTCAAAAGTTATTTTGTAAGTATTCAAAAGATATCATTATTAATAAGTTCCTATATACGAAACTAATTGCCTTTGTTTTTTTTTTTTTTTTTTATTGCTGATAGGTTAGCCTTTGACCACAATCTCACCTGATGGTAAGTGATGATGTGGTCGAAGGTGATAGCAGGCTTAACCTAGAATTACTGGCTCTCAAGGACAGCTGCCGGAATTATTAATTAATTATTGTATTTTGAGATTGTAATTAATAATAACAAATTACCACATATATTTACGCCGGTACCTGATGAAGCAGGCCCCGGCAGAGGTCTATAAATACCTACATTTGTCAGATAGATTTTGGTCAAATGTTATAGCGCGAGCGAGACTTTTGGCATACTGGGCAAAGTATCAGATGCCGAATGTAAATCATTTGTTTGATATTTAAGACAATAATTGCCCACCCTGGGGATCAACCCTAGATTCTAAAGCGATTATATTGCACTTTAAATAACGGACAATTTTTAACCAGTAATAAAATAGTAAGTATATTAAATAAATACATATTATGATATAAGTAAAATATTACCATAATTAATATAGTATTTTTCCTTAGATAACCGCATGTTTCAGAGTGTTTTTGACAATAATTGAATAATATAATGACTAACTTAACAATATGGTGACGGTATACCTTACATATAAGGTAATTTGGGTATTACTCAAGGAAAAGTCCTTTTAGGTGATATATAATAATATAATGAAATTTTTTGCGGTGAGAACACGTAACTAACGTGGTTTATTCTGGGAAAATAACGTTTAATTTAAATTTATTTACATTTAATAGGTCAAAACAGTTCTCACTTTCTTTTTGTTGGAATAATATGGATGTTTCCTGTGGATTATTTGTATGTCATGGTGAAATACAAAAACTGACAGGATCGGGGATCTACGACAAAGATATACACTGTCCGTATGTTAGGGTTGTCTCCGGTCGCATGTTACTTCAATCTTTTGATTACGTACACCTAATATTTTGCTATTATATAAACAAATTTATACAGTATGTTGAGAATAGCACATGATATGTAAATAGGTCAATCTCTATTTCTACAAAGTCACATACAAAATGTAGTGAAGTAAATACCTACTTGAAACAGATAAAGCTGACACGATGCGGGCTTGAGACGATTATCTATGCCTCCATGACGTGTTGTTGCCACTTTCTCGTGTTATCTTGCAAAGTACGTGCAAAATTGACGGGTAGAGTTCTTTGTCTATTACGAATATGTATGTCAGTCTATACGTCGATAATTTCTAGTGAGACGTGAATTGCAACATGTTAAAAACATATATTTGTTTACATAGTGATATTATATGAATTTGCTGTCTGAGTTTTTGTTTAATAGAAATATAATTAACGTTTATATTCCGAAAGTTTTTGTAATACAGATAGGTCAGCCTTTGACCGCAAGCTGAGTAGGTATGATGGTAGCAACCCTAGAATATGAGCTAGCTCCCAAAGCTACAACAGTTTTATTTCAATTGCGTGAAACGACTCAGCTGTAGCCAGCAGCTCCACATAGCTGATGACCTATAATTTTACGCTGATACTGGTTAGAAAGTAAGCGTTTGACCGCCTGCTCAAATAATGACCATACCTAAACAGAAGATATCTATTCAATGACATCTATTCGGAAATAAGGAAGAAGTTTCACCTGAACTAAAACTGTACCATAAAAAAGATTTGTCTTTAAGTAAATCTGCAGAAATATCCCTATCTTACTTCTGCATTCGCTCGCTATGGCCCTGTTCCACTTAACGCTAATAACGTTATTTTAGATAATTTTGATCACATTCTGCGTCTATGGTGCATTTCATTACATACAATTAATATAAGCATAGATACAAAATGTGGTCAAAATTATCGAAAATAACGTTATTGGCGTCAAGTGGAACAGGGCCTAAATAGATTTATAGGTATATTATTTTGTGCCTATCATCATGAAAGATCGATATGTCTCGCCTGAGTCCATCACTGAATAATGACTCCCTCCGCACTGACCCGTCTGTCTTGTACCCCAGGCTTCAAAAGTTCAGCTCATTTGAGTGCTTGCCGAGATTTCATTACGCCAACTACTCACTTTGGTATTAATTTTTTTTTCGTAAAAGGGTTAAATGCACACATACCCGTTTAAGGGCATCCGTTGACCGTTCACGGTTACTTGATCTCAGAATTAGTTCGTTAATTACTGTTGGAGACAGTTTTTAGCTCTTTTCAAGTGTTCTTTATTCTGCATCAGGACTGGGAGAGTTTTATGAAAAAATCTAGTTGAATACGACTCAAAGGCTTTGCGGAGTTTCAGATATAAAAATGATGCCTAACATTTGTCTCTTATACTATAAATGTTTTTTTTTTGGCTAGTATCATATTATTTTGGGACAGTCGTAAATAGTTTTTGTTTATTTTGACGGAACGAATGTTTCAGCAGCAAGTAGTTTAACGGCGAAATAAGACCAGCACTTACATCGAACATTTTTTTAGGTTTTTGCAGCAAGGTGTATCAACAACAAAACATTACCGTCATTTACGCCCTTGTTAGGTATTAATGAGAATTTCCAAGAAGAGTTGGAAACGGAAAAAGAGTAGAACGGGAAGATGATAATCGACTTAAATAAGAATGTTGATGATCAACGCTTACCGACAATATTTTCATTAAGGTATTATATGAACGAAGAAAATTTTTATAATTTGGTTCTCAGCTGCAGCCTTACAGGAGTTACAGGGCTCCACCCTCAATGTTTTAACGGGTAGGAATGAAAACGAAATAAAGGTGGATAGAAATTAATAACGTTTATGCTAAGACAGTCACATTGTAAGTGAATGTCTTAGCATTAGCGTGTTTGGAAAATTAAATAGACTAGTACATACTTTTCATATGAAAGCAACTTGAGTCCTTTTCAATTAAAAAAAATCTCACTAATTACTCTCTCAAAATTTGAATCAATGCATAGTAAAATATAGAAAAATCGTTTTAATTTTCATAGGGCGTGTAAGTACATAAGTCTAACGATAATTAAGTAAGTACTCAACATTATAAATACGGGTACCGAAGGCATATTTTCCAACGACATATCGCTGCTTTACTTGACATTATTTCCCTACAGAGTTGTACTATTTATAAGATTTTTAGACCTGATTGAATTAAATAAATCTATCCGATTTTTATGACACCACATGTATTTGGATAAGGGAAAGATAGTGATAGAGGTTCGTTTGTATAAAACTATTTTGCGCGGCGATAAGTACGTATGGCAGGGAACATATTATTAATTAATTACTTTTACGTCTTAGTGAAGCGGCGACGGGGAGGGCCGTGATGACTTTTAGTTGTCGCACTTAGGTAATTTCCCATGTGACTACAGCCTATGCCGCGCCTTTTTACCTTCGCGTGTGTGTTTAATTCCTTGTAGTACTATGGTTTTCTTGACATTTTTATCAAGCTAAGTTATCGCCCGCGATTTCCCTCGTAACATCGGTTTTTCGCGGCATTTAGTACTATGGATGTGTAAGTAAAAAGCCCCTTTTATTCTTTTATTGTCTCCTTACGTCTTTATTTTATTTTTTTGCTACAATTCATGTATGCCTTTCTTGTTATATTCACTGTAACCCAGCAATTTGTTCAAAATACGTCTTGTTTTTCTTGAGATAAACTACCTCGTCGCTTCCTATCCGTACCCCGCATATTTGGGGTCGGTAAAATAGGTTATCTCTAACAGAGATGTGTTTTGTAGAACACAGGGACATATTGTAAAGTTTTTGTTATATATACAACCTCCGTGGCATTTCTTCTCCTTGGGAATGTTTGGATTTGTAGTAAAATTAACGGCAATAACGGTAGCATAGAGGTCTCTACAATAGATATTACATAAGTTTATGCCGGCGGTATGCCTTTAATGAATACCTACTACGAACTACACCACTACAACTACTAAAATGAAAGTATTTAGACAAAGGCAGCCCTAATAAGTAGAACCTTGTTAGGTGCCTAATTTACAGCGACACCCTACTCACGTTGACGTGCGCATACAGGTATAATCGTAAGTTAAAGTACGGAACCACGGAACCTACTATGGTTGCATGTGTAAATTATATAATTAAATAATATTACCATAACACTAACAAAACTTAGAATATAAAAAAAATACATAGATCTTAATTTATACAAAAAAATAAAACATAAAAAAAATGGACTCACTTAGTTTTTAAGATACAACACCTTGTACACTAACTTACATCTAAGTGTTAAGAGTCAAATAAATAATGAATGGAGTATGACACTTGTAAGATTGTAATACGAGTATGTTATAAATAAAACTTGATCGTAAAAGAGTACGGACCTAGAGTCTATAGTGCGTAGTTTAATTATATATATAAAAAAAACTATTATGGGATAAGATTTGGCTGTTCTCCCATCCATCTATCTGTCCGACCTTGAAATTATCATAATCATAAATAAAAATAAATATTTCATATTAGGTACCTATATTTTTTGTTCAAATGCAGATTATCTGCCTCATCAATAACTGGAGCTTAAAAACAATGATTCGTTTATAATTAATAATGTTTCCTACAGGCTATTCCTTTAAAAGGAATAAGGATTTAATTAAAATAATCAAATACGCCTTATCAATAAACACAAAGGATACGGTCTTTTAAGTACAAGAATTGGAAGACCAGTCGAACAAGAACCGTCAATTCTTTATTTATCCCAAGAATGTCTAGCAGTTAGGGATCTTCAAGACCTGGCCGGTAGCGGCTTCAGCACCAGCGAGATAAGGGGTCTGGACGCTGGACTTCCGCCAGCACTGATAGTGGTTAGCAGAAACAACACAACATTTAATTTTAATAATTGCCTATTTTTTCGCTTTGGTTTATTAAGAAATATCTAAAACGGTTTTGAGGAAATTTAACTTCTATGAAAAAAATGATTCAACACAGAAATTGTAACAACAATTCTTTGTTCTAATTTTCTTTCGAAACCCTCAAATGAATCTAATTAGAAATTCTATATTGACAGTGGCCGAAAAGAAAATTAAAAAAATATCGCGTGACTTTCCCGCCCAAACGCACGTGTCATTAGAACTGTCATAAGGTTTTTTAAGGTGGAGACTACACTAATGAAAGAACGGCGCACCCGCTCCTTCGAGACCAGTCGAGGCAAGCGCGACCTCGCATGTCTAAAAACATGAACGTATCTACTTGTCCAAACATTTTATATGATATAATAACTGAACATATATAATTTAAGGCCGGTATTACATAATCATGTGTATATATTATGATCTTAACCATAGACAATATATTTACTTTGTAGTATTATCATGATGAGACTAACTAAGTCAAATCATACTTTCTAAAAGTCATAAATATCGAATCGTTTACATAAACAGCGTTATTGATAAAACGCTAACAATCTCGTAAGGTTGACTTGAGATGTTTTTTTTTTAGTATTAGGCATGATTTTCTATTATGGGCCTAACGTAATCTTTAAATTCTGTGAAAACTTTTGCTCTTCGTTTTTATGTTTAATAAGCAATCTAGTTACTAGCTGTCTGTTTACATAGATGAAAAAGAAACTCTTAGGTATAACGTTTGTTTTAATTTTACCCTCACTTTAATATAAAATATTGCATGCTTTTAGGTAAACTCTTGCTTAGTTCTGATATCTCAAGCAACATGGAAGTTATTAACATATTCCTTATGAGTGATTCATTAAAATATTGCACTTTACATTATTGATAATAAATTATGATTCACATACTTGTGGCACTGACCTAAATAAAGAATTGTGCATACCTACATAGTCTTGCCACAAAGGTTTTATATCAAAATCAGATACCTCCTTGCTCCCATACTACGTTCCGGTAAAATTATTAAAAAACAGGGAGGAGTAATTAAAAACTTAATGCCCCATCGAAGACAAGATAACGTCGGCCGTAGGAAGAAACCAGCACTATACTAATTACGACTTTCATTAGCTGATGGAGTACATAGGCACACACTTGCAGTAGACAATGTTGGGTTATTGGCGTTAGTTGGCATACATTTGGCGGTTTTAAATCGAGTGATTGGACCTGTTCTGATTCGATTTGTGTTGGTCACAGTTAAAATAAGTGTTTTATGTTAAATTAGTTAGTATTAGTTAGTGGCGGGATATACAAATTTTTTACAGTTTTCGCGCGCTTGGTTAGCTGACCATGGTATTCGAGAGTTTGAAATTATCTTGTAAAGATGTTGAACACAAATGCACATTATTTTATTTCTCCTAAACTCAGAAATATCACAAATAACGTAATGCATCTAATCAGTTCAATATGTATTAAAACATATATTAGGTATCGTAACAAAAACCTTGTTCGAATTTTGCGTAATACGTGATCAATTGTTTACAGAGACAGCAAAGTAAAAAAAAAACTTTGGATTTCTCGCCATACTTGACAGGGTTAATCTAAAGGTAATACTAGGTGCCTTTTCAGAAAACAAAATTGTAAACCTAGAGTTACCGCGAGACGAACGGGCAAAAAACTCGGGGCCATCATTGAAATGTCTTTTTACAATATGTTACATACATTTAAATTGTTACAGTAGGTACCTACGATTATTGACAGTTGGATATGACATCAATAACAAGGATAATCATAACATGAGCATTTACAGACAACGGTAAAGGAAAAAAAACTTAACGCTTAGACATTTTCTGCAGTCCGCCTTCAGAATCTGC
This sequence comes from Plagodis dolabraria, assembly GCA_963854805.1. Lineage (NCBI taxonomy): Eukaryota > Metazoa > Arthropoda > Insecta > Lepidoptera > Geometridae > Plagodis > Plagodis dolabraria. Next base: position 8,503,039 of record OY978459.1, on the reverse strand, counting down.
CTTTTAATTAAAACAATTGAAGGAGAATTACGGATTTTCCAATGTTGGTAGCACATTTAAAATTACTTGACCAGAATTGGTAATTCCCGATTGTCCACGTAAAATATATAAATAGTCTATCTTTACATTGACATGTGTCTCAATAAGTATATTTATAACTGTAGAGAAAACAACTAAAAACTAAACAAAAATAATGAACATTGCATCTTTCGCATATTCCTAAGACCTTAAAGTGAAAAGGTAATATTAACGTTTTTAAAACCATCGTTATACAAAAGCCAGATAACTGTTAGGTATTTTATTAGTTATTCGTATAACGTATAACGCGAGCATGACACGAAGCAACGTACTCCTTGATCGTAATGATAAGTAGAACCGCGCCTTGCGTGTTTTAATTATATTATTAACGACGATGGCCGGCGAAAGGCTAATATTTTATAATGGCCAACGTATCGCAATGATATGTAAATATTCGGCCACACCCGCACCTATTACGTACATCGTCGCGTGCGTGTGAACTCTAATTCGGAAGTAAAGACACGTTACGTGAAATTTAGTACTGAGGCGTGACGTTCTTTTCGGTGCTTACAGCTATAGGCGGATTCTTATGGTAAATAAACGGGCGTGCTAATGGGATTGAAGTCGAGTGGCCGCTCCTAGCGACGTTGAAAAACTTCTGTGACGTGTAATTAGCAAATTTATGAAGGAAAACTACTCATAAGCTTCCTCGAGAGGACCATATTAATTACTGGAGGTGCTCGTGTGAGTGTGGTGCGGTTTAAATGGCCGGCCACTTGGCGCCCTAGCTTCGCCCAGCCTTATTAAAAATGTTAACACGTAAATTAGACTGCACGGTGCACTGTATTAGCCAACCAATTAAATTTTACAGTCTCCACGTACAATGCGCAGCGAGCTGACGTCACAAGTCGGGGGTTGAATGTGACACTAACTAAGGCTAGTGTAGACTCCCTCTAAGCTTAGAAATGGCGGTAAATTAATGTCTATAGCCGTTTTGCTTTCCATCATGCTTTGATGATGTGAACAGTATAAATATGCAGGTGTCTATCATGCGAATATAGTTTTTAATTACGTAAATTTATTGGACTAAATATCTGGCCAGGCAGTTAACGCGATTAGTTAAAAAGGCATGTGGAAATTGCGACGTAAGGCTGGTAACATTTTCGTAACCGACTGTGAGGGTCCTTATAATGCAAGAGATTTCAATCTCCGTTGGAAATGTGGTGCCAATTTTTTTAATTTGGTGCCGTTTTTTCAGTCTTTATAATGCTACTTGTTACTGTTATTTGGTACAGTGAAATTTTCGTAAGGTAGCAACCCTGTGATAGTAAGTTACCAATATTGGCTGAAAAGAGATATTTATAGAGAAGCAAAAGCTTAATGTGATCTGTGCGAAAGTCATCGATATAATTATTATTTCACACTAATACAACAAATGTGAAAATTGGTTAGTAAGTGTGTATGTTTGATACACTAACACACTGAAACGGCCAAACCGATTCAGATTAAACTTGGAATAAAGACAATTTAGGTTCTGGATGAGTACATGGGATAGGATTCAACGTTGAAACCGTGCGCCACAGTTGTAGTAATATTATAAAAATAATTTAATATTGTAAAATGTTTGAGGTTTGATAACTACACGATACTGTCAGCCACGTTACCAGCTCGTGTGTTAACGCTTTAAAGGTTTTTACCTCTGGTCTAAGTGCGCCCCCTCGTGCGTAGTGTGTAAAAAGATTAATTGGAGTGTTACCCGTGTTTCTAACAATTTACCACAGAATTTACGGCTCCTTCTCTGACGGGCCGGCCGCAGACCACTTCTGCGCAACTTAATTAAGCAAAATAACTTAAACGAGTCACCAACGTTGCTAAGTTACTAATTAGTCCTATCGTAGCCCAAGCTAATTCAGCGAGTGACTCTTTGTTTGCAGCCCGCGTTTCTTTGAGTTCGCGCGCCAAAAGAATTTGTCTTTGCGAGTTTGCATCGACTTTGACTAAGGATGTTTGTTTTGCCTCGGGTGAGTTTCAGTGAAGACTTTTGTTTGTGACTTGCTGTGGTCTGCTCTATTTTGATGAAGACGTCGGGTAAATAAAGTTTACAAAAAGAAAATAAGGACGTTTCTAAATAAGTACAAAACGACGAGATTTTCTTAAAAACACAGCGTGATATTTCAATCTAAACGCTAGAAAAGGAGAATTAAAACGAAAACATTACATGGGGAAGCGTTAAGGCGTTCTGTAAAAGACACAAGGAGTGCTCTAACACAGCTTCAGTAGTGCTCTCGAGGTGTTTTACGCGACACATACACCAACAAGTGGATGTTAGCTTAGAGCCGTTATTACACGACCATTCACAGCGTTCGATATTTAAAAATACAAAAATCTTTTCATTACCAGTATGATAAAAAAGTTAAATCAAGTATTTTCGTCAAGTTAAATCAAAGGAAAAATATCATAACATTATATCAATTCAATTTAATTATTACTAAATTTTGTACTTTTATGTGGTCATTAAAACGCTAATAAGCGCAACCCGTTATCGTTATTTCAGTTATCGATCATAGAAAGGCTATCGTTTGACTTTATTAAAATGATTAGTGAGAGTTCCGTTTGTTTACTTGAATATTTTAATTAGTTATTGTTAATGAGGGTTTGTGAAATTATAATTAAGAAATAAGGAACACTATTTTAATAGGTCATATTAATTGAATTGAATTACGTAGTTACTGAAATTTCAAAGATATAATTTCAAAATTCTACTTAGAATTAATACTTGTAAAGAAAGTATTTATTTTCAATAGTGATTGGATGCTGAAGAGTTTTGAGAATGTGATTTTTCAACATAAATTAACTTTTAACATAAATAAAGTAAGTTGTTATGTTGATATCGATCCTATACGAGTGGGTTAATTTAGGGTAAGTAAGATTTCGTCAAAATTCTAAAGTGAGTCATGCACAATGAAAAAGAATAATCAAGCATCGTGGTCACTAATCGTCCATTTCCTTAAAAATTTAAAATGCCATCTATTATTGAAGTCCGCGGCGGACACCTTTCTTCCAACTACCCTCTAATTGCGTTTCATGCGATTGTAAACCCCTCACCCTTTCAGTGGGCTTTCAGAGATGTTTATCGCGAGGAAATGGCCGTTTTCCGTTGTCCACAACAACCATTAGCCGACAATAGTAATGGACTAAGTTGTGTTCGTCCCTGAAGAATGTTTTGATTTGTTAAGTTGGTAGAAGATTTCTACAGTGTTCGTTTTATAAGGTTGCCAGAGAAGTTTGAAATATTTCATTTGATTTTAGTATGACGATGAGTTGGACATTTTGGTATCTAATACCAAGAAAATAATAAATTATTGTCCTCTAATATTTGACATAGAAAATATAACTGATCAGTGTTATTTTTCTCTTTTTATTATTTTCGTTGTGCTTTTGTTATATGGTTATGCCACACAAAAGCGTTTTTATCAAAGCTTTTACTCCGTCCCCTTTATCTAAGTCAGATAAGAACTTAGATAATGATAATACAAGCTTGAGATATCAGCAGAAAGGTTTAATATGAAAGTCGATATATCAGAAACGTTTTCAAGTGTTTGCATACATTGGCACGTGGCGTCCCTATTCTGTAGCCGTGTATTTTACGATCGATACCGTTTCGTTCTCGCATTGTTTTTGAAGCAGTTTTATTGTTTCCATGTATTTTATGTGTGACTTTTAGGATTTTAGAAAAGAATATGACGCGATATGACTTAGGACTTATTTCTATAAAAGTAAAATGTAAAATCCGTGCGTTAGAATTATTCTAAAAATAATTCTAAAACTGCAAAGGAAAGATGATAAAATTAACTTAGCTCGTGGACAAATTTGTCTTTTTGTTAAAATTTATGATGCAAAAATTACATATCACAGCATAAGTGCTGTGGATATTGTCTATTGGTTTTCGCGATTGTTGCACATAGTAATTAAACAACTTTAAACGGTTTAAATCGCGTTTAAATTCGCGTAAATATACGCGATTTAAACCGTTTAAAATTGTTTAATTACTACTGTGGATATTTTTTAACCATAGATATAAGTTTTTTTTCCACAAATTCCTGCCCTTGTCTCTTGTACATTTGGGTTTCATATGTTTTATCAAACAAATAAGAATAAAATTTTGAAAATATGTTTGCGTATATTTCAGAATAGTTCTGTGCTAGGAAGAAGGGGGAAGGTGTTTATCATAGAAACACTACACTTATGGCAGGTACCCTTATCAATGGACTTAGATAACGCAAAATTTGTCAAGTAGAAATCAATATTTGGCGGGATTTTTCCGCTTAACTCTATTAGGTATATGAATTGAATATTACAAAAAATATCGTATTGTATTCTGTGTTTGACTTCATAATCTGAATAGAAATCAATAATTTGACATAAATGAATAATATGACAAAATATTTGACTGAATACCATTAAATACCATAGTGGTAAAGGAGAACAAAATTATCTTTCCTTAAATTATTAAAACATTCTAATATTCTTTGTTACTTAGAGCAGTTATATTTGTACTGCGTACGGTACATGTTCAGCTTACAAGATAATCGATAGTTGTCAACTATATATAAAAAGAACTGTCAATTTTTACACAAGTTTCTCACTACAGTTATTAAGTACTTAGCTTAATTGTAAGAACCAATCCAAAACCACTTTCAAAAGAATAAGCTGTCGGTACGCGCAGTAGTCGACATGGTTTAAAATTGAGTATACGATTATATGTAGTCAAAAAAGAGTTGCGGCGCTAAAATTAGACATAACACGTAATATTTTCAAATCGATTAGGTACCCATATACATTACATTAATCTAAATAGATATTGATAATTTTCTATACTTTTAAATGTGTATTAAACAATAAGGAAACTAAACTATTTTGATTTACAATATTTTACTGACATTAATCATATTTTCAATATTTTACTTCATTGATATATGTATACATAAATATCCTTTTCTTAAATGTAATTATTGTTGATATGTATTATATATATTATAAAATTGTTTGATCTGTATTTATTAAGAATATAATATTTCGGTGTAATGGTACCTCACAGCGCTCGCCTATTATTTAAAACCTAATATTTTATTAGTACTTGTAAAAATGAAATAACGTTATTTAAATGTATGAGTTGTGTTGTAGAAATTAGAGAGGTCTGGAATAAGTCTTCAGTTTACCCCTTGCATTTCTTTTGATTACAAGGTAAGGTGCACTTAAGTAACGATGTTTGTCAATTGTTTGATTATAGACAGGTTTTTTTTATATCATTTTCATAGAATGTCTTCAAAGAGAATTATAATGTCTATATAATTTGGTTAGTCTAGATATAATAGTTTCATTTCAAATAAGTAATTTGGGCACGCTGCCAACTGGGAGTGGGCTGGAGCATTTGGACTGCCTATGAGTCTGCTATGAATTATAGGTTGTCTAAATGCTTTTATTGTAGTAGCTGTAGTGTTGTATATAGTTCATAGTATATTTTGTTTAATAAAGGCATACCGCCGGTAAAAAAAATGTTGTGAAATTGATGTATGAAAATTTTCAAGATAGTTTACTATTTTCTATGTTTTTAAGTTGAAAATTAAATCTTTTACGACATTTATTTTTTAGTTCTTTCCAATTTTTTTACGGTAATTTTTGCCTAAATCTAAAAGGACGGAAATATGCCGCCAGGTAACTAACGGCGTGTGTACTATCTTTGATAGCCAGTTCTTATCCTTCGTTTAATAGACTTTAACATCTTTAGACTTTGCAAAAGATGAGATAGCAGTCAAAAACTAAACGTATAAACAATAAAAAATAAGTTTTCCTTTAGTTTAGTCACACCAGTTTTGATTTTATTATAGTTTAGGGGAGTCACCCCACTGCGCCGCGTGTTCGTTAATTAGGAAATAGTCAACTAACCCCTTTAACGTCCGGAAGATTTTGAAATTGCTATTAATCGGTTTACCCTATTATTGGGGATAATTCTAAAGATGGCTATACCTACCGTGTCTTACTAGGCTTCAGTTGTTTTTAATTTATTATGTTACTATATAATAAAAATTATTATATAATATATTGTACATAAAAATTATTTTTCGAATTATTTTTTTTCAAATTATTTTAATGGCTTTGGGTACACGTCCTTATGCCATGTCTTGTTTATATTTTCATGACTTTTCAATTTTAAATTGTGAATGTAGCCAGGCAGGCATTCGTAAGTTCCCTAAATCTACTTTAGATTAGATAAAAAAGGCCAGAAATAAATGTTTTATACATCGTAACCATTTCTTCCTCAATACTAATTTATTGCCTTAGCAACTCATATTAACGATAAAAAACATGAACCTTAAATTATACGGAAAACCACAATTCTTAGTCACGTTTATACCACGTGAAATATTTGAAAATTTATTTGAATTATTTAATTTATTAATAATAATTATTAACAAAATGAACGGTCGTTAGCTATAGTAAAATTTTACCTTCCTAACTAGCGACCTAAGGATGAGATTAAGAACTACTCGTAAATTGGAAAAATGTAGCAGCTGTAACGGAACACTACAAAATCAATTTTAACCACAATAAAATACAATACTCGTATTTCTATATAAAGATTAAAAAATACACATACCTGAAATTTGAGAACCATTTGACGAGCTGTGCTGTGTTGTTCTTGTTGAACTTGATGTCGGGGAAATACATCTTGAGCACCGCTGAACTTGGATACCGCACCCAGAAGAACATCAGCTTCGCCTTCCGGAGGTGCATCGGCGTCAATGTTGAGGAGTACACAGGAATTAAGGATCATATTGACTTCATATATTGGCACAAAAATGGGAAAGTTGATACGGTTGGCAACACAAAAAGTCGATATCAGATAGAAATAATAAGCACTTGGTATTTAGTTGCTATTACAAATATTTGAATTCATTTAGATAATTGTGGTCATAATTTAGAAAAAAAAAATGATTGGCGTATATTAGGGACCTTAGGGTCTTCTTAACCTGTTCACATATTTCTAGCTGTAGAGTACATGTTATGTGGGTATTAAATATATGTATAACAATCCTGAGCTCTTTGAAACATACCCGTTAAGTAGTCGTCGAAAAGGTATGTTACGGCAAGTGCGATGCAGCACAAAGTTGCTGCGAATGAGTGTGTTCTGTATGGCATCATTAATATTTAACAAAATACCATCAGCTATCCGTTCTAGAGATGACATCAATATATTTAAAAACCTACTCAATGAGTTTTTGACTAAGAAAGCTTATTATAATATTAATGAATTCCTCGATTGTAAAAATATGAATGTTATTGCTTAATTTAAATTATTTAATATTTGACATTTATTTAATAATAATTACTTTTACTACAATTGTTTAACTAATTGACATTTAATGAATATTGTATTACTATTATTATTAATTTATAAGATGTGTAATGTTAATGAAATTATAATTGTTCCGAATGTAATATGTTTAATATAACAATGTTTTGAATTTAATTAATGTCTGTATGCCAAATTGGTGGAACTAGCGTTCTTTGTATATAAAATATGTAATATCTTTTGTTTGTACCTAGATTCACAGACGAATAAATCATTGTATCATTGTACAATTGTTGTAAATGTTATGATGTTTTTAGGTATGAGAATCCATTGAAGTTTGTTTTATGTAACATTATATAGTTAAATGTATGGAGCATGAAAAGGGGTAATGAGTTTAGTCAACATATCAGAATTATTGGCATAATTATTAGTTTATTTGTATGACTCGTCGCCCACAATACACACACCCTTCTAATTTATGACGGATTTCTAGATGCACTATTGTTTTGATTCCATGCCTTTACATTCCAGATAATGTATTAAAAGAAAAGTTCTTTTAAATCTGATTACGGTATACGTCGCGACGTAGGCTCCATGAAGCACCACAAATACCTAATCCGTTTGCATTGTCTAATCTTATAACGTGCCTTAGCCGATATCTACAGTAAGAGTATATACGTATTATTAAATTCTGAATAATTCCGGCACAATAAAGTGACTGGGATTCGACAAGGAAGAAATATCAAGCCTATAGTGATCGCTATTTGTAGGGCTGATAGTAGTTATTTCGCTAAATCCTTTGGGCTTTCTTGGACTCTCCCGAGTCTCTACTCCAGAGGTTTCAACAGAAATGATGATGAAGACTATAAATTTTTGGACATAAAGCATTATTTTACTCAGTAACCAAGAATAATAGCTGATAATCCCTATCATAGCTGAGTGGGTACTTGGCATATGGCGAAAAATCCATTTACGGTATATAATTTTGTCTAGAATTGTTTCCATTTACATTCTACCCAGAAGCTGGTGAGTTTGTTTACAGATTAATTTAAAAATTTTCTTTTTCATTGTTGGTAAATATTGTGATTATTATTTTAAAAATTGCTGCCTTTTGGTCAGGATAGAACATTTAAGTAACATGCATTATAGTTTATAAGGAACGTATTTTTATGTTTTCCAATGTCGTAAGTTCAAGCGATATTAGGCTCGTGGAAAGCGTAGAAACCGCAGCAGTTTCGAGGCTTCCACAGACGTAGTACCTAACTTTAAGTAGGAAGTAGGCGGTGACAGTCGTAAGGTTAAACGGAATAAGATATCTGGGGGCTGTTTGCGGTGATTTAAGTCGTGGATCAGGTCAGATTACCCTCGTTAGGCTATACTACAGGGCGCTGCTATTATTTAGATGATTACTTCATGCTCAACAGTTTTTGGTTTTATGTTTTCATCTCCTCTTGAAACTTTAAAACGACCCTACCTACAGTCCTTCTTTATGAAGACTGTATTTGAAAAGTGTCTACATCAATTTAGGTGGAAAAATATTGAAAATATTCTATTGTAAAAGGATATAGTAGGCTGCATTCCGTCGTAGGGCAGGTCGGTGGAGTTGCAGTCTGAGTGCGGGTCCTGCATGTCCATAAGTTGTGCGTGAGGATGAGGGTGGTGTGGGTGCACGGCGTGGTGCGGCGCGTGAGCGGGGTGGTGCCGCCAGGTGTCGGGCGAGGCATGGTGCGCCGCCGCCAGCAGTGCGGGGTGCAGCAGTGCCGGCGGCTGCGGCAACGGTGGGGATTCACGCTCTGGGGCTGCCGGCGGCGACCGCCCCACTCCACCCCCGAAGAACGGAGAATACGGCGAAAACACTTGGCTCTCATGCAGCGATGGATTCGGAATAGCCACCGAAGTTGGCAGCGCGTTGCCTCCCGGGTACATCAGCCGCGGTGAAGGCGACTCCGGGAACTTGCTCTCCGGCGAATGGCCCACCCCTTCTCCCAGGATTCGTGAGACGGTGCGCGGCGTAATACGCGTGTCTGTCACCTTGTGCCGCTTTTTCTTCGGCGTCACCACCAGGCTCAGTGCTTCGTTCTGCTCAGGGTTGGGCTCCCGCTCAAAGTGGCCATTCATGTGGGGGTAGAGCTGCGCCAGCGGCTTCGGCGGCGTCTGGAACATGCCTGTTGGAGGCCGCACGTGAGTGCCATGTCCGGACCCCGCCTCGCCGTGCAGCGGGAACGCCGCGCCGGCTGGTCGGGGGCCGTTCATTTGGCTTATCAGCATTGGGTTATGCGCCATAAATGGGGGGACGCCATTTGGCGGGTGATGGACGGGAAGATTACCTGACAATTGCCCTGAGGGTCTTTCTTGCGGCTTTGGCGGTGATTTCCTTCCGTCGAGCATCCGCTTAGCACGCATAAGGTCCTTGTTGAGCTGCTCTGCGGCCGCAGCTGCCGCCTCCGACTGCTTGCCTAAGTTCCGGCGCTGGTGCACAAAGCGAGTCACTATTGAATCTATGAGGCTCGCGAGTGACGCCGTGATTTCGCTTTTGAGTACTTCTGCAAGGCCCTCGAGGTCGGCACCTGTGACTGGGCCCACCGAACCTGCACTAGTTCGGAGCGCATCAAGACGTTCCGCTAAATCCGATGATATTGGTTGATTATGAGGTTGTCCCCCGTGTCTCTGTTGAGGTGAGTGCTGATTTGACTGTGGCCTCTGTTGCTGGTTGTTTTGTTGTTGTTGTTGCTGCTGCTGCTGCTGTTGCTGTTGATGTTGTTGCTGTTGCTGATGTTGCTGATGTTGATGATGTTGTTGTTCTCTTTCAGCTGCTTCTTTCATTCGAGCCTCTTGCTCTAGGAACAATTTTTGACTGACATTCAGGTACATAGCAGCGGCGTTATTAAGGTGGTGGTGTGGATGCGGAGGGTGCATGTGTTCTGCGGACGGCAGGTGTGGAAGCATGGGCAATGTTCCATTGAATCCAGCTGGTAAATGCGGATGCACAGCCGCGTGCATTTTTGCGTTAATCATCTTGTGCATAACGTGCGACAACGCACTTGGCAACTGCGGTGGCAGCTCTTTCGCTGGAGATGCCGGCTCTGATTTAGGCACTGACTCTTCAGTCTGCTCGACGTCGCTCGAGGCTCCATCGTTGTCTATTGTTTCCGACTCCTGCCCCATTCGATTGCACAGTTGATTGTATTGATCATGCATCTCTGCTAGCTGCTCTTGCATCTTTCTGAGCTGAGACTTTAAAGCATTCTTTTCCTCTAATTTTTGTTGTATGGGAGGTCGCTCACCATCGTCGTCTGAGTCCTCCGAGACGGTGTGAGCGCTGCTTCCATGGCTCGTACCGTAGCGCTCTGCGGCACCGTCGTGTTGCTGCGGGTGGTACAGTTTTCGCTTCTTGCAACCGTTCACTTGTGGTACTTGAGGCACGGGGCTGGAACGCATCGTAGACACAATATTTTCAACACGAGCACGTTTCACATCTAGAGTCGGTCGTGGGGAGGAACGGTGAGCGTCACTATCGCGATCGCGGTCCTCAGGTTCAGATTTGGGCGCAAGCAAGGGCTCGGCCGGCGGCGGCGCCGGTGGCGGTGAGGTTCGCGAGTCACTGTCCAGCGCAAGCAGCGCTTCGTCCAAGTCCGGGCGCGAATCGCGGGAGGTAGGCCGCGAGGGCGACCGCTTCTCTTTTGGTTCGTCGTTATTATTGTTTTGTAAAATATTGTTGTTGTCTGGGGAGAGGCGTAGGAGTTCCTTCTTTCGGCTTTGCAAAATATCGCGCAGCACTCGGTGCGCGATGTCGCCTCCGCTGGCTTCGTCACCAGGTTCTTCTTGCTTAGGCGTGCGCCCTAGCAGCTCGTTCAACATCTCCGCGGAGGCGTAGCCAGGCCCGAAGAGGCCGAAGTGTTGGCGGCCCTCGTAGATGGCGCCGTAGAGTCCGCTACTCATGAGTGCAGTGCGCGCGGGCGCTGGTCCGTTCGGCGCGAGAGTCGAGTAAGAATTGCGCGGCTCGCCGGCGTCCACGCGCTGTCTGGCGCGTTTCTGTTTCTTTAGGAGTCTATCCGAGTAGGGCGCGTGTGAGTCGGCCTCCTCCTCCGATGACATCATACGCGAGACGGGCCGGGATTGGCCGGGCGGGCGGCGGGCAGGGCCCCGCGCTACTCGCGCTCCATCGCCCGCTCTGAAACAGGCAGGGGGAGCGATCAGCACACCTGCCCGTGCGCGCACGGCGACCGGAGCGGCGTGCCCCGTATGCACATACGCTGCCGTGCGCCGCACGCGCCTGGGCATCTTAATATTATAATACCAATGATTTAATAATAATAAGAAAATTACTAGCAACGTTCCAAATTTAAAATAAATAGTAATAGGTACTTCGCTTATCATAAACTTTGACTGTAAAACAGAACACGCACACATATACTAAGGTTTTTTTACCTGCTCTCTGCACATATTATTAAGTTCTTCACTCATATAATTCACGATAATTTGTTTTATACCTATTCTTATCGTAAAAGGATCGCCTATTTAGCTACGCATCTAAATATGTATAGGTATTAGAATAATTTCATATGATGACTGAAAAGCAATGACTGAATGTCACGAGTCACGACATTGGGCTTTAAGGCACATGCGATCGAGGCTAAAGATAGTTACAATTCACATGGTAAATCTATCAACCGTTCAATTAAATATACATGCTTGTGTTACACACACAACCAGAGTCTAATAAGACATGCAGTAGGTACGAAATTTACTATAGTTGATGAAGGTACCTGTATCAGAGCATTGACAAAAGGAGTGCCTACATATGTACTAACAACACATTAATTCGTTTTGGAGCGTGACACCGTATTCAAAGAGGACAATGAAGCTAAAAATGTCAGAAATAATTCTGTGAGACACGCGGATTGCTGCACGTCCATTGTCGACTATAACACGAGAAATAGAGAGCTTTATACATAATTAATTAATAAAAAAAGCAGTCAGATATTTGCTCTTAAATATGCCACTGAAAAATCAGCTGAGAAAAACATATTAAAAATACTAAGGAAAGTAAAAATAGGAAACAAAACTGATAAGAAACAATAAGGTAGATAGACACGAATAAAATATATGTACATATAAATTTTATCCTTATGGTGATCGACATCAACGCTAAATGGTGCAATTGCTGTTACTCGTAATATTAACTCCCTCAATTCCATTCAATATTAATTATAAGTCTAAGTTTAATCTTTGACAACACTTTATTTAGCATTTTGTACGTTCCTGGGTTTTTCTTGTTTGGGAAGGAAAATTGTGCTTCATTGGATAAGCTTTATTAATAGCAGCATGATATAGAGCAAACATTACCTACCTACTTTTGGAAAAGTTGTAAAAACGATTTCGGTCTTATTAGAATAGGTACATAATAATATTATTAGTTTTGTAGTTGCAGTTTTACTCTTTTTACTGAAGACTAATCAGAAAAAATGCTAGCTTCCGAGGATATTTTCTAGCTTGTTGCGTTTCTGGCAAATGTAGGTTTAAAGTTCTCATTTTAGATCTACGGCTATTTTCCATGCATGTTGGCTGTACTTTAATTGTCTTGAAAGTTTCTAGAGTAAAATGATTACTCACCTTATAATAGCAATGGAAGTGATTATAAAAATGCAGAAGTCTGAGAATTAACTCATTTATCTTTTTTTAGTGGAAGACCACAAAACTGGAAATACATGGTAGCCAACACAATTAAAATAAAATAAACAATAAAATACATATTTCCTTCAAGAAGTATACCTAGGTTGTATATTACATTAAAATATTTAATTAAATTAAATTACATAGTGACAAGCAATCAGCAAACCATATAATGGGTATAGTTTAAACCTTCTATTTCAAATCCGGTGCAAGAAGAAGACGCATTACTTCACTCACAAGAGTTTGCCTAATCAGGAATACAAGAAGAACATATTTTGACAAGGGCAATGCAGATGAAGACCTATATGTTGCTAGGCAAATTAAGTACCAAGAAATGTTCAATATAAAATAGGTTATTTTAGTCTTGAGGAAAAATTGTAATGTAAAATCAATACTGCTCTCCCAATCGCAAACTTTGAGTTCCGGCTATGTGCTTCTGTGAGTGTTTTTTTTATTACTGATCGCGTTTGACCACTATCTCACCTGATGCTAAGTGATGACGTGGTCGAAGGTGTTAACAGACTTAACCTAGATTTACTGGCCCTCAAGGACTGCTACCGGAATACACCGTTAGGTGCTTGGCGACAGATTTTCTACTTAAGAGTGGTCGCTAGTCAGGCGGGCATTCGCAAAACACCCTACCACCACGCTGTGAAGCTCAAGCCCGCGGCGGGATTCGAACCATGGACCTGATGCGCGGTAGTCAATAGCCAATGCCTCTGAGCCATCATTGTTTCGAAAGTTTTTAATGTACCTAGTATTTAGGCATAATAATCTATAGCTCTAAGGTTTCCAGTGGTATTGGAAACGCGCAGATCTCGAGCTGAACATCCGGTGAGTCGACACAATGAGATGGTATCAATGGCGATTACTTCCGATGTCGGTCTGCGTGACCACTTGCGACAACCGTCACGGACTGTGACTTGTGTCACTCACAAGCTGGTAATCTGACATTTATATTGTATCCTAGATTTAGTAAACTTAAATTCAAAATTTTCAAGTAATAACATTATCTTAACTACATATAAAAGAACAAAATTACTATATAAAGATAGGGTAGAGCATCAAGTGAAAGATTTGAACAACTTTTTAATAGGCAAATGACACTAACTTATGTAACGGTACTGAAAAGTATTGAAAATATTAGTAAGTATAATAATAATTGCTGATTCGCAGCACTGATACGCGGCAAATATACGCGAGAGATGCCTCTGGCAATTATGTAGTACATACGCTTTTACTTATTGGCGGACCAATCTATAATGGTTAGAAATGCATGAAGATAGGACAAAATTGTGTAGTACTTGACAGGCATTTAATTAATTTCTTGTAGTTTTTATCTTTTGAAAGAAGTTATTTCTGGATTAAACGTATGTATTATTACTATTATAATTTTCACGGTTGGCCATTAAATGTTATATATATAATCCCCATGCTTGGCCGGTGTCTTGGGTATCGCAATTTAGCAACACCTCAGAAGGCGTTCCTGCCCAACTTCTGGTGTTTACCACTTAGTCGCCTTATGACACTGACATTTCAGGCCAGCACGCCACAGATGAAGGTTCACTGTTCACACAGGTTGAATGTTCCATTACGTGGAATAAAATGTTGTTAAGTTAACATTTATGTATTTATTTGAAAAATCAGACAAACAATATCAATTAGCCTTATTTTTCACTATAACTACAGCAGCAACGATTCGATTCATCTCAGCATTAACGCACACTGACAGATTTGTTTACCTGTAATTTTACATGTGTGTATACATCGTATATAGATAGGAATGTATCCATGGGTGTGTGTGTGATTTCATCTCGTTCTCATTGAGTATTGTATTTGTTGCCTGTACCCACATTGAATCTAACTAGAATTGCAGCGAATGGGAAAATCTTAACTCTTTCAAACTTGATTACACTTAATAGAGCCATTTTTTAAAATATCATCACTTGCTTCCCCCTGAGATAAAAATATTGACGAATGAGATTTTTGAAATACATATGTGAAGTTTAGGATTTTGATTGTTTTATTCCTACCTTATTATTAATAGTTTAGATAGTTAAATTCAGGTTATTAGTTCTGTAATAATATTCTCAAATTGTACTAATTTACATTTACTTAAGGCTTATTTTTTTTTTTTTTTATGCTTGATAGGTAAGCCTTTGACCTCTATCTCACCTGATGGTATTGTGATGATGTGGTCGAAGATGTTGTTCAGACTAACCTAGAATTACTGGCTCTCGAGGACAGCTGTCGGAACACACCGTTAGGTGTTTTGGCGACAGATTTTCAACTAGAGGGTGGTAGCTAGCCAGGCGGGTATTCGCAAAGTGCCCTACCACCATGCTGTAACGACTGCCATCCTAAGACAACAAGCGGGACCGACGGCTTAACGTGCCCTCCGAAGCACGGAAGCGCTCAGTAGTAATGTCACCAGCGGTCACCCATCCAACTCACGACCGCGGCGGTCGTTGCTTAACTTTGCTTAACTTTGCTGATCGATTCAGAATGGTTAAGCAAACTTCGCTACGAGCGCTCCAACGACGCTTCGAGCGCTTACGAGAGCTTCCGCGTAACATTTCCGAATGTCTAATTTTTCAGCTTAATCTTTGACAACGTCGACAGCTCCTTTGATGTCAAATATATAAATATAGCACATTACTCACTCCATAACGTAAAAGGTATATATACCTACTTGTTTTTTGGTCATTATGTTCACAATCATTTGATGACTTTTCATGTCATTCGCTGTAGGTATGTGTACAACCTATAAACTTGCGAGATGCAAATTCTCCACTTAATGTTAATTCACTATCGATGTTATTTTCAAGTACATAAAGTTCAAAATATTTTCTATATTTAATTCATTTTGGCTTATTATTTTCAGTTCTGTACTAAATGTGAGTCGCTGGACCGTCTCAAAATTGTTCCGGTATTTCCGCTTCTTTATTGGCGAACAATTTTGTAGAATTCTATAGATGGAAAATGTAGCTGTGTGGTTTGTGATGTACTTTTCTGAATGGGTGTTTGATTTTATCAGGTTTTAGAAAAAGTTTATATAATAGCTGCTTTATTAGGCGTCAAAATGTAAAGGATGTAGTACCTACTTAACTTTATAAAACTAATAATCATAAGTCATTTTACAAATGTATATCACAATAATTCGCACTGATCGATCTTCCCATATGTTCTACTGCCTTAATGTGTCTTTTGAAGCGCTCGTACCGAAGTTTGCTAAGCCAATCTTAATCGACCAGCTGAGTTAAGCAACGTCCGCCGCGGTCATGACTTGGATGGGTGACTGCTAGTGACATTACAACTAAGCGCTTCCGTGCTTCGGAGGCAAGTTAAGCTGTCGGTTCCGATTGTTTTCTTAGGATGGCAGTCATTACAGCATGTTTGTAGGACATTTTACGAATGCCTGTCTGGCTACCACCATGAAGTAGAAAATCTGTCACCAAGCATCTCATCATCTAATGGTGTGTTCCGGCAGCTGTCCTTGAGAGCGAGTAATTCCAGGTGTGCCAGATTAACATTTTCGACCACATCTTCACTTACCGACAGGTGAGATAGTGGTCAATGGCTAGCCTATCACCTATAAATAATATATAAACATAAAAAAAAATGTGCTTATACATATTTTTTCAAAAAAAATATAAATTTGCAAAGGGGAGTCAATAAAAGCAAGTCGAGTGAAGAAATTAGAAATAAGTATAATATTGACATATTATACTGTATGTGTATTTTCAGAAGCTATTCGTATTTCCAAAAACTATACATAATAACAAATTAAAAAGTGACAAACTAATAATAACCACAAAAAAACTGACAGGTGAAGGTAAAATATAAAAAAATGCGGTCGAAAAAAAAATTGCATGCACCATTTGTAAAGTAATTTTTACTCAACCACGCAGTGTTCGTCCAGCCAAACTAAATGTGCATTGTAATTCGTAATACACAGAACAGTTCCGGTCATTATTAGGCTTATGCATAAGCAATGCGAAGTCAAATGGTAATCGGTGTCGTGTCGGATCCGATTTACAGTTTACGTACAAGACAAGACAATCTTGAACTAAAGCTAATACTCTCGAGGTTGGACATGATGTCCAGTTATATCCCACTTGGACAAAGACTTCGGCCGTTGTTGAACTAGGATCGGTTCTGTGAGACCTAACTCGGATGGGCATAGTTCGAAAAATTACTCAAACTCTTCCCGACTAATAACCTTAAAGTCATTATTATTATTAGTATTTAAAGTCATTATTTTAAACCTGTATGTTTTGCTAGTGAATTATAGCACTGATATGTCCTGAACTGAGGCCCTTTTGAACAAGCTGAAAGTCGCACAAAAACCATGGAGTTTCTTTCTCTTTGTCTATATACTTCTTTTTATAATATGAATATTTCATTTTGACATCAACAAAGAAAATTACAGGAATTATTAGGAAAAAAGAGGATCCTTATTCATTCATTCCTTCATTCTTTATTTTAACAAAATCGATATTATCAGTCAGCGTATATCAAATTTTATGTCGCAAGCTAGCAAGCAACGGTCTTGGAAATTTTGCTGAAAACTGCCTGAAGACATAGTTATTGTTATTTTTGCTTCAAGAATGATTATGGGAATCGTATCGTATATTATAAAAGCGCATACGGTGGAGGAATGTTTGTCACGACCTGTTGATTTTCGTCCATATAGCACGTAGGGTGTGTCACCCCCAAACAATAATGTGAACAAGTCTTCAAAGGAAGTACTTAATTATTGCATTTTATTATTATTTATTGTAGTATGTAGGAAAGGCTTTCTTTGGTAATAATCTTACGTATGTATGGCAGTTTTATTCTGTTTTTAACCTCCGCTGCAAACAAAGGGTTTCAATTGGTAGGTATACATATAACGTTCGTATCTGTCAGCTGGATCATACCAAGTGAAAAACCTAGTTTAGTTTTTTTTTATTCGAAGGCAGATATTAATGCTATAGTTCTTGCCCAAGTTTTTTTTTATGCCTTTGACCTGATGGTAATTGATGATGTGGCCGAAGATGTTGTTCAGGCTAAACTAGAGTTACTGGCTCTCAAGGACAGCTGCCGGAACACACTGTTAGGTGCTTGGCGACAGATTTTCTGCTCGAGGGTGGTAGCTAGCCAGGCGGTCATTCGCAAAATTCCCTACCAACATGCATTATTTATTATAGTATGTAGGAAAGGCTTACTTTGGTAATGAATATTGCCAAATGATGCCTAAATCACTCGGCATCCGGCGCGAAATCGGAGGATGCGGGTTCAATTCCCGCCTGGGGCAAAACATTTTTTACTCCAATAATTTGTTGAATCTCAATGTCTATTAGACCAAGGTTTTCTCAACCGTTTGAGAATATACTTGTATGCCGGGTTATGTTTAAATTTAAATTTTATTATTTGTTTTGAAAAGAGGAAATCATAATATATAAAAAAATATCACACTAGCTAACAAATCAATATACAACAATTCCTCTCAAGCACATTTTTTTTCTATCGCGAGACTGGATGGCCGTTACTGTCGTGGTAGTAAAAGTAATTATTTTGTATTGAAGTAATAACAAGACTTCCGTTCATTCGATTACCATCGGTAACCATATGGCACCGGACTTCGTACCGCACCGAGACATTCTTGCACATTTTAGTGTTCAGTTCTGAAAAATACGAACGGAACCTCTAGGTATGGTAACATTAATAGGACGTAGAAAAATTACAATTCTGACTAATTTATATCCAAAAAGTTGTTGTAAATGTTCAATTGGTGAAATTGTAAGGCTTTCAACCCGCCAGCTTTTACCGATTTTTATGTACGATGTGCCGTTAGATTTGTCTTGATAGCGCAAGTAACACTAGGTACATAAAAAAACTGACAGATTTAAGACGCCATATTGTGAGATAAAAAAGTTATTTTTTCTTTTACAAACCTATTGTTTGTCTATCAAAATAAAGGGCTTTAAAAAACGAATCCATAAATCTATGCAAAAACTGCAAGTTAACTTTTAATTTTAATGGAACGATATAAAATTATACGGAAATAAATTATTTGCTGTCGTGTTTTTTTATTTAACCTCTACGCTCAGGTCAATTTTCGCTCAAAATTATGGGGCCCGCATTTTATAGAAAAAACAAGACGTGTGAGTGAAGCCGTGTTAAGTAATCAATATTGATTCCTATACAGAACCCATGTTCATAAATATACATTTCAGTTGGCCAAAAGTCCACCCCCATCAGGGTAAGTGTACAGCTATGCGTGGGAACTACGTGCACCCTTCTACCCCATAATTGTTGCATTTTGTTTATCTGCATTGTTCTACCTATTATAGTGAAATGGTGACTTATGGTCAACTAGCCATATGGTGAGGCGATACGGTGAGGTGGCTTTGTAAGAATAAGTTAGACCATTTGGATTATTAATGGGGAAAACAAATATGCAGAAAGTTGGTGACTGCTTTTAAGAAAATATTAGCGGGAACCCATCTTGTATAGATTAATGATAAATATTCATAAGTCTTAACTAATGTTATAAAGAGGAAAGATTTGATTATTGATTTGCATTCAATAGGCTGTGACACTACTGGATCGAATTGAAAAGTTCTTTCACCATTAGAATCCTACATTATCCCTGATGAACATAAGCGATAGAACATTTTCATAAAAGTAACCGTTTGAAGTCGGGGCGGGCCGCTAGTTTTTATGAAAAGTCTTTAGTTGGTGAATCTATCTATTGCCACATTGGTCAAGCAAAGCGTCGATTTGGAAATCTTGAGTTCCATGGTTCAATCCATAAGTTAGAGAGTTATTAGTTTTTTATTAACTTAATTTTGGGGTAAGTTATCTTTCTTCAGCAGTCTGGGTCTGAGCCCGGCAGATGCCAATAGAATCACCCTCTATCACATGACACCTAAATATTATACGAACCATGAGTTTTGATGTGATGTGACGAAACGTAGACGTCTTCTATCTGATGGTAAGGTGCTCGCCTGTCCATTACACTGCACTGCGCACGTCACTCCGAAACTCGAGACGTTAGTTCTTGGTTTGGTTGTTTCTAATTTCACTAACTACCGCACTCTTCACGCCTAAACAGTGTTTGCACACTATTGCTACCTCTTACTACCACTTCGGGGATTTCAAGGCGTGATGATTCGTTATTAAATGAGCCTATTTTTATGTATACCCACCAAACCGATTTTTGTAGAAATGCAAATATCTCTTTTTTATATTAAAGATTTATAAGTAATATTGCAGTACACTTTTATAAACTCTATAAACTTCTTTATAAATTTCAATCAAATATAGGTATTATTCTTACAAACATTATAGGTACAAAATAGCCGTTTTGGTATCTGTAAAAGACACAAGTGTATTAAAAAAAATTGAAAAATTGTGTAAAAAAATGAACGACTGTATTTTTACTACGAAAAAAAATACCCAGTCAAGGTTTGTTTCTGCTACAACCTTGTAATTTTTTATCAAGGTAAAATATATTGTATTCCCTTGTATAATTTGACGCATGAAATTACCGACTTTACAGACAGCATAGGTATTTAGCCTAGGTATAGCTTAGACGTGTAGGTTAGCATGACTAAGTATAATTAATGGTTTTTACTTTCATTTGACCTTCAAACATGGTTAGTATTGAATTTAGTAATATAAATTATGTTCGATGGTAACTTGACCTACAGTAGATTTATACAAGAACTAATTTCATACAGATATTATAACGCTCACAGAAGGAAAATTCAAGTTGAACGTGAAAAATCCTTTGCTTAAGAAATCCCACTACACAATTTGTGATTACTAAAACAAAAATGCTTAGACAATTCCGCCTCTGCCACCTATCGCCTGTCACCTACGTAACTTAATACGAATCAAATTGCTTTTGAGCAATTCCGAAAGATTATCTGGTCAGCTGCCATCTAAGTAGAAGATAAAGAAGAATATGTGTACCGGAAAATCACACTCAGCAGTGTCACGAGCATTTGCAATATTAGGTATTAAAACCGTATAAGTTAAAACTGTATAATACTAGTAATTAGCTATTCAAAATGGCCTGACTTTCTTTTGAAAACTGTACTACGATATTCAGATGTTTTAACCATAAACAGTATAGTCGCGTCTACGATTTTTCAAATTGTTTCTGCTACGTAAAGTGCTACGAGCCCAGGAAAGTGCTTGCGAATATGATGAAACAACAGAACAGATCAAAATTAAGCTTGAAATTTATGATATTTTATTAAAGCACTAGAAGAAGGTGTATACTTTCATACTCAGTGGCAGTAATGTTAATCACGTCAGTCTACCACTTTTATTTTTGCTACAATCATTTCCCATTTTCATCGATGTGAAACTATTGTAAATGTACCTCAATATTGATGCACTTTGAATTGAGATCTTGCAGGAGCTGATTTTCTCAACAACCACTGAATCGATTAAGCCCACGAACTAACCATAAAATTCTATTATGATTATTATTCTTGGACCTCTACACAAAAGTTCAAAACAAATATTTTCACTGAGTTTAATTTCTGATTGTCACCGAGCTTTCGTTTCATGATGTAATTATTAACATACTTCTAAAATCGAAAAATATTTCCACTTTTTTATTAACTCAAATTGCTCCAAACAAACACTATCATAGTCGATGAGAATGATTATCATAATCTGGATATTATAAGTTATGACACCGATATACCAAACATCATTAAGGCAGGCGCATTACAGACACGAGGTTGTAAAGGGTGAAGTCGGGCAATCAGCATGCATAAGTTATGAAGCCCGTAGCGTGCCTCCAGAACCATTACTGGACTTCTATGAAAAAGGACATTTCACCCTTATCGGTGGATATCACGAGAATAAAAAGTTGCGATAAGATCGCGAAGGGTAGGGAGGTAAGTTGAAATCTAGTAACCAGGTTATCGATATCGATTAATACGATGTTTTGTTTACAAAATTGTTGTTTGATTGAGGTGTATTGCTGAACTGAATTTCAAAATTATGATGACAGACAAATTGATTCACACAAAGTTTAATTAATGTGCTATCAATATTTAGGCGTGTTAGTTCGTGCATGAAAAAAAATCGGTTTTATGATTCATAATTAAATTTAATGTGTTAAGCGATTGCACTATGATATAAAAGGCTCTACGATTACACTTTATTACATAATAAATTAGAATTTCTATTCGAGGTATTCCATTTCAACAGTCAAGGTTTTATTAATAGCATTTATTAAAATTCCCGTTTAACCGAAAAAAAACATTGATTGTCAGCCAGTCCTAATGCTTAAAATAATTCAAGCTTCGCGATGGTAAAAAAAATTTGCGGTGTCTGAGCATTTTCCTTTGCCTGTATGTGTAATTTAATCTCGTAATATCGGTATTTCTTAGCGACTGAGCAGATTTAGATGTGTTTTTTTAAAAGTGTACACCTTAACAATGTTTTGACGAAACAACCTCATCATTCGTGTCCAATTTTACCTGCACATCGCATCGCACACCTACAATTTCGGTTAGACCAAGTGTATGACGTATTTCCGTATTATATTGGGGTTCAATATTTGTAACGAGCACACTTAACTCAATTATTATCGATAAGTTTAGAATAGACACAACCCCAGCTCTACCACGGCGTGTTGGAAGACAGGCACTTATTAGCCGTCATTATCTATAGCGGTATCGTAGTGACATATGGCCAATATTGTCATATCTGCATGGACATGCAAGACATAGCCACGCCATGCCTTCGTGTCCGCACTTTAATTACTCTATGCTGTACGAAACATCCGCATAGAAATTTTATAATATGTTGATGATTATTTTGTCATTGAGATGAAAATATTAAATCGTCATTTTGATGACGTTTTAATATTTAATTTAATCAGTACTTATATTATAAATGCGAAAGTAACTCTGTCTGTCTGTCTGTTACGCTTTCATGCCAAAACTACTGGGCCGATTTAAATGAAATTTGGTATGGAAATAGTTTGAGACCTGGGAAAAAACATAGGATAGTTTTTATCCAACTGCGCAAAAAGAGGTTAATGTTTTTGCGCGATAACCGACATACGCGCGGGCGGAGCCGCGCCCGGAAAGCTAGTCCTTTATATATCTGCGTTATCGTTTATATAAAGAAAGCTTACTTTGTCATTCTATCCATATCCCACACATGGTGGGGTTTCATCTCTGTTCTATTTTTTTTGGTATTGCATTAGAACACGTACGAGGCCCACCTGGTAACCTATAACAGATGCATTTCATCACAAGTGACGAACTGCACTGCGCCCGTAACCCCAAGATATACAGTTGTTAAGTCTCATGTGCCTGTAATGTACTGGCTATAAAGAATTGCTGCCGGAACACACTGTTAGGTGTGGTAGAGTAACTAGCCAGGCGAGGATTCGCAAAATGCCCTTCCATGATGCGGTGAAACTCAAGCTGGCGGTGGGAATCGCACCGTGGACCTGCTGCATGGCAGTCCAGACTTTACGGCTATCGTATTACGGTATCATTACTTCCCCCGTGGGGTGCCGGGTAAGAATTGCACCTCCCCATATCATCCCATGGGAGTCGTAAGAGGCGACTAAGGGAAAAATACTGTAAGGTGGGCAGCAGCGCCTTCAAAAGAACTGCCAGCTAACACTGCGATCCCCAAGACGCCTGCCAAGCATGGGGATTATGGCAAATACCCCCTTAATAAGGGAAGCTGTGTTCAGCAGTGGACGTTCTAGCTGTTACAGATACAGATATATCATTACTTCAAAAATTATCCGTCATCTCTATTGTCATACACTTATTTATTTATAAAACGTGATTTTAAGTAAGCCCATAAAAAAACATTTCTTATATTTTATAGACAACACTGTTTGCACACTTCTATCAAAGAAAAGTAACCAAATTAAAATAATATAAGTTGGCTACGTGAGAACGCCTTCGTGAAAAATAAAAACAAAAAAGAAAAGTTAACCATAAAGTTTACAATACAATACAATACAAAATTCTTTATTGATCAACAATCTTAAGGAAAACAATAAAATTATTACAAACAAATTAATATAGATTTGGACCAAGGGCGGGCAATTTCTTACAGGTAACCTTGCATGGAGAGGATTTACAATATTGCGGTTTAGGTAGTCCAAAAAGAGAAAATAATAATAATAAAAAATAATGATAAAACATTTATATTTATACATTATAATATGCACTGCACACATATAATTGTCTTGAATTGTGCATAAACTATACTTATATAATTAAAACATAAATACAATAACTAAATATAATATTATATTTACATACAATACATTATAATATTACATATCATATAATATACTACAATTTATATAATACCATACATACATATCTTATACAAAACATAATGAGCATTTATGTAAAATATTCAGCATTATGTTTGATTAGTAGTGCTTCTTCACAATATCTTTGAATAAAGAAATAGACTTAGCTTGTCTGATATCAGATCAGTTTAGTGTTGATTTTTTTTATTTTTTTTATGTTATTGTGACGGTACAAGCTCGAGGCCCACCTGATGTTAAGCGATTTCCTCTGCTTATAACAGATGCATTTCGTTACAAGTGACGAATTGCACTGCGCCCGTCACCTTGAGACATAGTTGTTAAGTCTCATGTGCCTGTAATTTTTTGATGTCATTAGTTATTCAATTCTGATCCTACCAACAATGAAGTAAATATCCTATAAGGGATTTGACATAAGCACTGAGTTGTGACTTCATTGCAAATAACATTCACGCTAAACTTTTTCGTCGCTTTGCAACTAGCGATCATTTTAAGGATTTTTTTCTCTTTGTACTTTTTTCAGGCATGCTTCACAAAGGTGTTGCTCATTTAGGGGCAAAAGTGTGAAGAGGAATGCGCAAGACGTTTGCTGTTGTCTTCGCCTCTTGGTTTTGTTTTCAGGGGGATTGTGGCACTTTTCCGGTTAACGCTCCATTTAGATGCCACGGGCTAAGGAGCTTTACGCTATTCTGTGGTAACTTGTGTAAGATGAAATAGGAGACAAAACGTAGTTATGATAATAAACTCGGATTGAAAAAACGCATCCTTACGTTGAAACTTTACAGAATTTTGATACATTTTCTTAAATTGATGGTTTTGTCTGCCAAGTTAAACGATTGTTGTCAATCTGTAATTAAACAGGTTAGATTTGCTATCCTCATGCCATAATAAACTACAGTTGAAATTTTGCCATCGTATATATTTTTGAAAATCTTCATATCAGTATCAGTACTATAATATTATAAATGCGAAAGTAACTCTGTCTGTCTGTCTGTCTGTCTGTTACGCTTTCACGTCAAAACTACTGGACCGATTTGAATGAAATTTGGTATGGAAATAGTTTGAGACCCGGGAAAAAACATAGGATAGTTTTTATTGAACTGCGCAAAAAGAGGTTAATGTTTTTGCGCGATAACCAATATACGCGCGGGCGGAGCCGCGCCTGGAAAGCTAGTATTGTATAAAGAGGCGGCCAAGATCTACAGTGTATAATTTTTTATATTGTTTTATTTAGAATAGGTTCATGGTTCACCACACTCTGCATGATGGTAAGAATCGATATCTAAGATAGAGCAGGCTTACCCAGAAGAAACCTATTTTCTCTTGATTACAATACAACCACTATCTATGACCAATTTGACATTAGTGTCCGACTAGGAAGAAGACTATGATATTGTTTCATTGGACGACCTTACATCTAAAGCTTCTCTAACTAGATTATTTAAATCCATAAATGGGGCTAGATGCTTAGGAAGCTGTAAACTTCAATATTATCTCCAATCATCATCTTTGATTGAAGGTCATTGTTATACATTGACATATATTTTTAGTCTATTACTAAAGAACATATGTTTCGTATAAATATCGAGAAGTCATACAAATATTAAATGAGTCAAAGGCACAAGTGTAACATTCTGGAATCATCACTTGACACTTCAGTTTACAATCTGGCACGATAACGGCTCCGCCCAACATAATTATACATTATTTATTCGTTTCAAATGTACGTTACAAAATACATATACAATTGCGAAACGTCATTTTACGCCTCACAAACACACTCGGTCTTATCGGTCTGTCCGTCTGTCCTGCACAGAAAAATGATAAAACATATCTGGTTACAATTATATGAAACGGGCTTAAGTTAAAGGAGACTGAGGTTGAACTGAAGCGATGACCCTGTGCTAGTGGGAAGTATCAATATAAGGGACAAAATCCATGAAAAATTTTCGACTAGACTTTAAAGGGCAACGCACAGTACTTTTTGTATTCAAATTCAAAATCATTTATTCAATTTAGGCGTCTACGACGCTCTTATGAAGTTCAATTACTAATTTTAATATTGAAATATTCTACATTGTATTGCCACGTTCAGCAAAAAATGTATAGAGCCACTGCGAGAAGAACGGGCTTGGGCCATTCTTTTAAACGTCTTTTTACAATGTGTCATATACAATATATTACAATTATTACAATATTTGTTTAAATTACGTAGGAGACATGTGCTAGCTTGGCAGAGGCGAATTTTTTCAAGCATTTTTGTCGTTTAAGTAATCACAAACTGTGTAGTAGGATTTCTTAATCGAAATGTTTTTCACGTGCAATTTGATTATAAAATTTTAATTTTATAATCCATTGCTATTGCCACTTGGCCGTTATGACTTCAATTATCTCGTATAAATAAATTGAAATGTATACGCTCTCCGCTTGCAATACAACCATCACCAAACTAACCACATCTGGTAGAATTCTTATCAAGCAGACCAGAGTTATTATAATTGTGAAGGAAAACATTGGGACTTATCACGTGCCATATATCGCACATCCGTTCTTCGCTTTTTACAGTCATTCATTAGGGAATTACAGCCATCAATATGTAGTTTAATTACTAGAGTGGCTCTGACGGCTTTGCTCGTATCCGTGAGATAATGCAAATAGATTTCAACGCGTCAATAATAGATGTCTTTTTGGAATACCATTCAGTATTCTTATGGAACTTTGTTTGGTTTTGTTGCCCGTATTGTATAGTTCTTATAATTCTACACCAAAATAGGTAGGTAGAAACGAATTACTTAGCATTCCATGGATTTACCGTGCGGGTGCCAGGTCCAGTGTTGCAGAGGAAGAGGCTAGAGGGGCCGAGACTTGCAACCCAGGAGTAGGGTTAAGAGGCCTTTTTACGACATATCAATGCTCCCCTTTACCGCTCGAGACTCCTCTCCTACCTAACCAAATTTGGTAAGATCCTACTAATGCCGCCTTAGGTACACGTTCTAGGATGGAAGTTATGGTTGTTCTTGGCAGGCCAAGGTTTTAAGTAGGTTATATAGGGATTTCGCTGGTATACCCCTTGCTCAAACTTCTACAGCATATAAATTAACCATATAACCGTTTTTATTACCGAAACAAACTATATTATTCCGAATACTTTTATTTATAGTACATTTGTAAAATACGATACCCAGATCAGAATGAGGCCAAGCACCGTAATTCTACTACAGTTTAGCTACAGAGGAGTTTAATTTTAAAACTATCGTGTTCATCATCAGATCAGTCTACTGTTACTATAGTTTTGGGTAAGTCATTGAACTTGATATGCTCTCAAACTTTCAGTTTTCAATTGGAACCAGGAATTCGCAGAAAAATCTACTATACCAATTTTGATTTGGAAAGGCATGATATTAACGACAAAACAAATTAGATAAAAACATTCACAATATAAAACATTAAAAAATATATACCGACACGTTTGTATATCATAGTAAGCGTTTTGTAGTAACGCCACTAGCGGTCACCCATCCAACTCATGACCGCAGCGGACGTTGCTTATAGTTGATCAGTCGGGAACGGTTAAGTTAGATGTGCTTTTGCTTTAAAATATTTTTATAGCCTATATTAAGCTGTGCAGCTTACTGATGGACATAAATGGCAATAGCATTTTTTATAAATCAACTTATACCTATTACACGCTCCAAGAGCCAATTCAATAGAATTTTAATAGTTTCCTGTTGATAAGAAGCCACATTTTTTTATTAATTGGGGACTTCCATGGGTGGCTAAGTCGTTAGGCTTGGTGTTGTCAAACCATGTGTTTTTGATAACAAATAAATTATAGCTAAAGACGTCCGGTTGCTTAGAAAAAAATCTGTGTAAGTCATTATAGGGTCCCGCAGAAATCAGGGCCTTATTACTAAGCCTCGGCTCCATCTATCTGAAATTGATGGCTACATTTAGAAATAAAATAAATAATAAAACGAAATGCTGGCAAACTAAAACTATATATTTTAGGTCCAAAGACATGCATGCAGAATTTGAAAGATATAGAACACTCGTTATTGAATATATGACAAAACCACGTTTGTATGGAAATCGCTATGACGCTTTACTTACAAAAAAGACACTAGCCATAAGGGGCTGTATCTTTAGAACGGTTTTAGGTAGTAGAAAAGGAAGAAGGCTTCCGATAGTAGCCCAGACATTTATCCATCGTTGAGCGTGATCTACTAATAGCAAGTTGTTTACGCTTAGATAGCCATGTTTATAGAATCATGAAACTGGTAGCTGTTTGATATTTTCACAAAACATATTGTGTTAGTACGGCGATAAAAATAACATGAATAAAATAAATAAATGAAAGCGCCGTCCTTCATAACAGAGAGGGACCACTTTCATTGTCCAAACACCCGTTATGTATCACGATCAATATGATAAAATATCGATTTTTATACGGAGTTTTCACCAGATATTTTTCTTAGTGTTTTATTAAAATATTAATGTGATGTTTTCTTAAAATATTTATACGTTTTGCGTTAGTACGGAACCTTCGTTGTGCGAATCCAACTCGCACTTGGCTGGTTTCATTTTGATGATGTTTGGACAAGGTCTTCGGTGTTCCAAAGAAAACAAATCCTAAAATATAAACTTTTATCTATGCTAAAAAAATAAGTTGCTGTTAATAATTACCATAGACATATTTTGAGTGTCAAACAGTCGTTGACGTTTTTGTGTAAGTTTTGTTGGTGATTGTTTAGATATAAGATACAAGCTGCCTGACAGAAACAACAAACTTTGTCCCTTGGGGTAAATACGACATGCTGTGAGTTCTTGTAAAAAAATACTGAAAGGCAATCATCGATTTAAATAAATTAGGTACCTAGGTAGAGTACGCTCTAATATCGCGATAATATCATGTGGAAAAAATTTAACACAAGCATACAACGCACAAAGCTTCTAGTGTATTATACGTTTTAGTGAGTGACAAAGACTGGGGATTTCTTTTATTACAAGTGGTTAGGCACTACTACTTACAAGAACTAATGTAGAATAATAATCAAAAAATCACTTTTTTGACAAGGAAGGAATGGAAGGACAGACCGGCAAAAACTAAAGTTACTTAATGAAATTCATAAAAAATAAAAATTAACAATGTATAAATTATTTCTAAATATGATTACAAGCACTACCGCGTGCTAAGCGAAAATCATATTATACAAATTATTGGAGTACAGTGTATTCATTGTCATCGAGTCTTGAGTTACTGAAAGTTTTAGCCGCATAGATAATCGAAAAGTGCTTGAATTTTAGAGATATAAAATAAGATTCCACCCGGAACGACAGAGAGACAAAAAAGAAAGCCATTTATTACAAACGTGGAAAAAAAAATCCAAGACACTAAAACATATCAATATTTTAGAAAAACATAATTTTATTACGATTATGTATAAAATGTAGAGGTCACCATTTAAACTTACCAAAGTGAAAGGGTAAACAAGTGCTCTAGCAAGTCTGGCTCTACAATTGGTTTAATAGAGACATCCTAGCGCGGACGGGCCGTCACAACACCCATTACCTTGTAACCACTTGTACTTACTACTTACTCTACTTCCACTGGATTCAAATGGCCTCTTCCTCTTAGAATATGATTTTAGGGTCCATTCACACTTACTGGTAGAGCATTTTAAATGGGTGTCAAGGTAGATATAACTCTAAATTGCTTTTGAAAATCCTGTTTCCTGTTTAGGGCTTAGTCTGTCGGCTATGTAATTTAATACTAAATATTTTATTGTTACATATGAAGTGTTTGTGAAAGTAAGATTTAATTTTTTTGTTTTTTTTATTTATGCCTGATAGATTAGCCTTTGAACACTATCTCTACTGATAGTAAGTGATCTGTTGATGAAATCTGTTGATTGTGAAAGAAGAGGAAAAGTTGCGGGAATGAGAAGAGCTGGTCGCAGGATAAAGTCATGGCTCCGAAACATCAGGGAGTAGACAGGTATTGCGAGTGCCGCTGAACTTTTTCGCCTCGCCAAGGATAGAGACGAGTACGGAAAGCTGATTGCCAACCTTCATTGATTGAAGAGGCACCGAGAGGAGAAGAGAAGGTAAGTGATGATGTGGTCGAAGATGTTGTTCAGGTTAAATTAGAATTACTGGCTCTCAGAATATATATCAGTCTCATATGGCCCTGAACGGGTGAAGCAATACCAGCAGTATAGAAATGATAAATCTATTTTATTTTCAAAATTCCGAGAAGAATAATTAAAATCATGCGCGGGATTAGAACCCGTGTGATCCACCCCTTTAGCTAGCGTGACAATGAGTCATAACTACATATTTTTTTATCGTTCTTTAACCATTTTATTGGGATATTTATTAATTTTGTAATGTAATCCGTAGAGCATGCGTTATGGCAAATATAAAAATATTAAAATCAATTTTAATGTAGTTTAAAGTATTTTTTACAGTCGTAAATGCCCGATATTTCACTCGAGCCAATATAGGATTCGAATCTACAGAATACAGGCAGAAATACTTTTCTACTATTAGTTTTCACATCTATCGACCCTTATTAAGTTTCATAAGCATTCCTAATCCAACACGACTACAGAAGAAAAATGATAGACAGAACGGGTAAAATTAAACTATGACTCACTTCACCACGGTAGCTCAGGTTGGCAGTATATGTCCCAGCCCCAGAAACGGACTTATTTAAATAACACCGTTGTAATGAGTGGGTATATGTTTTTTATATTTCTTTCTTATCAGGACAAAAAAAGGTTTGAAAAATCAAACAGGTAACTTGTGTTACAAAATTACAAATTGACAATGAGTTACGACTCATTGTCAATGTTAGCTCAATTGGTTATAGCATACCCCGGGTAACGGGTGGATGGACGCGGGATCGAATCCTGCACATGACTTCAATTTTTCCTGTCGTAAATTTGTAATTTGTAATGTAATCCGCAGAGCATGCGTGATTGCAAACATAAACATATTAAAAAGGTAATTTGTGTACTAAGGGTAACTAGGCAAAGTAATGTTAGTAAAAATGTTAATAGTGTTCCTGTCTTAGGCAAAAAGAAGTGTGTTTCGTTGTGCCCGCTTCCTAACAACCACAGTGTAAGTTGTAGTTCTTCTACCGGTACTGAGATTGACTAGGGTTAGCATATAAGCGGTACGCGTACAAGATTGTTTCCTCTTTAGGGAGACCAATTTAGTGTTCCGTTCTTTGCGCGGAACCCTGTACAGGATGGATTGCTCAAGTGCTGTGAACACAGATTGAATCGAAGTATGTATATAGGATTCCTACCGGATGTTCATTTGTTATTAGAAATGTAAGGTGATTTGTTGTTATTTTGGTAAATGGTTTTTAATAATTGGAATTGTATGTTCTATAAAATAAGCAAACAAGAAATTTAACCACAATTACTGAAGAATCATTATAAGATGAAATAAAATCAAATTCGTTACAAAATTGGGGAAACTTTAGTAGAAAGTTTATTATAATTTTAGGCACAATCCGTTCATAGTTATATTTTTTACTAAGATATTATTCCAAGAAGTCGTTTAATCAAATACTTATTGAATGAACATAAAACTAAGAAAAAATGCGGGAAATAATTACGTGTATTTAATTCGTATTGCTTTTTAACTATATCTGTCGTCTACAAAGCAAGATTTATCGACACATTTTACTTCGGAAGGCCGAAGTAAAATGTGTCAATTTATTTGGGGCTCAAACTAAAAGATTAAGGACATTATTTCTGTACATGCCATTAAGTTCATTGACCCCTAGCACCCTACTTGTAGGACGTTCATATAGATCATTTTCGTAAACCGAGCCATTACAGAAATAAAGATGCAATCATTTTCAAACTTTCAACAGCCAGACGCAATAGCAAGTCCTAAAACTCTAGTTCATTTCAACAACTTCAAAACTCATATACGAACACACAGCCAAAGCGATTATCCAACAATTCCAAATAGAAATACTCGGTAATGTCACAGAAGTTGGTGCAAACGACATCTTGAAGCCAAAAAGACTGCTGGCCGACGTCCAAAGTATACTGAAGTCTCAATGTGATCATAGCTACCTATACGACACACGGACAGGAAGAATACACGATAAGGTTGCGAGCTTGTTTGGGTTTTATTGAAAAAAATATTTAAATGGAGTCGACATACTGATAAATGTCATAGTATGCTTCGTCATGTTGCCACTTTAATATCTTTTATCATATGCACTCACAAGCAAAAATTTCATATTCTTCGGTAGGAGATCAGTTTTATGAAAATTTTAAGCAATACCATGTAGTGTTTTTCGACGATATTGATTCCACTTTGATCCATTTTACACTTAACAATGTAAAGGTAACAGTATTTTTTTAAATAGGCTACTTTTATTGTGATTATGCCAATAATTATATATATTCACTGTTTATTAATAATCGCAATAAGAACTCACACGAGTATGAAACTGTTTTCGAAACTTCAGTTTCTATAAATCTTATATTCCTATACAATTTATAATTCATTACATATTACAGAATTACAAATTTATGAGAGAGAAAATTATAGTCATATGCGGGATTCGAACCCACGTCCATCCACCCCTATAGCCGGGGTATGCTCTGACCGACTGAGCCAATATGACATTATGACTCATAAGCCTAATATTTGCTTCTCTTCAACCATCGTATGGGGATGGAGCGACACTTATAGTTCAATTAACGTTGTACTATAACTAGTACTTAAATATATTTGTTAGTTTGCCATCACGCAAACGAATAACGAGTAGCAACAGTATCACAACTGCATACAAAATACTTTCAACGGCATGCAATACTAAATACAGAAGATTTTTACAAAAAAGCAAGCTGCCACAATTACAAAATTTTCCTCCTTCCTAATTCTACTCGTTTCACGTAAGAACCCAAATTTGTGGGGATGTATCCTTACTGTTTGTATTTATATGGTATCACAAACTAGAAACTGCATGCATATGTAACGGGCTAAGTTTTCCTTGCATAGCGATTGTTCCTAAGTGTAATATTGGGTAATATCTGAAGCTCAAATGCTCATGGTAGCGGGTGAAAGTTCGCTGAAATTATTGGCGGTGTTTAGATGGCTTTTAAACTTATGCGGGTGAGAAGGACGTTAATTTTGTGCAGTTTTCGTTACAAGTTGTTGGTAATAGTCACTGTAGGTTCTGAAAGAAGCTCTGGGGTAGTGCAGTGTAATTGCTACTAGGATCTATTGACTTATGCATATGTCTTTCTTAACAAATTACTTTAAAATAGGTTTAGGTTTAAAGAACTTTATTTCTCATAAGAACTAATGTTCACTTAAAATGAGATACAAAATATATATTATGTTAATTAATAGTCCTCTGGCTGGAAGCTATACAATGTTAGGGTAAATCTGTTAGGTATTTTTTCAGTTTATTCCTATAAGTTCCTAGTAGTAATACTTTACAAATTAGGTCTTCATAGCTAAGGCATGCCCAACGAAAATCTGTGTTTAACTTTATTGGGTAAACGTAAAACAGGATCGAATGACCAAACAAGTAAATAAAACAGACTAAAACAATTTATGAATTGCGTTTCATATGTTTATCAACCAAATAAGTTTATCCTATTAGATTGTATTGTAATTAATTAATAATTGTAATTCAATTAAATATAATTGGATATTATTATGTAATCAAATCAGAGTATAATTTTAATAAGTAAATATTTAACCAATATTGCACACTTCTTAATGAGGTAGATTGTATACAGCACACTTTTTATTATTAAGAACTTTGAACAACCTACATTCTAATGCAATAAATGAATTTGAATTGAAATGCACTAAATTTAACCATAGTTAAATCTGCTAAAACCTTATCATTGCTGAAAAATTAAATTGACCAATTATTTGACGTTTTATTTATTTATTGCTGATAGGCAAGTAGTCTGACCACTATCTTACTTCATAGCAAGTACTTGATGGTAAGTGATGATGCGGTTGAGGATGTTGTTCAGACTAACCTAGAAATATTCGTTCTCAAGGAGCAACAGCTGACGGAACACAGCATTAGGTGCATGGTGGCAGATTTTCTACTTGAAGGTGGTAGTTAGCCAGGTGGGTATTCGCAAATGCCGAACTGCTATCATATGACACGGCTTAACGTCCGAAGCACGTGGCGCGCTCAGTAGTAATGCCACTAACGGTCACCCATCCAAATCATTACCACAGCGGACGTTGCATAATTTAGTTGATTGGTACTACTAAGTAAGCTACGCTATGAGCTCTACAAACGCTACGAAGAACTATGCTACGACGTTAATCGGAAATAATGCAAATAAAGCTAAATCTCGTATTACAATATTGGGTGCATAATTAACTCTCTGACTACTTGATATACGGAGTAATTATTGATTCTTAACATTTCATCTATTTTTACATTTAATTATAGAGAATTAAGGTTACTAGATCAACTAATTGGTACAAAGTCAACATCCGCCGGCAGAGGTGCGGTCGCGTTATCATGTTTTTCAGTTTTATGAAAGACGAGCTCAATTTGCGCTAATATGCGCAATTGGACCAATTTAACTGGGATAAAGTAAAATTAGTTTCTTTGACGTCTTTAGATGAATCTAGAGTTAGTAAATACGAGTAATAAATACTTTTTGCAGTTGTGCACGTGTAGTTAAGGATCAACATATCTGAATTATGCATGAAATTCAGTTGAAATGTAAACATATCTATATCACATACTACGCGATACTTTAATAGTGAGCGTGAATTTGTAAACATTTTCAAAAACGGAAAAAAAATCTGGTATCTTATCACATACTGTAACAGCCGGATCGTCCACTGCTGAACACAGCCTTACCTAGCCTTTTATTAAGGGGTTATTTGCTATAATCTCCACGCTTGGCAGGCGTCTTGGGGATAGCAGTGTAAGTTGGCAGTTCTTTAGAAGGCACATCTTATCACATGCTTGCTACGTAATAATTAGAAAAAGAAATATGAAATATACGAAAATTTTATTTATATTCCACTTTTTGGTGGTGGTTTTTTATCTTTTCATGTATTGGAGCTCACCTGAAAAATTGTTCAATTAAATTTCTCGTCGTTGGGTCAAATCTCTACAAAAATAATCAAAATTTCAGGTTTGTAACTAATACCTTTTACAAGCTGGAGTTCCGTAACGCACAGACAGCCTGTCAAAGGAGTCCTATTAGGCTCCGTTTTGCCCTTTGGTTACGGAACCCTTAAAATGAATCAATTGAAACAAACAAATGACAGCAAACATCGTATCTTGAATTACACATGGTCGACTAGACATATAATAAAACATTAAGCACGTTACTCATACCAAATGGTTTTTACGCGTCTAGATTTCAAGATTCCATGACTCATCGTAAACATCGAAAAGACCGCTAGCGCCTCTGCCCAATTGTTAATTAGGACAATGACTCAGATAATCCAAGCGACAATTATGATATTGCGTCAAAACTAAGACATAGGATGTGGCAAAGGTTAAATCCATATGGTCACATCCTCGCACGCTTCCTGCTTAAAGTGGCGCACTAATTAGTGTTGCTGGATGTGTTTAATTTGCGAGATACTGTGTGTAATTGCCCTTATGGCACAGTTGACTAGGCGTCAAATTGGATGTTTTTTTGGAAAGTTGGTAGCGAAGACAGTTTGATCATCATGCTCCTACTTTTATCCCAATCATGTAGAGGTTGGTACGATTATCTTCTCTAAAAAATATCAACTTTTTTCCCTTTTACAGCAAAAATATATATATAATTTCACTATTAAAATGAAAAAAGTTCAAAGGCCTCACTCACTATTTTCTTATATTTTTCCTTTTTTTTACCTCTCACGCAATTGGGTGCATTTCCAAA
Source organism: Plagodis dolabraria (assembly GCA_963854805.1). Taxonomy (NCBI): domain Eukaryota; kingdom Metazoa; phylum Arthropoda; class Insecta; order Lepidoptera; family Geometridae; genus Plagodis; species Plagodis dolabraria. Next base: position 8,466,762 of record OY978459.1, on the reverse strand, counting down.
TAAGCTATTTTTTAAAGTAAGTAAGTGATGATGTGGTAGAAGGTGTTTGTCAGGCTAACCTAGAATTAGCACCGCTATGGAAGCGGGTGCTGGCCAGTTGAATGTTTTCCATTCGTTTGAATAAACGTTTAACATTATATTAGGTATTACAATGTGTTGTTAGAAAGACATTGTAGATACCGAACCCACATAAAAGGGATGTGGGAAGGAAGGTACTTGTTCTCATCAAAATAAATCCTGCGAGGGCCCAGGCCTGGGTTATTTTCGCGTGTTTGAGTATTACAGTGTAGTTATCTTCGATCTTGGCGCTTCAAAGTGTGAGTTTTGATCACTGATAGTCTTTATGGCCACAACTTGCTACACTTAAGGCTTGCTTAGTGCTTGCGTAATGTCTAGACATTATATAGTTTTGAAGTGCTCATAGTAAAGTTTGCTTAGCCGTTCTAAACCTATCAGTTATGTTAAGCAACGTCCGCCGCGGTCATGACTTGGATGGGTGACCACTAGTTTCGTGCTTTGGAGGGCACATTAAAGCCTAGAGATATTTGCGAAATGCCTAACCATCATCCTATAACGATTGCCATCCTAAGACAACAACCAGGAGCGACCGTTTAACGTGGCTTCCGAAGCACTGAAGCGTTCAGTAGCTCACTATCGCGGTGGTCACCAATTGATGACCGTAGCAAACGTAGCACAATTGATCGGTTGAAAACGACTAGACAAGCTACGCTACGAGTGCTTTAAAAAATTTTTTAATGGGATTGTGGATGAACAAGCACGGTCCCACCAGATGTTAAACAGTAACCTCTACGTATCATATTTATAATATACGAGTACATCCTGGGATTTATTAAATTAAAGATTGTAATACGTTGAAATTAACTCGTTGGGTAAAGGGAAAGGTAATGGACATTTTTTGCAGAAAAATTATAGTTAAAGTAAACTATAATGAATATGTAACTGTATTCATCCTGAGATGTATAAGATTAGAGATAAACTATGCATAGACACTTTTGCAAATGTCTCTTAACATCTCTCCTTAACAACTTAAGTTCTAACTCTGCCACGGCTTATCTTAACACGAGTTGTCCAGTCAAGTTAGAGCACTTAACTGCCACAGGAAGTCAGGTTAAGTTATAGTTAAGTTACTGTCGAGATTAAGACAGGGAGATCTTGTCGGGATCTCGGGAACTAAGTTGAAGTTTCATTGCTTATAATGTCGGTTTTATTGGTGTTTAGGGTTAAGTTTTGAGGTGATGCGATGCGCTAAGATTATTGTAGGGACAAATTATTGTTGTAATATAGCTCACTGCCTTTATTTGAGTAAAAATCTGGTTGTAAGGAAGGCATGATTTTCAAGTACTTAGAGTTTAGATTAGACTTAACATTCAAGCTAAATTGTTTAACATTTTTGGTCTGTATGTTTTACACTTGGTACATTGTGACACTTATTATAAACATGATTTTTCGCAAGATAACATAATGCGGTGATACTTATTCAAATTTCATCTTTACAAAGATTTCTATCTCACTGAGTCATATTGAAGCCGCATGGGCAGTTAATAAATATGTCGTAGTGGGTATGAAAGAGTTAAATTCATCATGCTAGTGTTAGAATTGTCTCGAAGATATGCTAAGCGCGATAAGACGTACCTATATCGTAGTTACGGTGAGGTAAGTTTTGACATAGTGTACATGTTTATGCTTTTTATAATACCAAACTTATTTTATTGCATCATATCACTGAAAAACTAGCACTGTGGCATTCAACTGGTACAAAGATTTATTCGTAATTTAAGACATAAAAGAGAAGAAACTAATGATCTGATGTATTTCCTGATATCTATAAAGTGGATTTTTTTAAGGCAAGAATAATAGACGTCTTTTAGACAAGCCTGTTCTATCGTCAACCGCATCATCACTTAACATTAGGTGAGACTGAAGAAGCAAGCCTAAATAGAATTAAAAACAAAATGATTTTCAAAGTTCCACAACAAAGTAATAATTTCTGCTTGCTTAAAAGAAACAAACTGTTCTTCAAATTTAAAACTCAAATACCAAAGAAACACATCTTAGCACCTTATGAGGGCTTCAAGAATTCTCGAGAGAGCAGCGACTCAAAGAGGGAACTCACTTCATTACCGTCTTGCGAGCTCCTTGGGCGCTAGTGATGGGGTGAGGATAGTGACGTATTGTCGATAGATCAGAAATACTAAATTATTCCTAAGGATATTTAAATACCATATGAAAGGACATTTTGTTATTGCACGTCTACAATTATGAAATGTGCTTATAGAGGAATGTCACTGAGTAATAACCTCAGAGTTCTTTATGCCATAAATTGAAATAGGTACCAAAAATCTGTCATCTATAGTGGTTGTTCTATTTCATTACCTACCATATTGTCTATGTAGCGAAATTATTAGGTTAGTAGCATCATTATCCTGTATAAAAATCCTATAACCTATATACGTTTGGAAAACAAATACGTATGGTAAAACGTGGGAGTTTAGTCATTAGACTACGACTTCAGGAATATGGGTGTTGATAAAGTTAATTAAATTTATAATTCAAATAAATTGAAAAAAACTTTTGTCAAAACTTTAGTCTGAGTAGAAGCTTCTAAAATTATAAATAAAAGAGTCCTTACTTAATAAAATATACATAATTCAGTCTTAATACGCCGTAAAAGGTTTTAAAATAAAGTTTATTTCTTACTTCACGTTTTGAAGTTACAGTGTGTCTCAGAAAACTACTTTAAATATCATATTGACATATATTGCTGTAATGCTAGTTTTTAGTTTGCATCACAATTCTGTTTATTTTGAAATTCAAAATGTAAATTGGATCTGTATCCGATTATAAAGTCTAATTATAGAATATAAATATTATAGTCTAATTATATCTAATTATAATTATAATATATATGCTAGTTAAAAAGCCTTCTGGTATTTAGAGCTGCAATTCTATCATATTCAAGTCCCTTCCACTAAAACGAGAACAACAACCAAAGATGAACTAGTTTTAAATTGGAAAAAAATATCGACATCAACCGCAAACTCACTCGAACTATCATCGTGGAGCGAGCGGAACAAACTACACCAAGTGTGTCGATTTCACCGTCCTCGAGAGTCTAGAAAAAATATTCTCGAGGTGGGGGAGGGGAGGGGAGACCTCCCGCTACGAAGTACGGAGAGTGCGGACCTCCTTAACTGCTGGCAGCGGACAAAAAGAATGAATAGATCCGCCCCTTAACGAATACACCGACCGGCATAATTCATACTTAGGAAACTGCAAGGAGTTGACATGGACTATTTTTTTAAATTATGAAAGCATCTTCAATTAAGCTAGCGGCTTTCTTTTTATTGTGGAATGTTAGAATTGTTGTTAAAACTTAACACGCATACTTTTATAACTCATACTCTGAATGACCTAAATTCAACGCAACTCCTTGTCAATTTATTATGCACTGAAACTTACATTTTGTCATTTGTTTCATCATTTGTATACAACATTTTACTATTAAATGATTCTACAGCCGTGTTCAGCAAAATTGGTATACTGTTATTGTGGCATAATCCTTCACTTTATATACACGTAAAAGATATGCCAGAAATCGACATGAGTTGATAAGACATGCAATAATATATATAAAAGAGACTTTGCAAAAAGATATTTAAAATTAAGTTGACTATTCTATTCTTTCCATAGACTCGACAAAATGATTCCTTTCAGTAGGACTGACTCTTCCAGACAACAATTAATTACACTAGGTTCCTGAAACTAGCTGAAATGCTCCGTTTGCACTGGCCTTTTTTATTGAGAGTGAATCCTTTCTAGCCGTCTAACTGAAATATTTTACGAATAATCTGTTTAGATTACTTCACGTTCTATTTTCAAATATTTTATTTTAAAGATATATATGTCAGACCAGAACAGAAGAATTATGGTGTTATTTAAAACTACACTTAAGAACATCGATAGATTCATAGTTCTATTGAAACAGCACATTAAGACATCAAATAAAAAGATACATTTTCCCGTCACTAGGAAACTAAGCAAGTTGAGTTCATTCCACCTAATTTAAGCACTCCACTTTTGAAAAGTTAGTGTTGCCAATTCTAAAATCCTTGATCAGACATTTTTATACTTTTATGTAGAGTAAATAGATTTCAGAAATATTCAACAAAAACCTTAAACAGGGTAATTGGATTGTCATTCTAGTACGTACATCATTTCTCAAGACACTCTAAACGCTAGCGTTCTATCCACTAAACTCTTCCGCCTAAACGCAGCACCGAAGGCCTCGGAAGTTAAGATGCGTCAGTCGCCACGTATAATTTTTTCCACTCTCTTTCAATTCACCCCCTAAAGCCGCCCCCCACCCCTCAACCCTTCCGTCTGTCAATCTTAGGGAAGGCCTGCGGATTTTTTATTTTTATCGTCAGTTTTAATAGGGCCCTCGGTATTTCTGAGAATCGATGATTTGAGAGGGAGCCCGATAGTTTTAAAGAGTTTGGATCGACTCGTAATTATAATGGCTTTTGTAGGTAACTTTTTGAAATTGTAGCTAGTTTTTCTCGTGATATTTTTTGAGATTGTTGATGTTTATTCGCATATTTTTGATCAAAGTACTTAATTAATAAGTGGTCCGGGAATGTCGTAATTACATATAAAATTAAAATTGGAATTATTGTCGTTTCGACGTTTTTTGTGTGTAGGTACTTAATTTGCCTTAGGAGTTTTTGCAAATTGTGTTTTCATTATTGTTTATCTATGTCTCGTACATATCAATATTAAATTTACAATGAATATTGGTTTGAACGTAATCAATAAAGTTATGATAATATTACAAACATTTTTTTAAGTTAGTACAGTTATGATTGAAAAAAAAAACAGGGGACTTCAAACTCATGTCTATAGCATACCTACTTATTTCACAATCACATATAAGTATGACCATGTTAGCAATGCGTATGTTTACAAATTCGATCCTTATCATCATGTAGCTCGTAGTAAGAATAATTAGCTAGAAATAAAATACCTCCCATAACACACGGTCGCATTCTAACTATGAATATATGCTTTATTCAGATAAATATATGTGAAAGGATGCCTGTGCCCGTGTAAGACCTATTTATTATTTTTCCTACCCAGTAGGATATAACCTGCTCATATTATTATATGCTAATGTAGTACACTCGAATGTGTGTATATAATAAAATTAACCGCCCAAACGGCTGACTGAAATTTCATAGATATCGCCTTAGGGTTAGGATAGAGAGTCAAAAAATCATTTTTATCTCAATTTTCTGATTGTAGTTTCCCAAGAAGAAATAAAACTGATTACGCAAAGGTGAAGCAACGGGCGGAATCTAGTCAATGATGATAGTAAGTCTATTTTATTAAAATAACTCATCAACTCAATGTTGAGTTATAATTTTTTGGTAATCAACTTATTATATACATACGAAAAAAAACAGTAGTTAACTATTAAACAATTTAAACTAAACATTTTAAATAAATTAATAAAATTAAACTTTCATATACGCAATTTTATTAATTTAAAAAAATGGTGGTCCTTTTATTTTTCTGCGCGTAGCATAATTTTTTAAAACTTAATCCTTTACCTATTTCTGCATACAATGCATGTAACTATATAGGTACCTACCTATAGGTAGATCAAAGCATTACACTCGTATGAAGTTTCAGCTAAAATGGAGGACCAGACGTCCAGAGGGGAGAAGAAAATAATAAAAAACCATCTACCCTCATCTTGCATACAAGCATAAGTAGACTTCAGTGTTGCAGGGAATACGGGAAAATCAAGAAAGTAGTAATTTGTGGTGTTTGCCTAAACGTCCAATACTCGAAACCACTCTTTGATAAACGTTATATATACTTACATACATGTATAGATAATAAACAGAACATAGAAGTCTGTATTTTGATATAAAATTTACATCACTTGATGCTGAAGTGTCTATCCACCCACATAACTGCCAGATTTGTTTTAATCCAATGTAGTAGTGGGCGCGCCTATTGCAAACTTAGTTTTGTATGCTTTAATTGAATTTTTATATGAATATATATGTATTTTTGATTATATATTTAATACAAATCTGATGTATTTAATATAAATGTGACCAAATATTTTCTGTAATAAAAAAAATTGTAGATAAAAAAAGAATGAATATTGTGTATATAAATCAAGTAAATAGTATGTTTTAGTGTTTCGTGTTCAGACTTACCTACATATTAATGTATAGAAAATAAGATTTTTAATAATGTTAAGATTATACATGCCTTCAAATATTTTTGTATGCAAGTTGATCCCATGTAATTGGGGACGAGCCTATTATATAGTTTTTAATATAGCTCAAGAAGGTTTCAATAAGGTATGCCACTGGCTAGCAGCAAACTCTTTAACATTGAACGCTGATAAAACTAAATTTATAACTTTTGCTGCTCGAAATCCACCATCTAGTGAAATCGTAAGAAATATTATTAAGGCACATTCTTGCTTTACAAACACGACCGAAAAATGCACTTGTCCGACAATCAAACAAACAACAAGTGTAAAATATCTAGGCGTAATTATTGACCAAAACCTTTCATTCGCAGATCATGCAAAATATCTTGCCCAAAGAATACGTAAAGTTTCGCACATATTTAAAAAGTTAAGACATGTAGCGAAAGAAACGCTTATGAAAACTCTGTTTCAGACACTTTGTCAGTCAATTATCTCTTACTGTATTTTAGCATGGGGTGGGATGCCAAAAACACACATGTTAACAGTAGAAATTGCTCAAAGATTAATCCTAAAAATAAGTTTTTTCAAGCCCAGGTTATTCCCCACCGTCAAGTTATATAATGAAACAGGATTATTGACTGCGAGACAATTATACATTCTGGCTTTGATCTTAAAACAACATGTAACAACACCATACATTCCGACCTCAAACCAAAAAAGAAGGTCCTATGAAGTCTGCAGAAATAAAGCCTTTAAGAGTAAACTTCCACATAGATTTTTCTGTTACCAAGGAACTAGATTATATAACATTGCAAATAAAAAACACTCTATCTTTTCACTAACAAAAAAAGAATCCAAAAATATTATTAGTAAATGGTTACAAGGATACACGTATGATGAAACCGAAAACCTACTTGCAGTGATTGAGTAGTTTAAAATATATGATAAATCAATTACACATAGAACAATTAGATTCAAAGGTTAAGAGAGCCAGTAATTACAGTAATGCTTGTACAGGTGAGAAAATAGTGGTCGAAATCTAACCTATAATATACTATAGGTATATAAAAACAAAAGATAATCCGTTTAGAATTTAATGTATTATAACATTCTCATGTTTGTTAAGAATTTAATAGTCTAATTATTCCAAAATATTTTTTAAATCATTTATACAAAGATTAAACAAATCATGTTATGAGGATAATACGCCATGTAAGTTTTTGAGATGCTGGTTACGGATACGCGGGAAGTGTATCTACTACATTTTTAGTTATAAGAAATCTACTAACCAAGTTTTTAGTTTTAGTATTCAATATTATATTGAAAAGCTTTCACAAGTATTCTAGTATGTAATTGTTTTAATATCTTTTAGTACCAACGTAATAGATTCTGTATAAACTAATATTAAGTAAAAAGGTTCGAGGTGGGGGGCCAGGAGTGCCATAGCACAGGATCAACCTAGTTTGGGCTCCTGTTCCTTCCCAAGACATTTCTTGTAAAGAGTAATTCCATCATTATCATTATTTAGTTATAGAAACTTTTGTGGAAGGAAAAAAATAAAGATTATTATTAAAGATTATTATTATTATTATAAAAATACATTTCTGTTTGATTCTGAGTTCCATTTCTCTATGAAAAATAATTACATTATAACAGAACGTAATATAGGTTTTTCTCAAAGAGCAAACAGGGTACTTAACTATTTTTTCGTCATAAAAGTTGGCTTTCTATAAAAATAATGAATGTAGCGGTCACAACCTGTACAAATTATTGGTATCGTCTAAATAATCCTAGTCATTTCTCAATCTTAAATATTTTCTACCTTTACAGCGACATAAAACTCAAGAATCACTAAAGGGGATCCCCTACGATCCACTACACTGTACAAACTTACAGATAAGGGGCCTCAAGTACCCCCCAAAAGGGGTAAGACGGGCCCCCAAGTCTAGACCTAGTAAAAGAAAAAACAATGAGTGAAAGAGAGAGTTGATCTCCATCTCGCTCAATGTACGCTGACAGATTATGTTTTAAGCCTGAGGGGTTAGTACGAAATGAATAGTGATTTGGAAATAAAAAAAATATGACTGCCCCTGAACGACACCATGTTTATAATAAATACTAATTTTAGATATAAAGAAGTTCTATGAGCCCTTTTTGTAATTTTTTTTACAGGCATGACCATTTGCCTTGTACATTTGATACATATTTATACTACTTAAATATATTATATTCTAGTTATGTCTATGTAAATAATTGATTAAAATATAATAATTATGATATTTTTACACTCAATACAGTTCCATACAATAATATTCAGTTATCGCGTTTGCACCTGTCTAACAAAGATTGTAAAAGCTGCATTGACTGACATATATTATTCAAATGTGTAGAAGGGATTGTTTTCAAATTAATTTGAACAAACTACATTTTAATGTGGTCAAGCTTTTTGGTAATTCATTACACATCAGTATTTTCGAATAACGACCTTGTTTCTGTACTTTAGTTGATCTGATTTTTGGTACAACACGAATTTAATTTTTTTTTATAATTAGCTTTTAGTTAGAAACAAAATATTTTTTTACTATAATGAACATAATAAATATGAGCGTTGGCATAGATAGTGATAATACATTCATAAGTTTAAAAAATATCTGATATTTTTTATTTTATTTATTCATTAAAATAGATATAACACAATGACAGTTTGGTTACCAATGCGATGCTGTACTGAAATATAATGATAACTTAATCATAGAAATATTATGTCAATAACAGAAAATAAAATATATGAATACAATACTTAATTCAAAAAACATTTCTAAGTGATATTTTCACACACCTTGCTTCTGTGAACTTCGCCAGGTTAAAAATATCAATTTCACGAGCTGAGATTGCATTCAATATTTTTAGAGCGCGAACCATGGGGGCAAACTTAAGTAGGTTTGTACGGCAGTGTGGCACACTGAAAGTGAGCCACACTGCCGTGCGCATCGGGCGCGCACAATATGTTAAAATACCAAATATAAAATTTTGTTTTAAGCAACCAACATTCCAATTTATGATATCGGTTGAGTACAGAGAATAAGTAATGATAGCTGAGTGGCATAGGGCCAACTATGTACTGCCGTGCCGTAGGTCCTTAAAAACCAGTAAGAAAATACAGGCACATGACTCTTACACAATGTCAGTGTGATGAGCTCAGTGCAGTTCGTCGTTGCTGACGAAATGCATCTGTTATAGGCAGAGATTACCGCTTAAAATCAGATGGGCCTCGGGCGTTTTCAGTCAATCTAAAAAAAGAAAATATTTTTTCCCTAGGCATATCAACTATCTGATTAATGAAAACTGGGGCTTAGTATTACAATTTCAAATAGAAGCATTAATTATTTGTGTAACTTTTTATGCAGGTATGCACTGTACAGTAATTTTAGATTGGTTGGTTTTTTGACATAATTAAATACAGGTTATTTAGTACAGTAACATAGACCTATGCTTTTGAATCTCTAGGTGGTGAGTTCGATGCCTGGTTGTTATTGGGATTTTTGGACAAATTAATTTTCTGTTGAAGTTATTTGGAGCTATTTCTAGTTAATGGCAACATACAGTCTTGCTCTCAACATGTGAACCTAATTCATATATGAAAAAATATAGGTACTTAAAAATCAGTCAGTAATTCTAGGTAAGCCTGAACAACCACACCACATCATCACTTACCATCAGTAATGAAATAGTGGTCAAAGGCATAAATACAATATAAAATAATAAATCTCTACTGATTTAATTACACAATTTACTCATACACACGCGATGATATGTATGTGTATATTTAGGATTTTATGTATATATACAATTCTAAATATACACATTTGCTGCCAAAGAATTATAACCACGTAGAAACAACGATAACCGTCTTACAATGGCCGTAATTAGAACCTTTGTCCTGAGCCCAACAAAAAATTGCGTAAAAAAGAAACAAAGAGGCGGTATTGTCTTTGGCCACCTCGGTTCAAATGTTTGAGGTAAGGTAGCCTGAGAAACGGTGGTGCTCTAGTTGTCTCCCACAGTCCCGCTAATATAGAATTACATGCTTATTGTCTCTTTGGCATTGTAGCGTTTCTGAATCTTAACTGAGAAGGAATCACTTTCATGTACAGTCAACAGCTAAATTTTGTTACTTTGTCGAAGAGTTGGTTCGAGTTTTGGAACTAGTTTTTGATATAAGTACTTTTAAAATAAAAAAAAATAATAATATGTGTAGCGTTTCCTGATAATGCTATAATATTTTCGTGCGATTAGTACAAGATCAACCACTAATAATTAGGATCACTGCCGATTTTACCCAAATAGGAAAAAAACTCGTGATAAAATGTTATCACGCAATTTCTTTTCATTATTTATCTCTTGAGCCCTTAAAAATATCGTAAGGACTGAATTAAAAGAAATAACTAATAAAAAAAAAAAACACCACAAACAAGTTTTATCTATGCGGCAATATTAAGATTTAGATGAATAACGCCGAATAATCGCCGCTGAATATTCTTTGAAAAAAAAAACAGTACCTTTCTATGTTAAACTTCACAACATCTTACGACCACATCATCACTAACCTACAATAGTACATTAAGCAATAAATATTTTCATACCCACAAAATATTTGTTATAACACGGTTTGCCTAAGACATTACCGATACGCAATGTTTAAAAAAATCGGATTACCTTAGTTTTCATTAGGCAGACGTTACTGCAGTCGAGTATACCCACCTCGCTTGGTTAACCCCTGTCTCTGTGAACTTGATACATGACATTGTCTGCCCTTTACGCACCTTGCTGGCACTCCTTTTGTCTAGGAAGCTTTCTTGACTCCTTTTTGTGCTATTCTATAGCGTTCCGCGCGCGTAAATGTAGACTTTTCAGGTAAACGAGTCCACGACAGTAACGGTTGTTTTTCTTATACGAATACTCGTATTCTTTTTCAAATTGCGGTACTTTTTAAGGATTTAGTAAGGATTTATTATAAAATTAACATCTTTTTTGTAGTGATTGATTGCGTTGTTTCGTAAATATGATTTAAAATATATTTTTACTTATGCCAACTTAAAGTTGAGAGTTGTTATTGTATGTAAAGTATAAATCGAAAATTTTCAAATCCCCCTGTTATAATACACATTGCGTTGGCCTAGCTTTGGTATTCGCCGAGCTCCAATATACGACGCGCCTTGTCCACAAGACATGGTTTAACATAAATATCTTGGAAACAGCAAACTTTCGCCGAACTATATGGCTAAAATCTATCACACTATAACCAAAGAACTATTGAAAAAGGAAACAACATAAAAATCGGATTAGCTGTTTGGGAGTTACGATGCTAAAAAATAGAATGACACACAATGACGACTGATGACATATTATTATATTGCCGTCGGGGGTGAATAAAACAGCCTTGCAATATTTTAGCTACAAAACATATTGTTTATTTCAATCTCAACAAATTCAGATATAAAAAATCTGTCATCTTTATGAATAAGTGTAGTTCATCGGCTCCAAAGATACTTAGGTAATAGACATGATTAAGACAGTAACCTTGTTTAAATATTTTTTCAAATTTCTACTTCTTCGAAGGCATAAAAAATTACAATTACCCAAGTTAAAAAAAGGTCAATTTTACATGAACAATATTAAAATTAATTCCAACAAACTTTTATCAAAGTTCACCCGTAAAAGCTCCTTTCAAAAGCGTCTTCACAGCTTTTTAAGCTTCGCAAATACTTTTTAAGTATCACGTAAACTTTGTACGGATCCATTCTTTCAACCACATCATTAGACTATCAGCCGTTTTTAATCTATGAAAGTATCAACTTTCTGTACCGAAAATATCTTTGGTGAAGTTTTGTGTAGGGATGGGAAAATGTGGTTATTAAAGTAATCGACCATTTAATTAAATTATTTTTAATTATTTTACTCATTCGAATTGTCATATGGAAACAATGCATTTAAAAAAAATATATTTAGTTATTTTGTGAGCCTTTCACCACTTCAACTTAACTATTGGTAGGAATCATGTGGTCGAAGACGTTATATATAAGATTACAATGGGAACTCGCTCCTAACGATAGCTATTGGTACCCAGCGTTGGGTGCTTGGCAACATATACAGGCATTACAACTATGGAACCAAATAATATAAGCTATGACTCCACATCAAGATAGATTAAAGGGTAGAACATGTCCCGCCTGGTCTCAGTAGTGTTATTCCGCTCGTCGTAAAAATGTACCCCATCGTTGTGATTTTATGGGAACATATCCTTCGTTACTGGCAATATATTAGATCATAGAATAAAAATAAATCGTTTTTTTTTATATGAGGTGCAACTCTATTTCTGCGTGTACTTCCTCGGAGTCAGAGCGCTCTCAAAGTCGAGTTTATCTTCTTTTATTTTCCCCGTAATTTAACATTTTCTGAGGTACGCAGTGGGTTGCAGTGCAGCTAGGCTGTGCGGGGGAGGCACTTGACCACCCCAAGCAACCCTTCATCGCCTCAAGAACAACATCGGTATTATAAATATCGTCTCGTGAACAGTACGAAACTTGGCGAGAGAATTTTAAAATGCAAATGAGATAGTGAGTTTATGCTGGGGAGTGACAGACTGAGTTTGATATGGAGATATTTATTCTTTGTAATAGGCATGTAGCTATAGTTTTGTAAAAATCTACGTGAATCTGTATTGATTCATTTCTGTAATGATATTCTTTCTGATATATAGGTATGTCAAAATAAATAAACAACCTAGTGTTTTTTTTTTGATTAATTCACTAGCTGCGACCCGCGGTTTTACCCGCGTAGACAAAGATGGAAAATATACAACCTAAACCTAATATCTTTGAGTTCTTATTCTTGGCCTAATCTGCAAATATTATCGTTAAATCATCTCTATCCAACAGGTGAGATATATGATAAAAAAAATTGTACCGGCGGTATGCCTTTATTAGCAAAATACTACAAACGATATATAACGCTACAGCTACTACAATGGAACCATTTAGACAATCTACAAGTCATTGCAGACTCAGGCAGTCCAAATGCTTCAGCATACTACCAGTTGGCAGCATTGCCCTATTAAATTACAATAATGAATGTAATAAATAATATTAGTTTGATATAAATACATGGTTCATTTCATATTCCACCAACAATATTTATAAAAATGCAGACCACAGGGTACATAGGATTTTTAAGCCAACAAGTAAAAAGGCCAAAAACATTTAATAGAAAATCGCCTATAAATAAAAATACCGTAATTAAAAAAATAAGCCGTTAGAAAAACAGTGGGCCTCTCGTCTGGTTAACTAGCGCTTCTCAAGTCGATGCGACAAATGAGGGGTGTGGCGTCAACCTAATGAATAATTAATGGCAGGTGTATACGCCAATTATAATTATGTAAGAAGCAATTAGCGTCGATAGGTGTCGAGAAACTCGCACGTTTAGTTTATGAGGTCCTTATTCTTGGCCGTAGCCCCTTGCGTATTCTTGGAAGGTAGAATTTAGCAGCTTCCTTTTTTTTATGAGTATGAAAATCGAACAAACTAAGTACTCTTGAATTCACACCAGATCGTGCTGCAACGTTGCGGTATGGCCAATTTTTTCGTCGGAAATACTCGAAAACATTATATTTAAGTATACCACATTCACTCAGAAAGTGTCTCATTGCTCGTTCATAAACGAGTTCTAAGAACCGTTTGTCCTTTATAAATGCGCGGTGGAAAAAGTTATATGGAATTTCATTCCTGTCCCTGTAGCAGAGCAAGAATGTTGTTTGAAAATCCATTCCTACCCTGCTAGCGTTCTTTAGTTTTTAAGCAGCGAACATATAAAAAAATATCAAATCTCAAAAAGGTCTAATGTCAAATATTAATAAAAAAAAAAATAAAAGGCAATCATTTTTTGTACTCGTTTATCGAAAAATCTCAGGAACATTCATGAAAAGACTACAATCACTTCTCTAAGGCCGGCAAGGCAATCTTGATACCTCTGTGGTTGCGAATGTCCATGGGAGATGGTGATGACTTACCACCAGGACAGCGGCTTGTTTGTTTATCCTCCATAAATAATATCTATATATTATCAGTAAAAAAAATAACCTTAATCCAAAACAAACTTGACTAATTTATTTTACAACCAAAATAATATATTATACATTTTATTTTGGTTTCATCAAACTTATTCTACAAATCCTTAACTATTCGTTTGAAAACAACCCGTTACATAAAATATAACTAACATCATACAGGCGATAACAAAAACACTAAATATATTTTTAAACAACAATGAACTTGAAGTAATTTCTTTGTCCTGAATCTATTTCCTCCCGATTACTCCCGCGGTCGGCCATATTTGTACAAAGCGGGAGAACGTCATAAATAAATTCATGCCATATTTGACACACCTTATAAAGGGTTTCAATACTGGTACACCTTCATTTGAACTTCAGATACCAAAAACGTATCGTGTTTTTAAACTTAGGTAAATTAATATATTTGCTATGTTTCTATTATTTTGTCATAAAATGATAAAGATTTTGAAAGAGATCAGTGTTTGCTGAGATTATACTAGGTAAGTGATCCATTCTTTATGTATTTATAATGATTAAACTATACAAGCCTAGAGCACATATTAGATAAACATAAGTACAATTATACTCGTAAAAGCATCTTTAATTACCGCAGTTGTAATCATGCTTTAATTTTTACTAAAAGATCGTAAATATATACTTCTCGACGATAAAAAAAACATTCGGATTAGAAAACTATCGTCAGTGTATTCCATAATTATTATTTATCAATCTGCATATGAGTAAATAATCAAAGAGTATGTATTCTTATGCAACAACTAACACGCTCAGACTCGCGTATAAAACGCGAGTCTGAGCGTGTTGCTAAATAACAATTAAGAAAACAATATTTAGGTTTTATTTCTTTAAAAAATGGTTTTATTATAAATAAATTTATGAAAGTATTTATGTTAAAAAAATCTGATGTAAAGCATCCTACGCTAGCTCATAGACACAGTGCCTCACGGTTAGGTATAGGGAAGATACATGTTGTAGAAATAAGTTTTTCTTCGGTTTTATAACTGGTTGCCTGGTCGTTCGTTGTATACCAACAAGAGCAAAAGAAGGATGTAAAAGTGCGTAAGATAATAATCAAGGTATACATTTAACTAATAAATCATATGATCTTCACCCATTAGCTATTGAACCATTTGTTGATGATAGGTAATTAGGAGATAAATAGAACAACATAGAAACTTATTTAGTTTTTTTGGCAGTATACTCGTAGTTCATATATGACTCGATTACCGATTGGAATATAAGGAGTAAACTTATTGCATTCAACAAAGCTTCTAATAACATAATTCATAATAGCCTACATCCCTTGCTCCCGAACCATATCGCACCTCACATCCACCGGAAAAGGTGGAAGACACAAACCGCCTCCCAATAAAAAGGTATAAAGAATGAAAAAAATCACTGGGTATCTAATTAGAGCTATTAAGTACAATGGAGGCGCGTGCGCAGGTCACGGTGTGTCGTCACGCCACGAGCGGAGCGGAAGCGGACGCCGAGATTGTGGGCCCCCGTCCTGATTCCTTCCGGTGGACCCCCGGTTCAAGGTGTAAGGTGATGGCGGTTGGAAGGTAACGCAAGTGAAAACTGGTTGGTATACAATTATGGGGTGAGTTGTTTCAAATGTCTGTATTAAATGGTTTATTATCATTATTCCTTTACAGTTGCCCTTGTGTCTAAATATCTTAGTCTCACTTTTTAAAATTTTAATCCATAAAAATATTATGAACGTTTTTGAAAGATGCTCTTCGAACTTAATGCTTCCTATTACGTAATTACTTAGTTGAGAATATTTTGGTTCTATTAATGTTCTCAACTAAGTACTTTTCATCTGACATCTTTGGTACATAAACTTTATTAAGTTATGTTTATTTTGTATGTATATTCTTGGCCACAAAATACTTCATTATGAAACTCAGAAAATAACATATTAAGTCACAAGTGACATTAATTCATAAAATTATATTTTTTACGAACAAATCAACTTTTATTAGTTAAAATGTTGATAAGTATGAGAGAGCAAGTTGCTAAAGGGTTATACGCAATTTATTTTATTTTTCCTTGCATGTTTATTTTTTCATTATTTATTATCAAGTATCATTATAACCATTTGACTATTTTGCGATTAAGATAACCAAATTATTTGTTATGTTACGTGACGTAAGAAAATTTAAACGAGAATGATGGTACTAGGTAGGCCACAGTTTTCTTTCTGAATTCTTCCAAGATCTATAGTTACCTTAAATTTAAAAGGAAAGAATATTTTTCTTGTCGTAATTCATATCAATATAATTTTAGATTACTAATTATTAATATCATATCACACTAATTCAAAAACATAACCGCTCTGCTTATAATTTGGGCCACAATATAAGGTCGTCGCTCCCAGATCTTTAGCACGGAACGATTGGTGTTCATCTTTTTTTATTGAGCTCATATCAGTACTACAGACCACACATACTTGTCACCCTTACACCTTATTGCATGATCATAAAGGCTATACTTGGATGAATTATGACTCACGGCTTCGTGTGATTCAACGCTTATGAACGAGATGAGATGATCTCTTTGGGAAAAGGATGATTAAGACGACCTTATTTTATTTAGTTTGACAGGGCATTTAGGGCATAAGTGGATCATTCTAGACTAACGCTTACTGAGATGAACAGAATTTGATCTACAGGTGTCGTAGAGTATTGTAACTTCGACATATCATTAAACCATCACGGCAGGTGGAAAGATTATTTGCCAGATAAACATACGAGCATAGATAGAGAAATATCACTACACCTCGTCGAATAATTTCGAAGGATATATCACAGGAACATTTAATTTAATTTAGCTATACAGAACTGTATGAATGCTTTAGTCGCATCAGGCAGGCGGCTATTGCTCTCTGTGTCAATTTATATCATTAAGAAAAGATAGATCGATCTATTCACAATGTAGCTAGCTCCCCTTAATATCCGAGGTATGACCACCTGTTAAAGTAAGGACGCGTTCTCACGGAACGGGCGAGCTTCTCACGAGGTCGCCTTACGCTTCCTTCCTGTCTGGACGATAGGCGGGACGGGGCGGCGCGGTGCGTCTGCGCCACTTATGTTATTCGATATAGATAGGGGTGTGAGTTTTAAATTTTATTCATAGTTACAGGTCAAAAAATTTATATAATTTATTCAATTAATACAATATATTCACGCGCTAAAACATTAATATTTTGTCATATAGAGCGAACTCAATGCAGTGTAACTAAGAACATTTGCAGTAGAAACATAAATGCAATAAAGCAATATATTTAATATTATGCTTCGTATTAAATTAAAAATCTAAGTTTAATAATGTATCAGTGAGATTCATATATAAGTAAGGTTTATTTTTATGCTAAGAATAATGTATTATAGTTTTAGACAAAATAACTTGCCACGTGGAAAAGATTGCTACTTAGTAATACGACTGTTTCAAAAGTTATTTTTAAATAAAATATATTTGAATCATGTGTTATGTATCAGGAATCGAGAAGTTTGATCGTATCTATGCCCAAAAGTCTAAGTCATACAGAATATAGAACTGGCAGAAGCGGATTCGATTCTCTTATGCGCTGAAAATCTTGTGCCCTATTGGTTTGTAAATGTATTAAAAAGTTTTCACGAGCATAAACTAGTCACCACAACAAATATTTATATAAAAATATATCATTGTGGAATATTTTTATAGTTTCGCTACGTAATACAAGATTTTTTTACTTAGAAAATATTGTACTTTTTACATTGTAAGAATACAAGAAATTCTATATGAAGTAACATAGCCGCAGGGTCACAACTTGACCGCAGCTCGTAAGCGATACGGTGATAATCGTTTGCCGGCCGATCGCCTGGGAACCCCTTCTTCCGGTCAACCCTGGGTGACAAATCTTTTTTTGATTGTGAGAACGCGCCTTTAGGAAGTCTATCCGGCTCTTAAGTAAGGAAGGAGTTAAGTGTTGATAGTATGAAGTAGTCACTCTGTTTTTTTTACATAAGAATTGATTGTCGTGAGATATTTGAAGCTAACATTTTCGTTAGGTTTTTAAAAGGTCTTCAAAATTGTGATGATATTACCGAGACTCTCTATTAAGGTAATTGACAGAACCCCTTAGTAAGTTAAGTTAAATATGCCACAGGTAATACCACAGTTACTATAAGTTATTTTTGAATTCGCTGTAAGGGATATAGAGGAAGTGTGCCCATTGTTTGTCAATTAGGTGCTTGCTTTCGGAAATTGCTTCTTGTAGGTTATAGTAACTTCAAGTAGGTAATGTATTTCTTTTAAGCTGCCTCGTTTAAACTGCGCATAATAAGTACAGACTATTCACACTGCATTTGTGTAGTAGTATTTTAGTTTTATTTTCCTACAATGTGTTTACATTGCTCAAATATATTTTGATTAATTTATAAACACTAGGTTTACACTTCAAATGTTTACTTTGCGTTCCAATAATATAGTAAACACAAACTCATATTTAAATGAAATTCTCGTGAGTTTGACACATTATACCTATTCGCTAACCCGCAAAAATACTCATGTTGGGGGTAGAATAGGTTGATCCGGGTTTAGAGCATGTCAGATGCGTACCATCAGGTCACAAACTTCTTTGTAACACGGTGTTCGTACCAGCACTAACAAAGTTAGGTAGGTTTAAATATAATGTCATGCTGTGTAAAAATAAATTATAATATCTAACATTATAAAGTAATCTCCTTATCAATTAAGAAAGTTAAATAGGTTAATAATAATAATAATATTAATATAGACCCCGTAGACGTTAGTTGTGCAATTCGTATGACCCAGAACTGGAAAAGTCCTGGCCCAGACGGATTGCACAACTTTTGGATAAAATGGATTCGATGCTCACACGACCGATTGGCAACACAATTTCAAGACGCCCTCGAACTTGGTTCTCTTCCCCGTTTCATGACCACCGGTGTCACCTTCTTGCTCCATAAGTCCGGTAGTACCACGGATCCGAAAAATTATAGACCCATCACATGCTTGCCTACCATCTACAAACTCCTTACATCCATTCTGACCACGAAAATTAACACTCATATTGTTGCGAACAATGTTTTGGCCCCCACTCAGAATGGATGTAGGGTTGGGTCCCGTGGTACTAAGGAGCTCCTCCTCATAGACATGACCATTAGCCAACAAGTTCGACGGAACAGAGGGTCTCTTTCTGTTGCCTGGATTGACTATAAGAAGGCCTATGATTCAGTGCCTCATTCATGGCTGGAAAGGATATTAGAGTTGTATAAAATTGATACAACCCTGAAATCTTTTTTGGTTGCATGTATGAGGCAGTGGACCACAGTCCTTCGTCAACCAGGTGGTAGCGACACCCCCTCTGGCCCGCAGGACTTAATAAGGATTGAGCGAGGCATCTTCCAGGGTGATAGTCTGAGTCCATTGTGGTTTTGCCTAGCGCTAAACCCTCTCAGCAGTTTGCTGAAGGATTCAGGGCTAGGCTTTCGACTTTGTAGAGAGGGTGAGGTTATAAGTCATCTGTTATACATGGACGATCTCAAGCTGTTTACTCCGAAACGCCAAGACTTGATGGAAATGCTAAAAATTACACAGATTTTTAGCAGCGCCATTAGGATGGAGTTCGGTGTAGATAAGTGTGCGGTCTTGCATGTTCAGCAGGGGAAAGTTGTAAATTCTCCGAATTTGCAGCTTTCTGAGACAATAACTTTCAGATCTCTCTCCGAAGTCGAGTCCTACAAGTACCTCGGTATGTCAGAGTCGTTAGGTATTTCGGTAGATGACATCAAGAAATCGGTAAAGGAACGCTTCTTTTACCGCCTGACAAAAGTACTTAAAAGTCTTTTGTCTGGCGGCAACAAGACACGCGCCTTTAACGGTTGGGTGATGCCTCTACTGATATACTCCTTTGGCATCCTGAAGTGGACGCAGACTGAGCTGGACGCCCTGGATAGAAAAGTCCGTCAACTGCTCACTTTGCATCGTATGCTACACCCGCGCTCGTCAGTTATGAGACTGTACATTCCACGGAAATGGGGAGGTCGTGGCTTTTTAAATGCCAAGACACTTCACAACCGTGAAGTGTGCAGTCTCAGGGATTATTTCCGTAACCATGAGTGCGGGATGCATCGCGATGTCGTGACGGTTGACAAAGGCTTCACACCGCTCTCCTTGGCGAACGATAACTGGCGCAAACCAACGATGCTGAGCACTGATGACCGCAAAGCAGTATGGAAAAGCAAGGAGCTGCACGGGAGGTTCTTCCGGGCCCTAACAGGGCCTGATGTGGACCTACCCGCTTCGGTGAACTGGCTACGCTTCGGAGACCTCTTTGGAGAAACCGAGGGTTTTGCCTGTGCAATTGCAGACGAAGTAATGATGACGAACAACTATCGGAAATATATACTGAAGGACGGTACGGTCGACATTTGTCGAGCATGCCGCCGTCCCGGAGAGTCACTCAGGCATATCATTTCCGGTTGTTCGCATCTTGCTAACGGCGAGTATTTGCACAGGCACAACCAAGTGGCCAGGATCATCCACCAGCAACTTGCTCTTCAATACGGCCTTGTCGAGTCAGAGGTGCCGTACTATCAGTACGCACCGGCGCCAGTTCTCGAGAATGGTCGTGCATTGCTCTACTGGGACCGCTCTATCATCACGGACAGGACTATTGTTTGCAATAAGCCTGATATCGTGGTGGTCGACCGATCCCAACGCCGGGCAGTGCTTGTCGACATCACCATCCCACATGACGAGAATCTCGTGAAGGCCGAGAAGGACAAAGTCAGCAAGTACCTTGACTTGGCTCACGAGGTAACCGCCATGTGGGATGTTGACTCGACGATCATTGTCCCGATAGTCGTTTTGGCGAACGGCCTAATAGCGAAGAGCCTCGACCAACACCTCAAGAAGCTCTCACTAGACGGTTGGATCAAGGGTCAGATACAGAAGGCAGTGATACTCAACACGACACGCATTGTCCGAAGGTTCCTCTCTCTGCAGCCCTAACCGCTGGTAGCTTGGGCACTACCCCGCTGCCGGCGGCATCCTAGTTTTAAGTTTTTTATAATATTTATTTTTTTTGTATATATGAATGAAATATGAATGTTGTAAAAAATTTAAAATTATGTTGTAAAATAAATTACGTGAATAATAATAATAACCTATTTATAATATTGATTTACAAATTGTCAAGGTACATGTCACATTTTAAGAAATTATGCATCTAAAGTAAAAACGTTTGGTCGATAATTCAGCGCTTTAGTATATGATTTTAAAGGAATCTATTCTCGGGGTAGCAACTATCACGTAGAAATCTATACACTGATTGTCCCATCCCATGACGAGGGCTTGTTTTGAGGACTTGGTAAGAGAGCGGGATAGCGGGATACCCTAACGTGCCTTTTTTTACGACATGATCGGTGATTAGTGTCTCAGTCGCTGATCAGTCCGCTGGGCTTCCACCAGCGGGATCAACCTGGCGTGGCCTGATCGGACAGACACATAATGACCGCTGGGCGGTTGAGTTATGAGATGTGACTTTATAGTCGCAGAAGAAATTCGCCTATATTTATAGGTAAAGAAGAGCCGGGAAAAAACACCTGTAACTTGAGCAGATAACAGCTGTAGAAGAAGACCTCGTCGGCCTTTTATTACGTGTTCCGTTGGAGTGCACATCATTGTGCTTGGTTTACATATTACTTCGGGGCTCGTTTTCACAAATTCAGCCACTTGGAAACAAGAACAGGATCACGAATATTCCCTGACAGAGTCAATACCCCTGTTTGTTTGAAGTGGGACTTACAGACACATGAGGTACGAGTATTTATACCGAGCGTACTGTCGCTTCGGGCGACTGAATTAGGAGACATTTCGGTAGTTACCATCTGAATCTCTTCCTTACTGAAAATCACAGTACAAAAATCCTACTATAGTAAGATAAGTTAAAGTCGCGGTCGCGTTTCTTATCTACTTGTTTCATTGTATTTTTTTATTAACTAATCATGTGTGCTACATTTGCGACCGCATTGTCTGTTGTTTCGAGTCTGTGGTCAAATTTAGCCTTGAAGTATAAACAGTGATATTTTTAGCTTATTTTACAATCGAATCGAACATAAATTGTAATGTGTGCTGGACGGTATAACGCTGGTAACATTTAGAAAACAGGATTGAGAATGAAGGAATGGAAATAAAGTCATTTCGTTTCAAAATTAGTTTCGCATTCTAGTTTGAATTTTCGTGTTGGGTTCCGATAGTTCTAATATCTAGACCTGACAGATTAAACTTAATTAGGTTTATCATCACCCTCCTGCTTTTATCCCAGTCGGCTGGGGTCGGTACCGTATGTTTTCTATGATAACATAAAATACGACACAGCTTATTGTAAATAATTTTATAGCCAGTTGCACTTTTGATGCTAACGCTCCTTGAGAATGGTCATTTTATTATTTAAATACTTTATTAACTACTTTATCATTCAGACGATGGTTATAATAGATATCGGATATTGAAGGGTATACTTACTCATTTCGCTTAGCATTCAAACGTTTTGAAGCAGTGATGGCTCAGTGGCATTGGCTATGGACTGCCGTGCAGCAGGTCCATGGTTCGAATCCCGCCGCGGGCTTGAGCTTCACCGCATGGTGGTAGGGCAAATTTGTTTTTATTGTTTTGCGAATGCCCGCAATACTAGCGACCACCCTATAGTAGAAAATCTGTCGTCAAGCACCTTACGGTGTAACGTGTTCCCGCAACTGTCTTTGAGAACCAGTATTTCTAGGTTTCTCTGTTAAACACCTTCGACCACATCATCACCCCACCCCACCTCAGCATTCGGTCAAATTGTTGTCAAAGACGTACACCTATTAAAAATAAAATAAATAACGTAGTTTTGGTTCGTTCGTAATACTTTCAAGACCGAGTATTTAAAATACAATATTTCATCGAATTTGAACACGGTATTTACAACTAAACTACGTCTGTATAGATGGATCTACGAAAACGCATTAAACTTATGCTGTAAACACCAAAATCTTTTCATAGCTCGTATCAAATAAGGTTTCTTTTAACTTTCTGTTGAAACAATTGCCCTACACATTAAACCGTTGAAGGAGGCCGTAAGGAGGCCATTGTCTCACGAGGTCCCACGGCCGCTTAGGCAAACAGACGGACACCTTTTGTCTCAGCCAGATTGTTTGAACGGGTAGTTCCCACGGGATAAACGGGGTTAAGATCTAGTGATGACATCGGGTGACCAGCTAAGATTTTTTTACCTGTAGATGTGTTGTATGCCCTCCATATTTACTAGACGAATTCAGGGTAATTACCTGAGTCACTACCAGTCTAGCACTTCCGAGCGTCCGGTGAATACATCGCCACTAATCGTATTTTTTAGAAATAATCTGTGGACAATATGCCTTCCTTGTGTCTTTAGACTCTGCAGCAATTATACAGGCACTGTGAGAGATAAGAAAACTGTTTCATTTCACGCGTTATTATTGTTTTTATTGTTGAAATAGAAAATATCGTCATTTTGTTTTATCTTAGGAACTAATCTCAATGAGCGAGATATGTGTATCGTTTGTTGTGAGAGAGTGAATGAGATCGCAGCATAATGGTGATCGGAACGTCTCGTGTCGGTTCGGTGGTGACACGAATTGTTTATTTATCTCTTTCTAACAACAGATATGACGCATAATATTTCAACGTTCTTTCCTTGTCATTACAAACTGCATATACATGTGCGTAGGTATGTATATAGGTATTTTCTAGTAAGCTTTTAGAGCAGTGGTGTTCGGATATAACTACTCTAATATTTCAACTCTCTGGTGACCAGACTAATTTTAACATTTTTTCAATATATTTTTTCAATCAATACATTTCTTGTTATTCATTTTTTTAAATCGATTTGTGAGGGAATAACTACGAGGTCTACCAAATTTTAAGTGGACTGACCTCTGCATGTGAAATATATATTGCTGTTACCGCTTGGCCATTATTGCTTCAAAACGCCTGCTAAAGTTTACAAAATTACAACGAAAGGAAAACAAAAGGCTTCTCTCGGTCTCTCCTATCGTTTCATTAACCCCTTACCCCTTAACGTTAGTTCAGTTGGAAGAGCATTGGCTATAGGGACGGATAGTCATTGGTTCAAATCTCGCTCCAAAATATCATTAAAGTTTATCTTTTCGTCGTAATTTTTCAAACTATTCTTATTTACTACTCTAAGGGTCCGTTTCAGAATGTCCTAATAAAGTTTCGGGTTGCTATGCAACACATAAAATAACTGAATCATAAAAAAATACAGTTAATATGCAGCGCGTTTCAAGCTTTAACCGTTGGATAGGCTAAATTGATGACTGTGAAACGCAAAGATAGTGTTTTGTTTAATAAATATGTTCTGGGTAGTAAAACCGGAACTTACTCGAACATTCTGAAACAGGCTCTAAACCTCATTAGAAGAAAAAGGAACAGAAAAAAACAATAGATTTATAAGTTTATTTTTAGGATGCCGTACTAAATGGGTAAAAACAGGACCATATTAATAAAACTCCTCTGTCTGTCTGTCACCAGGTTGTATCTCGTGAACCGTGATAGCTAGACAGTTGAAATTTTCACAGATGATGTATTTCTGTTGCCGCTATAACAACAGATATTTCCAAAAAATTGAGTGAGTAGGACGCGCACTTGGCCGAGTTTTAAATCCAATTCCAAATATTTCTTATGATTTCGCGTTTGTTTTTGTGAAAATTGCATCCAAAATATTATTTATATCTATTATAGGATTGGAACTAAAATAGAGACGCCCGGATGTATTAGAGATTAATTTTTTTTAGTAGTACTATGAAACTACAAGTGAAAACGTACTTTAACCCTAGTCGAGAAAGTATAGACAATGAAAAAAAACAGAAGAAATAAAATAAAACTTTCTGAAATATTTAACATTTTGATATGAAAAATTACAGCTTCTAAGAAACAAATTCTAAATTAAAGGTTATCTAAGATACTTCTTGTCACATTGATTGAAAAAGTTTAATTGATAATTTTATTTTCATTCAAAAAACCACACCAACTGACTTAATCAGAAAAAATATATGAATGAATTTTTTGCCGCAGTTCGGCCAATTTTTTTTCTAACATTATAATACCATGACCAACAGTAATATTATGGTTTTTCAAAAAGTTATTATAAAGAGGCGAACTGATAGTCTCTAAGATAACGATGCTCGCGTGCTAGCGTGTCATTAGGGCGCGTCCACACTGGACATATTGCACGGAATTGCCCTGTGATCGTTTGTTGTTGGAACAACTTGGAGTAGGACTATGAATTTTTTAGATATACCTTTTTTACAATGTTTATATAGTGCTTGAACTGTCTCAGCTGTGTTATACATAATTAACTTCCTAAATTTGTGTCAGTTTCAGCTCAACATTTTGTTATTTTTTTTATAGAGATGTAGTAGAGGCAGTACCTACTTGGGTACACAGTTACAAGGAAATTAAGTTCTGTTGAGCCGAAGAAAAATTAGTCTCTCCTTTTATTAAATATTTAAAACATGCTAAGTAACCGGTTAAAATTATCAGAATATTTTATTTTTTTATTTTTTATAAAACATCGCCAAACATTGTTCACCAATACATGCAAATTATTAAATCTGTATCAAGAAGAGTATGTTATCTTGAATAATACTATTTAACAGACACTACAAATGTATTTTTTCTAATTGTTTAAACATGTATGATAATATTTCATAAAAAGGAACATAGGTGAAACATAATATTTTCGATTAAACGAAAAAATATAATGAGCTAAAATAACGTCACTTCTACGGCTTCGATATCCAACCCAGGCATTCTCACCTTCAGTTTTAGCAGTAATGAAGTAAACTTAACGGTTTGTCAGTCTGTCGTACCGTACCGGCCGCGGCGCATCTGTCGTATACACTCGCCCTTAGGAGACATTGTTTTTGTTTTAGTATATTTTTACTTTCACGTGGCACTTAGCTCGAAATTGAGATGAAAAGCTTATTTGAAATCTTATGACTTTTGTAATGTTATTTCTGATATAAGAGGTACTGAACATGAATACTGTATCAGTCGGATCGACCACTGCTGAACACAGCCTCCCCAACATACGAGAACCGATTAGGGATAGTAGATTAAGGGGAGATTTGCGATAATCTCCATGCTTAGCAGACCTCTTGTTGACCGCAGTTTAAGACGGCCGTTCCTCAGTATTCTGATATTTTCCCTTTGTTCCTTCTTACAAGTCCCACAGGAGGGACTGCAATTCTAGCCCAATAAAGGTAGGCAGATGTGGCAGTGTTTTGGTTCCATGTATCGGAGAGCGAGCATATTACCATCTACCAGACTTAAGTCGTCCAAATAAAGCATTGCTTTCATCACTCCACCAACGAAGCATTCCTAACAATATATCTAATAAAATATAGGTAACCTCCCTCTTCGAAGACAGACAGTCGTGGTACAAGTCTGGACTAATTTCTAAAAGTTTGATCAACTTTCTCTCTTCTAAAAATTCAATACGAGTTCCTACTCACTCTGACTATAGGATTAATAACTACCTATAGATCGTTATAAAACATTTGGATTAGAATGCTTCTTTAGAACAACATACAATGAAGCCATGTGTGGAATGACTTCGCTAATTTCTTGGCCTCTCAAGGATCTTAAGTCCTTAAGTCAATCGCTACAAAGCATAGATTTGTTTGTGCTCAAAACATATTGCAACTACGAAACATTTTCTATCACCCCTTCTAATTAAACAATATAGTCTTAAAGGAAACCACGAATAGTTTTAAGGGGCACCCTAGAAACGCCGATGAAGTGTGAATCCACCTCCAAATTTCAATTTGTATACGTCATGCTGGCCGAAAAGGAACCATGAGTGAATGATTAGAGAAAAAATAATTTGTACTTCGAATTCGGAAGTCTTGAGTTGATTAGAAAAAGTAGCGAACATCCGGCTTGTCGCGTTCTTTCTTCGAACTTTTGAAATGATGCGCTCGAGCGGACAATCGAAATTGATATTTGGAATCTTAGACGGTTATTAGACCGCCTGTCTTCCGGTTGTCTATGACAAGAAAAGGGGCGCGTGCCCTTAATTGCTTCATTTGGAGCGATAATGCGTCATCAATTTCATTTTTTGTCGAGTTCTGCTCCAATGGCGGAACTAAAAACAACTAAAATTCATTATTTGCTTGTAAATAATACAAAGGATAATTAACATATCCACCAATAGGTACGGAAAACAAACAACGCTCAAATGGCCGGAATCTCGGAATCAATACATCACAATCACAATTGGGACCGTGAACAAAATTGCATAAAATTCATCATTTTATAAACGAATTATCTGCTAGGCAAAATTTAAGCTCGCTGTGCGTTGGCTTATACAAACAAAATACCGACCAATCACGATTTTGTGAATTTGAAATTTGTTAAAGCCCAACCGTGTACAGAAAACCAATACGGTGTCATATACGTGTACATTTATACGCGGGTAAAACTACGCACCGGCACGGGCTAAGCAAACTGGTGGTGTGTGCCGCACACTTGCAAATCTCGCACACTCACACACACAATGCGATATTGCAAATGGGCTAGTCGAATGTATTCGTTCGCCCGCCGCGCCGGCCTTTAGGGATGGGGCAGCGGAACTAGGGGGGCAAAAGATGCGTTTTTGTGCAGGCTTTACCTGCAGAGTAAATATAAGTGCGTAACCGATAACGTCCTTAATACGGCGTCAGGGGGCGTCCAATCCCCCCTAGCCCCGGTTTGGACTCAATTATTATTGTCTGTGTTGGCGACATCCCAGACTTTCTTCACAATAGGGCTGTCACTAAAACAGATACTACGCTACCCCTGAGCTACATAATTTTGAGATATGTAGTTTTCAACTGAATGAAAAACATAATCTACGGGCGCGCTGGGCGTCTACTAAAAGCTTTCCGCACAAAAATATGACCATACCTTAAGGTAAGCGCCAGTTTTTTTAATAGTGCATTTGCAGCATATATTAATAGAAAAATAAGTACCTGCCTGTAAATCTAGGCATTTGTAATCTAAAATGCAATCAAAAGCAAATTCTAATTTCAAATGCACTATTTACAGCTTAACTCTGATTAACAAAGAGTAAACATGACAAATGCCATAAGCCTTATACCCGAACATTAGATCATATTTTATTCATCGAACCGCAAACGTTTTGCTTCCGTCTGTACGAGCGGCGAATTCGACTGCAGCGGCCACGTACACTTTAATATAGACCCCTCTGTTTCAGTTTCAAGTATAGACTTCACCAAATTTTCACATATTACCTTGAATTATTTTGTACAAAGTACATGTACTTAGTCAATATAAACATTAAAGTTATGTACCAATGATTTTAGAAGAAAAAATTTCAAACAAAAGTGGGTGAAAGATGAGGTAACTAAATCACATTTAATGTTTAGAAGTGACACGCTGCGTTACCGCATAAAATACACGAAACCCACGCATAAAATACACATAAGTAGGTACTATAACGTCACTCAAGGCAGGTAAATATGGGAGAAAGATGGTATACTTATAGGCACAGATATAGTCGGGTTGCATAAACAAAACTCTTAAAACGTGCAACGTGCATCGATGACGCGACGATTAAACTCAGATTAGCCAATTAGCAAAGCTCTGATGTGCCACTTACGCGGATCACATATCTACCTCTTTTTCTGAAATCATTGTATGTACAGAGCCAAGAATGGCTTCGAATAGATAATACTATATTGTGGATATGTATAAACGTAATCGATAAGTAGTTGCTGAATTTTAATTTCTATTCATTTCACACCATGAAAAGTACAATCATGCGAGGAGTCTTCGTATTGTTACAATGCCAGTATTGTCTCTCTATCTATCTCCCAAGATAGATGATTATCTCATGCTCTTGCAGTTCTACTCAAAATACCCACTGTTGTCTCTCATTTTATTACAAGCACCTTAACTTTTGATTCAGGCGAAAATAACATATTCTATCAACGTCGATAAAACCCATTACCACCTTTCAGGCTAAAACCCCACAATCGTCAACATTTCGACATAGGCATCGCAGACTATTTTTAGTGACAGCGGCAGACTAAGTGGCCAGGGAAGTACGACCAAGTCCCTGCAGAGTTATCTACACCTGACTGGCGATCCTCTCGGCCCGGTTCACACTTCTTTCAACCAGTTCGAGCCGGCCGGTCGGAAAGCTACATGAAAGGCCAGTTACTTTGTTACGGAGAAAAAAAGTAACAAACGCGCTAAAACGGCGTCAACTCGTGTAGATCACAATGTTAGTCCATAACTGTAATACGATTCTCGGGTGTAACGTGAGGGAAGTGGAGAGGTGTTTTTAGGGTTCTGTACTAGAAAACGGAACCCCTAGTTAGTAAGCCTCGTCTGTCCGTATATATCTTTGGAATGGTACCTAATAGGTTGCCGGTAGAAATATTCTCGGAATATGAGTTTGTATGGAGGAGTGCCTATCATATAATAAAAATATTAAAATAAAAGGAACTCCCTATACAATAATCATGTATTTTTAAGTTTTTTGTTTACGTTCTACAGTAAAATTGGTTACACTTATCATAAACTTGGTGTGATTATAGTCGAATATCTTAAAAATCGGCCACGTATTTTTACTCTCGCTAAGGATCTCTAACTTTATTTTAAAAAATTACGATATTTATACGGAACCTTCTGTTGGTGATTCTAAGCTGCACTTGACCGGTTCTTTGTCGTTTAATTTCAATTTTGATTGAATATACTCCTGAGAAGATTATGATCATAGCCCATACAAAAAACTTCATAACAGAAACTCACCCAAACAAACTTATAAAATGTTCACGAAAGAATTTTAAAAAACATTTTTGCCGTTTGAACCCACTCCCTTTCTGACCGGACAATCAGAGCTTACTGCATTAAAGATAATTTACGAATAGAAAGTTAGAATTTATTCTTGCATTCTAATATAAAAATGTTACTAGTTAAAGCTTTAACAAGTCACCCTAGGTGCTATAATATACTCAAAGATTTCGGATATCTCGATAAACATAGTCCATTGAGTGCACTTAATTTTTTATATTATTATGAAAGATACTTATCTATTAATTGACTAATGCCATGATGTTGTGTTAGCAAATCTTTCTCAAGTAGGTCTTTACCTAATTTACCTTTTTCTAATGTTCTTAATTTGACAAATTCTAATCATGTTATAATATGTTGTAGTCTAAAGAAAATAGTTTGAAGTGAGAATGCGATCAGTCAATAATCCGTTTAATTATATCTTCGGTTAAACTAACCTCACGTTAACTAACCGCGTCGCAACTACTATAAAATTTATTTTGATTAATCCAATACATTGCGTCGACGATAGTACAGGAAGCGGTAGGCTCGTTTCGTATACGACACATACTACACAAAGCAATACCGAAGTATGTCCTCACGAAACACGAATTTTCGCACACATACACATCCCTAGTTCAGTTTTACCGCACACTCGTGCTTGTATAAAATTTATGGTGCACACTTTTGCACAGACTATAGCAACATAGATCTGTGAGGGGGGCCGCCGGCACTGGTCAGCCATTTCGTGTCGACGAGATTTATAACCTCTCTCTACTGTTGCCAGAACTCCCGATTTTCCTGTAGATCTCCCAATTTTGTTTTAATATTCTGAAATAGATTTTAATTAAATATTTTGAATATTTCGCATAGCGAAGTAGATAAACAAGTATTATCAATAAAAGTAAGCATGATAAGCTGGATAATTAAATTATTTTTTACAGATTACGTATGTTCTTAATATATGGTTTTTAATTGAATTTATTGGATTTTAATGGATGCAATACTAAAAAAATTAAAAACAAATTTAAATAACAAGCACGTTAGAAAGTCTCGTCTGGGAGAGATATTCCAATTTCAAATATTATCTGTTTGTTTTGTTTAGTAGCTTTGTAGCTATGTTTGGTAGTTTCGTATGAAGTCCAAAAAACTGATTTTTGATGTACTGAAAATAAAAAATATAAAAAGCAAATTACAATAATACTACAATCACATTAATAATAATTATAAAACAGAAGTAAATATTTACCAAAATATATAGCTGCTGAAAGTTAAACAAGTAAAAAAATACTTTTACTAAACTTACATTTTGGTATACATTTTTTTACAGATGTTTGCTATCCCCTTCAGGATTTAAAAAATTGTGCCTGGCAATATTGTCTCTTCAGTAAGATGGCACGTTTGTTTCTGATGGTTGGCAGTTTACGCGTTAAGGCTTAATTCCATTTCGAGTACCTACAAATGATTTAAAAAAAACATCATAACGAAAAGAGAATTCCCAATATTTACAAAATATAGTCCTTTTTCGATATAAGAAAATTCGTTAAAGCAATTGTGTGATATGCTTCTGCTGAAAACCTACACAAACTTTTAAGACGAATTTAGCTAGTCTAATACAAACTATATTGAAAAAGTATGAGACTGACACAAGATGGGAAAATAATTCTTTTCCAATCTTGTGTCTGTTATTTCTGGGTAAAAGTGTTTCATCTTCGACTCCATCGTCGCTTACCATCAGGTGAGATGGAGTCAAACGCAAACCCACCTAATGTAAAAAAAAAATTATAATGTAGCCTCAGCTTAACAATAGCTAATCGATAAGCAAATACGTTAGATAAATATTCACCAAGTGAAAAGCAAAAATTGTGTATATTCGCTAAGTAAAAAGTAATTGGCATATCCATAGGTAGGTTGGGGGTATTATTTCAAAATGCACGGTAAGGTGGTGGATGCCTGCCCTCTCCCCCCAGGCGCGGGTCAGTCGTGTTTGTCTATTGCCGCGCTTTCCCATTCACAGGGTGAATTTTCCGAAGCCCATTGCGCTTCCGACCACTGCCTCTTCCCCA
The DNA here is from genome assembly GCA_963854805.1 of Plagodis dolabraria. Taxonomy (NCBI): domain Eukaryota; kingdom Metazoa; phylum Arthropoda; class Insecta; order Lepidoptera; family Geometridae; genus Plagodis; species Plagodis dolabraria. The sequence continues at coordinate 8,434,421 of OY978459.1, read as the reverse complement.
TCTGCCCCCCTACAGAGCATACTTTGCTGTATTTTTACTAACGGAATTATGGTGTTTGAATGAGTAGTGCCTACTTAAGTTGATCAGGTTCCGGAAAATGCATTGGTAGGCATCGATCTGTGAAGTTTGAGACTGGTTTGCTAATTTTCAGTTTATTTTTTTCGTTGCGGGTAGATGGCGTATTCTCCCGTTTTGATAATGATTTGCATAGTATAGGTACTCACATTTTATATATGTGGTTTAGAGTGATAAAATAGACACGGTTTACGTTAGCAGAAGTGACTTCGAGCCCTGTCAGAAGTTTACCTTAATTTACATAGTATACGAGTGGTCGAGGGCACGTTGAGGCACGCTTAGTAAAGAGGACTTTAAGTTGACAATGTATAGATAGATATTCGTTTATCTCGAATGGACATAATTATAATCATTGACTGTTCAATAAATATACTCGATAAAACTCAAAAAACGACGAGAATAAGTAGTTATTATTATTAATTATTTATAAGATTGGAAGCTAATAACAGTAATGACACTCAATATTTTACACAAAAACTAAGCTCTAAATAAAACTAAACAATAAAACGTCAGAGTTTTTACTTAGGAAATTTTCAAGCCCAAGAACACAATTAATGGTTCTATATTTAAAAAAAAACAAAAGAGCGTTTCTGATATGTAGTAGAAGTACTCCTTCATACAATATAAAACGATCGTATTCGATTCCTTCAAGCGATTAGCAGTTATTATCTAAATTCAACGTTTGAATTTGGAACGTAGATGCACGAATTCATAACGTTGTCTGTGGGCGGTACACGCTGAAGGTTGCGATCAGAAACTCATAACAAACACGTCATGTCTTATCAGAGGTGGAACGACGGGCCACGGAGTTACCGCTATTTATCTTATTTTTCAGGTGGTTTGCATACGAACATTGCTACCAGTCATAATGAATAATTGCAAAAGTTTAAATGTAATGATAATTGAGAGCATAGTATTAATACTCTCAGTTAAATTAGAATGACGCACGATAAAAGTGAAGCAACAAAATAACATGCTCCTATCACACTGGCTCTCTCACGCCTCACGCGTTTGTTGAAAAGGACAGTATTATATCTGCAAGGTTTTTTTTTGGCTTCACTGTGTGCATTTATCTGCGGTGTACGTTTGCATGCTTGCTATCGTTTCACGGGTGATATTGAGTATATTAACGTAATGAAATACTAATAAAAGTACTCACGTATACTACTTTTTATTATTAGTCCCCCAGAGTCTTTAAATAGTGCAAACAGTAACTTAACAATATTGCGACGGTATTTGGTGTGGAAACTATTACCTTTCCATTTTAAGTGTACCATGTTATTTATTCAAATATGTCTCACTATACAATATCTTTTTGCACATCTAAGCGAGACGTCAAAGCAGACATCTTGATCATTTCTTGAAAAACGACACCTGTTGTGGTTGAAACTATTAGTAATAGTCGGTTTTAACTTACTCTTGTTACTTCTACTTGTAATCGCGTATTTTTTCAATATGTTGAGTGAAAAACACACTAGTGTTTTTAATCAAAAATATATGTATATTAAATACCAAAATACGCCTACCAGTTTTGCACGGCGTTCACACGATAACATACAATTATAAAGACACTGACAGACACACTATCATTTAAAATAGCAGTTGAGATAAAATTCAGATCGAGACTCTCAAATTCCCTATTGCAAGCCCATTCTCATTTGTTTCAACAGGCACAAACAACAAAGCCAAAACTATAAAGAGCGCTTTATCTCGAAACTAATGGCCCCATATCGCACCTCGAATTTGCGTCGATGATGGTGGGTATCGATTTCGGAGTTCGATATTCAAAACTGCATTCTTGATTAATGCCGCTTATCGGCGTTACACGATTGCTTGTTTCTGTTTCTTAACGGTCGTTTCCTCGTGGGCATACTAGTAACACTTTATTTATGAGAGTACCTACCTAAAGTGTCTTATTTGCAAAAAAGTGTCTGAAATTGTTAATATGTACTCATTCTTGAGACGCATAATATGTAGGTACTCATTATACAGAGGCAAATGATTAAGATTTTTTGTCTTGTTTGCACTTAGCTTTTGCTTCATATTGTCTTTTGGGTCGTTTATTTCAAGATCTGCGTTAATATCTTCTTATTATAGTGTACATTCTCAATTACATCCTTGACAGCTTAATACAATCAAACATAAAATACTTCATGACTGAAATATATTTCATTCCTATCCCGAGTACTTCCGGTGTTTTGATAAATTTCCAAACATTTAATCGACAGCAAAATCCCTAATCTAACCTGCTCACAAAATTTCACGAGATTCGGTTAAGAGAAGACTATTAGAGAAAAAACAACCGGGCATCCGGCGAGACACACGTAAGCATTTTTGCTGAAGCTGAATTGGAGACGCTTTGCTCGCTCTTCAGGCCCCTTCGGTCATTAACATCACTTTTATATCTCCAAAAGTGTTTGTCCAAAAGGTGTTTCGTATTCACCATATCAGCTTGTGAATTTGATGCGTGCGGAAGGCATACTGTATAAAAAAAATCATAGTAACCGCATAAACGAATTGAGCCAAAATTTTTAGCCACGCATTTTTAAACTTTCTGACGAACGTTCCAAACCGAACGCCAGAAAGTTTCTAAAATAAAACCGGTATCGCGGTAACACCTCTATCAATCCAGTTTCAAATCAGTCGCTGATTGAACTGCGAAACCGAAATCATTTAAAAATGTACCAATTTGCACCACCTAACAATTACATACGCAGACTAACATGCTGCATATAAGGCGGCGGGCCGTCTGTCGCACCGGAAAATTTCCCCTATTGAAATATTCAAAACTTTTTCAAACTGGGGGTAGTCGCGAAACTGACCGACGAAATTCAGTTACATAGCGACCTGTACACTAGGTAATACGATTAGTGTATACGGGCCTTTATAATGCTTTAAATGTAATGAGTTATATGTAATTTGTACAGATTATGTTTCCGAAACTGAAAACAATAAAAAAGATTTACAATTAGGTAAATATTTAGAACCTTTTAATCAAAAGCTTTGGATATTGAAAAATTTTACTGTTCGTAAAATTGCAGCAGAATTTCTAGAAATGTTGACATTATTTTTATTAATATGTGTTTGCGGGTAAAGGTAAAATACTGGAAGGTGGGCAGCAGCGCCTTCTGAGGAACTGATATCTTATACTGTGATTCCCAAGACGCCTGCCAAGCGTGGAGATTACATGGAAAACTACCCCATAATGGGGGAGGATGAAATTTAGACATTTGGATTAAAACCTTGACCGAAATAACGTAAGAGGCTATCAAAGTTGTCACATTAGACTTTATTTTGGTAACAAGGTCTCTCTTAACTCTAAGCTAGTTAGAATATTTGTATATTATGTTCGATATCCTGTATCTAATACTAACAATGAAAACATTGAGAACAGCCTGAACAACATATTCGACTACTTCAGAACTTATCATCAGGTATACAAAATATCATCGATTGATAATGGGTATTGAACATATGATCGAAAACAATTGTTTTTTCTTTTACTTTTACTTTCTTGTTGTAATTCGGAACTCTTTAAAGCCTGACTTGCATTTGTCATTTGTCCTTTTCACATTTTTTATCGTCGTATGTAACTACGTTTGTGTTGTTCGTTTATGCAAACATACATACCTACATGCCATTAAAATATCGCTTCGTTCGGTCACTAAAACGCCATCCTATATACCTACTTCATAGAATTTCGCAGCCATACTTTCTAGGCATATGCCATAAGGGCCGTTGCACACGACCGTCTGATTATTCCAAAATTCATGTCCATCCGGCCAGTCGGCGTGCAAAATACGGTACGTGCAAGTTCGGACGATTTTATCCCATCCAGTTGTCAGTGTGTCTTTTCCCTAAAATAGGGTATTCAGTCGAAATCGCACTCTGTTATTCAGATATTTTTTTTCAATTTAAGTTGTATTGTGCTAAAATAGCCCTTCAATTAAAATTTATAGAATATAAATTTGTTTATCCGTTAAAATATCACATTATAATTATATATAAAACTTGGAATATATATGGTCCTGTTGATCCAGATCTAGGAGGAGATACATAGTTATATCAATATATTACTTCGGCATCTCAAGGTTCTTGGTTTAATCCCTAGGGTTGAAATTATTTTAGAGATGTTTTTAAACGTAAATATCTGTAGCTGTTGTATTTTACCGGTTGTTACAACATGGGAGCGCCACACATTTATGTGGTGAAATGTGGCTGTTTGTCACTTTAACCTACTTCGGGATATATTAAGATAATATATTTATATTATATATAAATAATCATATTATTTATATATATATATTTATATTATATATAAATAATATAAATAATTATTAGCACCTTTGTTAATCATTTTTTCCATGCAAGTCATAGTAACATTTTATTGATATTTATACTATTCAAGTATTTCTCATAATAACTATCTCACTTAATTATAAAATGCACACGAAATATAGCTTTTTTTTAATTTACATTTATCTTGTTTGCACTTGTCCTAAGAAAAAAGATTCCACAATCTTAATTGGCATTATTCTTTAAGTTTGAGTTTGAATTAACTATATCTTAAGGTGGTCAAGCTTTTTGGTAATTTGTTATACATCAGTATTTTAGAAAAATTTATATTCTTTTTGTGCTTTTGTTAATCTGTTTTTGTTACGACTCGAAGTTCATTATTTCTTTATACTCTATTGTACGGTAATACTGTTTCTTGCTTGTCCGGAATTTTCCTATCTACAAGATTTTTTAATATACTATCGTATATATATGTACAGATAATAACTAGGAAGTAGAAATAACTGGATTTTAAGACGTAATCGTAGGTTGCCTAGGTGTTCTTGTGAAATATATTAAATTTATTGAGAATATAAAGAATAATATGGAATGTTGCTAGTAGAGTAAATAATAATCTATTACTTATTTCTAAACACTTACCATTAATGTTGATTTTAGATCTTATTCCGTGCGAAAATGCCTATGGCCTCCGTTGGGTCTGAAAAAAAGAAAAGGGTAGAAAATTATTTAAAAGCTTTGATACTTATATGTTAGTTAAACAAAGGATACATTTTAACTTTCCGGAAGTCTATAATAATTTTCAAAGAAAATTTTAACTTAATATTTCAGAAAACATTGAAAAAATATATCTAATGACGATATTGCATATTTTTTTGCTAAGGCAATGTAACATACCAGAATAGATGCTGTATCGGTGTAGATGATATACCAGTGTAGATGCTTGCCATTATAGATGCAAAAGTCGGTTTGAAAAGAACTGACTTGAGATTAAACTTTGGGACTGTGTTACATTGATATTAAATCTTTAATATCAAGGTTTATGTACTTAAATTGCACATGAATAATTATATGACAACGATATCGGGAAACGAGCTAAAGTTTATTGAAATTGCGACTCCCTTTCTTAACATATTCGACACCTTTTTTAAATTGAAAATTAGGACCGGTGTTTCCATACAAAAATGAGCACATTGTCTATGATAAAACTCCTCTATTTACAAGCTGATAACGTTTTCTATCCTTTTAATTCCAACCCTTTATTGACAAAGGTAGAGTGGGTAGAATCGATATGTCTTATCGATAAGCATAATCGACGGCTCGATGGTTTATCGATATCGATCTATACGGGTTGGCACGTGCGCGGGCGACCACCCGGCCTGTACGGCGACCGTGTTTTATTTCATTATATGACAACTTTTTGTTGTGTTGTGAGACGAACATAGTCTTAATATCAAATTGATTATGATCTTGTCTGTCCTTACATTAAATATAGGTACTCGATTCGTAGTGAAAATTGGAAAAAAAATCACGAGATTCGACTTGCATGTAACTCCTTGGAATTAGTAGATTTCAAGTTGTAAAAATATACAGTATACTGTACTGTATCATGGCCAGTAGTAGCGCAGCAGCCCTTTCTAAAGAACTACCACCTTACACTGCATCCCCAAGACGCCTGCCAAGCGTGGGCAAAAAGTTTTCCGGCCGTTTATTCGTTTATGTGAATATATTGGGTCTGATAGGGGCTTGTCTCAAGAGATGACACATAAATACCTAATATGAATGTGAACGGTATTTTTAATAACTATTAGGCTAGCCTTTGACCACCATCTCACCTGATGGTAAATGATGATGCAGTCGAAAATTTAGTTAAGGCTAACCTAGAATTACTGGCTCTCGAGGACAGCTGCTGGAAAACACCGTAGTGGTTAGCGACTGATTTTCTACGTCAGGGAGGTAGCTAGCCAGGACATTCACAAAATGCCCTACCACCATGCAAACGTATCACACGTGTATGTGACAATAGAATGTAGTGAAATAAGAATAATTGGTTGTGCCGACATCACTTAGCGTGGATATGGACAGGACCAAGAACACACTAAAATAAAGTTACAATTTAGCACAAAAGATTGCCAGGTGTGACGTAGGCGTGGGTAGAAGTTTTTTCATAGTATTTATGGCAACACTTTGAGAGCCTAATTGTCAGGTAAAGCATAAAGGAAGCCCTCGACACAGGAAGTAATTTGTAAGCACAAGGGGGCAGTATTCTGTAGAATATTGATTTATGCGTGTGGTATACTGGTACTTAGTAAATTGTTACATATTCTATAGTAACTATAGTTTAATCTGTAACTTATCAAGGCTCAATATTTTTTTAAATTACTCATAAGGCTATTTTTCAACACAAGTGAAGCGCTTGTGGCGGATCTTGCCTATTCTGCCATTGTCATTACTAGGATGGGTGACCGCTAGTGGAATTTACTACTGAGCGCTTCCTGCGGAGGCCTCGTTGCCACCAATGCCACTAGCGGTCACATCCATGTTACAACCGCATCCGACATTGATTAACTTAGGTTGTATATGGGTTAAGAACGACTAAGTACGCTAAGAAGGATTCAAACGTGTTGTTAAAGAGGTTCCCGAAGAAGTTTTATTTGAAATAAATGGAATTATCAGACAATAAATAATATATAACAGATGTTTCTGAATTCTCATCTCATCGAATGAACAAATTTTGACCGATTTATTGGCACTTAAACACTACAAAGGCCTACGTGCGTACATTAGCCTCTTTGCGGATCACTTTGCGCAACCGGAAAAAAAACAACTTTTTGCTACAGATGTTAGATTCGCTTTCTTTATCGCTGACTTCTGTATCCTTAAAGACCATTGTGTTGATCTTTTGATTTGAATCGTTTGAAATCGATTGATTTCATGCGGGCGTAAGCAAGGTGTGATTTTGGGTGATATAGGTACCTACTAATAAAGTACGCGTGTATCATTGTTTCGTTTCGGCGCAAGGCCTCGAACAATCTAGAATAATCTAACGTCAAGTGCGAATAGTTACCTAATACAGTAAAGTGTGTGATTAGTGATCAGTACAGTGCGAGTTCAGTGTTTTAGTGGTGTTTACAGTAAAGTGTGAAGTGACTGCAGAACTGGTGAATAAAGGTGTCAGTTTGCCGAAAACGTATTGCATTATTTATCCCGGAACTCCAGATGGTAACAGTATATCATCTCAATGTTGGTTCGGTATCGTATTTTCAACATACATTGACTTTTTCACATTGACAATTATTGCAAGTTTTATCCATATTACCTTATCAGGGACTGGCTAGGACCCGCTTTATATTTACAGGAAAGATTCCGAGCACAAAGAGGTAATATAACAATAAAAAGGGTGATTACCTACCACCACCAGTAATCAGAACCAAGTTCTTTTTCCCTAAAAATGGATCTGACACCAAGCACGTAACAGTTTTATCAGACATTTGTACTTTGGAGTCATTTTTAAATCCATTTCTTTTCTGCTACAATCTAAATACAACTACAATAATTGTCAAAAGGCTAGCGTTCAAGTAATATTTAAAAAAGCTACTTGTGTTTATTCTTTATATGCTTATACTACACAGTAGCAAGGAAGCTCTCAAACGACATTAATACATTCGCACCCATGCGGGCTCGCACCAAATTGAAGGAACTATTCTTGAGCCCCTTGAACTCACAATAGACCACTAAAATTGGTCTACTCGCCCAAATTACCACTATTCCTCATCCCGCATCCTCGGACCCCTGCGGTTCACTCACAAATTAACTGTATTTTTTTGCGAAGACACACCGGAAATCTTTAACCATTGAACAATTTATATGACACTCCCATGCATACGAAATAAATAAATTACGTATTCGAAATCAACCCTTTACTTATCTCCATCGGTACGTCAAAACACGAGACGTATCATGTCATTAAGGCGCGTTCACACGCCCACTTGCAAGAGTTACGCACGGAAGTGACGCAAGAAGGTCGACTCCGTCTTGAATGACACGCACACTTCGGATCGTCTTGCGTGTGTTCGTGTGTGAATGGCCGAAACGTACGTGCGTTTACGTTGAGATTGTACTCGGCTATTGAGATTGACGGCTCGACCGACTGCCAGACAAACATTGCATGATAGACGATACTCGCTTAATTGAAAGACGTCGGTTATAGTTCCGGTGAATTAACAGTTGTTGACGTTGCTATTCGGTCGTTGTAATGAGTGAATATGCCATAAAGTCGCACTCCATCGCGCTTAGAACAATGAAACTCGAAAAACTGTTAGTCATTTCCGAAACTGTAAGCGAATATGTAACGATGAGTGACGCTGACGGGGGCATTGGACCTTGTGCCAAAATTTACTAGGCTTAAAATAAACCTTAACACGTTAAAATAGGGATATTTTTTAAATTGTTAGTATTAATGTGAGGGAATGCTGGCGGGGTGCGCGGGCAGGTGTGATGCCGGCGTGCCGTGCCAGATGTCTTGAACAAATTGCCGTGCCATACGGTAGTGTGGACACACCCTAGGCCACGGCGTGTGCCAAGTTTTAATTTTATGCTTGATTACGGTCGATGCCGAGCTCTAATTAATGGTTAGGAGATGGAGCTTGATTGGAGCCGCATTCGATTCGATACAAGCATTGCTTCGTACTTTATTGATATTGTCTACTATAACAGGCTGTGTAACAAAATATATAAGTTAGGACTACGTAGATCATTTTCAATCTTAGATGCCCAAATTCTCATTATTCCTTTATACTCGTCTATCTAATGGGTCAGTCTTCAACCACTATCTAATATTCTGTGACCATGATGGTCATTCGGTTACGTGGCGGCAGATTTTTAAAGGGTGGTAATCTAGAGAGGATTCTCCAGAACACTCTCCAGATTGTATCACTATGTGGCTCATATGAAACTGCAGTATGAATCTCAGTCTAGTAGAGGGCTAGAGGTGTCTACCACATAATGTGGCATCTAAAAATATAACTGAAAGCAAGAAAAGTACGAATCTGCTGATAAACTGAGACCAAACAAAAACAGACCCAAACAATACTTCAACATTTAAATAATACAGCCCTTTCTAATCGTGTGAAGGCGCTCCATATTCTCTGACTGCAGTTACAACTACCTACTACTGTCTACCCAAGCGATCTTTATTTTATATATTATTATATATAGTATACTGCGTGTACCATTAGTATTTACACCCACACTAAGACATCGTGTACAAACGAGACAAATGCACATCGAACATTAACTGTGGAAGGGCATGCCTCCGTCAGTGAACAGGTCTGTACTGTACACAGAAATCACTGTATCACACATCATACACGTACCGTTACGTGAGGAAATAAATAGAAAACCGGAAACGACGTTGACCTCTCGTCTATTGTGACATTTTACGCCAACTGGCGGTCAATTACTTTTTATGGATATTATTAGACCAATGGGTATGTTGCCATATATGTATATTTTGCATGGTGGTTACCTGGCTAGCTACCACCCTGAAGTAGAAAACCTGTCGTCAAGCACCTAACAGTGAGTTCCGGCAGCTGTCCTTGAGAGCCAGTAATTCTAGGTTAGCCTGAACAACATCTTTGACATCATCACTTACCTTCAGGTGAGATAATGGTCAAAAGGTAACCTATCAGCTATAAATTAATTTAGAACGTAAGAATTTTCAAATCCGCCTGCAAATGTTAGCGTGCGAGTGGAGTGCTATGTTGTTAACCTTGATCGTATCCCTAGCGAATACCGCACCTCATTTTTTTGGACAGATATTGTTAGTACAGTAGATATTCTTACGGTTGACTGCATCATCCCCTATGAAAGTATGTGCGTATGGTGCGTACCAAGAAAACGGGCCACAATTTTACGCCCTAACTCTTTAAGATTGTTCATACGTTCTGTAAAGAAAAATACATTTATATTAGATACGAATCTACTTAATATCAAATCAAATAAATAGCTGAAAAGACCTCCACCATTATGCCTTCCCCAATAGAGGGAGTTTTGAAGTAGATACTCACTTACTGGTACAGCATTTTGGATACATGCCAGCCTAGTTTTGTAACTTGAGAGTTGTCTCTCAATCACCTTTGAAAATCCTGTACCCATTTTAGGCTTCATTTGCGTTAAACATGTAATTAAATACTCAAAACTTGACCATGATGAACCATGGTCATCAACATCAACCGGAAGAAGTTCACAGTTAAAGAAAGGTAATCTCAATGCTTGGCGACGCTGGTACTGGCCCGACTTGGCCTTCTAGTGTTTTTCCCTTCTTTGCATCTTACCACTTTCATAGGACACTATGAAATTCTAGCTGACACTCCACGGACAATGAATGCACTAATTGAAAATCGCAACCTTTATTTAGCTTAAGTAAACTTAATCAGTCAATGCTTTCTTTTCAAACGCATGAAGGCAAAACCTAAAAGCAAAAATGCTTATGCTTATAAAGCGTAGTAATCAGGTTTAAACCCTTTAACTGGATAATTAGCGCTCGAAAATAGAATACTTTGCGTATCGATAAGAAACTAAGTAACAAATTTCTTAAAAAACATTCATATTATACCTTCCTACCAAAATATAAACCCTATTATCTGCGTCGAATGCCCCAAACTCAGAATTACACCGTCAATTGTTCGATTGTTAAGACCCCAACACACTCTCCTAGCTATGCCACTGCAATAATAATAGTCCGGAGAAAGGGGTCGACTGCACCTTTCGTACGGGATGGAAATGTCGCGTGGCTCGTGGTAATATGCATCTTACACCTTGTGGAACAGCGGGTTGTATTGTAATAACTAATAAGTAACTCTTTACTTAACACAATAGTAATATTGATTTACTCTTTGTTTTTTGTTGTAGCTCAAGTTTCCTTGAAAATGTTTTAGATTTAATGTTTTCATACATAAATATTGAACTTCAACAGTGTCGATTTCCATTTCTGTAATAGGTGACTCTTAGAATTCAGAAATATTAGTTTTGTTTTTCAATTTTATATATTGTATATTTAATTGTGGCATCAATTACAATGTTTTCGGATTGACAAACACGGGTGAATGAGCGTAAACAACATACAATAAGTGTTTGTCAATCTTAAATTAAGCGTTAGTTTTTTTAATATACATACAATGTATTTTTTGAATATACAAAATAAGGAAAACTTTGATAACGTTACCTTGTTTTGGATCGCAGTGGAAGATATCATTTCTTTAGAAGGACTTCTTCGGCTCTTAAGCCTACTACAGAAGGGGAAGAGGGAGATGAAATTCTAACCCGGTACCTAACGGATTTACTGGTATAATCACATGGTAACACTTTATTAAACAAAATACTACGAACTATATACAACACGATAGCTACTACAATAAAAGCATAGCATTACATGTATCGACTTTTTGTAACGAGTTTTTGTAAATATTCTGTTACCCAAATGTACGTCACAAATTCGTCATTCAACTTGTACAATTAAAATGCGTTGTAATTTAGTGCACTGTCGTTTATTTGTATTATTTATGAAAATTTTAATAAAAATGTTACACGATATCGATATAGCTCAAGTTGAAGAAGGGAAGAGGCTGAGTTGCCATATTAATTAATTAGCGTAGGTTCATACAAAATGTTGCTACTACAATAAAGCTCGATTAATTAAATCGATTCCAATATAAATGTTTTACATGTTTATGTTCATTTTGTATTGATCACAACTTGATCTACATAAAATATAAAATTAATATTCATACCTCACAACAATACTACCAAAATCGTAACCGATAAGCAGATGCGTAATCGATATCCGCATCGATTTGCATTGAAGTTTAAACCGATATAATACACAATTCATGTTTAAAACGAGGGTGCAAATATATCACAGTGAAGATGCTCATCATAATAATTACCACTGGTTATAAAGCTGCATAACGCATCTGCAGCGCGTGCGATTGCCAAAAGATGCGATGATCGTACGGTTTGATGTATAACTTATAAGTGCCTTTATTGTGAATCTATGGAAAAACTTATAGAAATTAATTAATGTATGTAATATTTATTAGTATGACGTTTTGTTTCATATTCGCTGTTGCGAAACTGAATTCGAAAGCACCCGGCTGCCATCTTGGGTGGTCATTTTGTCTTTGGTATTGTGGTGTAGTAATTCTTGAATTGTCCTTGTATTTGTGAAGGTGGTATTAATTTTGTTTTTTTTGACGGAAACATTGGCTTTACTTAGGTGAAGTTGGTATAAATAATTTGCTTAAGTACTTATTTCGAAATGATACGGTATTTATATTAGCTTAAACGAATAAAGTCAATTACATATTTTGAAAGTTGTTGCGTACATGAATGAAACTTAATAACTTGCTGTAACATTTTTGAATGGTGGTGCGGCACTCAGCTTTTGACCACCTGTCTACCTACCACAAGTAGAAAATTTTCCGATAAACACCTTCAAGTGTGTTCCGACAGCTGTCCTAGAAAGCCAGTAATTCTAGGTCAGCATAATAAACATCTTGGACAAAATCATCATTCATCACTTACTACCAGGTGAGATGATAGACTATCGTTACAAAGTAGCGTTGCTTTTAAAATTATCACCTGATAACTGATTCAAGTAATAGAACTGCTAATTTTAATTGTAATGTCTCCGAACCCAAAGATGATCGAAAACCCATTCGAAATTCGAATCGGACCGGTATCGGTATCGATCGCGATGCACCCTCTTCGCGCAGCTGCTCCCGCGCAGGGTCAAAGGTGCCATGGGGTAAGTGCACCAAGTATTGTACTGTACTTGGAGTGCGCAGGATTACGACAGCCGCCATATTGAATCGATACACTTAATGTTGGGAAGACAAATTATGAACAAGTTATAATGTTTGATTTTTAATTTATAATATTTTCAGGATAACTAATAAGATTTTCAACGATTACTAGTATAATAAATTCAATTTTATTTGATTTATTGGTATTAAATACATTTTTGTAATTCTACGGATTCTTAAAGCAAAGATTGCCTACTCAGTCATGACCGAGCATCTTTGTCTACGCTCACTTCTTGGGTGGAAGACAGCTGGTAGAACTAACAATTGAGCGCTTCCATATTTAAGAGACTACGTTAAAGCGGTCGTCGGTCCTAGTAGTTGTCTTGTATGGTAGTTATAACACCTCCTCGGAGGGCAACACATTGATGATGATATAAGAATCGAAAAAGAAAGAAAATAATAAGATTCGTGGATAGTTTCAGTCTTTTTCCATAAAATTAACACAATTTGTTTCGAAAATTATTAGGCGAAATATACAGTATTATAAGAAACCTTTACATCATTATTAAAAACGAAGATCATTATTAAGAGAAAATCTTCATTGCAGATTAGACAAAAACTATAAAAGTAAGTTTGTCGTCATTTCTTTCAAAATTCTATCAACAAAAGACCACCTGGTAGTCTTTGGCCGCACAATTGTCTTAGGCGCCACATCGCCAAACATAAAGACATTTGATACGCCCACAAAACACCATTATAAACCGTATCAAAGCATGTGCACCGATCTTATCTTTTGACACGTGCTTTTCTTAAAGATTTATTTAAAATCACCTTATACTCTTTAGTGACAAGAGCTAAAATAGCTTGTCTTCATTTTAAACGTGTTCGCTCTTACGACATTAAACATCTCGGAAATGTCTTAAGATATTTTAAGTTTTATGTGGTACAAAATAAGATTTAAATTTGATCAAATGGTAGTTTACTACGATTTGTAGTAAAGGTAAGGTGCCGGACGTAAGATCAGCTGTTCCAGTTATAGCTTACAACCTTATAATTTGAGATTGATTCACGAATATCAACTTTAAGATAATATTTGAAGATCTTATTGTAAAGAAGAAGTTTCATTGTACAAAGTGACTTCAACAACTAAAGATTTGCGGTTGACAAACCAGGTTTCAGGTACTATTTGTTCCACTAAACAATTTGCGTAGACGCAAAGTAAAACTTGCACGGTTTTAAAAGGTCGACTGGAAGACTTGAGTGAATAATCTTATTTTTTTGTGTAAAGTTTGCATTCAATTGGAGAGTACAAGGTGCGTTATATTTTCCTTACGATTACCGGCGTTATTATTTATAAAAAATGGAATAATAATACCAAAAGCGACCACTAATGTAACCTCTCATAATCCTCTAACAATACGGAAAAAATACAAAACAAGTAAGAGCATTACATTCCTCTTATGATGGGGTGGCTTCAGACATGTGCGCACGCGCCACTCGCAATCATAGTAATAATAACGTAAAAAATAATAATAAATCGGGTGAAGAATAAAAGAATAAAGAAATCTCCCCCTGGCCTTTATCTTGCAAACAGACTTTGAAATGTTAAAGATAATAGGGGTCCACCACCCCAGTGCGCGCGCGCACCTTTAGCGGGGGTTGCAAAGGGCGATATGACGCTGCGACACGCGTCTGTTTTGGCGGTTTAGTTTGAATTTGGAATGGCGTCTTTGGCTATTTAAAACATGGTGCTATACTTTTTCGAATATAAGTAGGTATTAAGAAAAGAGAAGGTACGTAAAATTACTAAAATATATATATAGGTGCCTTTATTCTGAGTGTCATTTGTCACAAAAAATTAGGGCTTTAATAATATATCCTAATCTATGGATATTATTTTAGACCTAATCAAACTTCTTAGATGAAAAATGAAAAAAAAAAAAAATGAACCGTGAACAATTTTTGACAAAATAATAATTTTATGCACTTGTGCTTATAAAGCGGCCTTTTATACACTAGAGCTTAAAAAGCCACTTTAGTCCGCTTAAACCGAGCCTTAACAAGAACATAATGAATGACCATAAGAAGGGAAAAAATATTTTCGACATATTTCTTATTATAAGAAACATGTCAATGCTCTTCGTATAAGTTACTTTTTTATATTTTTTGACTTCAGTAAATACACTACCCAAGTAAGACAAAGAAAACAAGCAGAGCTAATAACCGTCCGTCAAATCACCGTGCGCGCATATTATACCAATAATTAAGAGCAAAAAAAAGTTTTTTCTGAGAAATTTTCTTGATTAAAACTGTAAGTATCTACGTATTTCTATATTTTCTTTCGCTATGAAGAAATCCACTGTCGACGTTAACCGTTGAAAACCAACTAGCGGAGGTCACAAACATTTTAATCAGTCGGCCGGTGAAGGCACGTTGCCATACATTGTCTTCGTCTGCTGTCTGTATGTAATCAAAGGACTGACAACAAAGCCTATCTCGTTTGGAAAACGTTTGTTTTGTTCGTGCCTCGGTAATTGGCTTTCGATTTATATTCGAGTTTTCTTTTTCAAGGAACATTTTATTGGATTCAATGCTGCGATTTGAAAACTACTCAAGTCTGTGGAGGGGTTAATTAAAGTCTGTTGTTGGGAGAAAAATAGCTATTTATATACGGCGCCCAAATTGTTGTTACTTGCGCAAGTTTATATATTTAATTATTCAACCAAAATGATTTTATTCATTATATAGATCGTATTTTTTAATTATTATTATCAAATAATGTATTATTATTTATGATGTTATTAAATTTATCGTATTTGCAAAATTCCTATTCATTGAATGCTGTTTTGTCTGTGCGTAGGCACATACAATAATATATATGTATTTTGTAATAAATATAATATATATATGTATTTTGTAGATTGGTAGTTCTTGAACTCGCTTTTTTTTCTACTCTAATTTTTCTCGGCGAACATCTTAGCCCGAGTTCAGGAATTCACTGAAAATCAGTGTTATGGTTGCAACTTAACAGGTGTGGCCGTAACTCAAACTGAGTGTATTCCTTTTGCTATAAGTTCTATATTGTTTGTAAGAAATTGTATGTAATTTGTTTTTTCTTTTTGTAGCAATAAATAATTATTCTATTCTATTCTATGTATTGAAGCAATGGTGGCGGAGCGTTAATAGCTATGGAAGCCATATTGAGCGAATGTTTGCCTGTGTCTAGCTACCATCCTTAAGTAGAAAATCTGTCGCCAAACACCTAACATTGTGTTCTGGTACATGAGTCTTTTAACAACTGTATGTCTTTGGGTGCCGGGCGCAGTGCAATTTGTCACTTGTGATGAATAAAAAAAATATGTTTGCGCCTGTAACGTGTATAAAATGAATTTGTATTAAGTATTAAATTATCATAATTTACCAAATGTATAGAATTTTTTTAACAAATTCCAATGCTCCATTTATAAGTTCAATCAAGAATGGCATAGGAAAAAAATCTCATTTGAACTCCAGACATGCGGGTCTGACATATGTTGGCAAGGTGCGGTTTCACAATGAAACTCTTCCTTCGAAAGGTGCAAATTTGGAGTAGGTCATCTTAATTTTTTGTAGCCCTTTCTTTCTGCAATATATCTTACCTGGGTGAACACGTGTTATGCTCAGAATGTACTTATCATTCGCTTGGGTAGCTAAGGGTTAATCTTTATGCAGACCTAATGACATCTGGGTTAGTAAAATGGATTAGAAAAATGTAAGTATATTTTTTAGGCGTTCCTTTGAACTGACCTTTTTTTTGAAAAGAGGATAATGTTTTTGCACGATAACCGACATACGCGCGGGCAGAGCCGCGCCCGAAAAGCTAGTAGGTTATATAAGTGTCTAATGTTGTATAGATAATGGTACGGAACCCTTCGTGCGCTAGTCCGACTCGCACTTGGCTGATTTTAATGTATTGGGTACTAATAAATACTGTATGTATTTATACGTACCCAAAACATCAAAAACTTTATACGATGGGATCTTTAGTACGTTAGTGGCTCATTTTCAGGATATAGACTAAAATTCTTAAAAGAGCTTTAAATAATCAGAGTCAAAATCATTCCTTAAATTTTGACTTCCACGCTATATCAACTAATGATGATTATACTTATTTTCACAAAAATAATTTAGAGCTCCGAGAAGAAAGAGCAAGAATCGCAGTATATCTGTATAGGTATATTTGTTTTAAAATCTTTTAACTTGCGTAAATTTTATTAGTGATACTGTATGTATTTATTGATACTGTATGTATTTATGGATACTGTATGTATTAATGGATACTGTATGTATTTATGGATACTGTATGTATTAATTGATATTGTGTGAATTTATTCGTACTCAATACATTAAAAACTCTACACTATGGGATCTTTAGTACCTACGTTGGTGCCTCATTATTCTAGTAAAAGTTCAAAAAACACTCAGGGTTAATCTACTGTAATGTAACCCTGCGTACGGCTTCTGTTCCAAAAGCGCGAAAGGAATTGGTCTGATAAGTAATGTTTATCTTCCTGGAAGATTATTTTGGAAGATTATCTTCCAAAAGCTTAGCTTTAAACTCCTATATTAGAATAAAATAATTTATTTTTATATATCTACTTATGAGACAAGAATTGAGACGACTCCTGTCTCTTTAAATTTTATACGTACTTACTTAGATTTTTAGCCAAGAAAAAAATATGATGATATGTGTAGAAGAACATAAATTAACGCGATACCTACTTCTGATATTTTTTGAAAACTGCAAAAGTAAGTACGGAAATAAAACAAGCTATTTTCCCATGACGATTATGCTTGCACCGATCTTTTAATTTAAATTTGGAATGCTGGTCAAAAATAGGGGTGTGTAAATCGGTTCGCGTGACATTAAATCGGTATCGATTGTAGTATGCAGATTGTGGCACACTAGCACAGAAATTACTGGCAACCTTGGCTGGGGAGTCATAAATCAATTCCGTCGACGTTTATGAATAAACAAAATGCTATCGGGAATTTTTCTTTGCTGCTTTAGTTTTTCAAGAGATAGATTATTAAGTTTTCCTGCTAGTCTACAACGATAGATTCATTTGGACTCGTAAATTAGTTTCTTAAATTTTACCAGAAATTATGACTTGTATCTTCTTGGCTGAAGATTTTAGCATCTGTACAATTTCAGGCATTATGACATAAAAGCGGTAAGATATATGCGCATTTTTACTTTCAAATTACAGAACATTCTATTTAACAAACTAATGTTTGATATTTTGTCGTCACGACGAATACTCGTTTTGAGGTCAGAACCTATTTTACCGGAATTCTTAATGAATCTATAGACTTGGGTTCTGTAAAAAGAAAACACGATTAAATAAAATTATCGTGTTTAAATATATCACCGAAAAAACAAATGCTTCACCCATATATTCCTAAGAAAAAAAAGTTTTTCACTTGTAGGAACCGAACCTTGGATATGGTGTTGAAGCAATAACTTTACCAGAACTTTCGTTGGTAGAAGGTAACCAATAAACCATCTGCTATTCGTGAACGAGAAACTATTGTCTATTCTTTGCGAGGGGGTTGTTTTGAAGAGCGTGACATTTGGTGTTAACCCTTAAATGGTCATTGAACGGGTTTTTTAATACTGCGCATTTGTTATCTCATTTAGGATTTGATGCGTTAATTTATTTGCGTTTGGGAAATGAAGAGGTTTACTTTTACAATTCAGTACAATTGCAATTATTTGTTAATATTTTAAACATACCTAACAATACATTCTAATCTAATGTATAGATTGTATAGCGTTATTTTCGGCAATCCATATTCAATATAAACAAATACCTATTAACGCCACGAATATTCGATTTTATCATATTGGTTTCATAATTACTGTCATAAATTTGTAAAACTATAAATATTACAATGTAAAAATAACGAAAATTTCTAAATATTTTATGAAAATAAAAAATTAATATCTTAATAAAACATTAAAAAAACATAAAATTATATATCTAGTGAAAATTTCGCCTAATTCGGGCGCACGATCGAGACATATCAATGTCAAGAATCAAGACCGCCTGAAGGTGCTTCGTGTAGAAGCGCAACGCGTTGAAAATCCTTCCGGTTTGGGTTCGTATAGTTTGTAACGTTACGTCGTAAGGTAAAATTGTCACTAGATATATTTTATATATTTTTAAAGTGTTTTATTAAAAATATTAATTTAATGTTTTCTTAAATTATTTATAATATATTTGTTATGAATAAATATGGATTTCCCCTAAGTAACGCCTGAATCTATTCATTTTCGTAATAAACACGTGGGTAAAGATCGTGATAGCTTACGCGACGGAAGCGCATAAAGCACGGAACCAGCAGCTTCCGGCCGGAGTCACGCATTGAGGAGCTATGTACTGACCGCAGAATACCAAGAATTCATTTAATTTTATTAAAGTTTCTACTATAACCTATCTTTAGACCACAATTGTTGCAACTGGTACATAAATCTGTTTCTAATTAAACAGTTATACTCTGTGGTACTCCAAATAATGAAGAATCTATATACAAAATACCATTAGAATACATTCAGCCTTTACAGACAAATATATACTCGTACACATACAAACACACCTAAACCTTTCGGTAGCAATGACTTAAAAAAATAAAAATGGTCGGTAGTCATCATTCTATATATCATTAGATATATAGAAGGGTAGCGACCTCATTGCAAAAGCACTTCTTTTGATTAGAAGAAGTCTACTAAGTCCAAGTCTAGTAAGTCTACTAAGTCCCTATGATGGTTAGAGTTAAAATTGGAGCAAAAGATTCGTCTCGGTCGAGTATGTTCCGATAGCCTAGCGGTCAGAGCACTCAGCACGAATTCGGGGACACGGGCTCGATACCAACTCGTTTTTCAATTATTAGATTGCAAGAATTTTGTAATCTTATAATTTTTAAATAGGCAATCCAGTATTTAAAGAGAAGTTGGTTCTGAATAATGCTACTTCCTCTACATATTATATACTATATTGCGAAAGTTTGAATATGTGTGTAAAAATTTTTTCTTGTTTTTCGGTCTGTACTCATAACAGGTGTAATGAAATTATTGTAAAGGGGAAATGTGGGAAATCATTGAGGGGATCGCCGGAAACGAATCCGTCGACAAATTATAAACACGCCCTTTACTTTCCATAGATGCCTTAACATATTCAATCACTGAGATCGTCCAATATATGAGTCATTTGTTCGTATAACGACGTTTTCCGCGTTAGGTTCCGTTTCATCACGATTTTCCGGAAACTAAATACTTCGTGGTCTCTCAGAACTAATGAATGTACTCGTATTTTGTGCCAATATTCATCAAATATAGTTTAGAATTGAGACAGCCATTTGATCCCTCTATTTCTGTATCGATGAATTTACTAGACAAGATTTGTTTATGTAATTCTTTACGGACGCCTTATACTTACTTCGTGGCATAGGAATGCCAGTGAGATAAATATATCTATCTGTTTTTTATGAATTCTACCTCCTTCGTTTTATAAAGCTGTCAATAGATGTAAAAAAAAACAACAAACTACTATTAACTACACAGGAACTACAATTTTATGTTTAAGACCACCGAGATAAAATACACTAGTATTAGAGGTCAATGTTTAATACCGTTAATTTATGTGATATGCAATAAGAAGTTCATGTTCATAATATAGATCTCGCACTCAAAATAAAAACACAGCACCGGTTTTATATCAACCGGATATAAAACAGGTACAATAAAATACTCGTATTATACCGAATACCTGTTGTCTATTCATTCTGCAAGGAAACGACAAGTGCTTCACTTGTGTTTCTTCGTGGTTCCGTTATACGATATCGTAATTACTATGTTTCCGCGCATCTCTTTTGTGGCGCGCGAGTAGCTTCCTGTCTTGTGCGGGTAGGGTTGGTGGATATCACAAGAGATTTTGTTTTTTTTTTATCAAGTATTGCTTCAAAAATGACAGTGCAATTGATATTTTTATAGAGTATAGAAGAAATTGTTTGAATCGTATAAAATTTTAACCTATCTACTATTATGCAAGTTCTAGAGATAATCGTTAATTTCTTGACTACAATTCGATCGTGTGGAAAATTAAATACATGCGCGTCATAGATAATGATAACAATTGAATTTCATTTATAAATAGACTATATAGATGTAAATGGATAGTTTTAGTTGCTCTGCAGTTTTTGCCAAAATTATGCTGGTTTAAGATACAAACCACTACTATATTTAAAATTTTATATATTTAAAAGTTTTTTATGATATATCTAGCAAAATTTGGATAGCATTGTCTAAAATGAAATCTACTTTGCCAGTTCAGTTTTTACCAGATATTAGATAAAATTTATACTTTTTTGATGAAAAAGTTTCCTTTACTCTATGAAATGAATGTTTAAAATATCGCATATGTAAATATATACTTTTTATTTATATTTATAAATATATTATTTTTAATTATATTATAACTAAATATAATTAATATTAAATCTTTTTTTTGCTGGCACGCTTATGCTTATGAATTGTACTGGAGGAAATAAAATGCACGCTTTATTTGAAAATGGTGATATGTTTAAAACTATTTTAACGCCATGAAACGTCTTTTTTATATGTGTTTATGCTGTGATGTGACTAAAGAAGTTAGACATTTAACTTCTACCCATACCATGTATATTATAGGAATACTTTTAGAAACAATTAACAATTTCATTACTATGTTCAGTCGCATAATGAAATAAGTAGGTACCTACACGAAATATCATCTCAACCTACTTGTCCTAATATGATCAATAAAGTACCATAAATAAAACGGACTATGAATTGCCACACTGGGGTCCATGTACCAAACACTGCCTTGAGCTTACCTCATGGTAGTAGGGCATTCTGCAAATGCTCGTCTGGCTTGCTATACTACCCTCAAGGAGTAGCAACCTGCCCCCAAGCATTTAAGGGTACATTTAAGGGTTCCGGCAGCTGTTTTTGAGAACCAGTTCGCATTCTACACTAAGCCTGATCAACATCTTGGACCACATAATCATTTAGCAATAGGTTAGATAGCTGTCTATGGTCAGGTAACAATAAATACTTAATACCTTTCCTCCTCAAAATTAAATCTGAAGCGCTCGTAGCGTAGCTTAGTCGTTCTTAATATTTTTAACTAAGTATCGCCAAGCATCTAACGGTGAGTTCCGGCAACTGTCCTTGAATGCCAGTGATTCTGGGTTATACGGAACAACATCTTCGACTACATTCTCATTTACCATCAAGTGAGTTAGTGATCAAAGGCTAACCTATTAGATTAAAATATATAAATATATTTCACATAAGAATACAAAAGACAGAATCACGGTTAATCGGTGCAGGAAAAGGAAACCAGGCCTTCTTATCAAAACGTAAAATATGTGTATAATTAACAAACACATCCAATTAATTAAGCTCTCATCACAGTAAAAGCGTAATCTAAACCGAAATAGGTTAAACAAAGGCTTGTACTGTCTGCTTTAAAGTCGACTTGGCTCAGCCAGCCAGGCACAGCCAGCCAGGCATGGCTCAAGCGAGTCGGCTCAAGCGGCTCCGCGGCTCAAACGAACCATCTGGCTAATACTGCCGCATCTACGGTATAATGAGCCTCTCAAGTACGCCGTAACTTGTTTACATTGTAACTTTATTGTGTTTTTTGCTCGGCTCTTTCTTTCCTATGTGCCGTAATGATTTTTTTTTACCGCCCGCGCTCTGCAATAAGACCAAATCTGGCGGTTGTCCTTTGTCTTTTAAAAGATTTTCGTTTTTAATCAGATGTTTGTTGTCGTGTGAATGAAAGGAGTTACTTAGGTTAGGTTGTGGGTTTGTATTAAATTTGTTTATGCACCAATGTGCTAGTCATATGGCAAGTCCAATTACATTGGCATTTATTTAATTTTTTAGCTCTCATCCGATGGTAAGTGATGACGTGGTCGGAGATGCTGTTCAGTCTAATCTAGAATTTCTGGGTCCGTTAGGTGCTTGGTGATAGATTACGTGCTTCAAGGTGTTAGCTAGCCAGGTGGGCTTATGCAAAATAGTCTACCAACATGCTATACCGATTGATACTGTCGGCCGATGACTGATCGCGCCCTCTAAAGCACGTAAGCGCTCAGTACCTAGTAAGTCACCTAGTAAGCCATTAAAGTCACCCATTCCAGTAATGGCTGCAGATAACGTTGCTTAAAACATGTTGATCAGTAAAGAATGACTAGGAAAGCTCCGAAAGAACGCTCTTGCTCGAGATACATTCGAATGTTAGACGTAGCACGTGTCATAACGAACATAATATAAGCTCTGTTACAAGCTAAGAGCCTGAACATTTGTACGTTTTTTATGGGGTTGGGGGGCAAACGAACAGGCGGCTCATCTGGTGGTAAGTTATCACCGTCATCCACGAATATACGCAACACCAGAAGTCACCAGGATGCGTTGCCTCCTTTGAGTAGAGAATATGCTCTCTTCTTGAAAGCTCCTAAGTCGTATCTGTTCGGAAATACTTCACATGGCAGCTGGTTCCACTTTTGTATATACTTAGGTATGCTTATTGATTTTCTTGCTTAGAAGTACCTAGAATGTATGATAGGCGTGAAATATGAAATATTGTATTGCTTCATTGAAGTGTTGTATGTAGTAGTTACTTTAAATAAGTACATTTCGATACTTTACGTACACAATTCGTACACAACATCCTGTTTCACAATCACTTAAACGAACACAACACCAAAATTTAGAGCCAAAATCCAACACAGCGCAAAAAAGCAGCAAAATTGCTCATAACAGAACAATCGTCGAAAGTTGGTGCTCTGAACAAAAGTGCGGTGGTCGTGCACACAAAGGGACTAATCATTCTGTATGTGCGTACGTGGCCTCGTTTTGAACAATGTCTGTTCCCTGATTAAGAGGATTGTCTCCGTCGTGCCTACGATATTAAAAGCGTGTCTTTACACGCTATCTAGGCTATTTACTCTGGTGACGCAGTTTTTCTGCCCTACGCTTGGATGTTCCGTGAGAGCAAATAGGCTCTGAAAGCTTTTATTTAACTTTGCTTGTTAGTCGCGGCTTAGCGTTGATTGTACTTGTGATTATTGTGGAATCTAGTCTCGACAATACTTTTCTAATTTCAATCTAGTGTAATTTTTGTAAGCTGTCATTAAAATTTTATGTTGAACTACTTTTTATGTTAGTTTGAAGTTTTTGCCCCTGTGTGGTTAATGTGGTGTGTACGTTGTGACTGTTTTCATATATCTTATTCACATGCCTTTGCCTTTCGTCATAGAACATATAATAATCTTTCGTGACAAAATTTTGTTAGCCGTTTCCAAATTGTTCACGATCTTAACTGAATTGCATGTTGGTCCAAGGTAATGCCAAATTCAAAGTCCACAATCGAGCGTTTTTAAAACTGTTCAATGTTTAAGCACAGTAGCTGACCTGATTATGTTATCTTTATAGGTTATTAGCGCTTATTATTTATTTATATTTATTGTTGAGAGCGCTACGTAAGATCTGGTCGGTGATAGGATTTTACTGTTTTATTGGCCATAGTCCTGAATCGAAATAAAATTGTTGTTGAACTCAATCCTAATGTATATCCATTGGGTTGGTAGAGTGCCATTAGTATATTCTCCGAAAATTTCGGATGAATATAATTCGAAAATGGCTAAATGCACACCACTATCACACGGGACAAAAACATGATTTTTGTACACCTGCTCTTTTGAAGATATACAAGCATAATGGTGTAATATTTTATTACACTCGTTTACAGCAGATTTTAGATAAGATAAGAAAGTAGGAAGCTTTCTAATATGTACCCTCCGAAGAGGATCTTCGGAGTGATTTAAAAAGTAGGGAGGAAATGATTTGATGCAACTAATAGGTCTATTATAGTCAGCTTTCACCGGAAGAGGAGATTCGAATCAATTAATAGGATACGTCTAAGTCCCTCACGACTAATATGAGTAAGTACACATTCAATAAGGATACAAATTTATTGTACAAAATATAACACTTACATATATGTTTGTTCTTAAATCTCATTAGAACATTCTGACACAGGCCCTATAATAATATATTAAAGGCACATGAGTGTCTCAAGGTGACGGGCGCAGTGTAATTCGTGAGTTATGACGAAATGCATCTGTAATAGGCAGAGGTTAGTCTGCTTGACATCAGGAGGCATCGAGACTGTTCCGTCACAATAACATAAAAAAAAAGTTATCAGTTGGGCATCTTCAAAAGACTACTACTATGCTAAGACAATAACCGGGACCGATTCTTAACGTGCCCTCCAAAGGACATAAAAATTAATAGTGCGAGTAGGACACAAGATAGTGCGGATATCTAAATAGAAATGCGTGCCTCCCAAACTTCATAGTCCGATAAAAAAATCAAAGTTCATCGTCCTTTGAAGTGCCTTCTGTTGAACGCAATGTGTTCCTGTTTGATTTGTCAACAAGTATTACTTTCCAACGGACAGGATTTAGTTTCTTTCTTGTTTAATTTTTAAACCGAAGGGGCTTGGTTGTGGTTTATTAAGTGCTGCCTATAATACTGCTTAGATTTTTTTACGTCGAAACTGCAAATTATATATCATTTAGGTGTTTAGTTTCGAAAGTCAGACTCATCTAATAAGTAATATTCTCCCGCTACCGTGCATGTACAGGACGTTTGTCTATTCGTAAAAGACCATTCCGAACACTTCATAATGAGAAGAGAAGTATATTAACGGCAAAAACGGGCCAAGTTCGCAAACTTATTATACCAACCTCCATGTCGTAAAGATATCTACAAAAAAAATTACATAATAATTGTATTAATATTTATAATAGGATTCCTGAAGAAATATGAGTAATGAAAGGTTATCGTTTTAAAAAGCGATTATGTGACTGGCTTTTATGTAAATATTTTTATAATTTAAAGGAGTTTTTAGATTTAAGTGACAAAAATAATGTTTAATATTTGCACGCCTGCATGCAGGCAGAATACAAGAACAAATCGCCATAATGTTTATAACTTTGTATTCTTGTAAATAAATAATTGATTGATTCGAAGTTATGCAAGTGGCATGGTATAGTGATGGCTTCAGAGACTCTTAGGGAGTCATACGAGTAGGTATCGATATTTTTTTACCGGTGGTATTAACAAAATATTACGAACTATATACAACACTACAGTTACTACAGTAAAAATATTTAGACAACCTACGAGTCACTACAGACTCACAGGCAGTCCAAATGCTCCAGCTCACTACCAGTTGGCAGAATGCCCAATATGCTGGTAGCATAGCTGGTATGATAAATTAGAAAAAAAAACATATATGCGGATGTGAACGAAAAGTGAAGACGTGACCAGTACCTACTAAATTTTCATCGTCGTTATGTTATTGCTATAATTTTTGTTCTAGTTTTTTTATATCTAAAATAAAATACTTAACATTGTTTCAAGAAACGTCATATGTTTTTGTGGAAAATTGAATATTAGGCACAAGCTTCCGTGCATTATGCCTTCAGACGTGATAAAAAAACTTAACCCAAAGTCTACACAACTGATCTCGTTTCATTCATTCGCCCAATCATTCATCTCTGCAAAATGTCGGCAAAGGTGTTCAAATCAGAAGCGCACGCGCGTCAGCATATGTTTACTTTTTTTTCAATTCTGGCCATAAGTTGCCAGTATTTAAACAAACATTTGCAAAAAATAATGCAGCTCATCACTTTTTGCATCTCAAGGTGTTTTATCAGTTTTTGGTTATTTTTTCCGTATTAATAAATTAAATAGCTTTTTATGCTTTTTGCGGTTGAATGTTTGGTTTTGATAACTTCTGATTACCTTTTTTTCAATTGCTTTTTAACCCATTTTTTAGCGGAATGCATTATTTTTATGAAAAAGCATGCATTGTTATTCCCTTATGTCACGCATTACAAATTATAAACAAGGAATTATGATTTCAAAATTTTAAAGCATGAAAAACATATGACTTGTAAATCTCTCTAAGAACCCTAGATTATAATATGTATGCAAATTTGTAATTTTAACTCATATTTTTTTTTAGATGGTTTTTTAAATAAAGTCCATCTTCTCATGCCGTTAAGATAAGACTCGTCATTTCACCTAAATAAAGGGTTGCCTTATGACCATGGACCTCATGGAAATCCCGCCGCGGGCTTGAGCTTCACCGCATGGTGGAAGGGCATTTTTTGCTTACTACCCTCAAGTAGAAAATTTGTCGCCAAGCACCTAAAGGTGTGTTCCAGCAGCACTCCTTGAGAGCCAGTGTGTAGATGGTTCTTTAAATGAAGTCCATCTTCTCATGCCGTTTAGATAAGACTCGTCATTTCACCTAAATAAAGGGTTAATCAAAAACAAATCAAACCATGAAGAAGACACCCCCCACGGCGTCTTAAGACGCACATGTCGCGCTCTACAGAGCGGAAAACACCCACTTAAAGTGATAAGGTTTGGTGCCACTAGCAGCGAGGAAGATACCACATTTTTATAACATTCAGGATTTTGTAATGTATGTTATATTATGGTACTTATAATGATAAATATCATTAAAAAATACTAGTCTAATATTATTAAATTACATAGTTACATCCATAAATCAAAATTAGATTGTAATTACGGCTAATAGACATTTTGACAGCTAAAGAAAAATATTTTTATGTTAATAACAATAAATAAGATCTAAATAACGAATCTTTATATAAACATTAATGTACCTACTGTGGATCACTCACCCAAGTCCTAAAAAAGCTACATTTCCGCGTTGAAAATTAATATTGAGTGAGAAATGATACAGCCCTCTTATTGGTACACTTTGTGACACTTTAGCTGAAAAGTATTTGAAAATGTAAATAATGCAATATTTTTATACTAATACGCTTATTTCAAATGATAATTTTTCAAGTTTTAATTCAGTTCAAATTATAATTACGTAAGGAAATAAAAACAAATCTATAAGAATTGTATTGGTTTCATGGCTATTGTTAGGTCAATATGCATAAAAAGATGAGCATAACTTTATATACATAAGTATACATAGGTATTTAGATAGGTATAGGACGTTCCGTATAACATACGAAGTAATTTTATTGCATTTCGCACTATATATAGTACACATTATTTTCATTTAATGGGCTTCGTTACCATATCAAATTGTTTTAAATAAATAATTGTTTATCTTAACTTAACAGTACCTTCCAAAAGTTCTTTAATACATTTGATATAAATAACTCGCTTTAACTCCGCCTACACCCTGTTGTTTAAGCACCGTGTTTACACCGTCTTGCAAGAAGCAGGGGATAAGACAGAAGGGTGGTAGGGCTGGCACGCAATTGTGGTTAATTCGTTTTGTTAACACGTCTACTTACTTTAAATTGGTAATTCCGTTTGCACGTTTACTTAATCGGTTACTTTTCCGGTGCGATACGCACGCAATGCTGATATAGATAGGGGAGTTGATTTCTTATGGTGAGGTCAGTTTATCGGTGGTTTATGAGATCTCATTGAATAATTATGATATTATTCAATTAATACATTTTCACAAATTAATTATATAAATTATATTATTTCATACGAATAATATGTAGTAAAGTTATGAGTTGTTTCTTATCATTTTGGTAAAAAAAACACAGACTATATTAAACTTACGTCCTTTTAAGTTCACCTTAGAAACAGTTGTTCAAGCCTTATGATAATCTAAGCTACGTAGATGAAGGAATAAGTGGAGGTTTTTTTTTTACTTTCTTGTGTTTAATTTTAAGAAAATTGGTCACATCATTCCAGAAAAGCTTTATTCAAAATGTTTTATATTTTGTCAGATTTTGAGTAATAATATAATGATATGGAACGAGTTGGCCACATTAAATGTATGATAAATGTATAGAGTATATTACCAGCAAGTAATATGAATGCTTGTGGGCAACAAAACGTAACAAATCTGTATAATTATCTTAACATGATGATTTAAGTTTGATACTGATTTTAAATAATTATAATATAGTATAAATTAATATGATTAAAGATGAAGTGTTGGTTCTGACATCCCTAAATAAATTGAAGGCGTTCATCTTACCGTTTTTTAAACTAAGTACTTGTGTCAAAGAAGTCCAATGTCGTTTCAAAGTTCATAAGTTTGCTTATCCTATTTCTAATTTTATATAAGCCCATTCTATACCTAACTATAAGAACATATCTACATAAGATTTACATATATTGCATTCTCTAGACAAACTCTAACATTAGGACATATGCTGTCCCACAAGAAATAAAAAACTGTAGTCTTTTTTGTTTTTAAGTCAATTTTTGTACCCTCACCTTATAATAGTTTCACTACATTCGTAGATTTAACCATTAAAAGAAGGGTAATCAGAGATCAAATGGACTGTACGTTAAGGTAACCCCACACCATGCCATCTGGCAACTGTTACTGAGACAATCAGACGGTTTAAAACAATGTAAAGCATGCCCAATGAATGCTTAGTCATAATTTATAGATGTAACGGGTGATTTTTTTTTATAAAAGCTCGTTAAAATTCGGTAAAACTATCGCAGTGTCTAGCCTTTATTTGTTCACGCACTTACTTTAAACCCGCCATGCACTCAATAAGTATTTAGTACAAAATACCAACTGGCAACAGTCTTTTATTAACATGCGCCAATTATCACCAATGTCAATCTCGTCCAATTAATATCAGAAGTATAGCGAAATGAGCGCAGTGGGTACTTTTACAAACTAGCCTGCTAATCTCACCTAGTAAGTAATGGAAAGGTCGTAGATGGTTAATATGCTTAGCCTAGAATTGGAATTACCTCTAGAACAACTACCAAATCACACCGCTAGGTATTGTCCAATGTTTTGCTACTTGAGGGTGGTAGGCTAGCCAGGCGGGCATACGCAGAATGGTGACAGGGCTGTCACCATGCACGTGTTTTTATTTCCAAATTGATATAGGTAATTCCTTTCTTTAAATAAATTGAAGTTATGACTGAACTTTAAAGTCAATAACCCAATAGGAGAAGCAAGTTAGGGTGACTTTGTTGACCAGGTGCAAGGTAGAGACAGATGGCGGTGCCTTACGCGTGTAGCGGCTTTGTTATGCGGTTGTACAGGGGTGCCTACTCGAAATGCAAGAATTGTACTGCATGCCTAATTTTGTTTACAGGTACTATATGTAAATAATATTTATTGCTACAGTTCAAGCTGCAGAATACGGACTTGCGAATTTAATCCTGTATAAAAGTCGTGAATTTGCTACTGAGTTTATTATGTTGTTTATATGTGTTATAGAATATATGCTACGTTATATCGCAAAGATTAAGTCTTATAGGCCTTACAAGACTCTTTGATAGATGTTGAGGTTATGTCCTACTTTTTTATAGTAACGTAATTGAAATAGCTCGAGGCCCATCTGATGTTAAGCGGTAACCTATGCGTATAAAGTTACCTAGTAATAATTTAGTTGTATCTTTGAACGTTCCGTAGATAGATATTGGGTGTTGTGTAGTCCAATTTTTCTTGCAAACTATAATGGAATTCAATTGGAATAATTCTTTCGCTATAAATACCTACCCACATCGAAAATAAAGGTGGTCATTACCACTTACCTTTCTGAAACAGCCAATAAAACCATGCTTCTAGCGCTTAATGTAGATATGCTAAGATACCAAGTAATCTATAATGATTTTGCAGCATTTTACTATTCATGAAATTTTCTTTTGATATACCCATCCAAAAAAATAACTGGAAATAACCACAATGGATCCAATGATAATGTTCAATTAAGATCAAACGAAGACTAAATCTTACAACAACAGAAATAATAATCGGCAGACGCTAAAGGGGGCGCGTGCTCGATTCCGACGCCAGGTGTGACTTCGAATGTAGAGGTCCCCCTCTGTCATCCCACATAATAATACTTATTATTACAACTCCTTATTATTTCTTGTTTTAATTGTGCCCCTTACTTGCCTTTTACTCCTTTTGTTCGCGTTTAATGGCTGTTATTGTTTTGAATACTTTTTAATGCGAGACGCGTGCCGGCTGCGTCTGTAAGACTCTTTTTAATTGTTAATTCTTTTCGCGTTTCGCAAGTTTTTATTGTGATGAAAGTAAAAATTTTCTTTTTTACGTATATTTAAATTTAATTTCTGCTTTAAAAATAGTTATTTAAGTACGTACTGTTAGTCAGAGTAATCTGCACTGTTACGGTGCAATATATTTCTATCAATTATTCCATTTTTAAAGAAAATTCTAGAGTCGTATTTAACAATGGAAGAATTTTATGGTGATCACCGCACAAAAATATATAGTTTTTTTATAAATGATAAATAAAATTGCGTAAACAAACATTTTTTCTAAAGCATCTCGCACTTGCCCAAACAATCTTATTGGCATGTTATTGGCATGGTCCCAAGCCTTAACAGATCTTATGGCGAACATCACCAACATGTGACAGGGGAGTTATTATTGGCACAGTTATAAATATGAGAAAAGGAATATTTTTCATAAAATATTAAAATAATTAGGATCTAATATAAATATTGAAGCAATACAAATATCATTTATTTAGATACATTTTGAATCTAGAAGGAGAACGAAACTTCAAAATCAACTACCATTAACAGATGCCAATCTCAAGATCTCAAGATAGAAGTTAAATTAGCAAATTCCTCTACGACCGCGTGTGTGATTGCCTATCGAACTTCTTAGACCGTCTTGTGACGAAAACGGGCTTAGGCGATTATTTGTGGTATTTCCCTAATTGTTTTTGTTTGTGACGATCCGCAACAATTCGCTGCCATGGTAACATACCTGATACGTGAGTTAAAATTCTATAGAAAGCATGATACTGGTTGCATAGATACTATAATTTTACATACATATATTATTTTTGACCTAGTTATTGAACCTCATTGCATTAAAATCTAACTAACAAGGCAGACTAATGAGTTATATTAATAAGACTAAAACTGCTAATTAAGTATGCATCTATTGTCACCTTTTGTGTGTATCTTGTTGAATCTATTAAGGAACATACCTACATATTATTTTATTTTCAAAAATTACTCTATGATGCTCTAACATCGACCCTATAATGCTCCAATAAGTTTAAGAGTCCTGATGGAAGTATGATGAGTATATTAAAAATGGTTTAGTGAAAATTCTGTAAATCAAAGTATCTTTTGTAATATCAAGTATTAAACTATCGCCCCATGATACGCTAGACAACAAATACATTTTGTATACACTGACAATCAAGCTGTACCATCAACTTCTTTTAGTTCATTAATTTCGAGGCTATATCTTAAAACATGTTTTCTGCCGACCCCATAACGGGAAAAATGGCGTGATTATGATATGATAAGGTTATTTCTTCGGTACTACACATTTGCTTCTGTTACTTCAAAAAAGCGCAGTCTCGTTGGCTTTAGAATAAGGGATATTTTACTACTACTCCCAAAAGAACAATGTTGGTAGAAGTTAGAACATGTTACGATATCTTTTCAACCAATGTTCCAACAGACGAATATTCTCGTATTTTCACTTAATTACATTGTATTGTTTAACAGTAGTTACGCAGAATGCTAACATTAATTCCCACAGCAAACACCATAATTAACTTTTGGAATTCTATTCAGCCTTATGTACAGGTGTACCAACCTTAACGATGTAATTGCCGTGACTTCAGGAAACGGAAGTGAGTCTGTCCAATGGGCGATCGTCATGGCTCGCGATTACACACATACACAAATGCACACAATGTTAGCAAGATGAGAATCCAGTGCGGCTGTGGGCACAGGATGTATAGGAGTAAGAGGGGAATTAGATAATGGCATGATCAGTTTGTTATTTGTACTTATCTGCATTGGATTTTGAAGCGTCAAACAATAGAGGAAGTAATAGGACAATCTTTTCTCTACACGATTGGCATCTGTTAGTTATCTTAAACTATTATTGTAGCAATATGCTTCTTTTTATTGCTGATAGGTAAGCCTTTGACCACTATCTCACCTGATGGTAAGTGATGATGTGGTCGAGGATGTTGTTCAGACTAACCTAGAGTTACTGGCTCTCAAGGACAGCTGCCGGAACACACCTTTAGGTGCTTGGGGACAAATTTTCAACTTGAGGGTGGTAGCTAGCCAGGCGGGCATTTGCAAAGTGCCCTACCACCATGCTGTAACGACTGCTATCCTAAGACAACAACCGGGACTGACGGCTTAACGTGCCCTCCGAAGCACGGAAGCGCTCAGTAGTAATGTCACCAGCGGTCACCCATGCAACTCCTGACCGCGGCGGACGTTGCTTAACTTTGCTGATCGATTCAGAATGGCTAAGCAAACTTGGCTACGAGCGCTTCAAAAATACATTTATTTGGCACACAAAAACTTCAAATTATACAGTTCAAATATGTAAAACCAAATTCAGGTACTGCCAAAAAGGTTAAATCTCAGCAAAATGCCGAGAGTCTGAAAAAGTGTATATTATGTATTCTGTTTGAACCATTAAACGAATCAACTGAAAATCATAAATAAATTCTTGATAGTTATTACATCCGATACTTTGGTCTAGAGGAGAGACTTCTTTCGTGTTTACTTTAATCGAGTTGCCATACACGTATTTTCATGATAATTACAGTCTAGAATGTGTATTCAAAAGTTGAAACATCTTTTCATGGTGAAGTTTCCCCAAGCCATACATAATGACATGAAATTCTTTAACATACTCACCACGAGTGTTGCCAAAGACGGCGTAATCACTTTACACACTGTTAATGTGAAAACTTAAAAATTCTTCACGTTTGAGATTCGTGCGTGGCGACGCGTGGGGTGCTAGTGCCTAACTTGCCATGTAATATTGTGGGGATACACGGGATAGTGCTGTGTGTGTAATCGTGAAGTATGTACGTGCTAAGCTGTTCAGCGTTGATTCTAGTATCTATATATTAAATATAATAAATATTAATTCAATTCTTTGTTACCTGCATAGCTCTTGGGTTCATTTGACCTACACGAATTACCGTGGTATTTGAAGATTGCAAATTCCTAATGCTCCTTCCAATTGGATGTCTTATTGGATAAATTGGAACCCATTTTTTTGTAGAAAAGATAATAAATGGAATTTGATTTCAATATTGTACCATGTTTTGGACAGGCACATAGTCGTTTAGTAGGGTTTCTGTATGGTTGTATGAAGGTTAATTACTACAATATTTAAGAGATGCTATTTCGTAAAACTATTTGATATACACAATAATACAATAAAGATTTTGAAGCTCTCGTAGCGTAGTTTGCTTATCCGTTCTTAACCGATCAGCTAAGCTCCGTTGCTGCGGTCATGAGTTGGATAGGTGACAGCTAGTGGCTGAGCGCTTCCATGCTTCGGAGGGCATGTTAAGCCGTCGGTCCTGGTTGTTGTCTTAGGAGGGCAGCATGGTGGTAGGGCATGTTCGGGTTAAGCCTGAACAATATCTTCGATAAAACTATCACTTACCATCAGCTATATAAAAAAAAATTGGCAAGCATTAAATTGAATAAATACTTGATGAATCATTTACAAAGAAACCGATAAATTTTGGCAGTATAGTAGACGGCTGTGTAGTGCTCTGGCAATGCCAGTTATAAGTATCCGTATGTTTCCACTATCACACCTCGGGCATTCAATTTGCGAGGCGTCTCGCGAGTAATTTACGCCTTGCGCGAACTTAGCTCATTGTGCGAGGCGGGAACGCTTTTCTTTTGTGGGAAAGCGCAAGTCAGCGTCCTAACTGTGATATTAATGATTGTATTTAATACTACCATTAAATTTATAGGAATATTTGTTCATAGAAAAAAGACTTTTGAAATGTTTAGTATGGTAAAGTTGCGGTTGAAACTGGAAGAGTATAAAAATCGGCCAAGTGCGAGTCGCACACGTGCTTGAACACGAAGGGTGCCGTACCATTAGCTATACAACATTAGACTTCATATATTAACCTTTTTGTTTTAACGTGCGCGAGTCCGACTCGCACTTGGCCAACTTTTTGTATTTTTTTTATAGCGGCAACAGAAATACATCATATGTGAAAATTTTATCTGTCTAGCTATCACCGTTCTTGAGATACAGCCTGGTGACAGACGGACGGACGGACGGTCAGCGAAGTCTCAGTAATAGGGTCCCGTTTTTAACCTTTGGGTACGGAAACCTAAAAAGCCAGAGCTCTACGATAAGAAAGTTTTAGTTTTCAGAATTTTTTTCTCTTTACCTTCAGCAAGACTCCCTCTGGTGTAAACGACGCAGTGTCAGATATTATGCCTCGGAATAGATGCTGATAATTTAAGATCAAATCCACATTAAAATGGATACAGTTAAATTTGTGCTATGAACACGAATTAACATGTCGGAATGACAAGCGCAGTTCAATATCTTGCAGAACGAGAACTACACTGCTATGGTAATGGACAGGCATGTCGCTTACTCTCAGGCGGGCGCCTTGTCCATCTCAAAACTAAATAACATATAAAACGCAACTTTTCAATTATGTGTACTTTTAAACGACCAGTACCTAGATGAAAATCGATATCCAACTTTAATGATTCAACTACTAGACAACTCTAGTAGTTGAATCATTAAAGTAGTAGTTAGTACTATTTTATTAGTAGTTTTACAAATAAAATAGTACTAACCAGTCAACACTTTCAACTTATGTATAAAAAATAAATATTTTCAGTGGACTAGTCTTTGCAAATGAAGTTAAAGCTTTCAGCTCTCTCAAAGACAGTCTCGGGACTCTCGGGCCTCTCCATTAGCGGCCGAGCTCGAGAGAGATGCGCCGATTAAAGACTCGACTGTAAGGCTGTAAGGTAGAGTCACTGGAAAATTTTCAAGCAGAAACTCAGATGGAAGAATGAAGTTTTTAATAGAGTCAGGACGATGATAAAATTCATCAAGAATATTCAGGTTATTTCGAAGAAAGCATTTCCTACCCTTCTTCCATGCATATAAGGCGCTCTTATATGACTTTTCTGGCAATAACATACATAAGAACGTAAAATATGTTTTCTCACACAGTTCTTTTGAGACTTTCGAACTGAACTCGAAGAGTAATTCGGTCAAATTAAGATTTAATCTTAAATTGACGGGTCTACGACAATCTTGCTCAAGTTTAAAAGACTCTAACGCTGCGTTCAACAATAC
The DNA here is from genome assembly GCA_963854805.1 of Plagodis dolabraria. Taxonomy (NCBI): domain Eukaryota; kingdom Metazoa; phylum Arthropoda; class Insecta; order Lepidoptera; family Geometridae; genus Plagodis; species Plagodis dolabraria. Next base: position 8,397,994 of record OY978459.1, on the reverse strand, counting down.
ATATTCCTGAGAGTTATTATTATAGCTCCTTACAAGGTGTTAATGCAAGGTTAGAAACGGAATCCTTTAAAATTGTCGTTTATTACTTTGCTATTTTTTTGCTACAATAGAATAGTATAATTATATTTAATAATAACAGTATTTTTAAAATTATTTTAAGAAAACATTAAATAATATTTTAATAAAACACTTAAAAATATATATCTAGTGACAATTCCGCTTAATTTTCCTGTTAAGCCTCGCAGCCTAACCGGAAGTATATTCGACTAGTTTCGCTTCTAAACGAAGCTTCTTCAGGAGGTCTTGACTCACCGAGCGCCCGATCGAGACTCATTATATTCATTATTATTAAAATATGGATTTCCGCAAAGTAACGCCTGAATCTACTCATTATTAATTCTATTTTTGAAATTTAAATTATAAGTGTTACACTATGTGGATGTGGATTTTACTTCTAATTTTTATAGATTAAGAAACTACCATAGCTTAGATAGTTTTACATATAAAGAATACTTATAAATAAAAGAATTGCAATCACTATTCCTAGGTTCTCTATCGTTCCCACTGAATTTAAGTCCGCTTAATACTCTTGAAAACGAAAATACCCACTAACAAAATTAAAATTCCCGACCTAGCGAGCGCACATCATTACTTAAGCTGCATCTTTTAAAACGTTACGAGTAAGGCTGAATAGGAACGACTCTTGAAACGGTTTAGAAAAAAAAATACGAAAAAAGAAAACTCACGCATACGTTCCATTGTACGCAGACACGCTGAAGGTGGATCTCATTAAGAGAACGTTCGAATTAAGAACGAGGCTCGATGGAGCGGCAGTCTTAGCGATCATTACGTGCAACGGAACGGAGGTGTCATGGCTTTTCATGTTTTTCAGCCGCGGGTAGGTTTTGGTTTGGCGTTTCTTTGAAAATTTTTCATGAATACGTAGAAGTAATGTGTTTCTGTACTATAAAGATGACATGTGCGTTATTTTAGGCGTGTGAAAAGATAATATTTTAGATGTGCCCAGCCCAGTATTGACTTACTGCACAATTTAATCTAGCCCCTCTGTCATGTCTTTATGACATGTATTTTAAAGAGCATGTTCAAAATCAGAGTTGATCAGCCACATCTGGGTTGGTCGATGGAAACTGTAGTCTACTTTTCATTGCCTGATGTCATTTTTAGGGTTTCTCACCCAAAGGGTAAAAACAGGACCCTATTACTGAGACTTCGCTGTCCGTCCGTCTGTTCGTCCGTCTGTCACCAGGCTGTATCTGAAGAACGGTGGTAGCTAGACAGTTAAAACTTTCACAGATGATGTGTTTCTGTTGCCGCTATAACAACAAATACAAAAAGTTGGCCAAATGCGAGTCGGGCCCGCGCACTTTAAAACAAAAAAGGTTAAAATATGAAGTCTAATATTGTATAGCTAATGGTACGGAACCCTTCGTGCGCGAGTCTGACTCGCACTTGGCCGATTTTTTATTAAACATGTTATTATACTGTCATTTGTGCTGTTATATAGAGAACCAACCGAACACAAGACTAATAATGGTAGGACCATGATATCGGTGAGAAACAAGTTAACAAAATGCATATAATAGGTCCGTTCACTCTCATGCGAGGTTTTTCGATATCTTCGATACACATAATTGAAATTTCTTGTCTTGGATAGATTGCCTGCAAAAATTGCCATTACCAGGCCTTCTATTACTCACATCATCCCATCAACATCCTTCCTGACATTGATAAACAAAAGCCTCTCTCACTGGGGGTGGTTGCCATAATCCTTGCGCTTGGCAGGCGTCTAGGGGATCGCAGTTCTTCAAAAGGTGCTGCCCACCTTCTGGCATTTTTCCTTTCGTCGCTCTTACGACCCCTACAGGAAAGTATAGGGGTGCATTTCTAGCATGACTCCACGGGATCGCCTTTTTCTTTTACTATTAGGTACGTATTATTATTAAAGGTGCCGGGCTAGAATGTCACCCCCCTATCTCTAACCGTGGTTGTCGTAAGAGGCGACTAACGGTAACACACCAGAAGCTGGGCAGCAGCACTTTGAGGTATGGATATCTCAGACTGCGATCCCCGAGCCGCCTGCCAAGCGGTGGGGATTATGGCAAACCCCTCCATATTGGGGAGGCTCTGTTCCGCATTGGACTATCTGGCTGATACAGTACAGTATGTATTATTATAGCTCTTCTCATCTTATCTATTTTTTAGTATTGCTTGAGTTGTTTTATTGTGTGATATAAAATTAGAGAATTACAATTGTATTATGTATACTGAATTGTATTAAAACGTGGGTGGCGCTAGTAGGTACCTACTACTTTGTCTCCCAAGAGCTAGAGGTCGCCATTATCGCCGGAAGTCGGTATCAACCGGAAACAGGTCCAGACGATATGCACATGCCGCGTCTATTTTATCTGTTTCGGACTTAAAGTCGACTTAAATAATGTGTTTTAAAATTATATTGTTATAAAAGTTTAATGTTTTTCTTTTATTTATTTAAATAGCAAACCAACAGATAAATAAGATAATATATTAAGATAATGATTAAGAGTTTTAGTCCACAAGTGGCTAATAGTTTTCACTTATGGAACCATTATTTCCTAGGTTTACATACGTATGTATATAATGCCTAAATGTTCTGAATATAATTTAGTTATAAATAGGTTTTAAAGTTATATATACTTACTATAAGTAAATAGATTATGAACGATGATAAAAGTTTGAAGAATTCTTTTATAGCTGTATTTTAAGACAGATAAAAACACGATAAACTTAGAAATAAAAGAATTTGTCTATAAAACTGTTCATAAGCTTAAACGTATTAGTAGTAATAATAGTACTTCATTGAAAATACTTTCAGTTTTGGAATATTTTGTTAGTAACAATCAATTTTATCAAAAAACTTCGAACATAAAATAAGCATTGTTACGGATCACTCAAATACTCCTCTTTAGATCTCATCCAAATTTAAATGGGACCAAATGAAAAGCCAGCCTTCTAAAATTACTATAAGTAAAACGTTACAAAACAAACATGAAAATCGGTACACCCTGTGAAGGTATATAAGGTAACACAAAAACAGTTCATTTGAGAACCTCCTGCTTTTTTACGTCTACCTACTAAAGTCGGTACTACTCCCCGTGGGGTGCCGATCCCCGTGGGGTGCCGGGCTAGAAATGCACCTCCCCATATCATCCCGTGGGTGTCGTAAGAGGCGACTAAGGGAAAAATACTGGAAGGTGGGCAGCAGCGCCTTCTAAAGAACTGCAGACTTACACTGCGATCTCCAAGACGCCTGCCAAGCGTGGGGATTATGGCAAATACCCCCTTATTAGGTTTATGGCCCTTAGAGGCTGTGTTCAGCAGTGGACGATCAGGCTGTTAGAGTACAGTACTACTGCTGAAAATATTGTCAGCTCACCGTATTCCATTTTACTTTAATATACAAACGATACTATTTGTTACTTTATAACATTAGGAAAATATTTTTTTTATATTTTCTTACTGCTCATGGTGCTCAATGTTATCAACGTACCTATACAGCTTGAATTTTTGAGACGGGACATTAAGGGCAGGTACCTTAACCGTTTTAGTTACAAGAAAACGTTGTTAAGAGACTATCCATACATTTTTAACTGTATGGAAATACAAGGGTATAAGATAATTACAGTGTTTGTCAAGCTTGCGTCGTGGCTATTGTACCTATAGACGCATAAGCGCCTACGTAAGTACATCAGCGACATATCTGTACGATATGTCTGGATAAGCTTCCAAATAGGCCAAAATAGCAATCTCCGTGTCTATGTCCAGTACACGAGGATGCCACACTATCTTCTTTTTTAGATTCTTTAAAAGGTTTGTTCCTTTCTTGATGGTACTTGTCGCAATGGCTACTTATTCGCGTACCACGCCAAGACACATTCTGTGTCCCTATTATTTACAAAATACGCTTAGAATAAATCCAAACGTTTGCGATTTAAAGACATTCTTTAACAAGAAGTATATACAAATAACAATCTAGAATTTTAACAGCACAAACATAAGAAAGACCTGAATAACCCAAAAAATCGAACCCAATTCAAAGTTTAAAATTTAATACTTTTTTTACTTGCCTTCAATTTTCAGCCAGTGTTCTTAATAGAGGATTATTAGCGGATCTACCCATAGCAAAAATTTTGGCTGATAAAAGTTCGACTCTTTTAAATGAAATGTATGGAGAAGTTTTTCACGATTTCTGACTCAAACCTCAGTCGCTCCCGTAAAGACTTATGATCCCTATAAGAGACAAGATCGACGGGCATCAAAAAAGTTTTTGTGTAAAATGACCATTTTCTTGTCGACTGTACATATTTTCCAGAATCGCTGAATGCATTTCAGAATACCTTAAAAATTTATGAATAGTCTCCTAAAAGGTTTTCCTGTAACTAAAACGGTTAAGATACGGTAAGTATCTTATTCTCAAAAATTCACCCTGTATATACAGGGTTATTGGTAAAATGCTAACAACCACTTAGGGTTGACATCTGCTTGTCCTACCAAACATTTTGATATAAAAAAAAAATTTTGACAAAAAAAATATATTTTGTATATAAATATCTACTTATAAATGTATGTAACATAAAATACTGACCTTAAAACCAAAGAAGACGCGCAGTAACTTCACCAATATCTTGGCGGCTTACTGCGTGGGCATTGGAAGGTAGTTGTCTGAAAAAAAAAAACAGGTAAAATAGACTTCATGACAGAAAAATAATAATGTAACCTACCTAGAAATCTACACCTAGTAGGACACACTAAAAGTGGGGCCCTGCAAATAGTGTAAGGATAATGCAGAGTTTGACGTTATTTCTTTACTTCCCGCCAGTAATGTTGGCCCAGTTATCCGTTTTCGATTCTAATGTAGATTACTGTAATCTCAGGTGGTACATATACAGGGTTATTGGTAATATGCCAACAACCTCTTAGGGTTGACAGCTGCTAGTCCTAACAAACATGTTGAGATATTTTTTTTTCGTGTTGAAAAAAAAATAAAAAAAATTAAATACTTTTTCGTGTTTTTTTATTTGTTTTTGACGGAATAAGTACGAGGCCCATCTAATGTTAAAAGTTTCTTGTGCCTGTAATGTATTATTTCATATTTTTTATTACTTTGCTCGACGTAAATATTCAAAACTCTATTCAATGGGAGCACGGCGCGGTCGAGTGTTGCCGCGGTGAACGCTCTTGGCTCGGAGTGGGCATTAAAACACAAAAAAAATTTTTTTTTTTCAAAACAAAAAAAAAACTCTAAATGTTTGTTAGGACTAGCAGTTGTCAAAATTATCTGTGGTGTAAGATGTTGCTCAGGGTAACCTAGAATTACTGGCTCTCAAGGACAGCTGCTGTAACACACCGTTATGTGCTTCACTACAGATTTACTACTTGTGGTATCTAGCAAGGCGGGCAATCGCAAATTGCCTCAACAATATGCACAATTATTGGGTCTTTATCCCTCCCCATAAAATGATAATTATACAGATTCTTTATTTATCAGTTTCACTGTTACAACTTGTAACATATTAATATTATAGTTTTTGGAGCACACGTGAAAGTCCAGCCTAACTTGTCCCAAACTTAGGCCCCGCCCACCGTCTTGCGCACACATATGCCGCCGCCGCCAGTTGTCTTGTGCGCACGCTTGCCGCCCACCCATCGCCTTGCGGTGACCGTCTTGATACGCCCACTTTCTTGGAAGTTCTTTGAGTAGGCGTCCTTACTACGCAAGGTGTCACCGCGCGTCTTCAATACGCCTACTTTCTTAGAACTTCGGTGTGACCGCCTTGGTGCATAGGTACCTACGAGTTGGGTTTATTAATCGGAATAGCTTTGTTTGTTTTTGGTGATCTAATATTTGTAATTTTATTCTGTAGACTTGTAGAACTAATGGTTAGACGACAAGGCAGTATTGTACTTACCTAAAGTATCCATGCAAGGAAAATAGGTAGGTAGGTATATAAATAGATACTAAATCTCTTGTCAAAATGGCCATGATAAATTTTGACTTTCTAAACGATATATTGTATTGTCTTGTGTTTTGTATGGTAGGTATATCTTAATACTATAGGAAGGTTCTTTAATTTTTCTTAACTTAGTTATATATATAGTATGAGTAAATTTACAGAATTGAACTTAAAAGATCTAAACAGAATTGACCAAGAAAAACCTACCTATCTATGTGTTATAATTAGTTATAAAATATTTTCAATATTTTTTCAATTAAATATATTTTTTAATAGGGTAAGGAATGAACAAAAAAATGACCTACTCATTGTAAATAATTAAGTACTTACATTTAATTTGACTTTATACGAGTATTATATACTTCTGTTCAAAAGTTTATTTTTCTCTATTTAGATGTAATGGTATCTATCTTTGTAAAGATTAATATTGACATAGTGTACTGTGTACCTACCTACTAAATTAATAATATTGATTTTAAAGATACCAAGATTATTACCTTATCTACGATAACCTATACCTAACAAATATCTACCTTTAACCAAGACAAACAAAACAAACTAAATTAACTCATAAACACCCCATAATGACTACCACATACAATAAAATAAACACTAAGTACCATATCTCTTATTCATCAACGGATATTTCAAATTATCAATAAACTATAGTTTACCCGATAACAACTTAAGTCACGCAAGGTTACCTCAGCCAATCAGAGGGAGACACCGCCTACTTCTTACCACTCCCACTTTCTTAGGAGTTTCTAACTTACTTCCACCCACTAAATATAAATGCTTTGTCGGTTGTACATGGTTGAAGAAAAACCAGTTTGAGCATGGCATGGCATTTACATGACCCGAAATAACGCTAAGATAAGATAAACGTTTCAGTAAAAAATATTATTTTATAAAAATCTACAAAAATATATGAGATTTAAGTATGATTGGTAAAGTTTTATAAAACCTTGAAGTTAACACAGTAAGATAACATTATACATAGCATTATTTGCCAATGCTGCTGCCATCTATTCTCGTGTGTGAACAACTCAGCTATCGACTTTCACTAAGCGTATTTGTAGATGGCAGCAACATTAATTTGATATAATAAAAATAAATTGAGGTCAATATACCTATATGAAATTATGAGGCATTATTATAAATGTATACTCTTATTACGTCAGACATGACATAATAATAGCAAACGTTCTTATAATACATTTAACTCCATATATTGAGGTAATGATAAATACCATAGCATTGACATACCGAATTACATTCTAGGATTTAAGTGTATCGAAATATTCTAATTTATTATATTTTTAATATAGAACCTTTACCTACTTCATTAGTAAGAAATAGGTTATTAGAACATTATATTCCAAATCGCAATGTAAGTAGTTACATTTTAATTAGGTAGGTACCTTTTAAGATTATTAGATTTAATTAAGGTTATTTTTTTCCTGACTTTGAATATGACGAAGTAAATTATAAATTGTATACATTAATCTATGCATTTGTAAAAAAACCTTCATAAATAGTTGCGTTTTGGAGATATTCCGAGTAATACAGTATAACTTAAATAAAAAACCAATTACAAATTGTGGTTTATAAACAATGGTATAAGGCTCCAATAAGCAATTATATTTAGAATTACTAAATTTCAATATAGAAACATTGCGCAAATGCAATTGTATTTAGAATTATTACTAAATTTCAATATAGAAACATTGCGCAAATACGCGTGCGCTATCTATTAAATGTGTCAAGTACTAAGTATATCAACATCTATAAGCTAGACTGTTATTTGGTATTGCTATCGCCATCTATATATCTTTGCTAACATTAACTCGTTGCATGCGCTTGCGGCACTGTGTTTAGCGCCATCTTATCATTTTGTAACGAACTAATGACCCTTACTTGTTACTTTTGTTTTAAAAGGAATAACGCTAACCCTATTCTATATGTAGTTTTGTGTTTAGCTGTAAGATGGCAGTGTTTTATCTGCTGGTACTGTTGTGTACTTGTCTTAGGACCTGTTTCAGAATGTTCGAGTAAGTGCCAGATATACTACCCAGAACATATTTATTAAACAAAACACTATCTTTGCGTTTCACAGTCATCGATTTAGCCTATCCATCGGTTAAAGCTTGAAACGCGCTGCATATTAACTGTCATTTTTATCATTAAGTTATTTTATGTGTTGCATAGCAACCCGAAACTTTATAGGACATTTTGAAACGGGCCCTTAATCTAATTTCTGACATAGCTGTGACATTATTTTGTGTAACTAGGTAATAGAGTGTTTTCATCTTATGTATTAGAAATTGGATGATACAATTTTATTTTACATTGTGATTCTGTTTTCGTTTAAAATTTGTGGATGAAATAATGGAAAAACGGAAATGCATATCAGGTCAACCTAAGAAACACAGACAGAGATAGAGCAAATACTTATGTAATAATCAGTAAGCAGGTAACTAATATTAATTACCTACCTTTTTCTTGCGAGATGATTATTTATATTAATGATGTGGTGATGTTTTTTACTGTGTTAGTAAGTCGTACAAATCCCGGTCTGAGAGCCTAAAGAATGTTTCATATTATCAAGTTTCATATCGTAAAAGATGACTTATTTAGCAGCATCTCACAAGTCACGTCTACGTGAGTGGTATCTTTGTATTTTATACATTTTAATGAACTTATGTATATGTATATACGAGTATATTAGGAATTAGCAGACGTGAAGAGAGTAGGATATTGTTTTAAATTTGGATTTCGTATGGAAGTGGCAAAATATAATATTATGAAAAAAGGTGGACTAATCGCAATTTTATCAACTTACTTATCAATTCTATATTCCTAATCAGGAAGGTATCCGGCAATCAAATTGATGCCTAAAACCTAACAAAATGTGCATCTTTATGGTTAAAGCGAAAGACGTACCTAGTATGTACGTACAAACTATAATGAGAGTGTAGGTACAAACTATACACCTTCAACGTAGGGTATAGAATGAAACCGTATAATTTACTTTCGTCTTACATAATTCCCATAAAATGATTCATTGGAAAGTGCTTCGAAGTTAATTGTAGTTGGTCCTAAAAAGGATGAGAAAAAACAGGGACAATATTACCAAAGCTTTTGAATAGCATTGTGGTAAACAGGTTTATTTCACTAAGAGGCACCTTGCTTCTATTGCACTATTAGATATAGGTAAGTACTGACGTGTAAGTCGGGTAAATAGTTTCCTTCTGCTTTAGTGTTTTCTACATTGACATATCAAGTTTGACGCTTGTATGTGTATTAGCTTTAACTATGTATACAGAAAAACAAAAAACCGGCCAAGTGCGAGTGGGACTCGCGACAAAGGATTCCGTACCATTATCTGGAACCTAATCTTGCAAGTTACAGACACTTTTCGTAGTGTCCGATTGAGTGATTGTCACCGTTGTTAGTATCGAGCAAGAAACGGTAAAAAAATCAAGTTTGTTTTAGTTTGGGAGCCCCCTTTAAATATTTATTTTATTGAATTTTTTGTATTTGCTGTGATAGCGGCAAAAATAATATCTGTGAAAATTTCAACTGTCTAGCTATCACAATTCTTGAGATACAGCCTGGTGACAGACGGACGGACGGACAGCGAAGTCTAATAAGGTCCCGTTTTTACCCTTTGGGTGTGGAACCCTAAAAACGGTAAAAACGTTGCGTATGGGCGGGACCCTCTCTCTTATTATTTTTGTTTTTATGATTATTTTTTCTATGATATCATATAAAAAATATAGCTAATACTATTAGACGGAAGGACAGACGGGCGGCTGAGTAAGTTTATTAATAGGGTCCACTCATAAGAAACGTTTTTACGGAACGTTGTATCAAGCGGACCGCAATAAAAGTCATAAAGAACAGGTGGTCAATAGTAAAAAAGCGTCAATTGCAATCAAAGTTATCCCATCTACATACGAGTGTATGTAATTAAGAAATAAAGAGTCAAAAATATTTTAAAAAATTGGATATGGTATTAAGTAGTAAGTAGTTTTTGAAGCGCTCGTAGCGAAGTTTGCTTGGCCATTCTGAATCGATCAGCAAAGTTAAGCAACGTCCGCCGCGGTCAGGAGTTGGATGGGTGACCGCTGGTGACATTACTACTGAGCGCTTCCGTGCTTCGGAGGGCACGTTAAGCCGTCGGTCCCGGTTGTTGTCTTAGGATGGCAGTCGTTACAGCATGGTGGTAGGGCACTTTGCGAATGCCCGCCTGGCTAGCTACCACCCTCAAGTTGAAAATCTGTCGCCAAGCACCTAACGGTGTGTTCCGGCCGCTGTCCTTGAGTGCCAGTAATTCTAGTTTAGCCTGTACAACATCTTCGACCACATCATCACTTACCATCAGGTGAGATAGTGGTCAAATACTAATCTATGAGGCATAAAAACAAAATATAAGTATTGATGACTAAATTTCTAATATCAGGCTTTGGAATATTTTTGTATTTACTTGTAAGAAATGTGTCAGAGGAATGCATTTATTTCAGAGATTTTGTGTGTACATTTTCGGTTAGAAATGTTGTGAACAGGGTAACTTTTTTATACCTAATAAGGACTAACTTCTTATTAGATGTCACGAATGATAACTCATGTAATAATAGTACTAAAAGATTACTGACTTAATCATAAAAAGTGTTCCCTTCAAGAAGAAGAAAAGGGAAGCACATAAAGCACCTTTTGAAGGAACGGGTTTCTATGAAACTGGTTTTCTCTTTGCAAGCACAGCTGCTTGTATATTAATGCCGCCGTGGCTATTTTTATTTCGTTTCGAATATAATTCAGTCTTTATACCAAATATCTTGTTATTTTATGAATAACTTGATGTAGAATCACACACCAAAATTTAAATGGTTTTATTGCACTCTCAGCTTAGTTTGGTAATACAACTTTATAATCTTGGTGTATGCGAGATTAAAATAATATTAATTGCATTACTTTGAAAATTGATTGAACAAAATTTGAAAAATAAGTTTACCTGTTGCAATGATCAATTCAATAAGTGTTAAATAATGTAAAAACCTTTTCGAATAAATATTACATGATCAAGAACAATACTTAGATGAGCAACAAACACAGAAAAAGAATGAATTTCCTGATAACTTTATTGAGAAACAAGAGCACTACTTCTTTTAATACAAATGTCATAATAGGCCTTCATATAATTTGTGTCATCTCGTCTACTTTTGAATAGGCAATTATCTGGAATGCAAATGAATTTAAAATGCTTGTAGTAAATTCTGAGCCACATGTGCCTGGTAGATGCCATTGGGCTCGCTCTTTAAACATGGGAGCAAAACAGGAGCCTTAAACTTAAATGCTAATGGAGATGGAGTTAATTTGACATCTTTTTGAGATTTTATTTGGAAAACAATGATACTATTTAAAGCTCTGATGGCCTAGCGGTAATAACTATAGACTGCCATGCTGCAGGTGCATGGTTCGACCCCCATCGCTAGCTTGCGCTTCACCGCATGGTGAAAGGGCATTTTGTGAATGCTCGCTTGGCCAGCTACCACCTGAAGCAGAAAATATGTTGCCAAGCACCTAACAGTGTGTTCCGGCTGCAGCCCTTGAAAGCCAGTAAAATTACAGGCACACGAGACTTGACAACTGTATGTTTCAGGGTAACGGGCGCAATGCAATCCGTCATTTGGTCCGAAATATATCTGTGATAGGCAGAAGTTAGTCCGTATAACATCTATCGGACCTTGAGCTTGTTTCGTCACAATAGTATTGTATTTGGAATTGTAATATTCAGAGTAATCTCCAAGGGTGTAAATTCAAAGGGGCAAGTTTCATGGCCTGTCCTGGAATAGCGCTCAGATACAGATGGCCGAATTCTGGCTCGGTCAATTCTAAAGCCGAATTAATTCAAGTTCCGAGTCGATCGGAGATGACGCTAGCAATTTGATAGTTAAAGTTTTATTGGAAAATAATGTATTATTTTTTTACCATAGAGTTACTTTTTCGAAAAAAATCATATTAAGTTATTACTTAGGTTTCTAATGTACTCGTTTTGCTTATGAGATATTGTTGACAAAGGAAGCTGTGGACTATTATTTTGAAAAACTCTTGATGAACCCTTTCAATGACAGAGAGATAGAATTGTACAGTGATTAATCGTTTTAAAGAAAACGTTTGTTTATTATTACTTATGCCTAGTTATATGGTCTAAATATTATGTGATGAAATCTTATGATCATCCAACTAAAAAAAATCGCTCAAATGAGCAGATGATGTCCCGGCCCCAGGGACGGAAGGCGGCGTGTTCGAATCCCATTAGTGATTAAAATTTCAAGATTTATCCTTTTATTGTTATTTTGTAAATCTTGTGAGTTTAAAAAATCTCTCTTCCTAACGGTGTTGCAGATTATCTTTAATATCCTAGTGAGTTGAAGACAATTTTTTTATATGAACTTTGTGCAAGTGACTTTAACATCCTGTAATTATTTATAATAGCGTCCTTGTAAAAGGTGTTATTTTCTCTTATTTTAGAATATCTCTGACAAAGCGGATTAGCCAAGAGTTCACTATAGACTGTCGTAACCGCCCCTTATAGGGCGCGCTGATATGAATCATATTTTGAAATACATCCAATGGTCTTATGCTTGATGTAATCTCTGGCTTCAATAGGCTAATTGACCAAATTGAGCGCCAAATAATAATAATTTCGGATATCAATGAGGCCAGGCGTAAAGTAATACTTTAACTCGTAACAAACAGCTACGAAAGTGCTACGCTTTTCGCGCTACGAGAACAGTAACAGGAGGTTTACACAGAAAGATACAGTTATTAATGTAGAAGTACCACTTAATATATTACTGTCCTTTTCCAAACTATTTCTGTATACATTTTTGACAAATTTGATGAGATAGGTGTTAAGAAGATCCTATAGACGGATATACCGTCAGACAATCACGTTCTGGTATGGATTGATAAAACTTATTGTGGAACAAATGCAAGCGATATTTTAGAGTTTCAAAGTATTTTTATATATTATGGATTGGTGAGGTGGTCGTATCATCCAGCTGTTGGTAAATGGTAACGCCTGTCCATAACAGAAAATGTCAGACTCCTCGTTCAGTCTAGCACTGCACTGCGTTCATCACTCTGAGACGTTATTTCTTATGATTAGTCTGTCTTGCTATGCACAGTATTTTAACTTGTCACATTACCTTGCACACCAATATACAGTAAACGTTTGCAGATAACTGCTTTGAGACAGAATATATGACATTACATTCCTATATATTATAGGTGATACCTACCAAGCCGTTCTCTTGCTGAAGAAACATACCACCGTTCATATGTACCATAAAAAATACTCGTGTGTAGGTAGTTTTAAACAGGTATTCCGCTATCAACCCATGCTATTCTATTCTATTTTTGAACTAATATGTATGCTGTAAATCACGTTTGATAAATCTGAAAATAAGCTAACTTTTGACAAGACATCGTTAATTTTATTTCTTTATATATCGACCGTAGAGCATGATGTAGAGCCAAAAGATTTTGAGTAGGTTGACTAACAAGACAAGACTAACTAAATCATGCCTTGCTACTAAAAAAAAAATTACTTACATACATATGTGATGATAAATATATGACTGAATAGATTAAAACTAAAGACTGCAATTCTAAAACTACAAATAAACTACTTTTCTATATTGCTCTACAAACCAGTTCTTTACTTCAACTCTGTCTATATTTTCTACTTATAAATACGCTACTGTATTAAAAATAACTAGCCGACCAACTTCACACATCATATATAAAAATGTTAATACTAGATCATTGAATTTAATTCTACATATTGCTTTTTCAGCTCGGACCTACCACTAACTAGCTAGGTATTATCAGAGATAATATTATTTTTAGTTACATTATTATTAAAAGAAGCTACTATAGAATATAAACTAATAAGCCCTTTTGATTGTTCAGCTTGAAGATGTTACCAAGCGAATTCTCTACAGTAAAAGCTACAAACTCAATTTCTATGACTTTACAAAATATGTTCATGTTGCCAAAACCAAAATAAAAGTACAGAATATTTTTCGTTTGGTAAATATTAATATAATTAGATACATTAGGTGCATATGTACTTATGCAAGAGTTCTGATAAGACTGACGAGAAGGTTAACTAGTAGCTATGATTTGTCAAGTAAAAAATAATTTTACAGTTAAATTTATTAAAGCTTTCACTGCATATTTTCACAAATAACTAATCTAGAAAAATATAACAATAATTTAAAATCGAATTTCGGAATTGAACACAAAATCTGACACTCATTGTTACGTTAGTAATCAATTGAAATAAATATACTACAGTTTCGTCTAAATTCTAAACAAACAAACAACTAATCACAAAAATACTATTAAAAAAATACACGTGCAATAAATGTATTTTTTGTACTACAAAACACATAAAAAATCAAGCGTCGTAAAAGAAATAAAACAAAAACAAAATGAAATCATTTAATAAAATAAAAAGTAAAACAACTTATAATACAAAGTAAAATAGGTAAAAAACATAACAGTGTTCATGAATGAAGAAATAATTGTACAGGGAGTGCGACAATAATTATTTAATTATCAATTTGAATGTTGGCGACTTAACCCGACGGGAAAAGAAAAAGAGAAAATTTCCGCTACAATTCCAAATGAATTCAAACAGAATCATTACATTTATTTTGTAGCAATAAATCTACTACATTCAATTAACGAAACCATATAATAATATAATATTAAAAATACAATATTAACAAAACAACTTAATATTAATAAAGGTAAAAAGAAATAAAACAAAAAATAGCTCTACTTAATTGCCTCTACGAAAACGTTATTTTTGTTTCAAATTACAACCTTGGTCCGTGATGTGGCTTTTGCTAACGCCGCCGCACAAAAAACTTTGGAATGTCCGGTAGAGTATTTTAGTCCAGTCACTAAACTAACCTATCTTAATCGAGGCAGTCACTGTCCATCAGTTTTTAATTAAATTTATTATTAAGATTAATGCAACGCTTAATTTATATTTACATGAATAATGTTCACACGCTCTAAATAACAAAATCAAATAAAAATATTTTCAGTAACGGCCAAAACGTTAATCTCTTTACAAATGTAACCGACGTAAATATTAAAAATTTTGCAAAAAACTTTTCTTCACTGCCACCAGTATAGATCGAAAAAGTGTGGGGGTTTTAAAGCCTAAAAATATTTTCGATTAAACGTGGTTAGATTTAATTTTTTATTAAAATTTTGAATTTTGTTTTATTAAAATTTATAATCACAAGAGCACGAGGAACGTGTATTACGTCGCGCGGCCCGGCCGGCCGGCGCGACTCCAGACGGACGACTGAGATGTATCCGCGGCTCGGCGCGCCACCACCCGCTCTATCCCTCCCCGCACCCTCACTCACACCCCCGCTTGGACCCACCCACCCCTAGCCCGACTTCGTTACGAGCCACTTGTAATCGCCGCGCGATTTTTCCGCCTAAGACAAATTAGGCGGCCCGCCCGCGCCCGTCTCGGTCTTACGTTTGGGCGGCTTCGTTCTAAGACGATTCGAGCACGCCTTGAAAATTTTTCTTTCAGCGAATCCGCGAACAAAGACAATTTTCTCTCTCATTCTGTGTTATTGACATAGGAACGTTGTCAATATTGATTAACGAATAGGGTATAGAAAAGGCGTCTGAAAAAGGAGACGCGAAAAGTAAGTTCCGCTGTCGACTGCGCACTCAAAAATAAATTATATCTGCGATTCAGTGTTATGGCGGGGCGAGCTGTTTTATTTTTAAATGGCATTTAATCGTCACTCTCGCTTTCGTCGACGCCGAGCCGGGGTTAATTGTAAATAAAATTCAATCATTCGCAAAAAATCCCGGTAATCGGCCACTGGACATCAATGAGAGATATGCGCGCCCATTGTACGTATTAATTCATTATTGACAGTTGATGACGTCACTCGGGCATTTTTTTGGTCTTGACGATTTTATTGAAAATGTTTATTACTACTTTTTTGGAAGAAATGTCATTGCAACGAGCTTTTATACAAAAGGTCGTTTTTTAATTTACATACGTCAAATTGAAAGCCAAATATAATAATATTTTTAATAAAGGAAGATTTGAATCTTATAACAAAAACTCAAATTTATTGGCAAATCTGGTGCAGCATCATCATATGGACAGTCATTTAAAATATTAGTGCTTTATATTTATCGAAAGAACGTTACTTTGGCGATTAAGGAAAAACTTAAAAACACCGAGCCGGGAAATTTATGTTTGTATTAAAAAAATATCAACTACGTAGGAGACTTCTAATTAAAAATTTAGTATTACCAAGGCCAGTAGAACATAATATAAAATAAAAAAATACAGTAAAACAAAGTGCAAGGTATATTTAATGTAATATATTAATCTCTTTTTGGATTTTATTGTATCCCTCGCATTCAAACTGGTAAACATTATGGGTATCAATTTTAGTTACTTCAATACAGTAACAGCTTATATGATTTTTAAAATAAGAACATGTTTAGAACAAAAATATGCGCCATCGAATGTTTAATGAAAAAAAATACAGCGTGAACTATAACTGTTAGGTGTACATGCTTCAATTACGTTGGCAGTTTTGTCAAAAATGGCGTCTTGTTAGATAATTTTGGTCAATATTAATGACTATTTGAAGTATATTTCTAAGCATTTGTCATGAATTCCATTTAAAAGTCGTCCATTTATTCAATCCGTCTATATATCTAGCTACCGTTATCAGAAAAGATACAAATTTTTTTGTTCGATGTTTACGGATAAACATTGGTAAAACCGTATAAATTAATATAATTCTTTTATCAAAAGCTCGACCGGCGCCGAGGTCGATGGCCTCTCACCATTTTTAACCGAAACTCGATTTTTATTGACAATGAACTTACCGAAACTGATTTCAATAATGTTGATCTCACATTTTTATTATAATATTTTGTGAATGCAAGTGAAAGTGTTGGGGAAATTCTTTATTGACGGCTTTTATTTTGTAAAGTTACGTTTAATGCACATTAAATTATGTTTTTAAAGTTTTATTATGCTACTTTAAAAATGTTCTATGATATTTAACATTGATTAAATGTGTAATATTGGTAAGTACCAATATTATATCAAGGTACACAGAACAGTTCTACGAGTATTTTCAAATAAATTTATAGTAAATACAAGCGGAATTATTATCATTCTAATAATATTGGAATCTTAAGAACTTATACTTTTTTGACGCGCTTCTTTTACGTTCAAAAATAGGATCATTCTCACTAGTTCCATCGTGTTTTAGTTCCATGGAACTAGTGGGAGTTTTTTTTCTCATATATTCGTAGAACAGATTTATATATAACCTTATAAGGCAGGAAATTCCACTTTTTTAAATTTAAATATCGAGACTTAAAAATGTATACAACATTCCGTGAAATGAAACTAATTTCTCAAAAGTACTTTCATCATCGGCAAGATTTTAGAGACACATTCTATTTTTTAGATTCCACGTTTTGGACTGAAAATATTTTTATCAACTCATAAAATACAAAGCAAAATAATAATAATAAACGTAACACAGAAAACATAATCGGTTATAATACTAAAAACAATGATTTCACAGGAAATTTACCTTAGTCCTAGGAATTTTGGAACACTCACAGACTTAGAAAAAGTCACTATAATTTCGTCAGAAATACAAATCCGGCAAGCACCACATTTGAAAACAATTAATAAAACTTAAAAAATAACTTTCACAAAGTCAAGTAAAATATTTTAAAATTATCCCGCAATTTGTTTCACTAAATTTTAACACTAATTAAAAAAATCCATCACGTAGTATATCGTAGCGTCCACTAATTAGCCGATGAACAAGAGAGAAAAAAAAGAATACGAGAGGAACTTAGTACCACTTAAGTCTATGCGGCACAACAGCCGAATATTTACATTGAAGAAAAAAAATGAGGTCATTCGGAGGTTACGGGCAATGCAGCCGGTCGGCGCGGGCCGCGACGGGATGTGACGCGCCTCCCGCCACCCACAACCGAAAACCACGTGCGCGGACTCCAGAAAGAGACACACGCACAACACCCCTTCCAGTCAGAAAAGGACGGCGCTGTCTTTTTTCAATTTACTATATTTGCTGATTTTTATTATTTTTTCGCATTTCGATATTTTATTTTTTAGTTGATGCGCTCCGCAACTCACCTGTTGTGCTTGACCCGCTTCGATATGTCGACCGATCATGTGATCGACGGTTTTCGATACTTTTTTAACATGTGTGATTAGGTTTTGTGTCTGGTTTCAACTCAGATGCCCAAAAAAATTCGTATCAGATGTGCATATCTAACCGTAGTAGAACTTTTTGCTGGTTCTAAAAATTGCAGGCTGTGTAGAGCAAAAAAGGCTATAACTGAAAAAAGCTTAACAAGTGAGAAAAAAAAACCGTTAATCCTTGCCAAGGATAATTAATGTATATTCATAGATTGCTTGCATACTAATTACATAAACTTTAAAAACTATATATATCGAGTTGGACTCTTATTAAATTCTAATAAGAATGTAGTGCTGCTATAAAAATGCGGCGTCGGGTAGCGGAACTAACACATTCCGCGCGATGAGTCTGATGCTAGCGCTGCGAAAGCTTTCGCGGCGCTAATGAGAACTATACGATGGTTCATGAACGCGATGTTTATTTTCTCATTTTTTAATTTCTTTTTATCGTGAAAGTGCAACGTTCACTTTGCCAGGCGTTCAGCGGCTATTTTTGTTTGCAGTATCTTTTTAGTTTTCGATTGGTTTTATAGATGCAGACGTTTTAATGTCGTCGGTAGGCACTTCCGCGGCAGTGTTTCTGTGTTAATGGAATAATGTAATAGATTGAGTTGACATAGCAACCGTACATTTCTCATTTCATATTATTATTTTTATATTCATTTTATATATACTAACTTCTGTTTTGTATTACGAAGGTAACATTTTAGGAAAGCGGAATAGTAATTATTTGTTTATAACCTAATTACGACAGATGGCGCTACCAGTACTGAACATGAGAAAGAACCATAGGAAAATGATAGAATTTAGTCCTGTTTACTTGATAAGTCTGTCCAGTTGAGAAATTTACATAGGGAATATTAATAACGATAGTTGCGTTATATAAGCTAATATCTGCCGTTAAATGACGTCACACCATTAATAATAAAAGTTGATACCTATTTAATGGAGGCAATAATCAGCTCCTTTTATTTGAATTGGAATATTTTTTTCCTACACTTATCCCGCCTTTGAGTTGAAGTTGGTGGAATGTGTCTGATTAAGAGGAATATTAGGCAGAATAGTCACCAGATATATATCATTTTTATTAAAGTGTATTTCTGTAATATTAATTTAATGTTAAGTTTAAATATTTGTCTATTAATTACAATACATTTTAATTTTTTAATAGATAAATTTTCTTTTAGTTAATTTTTTTAAGTCTTTCTTTTGGTTGAAAATGTTCCTTTTTTATGTTATGAAGTGCCTAAAGAAATAAGTCGTACGTCTGAGGACATACGTCATGCCTTTCCTTAACTGTGATCACACATCATCATCACGTCATAAGTGCTGAACTGCACTGCGCTTGTCATCCTGAAACATACAGTTGTCTCATGTGCCTGTAATTGTACTGGCTCTCAAGAACTGATGCTGGAACACACTGTAAGGTGCAGGGCGACAGATTTTCTAATTGAGGGTGGTAGTTAGCCAGGCAAGCATTCGCAAAATGCCCTTCCACAATGCGGGAGAAAAGCAAAAAATATGTTAAACAAGGTTTTATAGCGATTTTACTAAATTTTACTTTCATGTGAGTAAGTAGGTATTACGGGGTACTAGACTATAGCGAGGAAATATAAAATTATGACACGAGTACGGAAATTTAACAGTTCCAATGATTTAAGAACTGTCTCAATGTGTCGGGCGAAGTACCATTCGTGAATTGTGACGAAACGCATCTGTTAAAGGCAGAGGTTATTCCGATTAACATAGGTGGGCCTCGAGCTTGTCACGTGCGTCACAATAACATAAAAAAAGGCGAGAAACGGCCCCGTACCTCGAACATGGCAATGTCCAATTAGGCGACGTCTCCTGATTAATTCTTATTAGTGTGCGTTTGTGAGTCTACTGCATGCTTGTCTTCCTGTCTTTGAACCTGCTGCGCGGCAGTCCATAGCCACACTTCTGGATCGAGACAGATCTGATACTGTGGTGGTACCCACCATGGCCGACATTTGCTAAAGTGACCTACCACCCGGTGCTTAACACTTTATAACTCATACAGCTCGACACAGGTTAGATGGATTTATTAATACAAATATGATGAAGAGTACAATCTTGTTGGGATTATGAGCGCGTAAACAAGTGTCGTAAATTGCAGCCGGCAATTTGAAAAATAAAAGCTTACGTTACCTTTTGTCTCAGCAGAAGTCAGGTAGGGCATTCGCGGTAAAGTCTGGCGAGTCAAAAGAAGTTTTCCATTTTTTTATGGTAAGTAACTTAGAAAGGAACCTGACTCCGAAATACCGCTGCCGGGTATGGTATATACCATTAGGTTGTAAAATGCAAAATTATGAGCGGAAAAAATTATAGTCCATTAGCAGAGGTAGATTGTCACGGGACTATAATTTTTCGTCTTGTAATTTTGTAATGTAATCCGCAGTGCCTGCGTTATTGCGTTAATTAAAAATATTAAGAATATTTATTATCAGGTATAATTCAGGTGAATATTTCTAGGTTAAGCCTGTTATCTCCATCGACCACATCATCACTTACCATCAGGTGAGATTGGGGTCAAAGGCTTACCTATCATGAATAAAAAAAAAAGGTGTTACGCGCAGATTTTGAAGCAGTGATGGCTCAGTGGCATTGACTATAGACTGCCGCGCAGCAGGGTCATGGTTCGGATCCCGCCGCGGGCTTCAGCTTCACCGCATGGTGGAAAGGCTTTTAACGAATGCCCGCCTGGCTAGAGACCATCCTCAAGAAGAAAATCTGTCACCAAGCACCTAACGGTGTGTTCCGGCAGCAGTCCTTGAGAGCCTGTGAAATTGCAGGCACATGAGACTTAAAACTGTCAAAGTGACGGGCGCAGTGCAATTCGTGACTTGTGACGAAATGCATCCGTTATAGGCAGAGGTTATTCCGCTTAACATCAGGTGGGCCTCGAGCTTGTTGTGTCACAATAACATTAAAAAAAAGATTTTTAACTTACATACTAAAACAACAACCGGGACGAACGGCGTTACGTGCCCTCCGCAGCACGGAAGCGCACCGTACTAAATGACACAAGCGGTCACCTATCCAAGTACTGTTCCTAGCAGATAATGCTTAAGTTAATTGATCGGTTAAGAACAAGGGAGGCTTCGCTACAAGCTCTTCAGAAATTATTTTTATTTTCCTAGTTAAGTTCTAAATGTTGGCATATTACATACCAACATTCTGCAGAAAACGATATTCATTCATTTATGTATTACCTAATAGAAAACTCAATTCAAACCGTTTATTGCGAATAAAGGTGATACAGAGATCTTACATTAAACATTTTAAGTTACACTCTATTCGGCCTTTAATTTTTTTTTCTTTTTTTTTCCTTGGAGGTTATGTCCATTATTGGGCCTTTACATGAGGCATGAAATATTATATAAATACTGTTTATAAAATCAATTGATTAATTATATTAAATAATAGAACAATATGTCCGTACGTCACAAAGTCAAATAAAAATCAAGTTATATGTCAAAATTATTAAATGAAGTAAAGAAGCAAAATATTACATAATAAAAGGAAATTATATTAAACGAATGTATATTATACGACTATTGTCAGAATTGCTGTTTGGGGAGGGGCCTTTTCCAATCCCCGTAGACCCAAACTTTACCACGTACGTCGTGGCGTATTCGACTGGGTGCCTGGAAGACACAGGAAGACACCAGCCGATCTACGTGCTGTTATAGGCACGCGGGTAAACGAAATGGCGGGAATCTACTCACCCAACATCGGCTCGCTAGTCGCTCCGTCGAAGGGGTTTATTATAAACCACCTAACT
Organism: Plagodis dolabraria; assembly: GCA_963854805.1. NCBI lineage: Eukaryota > Metazoa > Arthropoda > Insecta > Lepidoptera > Geometridae > Plagodis > Plagodis dolabraria. The sequence continues at coordinate 8,375,850 of OY978459.1, read as the reverse complement.
GAGTTTCACTGCAGTTGAACTAGTATAGGAAATATATTTGAATAAACCTCCCTTCAATCCCGATGTCGAAGTACGTAGCCCACAGAGGAAGAGATCCGTCTCGTCGGTAACTTACTATAAACTTCTGCAGCCCAAATTAGTACATACCGTAATCTCTATACCAGCATTAAGCAATGATGGCCGAGCGGTTACAGCTATGGACCGCGGTGCCGCAGGACTATGGTTCGATCCCCGGCTGGAGCTTCACCGGCTAAGGGCATTTTGCAAATGCTCCCCTTACTAGCTACCACCCTCAAGTAGAAAACGTGCCGCCAAGCACCTAAAACTGTGTTCCAGCATCAGTGATTAAGAGCCCGTAAAATTACAGGCACATGAGATTGAGTCAACTGTGTGTCACAGGGTGACGGGTGCAGTGCAATTCGTCAATTGTGACGTGCATCTGTTATAGGCAGAGGTATCTATACTATTAAATACCTTACCCAGAACAATAATAGAAGAAGCGCTCGTAGCCAAGTTTGTTTAGCCATTCTGAATTGATCAGCAAAGTCAAGCAACGTCCGCCGCGGTCATGACTTGGATGGGTGACCGCTGGTGACATTACTACTGAGCGCTTCCGTGCTTCGGAGGGCACGTTAAGCCGTCGGTCCCAGTTGTTGTCTTAGGATAGCAGTCGTTACAGCATGGTGGTAGAGCACTTTGGAAATGCCCGCCTGGCTAGCTACCACCCTCAAGTAGAAAATCTGTCGCCAAGCACCTAACGGTGTTTTCCGGCAGCTGTTCTTGAGAGCCAGTAATTCTAGGTTAGCCTGAACAACATCTTCGACCACATCATCACTTACCATCAGGTGAGATAGTGGTCAAAGGCTAACCTATCAGGCATAAAAAAAAAAAAGAAGAAAATAAAAAACAAAAATCTAAAGTAGTAAAACATAGTAATTAAACAACTTTAAACGGTTTAAATCGCGTATATTTGTCATTATTTTTGTCCCGACGTTTCAAACACTTTGCAGTGTAACAATTGCGAAAACCTAAGACAACAGTAAAAAACATATGAAAGAGATTTTTCATACTCGAAAAATACAATTAAACTAATGAAATTGGTTTGCATGTCTGGATTGTTTCCATAGTTTAGCACTTAAGTTAAGTTGTTATGTATCAAATTAATAATAAAGAGGCTTAAAAGCTTACATTATAATCTTAAATTACAAGATTTCGGTAAGTCACATTGATTTCATTTGTAACTTATTTAAGCAAAAACAGTTTAAAAAAAAACCGCTTAACATTGAGCAGGCCTTGTGCTTGTTCCGTCTTAATAACATAAAAAAGCATCAACACTGCCGTCATCAACACGAGATACGCTCACCTTATAAAGGCGATATACGTCGTAAAATGTCACCCCTGTAATGAACCGTTGAATAGCTAATAGTAAACCGCCAAGCACCTCGTAAAACTGTTGTCAATTCCTTGCTAACTCGCAAGAGATTGACTCGACAGGGGGACTTGCAAATAAAGTGTTGTTTTTACAAGTTGAGATGCTTAAGGTCCCAAGTGTCCTCAAACTTGACGAATTGGTTGTTCTACTTTTACATAAAGTTATCTAATAATGTGAAAAATATATTAAGGGTTGTCAGATTATTTTTTTTTATATTCGGCGGTATGCCTGTATTATCTAAATAATATGAATATACAACACTAAAAACAAATAAATAAATAAAGCCATTTATTCCCAATTCTAATTAAACATTGGTTTCTAAGTAATTTTATTAACTTAAACATAAACTAAATTATATCTTTATTTTTGTTGGGCACCCAAAGTTGGGCATAGGCCTCCTCCATGCTGTGCCAGGTGTTTCGGTCTTTCGCAAGTCTCGACCAGGCGCTGCCCGCTGCCTCGATAAGGTCGTCTCTTCACCTCCTCTTCGGCCGCCCTCTCGATCTGCAGGCTTCCATGGGGTTCCAGTGTAGGATCCGCTCACTCCAGCGTCCATATACAACACTACAAGCATCAAAATAAAAGTATTTAGACAATCAACAAAGATATTGCAGACTCACAGGCAGTCCAAATGATCCAGCACGCTCCCAGTGGCAGCGTGCCCAGCATGCTGACAGCGTTGCTCCGTTGAATTTTATTGCTTAGGTGTTCTGGAGCCAAATAGGTGCCAGCAGATCCTTGACTATATTTTTTTAACAGTATACCTTGTCTTTAGCACCTTTACGTGATGAGTGATGAGCGATTAGCGAGATAGAAACCGACTTCCAACACTTTTTAGTGATGCCTACTTCTTTCTTACATCATTTTCACTCGCGTCAAATACTTTTCACCATCGACCAAAGTTGCAATTACCATTAAAGCGTCCAGGTATAAGTTTACATTTTTCAGTTAATCTACTGTAAAATGAAAATTACTAGAACGATGTACAGCAAAACAAAACTACACTAAGTAACAAAATCAATAAGTGAGCAAATTAGTTTTTCGGCGCTGACTTTTAATTACAAGCTGGCGATATTGTTTAGAATTGAATCACGAGATTAGCACCATTGTAATATAGACGACTGAGCACACCAAGAGATTTGAAGGCAATAGACCCAAAAAAATTGCTCTCGAGGGAACATCCAACTTTTTACCTCGGCCAGCGAGAAAAATATTAGATTTCCTAAATATTACATAAGACAGAAGTCTATATTAAACAATAAGTATACCTTAATTTATTTAAATTATATACAAATAAGTAAACAACGTTACTGATGAAGTAATAATGGGTACCTGTGGACTACCGAGCCGCAGGTCCATGATTCGATTCCCACGGCCCGCTTAATCTTCACCGCTTAATGGAAGGGCATTTTTCAAATGCTCGCCTGGGTAGTGTAAATATAGTCTAAAAATTAGCAAAACCTGGTAATCTTTTTGTAAAATTTTGATATGTAACCGGGCAACACTTTGCACTATGGTTTTTGTAATGGAATTACGCCTGCACTTATCTGTTATAACATTATTATGTAGTTGTGCTAATAAACGTGGTTGTTAGAAAAATATTAATTAATTTCAATATCATCCTCGGCGAAGAACATGGTGTCAGAAGTGTCAAGATGTACCATGACAAGGGCACAAACATCATGGATTACGACGCAGCCAGCGACCTAGAAGCCGACATCAATACGAGTCAACATGGCGGGCTGCACACCGATGAATTTTACCGCTAACCTCTCACTGAACTCGAAGAAATTCAAGCAAGCTACCACCGTCTAGTAGAACATCTGTCGCCGAGCACCTATCAACGTGTTCCGGCAGCGGTCCTTGAGAGCCAATAAAATTACATGAGACTTATGTGACAGGCACAGTGTTCAAATTTTTTTGTGTATCTTATGCAAAGGTAACGTATTATCTGTTACATGGAACAAGATACAAATTATACTGTGTTAGATGTCACAGTGTAATTTGTATCTTCTAATTCTATTCATCTAAGGGCATAAAAATCCAACAAATAATGAATATAACTTGGATTGAATCAGAAACCTGATTATCAGCTGTTAATTATTATAAGCAGCACCTACAACTGTTTTTCGAAATTGTTGTACTTTAGTGTAGTTGTTAACTAGGCAAGAATTCGCAAAATTTCCTGCCAACACGTAATGAAATTTGCCTGCCTCTTTTCGCAGGTACAGCGAGAACCAGATGAGAGCATCAAGGGAGGCGGAAAATAGACAACTGGAGTCTGACAGGTGTAGAAAACTCGCTATATACATGTAGGTATGTTATTACTGGGATCGATTATGATAAAATATTAATAAATATTTATAAAGTGTTTTTTTGTATAATATTAAAAATATTTATATCAGGACTGGGTTTAGGGCTATTTTAAAATTGGTATAATGACATGTCATGTGCAGCAGGTCCATGGTTCGAATCCCACCCTGTCGCCAAGCACTTAACGGTGTTTTCCGGCAGCAGTCCTTGAGAGCCAGTGAATTACAGGCACGCTTAACAACTTTGTCTCAAGGTGGCGGGCGCAGTGCAATTCGTGAGTTATGACGAAATGCATCTTTTATAGGCAGAGGTTAGTCTACTTAGCATCAGGTGGGCCTCGAGCTTGTTCCGTCACAATAACATACAAAAGTCTTAGGTTGGTCAAGTGAGAGTTAGGTTTTAGTGGAGGTGTTTTCGACTGTAATTTTTTGAAGCGCTTGTGGCGCAGTTTACCATTGCACTAGCCTGAGCAGTCGTTATAACATGGTGGTGTGGCATTTTGTGAATGCCTGCTCGTTACCATCCTCAAGTAGAAAAACCGTCCCCAAGCGCTTAATGATTTGTTCCAGCAGCTGTCTTTGAGAGCTAGTAATGCTAGATTAGCCTGAACAACATCTTTGGCCGCATCATCACTTACCATCAGGTGAGATAGTGGATAAAGGCTAGCCTATGAGCAAAGTAATGAAAAGATTTTTAGTAAGTATTTATCTACATTCTGTTTCATCACGGAACCCTCGGAGCGCAAGTCCAACTCACGTTTGGTTGGTTTATTTGATGATAGGTAAGCCTTTGACCACAATCTCACCTTATGGTATAAGTGATGATGTGGTCGAAGGTTAGGCTTAACCCCGAATTACTGGCTCTCAAGCACAGCTGCCGGAACACATCGTTAGGTGCTTGGTGACAGATTTTCTATTTGGCTATTTTTTATTCGCAAAATGCCCTATTAGGCTAAATCAGTCACCAAGCACCTAACGGTGTCCTTCCGGCAGCTGTCCTGGGGAGTGAGTAACTCTAGGTTAGCATGAACTACATCTTCGACCACTTCACTTGCCCATAGTTGAGATAGTTATCAAAAGCTAGCCTATCGGCTATAATATCTTATTTAAAAGTAGTACTGATGAGAAAAACTGATGAGAAACAAAATCATATGGTATAGGTATTTGATGCCATAGCCTCATTAACCCTCTCAGTAGAACAATAGAAGACAAAGAAATAATTGGATTAAACAAATAGATACATAAGTTCGATTTTCGTTAGTTCGGTAGGTAATGTATGAGGTCACAATGTGGTCCCAATAGTTTCTGGTATTGATATATCTAACCAAAGGCCGAGCGGAGGGGCAATAAGTATGAATCGGATTGACTACCCGAGGGTTCCGTACTTGCACACAAATAGGGTTTGTTGCACAGATCCCTAAAAATAGATAAATAAGAATAAAGGGATGTGAATAGTGAGATGATAAGTGACAGTAATGTCATTGGGATCGGGGAAAGGGGTTTTTATTTTACACGGAAATATTTCAGGTAAAATACAAATAACACTGAAATGCCAATGCGTTCAGTTGAGTTAAATCAGTTTTTATTATTATATTTTTCATTTTATTTATTGATACACTTTTCATTTGAACATACCTTAAGACGCTGACAAGTCCCAAATATCTTAGATTTTAAGCAAAATGTATTTAGTTTGTAGCAATAAGAAAATGATATGTTAATTTTAATCACATTATTTATGGCTAAAATAAGTCCGAAACACGATTTCTTAAAATTTTCTCGATATAACAAAATTGCAAAGTTGACTGTAAATTACGTCTATAAGTCTTAACTATTTACGTGCGAATGTGTATAAAATATATTAATGAAATACAATGAATGGACAAGAAAAATTACATTTTCAATTTACGTTACTATTTTTGCGTTATTAAGCTTACTGTCGGATTTTACCTAAACTCATCGCGATTTCACCATCGCTGCCTCTCTTTCACTCCTAAACAGACCACCGATAGTGACAAAGTTTCAGCATTTGACAGCGTCTTAATAGTCAGCAGAATACATTTGGTAAAACTAATAAAAATAACAGATCGACGCGGCTGAACGCGAACTATTGTGCGTACCTTTAGAGAGATACAACCCTATTTCTAATAACAACCGTCTATTGTCCCTCGGATCAATCTGTATAACCATAAATGCGGCCTTAAAAAACCGTCACCTCAGGAGCCATCTACCTCCTCTAACATTATAATGGCACGTAAGAAGCTAACTTCTTTTTTATTGTCACACCTTTAACGTTTTCGCATTTCGAATAACTTTGGATTCCGAACGTTTTATTGTTTCTACAAGCCAATTATTCTAAAATATCTCCTTTCTCTTACAAATTACGGTTCTTTTTCGTCTGGTGTACGAATTGAATCAAGCGGCCAAGAGGAATAATAACTTTTTTGTGGGTTTCTGGTATTAGTCTTAAATCATTCCAAACATACATTCAAAAAAGAATCGTGGATGAAACAGTTAAGGCGTAATTTTGAATGTAGAATTTGATTGTCTTATGGTGAATAAGTTGAGCATAGATTTACAAGTCTCACATTTTGTTTCTGAATATTGTCAACCTTTTTTGATGGTGACGAGCTGTGACATTGTGGACTTAAAGAGCTGAGCTCACACATGGCTTATCTGGTTATAGATACAGCAATAGTTACTATGACAGGCTGTGACGCCATCGTAGCAGCTGTTACGTTATCTTTGAAGCAGTGTGTTATGTGTGAACGTAGTTTGACGTTCTGAGATAAACCCAAAGTCCGTTTATGACTTTCCTATGAGACCTGTTTACATTAAAACGAATCGAAGTTTTTATTTCCAAGCTTTATTTAAAACTCGTGCATAAAAAGGTGGAATAATAAGATTTTCATGCCGTTAACTGAAGCGAACGTGATAACGTAAATTTTTAAGTTTAAGATTGTTTTTTATTACTTTTAAGCTGATATTTTACCACTATCTCACCTTTTTGTAATAGATGAAGTGGTAGAAGATGTTGTTCAGACTAAACTATACTTACTTGCTCTTATAAACTGCTACCAGAACACACCAATATGTGCTTGGCTACAGATTTTCTACTACATAGTTGTAGCTAGCAGGTGGGAATTTGCAACATGCCACGACTGCCACACTACTCAAACAACAACCGAGATCGACGATGGCTTTACATGTCTGCACTGAAGCGGTCAGTAAGTAGTAAAGGACACTAGCGGTCACCCATCCAAGTAATGACCGCAGCAGACGTTGCATAAGGTCCTGATAAGGGCTGAATAGCTTTACTTGAACAGATATACGAGTATATAAAAATGTATTTCATTTGTAGCAGTAATAAAATTAATCTTGACCATGTTTTCTAAGACAAAGTTAATTCCGTTCCGAATGTCGTTTCTAAAAATGACTCCATAGAATAAAATTGTGAAGTTGGCTAAAACTTACGCTTATAACGTAAATATCTTGTAAGTATTCGTGTATATTGTATATAAAAATATAACATTTGTTTTATGCCTGATTGGTTAGCATTTGACCACTACCTCAGGTGATGGTAAGTGATTATGTGGTCGAAGATGTTGTTCAGGCTAACCTAAAATTATTGGCTCTCAAGGATAGCTGCCGGAATACTTCGTTAGGTGCTTGGCGACAGGTTTTATTTAGCCAGGCGAGCATTCGCAAAATGCCCTACCACCATGCAAAATAAATGACATATTTTTATTGAAAAGGACAAGTTTTGTTACATTTTCAATTTAAGTTCATAGTTTTCTGTCCAGTAATTCATTTCGTATCACATACATACTTGGCTCACTAATACATATATACTTGGCTCTTAGATATTTTTTGCCCAATGGGAGGCCACCTCACGGCCCTTTCAAATGCATTCTTAAGGTCTTGTTGTGTGCAATATCAGAAGATCAGGAGATCTAGACTAAAATCAGGAAATTTCCTGGGAAATCTGGAGATCTGGCAACACTGCCTTCTTTCTTTTTCTTCTTCTTTTTAATCGACTTACAAAAAAGAGAATGTTCTCAATTCGTCTGTTTTTTATGTTTGTAACCTCAGAAGTTTTTACTGGGTTAACAACTTTTTTTATTTGAAAGCTGATGATTATCGTGTGGTCCCATTTAAATTTCATCAAAATCGGTCAATCCGTGTTTGAGTTGCACTCCAATAACTGAAAAGTATTTTCCTATCTTGATGATATAGTCATTACCAATGAATTACAATCGATCCCGTAGGTAGCAAAGGAAATTTTTTGAGAAACATATTTTTTACCGATAAGTGGAACCGACTTCAACACTCAATTTTCGGTGTGAAAAACCTTGTCGAAGTCGTTACCATGAGCACAATATTTTGATAATAGGTACGTTTGAACTATCATGATACCGACTTCAACTAAATTATTAATTTAGAAATTATTTCACACTTTTGAGTATTGGTTCAATTTCTCGGTATTTTTTTCCGACTTACAATAAAATACCTATAGCATATTACTACCAAAAGTTACATTTTCAATGTAATTCCTGGCTTTGTACTTATAAGGTTTCTTTTATTTTCACACAAGCTGACAGTGGCTACGTAGTATTTATTATATTTCTATGCCATGGTTTAAACATTGCTGCCTCTCTTTCACTCATACGCAGGCTGAAAGGGATAGAAATTCTGGATTTTTCAGCGTCTTGATCAGTTATAAAAAGATAGGCAACCTCGACTACGACCGTTTTTTCGCTTTTTTTATTACTAATAGGCTTTGACCACGATCTAACATGATGGTGAATGATGATGCGGTCGAAGATGGTAAACAGGTTTTACCTAGAATAGGATCTAACTCTAAAGACCATGACATCGTAAGTGCTTGGCGACACATTATTACTAAAGGATGTTCGACAGGAGCAATCGAAAGAGATAGGTAGGTATATTGACTTGGTTAATTGATTTGTTTACGGCAATGTGGCAATACAGGGACTTACCCGCTTTTTATTTGTTTAGCCTTGTCTTGCAAACTTCTTTTCTGTTTTAAACAGCTTTTGTTTAGATAATAAAAGGACAACGGGCCTTGAAGTCGTACAATTGTGTTGTACGGGTGACTGGATTGACAAAAGCTTTTTCTTACGAACTTTAAGCTTTGTAAAGGAAAAGTGTAAAGTAACTTTAGGAAGAAAAGATTAATAAAAAGATACACTTTTCAACTTGTTTTGATGGTTTTTTTTATTTAATGATCTTCAAAACATATTTTATTATATGAAGCATTTTCTTATTCTCAAAGGAAAAGTGCGTCAAAAGAAACAGCGTTCCACTATTTGTTTATATAATAGGTATGTTGAATTTTCCGTGGAGCAAATAAAAAGGCCTCCTTAGGTCCTTATATTCCGAAATGTAGCCTTTCTACTATCAACGAAAATTCCCAAAGAGGTGTTATGATCCAAACCTTAAAGCTTTTTAAAATAATCTTGTTTTATCATATTAATCAGCCAACATATTCAGTACTAAGGCATGCTTCAATTAAAAAATAATACTTAATTAAAATTTTGTTTGCAGAAAAACGACACTACAGCACGTGGATGAAGTTGAAACAAAGATCACTAGAGAGCTCTCCCTCGCTGATAAGTGCCATACTTAGTCAAAACTGGTCAAAATTTGTTTCCTTGTAAGGATTCTCGTGTTTGGAGATTGGAGACAATTTTAAACTTTAATTATACAAGCATTACCTATATTTAGATTGCACTGTACTTGGGGAGTGGATCCCATAGGATTTGCCATGAGGTGCCAGGCTGGAATTGCACCCAAGAGTCTGTAGCAAGCGACGAAGAGTAAATACCAGAAGTTGGGCAGCAGCGTCTTTTAAAGAAATGCTATATTGTACTACGATCCCCAAGACGACTGCCAAGGATGTGAATTATGGCAAACTAGGAAGGGTTTGCCTTGGGGGACGAATTGGTTCAAATACTGAAATCGGTTTCATTGCAATGCAGACGTAGCCATAACCTCAACACCGTATCAACGTGGTCAAGTTACGTCATATTATTGCCTCATTTACACTATTTGCGAGCTTGCTCCAAGTTGAGCTATGCCGATACGCCTTTTGAATATATATAAAATGTAAAACGAAGAATGCGGTTCCGATTGTTATGTTATGAGGTAAAGTCGCAATGGTGCTGGTTGGGATCAGTGTAAAGACTGGGCCCTAAAAAGTGCTAAATTGCTTCTCTTGAACAGATTTTTAGCAAAACTTTGTAGCAGTAAGAAAATAATTTATTAATCTTGATCATATTTTCTAAGGTGTAATTAGGAAACATGTTGCATTAAATATTTTTTTTTTTTTATGACTATAACTTTGATGTGAAATGAACTTAATAAATTTTATTTAATTATGTTTTCTTTTGTAATGGCATTGAATTATTAAATAGAAATTATGTATTGTATATTTATTTTATGATCTCAATGTATGTGTTACGATTGTTTAAATGTATTGTTTAAGTAGAAGCATGTATTTTTATAGGAATCACACAATTTATACTGGCTTCGTTGATAGCCATGTTTTGCAAGCCAAATGGCAAATTATAGAGATTTACTATGTTCATGCACTAAGATCTGCATAAAATGTACTCATTAATTACGCAAATAAATATTTTGATTTGATTTGATTATAAAATTGCAAAGTAGACTCCAAATAACGCTTGTATCAAAATATCTTAATTATTTATGTGTCTTAATAAAAATAGAACAGTTTAATAGCTCAACCTTATCAAAAGATACAGTAATTTTGGGTTAATAAACTTTCTTCATTTCATCATCGCTGCCTCTCTTTCAGTCCTACGCGGTCCGATAGTAATACAATTTCAGCATTTCACTTAATTAATCTCTAATTATTGATAAAATCTGGTAAATATAAATGAGATACACTTCAAATTTCGACAAATTAACTATGAATGAAATCGGATTTGAATGAACCTCCAAATTTGTTCAAAACAAAACTATCCCTGATCATTAAAATTAATTTCTGCCATGTTGTAAATCTTCGCCAAACAAGATTCAACCCTAGAAAGACATAGACGTGTAAATCACTACGCAATTTACATTAGCAGTCATTGTCCGTAGTGACCGGTCAGAGATAGTTAATTTATAGTCAACTTTCAATTTGGCTAACAAGGCCCGGGCCGTAAATCTCGGCGACAATTAAACGGCTTCTTGCGGACCTGCGGTTAGTCACCCCTGGATAGATACTTGGATCGTTCATACGAGTTTGTTAAGTATACTGGAATATGTTTTAGATTTAAAACAGAAATATACCTATTACTATTAATACAACAATAGTAATGGTATCTTAAAAATTTATACAAGAATAAAATTTAATTGCGACAGGGAGTCGAACCAACGTTCTCCGGCTTTATGCACCGGGTTACCTTAAAATTGCTCAGCCATCAAGTCTCGTATTTGTCATTTTGATATACGCACTTCGTTTAGCTTGCGTAAGTGCTTGATTGAAGTCACTTTTTGAAGTGTAACGAGTGATAGCCAGCTAGAAAAGCTCGGATTCTTAGATTCCAACCCTCGCTGAGACAAATCTTTGCGTGATGCGTATAATAAATGTTTGTATTTTGGACAGTATCAAATGAAGTGAATGATGGTTAAGCAAGCTAGACATAGGTACACAGAATAACGGGCGGGTCTGGGTTTATTCATTAATAGTTGCTTTGCCTAGCTTGCATGCCTTGCGCTGCTTGTTTTGGATATACTCAGGCCTGCCTTACTCGTCCCGTGATGGGTAAGGAGGCAAGGGTCTTGGGGGAGAGCGCAGGTCGTGATGATCCCCAAGGCAAGTCTGGCGGGTACCTTCTCGTGGTGCTGCCTGTTATTGGTTTATTTCCTTCCGAAATAAACGCAACAGAACACCGTCAGGCGCCGCGTGTATTGTTATCTATATGTGTATGTATATGTATATATTGTCTCTGTATATATTTGTATTATATGTGTATATTATGTAGTTCACAGGGCTATTTAACCCCTTATTAGTAACCAAATTGAAAATGCTCGGTACAGACCGGGGCCGTAGTTAACTGTCTGTCATCTGTATTATACGTGCTAAGGTGCTTAGCACCTCTTTAAGACAGATGACAGAATAGACTTACGGTGTATAAATTGTAGTTTTAAGGCAAGGCTACAGATAATTTGTCATGTTTATGAGTAGATGAAAAACAGTTTGGCGGTGTGTGTGTTAAAATAGGGACCCCTCTAACTGGCAAACACCAGCGCCTACTACTGTCAAACGTATTGTTACATAATCGAAAATAACCGCTGTCTTTTATTTGGTAGTGACCCCTGTTCCGATAACTCACGTTATTGGAGGCGGGGACAAACTGGCTGGACTAGTTCCAAAACCCCGATGATAAGTGTATCCTTAGACTTCGGGAAAATACCTCCAAGGTATTGTCAGTCTTCTGAACTCTAAACTTCCGGAGGCTTGAGTAGAAAGATTGAAGCCTGTCCAATTTCCCAACAAATTGCTTATGGTCAAGATTTTTAATTATATTTTATAATTATTCTGTTTCATTGATTGTGTATTGTGATAATGTCGAAAGCCAACAGAGACGCGAAAGGGAAATTTGTAAAAGGCCCTTCTCAGGGCCAACTAATTGCTTCGTCTGAAGACCGCTCAAGCGGCAATTCTGAGTGCCGGAAAAACGCCCCATGTCAGGGTCAAATTTCACGGGGATCTTCTCGAGATCCGTCGGAGGTCTCCATGGGGGACGAAAGGAGGTCGGACGTAGAGTCCGTGTTTGAGGAGTCTGCCGACGAAGTTGACAGCCAGAGGAAGCGGCCTTACTCCTCGTTCTACGCGCCCGGCTACCTAGAGTCGGACACTGAGACCGAGGGGACGGTGGCCGCTAAGGTCAGTACGGCGCGGAGGGGAAGGGCGAAGGGCACCAAAACCGGCCCCACGCGGGAAGAATTTTTGAAGCCTATTCCGCTAGTAGAGGAGCTGGCGGAAGTTCTACAGAGTAGAAAGTTTAAAAAGGGTTCGGCCGCTGTGGCAGCCGGAAGTCTTCTCGACATTGGAAGCGATTCCGATGTCCTTGCCGGAGTCGGTGACCTCAGCGGGCTAAACGCCCAGGAGCTGAGGGCTCAAGCAGGAGGGATGCTCGCCTGCATCTTAGAGGTTGCCAAAAAATCTGGCAACCTAAAGGGCGAGTTTGTTGGTCGCCTGAAAAGGTCTGCGTCGACTCTGAGGGAGGTTGTCGACGCACTGGCCAGCAGGAGTGAGGCGGAGGAGACGCGGCGGCTGAGAGCCGAAAACAGTCGCGTGCGCCTCGAGTTGGAGGCCTGCAAGGCAGAGGTGAAGGCGCTGCGTCGCGGCTTCACCGAAGCAAAGACCCAGGCGGCTGCCGCCACGTCTGCTGCTACAGTAGTAGCAGCAGCCGCTGCCGCCGAGACGCCGGCCCCCCCTGCTGTTGTACTGGGGGCAGAGCTAGTGGAGGAGATGACGCGGTCCTTAACAACCACGTTCGGGCAAATGCTCAATGCCCGACTCGCAGGTATCGAGGACCGCCTCCTGCCAGCGCCGGTTCTTCGCCCGCCTCTCAGAGCGGACGCGAAGAAGGCTGCAGCTGCGGTTGCGCCCCCACCCCCGAAACCAGTCCCTCGAAAGCGGGTTGGCCAGGCGTCGCAGGCTGCTGCCACGCCTTCGACTGCGGCTCCCATCGCCCCAATACCGACTCCATCTACTGGAACCTGGGCAACAGTAGTGAAGAAGGGGAAAGGCAAAGGGAAGGGCAAATCGTCCTCCTCAGCAACGCCCGCTCCCGCTCCTGTCCCAGCAGCTCGTGCCCCCCCCTCCGCCGAGAAGCCTAAAACGAAAAAGGCTTCTGCTGCCGCCGGGTCCAAGAAGAAGAAGACGATGAAAGCCCCCAAATCCGCGGCTGTTGTGCTGACGCTGCAGCCCGAAGCCGCGGAAAACGGGGTGACGTACAAAGCCATCGTGGAGGCGGCGCAGGAGAAGGTCGATCTCCAAGGATTGGGGATCGACCGCATCCACTTCCGCCAGACGGCCACGGGAGCCAGAATGCTAGAAATTCCTGGCTCTCAAAGCAGCGACAAAGCGGACAGGCTCGCGGAGAAGCTCTGCGGTGTCCTGTCCGAGGTGGCCAACGTCTCGAGGCCCGTAAAGTCCGTGCAATTGCACGTGACGGGCCTGGACGACGCCGCCACAAAGGAGAAAGTGGCGGCGGCGGTCGCCAAGGTGGGCGGCTGCGACGTTCTTCACGTCAAAGCCGGAGAGATAAGATGCTACGGCGGGAGCGGCTCCTCTCTTGTTACCTGCCCAATTCCAGCAGCCAAAGTGTTGCTGGCACAGGGCAGGCTTTTGGTGGGGTGGAGCTCGGTGCGAGTGGTGGCACTGGCTGCGCGTCCCATGCGCTGCTTCAAGTGCATGGGACTCGGCCATACGCGCCCCCAGTGTCCCTCGTCGGCAGACAGGGGGGACCTGTGCTTCCGTTGTGGAGGCGCAGGCCACAGGGCAGCGAGCTGCCACACTGCGCTATATGCGCAGAGACGGGGCGACCCGCCGAGCACAGGATGGGGGGACAAAACTGTGTCCCCCCAAAGACGAAGGGACAGGCCGCCAGGACCCAGGCCATCCCCCGACCGGCTGCCAGAGCCGCCCCTGAGGTTGTTCGCCGTGCGGCGAGCATGGAGGTTGTGACGTCCGATTGATGGATCAAGTCGGGCAGCACAACCTCCTACAGACGAATTTGAACCACTGCGTCAGGGCTCAGGATTTGCTAATGCAGTCCCTGGCGCAGTGGCGGATCGATTTGGCGGTCGCCGCGGAGCCGTACTACATTCCCCAGTCCCATCCCTACTGGGCTGGGGATGTGGACGGCTCCGTAGCCATAATTGGACGTGCCGGTGGCGGCCCCCCCCTCTCGGTGTCAGAGAGGGGTTCGGGGTACGTGGTGGCCAAGTGGGAGAGGTATGCGGTAGTGGGCGTATACTTCTCCCCTAATAGAACCGTCGCGGAGCTGGAGGTTTATCTAGACCTCCTGGCCGCGGCGGTAAGAAGGCAGGCACCACGTGAGGTCCTCCTCATGGGGGACCTGAACGCCAAGGCCCAGGCCTGGGGCAACCCTTCCACTGACACTCGCGGGGAGACTGTCAGGGAGTGGGCGGTTGCCGCAGGACTGACCCTCCTCAACAGAGGGTCGGTCCACACGTGCGTGCGACACAACGGGGGGTCCGTGGTGGACCTTTCGTTCGCTACCCCGGTGGTCGCAGCACGTGTCCAGGCCTGGAGAGTGGAGGCGGAGGTGGCGACTCTCTCGGACCACAACTACATCCGGTTCGAGATCGCCACCTCCCACCAAGGACGGACTCGGCGCGTGGAGAGGGCGCCTTTCGCGCGCTGGGCAATTGGTCGCCTCGATGCCGAGTTGGCTGAGGAGGCGGCTATAGTCCAGTCGTGGGTGGCCGCCCCCATGCACCCGGAGGTGGACATCGCGGCGGGCCACTTCCGGGAGGCGGTGACGGCCGTCTGCGACGCCGCCATGCCCAGGTCCCGACGCCACCCCGAGCGCCGCCAGGTTTACTGGTGGTGCTCGGAGATAAAGGATCTCCGAGCGCGATGCTCGGAGACGCGCCGTCTCTACTACCACTGCAGGAGGCGGCGTCACGGCCGGACGGACGACCAGCTGCCGACGGAGCAGCTGGCAGCCGAGCGGCTCCTGTATGGCGATGTGAAGATCGCCAAACAGGAGCTAAAGCTGGCCATCGGCCGGGCTAAGGCCCTCGGCTGGCATGAGGAGCTGGAAGGCCTCGACAGGGACCCATGGGGGCGCCCGTATAAGTCTGCCCGGAATAAGTTCCGAGGCAGAGCGCCCCCTATCGCCGAGTCCCTGGAGCCAGAGCTCCTGGAGAGGGTGCTGGGTGGGCTATTACCCGATAGCGACCCCCACTACACTCCTCTACCGATGGCCACGCCGTCCTTCCAGGAGGAGGAGGACCCGGCCTCCATTCCGCCTATCTCAGAGGTGGAGATGGAGGTAGCAGTCTCTCGCCTGAGTGGCAAGAAGACTGCCCCGGGACCAGACGGGATTCCCGGGCGGGTCCTCAGGATCGCCCTTAGGGAGATGGGCGGTCAGCTTCGGGAACTGTTCGACGCGTGCCTCACGTCGGGTCAGTTCCCGAAGCTCTGGAAGGACGGGCGATTGTGCCTGTTGCGGAAGGAAGGGCGAGACGCCGACTCGCCCGCCGCATACAGGCCAATCGTGCTGCTGGATGACACGGCGAAGCTGCTGGAGAGAATCGTAGCTGCCCGTGTCATCCGGCATCTGGGGGGAACTGGGCCTGAGCTTTCAGAGGCCCAGTTCGGATTCAGAGCAGGGCGGTCGACGATAGACGCCCTGCTCTGGATCAAGGGGTGGACGCAGGACGCGGTCAGCGGGGGGGAAAAGGCGTTGGCTGTCTCGCTGGACATTGCCAACGCCTTCAACAGCCTACCGCACGGAACAATACGGGAGGCGCTCCGCTATCACGGAGTGCCCCTGTATCTGCGTAGGCTGTTGGCTGACTACCTCCAGGACCGCGAGGTCCTGGTGGAGGGACGCGACGGTCTGAGGCGACGTCGCGTGTCCTGCGGGGTTCCGCAGGGGTCGGTGTTGGGACCGCTCCTGTGGAACATTGGCTACGACTGGGTGCTCCGCGGCACGTTTCCCGCAAGTATGCGGGTTGCGTGCTACGCGGATGACACCCTAGTCGTGGTCAAGGGGAGGGACCTCGGGGAGACGGTGCGGCGGGCCACGGTGGCCACGACACTCGTGGTCGGCCGCATACGTGCCCTGGGGCTGGAGGTCGCCCTCTCCAAGACCGAGGCCCTAATGTTCCATGGGCCTCGGGGGGGACCCCCTCCAGGAACGAGGATAGACCTGGACGGGGTCCTGGTCCGGGTTGGGACCCAGATGAGGTACCTGGGTCTCATCCTGGACGGGCGGTGGACTTTTGGGGCCCACTTCACACAACTGGCCCCAAAGTCATAGGCGCCGCAGCCGCCCTTGGGAGGCTGCTGCCCAACGTGGGCGGCCCGAACGCCACATGTCGTCGCCTGTACTCCGGAGTGATCCGGAGTATGGCCTTGTACGGGGCACCTGTCTGGGTGGACGCCCTCGGTCGCGCCAATAAGGCCCTGCTGCGACGTCCGCAGCGGGTCATCGCGACGAGGGCGATACGCGGGTACCGGACGGTGTCCTGGACGGCGGGATGCGTGCTGGCCGGTGATCCCCCCTGGGAGCTCCAAGCGGAGATCCTCGCCGAAGTTTACCACTTCGTGGCGGCGAGGAGATCCCGCGGGGAGCCTCCAGCGTGGGAGGAGGTCACGCGCATGCGACGGCGGGCTCGGGCCGCCCTGTTGAGGCGGTGGACGGAGGACCTGGCTCCACCGGTCCCTGGACAGAGGACGGTGGATGCCATTCGCCCGGTCCTCCGGAGGTGGGTAGGGCGGCGATTCGGGTCGCTGACCTTCCGATTGGTGCAGGTGCTTTCCGGACACGGATGTTTCGGAAAGTACCTGCATCACATCGCGAGACGGGAGGCGACCCCCGCCTGTCACGAGTGTGGAGCGCCAGAAGACACGGCGCTCCACACGCTGGAGGAGTGCGCCGCGTGGAGTCCCATGCGGCACACCCTCACAGCGGTCATTGGCGCAGATCTGTCGCTGCCGAGCGTGGTTAACGCTATGCTCGGCAGCGACGGATCGTGGCAGGCGGTGGTCTCTTTCTGCGAAGCGGTGATGGCGCAGAAAGAGGCCGCGGAGCGGGCGAGGGAGGACGGCGTCCTCGCGGACCCGCTCCGGCGTAGACGAACTGGGGGGAGGAGAAGGCGATTCGGGCGCCTTCTCGCTCTTTCCTAGTGCTCTGCGGATCATCGGTGGAGAGTCGGGGGATTCTCCACTGACTTGCACGATCCCACACGTCTGGGGGATGGCCTCAATGAGCCGGGTCATCCCTCCATTGGCCGGGGCCCAACGCTACCCCATTTCGCCCTATTAGGCGGCAGACTGCTCATCCCGGGTTTTTAGTGGGTAACCTCACTTACTACCCCCCCGTGGGGGTAGTAAGGCCCTTCAGGCGAGGACTCCCACATAACCACTCCGCTCCCCCCGGGGCGGGTGGTATCCATAAAGGATTTTCCCGGGTGGAAATAAAAAAAAAAAAAAAAAAAAAGGTACACAGAATAACGATCTCGTTGGCCCCAACCTGTCGGAGAATCAATTCGGGTTCCGGCGAAGCAGGTCCACCATCGATGCCATTGCACAGGTGAGGGCTCTAGCTGAAGAGGAAGTCACCGACGTGTGTTGGCCGTGTCATTAGACATAGCCAATGCCTTCAACACCCTCTCCCACGTATGTATAGAGGAAGCGCTCCGATATCACGGAGTGCCCCTATACTTGCGGCGGACGGTCATGCCATACCTAACGGGTAGGTCCATAACCTATCCCACCCAAAATGGCTGGGGTGGCTGGGACGTGAAATGTGGCGTTCCACAGAGGTCGGTCCTTGGACCACTCCTGTGGAACATTGGATATGACTGGGCTATTCGCAGCTGCTCTCTTCCGGATGTTCGTGTCATTTGTTATGCCGATGACACTTTGGTTACGGCCCGTGGCCGAACTTACCGGGAGGCTAGCTTGCAGGCAACGGCTGGAGTCGCCCTCGTGGTGGGCAAAATCAGACGTCTGGGTTTAAAAGTGGCCTTTAACAAGTCCGAGGCCTTGTGTTTTCACGGGCCTCGAAACGCGCCTCCAATGGGAGCTCATCTGATGGTTGGCGGAGTTTCCATCGGTGTTGGGCCGACGATTAGGTATCTGGGCATCGTCCTCGACGGCCGATGGAAATTCAAGCAGCACTTTACACTCCTTGCTCCAAAACTTCAAAGAGTGACGTCCGCCTTGACTAGGCTATTGCCGAATCTCGGTGGACCAAGCGACAAGTGCCGCCGCCTCTTTACAGCGGTGGCACGATCGGTTGCACTGTATGGGGCACCCATCTGGGCATGCTCTTTGAGCGCCACAAACAGGACGCTATTGCGTCGGCCGCAGCGGGTCATGGCTCTCAGGTTGACCCGGTCATATCGCACAGTCTCTTTTGAGGCTGCGTGCGTTCTGGCCGGCTCTCTGCCCTGGGACCTAGAATCAGAGATTCTTGCGGAGGTATATGCGAGAACTGCCGTTGCGAGGAGTCGCGGATCTATGCCGCTCCCTGAAGAGGTCGAGCGCTGGCGACTTAACGCCCGACAAGTGGCCCTCCGCAAATGGGCACTGAGACTGGAGGAGCCGAGCGCCGGACACCGCACGATTGCAGCCATCCGTCCGGTGCTGAATGAATGGTTGGACCGAGCGTGGGGGTCGCTCTCTTATCGTGCAGGTGCTTACCGGGCATGGGTGTTTTGGTAAATACCTATGCAACGTGGCGAGGAGAGAGCGACTTCCACTGTGTCATGAGTGTGGTGCTGCCGAAGACTCGGCGGAGCACACTCTTGCAAACTGTCCGAAGTGGGCAACGAAGCGGTCTATGCTCGTATACGTGGTTGGTCCCGACCTATCGCTGCCGGCCGTCGTCAACGCGATGGTCGGTAGCGAGAGAGCTTGGGATGCGGTTCGAGCCTACTGCGAGTCCGTTGTTGCCCAAAAAGAAGAGGGAGAGCGGCGTCGAGAGGAAGACCCATTAGCGGATCCTCTCCGCCGCAGGAGGACCGGGCGTAGACGCAGGGAGTACGCCAAGACTTTCGCTCCCTGAGTGGGTCTGTGCAACATATTGGGGAACGTGGTGCACGCGAAATGACCCTAGGAAGTGGTTGTGTGGTGTATCAGTGTTCCGGCACACCACAAAATGGAGATTTATGTGACGGAGCGTCACCAGGAGTTGAGACTGAAAACGGACAGACGCTAAGCAAGGGAACAGGACAAGGGCAACTGTGACCTTTCCCTTGTCCGAGCGCAAAGGTGGAACACCAGGGTGGTTTTAGTGGGTATTCCTGCCGAGGGGCAGCGAACTTAGCCGCGCTGCCCGCCAGCAGGCGAGTCCCACATAACCCGTAAGTTTTTCCCCAAAGCTGCGGGTATGCATAACGCATTTCCCCCTGTTAAAAAAAATAAAAAAATAAGGTACACAGAATAAAAAAGCAGAAGGTTCACTCCGAAAAGCCATTCCAATAAATAAGCGACTCTAGCGACTAGCTACCAAGCAATAAAGTGCACTTCAGCTCGCAAAGCCCAGACTACCTTATTAACCGACTTCCAAAAAAGGAGGAGGTTCTCAATTCGTCTGTTTTTTATATTTGTTACCTCAGATCTATTGACTGGGTGAACCGATTTTGAAAATTATTTTATTGTTTTAAAGCTGATGCTTGTCGTTTGGTCCCATTTTAAATTTCACCAAAGTCGGTCAAGCCGTTTTTGAGTTACACTCCGATAACTGAAAAATATGTATCTATCTTGATGATATAGTCGTTGAGAATGTAATATCACTAAAAGACAGAAAAAAACTTTTGCAAAAAATGGAACCGACTTCGACACCCAAAAGTGTGAAATAACTGGTGAAGTCGGTACCATGATGGTTCAAAAGTACTTATTATCACAATATTGTGCGCATGGTACCGACTTCAACAAGTTATTTCACACATTTGGGTGTTGAAGTCTGTTCCATGTTATGCTATTTTTTTTTTAATAATCAACTACAGGGCGTCTCTCTTTCTATTGCATAGCCATGCATAGCTCTGATCTCTTCTGACGCGGCACGCACCGTAGAATAGTCCCGTCCGGATATGGCGATGTACCTGTAGCTTTGTACCTAAACTGCGGAGTGGAGCCAGGCCTGGTAAAAGTAAGACAATTATAGATACACTTAGTGATAGTTATAATTCAACTCAGGTTGCCTCGTTCTTAACCGATCAAGTAACGCCGAAGTTATTTCTTAGATTGGTGAACGTTGTGGCGTTTACGACTGACACTGAGTGATTCCGTGCTTCAGATGGCACGTTTTTAGCCATCGCGTCGGGCCTGCTTGTTGTCTTAGGATTGAAGTCGTGATGGTGTCTTCTTCTCTCGCAGTTACCTGCTTGAGGTAAAAAGGGTTTCAGGGCGGTGCCCTCTTTACCTAGCTTCTTCTTCGCTCATGACTATGAGCGAGTCTCTTATTTGGCTCATATAAAGCCTGACTTCATGACTCGACCGCTTAGCGGTCGAATGGTTGTCTGGGCGATCCCGGAGGCACCGCCAGGTTGATCCCTTGAAGTCGTTATAGCATAGTGGCAGGACAATTTGCGAATGCCCGCCTGGCTAGTTACCACCCTCAAGTTGGCAATGATCCGGCTGCTGTCCTTGAGAGCCAGTAATTCTAGTTTAGCCAGACACCATGGGGTTGCAGTCCCATGAGCGCATGAACCACGGCTCGAAGCCTGCACCAGCCCAGTGGCTGAAGAGAAAATGATGTAGAAGAGTGAAAGAGGTACCGTTGGATAGTAGCCCCACGAGGTTCCGAGGCCATGAGCCCTGGCTCGATGCCTCAACCAGCCCCGCAGGGCTGAAGACACACATAACGTAAGTTTAGCCTAAACAAAATCTACGAACGCATCATGCTTACCTACAGTGAGATTAGATGTGATAAGCGTGAATCAATCAAGCTATGCTAATCAGATATGCCCCGGAGTCAGTGGCAGGTCCATCCGTGCCAAAATAAATGTTAAGATTAAATAGATTAATTTAGTTTTATAAACTTAATGTAAAAACTGCATGTGTAAATCATATAATTAAATAATATTAGCATAACACTAACAAAACTTTGAATATAAAATAATAATAATAATAATAATCACATCTAATCTCACTGTAAGCATGATGCGTTCGTAGATTTTGTTTAGGCTAAACTTACGTTATGTGTGTCTTCAGAAAAAAAAAAAAAAAAAAAAAAAAAAAAAAACACCGCTGACATACGTCGCCTTTTTTCGTACCACAATTTTAAAATTTAATTTTTACTGTTTTTGGGCCGATATTTACTACTTTATAATATCCAGAATATTTATTACAACCTTCCATAATATAACCAGATAAAATTACAGAAAAACCAACAACAATGACTACAAAATCTACAAATAGTAAAATTGACACCTTATGTCAAACATGTAAATAACAACAAATTACGGATTTAAACCAATAGATGTGATAAAATACGGATTTGAAGCAATACAAATGATCACAAGATCAAAGGCGAGGGAGAAGATCACAGCGGCAACCACCTGCGCACGTGTTCAATCATCGCCTACCCCGTCAACTCCGAGCTCCTCGTCGGGAGACGAGTTTCACACTCCCCGCGAGTCGAATGCATCCAGTGATGAGGGTGGGCCACCGACGCCGCCGCCGCCGCCGAGACCTGTGCGACGGGGACGTCCCCCGCTACCGGCACGCTTGGAGCCTGTGGGGCAATCTGCTCCGCGCCCGGCCCCCGCTACCGGTGGTGTAGTGCGCCGCATGCGATGGAATTCATCAATGAATGAAAACTGCATGCGTGCTTACTATGAGGCTACAGAGGGAGGAACCAACTTGACCGCGTACCGTGATCGTATGTTGCCTCTGTTTCAGACCCTTGAACCGACCGTCGCCGTATCCGCCCAACGCCTATCGGATCAAGTACGGGCTATCCACCGATGCAAGCTGTTGGAACAGTCTGTGCTTGATCGGCTCCGCCTGGAGACACTTACTACTCACGCTGCTCCTTCCATGATGCAGGATCTACCCTCCGCGTCGTCAACCCCGGCCCTGGCTGTGATACCGTCGCCGGAGGTGACACCAGCGGCAATGGTTGATCTTGAAATCGATGAGGGAGATTATGCGAATATGAGCGTAACTAACCAGGTGAGTGAGCAGTTGAGGAGGGCTTTGGAAGATGCAATTAGCCAGTATCGATACACACCCGATTCTAGGCCGCGACTACCACGTTTGCCTACTCATAGACGCAATCTAGCGCTAATGGGAGCCCTGAATACTTTGCTGGCCCCGTATTTACGGACTAGCGAAGATTTAGTTGATACCCACTCGATATTGTACTGCGGCGCCATTGCGGCGTGTCGTGTTGCTCGTGTCAAGTTTCCGGACACTGACCGAGCATCGCGTCCTGCCGGATGTGCGCCCGCATGGCAGGTACGGATCGAGCGTCGTATCAACTCATTCAGGACTCTCATAGCTAAGCTGATCTGTTTCAGTCGTGGCAATAACCGCCCCCGAGTCATGCGTTTCGTGACCCAGGCCTTTGCTGGTACCGGTGTCCTACCCCGAGACTACATGGCCTGTGTCACGGATCGCATCGACTACCTGAAACAGAAGGTCTATGCGTGGGCAAGTCGTATTCGTCGCTACAGAGAGCGTGTGGATAGATACTGGCTTAATCGCCTCTTTCAAAGTGATCAGAAGAAGGTATTCCGGAAGTGGGAAGGAACCGATCAGCGTGTGACGGACGGGCAGCTACCTGATGCCAATGCCATGAATGATTTCTGGCGTGGCATCTGGTCGATGCCCGTCGAGCACATAGAGGGTGATTGGATTCATGTTGTTCAACGGGAATGTGAGTCTATCGAATCCATGGCGCCTATTAATATAGACCCCGTAGACGTGAGTTGTGCAATTCGTATGACCCAGAACTGGAAAAGTCCTGGCCCAGACGGATTGCACAACTTTTGGATAAAATGGATTCGATGCTCACACGACCGATTGGCAACACAATTTCAAGACGCCCTCGAACTTGGTTTTCTTCCCCGTTTCATGACCACCGGTGTCACCTTCTTGCTCCATAAGTCCGGTAGTACCACGGATCCGAAAAATTATAGACCCATCACATGCTTGCCTACCATCTACAAACTCCTTACATCCATTCTGACCACGAAAATTAACACTTATATTGTTGCGAACAATGTTTTGGCCCCCACTCAGAATGGATGTAGGGTTGGGTCCCGTGGTACTAAGGAGCTCCTCCTCATAGACATGACCATTAGCCAACAAGTTCGGCGGAACAGAGGGTCTCTTTCTGTTGCCTGGATTGACTATAAGAAGGCCTATGATTCAGTGCCTCATTCATGGCTGGAAAGGATATTAGAGTTGTATAAAATTGATACAACCCTGAAATCTTTTTTGGTTGCATGTATGAGGCAGTGGACCACAGTCCTTCGTCAACCAGGTGGTAGCGACACCCCCTCTGGCCCGCAGGACTTAATAAGGATTGAGCGAGGCATCTTCCAGGGTGATAGTCTGAGTCCATTGTGGTTTTGCCTAGCGCTAAACCCTCTCAGCAGTTTGCTGAAGGATTCAGGGCTAGGCTTTCGACTTCGTAGAGAGGGTGAGGTTATAAGTCATCTGTTATACATGGACGATTTCAAGCTGTTTACTCCGAAACGCCAAGACTTGATGGAAATGCTAAAAATTACACAGATTTTTAGCAGCGCCATTAGGATGGAGTTCGGTGTAGATAAGTGTGCGGTCTTGCATGTTCAGCAGGGGAAAGTTGTAAATTCTCCGAATTTGCAGCTTTCTGAGACAATAACTTTCAGATCTCTCTCCGAAGTCGAGTCCTACAAGTACCTCGGTATGTCAGAGTCGTTGGGTATTTCGGTAGATGACATCAAGAAATCAGTAAAGGAACGCTTCTTTTACCGCCTGACAAAAGTACTTAAAAGTCTTTTGTCTGGCGGCAACAAGACGCGCGCCTTTAACGGTTGGGTGATGCCTCTACTGATATACTCCTTTGGCATCCTGAAGTGGACGCAGACTGAGCTGGACGCCCTGGATAGAAAAGTCCGTCAACTGCTCACTTTGCATCGTATGCTACACCCGCGCTCGTCAGTTATGAGACTGTACATTCCACGGAAATGGGGAGGTCGTGGCTTTTTAAATGCCAAGACACTTCACAACCGTGAAGTGTGCAGTCTCAGGGATTATTTCCGTAACCATGAGTGCGGGATGCATCGCGATGTCGTGACGGTTGACAAAGGCTTCACACCGCTCTCCTTGGCGAACGATAACTGGCGCAAACCAACGATGCTGAGCACTGATGACCGCAAAGCAGTATGGAAAAGCAAGGAGCTGCACGGGAGGTTCTTCCGGGCCCTAACAGGGCCTGATGTGGACCTACCCGCTTCGGTGAACTGGCTACGCTTCGGAGACCTCTTTGGAGAAACCGAGGGTTTTGCCTGTGCAATTGCAGACGAAGTAATGATGACGAACAACTATCGGAAATATATCCTGAAGGACGGTACGGTCGACATTTGTCGAGCATGCCGCCGTCCCGGAGAGTCACTCAGGCATATCATTTCCGGTTATTCGCATCTTGCTAACGGCGAGTATTTGCACAGGCACAACCAAGTGGCCAGGATCATCCACCAGCAACTTGCTCTTCAATACGGCCTTGTCGAGTCAGAGGTGCCGTACTACCAGTACGCACCGGCGCCAGTTCTCGAGAATGGTCGTGCATTGCTCTACTGGGACCGCTCTATCATCACGGACAGGACTATTGTTTGCAATAAGCCTGATATCGTGGTGGTCGACCGATCCCAACGCCGGGCAGTGCTTGTCGACATCACCATCCCACATGACGAGAATCTCGTGAAGGCCGAGAAGGACAAAGTCAGCAAGTACCTTGACTTGGCTCACGAGGTAACCGCCATGTGGGATGTTGACTCGACGATCATTGTCCCGATAGTCGTTTCGGCGAACGGCCTAATAGCGAAGAGCCTCGACCAACACCTCAAGAAGCTCTCACTAGACGGTTGGATCAAGGGTCAGATACAGAAGGCAGTGATACTCAACACGACACGCATTGTCCGAAGGTTCCTCTCTCTGCAGCCCTAACCGCTGGTAGCTTGGGCACTACCCCGCTGCCGGCGGCATCCTAGTTTTAAGTTTTTTATAATATTTATTTTTTTTGTATATGAATGTTGTAAAAAATTTAAAATTATGTTGTAAAATAAATTACGTGAATAATAATAATAATGGACTCACTTAGTTTTTAAGATACAACACCTTGGTCACTGACTTACACATCCAAGTGTTAAGAGTCAATCAAATGATGAATGGAGTATGACACTTGTAATATTGTAATATGTTATAAATAGAACTTGATCGAAAAAGAGTCTGTAGTGCGTAGTTTAATTATATAAAAACAAAAAAAAAACAGAAATGCTAGGATTGGAGCGCGTGTTTTGGCCCTCTGAGAAACTGGCGCAGGAGTGATTCTTTTATATAAATTACGACATCAATGAAATTCCGATCACTTAATGAATTAAAAGGTTCGATTCATAAAAATTAACACCAATAATACGTACACCCGCACGCGCCCCGCGCCCGGTGACGTCATAATTGCGAGCGTCACCCAACTTTCGCCCGGGCGTAATTGGCTCGGTTGACGCAAAAAACACGTTATTTTTAACCGTTTAAAACGAAATAAAAAAGTAATGAGTTATTGATTCGGCGGGGTCGTTGCACTGACCTTCGCGATAAAGTTGTGTGTCAAGGACAGTTTTGTTTACGTGGGTACTGGACGGGGCGCGGTGGTGCGGTGGCATTCTTTTTGGTAAAAAGTTCGGAGGCGGTGGGATACCCGGATGTCCGCCACAACCGTCAGTAGATAAATAAATTTAATACAAACAAGACGCCTTCTATACAGAGATATCGTAGAATAGTAACATATTGTTAATCAATTGAAGTTTATTACTATAAGTTGATGTTTTTCCCACAACTTATGCTTTAGGAAGTGATGGTAACCCAAAAAAATACAGTCGGATTTCCACTGGTTTTAATCATCATAAGGACACTGATTATGATTTATATTTTTTGTCAATTAGATCAATAAATTTTTGACATAATGTTTTGAAAACTTAACCGATTGGTCAGGTGCAAGGAGCGTGACAATTTTTTACCTGATCTGTGACATTCCCTTTTTTTATTGCTGGTAGGTAATCTTTTGACCACAATCTCACCTGATGGTAAGTGATGACGTGGTCGAAGGTGTTACAGGCTTAACCTAGAATAACTGGCTCTCAAGGACAGCTGTCCGGGACACACCGTTAGGTGCTTGGCGACAGATTTTCTACTTGAGGGCGGTCGATTGCAAAATGCCCTTCCACCATGCGGTGAAGCTCAAGCCTGCGGTGGGATTCGAACCATGGACCTGCTGCGTGGCAGTCTATAGCCATTGCCACTGAGCCATCACTTCTTCTTACCCCCCTTTTTGTATATTTTTATATAAGTACAACCGACTTAAATATTTCGAATGGTTGTGATTTCTTGGGATAGTTGTATATATATAAATGTGTAAATTATTGTGTGTTAAATACTTAATGTAAATTAGATATTATAAAAAAATATCGTGACAAATATGTAAAATTCGTTCGTCGTTTTTATGTCATACATAAACAAATTGAATAAGAATTAGAATGAGGGTTCTCATTCAGGGCATTTTGGGTGCTGACTAGGCTAGGTACTTACCGTCTCAAGTAGGGTAGCCAAACCTTTTTAGGCGCACATCCGACAACTGTCCTAGATAGGATATGCAATCTTTTTTGACCATTCATGTGCGGTATGTTTAAGTTCTACCAAAGAGACCGTCGCATGGTTATGAATAGGCGTCGTTTTTTTAATATTGTGTGTGAAGTAACGGTAAAGCCTCTAAAACTAAAGTAGGTAGTAAAAGTCAGTGACGCCACGGACGGCATACAGAGTGACGTCACGGACGGCATACATGCAATACGTACGTTTGTAGTTTTCTTGTCGTATAAAATTTTAAAAGTCATAGTTAGTCGTGAAAGTTTTACAGTTTGTGCTAAAGTGGCTAAGTAGTTAGAAGGTGTTCGCGTGAAGTAAATCGCTCTGATCATTGTGATACAGGACTATTTATAAAGGCCTTATCATAAATTGTTTATAATTTTTTCATTAATTGTGGGTAGATAAGTGAACTCACTCTTGCCACTCATCTGACGATTGCTGATAGCTCCATCTAGTGGGTAGTCATCGCACTGTTACGATACCTTGATCAACAGCCGACATCGAACGTAATACGTATTAAGATGACATACCAAGCGCACATAATCTGTAAGGTGGTGGACATGGGAAGCTAGTGGGAATGATTTGTAAACCTATAACCTTTATGAAAAAAAAACAGATTTTCTACTTGAAGGTGGTGGTTAGCCGGCGAGCATTCGCAAAATGCCCTTCCGCCATGCGGTGAAGCTCAAGCCGGTGGTAGGAATCGAACCATGGACCTGCGACACGGCAGTCCATAGCTTAAACTGCTCGGCCATTATTGCGTAAATGTGTTTTTGTTAGCTTGTTATCCATCAAAACAGCGGAACAGATTTGGATAAAAAGTGGTACTACATATAGATTCCTTGGGTTGTGCGTGTGTATTACACGTCGAGAGCAGTACCTATCAATATTTCCAAAAATCGCATTGATCTTCGTTTACCTATCAAGATGTCTGCGTTGACAGCCATTATAGATTTAGACATAACCTCATCTTAGCAATGCACGGTTCTGGTCCGAACGAAATGGCAATAAAAATATTTAACACGCTACCTTTTACACGTTACAGTGAACCACCTTTACACATTAAACACTAAAGTGAAGTTATTACACATTAAAGTGAAGAAAAAGTCTCGACTTTTGTATAACCTACCTTAAAAAAAACTATTAATTAATAAATGTTATTATACCATAAACGAATTCCTTGGTGACAAATTTAAATGATAATAAAAAAGATCGGTCGCTCTACTACTATTATATATGTTGCTATACCCAAAATATATTAATCTATCATGCCCAAAATGAATCTTATATATAACTTTTTAATATGTATGTACGACCAGCAGGTAGAAACACCACATAATGATGCAATAAAGATTTGAGAATCAGCAAAATTTGCCTTATTGCAATAGCATTTCCTTTCACAGCTGCGTAGACACCACCTGATTTGACAGTATTATTTCCCTCTTAATCTGACAAATGAGGTGGAAAAGATTTTTCAGCAGATTACATTTAGGAACTCTGTTTGTTATGGGTCGTTTAAGCCACACTACACAAATGGGCCAGGAGCATATAATATGTTAGGCCCCAAGGACAAGCAAACAAAATATCACCGAGTATTTAAAATATGATAAAATTGCGTTTGTTACGTGCACTCTAATTTCAACCTTATGCCGTCACACATATATGATCCACCATTATTTATTGTATTAAAGACTACAGGAAAGGCCTACTAAAGACTACCTACGAAGGGACTAGAATATTATTATTATTATCAATTTACGTGTAGATACAAAACACTTACCTGTTATTTTAAAAACAGAATGGCTCAAGTACGAGTAAAGATTTCCCCAGCACTTATTTATAATTAATATCACTTAGGTATAGCACCTTTTCAGACTTTTAAATAATTATCACCAATATATCACTTATGATTGCACAAAACACTTATAAATAGGTAAGAGCCTCTTTTAATCACTGGCTGTATACAGACTTTCAAAAACAAAACTAAAAGAAATGAAAACAAAAGGAACTGTCAAGTTTGAATTTTGGCGGGACCGCCAGAGCTCAGCCCGCTCGTGCCGCGGTCTACAAGAAACTCAGTGTCTTGAAAGGGCGAAAAGACGTTACGTGGACCCTTGCACTCCCTTTACTTATTTAGCTAGGTCGGCTTTATGATAATGGAGTAGACATTAGTACGTTAAAGTTTTTGGAACAGCTGTTCAGTGTCTTTTTTTTTAAGATGTTTTTATAGAATTTGTGATATTGTGACTCAACATTGAATACTCTTATTTGACTTATCTTAAGATTTAATACTTAACTTACAGTTGTTTCATTAATGAGTGGTAAAATCTAAATCAATTGAGTGTTGGATCGAGTCGCCTTATACTATATTGGTAAGTGTAGAGGGTGGAAGATGTTAAGTTTTAAGACGATGTACCTAAATCAGTTTTAACTGCCGGAGATTCACCGAAATCTATAAATGTTCTTTTAACGAATGAAATCTTGAAATAGAACGTAAGTAAGATTATATTGTCTTCGTCTCAAATGTTGTTTTACGTGCGTGAATTATAGCCTCAAACCAAGAAACTTATTCCGAGATTGAAATGGTAGGCTGCCATAATATTAGGTATTGCAGGTTTGATGGCTAGTCTAGCTAGAGCAAAGTTATATTTGGGCGTGTGGACGAGCGTAGCGTAAGGAATGGTACCTCCCGTACCTTAGGTTACTGGTGACCACAATAACACGTGAGTGTGCCGGCGATGCGCCATAAACATTAAAATTCAAATATTCTTTTCTATAGATTTTGCCATTCTTTTCTATAGATATTAGCATCTGTAGAAAAGAATGGCAAAATCTGCATGCAAATAATGGCAAAATGCATGACTGCCTTCAACACATTTACCATTTAAGTATTAAATAAATTTCTTAAGACGATGATTTTATTACGTAGTGTACCCTATCTTTATGTATATATGAGTATTTACATGTTTTTTAATACCTGATACGCTAGCATTCGTTATTTGCAATCGAACAGGGCAATCCTGCCAGTATGCCAAAGACGCTGCCAGCTGGAAGTGGGTTGGAGCATTTGGACTGCCTATAGTTCTGCAATGGCTTTTAGGTTGCCTTAGTGCTTTCGTTGTAGTCGCTGTAATGTTGTTTATATTTTGTAGCTGAATTATTAGACACTGATTTGGTGATATCTATCCAGACGTTGTTCTCTTGAGGAATCCTACCTAGTGAGATAATTGTCCAGGCTAGGATATGAAAATTCACAGTGCACTGAAACTATCTAATTATGTTTATTACAAACGCATAAGACATGCCAAGAAAAAATTTAAATAAAAAAATGTTGAACTAATCGTCTCCACAATTTTTAAGTTCCACTAAATAAGGTTCAACCAAATGTTCCATAACGTTAATGCAATATAGGTTTTATTGTTAACGCAGTAAGGTTTATGGCGATGGCATCCAGGTGAGTTGTAAAGGTTTATTTTGAGGGTGCTTTCTTGACTATTATTCCTCTTGTTTGTGTTATCGTAAGAGGCAATAACAACAGGGCCGGATTCAAGAGATATTTTTTTAAGTGCAAAGTAAAACAAAGATATTCGTGTTTATTGTTATTAGAAACATTGTGGTAGGTACCTACAGTTTTTTTCACCGACTTCAAAAGGTGGCGGTTCTCAATTGGTCTGTATTTTTGACTGGGTGAACCGATTTTGATAATTCTTTTTTATTTCAAAGATCGTGTGGTCCCATTTAAATTTCATCTAAATCGGTCATGCCACTTTTGAGTTACACTCCAATAACTGAAAAATATTTTCCTATCTTGATATAGTCATTGCCAATGAATGACAATCGATCCCGTAAGTAGCGAGGGACACTAAAGAGGGTAAACAATTTTTTTTACCGAATAATGGAACCGACTTCATCACTCAAATAACTTGTTGAAGTCGGTACCATGCGCACAATATTGTGATAATAGTTACTTTTTAACTATCATGGTACCGACCTCAACAAGTTCTTTCACTCTTTTGAGTTTTGAAGTCAGTTCAATTTTTCGGTATTTTTTTTTATGCTGTGCAGTGACGAGACTGATTCTTCCGCCTGATAGTAATCGTCACGCCTGTCCGTTAAAGTTTCACCGTCCTCGTTCTTCATCCTCATCGTAACTTTAGTTCTTGTCTCGTTCGCACTGTGATTTCACTAGCTACAGTGTCCTTCTCGCCTAAACACCATAGTGTTTGTACACTACTGCCTCGAGGCAGAATATCTGACACTGCGGTGATGCCACCAAGACGGACTCATGCTGAAGGTGCCGATCACCTTGGTATTTTTAAGTGGAGAGATAAACCAAAAGTACTTACTTGTACCCTTATTCCCTACCCGTAGTAAGCGATCTATGCATCAACAATCTCTTGTATATTACGTATTGTTGATTTTTGAAAAAGCTTTATGTAAGAATGGTAAGAATTCTTTTTTGACTGTCTCATGCTATTTTGGTATCAACATCTTAACTTAGAATGAAAGCGACGAAGTGGCAGGCCACGGATAAGCTATATTATGAGCCAAATAAAATATTAAGTCATTGTCGTGTCATAAAAAGAGGTTAAACAGGTCGCCTTAAATAGAACAAAATGGAGAAAATTGCATCAACTGCACCGACAAGAGTCTAACTCAGAAGTTATATTAATAATAATCTTATCTTGAAACACTGAATAGTGACAAAAACTGAATATTGCACAAAGTGGAATATTTTAGGTGCTCAGTTTATAAGTGATCTCCAATAAGGTGAAATCAGTACTATATATAATATTATAATATCAGTACTAATATTCTAAATGCGAAAGTAACTCTGTCTGTCTGTTACGCTTTCACGCCAAAACTACTGGACCGATTTAAATGAAATTTCATTTAAATGGTATGGAAATAGATTGAGATCCGGGAAAAAACATAGGATAGTTTTTATCCAACTGCGCAAAAAGAGGTTAATGTTTTTGCGCGATAACCGACATACGCGCGGGCGGAGCCGCGCCCGGAAAGCTAGTTGGACATAAGTGGAAGATTGCAACAATAGGTTAATTGTTGCAATCTTTAAACAAGAGTTCATGCACCATCTTTAGATTAAATAAACATTAATAAAGAACACGGTTTAATTTTTATTATTTTTTGCATATATGGGTATTTTTTTCTAATACTTACATATTAAAGGTGTAATCACAGCAAAGAGAAATAAATTTTGTATCTCTATGGTTGTAATACTCATTTTTGCGAACGTCACTGGTGGGCGACTGACGTGAATATGTCAGAGATTTTATCATGCAGTGCTTTCACGTACGATTAGTATGATTAGGTACTTAAAGTAGTACCTATCTATACCAATAATAATTAGTCACCTACTGTCCTAAGTCCATACCTGCCAAAGGAAGTAATGCACGGTGGCTTATTTTTAACGGTCATATCGTCGCGAGCCCGTAAAAGGAGCTCAAAACTGTGGGTCGCAGGTTTTTTTTGTCTAGTACTGCAAATTTCAAGCCGTACTGTATCGAATTTGTAAAAATAAATATTCTGACAAATGAAGTTAAGGATGGCAAAACGGTGCCTGCTGGAACATTTGTTATTATAATGTTGTAAAGTGATTGAGAAAAATTAAGCAGGTATACATTTTTTCTAAATTCATGCGGTTAATTCGCTGCTGGCTGTGTATTGTACAGCTTATTTTTTATATATACATATTTTCCAAATTGTGATTTTGCTATTACAGATTGGTATTCTAAATAACATATAAACATATTATTATAACACGCATAACGGTTCAGAAATATGCTTACACGTACAAAATGCTATATTTGACGACAAAAAATAACAACACGGGCAAAGTCACAGACAGCACCAAGTTCTTTATACAATTACGTCTATATTTACTTAAAGGAGTATGTAAGCATCAACGAAAGTTCTCGAAACAGAAATGAACTGTTACATAATCCTTTAGTTTTCCAAAATAATCAATACGTGTATGTATTGAAGAGACTATTTACACAAGTGTTTCAACACAACAATGCAAACACCATGAATACAGAGTTAACGATTACATTTCAATTGCCGTGTTTACTTTACACATTGATCAGTAACCATTGTCTAATTTTTCATCAATTATAACAACTGTGTATCTACGTAGTCTTATGGCACGTACAATTCGTTTGAAGCTTATATCTGTTTATATTTTTTCTTAATATTAAATGAGGATTCATAATTTGAATATGTGAGCAGTTTTATGATACACAAATTAGGCATTTAATAGTGTGGTAAGATGAGTGTGATCGGGGAGTGCAATTAATGATTCGACAGTCAGATAAATAGATCGGTTCGTTACTTTGCGTTAGGTTGGATGATGTGAATTTTGCTATCCACCTTCGAAGAAGACCTTTTTGCCATATCCCTAGTCACTACGAGACCTGTCATGTCAACGCAATTGCGAGAGCTTCAAAACCGTATACCATTAGTAATAAAAATATATATTAATAATATAATTTAATAATAATAACATATCTATACCTTACCAAACACTTAAATTTTTATAAAAAGAGTATTAGGATCTCATGCCTTATACGCATTCTCTACTGCAGTCTTCAGAGTCGAGAGAATCAACACCTTAGTTTAAATAATTTATATTTTGCTTACGCTTGGCAGGCATCTTCTAGATCCCATTCTTTATTGATTTCATACCATCCATGGAATGGGAAACCTCTTCTCGTTCCGCGGATGGCATAAATAAATATGAAATTATTACGTTGGGGTAAGACCACTATAAAGGGATATCCAAGTGTAGTTTTCATGCAATACCTTAATAACTGCACCTGTCACCCAGAGCAGTTCTCGGCTTATGAATTGTTCCATAAGCTTTAGTTTTAAATTTTTTACCTGGTCTGAGAAAAGAGAAAATCTACGAACCGACATAAGCGACCAAGGAAAGACATAACTGAAGATGGATGATGAGAAGAACCGACCCCAAATTAATATGAGATAAGGCCTGGAGAAGAAGAGACCGACCATAAAACATTAGCCTATTCCTTCAGTGAATAAATCCGTGACCATAGTATTGTTTTTTTAAATTTCTAAACAACCATACGACCCTTTTTTTTTTGTTGTTGACGCTGGGAAAAATGCATTACGCATGCCCCCCCATCGGGGGATGGAGGGGGTATGTGGGACTCCCCGGTAGAAGACCGGTATACCCACTAAACGACCCAGCGGCATTCCAGCATCGTCTGTTTGGAGAAGGACCGGGAGACTGGCAGAGCCTTTACGTCCAGTCCCTCGCCGACGACCGCCCACCTTTACAGCGGGGCCTGCATGCCCCTCCTGATAGGACGACCCTTTTTTTTTTGACGCTGGGAAAAATGCGTTACGCATACCCCCCCATTGGGGGATGGGGGGGTTATGTGGGACTCCCCGGTAGAAGACCGGTATACCCACTAAACGACCCAGCGGCATTCCAGCATCGTCTGTGTATGGAGGAGGACTGGGAGACTGGCAGAGCCTTTACGTCCAGTCCTCCGCCGACGACCGCCCGCTTTACAGCGGGGCCTACACGCCCCTCCCTACAGGAGGGGCTCGGGAATGACCAGGAATGCGTGGCCATTCCCGCCCGACGGAGGTGGTGAGCATGTGCAATGCGAGAGAAGACGCCCCCGCGCCTGTCTCTCGCTACTCACCACCGGGAGGGGGAAGGTGATTATTCAATCGCCTTCTCCCACCCCTTCGACGTCTGCGCAGTGGCGCAGCAAGGGGGTCTTCCTCCCTTGCGTGCTCTGCCGCCTCCTTTTCAGAAATAACTACTTCGCAAAAGGAGGCGACCGCTGTCCAGGCCTCCTCACCCCCCAACATGGCATTGACCACGCTGGGAAGCGAGAGGTCTAGCCCGATAATATTCACCAAGCCGCGGCGCAGCTCGGTCCACGACGAACACACCTCTAGGGTGTGCTGCGCCGTGTCTTCCGCCGCGGGACAATGGTGGCACGCTGCTGCTTCCTCCCTTCCGATACGGTGCAGGTATGAGCCGAAGCACCCATGCCCGGTCAACACCTGCACCAGACGGAACGAGAGGAAGCCATGGGGCCGCCCTAACCAGTCTTGAAGGACTGGCCCAAGCGCATCTAGCGTACGGCGCCCAAAAGTGGCGGCGGCGAGGTCCTCCGTCCAATGATGGACGACAGCTTCCCTCGCCTCGCGCCGGACGGCCTCTCGCTCCTCCAAGGCTCCCCGCGGGCTTTGCGCCCCGCCGTCCACTCGTACACTCTGGCGAGCACTCCCGCCTCGAGCTCCCAAGGAGGGGTGCTAGCCAGAGCGCACGCCGCCGCAAATCCCACCGATCGGTAGGCCCTCGCCACCCGCAGCGCAATGGCCCTTTGGGGCCTGCGGAGTGAAGTAGCGTTCTCCCTCCTTTGGAGGGAGTCCGCCCAGATCGGGGCCCCGTATAGGGCCATGCTCTTCAAGATGCCGGCGTACAAGCGCCGGCATCGTGCCCTTGGCCCCCCCACATTTGGAAGGAGCCACGAGAGGGCGCCCGCAACCTTGAGCAGGCGCGTTGACAGCCCGCTGAAATGCGGGCCGAAGCGCCACCTGCTGTCGAGGACTAGGCCCAGATATTTCATCTGGGCCTTCACCTCGATCCTGACACCCTCCACGACAATGTGGGTGTCAGGGGGAATGCGCTGCCGAGGCCCGTGGAAAAACACGGCCTCGGTCTTCTGCAACGCCACCCTCAATCCTAGTCGGCGGATCCTTCCCGCGACTAGCGATCCGCCGGCCGAGGCCAGACTCGCCGCCTCTCTAAAGTCTCCTCCCCGGGCGGTGAGAAGAGTGTCATCCGCATAGCAGATGACACTCGTGCCACGGAGGAGACTCCCTCGCAGCATCCAATCAAATCCGATGTTCCACAGGAGTGGCCCCAGGACAGACCCCTGCGGAACACCGGACCCCACATCATACCGACGGAGCTGGCCCGTGCGATCTACAAGGAGGACAGCTCGGTCCCCCAGGTAGTCGGCCAGGAGACACCGCAGGTACCGAGGCACTCCATGATAGCGGAGTGCCTCCAATATTGTCGAATGGGGAACGGAGTTGAAGGCATTGGCTATGTCAAACGACACAGCCAAAACCCCGTCCCCTGCCTCCGTCGCCTCCCGCACCTGGCCCTTGAGTCGGGCCAACGCGTCCACGGTCGAACGCCCCCTTCGAAAGCCGAATTGGGCGTCCGACAGGTCCGGCCCGACCCCCCGCAGGTGGCCTTTCAGCCTGTTGGCGATGATCCCCTCGAACATTTTACCGACCTCATCCAGCAAAACGATGGGTCGGTATGCCGAGGGGGAGTCCGCCGGGCGTCCCTCCTTCCGGAGGAGGCACAACTGCCCCTCCTTCCAAGGCTTCGGGAACCTTCCAGACACGAAACACGTGCTGAATAGGTCCCGAAACCTCTCGCCCATTTGGAGGGCAGCGATGGCCACCACCCGTGCGGGGACGCCATCCGGCCCAGGGGCCGTCCTCTTCGCGCGGAGTCGGAGAACCTCCCCTTCAAACTCTGCCACCGTCACTGGAGAAGCCTCCTCTTCCTCCCCCTCTAGTGAGGCCGCCCCCTGCGGCGGATCCATTACTGGTGGGGTGAAGTTGGACCTGTCCGGGAACAGAGACCGGACCACCCCATCCAGCAACGACGGCTCGAGGGACTCCGTTAGTGGGGGACCAAAGGGGCGCAGTTTGTTCCGCGCCGCCTTATACGGTCTCCCATACGGGTCCCTGTCGAGGCCCTCCAGCATTTCGGCTCTCGCCGCGTCATTGGCAGCACCCATTGCCGACTTGAGGACCCTCTTTGCCTCTACGTAAGAAGCATACAGAAGGTCCTCGTTGGTTTCATCACGTTGGCTGCGCCGTCGACTCCGCGTGTATGCCCTCCTTGCTGCCACACAGGTGACCCGAAGCTCCGCTAGTTCCTCCGTCCACCAGTAAACAGCGCGACCGGGTGGTGGACGGCGAGACCGAGGCATGCTGGCGTTGCACACCTCAGTCAGGGACTTCTTGAGTTCGGCCGCTGCGGAGTCCACATCCAGGACCCCGAGAGGAGGAGCGAGCCAGTCCTGGACGAACGCTGCCTCCATTGCCGCTTCACGGTTCAGGCGGGTGAGAGCCCACCGTGGAAATGGAGAGCGGCTCGAGAGGAAGTCCTCCGGGGGCTCTGGGTGGAGATGTCGAATCGCACATATCGGTGGTCCGACAAGGTCTCCACCATCTCCACCCGCCAGTTCACGACGCGGGCGGCTAGCACGGGGGTGGCGAACGAAACGTCGACCACTGACCCTCCCCGTTGCCGCACACACGTCTGGACCGTCCCTCTATTGAGGAGGGACACACCGGAGGAGGCCGCCCAGTACTCAACGGCACGACCCCGGACGTTGCAAGCGGTGGCCGGGTTACCCCAGACCACCGATTTTGCGTTAAGATCGCCTAAAACGGCGACCTGGCGCGGCGCCGCCCTACCGACAACGGCGGTGAGGATTCCGAGAAAGTCCTCGAAATCCGAGAAAGGGCGGTTTGGGGAGAAATAGACGCCCACGAACGCTATGTCTCCCCACGCGGCGGCCACATATCCCGGTCCCCTCTCTAAGAGCGAGAGGGGAGGGGAGTCGGTGGAAGACCGCGACACTATTGCCACCAAGCCGTCCCAATCACCCAGCCAACGACTAGGGATCGAGTACGGCTCGGCAACTACCGCCACGTCCACCAACCACTCAGCTACGGACTGCATCAGCAGGTCCTGTGCTGCTTTGCAATGGTTGATGTTCGCCTGGAGGATGTGATGTTCAGCCCTATCCATCAATCGGACATCGCACCCCCCTCATCAGCCGCTGGGGTTCCCGTTTCGGGAACGGCGGTAGCCACCGCAGGCCGGGTCGGTGCCTGCGCTTTGCCCTTCTTAGGGGGAGGATTGCAGTTCCTCCCCTTCATAACGTGGTCCGCTGGGCGACCGCTGGCGGCACACACTGCGCAGCGCGGTGTGGCAGCCGTGCAGGTGGCGGATTTGTGCCCCTCTTTGCCGCAGCGGTAACAGTTGTCCGCCCTGTCCACCTCGGATGGGCAGAGGGCCCGGGTGTGCCCGATTCCGAAGCACTTGAAGCAGCGCAGAGGCTGGTCTTCAAGTACTCGGACTCTGCAAGAGCTGAATCCTACAGACAGCCGTCCCTTGGCGAGGACGGCTTTGGCCGCGGTGACCGGGCACTCGAGGCGAATGGTGCCCATGCCGCCACGACCAGCCCGGATACCCCGACCTTGCACCGCTGCGACATCACAACCCCCCACTACTGCGGCCGCCGCCACCACCTCCTTTTTGGTGACCGAATCGTCCAGATCGGTCACCTCCAAGGTCGCAGACTTCATGGGCCTTACCACTTTGGCCGCATCCGCGATAACCTCTTTCAACTTCGTTGCAAAGAGGTCCGCGCTGGCACCGCCTTGAGCCCCCGGGAACTCGAAGATTCGAGCCCCAGCTTGAGTCCGACGGCACGTGACTCCTGCGATCCCCAGCTGGGTGGGGTCGGCGTTAGCACGGGCCCGCTTCAGGACGGACTCGTAAGTCTCGCCCCGCTCAGCAGCCTCCTCGGTGAGCGTCACCACAACGGCCGCGGATTTAGGGGGAACTAGGGACTTAGGTTTCCCTACACCGGCAGTGGCCCTTTTCGCTACAGGAGCAGCGGAGCGGGGTTTTGGGGCCGAAATTTTCCCTTTCCCCTTCCCCTTTCCCTTGCCTGTCACCTGGGACGGACAGGGAAGGGTGTTCGCGGGGGTGGCAAGGATAACGGCCGCCTTCTTGTTGGCCTTGCCCTTCGCCCTCCTAACCACCTCCGTCCAAGGTTGGTTGGACGGGGTGGAGGAGGGCAGAAATGCGTCCTCCGTTCGGGAGG
Source organism: Plagodis dolabraria (assembly GCA_963854805.1). Lineage (NCBI taxonomy): Eukaryota > Metazoa > Arthropoda > Insecta > Lepidoptera > Geometridae > Plagodis > Plagodis dolabraria. The sequence goes on along the minus strand of OY978459.1, from coordinate 8,336,577 downwards.
ATGGCCCCGGCATGTTCGGCCTCGTGTCCTCTTTTTGGGAGGACGGCCCCGGCTTGTTCGGCCTCTTGTCCGCCGCGAGAGGCGGTCGAGTCCTAGTCTCTGGTAGGAGCCTATCTTCGATCCCAGCGAAGCAGGCTCTCGTGAAGGCCCTTTCCTCCATGACGACCTTGCGGATAATATCCTCAAGGTTTAAGGAGGTGGGGCCCTCAGCCGCCGGAACCGGGTCGGCCTGAATTGGCCGGGCCGTTGCTTCAGCCAGCTTTTGGTGCAGCTGACTGACTTCAGACTGCAGGCGGTCGACCTTCGCCTGCAGTTGCCGCGTTTCTTCATTTGCGGTGCGTTGCACCAGCTCGCGGATTATGCCGCGCATACTTGCGGCCCTACACTTCAGGGACTTCTGAAAAGTCCCTTTTAGATTGGAGGATTTAGAGGCCACCTCAATAATCTCCTCCTCGTCCTCCTGCGCCATGCGCTCTAACTCGACTAGGGAGTAGTCTGCGTAGAGTACGATGGACGCACCGTACCCGGTCTTGGCCCGCGTGGTGCGCGCCTGCTGCTCCTTTGCAGCAACCTTTTCTTCAAGGTCCTGCTGGAGTTGCACCCGCCGAGTCAGGCTCAGCTGGCGTTGAGCGTCTGCTAGACCCACATCGTGGGTGTCCGCTACAACTTTGGAAGGCTTTCTGGCCTTAGCCTTCTTGGGCTTACTCGTTGCGGAGTCTGAGGAGCAAGACCCGCCTTTCAAGAAGGCCCGCTTCTTTGCTTGCTGGCGACCTTCCGCTGTCGCCGTCGAAGCATCCGACTCGAACGTGACGGACTCTACTTCGGAGTCCGAAAACTCGTCCGGCCGAACAAACACGCTAGCCGCGGATGGTGCGTGGCTCGCATACGACGCCGATGCAGAGTCATCGGCATGGCCCTGAGAAGGGCCTTTTGGTTGGCCCTGAGAAGGGCCTTTTAGGAAACGCCCGGAGGCGTCCCGCGCTGGTTTAGGCATCTTTGCCTCCGCCAGTATCGTAGAAAAGCCGCTATGAGTTCTACGATGTACAGTGCACTTTAGCCGAGCCCAGTCTGCCACTCCGTTACGGTGGTCAGAACTGGGTCGTTTCCAGGGGACACGACGAGGACGTAAGCACTGTGGGGGGTCCCCCGATAGGACGACCCTTGAGTTGACCAATGCTGACTTGTACGTTATGCGTTTTCGTAATTTAAAATTGCGCAGTGGAGTGAGACAAAACCAACGTCCTTATTTCTTGACCGTGAAATACTGGTCGAAGACAATGCGTACTATTTCTTCTCTATGTTCTGTCTTTTGAGCCGAATCTTATTCCTAAATAATTAAACGTTTACAAAGAATCTTATACCCTTTGTTATATTAGTTGTTATCTTCTTTCTGTGTCCATGCACTCATGTGGGGTTGATACATTCTTCCAAACTCTTGAACGAAAGTATATTTTTATAAAGAGATTTGTTTACTAGTTGAGAAATGATTTGCCCGTGGGGTACCAGACTAGAATGTCACCCTCCTCCCTCCATCTCGGCCCGTGGATGTCGTAAAAGGCGACTAAGGATAAAAAAACGGAAGTTCGGCAGCAGCGCCTTCCGAAACTGTTTTCTTATGCTGCGATCCCTATAACGCCTGCCAAGCGTGGTAATTATATCCCCAATAGGGGAGGCTATGTTCAGTAGTGGACAATCCAGCTAATACAGCACCTACATAGAAACGATTTGAATGGGACCACCTAAGTCACCAAAATAATTTAGAATCATGATTAGTTGTAGTTTTAGCGGAGGCAAAATGCCATATTGGGTTGTAATACTAGATATGAGTAATAGGCCTTTTTTTATTTTATTATTATTAAATTTCTTCGCTTTCTGAGGAACTGATATCTCACACCGCGATCCTCAAGACACCTGCCAAGCGTGGGGGTTATGTGATGTGATACAGTAAGTACAGTAATATGGTATATTCGGTGTTGAACGAGAGCCTTCGGTGTGTGAGTCCAATTCACACTTGCACAGTTTTTATTTTCTACAAGGCAAACCGATACTATATTACTTAATTACCAATGAATATATTTAACTTTCTTTTTTATGCTCGATAGCTTAGCCTTTAACCACTATCTCAACTGATGGTAATTGATGATGTGGTCGAAAATGTTGTTCAGGCTAACCTAGAATTACTGGCTCTCAAGGACAGCTGCCGGAACACACCGTTGGGTCCTTGGCGACAGATTTTCTACTTGAGGGTGGTAGCTAGCCAGTCTGGGATTTGCAAAATGCCCTTCCACCATGCTATAACGACTGCCATCGTAAGACAACAATTGGGCCGACGGCTTAACGTGCCCTCCGAAGCACGGAAGCGCTCAGTAGTAATGTCACCAGCGGTCACCCATCCAACTCATGACCGCGGCGGACGATGCTTAACTTTGCTGATCGGTTCACAACCGCTAACCAAACTTCGCTACGCGCGCTTCACTCTAACAGTTTTACGGACATCTGTAAAGACCCATAACGAATTAAAGAAGTTATCGCACTGATAACATTTTGAAAGCGAACGTTACCAGTGACCATCTGGCACGCACGCGACACACTTCCTAACGTCTTAAGAAAGGGCTGTCATCCTTGAGTTCCTGCACATCCTGTTGGTTTCCTGAATCAAATACCATGACGGCACGTGCCCCTAATACACAATTCAAAATGAACATTATCACTTACTATATAAGGTACAATTTATATTTCGTTTATATAGGGTTGCCACGTTTATGGAAATTGTAGACATCCGTTCGTGTGCCGCGCATGCGTCGTGTTGTATGATGTGTGTGTGACCAGGTGGCGGTTTTGGTACGGTATTGGAAAACTATTTTTTGTCGTTAGTTTCGCTATGCTTCTCTCCGAGTCCGTTTGTCACAAACTTTTTGTTACGTTACTTTTTAGTTCCTTCCGAGCCAAGACTTAAAGGTGATTAAAAAGGTCCTGATTTTATCAGTAAAAATTACATTAGCAATTTTTTTTACATAATAAATAATTAAGGACCTACATACTTAATTATTTTTAAAATACCTATATGAAATAAAAATCACTTAATAAGTATATAAAAAAATTGTACACGGAGTCGATTCAGCTTATCTTAATTTTTTTTACTGAGTACAACCCTAAAATAGATTTGAATTATATAATTCTAAATAGAGTTGAGCAAGAGCAAGTTGGACCTGCATACCAATGGTTCCATACTTACAAGCAAATATAACAAAAACATCGTTATATTTCCAAATACTCGTAATTCTTGGTCCTCACGATTAGGCGTTTTTGTTTAACTTATTATCTCGAGTTTGTACTATAATCGTACCAAATTTGATACTCAAAAACTACATTTTGTGCACTAGGTACTTTGGACTACCTGAAATTTTGTTTAGTTGCATTTCTAATCTTCCTTTTAATTTTGATTAACACAAAAAAGTCCCATCATCAGTTTACAATTCATTCCACTTATACACGCACAGACAGAGAGACAGCGGAGTGTCATTATATTGGGCTTAAAAATGTTCTTTTTTCATATGTAGCTGATATGCTAGGCTGTGATCACAATCTCACCTGATGTTAAGCGATGATATTGTCAAAGGTGTTGTTCAGGATAACCTAGATTTACTGATTCTCGAGAGGACAACTGCCGGAAAGCACCTAAGTGCTTGGCAACAGATTATCTACTTAAGGGTGGTAGCTAGCCAGGCGGGTGTTCGCAAAATGCCCTACCACCATTCTTATAACGACTATGATCCTAAGACAACCACCGGGACCGGCGGCTTAACATGCCCTCGGAAGCACGGAAGCGCTCAGTATTAATTTCACTATCAGTCACACCCATCCAAGTCATAACTTAGCTGATTGGTTAAGAACGGCTTAGTAAACTTCATATCTAAGGCGAGGTTTAATACTTCAGGTAATTAACAAAATGCCGCAGTTCTTACTTTAAATATACTTATAGATATTTGTATCTAAACAAATCAATACACTCGCATATATTTTTCTGACTTACCTACATTAAATGATCTACTCTCTCCTCTGTAATAAACCTCGTCAAACATTGAGATAGGACAGGAAAAGAGTTCTCCAAGCAATTGTTTGGAGAGAAGGGCAAACATCGTAACGCCGTTCTTCGACACTAAAACCACAGATTACGTAATAGTAAATGAATGCATGCGTTACTTCGTAAGGACTTGTCTTACCATACAGGTGGGCTTGTCTACTTTTACATTGGTTTTTGGTAGCTATTGTTGGCTCCAAAATTTAGGGTTGGTCACAATAAACATTACCTTGTAATCAATACCTCAACCGATATTTCCTCCGTTGAACAAGGTGTCCCCCATTAAGAGGAATTTGCCTACCCTTGGCAGGCGTCTTGGAGATCGCAGTAGAAGTTGTCAGTTCTTCAGAAGGCCCTGCTTCCCACCTTCCAGTATTTTTCCTCTCCTATTACGACACATACGGGAAGAAATGGGCAGGTGTCATTCGAACCCGACACCCCACGATTACACTTGTATTACGCTGGGTAAATTTAAACTTGAAATCCGATTGTTACTGTACCTAGCTCGTGAGTGTGTAAAATGTCAAAAAAATATGATGGAAATGTGATAATGGTTTTTATCTCCCGAAATGAGAAAAGGTTAATGGGAAAATACCAGGAGGCAGAGCAAGAAGCTGCTCTAAGACAAGCTGAATACGTGGAAACAGTTAGTCAACAATTCGATTTAGGCCTTCCAAGACGGGACTGACCTTCAGTACCTAATGAAGAAAACGAATAAGAAGAAGCCTGTACCTACTATTGTACACACGGACAGCTGCCGGCCATTAGGTCCAGATATCATATTTATATGAATATATATATATATAGGTCCACAGGTGACTGGAACAAGTCATTATTAGTGATCATCACCCATGGTGCGTTTTAAACATTTTAAGTAGAAGTTGGTCATGTTTTGGAGATAAATAAAGATTATTATTATTATTTATAAGTAGGTACATATTACCTACTACATTATTGTTTTAAATTTATGTGTGATTATAATGATCTCTTTAGTTTACGATAAAAAAAAACATTTTAGGAAATTGAACACCATGGTATATCTGTATTATTATAGTTCCAACCAACTACTTCACCCGCTTCAATTTTATATATAAAGGGCATTAACTACTATTACCACAGATTAACTATAATATCACCTACATGTGTAAAAATAAAATAATAATAGATTCATGAGTTAGGTACTTTGAAGAAATCCGTGTTTAATAATAAAAAAATATTTTTAGAAAACATTAAACGTGACGTCATAATTCTTCGAGCGCACCATCGAGCTCAATTCAAGATCCTTCGAGTAGAAGCGGAACGCATCAAAAACTCTTCTGATTTGGCAACGTGGCGTTAATTCACGTCGGCCTAAAAACGGCGAAAATTAGGTGGAATGATCACTTATTATATTTTGACATAATCAAAGTGTTTTTCTGATATATTAATTGAATTCTTTTTGATTATTTTTCTAGTTACGATAATGATATAGGTATGCAAATCGGACACAGCACAGAATAATACTTACTCTCAGTAATGATCCAGTGTTTAGAGTACCTAATACCTACGTCTGCTGAAATAATCTCTACACTTGATGTAGGATCACGACAAAAGACCATGTCCATGGATAAGATATCACTGACATGACAACAGCGACTTCGTTAAGCAGACCCTCTGTGGATCGTTTCTTTCGCTAACTTTCATTAACCTGGGAAAGATTTATGGCTATTATCTATTACATATACTCTTACGTACCTAATCAATAGACGAGAAGATTTGACTTGTGTATGTTTTTGTATGGCGTTTACAATACATTGAAATATTACTTAAAAGGAGAAAATAATAAAATTCAGCGAAAACAACTTAATTTTCTACGTTCGTTAAAATTTTGTTTTATATACAGACATAGAGTAAATTCGTTTTTCTTCTATAGTATAGTCATCTGTATCATGAATAAATAATTCTTTATTCATATGGTTACCCATTTTGGCGTAGTCTTATTTTACAAAGATCTAAAAGGATTAAAGAAAAGTGCATTTTTTTTTATTTGGCGACTACGGAACTATTTGTTGTTGGTAAGTTAACCATTTAGTATGCAGGTAGCTTTTACTGGTAATATGAGTAATTATGTTTTTGAGCAAGAATAAATATGGGAAATTTTCTACTATCCCAATTGGATATTCATTAAAATCGACCAGATATAATAAAATATATACCCCAACTGATTAATCTTTTTCTATTAAAATTTTTCTTTGCAGTGCCCTCTGCTGATTAGCCTATATTGCTACTACCTACAGACCATTCCTATCGAACTACGGCTCAACATTGATCGTGGTATAGAAATACGACTAAACCATCACAGATGGCGCTGTCACCAACCCCTATACATTTTCTTTGCAAAACGTATTATATTCGTATAAACGTTTACAAATTGGTATTTCTTTTTGCTTACTAAATTCATATTTAAATTGCGCTTTCGATATATTAGCGATTAATTCATGTTAAAAAAGCATTTTAAGACTTCCCTACACTAGGATAGTTAAAGTAATTTTGCTAGACACGGTTTGGTAACAAGTTAAACACCAGTTTTACATTTTTATTATGATACATAAGTAATAATTTTTGGAAGCGGAACTAACCTTTTTTCACCTCTCCAGTGCGAAAATTTTGGTGTTCAAAGAACTAGATGCAAAACTTTTATTCTCAACAGCAAAAACTATTTTTGCTGCGAGCGCCAGGAAATTAGAAAAGTGGTTCGAATTACAACTGTCACGTTTTGAGACTGGAAAAATAATATAACATTCAAACGTTCAAAACCTAATTTATACCAATCGGCTCAAATACTAAATATTAATCTTCTTTAATATTAATCACAATCATAATTTTTTTATTTTGTTTTCTAAGATATTTAAAATAATGGAAAAAAATAATACACTTGTCAATTCAAAAATGACATGCTATGTTTTTGGTTACAATGTAAAATTATCGAACGCAATTTCTACAGGGAGAAAAATAATCTTACAGTGAAATGGCGGGAAAGTAATTTTTTCGCTGGTAGAATTGATGGACAGCCTTAATATTGATTCTTACACTGTGGTTGAGGTAAAAAGTTGTATGTTTTTTTTTAGCTCAGCTTGCTCTCTATGCTCAGTAGTCTATATTAGAATAACTCTCTAGATAAGCTCGTGACATTTCTATAGACTACTTTCCAGTCGGTCGATGTATATGTGTAGAAGCAGGCCTGGCTCACTCCGCACTTACAGGTCCATCCGGACGGGATTATTCAACAGCGCGTGCCGCGTGAGAAATATCGCATAGCCACGCGGCTATGCGATAGAAAGAGAGACACCTTGTAGGTGAATATAAATATTAGGAACTCGTGTTTTGCGAGCTGAAATGCACTTTATTATTTGGTAGGTAAAGTCGCATAAGGCACATGAACAGGCGGCTCACCGGTTGTAAGTAATCATCGTCACCCATGGACAGCTACAAGTAGTACAACACCACAGGTCTCGAGGATGCGTAGCCAGCTATTGTCGTCTTATCGGCTCGGAAATACTTCACATGACAGCTGGTTCGCAGAATCGCAGGTTGTGGAATTCCAGACGGTAATATAAATGAGATCTGAGAGGTGATCCAACATCTCTATGCAATGCAATAATGTCTAGCCGATCTGAGAAAGCTTAATCGGCAACGATTCGAGCTTCTCTGCGAAGGTGCTGGTACTGCGGATCCTCTCCCAGAGGTGAGAGCAGTTCTTCATTTGCAGCCGAACCTGAGTCTTATAAATTTGTAGGCGATAAGTCGACGTTACCAGGACACCAAGCTTCTTAGAGGCTACTTACTTAACTTCCAAGTGAGACCGAAATTGAACTACGCTGGAAATGTCAACGCAATGACTTGTGTCTTCTCGTAGTTCAATTGAACTTAGTTAATTTTATTGTGCCTCTTTAACAACAGGGTTTTGACGTCAGAGTCATCAGACATAAGGTTGTTCCAACTTTCGACAACGTTTTGCCGACAAATTTTCGCACAGTCTGTATATGACCTTTTCAGTACTGTCATCCACATAGCAATAAATGAATATTGCTAAACTGCTACATGTCATTGATGTGCAAAAAACAGAGAATCGGATATAGCACACTGCCTTTCAGAACACTAGTTTAGACTGGATTTAAGTTAGAGCATGCACCGTCTACAATAACCTAGATGCCAATTAAAAAGAAAACTTAAAAAAAAAACGAAAAAGTACCGATCTGCCAATATTGTAAATGCTGCACTCTGACAAACTAAGAAGGAAAGACAGAGTCCGGTACAACATTAAACTGAAGCCGCCATTTTATATATGTGTGCAATGGAGGTGATGCCATATGAAAGAAAAAAATACATTGTGGGATTTATGGCAGTTATATTTGTGATGATATAAATATGCAGAATATATTTAAAGCAAAATCAGTTCGTTAGAGTACAATAATAGTGCACAATCATCACGATTATTATTGTTTAATTTTTCGTAACTTTTTAAAATTATTACAGCTAAATCTGTTCATAGAAAACTTTACAATAATATTGCACAATCCTCATGATTATTATTTTATATAATGGTTCACAATTTTTTTTATGATATTAAGTGACGCTCTATAGGACAATAAATAATTGACCAAGGGCGTGTTAGGTCACATAATATAGTAGGGTTTCGACGCAGGTTCCGTTATAATACTAATATGTATTCTTGATTCACACCATCTAAATACAATATTAATTATTACTTACGTGTTCCAAATCTGTATTGTAATTTGTGACCACAACTGTTGACCCTGCTAACTTCAACCTAATCTGTGCCGTTGCGTTTTGTTTGACAATTTTGGACAAAGTTTAACGATCCCAGCGCAAGTACCGAACTTACCGATCGCTAAATTTGACGTTACAATCGTCTAAATTCGATAAAACGCAACCATTTTATCGAATTTAGACGATTGTAACGTCAAATTTAGCGATCGGTAAGTTCGGTACTTGCGGTGCTGTTAAGTTTGACTCCACGACAAATTCGTCGTTTGATACGAACAGTAAGTTAGTTACAAACTCAGACGACGGCTACGATCATCGAAGAGATGTTTAAGTACGTTGAAACTTGGCTCAAACGAACATACCCTACAGTACGATACTAAATATTGTATAATTCATCTTAATTTTTTTTTTTTTTTTTTTTTATTCCTGATAGGTTAGCCTTTGACCACTATCTCACCTGATGGTAAGTGATGATGTGGCCGAGGATATATAAAAGCAAAACGCCTAAATTGAATAAATAATTTTGATTTTGACTCTCTTACTTTTTATTTTAATTATTATTTACAGATAATCGTTCATAAGCAAATCCTGTTATCCAGGACATTGTTTATTTTTTGCCCGGTTTGTATGTTTTTATTTTATAAAAACATACAAACCGGGCTATTAACAAAAAATTCAAAAAATATTATTTTAAACACAAAAAAGGTGCAATGTGACATAACTGTAATAAGATAGACATATTATGGTTATACGGACTTCGTTGTAGATATTATTGTATTCTATAAAATTGTATGTCTTCTGTAAAACCCTACTCCTGGGTTGCCAGTCCCAGGCCTCTCTAGACTCTTCCTCTGCAACACTATGGACCGGCACCCACACGGTGAATCCATGGATTGATAAGTAATTCGTCTCATCACTTTGCTCTATTGTCAATAATTTCCGCATCGTACGCAATATAACGATTTTTTTTGGTATTTCTTCACGCGTTGGATTATTCTAACAAGAGCTTTTTGGTATTTCTTCACGCGGCACTTAATATTTTTACTGGGGTCTTATAGATATATATTATCTAGTTTAATACTAATAATTACCTTATACGAGTAGATATATAGTTTGAGTTTTATAGTTTTTGATGTATTAAACTTGCTTACATCTGTTTTATTATATAATTTATAGATATGACATAAAGTAATACAACTGGAAAGATCCAATTGTACCTATTTACTTACTTTCTTATAAAATTTAGTTTTCATCATGCAAATAATTTTTGTTTTTTTTTTCAAACTACAGTTTTCTATTTCTAAAGCATTAATGGTAATCAATGCCGACTGAAGTCAATATGCCATCTAATGAGTAACACCATTAACTCATTCCCGTAACTGCTTTACTAATTGTACTGTATCAGCTGGATTGTCCAATGCAGAACACAGCCTCCTTCATAAAGGGTGTCCCATAATACCTTACTTACTTGGCAGATTATATGGAGAGAATTTACCAATTATTCTACTACTACTTTTATATATACTACCTACTTATTATTATTCTATAAAATGTTTACCATTTTACCAACTACTAAAATTATAGGTGTCGATGGTGTCATTATGCCGACTGTTTCAAACCTGGAATGGTGCCCTTGTGACCTGTAAAACAGATTTTTCAGATTCAGATTCAGATTCATTTATTGTCAAACTGTGTTATATTGGGTTCTTGAATTATAATGAATATAGTATCAACAGCTTTGTTCATAGCGAACATACAATATTTTAAGCAAGTATTAAATTGTAACGTAATATTAATTTTAAATTTATGTTACTTAAATGATAGATTATTGTCAATGAATAGATTCAGGCGTTACTTTGCGGAAATCCATATTTAATACTAACAAATATTTTAAGAAAACATCAAATAAATATTTTAATAAAACACTTAAAAAATACAAAAATATATCTAGTGACACTTCCGCCCAATTTTCCTGGTAAGCCGACGTGACGTCACAAACGCCACGCAGCCAAACCGGAAGAATTTTTTCGACGCGTTTCGCTCCTACACGAAGCATCCTCAGGAGGTCTTGACTCTTCGAGCGCACGATCGAGAAATCGTGCGCTTTTTTTAAAGTGTTTTTTTTTAATATTAATTTGATGTTTTCTTAAAATATTTAAAAAATATTTGTTAGTATTGATTATTGTCAAGTTTTTAAACCTAACACAGGTACCATTCTCTCATAACACAGGTATACGTGTAAAGTAATATAAGTATTTCATAACCTTTAGTAAATAAGATATATTTGTGGAGAGAAGTATTAACTTGAATTAAGACGAGGCTGCGGAAAAAATACTCTCATTTGACTAGTTTTTTTAACCAACTTAAATATGCAATCGACACGTTAACTTAAATATTTGATTTTCAAACCTTTTATTATCCGTTGTTAAGACAGAAACACATTTGAAAGAAATTTACTCGATAGTTTTAATTTTTTTAAATGAAGCCTTTTCTTTAAATTATTGGATTTTTCTTGGAAACTACGTCAGTTACATATCAATAATAAATACACATAGAAAGGAAATGTAGTTTATTATCCACTGTAAAAGTAAAATTTACCTAGAGTTATTAGTATTCTCATAATAAATTAAATTGTGTTTTAGACTTACGACCTTTAGTTCTGTGCAGGATTACGGTCAATCGGAAGATTTGATATTCAACCTTATTAGCTTACGCTTACGAAATAAAATCAATGCGTAAGAGCTGTCCTTCAGTGCCGCGCTGTGCGCCGTTGGACGTGGACCTATCGCTCGCGCGCTATCACCTGAGCAGTATAAATACGTATCTTGGTAGGTATATCAATCAATATGGGAAATAAAGATAACTAAAAAATAAAAAAAGGAAGCAGAAGAGTCGATACAAAGACTTTGCAAGAATTATGAGAGAGGCAAAAGCATATAATATTTCAGTTTTTTTTTACCTATTGCACCTATGCAAATTTAATATTCGTTTGTGTTTATTCTATTCATGAAACATACTATCTCGACCGAACTAAGAGATTCTATACCAACTAGGTTTCCTATAGTACTGTAATGGAGCTGTAAAATAGCTATATGTCGTACTAATCTAAGTATGATTAGTAGGGTACTATAATAATATCTGGTATATGTATAATTATGGTCTCACCTGATGGTAAGTGATGTGGTTGAAGGTGCCAAACAGGAGTAAACTAAAATTATCTGGCTCTAAAGTACAGCTGCCGTTCAACCGTAAATGGAGTTGAGTGTTGCTAAATAATAATAACACAAGCGTAGCAAATCAAAGCATTTGGTTTGGTGGGTAGGTATATCGCAATAAAACATCGAACATTCTTTATGTCCCTCAAGACTAGATGTAGATTTATATCAATGAAAGAATATTCAGAATCAGGCAAGTAGGTATATATTCAAGAGATTATCTACAAAGTCACCTGCATAGGTAATTTTAAATATACATTTTATCACTTAGACATGTACATATAAGTATCGATTTATACAAAAATAATAGAGTGGAATAAATAGATTGTGTATATACTCGTATAATAAAAAAGACTGTGCTCAAAAATGCACCTTCTTTCTCAGGAAAAAAAATAATAAATCAGTCGAAGTCCGAGATCACTCGGAACAGGGAGAACTGTCGGAGTCGCCATCTCATATTATAAGTTTAGACTGTTCTTCCACTACACGAAAATAAGTGAGTAATTCTTTGAACATAATACTTTAGTATTGCTAAATTTGCAAATTTTATTCACAGGAAATTTCGTAAAGGAAATATTTTATATACTACCTATATTAGGCAAAAAATTATTTTGACCTATCCATAGCAGAGCAGCAGGTAAAATTAAATAAAATAACGTATAAATGTATAAATACAATGAAATTTTCTTTTTTACACTGAAAAAAAAACTTTACATTATTATCGCCCTGCACTTGTCACACCTCTGTAGGATCGGTATAAACAATATATTTTTTCTGAGTACCTACACAAAAGACAACGCATTGACATAATTGTGCGGAGTAAGACTTAAATTTTATGGCCGGCCTCCTATCTGAAGCAATACTCCTTTGCGAATGCCATCGTTGATACGTATTATACTTGCCTTCACCCCCTTTTCGGTTATTAGGGTATTAGATAGATGGTAAAGAGCGATGTTGTACTCTTGACGTGCAAAAAATCTGACGTGCAAATTATCTGAATTTATATATTTAAATTCATTTATTCATATTCCCAACACCCCCTTTCTGAAGGCCGAGCTTCAGCAGGGGCGGAGCAATTTGTATGGTGGCCGTCTTGAAATCGCCATTTTGGATTTTTGACAGGTGTCATTCGACTGCTCTCCCGACATTTATCCTTACAAATTATATTACAAATTGTGCGAAATTGATTGTCGGACAAACAGAAATGTACAGTTGCGTTTCTGAAGGCTTCAGGTAACTGATTGTCTGTAAAATGTATTTTGCAGGTATATATATCAATCAAAAATCTGATTGATATTATCAAACTGAAGGCTAAATGCACATTTTGCATGGTGGTAGGGCACTTTGCGAATGCCCGCCTGGCTAGCTACCACCCTCAAGTAGAAAATCTGTCGCCAAGCACCTAACGTTGTGTTCCGGCAGCTGTCCTTGAGAGCCAGTAATTCTAGGTTAGCCTGAACAACATCTTCGACCACATCATCACTTACCAACAGGTGAGATAGTGGTCAAAGGGTAACCTATCAGGCATAAAAAAAAAAACATTTGTAATATAACTAAATGCTAATTTGCCGTGTAGTATGGAGACAACAAATTAAAAATAGAAATTCTACAAAAAGATGAAGAATTTTGGACGAAAAAAATGGAGACAAAACTAGTCACATTCTATATGAACTCCCTTCTGCCCGAGCTGGTCGATCCCCACCACCCTAAGAAAAGACTGATCCGGGATCAAGAATATGCGGATACTTCTAGAAAAAGATAAAATCAAGAGAAGGCTGTCGAGGGTGACTTGCAACATCAAAGTGCAAATGCTTCAGTACTTCCTCCCGCCATAAAAAGAAGACTTGACTTAATGTTGTCTTAGGTTTTCGCGATTGTTACACATAGTAATTAAACAACATTTAACGGTTTAAATCGCGTATATTTATCATTATTTTTGTCCTGACGTTTCAAACACTTTGCAGTGATCGTGGTCACAAGGTGACGATCGGGGGGACTGCAAACTTGAAAAAAAACTTGACTTTCCGTTCCGATACTCGTTATTTCTCACGTACACTTTTGCATATCATTAATTCTGTATAATCATTAATACTGTATAAATTGAAAATAATATATTTTTTATTTCATAAATAATTTTTTGTTAATTTATATACATCTTAACTTAATTTGTCTATAACCACGTACTAACAATCTAAGAATCCACTGTTTTTATTTAAATGTCTAATTTAGTCACCTGTTCCAGTGCCACTCACTCTCTCACTTATCTGCCATGTTGCATTAAAAGAAGCTTGTGTAACATGTTGTCTACAATTTTTCTGCAGTTGTGTTATTTTTAAAAAACCCTAAGTTTAAGGCCATTACTATTGCGTATATAGACTCTTCTGCAAGTTTGGTAAAAAATCTTATCCTGCTGTTTAGAAGTGGCTAGATCTATATCTGGTTGGTCTATCTAATTTTTACCATAGTTGGTATCTAAAAGCAGAGTGGTAGTAAAATAACACCTTTCTGTTCACCAGTGTAACTGAAAAATAAAACGTAATAGGATGTATACGAACATATTTTCAACATTAGTAATTAATAGTTAAAAATTATATGATAGCAATAAAAAAACAACCTACTTTATATTATTATGGGAACGTGTACCGTAGCACAGTTATGAAAAACTATAATTCATATTTGTATGACGAGTCATGGTAAAATATATTGGCCACAACTAACATTTAATCAAATCAAATCCATTTATTTCAGGTCAATTGTACCCATATTCACCGAATATAATATAATGTTATGCTCATTCAATTTGATGGTATTTTACTTTATTCTAATGATGTGTAATCTGATTAATCGCATTCCAAGATACTGAGAACAATGTTGATTCATTCATAAATTATCGTCCACGCCAAGGGGTAATGAAATTTTTGTAGTAAGTTTAATCAGTAGAAATCACTTTCGTTACTACGGAGAATTTAAAAACACCCCCCATTTATCAATATATATCGTGCCGTTTGGGCTGATATGTACCATCATCATATTCCGACCCTTGTCTCACTTTATTTTGGTTTGGTGCAATATGTTTTCTCTATAAACACAGAGACTGCGACACAACAACATAGCAAAGAAAAAAAAAGACTTTAAAACAATTTTTTTAATTAAAAAGTCTGGTAACTAACTGGTTGATATCGGTGCAATATGATCTCAATTTTGTGCTCATGTAACTGACTTACACAGGTTATTTGATATACTGATGACTACAGACTTTACTAGAGAGATTATTATTCACATATTATTTATAGATTTTATCACTATTTAACAATAACTTTCATCTATATTCATAGTTGCCACTTACATTAGTTGCTAGAAGCACTGCGATCGTCAAGGCATTTTGGCAAATTACTTTTTAGTAAGTTTGACTGTAAGGTTCAGTAAAAAAGTTATGTGTGGTCAAACATAAAATAAAAAATAGACAAGTCAATTTAAGAACCCTCTTTCTTTTGGGAAGTCAGTTAAATATGAATAATATATATACCAATACATTCATACATAATAATATATACCAATAAAGTCGAGCAGACATGATCATATTGTAAAAAGTAAAACTTTTGGCTTTAGTTTTATAAGCTACTGTCGACCGTAAGAATAAATTTGGAAAGTAAATCAAATAATCAATTTCTTACTAAGAAATATTAGTAATGTTGATAAAAATACAAACGTGACATCAATTTCAGTATATACAAAGTTACTATGTATCGAAATGCGTCACGTGAATAAGATTATAAAAAAAGTTGAAATCGTCTCAATGGTATCTGTGTTCGCGAATCTAATTTCAAGTACACAAATATTTTTATAAGCGAGACGCGTGCGCCGCTGCACATCGCGTCGTTCGGTGCAGCGGGGATCGTTGCGCCGCATGGGCAGAGCTAGCGTGGGAATTATTTTTGACTGCCTGGACTTAACTGAATTGACTTCGGCACACTCACAAAAGTAGTTGTTGTACACGTATGTTATATTTCTCTTGAAAAAATTTTTCTGATCGGATTAGGAAGTTTAGGTATTGAATAGCCCGATAAGGTTAAGTATGTGATTGATAGGTTAGCAATAAGGTTATATAGAAACCGATACCAGTATCATTTCTTTGGGGGATAAGCGTGGAGGTGTGCGCGTCGCATCCCCTGCCAGTCCTTTCGAGGGCTGCAACTCCACTTAAATCTCCGTGGTGGTAGGACTTCATTGTGGTCCGCCTGGACTGTTACCACCCGCCTACTAAAGTGTGCTGCCAAATGTCTTCGTTCATAACGTAGGCGTGTTCCAGTACTATTGTAGGTGAACCAGCCCTCCTCCCCCCACTTCGCCCCTTGTGGCCTACACCGCTAACCCTCCCGAGACCGTTGTTTGCATCAGAAGGACCCAGTAGACGTGATGAACGTGAAGGGTTGGCACGGGGGCCAGGGAGACCCGGTGAAACGGTTGTCCGCTGGCCGCCCGCAAGTCAGTAGGGGACCCGAACCCGTGGATCACTTTTTAAACTCCGCCACGGGAGGCTGTCCCGCCAGCTCGCGCATAATCCTGCGTGGTGGCTGTCGTGCCGGAGTAGGAGACCGGAGTGGAACCCGGCAGGCACCAGCAGGGGGGTCCGGGGGTCCTTCCGTCTCCCGTGCCAATCAATCACTCGTTCCATCCCTCTAGTCGGTTTCTAGTTGCCTTCATTTTGTCTTTCGGATTGAAGCGGTGTACGCGACAACGTCCCTCTTACTTTATCCACACCATGGCTAAGTCAAATAAGAGCAAACGTTGTTCAGCGGCTTCCCATTCTCACTCCCTCATTGCTGGACTACTGCAACATTAGAGGATTGCACGCCAATCTCAATGCCGTCCATCTCCATCTTGAAACGGCAAAGCCGGCCCTGCTCTTTTTGACGGAGACACAAATACTTTCACCCGCGGACACATCTACCTCTCGTACCCTGGTACACGCTTGAGCACAAGTTCTTGCCTCGTGCTGGGGTATGTTTGTACGTGCGAGAAGATATTTGTTGCCGCCGTCTCAAAGGCCTGGAGGATAAGGACCTGTCGCTACTTTGGACTCGCGTAGACTATGGTGGTCAAACGCGGATCTACGCATGTTTATACAGGTCTCATAGCGGAGATCAGGAGACTACTCGCCTGTTCGATTATGTGGCTTCAGGGGCTGATAAGGTTCTTGAGCAATACGTTTCTGCAGAATTGGTCATTCTTGGCGACTTCAATAGCCACCACTCCGAGTGGTTGGGATCGTTAAAAACTGACCATGCGGGGCGTGTTGCTTATGACCTCGCTACGGCTTATGGACTCTTTCAAATGGTGTCAGGGCCGACCAGAGTTCCCGACATTGACAGCCACACTCCCTCATTGCTAGACCTTCTGCTGACTTCCAATCCGGACGGATATCAGGTCTCCGTCGAGGCACCTTTAGGTGGGTCCGACCATTGCCTGGTACGCTCCGAGGTGCCAACCCTAAGCCGCGTCCGTCCCCATCCACCTGGGAAACGCACCGTATGGCACTACGGGTCAGCCGATTGGGATGGGTTACGAGAGTTTTACTCTTCTTATCCCTGGAAGCAGCTCTGCTTCTCGACCTGCGATCTCGATACTTGCGCCGACTCTGTCGCGGACGTTGTGCTGCAGGGCATGGAATGTTACATTCCAAACTCTGCAGTGCGCGTCGGCGGTAGAAGTCACCCCTGGTTCAGTAGGCCCTGTGCAGTAGCTTCAAAGCTTAAGCTTGACGCTTATAAGGCTTGGGCTACGGCGCTTGTATCGCAGGATCCTAAGTGTCCCGCTTTAAAAAAGAAGCTGAACGCTGCTTCAAGGTCTTGCAAGAGGGAAGTAGCCGAAGCCAAAAAGCTTCATGTGAGCAGGATTGGTGAAAAGTTGATGAGCTTTCCTTCAGGCAGTAAGGCGTTCTGGTCGCTTGCCAAAGCTGCTGCAGGGAACTTCTGCCAATCATCACTTCCAGCACTTCGTAAGCCTGATGACAGTTTGGCCCACAGCGCAAAAGAGAAAGCAGATCTCCTTGGCATTCTCTTTGCCTCAAACTCGACTCTTGACGATGGGGATGCAGCACCGCCTGTTATACCGCAGTGCGAGAGTTCCATGCCAGAGGTACGCATCTTTCAGAGAGCAGTACGGAAGGAACTCGCATCTCTTGAAGTGCGAAAGTCGAGTGGGCTGGACGGCATCCCGGCTGTTGTTCTAAAAAAGTGCGCACCAGAGTTGTCCCCGGTTTTAACACGCCTGTTTCTGTTCTCCTACGCTTCGGGCTGTGTGCCATCATCGTGGAAAGTAGCTCTTGTCCACCCGATCCCTAAGAAAGGCGATCGCACGGACCCTTCTAACTACCGCCCCATTGCAATCACTTCTCTGCTCTCCAAAGTTATGGAACGAGTTGTGAACTCCCAGCTTCTTGGATACCTGGAGGAACACCGGCTGATCAGCGATCGTCAATACGGATTTCGTCATGGCCGATCAGCCGGTGATCTTCTAGCTTATGCGTTGGGCCGAAGCTGTTGAGAGTAGAGGAGAAGCGCTGGCGGTAAGCTTAGACATTACCAAGGCCTTCGATCGGGTGTGGCACAGGGCACTTCTTTCGAAACTACCATCATATGGCATATCTACGGGGCTTTGCACATAGATATCCAGCTTCCTCACCGGGCGTACTATTAAAGTCGTTGTAGACGGGTCTTGTTCCGATGCCATGCCCATCAACGCTGGAGTCCCCCAGGGTTCTGTGTTGTCGCCTACGCTATTCATCCTGCATATCAATGACATGTTGCGAATCGGTGACATTCATTGCTATGCAGATGATAGTAAGGTCAGCGCACAGTACTCTGGTCGTGTTAGTGCCCCGCACTCTGAGGTGTTGGAAAGCAGAAACAAACTTGTGTCCGAGATTGAACATTCTCTTGGCAAAATCTCTGCGTGGGGAAATCTTAACCTCGTGAAATTCAATCCCTCTAAGACACAAATCTGCGCGTTCACAGCGAAAAAAGCTCCTTTTGCCATCGCTCCGCAATTTCAGGACATTCCCCTGAACATCTCTAAGAGCTTGGAGATCCTTGGTGTTAGCGTTTCTGGCGAGGTTCAGTTTAGGGGTCATATGCAGGCTAAGGCGAAACTCGCTTCAATGAAGCTCGGTGTGCTTAACAAGGCGAAGCGGTACTTTACATCTAGTCAGCGGCTTTTACTCTACAAAGCACAAGTGCGGCCCCACGTATAGTACTGCTCCCACCTTTGGAATGGCGCACCGAAATACCAACTTCAGCCTCTCGACTCCCTACAGCGACGAGCCGCCAGAATTGTCGACAATCCCAAGCTCTCTGACAAGCTGGATCCTCTCAGTCTCCGTAGAGATGTAGGTTCCCTTTGTATTTCTTACCGCTTGTTTTTCGGGGAATGTTCCGACGAGCTTTTTGACCTTATTCCTGCGTCGAAATTTTACTACCGCACATCTCGACACCGCAAAAAGACCCACCCCCACATCCAGCAAGTATGGACATCACACACTGTTCGCTTTTCTCGCTCATTTCTACCGCGTACTTGTGGGATGTGGAACGACCTTCCTCCGGAGGTCTTTTCGAGAAGCTACAACATGGACCAGTTCAAAAGGGGCATCTACATATTCCTCTCTGGGCAGGCAACGCATCGGCAGCGCAGCTAGTGTTGCAGATGTCCATAGGCGGCGGTTACCGTTTACCATCAGACGGGCCGCCTGCTTGTTTGTCACCCATAATATAAAAAAAAAAATTAAATAAAAAAAAAAAAAACAATAATAAAATGCAACCTTCTATAATAACTTCGAAATGTATAACTGATCTTCATAAGTGATACATGAATATTGCTATGAACATTGACATATATTTATTACTTCGTTAGGAATTAGGATGGACCGGACGCCATTTTGAAATGTTGACTTTTTCAGTGTTAAGACGACGGGATAACACCATCTACAATACGTGCGCCGTCACGTCTTTATGAAACAAACGGAGAAAACGTTGAAATCTACATACACATACCTACATGAATAAATAGTTGATTAATTATCGAATCATGCTTCTTCTCAATTTATTTTTAGTTTTGGTTTATTTACCGGTTATTACATGTCTACCGTAATGAATCTACTTATAGATTTCAATATCACTTCACTTTCGGATTCATAGTCAAATATTAATATTTGTCTATAAATCCGAAACGAAGACCGTCCGTACAAGTCGCATCCGAAGTTAGTTGGTGGTAGGGTACCTATAAGTTCGAAGTTCGTCGTTACTTCGTTCCGAAACTAAGCGTCGAACTTCGTTTTTATGGGAGTAGACCTTCAGGGCCATCTACCTACTCTAATTTATCGAGGTTACGAACTTCGGGTCCGAAAGAAAGATATCTGCAAACCACGTTTTGGCTTACTTTTGTTCAACTTCGTTCGTAGCATAGACTAGCAAGCATTTACCTGTAGTATAGATTTTGAATAGTTTTTTTTTTAATTCGGATTCGTATTGTTACTACATTTCCCAAATATCAAATAATAATATATTCGTTAGCTGTTAAGTTCTAAATATGTAGAAATAAAATAAATAAATCATAGTCGTGTCAAAGTCATTATTTAGTGATACGGCTATGGCTACATTATTGAATCTTGATAGGGAATTAAGGTGAGAACACGAAGAGCATGATACAAATATGCTTTCTTGGATCACGATTAAAACTATTAAAGCATTAATAATAGTTACTATAGTTGCTTACTACACTGTGTACCTAAGGATAGATACAGAACAAATTAAATCCAAATGTTATTGTCAGATTTATTTACACTCTTTATGACTGATGAAAGATGCGGTCCGACCATAGACTATATCAAACAACGATCTTCATACCGCAAATTAAATGTTCGTTATCTAAAATGTCGCTCAAAACACGAAAAATGAAACTTCAATGAATTGTAGTAGCTGACCTGGTGCTGTGGATAGTTCAGCGGAGTAACTCAAGCAGTGCAATTTGCGCCCTTTGGTTTAGAGAAATTGGGTACGTGGGGGCCTCATATTTTTATCCAAAACTTACCAGTGCTCTTGGGCGATGCGACTCGTGGCTAAATTCTGATACTTATTTGGCACAACCAATACGCATTGCAATATTTGCAATCCAACGAAGCATTGCTGTTAGCATGATGGGCACGCTGTCGTCAAGTGCTGGTGAGCTGGAGCATTTAGACTGCCTGTGGGTCTGCAATGGCCTTTAGATTGCCTAAAGGCATTCGTTGTAATACCTGCAGTATTGTATAGAGTTTATAGTGTTCTGCTAATAAGAGTATGGAGTATTAATAAGCGGTTTTATCGCTTGTAGCGACTTCTTCTAGATAACTTAACATGGAAAAGATGAGATACTTATTGGTATATAAATTTTCCACATTATATTATTAGGAGACGCGTGGAAGAAGGTATACATATGTAAGTGTACATGCGTGGACACTTTAGCGCCTTCAATATTTTCTGAAACCAAAGCCAGGGCTGGTGCCGCGACTACATAGGCGGAGCGACTCAAGCGGCGCAATCATGCTAATCTCATAAATTTACAAATTATTGGAGTACAAAATGTTTTGCCTCGGGCGAGAATTGAACCCGCGAACTCCCGATTTCGCGCCGGATGCTTTGTACTCCAATAATTTGTAAATTTATGATTTTCGCTTAGTACGCGGTAGTGCTTGTAATCATAATATTTAGAAATATGCTAATCTCGACAGTGGTTACCTAGTTCAGCCGTTTGGTGTGGGGACATCGGGGTGCATGGGGGCTCATCGTACTTTCCAAAACTTAACAGAGCGCTTGCTCGATAAAGCGGTTATGAAAAAAATAACGATGTTTAGTACATCCAGTGTTGGTAGGGATATGGGCCAGTCCGACTTGCACTTAGCCTGTTTTATTCCTGTAATCTGTAGATTAAACAATTTTGTGCCGATTTCCAAAAAACGAGGAGGTTCTCAATTCTTCTGTATTTTTTTTTATGTATGTTATTTTTTTTATGTGTTATATCCTCAGAATTCTTTGTGAACCGATTTAAAAAATTCTAATTTTGTTTGAAAGCTGATGCTTGTCGTTTGGTCCCATTTAAATTTCATCAAAGTCAGTTTAGCCGTTTTTGAGTTACACTCCATAACTGAAAAATATTTACATCTTCTTGATATAGATCTTTACAATGAGTGACAGTCGATCCCGTAAGTAGCAGAGTCACTAAAATGAGAGAAATAAAGTTTTTTTAAACAAAAAATGGAACCGACGAAATAACTTCTCGAAGTCGGTACCATGCGCTCAATATTGCGATAATAGGTACTTTTGATCTATCATGGTAGGTACCGACAAGTTATTTCACACTTTTGTGGGATTTATTTCATTTTTTTTTTGTAAAAGTCTGCTTCTACTTACAAAAGTTATGTGTATTCTTACAAAATACAAATCAAATACATGATCTAATTGTAAAAAGTTTTGGATAGCGGCCCTACTGACGCTTAAACACCAGGATGCAGGTCTAGCAAAAATGCGTAAATCACAGAAGACATTGTTAGCATATGTAGGCAAACATTTACAGTGACTTAAATTGGTACAAGACAAAATTATATCTACCATGATCACGCTATTGTTCTCGATCAGAATTTAATGAACACATTGTTTCTAGTCTTAACAATTTATTTCTTTACCAATGTAAATATTTGGATCGTAATACAATAATGTTAAATTGCAACTTTTACGTAAATGAACGGTGGAAATTTGAGTATAAATAGGCTGGGAGACTGAAAATCGACATCAGTCCGATCTAACTCTCAAAATGAGAGTCACAGCGTTCGTGATCCTTTTCTGCGCTCTGCAGGTGAGTACAAACTTCAAAGCTAAACATATTGTTTTGTTCTCTACATACGTGAACAATCGAATAACATATCGAATAAAATTTTGAAACTGTGATGGCTCAGTGGCATTGGCTATGGACTGCCGCGCAGCAGGTCCCGCCGCTGGTTTGAGCTTTGGTGGAAGAGTATTTTAACAATTCCCGTATGCTAGCGACCACTCTCAAGTAGAAAATCTGTTGCCAAGCACTTGACAGTGTGTGGCAGCAGTCCTTGAAATTAAATCCAGTGAAATTACAGGCACAATAAGACTTAACAACTATGTCTCAGTGTGACGGGCGCGGTGCAATTCGTGACTTGTGATGAAATGCATCTGTTATATGCAGAGGTTTAGTCCGGTTAACATCAGGCGGGCCTCAATTTTGTTCCGTGATAATAACATAAAAAAAACTATATATATATATATAAATTTAGGATTTTGTGACCAGTAGTAAGTAGATAATTACCTACTCAACTGATGTTAATGAAATCTAAATGGGATCACTTTGGAAGGTTTCTACAAAACATAGAGTATACCTTCAAAGTGACCCCAAAACAAAAATACCCCTAAAATTAAACAGAAAAATCAGATCACAAATGGCGGAGTAACCGCATAACAAACGTACAAAAAAACATACAGTTGAATTAGAACCTCTTCCTTTTTTGGAAGTCATGCAGTTGAAAATAAGATTCGATATCGGACCACACAATCTCAATTCGCAATGTGTCCCTGGACAGATCGAATATTCCGGGATTCAAGCGTATTTGTGTCGAAATATATTTCAGAAAGCTCTCAACCCGCGTTTTTGACACGTTCAGCCGATCAAGTAAAAACATTACAAGCGCATTTTTAAATATAAAAACACTGTGGCATAAGCAGCGTAGTATAAGACATCACGCAATTAAAAAATGGACAGAAATGTCCCATGTATTCAACTTTAACCTTCCATGACGCAGATGGGTGACCGCTCTAGTGGCATTACTACTGAGACCTTATGTACTTCGGCAAGTTAAAAACCAGCCGGTCCAGACTGTCTTAGGATGGCAGTCTTAAAAGTATGAGGTGGAAGAAAACCACAACCCCTAGTAGAAAATCTGTCAAGCAATTAACTCTAGATTAGCCTTAATAACATCTTCGACTATATTGCTTTACCGTCAGGTGTGATAGTGGTCAATAACCTATCAGCTATAAAAAATATATCTGCAGTTAGCATATACTACGAGGGTGGATTGAAAAGTTCGCGGCCTCAGCAAGAAAGCCATTTGTAATATAAACAAAAGTAATTTTATTTTTCCACGTAATCTCCACTTAACTCAATGCACTTCTTCCATCTGGTTTCCAACGCCTGTATACCAGTCATAAAAAAGTTTCTTCAAGGCCTTCAAAAAAGTCACCCACTGCAGCTTCGACCTCCTCATTTGATGAAAATTTTTGAGCTCCAAGGTGTTTTTTTAGGTTTGGGAATAAATGAAAGTCTGAAGGTGCCAAACAGGGGAATAGGCGGGATGCGGCAGTAATTCAAAGCCACAGTCGCGAATTTGAGCCATAGATTCAACAGACGTGTGAACGCGTGCATTATTCTGATGAAACAACACTTTCTTGCTGAGTAATCCTGGCCTTTTCGCTTTAATTGTTTCACGCAAACGACGTACCTAAAAGGATGCAGTAATAAGCCGAGTTTATAGTTTCACCTTTTGCAAGGTAGTCCACCCTTAGCATCCCAAAAAACTGCCGCCATCACCTTGCCAGCTGACAAAATTGCTTTGGCTTTTTTGTGTCGGTTCATCAGGTTTTTTTCCACTGCTTGGATTGCTGTTTTGACTCTGGGGTGTAGTGGTGTACCCAGGTTTCATCCATTGTCACAAATCTGGCCAAAAAATCTTGTGGATCAGACTCAAACATTTCCAAACAGTCGCGAGAAATCGTGAGCCGTATTCGTTTTTGTTCAACTGAAAGCAATCTGGGTACCCACCGCGCAGTAACCTTAGAAAATCCAAGTTCATTGACTATGATGTTATTATATTTTTTTTCAGTTGTACTCGTAGTTAAAATATCTAAGTTTATGCTAAAACACAAAATTGAAATGAAAATGGCTTAGACTCCATAATCAAAATGGCCTTAAACTGAAAATAAAATTTCATGGGCCGACTTATTTTTCTTTTTTATAACATAAATTGACACGACAATTGTTACTAGTTTGATGTATAGAACAACATCTGACCTCTCTCAATGCAGATCTTATTCAATTAGGGTATTGCTATTATATTGGATATGATATTCTCGGTTTTAGGTTAACTAACACCGCAGAAAATTCAAAATATAATGAAATTTTTTATTTCGGTTTACAAGTTAGAAGTTCATTATATATGGAAGAACAAAACGACAGTGACAATAAAAGAGCCTTTTTCCTCAGCAAACAGAATCCTAAAATGATGCCAGACTGATAATTATTTCTCATTGTTACAGTATGCTGCTGCAGACATTTATGAAGAAATACATAAAATAGAGTCAGAAACAACACTGGCTTCTAGTAACCATTCAGATACAGTTATAACGGATAGCTCTGGTCATAACTTTATCCAAACAACAGATATTCACAGGTACAAGGGTAAAGCTCGAGGACCTAAACCAAAACATGGCACAAAAAAGGTTATCACCATAGAAGTTGACGAAGATGGAAACGAAGTTATCGTGGAAAAAGATATTCAGTTGGAAGAAGTCCCACAAAAATCTTCGTCTAGCTCATCATCAAGCTCTGCATCAAGTTCAGCATCCAGCTCTGGGTCTGCTGGAGCTTCAAGAGGTGGCCGATACGGTACAGGAGCCTCATCCGCATCTGCATCTGCATCCAGTGCAGCTTCACAGGGCACAGGATATGGAACTGGCAACAGAATAGGTGGAGGATACGGGACTGGTAGAGGTGCGGGTGGTAATCGTTTAGGAGGATCATCAAGCTCAGGCTCATCAGCAAGTAGTTCATCGACATCGTCAACAGGAGGAAATGGTCTTGAAATTTTGGTTATTGGAGGACAAGGTGGTGGCACTTCTACATCCAGCTCATCTAGCTCTTCGTCTGGTTCATCTGGAACTGGTGGATATGGGCCATACGGAGCAAACTATGGACCGGGATACGGATCTGGTGGAATTGATGCCTATGGTAACGCTATTAGTGGAGGATATGGATCAAGCGCCTCGTCTGCAACGTCTGCGGCATCCAGCGCAGTAGGACAAGGTGCAGGATATGGAGCTGGTGGCTTAGATGCATACGGAAACCTTATAAGTGGAGGATATGGATCTGGTGCAGGATCAAGTGCCGCATCTGCAGCGACATCGTCAGCGGGTGCAACTGGACAAGGTGCAGGATATGGAGCTGGTGGCTTTAATGCATACAACCTTATTGGTGGAGGATACGGTTCTGGTGCAGGATCAAGCGCCTCATCAGCAGCGACAGCAGCAGCTAGTTCGGCAATACAAGGTGCAGGATATGGAGCAGGTAGCTATGATGCATTCAGAAACCTGATTAGTGGAGGATATGGATCTGGAGCAGAATCAAGCGCTGCATCTGCATCGTCAGCGGCAGCTGGTGCAGGAGGTCAAGGTGCAGGATATGGACCTGGTAGCTATGATGCATTCAGAAACCTGATTAGTGGAGGATATGGATCTGGAGCAGGATCAAGCGCTGCATCTGCATCGTCAGCGGCAGCTGGTGCAGGAGGTCAAGGTGCAGGATATGGACCTGGTAGCTATGATTCATTCGGAAACCTAATCAGTGGAGGATATGGATCTGGTGCAGGTTCAAGCGCCGCATCTGCATCGTCAGAAGCATCCAGTGCAGTAGGACAAGGTGCAGGATATGGACCTGGTAGCTACGATGCATTCGGAAACCTTATTGCTGGAGGATATGGATCTGGAGCAGGATCAAGCGCCGCGTCTGCATCGTCAGCAGCATCCAGTGCAGGAGAAAAAGGTGCAGGATATGGACCTGGAAGCTATGATGCATTCGGAAATCTCATTGGTGGACCATCAGGCTCAAGTTCAAGCTCATCGAGTAGCTCATCGACATCGTCAACAGGAGCAAACGGAATTGATATTCTCGTTATTGGAGGACAAGGAGGTGGATCTTCATCATCAAGTTCTTCGAGCTCTTCATCAAGTTCGTCAGGAAGTGGTGGATACGGTCCATACGGTGCTAACGGCCTTGGATATGGAAGTAATGGCTACGATGCAAATGGCAACCTAATCGGTGGAGGATACGGATCTGGTGCAGGATCAAGCGCCTCATCTGCAGCGTCAGCAGCAGCTGATTCGGCAGGACAAGGATATGATGCATACGGAAACCTCATTAGTGGAAGATATGGATCTGGAGCAGGATCAAGCGCTGCATCTGCATCGTCGGCGGCAGCTGGTGCAGGAGGACAAGGTGCAGGATATGGACCTGGTAGCTATGATGCATTCGGAAACCTTATTGGTGGAAGATATGGATCAGGAGCAGGATCAAGTGCTGCGTCTGCATCGTCAGCAGCATCCAGTGCAGGAGGAAAAAGTGCAGGATATGGACCTGGTAGCTATGATGCTTTCGGAAATCTCATTGGCGGACCATCAGGCTCAAGTTCAAGCTCATCGAGTAGCTCATCGACATCGTCAACAGGAGGAAACGGAGTTGATATTCTCGTTATTGGAGGACAAGGAGGTGGATCTTCATCATCAAGTTCTTCGAGCTCTTCATCAAGTTCGTCAGGAAGTGGTGGATACGGTCCATACGGTGCTAACGGCCTTGGATACGGAAGTAATGGCTACGATGCAAATGGCAACCTAATCGGTGGAGGATACGGATCTGGTGCAGGATCAAGCGCCTCATCTGCAGCGTCAGCAGCAGCTGGTTCGGCAGGACAAGGATATGATGCATACGGAAACCTCTTTGGTGGAGGATATGGATCTGGAGCAGGATCAAGCGCTGCATCTGCATCATCGGCGGCAGCTGCTGCAGGAGGACAAGGTGCAGGATATGGACCTGGTAGCTATGATTCATTCGGAAACCAAATCAGTGGAGGATATGGATCTGGAGCAGGATCAAGCGCTGCATCTGCATCGTCGGTGGCAGCTGGTGCAGGAGGAAAAATTGCAGGATATGGACCTGTTAGCTATGATGCATTCGGAAATCTCATTGGCGGACCATCAGGCTCAAGTTCAAGCTCATCGAGTAGCTCATCGACATCGTCAACAGGAGGAAACGGAGTTGATATTCTCGTTATTGGAGGACAAGGAGGTGGATCTTCATCATCAAGTTCTTCGAGCTCTTCATCAATTTCGTCAGGAAGTGGTGGATACGGTCCATACGGTGCTAACGGCCTTGGATACGGAAGTAATGGCTACGATGCAAATGGCAACCTAATCGGTGGAGGATACGGATCTGGTGCAGGATCAAGCGCCTCATCTGCAGCGTCAGCAGCAGCTGGTTCGGCAGGACAAGGATATGATGCATACGGAAACCTCTTTGGTGGAGGATATGGATCTGGAGCAGGACCAAGCGCTGCATCTGCATCATCGGCGGCAGCTGCTGCAGGAGGACAAGGTGCAGGATATGGACCTGGTAGCTATGATTCATTCGGAAACCAAATCAGTGGAGGATATGGATCTGGAGCAGGATCAAGCGCTGCATCTGCATCGTCGGCGGCAGCTGGTGCAGGAGGAAAAAGTGCAGGATATGGACCTGGTAGCTATGATGCATTCGGAAATCTCATTGGCGGACCATCAAGCTCAAGTTCAAGCTCATCGAGTAGCTCATCGACATCGTCAACAGGAGGAAACGGAGTTGATATTCTCGTTATTGGAGGACAAGGAGGTGGATCTTCATCATCAAGTTCTTCGAGCTCTTCATCAAGTTCGTCAGGAAGTGGTGGATACGGTCCATACGGTGCTAACGGCCTTGGATACGGAAGTAATGGCTACGATGCAAATGGCAACCTAATCGGTGGAGGATACGGATCTGGTGCAGGATCAAGCGCCTCATCTGCAGCGTCAGCAGCAGCTGGTTCGGCAGGACAAGGATATGATGCATACGGAAACCTCTTTGGTGGAGGATATGGATCTGGAGCAGGATCAAGCGCTGCATCTGCATCATCGGCGGCAGCTGCTGCAGGAGGACAAGGTGCAGGATATGGACCTGGTAGCTATGATTCATTCGGAAACCAAATCAGTGGAGGATATGGATCTGGAGCAGGATCAAGCGCTGCATCTGCATCGTCGGCGGCAGCTGGTGCAGGATATGGACCTGTTAGCTATGATGCATTCGGAAATCTCATTGGCGGACCATCAGGCTCAAGTTCAAGCTCATCGAGTAGCTCATCGACATCGTCAACAGGAGGAAACGGAGTTGATATTCTCGTTATTGGAGGACAAGGAGGTGGATCTTCATCATCAAGTTCTTCGAGCTCTTCATCAATTTCGTCAGGAAGTGGTGGATACGGTCCATACGGTGCTAACGGCCTTGGATACGGAAGTAATGGCTACGATGCAAATGGCAACCTAATCGGTGGAGGATACGGATCTGGTGCAGGATCAAGCGCCTCATCTGCAGCGTCAGCAGCAGCTGGTTCGGCAGGACAAGGATATGATGCATACGGAAACCTCTTTGGTGGAGGATATGGATCTGGAGCAGGATCAAGCGCTGCATCTGCATCATCGGCGGCAGCTGCTGCAGGAGGACAAGGTGCAGGATATGGACCTGGTAGCTATGATTCATTCGGAAACCAAATCAGTGGAGGATATGGATCTGGAGCAGGATCAAGCGCTGCATCTGCATCGTCGGCGGCAGCTGGTGCAGGATATGGACCTGTTAGCTATGATGCATTCGGAAATCTCATTGGCGGACCATCAGGCTCAAGTTCAAGCTCATCGAGTAGCTCATCGACATCGTCAACAGGAGGAAACGGGGTTGATATTCTCGTTATTGGAGGACAAGGAGGTGGATCTTCATCATCAAGTTCTTCGAGCTCTTCATCAAGTTCGTCAGGAAGTGGTGGATACGGTCCATACGGTGCTAACGGCCTTGGATACGGAAGTAATGGCTACGATGCAAATGGCAACCTAATCGGTGGAGGATACGGATCTGGTGCAGGATCAAGCGCCTCATCTGCAGCGTCAGCAGCAGCTGGTTCGGCAGGACAAGGATATGATGCATACGGAAACCTCTTTGGTGGAGGATATGGATCTGGAGCAGGATCAAGCGCTGCATCTGCATCATCGGCGGCAGCTGCTGCAGGAGGACAAGGTGCAGGATATGGACCTGGTAGCTATGATTCATTCGGAAACCAAATCAGTGGAGGATATGGATCTGGAGCAGGATCAAGCGCTGCATCTGCATCGTCGGCGGCAGCTGGTGCAGGAGGAAAAAGTGCAGGATATGGACCTGGTAGCTATGATGCATTCGGAAATCTCATGGGCGGACCATCAAGCTCAAGTTCAAGCTCATCGAGTAGCTCATCGACATCGTCAACAGGAGGAAACGGAGTTGATATTCTCGTTATTGGAGGACAAGGAGGTGGATCTTCATCATCAAGTTCTTCGAGCTCTTCATCAAGTTCGTCAGGAAGTGGTGGATACGGTCCATACGGTGCTAACGGCCTTGGATACGGAAGTAATGGCTACGATGCAAATGGCAACCTAATCGGTGGAGGATACGGATCTGGTGCAGGATCAAGCACCTCATCTGCAGCTTCAGCAGCAGCTGGTTCGGCAGGACAAGGATATGATGCATACGGAAACCTAATCAGTGGAGGATATGGATCTGGTGCAGGTTCAAGTGCCGCATCTGCATCGTCAGCAGCAGCCGGTTCAGCAGGACAAGGTGCAGGATATGGACCTGGTAGCTATGATTCATTCGGAAACCAAATCAGTGGAGGATATGGATCTGGAGCAGGATCAAGCGCTGCATCTGCATCGTCGGCGGCAGCTGGTGCAGGATATGGACCTGTTAGCTATGATGCATTCGGAAATCTCATTGGCGGACCATCAGGCTCAAGTTCAAGCTCATCGAGTAGCTCATCGACATCGTCAACAGGAGGAAACGGAGTTGATATTCTCGTTATTGGAGGACAAGGAGGTGGATCTTCATCATCAAGTTCTTCGAGCTCTTCATCAAGTTCGTCAGGAAGTGGTGGATACGGTCCATACGGTGCTAACGGCCTTGGATACGGAAGTAATGGCTACGATGCAAATGGCAACCTAATCGGTGGAGGATACGGATCTGGTGCAGGATCAAGCGCCTCATCTGCAGCGTCAGCAGCAGCTGGTTCGGCAGGACAAGGATATGATGCATACGGAAACCTCTTTGGTGGAGGATATGGATCTGGAGCAGGATCAAGCGCTGCATCTGCATCATCGGCGGCAGCTGCTGCAGGAGGACAAGGTGCAGGATATGGACCTGGTAGCTATGATTCATTCGGAAACCAAATCAGTGGAGGATATGGATCTGGAGCTGGATCAAGCGCTGCATCTGCATCGTCGGCGGCAGCTGGTGCAGGATATGGACCTGTTAGCTATGATGCATTCGGAAATCTCATTGGCGGACCATCAGGCTCAAGTTCAAGCTCATCGAGTAGCTCATCGACATCGTCAACAGGAGGAAACGGAGTTGATATTCTCGTTATTGGAGGACAAGGAGGTGGATCTTCATCATCAAGTTCTTCGAGCTCTTCATCAAGTTCGTCAGGAAGTGGTGGATACGGTCCATACGGTGCTAACGGCCTTGGATACGGAAGTAATGGCTACGATGCAAATGGCAACCTAATCGGTGGAGGATACGGATCTGGTGCAGGATCAAGCGCCTCATCTGCAGCGTCAGCAGCAGCTGGTTCGGCAGGACAAGGATATGATGCATACGGAAACCTCTTTGGTGGAGGATATGGATCTGGAGCAGGATCAAGCGCTGCATCTGCATCATCGGCGGCAGCTGCTGCAGGAGGACAAGGTGCAGGATATGGACCTGGTAGCTATGATTCATTCGGAAACCAAATCAGTGGAGGATATGGATCTGGAGCAGGATCAAGCGCTGCATCTGCATCGTCGGCGGCAGCTGGTGCAGGAGGAAAAAGTGCAGGATATGGACCTGTTAGCTATGATGCATTCGGAAATCTCATTGGCGGACCATCAGGCTCAAGTTCAAGCTCATCGAGTAGCTCATCGACATCGTCAACAGGAGGAAACGGAGTTGATATTCTCGTTATTGGAGGACAAGGAGGTGGATCTTCATCATCAAGTTCTTCGAGCTCTACATCAATTTCGTCAGGAAGTGGTGGATACGGTCCATACGGTGCTAACGGCCTTGGATACGGAAGTAATGGCTACGATGCAAATGGCAACCTAATCGGTGGAGGATACGGATCTGGTGCAGGATCAAGCACCTCATCTGCAGCTTCAGCAGCAGCTGGTTCGGCAGGACAAGGATATGATGCATACGGAAACCTCTTTGGTGGAGGATATGGATCTGGAGCAGGATCAAGCGCTGCATCTGCATCATCGGCGGCAGCTGCTGCAGGAGGACAAGGTGCAGGATATGGACCTGGTAGCTATGATGCATTCGGAAACCTTATTGATGGAAGATATGGATCTGGAGCAGGATCAAGTGCTGCGTCTGCATCGTCAGCAGCATCCAGTGCAGGAGGAAAAAGTGCAGGATATGGACCTGGTAGTTATGATGCATTCGGAAATCTCATTGGCGGACCATCAAGCTCAAGTTCAAGCTCATCGAGTAGCTCATTGACATCGTCAACAGGAGGAAACGGAGTTGATATTCTCGTTATTGGAGGACAAGGAGGTGGATCTTCATCATCAAGTTCTTCGAGCTCTTCATCAAGTTCGACAGGAAGTGGTGGATACGGTCCATACGGTGCTAACGGCCTTGGATACGGAAGTAATGGCTACGATGCAAATGGCAACCTAATCGGTGGAGGATACGGATCTGGTGCAGGATCAAGCACCTCATCTGCAGCGTCAGCAGCAGCTGGTTCGGCAGGACAAGGATATGATGCATACGGAAACCTCTTTGGTGGAGGATATGGATCTGGAGCAGGATCAAGCGCTGCATCTGCATCATCGGCAGCAGCTGCTGCAGGAGGACAAGGTGCAGGATATGGACCTGGTAGCTATGATTCATTCGGAAACCAAATCAGTGGAGGATATGGATCTGGAGCAGGATCAAGCGCTGCATCTGCATCGTCGGCGGCAGCTGGTGCAGGATATGGACCTGTTAGCTATGATGCATTCGGAAATCTCATTGGCGGACCATCAGGCTCAAGTTCAAGCTCATCGAGTAGCTCATTGACATCGTCAACAGGAGGAAACGGAGTTGATATTCTCGTTATTGGAGGACAAGGAGGTGGATCTTCATCATCAAGTTCTTCGAGCTCTTCATCAAGTTCGTCAGGAAGTGGTGGATACGGTCCATACGGTGCTAACGGCCTTGGATACGGAAGTAATGGCTACGATGCAAATGGCAACCTAATCGGTGGAGGATACGGATCTGGTGCAGGATCAAGCGCCTCATCTGCAGCGTCAGCAGCAGCTGGTTCGGCAGGACAAGGATATGATGCATACGGAAACCTCTTTGGCGGAGGATATGGATCTGGAGCAGGATCAAGCGCTGCATCTGCATCATCGGCGGCAGCTGCTGCAGGAGGACAAGGTGCAGGATATGGACCTGGTAGCTATGATTCATTCGGAAACCAAATCAGTGGAGGATATGGATCTGGAGCAGGATCAAGCGCTGCATCTGCATCGTCGAAGGCAGCTGGTGCAGGAGGAAAAAGCGCAGGATATGGACCTGGTAGCTATGATGCATTCGGAAATCTCATTGGCGGACCATCAAGCTCAAGTTCAAGCTCATCGAGTAGCTCATCGACATCGTCAACAGGAGGAAACGGAGTTGATATTCTCGTTATTGGAGGACAAGGAGGTGGATCTTCATCATCAAGTTCTTCGAGCTCTTCATCAAGTTCGTCAGGAAGTGGTGGATACGGTCCATACGGTGCTAACGGCCTTGGATACGGAAGTAATGGCTACGATGCAAATGGCAACCTAATCGGTGGAGGATACGGATCTGGTGCAGGATCAAGCACCTCATCTGCAGCTTCAGCAGCAGCTGGTTCGGCAGGACAAGGATATGATGCATACGGAAACCTCATCAGTGGAGGATATGGATCTGGTGCAGGTTCAAGTGCCGCATCTGCATCGTCAGCAGCAGCCGGTTCAGCAGGACAAGGTGCAGGATATGGACCTGGTAGCTATGATTCATTCGGAAACCAAATCAGTGGAGGATATGGATCTGGAGCAGGATCAAGCGCTGCATCTGCATCGTCGAAGGCAGCTGGTGCAGGAGGAAAAAGCGCAGGATATGGACCTGGTAGCTATGATGCATTCGGAAATCTCATTGGCGGACCATCAAGCTCAAGTTCAAGCTCATCGAGTAGCTCATCGACATCGTCAACAGGAGGAAACGGAGTTGATATTCTCGTTATTGGAGGACAAGGAGGTGGATCTTCATCATCAAGTTCTTCGAGCTCTTCATCAAGTTCGTCAGGAAGTGGTGGATACGGTCCATACGGTGCTGACGGCCTTGGATACGGAAGTAATGGCTACGATGCAAATGGCAACCTAATCGGTGGAGGATACGGATCTGGTGCAGGATCAAGCGCCTCATCTGCAGCGTCAGCAGCAGCTGGTTCGGCAGGACAAGGATATGATGCATACGGAAACCTCTTTGGTGGAGGATATGGATCTGGAGCAGGATCAAGCGCTGCATCTGCATCATCGGCGGCAGCTGCTGCAGGAGGACAAGGTGCAGGATATGGACCTGGTAGCTATGATTCATTCGGAAACCAAATCAGTGGAGGATATGGATCTGGAGCAGGATCAAGCGCTGCATCTGCATCGTCGAAGGCAGCTGGTGCAGGAGGAAAAAGCGCAGGATATGGACCTGGTAGCTATGATGCATTCGGAAATCTCATTGGCGGACCATCAAGCTCAAGTTCAAGCTCATCGAGTAGCTCATCGACATCGTCAACAGGAGGAAACGGAGTTGATATTCTCGTTATTGGAGGACAAGGAGGTGGATCTTCATCATCAAGTTCTTCGAGCTCTTCATCAAGTTCGTCAGGAAGTGGTGGATACGGTCCATACGGTGCTAACGGCCTTGGATACGGAAGTAATGGCTACGATGCAAATGGCAACCTAATCGGTGGAGGATACGGATCTGGTGCAGGATCAAGCGCCTCATCTGCAGCGTCAGCAGCAGCTGGTTCGGCAGGACAAGGATATGATGCATACGGAAACCTCTTTGGTGGAGGATATGGATCTGGAGCAGGATCAAGCGCTGCATCTGCATCATCGGCGGCAGCTGCTGCAGGAGGACAAGGTGCAGGATATGGACCTGGTAGCTATGATTCATTCGGAAACCAAATCAGTGGAGGATATGGATCTGGAGCAGGATCAAGCGCTGCATCTGCATCGTCGAAGGCAGCTGGTGCAGGAGGAAAAAGCGCAGGATATGGACCTGGTAGCTATGATGCATTCGGAAATCTCATTGGCGGACCATCAAGCTCAAGTTCAAGCTCATCGAGTAGCTCATCGACATCGTCAACAGGAGGAAACGGAGTTGATATTCTCGTTATTGGAGGACAAGGAGGTGGATCTTCATCATCAAGTTCTTCGAGCTCTTCATCAAGTTCGTCAGGAAGTGGTGGATACGGTCCATACGGTGCTAACGGCCTTGGATACGGAAGTAATGGCTACGATGCAAATGGCAACCTAATCGGTGGAGGATACGGATCTGGTGCAGGGTCAAGCACCTCATCTGCAGTGTCAGCAGCAGCTGGTTTGGCAGGACAAGGATATGATGCATACGGAAACCTCATTGGTGTAGGATATGGATCTGGTAGCTATGATGCATTCGGAAACCTTATTGGTGGACCTTCAGGCTCAAGTTCAAGCTCATCAAGTAGCTCATCGACATCTTCGACAGGAGGAAATGGAATAGGTATTCTAGTTATTGGAGGACAAACGGGTGGATCTTCTTCAAGCTCATCCAGCTCTTCGTCAAGTTCATCTGGCTCAGATGGATACGGTCCTTACGGTGCTTACAATGGCCTTGGATATGGTAGTGATGCTTATGATGCAAATGGTAACTTTATTGGTGGAGGATACGGATCTGGTGCAGGATCAAGCGCTGCATCTGCATCGTCAGCGGCATCTGGTGCAGCAGGACAAGGCGCAGGATATGGTGGCTTAGATGCATTCGGCAACCTTATTGGTGTAGGATATGGATCTGGTGCAGGATCAAGCGCCGCATCCGCAGCATCTGCGGCATCTGCAGGACAAGGTGCAGGATATGGAGCTGGTGGCTTAGATGCATACGGAAACCTTATTGATGGAGGATATGGATCTGGTGTAGGATCAAGTACATCTAGTTCTAGCTCTTCCGTAGCAGGTGGATCATCACCAACCCTTATTATCATTGAGGGTGACGGCTCATCAGGTTCCAGTTCTAGTTCAAGTTCGTCATCGAGCTCTAGTTCCTCAGGAGGCTTGGGATCCGTCGGTGGTCGTGGCAGGCGCCCAAGAGTTTGCCCACTCCGCGAGAACTTGGTTGTTAGAATCAAGGAAATATGCGCTAGTTGCTAAGCTTTGTCTGTTATCTCACACTTTTTATTTTTAACAAAGGATTCATCTTTATTTTAATTAATAAACTCTGGCATTTTATTATTTGTATTAATTTTTGAAGTCCTGGGATAGATCTAGTTAGAAATTATTACCTTACACGTTAGCTGTTCAGGCATGGATTAAGTTTTGTAAATAATGATGGACTGATATACCATTGGACATGACAGGTGACATTGCATGAATTTCGCTGTGACTAGGTTAATTGTACACATTGACCGTAGTTAGTTGATTATATGGTAATGGTTCAAGTAAGATGGACGAGCGCTTAAGGCGCCCGTTGCGTAAAACCGAGAGACGGAGTTCAATTTCCGCTCGTGATTATAATTGGAATCTCTAAACATGGTATGTCATATTGCGATAGCGCTTGAAATCATATTTATTACTAGCTGTACCCGCGACTTCGTTCGCGATTGCCGTACCTGCAGACTAATTATTCACATTTGTGCACTGTTTATCTCATATTAAGCAACACTGTGGTCTGCGGTGAAGCACTCTTATAGTAAATCATAGCTCTGAATGGAGCTTTCTACTTTGGATTTCAAAACTTCCGTGTTGTATTTTCCAGAAGACAGTAGTAAAGTAAGTCAGAGAGTTCTTTCCCGGTTCGCACAATAAATGTTGCAGCAAAGTACCTTGTGCGTTTCTTTAGAATTTTGATTTTTTAAACGGCGGTTTTAAAATCTAAAAAAAAATTTAAAATTGACGGTAGATCGTTTTTTTTTTATTTCTCATTCTCGGAAAGAAGTGTTTGTTTGATCTGAGTAGCGGGTGGGAGACGCTCCTTCCCACCTAAGGCCGGGAAAAACATTGGTGTAAACAAAGTTATATGTCTAAGATTTTTCGTTGTAAAATATTCTGTTGGTGTAAAACAATTAATAACAACTATGTTTGGCAGGGTAGTAACTAAACATAAGGTAGAAAGTGTGGGTAAAAAAAATATTTAATTTTCCCTAAATTTCATTGTTCTAACTCCTAGTGTATCTTTGTATCTTCTACTCATGTTTATTATTTTTAGTAAATATTTAGAAAATCTACTATTTTTTTACCCTCCTCATATTTTAAATGAAAAGTAGAGTGTTTAACACGGATGTAAGTCATCGATTCCTACTTGGACTATAGCCGCATTAATTTTAAAAATATACTGCTCATGTTATTAAAATCAAAATAAATAATATAAAAAAACATACTATATTTATATCTTTATTCCTTATATTAGTAGTGAAAAGCAGAGAGATTCCTATTCGGGCTATAGCCGCCCGTAAATATTCCAAACAAAATTTTACGTAAAATTTCACAAATAGTTCAAACCTCTCAATAAATTTTTAGTAAGTATGTTATTTTATCAATGAATAATTTTTAGAAAAGCTACTTTATTTACTTTCTTTAAATTCGAAATGAAAAGTAGAGAGCTGAACGCGGGTGAAAGTTACCAATTCCTTTCGACCCTTGTATAACAATCTACTAAAGTTGTGCACTTCCAACTTTTAAACGGATTAAATCACGTATATTTATCATTATTTTTGTCCCGACAGTCACCCCGTAACCACGATCACTTCAAAGTGTTTGAAACGTCGGGACAAAAATAATGATAAATATACGCGATTTAAACCGTTTAAAGTTGTTTAATTACTAAGTGTAACAATCGCGAAAACCTAAGACAACATTGTGCACTTTCATTTCGCAGTCTCCGAAATGTATCCGTCAAAAGAAAGATAATTACGTAGTTTAAAAAACTGATTGTGGTGAATGTTTTTTTTTTATTGCTGATAGGTACGCCTTTGACCACAATCTCACCTGATGGTAAGTGACGATGTGGTCGTAGGTGTTAACAGGCTTAACCTAGAATTACTGGCTCACAAGGACAGCTGCCGGAACGCACCGTTAGGTGCTTGGCGACAGATTTTCCACTGGAGGGTGGTCGCTAGCCAGGCGGGCATTCGCAAAAATGCCCATCCACCATGCGGTGAAGCTCAAGCCAGCGGCGGGATTCGAACCATGGACCTGCTGCACGGCAGTCCATAGCCAAAGCCACTGAGCTATCACTGCTTCAAATGTACCACATTTTAGAGTTTTATCTAAGCAAGCTTGCAAAACTAAATAAGGGTGCCGTGCTGCCCGTGGGGCGCCAGGCTGCCCGTGGGATGCCGGTCTGTCCTTGGGGTGTCGGGCTTCCCGTGGGGTTCAGGGCTGCCTGTGGGCTTAAGATGAGCCGTACGTTAAAGGGTTTCTCAACATTCCGCGGTCCAAGTTATTTAAAACGAAATATTTAGTTAGTGATATCTGTAGTTTCTGAACTGCAAAACTGAGGACTTTCAAATATTTACGGGAAAATAATTAAATAACCACTATTGTAACAAAAAAATAATGATTGAAATCGGACTACGCGTTAATAAATTACAACTAAATGTACATTTTGACTTTCATCCCCTTTCCCAAGAGAACCGTACTAAATTTCGGGATAAAAGTATCGTATGTCCTTCTTCGTAGTATGAACTCGAATCGTGCTAAGTTTCATTCAAATCCATCCAGTAGTTTTGGAGTGATACGCGGCCGGGATACAGACAGACAGACAGACAGACAGACAGACAAAAATATATTTTCGGCATCAGTATCAGCTACAGAGTACTGTACATTTTTTTTTTCAAAATATCTGCCATGTACAGAATTGGACCTGTTACAGTTTTATTATAAGTATAGATTAAAGTGGGGTAGCGACAGTATTTTGAAAGTGAAGTGTTTTAAAATGCACTTCTTTAATTATTGATTTATAGCTAATAGGCTAGCATTTGACCACTATCCCACCTGACATAAGTGATAATGTGATTGAAGATTTTGCTAAGGCCAACCTGGGATTACTTGCTCTCAAGGACACCCGCCGAAACACATGGTTAGCGACAGATTTTCAACTTGAGGGTGGTAGCTAGCCAGGCAGGCATTCGCAAAATACTCTTCCACCATACTATAAAACACTTTCGGTTAGAAGAAGTCCAGTGGTATGGCTGATGGCCGCACCGTCCACCCATGACGTTAAAATACCAGATGCGAATTACGATGCGAATTTTGTACTTTGAATACCATTCAGCAGATCTTGAATGCTAAGCAGTTATAGCATCCGCAG
Organism: Plagodis dolabraria; assembly: GCA_963854805.1. Taxonomy (NCBI): domain Eukaryota; kingdom Metazoa; phylum Arthropoda; class Insecta; order Lepidoptera; family Geometridae; genus Plagodis; species Plagodis dolabraria. The sequence continues at coordinate 8,296,785 of OY978459.1, read as the reverse complement.
TATAGCCGGCATTTCGCGAATGCCCGCCTGGCTAGCCACTAGCTACCACCCTCAAACAGAAAATCTGTTGCCAAACACCACCAGTGTGTTCCGGCAGCAGACCTGAGAGCCAGTAAAATTACAGGCACATAATGATACTTTATACTACACCTGCTCGGAAAGTACCTTGATACTTTATCAAATTTACGGTAGAAAGTACGTCATTGCATATCGAACAAATATGCGAGGAGAAAACGCATCTGAGCGGGAGAGAAAAGTGTATGAAAATCCATTTCTTACGTGGTTTTTCTTTTTTAATTTTGGGTAAGACTATGCGCTGGTAACCTAAATATCAAAAGCCAAAAAGTTTTTACAGTGAGTTTTTATCTCCAAGTTCGCAAAATGACACTGGCCACTAGCTGTGTGTTGGATGGTGTCAAACAATTTGAAAAAAGAACATGTGAAAATTGCAGACGCCATTGGCGCCATTTTCAATTTGTGTGTTGTTTGAGGATTCAGTTTTCGTAGAAAAGTAAAATAAATGGTAGGTGTAGTATAAAGCACTATGTATCACTCGAGAGAAAGTGCGATTCCCGAATAAGTTTCCCGAAGTAATCGGTCACTTTCTCCTCTCGGTGAACAATGTACTATAACAACTGTATCTCTCAGGGTGACGGGATACCGATTAACAATAGGTGGGCCTCCAGCTTGACCCGTCACATAACATAAAAAAACCGAGAGGCACCAATTCCAATGTTTTTTTTAATGTTTGATAGACCTTTGACCACTATCTCACCTGATGGTAGGTGATGATGATGTCGTTCAGGCTAATTTTGTAAGTTTGTAGCGATCTTAGAATAACAAAGTAAACGGGTCTAACACTAGTCCGGTCAATTTAGACCAAAAAATGAGAGTGAAGTTACATGAAGTCCCAACAAGCTGAATTTTTGTGAAGTTGTTCAAAACATAATTACAAACTCTAGGTTAGTCTGATCAACATCCTCGACCACATCATCACTTACCATCAGGTGAGATAGTGGTCAAAGGCTAACCTATCAGGCATAAAAAAAAAAAAAAACAAACAATGTCTAGAAGTTCCCCATCATTCCCCTGTAAGGAAAAAATTTTATCCAAAGGTCAAAAAAATGAGTTATTCGCGATTTTCAGCAAAACGGTAAGTTTTATCATAAAAGTACGTCAGACAAAAATTGTAGATCATGAAATTATCTATAAAAAATGTATCAATACTTTTTTTCTTACGAGCCACCGTTTCTGAGATATAACGATTCTAAAAGTTATAAAAGTTGTTATCGTCATAATATGCATGAGTACGCCACGTATATACATCTAGAGTTGTAATATTTTATATAATATATATATATATATATATATATATATTAAATGTTTAAATATTTTTCTATCGGTCATTGTAACTTATACTTACAATATAAAATATACATAAGTTTTAACTACAAGAATATCAGGTAAAAAGAAACCCAGTCCCTTTATCTTTAAGCCAGTGTAACTTCGAGACATCTGTCTCTTGTTTCATTGTGGGAAAAAAAGTATTGATACATTTTTTATAGATAATTTTATGATCTACAATTTTTGTCTGAGGTACTTTTATGATAAAACTTACCGTTTTGCTGAAAATCGCGAATAACTCATTTTTTTGACCTTTGACCTTGAATTAAATTTTTTCCTTACAGGGGAATGATGGGGAACTTCTAGACATTGTTTGTAATTATGTTTTGAACAACTTCACACAGAAATTCAGATTGTTGGGACTTTATGTAACTTCGAATGTCTGAATTGACCGGACTACACGAGTGATATCATTGGTAAAAAATTGCACTGCGTCCGTCACATTGAGACGTAGTTGTTAAGTCTCATGTACCTGTAATTTACTAGTCGATAAAAGACTCAAAGTAACTAATAAATAAATAATCAGCGTTCGAGTGGTGCATAGCCACAGAACAGAACAACATGGGCATAGTGTAACTTAAGTTTATTTTAAAGGCGCAGTTCATTGATTATCCGGACAAGTATCACAAACAAAAAGTTTGTGTTTGAAAATTTTTACTATAGAATCAAACGTCAGAAAGGACACTCTGTAATCTTTGATAGTGAACTCTGGCACTGACACGTCGAAAGCCCCCAAAGACCGAATAGAACTACTAGATACTAGTTAGTGCTTTAAGTACGTAAAAATTAAACATGAGTGGAACACATTCAGTTTTCGCTTCCAAATTACTCCCCGCAGTATTGCTGATTTATTAATATCCACCTTCTATAGATAAACTTAAAAAACAAAATCTTATCTAAACTTATACAAAACTTTACCAAAATTATTGCAGCCGTTTTCGAGATCCAACAATTTTATATAGGTAACTAGATGGTAAGTGGTGTGCGGGCCGCGAGCGGCCCGCATCTATCTTGAGTCAGTACGAACTGTCATAAAAGCAACTTTTACATTTAAAAAAAAGTATGTTCAAAACTCCAATAGAAATATGAATCCCATATAAACTCCGAATACAATAAAGAACCAAATTGTAGCCACCAAACCAGATTTACCCTACTGCCATAAAAAAGTGGTACGGTCAGAATCGTACCAGGGTTCTGAGTCACTTCGGTAAAGGAACCCCACTTGTGGGTGCTTTGGTTATCGCGGGCAGTTGCCATGGAGACCAGTCGAGGATGTGGAAAAATACCCTCAAGTCGGAGCTCAGCCTTCGGCCTTGGACAGTTACTCCAAAAAAAGTCAAAACTCCCACAAAAACTCTTAATACAGTCCAAACATAAAATGAAATACTCCAAATGCAGTATGAAGAATAAGAGGGGCACCTTATCGAAAAAAAAATTTCAAATTTGGAATAAGAACGTCCAGAACGACCTAGATATCGATTTTCAGCCAAATCGGAAAAACTTTTTTTACTTGGCAGACGTCATCGAAAAAAAAATTTCTGATTTGGAATAAGAACGTCCAGAACAACCTAGATATCGATTTTCAGCCAAATCGGAAAAACTTTTTTTAGTTGGCAGACGTCATCGAAAAAAAAATTTCAAATTTGGAATAAGAACGTCCAGAACAACCTAGATATCGATTTTCAGCCAAATCGGAAAAACTATTTTTTTTGGCAGACGTCATCGAAAAAAAAATTTCAAATTTGGAATAAGAACGTCCAGAACGACCTAGATATCGATTTTCAGCCAAATCGGTAAAACTTTTTTTATTTGGCAGACGTCATCGAAATTGGCATAAGAACGTACTCATACTCCTAATACAGTCCGTAATGTAAGGTAAATACTCCAAATACAGTATGAAGAATGAGAGGAGCATGTCAATACCTAGCTCGGCCTTCGGCCTCGCAAGACACTAACTGGGCTCGGCCTACGGCCTCGCCAAGCGCTCGCCCTTCGGGCTCGCGCACCATACGCTCGGCCTTCGGCCTCACGTGCCGAAAGTTCGGCCTTCGGCCTCACCAGAAGCTCGCCCTTCGGGCTCGCTATACACTGATGTAGGTCCGTAACTCCAAATTCAGTCGAAAATCCCACAAAAACTCCAAATACAGTCGAAAATGTAAGGTAAACTACTCCAAATGCAGTACGAAGAATGAGAGGAGCATCGAAGCATAATAAAAAAATTACAGAAATCAAGAATTTGACTGTTATAGGACAAAAACTCCAAATTCAGTCGGGAATCCCACTAAAACTCCAAATACAGTCGAAAATGTAAGGTAAACTACTCCAAATGCAGTACGAAGAATGAGAGGAGCATCGAAGCATAATAAAAAAATTACAGAAATCAAGAATTTGACTGTTATAGGACAAAAACTCCAAATTCAGTCGAGAATCCCACTAAAACTTCAAATACAGTCGAAAATGTAAGGTGAAATATTCCAGATACAGTATGAAGAATGAGAGGAGCATGTAAATACAGAGCTCGGCCTTCGGCCTCGCAAGACACTAACACGGCTCGGCCTACGGCCTCGCCATGCGCTCGCCCTACGGGCTCGCGCACCATACGCTCGGCCTTCGGCCTCGCGGGCCGAAGTTCGGCCTACGGCCTCACCAGAAGTTCGGCCTTCGGCCTCACCAGAAGCTCGCCCTTCGGGCTCGCTATAACCCGATATAGGACCGTTACTCCAAATTCAGTCGAAAATCCCACAAAAACTCCAAATACAGTCGAAAATGTATGGTAAAATACTCCAAATACAGTATGAAGAATGAGAGGAGCATCTGAGCCTAAAAAAAAATTACAGATTTCAAAAAATTCCCACAAAAACTCCAAATTCAGTCGAAAATCCCACAAAAACTCCAAATACAGTCGAAAATGTAAGAAAAATACTCCAAATGAAGAATGAAGAATGAGAGGAGCATTTTTGACAGGTGTCATTCGACTGCTCTCCCGATCCCTTATGACATTTGGTCGAGCACCCCCTACCTATCTCTTACCGTTTCCGAGATACGCCATCCAATTTTACTTGGCAGGCGTCATTTTAATGATTTTCGATTTTTCCCATACTCACCTAAACCCCCCCTACATTTCCGCCATACTTCATTTTAACCCTACTCTACTCCTTCTGGGAGAACAATTATGTCAGTCAGTGAGTCAGTCAGTCAGTCAGTGTATGGTAATCGAGCTTTATATAAAGAGAAGAAGAAGAAGAAGAAGACTAGCTGCCCGAGAAACGTTGTTTTGCCATATAAAGGCAAATAAAAATGAAAAATAAAGTTTAATGTACCTATTTTAAAATAGTTTAAGTCCTATTCTTAGACCTACTGAAAACACACAAAATTTCAAAGGAATCGGTCAAGCCGTTTCGGGGGAGTTCTGTTTCATACACTGTAACAATTTTATATATTAGAGAGATAATTGCTCATTTAAACTTGTTAGATATTGTCAAGCCTGTATTCCCTACAGGTAGAGGCAGAATTCCTATCTTAAGTTCGCCGGACATCAGCGTTGTGACGTTCGTAGCGGTGCTTGTCTAGTCGTTTATAACCGATCCGCTGCCGTCATTACCGGAATGGATGAAGTCTAGTTACATTTATTTCTGAGGGTCACTTAAGTACTTCGGAGGTAAAACGTCGGTCCCGGTTGATGTCTTAGGATAGCAATCATTGTATCATATGGTTACCGAGCTTTGCGAATGACCACCTGGCTGGCCACCACCCTCAAGTAGACAATCTGTTGCAAAGGACCTAATGGCGTGCACCGGCAGTTATAATAAATAGGGCGAGCAAAGCGAGTCCCTATCACTATCCCAAAACTTGTAAATTTTGTGGCCCCTTTCACTAAAAAACTATCACGCCTATATAATGTGTGCTTTAGCATAGCAATTTAACACAAAGTATGGATGTGTTATCTGTCAAAAAAAAATTATGACCATCAAAAAACGAACATTAAAAATGTAGTATTCATTGAATAGAATGTTATTGTACTGTAGTACAATCTGTTAGAAAACCAAAGAATTAACATTAACAGAACTAAACTCAATACTTAAATGCATAGTAGTTTATCTACTCAATACTATAAGACACCAGTAGAATCAGGTTGTAAAATATACGCGAGCCCTCACAAAGCTCAGCTTATTGCTAGTATCCTTGAGTACCAAGTAATCCTGTTACAGCATCTTCACTTTTAATCAGGTGAGATACTTATTAGTCAACCGCTAACATAACTTAAGCATAACGGTCCTTAAGAGCCGGTATCCAGTCCAGGTTAAGTCTGTTTTCCTTTGTTCACATCATAACTTACCGTCAGGTGAATTTGTAGTCAAAGACTGGCATATCAGCATTGGTCATAAAATGTGAGTACCTAATAAAAGTTGAGCCCTGCCTCTACTGGACACCATTCCAAACTTACCCTTTAACTACTATCTCATCTGATGGTAAGTGATGATGTGATCGAAAATGTTGTTCAGGCTAACTTAGAAATGCCTGGCTCACAAAGAACTGCTGCCGGAACACACCGTTAGGTGCTTGGCGACAGATTTTTTACTTGAGGGTGGTAGCTGGCCAGGCGGGCAATCGCAAAATGCCCAACCGCCATGCTATAATGACTGCCATCCAAAATCAAATTAACGTGCCTTTCGAAGCACGGAAGTGCTCCAGAAGTAATGTCACTAGTGGTCACCTATCCAAGTTATGACCGCGGCGGTTGTTACTTAACTTTGCTGATAACAACGACTAAGCAAACTTCACTACGAGCGCTTCAAGATTGTGCCCGTCTCCTAGTCTGGTTATTAAAAACTGGTTTCCATGAGATCAAGGCGTCCGCGGCAGACCCTCCATTATACAATAACATAAAGTATTTTATAAAGATATACATATTCAAATTTATGTGAGAAACCAGATTGACCGTTGCCCTTTATAGTTTTCACATATCAACTTTGACCGTTCACCTGTGAACATCTGTGAAATATAATTGAAAATTGTTTGATTTTCATAAATCCTTGACTTAATATTTCTGCTGTGGAAGGACTTTTCCTTGAGAATTAAATATGAGTGATAATTCAAAATTATATAATTGTGAAGCCATTGTGAGACCATTCACATGTCATAGTGAGTCTGTTTAATAGCAGCTTTTTGTTTTATAGCAGTTTTTGTCGCTTGAGTGGGTGAATTGTTTCTACGTGTGGTGATATAATATTGTGTTTCATCTGGCAACTCAGGTAAGTTTAGTCATCTTATTTTAATGATCTACTGGTCGTGTATAATGTTGCTAGTAAAACCTGCTACTAATTAATTCTACCTTCTTCCTGATTCTAACGAAAGTTTTATTAAAGCAAACATTTGCAACAAATTAATTTACTTATTAGGTAATAATTAAGTAAATGCCTATGGATATATTTTTGCCTGAAATAAAATAATTTTGTATTTGAATAATATAGTAGTAAGTAGAAGGGTCAAATCATTCACGTTTCGCCAGGCATGTTTTGGTGTAATGTAATATTAAGCGAGCCTATATCATCAACGGTATCAGATCTAGACTCCGGATTTCAAGTGAAAATAAATATCTACCAGAAAAACAAAACAGACTACTTGTGATTCAAACGCGACACATAACGTCAGTAAGAACATAATAATATAATACGTAAACTCCCTAAGTTGAGGGAGTTTACGTAATGACCGAACTTGCGCCAGCCCCAGAGCTGAGATATGCAGTTGTTAAGTCTGTGTGCCTGTAATTTACTGACTTCACTAAGAAAAACTGGTAAAGTTTTTTTTTTTTTTTTTTTTTTATGCCTGATATGTTAGCCTTTGACCTTTGACCACTATCTCACCTGATGGTAAGTGATAATGTGGTCGAAGATGTTGTACAGGCTAACCTAGAATTACTGGCTCTCAAGGACAGCTGCCGGAACACACCGTTAGGTGCTTGGCGACAGATTTTCAACTTGAGGGTGGTAGCTAGTCAGGCGGGCATTCGCAAAGTGCCCTACCACCATGCTGTAACGACTGCCATCCTAAGACAACAACCGGGACCGACGGCTTAACGTGCCCTCCGAAGCACGGAAGCGCTCAGTAGTAATGTCACCAGCGGTCACCCATCCAACTCCTGACCGCGGCGGACGTTGCTTAACTTTGCTGATCGATTCAGAATGGCTAAGCAAATTTCGCTACGAGCGCTTCTAAACAAAAACTGTTAAAACTGGTCGGAATCTATCCGGTAAATATAACGTGAGTCCCAGCCGGGTGCCTATTTAGTCATAATTTACTGACTCACAGGGACTGCTGCCGGAACACACTCTTAGGTGCTTAGCGATATACTTTCCCCTAGAGCACTTTCTAGGATAGCAATCCAGGCGAGCATTCGTAAAATAGCCTTGCACCATGCGGTATAGCTCAAGGCGGCGGGGACCAAACCAAGAACCAGCTGGAAATACCATATAAAACCAAGAAAAGCAAAGTGAACAGTATACAATAACAGCGGAATAAAACTTTATGAAACAGGAAATTACTTACTAGGACAAAAATATAAGGAATTAGATAAGATAGGTAGTTAAGTTGCTTGAAAATTGTGAATTTTCCGTTGGGACAGGACAAAGCAAAGATGGATACTCAGAATAAAACAGCCAGTCATTATTATTGAAATCACAAGAGCTGAAGTGTGAGGTAAGCCCTTTCCCAACGGAGGAACATATAATGTATTAATAAATGTCTGCACATAATAATAAATTGTAAAAATATATATATATATCTAATGATAATTGGAAAAAAAAGAAGTAACTATAATAATTATATGACAATAATAAATAAAGATCGTAAGGGTACCCCATATTAAGTAGGGGTAGGAAACAAAGAGGGAGGATGGTTTTAGTCCGTAGGTCGTCAGGCAACTGACGGAGTCGGACATCACCAAGAGGTTGGCGCTTGGATCAAGCATACAAGCAGCAACGCCCTGGTATCCAAGAGGATTTCCTCCTCCCTTCTGAAAAAAAAAAAAAAAAACCAAGAACCAGCGGCACGGCAATCCATAGATATTATATATCCGGTCGGCTATCACTGTTTCAAAAGTTTTTTCAAAATCTTAGCTTCTTTTGGAAGCAACAGGTATAGGCTAACCGGGTTAAGCTGCTGTAATGATTGCATACAGTACCAACAGTTGCAACAGATGATAAAGATTCAAAAGGTCGATAAATGTCATCTGTGCGCCTAGCTGCCACACGTACAGATATGATCCCATACGACCAGTGTGCCGCTGCTCATTGAACAAGTTTTTCACGATGTCTTATTATTAGGATTGGAAGAGTACATATATTCATTGGCCCAATTATCGAGATTTATTTAAATTGATTGTTGTGTTGATGGGCTAGTCTTTGATCGCTATCTCACCTGATGCTAAGTGATGGGCGAAGATGATTTTTAGGCCTACCTAAAATTACATGTTCTCAAGAATAGCTGCCGCAACACACCGTTAGGTGCTTGATGACAGATTTTCTTCTTGAAGGTGGTAGCTAGCCAGGAGGGCATTCAGAATATGTATGTAAAATGTATTATGGATTGAAGGTTTTGTACTCACATAAACGTATTGCATGATGACCTTATATAGGTACAAAGAGATGTTTATAGATCCTTTGTGGTTCTTCAGACACGATAATGTGATTTTTTTTCAAAAATTTTGAAGCACTTTCGCATGAATGGCAAATAGCATAGCGACGTATTTCGCGCTCTAAAAATGTGTAAGTAAATATGCATATGGTCTTATGGGATCATATCTGTGCGTGTGGCAACTGGGCTAGATTTATTGACCTATTGAATCTTTGTCAACTGATTGGTACTTTATGCAATAATTACAGCATCTTGTCCCGGTAAGCCTAAGTATATACCTGTTGCTCTCAAAAGAAGCAAAGATTTTGGAAAAACTTTTGAACAGTGACAGCCGAGGGGTAATGGATTTGGACTGTCGTGCCGCAGCAGGTACTATATATATATCATACTCTCCATCACCGGCTTCAGCTATACCGCATGGTGGAAGGCTATTTTTGCATTTATGGTATTGTAACGGAACACGTAAAGGGCCCGCGGTAAAGTCTGCCTATAATAGATGTATTTCGTCACAAATGACAAACTGCACTGCGCCCACCCTGACACATACAGTTGTTAAGTCTTGTGCCTGTAATTTCCACGTAATTAATCCTTGTGTTAGCCGTCTTGTGCCTGTAATTTCCAATTTACTTACTAGCTCACCACCCTGTCGAATGAGTTTACGAGTGTTGGGGGTGCTGTTCTTTACAAGCAACCCCTTTATAAAAAAATACTTACTGAATGTTGCTCCAGGATAGTCAGCGGGCAGCAGCGAGGACTTTATGACCAGGCCGTCTTGGTGTTGGGGTGGCTACTACATTTTACATATCCCTGAAATTAACATAGATTTTTGATGCTAATATGCCAGATTACTATATTACTTTTGAAGCGCTCGTAGCGAAGTTTGCTTAACCATTCTGAATCGATCATCAAAGTTAAGCAACGTCCGCCACGGTCATGACTTGGATGGGTGACCGCTGGTGACATTACTACTGAGCGCTTCCATGCTTCGGAGGGCACGTTAAGCCGTCGGTCCCGGTTGTTGTCTTAGGATGGCAGTAGTTACAGCATGGTGGTAGGGCACTTTGCGAATGCCGGCCTGGCTAGCATTTTTTTTTTTTTTAATTAGGTATATAAGCAAGCATTTGACCGCTGTCTCACCTGATGGAAAGTGACGACGCAGTCGACGGTGGAACATACTTGCCTAGCAGATACCTATTTACTCTGATCTTGAAGACTTCCAGATTATATCTTTCCGGAAATAAAGACGCTGGTAGGGTGTTCCATACTTCGGCCGTACGCATTATAAAGCTGGATTTAAAACGCTTTGTGCGTATTTTCGGGATATCGACCACGTATGGATGCCGTGTTCCAGTGCGTCTTGTTGTCCGATGAAAGAAAGGAGAAGAGGGAATGAGGTTATGTAAATCGATCGCACATTCACCCTCAAGCTGAAAATCTGTCGCCAAGCACCTAACGGCGTGTTCCGGCAGCGGTCCTTGAGAGCCAGTAATTCTAGGTTACCCTGAACAACATCTTCGACCACATCGTCACTTACCATCAGGTGAGATAGTGGTCAAAGGCTAACCTATCAAGCATAAAAAAAAAGTTTGCCTGTTTGTTTTGTTCAGGCGCCGGCTATACCTACCATGTTCTTACTACCGTTTGCATATTTCTTATTGGAAATGTATGCAATAAGATAATAATACTACAACTCATATCGTATAATATGTTGTACTTGTTACAAAGGCGTGAATTCAAAGAAAAAATTACAAGTTTTTTTGCGAGAGTATATGGAACAACTACTAAGTTTGTCCCATTTCATCAATTTCGATGAATTTATATGAGACTAACTTGGCTATAGCAATTTCCTAAGTTACTCTTAATTAACTGAAAACCTACATTTTTGCTTTGTGCTTACACCTAGATGATTTCATGAAAGCAACTCTTGCCGATTGTGATAGTATTGTGGACATTTGATCTTGTTCTTAGGCAATTATGCATAGCTGAAGATAGGGAAAATTAAAAAAAGGAAACTGACACTACACTGAAAAGTATATCTAGACATAACTTGTGGAAGTCGGACAGTGAAAATGTGACCTCATCGTTTTGAGTCAGCATGGTAGGTACTGACTTCTACAAATTATTTCATACTTTTCAGTCTCATATTTAATTTTTTAAACTTATTACTCAATGCTGCAGTAGCATCATTTAAAAAATAAAATTTGAATTCGACCTTCGTAAAAACGTCGCAGATATTAAAATGCTATCAATTATTTTGACTGGCTTTAAAAAAAGTATTGTTATTTGTAGGTAGGTTAGGTATAGTGATTTTGCACCATAGAAATTCTGTGACTTAAATGCACTTATTCCTATCGAACTTATGGAATTTAATTTAATCATCGCAGGGCGAGGGAGATGCCTACGAAAACATACCTATATGATCATCAAGGTTTATTACCAAACCACTTAAATATAGACATCAATAATTTGCGAAAAACATACAAAAAAAAGAAAAATGGCCGCGCAGTAATCGTCAAGGGGTGGGCATTTTAAATGTTCCTCTAACACAGACGCAGTCAGCGCGATGACGACACGGGGGCGGTTCAACCCCTCACTATCGCTCAACTACTACCCACACATGCACAAACACCAGCTTAATATGACACCTGACCCCCTCCTGTGTTGCAATACATTGATGACAGGGGAGGGAAGTAAATCGCACGGTGACGGCTCTTTTGATATTGGGCGTAAACATGCTGGTGGCAAAAACTATACTCACACAAAGAGTTGCCGGGCCGCGTAGGTACGTGGTAGGCATAAAATTGGAAAATATACGTACGTAGTCGTTTGTTACTCTTCTCCACGCCGCAAATGAGATGGCACGTAGAGTGGAATGAATGCATGATTTCGCTTTAATGCACTTCGCGTCTAGGTATGCAATGTTTTTTGCGTTTAGCCACAGAAAATATATTAAATATATATATATTAAAATATATATAGTATTAAAGAGAAGCGAAGTAAGTCTTGCATCGAACCGTCGAAGCTGGTATTTTCTGATATTTAAAAATGTTACCTACCACGTTTTGATATTTTTAAAAGTATTCAATATTAACTGATAGATTTTTGTTCTGATCTATGTAGAAACCAACACGCTCGGAAACAAAAAAGAAATGTGAAAATAGAAAAAAACAAAAATCTACCTTCGAAATTTTTTTAACTTTTTTTTTTTTATTGCTGATAGTTAAGCCTTGGACCACAATCTCACCTGATGGTAAGTGAAGATGTGGTCGAAGGTGTTAACAGGCTTAACCTAGAATGACTGGCTCTATTGATTAACTATTCATCTTTTAAGTTTACAACTCATTCCATTAACAAGCTAGGGCCGTGACATACGAAGAAACAGACTGACAGCAGATTGAAATTAAAGTTAAGGATTTCGTAGTACTTTCCTTACGTATTTTCGCTACATTATAACTTTAGCATGCAAGTTCTTGAGCGTAATATATTTTTCTGTGGTTTGCCTTTTGCTGTTAATTTTTTCCTTAAGCAAAGATAAGAATTCCCATACAAAAGATTTTCTGAATAATTTTGGAGTAATGTATCATATATCATCATTCGATATAATCTACCTACATACAGTAATTTTACTTTTATGTAGTTATAAAAAAAAACAGTCTCAGAAATCCAGTGCAAGTCCACATTAAAAAAAAAATATACATGTTGATGTTCTGTAAATTATTTCTTTAATAAAGTGAGTAGGTAAACATGCATCGAATGATCTGACAATTAATTCCGATACAATTTTAATAATACTTTCAGCTATACACCGAACAATATTGCATAACGATTGATTGTAGAATGAGTGCATAAAACAAGTCATTGTAGCCAAAACGTTTAAATAGCATGAGCTAAAGGCGAGGGCTGATATTTATGTCGAAGTTATAATGAGTTTTATTCTCGAGTTATAATCTTGGTTTCTTACTTTAAGTGGAACCTTTATAACTACTTACTACTCAGTTTATTAAAGAAATGTCATATTTCATATGACATCGCCCACATTTTTTTTTTCTATACTGCTACTTGGCAATCTGTCTATGAAAGACAATAGTCCAATAGGCCACATGTAACAGTATTTTTTTTAATTTAGGATTTTATTAGATGTCTGAGTCCGATTTTATTCCTTTTATGTAATATCTTTTACTTATATAAAAGATTGCTCTAGAAACTTTATCCAGGAAGCAAATGACCGCCAAGAGCAGCTGTTTTTGCCGGTTTCATTTATAATATTTAATTATGTGTTCAACTCACGAGAATTTTACTAATTATTACTAAAAAACATGACCGTATAATTTCTAAATATTATGATTACAAGCACTACCACGTACTAAGCGAAAATCATAAATGCATTTATGACCCTATACATCACAAAAATGCCCCGTTTTACTAGGACCTCCTGACAAAAAGCTTCGCCCATGCCCCCCCCACCACTGTCTCGCTCCTCCCGGCGGTGCTCCAGAGAGTGGTCGATGGCCTGTTCCCCGATGCTCCAGGGAACGATTTTACGCCTCCCACAGCGCAGTTGGCCTTGGCGGATGATCTCCGCGCTATCGAGGAAGAGCCTGCCCCTGTCTCCGATGGAGAGATAGGTGCCGCAATGCTCAGGATGAGGGCTAAGAACACGGCACCCAGGCCTGATGGCATACCGGGTCGCGTGTGGGCACTCTCCTTTGAGCATCTGGGGCCCTCCCTGAAAGCCCTGTTTGACAGATGCCTAAGGGAGGGCAAATTCCCTAAGCGGTGGAAGAGGGGTAGACTCGTCCTCCTGAGGAAGGAGGGCCGTCCCGCGGACGAGCCTTCGGGCTATCGTCCCATTGTCCTGCTTGATGAGGCAGGCAAATTATTGGAGCGTATTGTCGCTGCCCGCCTTGTCAAGCACTTGGAGACGACAGGACCCGATCTGGCACCCACCCAGTTTGGGTTCCGGAGAGGTCGCTCGACGCTGGATGCCATATCCTGCGTCCGCGACCTTTCTGAGGAGGCGTGCTCCAGTGGCGGCGTGTTGCTTGCCGTGTCATTGGACATATCGAACGCTTTTAACACGCTGCCCTGGAGCACGATACTCGAGGGACTGAAACACCACAGAGTGCCCCAATACATTATTACACTCGTCGGGGACTTTCTCTCCGATAGAGAGGTAGTCTTCCCGACGACAAATGGGGAGGGACGAAGTCCCATGACGCGCGGTGTTCCGCAGGGGTCGGTTCTAGGCCCGCTCCTGTGGAACGTCGGGTATGATTGGGTGCTTCGTGGCGCTAACCTCCGTGGCGTCAGTGTCATTTGCTACGCTGACGACACATTGGTCACCGCTCGGGGAGGCGACTATAGGGAAGCGGCAATTCTGGCCACAGCCGGTGTCGCGACGGTCGTGGCCAGAATCCGGATGCTGGGTTTGGAGGTGGCGCTCCATAAATCTGAGGCCATTTATTTTTATGGCCGACGACGGGCGCCACCTGCAAGATCTACCATAGTGGTGGGCGGAACCTCCATTCCGGTTGGGTCGACGCTGAATTATCTCGGCGTCGTCCTCGACCGTAAATGGAGATTTGACGCGCATATGCGACAGCTGTCCCCCAAACTCTTGAGGACAGCCGGGGCATTGAGTCGCCTTCTCCCGAATACACGTGGAGGAGGGGGGAGCTGCCGCCGCCTCTATACAGCGGTGGTCAGCTCCATGGCCCTTTATGGTGCCCCGATATGGGCGGGCTCCCTCCGCCGTGAGGGTACCTCTGCTTTACTCGCGGCGCAAAGGGTCATGGCAGTGAGACTGTGTCGAGGCTACCACACACTCTCCTGTGAGGTGGCATGCGTCCTCGCCGGACTGCTCCTGTGGGACCTTGAGGCTGATGTCCTAGCCTCGGTCTACCAGCGCAGAGTGCAGGCTCGGGAGCGGGACGAGCGACCGGCGGCGCGGGAGGTAGCCCAATGGCGCGATGACTCCAGGGCGTTAACCATTGCCACGTGGGCTCCTCACAGGACCTACGCAGAGGGGGGCCGGCGCTCGACGACTTCTCGAAGCGATTCGGCCCATACTCGGAGAGTGGGTCCGAAGAAGACACGGGAGGCTCACCTTCAGGCTTACGCAGGTTCTCACAGGACATGGTTGTTTTGGGAGATACCTGTGTAACGTCGCACGAAGGGAGCCCTCCCCGGTCTGCCACCAGTGCGGCTGCGTGGAAGACACCGCCCAGCATGCACTGGAGGCATGCCCAGGAGGAGCGGGACCGCGGCGATCCCTGATCGCGGTTGTGGGTTCCGACCTCTCCTTGCCGGCCATCATCATGGAGATGGTCGGCGACGAGAGGTCATGGGAGGCGGTGGCCTTGTTTTGCGAGACTATTATCTCGCAGAGGGAGGCGGAGGAGCGGGAAAGGGAGAGAGATCCTCTCTCTCTTCCGCTCCGCAGAGCGCGGACACGGAGGCGAGCCGATCATGCTCGCACTCCGTCTCCGCTCAGAGGGCCTGGGGTGTCAGCTGTGGGGACAGCCAGCACCCCCCATCAGGGCTAGGTCCTCATGAAGTGTGGATGCCCTCGTGTTCCGGGGCATCCCACGAGGCGGTTTTGGGGAGAT
The DNA here is from genome assembly GCA_963854805.1 of Plagodis dolabraria. NCBI lineage: Eukaryota > Metazoa > Arthropoda > Insecta > Lepidoptera > Geometridae > Plagodis > Plagodis dolabraria. Next base: position 8,281,141 of record OY978459.1, on the reverse strand, counting down.
TTTTCCGGAGGCTTGGCCCGCTTAAGCGGGCAGCGACGTCGGTGGGGGCTGCGGATGAGAGCGCGAGTGACCCCGCAGTCCCCTGCCACTAGTCGATGACGGCGGAACACCATGAGGTTTTTAGTCGGTAGTGGGGTCCCTATTGACCCTGAGCCCGACATAACCACCTGCTCCCCGGCGGGTGAGTATGCGTAAATGCATTTTCCTCATGACAATAAAAAAAAAAAAAAAAGGACCTCCTGACAAATTTGAATTGTTTTTGACATAAAAGAAAATAATAGTTGATTTTTTTTGATATTTTAATGCCAAAATAATATTTGATCGGCTTAGTTTGTGTGAGGCTTTGTTTTGTGTTATTTTTCTTATTTCATATCCCTATTGCTTTGAATAAGAAAAAGATCAAAATGGCTTTCATTATTCATAGATTCATTTTCATTAGGATACAATGTTGTATGTTTCTAATTATAATCATACATAAATAAAAAAAGTAAAGGTTATCGCTGAAAAAAATTTCGGAACCTGGATTCGGAAGAGTTTTGGAAGACATTTATAAAAAATAATAATATAGGTTGTAACTTTTAATTTTTCGTACTTAACTTATGGATGAAATGAAATTGAGCTGCGTAGTGTGCATTTGTATGGTGGAAGGATATATTGCGTATGCCAGCTAATTGAGTCTGTTTTTTTAGTATATATACTGCTGTCATTACACAAAAAAGGTTATGTATGATTTTTTCTGCGCTCTTTGCGCAGAAGTAATCATTTTTATTTTTATTGCACATGGGCTAGCCTTTGAACACCATCTCATCAGATAGGAAGTGAGCATGTTCTTCAGGCCCTTTAATACAAATGGCCACACCTATTGAAAAAAAAAACAACTTTTCTCTCTGATTCTTCAAAATGTTCGTATCATGCAGCTATGCCAGCTGCAGTGTCGCGGCACACATACATATGCAAGAATCAACACGCACACATACGCAAGGCGTCATCGTCAGCTTTATGTGGCCAGCGTGGGGGTACCGTTGGAATAAAAATGGGAAAATTATTTATTATTTATTTGATATATGTCTGAACAGTTCCTGTCTGAAGGCCTGATTGATTAGTAATTCTTTTTTATGAGTTGGTGTGCAAAGAAGACTTATTTGCTTTTCTTACTTGACGTTCAAAACAACAAATATTTTAGCTATTATTTGACAATAATTTAAAGGAAACTTAATTTTCAAATTATATAAATAAATATAATAAAAACTCGCCCACTTACTCATCTAAATCTATTCATAGAATACTTTCTGATGACATATAATCATGAAATTTCAAAGGAAACAGTTACTACAACATACATTTGGGAAACAAACCGAGATTATTTGTGGTAATTTCTATTTTCACTGTTATTGCACAAGGATAGCTGTGACAGATTTTGTAATAAATGTGGTAGCCAAGCGGGCATTCTCCAAATGCCTTACCGCCATGCGGTGAAGCTCAAGCCCGCGGCGTGCTTAGAGCCATGGACTTTCTGCAGCTGTTCAGGATATAATGTTTTTAAGTACATTTGGGACATAATAAGGCTAATTTCAGTCACCAGTCGTTATTAAACCAGCTACATACCTACACATTAATAGTACGAGAATACCCAAGATAGATAAGAAGCAGCAGTCAGTCAAATAAAAACGAGCGAGAAGAGAGGTACAATATTTTTTAAAACGTTAAGCCAAGATAATTTTTCTGCTGGTCGTACCTACCACCCAGCGCGCATTTTCTCGGTGTGAGCGAGGCGCGTTATTAGTTCGGCGCAGCCGGGATAGGTTTTCACAATTTTGAGTCGGGCCAGTCGCACAATGCGGCCCGTCATTTTCTATGATTAATAGTGCCTACTACCGACTGCCGTATAGCCGTATATATATTTTTGCTAGGTTCTAAACTGGTGGCGCTATACTGAAATATACACATGGTTGATTGATCTTTGTAAGGATTATAATTATTACCTACAAGCTGGGCCTTACATGCAACTCAAGATAAGAGTGTGCTGAATGAGCAGCACGCCACTTATCACATCAAAGGTTAGTACAGACCTGTAAACACAGGAAGACGCCTCTCCACTGTAAATTATTGATGCGGGTTTGTACGGTAGGCCTCGTTTGCACACGACCACTTATTGTGGGTGTTAATGCTAATGTGACGTTTTTTAATACTAATAGGCAGCTAGACTTTGACCACTATTTCACCTGATGGTATGTGATGATATGGTCGAAGATATTATTCAGGCTAGCCTAGAATTACTGGCTCTCAAGGACAGATGCCGGAACACACCGTAAGGTGCTTGGCGACAGATTTTCTGGCAGGCATTCGCAAAGTGCCCTACTACCATGCTGTAACGACTGCCATCGTAAGACAACAACCGGGACCGACGGCTTAACGTGCCCTCCGAGTTCCGACGCACGGAAACGCACAGTAAGTAGTAATGTCACTATCGGTCACCCATCCAAGTCATCACCGCGGCGGACGTTGCAGAACTTAACTGATCGGTTAAGAATGGCTTAGTTAACTTCGCTATGAGCGCTTATAAAATATATACAGTAAAATTATAAAATAAAAAATGTAATTGCTTGGTCGCGCAGTTAGTAGCTTCACTCAAAAAGGTCTGTACTATATAAAGCGCAATTAGGCTTTACCATTACCACCCTCAGATTAACTGCAATGTAGTGGCTTGGGAATGCTACCTTCAGAAGCATTCCTAAAGAAATTCAGTGTTAGAAGGTAGCTGCACATAAAATCGAAACTAAAACTTAGTAGGTAAAATATGTTAGCTAGTTACTTCGAGGGCGAAGAAAAGAAAGAAGCCAATAGATGCAAGTGGCTGTTACTCCCTCAAAGCTAAGGAAGCATATTGTTATGAACATCAGTGGACATCTTTTTAAGCTGATAATTATGATAATAAATAATATATTATGATTTTTTAATAATAGATTACCTCGCGGTGAAGTACTTTGACGTTAGTCATTAATTACTACACCGCTTACTAACTGCCCATAAGGAGTGTCATTGTTTTTCAGAGATCCTGTATTGGTGGCTAAGTTGTTTTTAAATTTTCAAATGCCTGGATTAAATATGATGTACGGGAAGCGTATATACGTTCAGTTGAAAGATAAATTAGTTAAATTTATGTCAAAATGGTCAGAGTAAACATTTTTGAGAATAAAATTTTTCACCTCGAGTCTGAATTGAACCCACGGGCCCCATTTTTACGCACCGGGTGCCTTAACCACTGAGCAATCGAGGATCACTCGGCTGACCCAAAATTTTGTGCTCTAATTGTATTACTTTATTTGTAATTACACTTACATTAGGTTTGTTTTTCCATTACACTACATTGATTGTAGACAAATTATAACGAATAATTTTGTATGTATATATTTACCTATGACAAATGCGAATATTGCCATTGTTAAATAAAATACCCATTAAAACTACCACAAAGGCTTATGTGAATACTAAAAAGCTTGGTTAGGCCTAAAAACGTGAATTTCAGCCGCCACCCCATTTCACCCCTTTTTATTGGGGTTTGGGGTCGGGGTTGAACTATCCCCCGACGGCTCTTGACGACCGCGACGCTATAATATTAATGTTCACACTTAATTGAATATTTTTGACTTATTGATTTTGTGATAAATTTTGTAAGAATTAATGTTTTTCAGTGAACCAAAATAGAAAGGGATATACTTGTAGTTTATGACTTAGAATACTATTAACAAATTTTGTTCATTATTGTTACTGAGGCCGTGACAACGAAATATTTACCAGAAATTCGACTCTTTTACTTTAGATATCTTCTATTCTGTCCTTATTGTGTAACTCGAATGATAATGTAAATGGTCTTACTTTTGAACATTTTCGAATTTGAAATTCATAATGAACATCGTTTTCAAAGGAAGCTGTCAAAATGATGTCAAATTAACTCCATCTCCAGTACCAATCTAATCCCGACGTTTTTCCATGTTTCTATGACCTGAAAGTCCTCTCAACGCGACACTACCATTCTAAATGAGTACGAAAAACTATTAAAATAAAGAAATAACATAATTTCAATCGAGAGGACGGTTTTAAGTCAACTACTTCCTGGAATCCAGTGCTAAGGAAATGCAACAAAACCTTTTTTTTACCTTTGTTATTCGGATATTGTCAGTATTGTGTGTCGAGATGATAGATATATAAATCAAATGCGGGTAGTTGGAGAAAATACACGCCCTTCAAGACGTTGACAACCCGCCTCTTCAGTCCGCTCGTGACCACGACCAATGCAACTTGGTCGAAACGTCGAAGAAAATAAATAATATACATGTTTTTGTCGTGATCAAGTACAGTTAAATACTTAAAACTATGTGTTCAAGTCGCGCAAGTCCTAATGTTACTATTACTTTAGATAAAATGTATATACGGATAAAAAAACTGACTTCGTATCCTACCCTATGGACTTCATAGTAATCGGTGAGTACTTTATTGTATAACTGGAATTGTAGTATATTTGTAAGTATTTAACGAGACTTAATCGTGATTAAAGCACTTATATTATTTACCTCTACTTATTTCCAAGTCGCAATGGTTATGTCACAAGAGCACTGATTGGTTATCACGATTAAGTCCCGTTAAAAAAGATGGGGTTCAAAGTAGCCAAACAGGACAGATAAAAATTGACGTTATTAAACATTTACAAATATTACTAGTTCAGCCATATGACTTCCCTCCCTTTTTTATTGCTGATAGATAGGTTAGCCTTTGACTACATACAACCACAATTATTTCCCTATAAGGAGAAGTTTGACATCCCCATCCTTGACAGGCATCTAGGGGATCTCAGTGTAAGGTGACAGTTCTTTAGAAGATTCTTTCTATCTTCTAGTAATTTCGCCTCTTTGTTGCCCATTACGACTTCCATTATATCCCACTACGACATCCGTAGCGTGCTGTGAATCCAACTTGAAATTCACAGCACGCTACGGGGCTCCAGGTTCTAGGTATTAATATATATGTACATTAAAAATATTTGTTATATATATATATTTTATTTATGTTGCAGACTCACAGGTAGTCCAAATACATAAGCTCATTACCAGTTGGCGGCGTGCCCAGCAGGCTGGCAGCATTGGGTGGTTGGCTTGCAATGCTTATTAGTTGAGTCAGATAAATGCCAGCATTTTAGTCACGTTGCATCGACCAAGCGCTTTTATAAGTTTTGGAAAAAAAGAAATACCTACACTAAATGATTTAGGATCAAATAAGAAGTAAGATAAGTTACGTTACCGCGGTGGTTTGATCTGTATACGGATAGTTGTCCACACGAATTGAAGCAGTGATAGCCGAGTTTTTAGTATCCATTTTTATTTATTTATTAATACATGTGAAATTGACGGTTATAGGAGCCTCCTTTAAGCTATTGAGGTTTTCTGCTCACTACTGAAAAGATCGGAGGCAGTATGTACAGCTAAAAAGAAATAGATCTGGCGATATAAGCTGTTAACACAGCTTATATACTAAGTATTTGATATTAAACTAGTGCTATTTTTGTAAGTGATTATGCAAATTTTTAATTGTATAATATAATTACATAGTTTCTCAGCAACTATTCCTAATGATCAATTTCACAACAGCAATTGTCTACGTGTCTAAATAGACAAATTTTAGTTACCTTAGTTGATACTTAGATTTAACTTATATTAATATTTTCTGGTGTACTATTTAATTGTTTCAAATACAGTTCCATAAGTGACTTCTTATACATGTACCTAGTTCTATGCATAGTTGCGAAATCCTTCGGAACATCGTTTACCAACCTAGGCACAAGTTTACCAACGTAGGCACAAGCGGCAATAGCTATGGATTGCCGTGGATGTGAGTGGAGGTACAAGGTTCGATCCCCCTTTACCGCAAGGTGGAAGAAGTGGAAGAACATTTTGCTCACCTGGCTAGCAACCACCCTCAAGTATAAAATCTTTCGCCAAGCACCTAACAGTGCGATCCAGCAGCAATACTGAGAGAACCAGTAAAATTATTGCCACATGAGACTTAACAACTGTATGTCTTAGGTTGAGCGCCGAAGTGAATTTTGTCAATTATGACGAAATACATCTGTTGTATATAGACATAGATGGGTCCCGTGCAAGTGTTGTCACGACCCAATAAAAAAAAACTTAATATTGATCAAAATTGAACGAGATACTTGTGAAGAGACAGATATAATTTATTTATTTATTTATTTACTTGGAAGACCAACAGCCATTATGTTTAAAAGAAGTATGTATATAAAGCAATGGGCCAATTATAGGTCCTCACGAATATAAATAAATTAGGTAAAACAATGACAAAAGTGTGAACTATACTTAGAGCTTTATCGTGTACTTGCCATAATGCACAATAGTACCTATAACAATCTTTGTTTTGCTCGGTTATTGTGAATTATTTGAAAAACAATTCAAAAAGCGATAAATCATATACTCGGATCAAAAACATACTTAATTAACAAATATCAGAAACTAATATTCCTAATAAATTGCACCCAAACACAAAATAACGTTATCTTAACAAATTGACGGCACCCAGCGTAAGGGAGACAAAACCGGACAACTCTAAATTTGAGCGAGACAAAAACGACTAGCTGAAATTTACAATTTTGCGCGCCAGTGTTTAGCACTGTTTATGAGGAGGTGAGGGACGCGAGCCGCAAGGGGGGAGGGGGCTTATAGTGCCGAAAGGGGGGAAAAGGATAAGGAGAAACTGACCGAAACCCCAACACTTAGATATATTTGTGCAAAGGCCCCACAAGATACGGATCACTGCGTATGTGTGCGAAATGAAAGGCGAATTCTCCAGTGACGACGGTTAGAAAGCTTTGTGAAATAATAAGGGACCCTTAGTTCGGGCGTAGTTGGGGTGGTGAGGGTGAATTCTAATTGGACACCCAAATTAATGCATATATCTCCAGCTTAGAATGTTATCTAATGACTGAAAGGAAATTGAAGTTGCAATTTTCTGGTAATTTGCTTTTGCCGTTTTATCGATATCTACTGAATAATGTATTTTGGTTCAGGATGATGTTCTTGCTTTGGAAGGCACGTTAAGCCGTCGTTGTAGTCTTAAGACTTTTAGCAGTCTTAGCATGGTGGTAGGGCATTCTGTAAGTGCCAGCTTGGTTAGCTACCACCCTCAAGTAGATTATCTTTTGTAGCACCTAACGGTGTGTTTCGGCAGCACTTGGTACTAATTCAAGATTTGACTGAACAATATCTTTGACCATTTCATTACTTACCATCAGATGAGATGAGTCAAAGGCTAAATAACTGACAACTTCCACTGCGATTCCCAAGACGTCTGTCAAGCGTGGGGATTATGGCGAATCCCCCAATGGGGAGACCTTGTTCATCGATGGACGTTCCTGTTGATGTAATGATGATGACCTATGTTTATAGTTGTGTGCTTGACTTGGAGATGAAAAATTACCTGAAAAATTGTACAAGGCAATTTTATATGCACGAAGAGCTATTCATGCATCCGTCAGTTTGTAAACCTAGATGAGGCCATTTCAATGGTAATGTAGTTCTCGGACGGTTAGTAAAAATTTAAGTCATCATTTTCGGGCATCATCCATATCCAGTGCAAGAATACGGAGTTCAATGTTTCCATTGCAGTCGGGTTCGATTGCCTAAGAGCGTTGACAAAATGTCAATTTCAATCAGAAATTGTTACAATCAAAATTTCATCATAGCCGTTTTAGCCATAAGGTTTACTGTTAACTGGTTCCAACAACGTACCCAGGATAGGGCAACATATTTTATTGCTTGCAGTTGTCTATTAGTCATCTTACGATTGACCTTATGAAGCCTCTTAGGCATTCAGTAGAATATTTCTCGCCAAGAACCTAACAGTGGGATCCGGTAGCAGTTCTTGAGAGCCAAAAAGTAATTATGGAATAAAGGCACATGAGACTTTACAACTGTACCTATGTCACAACGTATGTGACAAGTGATGAAGTGCATACGGCAGAGGTTACCGCTTCAGGACTCATGCATGTTCCGTCACAATCCAATAAAAAACGGCCAAGTGCGAGTCGGACTCGCTCACGAAGGGTTCCGTGCCATTAGCTATACAATATAAGACTTCATATTTTAACGTTTTTTGTTGTAACGTAAGCGAGTCCTTGGAGTCCTTGGTGCGAGACTCGCACTTGGCCAAATTTTTGTATTTGTTATTATAGCGGCAACAGAAATAACATCATCTGTGATAATTTCAACTGTCTAGCTATCACCGTTCTTGAGATACAGCCTGGTGACAGACGGACGGATGGACGGACGGACAGCGAAGTCTCAGTAATAGGGTCCCGTTTTTACCCTTTGGGTTACCCTAAAAAAGTGTTAATGTTCTGAGCAGAACATAATGTTTTGTGATGATAGCTCAATCCTTAATATTTATTGTAACCTTAGAATTTTAGAAAGGTTTTTAGTATATATTTATGGTGTCACATGACCCTGAATGGACGAAGCAATCAGTCTTAATAATTTTATTTTGCATCCCATAGTTCTTGTGTTTAGTAATATTGTGTTATGTCGCGCATTTTGGCTAAAAATATTAACGTACTTCGCAAGTCGGGGTGCGCTCTTAAATGATTCTTATTTCAACGGTGGTTTGATTGATTTTGCTAATTTAGCAGCTGTAAAGTGCTTTAGTATATAAGACACCTATTTTCCTAGCCTCAATTCTTCGCATATAAGAGTACATGCGTTATCCCATAAAGCCGATGTTTAGTACGGTCTGCGTGGTCGCCACTCGTCGGGGGCGGACAATTTAATATTCTATTTTATTCAGGCGATAAGACTAAAGTATGTAATTTCTTCTGCCCCGAATACAGACGAGTTTTATGGCGTAGCGATAGGGTTGTTAAATTTTTATAAATGACGTTACAAATATTAATATGATTATTCCTAGCTATTTTCAAGTTTTATATGTAATGACTTAATGTGTGTAAAATCAACATTTATCTTTATATATCAATATTTACCTAGGTATCATAAAAATATAATATTTTGGTAATTTATAAGTTCATTTTGAAAATAATAGAGTGGGTAACTAATGTATACAGAAAGTATTTATAAAAAGACATGTTTGGTGTTTGATTCGGGTAAAATGATCAAAATGCCAAAAAATCTCATCATTTTGCGACAAAGAAGAATTATACCAAAACTGAACGCCAATGTCAAAAAATTATGATATGAACTTGGCATACTATTTGTTTGTATAGATTTTCGTGGGTGAGATAATTTTGCCTTACTCAATCAAATCAAAATAAATTATGTAAGAAACAAATTATTATAAAAAAAAATAATTTGCAAATATTTATGTAACAAAGAAATTATTTCAAAATCGGTGGTTTTATTTGTTTTTTTTACTCTTGTATTAGTAGTGTTACTCCAGAATCATCGATAAAAACACCAAACAAACCTAAAGTCTTTTTCGGATCATCGTATTTGCGTAAAAGCATAGTCTTCAAAATGGCAGCCCTGTCGTCAATCGCTGTAAGAAGCGTCCCTCCCAACCGCGCCACCTATAATAAAACCCTCCTTCGTTTACCCCCGAGGATTCCAGAGGGTCCACCCCTCCCTGTTCCCCACCCACACTAAGATGACGTCCAGTATATTGAACAAATTTTCGTGTGGAGAATTTTCGTGACCAGCTTACCAATTTCGCTATTCGTAGCTTTAGACGTGGTAATACTCGTAATTGTAACTTGATTATTGAGATGTGGTTAAAGCTAAACTTCCCAAGCGTTGTCTATACCAATTATATACCAAGGAATCAATAATATCAAATATCTGACGAATATAGGGTTGACCATTTTTGGTACACAAAACTTATAACAGTCAATTTGTCATGCGTAAATATAAATACCTACTAATAAAAGTCTAAACTACATTGTAACTCAAAATATGTGTGTAGGTAAGCGTTAAAAGTAACAGTCACTCAGAAATACATATTTGCTTTCATTAAGCGATTCCCGCGGTGACACCCTCGTAGACAATGGTGAAAAGTATCTTATATGTTAGTCCAGGACTTAAATCTATATTTCAAGTGTCATCTGAATCATTTAATTTTTACTCCGCGGACTACTTTAGATAATCCCCATACGATAGTTAAGAACGAGAGGACAAATTAGAGTCTTGAGTCATATGTCATGTTGACTTAGCGGTCAAAGTATAACCCATCTATAGGGTTGGATGACGCGGGTTCGAATCCCGCACAAAACTATGATTTTTCATCTCGCTATAATTTTTTAATGTCATCTAAATCAGTTCACCCATTTCAGTGTAAAGGAGTAAGAAACAAACACACTTACATTTGCATCCTAACTGATTCACAAACTGTCGCATTAATAATATTACTGTGATTAATGTGAATCTATGAAATAAAATATGTATTTCAATATTTTATCTGGTCAATATTTGACCCTCTTTTCTCACGCACTCTTATTAGAATAACAATAAGACGTCCACGATAAAGGACATAAAATTTACAAATAAATTTGTTATTCGTTTAGCATCAATAAATAAGCCGGTCATGAGAACCAAATTTAAAAGATCGTAGGTATCTATAGGATTGTATAATAAGTGAGAATATTAAATATAAAATTTCGGTAGGTAACTTTTAATACCTTTAATGAAAACGTGATGTGTACGAAAAAAAAACGCAAATCGATGTATGTACATAACGTTTTATTTTTAAATATTTATTAAATATTTAACGTCAAAATAATCATTTTTCCTCGCAGCACCGTAGGAAGGGAGTTAAAACGTGTTCTTTTTCGTAAGGTTTTGTCACATGTTACAAAACGCAAAAGAATTAATATTCCACTGTATCTGGAGGCTGAATCCCAAACTTGGTATGTCTGGTAATATGTTTTGTTTTAATTTCAAACAAGTAAAGTAACGGAAATGTAATGAAGTGATGTCTTTTTATAATTGGCTCAAATAGCCCTTTCGTTTCATTCAAAAAACTTTAGTTTCGAAAGAAAAAAAACGTTTTTATATAATAAAAGAAGACGTGTAACTCTCTCCTTAGGGAAATAAGTTCGGAACAAAATGATTGCTTCGACCTCAAGAATATGTGTGCCAAACGGATATCCCATAGACTCATCGATTTGCGGTTTTTCGTCGATATTGGGCTCGTACACCTTTGAGTAAGTTCTTAACCAAAGTGACTTAAAATCACTTTGGTGAACAAACCCTGCTCATAAGCTTCGGTTATCACGGTCAGTTACTGGAGACCAACGTTTTGATGCGTTAAGTAACTGGAAGTTGGATTTTGTTTAATATATCTATAATAATTTACACAACTGAATACAAATTAGGGCGATTATGTCGTTCTTTTATTATTTTATCAAGGCAATGAACGGTCTCGGACCCACTCAACTCTAAATTCTTCTTTAGTTTAAAATTCTTTAATGCTTTAAAACTTCAGTTTGCCTCAATTTTTTTTTTGCAATAGTAATCTCCGGATACGCTTCAATTGCAAATTGTTGACGATTCGTTTTGTTGTACAATACGTGTTCTCTAATTCGTTATAGGTCTTTCTTCTTTTTATGGCAAGAAATGATGAGGCCGGCAAGTCGCCCGCTTCGCTGTCCATAACATTTTCAGTGTCACAGCTCTCATGGTGCTTGACACAGTTCTTATATCTCGTTTGCCTAGTAATTTCTCTTGCCACAGTGACCTTCCACATCTTAACTCAGCTGTGTTTGCACACTACTACTTTCGACAGGATATCTGCCTCTGCGATGGTATCCACCAAGACGTACTCTTACTAAACGGTACACACTGTTAAGTGCTAGGCGACAGATTTCCTACTAGAGGTTGGTAGCTGACAGGGGATCATTCGCAAAATGGTCTTCCAGCATGGGGTGAAACTCAAGCCGCCGCTGGGGATCGAACCATGAACCTACGGCACAGCAGTCCATAGATATGAGCACTCGGCTCTCATTGATTCTATATTATACAACAATTACCATACTTATTCTATTTAAAAAGATTATATTTCTAAAACAGTCCTAAACATACTCATATAACCAAGTATTCGTAGCTTTCCTTCTACGAAATCCATTCGATCCTCTTACTACCCCCGAAAAGGATCGAAAACGTGACGCGACAAAACTAACCCTTTACCATCCTTACCACCCTCAAATAATCCCTCACCACCCTCGCGATTTTCTTTCATCCCTCCCTCGGTTGGGTCAAGTCACCCTGCTTAAGATCGATGGTGGGGGGTGCCAGATTAGACTTTGCGATAAGGGTAGAAGGGTGAAAACCCGAATTAGAGGCCCTTTGTATTTCTCAGATGGGTCGCCCGAACTTTGGGCGTTGTTTTGACGTGTTTTATAATTAATTTGCTAGTTTCGGACCGTAGTTAAGCGAGGGTTTGTGAAATTAATTTTGGGGTAAAGTACATGTTTATGTAATAATGTGTATTACTCAGATAAATAGATACTTCTTTACTGTTAACCACCAGGATACAAAATAACATAAAAGTAAAAATGCTTACTATAAAGTGTCACAATAAGCGGCCTTATTGTGATCTCTTCCAGGCAACCTTTGATAGAGAGGAAATACAGGAATAACAGGACGAAAACTAATGAAAAGTTATAGGTACAATCCAATCAAGACAGTAATACTTGACTTATTAAACTAAACACAAATTAAAAAAAACGACTAAAACATAAAAAACTCTAATACATATATCTATATATATCCCCATTGATATACTTACTTGTATTTACAAGTTAAAACTTTAGTATATAATCAAAACTCAAGTTCACAAGGGTTAAACTAATAGACGAGATAAAAATGTTAACTCGCTTGAAGTCCGAGAAAGGCTCAAAATTGAATTGAAATTTGATAGATACGAGTAGATACATGTAACAGGGGATTTAAAAACCATATTATAAAACTACATCAAATCAAACTTAACGGCGTGCATGTTAGCAGCTGTTTTCCGACCTCGAATGTTCTAACTAGAATTTGGTTACATGAATTATGTTATCACTACATCACTATATACACATCACGTACTTGCTTCTAACCAAATCCTAATAGAGAATGGATAATTACTTAAATTGATTAACCATGAGAGAAATGTAGAACTACTAGGTCGTCGGACAGACGACATCGTAAAAGTCGCGAAGGAGCCGGCGGATGCAAGTGGCTAGTATTGTGTGCTCATTGTGGCGACCTGTGGAGGAGGTGTTTGTTCAACAGTGAATGTCTTGATGATGATGATAGAAGAAAGTTAAACTATGAACTATGCGTATTATTTATAGATTGTTGAACGGTCATCTTCCTGCCCCTAACCCACGTAAGAGGTTTTTTAAATTTATTTATGAATACAATGCATAATTACAAGCCCTTAATTTTTCTAACTAATTACGTATATTAAACAAATATTTTTATGTTTTGTAACATATTGTTAAAATACGTTTAAAAAAAATGGCCCCTATAGTTTTTCCCCCGTTCTTTTCGCAAAGGCCCTATACTTTTTTTTGAAGAACGTGGCTGTATAATGTAAAATATTTAAATATTAAAATTTGTAATTGACCTTCATAAGAGCGTCGTAGACACCTAAATTGAATGATTTTGACTTTGAACAAAGGCCTGTTACATTTTTGTGGAGGGACAGCCACTTTTTATCGACATTTTTTAATATTAGCAGATATATCTACCTATAATATTTTTATAGCTAGACTTTAGGCATTGTTGGATACATCGAACCTTTTTCGGTAAGCCTAAATCGTCTTTCTAGTTTCGTCTTTCTTTGAATAATTTCATAAAGTTTTACTTGACTTTATACAATATCTGCAGAGTGTGTATATGAGCTAAATTGGCATGGTGATTATTAAATAGGCACCACATCAATTCAAGTTCAGTGAAGTACTTCTGCAACATATTCCAATACTTCAACTTGTAATTATTGTGTTTTGTCCCAGATATGCAAAGTAAATTATTCAATTGTGTATTGTGTGCTCCAAGGGGAAATTTTACAAATACAACAGTTTAAAGTAAACAAGTTAAAATTAAAGCCAGGGCTCGTGTAAATAATTTGTTAATAAGTTGTTTGCCTCGGCTTCTGTTTGTCCAGGAATAATTTAATGTTCTACATTTCTAAATTGTAGTTTCACGCTCGAAGTATTTCGGCGACAATAATTTACGAGATTGCGTGAAAATAAAGGTCCTTGTGAAGAAATTAAGATAGAATCTTTGATATCATTATTAGAAGCCATTGTGATTTTTGAGGTCACAAAATGTGTCTTCATAAATCACAATTTCAGATGCGAAGCGTTGTGAACGAGTGACACTACTGGTCGCTTCCGTGCGTTGGTGGGCTAGTTAAGCGGTCGGTCTTGGTTGTGGTCTGAAGATAGCAGTCGGAAGGTTATGCCAGAAATGGTCAGAGATATTGTTAAGACTGAAAAAAGAAGAAAATCCACTCCCATAAAACCGTTTTGAAAACCACCGTAACTTTCATGGAACCAGAGTCATAACCTTAACTCTTTTACCATCGTCACAAATTACACCATTCGGTTTGAGAATACGAATAAATAATTATTTCTTAAAAACATGGCCATGGGTATGAAGATCTGTTGTAGTAAATGTCACCAACATGTTTTATCTCTCTACGTACAAAATGTTTCAGCCTTAAATAAAATACTAAATTTATTATCAGTTTTGATGACTGAGAGAACAACCCCTTAAGGAATTCAGTATTTGGACAAGCCAAACCTTATGTATTTTGGGCTTCCGCCAGATACCTATGATACATCAAAAGATTTTAAGGATTGCGCGAGATTTTATTCCCCTGGTATATGTATGTACTGTAAACGGAAAACAAAACAGCTGGTAATGCCACACTAGATATTTTTCGTATCCCTATGCCCCCCAACCTCAAGGAGTGAACTTACAGCCAAGTCAAAACTAAACATTCAAAAGCGACACTAACGTATCTCTAAGTTGTCAAAGCTTAAAAGATGCTCACTATGTGCATAAACAAATGACAACACCTCAGATTTAGGAACAAAAAGGCAAAATCTAGTAATAGTAAAAGCATAATGGGCGTTATCTTTGAACTATAAACACTAGGGGCACGTATAAACTATTGAATTTGTTTTCCAACAAAGTTAATAATCATCCGTAAATAATCAGTGAACCCAAAGGACGATACTAATTTTACCAACAATTTTATATTAGGCAAAAGGGTATTGAATTTTTCATTAATTGAAACTTTATTAGAACAAGTATCGCAATCAATAAGTTCATAAGTGGAAATTACCTCTACGCCAAGACTAAAATAGTTATTTCATACTTTTCAATCATTTTCTAACCTGAGTTTTCAATGTTGAATGAAGGTACCTTTTTCTAATTTTAGGTATTATAAAACTAATCTGTTAAGTTCTTCTATTTGTAATGCTTGTTCAAGTAAATGATAAACTGCATATAAAATTACCATGTTAGAATTAACGGGTTATTTGTCATCGTAAACGACTTTAAAGGTAATAATTCAAAAATTAGGGTGAATAGTTGGTGCCGGGTTAGAATTGCACCTCCCTATATCATCCCGTCGTGGGTGTCGTAAGAGGCCACTAAGGGAAAAATACTGGAAGGTGGGCAGCAGCGGCTTCTAAAGAACTGTCAACTTACACTGCGATCCCCAAGACATCTGCCAAGCGTGGAGATTATGAATATAAATACCCCTTTAATAAGGGAGGATGTGTCCAGCAGTGGACGATCCGGCTGATACAGTACAGTAATTGAAGAATTTAGTCTTCATTGTAGTTCAATTCTATTTGGCTGCAAATATCAGTTCGTCCCTTTAAGACGGTTAAGAAATGGGAACGAAAAGATAACTTCCAGATATGACTCACTCACTGCGATGCCTGAATTGGCAGATTATATCCCGGCTATGGGACGGATGAACACGGGTTCAAATCTCGCTCGTTGTTCAAATTTATACTTTTGTTGTAATTTTTTAGGCTTCCAAAAATTATAATATTAGACTAAACTACTCATTTAAATTCACATTGAAAGCTATCGCTAGGTTTACTTCATACATTCTACGATACTTGTAGTGCTGTTATAAAAACAAGAGGCGGCACTATGATGCCTACACACACTTTAATTACTGCAGCCATTCATACCACCTCCTTTGTCATTTCTGTGCAGCCATTGGACTACTATTGTCTTAAGAGAGCACCCGTATGTCGCAAACCTGAAACAGCGAGGACATTAAAAGTAATTTATTATTGCTGACCGACTAGAGCATTTGAAGTATACGAATGAAATGAAATGTAGGAGTGAATGACACATAAAATTAAGTTGCCGTCCTTAGTAAGTGGTAGTCATTGTTTTTACAGTGTCACCATTAAGCGCTCGACACTCTGAGGCATTCGTTATTTAGTCTCGATTGCCCGTTAAGTTTACTTGCTACTGCTGTGTTTGCACATGTGTTACACACACCAAGACGGCCTCTTGCTTAACTGCCACCTTAACTGATGATGAGTTAATGGTGATTGCAATTCTTGTTGAACACTATTTTAAGTATGAAATAACTTGTGGAAGTTATACCATGATAATGTGAGGTCAGTACTTTGTATCAATCGCTACCGACTTCATATTTTTAAGTGTTAGAAGTCGGTTACGTTATATAATATAAGATTTTAAATGTAACTTTAATCGAATTACTTATGAAAATTAGTCGACATTCGACGTAGAATTCCGGCATGTCCAATGACCTTCAGGTTTATTCTATGCTTCAGATGAGTGCATGTATTTCGCGACATTGACTCAGTACCTATACAGATATGCCATTACTAACGGAGAGTTGAAATACTAGAGTAGCTATATCCGAACACCACTGCTCTAAAAGCTTACTAGAATTTACCTATCTAAATACCTACGCACATGTATATGCAGTTTTAATGACAAGGAAAGAACGTTCAAATATTATGCGCCATATCTGTTGTAAGAAAGAGATAAATAAGCAATTCGTGTAACCACCGAACCGCCACGAGACGATCCGATCACCATTACATTGCGATCTCTTTCACTCTCTCACACTAAACGATACACATATCTCGCTCATCCATTTCATTGAGATTAGTTCTAAGATAAAACAAAATGACGGTATTTTCTATTTCATCAATAAAAGCAATAATTACACGTGAAATGAAACAGTTTTCTTATCTCTCACAGTGCTTGTGTAATTGGTGCACAGTCTAAAGACACAAGGAAGGCATATTGTCCACAGATTATTCCCAAAAAAACACGATTAGCTGCGATGTATTCACCGGACGCTCGGAAGTGCAAGACTGGTAGTGACTCTGGTAATTACCCTGAATTCGTCAATATGGAGGGCACACTCATCTACAGGTAAAACAATCTAAGATTACTAATATTAACGTAATACTTAGCTGGTTTAGAGTATATAATGGGATTACTGACTGACTTATTGACTCGTTCTCGTTGGTCAAGAAACGTCGCTTTGGAATGCTGAGGTTCTAGTTGGACAGTTATTTTTTCAGACTTCAAAAAGAGTATTAGGTTGTCAATTAGTTTTTATATGTGTGTTTTGTCTTAAAACTCTTACTACAGGGTGATCGGTTTATGATGATTTTATTTTATATATTCGAAAGCAAGTGCTTGTCATGTAATCCCATTTAAATTTGAGTGAGATCTGACGAGTAGTATTTGAGTTACACCTAATTATGCGAATTTTGTTCGTAAATTTTAATAACTAATAACCGACTTCAACTTTTCATTTCACCTTATTCATCTACAGCATTCTTCTTTCCTACATAAAATAATTCAAAGTTGTCTGGATCTGTAATGGAAATAATGTATAGGGTCGAGTTTCTAGCGCCGAGCAGCTAGTTGAAACGGGAAACAAACATATTAGTGCAACGTGGGGGTTGATAGTTAGAAATTAATGTTTTGAATGTTAGAAATGAGTTTCCCGCCGTTTTCGTATTGTAGATAAAAATAAATTTTAAAGCAATTAGCAGTTTTTTCAAGGTATCGTGATGGAGTAATCTCGAAGTCCACCTAGTGTTTAAATGGTATCCTTTGAATTACCTCGCCCATTAGGGGGATTACCGTAGTCCCCAAGCTTGGCTGGAGTCTTAGAGGGTACGCCAGTGTATGATAGTAGTTCTTCAAAAGGCACCACTGCCTACTTTCTGGTGTTTTCCCTTCGTAGGCCTTCATAGCCTCGTACGACTCCCAGAAGAAGATATAGGGGATGCAATTCTATGTCAGCACTGTACAGACACAAACATATTATCGCGTTATAAATCCTCTAAACTTTAAAGTACTTACAAAGTATCTGTACTGTAACAGCTGGATCGTCCACTGCTGAACACAGCCTCTTCTATTAAGGGGGTATTTACCATAATCCTCACGCTTGGCAGGCGTCTTGGGGATCGCAGTGTAAGTTGGCAGTTCTTTAGAAGGCGCTGCTGCCCACCTTCCAGTATTTTTCCCATAGTCGCCTCTTACGACACCCACGGGATGATATGGGGAGGTGCAATCCATATCTTCCAGATATAATATTTTAATGTTAATAAGGAGATATTAAATAAAAGGGTCTTCATCGCCTTGGTCCCAAAGCCGGTTACAATTTGAGACAGGCTAAAGTTTGCTCTTAATGTATGAATGCCACTCCCACTATCTGTAAGGTATTGTGCTATATTAGATAAACAATGGTTATTGTTGGGCGGGAGGTTCGAGATAGTCGTTATCTACCTATACCTATTGTGCAGTATGAGAAAGGTAAAGGTAAGTAATAGGATCCGAAAGTTATACGTAAGTCATCCTATGAAAGAGCCGGCAGACAAAGGCTTGAATTTATGAGAGCGCTTTGCCTAAAAGACAATGACTAGAATTGGCACAAATTTATCTAGATTTCTTAAATTCCTGTATTCTTCTGTCTTTCTTCAAATTGCGTAAGTCATTAGGCAAGTATCACCTTAACAATCGATAAAGCATTCGTAGCGTAACTTGATTAGTCATTCAAAAACTTCGAGCGGCCGCACGGCATCGAATCGACCGCACACGATACTTATTAGGCATAATAAAAGTGAAAAAAAAAAAAACGAGTTATATTATCTTTAAATCAAGTCCTGTAATAATAAGCTAACATCAGTATGGGTTACATATTTGAGCCGTTTGGTGTAGAGAGGTTGGGTCCATGGGGACCGGGAGCTCATCGTATTTTCCAAAAATTATCTGACCGTTTGGTCGATGCGACCCGTGATCAAAATGCTGACACATATTTGGCTCAATGAATAAGCATTGCAATTCAACGGGGCAATGCTGCCAGCATGCTGGGCACGCTGCCAACTGGGAGTGTACTGGAGCATTTAGACTGCCTATTAGTCTGCTATGACTTATAAAATGTCTAAATGCTTCTATTACAGTAGCTGTAGACGCTGTAGTGTTGTATATAGTTGGTAGTATTTTGTTTGATAAAGGCATACCGCCGGTAAAAAAAGTCCTGTACTTATCAAGGTTGACTAATTACATATATAATCCTGAGCAATATAATTTCTACAATAACGAAATTGAGAATGTCTATTATCTACTAATATGCCAGACACATACCTGTTTTTAATAATATTAAGTTATATACCTTGTCACAGTATGTAACCCGCTGCATTGAATAGAAGATTCTCGGATACATATTTTTTATATTGTGACATGGTCTCACTATAAAGGTGTTTTATGCGCTAGACGGTAGGATAGGAAAACCTCACTATTGGGTTATTTGCTTTTGTAACTAAAATTAATTTCTGACCCCTCGCAATGCAATTAGACCTCCCCCGGCGCCCATATAGAATTGTTTGCGAAAGGGTCCATTTAATTATTAGAAAACTTTCAGACTCGTTCATTAATTAATTAACTAGAGACGATAAGTTTATAAGCAAATATAATAATATTAGTTAAAGTTCTCCGTTGTAAAAGAAGGTTTAGTTATTTAACGACATAAACTATCTTGTAAAACACCTATGGCAGTTTTTTTTATTGTATATGCTTAACGTCTATGGCAGTGTTTTTTTTGCTAGGTTGTCTTCCTACTGTTCTCGATCACGTGATACTCGAGATTCAGGGTGATATATTTTTCTATTTTATATATCAGATTGACCACTTTCTCACTTGATGATAAGCGATGTTGTGTTCGAAGATGTTGTTCAGGCTAACCTAAAGTTATTAGCTATCATGTAGAGCCGCCGGAACACGCCGTTAGGTGCTTGGTGACAGATTTTCTGCTTGAGGGAGGTAGCTAGCCAATCGGGCATTCACCAAAATGACCTTCCACTATGTGGTGAAGCCCAAGCCGGTAGGTATCGTTTCCATACCCACTCGGCAGTCCAAATAATACCTATTCCGCAACTTTGGATCAATGAAAGCGTCAAGATAGTAAGAGCTAGAGATGCTACATGAAGAGAAAAGATGCAACAAATGTGCGGCAACATCGTACCTACTAACTGCGACGCATTAAAAGTGTGATTTAGTATGATTTTCATTCGGTCTTTGTTACACTAGTTGTCTTTTATCAGCCAATGGAAAATATCAAAAACAAAGAACACTCCAAATTACTTCCGAGAAAAGTCAAATTTAGTCATAAAATATTCTTAGTATAAACAATGAAAGAATAATGAAGCACATAAAATCAGTTTTCTGTGTGGTACATAATGAACGAGAACATAAACCTCGAACATTTGACGGCACTATTCAAATAACTTCAAATAGTGCAGTTGATTACTAACTCCAAGGCAAGCAATTAAAACTTCTTTGTGCGGTCCCTCCCGGGGCGAAGGGGGAGCGGTTTACTGAGGTGAGGGGGGGAGGGTAGGTCACTTGACTCAGGATAATTGGAAAACTTTCCCCTGCGGACGACCAACGGCGGTGATAAAGGTTACTTGTGTCGTTTGAATGACGTGTCTGCGCATTGTTAGATCTTTGAGGTTTGGAGGGTAGTCGGTGATTTTATGTCTTTTCATATTTTTTTAAGAGCTTAGAGCTTTTGGCAATTGGAAATGGATCGTTTGGTATCTTTTATAAATGAATGGAATATTGAAGTAAAAATGCATGATATTATTTATTAGTCTTCACATATGAATTAATAATGATTTATTAGATTTTTTTGCAACGCGACGTAGTTGTCGAGATCATCATAATATGAAAACAGAACATCATAATATGATTAAAATTATCACTATATTATATCGGTAAATTTTCAAACAGTTTTTAGTACTATTAGGTAATATTTAATTGCAAATTTTAAAGGTACTAAAGAAACCCAAGAACATTATAGAATCATAATATGAATTATTTTTATTATTATACTAGCTTTCCGAGCGCGGCTCCGCCCGCGCGAATGTCGGTTATCGCGCAAAAACATTAACCTCTTTTTGCGCAGTTGGATAAAAACTATCCTATGTTTTTCCCGAGTCTCCAACTTAGAATGAAATTTGCATACCAAATTTCATTCTAATCGGTCCAGTAGTTTTGGCGTGAAAGTGTAACACACAGACAGACAGGCAGGCAGAGTTACTTGCGCATTTATAATATTAGTACTGACTACTTAGCTTTCCGGGCGCGGCTCCGCCCGCGCGTATGTCGGTTATCGCGCAAAAACATTAACCTCTTTTTGCGTAGTTGGATAAAAACTATCCTATGTTTTTTTCCGAGTCTCAAACTATTTGCATAACAAATTTCATTCTAATCGGCCCAGTAGTTTTAAGGTGAAAACGTAACAGACAGACAGACAGAGTAACTTTCTCATTTATAATATTAGTACTGATACCGCTATATTCGGTAAACTTTCAAACAGTTTCTTAGTACTATTAATATTTAAATACAAAATTTTAGAAGACAATTTAAAGACAAGGACAAAAATTGACAATAGCTTCAGGAGCCGCTGCTCCACACTAATTTCTAAGCCGGACCCGTCTCGGAGAAACGTAAATAATTTGGATGTATATAATTTGTGTCAGATTATATCGAGAATGAAGGCATTTCTACAATTTAATAGTATTGAGAAGGAACAAGCACGGGGCCGACTTTGTGTTAATTGTGCTCTGCCTATAACAAATCCTGGACCCATTACTGAGACATGAAGTTTTTATGTCTCATGTGCCTCTATTTTATCTGGCATCCGTACCTTGTAAGCTGGAATACTTGAATGCGAATATCACTACTTAACGGTAGTGATATTTCGAGAATTCGAATAGGTGTGGTGATAGTACTATCTTGGATTAATACGAAAGTTGAAGCGCTCGTAGAGAAGTTTGCTTAGTCTTAACCGATCAGCTAAGTTAAACAATGTTTGCCGCAGTCATGACTTGGATGGGTGACCGTCGGTCCCGGTTGTTGTCTTAGGATGGCAGTAGTTACAGAATGATGGTAGGGCATTTTGAGAATGCCCGCTTGGCTAGCTACAACCCTCTAGTAGAAAATCTGCCACCAAAGACCTAACAGTGTTTTAATATTTTTATTTTTGCAAATACGCATGCTCTGCGAATTACATTACCTAACGGTGCGTTCCGGCAGCCACCTTGAGAGCGAATAATTCTAGGTTAGCTTAGAACACATTTTCAACCACATCATCACTTACCATCAGGTGAGATCATAGTCAAAGGCTGGCTTATCAGCTATTAACAAGAATTAATTCACAAAGTGTTCTACTGCTGTCATAATTTCCATATATCGTATCTCAATGCTAAAATAAATCACAAATAATATTTGATTCATGTAATTTTGATTAAACTTTAGTACATATGAATGCTGGGTTAATTGAATTATAAATTGGAATATGTTATAATCTAGGTATATTTAATTATGTTTGTAATTATAATACACACAAATGAAAATGTTTGATGAATGATGTGGTGTGTGCATGTAGTTGATGTGTGGGTGTGTCTATATACAGGGTTATTGGTAAAATGCTAACAATCTCTTAGGGCTGACTTCTGGTAGTCCTAAGAAACATTTTGAGATGATTTTTTTTTTGTTTAGTTTTTTCTGTTTTTTTTTTCTCTGGCGGAATAAATACGTGGACCACCTGATGATAAAAGTCTCTTGTGTTTGTAATGTATTATTTCATATTTTTTATTACTTTGCTCAATGTAAAAATTCAAAACTCTATTCAAAGGGAGCACGGCGGCGCGGGCGCGGTCCTGTGTTGCTGCAGCGGGTGCTCTTGGTTAGGAGTAGACATTAAAACACAAAATATATATTAAGAATATAAAAAAATTCAAAACAAAAAAAAACTATTAAAATATTTGTTAGGACTAGCAGAAGCCAACTCTAAGAGGTTGTTAGCATTTTACCAATAACCCAGTATATAAAGGGTTAAGAACGAATTATGACTACTAGTTACTTGTGAGTCACACGATGCTCGTTCGGAAACGACTAAGTTATTATATTACATGACTTTTAAGCTTGATTAACTGACATGTGTTATACTGGTGAGAAGTCACTTGTTTCCCAACGCTGCCTTACACATAATTTATTATTGCTGCGAGCGTAAGGAAAAATATTGAAAAACCGTAAATTAAAATTGGTAAACTAAGAAAACGACGGATGACTGGCACAGAAACTATAAACACACCTAGAGGCGTAAAATTTACGCTCTATGTTATTTATTTGTACGTTTTGAAAAAAAAAATTCTTTTAAAAATATAATAAAAATATTTTTTTATTTTTTATGTGTTATTGACAGAATCAGTACGAGGACTGATGCTTGATGCTAAAAGTCTATTGTGCCTGTAATGTATTATTTCATACTTTTTATTACTTTGCACGATGTAAATATTCAAAACTCTATTCAAAGGGACCACGGCGCGGTCCAGTGTTGCCGCGGCGGGTGCTCTTGGCTCGGAGTAGGCATTAAAAGACAAAAAAAAAGTTTGTAAGAACTAAGGTTGTTAGCCATTTATCAATAATCCTGTATATATTCATCAATGACAAAAATGAATCACTAAGTTCTTGGAAAATATTATATACACGCCTAAAAGATTTACAGTCTTAATTTAAAGATATACTTTATAATAAATGTATTTTCCAAGGAGTAAAAAACTATGCAATGAATGGACTCTCAAATGACAACTGACTGACTATACCTATTCATCTGACAGGTGAAAATCCTTATACCCTATTTTGCACCTGATAACATATTCAACTGTCAAGTGAACTTTTACTTAATTTTCGATCGGCCTCGAGTCAATGTAAAAATTCATCGAGGTGATTTCCAGACAGTCTCGGGTAGCTTTTACATTCACTCAGTAATTTTTAAACGCACCCGAAGTCCAAAACAATTCTTTTCGCGCTGGAAAAATGAAAAAGATTGTAAGCAAAGATGTGTAGTGACCACGGATTTAGGAACTCCCTTCCTAAATCCGTGGTAGTGACTTATACAATAGGATAAGCTTACATGACAAGAACATTAGTTGAAAAGGAACGTTATATACTGCTCTAATTAAAATAACAATAGGCGAACTTTCGACCATTTGCAAATACCACCCCATATCGGGGGTCACAGATGGCAGCAAGGGGTCGTCTTAATTTCGCCGTTGCAAGCCCCTTGGACATTAATCTGAAGGGCTCGGGGTCACTGACATCGAATTAAGATGGGAAGTAGGGTCGAAGGCGATCTTTACCATGGCTTTCCGGTAGGGTATTTGTTTCTGAATAAAATTGAACAGAAATTTGGAAAGATAAAACAATATTATATTAAAATTTAAGATCACTTATTTTCAATTTCAAATGTATATACTTACCTACTGAATAACGGTGAATTTGTAATGCATTATTAAAATTGTAAAGACAATGTATTGTAATAGCTTAATAAGGTTTGGCAATAAATCATTATTATTATTATTATTTAAATACATTAAAAATATTTTTGCTTAAGAGTGACATAACGTTATCGTGTATGTCAATCATATAGTTGTAGATACAACAAAAGCGATTGATAGTTCATTATAGTTCATACTTTCAGTGTTCGAAGTTTGTTCAGTTTTTTTTGTTATATTGTTTTTCTCTTTTTGGTGATACAGACAGCTTACAAGATAATTCACTCGCTTAAAATATTCGTCGACAACAGTAAATACCATTTTATCATCCAGGTAAGCGAATACATATTACAGTTAATTGATTATAACTTATTAAGTACTCAACCAATTTTGATGAAATTTATATTAGACTACACCGGAGTTATACCCTTTCCATTAAAAAATACGTGTTGGCTCGAGTACCTCCTCCGTTTTAGGAAGTAGTTAAAATGATTATATGATTTTTAGCTTTCCTGGATACGTTATAAAAATATAATAATAAAATAGCAATGATTATTATCATAACAGTAGGTAAACTGAATCCGGCGGGAGTGTGGAAATATGCTTGCGTGGGCGGTTCTCATCGGTAAAGTCGAGAACTACACGGAACTTTACCCGCCCCCCGCGAACACTGCCGCCCACCCACCTTCCGCACTTCACCTCTCTTAGGTAGGTACCCGCGTGGTAGGATACGGTATTGCTTCGATATATATCTCGTTTAATTGTAGTAAATATGTGTAATCGTTATTATTTTGAGTAATTTACAATCCTGCAGTTTGTAATATGTCAGTTTTGCACTTTTAAAACTAATTTAAAAAAAGGTTTCTATGCAAGTCAATGGACATAAATTATAGATGTCGCGGCCACACCTTAAGAACATTAAATAAAGAGAACAAAAAAGAAAAATTTTAAAAATGACTCCCCTACCACGGTAGGTCAATTGTAAGAGCCTTTTATAGCTCACGGCAAGAGTCGGTCGTTGGTAGCATCACGCTCGACGTTTAATTTTTCCTTTTACCTAGTTGTGATATTGATAGAATTTGTTTGTTATTTTATTACCTTTTTTATAAAAGAATATAAAGTTTTGGGGTAGCTCATACACAATGCTACTGCTCTTTCAAATATCATTCTTATCCGTACGATTATTAAACATGAATTATTTTACGCTAATATATCAATCATGAATTCAAAATTGATAGGTAGTCATAATTTTATTGAGATTTTTTAAAATGCTTATAGTCTGAGTTGGAGTTGTTGATTTTAATTCCATGTATCACTTTCATGCATTTTCATTTTATTTTGCTGATTAAAGAAAAGTCAATTTAAATTACAGCTTAGCGTCTGTCCGCACTCATATTATGGTCGAAACGGCTTGTTTACTGTATAACATCGACGTATCGATCCATTGCTAACGATCTTGGTTACGATCACCTTATGCAAATTGACCGACAAATCGCGGTTACTCAAAATGCTATTTCGACCTTAATTGGCACGCGAATAGATGAGAACGTGTAATTTAAACATGAATTCAGTTTGCAAAAATGTTAGAATTCCTTAAACGAGTCCATTTTGGTACTAGTATTTACGAGAGAAAATTTAAGAAATACTAAATATACGAGTCCCAAGAGGGACCAGTATCAATACTTGAAGACCTTTATAGTATGTAGCAGTTATTTCGAGCACTACAGCAGCATTTTACCGTACCACCACTACAGCTACCACTTGTTTTCTTACACTACTCGAGTTTTCTAACTCATTTGCATTCAAAGCAGATAGTGTTGATTCGCTGATACGCTACCTTTGTGGGTTCTATGTAGTCTAGAAAGTTCCGCTTGGTTCCGCTGTAGCAGTTCCGCCTGCTGCCAGCTCTGCCAACTGGCAACTTTCAAATAAACTGGCAACTTTATAAAGTTGGCGTAATGTTGCGGCAAAAAGCGCTCACGGTAGGTTGAACAATTACCTAAGCAGGCCCGCAAAGTTTCCTGTTACGCTTTTGAGCTCAGTATATTGTTTAAATTATGTTTTATATGTAGTTTGGTATCAGCAGTTGTTAGAAATAGTTGTTCCTGAGTTGTACTCGTAATAAAGCCGAAAGATCATATCATATAGAACTGTTGGAGTGAGATAACCTGCAATAGGTGTTTCTTGAATTTAAACGATATGCGCAATCTTGTATCTGTAAAATGCTTAATATTAAGAAACGAACGTATAAAAATTTGGTAATTCTATCAAGTCTTCAAATTTATAAAATTCCATTATCTTTTTCACAAACATAACATCATCATACCTAACATATTTAAGCATAAATTGAGTCAGTCATTTAAGTTAATTTGCTGACGTAGGAGTATTTATTTTAGTAACTCAGAAAAAACTTATAAAATAAAGCAAATATATGTGTAGTTTTATGTACTGTCGCATGTCGTTCTCATTATTTGCAGAATTTATTTTCTTCTCTCATACATTTTTCTCCAGAAATTTAACTTTAATTGCTTTATAAAATCACGTCGAGTAAATTGATATATGTAATGCTAAAATGTGCATGTTTGTAATAAAAACTAATCACTTTTAATATTATTACTATTGACATAACGCATGCTCCGCGGATTATATTATAAAATTCTAGGTTAGCCTGAACAACATCTTCGTCCACATCATCAATTACCATCAAGGGAGATAGTGGTCAAAGGCTAAAAGGCAAAAGGTATAAGGTATAAAAACGAGAGGAAGAATTATTGCCGCAAACTAATATAATTTTTTACTCTCCTAATTTAATATTTTCTTTAATCAAGCTATTCACGTTAAGATGTTTAGAGTATCAAATTAGAAATTATGTCACGATTGCTGGTTTTGTATTTTCTGGTTCAATTCCCAAGACTATTTTACATGCAACGTAATATTCTACATTATTTCTTTTCTCTACAGAGCAAAATAGATTTTATCAAATGATACCTAACGGTTTTGAAATAAGAGCAGGAATGATACGTCATCTTGTGTATCTACGCTAAACTAAAGGTGGGAAATGTGGTGCAAATGCCATCGAATGGCAGGAACGGTGTGAAACTGGAATGGCGGCTCAGGCATGCAAGCCCACGTAGGGCTGCCACCGTTAATAAAAACTGAAATATCATGTTCGCGTATTATAGTAACAAGTGGTTTAATAAGTGAAGTATCAGTAGTAATTTTGTTTGAATTGCTCGTAGCGAAGTTTCCTTAGCCATTCTTAACCGATCAGCTAAGTTAAGCAACGTCCCCAGCGGTCATGACTTGGATAGGTGACCGCTAGTGACATTACTACTAGAGAAATTCCGTGCTTAGGAGCACGGAAAAAAAAAATTGTTTCAAATCAAGAATATATCTATTGGTCAAGACATTCCGTGTTTCATATATGGGGAAAACAATATATTCTTGAGATTAGTAAATATTTGTCTTGATAATCATTTTTCATGTAAGTATTTATTTACTCTTACTAAGATTATTATGTTCTTATTAAGAGAAAGTAGCCATGTCTCTCTCTAAGTACATCATTGTTCTAATTTAGAGAATCAGAAATTCTCAAATTTAAAACATACCTTACTTGAATAAATGAACTCATTCCTTCACTCATTCATTAGATTCTAATAAGAAAAAAAAATATTCTACTGTCAAGTACATAAATAGTTCAGTTAAGATATTATTCTTACTTCAAGTAAAATATATACTTCTGAATAAATATTATTATTAGACCAAGAACAGAGTTTTCTACGTACAAGAAAATTTATTTTAGGTCGAACTAAAAATCTTCTTATATGAATACTGTGACTTATTTATGTTAAGAAACCAAAGTTCAATGAACAATTTTCAGTTCTCATTTCAATATTAAGTATATTTAGTGTAAGTAATTTTAGATCTTAGTATTCTAATGGATGTTTTACCCGAAGAAGTTGTATTGATTCGTTCAAAAGAATATGTATGTTGCACGAAAACAGAATTTTCTACAGGATAGAATATCAGATTTCTTGACTCGATAATGGAATTTCACTGTAAGAAACCTCAGTTTTTGTTCAAAATAATTACATATTTTACATTGAGATCTTAATTATCTTAGTAAAATAATGGCGCGTTTTATTGTAAGAAGTTTAATTACTTGGTTCAAGTCATTCCATGTTTCACACGGAAATCACATAATATGTTGTAAAGAATATCCATTATCTTGGTTCAATAATAGGTTATTTTTGTAGAAGGAGTCTTAGTTCTTGGTTCAAATGTCTAAATGTTTCATACGGAGATCAGATAATATATTAGGAAAAATATCTATTGTCTTGGTTCAATAATAGTGCGTTTTACTGGAAGGAGTCTTAGTTCTTGGTTCAACTCATAAAAGTGTTTAATATGAAGATCAGATAGTATTTTGTTAAAAATATCAATTATCTTGGTTCGAAATCAAAGAACTGAGACTTCCTATAGTAAAAAAGCACCATGCATTTTACTATAAGAAGTTTCAGTTCTTGGTTTAACATAATATAATGATATTTTGATAATTGATATTTTCCATTAATACAATAAGATATTCATATAAAACGTCCAGTTAGTAAACAAGAACAAAAACTCACTTACAGAATACAGAGCCTGGTACACTGTACAGATCTACCAATCTGATCTCCGCCTTTCAAATCTGCAAGTAAAGTAGGATAATAGTTAAAAGTAGTTCTAAAAGTGATAGACTAAAAACATCTATTATCGTAAAAATAAATAAAATACAATAAATATTTTCTGTTGATAATTATTTATTTATAAAATAAATTAAGAAGCATACAATTGTATTATATAATAATTATCATAATGACTATACATAATTTTATTTAATATATAAGTATTTTAACGACTCGGAGTGGTTATTAATAATTTCAAGATATGTACTAAAAAATTATACTTCAAAATTATTCACATTTTGTAATTGCTTACATTATTTTAACTACATGGTTTGGCGTTATTCGTTTTTTTTAGGAATGACACTTACAGATAAACACTCAAACATAAAATCAATGAAACTAATTATAAACTCTAAGCTAGATTTCAAGAATATCTTACATCACAGAACCATTTACCATAATCCACATGTCATAAATGTAACAGATTATATATATAGATATAATTTCGGAATTCACTCACCAGCGTCCTCATTACATTGAAAACCTTTAATACAAATGATACAAAATGCCTATAATGTAGTTGAGAATTAAACCACTCTGGTACTCTGGTAGAAATGCGTGAAATGTAGGTGACTTAAAATTCAATCTGACCTAATCTACCACCAGATAATATTTTTTCTCATTATTATCAGCACCACATTATATGTTATGAGGTATGATTGAACACTGCTTGTTGAGTCGAGCATTTTTCTTCACCTCCTCCCTTTTATTTTGGACATCTCCAGGAATCTAAAAAAAAGAGAATAAATGAAAATATTGCAAAATACATAAAGCTTTTATAGACGATAGGTATCTTTTGACCATAATCTCACATAATGTTGAGTGGTCAAAGATGGCAAACAGGTTAAACCTAAAATTAGAACTGTCTTCAAAATCAGCTTCCAGAAGACCCCGTCCCGTTAGATTATGATCACTTATATCATCTAAACTGCAAGTTAGCGGTTAATCAGACAGTGCATTTTATTATATACTGTACATAATCATGAAATATGATTCGACACACTTTTAAAAGTTTTGTGTAATAAATACTGACATATATATTATATTTTAGTATGGAATAGAATGAATATTTGATTGAGACTTCCTAACATAATAATAAAAATATATTATATGTGTAATAGATATGTGTTTTCATACATAATTAAATTACATAATTACAATTGATTTAATTACCTGAAAATCAATAACAAAGTTCTGAATTTGCTCCAAAACGTGGTAGCCTTCCTCTTGGGGGTATTGAGTTGAGCAGCATAACACTTATGTTTCATTGGTAAATTTTTGATCTGAAATGTAAAAAAACACATTGTATATTCCTGAATGCCGGTTTATCTAACAAGAAAATCTATGTATACCTATGTAAAACATTATAGAGAGAATAGGTAGATATATATACATCGAAATCCATTCTGAATAATTAACGAGGAATAGACACACATACAAATTAAGGATTATTTACCAACAAGGCTGATGTTGAACTTTATAATAAAGAGTTGTCTGTTACTGATGTCATTATATCAGTAGGTATGTAATACAATTATGTATTACCTGCTTACCGTCCGTTAACTTGGCTGTACTTAATGTATCCAAACAGCACGTTCCAGGCAAAGAAAATCTAGCAGCCCCTATGATGGATATTTTTTTTCTATCTACAGTTATTTATAAAGTAAGGAACAAACTTACCTAACTGAGCACAAATTAGGTTGCTATCTCAAGCATAACTTGAAAAATATTCACTTTATAACACTATATTAAACAAAATTTACGAAAATGCTATTAAACGACGCGTGCGCCTTTCGCTCGCAGCGCAGTGTGTTGTGTGTAGCCAACATCATCCATATAAAGTCCCGAAACTTAATCATATTATCATTATTATTTAACATAAGTACATATAAATATTATTTTACATTCGAATAACTTTTCATGTAGGTTGACGATCAGTGTCAAATACTGCCAGTATAGATGATTACCTATTGTTGTATTATTACCGAGTCTGTATATATTTGAAAATATTGTGTAAATTGTGAAAAATTGAGAAAACTTAAATTAAACAATATCAATCACGATTAACACACTAGGAATAAAGATAAATTGCGGTGCCAGGTTTTAGATTAGCAAAGACAAAAAAAAAGTCATTCTTAGGTAATTGTGTGCAGTTTAATAATAAAATTTCCGAACATATTACAACGCTCACAGAAGGAACATTCAAGTTGCACGTGAAACAACATTTTGATTAAGAAATCCTACTACACAGTTTATGATTACTTAAACAACCAAAATACTTGGACAATTTTGTCACCTACGTATTTTAAAGAAATATTATAATAATTTTATTATATAGTAGGTACCTACGTAAAAAGATATTTAAATCAATGGTCCCGAGTTTCTTGTCCATTCTTCTCGCAGTGGCTCTGTACATTTGTTTGCTGAACGTGGCAGTACAGAGTACAATATTTCAATATTAAAATTTCTTATTGACTTTCACAAGAGCGTCGTAGATGTCTAAAGTGAATGAATGATTTTGACTTTGACTAGACTTTGATTTAATGTCATAACTAACGAAATCTATGGGTTCCTGCAGCGGGTTTGAGATTCAGTACATGGTGATAGGGTACTTTACTAATGCTCACCTAGCTAGCTTTCAACCACTTTGAATTAGGAAATGTGAAGCCGAGCACCTAAAAGCACATGAATAAATAACCGTATTCATGTGCTTATAGGTGATAATCGGACAGTTTTAAAACACTAGCACCAATATATTTGGGCACTAGCGGGGTTCAAACCCTACCATTTTGCCGTTATACTACGAGTATATTAGTCTACCAGTCCGAATTAGCCGAGTAAGCTTATACTTTTGAAATGATAATTTAAATATCCTATTCATAATATGAATTTCATGATGTTTATTCGGCATGCATAATTGATTATAATTAATAGTATTTTTTCGTTCCGTAGTTTACCCACAACAAGGGAGAACTAGACAAAACTAAAAAATTGCAACACTGAATAAAATCGGAAATAGAGAAACCCCTTCTCAAACTAAAAACTGACTACTTGATCTGAAAACACACATTTTGAATGAAGAAACCGTTATTCTTGACTGGAAATTTGTCTTAATTCATGGTTTTGATTCAAAAGCTAGTGATGAAAACGTTATTTTTTTTATGCCTGATAGGCTAGCTTTGACTACTATGAACTATATATCACCTGATGGCGAGTGATGATGTAATCGAAGCTATTGTTCAGGCTAACCTAGAATTCGATTTTCTTGTTATAACCATAATTATGTTTAAATATGTACATACGTATCTAACGTAGGTATGATTTCGATCCCCAAGCCGCCTGCCAAGCGTGGCGATTATTGCAAACATCCCTTTAATGACTCTTCAGCAGTGCACAATTCGGCTGATACAACATGATGGATATCATCTACAAGTTTGTAGATATAATATATTTGTGTGACTCCTAAGACTGAAAAATATTAAATACGTACCCTATATCTACTTGTGGAAGTCAATGAAAGTGTGAGCGTCAGAGTGTTTCAATTAGCATGTTCACGACTTTAACGAGTTGGGTATTTCATATTTTTCAATATTAAATGTCAAGTCAGTTTTGTTCTGAAACTACGATAGTGAATTCCTCACTGAGTTCACAGTATATATAGGTTCATCGTATCAAAATGGAATGTGGACTGTACAATACAATTGGTAGCAGAAAGGATGAATAAATTTAAAAAATCTAACTACTTTATAGAAGTCATCATTATCATCAACAGCCATAACATCCACTCGTTATTTATTTATTTATATATTACAAAAAGTAAACTTACAGCTAAGGAGCCAAACCGTTTACAATTTTAGACAAAACATAATATTCTTATAAATAGTTCTAAAGGGATCGACATGGATGTCGACATTTTGGACAGTTAGGAGGAAACAGTTTATAAGATTTACCGCCCTTGCCGTGTATGCATTTTTGGCATATCGGGTGCGTAACTTGCTAGAAAATGCCAACAGACGGTGCCGACGACGCTCACCTACGCTAGTGTAGTTTTGTGGAACATAATAGCTTACTCGAGATAGTGCTGAGGGATTATCTACTGAATTGCGCAACAGCATACAGTAATGCATAATCAGTAGAAGCTTGCGCCTGCGCTCTAGAGTAACAAGCCCTACCATACCAGATACAAACAAGGATGGGAAAAGGAAGGGGTAGTAACCGTATATCTTCTTATAGAGGGACCTGGCAAACTTACGCTGAACTCTTTCCAAAAAAGGAATGCTTGGAATGTAAAAGGAATGCCTCCCCTTATAAGAGCTGTAACACATGCTTGACAGACCTCTTGGAGACCGCTGTGTACGATGGCAATTCTTCAGAAAGCTGCTGCCCGCTAGTTGGATCTATGTATATTAGCTAGTGACTTGTAAACTACCCAGGTTAAAGTGTCGGGCTCAGCTGGTTGTCTTCAAGGACTGCAGCGAATTTACTGTTTCTTAACCAAAGAATATTGCATCAAGTAAATATTCTTAGATCAAAAACAAAAAATTTCGGCCAAGATTGGTTTTCTTTATTAAAGATACGTTATAACTAATTTTACAATCTAACACTTTGCTTTGAAAACTTTAATATTCTTCACATAAGATAAGTCACTCTCTGCAGTAGAGATGTACTTTATCGGTTCAAAGTGGTATATAGTTTGGCTGTTAATCCAATATCTCTTAACGTAATAATATCGTATCAAAAATCAATCAAGAACATAGCTACATTTAAGTTAAGTATTCCTTTTCTGAAGTGAAGATGAATAACTTCAACAATTAACAATATATCATTATTGCCTCGAAAACTTAAAAATTCTTCATTTAATAGAAGCCAC
This sequence comes from Plagodis dolabraria, assembly GCA_963854805.1. Lineage (NCBI taxonomy): Eukaryota > Metazoa > Arthropoda > Insecta > Lepidoptera > Geometridae > Plagodis > Plagodis dolabraria. The sequence continues at coordinate 8,246,673 of OY978459.1, read as the reverse complement.
CATCTGCAATCAAAATTTAGTTTTTTAGTTATAAAATAAGATTGTTTTGTTTGAAAAATAATGTCTCTTTACCTAATAATACCGTATCAAATATCAATCAAGAATTCAAATTTAAGATCAAGATTTGTTTTTCTTTACTGAAGATGAATTACTATAATAATTAACAATCTATCACTATTGGCTTGAAAACTTTAAAATTCTTCAGATTAAATAAGTTTATGTCTATAATGGACATGTGTTTTCTTGGTTCAATAAATGATATTGTTTTCATGTTAATCAAAGATTCTTAACCGAAGAATACAATATCAAATAAGTATCAAGAATAATGAAACAAAGATCAAGAATTTGATTTCTTCACTTAAGATAAACACATTCCACAATCAACAATCAATTACTTTTGCTTTGACAACTTTAACATTCTCTATCTAATATAGGTCACTTCTGCAGTTGAGATATTTGTCTTGGTTATACCAAGTATATTGTTTTGTTGTAAATCCAATGTATCTCAGCATGACAATACCAATTCACAGTTCAATGAAGAATATATGGCTCAGATATAGAAAACAAAGATTTTTAAGAGGATAATTATTTTCTTGCTCGGAAATATGTTTATCCTTGTTATTTACTTCTCATAATTATTTTAAATGAATAAAAGAAATTTCTTGTATTAAGAGCATCGTTGTTGAAGGAATGGAAATATTTTCTTAATCCAAAAAAACTTTTATTATTCTTGGATAAAATTTCAGAATTCTTATGCTAACTCCGTACATATTCAGAATGAGAATTCATAAAATATTTCATTCAAAATATAATATTTTCTATAGTCAAGAGCAAAAACATCTCTGACGAATAGTTATAATCTTGATGTAAAAATATAAAGTAAGAATAATATTATTTATCTTGGAGAAAACGACGTAACTTCACTCAAGATATTATTTTTATTTTAAGTAAATATTTACTTGAGATTAAACAATACTCCCGAGAATAATATTATTCTTAGATTGACACTTTGTCAGGACCCATTTTTTTCCGTGAGGGCACGTTAATCGTCAGTCCCGGCTGTTGTCTTAAGATGGTAGTCGTTGTAGCATGGTGGTGGGGCATTCTAGTTAGCCTGAACATCTTTGACCACTTCATCACTTACCGTCCTAAGGCTAACCTATCAGCTATGAATAAAAAAGTAGATATTTACACGAAACAATAGAACTGAAAAAAAATACCTAATAGCGAAGAGCCTCGACCAACACCTCAAGAGGCTCTCGCTGGTAGCTTGGGCCTGCCCCGCTGCCGGTGGCATCCTAGTTTTAAGTTTTTTTAAATATTTGTTTTTTTTATTTATGTAATGAAAAATTTTAAATTATGTTATAAAATAAATGACGTGAATAATAATTTCATTTATTTCGACCAATGATTGTCATATTGATACACATTATATAATATAAATTAGTATAAATGATTAATATAAATGATTGGATAAAATTATGTCATTGCAATTGGTTACATTTCTTCGCGTGGTAATAATATGGTTTTATTGCGATTTCGTAATATCAATTATAGTACTTTCTGTACATGTGAAAACCCTGAAGCTTGCAAATATCTCGCGAGCCTACTGTAATTGAAAACATAGTGTTTGCGTCAGTTTTAATGGCCCACACCTAATGTTGCAGCGGAAGTAAATATGCTCAACTATTTCTCAATATTGCAAACGTTCTCTGAGTTGTACATGAGTCTTTTTAAAAACTTTGATTAGATTTCATATCCGCCTTTGTTACTTTTTGTATACAATATATAAAAATAAACAGAAATTTCTCTTAGTACTTGTCCCTGTAATATTTTTGAGTTGTATACGCTAGGCAGACAAACCCAGTTTACTTCATATTTAGCTATTATTCTTATCATAGTTATAAGTATTTAACGGGACTTAATCGCAATAAAAGATGTATATTTTTTATTTATTTACCTCGACGTTTCGACCAAGTTGCATTGGTCGTGGTCACGACTATTCTTATCATATAAATCTTTCGATGATATTCGGATATATTGCAGTCACGTATTTTTTTCTACTAAATATGAGTATAAAGACTAATTGAAATTATCTTTATAAAAACTAATTACAAAGATAAAAAAGAGAAGGATGTTAAATGATTTTTGACTTAATTACCTGCAACTGTGCTTTCTGCGTTTGTACACAGTCCTCTACATAAAATTGGAGATTATAAATATTGACAAATGATTATTATAATACAGTGTAAACTTCCTCATGTTGATATTAGCATGTGAAGATATAAAGATGTATATAGGTCATGATTGTTACTTTTTTCTCTCTGTTTCTCTTTTCTTCTCTATATGTGGTGTAAAAATTCGTTTATGAGGAATGAGTCATTACTTATATAATAAGATTTAGTGGGTTAGAGATCTTCATATTTCCAATGTAATTACGTTAAGTCTAGATTTTTTTTTTTTTTTTTTTTTTTATGCCTGATAGGTTAGCCTTTGACCACTATCTCACCTGATGGTAAGTGATGATGTGGTCGAGGATGTTGTTCAGGCTAACCTAGAGTTACTGGCTCTCAAGGACAGCTGCCGGAACACACCGTTAGGTGCTTGGCGACAGATTTTCAACTTGAGGGTGGTAGCTAGCCAGTCGGGCATTCGCAAAGTGCTCTACCACCATGCAAAATCGAATCGTACTTACAACATCGATTATAAAAACAATACATGTGGCAAAAAAGAAATGAACCTATAACATTTTTGGCCATCAAGTTCAATTAAGGCAGAATAACATATTTTAATAGTCTTCCAAAATAATTCGTACCACGTTCCAAACTACACACATACATCCCGCGACCCTCATTTCTATTCCATACGAACGAACGCTGACTTGTGGTATTCATTAGCTCCCTAATACGTGTTACTTTGTTCTAATCTTCTCTCAAAAACCATCTCTATAACTTCTAAAACAAACCCTATCACTGATGATATAAAGCATTGTTTTCCTTGGGGTAAATATATAATTTTAAGTCGATTTGACATCCCCGTAGCAAGTATTTCGCCACATTGTTTCATATTCAGAATGATAAAGGGAATTTGTTAATTTTGGAAATGGCTGAGTAGTGGTTAAGTTTCCACCCTACTTTGGGCTTCTCTTTGAAATTCAAAGATTAATTAAATTCTATGTTTCTCTCTTATATGTCTAAAGATGTAGTAGTTTCTAAGCAAAAGTTAATGTTTGGATCTGTCGGTATTTTGTATTATCTAGTTTTATATTACTGTTTTATAAATCATTTATAATATTCATAGTCAACATTATATATATAAGTTACGTCATCTATACTAATATCATTAAGAGGAAAGATTTGTATTTTTGTATGCAACGAATAAACTTAAAAACTACCCGACCGATTTTTAATTTGGTATGGAAATAGTTTGAGATCCAGGAAAGGACGTAGGATACTTTTTATCCAACTGTGCAATAAGAGGTTAATGATTTTGCGCGATAACCGAAATACGCGCGAGCGCAGCCGCGGTCGGAAAGCTAGTTCATTATAAAAATATTGAAGCACAAGTTAAGCGTAGCATTTGCTACGCTGTAGCACTCTACGATGTATCTAGTTAGGTAGCTATCATAGCAAAAACAGGTGTTTTATAAAACAGTTGCTGGAAATAGCTATATATAATAACCTATAATACTTCGTATAGTAGGTATGTGCTTTTTATGTGATTGTGACGGAACAAGCCCGAGTCCCACCTGATGTTAAGCGGACTAACCTCTGCCTATTACAAACGCATAGCGTCACGAGTGACGAATTGCACTACGCTCGTCACACAGAGACATACAGTAGTTAGTCTCATGTGCCTGTAATTTTTCTGTCTCTCAGGAATGCTGCCGGAACATACTGTTAGGTGCTTGGTGACAGATTTTCTACTTGAGGGTGGTAGCTAGCTAGGCGAGTAGCCGCAAAATGCCCTTCCACCATACGGTGAAGCTCAAGCTGGCGGTGGGGATCGAACCCTGGACCTGCGGCACCGCAGTCCATAGCTATTACCGCTCGGCTATCATTGCTTCAAAACGTGCTTACGCGTGTAATGTTAATAAATATTACATTATCTTCTAGTGGTAATAGGTTTGTGTACCAAAAGACATCGACACCGATTCAACATTCTAAAGAATGAAAACCTAATATAAAATTATACATGGCATATGGATATTAGTAAGAATAAAACTGGTCTATATCCACTTTTTAGATGTTGCAAAAGGGGTCTTAGAGAAAAATGCGCTCAATGAGCACTATAGGATGTTACTATACATTAGATGCAAAATTGTGGGCCGAGGGCGTTTTTCTCACGATACACCGTAAGCGCGTTAACGTAATTAAGTATGGCAAAGGCACAGCGTCCATGGTAGCGCGCTAGTAAATCATTATCTCAAAACCGTTTTATATGATTCGAGTATTCAAAATCACGTCTACGCTCTAGCAGCGTAACACGAGAACAACTCTTACTAAGCCCACAGGGCTTTTTACCATCATAAAATAACAAACTGGGCACTTGGTATACTCTTCTACAAATAATAGTATTACCGACGCTGGCGTCAGATAGAGGGCTCACCATAAAACCGGAGCCAAAACTTTTTAATTTATGCCGTTGTGTCGTCCAGTATGTTGATGCTGAAAACATATCTTTGATATGTTCTTATATTATAATTTATCTTGGTAGAGAGAGATCACATTATTATTGTACCAACTCCAAATAGAAGGGACAAGAGTAGGAAGATGAAAAGCGGGAAATTAATGTATGCTTAAATTTTGATAAAAATGTGTGTGTTTTTAATGCGGATAGCTTAGTCTTTGATCACAATCTAATGTGTGGTCAATTGATGGCTGAGCGTGGCAGTAGAATTTAGGATATTCCAATATTATAGTTTGTAATTGAACTTCATATAAGCATCGTAGAATTTAATGATTTTGGTGTTTATGACAGATTATCTATATGATAGGGTATTTTAGGAATGTATCTGTAATCTGTAAGATTTCTATTATTTTATTCAGAAATCTGTAAGATTTCTAAAATACCCTACCACCATTTGAATTCTATCATCAAGTAACAAATTAAAAAAATCCTAAATTTCAAAAGAAGTTGTTTTCAAATCTGGAGTACGCGATGAAAGATATTTTCGATTTACCAAGCCTTCCTTTTACAGATATTAAACACAACCGGAGTCACGAGCTGAACCTATCATAAAAAAGTTATTAACACTTCCAAAGATAACACCTATTTGTATAAAACATAACAAAGATACCTTTTAGACGTTGTATAACAAAGATATAAAGCGCAAAGATAACCACGAAGCGGGTCGCAAAGGATCCGACATAATGAGCGGAGTCACAATTATGCAGGGAAACGACGATCTTGGACCTATACCGAGGAGGGTCGCGATGGTGTACGTACACACAACGCAATATCAATTATTTATATTATTCAAGAAATTATAATATATTATTTTGAAGCGTTTGTAGCGAAGTTTGCTTAGCTGTTCTTAACCTATCAGCTAAGTTAAGTAACGTCCACCGCGGTCATGACTTGGTTGGGTTACGCTGACATTACTACTAAGCTCTTCCGTGCTTAGAAGGGCACATTAATCCGTCGGTCCCAGTTGTTGTCTTAGGATGCCAGCTTTTATAGCATGGTGATAGGGCATTTTGCGAATGGCCCTACCTGGCTTGCTAACACCATCAAAATCTCTAGGTCGCGGTAGTAGTTCTTGAGAGCCTGTAATTTTGTTAAGCTTGTAAATTTTTCGACCATATCATTACTTACCGCTACTTTAGATAGTGGCAAGAGGCCTGTGGTTAGAGAAAACGTATCAACAATGAAAACTGATAATTATTTTTCTAGATGAATTAGGTTTTATTCAGAAATCAATCCAAATCTTTGTGTTGTAATTATAGACTTAAGCATCACTTTGTAATCTTAAGGTACTGTGTTATTCTGAGTATTTTAGAGGTAAAGTAAAAAAAAACTCCGTACAGTCCGGAAATTTAGGACTATTACTGAAAACTTTATTTAAACAAGTATTTTCGTTAAACATTATATCGTTCCATTGCAATTAAATCTGCAAGTTAAATAATTTTTTTAAAAATTATCATTCTTCATCATAAATAGTTAAAAATACTAGTCGACAAATTTAGCAAGGTTCTCAAAATAAAATATAAAGTTATCAAAATGTGTAACGTTACAAGGGTGGCCTCAATCGTGGAAGGGTTGCCAGAGAGCTAGATAAAGCGTTATACCACCCCAGAGGATGGCAATTTCTTGAATGGCCCGGGATTTTCAAGTCGAGGGTAGTCCCCTTGTCTTGTTTTCGCGAATTAATTTCGCCGTTTGTAAGGGTTTGTGTTCCGTCCCTTTCTGGTGAGGATTTGGGGTAACGGGGACTTAAGGCGCAGTGTTGTTAAGCAGGGCTAATATGTTAAAGGATTCTTTTGACTTGGTATGTGTCTCGACAAATTTAAATGTATATCACAAACTTTTGCTAGGTACGTTTCAAAATCAATAGATGTTATTAAAGCTTCATATATTTTTTTTCAGCAAATAGCCCTTTTGTTACTTATATAACATATGTTTTACAGCAACACTTTGCATGTTGGTAGGGCATGTTGAACCTGCGACCCAAAATTCGGTTCGAATTCGTTAAGTGCTTGACGCTTAACGGTGTGTTCCGGCAGCTGTCCTTGAGAGCCAGTAATTGTAGGTTAGCCTGCACAACATCTTCGACTAGATCGTCACTTACCATCAGGTGAGATAGTGGTCAAGGCTAGCCTACCAGCTATAAATAAAAACACTTTATAGTCATACGCCGGTATATTAACTGGATAATTTGATTCGAGACATATCACTGCAAAAAAACAATACTTACTGCGTTAATTCTAAGATGAATCTAAGAAAGCCATCTTTAAATTTTCACAGATGATGTATTTCTGTTGCCGCTATAACAACAAATACAAAAAGTTGGCCAAGTGCGAGTCGGACTCGCACACGTTAAAACAAAAAAAGGTTAAAATATGAATTCTAATGTTGAATAGCTAATGGAACCCTTCGTGCGCGAGTCCAACTCGCGTATGTTATCATCAGTAGCGTTCTAATCACACATCGAGATTAAAAAAATACGTAAGTAATATGTAAAAGTATACTAACACCAGTCCCATAGTAGAATGCTTGTATTTACTTCAAATCCATTTCGTATTTATGCAAGCATGCCAATCGCAAATAAGGAAGCCTGTTCATCCGTACTGGCGGCAACACTACAGGCGGCAAAACAGCGGATCTTTTGATCTCAGATTGGCACGGTTCAATGATCCGTCTGCAATGAACCGATGGGCATACTCGATTCGATGTCTACGTGCTGTGTTCATCACTACTGAGTATTTTTAGCCCTTGAGATAGCATCTAACGTGTACAATATCTGCAATTCACAAAAAGCTGCCTTCCTATAGCTTTCTACTTTCTTAAAGCTTTTGTCCAAGACGTGGTGCCACTCAATCGAAGCCATTTTATCATGTTTTCACGCCAAATAAGCTGAAGTTTTCTCGCTAATACTCGTATCCTGCTTATTTACACTACGGTATACACGAATCTGATAGCTATAATAATGAAAGAGTAATGTAGACTAGTCTAAAATTCACTGGTAAGTTTAAACTGCCTCTTCCTTAGAAGCATAGTAGTAGCGAAATCAATTACCCAAATATAAAATACTAAAACTTAACCAAATATTGAGTACTGTAGTATTAGCGTTGTCTTAATTTTTCTCAATTATTACACAAAGTAATCAATTACAAATAGTAATCGTGGTCGCGATCACTACAAAATGTTTGAAACGTCGGGACAAAAATAATGATAAAAATACGTGATTAAAACCGTTTAAAGTAGTTTAATTTCTATTTTAGTATTAGGTTTTCGCTATTACCACACAGTAATTGGACAACCTAAACGGTTTTGATCGCGTATATTTATCATTATTTTTATAAGGACGTTTCAATACTTTGCAGTGATCGCGGTCACGATCACTATTTTCACTTGATTACTTTCTGTATTAATCGCGAAAGCTTAAAACAACTGACTAACCGTTTAAAGTTATTTAATTTTTAGTGTTCTCGCAAAATCTATGTGGACAAACCAACGTGTTGTTACGCATTGAAACTCTGCAGTTAGATACAATATTCATCTTATAAGAAGCCTCAAAGATATAATAGTGATAACTACCTATTGTTGCAATTGACTATTTTTACAACAGTTTTGGACCCAGTTTTTTAATCAACAGGTAGTAGATCTGATAAATAAAACCGACCAAATTCAAAACAAACCAAAATCATCCAATTTACAATTAATATTAGTACATTTTATTTTGGTTACACGCAAATTATTAGACAAATTAATTACTCTCTGATAATTACCATACACAATTGTGTTAAAATAAAGGGTTATCTCACCAGCATCGGTTGGATATGCGGAAAAGATTTTTTAATCGTTTTGACTTAGGTTTTGGACATATTTCCTTTTCATTTCATATAACAAAAATGTAACATGAAAACTTATGTACCTGTTGTAATACTACCTATGATATAACTACATATAAATATAATGTAAAGAATTGTAAGTCAAGCTCAGAAACAACAGAACGCAAATGTACCGTACGACCAACAACATTACCTTGTCGGATGCGACCTATCGGATGCCATTTATAAGCGCCAAATCAATTGACCAATTCAATAGAATTTGGAAGATTCTGCATGTTTTGTTCATTGTGAACTTGATGAGTCCAAAATAAAAGTGGTAACTGCATGAGAGTTATACTTCTTTACATATTGATTCGTAGACCTACACTTAATATTCAATATTTTGTTAATATATATCTATAAAAGGAAGTATTTCAGACGTTCATCCAGGTTCACAAACATGCCTACACGACGCAAGCCTGCCTGCGGAATACTAATTGATTCCATATTGCTTCTGTCCTTTTGCATCATTTCCTCTTCGCTGAGATCCAATCAGTTTTATCTAATACTAGCGGCCCGCCCCGGCTTCGCACGGGTACATACACCCTTTTTTTTTGCATCGGGTTTCAAAAAAAAAGTAAAATTATAAAAGAAGTTTGTTTTTTTTTTATGAATTTTTTTTATTCATATTTTTTATTAATGTTTTTTTGTATTTTTTTATTTTTAAATTTTATAGATATATCATATTATTTACAAAACAAAAGCCATTAGTTTTAGTGAGTCAGAGCTTCCCTGTAAACGATATTTGAAGTAGTTTTATTTTGTGGCAGCAAAATAAATTGATTTTCAGGAGCTCCGACACGTGATAGGCCAACATACAGTTGGCCATGAGTGAAACATTCTTTTCGTAGGTCGATCCCTAATAATTCGAAGGTTTGGCCCTGGGGCTTGTTAATAGTTAACGCGAAAGATGATTTCACCGGAAACTGAAGTCGTTTAAAAGGGATTGGCAGATCAGTTGGGATCATCGGTATCCTCGGTATATGAGCTAGTTGACCAGCTGCTGGGCCAGTGATAATGATCGCAACAATTAAATTGTCCTTCAATTCCTTAATAAGCAGTCTCGTCCCATTACACATGCTCGGAGGGCTTACATTTCTTAAAAGCATTATTGGAATTCCAATTTTTAACGTCAATTCATGTGGTGGCAGTCCAGAAGGGTTTAGTGAATTTAAAAATTCCCGTGGATAATGGACTGCGTCTTCAATATTAGTCACGGTATCGATCGATTTGTATTTTTTTATTTGGCCGGAGACTTTTTGAATAATGAGATTGTTTATTTCTTTGACAGTATCATTCCTGGGTGACACTATTGCCCTTGAATACAACCAATGAAAGTCCTTTTCGTGCAAATTCTCGATGTCAGGGTATACAGCATCTATTAAATTTTCTAAATTATAGACTATTTGGCCTATAGACTCATCCAGCAGGATGTCACAACTGCTTAAATTTGGAGTGGGAAAAATTCCTTCTCCAAGTTTTAGCAGTTGTTGTGGGAAATTACTATCTGTGATTCCATGAAGATGAGCTCTCATATTCGTCCGTTATTTTAAATTTTCTATCGAAGTCCATAAGGGAGACGATATCAAGCATGATTTGATGATATCTGCTCGCGTACCTCTGTTAATGACAGGAAGAGTCTGTCGGAAATCTCCAGCAAATACAAAAGTAATCCCGCCCATGAGGGCAGAGGAGTTTCTAAGATCTTTTAATGTTCTGTCCACGGCCTCTATATGCGCTCTGTGACTCATAGTGCATTCATCCCACATAATCGTCTTGGAATAAGCGTCTTGGAATAATTTACCAAGAGGGCCGTTTTTACGGATTGAACATAACAATTGTTGTTCAAGATTTACGGAAAGTGGAAGTTTAAAAGTAGAATGAGCCGTTTTTCCATCCTTTAAGAGAGTTGCGGCAATTCCTGACGAAGCAACTGCAATCGCTATCTTCCCTGATTCTCTTATCTTAGATAGTATCAAATTTGCAAGAAAAGTCTTGCCAGTGCCACCTGGCGCATCCAAAAATAATATTTTTCCTTTGTTATTATTCACGCTATCGACTATTGTGTCAAAAGCATATTTTTGATCTGGGACTAATTTTGGCAGGTTTTCATTGACAAAAGCGCTCAAATTATTTGTATTATAGGGATGTGCCATTGTATCTGTAGCATTGTTGTTTGTACGAACTGAAACAGGCAATCCAAAATTACTTAAGCTTTTATCATTTAATTGCAAAAGTTTATTTTCTATTTGAATCAATCCTTCATTATAAACGTCTTCACTGTATGGCAAGGCGAAGTCTTGATTTTGCTGTCTGATTCTATGTATAATATCTTGACATAAATCATCTTTGAAACGGTCCCATAATTTCAATGGTTCCGATGGCTGACAAAATAAAAGGATGACCACAAATAAGTCTCTCAGTTGTACTGGACATTGCGAAAGCGATGCTTCTCTCAGAGTATTTTCACAGTGGTCATCATTTTCCAGCAAACCTCTGTCACGGCAAGCTGCTTGATAGGTTTCTTTGAGAACTCCGTCAACGGTTTTTAAGTACTCAAATGAGGTTGGACCACGTACGTGATGTAGCAACATCCTAAGATAAAAGCACTCTAATTGAGAAGGATGTACACCGTAGACTCTTCCTAAAGCGGCATCTTTTTTTATACCTGGATGGCCAACTACGTCCTCACCACGCCTCCTTCTTGTGAATTTATTACTGGCCCATGTGTAGTAATGCGGGACTTCGTGGTATAAAAGTGTCTTTGCGAATTCGTCGTCATTACAGAGCTCAAAGAACGCCAGCAAAGTAGTTTTACGTGGGTTATGAGCCACTTGTTCAGCCGTTTCTGGGGTAAAATACACCCTTTGGCCGTTTTCTAAGTGGACAGCTAACTGTAAGACTGTAGGATGCCGCTCATGGATCGGAAATTCAAATATTCACCACACAGCCTCAGATGTACTTATGTACCGGCCATTCACGTAGTTTTCCACTTCATCATTTGGGTTTCTGACGCTAAAAGTAGCTTGGTCAGATCCTTTATTTATATATTTACAAATATATTTGATGGCTTGAACTGAGTGGCAGTACTCCACGTTTATGTGAGCGTTAAACGTCCTACATAATAGTGGAGAATAAGGAACAATCCATCTATTATCTATATTGAACGTACTTCCTCTGATATTTAGCGTAGCGCTTTGTCCTCCATTTTCGGCGTCACGACGACGATATACCGGATACCCGTCCTCTCCGGTTTGGGTATCATTGACGAAACGTCGTGGGTACTTTTTTGTACAGATACCGTTTTTCATACATGGTGCTGTTAAATTATGCTCTCCGCATGGCCCGTGCACCATATTTTTATTTACTATATCGTACAACATTTTATCATTTTGTTTGTTGGGCAGTTCCGCAACTATGACATTATCAATTACCTCTGGCTGTATTTTTCGTTCTAGCCAAAACAGCAAATGACAGTGTGGTAAACCACGCTTCTGCCACTCCACACTTGCCATGTAACATTTGACTTTGCCGAATATTTCGTCTTTGGTAAATAATTTTATAAATTTCTTTATCTTTAAATGGAATACCCTTGAAATTATGTCATGACGATCGAAAGATCGTTGCCCAGATAATAGTTCCGCTTTAATTTCAGGCCATTCGGGGTTACATGTGAAAGTGACAAATAAGTCTGGTCTCCCATAGTTTCGGACATAAGTCATCGCATCTTGGGTTTTTTCGTGGTAATAACGCGGAGAACCTGTGAATGACGATGGCAGGATTACGCGTTGGCCGATATTTGAGGGGTTAACATTTGCGTCTCGATTTAAAGCGTCTCTGAGATGAATGTATTCCTCAGCCCTCATTCTCTGTTGATTACGACGTATGTAATTCAATCTTTCTGATATCATTTTCGCCATCATATCGACAATATATTGACTAAATAAGTCCCTGTAATAATGTAGTGGATTAAAACAGTTAGCTCTAAACATCAACCTAAATGCATAAAATTGCATGCACGTCACAGTCTTGTTACGCGCTGTACCTTGTTGAGGAATGGTCAAGTAATAACCTTCATCACCCATTACGAATATTAAGGGATACTGTAGTGGATCATACGATCGGTGTAGCTCAGAGACCCTTTTAAGTTGGCCATCTCTACCATGCAGCACTATATCTCTGGGGCCTTTTTCTTCGTCAACTAAGAGAACGGCTACCTCGTTTACAGCTGGAGCATTGTATCTACCCGGATGTGATGTCTGCGGTGGATGGTCGGAGTGAATAATTAGCTTTAAATTATCCGAAGAGTTACTTTCTAAGTTTTGTTTAAAACATCGTATGTATACATTGTAGTTATTTAGTGCGGTCTGTAGTTCATTAATTAAATCGATTTTTAGCGTTGGAGCTATGTTTGACCGCAACGACAGCTGATCTGCGTCTGAAATGAAATATATCTGCAGGTATTGTGGATTTTGACCTGATGGTGGTAAAAGGCTACCTATAAGGTGATATACTTGTCCCTCTATTTTAAAAGTCGGCATAAAATTTTCTTCTCGAATCTCTTTCGCGCCAAACGAAGTCATTTGAAAAAGGCTATTGTACCTACGTATGTTTCTTAAAAAATGTCCAGATAGTGAATGAGCATTTGTTAAGACTTTTTATTGGCTGTGGCGGCTCCTGAATGTTGGGGAGACTAACTTTTCCAGAAGCACAGCACAAACCATTAGGTTCATCGGCCCATTTTTTAGCAGAGCACTTAGAGCAGATCTTATTCATGGCTCCGATTTGGACGGAAGACTGTTGAGCATAATCAATCTGTGGATCGTATCTGAAAGCCGATCTGTTACTGTAAGCTAAAACTCGATTACGGACTCTAGTCGTTGACATCTGTTGTCTCTATCGCTGATCTCCAAGGCGTTGGAAACGCTCGATACTCGACTCTCGCGCGCGTACTTGGGGTGTTCTCAAATTTTGTTCAGCAACCCGCTGCGAACGCTCGATACTCGACTCTCGCGCGCGTACTTGAGAGGTTCTCAAATTTTGTTCAGCAAGCCGCTGCGAACGCTCAATACTTGACTCTCTAGCACGCGATTGCGACGCGTATTCTCTCCGACTTGCAAGGCGATTTTCAGTTTCTGATGAAGATTCCTCATTACGCCGTATTTTTATTGCCCTCGCCTGGATCTTGATCTTTTTGGCATTTTTGGGCATTATAAAATGAAAAATAAAAGAAAATAAATAATTAAACAGGCTTTTACAAAATTTTTGCTTATTGAACTATATGAAGTACTAAGCTTTTTGAATAATTAAAATATAATATTTATTATCAGGTAAGTAGTAGGTACTTATTGAAAGAAAATTAAAAATATGGGTTTAGAAAACTACCTTTCACTAAATTTTTGCTTAAATTTTGAACAGGAATACCCATAAACTACTACTATAAGCAGTTTGAATAGTTACATTAAAATATAATATTTATTATCAGATACTTATTTACCTACGAAACGAATTTAAAGCGAATTCAAAATTTTTTCAAGCTAAAATCATACGATCACGCACACGACCGCTGCGTAGGGAGCCGACCGCGCGAGTCGGCCGCGCGGCACTTTATTTTATTACATTGACTCCCCCCCCCGTACCCCAGTGACGCTTACATGGAGCCTACATCGCATGCTGGCTAGCTGAGCGCGGTGAGCGACAACCACGCGACTTTTTTCTAATACTTGCATTTTTAAACTCGTGATATCTTCCGAATGAAATGTCCGAATTAAATAATTCAAAAAGTTATAAAAAGGTATTAAAGCCGTCTTGAATATGAAGTAATTTATTTTGATGAGGATTAATACCAAGGTACAAATGAAGAGCCTTTTCAAGAGGCGGCATATATAAATTAATATTTTAGAATAAAAAACTGCTTACTGTGACATAACTATAATATTTAGACATATGCTGTCGCGACACTTTTTATAGATAATGATGAGTTCTGCAAAGTCGTAGAAATTGATTTTGTTCTACAGATACCGTTTTTCATACATGGTGCTGTTAAATTATGCTCTCCGCATGGCCCGTGCACCATATTTTTATTTACTATATCGTACAACATTTTATCATTTTGTTTGTTGGGCAGTTCCGCAACTATGACATTATCAATTACCTCTGGCTGTATTTTTCGTTCTAGCCAAAACAGCAAATGACAGTGTGGTAAACCACGCTTCTGCCACTCCACACTTGCCATGTAACATTTGACTTTGCCGAATATTTCGTCTTTGGTAAATAATTTTATAAATTTCTTTATCTTTAAATGGAATACCCTTGAAATTATGTCATGACGATCGAAAGATCGTTGCCCAGATAATAGTTCCGCTTTAATTTCAGGCCATTCGGGGTTACATGTGAAAGTGACAAATAAGTCTGGTCTCCCATAGTTTCGGACATAAGTCATCGCATCTTGGGTTTTTTCGTGGTAATAACGCGGAGAACCTGTGAATGACGATGGCAGGATTACGCGTTGGCCGATATTTGAGGGGTTAACATTTGCGTCTCGATTTAAAGCGTCTCTGAGATGAATGTATTCCTCAGCCCTCATTCTCTGTTGATTACGACATATGTAATTCAATCTTTCTGATATCATTTTCGCCATCATATCGACAATATATTGACTAAATAAGTCCCTGTAATAATGTAGTGGATTAAAACAGTTAGCTCTAAACATCAACCTAAATGCATAAAATTGCATGCACGTCACAGTCTTGTTACGCGCTGTACCTTGTTGAGGAATGGTCAAGTAATAACCTTCATCACCCATTACGAATATTAAGGGATACTGTAGTGGATCATACGATCGGTGTAGCTCAGAGACCCTTTTAAGTTGGCCATCTCTACCATGCAGCACTATATCTCTGGGGCCTTTTTCTTCGTCAACTAAGAGAACGGCTACCTCGTTTACAGCTGGAGCATTGTATCTACCCGGATGTGATGTCTACGGTGGATGGTCGGAGTGAATAATTAGCTTTAAATTATCCGAAGAGTTACTTTCTAAGTTTTGTTTAAAACATCGTATGTATACATTGTAGTTATTTAGTGCGGTCTGTAGTTCATTAATTAAATCGATTTTTAGCGTTGGAGCTATGTTTGACCGCAACGACAGCTGATCTGCGTCTGAAATGAAATATATCTGCAGGTATTGTGGATTTTGACCTGATGGTGGTAAAAGGCTACCTATAAGGTGATATACTTGTCCCTCTATTTTAAAAGTCGGCATAAAATTTTCTTCTCGAATCTCTTTCGCGCCAAACGAAGTCATTTGAAAAAGGCTATTGTACCTACGTATGTTTCTTAAAAAATGTCCAGATAGTGAATGAGCATTTGTTAAGACTTTTTATTGGCTGTGGCGGCTCCTGAATGTTGGGGAGACTAACTTTTCCAGAAGCACAGCACAAACCATTAGGTTCATCGGCCCATTTTTTAGCAGAGCACTTAGAGCAGATCTTATTCATGGCTCCGATTTGGACGGAAGACTGTTGAGCATAATCAATCTGTGGATCGTATCTGAAAGCCGATCTGTTACTGTAAGCTAAAACTCGATTACGGACTCTAGTCGTTGACATCTGTTGTCTCTATCGCTGATCTCCAAGGCGTTGGAAACGCTCGATACTCGACTCTCGCGCGCGTACTTGGGGTGTTCTCAAATTTTGTTCAGCAACCCGCTGCGAACGCTCGATACTCGACTCTCGCGCGCGTACTTGAGAGGTTCTCAAATTTTGTTCAGCAAGCCGCTGCGAACGCTCAATACTTGACTCTCTAGCACGCGATTGCGACGCGTATTCTCTCCGACTTGCAAGGCGATTTTCAGTTTCTGATGAAGATTCCTCATTACGCCGTATTTTTATTGCCCTCGCCTGGATCTTGATCTTTTTGGCATTTTTGGGCATTATAAAATGAAAAATAAAAGAAAATAAATAATTAAACAGGCTTTTACAAAATTTTTGCTTATTGAACTATATGAAGTACTAAGCTTTTTGAATAATTAAAATATAATATTTATTATCAGGTAAGTAGTAGGTACTTATTGAAAGAAAATTAAAAATATGGGTTTAGAAAACTACCTTTCACTAAATTTTTGCTTAAATTTTGAACAGGAATACCCATAAACTACTACTATAAGCAGTTTGAATAGTTACATTAAAATATAATATTTATTATCAGATACTTATTTACCTACGAAACGAATTTAAAGCGAATTCAAAATTTTTTCAAGCTAAAATCATACGATCACGCACACGACCGCTGCGTAGGGAGCCGACCGCGCGAGTCGGCCGCGCGGCACTTTATTTTATTACATTGACTCCCCCCCCCGTACCCCAGTGACGCTTACATGGAGCCTACATCGCATGCTGGCTAGCTGAGCGCGGTGAGCGACAACCACGCGACTTTTTTCTAATACTTGCATTTTTAAACTCGTGATATCTTCCGAATGAAATGTCCGAATTAAATAATTCAAAAAGTTATAAAAAGGTATTAAAGCCGTCTTGAATATGAAGTAATTTATTTTGATGAGGATTAATACCAAGGTACAAATGAAGAGCCTTTTCAAGAGGCGGCATATATAAATTAATATTTTAGAATAAAAAACTGCTTACTGTGACATAACTATAATATTTAGACATATGCTGTCGCGACACTTTTTATAGATAATGATGAGTTCTGCAAAGTCGTAGAAATTGATTTTGTTCTATCATCAATAGTTTTCGCAGCGCACGCGACGTAAGGAATTTTTCAGGTCATTTTTTTACACCTTATGTTACATTATTAGAGTTTTAGTAAGGATCCCTAATTTTTTTTAAAATATAATATAGCCTATGTTACTCGGGGATAATGTAGCTTTCCAAAGGTGAAAGAATTTTTGAAATCGGTCCAGTAGTTTCGGAGCCTATTCATTACAAACAAACAAACAAACAAATCTTTCCTCTTTATAATATTATAGTATAGACGTGCTGGTTGGGTTCCGTGCCTACAGCCCATGAATATGTATGTAGTTCATGCAATTAGAACGTTTGATGTTTGGGGAACCCTTGTCAAAAGTCTCAAGAAGCATATATTTGAAATCTGCATGTGTGATATAAAATATGACTTGTAAGTATCATTTATTGCTATTAAAAAGCCAATATATAAAAGAGGACAATGAACTTTAGCATTATTTTATTTGTGTCGCGTTTACGAGTTTAGTCGTCTATGATTTGAGGGTAAAACTTCAAACTATTACCATACTTAAATTTCTATTTACCCCATAGAGAATTCGCAATGTAACGATTTTATGAGGCCCTTGAACCTATTTCTTCCATACCAGCTGGCCACGCCGTGCCAACTACGCACGGGTATTTACAAAAATTAAAATTAAAATATTTTTTATGGCCTATGTTCATCAGTTATATGTAGGATTCTAATGGTGAAATAATTTTTCAAATCAGTCCAGTCGTTTTTAAGTTTATTCGTTACATACAAAAATACAAATCATTCCTCTTTATAATATTAGTGTAGATACAAAATCTATCTTTACTACTTACATTCTTTTTAGATTTTGCGAATGTTGATAGCTTGAGCTTCAAGCAGAAAATCTGTAACCAAGCACCTAACGATGTATTACGGAATCTGTTCTTGTGGCTCGCAAGGATATCTGCACAATATTTATAGTTTCGAATCGAGATCTTTCACTATTTATGTGAGCATTACAGTGCATAGTTCAGCTTGCTCCAAAATCTATAAAAATCAAATATCCTTTATATAAAACATTAACAAAATCTAGCGCACCATCAACACTACCAAAAACGTTGGATCAATATATAACGTGAAACTTAAATTTAACCCCCCAAGAAACTCTGCGAGGACGGGTCCGATCCGTATGTTAATTCAACCCCCGCCACCCTTACCGGTCTTGCACCCACTGGGGTGGCCGAACTATTATAAAGGGTAGAACGAAAGTTAGATTAATGATGTTAGAAGCTGGCCAACGCATATACGCAGGCGAGGGTGGATTTTTTTAATACAAGTACATCTAAGTAAATAAGATACGATAATAAGACCTATGTGTTAAATATATTTGAGTCGTACATCGATCAGAATACCTGGATACTTGGGTAATTCGACTACAATTTCACTTTCTAACCGCTATAACTATACAGTTTAGGGATAAACTCGTACATCTCAGTACAGCTGTTAGACGATTTTTTCATTTCATTAGCAAGCTTTATAAAAATAACGTACTGATTTTAGTTGAAACCTACCTTTCTCTGCCAATGACTTTCTAAGTTACTGTGAGACGTGATACCTACTTTCACTCAATTATTTCTCTGCCTCATAGGGTCTCATTTAATCTTCGTGTGTTTTACTCCCTACAAAAAAATTAAGACGTGCATAAATGCAACGTTTGGAAGGTGAATACCTCGGCAAAAGCGTATTGAGTAAAGTGAAGTCGTCTGACTAAAATTAAGTTAAAAGAATTACGTTCTGAAAGGTAATCTCAAAATTATCAACGTATTTTTTATTACTGCTGTATGTATGGATATATATATTAGGCGGTACCTATGCCTTAATTTAACAAAATACTACGAACTATATACAACACTACAACTACTACAATAAAAGCATTTGGACACTATAAGTCATAGCAGACTCACAGGCAGTCCAAATGCTCCAGCAAACTAAGTACTAGTTGGCAGCGTGCCCAGCATGCTGGCAGCATTGGCCCATTGAATTGCAATGCTTATTCGTTGAGCCAAATATGTGCCAGCATTTTGATCACGCGTCGCATCGACCAAGCGCTCAGATAAGTATTGGAAAATATAATCAACTTATTACCAATGGCTATCGAATATTGTTTATTGTTATGGGAAAAAATGTACGGATAGATGTGACTTTGTTCTTTTAAAAATAGCAACTGATAGATCTGTTCGTATATAAGAAGGGAAATTGATAGGTCCTGTTAACGTTGACAAGATTTTTTATGCGAAGCAAGATGTAATTGTGTACTGAAGTATATAATGGCAAAATATGTGAATATCACTTTTTTTTAAATAAAGGTAAGATCATAAGATGTGTCGGCGTTGCAATAAGTTTTGTTTCTCTCTACCGTCAAACATCGTCTTTTCTTTTAATGAAACTTTTAAAGAAATAACCGTTTTAATATAAGTAAATCCTCATGCAAGTTTAACCTGCGTCTTTGCATCTCCTATCGAGGTCCGCGGTAAAGTGTGGACGATCTAACTTCGCCTTGCTCACACACACAGCACGCACACACCCTCACATACATAATGTAACGTCAGTATGACGCCGCGGGCACTACGTCGCCCTCACATGGGATTAGATTCGTTAAGTTGCCACACTGTTTTCCATCTATCACACAGAGTCTAAAATTTCCAACAATTCAGACTCAGGTTTCAGCACAGCTCAACACAGTGTCAGACCAAACTGCCGTTGGGGAGGGTGCAGATATTTTCGGTATTAGTTTGTAGTTTTAGATAAATTCGCTCTCAGCAGAGTATTTTGTTGAAGGAATTGAGTTAGGTTGAATTAATGCCTAATTGTGAAAACTTGTCTGCGAGTGTAAAAGCTAGTTATAAGGTTGAAGTAGTTCTTTGTTTGATAATTTGTTCCTAATTAGTTGTGTACAAATGTTGAGTATTGAGTAAAGATTACTTTATATAATATGTAAAATTCGTCGTAACGTATTCGTAAGTAACATAGGAGTATTAGAAAAATGGTTGTAGGATACTAGAAGCTTTAACTACGAACTTTGACATTGATATCCAAGTTTGTTAGTAGTTTTTATGTTGATTGTGCATCTATTATTGCTATAGATGTAAATATGAATAGTTATTATATATATTTATGTTTCTAATAACTATCTTCAGATATCATCATCATTTTCTAGTATATTTTGATTTTTTTTTATCATAAGCGTCGCTTTTAACTTTTTAAATATCCTAATAATGTATTAGATGTACCTATGGTCGTACTTTCAGTAAAAAGAAAACTTAATTCATTCAATTTTATAATATACATAAATATGGCATTAGCCGCTCATATATTATATTCTTTTCATGTATATTCATTTTTCCAATGCAATAGCTTATTAAACAAAAAACTACTTTTAGCAAGAAGTTGTTAAACATTTTATTCTACACTAAAGTAATACGGATGTCCGTTTCTAATATGTATAACAAATATTATGCAATCTAATCTGGATGCGTGTGTGTGAGTGACCCACACAGATACATCATGTCCTCAAGTGGTCCGCCTTCACTGCCACCATGATGTGAATTCAAGCAATGTTTTATAGTATACGCGAAATAAATGCACTATTTATTACTTTTAAACAGTTTTATAGTGATTGAAGAAAATATTAAAACGATTTGACTAAACACAGGGACTATAATTTGTAACTTTTGTGAGACGCGATGACCCTAACGGTTGATTTTTTAAGATGCATAAAACTTGATAGAAATGGCAATTTTATTTGATTCTTATATTAATTACAAATACTTATTATAAAAAAACGCTTGATTAATATTTTAAAATCACATTTATCTACAGTAAATATCACGTCAACTTAGCAGGAACATTAGTAAAAACAGTCACTAGATATACTATAGTGTTTTTCTAAAATATGAAATTAATGACTTTTTAAAAATTTATAAGAATATTTGTCGATATTAAATATGAATTTTCTCAAAATAACGTTATATTAATAATGTTATTGTTATATTTTGATAAATAAAACTTTAAATAGCTATTTATAAATAAATACCTATGAAAATTAATGACGACGGAAATATTTTAAAATTGCTTTTCACTGTTTATTTTTGTGTTACAGTGCAAGCCAAAGATAATATAATTGACATTAAAAAAGAAGTTCGATGTAGAATTTTAATAAAATATTTAGCTGAAATATTAATCATTTACAAAATCTCAAGAATCAGACTCATTCGAAAACTATCCCGATTATTATCAAAACTGGTTTACAAGATCAACGGTCAAGCTTTAGGGTTACTCCTTTTGACCCAAGGTCGACGCATGTGTAATTGTGGGAACCCTATTAAAAGAATGATCTTTGACCATCTCACGGTGACCGGTTATAGTTCAGATGTTACATTAATTTATTCTTTTTTCATTGAAATATTTAGTTGAATATGTGGAATCCAACGACGTTTTTTTGTTGTGAGATTAATATAAAGATTATTCGAGATGAAGTTTTTCTCACGGTTGAGCTTGGTAAACATTTCGGGGGTATGATTTTAATCGAGTAACTGCGATCAGTATTTCTAGAACTATGGGATTGATACATTCATTTTCTTCATAATTTGTGTTGTCTTATGTGAAAAGTAATATAATCTAGACTGAAGAGCATTTCTACTCTTATAGTTCTATATATATTCTTTGTTTACATTTTGTTACGTAGCAAAAGTTGTTTAAGTGATTTGCGAATTTGAAGAAAAACAGTAAGTCATTGATTTTGTTACCATACGTTTATAGGTTTTTAAGGAAAATTTAAATCGTTAGTTAAATTTTGCTTAAAGGTGCTTAATATTAGTGTTATATTATCCATGAAATTATATTATAATCAACCAAACAGGTTTTGTTAAATCAATATATGGTTAAAAGAAAATACTTATGTAAAGTTAAAACCAATTAGTTTGATAAGTAAAACGGAAAATCATGGCGTTTGGCATTGTTACCTACATTACAACTATTGTTATAAAAAGTGGTCATAAAATGCCTGTACTGCCAATGTTAGGTTTCTTAATAAGCTATAATATTTACGTGCTTGTCAATCGTTCGTAAGACACTAATAACGTAAAATTTAAATTAAAATAAAACTCTTATTATTGCTTTTTTATGCATCAACATGTTTTCAGTGATATCATGCAAAGTGAATTAAGTAATTAATGGTTCAATTCAATTCAATTATTTATTTTTTTAACTTACCTAGTACAAATAGTACTTAAGATAAAATCAATTTAGTTCTCTGGAGTCAACCAATTAACTGGTACAAATATTAAAATCAGAATATATACATCAATATTCAGTATGTTAATATACAATGCTTTAAATAAAACGTGTATTACATAATATTATAAAATATATTATTGAATTTGACCAAATAAATATAATTTTCTTAAAATCTACAACGCATTTCTGTATACATAGAAGCAACACGAACCTTTCTTTAAAAAATTATCAGTATCAAAAATTTCCTCAACTAACCACTTTTTAAATTATATATAGTAACAAAACGTGTCAAAAGGATTAAAATATTAATATATTGCACGTAACAAAGTATCTGACTTTTCAGCATATACTGCGCCCCCGCCCACATCCTCGCGCGAATTCGGCGCAGCGACACCCCCCGATATTTACGGTTTATCCAACTTGTCGCCCAGCATAGCGTCGGCTTTCTACCCCTTCCGCAACACCCTCTATATAAGATGTCCGCACTCCTATCTGCGATGGAAATTTTGATTCACGTAGGAAATTTGGAACATAGAATTTTAACAACTGATTTATTTGAGAGTTTTTATAAAATGCGAAACTGGCATGAATTATTGAACTGTAATTACGAATTAATCGATAAAAAAGTACATTAATATTTTTTTATTTTAATGCATATAATATGTTATTATACCACGTAAAATAAACTTATTAATTAGTACATTTCAAAAAATCAAAAAAAAAAACCACACACAAAAAAATTACATATTTTAAACAACGAAATTTTATAATCTTAACACCTACCTTTCTGTCTATATTAAGGGGAATGTGCTTTGTTCATGTGTTCTTTTTTTTTATCAAGAGCCTCAACATTAACTGTTCGCCAGTAAAATAGAAATTCGCTTTTGAGCTTCTGCAAATATTCCAAAATATCTATATGGTATCTAATTTGAGCGGCATGAGTTTGTATGTATATATCTCTTCGGTCTTTGTTCTAGACAGGTGTAACATTTGGGCTCTTTGAGTCTTGTAGCTGGATACAGTGAGTTCACTGGCAAGAAGACCTTTTGTACGCAGAAGTACTTCATTAAATTTTGGCACTGATACTTCCCAAATTGGATATCTTTAGGGTTCCTTAGGATTTTTATCCCAAAGGTCTTGTTAAGCTAAACTGTAGCTTGTCAAAAATAATCCCTTTGACATGAGCTTTCCAGCAAAACTTAG
The DNA here is from genome assembly GCA_963854805.1 of Plagodis dolabraria. Taxonomy (NCBI): domain Eukaryota; kingdom Metazoa; phylum Arthropoda; class Insecta; order Lepidoptera; family Geometridae; genus Plagodis; species Plagodis dolabraria. Next base: position 8,222,914 of record OY978459.1, on the reverse strand, counting down.
TGATTAGTGTCATACCTTGGTATTACAATGGTCTACCAAACTGTGACTAGTAACTATAACTAGTGAACCACTGCTAATTAATTCAATGCGCTTTTAATCTTTTAGTATGGTGAACGTTACGAAAATACACAATAGCACAGATGCGTTCAGTAGTAATTCCACTAGTGGTCACCCATCCAAGTCACGACCGCGGACGTTGCATAACTTAGCTAATCGGCTAAGCACACTTCGCTACGAGCGCTTGAAAACATTATATTAATTATCTATTTATTTCCTGCTTGGGGCGTTTTTACGCCTATTAATTCGGGGATATCGGTTTGACGTTATAACGTTAGGATACATAATATTGTTATCTACCCTCGTCTAGACGTTGACAGTAGAACGAAAGGGCTCAATGTAATTCTCTCTCAGTCTTGGTTTTTAATATACCTACAAATTATGTGTCACACCAAGAGCTATAACGTTCACTGTTCAACCAAGACCTTCTCTATTAGTTGCCATAATCCCTACGCTTAGGGATCGCAGTCGAAGAAATTCTTCAAGACGCACTGATGCCCACTTTGGTATTTTCCTATTAGTCTCCGACACACGATATGAGGAGAGAGGGCGCGTTGCGATATTAGCCCGGGTTTTTGTTTATTATTTTAGCTGATAGGCCCTTGGTTACTTACCTGATGGTAAATGATAATGTGGTTGAACAGTGTGTTGTTCTGCCTAGACTCACTGGCTATTCTATTCTAAAATTATTTCCGTACGAGATATGAGAACTAACGATTCGGAGTAACGAACACAGTGCAGTGTTTAGCAGAACAAGAAAGTGACACTGCGACTGTTATGGACAGGCGTGACGTTTGCAATCGCTTTTCTATCTTATCACCACTTCAAATAGAACAGGGTAAACAAAATTAATAGATTCAGGCGATATTTTGCGGAAATCCATATTTAATAATAACAAATATTTTAAAAGTATTTTAACAAAATATTTTAGGTTAAGCCTATTAACACCTTCGACCACATCATCACTTACCATCAGATGAGATCGTAGTCAAAGGCTTACCTATCTAAAATAAAAAATACATCAAATGAACACTCCTGAGGTTGCTTCGTGTAAAATCGAAACGCGTCGAAAACCATTCCGGTTTGACTGCGTGGTGATTGTGGCGTCACGTCGTAGTAGGAAAATCAGGCGGAATTGTTACTAGATATATATTTTTTAAGTGTTTTAATAAAGTATTAATTCGATGTTTTATTAAATTACTTTTAAAATATTTGTTATTATATTGTCAATACTTTAATTAATAACAACAGTAATTAAGTGCGTACAATATACAGTTGTATATAGTTTGTAGTTGATTAAAAGCTAATTAAACATCTGGACGCTATAATTATCCTCACTGTATAATTCAATATTTGGTTGAGTACGTGAAACATAATCAGAATTCTTTTTCATGGAATCGGACAGTTGACAGATTTTTCTCACATTTTCCCTTTTACAAACAGTTTTAGGTTTTTCTGGTAGGTATATATTAGTTGCAGTTTGGCGACTGGATCTGATGATTGATATATTGATGATAGATCGTCATAGGTCCGCCCCTAATTACATGAAAGACTTATCTGTACGGTTATTCGAAGGTAAGATGATATGTTATGATATGGTGAAGCAATGATGGCCTAGTGGAGAATGATTATACACAGAAATGAACGTGTGTGTAATGTGTAATTACACATTACATACTCACATTGGTTATGGTAAGACTGAAGCAAAACTTTGTGCAATATATTCTTGTGTCATCTTTCGTGATGTTACAGAAAACCTATTTATATAGCTATTGTCTTGTCAGTAATATTATTATACGCTTAACCTATCGTATAGTAGCCAGACAGCCGGAAAATTCAGAAGTTTCAGTCGGTTTTATTTAAGTATTGATTATATTCTATATTGCATGTATTATAACTGTATTTATTAAATACATTATAGTCGTAGCTGTGGTGTTGTATTTTTTTAAATATTTTTTTTATGCCTGGTAAGTTAGCCTTTGACCACTATCTCACCTGATGGTAAGTGATGATGTGGTTGAAGATGTTGTACAGGCTAACCTAGATTTACTGGCTCTCAAGGACAGCTGCCGGAACACACCGTTAGGTGCTTGGCGACAGATTTTCAACTTGAGGGTGGTAGCTAGCCAGGCGGGCATTCGCAAAGTGCCTTACCACCATTTTTTATTTTTTTTTTTTTTTTTTTTCACCCGGGAAAATCCTTTATGGATACCACCCGCCCCGGGGGGAGCGGAGTGGTTATGTGGGAGTCCTCGCCTGAAGGGCCTTACTACCCCCACGGGGGGGTAGTAAGTGAGGTTACCCACTAAAAACCCGGGATGAGCAGTCTGCCGCCTAGTAGGGCGAAATGGGGTAGCGTTAGCAGTCACCATCTCGCCCCGGCGGCCGGCCCGTCATCGGTGACGGGCCCCGGCCAATGGAGGGATGACCCGGCTCATTGAGGCCATCCCCCAGACGTGTGGGATCGTGCAAGCCAGTGGAGAATCCCCCGACTCTCCACCGATGATCCGCACAGCACTAGGAAAGAGCGAGAAGGCGCCCGAATCGCCTTCTCCTCCCCCCAGTTCGTCTACGCCGGAGCGGGTCCGCGAGGACGTCGTCCTCCCTCGCCCGCTCCGCGGCCTCTTTCTGCGCCATCACCGCTTCGCAGAAAGAGACCACCGCCTGCCACGATCCGTCGCTGCCGAGCATAGCGTTAACCACGCTCGGCAGCGACAGATCTGCGCCAATGACCGCTGTGAGGGTGTGCCGCATGGGACTCCACGCGGCGCACTCCTCCAGCGTGTGGAGCGCCGTGTCTTCTGGCGCTCCTCGTCGCGATGACCCGCTGCGGACGTCGCAGCAGGGCCTTATTGGCGCGACCGAGGGCGTCCACCCAGACAGGTGCCCCGTACAAGGCCATACTCCGGATCACTCCGGAGTACAGGCGACGACATGTGGCGTTCGGGCCGCCCACGTTGGGCAGCAGCCTCCCAAGGGCGACTGCGGCGCCTATGACTTTTGGGGCCAGTTGTGTGAAGTGGGCCCCAAAAGTCCACCGCCCGTCCAGGATGAGACCCAGGTACCTCATCTGGGTCCCAACCCGGACCAGGACCCCGTCCAGGTCTATCCTCGTTCCTGGAGGGGGTCCCCCCCGAGGCCCATGGAACATTAGGGCCTCGGTCTTGGAGAGGGCGACCTCCAGCCCCAGGGCACGTATGCGGCCGACCACGAGTGTCGTGGCCACCGTGGCCCGCCGCACCGTCTCCCCGAGGTCCCTCCCCTTGATTACGACTAGGGTGTCATCCGCGTAGCACGCAACCCGCATACTTGCGGGAAACGTGCCGCGGAGCACCCAGTCGTAGCCAATGTTCCACAGGAGCGGTCCCAACACCGACCCCTGCGGAACCCCGCAGGACACGCGACGTCGCCTCAGACCATCGCGTCCCTCCACCAGGACCTCGTGGTCCTGGAGGTAGTCAGCCAACAGCCCACGCAGATACAGGGGCACTCCGTGATAGTGGAGCGCCTCCCGTATTGTTCCGTGCGGTAGGCTGTTGAAGGCGTTGGAAATGTCCAGCGAGACAGCCAACGCCTTTTCCCCCCCGCTGACCGCGTCCTGCGTCCACCCCTTGATCCAGAGCAGGGCGTCTATCGTCGACCGCCCTGCTCTGAATCCGAACTGGGCCTCTGAAAGCTCAGGCCCAGTTCCCCTCAGATGCCGGATGACACGGGCAGCTACGATTCTCTCCAGCAGCTTCGCCGTGTCATCCAGCAGCACGATTGGCCTGTATGCGGCGGGCGAGTCGGCGTCTCGCCCTTCCTTCCGCAACAGGCACAATCGCCCGTCCTTCCAGAGCTTCGGGAACTGACCCGACGTGAGGCACGCGTCGAACAGTTCCCGAAGCTGACCGCCCATCTCCCTAAGGGCGATCCTGAGGACCCGCCCGGGAATCCCGTCTGGTCCCGGGGCAGTCTTCTTGCCACTCAGGCGAGAGACTGCTACCTCCATCTCCACCTCTGAAATAGGCGGAATGGAGGCCAGGTCCACCTCCTCCTGGAAGGACGGTGTGGCCATCGGAAAGTGCCTTACCACCATGCTGTAACGACTGCCATCCTAAGACAACAACCGGGACCGACGGCTTAACGTGCCCTCCGAAGCACGGAAGCGCTCAGAAGTAATGTCACCAGCGGTCACCCATCCAACTCCTGACCGCGGCGGACGTTGCTTAACTTTGCTGATCGATTCAGAATGGCTAAGCAAACTTTGCTACGAGCGCTTCAATATATAGTTAGTAAAAGCATACCGCCGGATAAAAAAAACTAATGGTGATATTTGCTTCATTATTTTAATCATATAGAAAAGTAGCAATATTATTACTAGAGGCAAGTATTAGGTAATACAAAATTTAATAAAAAAATAATGTTTTGAAAAATATAGTACGTATTATTGGGGATAACCCAAATGTACTACCCAAACTACTCGTCAGATCGAATTTAAATGGGATCATATGAAACTAACAACTTTCGAATATAAAAAAAAATTATGACCTCCTTCTTTTTTAAGTCGGTTAAAAAAGCACTTCTGTCAATCAGATGAAGTCTAGTAGTATGGATGAGGGCCGCACCGTCCACCTATGATGGTTTATAATTAAAGCCCAAAATTCGAAAATCTTACCCATCAGTCTCGAGGCTCGACGGTCAAGTGAGTGCGTACAACAGGTGACGCGGGATAATGTCAAACTCAAAAAAAAATGTATTATTATAAATTCAAAACCTCTAGTTATTACCTATACAGTAGGTAACTATTTATCATTTACCAACAATAATGTTCTAAAGTTGTGCAATTAAAACTCTCCAGAGAGCAATGAATATGTTTATATCGGGGCGTCAAAGTTATCATTAAAACTTGTAGTTTTGCAGCTTTATGACTAATGTTTCAGTGTGTTTTAGCTTTTATAAATTTTCTAATGAATGTTTAGTGCTCGTTAATTATCTGCCACATTATAGCTTTGCTACGGAATACTTACCCACAACCTTTTTTGTTTGAAGCGCTCGGCGCACATTGCTAAGTTTGCTTAGCAGTTCTTAATTGATCAGTGCAGTTAAGCAACGTCCGCTGCAGTCATGACTTGGATGGGTGACCGTTAGTGACATTACTTCTGAGCGCTTTGGTGCTTCGGAAGGCACGTTAAGCCGTCGGTCTCGGTTGTTATCTACGATGGCAGTCCGTTATAGCACGGTAGTAGGGCAGATTGCAAATGCTCGCCTGGCTAGCTAACACCCTCGCAAGTAGAAAATCTGTCGCCAAGAACCTAACGGTGTGTCTCAAGGACAGCTCGGCAGTCGTCCTGAGAGTCAGCAATTCTAGGTTAGCCTGTACAACATCTTCGACCACATCATTACTTATCATCAAATGACATAGGTAGGTAAAAGGTCAGCCTATCAATAAAAAACCCCGTCTAGAACCCTATCCTATCATCTCTTCCCCAGAGTGTTTTAAACTGATTAATGTGGTGATTCTCTGATTTTGATGGTCAGTTTTCCAGCATGACATTTTGAGGTGTAGAATGATCATTAATAGGTTTCTAAAGCGGCTAGCAGTTTTATAATTGATATATCATGGATCACTGTATACACCACTATGTTTAAGGAGGGGGCGTTGCTATCTGCGACACAGTCTAGTACTATAGCAGGTAGCACCGTTTCAATGTTTATTGTTTCCTATGTTATTTTTTGTTCAGAAATAAAGATTATTATTATTATTATTATATTCTAGTGCAATTTTAATGTAATTTTGACAGATTTTATTTGAGCTCCTTATTAGGGCTGCATTCCCGAAAGGTAAAACCGAGCTCTATATTTGATACTTGGCTGTCTGTCTGGTCCCAACGCCCGCATGTCACGGTACCCAACTCGTAAACATAGTGAGATTAAAACCTAAAATTAAAAAAATAAACTGGTGAACATTGACCCATATTCTATTGGACTAGAAATTCAATTAAATTGCACCATTTTTAAAGGTCTTTAATGTAATAGAGCATACATCAAGTAAAATGTCATTGTTTAAACCTTATTGAGTAAGATACAAATATAGTTTTTTTTATAATTATTATGTAAAAAATATTAATTAAATGAGGGGCCGTCAAAGTTGCCTATTTTAGACCTTTTTTGTTACGGAGTCTATTTAAAAAACTACACTAGTAAGGAATCTCAAATTACGTTTTATCATGTACCATATAATCAGGTCATAGTAAAAATGCCAATTCATTACGTGGTACTGAAACCGTGAAACTGACTTGCACTTGGTCAGTTTTATTAAATAAATGACGAAAATTAAGAAAAACATTCCTCTCGTAAGTTTGTAATTTTGTAATGTAATCCACGGAGCATACGTTATTGCAAACATAAAAATATTAAAATTAAGTTATTTTTTGCTTTGTGTTAATTCTACCATGATTAGAGCTGGAGCAGCTGCAAGTTCATGGTTTGAATAATGTCAAAGCTTTAGGCAACAGGAAAGTTCCTGTCCATCATTTGACGTTCGTCCGTTAGGATAGGTGATACACCGGGTCATCTAGTCGCCAATAAAAGGTTCGGCAATTCGGAATTTTGTTCAAGATACTGAACGGTTTTTGTATTTATGTATTTATCCCTTTCATGAATCTATACGACAAAATAGTTCCTATTGCAAAAAGATTTATTTTAATTTTGTTGATGTAACTATCGAGTAGTATATATCTGTTTCCAACCGTGTACGTAAATCAATTAAAAACCTGACTGTTATATATTATTATAAGAACATACCTGTATAATGATGAATCTTTTCATTAATCTTAGGAGCCGTTGTCGTCGTGGACGCCTAATTTGGATAAATGATTTAATCACTGTAAATTTTATAATTATTAATACACTTTAATTATTAATTAAATTATCTGAAACTTTTCATCAAAATGTTAATACTAAAGTATATCAAATCCATGTATACAAAGATCGGGTAATTCTACCACGAGGTGTTAATTTGGAGAAATGATACCAAATATATATCCCTAAATGATTAAACGTAAAAGAAAAACGACCAATTATTCATATATTTTTTTTTCAAAATTTCAGAAAGTAACACGATAACTATTAGAAACTGAAACTTGAAAGGCGCCGGAAGACAACTGCCCTGTTTATAAAAGAGAAATAAATATACATTCGGCTATAGAAGAAAGGGATTTTCTGTCATCAAATGTAGATCACACGGCGTGATTACCTTCCTCATATGAGAGAAATTGTAAGTTGCCTCATTGTTTTTTCATTTTTATTTATCTCGTCATTTGTTTTTACCTCTAATTTTTCAGCATATTGTTGTTCAGCTACCGGGCATAAGCATGAACGTGACATTCTAGCCTGGCACCTCACGGGCTTACCGTATATGATTTTTAAATTAAGTATACATACTTAGTTATATACCAACTAATTTGTTGTACATCATAATACATTACGTGTTCTGAATGAGAAATATTGATCGAAGGAATAAGGAATTTCAACATAAAATTATGAATGAATGTAAATATACTATGATCTTCGTACCAAATGTAAAATTTCAATATATAACTATTCTATTTCTCAATTTCAGGCGCGGTTTGAGTTGTGGCTTCAACATAAGGCACCTGACATTCTCGTATACTAAAATAAGGTAAGGTAATCAGCATTCTTTAATAATAGTTCTTTGCTCTAAAAGCTCCGTATGAAATGAGTTTAAATCATAGAAAATAATACTATATTCGTAAGCTTTCACACTATGGTGTTCGTGGAAAAGCTTTGAATCTAATAGAGTCATATCTGTCTGACAGGCTACAGATGGTTGGAATAAATGGCAATACTTCTTCCGGGTCTTTCGTAAAAATAGGTGTACCGCAGGGATCAATTTTGGGACCTTTTCTGTTCCTAGCGTATATTAATGATCTGCCTTGCATGGTCAAAGATTTCTGTGATATTGTTTTATTCGCGGATGATACCTCTCTGATTTTTAAAGTAGATAGGAAAGATAGTGAACTCATTCATGTAAATAATGTGTTATCTATGATCTCTGGATGGTTCGCCGCTAATAATCTTCTGTTAAATTCAAAAAAGACCAAATGTTTAAAGTTTTCATTACCCATTTGGTAATGAAAACTTTAAACATTTGGTCTTTTTTGAATTTAACAGAAGATTATTAGCGGCGAACCATCCAGAGATCATAGATAACACATTTACAACAGAAGACACACATTGTTTAACAGAAGATTCCTTATGTTGAACCAAACATTAAGCTTGGCCTAGATAAACTCTCTATTGACAAAGCGACAGTCTTTCTGGGAATCAAAATGGATTCAACTTTACAGTGGGATCCACATATACATGATCTAGCCGGAAGACTTAGTTCTGCTGCATATGCAGTTTGTAAGATAAGACAGTTAACAGATGTAGCTACTGCACGGCTAGTTTATTTCGCATACTTCCACAGTATTATGTCGTATGGTGTATTGCTGTGGGGAGCTGCTGCTGAGATAGAGACAATCTTTATCTTACAAAAGCGTGCAATTCGAGCCATATATGAAATGGATCCTAGGGAATCTCTAAGGGATCTTTTTAAAGAAATTGATATATTAACTTTACCGAGTCTGTATATTTTTGAAAATATTATGTATGTTCGGAAAAATTTGAGTAAATTTAAATTAAACAGTGACAACCATCATTACAACACTAGGAACAAATATAAATTAACGGTACCATGTTTTAGATTAGCAAAGACAAATAAAAGGTCCTTTTTAGGTAATTGTGTGCGGTTTTATAATAAAATTCCCGAACATATTACAATGCTCACAGAAGGAAAATTCAAATTGCACGTGAAAAATATTTTGATGAAGAAATCCTACTACACAGTTTGTGATTACTTAAACGACAAAAATGCTTGGAAAATTCCACCTCTGCCAAGCCATCACATGTCTCCTACGTAATTTAAACAAATATTGTAATAATTGTATTATATTGTTTATAACACATTGTAAAAAGACGTTTAAAAGAATGGCCCCGAGTTTCTTGCCCGTTCTTCTCGCAGTGGCTCTATAAACTTTTTTTGCTGAACGTGGCAGTACAATGTAGAATATTTCAATATTAAAATTTGTAATTGACCTTCATAAGAGCGTCGTAGACGCCTAAATTGAATAAATGATTTTGAATTTGAATTTGAATTTGAATACTTTTTATTTACATTGACTTCCCGCCAATTTTAATTTCAAAGTCGTACGTTTAAAAGCAGTCATGGCCCAGTAGCAATAGCTATGGACTGCCACCCACAGGGTCCGTAGTTTGAATCCTTGAGCTTTGAGTTTCACCACATGATGGAAAGGTATTTTGGAAATGCTCAATGATTTGGTTACTGACTTCCATCAGTTATGTTTATAGAAATTTTGCTGTTGACTCTACCAAAACTGCTTTGGGGTTCAAGTATGAAAATATTTCTTAAATTAATTTTATACCTAAAATCGCTTTGGGGTTCAAGGTGGAATGAAGTATGGACCGCAGAGTTTTGAGAACAATGGCTTTGGGGTTGAGTGGAATAAGCCCTCCTTGAGTCACTTTACATTCTAGGTAAAGCCTGTCTATGCCATCCTCAACCAAATCATAAAGTATTAACTAAATATACCGGCTGGTTACCATGGTTATATCAGGACTTTCCAGGTACACATTTACACTCACGGAATTTAGTATTTATATAATTTGATAGATAAATCGCATCTTTACTGCTCGAACACCGGTCCGAGATTTCGACCAAATACCGTGAGTGCTAGCCGGTATATTTAGTTAATAATCATGACCACTCACGTTAGCTTTCAAAACTAGTGAGATATTGGTCAAAAGCTTATCTATCAGTTACGTACAAATTAAGGATAGGTTTATCTATCAAATGACATAGAAGAAAATTGTCGAAGCCTAATATCTATGCTGATAGTTTGCCAGTTTTTGTATTTATGTATTTATGCCTAAATATCAAAATATAAAATATTATGAAACAACGTTTGTATGGAAAGCGTCACGAGCACTCTAGAAGCAGTGATAGCTCAGTGGCTTTGGCTATGGACTGCCGCGCAGCAGGTCCATGGTTCGAATCCCGCCGCGGGCTTGAGCTTCACCGCATGGTGGAAAGGCATTTTTGCGAATACCCAAGCGCCAAGCACCTAACGGTGTGTTCCGGCAGCTGTCCTCAGGTGAGATTGTGGTCAAAGGCTTACCTATCAGCAATAAAAAAAAGAGGCTGTATTCAGCGTTAGACGATCCAGCTGATACAATAATCCAAAAATCATCACAAGGGCTATATAAATTACTGAGAAATACAATCAAAATGAACGATATTTCGCTGGGGTGTCGTCGATTAACACCCAATACTGAGAATGAATTGCAACAAATTTGATTTTGGTTAAATCTACGAAGAACATTTCATATTCACCCTTATTCTGAAGGTATAATTAAGGGGCAGTTTGACGTTGACCGGTGATGGTGCAACCCAGCCTTAGTCGCTACTAATTTCTCAGAGAGGATTACGTTTAAATGGGTTTCTGTTTTGGCCCATTGCAGTGTATTGGATTTAAACTTATGGTAGCTAGTCAGATAAATAGTTACTAATTTAGTACTCTTTGTTATATCCCGCGGGATAGAAATCGCAAAAAAAATTAGTAGAGTTAAAAATATTCTACAACAAAAAGTGCACTTAAAATAATATAAACCAAAACATCTGTAGTTTTTTTTCGTTACATCGACAATTGAAATAGAGAATATTATCATTATGAGCATGCTGGTACGGCATTTAGCGAATGCCCGCATGGCTAGCTGACCACCCTCAAGTAGAAAATCTGTCACCAAGCACCTAACGGTGTGTTTACGCAGCTGTCCTTGCGAGCCAGTAATTCTAGGCTAGCCTGAACTACATCTTCGACCACATCGTGCGAGTTGATCTATAAGTTAACCGTATTCGTACACTGTAATCTGAACTTGTTCCGACAGAGAGGCGTATGTCCCTCATACATACAGCCTTAGAAGCAACGCCAAAAAGAACCAACTTGTGAAATCGGCTCCCGGCCTGGCTAGATCCGAGAGGTCAGTCTACGTCGGATACCCTCTATTATATGACAGTTGCATAAACTACTATTATAATATTAATGATTACTTTAAATTACCTGACTTTTAATTTAATTATTTTATTCAATGTAATGATCAGAATTAAATTAAATTTTTCAGAATTTATGTATCTCAATGTATAAAATTATTATCATATTATTTTATTTGTTCAAGTTTTTTTTATATATTCAGTTAAATGGGTCTTAAATTGGTCTTTATTATGGTGCCACAATATTATTGTAATTTTAATAAGACATATCACATACGTTGACATATCATTAGCCTTCATTTATCAAACACACATAATACACAAGACATGAAAAATATAATTATCAAAATATGTTGCTTCGTTATTTGGTGTTATGTAGTGAGAAGACGAACAAATTATTTGACTGATGGAAAACGAGACGCCTGTCCATTATAGTAGCAGTTTCACCGTCCTTGTTCGGTATAACACTGCACTGTACTCGTCACTCCGATACGTTAGTACTTATGTCTCGTTTGCTTAGGTTTTTTTTCATGGGATAGGAGGGCAAACTAGCAGGCGGCTCACCTGGTGGTAAGTGATGACCGTCTCCCACAAACATCCGCAACACTCTCGAGGTCTCGAGGATGCGTTGCCGGCCTTTAAGGTGGAAATATGCTCTCTTCTTGAAGGCTCCTAAGTCGTTTACATTCGGAAATAGTTAGTTCATTGATTGTTGAGTTCCTACCCTTTTTTTCCCTTGTGTTGATCCTAATCGAATAAATATTTAATTTCCAGGGCCTTCTCGCCAAGGTGTTGCCTCAAGACAGTACCTACATCGTCAGAAAATGGTCGTGCGTTATCAGAAAATGTGTGAGGATTTTCAATTGATCGCTTCGTTAGCAGCGCTTCGCATCGCTTTGCAATGCTTGCGTGCTCACCTTTTAGTATGAATAAAAAAAAATATTTTTAGGAACATACCCGTAGGATCAATGAGAAAGTTATGGGTTAGGAATATTTTAACCGCAAATGTACCTTCTGTTATTTTAAGTTTTATTTGCTTAAACTTAAAGGACATCAAGTAAAATCATTATTATTTTAAAGACTTAATATAAGTTGAAAAGTAATGTTTACACAATTAAATGCTCTCTGTACTGTATCAGCCAGATTGTCAAGTGCTGAAAACAGCCTCCCCCAATATGGCTCCCATACTCCCCGCGCTTATCAGGCGTCTTGGTGATCACAGTGTGAGAATCAGTTCCCGAGAAAGCGCCGCTGCCCACCTTCTGACGTGTTACCCTCGCCTCTTACGATACGATCTCCCACGGGTAGAGATAGGTGCCCCTATAAATAATGCTCTCTACTGATATCAAAATTTCAATCGTCAAACAATATCTCATTTATTTGTAACGCAATTTGAATTGACACTTTGACTAACACTAATAGAACTTTTAAAATGTACGATGTTGAACATTTAAAGTAACCTGTTACACAGATCTTCATAAATTGTAGATAGAACTATCGCAATAACGTCAGCTTTCTAATTAAAAAACCGCATCAAAATCGGTCCATTACTTTAGGAGCTACGAATTACAGACACATCAAACCTATAACACCTCTCTTTTTGCATCGGGAGTTAATAACAGACGAGAACATTCGACGGTTATAACTTTATCAATATAAATATGGCGAAACTACGTTTGTCTATAAAGCATTTCGAAGAATACTTGATAATAATATTAAAAATGGTTTATTGAAGTGTGACTTCCTAAAACCCAAGAAAGTTAATATTAAAACAATATTATTGAAATGTATGAAGAAATTGACTTCGCTGAAACAATGTTTTAATAACACTTAAAATTAGAATATCTGTTATAAATCGGAAACAATAAAAAATTATGAAGTTCACAATTGTTTCGTTGAACCTCTCCTACTAGAATTTAATATCACAATGCTAAGCTGTTATCAGAAGCTTACACTACGCTTTGCTTTAAGCTTTTATCGGCTTACAAAAATTCAATATAATCTCCAGAAGATCTTGAACATGCGAGTGCACAAAGAGTCAAGACCTGAAGATGCTTTGTGTAGAAGAGACACGCGTCGAAAACTATTCCAGCTAGGCTACGTGGCGTGTTTTTTATGTGATTTTGACGGAGTTACCACGAGGCCCACCTGATGTTAAGCGGACTATCTGTCCATACCTGTTATAGGCATTTCTTTATTTTTGAACAGCGCTGCGGCGGTCACTCTGATACATACAGTTGTTTAGTCTCATGTGCCTATAATTTTACTGGTTCTCAAGGACTGCTGCCGGAACGCACTGTTAGGTGCTTGGTGACATGTTTTCTACTTGAGGGTGGTAGCTAGCCATTTTCGCTTCTTGATGTCACGTTGGTTCAGTTAGAAATTTAGGTGTTTGTATTTATTAAATGTTAATTTAAATAATAAAAACAAATAAAATACATGTCTTAATCCCAGAATCTAGTTTTTGTAAGGATATTGCTAATTCTATTTTAATGAGATCACGTCACATGACTTCTTTCTACTATTTCTAGAAACTAAGAAATAACTCATAACAAGAACAAAGCGTTATATAGAAAAATATATTAAAACAACATATTTGATTGGAAAACTCTTTCCCATGAGCACGATTTAATGGGACAGGTTTTTCTTTCACCTACGCTTGTTAATATTTTTATACATAATTTCAAACACAAATTCCGTACATGTGCCAATTTTTAAATATAAACAGCCAATTAAAAATCTTTGTTTATAGTAACTTAATTGACGCCTGACAAAATGTATAAATATTTTGTTTATTTATCTAGATTTAAAAGGTTACAAAATATGACTACTCACAAAGCTTTAAGCTTAATTGAGGTAAGTTCAGTATTATTTAAATATTTCTGTCGTAATAAAGAACTGCAAAATTCTTTATTACGATAGAAGTATATATAAATTAAAACTTAATAATGTAATAAATACTTTATTAAGTTTTAATTTATTGAGGTTTGCTAAATATTCATATTATTATCATTAAAATGTAATATTGCACTATTATACAATAGTATCTCAGTACATATCTCTTACTTCCGACCCGCATCACATACCTACCTATATAAACTTTAGAAACAGTGATAGGAGCGCCACCACGTCTCTTTTTCCGAAACTAAATCGCGCGCGGAAAAAAATCGCGCTAGTAACGTCATCTCGTAGCCGCCGCCAGAATTTTTCCAACCTCCGGTCATAACACTCGGCCACGTGCATTTGTTTTGGTTGGCTTTTTTCTGAAAAAAGATCGCATACATACCGGCTCACCTCACCATCGTCGTAGGTGCGCTAAGCAAAATGGTCGTCATTTTTTTCTTCTCTTTTCAGCCATCTGTCCGTCCTTTTCGGTCAAAAATGCGATCGTTATTTCTGTTCCGGTGCGACTGTGTGCGTCTAGCGGCCAACGCGTAAGATATACGCCACAATTTTGCTATTGTAAATTCAATTCTATGTCGTTTGAATTTAGCACTATTTTGGAATGAGTTTCAAATAGTCTTACGTCTAATGGCGGACGGAGAAAAAATAGAAATATAGGAGGCACGGCGTGTACGATAAAGAGAGCGGGAGTCGTTAACGATTCTGCGCCGGAAAGTTGCGCAGATTGCGTTTTTGGTGCTTTTTTTGGGGGCATCGCCTCACACCAGCGGGTGTTTTTTATGGCTGTCTTTTTCTAGCGCGTGTTCTCGCTCCTTAGCGGTTTAAGTGTGTACAGGGGGTAGATATGTAAGTGTGCGTGTCCCGACGGGGGCAAGCACCTAGCACTAGATTTTTGCATGCAACTTCCTAGATAGTTGATCGCGTATGTATGCGTGGTACATAATGAGATGTCACAGCTATGTGCTAGTAAATAGAGCTGGGACAAAGCGTATGTACGTGTGTTGACGCTGATTAATCATGGGTCTTTCATAATTCCGCGGGCGTGCGGCCTACAATACTGTTATAACTTTTAACTAGACGGGAAATCCATTTAGTTTACCTGCGCCTCCATGTTTACGGCTTTAGGGTGGTTTGATGGATTATGCACCAATAATTTGACGTGCAAAGATATAAAATTCTGCTTACTTTTTTCCTATCATAAAGTTTTTTTACTTAACTATATAGCTACGTTCATTTATATGCATGTATATATACGCATAGAGTAGATACATCCTTCACTTATCCTCTATAAACAATGATCAAACATAATCAGAAATTAATTAACCTTATGTGGGGAACAGTCGTGCTAACTACATAGAGGGAATCACAAGCTAACCGTATCTGCCGAAAAGACAAACTAACATTATCTGGGGAAAAGACTAGCAAATATTATCTAGAAAAAAGACAAGCTAACCATATTTGTAAAAAAGACAAGCTAACCTTATCTGGATAAGAGACAAACTAACCCTATTTGGAAAAAAGATACGCCGTACCTACTTATCTAAAGAAAAAACAAGATGTCCTTATCTAAAAAAGAAACACAAGCTTACCGTATCTGGCGAAAAGACAAACTGTCCTTAGCTAAGAAAAGACAAACTAACATTATCTGGAGAAAAGACAAGCTGTCTTTATCTAAAGAAACGACAAGCTTATCTTATCTGGCAAAAAGACAAACTGTCCTTATTTAAGAAAAGACAAGCTAACATTATCTGGAGAAAAAGGCAAGCTGTCTTTATCTAAAGAAACGACAAGCTTATCTTATCTGGCAAAAAGACAAACTGTCCTTATCTAAGAAAAGACAAGCTAACATTATCTAGAAAAAAAGACAAGCTGTCTTTATCTAAAGAAACGACAAGCTTATTTTATCTGGCAAAAAGACAAACTGTCCTTATTTAAGAAAAGACAAGCTAACATTATCTGGAAGACAAGTTGTGTTTATCTAAAGAAACGACAAGCTTATCTTATCTGGCAAAAAGACAAACTGTCCTTATTTAAGAAAAGACAAGCTAACATTATCTGGAAAAAAAGACAAGCTATTTTTATCTAAAGAAACGACAAGCTTATCTTATCTGGCAAAAAGACAAACTGTCCTTATCTAAGAAAAGACAAGCTAACATTATCTGGAAGACAAGCTGTCTTTATCTAAAGAAAAGACAAGCTGTGCTTATCTAAAGAAAGCGCTGGCGATACCGATACTCCTTCAACCTAATTACATTTCATCTACAGCCTGAGACTTCCACAGTCTCCCCAAAACTTGCTATAATCACCACACTTGGCAGGTGTCTTTGGGATCGCAGTGTTAGATTTCTGTTCTTCAGAAGGCGCTGCTGCCTAACTTTTGGTATTTTTCCCATCGTTGCCTCATGTAACTGCCACAGAAAGATATAGGCATATATCATACCTCTGTACTATATCTATCTATCTTTGTTAAAAAAAACGCTGAAAACCCTACCGGTTTATAATCCACCAACGAGGATTGCCAAATATAATTAGGTATAAAAAGGCGATCTAAAACCATAACCACCTATAAAATTTTCTTGCTTTATTAGGGAAGGATATTTAAACGACTTCGCTTCGAAGACAGGATAGGCAACTGGTGATAATGAAGGAAATTGCAGTTAAAAACTTACCGCATCAAATTACATTTTAAGCTCTCTTGAAGATACTGGCAAAGGAAACCTTTAGATAAGGATGGACTGTCAAACCATGTTCCGATAAAGAGAGAGAACTTACTCTATCATAAATAAAACATCAGAGGTCTTTATTACCAGAACCTGATTTACTCGTACCAATATCTCAGTTATTAGACATTCCATTTGGAATGAAACAATACCCAAGTGCCATTCTATTTGTTTCGGATAACCTAGTAAAAAAAACTGCTCTGACCGTATATATGAAATTCCCATACAGTAGACATTTTTAAAATATCAAACTTGTTGTTGATTTTTCCCAAACAAATGTATAAAGCATTTTTCAAATCAAGAGGAGATGGGACAAAAGAAATAGTGCATTTATTTGCCTGCTGCTGCGGCATACTTTAGTTCCACTGTACTTCGGGTGAGGGTCTGCCCTCGATAGTACTGGAGACACTCCACCCGAGACGGGTGCAGTAAGCATGAAGCGCCTTCTGATCATCTGTATATGCACGGAAAACACATCACTGCAAATAGAGGAGCTGACGACTCGCACCATAGCTCAAAGGCTTCTGATACTGCTTTAAAATCTAAAATATTTTATCCTATACTATATTTCACATTGCTATACGGATCAGTTGATATGACTTGATATTAAATATGTAAGGGCAGACAGCATTTCCTCAACAGTGCCGGGCTAGAATGTCATCCCCCATCGTAACCTGTGGGTGTCGTAAGAGGCTACTAAAGATAAACTACTGGAAGGTGGGCAGTATTGCCTTCTGAGGAACTTAACTGCGTTCTCCAAGACGCCTGTCAAGGGTGAGGATTGTGGCAAATCCGTCCTTAATGGGGGAGGCTGTGTTCAGCAGTGGACAATCCAGCTTATACAGTATACGTACCGAATGCAAAGCAGAGACGGCCCAGTGGCAAAATTCATGGACTTCTGAGCAGGGGGTAATTAGTTCGAGTTTCACCGTGGCCATGAGCTTCACTGCATATCGGTATTAGGGAATTTACTAAACCTGGCAGCTAGCTACACAAATGTTAGCTCAATACACTTTCCAAAAGTAAAGCCATTGATGTTTTTTTTATTTATCTGATAGACAAGTCTTTGACTACTTTCTCACATGATGGTAAGTGATGATATGGTCGAAGATGTAAGGTGTTCAGGTTAATCTAGAATTACTGGCTCTGAAGGGCAACTGCCGAAATACACCGTTAGGTGCTTGGTGACGGATTTTCTACTTGAGAGTGGTAGTAAGCCAGGCGCATATCAATTTTATGTGGAGAAACGATGAGATGCACATTTTGCCCGCCTGGTAAAATGAACCGCGTGATGCCTCTCCCTTACAGTTGCAGAGTCACCATCCCTTATATGCTTAATTGCGCTCGTCACTCAGAGATGTTAGTATTTATGTTGGTCGCCCATTCAAGTAATGGACAGTGGACATTTTTAAGCTACTACGCAAGCTCAGATCCATTCGTTTCATTTAAAATTACAATAGTAGGTATATTACAAAATTACAACAAAAGGAAAAAACATAGTCATTCCCGTACATGAACCCAACGCGCGCCATCGACCCCTTAAGAAGGGGTATGATCTGACCGCTAAGCCAACATGACATATATATGACTCATAGCTCTAATTTTTCCTCTCGTTGTAATTTAGTAATGTAATCCGCGGAGCATGCGTACCTAATTGCAAAAATAAAAATATATAAAAATACAATAGTACCTTTGCTTTAGTGGAAATTTTTATTTAATAATATATTTATAGCTTTACTTTGGAATCTTAACCTCCTGGGCTCGATCACTGAGTCACATAGTTATTGGATTTTTCTAACTATGAAATATTGAATACTAACCCAGAGTCTGAGACTGTACCCAGTAGTAGTGTATACATCAACACCCTTAACGTCCACCGTTTAGCAAACGCTTTCCGGTTTGCTTCCCCACTGATCCCCACGCTTGGTAGGTTACTTGGGGATCGCAGTGTAAGATCGCTGTTCTTCAAACGGTGCTGCTGGCCGCCTACTGGTATTGTTTACTTCGTCGCCTGTTACTCGCCCACAAGATTTGGGTGGGTGTAATTCTAGCCCAGCACCCCATAGGGTGATATAGCACTAGACTTGCATCTTCTAATATGGAAATGAATATGGCAAAACGTAAATGTTTTAAAAAAAGCCCCTCCGGAGATTAAATTAAATTAAATAAAAGTGCATTTATTTCAGATATTATTAATCCATATTGTAGTAAAACACATTACATTTATTAAATTTTAAGATTTTGAATTGCATGTAATGTCTTGGTATTATAATTCTTATTTATAGCTAGTCATATTATAATTTACACATTAATGTCAATAATAAAATACAATAATAAAAAGAACAAAAACAAAGAAATCGAAATATCTAGGTGTTGCGCATAAGTTCGTAACAAGATTTGAACCTTGGACCCCTGCGCAGTAGGATATACCCTTAATATTTACCTCGTACCACATCAGTAACCAAAAATATTGGAGTGAAGATTTATATTTTTTTGTAGAAAAAAGTCTGGATTGGACTGAATGACTTCTTTGTTATATTAAGTTTTGTAGTAGAATTTCTTGATAGCTGCTGATTTTTGTGTATTTATATAAATCTATTTCTTAGAGTTAGTTATTTGTAGTATTTGGCAATATTGTAAATTTTCGTTGCTTTTCCTTGCCTTCCTTTATCGAAATAGATCTAAGTAATTGATAGTCAGGCTAAAAACGCAATACTTGCGTAGATCTGCTACGAAATATTTGAAATTAACGATATACGCTTTTAACGAACTTACCGTAACTTTACGACGACGCCTGTAACGTTTCCCGCCCCTTTGAACTGTTTATTTACAGTGACATCTAGTGACTTCTTCAAGAACTATTTAAAGTACAAAATCAAAACTAACATGAATGCCATCAGCGTTATATACATTTATTTCGTTATATTTATTAATTATGGCCAATAATAATATTATTAGAATTCACATACTGATCAAATTAATATGAAAATGTAAAAATAAAATTTAATAACAGTATTGACAACAGCACCATCTGGCAGTGAGTGGCCAAACCAAAACAATTACATGCGAAGGAACTTAAAACTCCCTTCGCTAGAGAAAATGAGGGTGGACACGGGCTAAAAGTGTAAATATTTAGCGGGATTCTTTTTATTTGTGTGTTTTGTACATTTTTGGTTCGCCACGGAAGGTATTAAAATATAGTAATTATTCTCATACACGAAAAAAGCACATTATGTATTAAGTCCGAATTTCACTATCATATAATTAATGCAACCTATAACTATGATGATAACATACCTATTATAAGCAAAGATAATACAGCTGCTTATTACTCTATATAAGTATATGCGACCAGATCAGGCTTACTCCTTATGGATGAATTATAATAAAAAAATATTAAACTTATAAAATGTATAATGAATAAACTTGTGTTTTTTTTATTTATTTTTTTAATCTTAATTTTATTTGGAGCTTTAGTCGTGGTACGACTATTTTGATTTTTGAATATACGAAATTTCATATGGCGTCATATATAATGGGGAAGGCGCAAGTTTTCAGTCGAAAAAGTGTGTAAGTTAATAAACCTCTATGAGGGAACTGATGTGTACTTATAACAATTCAAAGAGACTAATGAGACTGCATATAATATGAATTATTAATAACAAAATCAAAGACGTAGCAGCAATATCCACACGGCCGACCCATGGCATAATTTAATTCTTTCAAATGGCATCAAGAATATAACAACTAAACAATAATTATAAAATTATATATCAATAGTGAAATCGGAAAAGTGTGTAAGCTAATAAACCTCTATGAGGGAACTGATGTGTAGTTATAACAATTCAAAGAGACTAATGAGACTGCATATTATGAATTATTAATAACAAAGTCAAAGATGTAGCAGCAATATCCACACGGCCGACCCATAGCATAATTTAATTCTTTCAAATGGCATCAAGAATATAACAACTAAACAATAATTATAAAATTATAAATATCAATAGTGAAATTTTGCGTTTCTGCTTGTCAAAATGTAAAATGATAAAACTAAAACGCTCTCGTATGTCTGTACCGATTCCAGACTTCCAGTTGTTCTCCTCTACAGGTCGCTTTTAAAACCAATAGTCGTGAAATTTTGTGAGCACGTTTGATAATGAAATATAAATAGTTTTTTTTTGTCGATCCAGTTTTTGGAAATTATGAATACTGCAGGGCAAAAAGCAAAATATAGGATTTGGAAACGTATAAAAAGTATTTCCGTCGCGAGTTTTTCAGCTCACATAACAGGTACAGGAACACAGGTTTTTCAGCAATAAATGAATATTTTCATTAAACTGTCCTCCAGGGTATATGAAGAAGAAATAGATTGTATGCAATAAAACGCTTCTATGATCAGATATTTTATCCATCTATGAATTCATGTGCAGGATTTGGGTAAGCTCCATTAAATTTAAGATAAAATATTAATACTTCGGGCCATATTTAATGGCTATTTATCGTGATTATTTTTATTATTTTAGACTAGACCAGTATAATTTAATTTGTGTTAAATGAAAAAGTACATACTAACTATGCAAATAAACTTTTATTCATTTATAGCGGTGTAATTATGGTAATATGTAGTAACTACTGCTGCTCGTGGACTTTAACTTTAAATTATATTTTTAAATAAATACTGAAGTATTGTTTCAACTATAAAATATTTATTTACTTAGTTTGTAGTTGTTTTATGGGCTTTTTTATAAATATAACAGCTGAAGGCTCCTCTCTGACCACTGTCACACATTGGTTCAGTCAGTCATTGGTATGTTATGTGTTATGACTTTTTTTAATGAAATAGTAACGGAATAAATTCGGGGCCCACCTGATGTTATGCGGATTAACCTCTGCATATAACAGACGCATTTCGTCATGCACTAGTCACGAATTGTACTGCGCCCGTCACCTTGAACATAGTTGTTAAGTCTCATGTGCATGTAATTTCACTGGCTCTCAAGGACTGCTGCCGGAACACACTGTAAGGTGCTTGGCGACAGATTTTCTACTTGAGGGTGGTCGCTAGTCAGGTGGGCATTCGCAAAATGCCCTTCCACCATGCGTGAAGCTCAAGCCCACTGCGGGATTCGAACCATGGCCTGCTATGCGGAAGTCCAAAGCCAATGCCACTGAGCCATCACTGCTTCAAAATTAGGACACAAGACTAGGAACTTAGAACTGACGTTCACATAGATAGCTTGGGTCAGAGAATTGATCTCGCTAGTAGCATCACCAAGTGGTAACGCATAAGTTCGTAACAAGATTTGAACCTTGGACAGTAGGCAGTAGTAGCGCAGTAGGACATACCCTTAATTTTTACCTCGTCATCAGTAACCAAAAATTTGGGCGTTTTACTCGAATTCGTCTTTTTTTTTGTTGTTTATTTTAAGCGTTGACTCGAAAGCAAGTGACCTGAGGATGTTTCCCAAGAATAATCTACTCGTATATACCAGGAACCAAGATAGGTCCATCATTACGTAAGCCCTAGCCAACGCAGTATTCTATGCTTGAGTAAGCCAGTTGCAAAGCAGCTATGCTCTGTTAAGCCTCTTTACTCACTAGTGATTTTATCGTTCCATGAGATACCGGAATTGCTGTGCTGTGGAATAGGTTCTACCACAGGAAAGAGCAATTTATATCTCTACTATGAACATTAAAAAATGGCAACATCGATTAAATTTAGTGTTGATCGTACCTATATCAGCCTAACAGCCTAAGTAAATAATCTACTGCTTTTTAGGCAGATGTCGCCAACGTCAAAAAAATTTTGACTTCGCAGGAATACCCTTAATTTGGAACATTTTTACTTATTTTGGAAAATTATTTAATATGACATGTCGTCATGGTGACAAACTTTTATTTTTTGACTGTAATAAATTTATTACTAAATTTATGTTGACTTGGGATAGGATGTACCTACCCAAGAAATATAAAAATTTAATTGCTACTTTGGTAGCTTATAATATTGAGTCGGTTATAGGAAATATAACCAAGTCTTTTATTGACGCTACAGATTTTAGTACATGTACTAATATAAATGTTCAGTTAAACTTTTAGAGCAGACAACAGGGAAGTGTTCTGACATAGCACTGTACTACCAAAATATAAATCGCTTCCCTGGCAAAATACTTGAAATTGAAATGTTCGTAGATAAATATCCTTTTGATATATTATGTTTCACTGAAACATGGCCTAGAGCAGACACAATGTTATTTAATGTAAAGAATTTTAGTGTAGGAAAAATAACTTAAAATTTAAAGAACGCCGTGACATAGTCAGATGTTCTGTCGAACGTGTCTGTGAAGTTGCTTGTGTGGAGGTAGACAGGCATCTTGTATTGTGTGTATATCGACCACCAACAGATCAAGGTCGTGCTCAAAATTTTGCAGAATTTTTATCCACTATGGAAAGTATACTGCAGAAAATCTCTAAATGCAGAAAACCCATATTTGTATGTGGTGATTTTAATATAGATATTTTATTGTATTCTAAAAATAAGACTAATCATATTTCATTATTTAAGTCATTTAATTTGAAATTTCTGTTCTGTGAGCCCACTAAGATAACAGACACTTTATCTACCTGTATAGACAATATATACTCAAACTGTAAGACTAAAGAAAAGTTAATATTGAAGGGTGTTAGGTCTGATCATGAGGGCCTTGCAATCAAATTTGATGGAAACAGAGAAACAGAGAGGTATGAAATTGAACATAGGCCGTTGACAACTAGTAGGCTAGAAATGCTCGGTACCAACATAGAAGCTAAGCTAGGCCTAACAAGTTTTTCTCACTGTGACATCTATAATAACTTATTTTCTTTAGTAAATATTGAGTTCCAAAAAGGTTGTCCAAAAATAAGAAACAAATAGGTGGAAAATTGAAGTTTGGTGATTGGGCAACTAGAGGTATATGAAAAAGTAGAAATTATTTGTTTGATCTGTATCGCAGGAAAAATTTAACATCTAGCAAGCAGTTTCATGATTATGTTAGGAACTATTCAAAAATGTTTAAGTCTGTTTGCTTGTGTGCTAAATCTCTTTTTATTGGACACAAAATTCGCAAGTCTAAAAATAAAATAAAAACCATTTGGAAGACGATAAATACTGAGACTGGTAAAAATAAAGCTAGAGATTCAAGATATGTCTTAACTAAACACTAACTAAACATCAAATCTCTGATCCAATACAAGTGGCGAATATATTTGATTTTTTTTCTAACTAACCACTAGAAGTCACTTAATCATTGGATTCTTGTCTCAATGTAGCAGAAGCCCTGTTAAAACATAATTTTCCCTGCAAAATACCGGACTTTTCTTTCAGATACACGACAAACTTTGAAATTATAAAGACATTCAAAAGTTTAAACATAAAAAGTACTGAAGACTTGTGGGGTATGTCAGTTATAGTGGCAGAGTATATAATTTACATTATTGCACCATACTTAGTAACAATATTTAATCTTTGGGTAGATAGAGGAAATTTCCCCGACTCTATGAAACAAAGTAAAATCACTCCAATTTTGAAGTCGGGAGCTGCATCTGACCCATGCAATTACAGACATATTTCCATCTTACCTGTTCTGAGTAAAGTATTCGAAAAAAATATGCTCAAACAACTTTTATCCCATTTTAATGATCATAATACATTGAACGAGAATTAGTTTGGTTTCACTAAGAGTAGATCCACAACAGATGCAGGTGTTCAATTGATGTCATATATACTCGAAGCCTGGGAGAGTTGACATGATGCTATTGGCGTATTTTGTGATCTTTCCAAGGCATTCGACTGTGTAGAGCACCGCACTCTGATCCGTTACCTTTCACACTATGGTACTCGTGGCAAAGCACGTACTGCCACGTTCAGCAAAAAACATTATAGAGCCACTGCGAGAAGAACGGGCAAGAAACTCGGGGCCATTCCTTTAAACGTCTTTTTACAATGTGTTATAAACAATATAATACAATTATTACAATATTTGTTTAAATTACGTAGAAGACAGGTGATGGCTTGGCAGAGCTGGAATTTTCCAAGCATTTTTGTCGTTTAAGTAATCACACACTGTGTAATAGGATTTCTTAATCAAAATGTTTTTCACGTGCAATTTGAATTTTCCCTCTGTGAGCATTGTAATATGTTCGGGAATTTTATAATACAACCGCACACAATTACCTAAAAAGGACCTTTTATTTGTCTTTGCTAATCTAAAACATGGTACCGTTATTTTATATTTGTTCCTAGTGTTGTAATCGTGGTTGTCACTGTTTAATTTAAATTTACTAAATTTTTTCCGAACATACATAATATTTTCAAATATATACAGACTCGGTAAAGTTAATATATCAATTTCTTTAAAAAGTTCCCTTAGAGATTCCCTAGGATCCATTTCATATATGGCTCGAATTGCACGCTTTTGTAAGATAAAGATTGACTCTATCTCAGCAGCAGCTCCCCACAGCAATACACCATACGACATAATACTGTGGAAGTATGCGAAATAAACTAGCCGTGCAGTAGCTACATCTGTTAACTGTATTATCTTACAAACTGCATATGCAGCAGAACTAAGTCTTCCGGCTAGATCATGTATATGTGGATCCCACTGTAAAGTTGAATCCATTTTGATTCCCAAAAAGACTGTCACATTGTCAATAGAGAGTTCATCTGGGCCAAGCTTAATGTTTGGTATAACATAAGGAACATTTGGTAATGAAATCTTTTAACATTTTGTCTTTTTTGAATTTAAGAGAAGATTATTAGCTGCGAACCATTCAGAGATCATAGTTAACACATTATTTACATGAAAGAGTTCACTATCTTTCCTATCTACTTTAAAAATCAGAGAGGTATCATCTGCGAATAAAACAATATCGCAGAAATCTTTGACCATGCAAGGCAGATCATTAATATACGCTAGGAACAGAAAAGGTCCCAAAATTGATCCCAGCGGTACACCTATTTTTACCAATGACCCGGAAGAAGTATTGTCATTTATTCCAACCTTCTGTAACCTGTCTGACAGATATGACTCTATAAGATTCAAAGCTTTGCCACGAATACCATAGTGTGAAAGCTTACGAATCAGAGTGCGGTGCTCTACACAGTCGAATGCCTTGGAAAGATCACAAAATACGCCAATAGCATCATGTGAACTCTCCCAGGCTTCGAGTATATGTGACATCAATTGAACACCTGCATCTGTTGTGGATCTGCTCTTTGTGAAACCAAACTGATTCTTATTCAATATATTATGCTCATTAAAATGGGATAAAAGTTGTCTGAGAATATTTTTTCGAATACTTTACTCAGAACAGGTAAGATAGAAATAGGTCTGTAATTGCAAGGGTCAGATGCAGCTCCCGACTTCAAAATTGGAGTGATTTTACTTTGTTTCATTAAGTCGGGGAAATTTCCTCTGTCTACACAAAGATTAAATATTGTTACTAAGTATGGTGCAATAATGCAAATTATAGACTCTGCCACTTTAACTGACATACCCCACAAGTCTTCAGTACTCTTTATGTTTAAACTTTTAAATGTCTTTATAATTT
This sequence comes from Plagodis dolabraria, assembly GCA_963854805.1. NCBI lineage: Eukaryota > Metazoa > Arthropoda > Insecta > Lepidoptera > Geometridae > Plagodis > Plagodis dolabraria. The sequence goes on along the minus strand of OY978459.1, from coordinate 8,196,532 downwards.
CAAAGTTTGTCGTGTATCTGAAAGAAAAGTCCGGTGTTTTGCAGGGAAAATTATGTTATAACAGGGCTTCTGCTACATTGGGACAAGAATCCAATGATTTAGGGACTTCTAGTGGTAAGTCAGAAAAAAAAATTTCAAATATATTCGCCACTTGTATTGGATCAGAGATTTGATGTTCATTAATAGTTAAGACATATGTTGAATCTCTAGGTTTATTTTTACCAGTCTCAGTATTTATAGTCTTCCAATTGGTTTTTATTTTATTTTTAGACTTGCGAATTTTGTCTCTAATAAAAAGAGATTTAGCACACAAGCAAACAGACTTAAACATTTTTGAATAGTTCCTAACATAATCATGAAACTGCTTGCAAGATGTACATTTTTTCCTGCGATACAGATCAAACAAATAATCAAAAAAACTTGTTATGCCTAGCTTAGCTTCTATGTTGGTACCGAGCATTTCTAGCCTACTGGTTGTCAACGGCCTATGTTCTTTACAGTGGGATCCACATATACATGATCTAGTCGGAAGACTTAGTTCTGCTGCATATGCAGTTTGTAAGATAAGACAGTTAACAGACGTAGTTACTGCACGGCTAGTTTATTTCGCTTACTTCCACAGTATTATGTCGTCTGGTGTATTGCTGTGGGGAGCTGCTGCTGAGATAGAGACAATCTTTATCTTACAAAAGCGTGCAATTCGAGCCATGTATGAAATGGATCCTATGAAATCTCTAAGGGATCTTTTTAAAGAAATTGATATATTAACTTTACCGAGTCTGTATATATTGTAAAATATTATGTATGTTCGGAAAAAATTGAGTAAATTTAAATTAAATAGTGACAACCACGATAACAACACTAGGAATAAATATAAAATAGCAGTACCAGGTTTTAGACTATCAAAGACAAATAAAAGGTCCTTTTTAGGTAATTGTGTGCGGTTTTATAATAAAATTCCCAAACATATTACAATGCTCACAGAAGGAAAATTCAAGTTGCATGTGAAAAATATTTTGATTAAGAAATCATACTACAAAGTTTGTGATTACGACAAAGATGCTTGGAAAGTTCCGCCTCTGCCAAGCTATCACCTGTCACCTACGTAATTTAAACAAATATTGTAATAATCGTATTATATTGTATATAAAACATTGTTAAAAGATGTTTAAAAGAATGGCCCCAAGTTTCTTGCCCGTTCTTCTCGCAGTGGCTCTATAAATTTTTTTGCTGAACGTGTCAGTACAATGTAGAATATTTAAATATTTAAATTTGTAGTTGACCTTCATAAGAACGTCGTAGACGCCTAAATTGAATAAATGATTTTGAATTTTGACTTTTGATCATTCTTTTTTATTAGAAATAGGTAATCCTATATAAATTTCTTATATTATAATAGTCGCTTACTTGTATGATTCAATGGTATTTGCGTTGTGGAAGATTAACATTATTTAAGGGATTGAATGATTTAGTAATACCTATACTCTTTATCACTAAAAAGAGAAAAAAATTACATAAAAAACGGAACAAATGTCGGTTGTTATTATTGAATTATTTTTTTGTCCTTTTAGATTTAACGCCAGCTCGAACAAATAGCAAAATTAGGAAAAATGTTTTTTTTAATGCTTAATCCCTCAACTAGGTTTAGTTATACGTCTGCTGCGGTCATGCCTTAAACGGGTGACCAGTACTAATGGTTTTTACTACTGAGCCCCTTCGTTCTTAGAAGATCGCATTAATTCGTCAGTCCAGGAAGTCAGTCCGTATAATGCACAATGGAAGGGCATTTTGTGAATGCCCGCTAGGTTTGCTACCAGCCTCAAATAGAAAATTTGTCGCCAAGGACCTAAGGGCGTGTTCCAGTACCTGTCCTTGCGAGTCAGTAAATCTGTGCTACACCATCGATCACATTACCATCAGGTGAGATTGTGGTCAAAGGCTAAAAAGGCAATGAAAAGATATAAAAAATGACTGAAAGTATGAAATAACTTGTTGAACAAATTATTTTATCAGCTAGTTGACTGTAACTTAAAAACTACTCGACCAATATTGATGAAATTTATATGGAGCCAACTTGGAAGTTTATTCTACCCAGCAAAAAAATCATTAAACATTTTAATTGACGCGTTCAATAAATGAACCTGTAGAAATGAATATGTAAGAATTGGAAACCCCGTCCTTTTTTGGACGTGAGATATTACTATCACCCAAGCACCAAAGTGCTGATACTGCTGAAAGGACTCTTGCTCTATTACAAAACCCAGTGGAAGTATGGCTGCACTTGTGGTTCAGGTATATAGGCTTATTTATTCATAAACGCAGTTGTATCCAAAGTAATGTTTTGAGGCTTCTGCAGTAGGATGTCAGACAGTTATTGCGAAGATACATTACGATACGATACGATACGATACGAATACTTTTTATTGCATACCAACAAAAATAAATAAGTACATTTACAAACACAATGAATAACTTATAAAAGTTATAAAACAAACAGCATTAGTTAATTGGAAGTGTAAATTTACAAACAGATATAATTAAATATGTACAGTGGCTATACAATCGGCGGTCTTATCGCTAAAGCAATCTCTTACAGACAACCTTTGGATGGATAGGACAACGAAAACTTGTGAACGGTAGTGTGCAACAAAGAAATCAAAAATTAATAATATATATATATATATATATTATATATATATATATAAATAAATATGTTTTGTATATATCAAATATAATAAACATAAAATACATATACATACATAAATACAGTATATACATATTATAAAACATAAACATATATGTTATAACGAATAAGTGATCTTGACTTTATTAAACAAAATACTATGAACTATATATATTATGTATGTTATAACTAAACATACATAATATATATTTTCTAAAATAATATACATTTTTTATACATTATTTAGCAATATTCAATAATAGAAACTAAGAAAACGCAGAATACAAAAACAATCTCGCAAATTTGTAATTTTGTAAACGCACAATATTAAATTAATAATACAAAAAAAAAATTGGAGTCGAAATACAATATGTTGGAAGGTTTAGTTTTATTTGATCAACGTTTTAAATTTACAATTTACTAAGACTCGTCTAAATGCTTTTTAAAGTTGAGATCGATCTTAAATGTACAGTTGAGAGTGCAGTGGAGAGATACAAATCGGGAGCCCTCATTCAGCGCCAAAACGAAAGGCTTATATTACCCATTTGCATCCAATAACTCATCAGTGGGGACAACCCTAGAGCCTATTTGCAGCCAAAAGCTCGTCAGTCTTGAGTGGGGGACTACTTACACTATGTATTTCGATATATTGTGGCCGGAAAACGTAGCAGGGTTGCCCCTTGTAACTTTAACCTTCAAGTTCTATGAAGTATGCTGCTGATCATAAAATGCCGTCTTATGGCGTAATATAAACTCTTATATTCAGATATTTGAAAATATACTCAGATTTTTTCGTTTTATTTTTGTATTTTTGACTGAAGGCCCATCTAATGTTAATTTAATTTAAATGTTAAGTGTATTGTGTCTGTAATGTATTATTTCATATTTTTTTATTACTTTGCTCGACGTAAATATTCAAAACTCTATTCAAGGGAGTAAGGTGCAGTCCAGTGTTGCCGCGGTGAACGCTCTTGCCTCGGAGTAGGCATATAAAACAAAAAAAATAATTAAAATAATATATCTTAAAATGCTTTTTAGGACCAGCAGATGTCAACCCTAAGAGGTTGTTAGCATATTACCAATAACCCTGTATAATCCTATTGTCAATCTTATTATCAACGAAATCTGGTTTACATCTGAAGGAATTTATATAAAACTGTTTATTGCTATGAAACGTTCAATAACACATCTCTATCTTGCGTAAACACTATCAAATATGTTGCACTTGTATACGTGAGATAATACTTTTTTATATGAATACTCACGTAATATATATAACATTCAATATTTTGTATTGCTCGTAGCAGAGTTTACCTTTACTATAGGTTCGTGCTCTGCAGTCTTCATTTAAAATAATCAGTTAATGTTTCATTACATATTTTTCAACACCCTTGCTCGTAAAGTGAGCTTTATTATATCGTTCTTAGGGCCATAAACTGAACTGTAACACCCTTGCGCATGATAATATTATACACTAGTGCGTCATAGAATTATCCCAACAAAGTACGTTGCTTTAACGATATACTGCCAATGTCTTGTCTGTGTGGCCAGTGTAAGGTATAAGAAAAAAATTAACGGTCTAAATATCTCAGCAAGTGTATTGAATATTAATTAGTAGAAAATATATCAAATATAAAAGGTTAAGGGAAAGTTTGTTACAACCTTATATTATTAGATTTTATAAAATTACTTAAAAAGTAAGTACCTAACTGCAAATTATATGCGAGTAAACAGAGCATTTTCAATTTAACTGGGTAATACAGATTTGTTACACCAAAGAGGTTATATGTAATAAACCAACAAACATTTGCCGCGCGCAAAAAAAAAACTTGCGCGCTTTTTTCCATAATTTTCGTATGTTATTTGTATCGCATTTGTGCAATATATATTATATATTTTTCCTCGCAAGGATGTTGAAAAAATGCGTATGAAACTCGTGAGCAACTTGCTCATTAACACTCGCCTGATTTACGCCCTTGCCTACGGCTCGGGCTGCAACCCACAGCCTCGTGTGTAATGAGCAACCTAGCTCACTTGTATCATAATATACTTTTTCATCCCACCATCTCGGAAAGAGTATTTTCATCCCACCATCTCGAAAATAGTATTTTTAATCTTCAATATCTGAGTGGAAAAGCCGTTTTTATTCTCTAGAGGATAAAGTAAATTGAATTTAGAACATCGTGTGCACTAAGTTTGTGAATTAAAAAAAAACATTAAACCTATTTACTGCTGCCTCTATGGTGCCGAATATATCATACAACTTTTTTTTAATTTGTTAAAAACTCAGACTCGGAACCTTCTTGGTGTTCTTTTTCAATTTGCTTTGTACGCGGTTCTTTACGCGGCATTTTTTCACGTCATTGTTAAACCTTATAATTAAAAACAAGAAACTTGAAAACAAGTGAAAAAACTAAAATGAGTGATTCTAGCGACGAGGAAGTTTGTTTGACGCCAACAGAATTGAGTGAAACTGTTAATAATGCGCAAATGAGCTTTCTCCCTCAACAATCAGCATTTAGTCATTTCCTCGCTGATGTGGAATGAAAAGTTACGTGTTGCACTCGAGTGCAAAGATTTTTCACCTCGTGCTCTTTTGATTCCCTCGCTAACGCTCAGGATTCTAATTTCGAATCACTCGCTGCGCTCGTGATTCAATTTTAGAATCTTTCGCTTGCTCGGTCATCAAAATTGAACACGCGGTTAAAAAGCAACTTTGCACTCTTGTATAACAAATAACTATTTCGACACACTTGCTCGTAACGGACCTTTAAATGCATCGATTTTAGGGTAATAATGTAGTCTATAACGCGCGCGTGCTTTTTATCTACTTTACCGCAATTGTATTTTATATGAACGCCCGCCTGGCTAGCTACCATCCTCAAGTAGAAAACCTGTCGCCAAGCACGTAACAAAGTGTTCCGGCAGCAGTTCTTGTGAGCCAGTAAAATATTACCGCTTTACATCAGATGGGATTCGTGCTTGTTCCGCCACAATAACATATAAAAAATATATAGGTAGAAAAATCAACTTTTACACACTTCTTACCAATGAGATTGTTTCATACACATTTAGTTTTTCATACTTATAAAAACAAACCAAAGAGTTTTTATTGCTATAGGTAAGCCTTTGACCACAATCTCACCTGATGGTAAATGATTATGCGGTCGAAGGTGTTAACAGGCCTAACCTAGAATTACTGGCTCTCAAGGACAGCTGCCAAAACACACCGTTAGGTGTTTGGCGAATGATTTTCTACTTGAGGGTGGTCGCTAGCCAGGCGGGCAATCGCAAAAATGCCCTTCCACCATGCGGTGAAGCTAAAGCCCACGGCGGGTTTCGAGCCATGGACCTGCTGCGCGGCAGTCCAAAGCCAAAGCCACTGAGCTATCACTGCTGCAAAAAATTATTTAAAGAAGAAATGTAAATGATGAATTTTTCGTTACGACGTTTTTCAGCGCACTTGCGAGAAAAAAAACTCTTTTTCTTACCTATCAGCAATAAAAGATTGTTTGGATTAGGTATTTGCGGACGGCTATTGCAAATAGGAATTGATGATTTTCACCCGTGTTAAGCACTTTGCTTTTCACTACTAATAAAAGGAAAATTAAAAGTAGTAGTTTTTATAATATTTATTTTGATTATATGAGTAAGTATTACATTAGTAGTACGTATTTAAAATTAATGAGGCTATGTCCAAATAGGAATCGATGACTTCATCCGTGATAAACACATTTAAAATATGAGGATTGTAAAAATAGTAGTTTTAAAATATTAACTGAAAATAATAAACATGAGTAGATGATTCATATATAAAATCAATTGAAGTGTAAGAACAATTTGTGAAATTAAGGAACATTTCTGTTAGTTATTTTTATAATTCTTTATATAAGTACCTATAGTTACTTATCTGCCAATGTATATGGTATTTTTATTTTATTTTAAATATATGGAATCCCGTTAAATAGGTGTTTTTTTTAATTCACACCGCTCATAGCGGTTCTAGTATATATAGAATTACTAGCTTTCCGACCGCGGCTCCGCCCTCAATTATGTCGGTTATCACGAAAATCCTTTGCGCAGTTGGTTAAAAAGTATCCTATGTCCTTCATTGGGTCACAAACAATTTTCATACCAAATTTCATCCAAATTGCTCCAGTAGTTTTTAAGTTTATTCATTGCATACAAAAATACAAATCTTTCCTCCTTATAATTTTAGAATAGATTAACTAAAATTTTCATACAACGTACACTTACTTCACAAAGTCATTTTAATTATGATATAAACTAGTTTTTAAGCCTTTACGTAAACACAAACGTAGTTATTATTACATATTGTTTTCATAATCACAAATTATATTACAACAAAAGAAATTAGATATCTAATTTTGTTTACACCAATGGTTACCATGGTTACAAGCCATTCCGGCCATTCAGAAGGAAGTATTTACTATAGGTTTTTTCCCACCCTTAGGTGGGATGCATTGCGTTCCACCCGCTACATACTCGAATCAAACAAACATTACTTTCCGAGTATAAGAAATTAAAAAGTGACAACCCTTATCAATGTTTGAGGCGGGCGAAATTGACGACAAGGAGTAAGGTAAGGTCAATAGTAAGCTTATTTTCCACACACAAAAGTAAAATTCCACGTAAGTCGCTGTGAAGCAGAAAGACTCTAGTCTTATGCCAATAGCAGCAGGGGTCCAGCAGGCAGCTGCCTCTCACCAGTTCTCTACGCCGCCTATATGGACGACATCCCAAAACTTAAGAACAGGCCTTGGGAAAACAACTGGGTAGGATTTGCACTATTTTACCGATGACATCGCCTTTATGACCGCCGCAACTTGCTCCAAATAAGCAGTCAAGTTGATGCTAGAAAACTGTGTCTCAAAAAATAGGAAGTAATTAATTATATCGGTGATAATTAGGGTTAGTTTTTCGGTTGGTATATTTCGGAACATTATATGAAAAATTAGGGAAACTTTGGTTCAGTCATCATGACCTACGATACTTTTGTCTGAAAGAAACAAAAGTACTACATTTTCATGGTGGTAGGGTATTTTGCGAATGCCCGCCTGGCTAGCTACCATCTTCAAGTAGAAAATCTGTCGCCAAGCACTTAACGATGTTCCGGCAGTTGTCCTTGGGAGCCAGTAATTCTGAGCATTTCGACCACAACCTATCAGTTAAAAAAAACAATTCTGTTCAGCGTGGCAATAAAGCCAGTATCTTGTCACTTTTCGTAGTTATCTATAGTAGGTAACAGTTCATTTGTTTTACAAAGGTATTAGTTATAACTATGCACATATTTTCTGTATGGGCACATAAGTATAATTACCTACATGCCATTTCCCAAACTGAATACATATAAACAAAGGCGTGGTCTCAATATGCATAGTACAACTCTACTACTGGTCCATACATAAATATATCCAGCTCAAAATATTATATAGTTACTTACCTATAAAAATATGAACATGGAAATTTTGTCTATTCACATTATTTAAAACAATTTGCTTATTGTAAAATCAATTCTACTACAATAGTAATAAGATTCAATTTTACAATAACATCCATTCATAGACACCCTCATCTATTCATAGATAAAAATAGGGTATGGCCAACGAGGTTTAACGAATATAAAACGGCCTATACATAAAGGGGAATTAGTTAAACATTATTATTATATTATAAATGATGTATGTACCTATTTTGTGATTGGCAGTTTTAATTATAATAGATTCACTATACAATTACTTCTATATGAATGAATATTGAAGCGATAGGCCGAGCGGTTATAGCTATGGACTGCCGTGCCGCAGCTCCCTGGTTCTATCCCCACCGCCGGCTTGAACTTCATCGCATGGGGGAAGGGCATTTTGCGAATGCCCGCCTGGCTAGCTACCACCCTCAAGTAGAAAATCTGTCGATGTAATTTTTCTAGCTCTCAAGGACTGCTGCCGGAACACACCGTTAGGTGCTTGGTGACAGATTTTTCTACTTGAGGGTGGTAGCTAGCCAGGTGGGCATTCGCAAAATGCCCTAACACCATACTATAACGACTGCCATCCTTAGACAACAACCGGGACCGTACGAACGTACCCTCCGAAGCACGGAAGCGCTCAGTAGTAATGTCACCAGCGGTCACCCATCCAAGTCATGACCGAGGCGGTCGTTGCTTAACTTTACTGATCGGTTATGAACGGCTAAGCAAACTTCGCTACGGGCGCTTCATAAAACGTCCTCTTTGCTCAGTAGTAAATGCTACTAGCAGTCATCCATCCAAGAAGTGACCGCATAGATTTTTTATCCTAGTTATGATTTATGAACGAAGCTCTGTAACAACCGTTTCAGGGACAAGATAATTCAATTTCAGTGAAAGCCGTTAGATTTAGGCCTGAATTTTTAATGAACATCAGAATCCCTGCTCACTTCAGCGGAGACATGTTTAATTCAAAAGTACCCTCTTACTGCCGTTGTACCTAATCTCGACCGTTGCCAGCCCTCCATAAAGTACACGGTTTCCCTTCCAAAGCTTCCCATTTTTCTCCATTCTACCCCGGGGATATTAATAATATATCACCCTGTAAGAAATCTCGCATACAGGGCGAGAGAGGGTGGCTAAATGTGCCTCGAACCCTACGCGTTAAAACAAAAAAAAATGACTACATAGAAATGTAAACCTTATTTTTGAGGCTACAGGGTTGTCTTTTATTTGTGTTCTTATCAACGCTTAATCACCACTGTCTCCAGCATAATATGTATGCTTAGATATAACGGTACTTAGGCCTTTTTTGCAAAACAACTTTGTGACGCCTCGCGAACCAAGATGGCGGCGTGTTTTGCTTCTCTATACGTATTTTTTGTGTGTAATTATTTGCTTTTGAAAGGTTTCAATAGATTCATGTGTTGAATGTAAACGAAATCATGCGGAATTAGAGCTTGATTGTTGTTGGAAGGTGGGTATGCTTTTTTATTTATTTTATGTGATTGAAAAGGAAACCGGAAATATTGATAATATTCTATCTACCGCTGTACGCCGTTAGTGTAAGTAATAAATGCAGTAACTACCTACTGAATTTACTTTCAAAGGCAGTTTAAATTTTAAATCAGTAGGTAGTATATCAAGGGTTAAACTTAGTGAAATGTTGCATACTTTATTCTTAGATTCTCTCCTGGTTTGTAATTTCTCATCAAATTATGTTTTTTGAAAATATATAATACATATCTCGGAAAAATCGCTTTCTATCTTCAGTTTTCAAATTCGAAATAACTAGGTTCACAAATTCAAAATAATATTTGGATTGCCATAATCCCCACGCTTGGTAGACGTCATGGGGATCGCAGTGGGAAATCAGGTCCTCAGAAAGCGCTGCTACCTAGTAGCATTTACTATTTTTTAGAGTACAAAATTTCTCACTTTGAGTCCCCACTCGAGAGAAATTTTGTACTCCAAAAATCGAACCCGAGTCTGTAGTTTTTTTTTCTTGAAACATTCGTAAATGTTATATTCGCTTAGAATGCGATAGTGCTCTTTATTATAATTCAGAAATTCAGGTAGTTAGATTTATGGATTGTGTATAAGTTCGTCCGTGTACCAAACCAGAAATTCGTAAACAGCTGCGATCGAAGTGGTTTTCGTCCTTGTACGAAAACAGTTGCAAGCGAAGACTTTTTGACCCTTGGTCCTTTTTGATACCAATTTTTTTTTTTATACCTGATAGGTTAGCCTTTGACCACTATCTCACATGATGGTAAGTGATGATGTGGTCGAGGATGTTGTTCAGACTAACCTAGAATTACTGGCTCTCAAGGACAGCTGCCGGAACACACCGTTAGGTGCTTGGCGACAGATTTTCAACTTGAGGGTGGTAGCTAGCCAGGCGGGCATTTGCAAAGTGCCCTACCACCATGCTGTAACGACTGCTATCCTAAGACAACAACCGGGACCGACGGCTTAACGTGCCCTCTGAAGCACGGAAGCGCTCAGTAGTAATCCAGCGGTCACCCATCCAAGTCATGACCGAGGCGGACGTTGCTTAACTTTGCTGATCGATTCAGAATGGCTAAGCAAACTTGGCTACGAGCGCTTCAAAAAAAAGTCAAATTGACTTTGAGATCGCGTGTTATACAAGCAGTGCGTAAAGTTTTTACAAATATCGCGTTCAATTGGTAAGTATAATTTCATATCATTTCATGCCAGTTCTGGATAGCCAAAAGATTGAATTAATATCAAAATATGACAATAATTATTTCCAAATCGGTGGCTAACTAAGACGTTTGCTATTGTGAGCGTAAAAAATTAGAACCACAAAAGAATTGAACAAAAATTCAAAATTCAAAATCATTTATTCTATTTAGGCGTCTACGACGCTCTTATGAAGGTCAATTACAAACTTTAATATTGAAATATTCTACATTGTACTGCCACGTTCAGCAAAAAAAATTATAGAGCCACTGCGAGAAGAACGGGCAAGAAACTCGGGGCCATTCTTTTAAACGTCTGTTTACAATTTGTTATAAATAATATAATACTATTATTACAATATTAGTTTAAATTACGTAGGAGACAGGTGATGGCTTGGCAGAGGTGGAATTTTCCAAGCATTTTTGTCGTTTAAGTAATCACAAACTGTGTAGTAGGATTTCTTAATTAAAATGTTTTTCACGTGTAATTTGAATTTTCCTTCTGTGAGCATTGTAATATGTTGGCGAACGATGGCGAAGCACAATCAACAGGTTTATCGAGCAAGAGTAACAAAACTTACAGTGGCTTAAAATAATAATAATAACGTGATCACTATCACGAGTAAGTAGTACTAAGCGAAAATCTAATTTACAAATTATTTTTAGAGCACAAAATATTTTGACCGCACCGTTCCATTGTCGTTTAAAATAATAAGTTTAGGGTTCTGTCTCGATAGCACAGTGCTTAAGGGACCCGGTGAGTAAAGCAAGTGAGGTGGGTTTAATTCCCAATCAGGACGAAAAAATTTGGGGTTAAACCAAATTTTAAAAGATCATCATAATTTTTTGAATCCGCAACAAATAGGCTTAATGTTATTTGGAAATTAACTTTTATAGAATTTTTTTACTAAGTTATATAAAATGCCCTGAAGGAATTGAATGAAAGAAAACAATTATTCATATTATTACGCTTTAACCACATATTAAACGAGTAACTTTAGCGTTTATTTTATTTGCTTTGTTTTATCTATACTCACCCGACGCGTTGCTCTAATGTATACCTAGTGGTTTCATTCAAGGGCATAAAAGTCTTCAATCGTAATTGGCATACAAGGAATAAAAACTCTTCGACTGCACCTGTTTACGAAGGTCCAGTTTCGTTGTCACCCAAGTGGTTAATACATTATCATTATGGCATGCTTGTGTTGGTGGTACATAGTACCTATATCTTCCTTTCTATGTATTAGACCAGGCGATACAATATTTAAAGCGCAGAAGAAACTTTCCTCGATTTATAAGATTTATGAATCTCTGTATATGAATGGTCATAACGCCATTAAATATGGAAAGATTTTATTTTAATAGGTTATGAACAGGCTTAAGGTCTTTCCTTGTTCGTTTCCCTATCCAACAGTCTATCCAAATTTAAATCCTCGCGCCACCTACTCACAACCGGCAAAAGCGACCCCACCCGGCACGCGGCGGCAAGAGGAACTATGCTGTGTCGACCATCTTCGAAACCAAAACGTGTACCGCGGGAACAAATAATATTAATTTTAAATAAACTCCGTATAATAAGGAGGAAGTGAAGTGTGGAAGGAACGGGTGAATCTACGAATATCAGCTGTGAGTACCTACCTATTACAATTCCTTAATTTTATCCAGACTTTAGCCTGTAACCCAAAATTTCTTCTATTCTAATTCTAGTTTTTCAATTTAAACGTAAACATAAATTGTGGTCCTATTCGAGCGCGAATGCCTATGGTAATAACACTAATTGTCTATTTTCAGTTGTTTTATTGGTATAAAACCTTTAAATCTCGAATTATTTACAAAATTAATTGTAAAAGTATAATCCGACTAAATATCGTGGGTTATACTTTAAGTACATACTATACGGATTCATTGGTCATCTTAACTCAGTAGCATTATAACAGCTTAATATATTTATGGCCATAAAAGTCGATCTTAGCTGGATTATTATCTGTTTATGGCATTATAACATATTATATTAAGGGATTCTTTACCACACATTTCACGGTAACATTTTATTAACCTCCTATCTATTATCAAGTTAGGTACATCTACCCTCAGGATATATATAGGTATCTAATTATACTCACCTACATACGCGAATTGTTTTCTTCTATCATATCAAACTCATTGTTCAGATATTGTAATAAACAATGGAAGAAAGTAAACCTAAAATACTTCGATCGCGACGCGATGTTTGTTTGTTTAGGGAGGATAGAGATGCTGGCTACCGCCTGTGCGGTCGTCCAGCTCCACCGGGTTTTGGGCGAGGGCCTGGCCCTACAATAGCCCGGGAGGGAGAAGTGCCGAAGGCACTTCTCCCGAGACGGGCGTAGAAGGCGAAAAGCGCTTTCTACCTCCGTCTCCTGCGGACGCCGAAAACGTGCCGCTACTATAGGAGGGGTTGACAGCGAGCTCAAGGGCACCACTGTGGTTCGGACCTCGGCTTGTCTCGCTGTCGAGAGACATGGGGGGGATCGGAGCAAAATGCCTCTGTGCAACTGCAGTGTTGCACAATTGGGCCCTACTGAATAATACTCTGACTATTTGTAGAGCAATTTATCGTGACCTTGTTTTTGCCTCGAGCTCGCCGGCGGGCTCGGTGTTTGATTGTGTGACCTCTAATTACCTCACACCTGGGGATTTTACCTCGACGACTTGCGGATAAAGCTAAAGCTGCCAATGTAATGGCTGCGATGGGGTCATCCGGGTCGTCTAATACCTGCCGTGGTCGGCGACGGGGGGGTTTGAAGAATGGGATAGAAGAGGCGGTCGAGTAGTTCGATGCCTGGACAACCAATGGGTTCGGGTGGTGGGGCGCTCGATCAAAGTATCGGCGGGCGCAGTCCTTATTGAACTGCGCTAGAGAGGGAAGGTTTAAGTCGCAATGCAACTCGGTGTTCCGGATAAACCACGGGGCGCCGGTTGCATTACGAAGAAAACGGTTTTGGATGACTTGAAGTTTATGAAGGTGGGCCTCACTAGCATGACTAAACACTACTGATGCGTAAGTCATGATGGGGCGGATGCAGGCAGTGTAGTGTCTTCTTATTACTAAGAGACATTTTACTCTCTTTGCGAAGTAGGGGACCAAGGCGACCCATTACGAAGGCCGCTCTATTACGGACGGTTGTTATGTGATCGTTAAAGGTGAGATGACGATCAAGGGTGATTCCGAGGTATTTTGTTCTAGGAACCCAGGGAATGGGTTCGTCGAACAAAATAAGCGGTTTCGGGTAAGGGGAGCGTGTCTTCTCAGTAAAGCACATAGCTGTGCTTTTAGCTGGGTTGACCGCGATGCGCCATTTTCGGAACCAGTCACCGATCTCGGTGACGGCCCATTGAATGACGAAATAGGACTGTCTGTTGATATGCCACCCAGTGGTGTAAATGGCGGTATCGTCCGCATATTGGGCTAGGAATACTTTGGGCTGAGAGCGTGGGATGTCACTGGTATACAGTGCAAAGAGAATAGGTGATAGCACGGAGCCCTGAGGGACTCCGGCTCTGACTGGGTGGGGGGAGGAGAGGGTGCCTTCCACGCGATAGCGAAAGCTTCTGGCTTTAAGGAAGTCTTGTAGGATGAGCACAAGACGTTCTGGCACGCCAAATTGGTATAGCTTGTAGATCAAGCCATTGTGCCAGACTTTGTCAAAAGCTTTCGCTACGTCGAGGAAGACTGCTAGCGTAGTCTGGGGTTTGGGGTACTTATTGAAGCCCTCAATGATGTGCTCCGTGAGGCGGTGCACCTGTTGGACGCATGAGTGTCCGGGTCTGAAGCCAAACTGCTCATCTGGGATAAGGTGGTGTTCCTTAGCATGGGACTGGAGACGGTTTGCAAGTAACCGCTCGTAAAGTTTGCCTAAGGCACTGAGGAGGCTGATGGGGCGGTAGCTGGTGGGGTCAGATGAGCTTTTGCCTGGTTTGTGAATGCCAATGACATTTGCACATTTCCAGGTGTCTGGGAATAGGCAGTGGCTCATAGCAGCATTGAAGATGCTGACTAAGAGATGGATGAGAGGAGGAGAGAGGGTTTTAAGAACCCTGTTGGAGATGCCATCGGCACCGGGGGATTTACGCGGTCGGAGGGCCTTGATCAGTCTCGCCACCTCAGCGTAAGTCGCTAAAGTGATTGGTGGGAGTTCAGAGGTGACCACAGAGCTTTTACGTTCGACTTCAGCATCCACCGAATCGAGGTGAGCTTGGTCAACGTGATCTACGTTAGGGGAACACTGAGCCTCTAGGCTATCAGCTAGGCACTCAGCTTTGTCTTCGTCAAAGAACGCTGGGACTAGTGGGACTGGTCTGTATAAGGGAGGCATGTCGTTATGGTTACTTCCTTTCAAACCTCGCGCCAAGTCCCAGTAAGCATGGTGGCTTGGCACGAGGTTTGAAAGTTTATCGCCCCATTGTTGATCACGCAACTCAGACATGCGACTTTGAACCATGCGTTCAAAGTGGCGTTTCTTAGTTTTGTTCTCTTTACTGGGGTAAGAGTCGTAATGTCGGGTCACTGCTTTACTCTCCGTCACCAATCGTCTCACATCCGCTGGAATGACAAGGCGCCGGTCGTCCGGCACTATGACCTCCTTTGCGGATGCACCTACTACGGTGGAGAGGTGATTGGTGAACGAATCGATCGCAAGGGTTACGTCATCTTTTGTCAGGATGTCGTCAGGGATCTTGTGAAGGTCCGGTGAACTGATAGCCTTTAGGGCATCGCCTACTTGCTTCCAGTTCACTATCGTCTTAGTGGGGCGGGGGAGGTCAGTCGTTGGATCGGGACCTAGTCGCAGTATAATGGGTCGGTGGTCAGAGTGAAGCTCGTGAACCACTTCTATGGAGCGTAACCGGAGTGTTACGCCTCTGAGTAGTGCCATGTCAAGCAAGTCAGGTCGATGGTCTTCCATATAAGGGTAGTGAGTGGGCTCAGTGGGCGCAATTATGTCAAAGTTAAGTTCTGCGATTAGGTTTTCAAGTGCAATACCTTTGGGATTGTTGACGTTACAATTCCATAGGATGTGCTTACTGTTGAAGTCGCCAATCAGAAGGACGGCGCTTCCTAATGAGAACAAGGCTTCTAAGTCAGCTCGGACGATCGGCTTGGAGCAAGCTTGGTAACAGGACGCTATGACTATAGGTTGATGACCAGTCATAGCTAGGAGGCAACAAGATGCTTCCATATTAACAAGAGTCGGGGTAGGTAGGGGAATGCAGTGCAGGGACCTTTTGTAATAGATAAGAGTGCCTCCCCCACGGGAGTTCACTCTATCATCACGTACCGTTCTGTAATTGGCAAACCTAGGGTTCGCCTTCCCCGGTTTGAGAAGGGTCTCCTGCACGCATATGATATCGATAAGGTGGGTACAACAAAAGTCGTGGACGAGGTCACGTTGTCTGAAAAGGCCGTTAGCGTTAAATGACGCTAACGAAACTGAGTGCGGTTTCGTGCGTTCGGTTGTACTACCCATAGTGGTTGTACTGGGGAGGGGCCTGGGGAACGAAGCGCTTAAGGGCGCTTAGTAAGTTTGCGTTCCAATGTGTATTGGATCACGTCCGCTGGGGATTGAGCGTATTGCATCTTGTGAAATAGCTCTTGTACCTCATTGATGTCAACCGACATAGCCAGATCGCTGACTAGGTAGATTGCCTCTTGAAGAGGGGCAGCCATCAATGGCATAGGGGGAGCTTGTGGCCGGGAAGCGGCGCGGGGAGGCGCGCGAATGGTGTTGGCAACGGGTGCCGGGAGCGCGGGGCGAGCCGGGGCCGGTGCGCGGGCAGGGGCCGCGGCGCGGGCGGGTGCGGGTGCGGGCGCGAGTGCGGGCGCGCGGGCCGGGGCGCGGGCGGTAGCGACGGTCTTAACCATACTGGGTGGTTTAGACCATGCGTTACGGGCTGGGAGCGGCGCGGGTATTACCTGTGAGGCAGGTACTACCGTTAGTTTAGGGCTTACCCGTTGGTAACGGTCGTAAGAGGGACGGGTCGGCCTATGCCTTGCCACCCTGTGGTTCACTCGTGGTGCTTTAGGGCAACCACGGTAATTCGCGGTATGCCCTTGAGCACCGCATAGAACACAACTGGGTGGGTCCGACGAATCCCGGGTGCGAGTGCACGCTGCTGTCGCGTGATCGCCTAGGCACTTAACGCACCTAGCGCGAGCGAAGCAGAAACGGGAGGCGTGCCCGTATAGTTGGCAGTTATGGCACTGCGAGGGACTCCCATTTTTGTATGGGGCTTGGACATCGAGTCCTGAGAGGCCACAGACCTTTTTTAAATTAAAAATGGCCTTGCCTTCAGGTGTACGATCTAGTACTACGAGTACTAGATCGTAGGGACTGCGGTCCTTCCCGCTGTACATGCGGTGAACTGCATGTACGGGGAAGTCTTGTGCTTTCAGGTCGGCACATACCGAATCGGTATGTACCTCCTTGGGCACACCGCGGATGACAACTCGGAGGACTTTCTCCTCTTCGAGCGCATAAGTGTGAAAACTTATGCTCTCTTTACGGAGGAGCTTTGTTAGCGCTCTGTGGTCGCTAATGGTGGACACTTGAACTTTAATGCCCTGCTGCGTGGAGCGGGCATTAGTGTAGTGGAACCCACGATCCGAAACTAAACGGGACAGCATGTCCCATTTGGTTTTGTCCTGAATGAACAGGGGCGGAGGCGGTTTTTCGCGGCGCGCGCTCGCGTCCTGAGGGGACGCGGCAGTGGTGGCCGGAGCGGAGGGAGGAGACGCGGGGCGCGGGGCGGGGGTCGGCTTCTTGCCGGAGGCGGGGGCCTTAGCGGGTGCCTTGGCGGGAGGGGCGGAAGTTGCGCAACTAGCGGCTTTAGGAGCACGCTTGCGTTTTCTATCTACGACGGTATAGCCGTCGTTATCGGAGTCCGAGTCAGTGCGTAAGGCACGACTCGGATCTACATCCATCTCCGTTTCGGAGTCCGAAGTGGGCTCGACAACGGCGATGGAGGGACGGGTGCTCGCTGGCCTCCCGATCGGTGAGCGCGAGCGAGACCTCTCACGGGGAGGGGCTGCCACCGTGCGTCTGTTGTCAGGGCCTGGAGCGGGCGAAGTCGGGCTGTCCTCTGAGAAGGACCGGGTCAGAAGAGGGACGATGGCCTCCGGAATTGGAGAGAAGGACCGGGTCAGAGGAGGGACGATGGCCTCCGGAATTGGAGTTCCGGAGGGAGCGATGAGAGTGTCCGTGAGGCGGGCACTCTCTGCATCGTTAAGCGATTGCTGATGATCAGCGTAGAGTTCGGGGTAGCGGAGGGCGAAGGTCTGAAGGACCTCCACCTCACCGTTAGAGGGACGTTGCATCCTGAGGGGAATACTCAGGATGGCCTAACGGGTTCTGTCTCCCTCTCGCAACTCGTGACCTCACTTGTGTGAGAGGGAGTGAGTACCTATGGTGTGCCCTAGTTGTGTACCCTCTCCGAGCTTTTTTCTCGGCGGAGAGGGGTGATCCTAATGCTGCTCCGGGGTTGACTAGGGGCGACCCCAAGGCCAGTTATCCCGGAGCCCAGCTTGCTTCGGCTGACCCGTGAAGCGGGAAAGGCCACGGTGCAAGGTTAAACCAAAAACAACAACAGTGGCCGTTGTCACCGTAGGGTGTCACACTGCGACCGCAGCAAATGGCGGATTTGATCGTTCAGACGGGTTTGGCTGACGCTACCCCACGCCTGAACGACGTCGCTTAACAGCACAAAGTGTGTTGTTACGCGCACTGGTACAATGTTGTGTCGAGTAGTAAAGTTGTGAAGTGCGCACCGAAAAGTGCGGTCAAAACAAGACCACCAGCCCGGTATGATGTTTTAACGAAACAAGGGACTTGGGTAGGTGGTAATGCCTGACGTCTTAGAGCGCCTCTGCGCGCCGGCACGGCGAGCTCGTAGCTCACGTTGCACGGCGTTCGGCGGCTGCTCAGCTTCTGCACACAAAACAAAACTTCGTCAGGACTGCGTATTCCAAGGCACTGGTCTGCAACTAGCGTCGGAACGATGACCCGAGTGAGACGGCAATAGTGCGGGGACTATTGCGGTCTCACTGGGAGATACTGGCGGAGCTGTAGACAGGTGTGCACGGCGTGGCGGCACAGGTCGGAATGTGTGTCCATGTCCTGTCGACCCATGTCCTGTCGACGCGACGCGAATATGTTTTCCGTGCTATGCAAATCCTTTACGATCTTGCTAAGGAGATGGTTCAAGATCGCTCAAAGGTATCGGCATTCAAGTCGAGATACACGCGATTACATTCAATTCGTGATGAGTTTGTTCAATTGTGTGACGATGTACAATCTTTGGAGCTAGCCATAAAACCCAATCAACAGATCGATCAAAATTTGATCAGTTCTTTTGATGAGTTGTACTATGAGGTTATTAGTGCAGCGGATGATTTAGCTATAACATGTGATTCGAGCGTGAACCGCAGCGCACAATTAGACGGCGAATCGTCGGCGCAGCCATCAGCTGCTACGTCATTAAATGCACGCTTACCTAAACTCGAGTTACCTAAATTTGACGGCAATATACAAAATTGGCAAACCTTTTATGATACCTACAAGACTTTGATACATGAAAATAAGTTAATCTCGGATATTGAAAAATTCCATTACCTTGTTTCGTGTTTACACGGACATGCATTGTCTATTGCGAAGGGAGTACCAATGACTGCAAGTAATTACAAAGTTGTTTTCGATACTTTAGTCGAACGTTATCAAAATAAGCGTATCTTGGCTTTGACGTATTTAGACAAATTTTTTAATCATCCCGCCGTGAAATCTGGGAGCTTCCAGGAATTGCAAGCGTTAACAAATATACTACATGAGTCGTTTTATGCACTCCAATCTTTAGATATTCCAAACCTAGGGGAGTTTATTTTGTTCCATTTAGCTTCGCGGACACTCGATGCAGACACTCGTAAACGTTTTGAGTCACAAAACACTTCACAGTTACCTACACTCGCTGAACTATTGAAGTTTCTTCAAGACTACGTAAAGATCTTAGAAACTAGCCTATTGTCCTCCGGTAATCTTAATGTTACCCGTACCTTCAACGACAAAATTCCTTCGCCGGCCAACAATAGGCAAACTTATAGCAGACCAAAACGTACATTTTATCTAGCGAAATCTACTAATCCAACAACAGCGTCAACAACCGTAGCATGTTCCTGTTGTGGCGAAGCGCACTCTATCTATAAGTGCCCCGTATTTCAATCTTTAGACTCTCAAGGTAGACTCGCATTAGTAAACAAAAAGAACATGTGCATAAATTGTTTACGTACAAATCACATCGTAGATTCATGTTTCTCTAAAGTATCTTGCACATCATGCGGATTGCGTCATCATACATTGTTGCACATTGAACAAGTGCAATCAACAAGCACTCCTATCAGTCAGGCGAGTACTGTAGCTCATGTCGGGAATAGCCGTGGTATAGTACTACTAGGCACTTGTCAGTTGCGCGTGTGCAACATCGCGACCGGTGCACAGCACACCGTGCGCGCCTTGATAGACAGTGGCGCACAGGACTGTTTCATTACTACTGCCTGCGCACTCACACTCGGTTTAAAACTCCGCCGCTGCAATCTTACGGTAGCCGGTTTAGGACAGAACACTGTGTTTCACGTAAAGGGTGTTACGGAATGTAATATAAGACCACTAGACGCCGACAATCCACAATATCATATTAAACCGATTGTTTTGGATAATATCACTGCTCAGATGCCTAGCATTAATGTACCGTCAGTCGTTCGAGATCATTGCAAACATTTAATCTTAGCTGACCCAAATTATGACATTCCCGCACAAATTGATCTTTTGATAGGGGCCGAACTATTTCATGAAATCTATGATGGCCAACGCATGAAGCTGGGGCCCGGCTTGCCTGCCGCTCTGCATAGCGTTTTCGGTTGGATACTCAGTGGAGCGGTCAATACCGATGCATTAGTACCTCTTCCCACTGCTTCTTCATTACTAGCTTCCACACACTCACTGGAAGAGCAGATAAAGCGGTTTTGGGAAGTCGAGGAACCACCGCGTATACCTATTACCGTACCCGAGGACGACCTGTGTGAACGTTTGTACACAGATCTGACTTATAGAAAGCCTAACGGTCGTTATGTAGTGCCTATTCTCTTAAAAGACGATAACTATACCTTAGGTAACTCATACAACAGTTCTTTATCACGCTTAACTAACCTTGAAAGAAAACTTAGTCGACAAGACCAACTCAAGCATGATTACGTAAACTTTATGCGCGAGTATGAGAGTATGGGTCACATGTATCCTATATCTAATCCTATTGTATGCAATAAAAAACGTTATCTTATTCCACATCATTGCGTTATTCGTCCAGAAAGTACGACAACTAAATTACGCGTGGTGTTTGATGCAAGCTGCAAGACAACAAACGGTCTATCTTTAAACGACATTGTGTTCACTGGGCCTAAGCTCCAAGTTGATATTATAGACATAATAACGGGGTTTAGACTACATGCGGTAGTGTTCACGTGTGACATATCAAAAATGTATCGTCAGATTTTAATAAGACCTGAGGACCGTTGTTATCAGCATGTGCTATGGCGAGAGTCTTCGAGTGACCCAGTCAAAGAATATGAACTCGCTACTGTCAGTTTCGGTGTAAGTAGTTCACCTTACCTCGCTATACGCACTTTACATAAATTGGCTGAGGATCACGGTGCTGAGTACCCACGCGCCGCTGAGGCACTTCTGCATGAGACCTTCATGGATGATATCACGACTGGAGCGCCCACTGTGAGTGAAGCTATCGAACTAAGAGATCAACTAGTAAAATTGCTTAGTTGCGCACAGTTTGAACTCCGTAAGTGGAGTAGCAATTCCAACGCGTTCCTTGAAACCTTACCAATGGACCATTGTCAATCTCCGAAACCTTTCTTAGAAGAAGGTAATAGATCTGCTTTAAAAATCTTAGGAGTTCAATATGACCCTTCAGGTGATGTCTTCACTTATACTCACTCTTGTATCGAGGATGGTGAGTTTACTAAGCGTTCAATCTTGTCCCACGTGGCTCGCGTATTTGACCCACTGGGGTGGCTGGCACCTTTCATTCTGAAGGCAAAATTACTTCTTCAAGATCTATGGCGTCTTAATCTCACTTGGGACGAACCCGTACCTAGGGACATAGCTAAAGACTGGCGGGAGTTTACCTTCGATCTACCAAACTTAAACCTTATTGAAGTACCTCGGCAAATAATACCCCCTCAATCAGCACATCCCACAGAAGTGGAACTCATCGGATTCTGTGACGGATCAACTAAAGCGTACGGTTGTTGTGTTTATCTCCGCGTAGTCACTTTGGACAAGGTTAAAACACATCTATTAATAGCTAAAACTAAGGTAGCACCACTCAAAATTCTCACTGTAAATCGATTGGAACTTTGTGGTGCGGTGTTGCTATCTAAGGTCGTAACTCGTATCTATACCTTACTTAATAAACGACTTAATATTAAAAATGTCGTGTTATTTACAGACAGCTCGACCGTCTTGTCATGGTTGAACACAGAGCCGCATAAACTTAAAACTTTTGTAGCACATCGTGTGGTACAAATTAGAGAAACTAAATTTTCAGCGGTGTGGCGACATGTTTCCACCCATGACAACCCAGCTGATATTTGTAGTCGAGGTCTCTCGTGCTCAGAATTAGCTACTTGCGAAAGTTGGTGGTCAGGTCCAAAATGGCTGACTAGCGATCCTTTCGACTGGCCTGTATCAGCAGTTGAAAGGCATCAAGACGTCCCAGAATTGAAGCTATTGTCACACTTGTGTCATGTCAATTACATGACACAAGATGCTGACGTGCTCGAAGATCAACTGGAACGTTCCTCCAAGCTTTCACGTCTACAACGAGTGGTAGCATGGATCTCTCGATTTATAAATAACTCTAAACTTAAACGCTTTGAACGGAACTTGTCACCCTTTCTAACCTCCACAGAACTAGAAAATTCTTTAGAAAGGATAGTTAAACATGTTCAACGTAAATATTTTAGTGATGTTATAACACAACTCAAATCAAACAAAACGCTACCTCGACATCTTTTGAAACTAGCTCCTTTTTTAGACTCTAGGCAAGTCCTGCGTGTTAGGGGAAGAATCTCACATACAAACTTACCTGACTACGTCAAACATCCTTACCTATTGCCCAAAACGTCTCGATTGAGCAACCTCCTGATCGACTATTATCACGCAACTTACCTTCACTGCGGACCTCGCCTGCTTCATTCGTTACTTCAGCGTCGATTTTGGGTGCTTGGCGTTCGAAATCTTATCCGATCTCGCTTATCCAAATGCGTCATCTGCTTTAAGGTAAAGCCAAGGCCTCTTCAACCCATTATGGGTGATCTTCCGTCTTCCCGACTGAAAGCAGGTCAATGCTTCCAGACAGTAGGTATTGATTTCGGCGGTCCCTTCATGGTTAAGGAAAGCAGGCGCCGGAACGCTAAAATATACAAGGCATATTTGTGTCTGATGGTTTGTCACGCCGTGAAGGCCATACATCTTGATCTGGTCACGGAGATGACTACCGAAGCTTTCATAGCAGCGCTAGACCGTTTCGTATCCAGGAGAGGTCTATGTCAATACATAGTCACTGACGGTGGCACTAACTTTGTGGGAGCCAAACGCTACTTATCTGAAGTTTCTGAATTTCTTAAAAGAGACAAGGACTCAATCTCGTCCCAGCTAGCATCTCGCGGTATTTCGATGAAATTCAATCCCGCATCTGGTCCTCATTTCGGTGCCATCTTTGAAAGTGGTATCAAATCTACAAAATATCATCTAAGACGTATTGTAGGATCCCAGGTTCTTACCTATGAAGAATTCTATACCGTCTTGACAAAGGTTGAAGCCATGTTAAACTCCAGACCTTTAGTGGAGCTCTCATCCGATCCTTGTGAGGTTGACGCTCTTACAGCCGGGCACTTCTTAGTGGGTCGACCTTTAGTTTCCCTTCCGGAGCCGGTACATGCTGAAAACGGTCCTCTGCGTACTCGGTGGCAACTGGTACAGAGACTATCTCAAGGTTTCTGGCGATCCTGGCAAAGAGATTATTTACATACCTTACAGCAAAGGAGTAAATGGTTAAAGGACGGTGGGAGACAACCTAAGTTGAGCGATCTTGTTATTATCTACGAACCAAACTTACCAGCAAATGAATGGCGATTAGGTCGGGTTGTAAAACTACATCCTGGCAGGGACAACATTATTCGTGTCGTGACTGTAAAAACATCTAAAGGTCTACTTGTGAGACCTGCAGTTAAAATCTGTCCTTTACCAATAAATGATGGCAATTAGACTTATATCACTTACTACCTTATCTATATATTTATAATATAACATCTAACTCTAACTCATATTTATATATATCTTAAGGAATTTTAAAAATAAGCCATAATTTTAAATACAATAATCTACGAAGTACATAACATCTCTCTAGTACCTAATGCATATACACTATAATAAATGTCAATAAAAAAAAACACTATGTAAACAGAACTATGAATCCGTAAAGTATGTATGTAGAATCCAAGTCATGAACTCATTTATCTTATGAAATCCCTGGTTGATTTCAAGTGGGGGGATATGAACAGGCTTAGGCCTAGTTTCACCATACTCTGTTATTTATTTGACGCCTTGTTAATCCTTTTAACGGACTGTTAACTGAACCGAGTGTCCCACCAACTGTTAATGGATGATTAATTCAGTTAACTTCATAGAACGTAGACTGATTTAACAGCTCTGTTATTTTTAAAGACCCATTAGCTAATGCCTGATTTAGCGTAAACAAACATGGCATGGTGAAATTAGGCCTTAAGGTCTTTCCTTGTTCGTTTCCCTATCCAACAGTCTATCCAAATTTAAATCCTCGCGCCACCTACTCACAACCGGCAAAAGCGACCCCACCCGGCACGCGGCGGCAAGAGGAACTATGCTGTGTCGACCATCTTCGAAACCAAAACGTGTACCGCGGGAACAAATAATATTAATTTTAAATAAACTCCGTATAATAAGGAGGAAGTGAAGTGTGGAAGGAACGGGTGAATCTACGAATATCAGCTGTGAGTACCTACCTATTACAATTCCTTAATTTTATCCAGACTTTAGCCTGTAACCCAAAATTTCTTCTATTCTAATTCTAGTTTTTCAATTTAAACGTAAACAGGTTATAAGTGATTATCAGAGCACCTACGTGATAAGAAGGTGCAGTAGACCTAACCTTCTTCAGTAAAATGTAAATAAAATTAAAACTAAAAAAAAACAAATTGAACATCCCTAGCTACGCGGTGAAACACGTGTCAAAACAATACGCAAACATTACGCGATTAAAAGGATAAAAACAATATTGGCGCGAATTTCAAAAATGGAACAGTCACCTCTAACTCGGCCACGGACGCCGCGCCGATCGGAAAAAAGAGTAGAACCAATATTTACTCTCGATCGGGCCGACACTTTGCCGAAATCCTTTTATCGATGCCAGAACGATATCGAATGATCGTGATATTGTCGATGAGCTATTTGGAATTGTTTTCGACATGGTCCGTACTTATGTTATTTTCTTTGATGGTAAAGTTTTGCTCTTTTGTCAGTTTATTATCGCTTTTTCATGACTGAAGTCTTTTTATAATTCACATACTTAAATGTGCTAATACTTGTACCTATAGCATCTACCGAACTACTCGTACATCATTTTCAATTTGACTGATAAGAAGTCTGACCTGTATCACTTCTACTTAGATTTATGTCCTTATGCTGTTATTGAAAACATATTGTAAGTAACGGGCTTCAAGTCAACGCGTGTAGTTTATTTTATGTTTTAACCATACCTAGGTAGGTACTTATTTTTATCTGGATCATCCAATCATAATAATTTATTTTTAATAATATTTTTCTTTTTTGGCATAAAAATGTTACAGATCATTTCTTGAATCCCGGACTAGTTAATAAAACTGTGAGTTTATTATTCATATCTTACAAATACTCAAAATAAGATAATACAAAAAGAAAAAGAAATACATCGTTTAAGCGCTTAATCTTACTTAAACTGTTTTTGTTGAGAAGATTATACCATTAGCCTCAAAAATTGTTTCAATTAAATTTCATGAACATCGGTTAGGTAAGTTGTTTATACAGCCACTGCGAGAAGAACGGGCAAGAAACTTTATTCTTTTAAAGAATAAAGCAGCTTGGCAGAGATGGAATTGTCCAAGTATTTTTGTCGTTAAAGTAATCACAAACTCTGTAGTAGGATTTCTTAATTAATATGTTTTTCATGTGCAACTTGAAACTCCCTTCTGTGAGCGTTAATATATGGTTTGTAACTTTATTATAAAACCGTACACAGTTACCTTAGAGGGCCTTTTATTTGTTTTTGCTAATGTAAAACCTGGCACCGCTATTTTATGTTTATTATTACACGCACATTTTACATAAATAAGTAATTGCTACATTGACATCATGACATGGTATAATTGCAACGATTGTCGATGGGGACTAAGATCGTGGACGAGTGGAAATCGATGTTATAAGCAGTATGCTCACCGAAAACCATGAAAATTAAGAGTGGTAGGGTTGGGATTTAAAAGTTTTAACATATAGTGCCATCCACTGCATAGCTCATTCTTTCATCTTATTCGGAACTTAACATGTAGGTAAGCCGCTGCGAGATGGCTGAATAATCGGGAATGATTCGTTCAGGGAAGGTATATCACCGAGGAGAGCAGCCGCACATGGACAAGCTCATAAGCTGACCAATTCCACTAACTAAAGTACGTAGAAACCAATTCACAGACCAAAAAAAATTGAAGTCATCCGCCGTTTAGTACACTTTGTCACTCTAAGTACTCTCTGTGAGAAATAAAAATTATATACACATATGACAGCTGTTTAAAATAACATATCGATTCTAGTCAATATTGATTTAACAACGTAGGTACTACAACAATCAAATACAAAGAAAAATCGATACAAAATCAATAGAGTAATGGTCAATATATTGACTTACCGCTTTCGGTCAGAAGCTGAGCGGTGTTGGATTGAACATCCATAAAAGAATTTGATTAAGACAGCTGTGTAGAGATAAACAATACTTATTGTTCCAATTGGTAAATATACTTAGATAATGAACAGATGTTATGTTATGTTAGTTCCTGCGTCATATCGTCTATAGTTGCCTACGTGAAGTTGAACATAAATATGTTTTATTTTTTAATTAACAGATACAGGCATTACTTTGCAAAAATCCATATTTATAATAAAACATATTTTTTTAGTAAACATTACAATAATATTTTAGAACCACATATAAAAATATTTAGTGATAATTTCGCTTAATTTTTCTGTTTAGCCGAGCGCACTCGAAAATTCAAGACCTGAGAATGCTTCGTTTAAAAACGCAACGAAAATCCTTCTGGTTTGGCTAAGGGTAATTTAATTCTTATAACAAAAAGCCAGATCTCTTACGATATGACATTATGTTTCGAATCTGTCTTCACAAGAACCTACATAACTTCTTGTAATGTGTAAATTATTAGTAACCGTTACTCTAAAACATGCATTGATATGATCCATTTTTATATTCTAACGGTAATTTATTTTAATACTGGCCGTTAATGAGATGCATAGACAATATAAGATTTTTTTCTTAGAAAAGGAGATCTAATTTCTTAAATAATCGTTTTTATCAACATGTGTTTAGGACCTAATAGTATTTATACCTATATTTATTCAACCATCAGTAACCATCAGAATAGCAGTAGGTAGTCAAGAAGCGTATATCAACTGTCCAAACAACCAAATAGAGCAATATCTATATGTCAATATTCAACAAACTTATATTTATGAGTAAAGTGCATGGAGCGCTTTGCATACAAACGTAGTTTCTTCTTTTTTTTATGCCTGATAGGTTAATCTTTGACCACTATCACACCTGATGATGTGCTCGAAGATGTTGTTCAGAGTAATCTAGAATTGCTGGCTCTCAAGGACAGCTGTCAGAACATACCGTTAGGTGCTTGGCGACGAAACGACAAAATAACAATTCCAATACAGAACGATTTTTCGAATATTGTATGATGAATAAGATTACATACTAATAGGTCGTTAACTTAAACATTACAACAAATTGATATATATATATATATATATATATTAATACATTCAGACATAACACCGACGCACTTTTCGAATTTTACGTATTTTTTTAATTATATTTGATAATACTTAATTTTATGGGATTCTGGCAAACCTGATATTA
Organism: Plagodis dolabraria; assembly: GCA_963854805.1. Taxonomy (NCBI): domain Eukaryota; kingdom Metazoa; phylum Arthropoda; class Insecta; order Lepidoptera; family Geometridae; genus Plagodis; species Plagodis dolabraria. Next base: position 8,168,340 of record OY978459.1, on the reverse strand, counting down.
TGCTCAAGGATATACACGCAAAGTTTCACCGAGTTTGAACACTTAGTATTTAAAATATGACGAGACTGCGTTTGTATGGAGAGCACTCTAGCCTTAAGTTGCCTGTGTAGGTATACGATATGAACGCTAGTCACAAAGCTACACAACTCCAAAAACGCAAAAAACCGACCTCTGCTGGAGTACACAACAATTGTCTGCAACGACAAAAAATATGAACAACAATTGTCCAATGACGATTGTTGTTATTTTGCGTACGTCTCGTATCCACCATCTGCCGTGCGTCTGGCCGAGAGTAAACATAAACATTTTAGCTTTGCGGCTTCCTCGTTCGTACTGTTTTTGGGAATGAGTGACAAGAAATATCTTCAGTAAAGTAGTCAGACGTTCATGAAGGTTCATCTTATTTATTCTCAGTAAAAGAAAGAGGTATTAAGTATTTGCATCTACTGCATTAAATATTAATATTAAATTCTTCTTTAAACTTATGAATTCCTTATAGACACTTGACATCTAAGAAATAACGAAATTAAGTATTTTTTTAAAGCCAGCTAGGGTTGCCTTTGCCCATTATCTCACCTGAAGGTAAGTGAGCGGTCGAAGGTGTTATCCAGGCTAAGTTAGTGTAAAGAACAGCGACCGGAACATACCGTTCGGTGCTTTGCAACAGGTTTTTTTTCATGGTGTTTCATGTTTTTGTAATTAGCGGCGTAAAGAGTAATTTAGCTTACCTGGTTGGTCGAGTAGAGTAATGCGTCGCTTTGGGATCTCGAGGTTCTGGGTTCGATTCCGGTTCGGTCATTACATTTAAAAAACATATTCTGTATTATCTAATGCAATATATTATGTTGTCCCTTTACTTTATGTTGACTAGGTATCTGATTGTTTTTGGCTATAAGTTATTAAGGGTTAGTTCAATAAAGAGATTTTGGTCAGTCCTAACATGTAATTTTTTAGCAAATAATATATATAATATATATATATATATATATATACATGTATTATTAAATATATTATCAAGCGGACCAAAATCTACTTATATTTTGATAATCCTTGAAAACATTTTAATTACTTGCCTTTATTTTTATCTCTTTATTAAGTTCTGACATTGACGAGAATAATGAATACGGAAAATTTAAAATTTTTGTTTAAAATAAATGATATAGGTAGGTACTAGCCATATCAACAAGGTTTCAGCCATATCGTAAAGGTCGTAGGTGTACTTTTGTTTACAATAATCGATCATATTACGAATTGGTAAGGATATTTCTAGAAATTATTTGCTTTTCCTACTAAAAAAATACATCATAAGAATGCTAAATTTCAAACTTACATCATTTGGTTTAAAGTTGAATTTTGATTGGTCACTGACGTGCACGTTATTTCACATCTTTTTGTCCAGACTCGTGAACAAAACAAGTTTTTGCAACTGAACTTATGCAATTGGATTTCACATAAGTTTAGGTAAATATCTGCAGTGGCGTCTGCAGAATCGAGCTCAGTGCGAGGGGTGCAACCCTTTTCGTCGTAGCTATGTATTTACATTTGTTTATAGTCAATCTTTGGGGAGTCGGGGCTATATAGCTAGTTTGTATTGATAGTTTGGTTGGTTAAGTTGAATCACAGTTTCGATTGGTGAGTGAAAACGTATTTTGTTTGTGTGAAAATATATACCGAAGTATTTACTCGGAATAGTTTCTTAAAACGCTAGTAGGTAAGGGATGGAACTGCATCACTATTTATCTATTTATCATCATTTATATGTCACTAGCTTTCCGGCCGCGGCTCCGCCCGCGCGTATGTCGGTTATCGCGCGAAAACATTAACCTCTTTTTGCGCAGTCGGATAAAAACTATCCTGTGTTTTTTTTCCGGGTCTCAAACTATTTCCATACCAAATTTCATTCAAATCGGTCGAGTAGATTTGGCGTGAAAGCGTAACAGACAGACAGACAGACAAAGTTACTTTCGCATTTATAATATTACTAGCTTTCCGGGCGCGGCTCCGCCCGCGCGTATGTCGGTTATCGCGTGAAAACATTAACCTCTTTTTGCGCAGTCGGATAAAAACTATCCTATGTTTTTTCCCGGGTCTCAAACTATCTCCATACCAAATTTCATTCAAATCGATCCAGTAGTTTTGGCGTGAAAGCGTAACAGACAGACAGACAGACAGAGTTACTTTCGCATTTATAATATTAGCACTGATATATAAGTACTGATTATGGCATCATAAAACTGTGACTTGCGTATTCACCTATATAGTATAGTAACTGAGTATTGAAAGAGAGGAAGCGGTAGTAAAATCGCGATTTGTTCAGGTGAAAAACAAAAGAAATCTTCACATAAAAATACTCGTGTAGGTACACAAGTAAGTAACTTATAAAAAACAAGCGGTCTGCCCTGGCTTCGCACGGGTATTTAATAAAAAAAAACATAAAATAGTAGTTATTGTGACATAACTGTCATAGTTAGACTTATAGTATTGCAGATTTTTTATAGATATTGATGTCTTCTATAAAATTGTAGAACATCACTTTGTAATAGTTTTAAGTACCGATGGGGCGATGTGGTCGCTACGCGACAAAGACCCTTTTATAACATACGCAATAAATTGAAAAAAAAAAAAAAAAAATTGTAGAACATCACTTTGCTCTATTTTCAATAATATCCGCAGCGTACGCGATATAACGATTTTTTAACGTATTTTTTTCGCACTTTGTGTTACATTATCGAAGATTTCATACGGATCCCTAACTTTTTGAAAATCTTCTATAGCCTATGTTCATCAGGGATAATGTTGGATTCTCATGGTGAAAGAATTTTTCAAATAAGTCCAGTAGTTTCAGAGCCTATTCAATGCAAACAAACAATCAAACAAATCTCCCCATATAAGTTTAGATATTATATACAAATGTATTGAAAATTATACATCAATTAAACGTGCAAAAAATTTATAGCCAGTGTCTGATTTAAGTATTCCAACGATATTCCATACATCTCAATCTATTTATGAAATAAAATGTTTTGGTGGACGAAACGTAATAAACTTACACTCTGTATTGCACAGTCGTGTAACGAACAGTTTTTCTTGATAATGTTTAACTATTTTATTCAAATTCAAATATATTTATTGCATGAACATGGGTGATAAAAAAGTTCTTAATTGTACAAAGTTCCCCATTTATTGTTATGATTTTTTATAAACTTACATAGATAGGCACGGAATTAACAAAGATTTTTGTTCCAAGTATCCCTAAATGCACACATAGATTTTGATTTCGCTACTAGAAAAGGTGTACTTACTGCACTTATACATTAATATAGTATTTATAGTATTTAATTTACATATGTGTGTGTACTGCATTGGTTTTTGGCCGACCTCCTCATGGTTGCTAATTAATCCTTGGAAAGTTTGTATACAGCAATAAAAATTAACCTTTTTGGAGATAAACGCGCAAAGCTTTTTACAATTATATCCTTGTACCACGATAACTACAGGTAATATTACCGTGCTTGTACGGTAGTAGACATTTTTTTTATGTTCTTGTCCTTGGAAATAAATACCTATTGTACCCACACCACTTCAGCTAGAGAAGGGCAGGAAGACGTGTAATATATTACTATCGCATACGTAAAAATTTAAATTATGTAAAACCTTGTCACATATTCCTATTTCTTACTAATTGGTTGTACCATGTCTGGAAGAGGGCTATGAAATTGCCCATTGCAATAGGTCACCGATAATATCTCATAAACTAGTTTCAAATTAATTTATTTTGAATCAAAACATTCGCGATGCATATACATAAATTGAAAAATTTATAAACAATAATTGAAAAACATATAAACTTAATTAAATTAAAAGTACTATTTTTCATAGACACAATTTTAGATAAATAAAAATGATATAAATATAGAAAAAAATATATATTAGCACTTATACTTATTACTACTACTGAATTTTATCTATATTTTGTATCTTTTCAACGTGGTACTGACTTCCACAGTTATTTTACATTTGTCAGCGTTGAAAGACGATAATCTTTTGTTTTGCAAAGAACAAAAGAAGTCAATACAAAACCTAAGATCATTTATCCCTCTGATATTTATTTATCTACGGACACAAAAGACTGAACGAAACAATGCTAATCTAAATGCAAATGAAGTATTCCTATTACCGGGACTAAAATGAACCTCATTGGTTTATACTTCTTTTGTTAAAGCGCATCTCTGCTCCAGGCCATTTATAGCCTGAACGAGAAAAGTAAAGAGTTATTGTGAGATTTTTAATCTGTGGACAGCTTTCCGATATGTTTGAATATTTAGCTCAAAAATCAGCATATCAATACGTTATAATAACCTAGGATAAATTATATTAGGCACTTCTTAAAGAGTACCTAAGTTTTACGTGTTGTGTGGAGTTAGTATGCTATAGATTTATCTTATGATTTAGGTGTTTTGACTTCGGTGTTACACAGGCGACTGCGCCTCCTGGCTGATGGTAGCCTCGCCTACCTTCTAGTAAAGTGGCAATGTACAGGCATGCATTGACAAAAACCTGACAGTGTATAACACCGGCTGGTGATCGCCAATTCCAATTCTAGACTTAGCTTACTTCCCAACATGCCAAGCCACCAGAGACAAAGACGTCATCTCTCCTTAGTAATTCTTGTTGATAGTATATTAATTGCCATTCAGCTAATAAAAACGGTAATCATGTCAATGAAACATTTATGCAAAAACATCTTAATAATTCGTCGACATAAAAATTAGTAGTTGGCATGGTGTTAATTTAGTTTAGCACACCTATAGCGTATTAAGCCTATACATCAGCTTATACGACTTCCAATTGGTAAGATAAGACAATATATGAAAATGTCCGATCCATGCCGTGGGATTGCGAGCTAATACACTCATCCCACATCTCTTCCCGTGAGAGTCGTCGAGAAAAATACATCCTTTATGCATGCCGTTAGGTACTCACCTCAATTTGTGTAGGATGGTGCTGCAGTTGCTGCTCTTATGGGGTACAACATACCTACTTACCAAGTTTCTTACTAACTAAGCACTAAAAAATAAAACTATTCACATTTATGTTCAAAAATATGTGCCAATATTTATATATTATTATATAATTATTAATATACATACCTACCAATATTTATATATTATTGAAGACAACATAAAGAAATTACATCTGCGTCATAAGCAGACAAAAAAATATTAAATAAAATTATAAAATTTACTGTAAGAATACAAATCTTTTGTTAAATTGACAGACATATTCGCCAACCCGTCCCCAATTTAATAAGCTTCACTCAAACGAGCTGCGTGCAAATCGCACTAGCTGTAATTTCTGCAAAACCTGTTTCATTGAATGTTTTTTTATGTTTCGCATATAACTTTTACAACTGGAAACCAATTAAACAAGTTTACGAAAAAGGGTTCTGCAGCATAGCACAGGTACGCGGAATGCGAACATAGCGCTGCATATCGCTAAAACAGGTTTCAGAACGTGTTTGCAACAGACACTTTTGTATTCTGCATTCTGTGAAAAGGGCTTTTGAACGCACTAACTTTGTAACATTCTATCAATAGCTAGTTGACAAGTAGTAAAACTGGCACGTAACAATAAAAAAAAGCATGACGCACTTTGAATAAATGAAGTTCCGTGAAATTAAAATTTTAAACATGGAACGTTTCACTTTTAAAATCTAGATGCAACGCTCGCGTTGTCTGAAAGCTACGACTGCCAAGAAAAGGAAATGCGAAAAATGAAACGAGCAAAAAGCGCATAGACAACATTTTTAAAAACGTAATATTCACATTTCCTACTAAGATAACGCTCCGCCGAGCGAAATATGAAAGGAGTTATCAAAACGATCTCGCGCGCACTAAATCACAGTACATAAGGGGAAGAGGAGTCCTATTTACTCGGAAACGGACAAAATAAATGTTTTTATTACATGATGCGAATTTTCTCAGTCTTATTTAGAGAAAACATATCTGCCAAAACCAACCTTAATTTGCTCCAGCATAAGGTTGAATGTCACTTTAAAGTATTTTATTACCATAGATCAATTTACGTTAAAGTAAAAAGCACTTACCATCTGTAACTTAGAGTATATTTTCGCATGTGAGGGAATAAAACGATGTTTGTATATAAAAAGGTATGGTGCAAAATGTTAAGCAGAGGGATTTGGTCGCCGCCTGGTCGCGCCAGTAGCTTTCGTTTGACTTTCTACAATTGCCTATTATACTTGGCGTATCGTACTTATGTATGGGCTAGATATGTGCCCATACAGTGTTTATGCAGTGCACCTAACCGTGGCTAATATAACTTACGGTAGATTCTACTTTGAATGATTGTTTTTGAATAGGTTTTTTATAAAGTACACAAAATTATCAAAATTACTTTCCATATTTTAAAGGATTTTATAACCATTTTAAAGTTGTCCTTAACCTTTTATTTACCTTACTTGTCCTTATATTAGACTAGCTATCCGGCCGCGGCTCCACCTGCGCTTTTGGCGGTTATAACGCAAAACCATGAATTTCTTTTTGCGCAGTTGGATAATAATGTCCTTTCCCTATTCTGTCAGTCTCAGACTATTTCCATACCAAATTTCATCCAAATCGGTCCAGTAGTTTTTAAGTTTATTCGTTGCATACTAAAATACTAAATACAAATTTTTCCTCTTTATAATATTAGTGCAGACACTAAGAAGAAAAAATAACGGAAATGACTGCGAAAATTGGTGTCTTTCCTGGTACTGTATGGTAGAAGTCCTCATAGGTATATAAGAGTAAGGTATGCTTATTTACACATACATCTTTATTTACATTTAATTGAGTTAACAGATGTGAAATGCTATAGACAAATCCCGGAATATTTTTGTTAGTAAGTTGAATAAAAGGAATTTTTAAATGATGTAACCATACTTTTAAATATCTTCCTGTAGTTTTAAAATTAGTGTTATGATTTCAAAGGTATACAATACGTAATATATTAAGGTATCTACTCGTGCAGGAAGGTATTTCAACACACTCGCTCGTAACGGGCCTTTAAATGCACTGATTTTAGTGTCATAATATAGTCTATTAAGGTGGAGGTGACGAGGTGTGGAGGCAAATAAGGTTCTTTTAAAAAATAAATTGAGCCGTACTATTACGTTTGTGGTAAAACAAAAATATTATGTAAATTTTGATCATATTAATGAGATTCCTATTGATCCCAAAACATGATCACAATCAATTTACGTGATAAAAAAAAATTATGAACATAGGTCTAAAAATATCTTCTAGCAGTTGTAACTCTAGTATTTATCAACATATCTTGATAAGTTTAATACAAGAGGTGTATTACATAAAATTACAAATCCCTATTGTTTTATTTTTTTTACTTTTGTGTAATATTCATTTATTTAATTATTTTATCGCGAATTTACACGAGCACACCAGCGAGGTGCTCTGCGCGGACGCGGGCGGCAGTGTTGCGCAAGCGTTGGCACGGGGAGGTTGTGTCGCTCGTAGCTCCGCTCGCGCTTTCGACTGACAACGATCTTGTCTTTGTATTAGTGCATTAACACGCGAGATTCGCAGCTGTGTGCGTGCAATGATTCGCTCGCTGCAGAGGGCCAACTTGATTGCGACGTGAAGTATGCGCGTTGACGCTTTATTATTAGTACTTTGTAGACAAATTTTATTTGAAATTTATCACATATGAAAAGTATCACAACTTGAAATTGACAATTTTGTAGGTACTTTACAATGGGCGGCCTTATCAATAAGATCAATGAAAGTTTTTGAATTAGGTGCATAATACATGTACAAAATTAATTAGTAATGTCTATAACGCTCTCATGACATAACTGGTAAACTAAAGATATTTTTTTTTTATATTATGGTAAATAGTTTCCGGCTTTAGTACTTTGTAGGGTACAAAATGGTTCTCTACTACATTAAGAGTGTGTATGGGACTTCATACATCTTTTGGAGTTCTAAGCTTTTTTGATAAATGTATTAGGTGTTTTGATATAGGTTAATTAATACTGCATAAAGATAACGTCTGCCAAATGAAGATAGATAACTCGAAAATAGTAAGAGATAGGTAATGGAGATTTGCCCCTTGGGGTGCCCATATAATCCCGTGGGTGTCGTAAGAGCGACTAAGGGAAAACTACTGGAAGGTGGGCAGCAGCGCCTTCTAAGGAACTGCCAACTCACACTGCGATCCCCAAGACGCCTGCCAAGCGTGGGGATTATGGCAAATACCCCCTTAATAGGAGAGGCTGTGTTCAGCAATGGACGAACTGGCTGTTACAATTACAGTAAGGGAGATTTGAACAATTATCGCAGGGAATCGGGAGAGCAGTCAAATGACACTTGTCATGAATCCAAACTGGCGGATACAAGATTCAAAAAATCAAAACCAGTCCGATTTGGCTGAAAATCAATATCTAGGTTTTTCTGGCCGTCCTTATTCCAAATTTGGAATTTATTTTTCGATGACGTCTGCCAAGTGAAAAAAGTTCGTCCGATTTGGCTGAAAATCGATATCTAGGTTGTGCTGTGCGTCATTATTCCAAATTTGGAATGTATTCTTCCATGACGTCTGCCAAGTGAAAAAAATTACTCCGATTTGGCTGAAATTCAAAATCTAGGTAGTTCTAGCCTTTGTTCCGAATTTTGAATGTATTTTTCAATGACGTCGCCCAAGTGTAGAAAGTTACTCCGATTTGGCTGAAATTCAAAATCTAGGTAGTTCTGGACGTCTTTATTCCAAATTTGGAATTAATTTTTCGATAACGTCTGCCAATTTTTTTTTTTTTTTTTTTTATGATATTGTGACGGAACAAGCTTGAGGCCCACCTGATGTTAAGCGGTCTAACCTCTGCCTATAACAGGTGCATTTCGTCACAAGTCACGAATTGCACTGCGCCCGTCACTTTGAGACAGTTATAAGTCTCATGTGCCTGTAAAAGAAGTTACTCCAATTTGGCTAAAAATTTATATCTAGATTGTTCTGGACGTCATTATTCTACAATTTTACATATGGAGTTTATTTATTAATGACGTTGCCAAGTGAAGATAGATGACGTATCTCGAAAACGGTAAGATAATATGTAGTGTAACGTTGTGCCTAACGCCGTTACTTAAATAATAGTATTATTCGTAATATGAAACATTAGATGTTAATCATAAACTAAAAATATACTAATTAAATTATTTAACTAACTTACATACCACTTAAATTATAAACTTACGTTAATATTGCTAATTATTAAAAATAATTTTGTGCGGAACCCACAGACATATCTTAGCGTTTTAAACACGATATATCTTAGCGTTTTCGTCTATGCAATTGGCAAGGAACACTCGTCTTGCGCTAAATAAAAATACAATACGTAGTATCAATCTTAATTGTTATTTACTAGTTGTGAAGTGCATGAATCCCTCTAGCGTGAGTTCCTTATTTATTATTGTAATTTCATAGTGCTGACTAAAACCTATGTAACGTAAACAGCTGTGTTGCCCTACCGCGCTAGACTGAGTTTTAAAATGTGAGTCACTGGTAATAGTACCACGATCGTGTCGGCGCGGCTTGGCAACAGTTGGCTGAGGAACATCAGCCACTAAGCCGGTGTCTTCCTTCCAGGATTCCATTTCACTGATTTAACCGGAGAACGGTTGTTTCGAGCACTCGCTACCGAGATCCAGAACTATTAGCCGACGCCAAGACCGCCACATCTGGGACCTGGATCACGAGTACTATCAGGGCAGTGACTCCCTCCGGTCTATGTAACTTCAGTAGAACTGTGCGGCTATGCAACCTGATAAGGCCTAATAAACTTTTCAAACCTATTCCCTAAGTTTACCTACCTACCTGCTGGCCGTGGGGTGCTTAGCAGCTCCCTAACGCCGCAGTAGGATAAGAGTACAAAAATTATGATTACTTATCAATCAATTATTCTATCTCGGTTACATTTTCACGATGGAACCAATCTTTACAAAATAGCTTTAGATAAATTGCCCATATATATTATATATATTGCCTAGACCTACAAGAAATTATCATTCTCATATCTCGTACTCGGAAAGTAGTGTTTGTTTGATGCGAGTAGCGGGTGGAAGACTCTGCTTCCCACCTAAGGGCGGGAAAATCTCATAGTAAATGCTTCCTTCTCATGTCTAAATACCTCGTAAGGGTATTGATTCGTTTCAACCCTTGTATAACAATCAACTATTTTTGAGGATAACCTCATTTTGTTAGGAGATTTGCATAAACGATTGATTATCATAATGTTCTTACTCTTGTCCGATATATCTTAGCGTTTTAAAGATACGTCATCTATCTTTACTTGGCAAACGTCGTTGAAAAATTAAATCCAAATGTAGAATAATGACCTACAGAAATCAATTTTTCAGCCAAATCGGAGTAACATATTTCAGTTGGCAGATGTTTTCGAAAAATGAATTCCAAATTTGCAATGCAGACGTCCAAAAAAACTAGATATCGATTTTCAGCCAAATCGGAGTAACTTTATTCACTTGACAGACGCCATCGAAAAATAATTCCAAATTCTGAACAAAAACTTCCAGAACAACCTAGATTTTGAATTTCAGCCAAATCGGAGTAACTTTATTCACTTGGAAGACGTCGTCGAAATATTAATTCCAGGAATCAAGACATCCAGATAAACCTAGGTAGGTATGAATTTTAGTACTGATCTCAGTCGCAGTTGCAACTGCGGATACTCACTAGAATCGTATGGTAGGCACGTTTTAAAGATACGTCATCTATCTTTACTTGGCAAACGTCGTTGAAAAATTAAATCCAAATGTAGAATAATGACCTACAGAAATCAATTTTTCAGCCAAATCGGAGTAACATATTTCACTTGGCAGATGTTTTCGAAAAATGAATTCCAAATTTTCAATGCAGACGTCCAAAAAAACTAGATATTGATTTTCAGCCAAATCGGAGTAACTTTATTCACTTGACAGACGCCATCGAAAAATAATTCCAAATTCTGAATAAAAACTTCCAGAACAACCTAGATTTTGAATTTCAGCCAAATCGGAGTAACTTTATTCACTTGGATGACGTCGTCGAAATATTAATTCCAGGAATCAAGACATCCAGAAAAACCTAGGTAGGTATGAATTTTAGTACTGATCTCAGTCGCAGTTGCAACTGCGGATACTCACTAGAATCGTATGGTAGGCATATAAAGTGCCATGTTACCGGGGCGTATCGCGCATCTGCATATTCTTTGACCGTTATATTTGTGCAGCGAGCGCCGAACGTTTGTTGATTAACTGCGGCGATGCGCTGGTAAAGTAAGCTCGATTAGGCCCAGATGCTCAAGGCCATTGGCGACTGTATAAGCCTTAAGCACTCGTGCTTTTTGTTTACTATACCGCACTAGTGTCTTAAATAGAAAAAAAAAACAAAGTTTCCACACTTCTCACCAAGGAAATTGTAGATTGTTTCGTTCGTTTTTCATATAAAAACAAACTAAAGAGTTTTTTTCCTTGATGGTAGTCGCTAGCCAAGCGGGCATTCGCAAAATGCCCTACTACCACCATGCGATGAAAGCTCAAGCCCCGGTTTGATTCTAACCATGGACCAGCTGCACGGCAGTTCATGGGCAATGCAAATGAGCCATCTCTGCTTTGCAATGTTGGTCGAATTAAGACATTTACCAAAGCATAACAAGCGCAAAGATCTTCAATTGCTACGGTCACTTAAAATACTACATATAATTAAAAAGGCCACCATTGCTTAATTCAGAAAGTGCTCGAGTCCACTTTAAAAATAATTGCCATTATATAAAATTTTAATAGCAAAGTCCTGCGCATAATTGCGTCCATTACCATTCTCTCTAATGCTGGCCTTAAGCTCACTCGGATTGTAATTGGAGGCCTCATAAAGCGGACGGAGGGACCGGAAAAAGGGGCGAAAAGGGGGGCAGGGAAATGTTATGGAAATGACGTACCGCCATTTCCCCGTTTTTGTATTTGATTATCCTTTCAAGACAATATTTTGCAGGGCCCGGAAATTAATGAAGGCAATTTATGCGACACAGAACGCTGGCTCAGGGTTTTATTTAAATAACTTTTTTGTTTTCTCTTTTTTTTAAAAGCCGAGGGTTTCGGGTGTGCCTTTTGTAATTGGACCGTTGTCTGCCAACGTTTTGTTCTAAGCTTACGAAGAGTTATGTTGCGGTCGGGATAGGCTGCGAGGGACGGTAATTTCAACCTTTTCGCTTACGAGAGCAATAGGTGTGAAGGTGACCCTTTTTAATTGGAATATTCTCTTCTTTATTTATTTTTCTTTGAAGGTAACGCTATGTGAGTACAATACTATTATATTGTAGGAATATCTCATATGAACGAGATAATGGGTAGGTATCGGAAGGAAGGTTTTGGTTTATCGCTGTATATGTATATACCTATATATTATACATATATAAATAATATTTATTTTTATGATGATTTAGTAAGAGCCAACTTAGATAATTCTTTATTGTTACACCACTAAAATACAAATTAGATTCTTACAAAAATTTAGACTGAAGTGTCACAATGGGCGGCCTTATCACTAGGGTGTTACAAAGGCTTATTTACCAGCTAACTATAAACCACCGTTAAGGAAAAAAAAAGCATAGATAAGTGCTTTTTTTATGCTTGATAGGTTAGCCTTTGACCACTATCTCACCTGATGGTAAGTGATGTTGTGGTCGAAGATGTTGTTCAGGCTAACCTAGAATTACTGGCTCTCAAGGACAGCTGCCGGAACACATCGTTAGGTGCTTGGCGACAGATTTTCCATTGAGGGTGGTAGCTAGCCAGGCGGGCATTCGCAAAATGCCCTACCACTATGCTATAACGACTGCCATCCTAAGACAACAACCGGGACCGACGGCTTAACGTGCCCTCTGAAGCACGGAAGCGCTCAGTAGTAATCCAGCGGTCACCCATCCAAGTCATGACCGAGGCGGACGTTGCTTAACTTTGCTGATCGGTTCAGAATGGCTAAGCAAACTTCGCTACGAGCGCTTCGTAGCTTATCAATATAAAGTTACCTTATTGGTAAGGTATTTTATCTTTATCTAAAGCACAAACAGCAACCTTATAAACCTAAGTATATAAGGTTGTTGTGACGCCGTGGTTGTGCTGATCGCTCTGTTTGAAATGAGCTAAATTAGATGAAATAGTAATTTTCACATGATTGGAGCTATTACATTTTCAATTGCTAATGTTTTGTTCAATGATATCATGTTTATATATTTTCAACACCCTTGCTCGTAAAGTTAGCTATTATATCGATCTCAGGGTCATAAACCGAACTATAACACCCTCATGCATAATAATATTATACATTAGTGCGTAATAGAATTATCCCTACAAAGTTAAGTTAGTACCTAACTGCAAATTATATGCGAGTAAACAGAGCATTTTCAATTTAGGGGGTCTTTAATCTTAGTTACTTATTCATCTAAATTTATTATAACACCTTAAACAATACACTTACGCCAACGAATAAACCAAACATCAAAACATCTTTACACGCTTTTTCCGGAAACAGTAGAGTTCTCGCTGCCAATTCTCCTTTATGTCTTCTACCGAATGAAGACCAGTGCCACGAAGATGTGAGTTTCGAACCATTAATAAATCATCCATTCCCGATACATTTTTGTCTGAATGTAGCGTTAGTACATCGTATAGCTTAACGCATTGAGCAAGTGACATTTTACTTAGCTTAGCATTATAATATTTAAGTTGATAGTTGACATTATTATTTGTTAAGCAATGCGTTTATTTAAAAATATATAATTAAAGGGGTATCCAAACAAGAAATGTTTTATTATATTTCTTTATGCTTTATGGTAAAAACGGTAATACAAATAAACGAGGGTTAAACTTGGTATGATTATAGTCCAATATCTAACAAACAACAGCGGATAATACAAACTGGCCATGCACGGCTGAGGATTTCAAACCTTATTGAGAATACATTTTTTTTTTATTTAGGTTAGCAAACTGGACGTACAACGAAAAAGCATAAACATAACATAAACACGAATATAGCAAGTCGAACGGCCTTCTATGAGCGAACACACCCTGCATACGAATAATTTACACTCAATATAAAGTTAAAACAATTTTTTTTTTATGCCTGATAGGTTAGCCTTTAACCACTATCTCGCCTGATAGTAAGTGATGATGTGTTCGAAGATGTTGTTCAGTCTAACCTAGAATATTTGGAACAATAATCTGACAAACTTGTACAATAAATAAAATAAAATTAAACAAAGTTTATCCAACTGTTTATATAATAGGGAATTAAATAATATTATTTGATTCCCTGATTGATATAATTTTTTAGTTCAAATATAAATGTATTTGAACTAACTTGCAACTTCCTAGTCATCTAGGTATGTCAAGCATTTTTCAGTTAGATGAGGGGAGCTGCTGCTGAGTTAGAGACAATCTTTATATTACAAAAGCGTACAATTAGAGCCATATATGAAATGGATCCTATAGAACCTCTAAGGGATCTTTTTAAAGAAATTGATATATTAACTTTACCGACTCTGTATATATTTCAAAATATTATGTATGTTCGGAAAAAATTGAGTAAATATAAATTAAATAGTGACAACCACGATTACAACACTAGGAATAAATATAAAATAGCAGTACCAGGTTTTAGATTAGCAAAGACAAATATAAGGTCCTTTTTAGGTAATTGTGTGCTGTTTTATAAAAATTCCCAAAAATATTACAATGCTTACAGAAGGAAAATTCAAGTTGCATGATAAAAACATTTTGATTAAGAAATCCTACTACACAGTTTGTGATTTCTTAAACGACACAAAAATGCTTTGAAAATTCCGCCTCTGCCAAGCTATTTCCTGTCACCTACGTAATTTAAACAAATATTGTAATAATTGTATTACATTTTATATAACAAATTGTTAAAAGACGTTTAAAAGAATGGCCCCGAGTGGCTTCCCCGTTCTTCTCGCAGTGGCTCTATATTTTTTTTGCTGAACGTGGCTGTACAATGTAGAATATTTCAATATTTAAATTTGTAATTGACCTTCATAAGAGCGTCGTAGACGCCTCAATTCAATAAATGATTTTGAATTTGAATTTAACTTAAAAACTACTAAACCGATTTGGATGAAATTTATGTAGAACTACGTCAGAGTATAACCCTTTTAAATATTTTTTTTTTATCAAAATTGCATGGTCATGTAAAAAGTTATGCACGGTCATACAAATATATATATATATATATACACGACATGTTAAAAATATATTCATTTCTGTGGCGAATTGAGAACCTCTTCCTTTCTTGTACGTCAGTTAAATAAATAAGGTGTTCATTTGGTATTAGTATGAAACCTTCGACGTGAGTACAAGCCGCACTTGGCCCGTTTTATACCTGCATATTAATTAATCTAAAGCATTCGAAAACCCAGTAGGAAATCTTATAAAAACACACGGGGTTCCGAACCAGGGCCTAAATAAACAAGCGTGTCCAACTGTTTGTCCCGGTTAATTAATTTTCTCATTTCCCATTAGGCAGGCACATCCGGTGGCTTTTATATGTTTTGTTAGGAGGAGATTGCCAATGGGGGCTGTATATATAATTAATTCTGTAAATAGAATATATATAAGCACGTGTGTATATATTTTTTATAGCTGTATAGGCTAGCCTTTGATTTGACCACTATCTCACCTGATGGTAAGTGATGATGTCGTCGAAGTAGTTGTTCAGGCTAACCTAGAATTAATGGCTCTAAAGGACAGCTGTCGGAACACACCGTTAGGTGCTTACACGACTGATTTCTTCTTGAAGGTGGTAGCTGTAAAACTTCTGCCTTCCTACGAGATCCACCGGAACTGGCGGCTTAACGTGCCCTCCGAAGCACGGAAGCGCACAGTAGTAATGCCACTAGCGGTCACCCATCCAAGTCATGACCGCGGCGGACATTGCTTAACTTAGCTGATCGAGTAAGAACGGTTCAACAATCTTCGCTATGAGCGCAAAATCAGGAATATAGGATTTTTTTGGCAAAGTACAGGCCCCTGTGCATGTAAGTAAATCAAGCATTTTATCATACAAAATTGCGTATACTCGCTCGTGTGCTCGTGGCGTAGCACGAGTAAGACTTACTCTGAAGTCTCTGCGTATATTTCGTATTATTTTTCTTTGTCTTTTCATAATGCTAGATTAAAGGCCCGTTTCACAATGTTTCCTTATAAAGTTTCTGGTTGCTAACCACATAAAATAATAGAATGATAAAAATGACAGGTGACATGCAGCGCGTTCTAAGTTTTAACCGATGGATAGGCTAAATCGATGACTGTGAAACGCAAAATTAGTGTTTTGTTTAATAAATATGTTCTGGGTAGTATAACCGGAACTTACTCGAACATTCTGAAACAGGCGCTAAGATGATGAATGTTATCCAGATACTCTAAAAACCTTTAAAATGTTCTTTGGACAACGGTCTTAATAACGGTCCAGTAAGTTGCATTTTAAATGACCTTCCTCATATGTTTTGTTCATATAACTTATTCAATGTTATTTCGCATGGCCAGTTCATAATGTGAGATTATTAAGAGTAGGAATGCACGAAGCGCTTTTAATACAAACGTAGTTCCGTCATATTTTCAATACCATGTATTCAAATGCAGTGAAATTTTGTATGCATATTGCTGAGCCTTATATCTATGCTTGTGGTTTGCCAGTTTTTCAATTTCATTATTTATTTTGTCCCTAAATGTCAAAATAACAATTTCCATACAAATTATTTGCCGAAACACTTAATTTTACGGAAATCTGGCAAACCAGAACCATAGATATTAGGCTGAAGGACATACATGCAAACTTTCATCGAGTTTGAAAAAATGACGAAACTAGGTTTGTATGGAGAGCCCCACGAGCACTCTAGCCTAAAGTATATAGTTCATTAGTATTTTGTATGATAAACTGAGTTATTATTAGTACATACATTTATAGTGATAAATGAGGTTTTAATGTTAAGCGATCTAATCATAACCTCCTTCCCCTAAACCTTTCAAACTCCTTGTATATAAAAGTTTATTAATTACGTATACCGGCTAGAACTCACGGTGTTTAGTCGTTATGAAGTAGCCCTCGAAGCTGCCCGCATTCCTTGAGAATGGCATCTATACTGCTCGAACACCGGTCGGAGATAACGACTAAACACTGTGAGCTCTAGCCGATATATGTAGTTAATAAGTATGTCAATAGTTTTTAAGAAAATATCTTACAAAAAGGTTTTTCATTAATTCAGTCTATCAAAACACATGAAAGTCAAACTGAAACACATTTAAACCAACTAAAAATACAGCTATAATCAACAACTACCGTCATATTTTACCCGCAAACAGGGTTCTGGTAAAAGCAACCAATTTAGGCGCACGCACTTTTGGGGTAATTTGTCACAAAAAGTTGGCAACTTCGCCCCTGGGGCAGGATGGGCCCTCCTGGCCCCATCATTTATTATCCTCCCCAAACCACCCCCGCCCTCAAGGGCCAGTAATTCTGCCTTCAAAGCCTTCGCGGGAATGCGTAATGAGTAACGACGTGGCGTAAATCTCTGGGATTTACCCCTTGTCTGTTTACCTCCCCTACATATTTTATGTGCTCGTTGTTTTTGTTACTTATATAGGTACCAAAGGTTTGAAGGAGGTTGAATGTGGTGGCGAGGACAAAATTTAATAATAAATAATATTAAATAAAACACAGAAGGGCAAAAGGCGTGGTTATATACCTAAACAAAGAACAAACTAATCATATTATGGGGATAATAATACGCCATGTAAGTTTTGAGATGCTGGTTACGGATACGCGGGAAGTGTAGGTACTGATTTTTGACCGACTTCGAAAAATGAGGTGGTTCTCAATTCGTCTGTTTTTTTTATATGTTTGTAACCTCAGTATTTTTTTTCCTCAAAACTCTTGACTGTGTGAACCGATTTTGAAAATTCTTTTTTGTTTAAAAGCTGATGCTTGTCGTTTGGTCCCATTTGAATTTTTATCAAAATCGGTCTAGCCGTTTTTTAGTTACACTCCAATAACTGAAAAGTATTCACCTATCTTGATGATTAGTTGTTGACAATGAATGACAATCGATCGAAGTAGCAGGGGTCACTAAAAGGAATGTAAAAAAAAATGTAACCAAATTCAACACCCAAAAGTGTGAAATAACTTGTCGAAGTCGGTACCATGCGCACAATATTGTGATAATAGGTACATTTGAACTATCATGGTACCGACTTCAACAAGTTATTTCACACTTTTGGGTGTTGAAGTCGGTTACATATTTGCTGCTTACGAGTAGTATTTGAGTTATGCCTAATAACGCATATTCTGTTTTAAGTTGGGAATTTTTAGCTAAAATTTTAATTATTTATTGGTAGTCATGCCTTTTATACCTACCCGATGAGGTAGGGAGAGCTGTCTAAGGAATCTGACGAGGGTATCAGCCTATTTTCATTTACCAATTACAGTCAATACTCTTTAGTTCTTGAAATCAAAATTACTTGTATATATATCCCAGCTGGGCATCGAAGCAAGGACCTTAAGCCGGATAGCGACTCGTAACTGCACTTGAACAACGAGGTATTATACTTACCATTAAATTTTCAAACTTTTCGTTTCACTTCTATAACTCGTGCATTGTGCGACTAATCAGAGCTTTCGAAAATTTCATCAAAACCCGACTAACAACGTTTAATTTCAATTATGCAACCTTGTACCGTGAAAACACACTGCTTAAAACTTTAAAGCTGTTGCACCTTATACCAACGTGTTAAGGGCTATTTTCTCATGTAAACTTTACTTAACCAGTGGTCAACAGTGCAGGCAGAGGCGTGACTGGATGGAAGAGAAGCAGATTAGCATGCCCTTTACCTAGTCCATGTAAAGTTTGGACCCGCCTTATTAAGGATTTAACTGGGTATACAGAGTACGTTAAGGACATATACCACAAACTCAACTTTTTATTAAAAAAAAATTACATGTAAATATAGTGTATTATTAGACCAATCGTTTCTGGCTTAAATCCTTTTTCTTTTGGACTATAATTTTTTTTTTTATTATATAGCGTTTAGTATAAAGCACTCGTTTTTAGGAGTTTGAGCCAGTTAATCGTAGCTCCAAATTTATTTTAAAAGTATAGTACACATGTATAAATAACTTCCCATTATAGAAAGTTCATTATATTCCGCATGTTTGTGGTGCAATAGAAATATTAAAAACATGCTTATTTTTCTTGAAAGAGGTGCTTAAAGTTGAGGCTTTCTTTTATCTAAAATTACGAGTTTTGAGCTAGTGTAATTTCAAAACTGTATAACTTAATGAAAATCTGATGCACCACAAACCTAGATATTAGGGTAGTGATTACGTAGGTAAGAAATCATTGAGTTTTATTCGCTATTATTAAAATGAGATTGGAGCTGCGTTTTGTATGGGGCCGTTCGTCTAAAATATACCCTTAATACGTTCTACTGTGTGTATGTCCGTGAGTCTCTATGCTTCAAATTTGCCAGTTTTTCATAAAAATATGTATGTTCAAAATTATTGGGATATCCTTTTTATGGGAATAACTATTAAGAAAAAATACGTAGTAAAAAGAAAAATAGATATTAGGACTTTTTAACATTTAGCGACGCTGCTGGCCGAAGTTGTTAAACTTATTGTATATCATTTTATAATTTCCGCGTCAAATACATTGAGTATTCATCATACATATCTGATATACATCATAAAGTCTGATAAGATGAAGTTTGTATAAGATGAACACCGCTCTTGTCTTATTTTCGTATATATTTTTTTTTTATTAACATATACACTACAGTCTCGTGGTCCGTACACTTGTTTGATTTTGTTTCACTTAAATACATTTCTTAATTTTACATCATTCTCCAACTTATCAATATTCCTCCTGAAGGGAAGTTAGCCTAATGTTAGTTATAAAATATATTTAAGGTATAGGTAGGTAGGTAAGGTATATGGTATATAAATATTGGTTCGACATTGTCAACATTCGTGAAAATTAACTAACTAATTTCCGAAGATATCATTTACATGGATTGGTGAGTACATAGAGATATAAAATACTATTTCTTTTCTGTGGGTGAGTATATGAATAGAAAAGCAACACCAAAATAATTAATTCATGTAATTATATCTATAACCTAAACAAAAATTGAGCTCCATTTCCCACCAGTGGGCAACCATAAGTAAAAAACAGAGCTATATTATTATTATTACTATTATTTCTGAATGCAAAATATGGCGGTTCGTGCTTCACGTAAGAATGACCTACCTATTTCTTTAAAATATAGGTAGCGTTTAGATAACAAGGAATTAATTGTATATTATATAATATACTTTCTAAATCTTAAAAATCATATAAGTTATAGATTTTGATCAGCAAATGGCCTATTTTTTTTATTTAGTGCTGTGTATCTGCGCGCTAGTGTAAGTAAGCTTTAAAATTGGTCCTCCGCAAATTACCTAAACTTGCCCCGGAATGACGCCGTATTTACATAATGACTTTATTTTGTTATAAACGAGCGAGGACTGAATTTAAATTCGTGAATTTGGGTTTTTGTGGTTGCTAGAATTGGGGAAGAAATCGTTTGTTGTTTTTTTTTGGCATTAAGTTTTTTATATTCGCATACATCACAAGTAGGAAAAGCCAAATTCAGACATGTTATGAAAGTACAAATACCATTTTATCTTAATATAAAAAATAACACTAACTAAATATAACAATAGGTAGCTGCTGAATCACACAAATGTCACCAGAAATGATTTGGTTCTTTGTAATAGGACACGAGTAAATTGCCACCTACAGGGATCTATACTGTTCTAGTCTATGGACAATTACTGAAAATTATTTTGTCAATAAAGTTAGCAGCTGTCTGACTTGAGAATTGAACCCAGAAGCTCGAGAATCTAAAGAGTCACTTTCGCCACTCCAAAATAGCATAATATACAAGGTTATAGGTAAAATGCTAACAACCTTTTAGGGTTGACTTCTGCTAGTCCTAACAAATATTTTAAGAAGTTTTTTTTTTTTGTATTTTTGGTGTGTTTTTATAAAATTGTCTGGAACGTTTAAGTTTTAGTCTCGTAGTAAAAGACAATGCTTACAAAAAGCACCCATCGCGGCAACACTGGACAGTGCCGTGCTCCCTTTGAATAAGGTTTTGAATATTTACATCGAGCAAAGTAATACGTAAATAAATATGAAATAATACAGAAATTAGAATAATTAATATTAAAATAATTACAGGCCTGAAAGACTTTTAATATCAGGTGGTCCTCTTGCTAATTCCGTCAAAATACATAAAAAAAAAACAAAATTTATCTATATAAAACATCTCAAAATGTTTGTAAGGAGTAGCAGAAGTCAACCCTAAGATGTTGTTAGCATTTTACCAATAACCCTGTAAAGTACTTAAAAAATCTGGGCTATCGTAATTACTGATTAGTGTAGTAGTAAGCACATTTTGTATACGACATCTCTAAAATGTGCTAAATAATTCGAGAAGTATGCTGAAAATCAGCCTTGCAGAGACTTTAGTGTCTATGCAGTCCCGTGCTGAGCATACCCCTTATTGCCAATTATGTTTTAATTATATTTATGTAGTTATTTTATAATTTTTTGTGGCAATAAAAATACTTTTCTTTCTTCTTTCTTTCTTTCTAAAATATTCATGTAAATAATATAGCTGTACCTAATTTATATATTTTTACCGGTTGTATACCTTAGAGCAAAGAACAAACTATATAAATATAACAATACAACTACTACAAACAAAAATATTTAGGCAACCTAAATGACATTTCAGGCCCACAGATAGACCAAATGCTCAACCCCACTACCAGGCACCTTGCCCAGCGTGCTGGCAGTGATACCCCGTTGGATTGCAATGCAATGCTTATTTATTGAGCCAAACAAGTGCCAGCACTTTGATCTTGCGTCGCATCTACCTATGATAAATTTTGAAAAGTACGATGAGCTCCCGGCTTTAAAATTGTAGAAATATTTTTACAATTTGTTAGTTATTTTGTGTATATCTTCATCTTTATTGTCCAAAATTCTATGAAAATGGTACAATACATGCTTTCTAACATCATAAAAGTCGACAAGATGAAATTTTAAAATATATGGTAGAACAACGAATAATAAAAATCAGATAAGTGCCCATCTGGAGTTAGGACCTGCGTTGAGTTTACGCATAACATTATATAATATTGTGCGTATTGAATCGTTGTACGAGCCCTACTTGGGCTTTGCCTGTTTTTATACTTCCCACTGGAGCATTCGCTGTTTTGATTATTTGCAAGAAACATGACGAAGCTCATTCTGCCTCGAACCAAAACACTATAAATCACCAGGACCCTGAATACAAACACCTATATACTCCAGATGCTTCCCTCTTCCAATACATAATCCTCCGGAGGTCCGTAAATGGAATATTCATAAAACCACCCTTTACGACCTTGTAAAGGGCCACATAAAAATTTAGAGGCAAAAAACGTACACCCTTTAGGCCTCCTCTTGGGATGGGCCTGAAGTTTGTAATTGAATTTTTGCCTGGAGCCGCAAAGGGCCGCCCTGCTTAATTTGGTGGACTCGGGAAAGGGTTGTAACGGTTGGTACAAAAAATATATTCTTGCGGTAAACGTTTTTTTTTATCCTTGATAGGTTAGCTTTTGACCACTATCTCACCTGATGGTAAGTGATGATGTGGTCGAAGGTGTTGTTCAGGCTAACCTAGACTTACTGGCTCTCAAGGACAGCTGCCGGAACACACCGTTAGGTGCTTGGCGTCAGATTTTCTACTTCAGGGTGGTAGCTAGCCAGGCGGGCATTCGCAAAGTGCCCTACCACCATGCTATAACGACTGACATCCTAAGACAACAATCGGGACCGACGGCGTAACGTGCCCTCCGAAGCACGGAAGCGCTCAGTAGTAATGTCACCAGGGGTCACCCATCCAAGTCATGACCGCGGCGGACGTTGCTTAACTTTGCTGATCGGTTCAGAATGGCTAAGCAAACTTCGCTACGAGCGCTTCAAAAGTGATTGAAAGACAAGCGTAAACATTAGCTAGACAGCTTAAGTAACTTTCAGGGCCAACTTAACACAACTTGCTTTCTACTAACACACGAAGAACTTGCTCTAATACTTAAAGGGATAAAATATTATGACCACCATAAAATGCGTTGCAAATACCCTTAGTTTTTATACCAAAAATTGTAATCGAACACCAAATGTAATAAATGATGCGCCATAAGAATTTTAGCAAGAAGTAAAAACTTTGGTTATAATTTTACATTAAAATGCTGTTTTAATTTTGGTGATCATTTACTACTTTTGGGTTAACAATGATTTATCTGGAGTCAATAGAATAGCGATATGTTAAAACTTGGTTATAAGTTTACATTAAAATGCGGGTTTAATTTTGGTGATCATTTAATATTTTTATCTGTTATATGTTATCTGTTATACCCTACCTTAAATATCTGGTGGTAAGTTAAACATAAATAACACTTACTTAAAATCGCACTACTCAAACTTTTACAATTTTTTCTCACAAAACTGTTCTTTAAACTCTATACTATAATGGCTCCTCTTACACATTATAGTAGTTTATGCAACTGTCATATAATAGAGGGTATTGAAACATGAGTGTAGTTTTTTGAAATATGATTACACTAGTGTTTTAATACCTAATTATATGCAGTTGCATACAATACTTCATTTAATCTCATGTAGATTGTAGCTACATTAAATAAAATGCAATATAAAAACCAACGCGTTGCGCGCGCATCGCCCTCACCACAGATAATGAGTACTTAAATTGAATTGAAACAGGCCACATCTTGGGTCAAATCGCTATCGTTTCTCCCTTGCAACCCCGCAGAAGGCACGAATTTATATTGTTGTAATCAAAAAGAAATATTCCATTTTTTACATGCAAAGGGTTGTTGGGTCTCCAATTTTTCTGGCTACTACGTGCTAAAATTTTATTCAGCCTATCCGGATTATATAAAAGAGTAGGTGTTTGGGCTTTTCCTTTTATCTTTTACGATTTTTTTCCATTAATGCGATTCGATTTAGGGTATGTGTTTGGGACGTTCTACTCCATATAGGTACGTTTATTTAAATGTTGGTTTTTTCGATTTTGTTTCCGAAATTCATTAGTGATCTTCAGGTACCTATATGGTTTTGTGATTTCTGTGAACTCATTTCTTTTATTTTTCACTTTAATTTTAAATTATTTAGAATTAAAGTTCTTTGTAAGTTTATGCTAAAATCCAAATTAGCATCACACTATATAATGATAATCGTAAAACTAATATTTATTTTTTCATTTGCAGGTTGCTTTAAGTAGATTTAACTTATACGGGCTTTTTCGCTAAGTAGAAATTAATACAAAAATTATATCACCATCCCCATTCTATAACCGGACATCCAGGGATACTCAGAAGCGCCACCGCTATATGGTAGATATTCCATTTACCCGAACAAAGCGATTTGCTTCTTCG
This sequence comes from Plagodis dolabraria, assembly GCA_963854805.1. Lineage (NCBI taxonomy): Eukaryota > Metazoa > Arthropoda > Insecta > Lepidoptera > Geometridae > Plagodis > Plagodis dolabraria. The sequence continues at coordinate 8,143,719 of OY978459.1, read as the reverse complement.
TTCATTATACGAACCGCCAGGGAATGGAATACCCTGCCTGAGTCTGTGTTTCCGGTTAAGTACAATATGGGGATCTTCAAAACGCGAGTGTACAGGTATCTTCTGGGTAAGCGCGCTTCATCCTCGATCGCATCATCACTTAACATCAGATGAGATAGTGGTCAAGTGCTACCCAGTTCGGTATAAAAAAAAAACTGTATTTAACTGCTCTGCTCGTATCTTGACGTACCTATATCTTAATTTCAGGACACAATTTTGGTGTTATCGTAAATAGGACAAGAATTTTTATATTGCAATTGATTTTATGAATTTGTGCTACGTAAGAAAATTACTGTGATTTTCTGATTGAATATAACAATCACCAAATCTTTTGTATGAAATGTACCTATAACGCCTATAAGGTTTTAATAATTTTCTTTCATTTTCATAGCAACACTAGCCATTTTTACGATAGCAAGCTTATTCTGTAACGTTCAGTAGTTGTTACTGCTGAACTACTGGCAACACAGCGAGAAAGGTGGCTTGGCAGAGCGAGGGCAGTGTGATTCATTCTTTGTTGGACGACCGAATCGTGCGGACGTATTCAGTATAAAAATCATTGTAATTGGAAGATACTGATTATAAAGAATTATTCTGGATCATCGTGTTTTAATTTCAAATCACCGTTGGTACGGCAGCGATACTGAGATCGTTTACATCTCAGAAGTGGGATTGACCAAAACAAGTAAGTACACGCTCACACTTTATCGATTTTTCGCGCTAAATTAATAAAGCAATCTGCATGGAAACCACTCACCTATGGTATAAACGTAGTGTTAAACTTAAATATGTACATATTGCGACTAAATGGTATTATATACACTGCGCGGCCATCTAGATGAGCACGTGTTTTCAGTCCAACGTCACACGTGGTGTTTCAATTGATTTCTACGATAAGCGCAAGATTGAATAATATAGTTTTGTGTCCGCGCATCTCATTTAACGATGAACACGAAAATTATAGAATAGAATAAAAAAATATTTTATTTTTTGAAAAAAAAAAAAAAAAAAAATGATTTTTGAATTGATACCACGCAGTGCGGGGTTATTAAGGGGGGTCAAAATTTACTTATTTTTGCTGTAGGACGCACCATTTCCGAGATATTATGAATTTTCAAACTACCCTCATAAAAAAAAAAAAAACTTCATTCTATATTCAACTTGTTTCTAATGCACACAATTTTATGATACGAGTTTCAGATGATGGAGCCAGGAGATAATAAAGCACGGAGTGTGGAAACTCCTCGACGCAACCGTTCGCGCTCCGGACGCAGTCTCAGCCGTAGCCAGAGCCGCAGGTTGCTGGAGCGTGAAGTGGTGCTGAGGCAGGAACAGGAGCGAGTTCGTCTGCTGGAGCTCGAGCTACAACGGGAACGAGACGCCGGGCAGCGCCGTCAACGGAACGAGCGACGTGGGTCACGCCATGGGTCAAGGCGCCGCAGTCGCAGTCGCAGCCTCAGTCGCAGCCACAGCCGCAGTCATAGCCGCCTGCCTGACGTGGACAACGGGAGACATCCCACCGGACACCACACAAAAAGGTCACGTAGTCCATCATTTTCCACTAAAGATGTTACCCAAATCATTCAGTCTATTAAGGACATCCTTCCATCGCAGCCAGGCCAGAGCACACAGCCTTCCAATAGAGATACTAAAAACATTATCCCAGAGTTTAATCCTTCTGAGAAAAACCAACGTATGGATATTTGGTTAAAAAAGGTTAACGAGTGTGCAAAGGTCTATGGCTGGGATGAAAGGACCGTTATTCATTTTGCAATGCAGAAATTGTCAGGGCTAGCTAAGACTTGGTACGAAAGCCAGAATTCAATATTGTATACTTGGGAGGAGTGGCAAGTTAAGTTATTAAATTCTTTTCCGTGTGAGCAAAACTACGGACAGATGCTTGAGGACATGTTAAGGCGTAAAAGCAGAATTAACGAACCCATTCAAAACTACTTTTACGAAAAGCTAGCTCTCCTCAATCAATGCGATATTACCGGTAGACGCGCTGTTGACTGCATTATTCATGGCATTAGTGACAGGACTACAAGGTCTAGTGCCTTAGCCCTGCGATGTAACGAGCCTGACGATTTATTAAAGTTTTTGATGAGCAACAATAGGGAGCTATACACGCCGCAGCCGTTTTCTAGAGACAGGAACGTAAATACGGGTGATGACAAGCTAAACAACAGGACTAATGCAAGAGTCAATCCTGGCCTATTCTGTTACAATTGCAAAGATAAAGGTCATCCGTACTCCAAATGTCCTAAGCCCCTAGTAAAATGCAGCCATTGTAACAAAATAGGACATAAGCCTGAACTATGCCGCTCAAAGCTGAACACAGGATCAACGAATGCTGATGCAGTGGCGAAAACCATGCGTATTTCTAGTACTACGCCATGTAATAAGTTTATTAAAGAAGTAAAAGTAGAAGGTGTGCCGCTTGAAGCGTTCATTGATCTTGGTAGTGAAGTCACTTTAATTACCCAGACCAGCTTTGCAAATCTCGGACTGACTCATGACCATAAGCCATCTACCATGAAGGGTTTCGGCAATAACATTATATACTCGATAGGCTCGACAAAGTTAAACTTGTCGATTGATGGGGTGGATGCTATAGTTTCATGTCGCGTAGTAGAGGATCGTCTCTTGGAGAAGCCCTTGCTTATTGGACAAAGTTACACGGAGCAACCTCACATAATTATCTACAAGGACGTTAACAGGCTTCAATTTATACATATCGACACAGAAACGCCTAATTATGTACAACATGAAGAAGATGATCGTCGAGAAAGAGTTAGGATTCAAGCGTATTGTAAACTTTATGGCCCTGCTAGCGTTCGAGCCATGACCGAGGCTCCATTCACAGGCAGTGTAATAATCGATACCAAGATAGTAGGGAAACTAGGAAGACAATACGTTGTTTGCGGCGGAGCTTACGAAGTAAAGGGTGGTTCACTCATAGTTACATTACAGCCATGCGTAGTACCTTGCTGTCTCGAGGAAAACTCATTGTTTTCACGGGCAGAAAGGGTGGAGTCAGTTTACAGACTTGTAAGCACGCAAGATTCCGCAATTACGCCAACCGAATCTTACCCTACTGATCAAATCGACGAAAGACTAGTGCAGCTAGGCAATGAAGCCCCCAACGAGGCTAAGACAAGACTCTTAAACATATTGCGACGCCACGAAAAGTGTTTTGCTCGTAACTTGGGAGACCTCAGCTGTACAAACGTTACAGAAATGAACATAGATTTGTGTAGCCAGCGCCCCGTTGTTTACAGACCGTACCGCCTCTCTTACCATGAACGGGAGAAGGTTAGAGAAATGGTCGACGAAATGTTAGAAGCGGGTATCATACGAGAGTCTACATCTAATTATGCTAGCCCGATAATACTAGTGCGAAAAAAGAACGGCAGCATACGACTTTGCGTAGATTACAGGCTACTGAATTCGGTCACCGTAAAGGAAAGATATCCCATCCCCATAATAGAGGATGAAATAGCGAGATTATCTGGTCAGGCGTGGTTCATCACTCTTGACCTAATGTCGGGGTACTATCAAGTACCAATTGCGGAGGAAAGTAGGCATTTGACTGCATTCGTCACGCCTGACGGTCAGTACGAGTATAATCGCATGCCGTTTGGTTTGGCAAACGCTCCAGCAGTCTTCCAAAGGATGATGAACCATGTCTTGGGCTAAGCTCGTTTTAACAAAGCCACAGTATACCTAGATGACCTGCTGATTTTTGGCAAGACCCCTTCTGAATGTATGGATCGATTGGAAGACGTCCTCAAACTATTAGAAAACGCGCAACTCAAACTGAACCTGTCAAAGTGCAGTTTCTTGCAAAGTAAAATTGAATATCTAGGGTACGAAATTGACTCGGCTGGCATACGTCCAGGGACAGCAAAAATTCAGAGCGTCATGGATTTTCCCTTGCCACAAAATGTGCACAACGTACGCCAATTTTTGGGACTTGTGAGTTACTTTCGAAAATTTATTCAGTCATTTGCCCAATTGGCTTATCCACTCACTAAGTTATTAAAGAAAAACGCTACATGGGAGTGGACGATGGAGCAAGAAAGCTCGTTCAAGACCCTTAAATCGAAGTTGATAGAAAGACCAGTCTTGGCTCTGTATGATCCAACGGCTGAGACGGAGCTCCACTCAGATGCTAGCAAGATAGGTGTCGGAGGAATATTGCTTCAACGTCCAGTTGGCAGTCAAGACTCTTTTCATCCCGTGGCCTATTACAGCCGCCAGACAACCCCCGAGGAAAGAAACTTTCACTCATACGAGTTAGAAACGTTGGCGGTTATTTGCGCCCTAAAAAAAATTCAGGGTTTATCTTTTAGGCAAGACTTTCAGGGTGGTAAGCGACTGCAGTGCGTTGCGTTCTACATTTGAGAAGCGTGATCTGATACCTAGAATTGCCCGCTGGTGGATCGCGCTACAGGAGTTTGATTGCTGTATTGAATATAGAGCAGGGGTGAAAATGGGTCATGTTGACGCCCTTTCAAGAAATCCTACAAATGAAGTGGACACTTCAGATCCCGTTAGATATCCGTCGGTGCTCTTTATATCCGACGATGACTGGCTTCATACCCTTCAGATTGGAGATCCTGAGTTACTCAGAATACGAGGTATTGTCAGCAGTAACCTAGATTCCAAGGGACTGGAATACATTAAAGACAATTATGTTTTAAAGAACAATCGATTATTTAGGTGTATTGGGGGCGACAAAGAATGCCTTAGATGGGTAGTACCAAAGGGTGCAAGGTGGCAGCTGTGCAAGATGAATCACGACGATATAGGACACGTCGGTTTCGAGAAAACCTTAGAGCGTATAAAGAAAACCTACTGGTTTGGAAAAATGAAGCGATTCGTTAGAAAATATGTTAGTGCATGTATCGATTGTGCGTATGCTAAGAAAACGACAAATGGTCGAGAGGGGCTACTACACCCAATAGAAAAAGCCGCAATACCTTTTCACACCTTGCACATCGACCACCTTGGCCCCTTTGTGAAATCAAAAAAGGGGTTCACACACATATTAACTGTTGTAGATTCGTTCACCAAGTTTTTGTTCATCAAACCTGTTCGAAACACTAATACGCAAAACGTCATGAAGGCGCTACAAGACATTTTTGACATATTTCGCGCCCCTGATAGGCTAGTGAGTGATCGAGGTTCTTGCTTCACTGCGAATGCGTTCAGAAGATTCTGCCTTGACCGAGGTATTAAGCACATATTAAACGCAGTAGCAAGTCCGAGATCGAACGGCCAGGTAGAGCGATACAACCGGACTATACTTGACTCTTTAACAGCGCAAATCGTAAGGGACGACGAGAAAGAATGGGACAGCAAATTAGGAAAAATACAATGGGGGCTGAATAACACCGTACAGAAAACTATTGGTAAGACACCAGCTGAGGTTATGTTTGGTACTGCAATGCATAGTGAAGTCAAGCCGGCATTTAATGTGGTTGTGGAAGACATTCGTGAATTTTCTGATGTACCTACCCTTCGCGCTGAGGTCAAACGAAAAATCGAAAATGCCCAAGCTAAGCAAAAGGAGTATTATGATCGCTGCAGGCATCCTGCACGTGCCTACAATAAGGGCGATCTGGTTAAAATAACGAAAGTGGCGTTTCAAAATAAAGGTCAAAGTACGAAACTAATGCCATCTTACGAAGGCCCCTTCAGGGTTATCAAGGTGTTAGGGAATGACCGTTACAAAATCGCACCAATAGCGGGTTTTGAAGGAATGAAAATCAAACGCAAAACAACGGTTGCTGCGGACAGGATGCAACCGTGGATTCATGTGGCCTCACTGAGTTTGGATGATACGGATAATGAAGAAAGCACCACCGAATAAATTAAATCATCATTATTACTTCAAAATAATAAATATGCTAGTCTTGTCTGGTTCGGGTCAAGTACGAGGCACCAACATGCTCGTGCCTGGACCTGATACCACATAAAGCGCGGGTTACAACGTTAACGGCTCTGTCGCAAAGGGTACTCACTAAATGTTGACATGTCCTCAACTCACAGCTCACTAAGATCACATAATAGATACTGTAAAAAGGCGAAAGTTATTAAGACAGATGATTACACATACAGTCATTCTTAAAACTATATACTGTACAATATATTATAAAATGTCATATGTAATTTTGTTTGGTTAAAAGTAAATAAAAATAGTTAATCTGTAAATAAGGATTTCGTATGTGGAAGGTTATTTGGTTACAAGGTTATTATTATAGATGTATATTGTTATTTGGTTACGAGGATAGATACAAGTTGTTATTTGTTTACAGGGTTACAAGAGGCTACATGGTTACATGGTTACTTGGTTAAATGGTTACTTGGTTAAATGGTTACATGGTTAAAAGGTTACATGGTTAAATGGTTACATGGATACATGGTTACAAGGATACATGGTTACAAGGATACATGGTTACAAGGATACATGGTTACAAGGATACATGGTTACAAGGATACATGGTTACAAGGATACATGGTTACAAGGTTACATGGTTACAAGGATACATGGTTACAAGGATACATGGTTACAAGGTTACATGGATACAAGGATTGATGTTGTTATTTGGTTATAAGGATATATAAAAGTTGTTATTTGGTTACGAAAATATACTTATATAAGTTTTTGCAAGTAAAAAAATTATAAAATTTTATATCTGTTAAAATCGTTACTAATTATTTGGTTAAATACACCTTTCATTTAGCTTTCTTTTACATGATAAAATAAAAAAATAAAAAATACTGATTATATGCTTTACATTGTACATACAAAGATATCAATTAATTCTCGTTATTGTCTGGATAATTTGCTTGTTTATACTTTACTCCTTGTATTGTTTTTATTTCACTACTAGTATGGTAATTATTTTGATCATAAGTTTGATTGTACAAGAATAGTTACAAGTAGCTCGTTCTGCCAAGTGTAAGGTTTTATCTGGTTCCACCTGGTGCATGTCTGAGGTCATACATGTCATCAGGATGGTCGAGTGTAAGGTTTTAATAATTTTCTTTCATTTTCATAGCAACACTAGCCATTTTTACGATAGCAAGCTTATTCTGTAACGTTCAGTAGTTGTTACTGCTGAACTACTGGCAACACAGCGAGAAAGGTGGCTTGGCAGAGCGAGGGCAGTGTGATTCATTCTTTGTTGGACGACCGAATCGTGCGGACGTATTCAGTATAAAAATCATTGTAATTGGAAGATACTGATTATAAAGAATTATTCTGGATCATCGTGTTTTAATTTCAAATCACCGTTGGTACGGCAGCGATACTGAGATCGTTTACACGCCTAAGATATAAAAATGTATATTGATGTTTTACCGTCGTCACATATTCGTACTATCTTCAATTTGATCACAAGACACGTGCTCAGATTGAGAATTACGGCGAAAAAAGTGTGAAAAAATATTATGACAGGAGATTCAATCTAGGTGTTACTGGTACATTTTGAGCTAAAAAACATTTTGAATTAATCGGGACCGTGGGTGGAATATTCCGCCGGCCTGGATACCAGTCCTTAACATTTGTGATACGGCATCGGGGTGGAACCGCGAAGAGGATAGTACAACTGTAGTGTGTCAACATTCCCTTACCTACCAAAACGACTATCTCTGACAATCACAGAGATAGTGACAGAAGTGACAGTTCGTACGGAGAAATTCTGACTTTGACAGCTGCGGCGCAACCGTCTCAACGCCAGTTACCTACGTGCTGAGGACCGCGATCGACGCTGTGCACAATCGTGACTCCCAGACGAAGAACTTCAAATAAGTTCGGAACTGGTCGGAGCAATATCCGGTAAATATTACGCGAGTCCTAGCCGGTTACTAAATAATAATTATGGTAGTAACATGTAGAGGCAAAAGAAGAAACATAATTTCATTCACACTTTCTAATATGGAGTAGGTAAGTGAATTGCTTATACAAACATTGACATTAATTTATTATCTGACAACGGCCAGGCCTCGAAAAACGTCCGTCAGAATCTTCACGCACAAACAAGCCTACTCAAATGCCCGTCCTACTCTTTGCTATACCATTTTCCACGACCATTATACCTTGATCTCTGAACCAAATCGGAATTTCACAAAACTGTACAAAAGTGAGGGTAGTTTGAAAAGTGGGAGGTCGGGGTAAACTGGCCTGGCGTCCGTTCGGTATCGTATGATAGATGATTATCTACGGCCGACGTCAAAGTGAATTATTGGAATTTTGAATGGGTCTTTGGAAGTTTTAGTTATTTGTCTAAATTAACTTGAAAGCAGCTAATTTGTTAGTTCCTAGTACGTATATTGTTGGTTGATTAATAGAAATTTGATGAAAGTCATTTGATATAAGGATTTTTTTCTTTATGCTGGATATAAATAGGCCTATTTTGACTTTTCTCCATCAACATTTTTGCAATAATCTATTATATTATGTTCTCTTGGGAAATGTGTTCAATGAAGTACAATTATAGAACTTTTCCCGTTATAGGAGTACCTGAATCTTGGGTATCAAAATGGCTATTTTGGACAAGAGAAAAGTATGCATGTGGCCGAAATGTAAATGCTGAATAGATGTAAAATAATACAAGACTAAATTAAAAATCAGGTTTATTATCAGATAAAGTTGAATGTTCCATCATAAAGAGAAAATTACGAAAGTACTAGATTCGCATGATATTAGCGTTTCGTAAGGTTAGATGAAAAGCGAGTATTTTAAAAACACACATTCACCTTCAGACCTCTTTTCAAAATCGAAAGAAAATGCAAAATTGCCTTCAGAACATGCCAGTTTATTCAAAAGATTCTAAAAAAGAATTGATCTCAATATACCCTAAATACCATATATAACAGAAATACCTATTTTGAACCACCTGAAATTATTACAAATCAACAAAAAGAAAATCACAATAAATTACCCGATCCGAACCAAATATCGTTTTCAACGGAATACTAATATAATTTTTCAACACACGCTCGAAGGTTTAAAGGAAGGAGGCTTCATTAAGCAGGTGTCACCTGGATTAAGATATGCTTCTTTTCCCATACGTGTTATTACTTTTGGCGGTACTTATGGTATAATAAACCAAAGGCCTTTTTCTCCTTTTCTCTTATCTACGCACACATGTGTAATTGAAAGAGTAAGTGATATATTGAAGAATTAACTTACAAGTGTATTGAAAGCAATCGTATAGCACCAATGCTATTTTAATTATTGCAATCTCGGCTTGATCTATCATAACCCTCGCTTGCGGCTCGCACATAAAAGCTGGCGTAATTACCGTAGCTGCGATTGCAATTGCAAATTTTCGCACCCGTATCATAATACATTATTCCTATTACATATCAGAAAGTCTGAACATAAATAAATGTGGTTTATTTTGTTAACTTTGTTCAATATTAGGTATCACAATTCATTAATTGATTGAATCTGCTTTCATTAAAATTTTGCAACTACAATATATGATCCACGTTATGGCAAAATGAAACCTATCGATGAACACACAAATTGATGTTTCTTTTATCATACAAATCTAATAATACGTATAGAATACATATGTAAAGATGTATATAAGGACCCACTTTTACAAGCTTTCATAAAAAAATCTCTTTGTAATTACACCTACATATGTATACCATCAAAAACCTCCATGTTGAAAACACTAAACCACACACAGCATAGAAAGCACCCTCTAATTAATTCTACAAACCGTGACTCCCCTGTTTAAGCGAAAATTATTCAAAGGGAAATGCTCAAGGAAGATTGTTGAAAAAATTACGGTATAAAAGGCCCTCCCACAAGTCCGCAGGCGGGAGCCAATTTTGCCCGTTCTCCCCACCACACGCACATGCGTGTTAGCCTCCCTTTTACACCTAAACGAACTTCCATTTTGTTTTTGCGTGGTCGTTTTAATTTTCTTTTTTTCCTTTTTTTGTTCATTAGTGATCACTATTCGTTTCCTATTGATAAGTTGTTTGGGTGACAAGATGAATATACACACCTTGGTACCGTTCTTATTCGATCAGCTAACTTAAACAACGTCCCTTGTGGTTGCGATTACTTAGTTATATGTGTGACCGCTGAGCTGGTGGCATTACTATTCTTGCTTAGGAGAGTACGTTAAGCCGTCGGTCCTGGTTGTTGTCTTAGTATGGCAGTTGTTATAGCATGGTGGTAAGACATTTTGCAAATGCCCGCCTCGCTAGCTACCACCCTCAAGTAGAATAAAAATCGGTCAAGTGCGAGTCGGACTCGCGCACGAAGGGTTCCGTACCATTAGCTATACAACATTAGACTTCATATTTCAACCTTTTTTGTTTTAACGTGCGCGAGTCCGACTCGCACTTGGCCAACTTTCATGTATTTTTTGTTATAGCGGCAACAGAAATACATCATCTGTAAAAATTTCAACTGTCTAGCTATCACCGTTCTTGAGATACAGCCAGGTGACAGACGGACGGGCGGACAGTCAAGTCTCAAGTGTAATAGGGTCCCGTTTTAACCCTTTGGGTACGGAACCCTAAAAATTGTCGCAAAATATGCCAGCATAAACTAAAATGAGCCAGAATATATTCGAAACTCGCGGCCCAACCCGGTTTCACACGGGTATTCAACAAAAAATTATAAAAATCTTCAACTTTTTTGAAAATATTATATAGCCTATTTTCATCAGGGATAATGTAGGATTCTAATGGTTAAGGAATTTTTAAGTCATTCCAGTAATTTTTAAGTCTATTCGTTACTTACAAAAATACAAATCTTTCTCTTTATAATATCCATTTCCATTCAACGGTTGTCTGTAAGAAATTTCTCTTACTACTTACATTGTAAAACAATTTGTTTATAAATGAATAGGTTTACAACTCGATGCTTTTTTTTATGATTGGCGCCTATCCTTTTACTGGATCATCCAATAACGATGTTTTTTTTGTTGTTAGGTAGAATATACCTTCAAGTCGATCCCATTTTAATCTTACTAACATCAACAGTTATTGAGTTACACTTCACTATATGAAATAACATTTTTATTTATTTATTTATAGCTGATATGCTAGCCTTTGACCACTATCTCATCTGATTGTAAGTAAGTAGGTGATGGTCGAAGATGTTGTTTAGGCTAACCTCGAATTCCGGGCTCTCAAGGACAGCTGCCGGAACACATCGTTAGGTGTTTGCTGACAGATTTTCTACTCGAGGACACTCTTTCAGGCGGGCATTCGCAAAATGCCCTACTACCATTCTGTATGCGACTGTACGACTGCAACCCTAAGACAACAACCGGAACGGCTTAACGTGCACTCCGAAGCACGGAAGCACTCAATAGTAATGTCAGTAGCAGTCACCCATCCCATTCATGACCGCGGCGGACGTTGCATAACTTAGCTGAGTTAAGCAAATTTCGCTACTGGCGCTTTAATGTCTTTAGTAAAAAAACAGTACTTCCCAATGTGCCTATACCTGGGTGACATGATAATTGCAACTCCTCTGGATGGTGTTAACGTGAAGTCCTCGTTGTACTCATTGTTAGACCGAGGGCTAAGGACGGACACGTTTCGCATGCGAATGAAACAGAACTATGCAATATAATTTGCGTGAGCGACATTTTTCAAATAAATTCATACAAAATGACCTTAAATGGAAAAATCGAGTATTCAGATTGCTATTTTTAAAACCCTTTTCTATGTAAAGACAAAATTTGGTTCATGACATATTCATGATTTTTTTTCTATCGATAGAAATAAATAGAAAGTGTTTTCGGAATAATCATATCATATTTTTATCATATCTTCTAGAGTACTGTCTGCACTGTAACAGCCTGATCTTCCACTGCTGAACACAGCCTCCCCTATGAAGAAGGTATTTGCCATAATCCCCACGCTTGGCAGGCGTCTTGGGGATCGCAGTGTAAGTTGGCAGTTCTTTAGAAGGCGCTGCTGCCCACCTTCCAGTATTTTTCCCTTAGTCGCCTCTTACTACACCCACGGGATGATATGTGGAGTTGCAATTCTAACCGGGCACCCCACGGGGCATTATCACTTTAAGGGTCTTCTAGAGTACAATATATATTTTATTCATATGTGTAAATTCAATTCCTTTATTGCAGACATAGTCCATAGTCTAGTAAATCATAACTCTTTCCTGGTCAAAATTTGCTATCACACTTCCCCTTAAGTTTAAGTTCGACGAAAAGTAGGTAATAACTTTCATTGAACCTCGTATTAATTTTATTCATTAAAATTCATTCAGGAACTAAGGAATATACTGAATAAATATCAACAAAATCTATTCAGGTGAGTTGGAGGTGAACGGCAGCAAATTGACATATAAACACATTTTTTTTTTTTATTAGTGGGTATACCAAATCCATCGTAAATATTATAAGTATATACCAGTTGAAATGCCTTTGAAGATTCCGTCTTGGAGTGTCAATTCACTACTGTGTTCTGTGAAGTCTCGGAGAAGAAACTCGGTCGTGAAGACTCGTAAAACGGCTCGGAGTGAGAAGCACACCAGCGACTGCAGTGTCACGCAGATTGATAACACTGACTTGACCTATTGGTAACTATAAAACATGTAAAATATATCGTATATGTACCCGTAGGTATATTGGCGTTATGAAGCGCCTCAGTGAGTACGCTGCATAGCGCACCAGCGCTAGGTATGACAATGGAGTTTTGGTGGAAAACCATTATATTGGCTGTTATTTTCCCAATTTTTGGTAACCTATGCTTTCGAGTCGCACATAATATTCCACGGCGGTGTTAAAAAAAACACAAATAGAAGTAAAAATACTTTTTCAGCTACACGACCAAATATCATCATAATGAATAGGTTGTTGACGAGAGCGTTATAAACGGTTAAAATTCTTACTCATCCTTGATTCTTTTTTTACTATTTATATTGCTCGTAAAAGTGTGGTCAAATGGCTGTTGACATTGCAATAGAGCCCGAGCAATTTGTTAAAACAAAATATTAGGCGAAAAAAGCTGTATCTTTCAAGGCTTTTTTTGTTTTACTTTTATTGGTCAACGCAAAACGGGGTGGTAACCAGATGTGGTAATCATGTGCACGGGATTTTGTTTTAAAAATGATCACTTAAGAACGACCGTAATAGTACATATATTGCGACAGCCACAGTCAGCGTTTATGTACCTACCTACTATTCTACTTTCCCATAACAATAGCCTCACCGTGGCATACCCAAGCCAATTCCAGCCCTTTATTTTCCTTACTCATACACGGATACCTATTTACTTACCGTAGATAACGACAAACGCAGACTTTAGATACCAAGATAACTAATGGCATCGGAAACTCAAAACCATTCCAATTTGAACCGTAACTCTCTATAAATACAGTATTTATGGGTTTCAGTGGGTGGTAAATGTGAATGGTAAAGACCCTGGGGTGGTAATCCATCATAGTGACAATTCTATTTATCTTGATGAGGACCGTACTTCCGATGCTAATGGGTTTTTTTCTGTTTATGGTGAGACGTAATGACGACGATGAATCTATGAACAATATAATTATGATGAGTCAAAGGGTTGGTCTTGTATACTTTCTAGGTATATCATGATTTTAAATAAAAAAAATAAAGCTGTATAACGTTATAATTTTAAACATTGAAAGCCAAGCGGTAACATATTTGGTAGTAGTGTTAGTAGGCCCCCCACTAGGTGAACTGACGACATCATAAAAGTCGCGGGTAGCCAATGGTTACCTACATGGCTTATGCTGTCCTTTGTGGTGTTCTAGGAGATTTCGTTCAACAGTGGACGTCTTCCGGCTGATGATGAACATCAGCATGCATGGTGGTTGGGCATTTTGCGAATACCCGCCTGGCTAGTTACCATCCTCAAGTAGAAAATCTGTCGCCAAGCACATAACAGTGTGTTCCAACAGCTGTCCCTGAGAGCCAGTAATTCTAGGTTAGCCTGAACAACATCTTCGACCGCATGAAACGAGTTAAAACACATTTTTTTACAAAATTTCTAAAATATAATTGAAGTTGGACCAATTATTTTTATCAACATTTACAAAGTCACAGTTGGGTACATATTTAGATAGTATTTTAAAATTGCTATTAAACTTTGAAGCAGTGATAGCTCAGTGGCTTTGGCTATGGACTGCCGCGCAGCATGTCCATGGTTCGAATCCCGCCGCGGGCTTGAGCTTTCACCGCATGGTGGAAGGGCATTTTTGCGAATGCCCGCCTGGCTAGCGACCACCCTCAAGTTGAAAATCTGTCGCCAAGCACCTAACGGTGTGTTCCGGCAGCTGTCCTTGAGAGCCAGTAATTCTAGGTTAAGCCTGCTATATCACCTTCGACCACATCATCATTTACCATCAGGTGAGATTGTGGTCTAAAGCTAACCTATCAGCAACAAAAAAAAAAAAAACTTTTTCTTCATATAAAAATGTATTACTTGTTACATTCAACACTATAATATTAATATTTTTCAAGCGCTTAATGCTCCTGAGAGCTCATACAATAATTTGTTAGGGTTTTTATGATTCTCACCTATACATAAAATCAGCTGATCTGAATTTAATTTCAAATTATGACAGTCTATCAGAATTTCCTCTGCTGTCGCGAACGGTTTTGTTACTGCAAAAATATCATAATGTTCATAATCTTTACAAAAATCATCTAAATTTAATCAACATTGATGCTAATCCCGTGCTTGTTGAGTTCCATACAATATACATTGTATCTTGTGACGAAATGCATATGCAGAGGACAACGCGCGCTTACATCCAGAAGGACCTCGTGCTTGTTCCGTCGAACTTCATTTAAAAACTAAATTCGAAAAATAAAATCGCTTACGTATGTATGGCCTTTCAGTAGAGAATTTGTTTTCGTAGGCATGTGTATCGTATAGAACTCATTAAGTAGAGTACAAAGCTTAAATAAGCGGTCAGCGTTCTTTTAATAAAAGGGTCAATTATTGTAAAATATGTTTAATTATTTGCCTCTTCTCATGATTTGACTCTCATTAGTGCATAAGTCAACTTACCCCTGGCATGGTCTACATACCCCGAACCAGGGGTTTTGTAAAAAGCATTAAATCAGCACCATTATATAAACAAAGAGCTAGATTTTATATTTTTCTATAAGGTTTTAAATAAAACATAAAAAATATGTACTATTTAGTAAAAAAAACTGGTCACCCAATCGCCGTTTTCCCTTACTTAAATAGATTTTTCTGCCATTACAATTTTTGCGTTAACGACTGGCTAGGCTAATAAGCTCACAATATATTGATAAATAAAGCAAAAAAAACCGCCTCGTGGTTAAAATTTTTCCTTGCTTTATATATTTTGAACACTTACATATAAAATATATATAAAAAATGCGGAACAACTTTGGCTTTCAGATTCGATATCGTTATCGTTTAGATCGTAAATTTAGGTATATTACGTAAAATATTTTCTAACAGATACTGAAATACCAACTTATTATATAGATTTAAATCTGTGATCAAAATCACACAATGTTTTTCATGCTGTAATGTCCGAGAATTTTCTTTTTTTTCACCAGATTAGAAGACTAATAAGACCTTAAAAATAATCATATATATTTCCTGTCTCAATATTTCTGACTTGTTAAATGAATAGAAATATAAAGGTTTTTATAATCTTAATACCAACTTTGGGATGTACAGGAATCTGAACTAGGTAGGAGAAACCATGATCAAATTTGTCCAATACGCTTGCAATCGCCTTAGTTATTTATTGGTTATTGGCATAGGTATATATTTTTGCCTCTGTATGCTTTCCAACAGGTATAGCTTTGAGAATTTCGTATTGAATATCAGTGGATTGAAAACTTAGTATTCAGCCATCCAGCCTTTCATACATAGCCATATAAATGTAGGGACTGAAGACTCAACGTGCCTTCTGAAGCATGCTTAGTAGTAATGTCACTAGCGGTCACCCATCCAAGCTACGGCCGTAGTGCGTAGCTTAACGTAGTGCTTAATGTAGTTGATCAATCAAGAACGACTAAGCAAGCTACGGTTTAAACAATAATAAATATAAGAGGATGTATGCAGGATGAAATGACGACATATCCCAGGAACTGTTGGTGACCTATGAAATTCAAGGACTATTTTCATAAGGCCATCATACTTTTTATGTTGAATGGATTTGAATGTTAGGCAACAAAGGCATTAGATTATAGAAGAATACAGTGGAGATACAGTGCAGGTGCAAATACTAAGACGGAGTGTGTTACTAGAATAGAGAATATTAATCATCATCGTATAGGTATATGGGATTGTGGGGTGCCGGGGCAGAATTGCACACCGCATATCTTTCTGTAGAAGTGGTAAGAGACGTAAAAATACCATGCAGGCAGCAGCGCCTTCTAAATAACTGCTACTTACACTGTGATCCCCAAACAGCTTGTCAAAAGTAGGGACCCCGCTTATTTGGGAGGCTGTGTTCAGCAGTGGACGATTCGGTTAATACAATATATACATATTCAAACGCTAGGCTCTTGTCGGTGTAGTAATCGCCACTCTTTTCTATTATCAGCCTCCAACACGATATTAATTTTCTCATATAAATCTTATAATTGATCGAAGTTAGAGCGTCTGGGCCTTCCTTTCCTTCTTTCCGATAGAAGACATTAAAAAAAATATCTTTAATCATATTCCATATAAAAATTGTTTTGCTGTATCAAATGTCCTATCATCTTTCCATTTTTATTTTCTATATAGCTCACAGACGCAGCTACGCACTCGTCCTGATGATGAGCATCAAATATGCCAGAAACCCGGGTTGACGTATTCGTTCCCCGACGTGAGTATTTTTGCCGGTTAATTTACAATACTTGACCTTCAAGACAATGCCAATATTGAGAGGGAGCCTAGAGCTTTCATGTTTGGCTGGAGCATGTTGGCTCGTAAAGTTTCTCGCTGTTCAGATACTTTTAAGGCGTACTGTCAGAGACTATCTGTACACGGCGGTTTGTGGATCAACAGCTGTTCCCAGAACTTGCTCAACACATTACTCATTCGATATAATCATTTACAGGATATTGCGACTTCCCCGTGCGAATAATGATTCTGCTCGAGGTGCCCGTAGATATAGGTATGACATTTTAATTGGCGGTTGTTGTATATTATATTTAGGGTCTGTTTCAGAATGTTCTAGTAAGTGCCGGTTTTACTATCCAGAACATATTTAATAAATAAAACACTATCTTTGCGTTTCACAGTCATCGATTTAGCCTATCCAACGGTTAAAGCTTGAAACGCGCTGCATATTAACTGTCATTTTTATCATTCAGTTATTTTATGTGTTGCATAACAACCCGAAACTTTATTAGGACATTCTGAAACGGGCCCTTATATTATATTTTTTTATGTTGCTAACCCGCAGAGATTGTCGTTGACTGACAATGATAACTTTGAATTGAATACAACATGTGAGAGAAATGTTTGAGAGTACCAAGACTAGCGATAAGCGAGGTACCTATATCTATTCTAGTTGCTGTAAAACTTGAGCGAGGTCGTCTGAGGAATTACTGATACTAAACCTATTCCTACCGTCAAGCAATAACTTTCGCTTTACTATGGTCTATGCCGGTGTAATCACATGCGCTTACTTCACAGAGTGATGAAGAAATGCATTTGTTATGGGCAAAGGTACGCACGTAAAACCAAGTTTAGTAGACCACGTGCTTCTTCTGTTACAATTGCATAATTTTTTTTTAATGAGAAACAGGAAAACATGCATTTATATAGACAATCTAGGCGGATAATGGATTGGAGTAATGAAAGGCCGACAAAGGTATAGATACTGTGTAATATACTACACACTAAAACCTATTAATAAAATCTAACTTGAAAAATATCTTCCTTGTTAAACATAAAAGAGTTTTTTTGTTTGCAAAAATTTCAAAAACAAAGTAAATCATGCTATTATATAGCCAAAATATACTATGCAGAAGTACGATAGAACGTTTCAAAAAATCTAACCGATCATTCGCGTAATTTAAAAATCCTTAAATATTATTTTTATATTATTACTAGCTTTCCGGGCGCGGCTCCGCCCGCGCGTATGTCGGTTATCGCGCAAAAACATTAACCTCTTTTGGCGCAGTTGGATAAAAACTATCCTATGTTTTGTCCCGGGTCTCAAACTATTTCCATACCAAATTTCATTCAAATCGGTCCAGTAGTTTTGGCGTGAAAGCGTAACAGACAGACAGAGTTACTTTCTCATTTATAATATTATATATATATATAATAGGTATATAGTAATAGTATATAGTATACTGATTATTTTACTCTGATATCCTTTCAAGTCAAATTCTTACTTACGGTGCAGTTTAATTTTTGTAATTGCATAATAATGTAATGTATTTCAAATTATCTTCCTTCTGATCTAAGATTTTTTTACCTGTATTACAACTCTCTACTTCTGATCGATAATACCTGCAGTAGAAAATCCTCAGATAATTCTGGACTTAATGAAAGCCTTTTGTATTATCCCTTTGTTAAAACCACACATCCTTGCGGACCTTTCACGAGCAATGGACATCAGAACAATAGATTTTATTACCGCACTATCACCAAGACAAATGAGATACATACACCTAAAGCTAGGTAAATAGCCTAGCTTTGTCCCTCTCCTACCCACAAAATGCCACCTTCTTTTATACAATCAAAAACGAACAAAAAACACCCTTATCGCCCAAGAAATAAGACAAATTTTTGAAGCGAATGAAAGGAGAATTCAAAACTCCGAGGCATTTTCTTTTACATAGGCTATGTTCCCGAATTTAAATCATAGGAGTGTGGGTATTCTCTCTGATGGTTAGAGTTTGAATTTGTGTGGCAAATTGCAACGCATTGACGCCATTTTGAATGGATTCTGGCGGTCAAAATTTATTGCGCATAAATGTACCTCTGGCTAACCCGGGAGTTAGGGGGTGGTAGGAGTAGGCTTAAAAATCAGGGTGAGGGGGTACGGGGTGCGTTTTTAGCGTTCGCAGCGTCGGCCTATTTGGGGTGTTGATGGGTGACAGGGCTGGACTAGAGGGGGTGAATGATAAATGATGATAGCTTAATCGTTGAAAGCAACGGCCAGTTTAATTGTAAGCTCATGGTGCTGTTTGTACAATTCGTTTTTATTTTATTAGTTAAATAGTAAATAATAATCATAATATTTTCGATTTCAGGGCTTCCTGCTACATTTTTGAAGATATCTTGGAGGATTCACACCGCTAGTTCTGGCTTATTGTGAGCCGGGCACGAATGGTAAAATGTATGTATCAGGTCAACGCACTTACAGCCATATACTGGATTAAATATTTATTTTACAAATGCATAATAACCAACAGTAATATATAATTAAAAATAGATTGGTTTTGTCCTTCAGTCTGTTACATTTTTGGTCTACCCTAAATAATTACTGAATTACGATGAATGCTATTGGTACATATTGTCTGTGATTTTATTGATCAAATTGATTGAGGTTATAGGTAACCTCAGCGGCAACTTGGTAGTATTGCCATTGACTTGTTTGGCTTTCGCTTCTGCACAGTTCAACGGTCTCTCTGCCATCATATAAGTATCAAAATATTGGCAGAGTGATAATTCACTGTAATGGTGTTTATAATAAGCTCAATTTAATACATTTAATCATAATTAATAAACTGATTTTGAAAAGTCAGCACTTTAATTTAAGCGCCAACTACGCTCTTATGGACATCAAAAACAAAATATACCATAAAATCATGCTACTGTCGCAAAAAGGTAAAGAGCCACTGCATTAACATTGTGAGGACATTCAAAAATAATGGCATCATCTTTTTAAATTTCTTACAATGTGAAACTTAGGTATGTATAGTAATTTTAGTTTAGGAGAAACTATAAGTCACCCACGCTTTAGCATTTATTCCGGAACTCTTTAGCATCGGTGTCCCATTTCAGTTCTTAAACTCATATTACCCCTTGCCTAACTCCGGCCCCGGCACGCGTTAACCCGCACCCGCACCCTCACGACCTCTACGCACGTCTCACTCGCACAAATACCAAAAAGAACGCTCCGTCGCTTTCCACCCTTTGCTTAAATTATTGCGCCTCCACTTCTACTCTTTACCACAGTACTTAAGGTTTGTTTTTTTTTCCTTTGACCACTATCTTACCTTTTGGTACTTTAATGCTGCGATGGTCAAAGATGGTAGTAGCTCAACACCATCTGCTTGGCGACATTTTCTACTCTAGGCTGGAGGTGCAGCTATTGCTCGTTGAAGCAGTGGGAATGGACTGTCGCTCATCAGATCGATGGTTTGAATTATGTTGCAAACTTGAACTTCAGTATTAAGAAAATTTTTCGAATGCTCGTCTGGCTAGCTACCGTCATCAAATAGAAAATCTGTCGCCAAGCATCTAATGATATGTTCCAACAGGTGTCCTTTATAACCCGTTTCAAATTTATTTTAAGCTTCCACTACATGCTTTCAAATGGTTGATAGTACTCAAAGGATAATTTAATGATAAGATGTCAAAAAAAACATTCTTACTATATACCACTATCATGCCAAGAATTTACATAGATATTTTGAATTTTTAAAGAAGAGTTTCATTAACGGAAAAAAGAAAACTTTCAACACTGTTTCCCCTTGGAATGTTACACGTTTCCTATTTCTTATTTCTTGTTTTAAATTAAAAAAAAACATAATTGAAACAAGTCACGGATCCTGGAGTCTGTGGAGTGTAGATTTATAAATAAAAAAAAAAATCACTTTCATATTAAAGGGTAGTGATCTGGTATCCTCCTTGATGTTAAGCCACATACCAAAGTCGATACACAAAACAATATTTTTCAAAGAAAAAGAAACTGACGTCCGACACTGAAAAATAGGAGAACTAATAAAAAACTTTATATCAGTGAAACACCCTATTTTAAGTGAACAAATTTAATTTCATTATGAAATAACATTTGGAAGTCAGTTCGGAAAATTGTGAATTTTTCTTCTACTCTTTGATAAAGACTGCTAACAAGAGCATTCTCTCGCCCAAAATAGTGTTACAACAGCAATACTATTACATCATCCAGATATTTATGCGGATGCATTTTTCAGTTAATTAACTATAACTTATAGACTACTTAACCGACTTCGATGAAACTAATATGGGACTACCTCGAAGGTATACCCTTGCATAAGAGATTTTTGAGAATCGGTCCTTAAATGGGGGAGAAATCGATTAACATACATTAAAAAAACAAAGTCGAATATAGAAACTTCTACTTTTTTGAAAATCGTTTAATAAATACAGATATTACGGAACACAAAAATTTAATACCTCTGATTTGTAACTGATTAAACTGTGTGATGATATCCAACCAGACGATATAGTTAGGTACCAAAAAGTATCTTAGTGCTAACTTAGCATGGCCAACATGGCTGCCTTATTTAATAGCGACAATCCACACATCTAAAGCTCGATAACCGTATTTATTTAAATGTTGGATCTACTCTAGAGAATTGCCTATATTTCTGACTTATCCGCACAGTACAAAACCAACTCTAATACCGCGTATTTAAGGCTGAAATTGTGTAAAAGTGTCAACTGTAAGAACAAATTTCTCCAAAGAACGCATGCTCACATACAGTTTCACTGTCCTTAGATATTCGCATTGAAATTTTAACTCTATTCTCAATGGTGTTAAGTTGCCTATTTGTACGTTTTTGATTAGAAGTATGCTTAAGGAGAGTAACAGAAAGGGTTGTACACACAAAAACAGTTTTAAAGCTAATAACCGAAATAGTAACTATCCATTGAGTGATAGTGACATCATTGAGTCTTCCAGTTTCACAGGGTTATTGGTAAAATGCTAATAACCTCTTAGGGTTAACTTATGCTAGTCCTAACAAACATTTTGAGATGTTTTTTTGTTTGTTTTTTTTTTGGCGGAATAAGTTCGAAGACCACCTGATGTTAAAAGTCTCTTATGCCTGTAATGTATAATTTCATATCTTTTATCACTTTGCTCGATGTAAATATTCAAAACTCTATTCAAAGGAAGCACAGCTTGCTCCAGTGTTGCCGCGGCGCTCTTGGCTTGGCGTAGGCATTAAAAACAATTTTTTTTTTGTTCAAACATAAAAAAATTATCTCAAAATGTTTGTTAGGACTAGCAGAAATCAACCCTAAGAGGTTGTTAGCATTTTACCGATAACCCTGAACAAAAATAAAAAAAACTTTCGCTAAAATAATTTTATGCTTATACTAGTTCTAAGTTTTAAGACAACAACTCGATGATTCCGTAATGCACCCACTGTGACCCGTCAGTACCTTGACATTGTAGTACGGTAGGTCTCGGTGGGTCCATAACGATACCACAAAATTATATAAAAGAGCTGCAATAACAGTAAAGATGTGCTAATAACATTATATAATTTCTATATATACCCATAAAATCACTATATGTGACACATTTTGACAGCTGTCAAGCTGTGATTTTGATTTCATATATCATATTTTTTGCATTAATGAATAAGCTGAAAACTATAAACGAAAGGAAAAAAAATTAAATAAAAAATACAAGCGGGCTTCACACAAGCTCCCGTCTAACCTTATAGCCGGGACATGCTTTTTCAGCTGAGCTCTCGTAGGAAGTGAGTCATAGTTCAAATTTATCCCTTCGTTTATATTGGTTGCGGTTTTGAATCCCGATCGTAGTAAAAATATTCCCTTTAAATTTTGATGAGTCTTAAATTGTTGATATATTATGTTAAAAGAAAGTGATACAAATTTATGGCTGATATACTAAACTGTGATTACTATCTCACCGGTAGGCGGTAGCAATTCAGGCAAAAAAAAATGCCCTACCCCTATGTTAAAACAATACCATATACGAGAAATAATATAAGATGTTGATTTTATAACCAACAAGTAGTAATTTTCATGTTTGAAGGATAGCCAATAATGAAATAACGACATATTTGACACACTACACGTTCCATCATCAGGAGGTCTTAACTCTTTGAGTGCAATATAGTTTGAGTGTTTGTTATATTAATATGAATTTCCGGAGGTAACGTCTGAATTTATTATTAATTTCATACAAGGACCTTAATTGAAGATCAATTCACACTGAAGCTTAAGATTTACTGTCAAACCATTTACAATCTTCTCTTCATCACAACAAAGCATTGTATCGATTGAAAGATATTATAAAGACGCGCGACTGACCGCAGCGCCGCGGGAAGCCACAAGTTTCCCATCATGGCTTGCCACTGCCACTGCATCGACCCTAAAACATAAATAAAAACTATATAATCGATAAAATTAATGATAAATGAATGATCAAATGGTAATTATATTCCATTAGAGCCACCAATTAGTCTTTGGTTTAGCTAAGTCATTGACACTATATGGGCTGGTTCAAGCACTGTTCCCATGTAAAACGTGCATTAAACCCGAGTAAAGGCGGTGGGCGATAAAAACACCACCCACCGCTTAAGGGGAAACATTACAGCCCTGGGGGAGGGTGAAAAGGAAGGGATGAATAAAATCCACGTGCGAGGGGTTGAAAGACGTATAGCTGGGGTAGCTCCAGTAATGAGAAGACGTTATCAGTTTTTTTTAAGCTGTAGGTTTTTATAACAATGCGAAATTAAGTTTATTTATTTGTCTGTGCTCATGACTTCTTCAAGCTTTTTTTATTGCTGATAGATTAGCCTTTGACCTCTCACCTGATGGTGAGTGATGATGTTCTTCAGGCTAATCTAGAATTACTCTCAAGACTCTCAAGGACAGTTTCCGGAACACACCGTTAGGTTGGCGACAGATTTTCTACTTGAGGGTGGCAGCTAAACAGGCGGGCGTTCGCAAAATGTCCTACCACCATGAAAACACATAAATGAATTACTTAACTCATTTTGAAGAAATTTGTGTTTTAAAATAGTGTAAGTACTTTTAGTCCTGAGCGCAGCCACGTTGTCACCTGGAATACAAAATTACTGCTATTACTACTTATACTATATATTTATTAGAAAAAAACTATATTGGTATCTCTATAGCATATTCACACGAATAAACCTTTAAACATACCTTAAATTCAAATTTGTGAACACAAGCCAAGACAATATTATAAATTAAAAGAGATAAATTTATATAACTTTTTCAAGTAATAATTTTCAAATTATTATGGGTAAATATGCACACTATTATAAACGAATATTAGAAAATATTTATGCGATAAACATACCAAATAGTAAAACTAAATTTATTATAAACTTCAAAAATTAAAATACCTGAATTGAAATATATATCCATGAGTTGGACTCCCGCCCAGAAGGTCCTTAAGACTAAATAAAGTAATTAAATTACACAGGCAGGTAGGGGCAAATGTAATGGGAAATAATCACAATTAAATCCATTAAATTTGTACCCGTTAGTATCATACGCACCTGGATTGGGGCAATATATGAATGACATTCAATTGATATCACTATATAAAATGCGCAAGGATTAATTTATATACTTATACACGAAACTACAAGGCAGACGCCTTTTATCATTAGTGACTATATGCCACAGTTTATGAAAACTTGCATGTACAGTGCCAAGCAATTTAAAAAAATGTTCTTTGAAAAGTCTGAATAGCGAAGAACGAAAACCCTGTAGACATGGCATCAGATGTCGTAATTTTTCATCACATTAGCATGGGATGGCCGTGCATGCGTTAAGATAAAACCGACCCTCCCCGCTACCACGCAATAGCGATGAAGAACGTTAAGTATTTTAAAAAATATGCTTCAATTAAAACCTGCAAAATTTAAAGTAACCCGTTTAACCGTATTTAGTAGAATAAGAAAATAAATTGAGATTCCTTTAAAGTATCTGAGTTCAAATCTTGCACTCATACCTAAAAGTCGCGACTTCCACAAGTTATTTTATTTTTAGCATTCTGTAATACAAAACGAGACTGTATTCCATACTAACAAACTAAGCCTTACTTCTCTGATTGTCCGTCCGTCTATCTGTCCATCTGACAGTCCACTTTTAAAGGGTTGTAACTTTGGAAGCGTACGTTGGTATTGCTGTAAATCAATAAATATTTTTATCATAACATCTCTGATTTTAAATTTCATGAAATCTTACTACAGAAAAATCTCTCACTCTCAAATTATTACAGAAAAATCTATCTAGCAGATAGATGCTGGAACACGCTGTAAGATACTCGAAGATAGATTTCCGTAATTTTGTTAGATTTTTATACGTTACATATAAGCATATGATACGAATGTATCTTTTGTGTTGGCTGAAAAGCTTACTGTCCATATATTTAGTATTCATATAGATTTCAGAATATCCACATATCATAATGCATTAAATACTTTTTAAACGAGTGCTGATAAAAGGAGTGTTATATTTTCACGGTTTATATATGTATGATTGTGAGTTTCTTTGTTCCATCATAACTTCTAAACCGCTTAATCGAGTTTAATTTATAAGATATCGTTAGATTTGTCCTGATAGGGCAAGTGACACTAAATACATAAATAGATATTTTAGACGACATATTGTGACATAAAAAAAATCTACCATTTTATTCCATTTCATTTAAAGTTAAATTTTCTTCCAAACCCATCGTAGGGTATCAAAATGCAGGTTTTTAAAAACCGATTCCATAATTATGAATAACTTGCAGTTTTAATTTCAATGGAACGAAAAACGTTAAGCGAATATAAATTATTTGCAGCGGGTTTTTTAAAAATGTCAAAGTCTAAACTTATTTAATTTAGGCGTCTACGACTCTCTTACGAAGGTCAATTACAAATTTTAATATTTCAAATATTCTACATTGCCCTGCCTACGTACAGCAAAAAACATATATAGAGCCACTGTGAAAAGAACGGAAAAGAAACTCGGGGCCATATAACTTTTTAATTTAATTTACACGTATTTACTGTGTTTAAATAAATATCTCACAAGACGAATGAACACAATTTATTGATCATTATGACGGAACGGTATCATTTCACAGTTCTGTTTTCAAAATACGGAACCCTATCGTTCCAGATCGTGGTACGGGGTGACCGGGTGTGGAGATCCCTTAGGAAATTAATAGCTCAGTCGGCGGGACCCTTCAGTTGAGGTCAGGCCCGAGAGGTTTCAACGTACTTCAGTAGGTGGCGGCACATGTCACTTTTGAATATTTTTCTCGTAATGAAACTTTTTGGCATATTTCTATTGTAAATTAATGTTCCATACATATAATTACCTCAATAATTTACAGATTATATTAAGTATAGTATTAAGTGTGATTATTGTAAATTTAATTTCAATTAATTTTATTTCCATGTAAAAATATAAATATTATTATGAAATTACTGTAGTTTATTGTATAAAAATAAATAATTTGTGTTTTTTAACTCTTACCTTTTATAACTGGTTAAGTCAGACAGACTTACGCACGTGCTAGTACCCGCGTTGTATAACCACCTTTCAGATCATGTAGTCACAGCACACCTGCGCAGACTTAAATCATGGCTCGTCGAGAAGGCGTTCTGCAGTGTTGACGAAAAGGTGCAAAAGATAAAATAATATTGTTTTTTTTATATATTTACTTAATTTAATTTAATATTTTTTATATCAGTACCTTATCATAATTGAAATTATAACTTTATTGTTAATAATAATTTTCTGACTTGTAATATTCTTACTAATAAAATGATTATTCTGATTATTATAAATAAAATCTATACATAGTAAATTTTCTTCAATTGAGTCTTCATGACTAAATTTCAAACTAAGTATGAGCAATAGCGGAAGATGTTGTTACGAGATTAAACTAAATATTGATAAGAACTAAGATTTAAAAAATAAAATGACAAAGAATATCCTTATCTGGAAATATTATACTTATTTCTTAAGTATAATTGTCGAAAAATAGCGTAACTAACATTCAAGAATAAAAAAAGCGATTACATACAGTCGTCCTCTCCTCCTTTTTGGTAGTCGGTTAAAAATAGAGTTCACGTTGCATAGATATAAATCTTAATTATGCATATGTGGTATTACTAGATAGGACACAATAATGAAGTAGTATATAAGATCAGAAATGTTAAAAACAAGCACCAGTAATAGAAAAGTTGAAGCGTCACAGACTAGCGTAGATCTCATGCAGAGATGCAAAGCAAGAGAAGTGTTGAGTATTAGCACGTATGTGAGGACGGGTAAAAAAGGGCTTAGAGGATAATTAATGTAGTTTGTAGTAGCATTAAAGTGTAAGATAAGAGTTGTCAAACAACAGAACGAGGTTTGACAATTCTTTTGTATTTTTTTGAAGCCGTTCTTAACCTATCAGTTAAGTTAAGAACGTCCGCCGCGTTCATGACTTGGATGGGTGACCGCTGCTGACATTACTAGATACTGAGCGCTTCTGCGCTTCGGAGGACAAGTTAAGCCGGTCCCGGTTGTTGTCTTAGGATGGCAGGTGGTAAGGCATTTTCTGAATGCCCGCCTGGCTAGTTACCACCCTCAAGTAGAAAATCTCAAGTTACTAAGCACCTGACGGTGTGTTTCGGCAGCTGTCCTTGAGAGCCAGTAGGTAATTCTAGGTTAGCCTGAACATCTTCGAACACATCATCACTTACCAGCAGGTGAAATAGTGTTCAAAGGCTAACCTATCCCGTATTAAGTGATTAAAAAAAATATTAAAGGAAAATACATGGTCTACCTTTTGCTTGTTATCTACATGGGCTAAGGAGAGGAAAAAGGACAAACTTAACGCTCAAAACGGTACAAAAACCCATAGCTATTTTAAAAGCATTACCAAACAATTTAATTCAAACAACTTCATATTTTACAACTGTTCTAAATTCATATTAAATTCCATTCAAAACAACATTCAGACCTCATAATTAAAGACAGCTGAAGCCGTTGCCGGATAAAACGAAACTTGCTTACAACGAAATATTTAACTGAACATTTTGGAACTAAAGCCGGCGTGCTCACAATGTGTTAACATGAAGGCTATATAATGTTATAGCAGTAAGGGCTTTAATCCTTTAGTTACTCCACACCTGAAATTCATATTGTCGACATCTACATCCACACTATTAGTATAAAGAGGCAAAATTTGTATTTAACGAATAAGGTTAAAAAATATTTTTTGAAAATTCTTAATTATTTTTCAAAAACCCTGTATTATCTTTCATGGACATAGGCGATATAATAATAATAATAAAAAATATTTTTATTTTTTTGTAAAATACCCGTGCGAAGACTGTGTGGGCCGCTTGTACCTATAAAATATTTAGTGTGTCGAACACCGGTTAGATAATACGACTAAACACCATGAGTGCCAGTCGGTATATTGAGTTAGTAATTATGACAACTCACGTTAGCATATATGACAAATATTTGCTTATTATACAATTAAAACTATGCTTTCGCTTAATAATAATTAAAAAAATATCACTATATTCGATTTATATAAACAAAAAAATGAAAAGGTTTCTGAGTCTTGGGTTCTATTGATTAGAAGCTTATTTAATTTGATCTCTTCGTATCTTTTCGGTTTAATGTAACATAGATTGTTTTTTATGAATCAATTTATGTCGTTTCTTTTTTTATAAAGTAGTCATTTAATTGATACCTATTCAATTTAATATCTGCGTCAAAGTATTGATAAACAGGTAGGTATGTATTTTTATTTGTTTTAACATCAATCTTACAGTAAATACTTAGGAGAGGTATTTAATTTGAAGTTACTTTACTGATATTATGTTGATGGCGTGTTGGAATAACTGAGTGGTATATTAGTTTTCAGAATTTAGTGTAGAGATGATTTTCCGCCCTCCTGAAACTAGGAATATCGTAAAGTAGGTATACTAAAACAATAGAGTTCTAGGGAAAAGGGGATAATTATCATGCATATGATTATTTTGAGCTCTTGATATTTTAGCTCTGTTTGAGGCGCCATGATATCTTGTAAACTGAAATCTATGCGGTTGATCGGCACTAAGACCAATCAAAACAATATACTAAGTTCTATTATATTTGTGTTCTTTGTATTGTTAATGTTTACACTAGAGATTGCAGCCCGGGCCCGGTGCCCTTTTTGGCACCCACCGGGCCCGGCCATTCATACCGGGTCCGGTGACCGGTCCCGGCAAGTAAACCGCGGCGCGCGGCGCAGGAGCACCAACTTGTAGAATATACGTTGGCATGGCATTCGCTGCCTTTGGTTGTATGCAGTACAGCCTAGCCTATACGATTTCGCTATTTGCTCATTTAGTAACACTCACTAGTCTTAAGAGTGAACTAGCCGGTAGGTTCTCCATACAAACGTAGTAGATCACTCCCTTATTTGAGAATTTAGGTCCAAAAAAAGGCATGATATCAATTGATTTCTTTATTATTTAGGCTTGTATCATAGCGTTGTTCTAATAAGATAACTTGACAGTTATAAGCCTCAAAAAATTTTCATATAACGGTTTTAATGCTCATAACTTTCAACTTTATTATCTTTTTAAAATTTTGGCATCATACAAGCCTAGATAATGACGAGATCAATCGGTATTATGCATAATTCTGGACCTCAAATCTCATATAAGGGAGTGACCACCCTACGACGTTTGTATGGAAAAGTAACCGGCCCGTTTTACCTTAATAGCACAGATAACAGAAACTAAAGGAAGGAAACTAGATCTCTATGCTTAATAGCCATCAGCCAAAGTTTAAGAAAAAACATAGTACTTCACTTTTAGGAAATAAGAATTTGTTTATAACAAAACTGGAAAAGTTTTTCTATCTAATTTAAGTTGTTATATACTTTAAGCTGCGTTATTAGTTTCTTTAATAGATACTGTAAAGAGTAAAGGGAAAGATCTGCTTGTTTAAATTAATAAAAATTAATTCTCCGTCCATAAGTAAAAGTAATCAATTTTAAAAAAATATTTAGTGTGATTTTGAGACTCGAATGAGACTGTTTATTGTGATAAATGTTCATAAGCCAGTTTAAGATAAATATTCACCTAGAATCATTGTCTTTTCCATTCATATTATGGAAAATTTTCATAGAATACTTTAAAGATTTCATCGCTAACACAACCCGATAGGGTTGCAATCTCTAGTTTACACTCCATCTGAGATAGCGGCCAAATGATTGCCTATATTGAATAAAATAAAATAAAAAACTCCAGCAGGTAAGGGGTAGAAAAGAATGAAAGAAGACTATGAAAGTGTATCACCGTTTTGTATTCGTTATGTAATCTAAGCTGTGAAATTTTTTTTGTGGTTCATGTAATTTAAGAATTATTTTGTGCAGTATCGAAACATAATCCAGCTCTCGCAGAATATTTTCATGTTCTTAGCGGTATGCAGTATTTGTTTTAGGCGGTTAAAGAGCATAGTATACTATACATAAAGTAGACTAGTGGTTTTCGGAGCTGTAAACCTCGCAAATCTGCCCTTGCATATATAACTTAAAATTAAATTAAGGTTTACTGCGTACGCTGATAGGGGAATGGGTCACATAATCTAAAACCATAGTTAGGTAGATTCCGAAAACATGAAATTAGTTTGATGCGACACAGGTAATTTGATGCATTTCTTCATTACCTCCTATATTACGACACAGCAAAAGCCAAAGACGTTGACAAAACACGCCCCCTTACAAGACAGTAACTCTTACTTTAAAGAAGTTAAGTTATAGATAATTTTTATTTTTATATTGTTTAATTGTCTACCTATACTATAAAAATGTATTCAGTCCTTTTAAGATAGGATAGATGGACCCACGGGCAGCCAGAAGTATAGGGTCCAGATTACTCGTAGAAAAACTAACGCGATATATTTTTAATAGTAACGCACTCTCAATTAGCAAGTTCTGCTCAGTAGAAAGTTTCTACCGCTCATATATATCCATTTGGTATAAAATACGACTAAAGTGCAAAGTTAGACAGTGCTATCCTTTGGTGGCTATAATTTATGTGTAACTTCTAGACGTACGGTCAGCAGAAAAATATCTTAAGATCTGTTATTTAAGTACCTAAGTTTTTAAGCTATTGCATAGCTTCTATCGCGGGCCTTGAGCGTAGAGACCGAATCCAGAAATTCCGTAACGAAAATAACATAACACCCCCACTCCGACCGGCACAGCGGTGATACTATATTTGATCAACGCCGCTACAGTGAGTAAAAGGAATTAAATTTTAACAGAAAAAAAGGTTTTGAAAACTAACGTGTCGAGATTTATAATTGCATTAGTTGATAAAAAATGCCATGTAATCTTTAGCGCGGCATATTTATACTATAGTAGACACAATAATATAGGGTATAATATTAACATATAGCCGTTACCTAACATTTTACCTTAGTAATAAGTATTCAATAATTTCCATTTAGTTCGTTTTTGTACAAAATATTTATACAAGACGAACTAACATTGAAAGTGATTGTTTATAAAACCTTAAATTTATCAAAATTGAACCATTTTCGCTTTTTACGAATATATAATTAAACAGAATTATGTAAGTACTGTTTCAGTGAAGTGGCCTGAATTTTCGTATCTCACACAAACACCGTAGCAAAATATATATTCTGTAGGAGTTCATCTACCCATTTACTTCCCATTCACTGTTGATACACAGGTCAGAAATTCACAATTAATATCCAGGATTTAATAATAACAAATACTTTTAAAAGTATCCTAAAAAATATCATTCATTATCCAGGATTTCCTAAACAAAGGTCTGATGCTGCTTTAGAGCTATCATATGTTATGATGGCTGATAGCTGGTTTTGTTGAACCATAAAGACATAATTTAAGCATTTTAGCGCACATCTAGATAGTAGCTGTCGCATTCTACGTTATGTTCTTTTTATTGCTTTTAAATTAACTTATTACTATGTTTTTTTCCGGTGGTATGCCTTTATTAACAAAACACTGCAAACTAGATAACACTACAGCTACTATAACGAAATGTAGACAACCTAAAGCACATCGCAGGTGCACAGGCAGTTCAAAATGCTCCAACATACTAACAGTATCTCAGCTATTCGTAAATTATGATATGGTCAAATTTTTATTCAGGCTAAGCCTGCAATGCGAACTAGCTTTCAAGGACAGCTACAGGTTCACACTGTTACTTTACTTTCTACTTGAGAGTGGAAGCGAGCATTCACAATAAAATTTAACCACATCACTAAGCTTAGTGATGCAAATTTTTTCCTTGATAAATAAAATATTCAAACCCGATTGCATTAGACCAAAAATTGTGTAAGTATTTGCTACATTTTCTATTGTCTCTTATATCGGTTATTTTTTTTATTAATCAGTACATCTCATATGTTGATGCACCTTCAATGTATATATTTATGTTACTTGAACACTTTAATTCATTGAACTCTTGACTTTTTTGCAGACGGTCCAGCTGGCGCTAGGCGGGCGGTGCGCGCGGTGGCGGCGGCGGCGGCGCTGCGGCCTCGCAGTAATTGTACAAAAGTTACCATCCTCAGCTCCACTACGGCGAATTTGTTCAAGCTTCCTTACTCTGCATTGTGCGGCAGACAAGCGGGTAAAACGCTGCGACGAAAAAAAACGCTGAACCGATCGGCTGCCATCTCCAAGTATTGCTTTGTTAAGGTGATCCGATCGGATATGTTAAATTTGTTCTCTTGTTTTTGACTCTTTTGTTCCTTCAAACGTTTTCCTCCTGTAAGAATAATAATATATGAATTACTAAGTACACAATTACAGTGCTTTTTCTGCATAGGATTGATTTTTATAAATCAACCATTATCTCGGCTATAAATGTAATAGAATCAGTTGTTTAGATTGTGCAACATAGAGATATAAATGCATATTATGTTCACTGTTCATACGGATTGTAGAGTTAGTACCTAACGTCACCACCTTCTTACTCTTAACCCACGTATATGGGGTCACTGAAGTATGTTACTGAGGTAATGAAGCGCTCGTAGCGAAGTTTGCTTAGCCATTCTGAATCGATCAGCAAAGTTAAGCAACGTCCGCCGCGGTCAGGAGTTGGATGGGTGACCGCTGGTGACATTACTACTGAGCGCTTCCGTGCTTCGGAGGGCACGTTAAGCCGTCGGTCCCGGTTGTTGTCTTAGGATGGCAGTCGTTACAGCATGGTGGTAGGGCACTTTGCGAATGCCCGCCTGGCTAGCTACCACCCTCAAGTTGAAAATCTGTCGCCAAGCACCTAACGGTGTGTTCCGGCAGCTGTCCTTGAGAGCCAGTAATTCTAGGTTAGCCTGTACAACATCTTCGACCACATCATCACTTAACATCAGGTGAGATAGTGGTCAAAGGCTAACCTATAAAGCATAAAAAAAAAAATAAAAAAAAATTTTTTCTCTTCATAGTGTATGATTATGTTTTTGCAATCCTGCTGAAAATGGTCTTGTTTATTGGCCTGAACTGTTTTTTTTCAGTTTATCAACAAAACATAAAAGTAGTGGGTTGAGATGGTCAAGAGCCGTGTGTTTAGTGCCCAGTGTTCAGCAACACTCTATTGATGTACGTAATTAGGGTATGCAGATAATTCACTACTTGCATACTTAGCAGCTTAGGACAAGACACAGAATAATATGATATATTATTTATAGCAGAAATAAGGCTGAGAAATCAGGCAAGAAATGAACAACTAAAGAGTATCTGACTAAGAAACTACGTTAATTTTTTTGAGGTTCATTACAAAGATTGGAATTCAAAAATAGCAATAATGTAAAGAAAATATTTTTTCAATTTAATAATAGTTTTGCTGATGCCTGTTTGCCAAATGAAAAACTAACCTAAATATTATTAATTGGGAACTTATGAAACATGTTCTTTTTAATTCTTGATAACGCTTTATTTTTATAATTTAACGTTTGCTTGAGTCAGGGCTTAATTCCCCCCCCCGACGGTTCCCGCCTTGTCGTGGCGGTGGGGCTTAGTAGCCGTGGCTTGGTCACCCACGGTGAAGCGAAGAGGAACCAGGGGCCGTGCCGACTTGGGACATCGGCCGGCCCCGGAGGGGCCGCTCCACTGGGCTTTGCCTCTAAGTCCAGTATGGAGCGGCAAGGGGGGGTAGGCTGCGGTGCTGTCTGGACAGCACCGCATCTGACGGGGAGGGGCCACGGCGGGAGAGGAGTGCCGGTATTACGGTGCGCCGCTCTCCCTACCTTCCGTGGCCACGGCGGGGCCGCCACCGTTCGATGGCGGACGCGGAGGGGCCGCAGGGGAAGAGGAGTGTCGGTATAGCGAGGCGCCGCTCTCCCTATCCTCTGCGGCCGAAGTAGCAGGCGACGGGGCTACTTATCTGACCCGTCGCAGGGGGACCTCGGGCGTCAGAAGCGGGGGTTGTCTGACGCCCATTTGCGGGCTTGGTCCCCGGGTGGTAGCGACGTGCCATGTGTTCTGGTGCGTCGTGAGGGGTAGCACCCCAGGAGGGGTCCGGCAACGGACAACCGTGGCGGGTTCGTGGTCGAGAGCTAAAGCGTCCCTGCGGCCCGCCGAGAAGCGGTAGAGTTGGAACACCGTGTGTTATTTAGTCGGTAGGGGCACTTGCTGCTGTGGGAGTAGTTGGTGTCGAGCCCGACATATCCCGGCCACTTTCCCCGAGCTGGACGGGAATGCGTAAATGCATTTTTCACACGTAAATAAAAAAAAAAAAAAAAGGGCTTAATTCCCGGCCCACAACTCGAAAAATTATCTCCACTGAAAGTCATTATTACTATAGAATTATACGAGAAGCGATTGAAATCAAGAAGTTTTCAATTTTAAATCAGGAGGACAGACAAGCTTTTTGTGTAGTGGAATCCGTTGATAACTAAATGCTTGCGTCGCAATGTATCACACGTAACTTGCGGTACTGTCATCGATGTATGTCAACTACGGTACTGTCATGTGACAGTAACCAATACAAATATTGAAGATACAGAGCTGTGCTTATGTGATGTTTTTATTACTGTTTTAGATTATACAATCTCTTGAATTTGGAAGTCAGCATGTGGATGCTCCCATAGAACCATACCGTACCTACATTTATGACAGATTATTCTCCATCACTTGTCGGTCTAGTACAGTCAGCACATGACATTGGCAAAATTGCGGCACCCGCTTCTTCAGCCAGCTCGTGATCACCACCGATTCAACTAGTTCGAAACGTCGAGGCTATTTATGTTTTTATACATAATGTGTAAAATATACGCGATGATAATGCAAATTATGCGCGAATAGACTTAAAGTGAATTTAAACATGAGACTAACTCATTATGTGAATCTGTCACGTTATTAAAATTACAGTTTACAGTTTACAGATGAAAGTAATTAATTATCAACGAAAACATATTTAAGTTGAACCGTATTGTAGGTTCAAAACTCACATAATAAAAGCAAGCCTCGACATGCTGACCAAATAAAGCGGGTTCTATTTGCCAAAGGGTCGGGCAAATAGAACGTATAAATAAGGCCCGGTCTCATTAAGTGGAATTCTTCGGCAGGTAATAGGGGTTGACGAAATATGAGAGTTGAGGGTAAATAAACGGTAACGATTGAGAATGGTACTTAATTTCGGTTAGTACGTTATGATCCTTTTGAAATCAATTTAGAACTACATGCTGGCTGTTTTCATTTATATTATTAAATAATACCCGTATAATTAAATACTCACGTGGAAATCTTAAGCCGAGATAAATAGTCCATAATTAGGTTTTGAAGTGAAGTTTGCTTAGCCAGTCTGAACCGATCAGCAAAGTTAAGCAACGGCTGCCTCGGTCATGAGTTGTGACCCCCGGTGACATTACTACTGAGCGCTTCCGTGCTTCGGAGGGCACGTTAAGCCGTCGGTCCCGTTTTAGGATGGCAGTCGTTATAGCATAGTGGTAGGGCAGTTTAGTTTGTGAATGCCCGCCTGGCTTGCTACCCTCAAGTAGAAAATCTGTCGCCAAGTACCTAACGGCGTGTTCCGGCAGCTGTCCTTGAGAGCCAGTAATTCTAGATTAGCCTGAACGACATCTTCGACCACATCTTCACTTACCATCAGGTGAGATAGTGGTCAAAGGCGGACCTATCAGGCATAAAAATAAATAAAAATAATTACTACGAGTATATGTCAAAGTATTGCTTTTGAATCGTACTTGTAGCTTCGCATAAAAAGACAGTATTATCGAATGATACTTTCGACGAAAGTCGACATAATACTATACTATATACGTTCAAGTATGATAAGGTCAATAAAGCAGGTTCTTTATTTAAAGCCAATGTGTCGTGTTACCAATAATTATGCTATAGAAGCAGTGTCGGACAGTAGGACATGTTTCTACAATATAAACTTTTTTTCGACATTACCTACGTTCTCGTCAACTGTGCGCTGGAGCTGAAACATTTTATGTTGTATATATTTTCTACATTTTGCCACACAATTACTTAATTTAACCAGAACCTTTGGAATGTGACGTAACACAATACAAAATGAAGTCGCACATTTACGACTAAATTAAACTGAAACAACAAAACAAAGCGGTCCTTATCGCCGACACTTTAAACAACAAAAACAATTTCTGCGCGGAAAAAAAGCGAAAAAACAAAAGGTTAAAAGTTGTCCTTATTTGAATTTTCATTAAAACTTTCTCCCGTCAGGAACAAAGAACATTTATATTAAAAAACTCCGGCCACCGCCAGATAAATATCTGTAGTCTCGAGAGCGGACCCAAATTTCAACTTTTGTCATAGAGTAGGAAGAAAAGTACGTGTAGAAGTGAGACTTGCAATTTGTACCAACCTCACACACTTTCACCTAATCACCTGTTTTTAGAAATAGGCATGAAATAAAATACAGCAGGGTAAGATCGAATATACGTTTACGAAAGATGTGACTACTGTTATACTAACAAAATAAAGCCGAAGAGAAGAATATATATAGACTTTGCCGACCCCACTTTAGGTGGGACAGTGATTAGAATAAAAAGAAAGCTCTGGGTTTTCATTTGATTAAAGTGATAATGATAAAGCAAAAATAATTTTTAAGTCACTGATCTTTCATAAATGAACACATTAGCTATATAAATATTTCAATATAATTCTCAATGTTCATCTTTAGGTACTTATATTTTGTATATTGTGTAGTGCTTACCTAAATTATCTTGAAATATTGTATTCTTCTGCCACATAAAGCAATTAAATTGTTATAGAGCCATTGCGAGAATAACGAGCAAGTAATTTGAGACATTCTTTCAAATGTCTGACAATAATATATTTATTACACAGGTGACAGGTCCAAGTATTTACTAATGTCATTTTAATAATCACAAACTGTGCAACTTGAATTTTCCTGCACGTGAGCACTAATATAGATATACTTTTACTAATACTATATACTAATCAGTACTTTATATTATAAATGCGAAAGTAACTCTGTCTGTCTGTTACGCTTTCACGCAAAAACTACTGGACCGATTTGAATGAAATTTGGTATGGAAATAGTTTGAGACCCGGGAAAAAACATAGGATAGTTTTTATCCAACTGCGCA
This sequence comes from Plagodis dolabraria, assembly GCA_963854805.1. NCBI lineage: Eukaryota > Metazoa > Arthropoda > Insecta > Lepidoptera > Geometridae > Plagodis > Plagodis dolabraria. Next base: position 8,106,120 of record OY978459.1, on the reverse strand, counting down.
AAAAGAAGTTAATGTTTTTGCGCGATAACTGACATACGCGCGGGCGGAGCCGCGCCCGGAAAGCTAGTATAATATAAATAGTAATAGAAATAGATATTACAGTAACATCACACACTAAACAATTTAGGACTAGAGGTTACTACGCTATGTTTATTCGCTTGACATTTTGGTAAGTAGACCTTTTGATAGACATTATCATATATAAAACTAGCTTTCCGGGCGCGGCTACGCCCGCGTTATGTCGGTTATCGCGCGAAAACATTAACGTCTTTTTGCGCAGTCGGATAAAAACTATCCTATGTTTTTTCCCGGGTCTCAAACTATCTCCATACCAAATTTCATTCAAATCGGTCCAATAGTTTTGGCGTGAAAGCGTAACAGACAGACAGACAGACAGACAGACAGACAGACAGAGTTACTTTCGCATTTATAATATTAGTACTGATTTGTGGCAATATGACATTAGACCCATTGATATACAATAGACATTCTAGGATATTAGACATTATCAGCCTGCACGATTTTATGACGTTTTTAAATAAAACTAGCTGACAACCTGCAGACGTTATTACTGTTTCAGGAGAAAATCATCTTGTGCTACTTCAATCCCACCGTACTGAATTTCCTCAAAACTGAATGTGTAATTTCCAATTAGATCAAACACAGGCAGAAACACTTCTATTCAAATTATATAAGTACTAGCTTTCCGGGCGCGGCTCCGCCCGCGCGTATGTCGGTTATCGCGCGAAAACATTAACCTCTTTTTGCGCAGTCAGATAAAAACTATCCTATGTTTTTTCCCGGGTCTCAAACTATCTCCATACCAAATTTCATTCAAATCGGTCCAGTAGTTTTGGCGTGAAAGCGTAACAGACAGACAGACAGACAGACAGACAGACAGAGTTACTTTCGCATTTATAATATTAGTACTGATAATCACAGCATAAAGAAGAATAAATCCGAAACTAATTAGTATCATAATGGTACTCAAGATACTAGTTAGTATAGTATAGTATTAAATACTAGTATATGTAGTATAGGTAGTAACCATAGTAAGCAGGTGCATCCGTTCTGCTAACTATGAAATGATAACCTAACTCAGTTTTCAAACTCAAACCAACATCATAGTGTAATGAAACTCACTCTACACAAAGTAAATAGTTCCATAGTTCAACTATATAGCGAACCAACTGCACTTAGTTATCAAAGTTCACCAGAGAGCCATTTCAAAAGTTAAAGTCTACTTGCCTATCTGCGCGTAACTCCTCGGCCGCCCAACTCATTACCGCCCGCCCGCGCCGCAAGACCCGCCCTGCTCACCGCTTGCCTAACTTCCACTGGTCGGTAGGGTTGCTTTCAGAAAGTAACCTACGAACATTTTAATAATACTTTGAATTTATCCTTTTGTTTTATTGGACGGCAATCTTTTTTGTGAATTGAATTACAAACAAAAATAATTTTAAGAATTTTAATTTAAGACAAGCACCTGACGGTGTGCTCCGGCAGCTGACCTTGAGAGCCAGTAATTCTAGGTTAACCTGAACAACATCTTCGACCACATCATCACTTACCATCAGGTGAGATAATGGCCAAAGGCTAACCTATCAGCCATAAAAAAAAGTTTTTTTTTTTTTTTAATATATGAATGATTCTTCTACGAATAGACATTTTAAACAATTAGAAGATAACAGGTCACCCTGTGATAACGGCCACTATTAACAATCATTTAAAAATGTAGGTCACCCATATCTTCCTGTGGGAGAAAATGAGTAAAATATACAATATAATATTATAGGGTATGGTTAATAAGGGCAAAATATCAGAAGGTGGGCAGCAGAGTCTTTTAAAGACCTGCCATCTTCCAACGCGATCCCAAAGACGCCTACCCTTAAAAAAAAACACCCCCCACTGTCCGAATCTCCGCCTCCCCTAATATCTTTGTTCTACGGTAGACGTCAGGATTGCTGTTGATAAAGATGACAAGGTTAGGGCAAAAAATCTTGTTGACCCTTGCCTAATTAAACTGGAGCTTACAATAGCGTAAGAACAAATAATTTATACTACTCAGGTAGAGATTGCTTTCAGCGATAAGATCGCCTTTCAAGAGAATGGCTTCGAGCCAACCAATTACTAAAAGTTACAGAAAAAAATGAACACCTACCCACATAAGAAAAATTAAAATCATCACTATGCTATCTCAACTCTTCAGAATCCACAAATAAGATTTTATTTTTTGCATTTTGAGTAAATAGTTTTAACAACCATGTTAATATGACATTATTCTGATCATAAGATAGTGTTTAGAAATAATTCAAAAGATCAACTTAAAAAGATCCTAGTTTTATAAAATTTATATTCGGTAGTTATTTATATACTTCGCGACAGTTTTTCTACATGTTTTAGAAAACCTATAGCAAAACGAATACAAAAGGTAACCCTGTGTCCCCTCAGATACCCTCTACCCGCAATAGCGTCGACTTTAACGCCCCCCGTAGGGCCATAAAAGGAACTTCGTTAACACAATCTCTAGATGGAAAATGTATTCACAGTTTTTATGCTCCAAGTGTCGTTAGCAGAATCAACTTCAAATGAGATGTACATTTTTAAAAGTAATATTTGAAGTGTCATCGTTTCTATAGCCATCTGGGTAGAAGAGGTTGACAGAAGTTAAAATAAAGCTATATGAAGTAGATATCATAGAACACGTATTTAAATTTTACATTAGACGGAATTAAAATATATTTTTGGAGATTTGTTTCACCGCAGGAACATTTTCAGTGCTCGAGGACAAAATCAGCTGCAATTATTATCAAAACAGCTTCTAAAACGAAAGCGTCTTTAATTGACCAAGGCAAACGAAAGGCCAAATCAGGCCCATAGGCAGTCCAAATGCGCGAGCTCACTTCCCGGGCACCGTGTGCAGAATACTGGCTGTATTGCCCCGTTGGATAGCAATGCTTATATATTGAGCCAACTAAAGCATTTTATTCACGCGTCGTATTGATCGCTAGCATTCTGATATTGCTTATAAAAAAAGGATTAGCCCCCGGCCCCACGGAACCTAATGTCTCCACACCAAAAAGCTCAAATACCGTTAGCATACTTTAATAGCATTGCTTGAATTAAGCATGTATCGATGATTATCGTTGTTTCTCGCAGAGTTCAAAGAGAAAAATTAATTTTAAATTAATCTGTACCTTATAGCACAGCCCTGATGGGCGATGGCAATTTGTTAGGGCCGGTAATGAGATTTTAGGCTCCGATGGGCGTCAACGGCGTTTATTAAAGAAAAGTTGCGATTTTCGACACCTAACTGAAAGGAAATGGGGACTATCACGGGAATTAACGATTTAATTGGACTTACAAACTTGATTATTTTACTGTGTTGAATAAAATGATTTGAGATTATCAACAATATAATAAAAGATTTTGGTAATTTATTTGTATACACAGGGTGATTGGTAAAATGCTAACAACCTCTTGGGGTTGACATCTGCTCGTGCTAACAAACATTTTGAGACTAATTGTTTAATGTTATGAAAAAAAAATTGGATATTTTTTTTTAATTATTTTTTTCGGTTTTAAAGCCTACTCCGGGTATCCCGCCACGGCAACACTGATCCGCGCCGTGCTCCCTTTGAATAGAGTTTTGACGATTTACATCGAGCAAAGTAGTAAAAATATGAAATATTACAGGCACAAGAGACTTTTAACATCAGTTGGTCCTCGTGCTTATTCCGTTAAAAGCATATAAAGAAAACACAAGTAAAAAAATTAACAAACAAATTATTATTTTATTCAAAAAAAAAAAAACATCTCCCAATGTTTGTTATGACTAGCAGAAGTCAACCCTAAGAGGTAGTTAACATTTTACCAATAACCTTATATAACAGGTACGGTATCAGAAATGGTTGTATTTGATTGACTATTTGTCTATCTGACGGCAGAAGTTTTAATATTGCCACTAATGGTAGCCCACCACCACGTCTCCAAAATCAAATATCACATAAAAAAAAAAAAAAAAAAGAATAACCCGACTGCACTAGAAAGACCGAAATAAGATTGAGAATCTCCCACTAAGCTTAGATTTTTCGTTTGCCGGATTTTTTTTAGTTTACCTATAAGTGCTTATTATTTTAATTTGTTTCGAAGTACACTAAATTAAATTTAATCATTGAACTTATATGAAAATATATTTTTGCAATCCCCGTTTAATTTCATTTATTTTTATTCCCCACTGAACCTATCGATTCAGTTATTTTTGTTATTAGTGTTAAAAAATTTAAATATATTTAACTATTCCACGCCGAAAATCCGTTATTTTATTTTCAAACACCTATCCAACAAACACTTCTTGACACTTGGATTTTTAAGGTGAATATAATCATAGTTTACTCTACGCGTCGAAATCCGTCTAGCCGTTTGGAAGAACGCGTTAATAAAGAAATTCACAAACAAACCTACTTGAATACAAGATACGCCCGAAAAACATAACCCTTCCTTGCCCGTCAGGTAATAATATGACTTCGAAAGTGTAGATTATTAATTATTATTGTACGTTCTTATAATAATAAGAACGCACTCCGTACGTACCCCATTGTTTTACGAGTACCTAATGTTCACTTCTACAGCTAATGAATACGTACATACTCGTACACATAAATTATATTGCAGAACCAAGTAGAGCGTGAAAAGTTTGAAGTCAGTACTGGGAAAGTAATTACTCGACGGACCTTAGCCAAGTAGATTTTATTCTCTATTGTAAACTAGTATATAGCTTAATAAGTTGAAGAGTGACTAGAATAACTAAATAATTGTTTACGTACCTATGTGCTCGTAGATACGCGTGAGATTTGTTCTTCCAATTTCATGTTGATCCGGCGATTATCTCGACACCTGCAAAACAAGATGTAAAGTTACATTCATACAATATTACGGCTAGCCCAACAGTTTAGATAATTAACTTGTTAATAATGAAAGACCTACAGATATATTTAAGCTAAACTGCATGGTGGAGGGTTTAAGAATTATATAACTTTTCTCTCAAGATTACAAATCACTAACGAGAAAACAAATATCTATTTGAATATATGTGTATGTAATGTATTACAATTCAATTATATATTATTACATTAAAAGTGAAGCAAATCAGTACTAATATTATAAATGCGAAAGTAACTCTGTCTGTCTGTCTGCCTGAATGAAATTTGGTATGGAAATAGTTTGAGACCCGGGAAAAAACATAGGATAGTTTTTATCCAACTACGCAAAAAGAGGTTAATGTTCTTGCGCGATAGCCGACATACGCGCGGGCAGAGCCTCGCCCGGAAAGCTAGTTATAAATAATGTTTGCGTTGCGAGTAAACCGTGGGTGTATTTTTGTGGATGCTATGCTGGTTGGCAAACTATACTTAAATCCATAGGTGAAAAATCTGTTGCTAAGCTCCTAATGGTGTACTGGCAGCTGTTCTTGAGAATCAGTGTACTTCTAGACCTTGCATGACCGTCAAAGGCTAGCCTGTGAGTGACAATATTTTTTACACAAATTAGATTTTTTTAATCGTACGGATTAATAGGTACTTTCTCAAGTAAAACCACGGTCTAGCGCGATATCCATTACTGACTTTTACCTCGCGTGAAATTAAAATTCTCTAACAATCCACACTTTGAAAAAGATATATGAGGGTGTTCTTTCATCTTGTCCGAGCAGGACACGCTTATTATATAAGTTTGGGTTGCAACCTCGGTTGCTAGTTAAGTATTATGTGCTTAGAATTATTGTATTAGTTCTAGGCACAAAATATCAACTAAACTCTAGTTGTGTTTTTACTGACAAGTACATGTTAGTAAATCCATCACTAACTAGTAGCTTTAGAATGAACTCATATAGCAAAGTGATATCTATGAATAATCAAATATGTACCTACTATCTTAACTTTGCTAATGCTGATAGAAGTATCAAATTGTGGTCACCCTGAGAAAAACTATTGCACATATAATTTCAAAGTTTTATTATACCGTGCTCTCGTGACTTTATAGTTTGCGTATATTATGGTACATTCCACTACTTGTTAAAATTCAGTCAATTCATAATTTTTATATTTAATAAATACTTAAGTAAGATGTGAATTGAAACAATACAATTACATAATATACTGATTATTTCGAAAGGAGTCAGTATATTCGCAGAGAAAATAATCCCATGTGATTTTGCTGCGATTGCTAGGCAAAGTCGAAACTCCAGATTGTTACTAAACATTTTGTTGTCTGGGAAACTCAATACCTGTTTGACCGAAATTTCAAAGTGATCAAAACCGTACAAAGCATTTAGCCACTGGACTTACGTAGTTATATTTCAGAATAAATTATAGGAAGGATGAAAATAACAGATAGCAATAAAGGCCACGCTGCTCGATTTACACCAAATATACCTATTGCCATAATCTCCACACTTGGAAGACGTCTTCCGGATCGCAGTGCAAGATGGAAGCCCTTGCCTTGATTGGATGCCCTTTATAAAATTAATTATTACATAACCTATGAATAAGATCAAATAAATAATATGATAATGTAATAAAATCTAGTAGACTTTGTCTATTTAAAACAAATAAAATTAGATCGCAAAGAAAATGCTTATGAGTTTGCAACCGGTTGCTATACTAATTTTATACAATCATCCACCAATGTAACCTTAGTCGTTTGCGGGCGCGCCCGAGGGGGTGGATGTACTACCTAAAGGGGTCAGTGTGGAGGTCCGTTAAACTTGGGGGTTCGGTATAAAGTTGGGCTCGGGTAAAAGTTGGGGGTCCAGACCTCTGCGGTGGTTATTTATGGCCCTCTCGGGCCCGGTGAAGTGGCCGCCGAATATAAATCCTGGGAAAGACTTAAAATAAGGGTTTAAAGCCCTCATGTGAAATAGGTCGGTCGGTAGTGGTGTGCGGTTGGGATGGGTCGGCCTTTTTTATATGGGATGGATAAGTTATTTAGGTAGGTATTATTTTATTTTATTCGTGAGTGGTTTTGTCCAAATAAAGTTGTTTGGAAAAAAATGGTCGGCAAAAATGTACTGATGTTGGTTCTTCTTATCACTTCGTTACACTAATTGAGATACTAATACAATATAATTATATTCATAATAAAAAAATCGAAATATTTGTGTGTGTGTGTGTGTGTGTGAGTGTCTATGTTTATTACTTCTTTGAAAAAAATACAGAATGGTTCTACGGTTTTAATTGTATTTTTTAATGATAATTGTATTTTAGAATGTATTACAACTTAGTTTACTTTTTGTCTAGGTTTACAGAATTTACAGAACTTTAAGTTTTCTTTTACATGTTATGAAGTGATAAGAGGTACAAGTCACCCATCAGATGGTAAGCGGCCACGCATGTCCATTACAGATGCAGTTTCACCATCCTCATTCTGCTTGACACTGCACTATGCTCGTATATCGATAGACTTTGACACCTGGTGTTAAGTGATGTTGTGGTGGAGGTTATTTTAAACCTAAAATTATTGGCTCTCAAGGACAGCTGCCGGGTCACCCCGTTAGACAGATTTTCTAATTGAGGGTGGTAACTAGCCAGATGGACATTTGCAAAATATCACCAAGCAAACATAAAACACGATAGTTCTATGTTTTGTCTGCCCAGTTATTTCACTTGCTATAGAGCCCTTCACACCTATGAACAGTAGTGTATGTATACACTACAGCTTGGAGGCAGCATTGCACTGCGAAGGTACCCACCGAGACGGGCTCTTGGTTTGGAGACCTACCACCTGGTAAATTAATGATTGAGCGTGATTTAACTGATTTAAATGGAAATGAAGCAGTCGTGCGCATTAGCTAGTTAAAATAATTCAGAACTAACCCTGAAGGCTACCATTGTAACATAATTCATCAAATGAAAGAAAATCATGATCAAAATTACGGTTCTTCAATTTAAATCTCAATTGAAAAAGTTGTAGTTATAACAACGATTGAAAATAAAAGGAAGATAGGGTACGCCCTATGTCACGATAATATAGTGTAGCGTAAATTTAACACAAGTATGTAATGCATACAGTTACACTTCCTATGTATATGATACGTTTTAATGACAAAGATACAGCATCCCTACGACTGGCAAATGTTACGTTCGTGAAACATGCAGGAACGTTTCCACTAGACTTACGGAACACATACGCTCGATGAAGAATCAGGACATCAACAGCTCAGCCGTGACAGAATTTTCTCTGTTATCTGGTGCAGGACACTACATCCGCTTCGACAAAACTCGGGTCTTGTCGAGAGGAAAGTTCTTCGTGCCTCGCAAGATCCGAGAATCTATTGAAATTAGTAGCCGTCCAGACTTCAATAGAGACGGAGGATGGTTCTTGTCACCTACTTGGAAGACGTGTCATCATGGAACTGTTTTGGATGATGAGGGCGGGTCTAATGGAGATGTAGTGAGTTCTTTTTGCTGGGACGTTTACCATGCCAGTCGGGTTTTCACCATCAGCGGCGAAGACGATTCGCATCAGTCGACGACACGACCAATTGCAACCCACCCCTCGCACCAATCGATGACGTCACGCGGGCTACGAGCTGCCGCCCGCAGTGCTAAGCGAGACGTCAACGCAGGCGTCCTGAGCTCTCCTTGAAAAAGACCACAGAATGTGCTTGAAACTATAGTCGGAGCTATCTGACTGATTCACGTGAGTTATCCCGCATTATTTACTAAAAAGATACAGCAGTATACGTATTCGCACACTACTGAGATTATACATATATATATCGCCTAATTTGACATTGCCATAGTCGATGGTGCCGTTTCTCCTGTTTTTATAAGTTCAATGAATTATAACGTAAAGTTACGTTGAATATAATTTACAAAAACATTTGTAACTAAGAAAAACATGACTGAAAATCGCGTACACAGGTTGGTAATGTTAAGCACAGCAAATACAGCAATATTATATTTAAAATTATTTTAAATAATGCTCGTTTGTGTAGCGTATTCTACAGGCATTTCGTCAGCACGAAACGTAAAATAGAGGACACCTAAGCTATAAACACGAGCTTAGTTGTCTCTTTTTGGCCTTACGTGCGAAGTCCCTAAAGTGTTTGAAGTGAAATTTATTCATATTCGTGGACGTATAATCTGTGAAAAACAGACAGCTATTTGTTGCCAGTTTTGAGCGGGCAAGTGCGAGCACTTCTCGGTTGTGTAAGTGTGGGTTACGGTATAAGAAATCCGCGATTTAATAATATTTTGGTAGCCATCGTAGCGTAATCACATTTCTAAATATTTTTTTTATTTATTTATTTATTACATATTAGGAAGACTATCGACTAATTACTTAACCTAGATAACAAACATATATAATTAAAAGAGTCATTTACAAGTCTCCACAGATAGAACCAAAATAGATAACATGAGAACGTCCTCAGAGAAATATAAAATAAAGCAGATACTACGCTATACGTTGATCGATATCGCTAAATCACTTCTATGAAAAAAAGGTATTACTAAGTTGCCTCATTATTGACGCCAGATTAGGCACAAAAAGATCGATGTCAAGATTATCTTGATAACAAATTCTATTAAATGTTTTGCACGCTCGCAGGTGTTCTTGCGGTAGTAAGTGTTTGCATGCTAATATAAACTAGATTATTTATTATAAGTTCTCTCTTTTTGATTCAGTTTTACAGGTTTAGTGTAAAAATAATTTACTTTTAAGTGGTTGGAAGTTGTTAACTATTTTGAAGCTGAATAGTAACAGCTGTGAACTGCCGTACCGCAGATCCATAGTTCGATCCCCAACGCCGGCTTGAGCTTAACCGCATGGTGGAAGAGCATTTTGCGAATGCTCGCCTGGCTAGCTACAACCCTAAAGTAGAAAATCTGTCGCGAAGCACCTAAAATTGTGTTCCGCCAGCAGTCCTTGATAGCTTGTAAAATGACAGGCACATGAGACTTAACATCAGTATATCTCAGGATGACGCGTGCCGTGCAATTTGTCAATTGTGACTAAATGCATTTGTTATAGGCAGAGGTAAGCTGCTTAACATCAGGTGGGCCTCAAGCTTCTTTCGACACATTAAAAAGAACATTTAAAAAAAAGTACTTTTAATTCCTTTAATGTAAACCTGCTATTCAAATAATTCGAATTAACAGTACATACGTGAAAATAAATACGCAAAAGCAACGACAACTTATAACTTAGACCACACAACGCGGCGTGATGTCGCACACAACTCCTCATTTAAACCGACACGGGCGCTTACGTATTGCCGTTCCTATGATGTGTTTGCCGTACCTACCTGCTACGATATTATTTTAATCTTACTAACTTATAAATGTAAAACGAAAATATACATACATATAATCACGTCTCTATTCCCTGAAGGGGTAGGCAGAGGTGTATAAACACCCATGTTTCGCCATATGGGATTTAGTCCCATGTAATAGGGGCGAGCCTATTGTCATTCACCGAGCACAGTTTTAGGGTCATACAAAATGTTTTCTCTAGCACAGTGGACGAAACACAAGAATATTTACGCTAACAACACAAAGACGGGAACACAAGAACATACTGTATGAGACCCTGGCAGGGCACTAAGATGGTATGCAGCTCTGTTGTGCCCTCAACATCCAACTCACATCCACGTCAGAAATGGTATGCTGCTCATTTTGCGCGCTTTTCCTTTAATTGCCTCTTACGACACCCGCGGGAAGAAATGGGGAGGTGACTTTCTGGCACCCGTATTTAAATTTATTAACATTTTGAGCTGAGTAATAGGACACGATGACACAAGAGCGCTATCTTGATTAATTCGATTCTGATTGTGGCGGTATTTAATATTAAGACAAGAGTGTCATGCTAATGACAGTTTACTAATTGACTGTTAGTTGTAATGACATCCGTCAGGAGACTACGAAACATCCGTATATTAAAGATGTTGATTTAATTAGACCTTATTTACAAATTGTCAAAAATAAGGCTTATGGGGAAAATGGAGTAATACACAAAGGTAAAAATAAACAAATTTTGTTCAAAAACATCTCCCCTATTTCTAATACATGCGCGTCACCTACGTCGGATTTCTACTGTTGTAGTAGGAGGCGTCATCTCGTCTTCATATGCGCATACACGCGTTTATACAAAAGGGTATCTTAACTATTGCTAGAAAAAAATAAAAAGTTAAGAGTGGCAGGTAATATATTGAATGCATGTTGTATTAGCTGTATTAAGAATTGAAAAGCGGTGCAATCAGACCCTCTTTACCACATGAATAAAAAACCGTATATATATTCATGAGCTCTTTACTATCAACTATGTAAAACTGTAATAAAATTTGTCGAAAAAGATGTATATAGGGATAGTCCGACTTACTCGGGAAAATCATAATTTTCAGGCTTGGAAGTCGGTTCCATTATTTTATTTTCTCTTTTATGTGTTAAGACTGTTTACAAGATTGCCTAAAATAGTATTCATTGTCCACAACAGCAAATACCATTAAGTTATCCAGGTAAACGAATACATTTTTCAGTTCATTGACTTTAAATAAACTACTTTGCCAATTTGGATGAAATTTGTACGAGACCACCTCGGAGGTATTTCCAATAAGAAATATCAAAATCGGACAACTTTGTAAAAGTAATGCGTGGTGATACATAAAAAATATACGCGTCAACTTGATGTTTGATTAATTGATTCAAACAGGTTATTCACGTGATATTTAACACTTACGTGTTGATGTTTGATTTCATATTTTAAACCAACTTCCATAAAAGACAGAGGTTTCTTTTATGGAAATTGGTTAAAAATATGATAAGATAACTTTGGCAATATGTCAATGTTTATTCAAGTTTAATTTCAACTCAGGGAATATATAATGTATGAAATCATAATATTTTACTGACTCATATTTTTATTTACTTTTTTCATTGTCGATAGGCTAGCCTTTGACCACTATCTAATGCGATGGTAAGTGATAATGAGGTCGAAGATGTTATTAATCTAGAACTACTTGCTCTCAGGGACGGCTGCTGAAACACTCCGTTAGATGCTTGGCGACATATTTTCTAATTTAGGGTGGTAGCTAGCTGGCGGGCATTCACAAAAATCTCAACCGTCACCCTAATTTATTGTCTTAGAATGGTAGTAACGTGCCACCCTCAGAAAATAACCAGAACCAACGGCTTAACGTGGCCTGTGAAGCACGGAAGCGCTCAGTAGTAATTATACTAGTTGTCATCCAACCAGGTCATGATCGTAGTGGAAGTTGATGGATTAATCCCTCAGAAGGCACTAGCGTCGAGGTCATTAGCTAGGAAGTGGCAACTGTCAAATTATATAAACATTGCAATAGGTACAATTAACTTACATATCCAGAAACAAAACGAAATTGCCTATAATAAACACAGAATACGTGCATTAATTTGTTACAAGTAAAATTAAGCGAAACATTATTTTTCCATCTACGCGATGGGTAAAAAAAGTACAGTCACAAACACTGCAATGCTTCGTTCAAACAATTTGAGGAAAACGACATGTATCTACTCCTATATAAGAATAATCTCAAATTCAATAAAAAATATCCTCATAAACCAATTCCGTATCCAGGTGTATTTTTAATAAGCTATTTTATTTTCAATATCCTGGATTTTCTCAAATTATATAACACGATTTACCGGAGACCGGACTTGACAGTCTACGTTACAATTTTACAGCATCACGTCATCATAATTTCATCCTTGCCGGCCTGACGTGAAGCCCGCCCGAAAATATCTTATGAAAGAATTCATAATGAGAACGGTGAAAAGGGATGAATTGATATGAATTTACCGAGCCTTGCCTACGCGGACGTATCCAGGATATATGTGTAAGGGTTATATAAGGGGTATTGTAGTTATAAGTATAAGGGGGGGTATAATATCTATAATATTTGATTAATTTCACCGTTAGTTACCGGACGTTTCAGCAAGATATATCAAATTCAAAATTGTGTAATGCCATGTGGTATACAAAATTCTAAAATATTTTTGGTATTTCCGAATAAGGCTTAATAAATAATCGGATAAGACAGATCAAACAATTAATTGGTAAGTATATCTCAAACCTATGAATCAGGGTTTAAAAATAAGTAAACTCTAAGATAAGCTACTTGAACTCAATCAGTACTAATATTATAAATGCGAAAGTAACTCTGTCTGTCTGTCTGTTACGCTTTCACGCCAAAACTACTGGACCGATTTGAATTAAATTTGGTGTGGAAATAGTTTGAGACCCGGGAAAAAACTTGGATAGTTTTTAACTGCGAAAAAAGAGGTTAATGTTTTTGCGCGATAACCGACATACGCGCGGGCGGAGCCGCGCCTGGAAAGCTAGTTATACATATAAGTATTAACAAAGTTATCGTATATTATAAATTAATTTGTGTTTTATTCAGTGTTCATACATTTGAATGTACCCGTAGGTTAAAACAATATCATATAATTTATATGCCTATCTTGAGACCTGTAATGAACAGGGTAAAATATTGTTTTACAGAGGTGATAATCCAGGCTGCATCAATAATGGGTTGCTGCTCAGACGGATATGGTATGAACTTCAACCACGATCTTGGGCTTCACAGCATCGTGGTAAGGCATTTTGAATGACCTGGCTAGCTACAACTTTAAAGTAGAAAATCTGTCGCTTGTTGACAGTGACGTGTGCCAAGCAAGTATGTTGTGGCGGATGTTTCCGTGAGCTAGCTTTCAACTATCAACAGCAAAACCAGCACACTGCTTATACCGTCCTTATTCTAAGTTTACTCTATTTACCATCAGGATAGACGCTGGTGCAAGGCCAGTCTGTCAAGAATTAAGTAAAATTAAATTAGTAAGCTTAGCTTAGCTTAAATTATGACCATTTCTCGTCGTTATTATATTAATATACAGAAATATTCAAAGATAAAATATATTTAGAGCACTTTTTTTTAAATCAACTATTAATTATCGACCTACTTTAGGACGTTAATGTGAAGGAAGGAAAATCTCAATTTTTTTTTTAATTTTTTTTTACATGCTGGTACTTGATTGCCCATTTATTCGTACCCTGAGTACATATCTGCTCACCGCCTTTATCATGGGACAAAAGGAATTATAAACAAGTGCCTATGTAAAACAAGGGTTGGAAGCTTTGAGGCATCACGAAGCTTGTGAGTCCTGCGCGAATATGATATTTTATAGCTCTCCTCATTATAAAATTAAAGCTCGGGTGTTTTTTTTACTCGTAGGTTATTTACGACGGTGAGCCTAGAAGTGGGTACGTGCCGCCTTTCCTTACGTCTGCGTGTCTAAGCACTTACTATTTATACGACTTCCCAAAACAAGGATAGTTATGTTTTCAGGGTTCATGTATGTATGTATGTATGTATGTTTGTGTGTTTCTTTATTCCACCATAACTTTTACCGGCTAAAGGATTTTAATGTATAAGATTTGTCTTGATAACGTAAGTAACACAAGGTATTTAAAAAAATGATTTTAGACGTTGTGGGATAAAAACAAAAGAATCTTATATTTGTTGCCGTTACGAGCTTATTACCATGTACCAGGCTCGATTCAACACAGACATACATCCAGTTACAGATTATAACTGGAAATTTATTTGTCAGAAAAACCCACTAGCTTCTTTTTTTCTGTCACAAAATTATAGTAAAAATCATCATCTTCCGCAACGTTCTCCGCCGAACACAGGCATTAGGGCTCTGTTGATCATAGACATCACTCATTAGGGCATTAGGGCTCTATAGAACAAACATCAGTCAATAGGGGAGTTTGCTATAATCCCATCGAGAGTGCAGTGTTAGATGGCAGTTCTTTAGAAGGCAATGCTCTTCTGGTATTTTCCCTTCTTCGCCTATTACGACTCCCTCCAGAAGATATATGGGGAGATGCAATTCCAGCCCAGCACCACAGTCTAATGAATGCGGTTACAATAAATCCTCTAAAGAACATGCTGATGCCGTCCGAATCTAGTTAGCAGCAATTGTATTAGCTCTGCGTTCGTCCACTTTCTGCGGATGTATATATTAATTTGAATCTGTTTTACAGATTTTAACGTAATCTAATATTGTTAAACTAGTAATTATGATCGATGCGATGTATCATCAAAATGCTGGCATTTATTGACCCTAAACATTCATCAAGCGATGTTGCCTGCATTCTGAATGCATTGTCATATGGTGGTTTAGAGCCTTTGCTACGACCGCAGATGCTCCTCCAAGTCTGAGTTCTTGGTCACGTCCAGTTTCAGATACATAGCTACCTGTTTATGCCACAAGTAATAACCATTCAGTGAGTGAGCCAAAGTCGTAGTCAGGTCATTGAAGCGTCGAAAGCGCATTCACTTCAACTCTGAAGCAAGGGTATAAAGCGAGCAGTATCTGTTATTAACTTATTACTATAGGCTAGCATATCCTTTTTACGTATTAGACAAACGAATATCTCAAAGTAATCAAAAGTACTTAGGTTTTAAGGCGAACGCTAAAGTATGGCGGGAATATGTCATATGTAATATATTATTTTCATACTATTCAGTAATATTTTTACCCTTGAACATATTTTTTTATAATTTTGTCGGTTTTATGAGTTATTTGTAGAATAAAAACTCACGGATACCAATATCACATAGAGTGGCTACAAAGCCTAGACGCAAGCGCAAAATTAACACCCCCCCCCCTTTCTTCCCCGGAGGGTGGGCATCAACGCTTTCTGAGGAACTGATATGGCAAAACACTAGGCTATGTTCTGTAGTCAATCAATCCGGCAACACCGGTGTGATGGACAATACGGCTGATACTGGACAGGGTATCCTTTTAATTATTTAATAGCAAATTCAGCCAACAATAATGAACAATAGCGACCATATCGTAATCTTTTATGCGTTTCAATAATCAGTAAGCAGCTTAGAGTATTCTTTCAAGGCTACAAGGTTAAAGATTACGTAAAACAAAGCCCCGAATCCCTCTCGACTTGCACACAATTGTGGTGAACGCTTGCTAATGAGCTCGTACGACGATTTCAATTTCCCCGCAGCTGACCGGCTGAAAACGTCAGCTTTTTTGGACTTGTCACCCTGACGGCCATTGTCGTCGACCGTGTAATTTATTTCTTAATTAACATCAGCAAAGTGTACAGGGTGACTTGGGTGTCATCGAATAGTGAAATCGATTAATGGTTTTTTAACTTTAAATAAAAATAAATAAGAATATGCTAAAATAATATGCTCAGTATAATAATTATGTATGTAGATATATTGAAGCACTGATACTGTAACAGCCGAATCGTCCACTGCTGTACACAGCCTCTCCTATCAAGGGGGTATTTGCTATAATCCCCACGCTTGGCAAGCATCTTGGGGATCGCAGTGTAAGACAAGTAACTGTTCTTTAGAAGGCGCTGCTGCCCACCTTCTGTATTTTTCCCTTAGTCGCCTCTTACGACACCCACGGGGTCATATGGGGAGGTGCAATTCAAACCCAGCACCCCACGGGGCACTGATAGCCAAGTGGTTATAGCTATAGACAGCGCTGCCGCAGGACCACCTGGAGCTGGAGCTTCACCGCAAGGGCATTTTGCGAATGCTCGCCTAGCTAGCTACCACCCTCGAGTAAGAAATCTGTCACCAAGCACCTAACAGTGTGTTCCAGCAGTAAACCTTGACGGCCAATAAAATTACTGACAGATGAGACTCAACAACTGTATTTCTCAGCGTGACGGGCGCAGTGCAGTTTCTCACATGTGACGAAATATATATATAGATCATCTGTTATAGGCACATGTTACCGCTATACATCAGGTGGGCCTTATGCTTGCTCCGTCACAATAAAAGAAAATAAAAAGTAAATCATCATCACCTTCCTACCGTTATTCCAAGCATATGGGGTCGGTACAATTTGCACTATTATCATATACTATTATTATAAAGAGGAAAAATATTTGTATGTGACAAATAAAATTTAAAAGTATCGAACCGATTTGAAAAATTCGTCGTAATAAAAACGCGGGGCACATTTGGAAATCAATAAAAAGAAATAGAACATTTTTATACGAGTATTTATTTAAGGTTTTTTATTTTATCTCTATAAGAAGTCAAACCTAGTGTGATAATAATTTTAACTCGACTCTTAACGAAAAATGCATAACCTAAGTATCTTACATTTCAACTTCAATGAAACCTAAAAAAAAGGTTTTCAAATGGATTTACAGCAACCTATAGTAATTATACACTGGTCTGTTCTTTTTGTCTGTCTATCTGTCCGAGTCGCAGCTGCAACAAGCTGCTGCTAAATGAGGGTGGATTTAATTGGAAGCCACGGTGGTCGACAAATAGACAACCATTTGTTTACGTCTTGCCACCGAGTAGTGGATTTGTAAAATAAAACAGCCCTCCTTATTATAAAAGGGAAGTACCTACCTAACAACATTGCTGGATGAGTTTCACCTTAATAGGTGCCTTGAGTGGTTATGCCACATACATAACATTCGACTGATATACACTACAATCAACTCCCACCCCGTTAAGGGAGTGGTTTGTCCCTCCTATTGCTTAAATAAAAAATAAACTCAGAATTAATGAGTGGTAAAGTTTAGACGAAGCAGAAAAAGACATGTGACGGACAAAAATCAGAGTCGTTCTGCAATACATCGAGATTCTTTTAGGCTTTATCCATTTTTATTTATACTTTTATTTTACGTACAGCTTTATTTAATTATTTACGTATTTTAACTATTCTACAGCTTTCACAACCGAGTAAACTCTCGAAGCCAGGCACTATCGAATTCCTGAAAGACTGCCCGCCAATTCTGCTTCCAATCTACTCCAGTTTAAAACTTAAATCGGTCTACATTAGACTGACACGTGGTGGGCAGACACCATCTATGAATAATTTCATAAGATTTCATATCCGGAGCCTAAAATAGGCGACTGCAGCAAATGTTTTGTGAGGAAATGGTAAAGAGAACATACATATTTTGCGAATGTTACTTATTTGAAATTAATACCTACTCCTCTCTCTCGTCTAAATTTGACCATACCTGCGATTTAATGCGCGTTCAAAGTTCAACCTTTGTTCCAACGAAATAGGTGGCTTGGCGAATGATTTGACAATAACTAAGTCCCGTTTGTAAGCAAATTCAGATTAAAGACGAAAAGGCAAATTTGATCTATAGGTATGACTAATCACCACGATAGCTCAATTGGAAGAACATGTTCTGGATGGACGGTCGTGAGTTTGAATCGTACTCATCGTACAAAATGTTTCTTTTGTTTGTGATTATGTACATTTATCTTACGACAATAAGTAACAAGAAGTTACGTGGGGTCAAAATATATTTTTTTAATAACTCATTAATTGTTGTTTTTTTGTAAACTTAAATAAAAAAATGAGTGTTGCATTATTATCCACATGCACTATCGAGAGCGTCTTAGGGATAGTTGCAATATTGATGCTATCATAATCTTTAAGGGAAAGTGTCAGATGGGCAGCAGCAACGCTGCCTGTTCTCATGTTTTCTGGTTTGCTGCATCTTTTGAATTGGTACCATTCATATATGCTAATCTAAGATTTCAATTGTCACGTCCTTACAAAGTATATAAGTGGGTGTACTATGGACACCTGATCAGATTCAATTATGCGCCTTTGCGGTTATGGTTATGGCGGATTCAAAGATATTTAATAATTGATGCGACGTGAGGGAAGTCTAGATCTAAATGTGGATGATAGATGGTGGAGAAAGATTTTATGAATAGGAATTCAATGGACTATCATTATTTCAATATCTGACAGACAATTATTAGAATAACGCAGAAGTGCAGAAAATGTATGATATGGCTGAATTGTAGGTTTGGTTTATATTCCAAGTTTTTGATGTGAGCGTGTTTCAATTGTTTCAAAAGAGCAGTCCTTTTTAGGACTTCGTTATAGATAACGGGGAGCTTTATATCTACCGGTAGAGCAGAGATCCGTGCGGACGGCGGCACACCGCTCTTTGCTCAATCAGTAGTCAAAGAGAAAGTGATGTAATTGAGAATATAAAAACAAATAATTAAAAAAGTAAACCATGAAGTAAAACGTTGGCTTAGCAGTTATTTCTGCATATTTATATCCCGCATATAACTATACCTTTTCCTCTCGTAATTTTGTTATGTAATATATATTTACCCTGTCTTAAAAACAGTAATACAAACAAGTATCAAACATTAGATTATAGTGCAGATTTTTGAATAAAACCTATTATTAGTTTAATATTTAAATACTAAAAATTAGTGAAATGTATTTGTGTATAATAATTAATAACTAGCTGCGCCCCGCGGTTACACCCGTGTGGTGATGTATGATGATGATAAAATGTATGATGTGTTAATCCAGCGCCTCATCTACCTCCAAACCATACATTTTTTTATAAGATTTATATATGGCTTACGCAAATATGATCATGTCTCCCATATTCGTAATAAGCTCGAGTGGCTCCCTATTCGTCGTCGCCGGAATGCTTAACAGTATACTGTTCAATCATTTATCAGATAATATAACAATATTATCTGTCATTAGAAAACTTAACGGTAATACTAAGTAGTGCAGCGCACCCCGTGGGGTGCCGGGTTAGAATTGCACCTCCCCATATCATCCCGTGGGTGTCGTAAAAGGTGACTAAGGGAATAATTATACTGTGAGGTGGGCAGCAGCGCCTTCTAAAGAACTACTATCTAACACTGCGATCCGCAAGGCACCTGCCAAGCGTGGGGATTATGGCAAATACCCCCTTAATAGGGGAGGCTGTGTTCAGCAGTGGATGATCCGGCTGATACAGTACAGTACTACGTAGACATTTTGCGATCATTAAATTGAATAAACACATAAATTCGGAATACTGTGATAGATCTATACATATAAGATAGGATGCCCGCATCGCCCTCTGCGAAACTTTAGGAATATTTATAATTAGTAATATAATAATATATAGAATATTATAATTTATTTAATAATTATAAAAATTCAAGAATTCGGTCTTTTAAGTCTTGTTTCCGTTTCTTTGTAGTTATAATACTATGTTTCGTTCGTATTTAGTTCTTCTTACTTTGTTTCAGATAGAAACATACAACAAATTCAACATTATGGCGAATAATTGTTTAACTTTTAGCGTGACATTGGCAAAAATGTTATAAACAAATGATAAATATCAGGTGGTTCGTTTAAAATAATATACGCTTCGCATTCACAGTCCTCGTCTTATTTGGATGCCGGTTTTAATACATGTATTACTATTCACTAACTTTTTTGTATCGAGGGTATCAAAATAAATTTAGAGAAAAATATATTTATTTACAGAATCCCGCATCGGCCGTTTAGTACCTACCTACACTCACAATGCGCCGGCGCGGGCGCCGCCACCGCGCCACGCTGACCTCACACGCAATATACACAGTGTAAGAAGAAGGGTGGATCAACGGTGGCTGAAGGGTGGTGGAGGACCTCAGTACCTATCGATTTACCACCCTGTATATTTTGCGACATTCAGTGGTTCAAAAGTTATTTGGAATTACGTGAAATTTTAGTCAAACTCAGATTTATACCATAACTACGCATGAAATAAGTACAATCAGCGAGCTTATTGCTAAGCAGCAATCTCTTCCAGGCAACCGTACACTGAAAATATACAAATTAACTGACATGGAGGTTAAAACTAAAGTGCTTAATGCATACTGGAGTGTATTTATAGTACTATACCGTACTATATTATTTATATAGTTTGTATTAACAGTATTTACATATTTATAATAGATCAATACTGTTAATACAAACTCAATATCTCACTACGAGAAATCTAATACATTTTTAACACATAATGTAATGTAATAAAAGTTTTTTTTTATATATAGCTGGCCGTTGATAATTATCTCACCTGGTGGTAAGTGATGATATGGTCGAAGATGTTGTTCAGGCTAACCTAGAATTGCTCTCAAGGACAGCTGCAGGAACACACCGTTAGTTGCTTGGTGTCATGTTTCTTCTTGAGTAATGCCCTGTGCGCCGACGCATCTACTACCACCGCTGCACCGGGAGCTTCCCCGCGAGCCTCAACAGACCCTGCGCCCCCCATATAAATAGGCCGCTCGCTGCTGCGTTTGCTCTCTTTTTCCATTCCACCGACGCGATCTCTCACCCGAAACTACTTGCAATTTTAAATAAATTAAATCCCAACCTCACAAGTACCAAGTAATCATCGATAATTTAGTACAGTATAGCAGCGATTATACAAACTAGTTACAAGCCATAAAGATTTTTTATTCATCACACTGCTAAGGGTCTATTCCTTAACAGCCTTAAATGCCAAATAAGACATCCTAAGACAACGATCGAGACCGCGCCCTCCGAAGCACGGAAGCGCTCAGTAGTAATGTCACTACGGTCACCCATCCATCTCATGGCCGAAGCGGGCGTTGCTTAACTTAGCCGATCGGTTGAGAACGGCTACAAAACTAAAAATATTGAACGTAGAGATATTTTTAACCATAATTATATTATTCTTCCAAATATTTTTTATATAATCCAAACATTAAAAAAAAAATATAAACATAAACATAACAACTTACTTCCAAAAAAAGGGTCAATATGAATGTAGGTATTTTGCGTGCCCAGTATAATATTAAAATCTATATCCAGAGTACAATTTGTTTTTAAAACTCCCATAAATCCTGTAATCCTCTTAGTCTTCCTCCGTTCGTAGAGCTCGAGCAAATCTTGTAGCATCTGCTTTCATATAAACCTCAGGATAAAGCAAACAAACTTTTTAAATTCAGCCACGTTCAAGTTTTGGTCACATGAAATATGTTCAAGTATATTTTTTATACTCTTACGCTTAATAAATTCGAAAGTGTGTTAGTTAGTTTGTGTTTTAACCAACTCTAAAAAAAAAGAGGTGGGACTAAATTCGTCTGTTTTTTTATTTTTGTTAGGTACCTCAAAACTTTTTACTGTTTGTACCGATTTTAATTATTATTTTGAATTCTGATGCTGTCCTTGTAATTCCATTCAAATTTCATCATAATCGGTCAAGCTGTTCTTGAGTTACACTCCAATAACTGAAAGGTGGCATTACTACTGAGCGCTTCCGTGCTTCGGAGGGCACGTTAATCCGTCGGTATCGGTTGTGGTCTTAGGATGGCAGTAATAGCATGTCGGTAGGGCATTTTGCGAATGCTCGTCAGACTAGCTACTATACTCAACTAAAAATTCTGTCGCCAATCACCTAACAACTAATCCTATCGAACATCCCTTTATAGTCAGAAGGACGGACAGTAATACGGCCCCTTTTTCTAGTATGAACCCTAACATCCATTTTATTGATTTTTTTAGTCTTGGTTGGTATGTTGTTCAGGCTAAACCTAGAAAAGGACCGAGCTGTAGAGAACAACTGCCAAAATACAATGTTAGGTGCTTGATGACCAGATTTTCTCCTTGAGGTTAGTTTGAACCAGATGGGGCTTCACAAAAGGCCTTTCAATCTTGTAAATTTATGAAAAACTTCAAATTGTTCTACGACCAAAAAATTTTGAAGAAGTTTGACCATGGCTGATCTGTACCTTAAGCAAAATCTTTTTATCTACTCTATTTCATTGATAATAAGGTCCAAATTAGTTATGTAACATTACGAGTATCCGAGGTAAACGGACTTATATCTTTTTTGCTCTGGTACCGTTATTTAAAGGATTTATATTCATAAATCCTTGTAAGCATTTCTTTTCGTTAAATGTATCTGATCCTTCTTTAAAAACTGCAGCATCTGTAGATTTGAGTTTTGCTTCCAAATGCCTTCCTATGAGTCGTCAAATCAGTATTTTCAACTGAATATACTGAAAAAGGTGTAAGGTTCATAAACATTATTCAAATCATATGAATAAGAATAATTGGTCGTGATTAATTGCAATCGAACTGAATTGAATTACTTTTTCTACATAACGACTACAAAAATATTTTTCTAATGTCTATTTTATACATATAGCCCGCAATGATAACCCATGATAACAACAAATACTTAATAATCGAATCTTACGCCAAAAGATAGGAAATATTCTTGTGTTTAGCGTTGTTTTGTGTTATTCTCGCGCATTTCCGACGAAAATATTAACGTCATTGCCACGTCGGAATGTGCGCTAAAATGATCCTTATTTCATCAAGAAATTGTTTGCTTTTCGTACTCAATGACAGCGAACCCTTAAGGTTTTATAAATCTTTGGAAGCATGTCTTTACGTTGAGCAACTGTATAGACTTGATTTGTGGTAATGAAAATGAATAAAATTGCTGGTTGTGGCCTCCATTTAAGAACCTTTCAGCTTCGTCGCCTATAAGTTCTGCGTGCTATGTGCCCTGCCCACTGCCACTTCAACTCGCTAATCCTCCGTGCTACGTCGGAGGCTTTCGTTCGTCTACGGATCTCATTCCTCATTTGATATATCCATAGCTAACGAGCTACGACTTTGAGTCAGGTAACGGTGCGACTTTGAGCTTACTTATAAGGCCCACAGCTAGAGACCACATTTCGGTAAGACATACAGGCTTTAAACTCTTTTTGATTATACTCGTACATACTAAAACAATACAAATGCAGATCAGACTTGCGCTTAAAATCTCGGACTGTATGTTTTTTTTTGTATTATTTGGGTGCGTACCTAATTTTCGATGTGCGATTCCATCCCGCACATGGCTGGTTTTAATAATACCCAATTAAAAATATATTTCATAAACTTTCTAAAAAGTAATTTAAAAAACTGCTAATGTTAGTATGTTGTATTGAAGACCTATAATTAACTTATATCTATCCTTAAAAAAATATGTTCGTCGTATGTAGATTCAAAAGACGAGCTAAAACTCTATAATCAGTCGGTTATATGTTAATATAAACCGATTTTGAAGTGATTTGACCCCGATTTTCATTTTCTCTTTTCAAAACTTCCACGGGTAAAATGCCTAGATTTTCATTCTGAAGTGATTAAACAATATACCTTACTGCAGCCGTATTTACGTGCGGTAACTAAAGGCGGGTAGATACATAATTAAGGCGAACTCTCGGCTATTTCCCCGCGGAACAAAAGCTCCGTTTAGAATTATATATGAGTGGAGCTTAAAGTTTAGAAGCGCTGCTAGTGCAAGTCTAAAAGCTTAGTTGGTGAGCCAATGAATGTTTAGACAGGATTCGGAAGAAATATTTTAAAATATTTCAAATGTCTTTGATATTTCTATGTTCATATTTCAAGCAATTGTAGTCGAGCAGCAATTGCTATGGACTGCCGATCCACAAATCCATGGTTTAAATTAAAGTGGTAAAAAAATATCGTAAAGAGAGCATCACAAGTGTTTTAAACCAACTTCTAAGCTGATGCTTGTGGTTAGGTCCCATTTAATATTCTTCAAAATCGGTCCAGCCGTTTTTGAGTTACACTCCAATAACTGAAAAATATTTTCCTATTTAACCGACTTCCAAAAAAGGAGTGTATTTTTCTTTGATACTATAGTCGTTGACAGTGTATGACAATCGATCCCGTAGTTAGAAAGGGTCACTAAAAAGAGTGTTTTAATAAAAAATTAAACCGTGTGTGAAAAAGTGTGAAATAACTTGCCGAAGTCGGTTCCATGCGCACAATATTATGATAATAGGTGCTTTTGAATTATCATGGTACCGTCTTCAACAAGTTATTTCACACTTGTGAAATATCTTGTTGAAGTCGGTTCCATATTTTGATTGCATTTTTAGACTTGTATTCTCGAGGGTTTAGAGAGACGTTTGTGAACGACTACATTTTGATGGATTTTGCGATGACGAATCTTTGTTTTAAACCGACTTCGGTTCACAAATCGATTGTACCATTGTTTTTTTATATGAGTAGTAGTATTTTAATTATGTAATGCGTATTTTATGTCAGAAGTATGTTCTTTTTTTTTTGTTATTGGTGTTCTAAGTCTAATTTTTTAGGCAATTATATTAGTATACAAATAAAAGTTAAAAAGGATGTTAAATAGAAACTCTAGATTGGTAAAAAGGGTGTTCAAATATGCTCTCATAATTTCCACTGCTACCAACAACTTGAATTACTCCTGAAGTTTATAAGTCAAAAAAACATTTGTTACACACAAATACGCAGTAGATGGTACTCACAGAATGTAATATTTCAATAGGAAGGTACAGGAAGTGAAAGTTTCGTCAGATATAAACAGATTCTAATTAGCTAACAGACTAATCTTAATGGAAACAAAAACTATATTAAGTATTTTAAGATATCACATAAATAAAAATAAATCATAAGATATTTTTAGATAGGTATCTTGCCAACATTCAGACGCTCAACATCAGATACTATACCTACTATCAATATTATACAATTGCTTATTAGATCCAAGGAGGACAAAGCTGCTATGAGAAAATTACATAATCATAAAGATATATTTATATTTGATTTGATTATAAATATTAGGTATGCACGAAAAGTCGCGTCTGCAGTGAATGTATTTCCTGAAACACTACGCAAAAACATGAAACTTTTGTCAGTGACAATCACAGTGATAGTGACAGAAGTGACAGTTTGGACGTAGGGATTTTGACTTTGACAGCTACATCGAAACAGTCTCAACGCCACGTGTACCCGCTCGCGCTCGACGCTGTGCACAATCGTGACTCCCAGACGAAGAACTACAAATAAGTTTAAACCTAGTCGGAGAAATATCCGGTAAATATTACGCGAGTCCTAGCCGGTTACTAAATAATCATTAAAAACATCCTTATAATGGTGAGTGAAAACTTAATCCTTAAAAGCTCAAACTTAAAATCTAAACATTATGACTTTCAATATAATTTTGCTTGAGTTTTTTTTAGTTATTATCTTTACATACGCGTAGTAATAAAATGACATGTATTCCCAGTACCCCATGAATCAACATCATACAATAGCCTGTTCCCTAGCAATTAACGGCAATTGTTTTTAACACTTATAAAAAAGTTTGGAACTCTACATTCTGGTAGAGTCAGCAGAACATTAGAGAGGCCACGAGCCTGTCACGACTCGACTAGCTGAATGTGAACAGTTGTCTGTGATTGTGTTCTAAATAAATCGAGTCTTACCAACGCAGAGAAAAGTTGTAGAGTCCAATGAATCTTTTATACTAGATTTTGGTACCCACTAACATCTGCTATAAAAGATTAATTGGCAAGTGGAGTCAGTGTGGCTTAGCTAGGATTTTACAGAGAGTGTAAAGTCTACAGTTTAAGTTTAATATTGGGAAAAAGTATTCGGTGTTTAAATTTATAATGGTGCGGATCACAGAAAAGAGAAAGCTTTATATCTCTATGGTGCGGATTACTTAAATTAGTTCACTAGGTAGTAACTATATAAAGCCGTAGCCAACGTTTTTCTATCTAGTAAGTAATGACTTGTAGTCTCAGCAATTGTGCATTATTTTGTTTTAAGATTCTATCATTTATTTGATTATGTTTAGTACCTTTAGGCGCTCAACATCTGTACTTTACTATCAATAGTTTAAGGTCCACCATATGCACGGCAAAAAAATACTTAAGAACTTACTTTTCTCATAGAATCTGTATTATCTTGTATAAAATGTTGGTTATGGAACGTCTATCGTATAATCGTAGTTGTAACCTCGCAACGATTTCGCTATTACAACTTTTCGTTTATAATTATTATTATTATAATTTGTGGTATGCTTTGTATTAAAAAGCAAAAATCTTAGAAGATATGATTTTGATTAACCTGTGGTGTTTCGTGAGCTCATCAAAAACAAGCTGAGATTTGCCTACACAAAGTGTGATAATACAAACATCAATATTTTATCAAGCACAGTTGTATTGAATGAAAGATAAGAACAATCAATATTACCATATTGTCAAATTGGCGTGTTCACATTAATCTTGTACAGTATGTTTCTGCGTCCAACTTTTCAAATACGGTAACACTTTTGTCTCTTTTCCACCTATTGTTTACTAAGAGATATTGACTTTAAAATTTACTTGGGTATTTTTATATATATTCATGCGCATAATAGCAAAGAAAAAAATGAACTAGCGTACTAATAATTAATTCTATCTAAAGCTTTTTTCCTAACCGTATTCAACCAGTCAATAAAATTCCCCACAGATGGGCCTTGCGATCGACGTCCGACTTGCCGACGCGCGCTCCGGTGGCTGATACAACTATCAATATTATATCAAGCGCGATTGGATCGTACGCGGGAAGCTGAATCGATGAAACTTTATAGTCGAATTGCTATATTGATTATCTGCTTGCGTGTTTTTTTTAGTTTACGACATTATTGGTCCAAAAAATTCATGTCGTTACACTATTAAAAAGAATCGCAAGATTCTTCGTAATAACTGATTTTAAAATAATAATATGTTTTGTTTAATTGTTACAAAATTCGGAATCAATCATGACGGTTAAATATTTTGAACTATTATTTAGAAGCTCTTGTTGCGGAGTTTGCTTAGCCGTTCTTAACTCTAACAACGTCCTAAGCAAAGTCCGCGGCGATCATGAGTTGGATGGGCGACCGCTAGTGACATTACTACTGAGCGTTTCCGGGCTTGGCGGGTACGTTAAACTGTCGTTCCCGGATGTTGTTATCCCATAGGCTATCCCTTGATCGCAATCTCATCTGATGGTAAGTGATGATGTCGATGAAGGTGACAAACAGGCTTAACCTAGAATGGGACTCTCCAGGGCAGCTGCTGGAACACAGCGTCAGGTTTTTGCCAATAGATGTTCTATTTGAGGGTGGTAGTTATCCTTTAGTAGCTAGGTATTCGCAAAATACTCCACCACCATACAATGACGACTTCCATGCTATGACAACAACCAGGCCTATCGTGCCCTTCGAAGCACGAACGCGCTTATTAGTAAAAGCTTTACCTTTACCCATCTAAAAAATGATCGCAATGAATATGCTTAACCTAGTTGATCGCGAATTACTAGCTAGGCTCCAGCTATGAGCGCTCCAACAGTCACTAAAGTAGCAATACAACATGCCTTAAGGATACCCCATATTTTTTCGAATCGGTCGACATTAACACTTATCTCATGAAAAACATATCATCATAGTGTTTTTTTTATGTTTGATGTGATGAATCAAGCACGAAGCCCACCAGCTGTTAAGCAGTAATATCTGCCTTAACAGATGCAGTTCGTCACAAGAAGTGAAATGCATCACACTATCACACTGAGACATAAAGTTGCTATGTCTCATGTGCCTGTAATTTCACCGGCACCCATATCCTTCAAACCGGAACACAGTACTGCGAAGTGCGAACATTACTGCTTGGCGGTAGGAATATGTATGTTGGTAGTACTTCATCTCGCAGAGTTCTGCAGCAACTAAAAATTGTGATTGTAAACGATATAATTGTTAATAATAAAAAATATTTAAGCGATATATTAAAAAAAAAAAACAAAATTAATATTTTAGGCAATATTTGGGAAATGTAAAAATATATCTAGTGACGACGCGCTCGAAGAGTCAAAACCTCCCGAGGATGCTTCGTGTAGAAACGCAACGCGTCGAAACTTCTTCGTTGGTTACGTCAGGAAATTTAGGCGGAATTATTGCTTGATATATTTTTTGAATGTTTTACTCAAATATAAATTTAATGCGTCAGCTATTCGTTTTGGCAGCAACAGTTAAATCTCATATAATTATGCTAAACCAACATGATTACATTAGTATATTATCCAAACGTGTTTACCGACTTCCGGTTCCACTTGCTGCATCTCTATTAGCACGTAGAACTCCTGCAGTTGCTCACGCCAAAACTTATAATAAAGTTTGTACATACTGTTTCATCAAGGACTGCAACGTTTTTAACTGCAAAAGAAAGGTTCGAATCCCGCCGCGGGCTTGAGCTTCACCGCATGGTGGAAGGGCATTTTTGCGAATACCCGCCTGGCTAGCGACCACCCTCAAGAAGAAAATCTGTCGCCAAGCACCTAACGGTGCCACACATCATCACTTACCACCAGGTGAGATTGTGGTCAAAAGCTTAACTATCAGCAATAAAAAAAAAAAAAAAAAAAAAAATGTTCATGGCTGGCTATTGAACCTCTCTTATGAAGAAACGGAAAACTTGATCCAACTCACCTTGTCATGATCAAGGCAATTTGGCATCACCATCACCCCTACACACTGTCACTTATATGCACTCACATCTTTACAGACCCGCCACAAATCCACTTTCATACAAATCATAATTTATTCACATGGAAATATTCTTCCTCATACAAATTATAATCATTTACAAATTAAACTGTATAATCCTTTTCCTTTTCTAAACTTATTATGTAAGCATTAAATACACATACTTATAATTATACTCTAAATTGACTGTATTTATGTAACAGTAAATTTTAATAATATGTATAAGTATTTATGTAACAGTAAAATAATTATTTCATTCACAACTTAGCTACCTGTACTGTAATTCGTAAACCACAGAACTATTATTTTCAGTTTGTATAATAATGTAAACGCTACACTAAAAAGTAAAAATAAAATAATGATAAAAAAACAAAAATTTGGACAAGTGCCTGGTAAAAATTGGTTAGTTAATCAATGTTTACCACTGTTTCTTTATATTATCTAATAAAGTAAAGTACCATCTATCTAGATAAAGTGCTTTTGAAAATTGTAAAGCAATTGTATAATTTTTTTTTGGTAATAAATATTATTATTTTTGGAAATAAATATTATTATAATTATATTCTAATATTTTTCTAAAATATTTTTAAAATTATGTTATTTTTTAATATGAATTTCCGCAAAATAACGCCTGAATTCATTAAATAATTGTTAATTTATCTCACTTAAAACAATTGAACCTATAATAAAACTATGTAAATTTACGCGGAGTTCATTTTTCCAAGACCACTAGGTATCATTATTCTCTCCAGTCCGGCCAGCTCGTCGGAAACCAGCTTACAGTGATGGATGACCACTACCAGCTGCGCTCTAATTGTCTAATACTGTAAGTGCAGTACAATAGCTGTTAGTAAAATGCACACATTTCTATTTATAATTTGGGCTATAAAAGATATCAAATGTAAGCAGAGCTATTTCTAAATATGATTACCAGCATCATCGCGAGTTAAGCTCGAAAGAGTGTGCCCAGGTGGCCGAACGGCTAAGGCATCCGGCGCGAAATCGAGGACGCGGGTTACGTTTCCGCCCGGGGCATAAAAATATATATTTTGTGCTCCAATAATTTGTAAAATATGTAAGCAGAGCTAATTCTATCAGTGACACATAACATTTTACGAAAGTGTACGGATATGACGTGGTGACTAGCGCAAGAATAATACGATATCTCCTACCTTATATATTATATAATCTCCTGTGTTTAAAAGAGACCGCTGCTTAGCGATAAGATCGCTTATTGTGCTGAATATATACATATACAACAGATTTTATGTCATCCAGAGGTTGAAGATGTCTAAAGGCATATTTGTATGGAAGCCTGCATAACCCGCCGCATTTTAATAAAAGTAATTTTTTTCAGACACATTAGAATTATTTTCTATATAATATTGTTTGATTACAATGGAATGTGTAAACACGCTTAATTAGTGCGATTTTTATCAGATTTATTAGTCTTATAACGCAATTATTACCTCTAAATATTTCGGAAATGTGTCACCTTGGGTACTTTGATAATCAAATTTTTTTATTTATGCGTTATCTACTCATATATAAATTTACTTTTATTGTACGCAGAAACTTTGAAAAATATTTATAATGTCAGCTGGTCAATATACCGCAATGGTTTAATCCTCTATCTTTCCCATTTTTTGCCATATTCCTCACGCCTGGCAGGCGTCTTGGGAATTATAGTGTAAGGTGGCATTTCTTTCAAACGGGCAGCTGTCCACATTCTGATATTATTCTCTTAAGCGCCTTTGACTTTCATTTTGAATGATATATTTTATCGTAGATAGTATGCTTATTTTATTTCCTTAAACACCATTCATACTAACCAAAGTACAAATGTAAACAATAAAGACATGGCAGGTTGAAACAATAAAAAGACTTCATTACCGTCGAACTGACATCGATCTAATCGAATGTCACTTCGTTCCACTCCTAATTAATTCCTTGTTCCAATAAACATACGACCTAAAAACCGTTCGTAAAAAGAAAAACATCCAAACGTCGGAAACCGTTGAAAAAACGGTTCGAGTCTCGCACGAAACATCACGACTCGATTGATTCAATTTAAATCCGAACCAAAATCTCATCTAGTAGGGTATACATCCCTAATTATGCCCACGAAAGGACCGAACACAAAAGAGACAAATTTAAATACACAGCTCGAAAAATGAAACCGGAAACCTTTTCTTTAGCTTATGGAACAAACATGGCACTCTTTTGCAGATACTTTTTTGCACAACTGCAAATTGTAACTTTGTAAAAATATAATCGTCTGTTCCAAGCAGAGGGTGGTGTAGGATAAGGGTATCCAAAATGGCCGCCGTAAGATTTTGTTCGGGAATATTAATTCAATCTTTGTAATTTATGGGCGGCTGAATGTAGCATGTGTCTGTGATTTATTGTTTTTGCAGTATTAATTTTGAATTAGGCAGGGATAAGTGGTTAAATTTACGAAGTACCAATGTAAAATTATGCATATTTAATTTAGAAACCATATTTTAGGTTAAGTATATAACCAACTATGTGGATAAATCTTATAAGACCACACCATTATTCCACCAAAAGGGATGCTTTTATAAATACGTCACTGAATTTATAAGTTCTCTTTATATTTCTTTGAACCCATTTTTGTTGTAAACTAAGTATAAGTTTGTTATCTGTGAAACATTTTCATGACATAAAAAAGGTATTTTAAATATCATCTTATCATTGTTCCATTTGTAGCAGTTGTTGCAAAGATCAGATCGAAGATAACATTGAATAGAAGGAGCAATTCCTTCTTTTAATAGTTATTTGTTATACAAGAGTGCAAAGTTGCTTTTTAACCGCGTGTTCAATTTTGATGACCGAGCAAGCGAAGGATTTTAAAATCGAATCACGAGCGCAGCGAGTGATTCAAAATTAGAATCCTGAGCGTTAGCGAGGGAATCAAAAGAGCACGAGGTGAAAAATCTTTGCACTCGAGTGCAACACGTAAGTTTTCATCCCACCTCAGCGAGGAAATGACTAAATGCAAAAAAAAAACACCAAGAAGGTTCCGAGTCTGAGTTTTTAACAAATTAAAAAAAAGTTGTATGATATATTCGGCACCATAGAGGTAGCAGTAAATAGGTTTAATGTTTTTTTAATTCACAAACTTGGTGCACACGATGTACTAAATTCAATTTACTTTATCCTCTAGAGAATAAAAACGGCTTTTCCACTCAGATATTGAAGATTAAAAATACTCTTTCCGAGATGGTGGGATGAAAATGTAATTTTTGCGATTAAGTCCCTTTTTTACACTGTATTGCTCTATTCAACTTAGGTTTTTATTTAGATTTTTTCCTTTGTCATTATAAGAGTTTGCAATTAAAGAGTTTTGTATCGGTGTAAATAAAGAGTTATGTATTTGTTAGTGGTATAGATTTAAAACGAGGTTGTACAGTTGTTATTTGGCGCGAGTACTTTTATTGAAACCCAACGAATCGATGGATTCTCAGATTGAACTAGGATCGAATAAGTTGTTCAAATATAGAGTCCTGAGTGTATCGAAGACTTCAAAGGCAAGACGCAAAAGGCTTTTCTGCTGAGCAAAATACAATTTTTCACCTCACTCCACCGAGGAAAATGCTAGGTGCTATGTAGCAAATTAGTGTTAATTTATATAATAATTAAATAAAAATTACTACGATCGGTAACATTGAAGGTAAATTCGTTTTTGTGGAACTTTTAAAAAGGTTCAAATTTCAAAATCTTTTCCACGCTAGCGGCTAAAAAGCACTTTTCCCCGCAAATTTTGAATGATGAACAGCTTTCCAAGTTTCTAATGTGCAAATAAAATGTCTCAGTATTGATAAGTGGTAAAATAGTAGTAGGCTGTGATTTTTTTTCTCACAAATAAATA
The DNA here is from genome assembly GCA_963854805.1 of Plagodis dolabraria. NCBI lineage: Eukaryota > Metazoa > Arthropoda > Insecta > Lepidoptera > Geometridae > Plagodis > Plagodis dolabraria. Next base: position 8,072,996 of record OY978459.1, on the reverse strand, counting down.
ATGGTCTGAGAGATTTACAAGCGTCCATTCTTTAAAACATGATAATATTTTCTACTATAACATGCGATGAATAAACCTAATTTCCTGATGAGTAACTTCACGATTCACAAAAGCAACGTCAGTTACAAAAAGAATTCATTATTCACAAAATGAAATTCTCTTTTTTCCGCTCAAGATCGTCAACGCAGATAACACCGTCACAAGCCCAACCTACCCAGCCTCTTTCAACTAACCTCAGAGGGTAGGATCCACGTGAAAAATTAGGGCAAACCCTCCCCCCTCACTCACTACCTCACACCCCCGCCCCGCATCAACCCCCGCGATAATTCACCCGCCACGCTCGGCCCTTGAGAAAAATAGCTCGTAAAACAGAGAAGATTTAACTCGGCCCAGTTTTTTTGGCACGATTCTGAGGAACGATAGTAAAATTATATTTTTACAACATAACTTTTTACAAGCAACTAGAATAAATTATAACAAATTACTACTTTCGCTCCGTTGATATTATTTAAATCTTGTTCTGCAGCTTTTGATAATGATCAAGATTTTGAAGCCCGATCACTTCTAAGCTTTTTTCTAGTTTTAGAGATACTTACACTGGTCGCGTTAGAAAATATCAAGAAAAACACATAAGTAGCCGTATACTTATAATATAACTGTTAAATAGAAAACATACTTATATATAATCTTAAAGTGACTCCTAATAAGTTTAGGATATTTGATTTGAATAAAATTTTCTTGTTAGAATTCAAAACACTGCACCTACATTCCAATAAGACAACAAAAAGGTACTCAAGTAGAAACAACCGAGCATATTATTTAGCTAAGTCGTAAAAAAATCAAAGAATAAAATTTTACTCGTCAATAATAATTTTAGATTAGAAAATCAGATACCGTTTTAAAAATGTAGAAAGTTATATACCTACCTTATTAGAAAAGTAAAAAAATAACAGCCTCAATTATATACTATATCGTGCCTCAGCATAAGAATCAAAAAGGTTGAGCCCTTACTGTGCCTTTAATCAAGGCAAATGTAGCAATTCGCCCGCGCCGACCCGCCTAAGCTGTTTGATGTTTTAACTCACAGGATTTTGGGAAAAACTTTGTTTAATCCTGGGCACCTATATACACAAACATATACATACTTTTGTATAGAATATACTTGTATTTTATAAGCGTAAGTATGGGTGTAGAACCCTTTTCAAGTGCGTAATATCTGAGAGGTCCCTCGTGAAGGGTAAGTACGAGTGGTCGAGTGGGATTACACAGATCTCGTGTTTGTTTATTTTTAATATTGACTCCATATTTTTGTTGTTTTTTTTAACTACCATAAACTGTTCAACTTTCTCGTTAGTGTTATCAGAAATGTGTGATTTTATTGTTGCTTCACCACGTCTCAGGTGCTGCATTTTTTAATTCATTAAAACATTTTGTCTACAATTTACTTTAGCTGAGAACAAAGATGACTATTATAACAGAAAAGAGAAAATAGTATTTTATATCTCTATGACTATTATTAATTGTCTTCCTACACCACTTAATAGTACGTCACTAATTTATTACGTAATTAACTTTAAACAATTTTTCTCTACAATATACTTCACTTCAAGTAACTCAACATACTTCAAGTGAAACGTAAGTAAGTACATAAAGTACATAAATCACACAATAGGCATTTTTGAGTTTGCGAAAAATGTCGCTTGATACCGTAGCTTCGTTGGCTCTGTGAGAATCGTGTAGCCCCAGTTCTCATTCTGGCTGGAGCACAAATTTGTGTGCGAGCTATAATTATCTTTACTATCTTATTCTTTATAATTTTTCGCGTCTTGGATTTTTGTATGTTTCCGTGCCTTCAGATTTAAAAGGAATCCTAGTTCATAGGTATTAACAGTCTATAATTTTTTTCTCTTCATCACCTAAGTAATTTGCAACGTTTTTTTCATTGGCCTTTACTTATTGTTTATTTTTCTACTAGAGTTTTTCAGTAGCTATTTAGGGAAACATGCAATGGTCTCATTTTGTCAGATTTTTTTTATTTGCCAGTGTGGACAAGAAGTAAAATTATATCTGACAAAATGAGAAACCATTGCATGTTCCTGCAGGGTTCTAAAGTGATCATATGCTAGCTTTTTGTTCTTCTCTACAGTCTTGTGTCGGTGACATTGATACCGCTTCTGCACAAAACCTGGCCCTAAGTCAGTCTCAAAGTTAAGTTTCTTCTTGTAGGCTATTACTTGCGGTCTACAGTTACAAATCGAACATTATCTTCTTTATGTATAAAAATGTACGTGTCACGTTGTTTGTCCGCGATGGACTCCTAAACTACTGAACCAATTTTAAATTTGATTAGCACAACGTGTGCAATTTGATCCAAATTAAAAGATAGGATAGCTTACAACTCAATTTATAGTCGTAATCACCCGTGCGAAGCCGGGGCGGGCCGCTAGTAATATGTAATTATTAGTGAGTGTAAACACCCCCTCCTGTCCTATGGTTCTTCAAAGATATGACAGCTTCGTAGGCAACAACCCTCGGCGCGCTAGCGTTGTGCAGACTGTTGCCGATGAGGCGCACTTGGAATCCGGAAGAGTAGAACCCGTCTCCGTTGCCACTAAGGACCAATACATCAAACAATACCCGAACCAAAGACGAAGACTAAGATTCTATTTAGATTAAAGAGTCCGTTTTGTTGGGAACAACCGCAGAATATGCTGGCTCCAAGCATTAGTATGCAGACTCTTAGGTTTTGCTAGAAGGACACTTGAATTTCCACGCAAGTGTAACTACAATCTAGAAATAAGAGCGTATATCAGAGTGACGTGCAGATCACGCAGAACTCCTCTTACTGTAATGACTAACCGTGAGACTTACCATATGGTTCAAGAGACCTGTCACTTTATACCTTAAAAAAATATTTTTACCTAAAAATGGAACCGACTACAACACTCAAAAGTGTGAAATAACTTGTTGTAGTCGGTACTATGATAGTTCAAAAGTACCTATTATCACAATATAATGCGCATGGTACCGACTTCAACGACAAGTTACTTTACAATTTTGAGTGTTGAAGTCGGTTCCATTATTAGGTAAAAAAATAATTTTCACCATTTTTCGTGTTCCTTGCTACATACGGGATCGATTGTCATTCACTGTCAGTGACTATATCATCAAGATAGGAAAACACTTTTTAGTTATTGGAGTGTAACTCAAGAAGGGCTTGACCGATTTTGACGAAATTTAAATGACACGAGAAGCACTACCTATCAAATAAAAAAAGACATGGATATGTACAGTCAAAAGTTCTGAGATAACGAACAAAAAAAAATAAAGACGAATTGAGAACCTCCTCCTTTTTTGAAGTAGGTTACAAACCACCTATATCAAAGTATCGTATAGTTTAGATATTTTGAGAGGCGTGAAAAGGCAATTTTGCCGTGCCGCCTTCAGGTAACCTCATCTACCCAATAACCGGATCATACCGGTAATCAGGGCTGTCACAAGGTGAGTGCTGTCGAAGATGTCAGGTGTCTCACGCACGCGGCAACCCTTCTCAGTATACTCGAGTGAGTGAGTGAACGATTAATTAATCTTGTTTTGCACCTGTGTGCGTGCTCATAACGGTTTGAGGGGACACGTAGTCGTTAGAGCTAGGGTTGACGCTAAACTGTTTGTGGTTTGGCTTGAGTGGGTTGGTTGGAGGAGAATCTGTTTAACTGTTATCAGCATTAGCCAAACATTGTTGGACACAATTGTGTGATTTGTAGATTTTCTGACGTAGAATAATTATAGACAATAATAATAATAATAGATAATCTTAATAGGTAACCAATGGTTTGCAGCAAACTGAATTTAACTAATACTTTTTTTTAAATAAAAATAATTTATTACATAGTTCTCTAGCTATCGTAGTAGGATTCCCTGTGTTTGCGATAACTAGTCTGTTCCAAGGATTCAACACAATAAGTTAATTAGATACATAAAAAATTGTACATGCATTTTTTATTTTTATTTATATGTGAGGTGTGGTGTATGTGTTTATTATGTTTAAGAAAGAAAAATATTTAGTAATAAGATATAATATAATTTTATTAAAAAATATATATAGTTATATATATATTGTTATTTTAAAAAAAACTTTGCCGCACAATTCGTAGCATAAAAATATCTTGACTATTCCCTATTCCTTCTTATCTCATTAATATATTTTAATGTGTCCAAAAAAAATCTAAATTAGTTTCATAATATGATACCTAAATAAGGTCTGATATAAAAAACAATACTCTTAAGCCACTTTTAAAAAATTAACGCTATACCTTTTTTATACCAGGTAGGCTAGCCTTTGACCACTAATATCACCTTATAGTAAGTAAGTGATCTTGTGGTTGAAGATGTTTTTCAGGCGAATCTAGTGTTATTGGCTCTCAACGACAGCCGCCGGGACACATCGTTAGGTGCTTGGCGACAGATTTTCTACTTGAGGGTGGTAGGTAGCCAGGCAGGCATTCGCAAAATGAATTTTATTTGCTTCGCTTGGTCAATAAAATATTTGCAAACGTGTGTATACTTTGTATGAAGTCGAGACTCCAACAAAATCAGATAAGTAAGATCATGTTATCGCAGATACTATAAATTTTTATTCGCTGTTTATTACTCTTTAATTCGTTTTTAGTTTTCCAAACCCCTAAATACTGATATTTTTCTTGAACTTTACCATTTTTCTGTATCCTCCGCTGAATAACTGGTAGAGAATGCTTAGCATTGAGTCCTCTTACAGTAGATTATTTTATTGTTGTGAAATAAAGTATATAATATATAAAAATATAGTATTGGTGAAATTGAAGTCGAAAAAACGCACGATTATTCTTTTGATTTATAATTTAGTACATAATTATGTGTTTGGCGATTGTATCATATATATTTTACAGAATATGGAGTTGCCGTTTTTGTACCCTATAACATTTTTTTAGCAATATATGACGAATTGGGAAACAATTTCAATGTGCATAGTTATAAACCACCCAAAGTAACAAATTATTTCCGACACTATAAATCAATAAAAAAAACACACGTATAGGAGTCCTTAGAAATAGAACCTTAAATCCTCGTTCCACCTTGTGAGTCTCCGTGTCATTTCCTAGAATTTTTTCCGTGAACGAAACAGACTGCCTCGAAAGCCTTCACTTAGCCAATATTGAATATGGGTGCTCATAGATATTATATCGCACAAGCTAGGAGACAGGATTTACAGACTTGGTACAGATGGTGGTATATCCAAGTAGATTCCATAAGTATACCTGTTTGCGTGTCATGAGGTGTGTTCTAACTTCAATAGTTTGTCGGTGTTGAGGCCGGCTGCGAGAGTGCGTCGTGGTCGGAGAAGTCACAAAAATGTAATGGGCGTGCATTGGAATTAGTATGGTGACGTGCCTTTGAATTGAATTCGCGAAGCATAAATACATGCCACTGTACCAGTACCATCACTTAATAGTAGGGCCGAAAAATATGACAACCTTGGTTTTCATATAATTTGAAGCGGAATCCATGTTTTGGATGTGATAAGAGGACATCTGCATGAGTGCCTTATCCAATGAAGCAGTTGCCTAGCAGCAGCATTCACAGTGCTGAGTTTGAGATTGAATGTAATTATATTAAAATTACATGCATTTAAGAAGAAACCTTCGGGAATAACTTTCGTAAGTTCATAAGTGAAAACCTAAACTTGCCTACTCTGGATAGTTTAATGCAACATAAAATCAAAATTAAATAAGGAACAATGATGGTCTGAGTAATTAAAGTAATCAACCATCAGTATTTTTCATTTTTGATACCAAATTTGTGCTACAAATGGCATAAAAATGGTCTTAAGTGTGACAGCTGCCAAAGTGCTTGTTTAAATGGTATTGCGTCGCCGTTAACAAATTTATAGCTAATTGCAAAAATTAGTCCTGTTTGTACTACAACGTGAGTTGAAGGATAGATGTCGCTCCATCCCCATACGATGGTTAAGAACGAAAGGACAAAATATGTTCATTAGTCATGTTGGCCTAGCGGTTAGAGCATATAGTCGGGGGGCTATAGGACTGAATGAAATCGAATTTTGTTATCGTTGAAATTTTGCAATGTAATCCGCAGAGCATGCATCAAATGTAAAAATCTGTTCCATGTTTCATAAGGAATCGAATAAAGCAGTTAATTTGCCTCATGCTTTTTATATTTTTATGAAAGTGGGAGCATTAGTGAAGATACAAGACACAAGTTAAATTAGCATACACATTGAAAAACAGCGCTACGATTCGGTGCTCCTCTTCTCAAAATAACTACCTAAATAGTCAAAACACGGTAAAATTTCAATCCGTCAATCAAACTGTCACCAGATCAGTCAATAAATTGAAAAATAGGAACTTGCAACCGTATCCGAAAAAGAAGTGCGCCATTGAGGCATTCGAAAAAGGATGAACTGATCCATAGTACCCAAAAGGAAGACCATATCGCCACAGTAAAATTGCAAACAGTACGCAATGTTCTTCTGTAAGTGACAGCAAAATAAATACTTATAATCATGAAATGTCGTTTCTCTTTTAATGAATCTTAGAAACATCGTACCTAGATTTTGTAGGCACCTAAATTATAACCCCAACACCATCGGCCACCTGTAGTGTAAGTAACTTTATAAATATTATTATAAAAAACCAACCTGGTTTTCACGCATTTTAGTAAATAATTTGGGATAACTCATATGGATAAGCAAGTTAGCCTGGATGCCTGCCAAGAAGAGAATTACAAAGACCTTCACATGAGAATATCCTGCCTTTTATGGAAATCAGTAAATTTTGGTATACTGTAACTGGATATACTGTTACGAGATCGTACAGAAAAGTGGGGTATGGCATGAGTACTGAAAGCGATGGTGATCTGGGGTCAGAGCACGCTCTTGAACCCTGCCGATGTGTGTTCGCATCGTGAACTAAAAAGTACATTCCATGGATACTACCTACCATGAATGTATTGGATGCAAGCGAGAATTCGTTTATCCTGGATTTTTTGAATAGCGCGTGGATTGAGCAGGTAAAATTTTTGCATTAAAGTGTCTATTTGAAACTTCGAGGACCTGTATTCGATACACCGAACCTCGTGTCGACAGTTGTTGGATTTTTCTGACAAATAAATGTTCAGTTTTTTTAATTATGACGAAAAAGCACGAGGCCACTTACGCGGTAACCACTATCTAAAACGGATGCATCACATCACAAGGGATGAACTGCACTGCGCCCGTCACTCTGAGACATACAGTGGTTGAGTCTCATATGCCTGTAATTTTAGTGGTTTTTTTTTTTTTTTATGCCTGATAGGTTAGCCTTTGACCACTATCTCACCTGATGGTAAGTGATGATGTGGTCGAAGATGTTGTTCAGGCTAACCTAGTTACTGGCTCTCAAGGACAGCTGCCAGAACAAACAGTTAGGTGCTTGACGACAGATTTTTAACTTGAGGGTGGTAGCTAGCCAGGCGGGCATTCGCAAAGTGCCCTACCACCATGCTTTAACGACTGCTATCCTACGACAACAACCGGGACCGACGGCTTAACGTGCCCTCCGAAGCACGGAAGCGCTCAGTAGTAATGTCACCAGCGGTCACCCATCCATGTCATGACCACGGCGGACGTTGCTTAACTTTACTGATCGATTCAGAATGGCTAAGCAAACTTGGCTACGAGCGCTTCAACTTGGCTACGAGCGCTTCATCAAGAACTGCGCCCGGTACACACCTTTAGACGCATGACGACAAATTTTGTATTTGAGGGTGGTAGCTAGCCAGGCGAGCTTTCGCAAAATGCTTCTACCATGCGGTGAAGCTCAAGCCAGCGGTAGGGTTCAACCATGGACCGGCGGCACCGCAGTCCATAGCTATAACCGCTCGGCCATCATTGCTTCAAACAGTCTTGGTTCGGATTCTGGAACTGCGACCGGTAAATGGCAATATGCTTTCCCCTACTACATGTCATCAATTTTTTTTTCTTATGCTTGATAGTTTAGACGTTGACCACTATATCACATGATGGTAAGTGATGATGTAGTCGAAGATGTTGTTCAAGCTAACCTCGAATTACTGGCTCTCAAGGACAGCTGCCGATGTAATATTTTTGTTATGTGTATGAAACTTACATACACAGCACAAAATATTAAGTAAGTAGTTTAAAATAACCTTTTACTTCATTAATAATATAATACCATATTTAGGAATATTGGTAATATATGTCTTTATTACCGTTTATATACGTTAAAAGATGTTGTTCAAGCTAACCTCGAATTACTGGCTCTCAAGGACAGCTGCCGATGTAATATTTTTGTTATGTGTATGAAACTTTCATACACAGCACAAAATATTAAGTAAGTAGTTTAAAATAACCTTTTACTTCATTAATAATATAATACCATATTTAGGAATATTGGTAATATATGTCTTTATTACCGTTTATATACGATAAAAATACTATATATGTACTATATATAACTTTAATATGTGCCGATCAGCCCATGGGTCAGCCGGAGGCCTGGAAATATACTGGTAATTTTATCTCGGATCAGAACTATTTTATGAGGGATAGCAAGGAAATCGCATGCGGAATAATTGACTAAATGTGACTTAATACGTCGTTAATTATGTAAAATTGAATGAAAAATAAAGCAAGTCAGTTTTATTATAGTACACGCAGCCACCCACGGAAACAACGCCTTAGATACAATAATTATATTAAACAAAACACATAATTAAATAAAAAAACACTATCCCATAAAACAGAACCAGGTAAGTGCTATGCTAAGTGTCAAGCAAGTCACCTCCGTGATTCAGCACGCACAAATGTTTGTTAAGAAAGTCACTATTATTTACAATCCTAAAAGACTATTCAGATGTTTCCAAGCAGATCCAAAAAGCTGTGGGATTGAGTTTCTGCTTAACATAAATGTCTTAAAAGTACGCAATATTACAGCACAGTATTGGATACAATTGCAGTCAAAACTAGGCCATTTCAAAAATAGTACTAATATGTAAGTAAAATCAATAATTTTGGTGTGAATAAACGCTGTTTTGCATGAAGTATCTTTCCAACGGCAAAAGTCACGCAGTGACATGGCGGTGCGTCTAGTTAAGTGAGTCACTTCCGTGGATTAATCACTCAAACTGCACTCGCATTTCCTTGTTTGTTTTAGTAAAAAAATACACACCTATGTGATGAGAAGGCGACAACAATATTAGTCAGAAAGTGCTCATGGTTCATCTCCGGCAATTTGAAACAATTCAAGGAAGGTGTGAGAAAAATGTGTCAGAAGATTACTTAGTTCTAGTTTGTCAAGGGAAGTATGGCCACCAAGCAATAATGTTCGCTTTACTGTGTTCCGGTTTGATGGCTTCACTGAAATAAGAGGAGAGTGAGACTTAACATCTTTATGTCTCAACGTCATGGGAGTGCAGTTCGCCACAAGTTGTCCTGTATCTGTTATAGGCCGAAGTTATCACTTAGCACCAGATAAGCCTGGAGCTTGTTCCATCATCATAGCATTAAAACACACATCTTACAATGTACCTACGATACTTTACCGGTTATATTATTGCAGTAAAGAGTTTTCAATTATTTCAAAAGTGTTTAATAAAGTTCTGTAAACACTAGTATATGTAATGTTATTTGCAAGTCAATGCGGCTAGAAACGATAATATCCCTATTTCAGTATAAAAGTGTCACAACAAACACCATCAGCTGAGTGTTACGGCGTCGCGTCGAGTGAGTCACTTCCGTGGATTCAGCACTCGGACTGCATTCTCGTCTCCTTGTTTTTTGGTCCGACTGGATTGCATTGCGCACGTATATTTTGATAAGAGGTTAACTCTCAGAAGCCGCTACCGAGTTATTCTTTTATTCATTTCTATGCACACGCACAGTAAAAATGTGCTTTTGTAGACTTTAACGTTAAATATATACTACTATTTATTTTATGGGAATATAGATATAGAGATAAACTGATAGTTTGTGCTAGAAAATGCATATTGCTTTTTACCCGTCTGCCGAGGAATGGTTAAGTTTTATCAGCGCATCTTGTATGTATGTTTGTTTTTAAATATCTTCATTGTCTCGTTAAATTATTTACTTATGTGAACTAAAGACACAATAAATTATGTTTGCTAAAGTTATACGGTTATATAGGATGCCGGGCTAAAAGTGCACCCCAATATCTTACTTTGGTATAGTAAGGGGTCACAAAAGTATAAATAACAGAGAACGGGCAGCAGCGCCTTCTGAAGAACTTCCTTCTTACACTGCGATCACCAAGACGCCTGCCAAGCGTGGGGATAATGGCAATTTTGCATATTAATAACAATTATTGCAATATTAAAAAATACATGTGAACGGTACAAATATAAGTGTATAATTACATTACACATTTCAATAGTCTTGGCTCACATGCATAGGGATCAAGTCTATTGATACCGCGCATATTACTGTACTCTAGTCGTATGTACTCCGGTTCGTCTGCTCTTAGTGCCTACCATCCACTCGCATAGACTTCAGTTTACTCGTGATCATGGCGCTTGCAACAGGGCCGAAATATCGGGAGCTCAAAACTAACCAAAATCACGGTAAATATCCCGTTGGTAATAATTATTATAAAACTGTACTCTAGACTGCAACAAATAAAAATCATTGAAAAAGGTTGAAATTAGGTTGATTTAACAGATTTAAAATTAAAGTAAACATTTCTGTAATACAGCCTAAGAAATTTTAACTAATTGAGCTGAATCGTGGTTCAAAAATATTTTTGTAATCACCGATGAATCCGCTGTTTTAGCATACCGTAGAAGATTCTATGGTATTGTTTATTTCAGTTTTACAATGATGAACATTTCAAAACGTTTACATTGTATTATATATTGGGTATATCATACCTATCTGGTCCCCATAGTAATCTGTCTCTGAATTATTCGAAATTAACAAAAGCATCCGAAAACCTTTCCACGAAAATTAGACCTTTATCCAATTCCGCAATTCACCAACATATAACCGAAACAAACGAATATTATCAAGCACAAAGAGCTGATTATCATCGCAATTCCCATTGCGGAAGCCCTTTTGTTATTGTCAAATTAGGCAATCCTCAAGATAACAAAAACATCCCTTTTGCGAAGGGAGTAAGGGACAAAAAGCCCTTTTATTGACGACGAGCGAAATTTATTCAGGGAGGGTTTTAACTATCTTCTATATAATCCGGAAGGTGGAGAGGGAGTTGGGGGAGGAAAGGGTCTGTGGTCTCCCTTCAGGGAGACTTATCGTGGAAATTAGAGCAGGCCGGGGAAATGTTATTAAAATTTTTCCTTTTTTGAAAAGTTTTAATTGTATGGCGATTTGGGCTTAGGAGCTGGTTTGTTTACTGAGGATCTACTGAATAGGTAATATTTGAATTATAAAAATAAGTATACAAGTCATTTTTTAACGTTATATAAATCAATTTTTAAACTATAACACCTAACAATAAATACAATATAAATTTGAAAAGCTGAATTTTCAAAAGAAAAGTCACTAATTGAAAAAGGGACATATATGGAGCTTGACTCAAATTGGAAAACAATAATGACGCACCTAACTCCTCAGTTACTCGATGCACGTTCAGATACGACTTAGTAATTATTTAATTAATATTTAAGCATTTTTTGACATCAACGCTTCACTAACTGACAAGTATTACTGTAGCAGCCATATTGTCCACTGCTGAACACAGCCTCTCCTATTAAGGTGGGGTTTGCCATAATCCCCACGCTTATAGCATAGCAGATTATAGCTATATATATGCAGCTTGTATTATAATAAAGAAGATCGCAATAGAAGTTGTACCTTAGAAGGTTTTCTACCATCCGGTTATTCCCGTAGTCGCCTCTTACGACACCCGTGGGCATTCTAACCCTGCATCTGTACTTTAGCCCATTGTTTTAACCACTTCATTGGTCATTTAGTTGCAGCTTGATTACTAGACCAGACAAATTCCCTATAAATGAACCTGCGAAGTGCCCACAAATAAATTACTCATATCCATTTCTATGGCTCACCATAATATATAAGTCCATGAAAATAAATCAGACAAACACCTACACTACAGATGAAATAACTGTATTCACGCTCAGAAATTAAAGCACCTCGTCTGTTACTGCCCCTTTATAAAAGACGTGGGATGGCGGGGTAATTTTAACTATCGTTGTGTGTAATGAGGGCGTGGGAGGGGATTAGAAGGGTGCGTCTTGCAAACGGATCTGCGTGCCGGCCCGATGCCGCCGGCGATTTGTCCCGCACATCCCCTGGTTAAGCTTTTGCCAGATCGTGTTGCACAGTTGTGATATTCATGGCGTCTATATTTTAATGCCTTGAAAGTACATAGAATTAAATCGCGTTGTTGATGCACGTGTTTCTGAATTTCAGATAATAAACTAGTGGTTTTGGTAAGAAGAACTACGGTAAAAATAATTTAGAAGCACAACTTTACAAATTGCCTATTAATGTAAAAAGTGAGGACACATTTAATTTAAACGAATATCTTATATGCTATTGCTTTTAGTCAAATAATAAACTAATGATTACTCACATTAACTCAAAACATAGAGAAAAGTACCTACTTTTCTCTATGCTCAAAACAAAAGTGACCGACGGCACGAGTGAAAATGTTTATACTTTTTAAGTCCAATATTGTTCTCATGTAAGTGACATTGTCTTTAGGAGAATAATTTCTTTAAACGGATAAGTACCTGTAATATAAAATTATAATTTAAAATCGCTGAAGATAAGATAAAAGTTATGTAAAAATGCACTTATACGTTCAAACATGTCATCAAGGTACAAAGGTACACCTGAAAAAAAGTTCAAAGTATATACCTTGAAGGCGTGGGCACTAGTGTCTTAACAACCACGTTCGCCAATATAGTCTGTTACCATTGAATATGGGGCGAGGCTGCTGCCATCTACTCGGCACAGTTCCAGACTTCAAAATACTGCTAGTGAAAACTGCTTTGATCAAAGTAGGTATGGTGGTAGTGTTTCGCATGAAGCCATGGTAACCAATCAACTAAGTTAAGCAACGTGCACTGCAGTCATGACTTGGATGGGTGACCGCTGGTGGCATTACTACTTTGCACGCAACGTGCTTTGAAGGGGATGGCCCCGGTTGTTGTCTTAGGGTTGCAGTCGTTATAGCATGATGGTATACGGTGGTGGTATACCACCGTATATCATCATGCTATAACGATATACTTGAGCACCCTCAAGCGGTAGCTTCATACGGTATGTTCCGGCAGCTGTTCTTAAGAGCGAGTAATTCTAATCATGGACGCGGGTTCGAATTTTGAAGCGCTCGTAGCCAAGTTTGCTTAGCCATTCTGAATCGATCAGCAAAGTTAAGCAACGTCCGCCGCGGTCATGACTTGGATTGGTGACCGCTGGTGACAATTACTACTGAGCGCTTCCGTGCTTCGGAGGGCACGTTAAGCCGTCGGGCCCGGTTGTTGTCTTAGGATAGCAGTCGTTACAGCATGGTGGTAGGGCACTTTGCAAATGCCCGCCTGGCTAGCTACCACCCTCAAGTTGAAAATCTGTCGCCAAGCACCTAACGGTGTGTTCCGGCAGCTGTTCTTAAGAGCGAGTAATTCTAATCATGGACGCGGGTTCGAATTTTGAAGCGCTCGTAGCCAAGTTTGCTTAGCCATTCTGAATCGATCAGTAAAGTTAAGCAACGTCCGCCGCGGTCATGACTTGGATTGGTGACCGCTGGTGACAATTACTACTGAGCGCTTCCGTGCTTCGGAGGGCACGTTAAGCCGTCGGTCCCGGTTGTTGTCTTAGGATAGCAGTCGTTACAGCATGGTGGTAGGGCACTTTGCAAATGCCCGCCTGGCTAGCTACCACCCTCAAGTTGAAAATCTTTCGCCAAGCACCTAACGGTGTGTTCCGGCAGCTGTCCTTGAGAGCCAGTAACTCTAGGTTAGTCTGAACAACATCCTCGACCACATCATCACTTACCTTCAGGTGAGATAGTGGTCAAAGGCTAACCTATAAGGCATAAAAAAAACCCGCACATGACTATAATTTTTTCTCTCGTAAATTTGTAATTTTGTAATGTAATTCGCCTAGCAGGCGTTATTGCAAACTTAACAATATAAAAAAAATCTAATCACTTGGTATTTGGTGAGATAATTGTCAAAGAGTGGCATGTCAGCTACAAAAAGAACCTTTTCATCCCACCATCTCGGAAAGAGTATTTTTAATCTTCAATATCTGAGTGGAAAAGCCGTTTTTATTCTCTAGAGGATAAAGTAAATTGAATTTAGAACATCGTGTGCACTAAGTTTGTGAATTAAAAAAAACATTAAACCAATTTACTGCTACCTCTATGGTGCCGAATATATCATACAACTTTTTTTTAATTTGTTAAAAACTCAGACTCGGAACCTTCTTGGTGTTCTTTTTTCAATATTTGCATTTACTCATTTCCTCGCTGAGGTGGAATGAAAAGTTACGTGTTGCACTCGAGTGCAAAGATTTTTCACCTCGTGCTCATTTGATTCCCTCGCTAACGCTCAGGATTCTAATTTTGAATCACTCGCTGTGCTCGTGATTCAATTTTAGATTCCTTCGCTTACTCGGTCATCAAAATTGAACACGCGGTTAAAAAGCAACTTTGCACTCTTGTATAACAAATAACTATTTTGTATAATTATCTATCCGTTAACTTGCGCACTCGTAAATCAGTACCATACAGTCCTCTTAGAAGATATAAAGAGATGATAATTGGATTTCCAAATGCATTCTAAAGCTTTGAATCAAATTTGTGGCTAAGTACGTATCTAGTAGTGAGTTCCAGTAGCGGTTTTTGAGAGCTAACTCCTTTTAATTTAATAGGATCTATTAAGTAACACTCTTGTTTCCCAACACTGTTATGTAGCTCAACAACTGCACAGGTATCTACTAAGTTATAATGGCAAGTTTGCGTTCGCCCATAGGGCAGATTTTGACCTACTGACGGTAAGTGATGATGCGGTCAAAGATTGCTCAGACTAACCTGGAATTATTTGCTCACAAGGAAAGCTGCTGGAGCACACCAACAGATGCTTGGCGACTGATTTTCTACTAGAGTGTGGAACATTCACAAAATACCCTGCACACCATGCATGTAAACTTAGAACTTTTTGTATAGGTAACAAACAAACTTGTTTACTATATAAATTATTACTTACCAAAGATTTTATGCAGCCACTACAGTGTGTAAATCAAAACAATTTATATTCCCAACAAACCTACAAAAATATTGGTATTTCTTAAACTTTCGCAAACTAAACGCACTCACGTTTTGATTACACTTTCGTGTTTATTCGCGCACTAACTAAGGTTAAAACCAATTAATAAACAATAATTCTTGACCACGTTTCGATCAAGCAAAATATTTATCTAGTCCGGGGCGTTCGAGGGATCTAGTTTCAATAATAGGTTAACCGATAAATTCTCGCACGTGTTACAAATCACTGCACAGGTCAAATTGACCCAAGTTCGAGCTCAAACGTTACAGAAGGTCAAAGGTCTTAACTCGCGCTCGCGTGTCTTTTGATCCCCAGCTACCCTTTTGTTAGTGACAAGATACTGGTTTTGTTAAGAAGGGTCCACTTTGAAGTGGATATCTTCAGCTCTCACGCATACAATGAAAAATAGTATGAAAGAAATAAAAACTCGTCGCTTTCAAAATAAAGAGCTGTGTAAAAGTTTCGCATTTATAAAGTCATGAACATGAGCTCATTGTGAAAGTGATAATGACATTGAAAATTAAAACTCGATGAAATCGTCCCATTGACCGGCGAGCTCGTAACCGAAAAAAATCAACAACACGCTGTCCCAATAAAAACGTGAAATTGCCGACACTGACATTATCCTATTACGTCATCATTCCATTCATGAAAACGATGGCGAAAAAACAATCGCATCGAAACACGTGTTAAGCGAGGCCATTAAACGGCGGCTATCGAAAAATATTAATAATTATTAATTAACGCGCTTCTGCCGAATTAAAATATTTTTATTGGCGCCAAAAGGCAAAAAGTCGGGAGTTAATTCTGTGGCCGCGGCGGCATTGTTTGCGGGCCGCGTGCATAAAAAACCGAAACGAGCTCGTGGAAAAAAATACAGACGAAACGGCGGGAAATAAAAAACGTGGCTGCGTGGAGCACGGCCGTGATTTAAAAATAAAAAACGTCGGACGTCCGTAATGAAATCGAAAGGCGGTTCGTCGATAGCCACTGGAAAAAGGTAAAAGAAATGCGCCACTTTCACGCGTGAGAATTTTGGCTTTTTTGGCATTGCGCGCGGTTTCGGGGCGGTGCGACACCATTGCCCCGCTGAATCGTTGCAGAGCCCTCACGCCACGTAAAGATATTGTAAGACACAGGCTTCGTTTCGTGCATAGTGCATAGAAAGAAACATAAAACATGTTATCACGTTTTAAAAAACCTTTCACCTGATAAATTTTTGAAAAAACACTATGCTCACATTATGCAGTAAAATTTTTTAGCGGCAAAACGAACATGTGGCCTTTCTTCTTGTTGATATTTTTACCTCTTATAAAGACGTTTGATCACCATATCAACGTAAGGGATGCTTATTTGAACTACGAGTATGATAACTTTTTTACGAGTGCAGAAGCGCTTGGCTACTTGTGAAAAAATTAACATTTGAAATACGTAGGTACCTATCAGATATCTGTAATTCTGTATGATGTGCCTAAAAACTCTTTGGTATTACAGATTTTTATTAGGTAAACATTTTGAAATATTGAAGCGAACACAAAATTTACGTAAGTAACAATAGTTATTTGTTATACAAGAGTGCAAAGTTGCTTTTTAACCGCGTGTTCAATTTTGATGACCGAGCAAGCGAAGGATTCTCAAATTGAATCACGAGCGCAGCGAGTGATTCAAAATTAGAATCCTGAGCGTTAGCGAGGGAATCAAAAGAGCACGAGGTGAAAAATCTTTGCACTCGAGTGCAACACGTAACTATTCATTCCACCTCAGCGAGGAAATGACATATGCCGCGTAAAGAACCGCGTATAAAGCAAATTGAAAAAAGAACACCAAGAAGGTTCCGAGTCTGAGTTTTTAACAAATTAAAAAAAAGTTGTATGATATATTCGGCACCATAGAGGTAGCAGTAAATAGGTTTAATGTTTTTTTTAATTCACAAACTTAGTGCCCACGATGTTCTAAATTCAATTTACTTTATCCTCTAGAGAATAAAAACGGCTTTTCCACTCAGATATTGAAGATTAAAAATACTCTTTCCGAGATGGTGGGATGAAAAATATATTTTTTATTACTTATTGAATTGATTACATTTCATACAGGTAACGTATCTATTTGTATTTGACAGCTGTAAGTGTAATTTACGGAAACTTTTGCATTGGGGCATAATACAAGCTCTATTATTTTTCACACGACAAAATCTGAGAGCTGTTGTTTATCAATCTGAGTATAAAAGTGCTTTATTACTGCAAGCATGGAAAAGGATTTAAAATTCGTAACTTTATAACAGTGACAAAAACAAACTTTTAGGTTTAATTTCTTATGCAAATTTACTCTATTTTACTATATTATTTTTTTGATAGGGAGGGGGGAGTGAACATTCCAGCCAGGTCCCGTTGGGTGCGAAAAAAAAATGAGGGTTTTGTAAGAGGCGACTAAGGGCAAAATATATTCAAATACTTTCCAAACCTAATACATTCTGGAGGTTTGGAAGGTATTTGAAGATCTCTCTTTCGCCCTCTAAGGACGAGAAAAAAAAACGAAAGAGAACTTCAATCTTAACTGCAATCCCCTTGTCGCTTACTATGCGTGGGGATTACGGCAAACCCTCCTATAGAGTGAAGGCTGTGTTCAGAAGTTTATAATCCAGCTGATACAGTATTATATTATTTAAGCCACATATCTTGCCCATACCATTTTCCTCGGTGAAATGAGATGAAAGTTTGTATCTTTCGTTCGGCAGCAAAGTTACCTTTGAAACATTCGCTACGTTCAGGATAATATTTTTATCCTGTAGTAATCCAAGAGTCCTTCGCTTCATCAGGTTCCAATATAAATACCCACTCGCGCCACAACAACACCTTGTTTAAGACACAACCTTGCATACCAAATGACTTTTAATATGATGGTTAAAGTAATACAATTGGAGCACGAAATTTCGGCTAGAAATAGCGTGCCCAGGTAGCCGAGTGTTTTAGGCATCCGGCGTGAAATGGAGGTCATGGGTTCGATTCCCGCCCGGAGCAAAAAATTATGTGTTCTAATAATTTGTAAAATATGATTTTAGCTTAGTACGCGATAATGCTTGTACATTGTAATCATATTAAGAAAAATAACTATTAAACTCACAAATAGGTACCATGGTAACTACAACTGACAACAATCGCGAAGTTTAAAAAAAAAACCTGCCTCAGACATGAGATTCCATCTTAACAATATAATAGAATCACACATTATTGTCACCTATGATACTCTTAAAAATAATTAGGTACGAATAGATACTTACCAACACAAAATCCCTGCGACCCAAAAAAATTTTATCTCCTTGAAAATTGTTCGAATAATCGCCTATTAATTTTAATTAAAATACTAATTAACAGCTCCGGTGCGACAGGCTAAATTGCCCGCTTTGCCCGATTTCGCCCGTTTTCGCCCGGCTTAGGCGCGCTTGGTCTCGCCAAAAAATATTCTTCACACCGACGCGCCTCTCCATTAATTACAATTTTCATAACAACTCTTGGCGCTTATTTTTATATAATCCTTGAATAACTCAGTTAATTATGGAGAGTTTTTTCGTAAATAGTCTCAGAGTTTGTGTAAAATGTATACAGGTTGATTGGTATAATGCTAACAGATTGACTTCTGCTAGTCCTAACCTAACAAACATTACTAACAACTTAGGTTTTTTTTTCTAAAAAAAAAATAAGTATTTTTTTTTGTATTTTTTTGTGTTTTGGCTGAATAAGTATGATAACCACCTGATGTTAAAAGTCTCTTGTGCCTGTAATGTATTATTTCATATATTTTATTACTTTGCTCGATGTAAATATTCAAAATAGGGAGCACGGCGCGGTCCAGTGTTACCGCAGCGGGCTCTCTTAGGTCGGAGTAGGTATTAAAACATAATTTTTTTATTTCTTTTTATAACAAAAAAAATATCTTAACTTGTTAGGGCTAGCAGAAGTCAATCCTAAGAGGTTGTTAGCATTTTACCAATAGCCCTATATACACAGATAATAACAATTGATCTACAAACTCCTTTAGTTAATTTACCTTTTTTCCGACTGGTTTCAGCTTGATATAAAATATTAATCATAAACAAGTTATGAAAATATTTACTAATCCAGCCTGTATATTAGGCTACTAACGGTCCAAACTGGCTTCGCACAGGTATTTAACAAAAATAAAAAGAAATAAACACTTGAACTTTTTGAGAATATTCTATAGCCTATATTTATTAAGGATAGTGTATTTTAATATGTTTATTATGCGAATAACATTACAATATCACGGCAGCTAAACGTTACAGTCATGTGGGGGATTCGAACCCGAACCATCCACCCTTATAGCTCATACCGCTAAGCCAACATGACATATGACGCATGACACTAATTTACCCTATCATTCTTAACCATTGTATGTATGTATATCGATGGAGCGACATAAATAGTTCAACTTACATTGTAATACAACTTAAATTGTAATACTATTTTTTTGAGTCAGAATATCGGAAACTGTGTTGGTACCCATAAATACAAACTCTTGCTGGATAGACCTGGTAAAATATGTCTGTATAAGGTTATTTCATCATATCTGTGCATAGACAGATATCTATACTAATATTATAAATGCGAAAGTAACTCTGTCTGTCTGTTACGCTTTCACGCCAAAACTACTGGACCGATTTGAATGAAATTTGGTATGGAAATTGATTGAGACCCGGGAAAAAACATAAGATAGTTTTTATCCAACTGCGCAAAAAGAGGTTAATGTTTTTGCGCGATAACCGACATAGGCGCGGGCGGAGCCGCGCCCGGAAAGCTAGTATTATAAATGCGAAAGTAACTCTGTCTGTCTATTACGCTTTCACGCCAAAACTACTGGACCGATTTGAATTAAATTTGGTATGGAAATTGTTTGAGACCCGGGAAAAAACATAGGATAGTTTTTATCCAACTGCGCAAAAAGAGGTTAATGTTTTTGCGCGATAACTGACATACGCGCGGGTGGAGCCGCGCCCGAAAAGCTAGTATAGACATAAATATAGAAACTTTAACAGAGATTTATTATGGAATAATATGTGGAAAAGAACTAATCCAGTGAAATATTTACTAAAATCTAATACTGACGCCATTTATATTCGAAAATTGTCACAATAACGTGTCTATGTGTGGGTATTTACTAAATGTGAGTACAACACAAGCTGGGCGCTTATTTATAATTATCTTATTGAATACGTCACATGAACGCACACAAATAATTTTAGGACCAAACTAAAATATATTAATTGTTAATTAAAACCATAATTTGAATTTAATTAAACAGAATTTCATATAAACCTACCTGAAAAAAAGTCATGTAATTTTTAATGACACCTACAAAAATTCGCTTATCAACAGGGACTTGTGGGTACGAAAATGTGATTAAAAATATAAAAAGGAACTCATTATACTTCAGCACCGTCAGCTACCTAACCCTTCAAAGCCTCCCCTAATATAATAGACCCTCCCACACCTCCCTGGGTCATAAAGGCCCGTCCCTTCGAAATATCTTTCTACTGAAATTCTCGAACAAAAAAGAAAACGCTGCATCACGGTCGTTTTTAATTTTAACCCTAACGACGCTATTGAAGGCATTTACCGTCGCCCATTACGGCGTTACTATCGGTGCGTACATCTTCCGCGCTAAATGGATAGGAAGGGTTTGGGCGTCAGGGGTCGCTGAATTTAAGGATTGATCCGTGAACGGTGGGCGTAACGTTATTTAGGCAATCAGTGCTCGCACGAAAAAAATTACAACGCATCATTCGCTTTAACAATATCTGGAAGCGCGCTCCGTGTTTTAGAAGACACTAACGTATTTTTCCATCAATCTCGGTAGATAGAACTGGAAGGCGCGAGCTCGAACCCCGCTCAAATTGTAAACTTTGAATCAAAAATTTATTTTTAAGATACTTGTAAAGTTAATGTGTAGTATACCTACATATAACAAGGTAAATTGATAGTATAATAATAATAAATATTTTAAAAATATTTTAAGAAAAACTTAAATTAATATTTTGATAAAACACTTAAAAGTTTATCTAGTGGCAATTCCGCCTAATTTTCCTGTTAAGCCGCCGTGACGTCACAAACGCCATGCAACCAAACCGGAAGAATTTTCGACGCGTGTCGTATCTACCCGAAGCATCCTCAGGAGGTCTTGACTCTACGAGCGTTCGATCGAGAAAGCGCACTTCCTGCACTAACTCAATGACAATGCATTCATAAGTCACGTTCTTGTTTGTTTGTCTGTCTGTCGTTCCGGGTGGAATCTCGTATAATCGAGATAATCTAAAATAAAACTCCAGAATTATCCACTAAGCTCACTATATTTCATGTACCAATGCACCTACACTGCGAGAGCTTAGACTAGACTGACTCTATGTTCCCAAACAGTATCTACCATTACAACTACTGCCAAAAAATTGAAGTCAGTGTAGCTACTAGAATAAATCGGAAATGGAAGTGGACTCGAGTCAATTGACTACCACGTAAACATCAGTAATACGCCATGTAAATCAAATAAATTACGATGATAAATCGCGAATATAATAAATTACATTAACAAAGTTGGTAATTAATTATTTTTGAAGCGCAAACCTAAAAATAACCATGTTTTCACGTGGTTATTGGATCATTTGTTTAATATACATATACATACTACAGTTACATCTCGTGTTTCAGGTATTATCACAGAACGGAACTACAAGTAGTAGCACTAAAATTAAATATAGCTAACACAATAATTAACATATCAGCTATGCGATTCCCATGAAGCTCAGAACTGAGTCATGAATATTCTTGCACTCAGTTCATTCATTCCCATGCATCTACATTCCTATAAATATTAATATAGAACGCTCCGTGATTTGCATTTTAGCACTTGGCACCCCTTTGCTGGAGTCAGGACGGAAAAAATCTCAAAAATGACGAACGTTCTAGTAAATGGCGCGTAAAAATAACGCCTGTCGCGTACAGCCACGGAAATTAAGCGGGAGAGGGCCGTGAATTGAGGGCGTACGCTGCCTTAGCATTCCTGGGTTAATGCGCTAAATTCTCCTTGCTCTCCAGACTGAAAATAATTCTCCTTTTATTTGATAATATTGTAATCTATCCCGTAGGTAAAATGTTTTAAGCACATAAATAAGACAACATTAGGAAACAAATGAAAATACCCTGATCACTAATTCTGAGACCTAGAGAGATTTTATGGACAGCTATACTATATGCCCCGTGAGGCGCCGGGTTAGAATTGCAACTACCCATATCATCCCGCGGGTGTCGTAAGAGGCGACTAAGGGAAAAATACTGGAAGGTGGGCAGCAGCTCCTTCTAAAGAACTGCTAACTTACACTGCGATCCCCAAGCCCCCTGCCAAGCGTGGGGATATTGCAAATACCCCCTTAATAGGGGAGGCTGTGTTCAGTAGTGGATGATCTGGTTTTTACAGATACAGTTACAGTTTACCATATACGATAATGCGTTGTCAATGCAGCTCAGGAGAAACTGAAAAGACACTATACCGAAGATATCCCGCACATCAGCCTATACCAGATTAGAATCGCTCTCAAACGGTATAACCACAACAAGGTGTAGACGGAATCACGACAGAACTTCTGAGGGTGGATGGGAAACTGGTACTCTCAGTCCTCCAGGAATCGTTTAATACCGTGAAATCTAGGTCGTGAGATTCCAATGCAAACAGGTAATCTTTGGAAATGAAAATAATTACCAAAATTGCTACGCGGTTACTATATCCTTAAACCAGATATTCATAAAACTGATTCATTATATTGTTTGTTAGCTCTTACGCATGTTGTTGCGATGAAAAATAATTAGGGAACCCTTGTAGAACAAAGCCTGATTCGCACTTGGCGGGTATTGCAAAGTTATTCAGAATACCTACTTCCCAAACAGGCGTATATTTAGTAAAGGATCCGCCTGTTTGTTTGATGAAGCTTGCTTAATTTCGGCTGCGTTCTTCCTGCCTAATGACTAGTAAACACGGGGCAGGGAGGCTTCCGTAAATGAGGCGCCGATTATTTGCCCCTAAAATCGGCCTGCTGCTTTCTAGAGACAGAGAGAGTACCTAATATTGATTCTTCAGCTACAACATTTTTGGAACAGTGTAGGGCCTGTTGCAATGACTATGGCAGGCTGGACAGAGATTCGTATCCGACGTGGTTTTTTAGCGGCCGCAACTTTGTACCAGCTGTGGTGCTATAATGCCTATATATGAATACCCTGCAAGTCAGTCATCACCCGAGAGAAAGAAAGGTGAGAAAAACTGTCACCACCTAAATGTGTGTTTTGGCAGCTGTTCTAGAGAGCCTGCTCATATTCTTCGACCACATCATTACTTACCGACAGGTGAAAGAGTGGTTAAAGGTTAACCTATGAACTGTCGAAAAAAACATGCAAGATCACAGTTTATTTTTTGGTTATAATACATTTTTAAACGCAAGGTACGTTTGAAAATGTAGTATAAAATCTTCTTATTTTCCATCTGAACTTCAATACAGCCAAGTTCGAAATTCTTATGCTTAAGTACTGGTTACCTTATTACATATTACATATTTACCCGCACCTCCTCCACTAATTGATGCCCGAGCCTTTTTCCCAAGACCGATGTAATGGCGCCCTTCCAGTGAAATATCTTTTTCGGGTTTTGTTACAAACGGACCCTGAAGGGTTCTGTTTACACTAACTGTGTGTAGTCACTCGTAAAAAGGTTTCCAAGGCCCGTGGCTTGCCCATATTAGCATAGGCATAAGGGACCATACCCTGAATATTAAAAATTAAAGATACCCTACTTGATTTTCTGTCATACATAACATATTATCACGATTCTATAACGCCGATAGGGTAGGCAGATGTGTCTAAGCACCGGTGCGCTTATATCACTGTATTAGACCCCGTTCGAGACTCTTCGCTGCTACAAAACATTTATTTCTTAGCCTACGACCACCACCTGATGGTAAGTAGTGTGGTCGAAGATGTTGTTCAGGCTTGCCTAAAATTACTGGCACATAAAGATAGCTGCCAGAATTTAGTTGTGTAGCGACATAATTTTTACTCAAAGGAGGCTGGCCTTCACCACGGTAATGTTATAGATAACATTACCGTGCCTTCGCTCTCCCTGCAATGATTAACCGACACGGGCCGCGGGGGTCTGAACCAGGACCTCGGGATTACAGAACAAAGTTTATCGATACTCAATAAACGAATCAAATATTACTTGTAAGCAACATTTTAGTTAGAAACAATATGTTGCAATTCTGCAAATGTACATAATATGTGTCACTATAAAGGTAAAAAAGGCATACTAATATTTTAAGCGTAGTTTTTTTGCTCTTGTACAGACATTGTATCAAAACATTAAACAGAAGCGACTAAATCTTCTTGTTTAATGCTTTTTTATTTTCATGTATTTGTACTGTGGCTTTTTGCTTTGAAGTCAGTAAATGAACTTACAAGATATGTTGCAATTCCACAAATGTACAAATGCAAGACTATATAGTCAACTATTTTATTTAAAAATCTACGAAGTATATACAATACTACAGCCACTACAATAAAAGCATTTATACAACCTACAAGTCATTGCAGACTCATAGGCAGTGAAAATGCTTGCCCACTACTAGTTGGCAGCATGTCCATGATGCCGGCAGCATTGTCCCGTTGAAAAATTAAACTATTTTAAATATTTTTTAGTTTTTTACTTGAACTTTTGACATTTTGGCCTAACAAAATCATAAAACATGACTTTGTTGACACGACGAAATTTTCTTGTTCAATACCAAATATTTTTTACGTTAGATAAATCAAAATTAGGTAAATCGGTAAATATGGCTGGTATTAGAATTAACGCCGTCGTTCATACATTAACGAATATTAATGTAACATATTAATGGTAAACGAGCCTTCAGTTACGTTCAAACTTAGGTAGTTACGCAACATCCCCTTTATACCCTTTTGGGGAGTTAAAAATAACAAATTTGTTTTGGGAAGGGTTTTCTGTGTAACGATTTTGCGATAGTATAAATTCCAGCAGTAAGGACGTTTTTTTTATATTTACTTGATAATTTTAGCTTAAAAATATATAGGCATAATATACAAATCACGAATACTTTCAACCTAGTAGAAAATAGGTAAAACAAATATTTATTATTTCATAAACTGGTAGTTTTGAACTCTTTTTCATCAAGTATCTAAATTAATTTAAATTTAATATTAAAGTTACGACCCTGTTAACCTTTTGAACCATCTGTTTTAAAGATTTATGACAAATAGTTTCAAAGGACAAAACGTCAATCTCGTAAAGTTTCATCAAGTTCCTCGCAAGCCAAATAAACTTTAGACGATATTTGACTATATCAGCGGATAGCGATATCCACTGATATCACAATTTGCTACAAATTAATCTCAGGTCTCATCACGATATAAGTCTAAAGATGGTGATTCTTGAGTAATGCATGCTCAGGAATCCTATTTATATATTTATTAATATGCAGCGGTTCTCAAACTAACTTATTAGGAATGATCATCATCACATAAATCGAAATGTTCACCGTTGCATAAGGCCTACGCCATCGGAGGCAATTTGCCATAATACCCACGCTTGGCAGGTGTCTTGGTAATCGTAGTGGAAGTTCTTAATTTTTTTAAAAGGCATTGCTTTCCACCTCGTGATATTTTCCCTTAGTTGACTCGTACGACACCCATGAGAAGAAGAGGTAACATTTTCTACCCAGCGCCACAAGGTTCTACTAGAAATACTATTGGTTTATTAATACGGACCGAATACATCCTTATTACCTCTCCTTTCCCCGGAACCTCTTCAATGAGGTTCATTCGATTCTTATCTACGTCTTTCACCCATCATCTGACATATCTCGTTCATCCTCTCCTCCATTTCTTTTCCAACATTGAGTGTAGCTGAAACCCTTAAATAAAACCGTACCTGGAAAATGGGAATGACCTTCGCTAACATAATTATCCTAATATATTTCCTAACAGTTGGCTACAATATGGGGCTTTTAAAAGCATTAAGTTTGCACTTTTTATCAGACGGCCCGTCTACTGGTTTTTACAACCTAGGACACCAAAAAGGCTAACATCCTTTCCGTGGGCGGAACAATTCGCCCTTACCGCTGCAGTTATGTACAGGAACATCGCCACCGTATAATTAAGGCGTGTAATTTACATGTGTCGACTTAGCTCCGCGAGAGGAGTGATTGATGACTTCGGGAAAATTATATTACCAGAGGAAAGGATCCCCTTCGGGGTGTGCCTAGTTTGGGTAGGTAGATGTTGCAGTCATTAGTGAGGTTGTAAAGCTGTTGGGGCTAGGCTAGGGGGGTTCTCTGCTAATAATTTACTATTTGATTCGAAAGTTTTGAGGTTTTCTTTATAGGTACATTGTTAGTTATATAGAGCCTCAACTTGAACCTGATCAAGTTAAATTTGTAATTGTTAAAGCAACAGTTTTCTTGGGAATTAAAATAGATTCAGATCTTCAGTGGGGTCCTCATATAAATGATCTCTCTTGAGAGACTTGGGAAACTTGTACCTACAGCTCGACTGGTTTATACCGCATATTTTCACATAATATCGTATGGTGTATTATTGTGGGGAGGGAATGAATATTTGGAATGAACTGTGATATCTACACAACTACAACTACACTCTCCAAATTTCATGTCTCTGCGACCACCGGTTTAGGCTGTGCGTTGTCTGTCAGTCAGTTAGTAACTGAGGACTTTGATTTTTATTTATTTAGTTTCTGATTTCTTTAAAAAATACAGTAATTTCATTTCAAAAGAGTATATAAGTAGTATCTTAATTCAATATAATTCATGTCCTTATAGGTATATCAATAGGTATAGTAAATAAGGAGCAAATGACAACGACGCGAGAACTTCTCCCTCCGCGAGTAGCGAACAACTAAACGCATGAATTGTTTAATGGGCTTTACACATGACTAAATTCAGCATGTTAACTGATTTATACAGTGTCAGTAACAACTTTGATTGGTGTCTTACTGTCTGAATGTGTTCAGATTTGGCTAAATTTAAAGTATTTTTAATTTAGTGCACTGAATTCAGCCAAGTGTAAAGGGGCTTGTGGACAATAGCTGATTTTATTTATTTTGAGTAATTATGTCTATCCCTAAGCAGTTACTTTTGATTTACTGTTTTCCGTTAAAATACAGGCACATGGAACTTAACAAATTTATGTCTCAGGGTGATGGGCACAGTGCAGTTACCAACTTGTAACAAATAATGATCAATTATTAATACGTTTCCCCGTGGGGTACCGGTTTAGAATGTCGCACCCTCATTTCATTCTGCGGGTGTAATAAAAGGCGACTAAGGGCAATACCGGAATGTGGGAAGCAGCGCCGATCGATTGAGAAACGCGCCAAGAGGTTAATAGGCAGCGACTTTTTGGGGGAGTCTAGGCTGCAAAGCCTCGAGCACCGCCGTAAAGTCGCTTGCCTATCGGTCTTTTACCGGATACATTTCGGAGAATGTGCACAAGAACTACACGACTTAGTTCCGCCCTCCCCCTTTTTCCATCGTACGTCCAGACAGACGGATAGGCGCCATCCGTACATGGTTGATATTCCCAACATTCGTACGAAACGCTTCGCTTCCACTTTTCTCGTGCGTACTGCAAAAGAGTGGAACTCCTTACCGTTGTTAGTTTTTCCCGATGAATTCAACATGGGTGTCTTCAAATCGAGAGTAAATAGGTTTCTTCTAGGTAAACGAGCTCCATCTTAGACCACACCAATGCTTAACATTAGGCAGGGTGTGGTCAAACGTGAACCTATATCGAATAAAAAAAAATCCTTCTGAGGAACTGAAAACTTCTACTGCGATACCCAAGACGCCTGTCAAGCATGGGGATTATGGCAAATCGCCATGGGGGAGACCTTGTCCAACGGTAGACCCTCGTTCCGATTAATGTGGTGTTGATGCTGATGATTATTATACGCTTAGTGATCAATGCCAATGGTTGCATACTTGCAAGTTGCAACCTAGTGCCTTACACATAATATAAACATAATCGTAAACAACATCTGAGCAACGTTAACAAAATATCATCAATAATACTAACGTTATCAATAATCTAATATCAACAAACCGTTATTCGAAATAGTATTAAACGACCTTGATTCAGGACTAAATTCTAACACAACCACATGCTATTCACATTGAATTGTAACATGAATACCGGTATAGCAGGAATACCGGTAATTGCTTGTGTAGGCCAATCAATGAGCCAGTATCGACACATATTACCGCCCGCCCGTCCGATGGTCTTGAATGAACTCTACGGTCAGCAAAAACATTTAACTGTTCGTTTATAAATTTAACACAATAATATATTTTGTCAATTAACATTCTCATGCTTAAGTACATTATAATAATTCCACTGAAACCTAATAGGCTTTTGTATATTATAATTCTTACCTTATTTTAAAAACGACAGTTTGTTTTCCTTACGAATATAAATAAAACTACTACGTCTAAATTACTGGTACTTGTAAATCTGTAGAACAATAACTAATGATGTATTTCGGTACCAATTCCTAATAGGCATTTCCTACTCTAGGTATACCTTAAACCTATCAAAATTAAACCAAAGGTGGGTAGAATAGTACATTGTTCAATAATAACACTATCATAGTTCAACAAGCAAATATAAGGTACGACTTAATAGAACGCCGCAGCCTCAAAAAAACAGAGTACATTAACATATTAATATATTGTAAAGACTATCACATTATAAACCAATTTTCATATTAAAATATTAACATTTTTATAACACAAACTTTTGAAATGACTGCGACCTAATGACGTATTGAAAGCCATGTCAAATTGAGAACCTTGTGATTGGTTTGAATGTTGTTTTTGCATCGTTCGGATGTATTCGCCCAACTTGGAAACTATTTTTTTCTATTACAAAATCAAATTCTATTACTGATATTAACCTCATTAAAATGTGTTATCATAAATTAATTACTCTTAAAATACGTTACTAATATTTTTTTATTTACTATTATGAATATACTTACACATCAAACTAAAAATAAAATAACTTTAGATAGGTAGTCTAATATTTAGTTATTATTTTATGTGCATTATTTGATTAATCAGCGTTAGATAGTGTTTATATAAACGTGATTAAAGAAATTGCTATTATTTTAAATATTTATCTGCTGACAGTACCGTCTAGCAGAGTGGTTACACTAATGTTCTAATCGCCGACATATTGTGACGTCACGCGTTTACACTTTCACTACCGCAATATAGTGGTATATGCCAACAGGTATTAGGTACCCGTTTAGGTACATGCCTATTTGTGTTAGAGCAGTTAGAGCTAATTGCGGGTGATTTGATTAAATAGCTGTGGTTTATGCAGATTTAGTCATATGGGTAAGAATAAATTATATAAGCTTATCACGACGTAGAAGTATATAAAAGCTTCTGTATGCATTATACATAGTTCAGATTAAATAGAGATGTTTTAGTTCCGAAAGAAAATACGAGATGGCCGAGTTTTTTCATTACAGTGACAATATTGAATTCGAGGAGACAGCCACAATAAGCAATGTTCCGCGCAGATCGGTTGCATCAATTGCTTTTCGAGTGAAATCGGTAGTTCAAGAGTATACATGGGGCACCCTTAAAGTTTTGCACTACTAGCTAATCTGAACAATTTGAATTTCGACTGTAATATTTTTTGAAACGTCTTGAAACCTTTTTAGTAGGTACCGCCAATTTGTTTTAAGTAATAAAAAAATTGGGGGAAATCATTTGTCAATTGTTTTTTTTCACAAATCAAAGTTCTACGTACGCAACGAAAATGGAATTAAGGCGAAAGATTTAGTTATTTAGGTGAAGTCGATGTGGACTGTGGGGATTGGTATCAGCCAAACTTACAAAATATTACACGAAGCATTAAAAGTTCGGAAACTTTGTTGTCGTTGGATCCCTCATGGGCATTAGATTGGCAGCGGAGCAGAAGCGGGCTCGCGTGGAATGGTGCTCACAGATGCTACTGAAGTACGACCACGGACATTCTAATGTTGTTTATGACATTGTCACTGGAGACGAAATGTGGATTTATTGTTTTGAACCCAAAAAAAAGCAATCTTGTGAATGGGTGTTTGAAAATGAGAACAGGCCAAGAAAAGTGAGGAGGCAAGAAACGTTGGTAAAAAAATTATCGCGTTTTTATTCTCAGCCTTCTGCACAATTCCACTTGAAGATCAAAAGAGTGTTAATGACGTGTAATCTCTATTTGTTTACCCAGGATCGTAGAAAACTACGCGAAAGACGACCAAAAAGCCGCGTTCTCCTACATCATGACAATGCTTCTTCACACAGGGCCAACAAAATAAAGTCATTTTTAGCTTCCGAAACAGTATAACTCGTCACCCATCCTGCACATAGCCCCGACCTAGGACCCTGTGATTTCTGTAATTTCCCTAAAATCAAAGATTTGATGAGAGTTTTCACTTTTACCAACTCCGAAGAGGCTTCCGATTTAAAAAACTGCAGACGAGCACCCTCACACATTCTCACCTTCATTTCTCGCACTCTTCAAAACTCCAAACCTTGAGACAGCAGCATAAGATTTTCATCATCGGGGTGTTAGCGCAGCAGGGTGTGCTAGCTCAATCCCTAACTTTTGCCGGCCAATTAACAACATTTCAAATATGTCAAACACATCAATATTTCAGTTAATTGATAAGCTCACAAAGTGATCATTACTTGAAATGGCAAACGAACAAGGCTTACTGGTTCTCAAGGACTGTTGCCGGAACACACGCTTTCACGCGCACACGGTTAGATGCTGGGTGACAGATTTTCCACTTGAGTAGCAAGCCAGACGAGCATTCGCAAAATGCTCTTCCATCGTGCGGTGAAGATCAAGCCAGCGGTGGGGATTGGACCATGGACATAGGTCAACGGCAATCCATACTAGTTACTACAACTCGGCTATCACTGCCTATTGGGACAGCCAGCTTTGAATCGAATACTGTGCCATTTCTGTTTTTTAATACATATAATTTTGGACCTCAAGTAGAAGAAGTCTACGAATAAATAATGAAAAGAAATGTAATTCAAGCTGAAAAACAACAGAGCGAAAACTGTACCGCGGCGGGCGTGGTTTAAAAAGTGTACCGTGCGCGCTCTCAGTTCGCCGCGTCGTCGTGGGCTTGAGTCATGCGGTGGTATCGCGGGAAGTTTCATCTGAATTTATCAATGTTCTTCTGGGTTGTTTTATTCTGCAAAAATATTATAGTGTATTGTGAAATTCTGGAGAAGCCAAACGGATATTTTTTATTTTAGATTAGTTTTATGCAACATGAACTTTACATTAAACCAAAAAGTAGCTCGGAACATTTTTAGTTTTAGAATTCGTATATGCATGAAAGTGCAGTTTAGTTTTGGCCTTGAGGATTGACGGCGGTGACAACATGACCTTGACGCGACCAATCAGATGCGATTATTTCTAAGCGCGAAATCAATTATCCAATCCAATTGAATTTGGAAACTTGTGCGTGTTGTGTTACTTATGGTGTAGACAAGTCCGAAATCAAAGCAGTCACTGTATGGTTAAAAGGAAAAATGCGAATACTAAGATAGCAGTTCCTAAGAAGGTGCTGCTGCACTCCTTCCTGTATATTATCCTGAGTCGCCTCTTTCGACGACCTACGGGAAGAGATAGGGGTGATATTCAAGCCCGGAACCCCGGAGGCTTTCTTTAATAGTGGACTTAAAACGTCAGGTTCATTCACAAAGGGCGACAGAGTAGGCATGCAGATAAAATGTCTTAAAAGCTTTCTTCATAAACTGGCGTGATTTTAATTCCATTATATAAAATATACAAACTATTGTATTTACCTGTTCTCTAAGTTACAAACCGGTTTCACTGATCGTTACGTTTCCCGTTAAATCAACCCGAGATTATTTGATCTCTGCCTCGAATGCATCAAAGACAGGGAAAGCCGTGCCTTGACCCCAGTTCTACTACAAATACCATATATGTCGTTGACAGGTTCTCAAACTTTTGTTCCAGGCCCTATAATTCCTTATACCCCTATGGGTCTCAGAAATAAGATGGAGATGATCAGTAAGGCCGAAGAGCTTAAAAAAATATTTTCAAAAACCCTTTATATATTTTTTTCAAGTGATTATCAAACGGAGATTTGAGGAAGTGATAGCACAGTTACAATATATATGGACTTACCAAGAGGTGATAGATAACATAGTGTCATCTATGCAACAGTTTAGTGTTTACTATATTGTTGCATAAAAATCGAAACAAAACATTATATGTGATTGTGACAAATGTTTATAAAAGCATGTTTTTTTTACCAAAAAGTCGTAAAATAAAAATAATAATAAATGAACCCAATTTTGTTCATCGAAAATTACCAAACAACTTATTGAAGTAGGTACCACGCTAATTCAAAACACTAACCTCTCATGATCATGGCTCCTTTATACAAGTTATTTCATTCAGTATTGGAGACCACCAAGACTATAAAGTATGAAATAACATGTTTACTTAATATTTTGTTCAATAATTTGGTATCGCATAATGACTACAAAGTTCATTCAAACGCCTACAATACTGTTCTCCACCGACAAGAGTTGCAATTACAATTGAATCATCAATCATTTTTTATTTTTTTTTTCTAAAGATATACTTAGTATGTACGTCATTATATTACAATCTAGCCAACAATACGGACTAATGAGAAATTTTAGTTTGACTTAAACTGCTAAATAGTATCATCAATCAATGTATACAAATACATTTTCAGTACAAATTAGCTTAATGGACTATTAGCATTTTTCAGTTAATTAACTACAACTTTAAAACTATTGTACCGATATTGATGATATTTATAAGGTACCAATTTGGAAGTATACTCGAAACTTAAAGTAACTAACTCAAAAATTAAATCATCAACATCGCTTCATAATTGGAGGAATAATTGTCTAACAAACAAATTAAAATATACGGACATTAAAAAATGCGCTTATAAAGAAAAACTCTCGAATTGGTTTTGTGACGACAAAGTAAGTTAATGTTGTCAGTTTTTAAATATTATAGGTACTATTGGTTATATTTGAGAACCACAGGACTGCTGTTGAAAGCGAGAGTGCCAGTTAGAGAAGCGTTAGGGCAGTTTATCGTACCTACCTATACCCCAGTTTGTAATGGTATATATGTATATAATACACTAGTACTGATATGTCTGGCCTGACACACATAACTGTAGTAACCAACTATTATTACTTACATTATTTCCTGTCGTCAATTATTGTAGAAACCAGAATACTTTTAAAGTAATGATAACCGAGCGTTATCATAGTTAATAGCTATAGTCCATGGTTCGTACCATAAGCGCAGGCTTGAGCTTCACTGCACGGTGGAAGGGCATTTCGTGAATGCTCGCCTGGCTACCTACCACCATAAAGTAGAAAATCTGTCACCAAGCACCTGAAATGCTTGGGACTGAAGAGGAGTTCACCTTCAAAGTGAAAAAAAACATTGAATGGCCAATAAATGACTAGTCTAAGGCAAAGTCTTATATAGATGCAAAGACGAGCGAAGCGAGGAGCGTTGTGTTACTTGTGTTGTAACCACAACAACGCGGGAGCTATCGAGCGAAGCGAGCGTGCTGCTGCAGCAACCAGCGAAGTGCCAAAGAGTTGTCACGAAACGAATCTTATCCCATTATAGATTAATTTATTTATTTATTTATTTAAATGAAGAAGAATAATAATTTATTGAATGAAGTCATCAATTCTGTATAGGTATATATATTTCTTAGGAAATGTGCATATTGCAAAATATACACATTTCCTAAGATAATCCTATAGATTTCTTAGGTATTAGGAATTGTATAAAATGGCGGATTAAGTACATACTTTTCCTTTAACTGACCTAACTGACACAATGTTATCTTATCACTTGGATAGTACACAAACACCCTAGTTTAATCTGGCTGAGAGCGCCACAGAATATGTAATAGTTACAACATAAGTGAAAGTGGCTATTAGGGTTAGATAGGGTGTGTTAGATCGGCGTTAGAGCATATCTGTTGTCACTGCGGTAGTACTACTATTTAACTATTCATTACGCCATTACAAGACTTTATGTTACCTACAATTAAAATTGTGAATTTTGGAATTACGTAAAATACTAATTACTGATGATTTAGAAGAAAATTGCAATGTAATTACACGTAATAGTATCTAGAATAACAAGCTCTGGTAACCTGGTAGGTAAACCTGGTAGGTGGCAGTAGGCTCGTTCCCTATTACCTGAAACCAAAACATACTTGACAAACCGCATAGTTAACTTTTGGCGTGACGATATTTTTTTTTAATAATTAATATTGATTTAGTATTTCATGTGCCTGTATTTTGGCATTCAAACTAATCATTACCCTAGGTACTACTCTGACGTAGAATTAGTCTCTAAATGTGTTTCAATAGAAGTCGTTGAAATCCGGCTCACACTAAAGTAATATACTCTATATAAAAGAAGCACTAGAATATTTTAACAGGGCTTAACGTTCATAAAAGCGTCATAGACAAACGAATTTATTGATTTTGACTTTGAGGTGCAATCAGCTATTCCGATTAAATAATCTCTTGCATGATTGTAGGGCATTTTGCGAATGCCTATCTAGCTACTTTTTTTTATTGTTATTCTGACCGAACAAGCTCGAGGCCCACCTGATGTTAAGTGGACTACCTCTGCCTATAATTGCAGTGGGCCTGTCACCTTGAGACATAATTGTTAAATCTCATGTGCTTGTAATTTCAGTGGCTCTCAAGGACTGCTGCCGGAACACACAGTTAGGTGCTTGGCGACAGATTTTCTACTTGAGGGTGGTCGCTAACCAGACGAGCATTCGCAAAATCCCCTTCCACCATGCGGTGAAGCTCAAGCCCGCGGCGGGATTCGAACCATGGACCTGCTGCGCGGCAGTCCATAGCCAATGCCACTGAGCCATCACTGCTTCAAAACTACTACTCAAATAGAAAATCTGTCGGTAACGGTGTGTACCGGCAGCTGGCTTTCAAAGCCATTCTAGGTTATCCTGAAGAACATCTTCGACTGCATTATCATCCAGTTAAGGTTTAAAGATATTTATTCCCAATAAGACAATACCGACACTTACTTGAGTGTACAAACAGTGCTTGAACATTCATTAAAAATATACATTCGTCATGTTATCTATAATAATTAATACTATAGTAGCCACCCATCCAATGCATTGCTTACATAAAATTGAATGATATGTGATGATAATATATAGCTAGTTGGGGGTCTTAAATGCATAAAATGAGTTGAAACTTAAAATTTTTGAGGGTATCTTTTGTTGTAGAGTTGTACTTCTTCAAATGTGAGCATTTTTCTGCCATAATTAGCGGGTTAGTGGCATACGCACCCAATGTCAACTCCCCCCGTGTCAGTTGCCCACGATCTCAGTTCCCCCCGATAAATTTTGAGCGAATGTTTTTTTGTGATTTGTACTGTCAGCAGCAAAAGTGTATTTAAAGTTATATAAATAAAAATGAGGGCACACAAGTTTAGGTTGGTTGGAAGAGATTTTTGTCATAGATTTACTACGCTTGCTTATTTGTTTAATTAAAGTGAACTTCAAATTTGAGTGAACAGTTTCATACATATATACATTTCCGGATAAAGATACAGACATGAAACACATAGAGAGTGTACATCTCCAATACTATTGGTACGTTGCATACTATCCTTTACCTACATCTTTTTTGTATAGTTTTCTCCTACAATAACAGGAGGTTCCAACAAAACGGGCAGCTAATTTACACTCAACATCGAATTATATACTAAGTGGCGTGTGGTTCATATGGCACATTTTACTTAGATTCGCCTTTTATGTCATCTAACGGTAGAAAATGAAACAGTCCTTATGCTTATATTTCTTAAACCAATAACTACGTGTATCTAGCGTTGAGTCTTCAAACAAACACTGTAGATAGATAGATATACACTTTATTGAAACACCTTAAAAATAGTTTAAGCAGAAACAAAATTTAAATTATGGTAACAATTGGCGGTCTTATCGCTGAAAGCGATCTCTTGCAGACAACCATTGGAAGGAGAGACATAATTGAAGAGATCCAAAGGATGGCGTTGGACAAGATAATATAGTACTTACAATGTCAATTAACTTATATATTACCTACATTAAACAAATAAGTAAATAAAATTAGAACACTAATATACCTACATAAACAAATAATATACATATACATATAATACATGGACATATACTGTACCTGCTGGTCTATCTGTACAAACGTTTATATCTAGGGGTGCGTTCTTATTTGTCATCCGATGACGGACGATCGCTCCAAGCAGAGCGACGCACGTCATCTGCCTTTTAAGAACGGCTCTGTATCATATCTGTATCATGAACACTACTTAAAATGTTTCACTCGCTCGGAAGAAATGTATTAACAATTATTTACTTTTTCCACGACACACAACTAAAACAAACATACAAAATATAACAATAATAATACAATTTTGTCTACAGAAGTCTACGTAAACAAAAGTAACCTATAAAACAAACAGAAATCAAGTCCCAACTGTCAAATGAAACGTCAGGGCGATATTTATCCACCGATTTGTGGGGCGACCGGTGCGTCGTCGAGCGATATATAAGAACGCTCCGGATGATCATCGGACGATCGCTCCGGGTATCTAAAAACGCTCGGGGCGTCGTCGGACGTCGTCGGACGTCAAATAAGAACGCACCCTAGGAGTCTGACGTAACTGAGACATAACTACAAGTTATGTGCCTAAGATATGAACCGTGACTGCCGGGTCAAGGAGAGGGAAAGTGCAAACGTGTACACAATATATCGAGAATGTTACTAGGTATACTAAACCTTAGATGATGTATGTCAACTCGTGAACGGCTGCTGCTAGAGGACACCGGTCTGCTCTGTATGCTAATGGACAACCAACCAAAGTATACATTTGTATGGTAAAAGGAAAAAGTAATAATAATACTTAAAAAAAACTTTCATCCAAAGAAAATGATAAAATATAATTTAAGCTCCAAATAAAAAAAAAATAGCTTTTTTGTTTCTTGAAAAATTATAGTCATGTAGACTATATATTTTCCTATCGTCCCAATTTTGTATATAAACAATCACTAAATACCTATATTAAAATATAAAAGAAAGACCTTAGTTATAATTTATAATAAATGTTCCCCCTTAGTATGTATGTTATATATTTATGTTCTTGCAGTAAAAAAAATATTAAATAACATAGTTGAAAAAAATCATGGACCCTGGAGTCTATGAATCTGTGGAGTAAAGCGGTTGTTATAGAAAAAACCTTAACGGAAATATAAGCATGCTATAAACCGCGCGTACTCGAGTCCAGGGGGCCAACTCTCACCTCTTATAGTAATAATAACTTGATCTTACTGCAAAATTGTATACCTCCACGTCCATTAAGCAGGCTTAATACCGGTAAAGGAATCGCTCGGCGCTTTGATGACGTCACAACAAATAGTTCACTCATTTCGCGAACTCTGACATGACATTTCATACGAAGTATTACTGTTCCAACGACAAATCCGCCATGTTTATCCATCTTAAAAAAGTTACTTTCTAGCAACGGATTTAAACTTGATTCTGATTATTTTACGATAAAAATGGGTTTAAAAAATGTGTTAATTACGTACAATGTTTTTATTTCTATTATTCTTTAAAATAAATGCAGCTAAATTATTTGATGACTGAAAGTATAAAAAGTTACAGATAGTTTTTGTGAAGCATACAAAAAAATGTCGTAAAACGATTGTAAAACCGTTCCATAACATCGTAGTACGGATCAGTGCGAGCAGGATAACGCTATATTATAAACATATCGTATCTCGCTTACACATTCGTGATACTCATTTCATTCATTCTTTAAGCAGGATCAAACCAATATTGCTTGTCGCGATTGTGGGTCGGTGATAGTTCGTGTCTGCGAATTGTTATTTTAAGCATGAAACAAAACGCTATTCTTTTATGATGGTTTCGTAAAAGGTGGGAGTTGGCCCCCAGGGTCTAATAGAACAGTGACCAGTATCACGTATAACGGCATCAATTTAGATAAGAAAATAAATGGAAAAATATACTGAATTATACAGGTATATTTTCTTAAACAACGCATAGTCAATATATATATTTTATCCCATTGATTTAAGTTAAAATAAAGACTTTATTTAATCAAAAAAATATTTTCCTTTCTCTTTTGTATACTAGTTTTTAATTGTTCTATAATTCCCATAAAACAATTTAATATTTCTAAATATGATCTCAGGCATTATCGTATGCTACACTCAAATCACATTTATTCTTAGAGTACAAAATTTCTCACCTCGAGTAAGAATCGAAACCACGTTCCCGATTTTACGCACCTGGTACCTTAACCATTATGCGTGTGTTACGCTGCCCGGTGCGTAAAACTTAAGGTGAGATATTTTGTTCTCTAAAATTTATATAATATATTATATATGTATACAATATGAGTGGGTTCACATGAAGACACTGGCACGAAGCAAACCTACTTGTCCTGTCTTAAAGAAAGTCTTATACACAATGGTTTATATTTATTCTTATAATTAGTAACTATTTCTGATATTAAAAAAGTGG
Source organism: Plagodis dolabraria (assembly GCA_963854805.1). Classification (NCBI taxonomy): domain Eukaryota; kingdom Metazoa; phylum Arthropoda; class Insecta; order Lepidoptera; family Geometridae; genus Plagodis; species Plagodis dolabraria. Next base: position 8,033,890 of record OY978459.1, on the reverse strand, counting down.
GTCCTTAAGATAGGTTAAACTATAGACCAGTGAACACTGTTTTAAACCTTCACTACAATTTCAAATATAATAATAAGAACTAGTTTATAAATGCATTTTCGCCCAAATGAATATTGGTTTACGCTCCCTTAACAACTCCAATACACACATAGTCTACAAAAAAAAGTAAAACAGTTTTTATAATATGTGTGTGATTTCAAAATCAAACTTAAATATAATCAGGTTAGGATAATACAATTAGAAAATTATACTTCAGACTCATACCCTTTATTAATTGTTTTTTATTTGATAAACAAAATATTTTTTTATATTGCACTCCAAATGATTTCTATATAATAATGGTCAATTAAAGCTGTTTCGAAACAGGAAATTATCTTTCCAATTTATAATAATCAGTACCATGTCATAGATAAATGAACTTTATTATTTCTCTATGACTATGTATAATGAACGTATGCGACTTCTTCTTAATATAATACTTTTTATACTGTGAGATTCAAATGGTTTCTTGTTATTGTCAAGGCTAGCCTTACACCTTTTTCAGTCATTTTCCGTGGTCTACCTACATAGTTCACCTGGCTGTTAATTTTTTCACCCCGTGGTCCACCACATTACCCACAAGAAATGTAAATACATGTGTTATAACAAATAACTTCGTTTTATTTACAATTCAGCTGGAAAAATGTGACTAAAATAGGATATTGCAGCAAAATCATTATTTTTAATTTACTGACATAGTAGCCGCAGCATCGTAAAGTACCCAGATTAAGAAAATATACAATGTGGCTTTCTTGATATTTCATTAGAACCCTTAGTGAGATTTTTTAGTAGGTAAGACGATGAACTCAAGGGAGCACGACATCTTCGAATCAAATTATAAAATCGAGCGCGTTTATGTCTTTTGTTTAAGTTATTATAGTCTAAACAAAAGACAAACGGTTAAAGTACAAAAAACATTCTCGACACATACGTTTTTACTGTAAACAAAGCTATGGTAAGTATATATTCGTATCTCAGATTACACCATAGCCTAAAGTACCGACATTAACTTTAAAAGGGTCCGAACGGCATCTGAAAAGCGTATCTCATCTCAAATATCCAATTACCAGAAAGCATTTCGGCGTCCATAACAAAGATATCTAAAACCGAATCGGCGGCGGGCGGCAAGACCCTCCCCCGCGAATCCTGCTATTAAAGAAAATTATGACGCTCGTGTTATCGACCGGGGGCCGAAAGTAAAGGCGCTGTTGCCTAGCAACCAGGGCCACGCCGGCCTAACCCTTCAGAAGCTTTACTTTCCGAGGGTGTCCCCAGCGGGTGGTAGGTAACCCCCGTTTTTCGGCATTGATCCGGACGCTACCGCGCCTGCGTCCTAAACGAAAAACGAACCGAGGAAACGCAAGGTCACATCACTACAACTTCTTTTTTCAAATTCGAATATTGAATGGAGAATTATTGCGGAGAAATGTTGCAGCGTACGTTCAGTAGGACAGTGCGATGTTTGCACTCGTGTTGGGTGCACGTCTTGCCTTTCAGGACTTCGTTAAATTCGGAAACAGCTCATAAACAAAAGTATACTATGTCTGTACGTGGCTCTGGAAAGCGGCATGCTTGTCTTAGTTTGAAACGGTAACAACTCTGCCCTAGAGGGTCATGTGCCTATGAGGCAGTTGTACACTAGAATTGAGCTGAAGCTTATGCAGCATGATGGTAAGACAGCTACATACCTAGGCGTCTGTCAAAATCTGACAGCTTGTTCTGACAGGTAGCCGTCTTTGGTAACCATTCTAAAATCTAGGTAACTTATAGGTAAGAAGTGGCCAATTAATTACCTACCTTATATCCTACACTTCAGGCCACAGACGTTACCTGTTCCAAGAGTTGAACAAGTTGTTCCTACGCGAGTCACATTTTATTTACAGCGTATATATGTTAGCCTTTAATCAAAATCTCATCTGCTGGTAAGTGATGATGCGGCTGAGGAATAGTAAACAAGCTTCAGGTAGCAGGAACTTGCTCTCATGGATAGCTGTTTGAATATACGCTTCGGTGTTTGTCTACAGATTTACTTCCCAATGGTGGTCGCAAGCCAGACGAGCATTCGCAAAATTTCCTACAACTATACTATCAACTCAAAAGAAGTGTCAAGATCAAATAAAAAAATAAGTTTTTTCACATATTTTACAATCAGTACCTACATATCTTATTTTTACCTGATTAACTTACATACCTAAAAGGTATAAACATAGAGTAAAACCTATATCTGGTAACCTTTCTGATTTTATGAAGATTAGATCAGACACATGTCTACTAAAGTTAGTTTTACGTTTCTTACTAAAGAACTAAAACTATTAGTCAGTGATAAGTCGACAGTATTTAAAACTCTCAGCTCAACAAGTTTGAGCAAAATCCTTTGCGGTTGTTACTTAGACCGCTATGCATAGTGGTATTAACTACTGAGCGCTCCTGTGGTTCGAATAGGCCCTAGTTGTTGATGGTAGTTAATATAGAATGGTGGTCGATAATTTTACGATTGCCCGTCTGGCTAGCTACAACCTACAACTCTCAACGAGAAAATCTATAGTCAAATATCAGACAGTACATCCAGGCATCTATCCTTGAGAGTCAGTATACTTACTGAGCGAAACAAGATATTCGATCACATCATCACTTACCATCAGGTTATGTAGCAAAGGCTAGTCTATCATTAATAAAAAAAATACCTTCGATTGAATTGCGCTGAACATGTAAATAATTAACCATGAAATCTACTAGACTCGATTCCTCTTTTATAAATCAATGGTATAAAAATCTAATAAACCGGCCACAGACTATTTAATTATCCAGAAGCGAGTAAAAAGTGCTGCACACTCGTTCATTAAACGCAGCCATTATAAAATCTAATTATTGTCGATGCTCAAACCAATCGTATATGAAATTATCTAATTTATTACACGGTTCAAAGCACAGCGCCTCGATACTCTGACGTGCTTACTAGAAGGGCCCTTTGAGACAAGTGTCTTAAAAGCCTTGGGCAGAAATAATTCACGACGACCATTTCAGACGAGAGTGGAAAAAGGTCTTCCTAATATAAATTTCAACATATATTCAGATTGAGTGAAAAATATGATAAAAAACATAGTTATAAGTATTGCAATAATCTTTTTTGATACAACTAAATGAAAATAAAATAATTCACATTTCACATACCTGATAGTAACCAATCTCCAGTTTGTAACAGTTTATCATTTTAAACTGGATATATATATCACTGTTATAACAGGCGTAGAATTCAAATAGCTTTGACATAAGCTATCAAAACACATTAAGTGTTTGGCGACAGATTTTCTTTTTGAGGGAAGGGTTTTTCAACATGCGACACGTTTGATACCGCATTCTTTAATTAGGTATTAGTATTACATATATACCTACTGGATAATATGTAGGACCCATTCAGCGCAGAAAAAAATATGGCGTTTAAGCTAACTGTACCACTACACAGGAGCCGTTTCATCTGAATTATAAATTTACTATTTTTATTTGAACCATAAAGCTATAGTTTCCTAATAATGAAGCGTATTAACAACCGTAAATACGGTCAACTATACATGTAGCTCTGTTATCATTATGGGCTATCGTATAAAATGACATGTTAAAAAATTTCACGAAATATTAAAAACAAGTGAAACAATACTGTATATTTGTCCTATCTGGGAAGTGATGAAGATTCACTTTTCTATTTTTTTAACGCGCTATAGGCAAGCATTTGGCCGCTATCTTACCTGATGGAAAGTGATGATGTGACCGAAGATGTAGCATGCTTGCCTAGAAGATACTTATTCACTGTAAACTTGAAGGCTCCCAAATTATACTGTTCAGGAAACAAAGATGCGGGCAATGAGTTCAATTTAATTTTGTTATAGGTTAACAATATTGCGAAAACCAGCCTATAAGGAGACCAATGTGTAAAATTAGTAGCTAATCTACAACCAACCGAATGCCAGTTGACCTTACTACCTGTAAGAAATGCCATTCCTTTTTACATTATATATTCCGTGACTAAATTGCATGAGTCGATTACTCAGTGGACAATCGGTAAGGTATCGAGATATCGACTAATAATCGGTATGTAGTCGTTGATTTCAATCACTAGTACCAAATGCTACGAATAAATATGTAAAGAAGACAATTTCGCATATCTCCAAGACCATAATGTTGGTACCTCCATTACTTATTTGGGGTTTAAAATCTGAAGATATTGTTTTAACGCACTGGCCACTTTGAATATAAATAAAACTTGCGTAGTGTCAGATTTCAGAGTGAAACTTTTTTCATAACCTTTTTCATATAACATTCGAAATATAAAGAAAAAAAGACATGGCAGTAGAGGTACGACTTCCAATTGTTGTTACACTATAGTACCTACTATTCCGTCGTCTGTGCATTCAGATCTTAAGCGTGATGATGGCTACAGCGAAAATCTGAGTAATATTACATATACAAATAAGAGTTCCAACGTGGGACTTACGTATCGGAAACTACTCGCAATGTCAATGCTGTGTTTGGAGAAGATACGACTAACGCTGCGCCACCGTGAAAACTCCAACCTGAAGAATGGACCACGAGAAAGACCAGCCACTAAGGTAACTATTTATTGAAAATGATAGAGGAAGCCGATCCGCGTCGAATTACAAAAGAATATGGCATGACATTAATGTTAGCATACCCACAATTATTGACTCATTTGCAACAAATCAGTAAAATTAAAAATGTTAAATGGGTACCGTATGATATTACTGAGATACAGAGAGCAGCGCGCGTTGAAGCTTGCCTCCTTGTCATACTGGTACAAAAATTAAGGGACACAGATTCGAAGAGTTTTATCGGAAAGGTTAGTGTCTTCGTAAGTATTTTCATAACAACTTATTTTTATTAATATTCTATATACCAAGTTTTTAAAATCGTAAAAAATCGTTTGTAAAATCGCATGTCCTTGAGCGGAATATTTATGCTTTTTTTTACGCCTCGTAGGTTAGCCTTTGACCACTATATCACCTGATGGTAAGTGATGATGGGGTCGAAGATGTTGGTTCAGGCTAACCTTGAATTACTGGCTCTCAAGGACAGCTGCCGGAACATACCGATAGGTGTTTGGCGACAGGTTTCTACTCGAGGGTGGTAGCTAGCCAGGCGGACATTCGAAAAAACCCTACCACCATGCTATAACGACTGCCATCCTAAGATAACAACCGGGACCGACGGCTTAACGTGCTCTCCGAAGCACGGAAGCGCTCAGTAGTATGTCACCAGCGGTCACCCATCCAGGTCATAACCGACGCGGACGTTGCTTAATTTTCCTGATCGGTTCAGAACGGCTATAAGCAAACTTCGCTACGAGCGCTTCAAAAATGCTATTCTAAATGTTATTTTTTTTTATTACTTATTTTTGAAATAAAATAATTTTACAGAAAATTAACAAACCAGAAGCATAGATTGCTAGCTCAATAACAGGCATGCAAAATTTCACCGATTTTGAACATTTAAAATATGACCAAATAACGCTTGTATGGAAAACACAAACAAATCACTTCTCCCTATCAGATGTCAGAAATGTATAGACCTCTAAGGTAGACGATACTTTGATTAAATAAATATATTTTTAACTGCAAATTTCATTTCATTACGTTACAGCATTTTCATACATTAAAAATCGTACATGGAATTCTAGTGGCAAAATTTTTGCTTACGTATTTTCATGTTGTCTCCCCTAAACTCTTGTAGAATCAGACGTCCTCATTGCCTGTATTCGAAAACTGGTTGGACTTTGAGATCCGACTTGTAAGGAGTAATACACAATTCACAATTTAACTTCACATCGCTATAAACAGTATCTATTGTTACACGTTCTTACTGATATACAGATTGTAAACGTGTATAATTTCACTATAAACCATCAAAATGTCATTTGCAAATTAGTTTTAATACCACTTTTCTTTTCATTAACAACACCAAACATTTTAACGCGACAAATTTAAGAAACTGCGCTACTGCAGATCATAGAAGAACGACTAAAAGGCGAATTTTAATTACTCAACCCCTTACCTGAACCGTTTTAAAAATCGTTAAAAATAACGCTTCATTCTCGCAACAAGCAAACACGGTACAAAGCGAAATTCAGAAAAAGAACATTATAATGCTAATCAAGTCGCGACTTGTGAGAAAAGACACGTAGCTGTTTTGTACAACTTGTTATTTTTATTATGTTAATTAAAACTGCTAGAGCAGGTGGGGTCATTTAGCAGAGAAGGGGTCATCTTAAATATGAAGTGTTTTCGCTAGTTTCCAAATTAGATTTTTAAATTTGTTTTGTAGATTGTTCACACGGTTTTTGGTGAAGATTTTTGTATGTTGCATCGGTGAAGGGTGCTCGGGTTCTAAACGAAGAACCAATTTAGTGTCTTACCCTATAACAATTTATAGAAACTTAAATCTCATTATTAAAGGTTTGCATGAAACTTATGGTATATATATAGTAAGATTTGCAAAATAGAGTGCTCTAATAAAGAAATATTTAATTGGAATCTTTTTAGACTTTCTGTTGATTCTATTATTTATAGCGATTGTTCTACTAAGCCAGATTTTTGACATATGTGTGTAAATTCTATCAAGTGTGTAGATTCTATCAAGTAAGTAACTGAGTAAACTGAAGATCTTTTAGGAAGTTCCGTTTCTCTTGTCATGCATGCGATATGGAAAGAACCTTTTTTTTCCTTCGAATTCACAGGCCTGCGATGATTTAAATGTGTACGTAGATGTATAAATATAGGTGAAGCGACAATAAATGTATCGACAGTATTTTTCAGAAAATCTGAATACTAAAAATTATATTTTGTCAAGTCCATATCACGTTTGTGTCAAATATAAGGGCTTGTCGCAAGATAAGAAGTTTATGATTATTAATTGCATTATTTGAAAGCGATTGCAAAAATAGATCTATTCTTCTCAATCAAGTTTTCTGGTTAAAATTCTGCAGCCTAAGACGAGGTATAACCACATCACATTTCCTTAGAAGTCTTAAATGGGTTAGCTTAAGGAGTTTGTCAAATACCGACAATATAATACTTTACCCTTAAATACTGATATACATACATTTAGAAGGATTTCCATAAATTTCGACAACTACAGAGTGTTGCAAAGACCATACACAAATATGAATTTCTCTGACCAAATCTCACGCACTCTTGCATATTTTAAACAACCATAGTTCTGATCTCACATAAATTAACAACAACTGTCCAAGCCTGCATAATAATTATCTTTGCATAACACCATCCTGCAGAATCCCTTTAGTTGTAAAATTTCGCTTCATGCAAATGAGGTCAACAACAAAGGGTCATCTTTATCATACCTGGCACACGTAGGGTCAAGACCTCTGACCTCGTCTTAAGATCCAACTGACCCTTTGCATTCCCACGGTGACCCCAGGTCAATTATTTATGCAGTTTTTGACCTTTTAATTGGAGTAAGGTGAAATATTGAATGAGTTGCTTGAGAACTTGTTTGGATGGTGTTATGCAAAGTGATATGAGTGAGAATAGGGTTGAGATATTCCGTTACTGAGAGTCTCGTGGATTGTTTAGAGTACCTACAGTTTAAAAAAGTGTAGAATACCGCTTAAAGGATAAGTGTCATATACCTACTATATCTAGTGCCCTGCCTATATATACTCACAATATAAAGGGGTCCCTTAACCCTACTCCCTGGGTTGCAAGCCACAGGCCACTGCGACTTGGGCTTCTTCCTCTACAAAGCTATGGACCCGACACCCGCACGGTGAGTCCATGGAATGCTAAACAATTCGTCTCTCCTGCTAAGATATTTTTATAGCAGATAGGATAACCTTTAACCACTAATTCACCTGGTGGTAAATGGTCATGCATGTGGTCGAAGATGTACGAGGGTGAATCAAAAAATTCTTGGAATCAATATTAAAAAATGCAAAGATTTAAATAATAATATTTTATTTTTCTACATAATCTCCCTCCAATGCAATGCATTTAGAATAACGCGTTTCTAACTTCCTTATTCCTTGTGAAAAAAAAATATTTTCTTGACTCTCGAAAAAGTCCTCTACGGCAGCTATAACCGCGTCATTATCGTGAAATTTTGTTCCACGAATTTCCTCTTTTAATTTTGGAAACAAGTGAAAATCACTTGGGGCTAAGTCCGGAGAATATGGTGGGTGGTCAAGGAGATTGAAGCCAGCACAGCGGATTGCGTTGACCGCAACTTCCGATCGATGAGCAGGAGCGTTATCTTGAAGGAACAACACGCCCAACGACAGTTTTCCACGACGTTTTTCTTTAATCGCTTCACGCACTTTCGGGATTAAATTTGCGTAATAGGGTCCAGTAATCGTCTGGCCTTTTGGCATGTAATCAATAAAAAGGATTCCTTCACTATCCCAGAACACAGAGGCCATAACTTTGCCAGCGGTAGGAGCAACTCGAAATTTTTTAATGGATGGAGAGGATGGTCGTTTCCAAGACATGCTTTGTCTTTTAGTTTCAGGATCAAAATGGTGGACCCACGTTTCATCCATGGTGACAAGACGACGGCAAAAATTATCCGGATCACGCTGGAACATTTCGAGATTACGCTTGGAAATTTCCAAACGTCGCTTTTTGTTTTCGTCGGTTAACATTCGTGGCACCCATCTTGCAGACACTTTTTTGAACCCCAGTGAATCAATTAAAATGGATTGAACGCTACCAAAAGATATCTTTAGGATCTCAGCTATATGTTTTATAGTCATTCTTCTGTCTTCCAAAACCAGATTCTCAACCTTTTTGACATTTTCTTCTGTAACGGAGGTTGAAGGCCGCCCAGAACGCGGGTCATCTTTACAGCTTGATCTACCTCTTTTAAATTCAGCCACCCAGTACGCAACCGTAGAATAGGGTACAGCATCACCCCCTAATGTCTGCTGAATGTCCAAAAAAATTTCCTTCGTAGACATTTTTTTCAAACTGAGATATTTTATCACCGCACGTAACTCACTTTTATCCATAATTTTGACTTTTTAGCAACTCGTTGCACAAAAAAATTTATTACATGCGAACGAACTGACAAAAATAAGTGACAGTCTGCATAAATATAGTGTGATAGACACTCTTTAATTTGAATATCGAACTTGATCCAAAAAGGTTTCATATATATGCACTTCTAAGAACTTTTTGATTCACCCTCGTAGTTCAGGATAAGCTAGAATTACTGGCTCCCAAGGACAGCTGCCGGAATACACCGTTAGATGCTAGGCGACAGATTTTATCTCTGAGGGTGATAGCTAGACAGGCGGGCATCAACAACCGTGACCGAAGGTTAACGTGCGCCCTCAGAAGAACGGCAGCACTCACTAAGCAGCAAATGCCACTAGCGGTCACCCATCCAAGACGTGACCGCAGCGAACTGCTTAACCACGTTGGTAGGCTAGGCAAGCTATGCTGCGAAATTGCGCTGTATATATTACAACATGTAATTAGTAGATACCTATTTCCGAACCAATCAGTGTAAACAGCTTTCCATATAAATATAGTATTCTAAGCCGAAATATAAAACCACATGATTACATTCATTTTATAAAATAAATTATCTAAAAGCTCAAATAACCAGTCCCTGACTATGTAGGTACTTAATAACATACATAACCAAATATATATGTGCATATATATGCTATTACTAAGTAGTATATATTATAAATATTACGATGCCATCACTCAAATATTGATGCAGGCCTTGGTACGAGTAAAATCACGGAAAATTTTCCATTAGCAAAATCGAAAATCATTTTTGGCGGTAATTATCTCATATTTCTATAGCGCTCGAGCTTAATACTCCAAAAACCGTGATTAAACATTCTACTCCACTATTCATTATCTATATCAAAATAGGTAGCTATATGTAGTACCCCCCTAAAACAGTGCACGCAACTACGCCTGTTCCCCCCTTCGCCCCAAACGCACGGTTTTTCTCCCACAAGATAAAGACCAAATAAAAAAAGAAAACGCGAAAAACCCTCCCGTCCCTTTCTAACGTGCGTAATTTGAATGGGTGCGAGTAGCTCGACATCTAAGCTATGAACGACTCACGAAAACTTCCGCCCCGCCCGAGACGCCGCCTCTATCTGTCTCTCTCACTTTTTCACACTTTTCATACTAAACCCGCGCTTGCGTAAGGTTGTAACTTGCAGCTTTAGTACAACGAGAAATGATTCTTCTAGCTATGAGGTTAGAGCTGTGATTAGATTGTTGTTTACGGTGCTTGGAAAATATTTTAGAATGCAAAACACTAGGGATTGGAAGGTCTCTTTCGCTCGCAAAAAAGCAAGCCCTCGTGGGGTGGGGGTTTAGATGGCGTAGAAGGGTGCGGGTGGGATAGTGGCTGCCATGATGCTTGCCCGTCGGCGTACGAAGACTGCGTATTAATTTTGGCATAATTCGTACGGCTATTTTTTATTTGTTTTAGTTATATATATAAAATTAAAATAAAATCATTAATGGTAAACGGTCCAAGAAATTTGGAGACGACACGATTATAATTATTACTTTTAAACATAATAAAATTGTTAAATTTCTCAGTTACTTACTGTTAAATTCTCAGTTAAAAAGCCTTGGAGATAAATTTGAAAAACATTTCTGCCTAGGTAATTACATATTAATATACCTAGTTGAATGAATAAAAGTAAGTTTGGTTCGCAATAAAGTATATAAAAGTTCTGGGGAAAATAGGACAATACTTAGCCCGACTAAGCTCGTAGGATTTAACCTACTGATAAATGTTGGTTTATATTTAGAAATAACTTTTATAATGGCATTTACATAAAAAATCTAAAGTATAGTTCACACCATTCTCATTGCTTAATATCTAAATTGCTTATATCCGTGAGGACTTCTAATTGGCCCACAACTTTATATGTATACTTCTGTTCCACTTATTGGCTGTTGGTCTTCCAATTAATGAAATAAGTAAATAAATATATTGATTTTGATGTATGTATATTTTTACCAATAATTAAAATATGAAACGAAAGCGAAAATAGGGAAATATATTAAAGTACTTAAGTAATTAATCTAAAATATTAACAGATTTCAAATGAAGTATATAAATCTAACGTACCTACCTATATAAGAGAGTGGCTCTTTCCTGAAGCAAATAATTTTAGGTACTTAATAAGTACTGTTTTTTTAGTGGTACCGTATATAAAATTACAGTAAGGTATAAGGTATATACGCCTAATTAGGCGGAATTGTCACTAGATATATTTTTGTATTTTTTAAGTGTTTTATTAATATATTAATTTGATGTTTTCTTAAAATATTTCAAAAATATTCTTTAATAATCCATATTTAATAATAAATATGGATTTCGGCAAAGTAACGCCTGAATCTATTCATTATCTTAGAGGTAATAAAATATAAAGTAAGGTATTATATACAAATATATATTAAATTAGTATTACCTTATAATATCTATAGGTACCGAATAAAGTTAATTTGAATACTAATATGAAATCGTGCCATACAGCTCCCGGCTTAAGAATATAACAACTGTTCTGTATTCTCCTCTTGGATGTCGTAAAGGCGACTAATAGTAAAGTGCAGAGGTTCCAGCAGCTTCCACTGAGACTGCCCTTGTGAAATGGTCATATGCTCGCCTACCAATACATGCAAACGTAATATATCTGGCTAAATTTGGGTGGTCAGAAATATACCTGACCCCTAAGGGATAAAAAGGCTGTTTTATGTTTTCTTTTTATAAAGGGGGAATATTTGTTAAGTAGTTCCATAGAGAAATAAAAGTTTATATTTAAGAATTATATTACAATTACCTGCACGATACCTATAAACAATTTGGTATAGGTAAAATATAAAACGTAAAATATTTTTTTATTTGTAATAACGCATCGCAATAACACACCCCGGCTATAGAGGTGGATGGCGCGGGTTCGTATTCCGCACATGACTATAATTTTTCCTTGTGTTGTAACTTTGTAATGAAATATATTACCTAATCAGTTTTTTATGTAACAGGTATAAATTAATTAAAAGTAAAAAAAAACCTAACCGCAAATTATTTATTTTCATTAAACGTTTTATCGTTCCATTGAAGCGAAACTGCGCAAGTTATGTATGTTTATTTGTTTTTAATTAATTGTTTTTAAAGCCCATAATTTTGATACTTAACCCGAAGGGTTTTTTATCTCACAGTATGGTGTCTATAATCTCCCAGTTTATATATATTATTTTATGTACCTAATTTCACTTGCGCTATCAAGACCATCTAACGTTATTTCATACATTAAAATCGTTTAAGCCGTCTAGAACTTATGGTGGAATAAAGAAACTCAGAAACATTCATACATGAGCCCTGAAAACACTCCTTTTTGGGCAGTCGTGTAAATATAGCCTGAAATAATCATTGAAAAACTGAAACCCCAGCATTTGTCGCCTTCAAAGCTCGAATTGGTATATTATATTCATTAAATAACATACTTGAATTGAAATAAGTGAGAGTCGTATGTATTTATATACTATGTTAAGAAAAAAATGAAAATCCGTTATTGGCTATAAGATTATATTATAATTTACTATGATTCGAGTCAAAGAGCTGTGGATTTTGTTAGAATAAATAAAAATATTGAGTATTAAATTAATTAGAAATATAGTAAATAAATATTAGGATTTTTATAATTTTATTTTTTATTTTTATCTCATCGTACTTTTACTTTCCAAATTTATCTGAGCGCTTGGCCGATGCGACGCGTGATCAAAATGCTGGCACATATTTGGCTCAACGAATAAGCATTGCAATTCAACGGGGCAATGCTGTCAGCATGCTGGGCACGCTGCCAACTGGTAGTGGGCTGGAGCATTTGGACTACCTCTGAGTCTGCTTATAGGTTGTCTAAATGCTTTTATTGTAGTAGCTGTGTAGTGTTGTATATATTTTGTAATATTTTTTTTAATAAAGGCATACTGCCGGTAAAAAAATATTAGGTAATTCTAATCTATATTATATATAAAGTCTATATAAAGTGATGAGGTAGCAATCTACCTCATCACTATAAGCTACAGATGATAAACAAGTCTTAACGTACCCTTTTATGAAACTATTTTGAAACTACCCATTTATCTACTTTTTTGTTTAAGTTTGGTAGGGTCGTCGTTGGTCCCGGTTGTTATCTAAGGATTTTGTCTCAGTCGTTATAGCAAGGTGGCAAGAGGTATATTGCTAATGCCTGCCTTGCTAGCTACTAACCTCTAGCAGAAAATCTGTCGCCAAGCACCTAACGGTGTGTTCCGGCAGCTGTCCTTGAGAGCCAGTTATTCTAGGTTACCTTGAACAACCACATCATCACTTAAAAAAAATCTTCTCTAAGTGCTCTAAGTCAAACAAATTCTATATACTTACTACTAATATTAATTATCAATAAGCCAAAATATTGATAGTCGTTCCAAAAAAAAATCTCTAGTGTGTCTCTAGCCCCGGGGGTGCCAGGTTAGAATTTCACATCCCCATGTCATCCCGTGGGTGTCGTAAGAGGCGACTAAGGAGATAATACTGGAAGGTGGGCAGCAGCGTCTTCTAAAGAACTGCCAACTTACACTGCGATCCCTAAGACGCCTGCCAAGCGTGGGGATTATGGCAAATAGCCCCTTAATAGGAGAGGCTGTGTTCAGCAGTGGACGGTGCAGCTGTTACAGTACAGTATAGTGTCTCAAGTCATAGTCGCTCCAATGGAAGGTCTTACTATTTTGAAAATTTTGAAAAATATTTCTCAGAAAAATATTTTTTTACCGAGCATGTATATAATTAATTACTCTGTAGAACAATTAAATACTTTTAAATAATTAAGTTTTTAGCTTTCAAATGTAATATAGGCATAACATTCCAACAAGTTTTTAAGTGCACAATTATTATGTACTTACTTAGCTATTCTCTCTACCTTTAGCCGCCAAGCAATGATCACGTCATGTTATCCCGGGATGATGGATGATATAGCCATTAAAACTGCAGACACATTAAGGTAAACATCCATCATCTCCATTCTGGGTCCATTCCGGATCACTTTTTTTTTAATATTGGTGTATATGGGCATCCTAAGGTTGCCTGGTAGAGATCACTTTTAGTGATAAGGCCGCCCATTGTAACACTATATTATTATTATTTAATTAAATCTTATGATGTAAACTTTAATATTTTAAATGTGGTGTAACAATAAAGAGTTTTCTATTCTATTCTATTCTATTCTATTCTATTCTATTCTATTCTATTCTATTCTATTCTATTCTATTCTATTCTATTCTATTCTATTCTATTCTATTCTATTCTATAATCGCGTAGTTTTAAGTAGATAAATGCAGTCTGGGGATGTCTACTTTTTTTTATTGCTGATATATGAGCCTTTGACCACTATCTCACCAGATGGTAAGTGATGATGTGGTCGAAGATGTTGTTCAGGCTAGACTAGAATTACTGGCTCTCAATGACAGCTGCCGGAACACAACGGTGGTAGCTAGCCAGGGGGCATTCGCATAATGCCCTACCACTATGCTGTAACGACTGCCATCGTTACACGATAACTGGGACCGACGGCTTAACGTGCCCTCCGAAGCATGGAAGCGCTCAGTAGTAATATCACTAGCGGTCACCCATCCAACTCCTGACCGCGGCGGACTTAACTTAGCTGACCGATTAAGAACGGCTAAGCAAACTTCACTACGAGCGCTTCACATTTGCCGAATAGGGAGTGAGAACTTGTATTGTTTTGTTTATTTTTATATATATATAACTAATTAAGTGTTTTAAGTAGATACCTATATGATTAGGTAACAATATTATTTCGTGTACACTATGCAATCTGGTATTTAAATTTTACTGCCCTATGGGTTCCATATGGAAAGAGGCGCAGATCATTCCTTTACCTAAAAAAGCCAATCCTTCCACTTTCTCCGATTACCGTCCTATTTCTATCCTTCCATTTCTCTCAAAACTTCTTGAACGCCTAGTACACCAACAGCTCACATCATTCCTAGTCAAAAATAACCTCTTCAACCCGTTCCAATCTGGATTCCGCCCAGGGCACAGCACTACCACAGCACTGGTCAAAATAACTGACGATATAAGGCATGGTATGGATAATGGACAACTCACAGTTTTAACACTATTAGACTTCAGTAACGCCTTCAATAACGTAGATTTTGACGTACTCCTTGGCATTATGTGTTCTCTTAACATATCTCAAACGGTTATTGCTTGGTTTCGTAGTTATATTATATATTTATATTATATATTTATCATCATTTATCATATATTAGATTTATGTATGTATCTGAATTTAATTATCTAAACATAATTTATTGTTCACCACCGTCCACCTCTTCCTTAGTTTCTGTCCATCCAAAGGTTGTCTGGAAGAAATCGCTACATAGCGATAAGACCGCCCATTGTACTACCATAGAAAATTAGTCTTAATAAGTGTTATTTACTTCTACTTTGGTAAACAATAAAGAATTTTTGTATTGTATTGTA
Organism: Plagodis dolabraria; assembly: GCA_963854805.1. Taxonomy (NCBI): domain Eukaryota; kingdom Metazoa; phylum Arthropoda; class Insecta; order Lepidoptera; family Geometridae; genus Plagodis; species Plagodis dolabraria. Next base: position 8,018,299 of record OY978459.1, on the reverse strand, counting down.
TTTATTTTTAACCGAATTCAAAAAAGAAGAGGTTCTCGATTCTACTGTATCTTTTTTATGTGTGTACTTCATAACTCTATGCAGGGTGTACCGATTGTTTTATATTCGAAAGCTGATGTTTGGCATTTGGTCCCGTATATATTTGAGTGAGATCTGACGAGTAGTTTTTTTTATTACTGACAGGTAAGCCTTTGACAACAATCTCACCTGATGGTAAGTGATGATGTGGTCGAAGGTGTTAACAGCCTTAAACTAGAATTACTGTCTCTCAAGAACAGCTGCCGAAACATACAGTAGTATTTGAGTTATCATTAATAATGCGTATTTAATTAGCTTCGACTACATTGATGATGTTCTTTATATTTTCACTTCTCAATAAAAAATTAACAATAGAAACTGTATACGATGGTTTAGTTTATTTACTTTTATATACAGCTTTTTGTTTATATAATTCTGTTGCAAGTCGATTTTTTGTTGTTAAAATTTTATTGGATTATATTTTATTCCTCAGGTAACACTGTCCCTGAAAATTTAAAAACTAGCCAAAAGTTCTTTTGTTTTAAATTTGGTCGGTTATTTTATTGATATGATATTTTTTTTAATTGATGATTGAATAGACCAGGTATATATATATAATATAGTATACTTTCTATAATTATAGTTCTTCTAACAGCGTTCACTTGTAACAATATGTACTATTGAAACCATTCTTTCAGTCAATTCCCATGTTTAAACATCCCATGTCGACATCGAATGCTGTGGAAAAATAAATATGCCCATGGACATATTTAATTTTCCATCATAAACTAAAGGCATTTAACGTCATCGGCGTTCCATATATATTTCCAAAGTAGTCCAAAATATTCTCCAGGTACCGTTATCGACTCTATTTCAATGTAATTATGCCCTTGTAGAGGGTGACCGCGCTGGTTTGAGTTGGCTATAGGGCGTTTTGCGATTTTAGGTCTCGCTATAGACCACTTAGTACAAAACTACCTACCACAACATACTTACCTAACCCTTTACCCGCCGGGTTCCCGCCAAGAAACACTCCTGCTAAAGAAATCTACTAAGTACATACTCGGAAAAAAATTAAATGGATTATTAAAGTAAACCGACTTAAGTGTAATGTCGTGGTAAAATAATAATTTTCAATGGGACAATGCACAAATAGGATTGGTTGTTCGACTTGTGACCATTTTCAGAGTTCCGCACCTAAAGGGTAAAAACGGGACCCTATTACTAAGACTCCACAGTCCCTATGTCAGTCTGTCTGTCACCAGGCTCATGAATACTGATAGTTAGACAGTTGAAATTTTCATAGATGCTGTATTTAAAAGTAAAATCTCCAGAAATTTAGATTTCAGGCACAAGAAACAAATTTTTTTTACCTTTTTAAATATCTCAAGCTAACTGCTAACCAGAATTCTGGAGACTTGAGTCTCAAAGTAATAGAAAAAAAACATAAAATAAAATGAAAATTGAGAATAACAAAGTAATCATAGATCTTTTGCCCGACTTAGTTTTCAATAGTTCTCAGTAACAATATCCTTGCAGCAGTTTTCATGAGCATGCAAAATATTTTAGAATCTATTTTTGTGATGAATATTTTAGAATCTATTTGATACATAACAGCACATTTTATAATATCTTATACTAGCAGCTCGCCCCGGTTTCGCACGGATAATTAAGAATAATTTCAAAAAAAAACATTTTTTTATAATTCCATAGCCTATGTTCATCCGTGATAATGTAGGATTCTAATATAGTGAAAGTGATTTTCATATCGGTCCAGTAGTTTTAAAATTTATTCGTCACATACAAAAATACAAAGCTTTCCTCTTTATAGAAAATCTTTTCTCTTTATAATATTAGTGCAGATGTAGATAGCAATGCAAGGCGTCCACTCCTGCCCAAATAAAGTACAAACCGCTCTGGGCACGTGAGTGCTGTATTTTTTGCTTACAAACAAGAAGAATGTGAGCCTCTTGGAGAGGCTCTGGAGGGAATAAGGCAAGCTGGTTCAAATATATCCTTTCTTTGACAACAATGTCATTCTGATATACGATACGTGATCCCCAAGACGCTGACTAAGCGTTGGGATCATGGCAAATCCTCCCTAAATGAGGGAGTCAGTGTTCATCAGTGGACAATCAGGATGATACAGTAAAATAAAATTAATGTTTTTTTTTCTCCATTCAACATCAAATGTCCAATCATTGGTCTACAATTTATTTGCGTTTGAAAAACTGATTGCGCCATCTATGATCGAGTAGCAACTATATTGTCAATAAAAATTTTGAAAACATTTAGATAGTAGATGTCAATGTTAAATTATTGTAAACGAGAATTAAATTAAATTTTACTTATCCTGAAATTATGAACAATAAATTGTAAAATCATTTATGATATAATTTAGTTCTCATGAACACCATCAGATGTCACTACTGTTTTGATAGTTATATTCACAAGTCAACACTTACCTATGTGTGTAATTTTTTTGATGAATCCTTTACTACTTTTAACACCACGCTGAAATATTTTAAACATTATTTACATAAAATAGAACTCCACTTTAATAGGCTAAATAATAATCAAAGAATTATGAACTTGTTGTCTTGGATAGTACTGCTACTCCATTATAGATGGCGATACATTCCAAATCTACGAACTTCTCAGGGCTAATCTTTTTCAGCGACAGTTTATTTTTTTATATAATTATGTTAAGATATACATTATAACGTGATTTGAGAACATACAGGGCGACTACTTCAAGAAACTATTCATAAATGCTTTGTATTGGTTTCTTTATTTGTTCCAAAAATATATTTTACTAAAAATATATATATTTTAAAGCAGTGATGGCTCAGTGGCATTGGCTATGGACTGCCACGCAGCAGATCCATGGTTCTAATCCCGCCGCGAGCTTGAGCTTCACCGCATGGTGGAAGGGCATTTTGCAACTGCCCGCCTTGCTAGCGATCACTCTCAAGTAGAAAACCTGTCGCCAAGCACCTAACGGTGTGTTTCGGCAGCAGTCCTTGAGAGTCAGTGAAGTTACAGGCACATGAGACTTAATAACTGTCTCAAGGTGAAGGGCGCAGTGCAATTCGTGACTTGTGACGAAATGCATTTGTTATGAGTAGAGGTTAGTCCGCCTAACATCAGGTGGGCCTCGAGCTTGTTCCGTCACAATAATATAAAAAAAGATTAAATATTAATAGAAAATTATTATGCCCAGTTCCTTTTACCGGGTTTAATCATCTAACAAATTCTATTATCGGCGGACGTAGGCACAAAGTCCGAATTATACAGATAACCCAATCGAATTATCCCTGACGTCACGAAAGTATGAAGACATGTTCTCTTTAGGAAATGATACCGAAATAGGGATGACACATGGTGCGTATCATTAAGTTGGTTACTGTTAAACTACTCTATTATCTATGGTGTGATATATATCAATTTATCTATGCCAATATTCTTGTTCTTGCGCTCCCTGTGAAATTTGTAATGGCTGCCGATGTCCTTTTAGATATTAAAATATAAAGTAGATTGCAGAGAGTCTTTTATTACCTAACTAATAAGCAAGTTCTCATAGGTTATGGGCCATTGACGCCTATTAGATAGGGATTTAGCTAGGGAAGTTTAGTTTTGGTAGGAACTTTTACCGTGCGCGTTTTCAGGTTACAAAATGACGACCACGCCGGCAAATTATCCACAATTAAAAGCAGAATATTTTGGAAATTGGCTCTTCAGAGTACAATGTTTGTTGGAGGAAAAAGGGCTAAAGGAAATAACGGAGGCAGAAAAAGTAGAAGATGCAAAGAAGACGTTGGATGCAAAGGCAAGAAGTTTGATAGTACAATGCCTAACAGATAGACATTTAAACCTAGTAAAGGATTGTTCTACAGCTAAAGGAATGCTAGATATTTTAAAAGGCACATTTCAGAGAAAAAGTGTGATATCCAAAATCACTCTACGTAGAAAATTATTGACCTTAAAACATCAAGGTGGCAGTCTCGAGGAATATTAGGGAATATATTTCACACAAACATACTTATTAAAGAACAAGTTTGAAGCAACATCGAATTTGATAAATTATATAAATGAATTAGAAAGACAGATGGATATAAAGGTCAAAAGAATTAGATCCGACCAAGGAGGTGAATTTGTAGCCAGAACTTTAAAAGATTTTTGTACAAACAGGGGCATTAAGATTGAATACAGCCAAAAATATACCCCACAGCAAAATGGCAAGGCCGAGAGGATGAACAGAACCATCTATGATAAAGCCAGAACAATATTGGATGAGTCCAACTTGCCGAGACATCTCTGGGGACATGCTGTACTAACAGCTACATTTTTGATAAATCGCTCACCATGTTCTTCCATACAAGATAAAATACCTGCAGTGGAAATGAAAAGAGAAGTTGATCTGAAAAAGATAAAGATATTTGGAAGTAAAGCTTGGGTGCATATCATGCCCAAACAAGACAAACTGTTGAGCCGAGCGACTCCATCGAGAATGGTGGGATATGCTACAAATGGGTATAAACTTTGGGACCCCAAAACAAATTCAATAATCATTTCACGAGACGTCAGATTTGACGAAACAAATATAAGATACATAGATGAAAATAAACCTCAATATGAAAGTAGAGAAATGTTAGATAATACAATTCAAGAAGAACAAGCGCAACTACCTATTGAAAACATTAGACAAGTAAAACCAAATAGTGAAAATATAGGACAAGATGAAAATCACATCGAGAGTGAAGAAAAATTATATACAAGGTCTGGCAGGGAAGTAAATAAGCCAAAACACTTAAATGATTGTGAGTTATATGAAGCATATTGCTTACTCTCTAGTGAAGGAGACCCAGCAACTTATAAAGAAGCTATTAAAAATGAAGAATGGAAAAGAGCAGTAGAGAGTGAAATTAAATCATTGGAGAAACAAGAGACCTGGTTAGAGACAGAATTGCCAAAGGGATGTAAGACAATCGACACAAAGTGGATTTTCAAAACTAAGTCAGATGGAACCCGGAAAGCGAGGCTAGTTGCTCGGGGATTCCAACAAGAAACTGAAGATTATGTTTATGCCCCAGTAGCAAAAATTACTACTATAAGGATGGGCTTATCTCAGGCTGTAAACAATGACTGGCAGATAAAACAGATGGATATACCTACAGCATTCCTTAATGGAAAACTAGAAACAGAAGTATATATTAAAGTTCCAGAGGGAGTAAATGTAAAAAGTATAAAGGAAGGGACAGTCTTAAGACTTAATAAGGCATTATATGGTCTGAAAGAATCGCCTAAATGTTGGAATAAAACTTTTGATATATTTTGCAAGAAAATAAATATGACAAGATCTAAAAATGATATATGCTTGTACACAGGCAAAAATATATGGCTAATAGTATTTGTTGATGATATAATGTTGATGGGCAATGAAAAAGAAGTAAATAATGTCATAAAACTATTGCAAAAAGAATTTAAAGCTAAAAATTTGGGAAATATAAGTAATTTTTTGGGTATTGAAATACAGAGAAGTAAAAACACAATAAAGTTATCACAAAAACGCTTTATTGTAAATATATTGGCAAAGTTTAATATGTTGAACTGCAGAGAAGTGAAGACCCCAATGGAGAGCGGCTTACAAATACCTGAAACAGAAGAACAGATTAGTAATGTACCATACCGAGAACTTATGGGATGCTTAAACTATCTGGCAACAATAAGCAGACCAGATATTACTTTTGCTACTTCTTTTCTAAGTAGATACTTAGACAAACCTACAAGAAGTCTATGGACTGCAGCTAAAAGAATACTACATTATTTAAATACAACTAAAGACATGGAATTGACTTACCATAAGAAGAAAGAAGATAATAAACTTTCTCTAATTTCAGCTTTTTCCGATGCAGACTGGGCCGGAGATAAGACTGACAGAAAGAGTGTCAGTGGAATGGTTATCTATCACCAAGGCAACCTGATCTCATGGTCCTCAAGGAAGCAGCAGTCGGTTGCACTCAGTACAGCCGAAGCAGAGTACATCTCTGCAGCCATGTGTGTCAGTGAACTCTTGTTTATTTGTGGATTGGCAAAAGATTTTAGTGATCAGTGCAGTGCTGAACTGAAAGTGGACAATCAAAGTGCTATTAAAATGATTTTGAACAGTGAAAACACGAAATACTCAAAGCACATAGATATTAAGTTTCACTTTGTGAAAGATATTGTGTCACGTAACATAATAACAGTGAGTTACGTTAGTACCTATGAAAATACTTCAGACATAATGACAAAACCATTGTGTAATGTTAAGCATAACTATTTTTGTGCTAATTTGTTTAAATAATTTACATTTAGTTTGTTTCTTATTGCAGTATTGATGGAATATATAAATATTGCAGTATAGAATTGTCAAATGTCGTTATGTCACTTATGTCAGACGTCTTAAACTTCAAAGTCACCTACTAGTGATGCCATAACATTGTTAAATAAAAGTACCATTTCTTTTTGTGTAGCAATTTCAAGTTGAAATTTTTCAATTAAATATTATTATTATATTGTGTTGTAACTTGAAATTGAGAGGGAGTGTTAAACTACTCTATTATCTATGGTGTGATATATATCAATTTATCTATGCCAATATTCTTGTTCTTGCGCTCCCTGTGAAATTTGTAATGGCTGCCGATGTCCTTTTAGATATTAAAATATAAAGTAGATTGCAGAGAGTCTTTTATTACCTAACTAATAAGCAAGTTCTCATAGTTACTATAGGTTTTGTATTCATATGTTTATTTCTAATTGCTTATAGACTATCGTTTCTCCACTATCTCATAAACTTACCTGCTAATTAAAACTAGAGACGTTTATGATATGTTTACTGAAATATAACCTTAACTTTGATGGCAAATATAAAATGACGTGATCACGTGTCAAAGTCAAAATCATTTATTCAATTTAGGCGTCTACGACGCTCTTATGAAGGTCAATTACAAATTAAAATTTTGAAATATACTACATTGTACTGCCACGTTCAGCAAACAAAAATTATAGAGCCGAGTACTCAATTAACCGAATAATATGGTCCGAAAATTATAATGGACTTTTTTTACTTATAAATACACTCTCGATCTCTGTCCGTCAGTATTTACGGCTTTAAAACACCTAACATATGGGCACTCGAAAGTTACAAGCGTGCAATTCAAATATTTTGCGTACAATGTTGACACACAAGAAATATTGGGTTACTATATATGGTTATATATTCAACGAAATTAAGTCACAGGAGAAGACCTAAATAAAGATAATAATAATAATAAGATTAATTAATATATAATCCAATTATTAATAATTGGATCAAGAGTCAGATGCAGGAGGCAGTGATACTCGACACGACACGCGTTGTCCGGAGGTTCCTCTCTCTGTAGCCCTAACCGCTGGTAGCATGGGCCCTGCCCCGCGGCCGACGACATCCTAGTTTTAAGTTTTTTATAATATTTGTTTATTTTTTTATATATGAATATTGTAAAAAAAATAAAATTATGTTATAAAATAAATGACGATAATAATAATATTTATTTTTCACAATTCAGGGTTACAAGGTTTTATCTATATAATCTAGATCTTGGTAATAATAATGCATCTTTAGTTGTGAGCTCCTGTCCCCGTACTAGTTATAAACTGTTTTACAGGGTACAGGACCTTCCCAGTTTAGAGTCTTAAAATACTTTATTTGAATGTATAAAGTTTATATAAAACCAATCATATATTTTCACTACTTTCGTAGTAGATAACCAATTAATGTATTATCTAATGTACCTATTTGTTAGTTTTATATAATAATGTAATTTTGTAAGGAAAATATATATATTTATATTTGTATGTGTGTAGAATAAAAATATGATATTATGTGAAAGAGAGAGTTATGTTTAGAGAGAGTTATATGTTTTAAAGATTATTTTTGCACCCTAGCATGAAAGGTGTCATCGTCTAAGGACATTGGATAGAATACAAATAAATTTTATATATCAATTTACCTTATCTTATACAAAGAAATGATGAGACATGTCCATTAAGACCAATTTTATTACTAGTCTATTTCAAAAACAAAAAAAGTCAGCGGTACGGAATTCTGGAATGTTATATACCATATCTTTTTTTACCGACAAACACTGAAAACGGCTATTTATTAATTAGTTTTTGAGCTGTGATCAAAAACAACATCTTTTCTATCACTGGTTGATATAACGACCCAATAAAGCTAGGCTGGATTCGCACTTGGCCGGTTTATTTCAGTGATAAGACGGACAAACATATCGGATTTCCGTCCCTGTGAAGAAAAGGCCTGGAGATGATGTTGCAGACCAGGCCTCGGAAGCAGTTTGAGTGAGAAGACGATGCATTAATGTATCAGAATCCGTTATCCATCATGAAAATTCCCCTGAATTGAGTTGTGTCATATCCGGGAAATTTCATCGAATCATATTCATCCTCCATAAAGGAAAGAGGATAAAGATATTCGTGTAAAACTGAACGTTAATACAAGGTGACAAACAAGCAGACGGCCCGCCTGATGGTAAACGGTAACCGCCGCCTATGGACATCTGCAACACTAGCTGCGCTGCCGATGCGTTGCCTGCCCAGAGAGGAATTTGTAGATGCCCCTTTTGAACTGGTCCCTGTCGTAGCCTCGCGGAAAGACCTCCGGAGGAAGGTCGTTCCACATCCCACAAGTACCCGGAAGAAAGGAGCGACAAAAAAGAACAGTGTGTGATGTCCATACTTGTTGGATGTGGGGATGGGACTTTTGACGGTGTCGAGATGTGCGGTGGTAAATTTTCGACGCAGGAATAAGGTTAAAAAGCTCGTCGGAACATTCCCCAAAAATTGTAATATCAATCGTTTTGAACATATGTATAAGTGATTCCTATACCTCAGTGATTATGTCTATCAAATTTTGTAACCTCAGACATAGACTTTGCGAGACAGAGTACTATTGATTCTCGATAGTATGCTCGAAAAGTGAAGACCTCGTGAAGACCTATGTAGGATCGGTTGGAATATGTGGCGTCGATGACGTCACGTCTGCTTAGCAGGAAAATGAGGCAGAATTACCACTTTCTTTTGTACGAATAACATTTTCTATTTTTTACACATTTGTTATTATTATGTATTGCCTTATCATGGATTTTTGCAAAGCAATGCCTATTGACTAAATAGGTTTAATTGTATAACTTTCTCTAGTTTTTGCTTAAACTTGCTAGTTTTCATTTAATGTTAAGTACATAAATAGCTACATATGGTTATCAAGTAATCACTATAACACACTCTTTTATTTAAAAATTAAATTGTAATGGTCTCGCTTTCCTTTAAATTGTGTTTCACGAACATGCTGCAAGGGAATCAGTAGATATAGTTATATGGTAAACTTAATGTGTCCCCATCTGGGGTGTGTCGGATCGCACCCGCAGAATCCCGTCGAATCATCTTCACCCTCCCTGATGAAGATATGCAAAGTCCCGGACTCAAAGGTACCTACTTTGTCGGTGACAGGGGAATTCGAATGAAGGTATAACATATTATAAGGATGTGCCCTGCCAGTCGATATTTAGTTTTTAGATAAGCATGACTGCGCCAATGCTTACCATTAGGTGAACTTGTCAAAGGCTAGAAAATTAGATTAAAAGAAGGATTACCAAACTCATAGTACACAGTCCACCCCGGGAATCGTTGGCGAAAAAATTTTATTCAAAAAATGGAACCGACCTCAACACTCAAAAGCGTGAAATAAATTGTCCAAGTCGTTACCATGCGCACAATATTGTGATAATAGGTAGGTACTTTTGAACTATTATGGTGGGTACGTCCTAGGTATAATGTCTATGATCGAAGATTATATTTGGCAAATAAAACAAAAATGGATTTTTTAAAGAAATTAGTACCTTTGGGGGGCCAAAACGTACGTATTTGTTATGAATATAAATAAATTATCCATTTAATTACATACATTTATTACATATGAAGGCGAGAAGAATGAAGAACGTAGGCGGACAGTGGAAAAACATGAAATGAAGTGTGTGATTGAAAGAGAATGACTTCATCACAAAGTGCGATGATGATCAAAGGCTATAGTCAGTGTAGCTTTTAAACAACAAACAAGAAAATTAGGTTGTAGATTGATTACCAACTCTATAAAGTTCAATTTTTAAGATTCTGTACTCAAATAGCAAAATTTTAGTAATGAGACTCCGGCATCTGTTTATCAGTCCAATCGTCAGTATGTCGCGGGTCTTTGAAGCTTGTGAACGGACTTAATATAGAATTTTCAGGAAATTTCGATATTGGTGTAAAAATTGGCCTACAGATGAATATTTTATTTATTGGAAGTAAGCCAACACAAACTTTTTTTCATCTTAATAGTGTGTCATCATCAAGAGCGCATTGAAAAGATTACAATTGTATGTTTTATTTATTTGTAAAAGTGACTAAATGGGCGGAAGATAAAGTGGTAAATTTAAGACCATTTTTGTAACAAGGGTAACGTAACTTGTCCTATATCCGAAATTTTGGTGCACTATATACCATATCTTCTTTATAATCAACGAATACTGATGGTTATTTTTAATGTGGTCTTGGGTAAAGCAAGCCTAACAGAGTAAGACTCACAGTTTTTTTATTTTATTGTGACGGTACAAGCTGGAGGCCTACCTGATGATAAGCGGACTAACCTCTGCCTATTACAGATGCATTTCGCCATGAGTCACGAATTGCACTACGCCCGTCACAATGAGACAGTATTAGTTGTTGAGTCTCATGTGCCTGTAATTTCAGATGGCCTGTTTTTAAATGACCGCCCAAAAAAAGGAGTGTTATATTTCAGAGTCCATGTCTGTATGTATGTGAGTTTCTTTATTCCACCACAACATCTAAATAAAAACAAAATAAAAAAATATATAAACCGATTTTATTGCATAAGATATCCTTAGATTCGTCATGATAGGGCGAGTGACACTCGGTGCATAAAAAAACAAAATGGCGAATTTCAGACGCCATATTGTGAGATATTATTTTTCTTCCAAACCCATCGAGTGGTTTATTAAAGTGAAGGGCTTTAAAAAACGATACCATAAATATATATATGACTGGCAGTTTTAATTTCAATGGAGCAACAAAACGAAAATAAATGTTTTGCAGTCGGGTTTTTTACTTTTTTGATTAATTAATACTTGTTGGTTTTTATATTCATATACATATGTGTTTATACTTATATAACAGCTCGTTGTAGTTAGAATTTTTTGTACATTACTAGCGCCTATTGGTAGTAGGAATCTTTATGCACGTGTTCTACTGGCCACATCCTCACATATCATATTTTTGACAATTACCTCTTAGTTACAAATAGTAACTGGTGTACGTCGTTCACTTTGTAGCATGTACGAATCAAATAGATTAGGTATATTTCTGTATTTAGTTTCACATGTAAGTTAACAGCTCAGAGATGGACAAATCTATCCATAGATAAGTCAAATGCTACTCGTCAGATCTCACTCAAAATTAAATGAGACTATATGACAAGCCACCAAGACCAGCTTTCGAATGTAAAAAAATCATTAAAATCGGTACACCATGTAAAAAGTAACGTGGTATCACACACAAAAAATACAATTAATTGAGAATCTCTCTTTATTTTGAAGTCGGTTAAAATAATGACGACAAAAAGCAGACTGTCAGTTTGGTGCTAAGCTAAAATCACCGCCTATCTAGCCGAACTGGAGAGGAATTTGTAGACACCATTTTTAGAAGCTCCCTGTTGTAAGATTCTGGACACACCTTCGCAGGAAGGTTACATCTTGCAGGTCTTCGGAATAAAAGATCAAAGCAATCGGACCGTGTGGCTTTTCCAGCTTTGCAAGGTTTGCGCATCAGCCTTTCGAAGAACAAGCAGAGGAAAACGCATAGCGAGTCTACGTCTGCAAATGCTATGTGGGTCTTATTTTTTGGTGAGCCCAGTATCTTCAACGATTCTAAAGGCTGTTGGGAGTCATTGCTGGCGCTCTATTTCAGATGGGCCTCACTCAACGTGGAGACGCAACTGTGCTTTGTAAATACCGCAGACCCAGCGTGAAGTATCGCTTTACTTCGTCAAGCACCCTGAGCTTCTTAGCGAGCTACATTTTGGCCTGCAAGTGATTCTGAAAACGGATACAATTAGAGATGTGACACCAAGAGTCTCAAAATTTTAAGACATTGCTAAAAGAATACCCTCTAGCCTGGAGTGGCAACAGTCTGAGTATTTTCTTCGTAAAACGCGCAAACTAGCATTCTTAGTGTCATTGAGTCATATTTAACGAAGTTCATATGAGGATTTTCTCGAGAATGCTTAATATAATAATCCATCTGTTACGTGTCCTGTCCTGTTTATGAATCTTCATCAGACGAAATACCTCCACTGTTGAACATAGGCCTCTCCCATTGAACGCCACAAAGAACAGCTATTAGCCGTTTGTAACCATTAGCTACCCGTAACTTTTACGATGTCATCAGTACACCTAGTGGTGGGAACTAGCAACTGTAGTCTTCCGGTGTAATTTGGTATAAAGAATAAGCATATGGAATTACTTTGTTATCGAGATTCAACGAAATAGAACTAAATATTACACATGTAAAGTAGACAAGTAAACAAGTATGAAAAAGAGCTAGTTTAGTGTTTAATAATTTAATACATTTATAAAATATAATACATGTATAATTAACTAGGTACAAATGGCCATCTGCCAGTCCTACCCGTCCCAGAGTTTGTCAAGGGTTGTGTGATTCTCGTGCACCATTAATCACGTTAGCTTACACCGTTTTGCTTACAACCTCTTTTCTGAAATACATCGTATCTTTATTATATTGTGGTTATGTACTGTATATGTAGTATTTTATATGCTTTTCATGTCATTATTTTTATTCCACTGCAAAACAATAGAGAAAAGTTCTTATTCTGACGCGTATATAATGGTAACTTTAAGACTTTCGCGACTTGCACACATAGTTATAAGTATTTAGAAATCTGCTATAGCTGAACATCTGCTAGAGTCAGGACCTGATCACTGGAGGTCACTACCATTCTAAACTAGTAGGAGAAGCTATTGAAATAAGAAAATATCATAATTTCAATCGAGGGTTTTAAGCTAGCTGCATCCTGGAATCCAGTGCTAAGGAAATGCACCAAGCGCGGGTAGTTGGAGAAAATACCCGCCCTTCAAGACGTTGACACCCGCCTGTTCAGTCCTCTCGTGACCACGACCAATGCAACTTGGTCGAAACGTCGAGGTAAATAAATAAAAATATACATCTTTTATCGCGATTAAGTCCCTTTAAATACTTACAACTATGCGTATATAATGTTTTGGTCCGTGGGATGCCGGGCTAGAATTTCACCCCCCGATCTACCCGTGGGTGTCGTAAGAGGCGATTAAGGGTAACACACCAGAAGGTGGGCAGCAGCACTTTCTGAGGAACTTATACTCACACTGTGATCCCCAAGTCGCCTGTCAAGCGTGGGGATTATGGCAAACCCCCCCCATATTGGGGGAGGCTACGTTCAGCAGTGAACTATCCGGCTGATACAGTATTATGTTTAATTTTTTGTCGATGACCAAGTTTAGCTATTTTTTTATGCATATGAAGGCAAATGGCCCGGTTTATCACGTGGTGGTATGTGGTTACTATCGCCAATGGGCATAAACAATACCAGAAGTGTCAAGGATACCATGCCGTTTTTTAAAAAAAAGTAAATAAAAAAAAACATATGGAAGGCCCCATAATTAGTTAATGCAAATTTAAGTAACATTATAGTCCAACCGTCCCTTATTTTCTGGAAGAAATCGTGCTATGTGATATATCGCCATTGTATTATCTAGAATTTATTTTGCTTATTTTTTGTTTTTATTGGTAAGCGATTCCTCAATCAAGTTTTAACTATATACATCTTATGTGTTCATATTTTATAATTTACGTATGGTAATTATCATTTTATATATATTAAAGAAAGTAGCGCTACGCTTCCAAACGATACCAGATAATATATTAAGGCCCCGTTTCAGAATGTCATAATAAAGTTTCGGGTTGCTATGCAACACATAAAATAACTGAAGGGTAAAAATGACAGTTAACATGCACTGTGTTTAGAGCTTTAATAGATGGATAGGCTAAATCGATGACTGTGAAACGCAAAGATAGTGTTTTATTTATTAAATATGTTCTGGGTAGTAAAACCGGAACTTACTCGAACATTCTGAAACAGGCCCTTAATATAATGTATTTGAAAACAATGTAGGTACAACAAAACAAACAATGCACATTTCTATAAAGTCTAAATAAATAAGCATCTTTAGCTCCACGGAGAATCTAACTGCTACGACGCATAACATTGATTATGAAACCACTTAATTCGTATAATGTGTTTGTATTTTAATATTGCATGTAGATGATAACTAGGATATTGTGATTTATAATTATACAAATAATGTTCAATTCTAATTTAACATGAATTTAATATTGTATATTTTGTATGTTTTACATAATATTTGCATGTCCTATTGTGACGAAGCACGCTAAGCTGCTCAATAGAAACTAAATAGTTTATAATTTGCCAGAAACACGGTTACATGATGCAGATGCATCACGGTTACATGATGCTGCATCATGTAACCGTGTTTCTGGCAAATTAATAACATTTCATTTCGTAATATTGATGTTTCAGAAGAATAATTGAAAGTGCAGTGGTGGTGAATATCGAAAGATGATTGGCTGTTCATAGATTTTAACTTCCGCGAAGAGCTTCAACTTCAGCATCATAGTTATAGGACATTGTACTGTACTGTACTGTATCAGCTGGATTGTCCACAGCTGATAACAGCCTCCTTCATTAAGGGGGGGTTTGCCATGATCCTTACGTTTACGTCTTAGGCATCGCAGCTTAAGATTCAGAAGATTCTGAAGATCAGTTCATCAGAAGGCGCTGCTGCTCACTTTATGGTATTTTACCTTAAGTCACCTCTCACAACCACAACACCCACAAGTAGCAATGACATTCTAGTCCGGCATCCCACGGGGTATTAATTCAAACATTTGAATTTAATCTTAGCAAGTTTATTTTATCCGTACAGTTGCGTCGGCTTAAAGATGTAAGAAATTCCATATCTTACTGTTGGATTTTTGTGAAAGGCGACTAAATTATTTGAAATATGGTAAAACTGCGAGTGTATAGAAAGCGCGACGCATGCACTATCCTTATCAATATGAATTTTAATGTGAATTCCACATGAGCGTCTCAACCGCCGCGTTTCACACGCTGCTGTATTCACCCGCCATTACCATCACCCGAGCACCCACGTAGCGAAGATCATTATCTGCTACGAGAAAGTTACGAGGAATCTAGTTAGACCCTCCCCCTCTCAACCCGCTGTGGCCCCTTCACCCACCCCCCGCTAACTTGTTATAACCAGTTTAAGCCAGTTCAGTTTAGTTGGGCACCTGCGATACAAGGAAACTTTAGTTTGTCTTGTACTGGGTGCCTATGTGTTTGATTGTTATCAAGTACGTGAGGGAAATTACGATCTACCTCGTAGACCTTCGTATATATATACACATACATCTAAAACATGAATACGCAGGTCTGATTTTAAATATACCTAAGTGTAGGGGTAAGACACATCTTTTATTGCCAATAGGCTAGCTATTGAATTAACTACTGGGGATACTATAGGGATTTTGTGGTTAAATATTGAAACACTATCTCTTTAGTATACAAAACCAAGAAAAGTCATTGTTGGCCAAAATAATAAGTATTTTTGACTAACATCGACGTTTAGATCAAGGCGCATCGATCGTGGTCACGAACTGCCTTGAATGTAGTTCGCAAAAATTAAAGAAATACCAAGGATAGAACGACAGCTGCTAGAAGTCTAGCAATAAACTGCTACCAAAAACCTTCTCGTAAATCGTTCTCGTTTTGAAGCAATAATGACCCAGCGGTAATAGCTATGCACTGGCGTGCCACTGCTCCATGGTTCGATCCCCACCGACGGCTTGAGCTTCCCCACATCGTGGAAGGGCATTTTGCGAATGCTCGCCTGGCTAGCTACCACCCTCAAGTAGAAGATCTGTCGCCAAGCACCTAATAGTGTGTTCCAGCAGCAGTCCTTGAGAGCCAATACCACCACGGGCACATTGCAATTCGACACTTACGACGAATGCATCTGTTATAGGCAGAAGTTAGTCCACTAAACATCAGGAGGGCTTCGGGCTTGGTCCGTCACTATAAAACAAAAAAAGATCATATCGATAGTATTTCTTCTAGACCTAGTATAATTTAAGACATATCCTTCTACTAGCAGGCTGATCGAAGGCTGAATGCTAACTTGCTCTCAAGAACATCTGCTGGAATACAATATTGGTGCTTGACGACAGAATTTCTTCTTGAGAGGAAGATTCCTACCACACTCAGTATTTTATAAGTTTAATTTCGGGGAATGTGCGATCTATACAACTTTATTCCTCCATCGGATAACGTACAATAATGCAGCTGTCGTACATATTCAATATAGATATATGTGTAAATATATGAAAATTTAAGTACCGTGTGCTAGTCACGTAAAAGCTTGAAAATGGCTCGATTGACTTAAACAATATTTTTTTATTTTTTCGCTTGAACCCTTTTTTTGGTTTAGGAAAAGGAAAAACCCAGAAGAACAGCCAAACAAACTATATAATCATAATTTTATAGAGGAATCGCTAGTTCGGACTATATATTTATAGTAGATGGCGTTCGTGGCGGACCTATAGTTTGACAGCATGTGACAGTGACAGGAGGCGGATCTATCGTTATAACTGGGGTACGTTCCTGCAATGTCTTGGGCAAATATTGATCGAGCTAGATTAACTCGATGCTCCTCGAACAACCTTTAAAACTACTGTCAAAATATTAGTTTATTAGCGAAGTTTTTAATGCTAAAATATTTTCTGCATGTTTTGGAAATTGGGCTCATTGCAATAGTAATTTAGCTACCGCTAATATTTGGCTTAACTAGCACAAAATGTGACAGATTACACAATATATTGTGTAATCTGTCACATTTGACAGCTAACCAAGATTTGGCCAATTAAATCGGTAGTCAAATTTAGGCTATGCAGAGCATAGATCGGTTGGAGTGCTGTAACGACGTGTATCCATGGTTAGAGCAAAATTTTCCTTGGCCGAAGAATGAATGAATGAATGAATATTTATTTGCTAAAGTTTTCGGTACAATATCGCAGAGTTGTAATAGCATTCAAATACAGTTCCAACAAAACTTTACCTAAACGGTGTGCAAATATTTTGATCTATATACGGAAATTCAGATATTGGTCTGGGAGAGTCGTCAATAGTCATTTCGATCTTCTTAGTCATCGGAAGGGCACGCAATGCGCTTATTTGATTGTATGCTCGGCGACGAGGTTCAGAGCAAGGTCCTAAGCAATGTTGCCTGGCAGAGCCACGTAATAATGTAGGCGGTATGCGTGAATGATTATTGTGCGGGGAATTTAAGGGGGTAAAACGTCCAAAAAAATTCTTAGTATTCATAATTGTTCTGTGGATAGGAATAGAATTTTTCTTTGGTATATTACGCACGTCTCTAGCGCCTTCGAATCCATTGGTTATACTTTTTAGTAAATGTATCTGTCGATTTTTGTCTTCGGTATTTGAGTTCTCGCAATTTAGATTTACTATTTCTTCATGCGCTATATTTAGTTCTTGTTGTAGGTCTTTTAATTCTTGCTTTAATTCCACAATTTGTGACGATTCGGCTTCTAAACTCATATGTATGAGCATTTTGAAGCTCGTAGCCAAGTTTGCATAGCCATTCTGATTCGATCTGCAAAGTTAAGCTACGTCCGCCGCGGTCATGATTTGGATGGGTGACCGCTGGTGACATTACTACTGAGCGCTTCCGTGCTTCGGAGGGCACGTTAAGCCGTCGGTCCCGGTTGTTGTCTTAGGATAGCAGTCGTTACAGCATGCTGGTAGGGCACTTTGCAAATGCCCGCCTGGCTAGCTACCACCCTCAAGTTGAAAATCTGTTGCCAAGCACCTAACGGTGTGTTCCGGCAGCTGTCCTTGAGAGCCAGTAATTCTAGGTTAGTCTGAACAACATCCTCGACCACATCATCACTTACCATCAGGTGAGATAGTGGTCAAAGGCTAATCAAAGGCAATTCAGCGTGGAGTTAGCGACATGGTGCGTAAATGACAGATCTTGGTCCGAAAACGCTCGTCTCAGTGGTTTTCTTATAGTAATATTCTCCATATTTCCTCTACTTATAGGTCCAAAAAAATGTTTTGAAAAAAAATACAAAAATTTAATAACTTATAGTGCAAAAATTTTTTTTTTTCTACGTTTGGGTTTGAAATAACTTCCTCATAACAAAAAGACGACACACTATCAAGGATCGAACTCGGGCCCTTCTTGGCTTCCGTACGGATCTAAATCACAACTGACTGCCGTTCGGCCAAAGTCATGCGTTGGGTGATCGCGAAAATTTACTATTCGGTTCAAGTTATCCAGTCCAGTTAATCTTTTTGCGTTGAGACGATGATTATGACGGGGCCTCTAACGCTAAGTGAATGGAGTCCAAAGGTCAAATTTCTTTACATCATTGTAGGGTACTTATATTTTATATCAGTTTTATCTTAATAATCATTAAAAAGCACTAAACCACTACTAGAAAAAGCGCAGTATCAGTTTATGTTTTGTGTTTGTCACTGTTTATGTATAACCGATTTCTTTACACTCTTTGAATTTGTCACTCAAGTTAGTGACAAATGTTTTGCGTGTTGTTTATAAATTGGGTTGGGTTAATTCACTGGATAACATTATCACTCACTTATTAGTTGATATTAAACACTTTAAGATTATATGTAACGTTTTAAAATCATTTTTCTAATTTTACCGAATTAAAATACACAGAGTCGATGTCGATACTTGAAGCGCCCTCTCGCGTTTTTTCATGAACGTACCCCGTGAATGCAGGAACGTACCCCATATAAAAAATACCTGACATAGGTTTTTGACAAATGTCACAGTGACAGTTGATACCACATTTATCTGGTGTGATTAAATATATTATTTAAAAAATACCTAAAAAATAGAACTTTTCTGTGAAAGTGTGTATTTAAGACTGTCTTTTCTGGAGAAATCCCAGAAATGACTGTGTTATAATGTTGAATATCCCACTGCAGACGGCGTTTCCACCTTAATCGGATTAAGTTACTTACCACTACTATCTACTGAGTCCAAATCCTAAATACGTCTGGAAGCGCTATAAAATATTATAATAAACAAATTTGTCTGGACGTATTTAAGGGCAGTTGCACACAGTACATTTAATTTTGTCTATTAAAACAGTACCGTGTTAGTCAAATATATGTGATATGTGTATGAAGAAATTCGTCAATATTGTATAAGACATACGACATAATTGTACTTAAGACATAATTTTATTATAAATGTGAACAAAACTAAATTACGCAAAAAATTATTGGTGAAATATTTAAAGGTTCTTATTAAGTTTTTATTTATACCTCTTGTGTCTCGGTTGGTTTAAAGGTCTAATCCAAATTACGTGACTAAATTAAAAATACGATTATGTCATATGTTATTCGTATTAAGCCATATAGTCAGTAGTTTAAGTAGGAGGTTTGATCTGAAACTTTTATGTTAGGGAGAGAGTCCCATAGCCTTATTTACTAACGGCTGAGTCAGCTGGATATGATACCAGGAATATATAAAACGATGACTGTTTAATTACTTTATATTTTTGATAAAAAGTCTGATAAGGCTAGAATCTGTCGTAGATAATTTAACGATTTACATCATATCAAAGATTTTGAGCTGATTATAATATTGAAGTTTGCATTTTAAACATTTCAATAAAGAAAATGTTTGTTTAATTGGTTATATTATACTATTATAAAAGCTAATCATTTATTTTTATAGTCCTAGTTAAGGTTAAGAACATAAAACTGTGTATTACCACCCTAAACCGGATTAGGCACTTAAGTGTCCGCCCAATAATTTTCATATAATCCTATAACTATATGCTAGTGCACAGTTATCTTTACGATTTTCTACCAGTGAGGGACTGAAGGTCACCTCCGATACTTAAATATATAATTATTTGAAGCTGTAAAGGATATTCAGTATGAAGGTAGCAAATCTGACCCCTTTTTATTTTAGTATGTGCCTTTGATTACGTTTTTAGAGTTCTGCACTCAAAGGGCAAAACGGAGGCCAAAAATCGTAGTAGGGCCCGTTAAGTTCTCATATAAAGATAATTTCTCGTGACAAGAAACACGAAATTACATCGCACCGGTCTTCACATCATGCTAATAACCATGATATACCGCTAGGGAGCATTTTGGGCCCTCTTTAGTTTTTTAACCGACTTCCAAAAAGGAGGAGGTTCTCAGTTCGTCTGTATTTTTTTTTTTTTTTTTTATGTTTGTTACCTCAGATCTCTTGACTGGGTGAACCGATTTTGAAAATTCTTTTTTTGTTTGAAAGCTGATGCTTGTCGTTTGGTCCCATTTTAAATTTCATCAAAATCGGTCAAGCCGTTTTTGAGTTACACTAAAAAGATTGAAAAAAAATTTTTAACAAAAAATGGAACCGACTTCAACACACACCCAAAAGTGTGAAATAACTTGTCGAAGTCGGTACCATGCTCACAATATTGTGATTATAGGTACTTTTGAACCATCATGGTACCGACTTCAACAAGTTATTTCACACTTTTGGGTGTTGAAGTCGGTTCCATTTTTTGTTAAAAAATTTTATTATATATCAACGACCTTCATTAAACGATGTATATCAACTATTCGCCGATGAAGTTTCTATAATCATTGCTCAAGAAAATCAGTTACTTTTATTTGTTCACACACAGTTACATAAATCTACGGCAGATTCTATAGTTAATGACTAAGAACAAAACAATTTGCGTGCAAATATTTCCAAAACCAAACACGTCAACATCCACAACCTTATAAAAATAGCTGTAACGTTGAAGGTAGATGAAAATATATTATATGAAAAGATATAGAAAGCTCTAGAATATGAGTTTGAAGGATGGTCTTGTGACTCAAAAACGCGCAAGCTGAGCGAGCGTAGCGAACGTGCCGCGGCAGCAGCCGGCGTTGCGCCAGAACAATTATAACAAGATGTAAAAACTTTTGTTATAATTTTACATTAAAATGCTGTTTTAATTTTGGTGATTATTTACTACTTTTGGTGATCATTTACTACTTTTGGGTTAACAATGATTTATTTGGAGTCATTTTACTTAAATAGTATAGCGAGATGTTAAAACTTGGGCTATAAGTTTACATTAAAATGTGGATTTAATTTTGGTGATCGTTAATTATTTTTGTCTATTATATGTTACTATATCTGGTAGTAAGTTAAACATAAGTCAAAATAAATTCAGTTCTAAATAATAATTCTATAGAATGATTATGTTACTTACACTACCGGTTTATATTACCAGATAGTTGGTCACTTCTGTCTTGGTGTATACCACCGGAGTGTCAGATATTCTGCCTCGAAGCAGTGGCGTGCATAAATTTACGTGTTTAGGCATCAAGGGCACAGCAAGTAAAATTACTGGGAAAACGAGATTCAAAAGTGACTAGTGCAGTGCAGTGTCACGCAGGATGGTGACGCTGCAACTGTAATGGAAGGGCGTGACGCATGCCATCAGGCGGGCGTTTTATGCGTCTCATCACTTAATGACGTAAAAGACGTTCTCGTTATCTAACTCTCACGGAAATAACGTTTTTTTGTAGTAGAAACTGGCTCTCAAGGATAGCTGCCGGAGCACACCGTTAGGTGCTTGGCGACAGATTTTCTACTTGAGGGTGGTCACTAGCCAGGCGGGCATTCACGAAACGCTCTTCCACAATACGGTTAAGCTCAAGTCCGCGGCGGGATTCAAACCATGGACCTGCTGCGCGGCAGACCATAGCTATATATAAGCCGTCATTGATTCAAATCTGACTGTTTGACTTTGGGCAGACACTAGTAATCTATGATTACGTTTGTACACCAAACATATACACAAAGGTCCATTCACTTAATACAAACCGAGATTCCTTAGAACCGTACTTGGAATTCGCTTTCCTTTATTGCACTGTCCCCTTCAGGTTTCCCGACCTAAACATCCAGTTTATACTGACCTCCACACCATTTTATTAATAGTAATATTTGTAGAAAATGTACCTTCAGAGTATATAAGTTGAGGTCAGCTTTATTTGGACAGCCAAAGCTCGCTTGAGGCTCTTGTGAATGCGAGATATTTGGAGTAAATGAGTGCTTGAAAGGTATTGTTGTTTGTACATCTCAGCGACAAAATTAGATGAATACTAAAAAAATAAATAAAATTTAACCGAAAATGGAACCGACTTCAATACTCAAAAATGTGAAATAACTTTTTGAAGTCGGTACCATGATAGTGCAAAAGTACCTATTATCACAATATTGTGCGCATGATACCGATTTCGACAAGTAATTTCACACTTTTGAGTGTTGAAGTCGGTTCCATTTTTGGTAAAAAAAAACTCTGTATTTAGTGACCCTTTCTACTTTCGGGATCGATTGTCATTCATTGTCAACGACTATATCATCTAGATAGGAAAATATTTTTCAGTTATTGGAGTTTAATTCAAAAACGGCTGGACCGATTTTGATGAAATTAAAATGGGACCAAACGACAAGCATCAACTTTCAAATAAAAAAGAATGATAAAAATCGGTTCACCCAGTCAAAGTTCTGAGGTAACAAACATAAATATAAAAAAATACCTCCTCTTTTTTTTGAAGTCGGTTAAAATATGGCAGACCGCGGCGTATATATGTATACATGTAAATAATCACAGCCAAGACGTCTTCCGTTTAATAATAATACACCTCAAGACGCTCTCGCTAGACGGTTGGATCAAGGGTCAGATGCAAAAGGCAGTGATTCTCGACACGACAAGCATTGTCCGGAGGTTCCTCTCTCTGCAGCCCTAACCGCTGGTAGCTTGGGCCCTGCCCCGCTGCCGACGGCATCCTAGTTTTAAGTTTTTTATAATATTTATTTTTTTATTTATGAATGTTGTAAAAATTTTTAAATTATGTTAAAAAATAAATGACGTGAATAATAATAATAATAAATCCTCAATTCAAGACTCATAGTTCAAGTCACACAAAATGGGTACTAAATCAAAATCATCAGTCACATTTCATAAAATTAAAATGATACTGAATGAGTACTATAATATTATAAATGCGAAAGTAACTCTGTCTGTCTGTCTGTTACGCTTTCACGCCAAAACTACTGGACCGATTTGAATGAAATTTGGTATGGAAATAGTTTGAGACCCGGGAAAAAACATAGGATTTTTATCCAACTGCGCAAAAAGATGTTAATGTTTTTGCGCGATAACCGATATACGCGCGGGCGGAGCCGCGCCTGGATATCTAGTTGGTTAATAATAATACGCCAACACAACATTGAAAACAACACAATCGACATTTTTTTTATATATAACATGAAGTCTGCAGCATTGATTTATGTAAGCACAGTCAGGTCTTTCTACGAGCGCGGCCAGCATGCTGTTGGAGCTCCCCCGGGCTCGCCGCACCAGCGAAGTACCTCTAATGCACATTGTGGTGTAGAAGCAATGTACATGTACTACTGCAAACATTGCAGATTACTTATGCTAAACGGTAACCTCTGCTGTAACAGATACAGTTCGTCACGAAATTCATAGCGCCCATCAATCACTTTGCTACACTACAAAAGCACTTTTTAACCGAAACACAGTACTGCGAACATTACTCCCATGCATTAGAAATAGGTATGATGACAGTACCTTCCCGGATGAACTCGTACACAAAGAGTTCTACTGCTACTAAATTGTGGTTTTGACATAATCTCCACGCTTGGCAGGCGTCTAGGGGGCTGCAGTTTAAGATGGCAGTTCTTCGGAAAGCGCTGCTATCGACCTTCTGGTATTTTTTACTGTGTCGCCTCTTACGACTCCTCCGTTCTCACGCCTTATCTTTATGGGGGGGCCATTCTATACCGGCACTCATGGGGTATACCTATTAATAGCCACCTTCTTAAGGGCCTGTTGTAGTTATTTTAAACATTTTTTAAAATCTGTAACTCAAATAGGACTGAAAATTTAGATTAAATAAAATCATTTACATAAAGTTGAACATACTCTCCAGGAACGTATGAAGCCAAAAACGTGATTTTGAACTATTTCTTCGATAAAAAAAATTATCAAACATGACACCATTTCGGTTTTTAAATGATTAGAACTAAAAGATACTATCATCAAACCATGTGGAAATTATACCAATAGATAGAGCTTGTTATTTATTAGTAACGTATGAAGCCACATTTTCTAATTCAGCTATAGTTTTTTAACAAGAAAAAAAAAACTACAAATCTAACGATTCAAGCTCTCACGCACTCCGTTTAGTGCCCGCCTAGGCGTCATCGAGGTAGGACGCGTGTCGTTTTCTCCAACAAAATTCTGCCGGTCAATTACGTGCTAGAAATAAGTTAAAAAAATAATTTAAAATGCAAAGTACGAAGGAGTTGAACAGCCAACAGCGGCAGTCAACATGTATGTTCTCCCTAAATAAAAAAAAAACTTTCTCGATGGCATTGTTTTCACGCGCCATAGTAAAAAAGTATAGTATGGTTTTGGAAACAGATTTTAGCTGTCTGAATCGGGAGATCACGAGAGCATTTGAAGGCCGCTTGATAAAGGTTACCGCTTGGCTACCCACATAATAAAATTAACCGATGCAACTACCGATAAGTTTGGGTATTTTTGTAATATGAAATATTATTTCAATCAAAATATCCTACTGTAATATATATTATAAAACTTGGCCTGGTTAGATATCACCCTCGAAAAGAAAATCTGTCCCCAAGCACTTATCGGTGTGTACCGCTATGTGTCCTTGAGGACCATTAATTTTGCATGGTGGTAGAGCATTTTGCAAATGCGCGCCTGGCTAGCTACCACCCTCGAGAAGAAAATCCGGGATAATGACGCCCAGGTTAACCAAGATATCGATATTCAGCCAAATCGGACTAACTCTCTTCATTTGGTAGACGACTTCGAAAAATAAATTTCAAATTTGAAATACAGACAGACGTCCAGAAAAACCGCGATTTCTATTTTCAGCCAAATCAGAGTAACTTTATTCACTTGGCAGACGTCATCGACAAATAAATTCCTAATTCGGAATAAAGACGTCAAGAACAAACTAGATTATGAATTTCAGCCAAATCGGAGTAACTTTCTTCACTTGGCAGGCGTCATCGAAAAATGAATTCCAAATTTGGAATAAAGACGTCCAGAAAAACCTAGACGTCGATTTTCAGCCAAATCGAAGTAACTTTCTTCACATGGCAGATGACATCGAAAAATAAATTTCAAATTTGAAATACAGACGTCCAGAAAAACCGAGATTTCCATTTTTAGCCAAATCAGAGTAACTTTATTCACTTGGCAGACGTCATCGACAAATAAATTCCTAATTCGGAATAAAGACGTCAAGAACAAACTAGATTATGAATTTCAGCCAAATCGGAGTAACTTTCTTCACTTGGCAGGCGTCATCGAAAAATTAATTCCAAATTTGGAATACAGTCGTCCAGAAAAACCGAGATTTCCATTTTCGGCCAAAAATCGATATCTGGGTTTTTCTAGACGTCCTTATTTCAAATTTAGAATTTATTTTACGATGACGTCTGCAAAATGATTAAAGTAACTCCGATTTGGCTGAAAATTTGGGTTTTAATTAACATTTGATTTTCCGGAATAAAGACGCCCAGCACAACCTAGATTTTGAATTTCAGCCAAATAAAAGTAACTTTTTTTACTTGGCAGAAGTCGTCGTTATACAAATTCCAAATTTGGAATAATAACGTCTACAACAACCTAGATATCAATTTTCAGCCAAATCGGATGTATTTTTCTTCAATTGGCAGACGACATTGAAAAAATAAAATTGGGAATAATGACACCCAGCACAACCTAGATGTCGACTTTCAGCCAAATCAGAGTAACTTTCTTCACTTGGCAGACGACTACGAAAAATCAATTCCAAATTCAGAATAAGAACGTCCAGAACAACCTAGATTTTCATTTTCAGCTAAATAGAAGTAGCTTTTGTCACTTGGCAGACGTTATCGTTACACAAATTCCGAATTTGGAATAATAACGTATACAACAACCTAGATATCAATTTTTAGCCAAATCGGAGTACTTTTATTCACTTGGCAGACGACATTGAAAAAATAAATCCATATTGGGAATAATGACGCCCAGCACAACCTAGACATCGATTTTCAGCCAAATCAGAGTAACTTTCTACACTTGGCAGATGACATCAAAAAATAAATTCCAAATTCGGAATAAAGACGTCCAGAACAACCTAGATTTTGAATTTCAGCCAAATCGGAGTAATTTCCTCACTTGGATACACTTTGAAAAATTAATTCCAGGAATAAACACCTCCAGAAAAACATAGGTAGGTACACTAATCATTGAAAAGTATGCAATAACTTGTTAAAGTCGGTACCATGCTTATCTAAAATACTCTATTTTCAACTTTGGCAAGTTATTTTATACCAACTATACATAATTTATACTCTACAGGCGACCACATACCAGTATGCATTTTTTCAGCTACCTTACTCATATTGGTAACAAAAATAATAAAATAAATAATTCTATAAGCGAATAAAAATTTTCACCAGAACAAAATAATTATTTAGATGCAGTTCTGGATTTAGTAGCTACGATACCTACAGTTGTTACAACTTTTTAAGTTACACTGTGACGCTAATAGCGTGCGGCTGGGGACATCGAGCGAGCGACGTGAGTCCTGACGCGCGCTGTGCGACTAGAGCGCAACGCTGCGTAGTGTCAATAGCCCGCAACTCTCGGACGCTAAATTTACCTACTGATTGACTAAAAAAGGGCCTTAAAGCAAGAATTTCTGTATAGGAATACTGATTTCATTATTTATACATAATACCTGAACTTGGGAAATAATTTCAATAAATGCAAGAACGATTTCTCCACTGCTCAGCTACTTTTGTTGATATCTGTCCTTACATAGACATTGTAGAAACACAATGTCAATGTAATATAAACTCTTTTGCAAAAAAAACGGGCACTTTAGATTTTTTTCTCTACTTCAATGAAGAAGAACAAGAAATAGGTTTTGTTAATTTGACGATGTATTGGCATGTTTTTTGAAGCATCCTGGCATGATTCTTTACGTTCCAAATTTAAAATTTGAAATTATTAAAAGAAAAATAATGATTATTGTGGATTATTCTAAAATTGCTTTACTAATGGCGCGAATTGCTGAAGCGATTTTTAACTGATTACGATATTTTAAAACTTTTTGGATATTTTTCTGCAAATTAAACAATTAAATCTTTCTTTTTACATTAAATACCACTTTTTGATATGAGTGATAAAGCGATAAGGCCCGGTAAACTGATAGCCCTACTTGAAGAAAGTTGTTCGCAAACTTAGTGTCTCAGCGGCTAAATGTGAGTCGTTCAACTGTCCAGAGGACTTGGCAACGGTATCAAGAGACTGGTTTGGTCAAAAGAAGACCCGGTTCGGTAAGAAAACGATGCACAGAACCAAGAGATGACCGCTTTTTGGTGAGTCAGGCGTTGCGTAATCGTAAGGCGTCAAGTGTGGACCTGAAGAAGAGCCTTGAAGAAGTAAGAGGAATAGAAGTTAGCTTATGGACGGCCAGGAGAAGGCTTTTGGCTGCCAATATCAAGAGTTACCGCCAAGCTGGGGGCCCTAAATTACTCCGTGAGCACCGTGTTGCTCGACTTCAGTTTGCTCGAAACTGTGCTTCATGGACTCTGGAGGACTGGAATAAAGTATTGTTTTCTGATGAAGCTAGAATCTCTTTGTGTGGAGAGGACCGACGCCGGCGAGTGCTGCGAAGACCACGGGAACGCTATGCGGAAGTGTGTTTCGAAGAAATCACTCCTTATGGCGGAGGCTCCGTTATGTTTTGGGCAGCAATTAATTCGACGGAGCGTACGGAGTTACTTTTCATAGAAAATGGAACATTAAATGCACATCGGTACATAATGGAAGTCCTAATTCCATATGCACAACCGACATTGACTGCACTTGGGGAAGATTCCATTTTTATGGACGTTAATGCTCGCCCGCACCGTTCTGGCGACATGGAAGCGTACATGCAAGAAGTTGTGATCCGTCGTTTAGATTGGCCAGCTCGAAGTCCTGACCTCAATCCAATTGAGCATGTGTGGGATGTTCTAAAGAGACGGGTAAGATCAGTGCAACCTGCTCCACAAAACATCAGGGAGCTAAAAAGAGTCATTGCAGAAGAGTGGGAACGTATTCCTCAAAACGTTATTAAAAACATCGTGGAAAGCATGCCCAGAAGGATTCAAGCTGTGATTTTGGCAAGAGGAGGTCACACTCGTTATTAGGTTTAAACACTTGTAACTTAATTTAATTAAAAAAAGTAAAAAAAAAACTTGTCTTTATTGCCGACCACTTCTTATTGTTTGGGCGTCTACATCGATTTTAAAGAATCCATCGTTTTTTTTTTCTTTTAATTCTCGAATTCACTTCACGCGCATTAATTTACACGATTATAAGTATACAGACTACGACAAAGAAAGAAATTTCATTTCAATAACTAAACTTTACCTTAGAACGTAAATTTCCTTAGGTGCCCGTTTTTTTTTGCAAAAGAGTGTATGTTTTATTAGGAAGGAAGGAGATATTACGCTACTGCAGAATCCAGTAAGTAAGCCTTCCTGGCCAAGTATGTGTTATACTCGAGGCCAGGATGGCGTTCTTACTGGTTGAGGCTTGTATAATGCTTTTCTCAAAAATGAAAGAAAGTTTAACAACTATGTAATAACGCTGATAAAAATTATATCACGCGGTAAATTAAAACACAATTGTCGCAGTTGAATGTGAAATCCCGCCATTCCATATCCTTTTTTTTACTCAAATCTTGCGTTTACTTATGTACATTGCTCTATTTTTACATTACATGAATGTTTTAGTAAAAAAAATGTTAATTATTGTTTTGGTCTTTATCAAAATGTCATATCCAAACACCATGTTAATTTTAGAATGGAAATTTTTAATCCAACATGATTTATTAACTGAAATTACTTAATACAAACATAAAATCCCACACTATACCATTGATTATAATAATACTACTATACTTCTACAACATTACAAAGTACAAAACGTAACGTGCCTACTTTTCTGCTCGCGTTTAGTGTCATAGGCTATAAAATGGTTTTTAAGGCTCCAAAATTATATCTATCTCATAAAATGTCATACCAAAAAGAGAGATAGATATATATTTGGAGCCTCCCTCCTATAAGCATGTTATAATGGCTACACTCTAATCTGTGTCTGGTACTATGTATTTTTTTCTAAGCAGATCTAAGGAGGATGACCTACTGTCCAGTAAGTAAATTACATACTTACTTACTGGACAGTAGGAGATTCCAAATTTAAAATCTCGCTTCTTACTGGACAGTTGTGAATAAGCCTCCAATAAAGTTCACATTCTGGATACTTTTTAGAGATGTTATGGCAACATTACATACAATTTTTGAGAAAATAAATAGATATCAGATATCCTTTTAAACTGTGCAGAAGCATTGATGGCTCAGTGGCATTGGCTATGGACTGCCGCGCAGCAGGTCCATGGATCGAATCACGCCACGGGCTTGAGCTTCACCACATCGTGGAAGGGCATTTTGCGAATGCCCGTCTGGCTAGCGACCACCTTCAAGTATTGTGTTGTTGTTATATTCTTGCTAGGTCGTATAACTTTTGTACCTACTTGATCACTTAATACGCGAGATTTGAAGTATATTTTGTACATAAATATTTTTATCACTTATGGGATTTGTACCGTGGCGATTTTTATTTTTGAGCTCCTGATATTTCGACGCAGTTACATGCATCATGATCGCGGGTTGACTGGAGAGACGAGCGGTTGACACAAATCACGAGCAGACGAAACGATCTACCCTCTTTCTTAGTCTTTTGCTACGCGTACCACTGGAACTCGCCAAATAAAAATCGCCACGGTACAAATCCCGAATGTGATAAAAATATTTATAATCAAAACCATGATAGTCTAAAAAAATATTTTGTACACTTTCTAATATGTTTCTAATATTGAATTGTTTACATATTTTACGAGTAAACGAATTATTTAATACATTTGACGGTTTTAGGGGTTTTATAGTATCATGTGCATCGGTCTATAATAACTTTTCAAGATATTACGAAAAATTTTATTTTGCACTCGTATATACCATATTACCATATTCACGTGGAATCGTAAACCAACCTAGCTACAAGCGCGACAAAAAAGGGTTCAAATTTTGAATTTCTTGTATGTAATAGACATGAGTTTTGACCTTAAACCTCAAATAGGTTTTAAAGCGCTCGAAGCTTAGTATACTTAGTCAGTCTTAACCGATCAAATGAGATAAGGAATGTCCGCCGAGGTCATGACTTAGATGGCTGACTCTATATGGCACTACTTTAATGCTTGATAGGTTAGCCCTTGAGCACTATCTCACGTGATAGTAAGTGATGGTGTGGTCGAAGATGTTGTTCAGGCTAACCTAGAATTACTGGCTCTCAAGGACAGCTGCCGGAACACACCGTTAGGTGACAGATTTTCCACTTGAGGGTGGTAGCTAGCCAGGTAGGGCATTCGCAAAATGCCCTACCACTGTACTACAACGACTGCCATCCTAAGACAACAACTGGGATCGACGCCTTAACGTGCCCTGCGAAGCACGAAAGCACTCAGTAGTAATGTCACAAGCGGTCACCCATCCAAGTCATGACCGACGCGGACGTTGCTTAACTTTGCTGATCGGTTCAGAATGGCTTAGCAAACTTCGCTACGCTTCACTACAAGAATATACCGAGCGCTTCCGTGCTTCAAGGGCACGTGAAATTGCCAAGCACCTAACGATGTGTTCCGGCTGCTGAGAGCCAGTAACTCTAGGTAAGCCTGAACAACACATACGACCACATTATCCCTTACCATCAGGTGAGTTAGTGGTCAAAGGCTATAACTAACAGCAATAAAAAAATTTAATGCTGCTATACAATTTAATACTTTGAAAAGATTCTCATAACTATCACTTATTCTAAGCCAAAAATAAACATTCTTTTTCAGGAAAACTACGCACCATTAGACATTGACAGCCTATTTGATCATCACGCGTAAACTCTTACCTATTTTAAACGCGTTAAAAATACAGTAAGACACCTTTGAGGTAACCCTAGGTCGTTACACGCTAGAGCTAGTATTGAGGTCGATGCAACCACGCGAACGCACGCACCCTGCGTGCCAACCCTAGTGCTCACTTGAGATAATTATTTTTACGCACGTGATAGATTATTTGAAAATTGACTTACTATATAATGAAATATTTGTTCATCTTCACTTGATTAGCTTTAAGCTTAAGATTAAACAACTGGTTTAATTTGTGACATTCTCATTTCGTTTTAAATATACTCTGTGGTTTTTAAGAGGAAAATAGGTATTGGTTTAATTATCCATGTGTATACTTTATCTGTGGTGTGAATTTAATACTGTACCTAATTGTGTTTGTTGTTAGACTGTGATTAAGCATAATATATGGATTATCATGATCACTTGATTCATTATTTTATGATAATATTACTGGAAGTATATTTTATAAGTAGCGAAATTTATCACGTGACAGTGTAAAGTACTTATTAAAAATAGTTTATAATATGTTCTTTATTTATGATGTGTAAAACCATTGAAGATTTTATTATACTTATTGCCATATGTATAGATCACTTGAATCATTATTTGATGTTATTAATACTGTAAGTATATTTTATAAGTAGTTTAACTGGTCATGTGACATTTGTTGAGATACTTATATAAAATAGTTTATATTATGTGCTTTATTTATATGTGTAAAAACATTGAAGATTTTATTATACTTAATGCCATACGTGAGCTTGAGATCACACAATTGTCAATTATAAAGAGTAATGTGTTTGTGACGGTAGTCGCTTTGTCACCTTGTTTGTTCACTCACTGCGAGTAGCTTCAGTGTCTGTCGGACCGCCGTGCGGAGCGGACCTCTAGTGGTATCGAAATAGTCTTTAATGACGAAGTGCTGCCCGATTCAGTGTCTATCGGACCGCCGTGCCGAGCAGACCTCCAGTGGTGTGGAAATAGTCTTTAACGACGAAGTGCTGCCCAATCAAGATGTTGTGAAGCTAAGTAATTTATTATACTCTTTTTCTGGTATTATATAACGACGAATATGTCAATCAATAGTTGATAAGTGTAAATGAAGTGTATATAGTAAGTAAGTATCACATTGATAAAAGACATTTAAAAGAATGGCCTCGAGTTTCTTGCCCGTTCTTCTCGAAGTGGCTCCATACAACTTTGTTTACTGAACGAGGCAGTAATGTTAGAATATTTCAATGTTAAAATTTCATTAGAGTGTCGTAGACGCCTAAATTGAATAAATGGTTTTGACTTTGACTTTGACCTTTTATTTATATAAACTAACACACGCGTAGTAGCTGTTACCGAATCTGTGACGCTGCTGATCGCTGCTTACTGACGATAAGGAGGCACTTTTTCTAGTTTTTTTAGATAGTTTAATAGTCGCCTTGTTCCACTGAATTGGTGTCAGCATAACATGTTTCCCATATCTGATTAAAACCCTGAGGTGGCTATGGCCCCAAAAGAAGGATTCCAATTCGAAACGTTTGTATGTAATTGGCTTTCATCAAAATAGGTTCAGCAGTTTTGAAAATGTAGACTTATAATTGTAAATGTGAGGGCCTGGCTTATTGATAATTGATAAGAGTGTTGCCAAAGGGAAAACATCTCAAACACTACAAATTTAAGTGCTAGGTCATAGTCTAGTGCATTTAAGAAAAATAAAAATGGCCGATACGACACTGTAAACCCTGTGCTAGTTTTACTACTACTAACTACTTAGTTAATAACAAAACTATTAGCTAATTATTACAAACAAACATATCCTTATACTACGTAAAACTAAAACTTCTGCAATAATTTAAAAAATAATGCAAGTTTTACTTACGAGCAATATTTTTCATGCACTTAGCAAGAAGCTTCTTTTTTAGCTGAAGTGAGGTAAACAATCATGTGTTTCACGTGGTAATTATTTTGCGTCTCGTAACAATGAAACCTTCACTACGCCTAAGATTCTATATTTGAACTCGCTTCGCGCATGTTTCAATCCTAGAACCCTTCGCTTCCTCAGGTTTCAATAAAAGTACTACCACCAAATAACAACTTTGCAGGCTTGCATAAAAACTTGCTTTTTTATGAACGAACCCTTCGAAAGTTAGCCAAGCAGACTACTTTCTTACGTACTGCCACACAAAACACAAAAAATCACTATTATATTGGAATCAGTATTATAAATACTTTGTTCGTACTCATTCTTACAGTTTTATCCCATAATGACCGGACCTAATACAAAGTTGAACCAAAGGCAATAAAATGTAGCGTATCTTTAGCGATCAGATACTCAAACTACGCACATAAAGGTCCAGCACGCTCATAAACTGTTTATCTCTACGCCTTCGGCTAAAGGCTTGAAGGGCGTCCAAGTCATAAGACGTATAGAACGAGTGTTGTATATAGTTTGTAGTATTTTAAAAGCATACCACTGGTTTAAAAAGTAATAATTAGTAGGTTCACCTGCCGCCCGTGGGGTGCCGGGTTAGAATTGCACCTCCCCATTCATCCCGTGGGTAAGAGGTGACTAAGGGAAAAATACTGGAAGGTGGGCAGCAGCGCCTTCTAAAGAACTGCCAACTTGCACTGCGATCCCTATGACGCCTGCCAAGCTTGGGGATTATGGCAAATACCCCCTTAATAGGGGACGATGTGTTCAGCAGTTGTCGATCCGGCTCTTACAGTACAGTACAATACACCTGCATATTGGTACTATCTCATGAAAACAAATCATCATCAAGAAAATTTCATCATGAAGACTTTAGTTGACCAAAGTCACTCTTGACAAAATCAGATTAGATTTATTTGTTTTAGGATATAATATTAACGACATCACATTCCTCAATATAGTCGCCGCACGGTTTGGAAGATACACGTCGAGAATCGCAGCACGTCAGCAAGATAAGTCTATATATTTTTTTATATTAAAATCTTCGTCTGTTGACAAAAACACAATCAGTAATATTATAAATATAAAGTGCTATAATTTTATAAATAGTGTATTTGTACGTTAGTTTATCACATGTATGTATATTTGTCTTTACATGCCGCAATAGTGCCACGGATACTAGTCAAATTTGGTACTTATATAGATTTATTAAGTCCTGGTTTAATAGACTATTGGTAATCATTTTTGAAGTTCACTGATGACGCGATATCTCTATAAGTTTCAAGTGAAGAGAGAGTGGTACGTAAAAAAAAGAAAGAGATAAAACGCTATTGGCTTATGACTTGTGACAACCCAAGAAGTAATTTGCACGAGCAATAGTAAAGTATGGTGATGGTGATTACACTGTAGCCTGTAACGTGGGTCCAAGTTCCATTCCATCGCCTCGCCTTGCCTCGCCTCGCCTTGCCTCGCCTCGCCTTATCTCGCCTCGCCATGTCTCGCTTCGCCTTGGGCGAGTGTAAACAAGACAATGTCCTTATATGGGATTTACATATATTAAGCACATGCAAATTGAATGGCCTTTGTATATAGGTTAGTTACTTAATTGATTACACACTCGCCCGGAAAAAAGGTAGAATTGCAAAAATATAGCTCACTATTAAGAAAATGTGTAGAAACTTCACAACGGAAAAATAATTTAACTC
Organism: Plagodis dolabraria; assembly: GCA_963854805.1. Classification (NCBI taxonomy): domain Eukaryota; kingdom Metazoa; phylum Arthropoda; class Insecta; order Lepidoptera; family Geometridae; genus Plagodis; species Plagodis dolabraria. The sequence goes on along the minus strand of OY978459.1, from coordinate 7,983,255 downwards.
ATATAAAAAATGCAAAGAATAAGTGTAGAGCAACATGGCAAATTATAAAAAATAAAACCGACTCTCTAGCATCATATTCAGGAATCGATTGTGTTGCGGTAGACAACGTGGTCCTACGTGATCCGAAGAAAATTGCAGAAGCATTTAATGAATATTATTTAAACACTACGAACAGTTATACCCATGAAAAGAATCAGATAGAATACAGAAATCTCAAACCACAGCTTGTTTCTAAAACCATGTAGTCTAGATGAAATAAAGAAAATTATTATGTCACTTAATAACACACGAGCTGTAGGATTTGACGGATTATGTACAAGCATTATAAAAGAAAGCATGTCAATAATTGTTCCCATTATTCAACATCTCGTTAACCTATCCTTTGTCAAAGGTTTGTTTCCAGACCGGCTTAAGAAATCTATTATACGCCCATTCCATAAAAAAGACGATAAGCAAAACTTAAATAATTATCGTCCTATAACATTAGTGTCCATATTTTCGAAAATTTTTGAAAAGGCTATGCACCGGCGTATCAATGATTTCTTTGTACAATTTAGTATTATTAATGAAGGACAAAATGGATTTCAAAAAGGGAAATCAACGACACTAGCTGCCTACAATCTTATCAGTGAAGTAGTAAAACAAATTGATGAACGTATTCCTGTATCAGTAATTTTTTTTGACATGAGCAAAGCATTCGATTTTGTCAACCACAAAATCCTTCTTCACAAATGTGAAAATTATGGCGTTAGAGGTCCTGCTTTGGATTGGCTTCAAAGTTATCTATCTGATCGAAAGCAATGTGTAGAAGTAACATCCCTAGATAAGAAACATGCTTCAATATCCTATAGATCTGCTTTTCAGGTGAATACATGTGGCGTGCCACAAGGTAGTATTTTGGGACCCTTACTATTTCTGATTTACATCAATGACTTGCCATCAGCTATAGACAAAAAATGTATACTTTTCGCAGACGACGTGTCGGTTGTAGTAACTGACAAAACAAAACAGACAATACATAATCACGAATATCTAATTTCTGCTGCTGGTGAGACAGTCATGAACTGGTTAGAACGCAATAATTTACGAGCGAACATAACAAAAACCAAGTGCGTTCATTTTCATAATTATAATTCAACCGAGAATACCGTTAATGCTAAAATTGGAACACAACATGTAGAAACTACGGAGAAGTATAAGTTTCTAGGTATCATTGTGGACCAACACTGCAATTGGAAGTCCCATATAGAACATGTTTGTGCTAAACTGAATCGTTTCGTGTTTGCATTAAAGAAGCTACGCCGCACAGTAAATATAAGCGCTGCACTTACGGCATATCATGGGCATGTAGCTTCTGTTTTAAGGTATGGCCTTTTGCTGTGGGGAAATTCCACAGACATAATTAAAGTTTTTTTAGTGCAAAAAAAATGCATAAGAGCTGTATGTGGCGTGGGCCCCCTAGATTCGTGTAGACCTCTGTTCAAAAAACTAAATATTTTGACCTTGACCGGGTTATATATCATGCAAATAGGAATTTTTGTTAAGGAGCATCCAGAAACATTTGAACATTTTGATATATGTGCATATACTGGAACTCAGAGTAGAGACCCAAGTAGATTAAGAGCAATGTATTGTAAGACAGCTCTAATGAGACGAAACTGCAATGTAATGGCTATTAAGGTTTTTAATATAATTCCAAGAGCTTTCAGGGAGCTCCCTCTAAAATATTTTAAAGTCAGGTTGCACAAATGGTTGGTGGAAAAGTGTTTTTATAATTTAACTGAGTTCTTTAATTTTTAAGCCATGGTAATTAAATGATGCTTAATTGACATAAAATTTTATTTTTATTAGATTGAATATATTTTTTATTATTACTGACATGTTTATTTCTAATACAATTACTGAATGTTTATTTTTTATTTGGTGTTTTTAAAATTGACCACAGTCAAAAAAAATGTAATTAGGTATCATGATATTTAATGTTTATAATTATGATGATGCAATATTGTAAGCTAAGTAAGGTAGCATATAATTATTTGTGCTACTTAATAAAAAAATTGTATGCCAGTTAATGGTGAAACATGTATAGAACTGTTAATTGTATTTATGAAGACCATCTTGTTATAACCATGTTTCTTGCAATAAATTTCATTTCATTTCACTGATTTGTTGCTAACTGAAGGGATTGATTGTTATGGAAGTGCTCTAAGCGAAGCTTGGTAACTCGTACTTAATAATGTTTATAGCCAATAAACTAGGTTAATCAACTTTCGTTGCAGTTGATCGAGTGAGTCACCCATCCAAAGGGTGACTCTTCCATGCCAAAGAGGGCACCTATCAGTTCCGGTTGTTATTTTATAATGGCAGTCGTTAGACTATGTCGCCAAGCCGCTTGAGACCCGCATGGTTGATTGTATTGTAGCCCATACGTCTCTCTCCCTCCCTCCCTCTCTCTATCTCTCTCTCTCTCTGAGAAGAAGGCCCGTATCGCAGCAGTGGAAACGTAATGATCTGATACGGATAAGACCTAACTACACAAAGCTACCACTTTCTCTCAAGGTAGCATATTAGAAAATGTCGCTACGCAACTAACGGTGTATATGACTGTCCTTGACAGTCAGGTTCCATTCTAAGTTAACACTGAACATCATCCACCAACAGTAGCGACAGTAGTCAAAGTGTAATCTTTTTTTTTTATGTAAGTAATTGTGACGGAACAAGCCACAGTCCCACCTGATGTTAAATGGACTAGCTCTGCCTATAACAGATGCATTTTATCACAAGTGACGCTTTGGTCTGCACCCGTCACACTGAGGCATATACAGTCGTTAAGTCACATATTCCTGTAATTTTACTGCCTCTTAAGGACTGCTGCTGGAACACACTGTTAGGTGCTTGACGGGACTTGGGCGGACAGCAGCAAAATACCCTTCCACCAGTGTGAAGCTGAAGTGGGTATCGAACCATGGACCTGCGGCGCGGGAGTCAGCAAAATAAAACATATCCTGCCTTTATTGAGTTTCAAAGCATACTAATAGTAGTTGGAAATTTTGTAACTGCTCACAAGGCTGTTAACTTACGTAGTTTGTAACTACAAAATCTTCCCTGTCTTGCCTGTCGGTGTATTACGACAGTTGTCCTTGAAAGCCAGTTTAAATTTTAAGTTGTGGGTAGCTAACAACATCGACTACGTCATCACTTACTATCAGGTGAGGCAGTGGTAGACCGCCTAGCCTATGACATAAAAAAAACAAGCGAGGAATGGTACAGAGCAACATCAAATTGATCAAAGAGTTCGAGAGTGCAAAAAACTCCTCTTCGTGTCCTTACTTTTCTGATTGTTCTTTTTCTGTTGCTTTGTGAAAATGAATCTTATTTCGTACAGGTAAGACGTATCAAGGTTCCTTTTAAATTACTTTTATCTATAGTATTCCTTCCAAAGTCAAACTTAATGCAAAGCAAACACAGTAGCAATGTATAGGCAGTACTGTAATGTATCAGCCGGTTCGTCCACTGCAAATTATAAACAAAGTCTCCCCCATTAAGGGGGGGTTGGATTGATCCCAACGCTTAGCAGGCAACTTGGGGATCGCAGTGCTTCAGAAGGCGCTATCGCCAGCTGGTATTTTTCCTTTAGTGGACTCTTACGACTTCAACGGGAAGGTATGGGTAGGTGGATTCACTGGATCGGTATATATGTATTGGCAGTACTACTGCATAATATTTTCGTGAGATCAGGGACCGCTATGTCTGGTTTGTTTGTTAATCGTCGCAGTCAGGCTAGACCCCGTTTACAATATTGAGGCACTCCTACCTCTGTTTGGATTCATTTCCGGCAGTAAATAGTCTTGCCTCCGCCATCAGTCACTCGTTAGTGTATGTTATGCACCATCTAGACTCATATACGACTGGCAGTGAAACGAAAATTGCAATAAATAGATATGCATGTATATAGATCTGCATTTATTACGGAATATACTACCAATTGAGAATTATGAAAGGGGATGGAGGTTTGGCAGGTGGCCGGCAATCAAACGCAACATAAGTTGGCCAAAAATCAAAATATACACGAAACAGTATAGTTTTAGTATATAGAAATTATTGGAGCATAAAAACAAACAATTTTCTGCTCCCATAATTTCTAAATGTGATTTCACTCAGCGATAGTGCTTGTAATCATATTTAGAAACATAGTTTTTTAATGTTATTTTGACGGAACAAGTACGACGCCCACCTGCTTAAACGGACTACCCTATTAATACCCTATCTCTGCCTATAACAGAAGCATTTCGTCACAAGTCACGAATTGTATTGCGCCCGTGACATTGAGACATAGTTGTTAAGTCTCATGTGCCTGTAATTTCACTGGCTCTCAAGGACTGCTGCCGGAACACACCGTTAGGTGCTTGGCAACATATTTTCTACGTGACGGTGGTCGCTAGTCAAGCGGCCATTCGCAAAATACCCTTCAACCATGCGGTGAAGCTCAAGCCCGCGGCGGGATTTGAACCAAAGACCTGCTGCACGGCAGTCCATAGTCAATGCCACTGAGCCATCATTGCTTCATAGCATAGTGCTAACCTAGAGATTCTTAAAAAAACAAATAAGAAAAGAGCGCTAGACAATTTCTGAACACACATTTAATGAGTCGGTCTGCTGTTTAACACTGGAGGAACTTTACAAACCGTATAAGGATAAAAATATTTACGTCGAGCAAAGTAATAAAAAATATCAAATAATAAATTACAGGCACAAGAGACTTTTAACATTAGATGGGCCCCGTACTTATTCCGTCAAAAACACATAAAATATTGTTTTTTTTTTTAAGAAATTTTACCATAAAAAAATTATCTCAAAATATTTGTTAGGACTAGCAAATGTCAACCCTAAGAGGTTGTTAGCATTTTACCAATAACCCTGTATACACAATTTATTTCGCTAAAACTTGCCCAGAGCGGATTCTTTGCACAAAATTACACAATATGTTCTTGTTTATTTATTTATCAAGCAAAATAGTAAAGATATTTCAATGACCGGGGTTTCGCCGGGAGTGTAGTGTGCTCAGGTTGGGATAAAAAGTATTCAGTTATGTTTATTCAGATACTTGAGAATGTCTCTCTATGTACACAGAAGTATCTTAAAATCAAAGAATAATTTGTAAATAAATATCTTCTGTATTTCACTCTTCTTGAAAAATAAATATATAATTGCGTATAAATTATAATTGGATTCAGAAAGTGTATGTAAATTATTCTCCTCGCTTTCTTTTCATCATAAGAAATACATATACTTCTAAGCTCGACAAATTCAACATATTCCCACAGAATCCCATCACAGCTTGAATCCCACGACACTGCTACCAAAATCAAAATAGCCCAGGGTCAGAGACCAAGGTTCAAATCTGACCAGAGCACAGACAACGGATGCTGCACAATATCTAACTCATTTATATGCACACACCTTTTCATTACACAAATTTATGAAACAAAAATCAAAGTATACATTTTCATTCAACTGTCAACCCTATCTTATAAAAATAAGAGCTATAGTGATGGGACGCGATTGAAAAAGCCGGTTGGTCACTTACTCACCACCCTTAATTTGTCCGAACGTAACCGGTTCGATATACAATAGTTAGCCCTATTAACATAACTCCTTGACCAGACACTCATTAATATTTATGAAAAAAAAATTGAAACGGTCAGATTTTGGATCACAATTCAGTGTTTGGTGTGATTCTGTAAAGATGACACAGTACGTGTTAGTTTGTGCTTCAAGATTTTCAAACCCAGCTATCGACATGTGTAATCAATCAAGAATTCTGTAAGCGTTTTTTCTTTTCTATAATAAGTATGTCAGTCAAGCTAAATAAGATATCCCCTGCACTCATGGTGGTAGCCTCAGTAGTAAAGCCTCAAGTAGAAAGTCTATCGCCAAGCATCTAACGGTGTGTTCCGACAACTGTCCTTGAGAGCAAGTTCCCTTTCTAGGTTTAGTAAGTTTAGCGACTTCAACGTAATTTAACTAACCATCAGTGAACGACTTCCAGTATCTACTCAAAATTTATTAATGTAAATAACTAGTCCTTTTTTTATTGTATTAGAAGTGTTTGTGTCCACAATTATGAAAAATATTTACTTCGTCTTCAATATTGCTGGTATTAAAACTCTTGTACGTCGTCTTTGTGACAAACATCAAAATTATATATTTATATAAAAGTTAATAAAAAATATTTTAAGACTACGGAAAATTATTATATTAGAAAAAATATTTAAAAGGTATTGTTGATTTATATATATTAGTTAACCAGAAGAATTTTCGACACGAGTTTTTCGCTAGGAGATCTTGACTCTTCGAGCGCACAATCTAGAATGAGTATTTTTATATTAGTAAAGTTATTCAAAAATAATAAATTTACATTTTGTATTATCTAAATAAAAGGTGAATATATTATTTTAGAATAACTTTACATAATTTTAATTATTTGCTATTATTAATTATGGATATTCGCGAAGGAACCTCAGAATCTACGGAGTGTCCATATTAATTGTTATTATAATAAAATATGTACAATAACGCACCTAGTTACCAAGAGTACTACCTTAATAAAAAAAAAGTAAAACGTATAGACAAATCTAACTTAAATAAGTGCCATTTTCTTTGATTTTTATAAGACATACCACATTACTATTTTGTTGCAAATAAATTAATTGTCTTCACAATTCCAACATTTCCCACCTGCTTAGTAAATAAGCTAAAAAATATAATGAATGAGAAAATTCGAACTAGGTACGTATCAAACCCAGGAACAATAATTAAATATATAATAAGGCAGGGACACAATAAAACCACTCAGCTACAATAGTATGGGAGGACCTTTAACCTTCGATATGATTTTGTAAATGTTTATATATTAAAATAAATACTCGATAATTCCAACACCAAAACTATCAATAAATCGATATGGCGTCAGGCGGGTTCATCACTAATTTACAATTTTATGGGCAGTGGGATTCAGGGGTGGGGACTCCATTAGTGAAGCTTGCCCCCGCTACAGTTAACCCTGGAGCCAAAGGATGGTCAGCAAGAAACTCATTCAATAAATATTTATTTTTAATTGAGTGAATCTAATTTTACAAATTATTGGAGTTCAACATGTTTTGACCCGGGCGGGAATTGAACCCGCGTCCTTTGATTTCCCGCCGGATTACAAACCACTCAGCCACCGGGGGGTCGGCTATTTCTGCCGAAATTTCGTGCTCCAGGAGACGGTGCGCGGCCATCAACCAACAAATGAGTGAATCTGTTAATCTTAATCCCACTTGCGCCAACGAGGAAACGCGAGTTAAACTCGAATTAAGTGTAAATTGTCATGCAAAAACCAAATTAACCCGACTTTAACTCTAGAATTAACGTTGGCGCAATAAGCACTTATTTTGCAATTTGATGTGAATTCTGTCAGAATCTTAAAAAAACATATCAATATCAGAATAATACTAATAATATAACAGAAAACCTGCTATACATATCGATGAAATATGGCTCGAATGGCTTTTCTTTGGTTCCGTACTTGAAAACGGGACGCTGTCTCTTCTCGGATGTCCAGCTGCCTGAAATTTAAAGGACTACATCAATGGAACGGTAGCTGATTGAAATTTCCACAGAAAATGTCTTACTTAAAATGAAATATTTATACACATACACTAATAACAGACAGTCAAAAATAAAAAGGGTTCTTCATACAAGAAACGTTGTTTGTTCTGTATCGAAAAATGGTAATACATACAGACGTAAAAACTTGGTATGGTTATAAACCAATATCTAGGATACAACAACAAAAACGGGGTAAGTGCAGGTTGGACTATAACTAATAATCTCGAACTGTTTTTTTTTGAGCGTAGTTTACTTCATCGTTCTTAACCGAGCAAATAAGTTAAGCAGCGTCTATGACTTGGATGGGTGACCTCTATTGGAACTACTACTGAACGTGCATGTGCTTCCAAGAGCATGTTAAGCCGTCGGTCTGGTTGTTGTCTTAAGATGGCAGTCGTTATAGAAAATCGGTCGCCAAACATCTAACATTGTTTTCCGGCAGCTGGCCTTGAGTGCCAGTAATTCTAGGTTAGCCTAATCAACATCTTGGACCACATCGTCACTTACCATCAGGTGAGATAGTGGTCATAGGATAGCTTATAAGCTATATAAAAACCGTGACCAATGTTTTTTATAATCAATTCTGAGGAACTGTTCGATTTACTACCTGCAGCTCAATTTCGCCATCGGACTTCCCGACAAAGCATGATTTTTCATCCATTTCATGTGGACCTCTGGAAGTCCACAACCTTGCAATTTTCTCAGCATTTTCTACCTAGCGCTGCCATATTATGGAACTAGCTGCCATGTGAAGTATTTCCGAACAGATACGACTTAGGAGCCTTCAAGAAGAGAGCATATTCCCACCTTAAAAACCGGCAACGCATCCTCGAGACCTCTGGTGTTGCGGATGTTTCACTGGTGATCTTACCACCGGGTGAGACGACAGCTCGTTTGCCCTCCATTTCCTTTAAAAAATTACATAAGCGAAAGATTAATATTTTTTTGTTTTCTTACCGCATACGAACTTCTTAAGCATGTACCATGACTTGAAACTGAAACACACTTAATGGATTTAAATGGCGTAATAAAATCATAAGTGGGTTATAAATTTTAATACTATATTATAACTTATATTAATACTATATTTAATATAAGTTATCAGCTCCCAAGGCATTCTTTTCTTTCTAGAAATTTCTATTTTGATTATTATCTTAGGCAGTCCTCACTCATCTTATTAGATATTCTTATGTTTCTCTCCAAAATATCTTAAGGATTAACTCTCTAAGGATTAATTTGCAAACGCTACAATTTCACGCCTCCCGACAAGAAACGCGCGTGCAAAGGAGAAAGGAGAAAACTGAGACGGACTGGGGGGAGATCTTTAAGATACGTCGCCATGGCAACCCATGGCCCACACACACACGCAAAACTATCGCTAGTTTAATGATAGTTCCGTAGAGATGTGCCTCGGTGATCGATAATTATATCGAAAAGTACAATCATATATTAAACATATAAGTTGTTTAAATATTAAAAAATATATATTACTATATAATTGAAATTTGAGGCACAAGGTTGCAATAAAGCAATAAGATAATAGTTTGTAAGTACATTGTATTAGAATATGACAATTACTGATGTTATTGGCATATTCTTATATAATGGTCACTTGACAATGGTTTTGATCTCTTGACAGGGTTGTATAGGACATTAGTTATTCAAGTAATGTAATGCATTTTGCAAATTGAGTCATAGTCGATATATTTTTATGTTTTTGTATGTTATACGAGTTAAATTTAAGAGTTGAGACAACCAATAACCCTTTCTCCCATTATTGGAGTATTAACGAGTCACTGATGACATATAATATTCTTTATGTTTCTATTTGTTTGTGTATAAGAAGTTTGTCCAATGACCAACAGTGGTCATCCAAAAAAGAAAAAAAAAACAAAATGTTGTTGATAAAGGAGTAGTAACCTTATTCTGACCCTTTGAATCCACTGATTGTTGTTTTTTTATGTACAGCCCGGCATTGGGAATTCATAACTTGTTTCCACATGTAGAAACAAGTTATAAATCCATGTTGTGGATTTGTTTAGCTTTATCGTCCGTTTCTTGACTAATCAAAGATAGCGTTGATGACTTTTTGAAACATTGGATGACGTAACTCCTGAAGCCATAATGACCTTAAAAATTACTTCTGATAGAAATAGATAACTTCCAGTGGGTCTTATCTTATAATTTCTATGATTTCGCTGGGTACACGGGTTGGTTATATTTTCCAACTAAGGTACAAGGAATCGACATGGTAATGTCACACTACTGCGGTACGTGAATTGAGTAAATGAATACAAGATTAATTGCAATATATAATCCTACTAATACTATAATTGCGATGGTTTGTTACCTCCCAAAAACAAACTTATTTTGATAAGATTTGGTGCTAAGATTCCTTAAATCCTAGCATCGAAGGAACAAGAAATATTTTATACCAAAATTCTTACTAATTTTAGGAAGTTTTCAAGAAAGAGCAATTTAACTGATGTCTAAGCGAGTCCAAGCCGCTGATAGAAGCTAGTTTTCATAAATTTTATCTATACTAAAATTATAAATGCCAAAGTAACTCTGTCTGTCTGTCTCCCTGTCACTTTCACCAAAACTACAGAATCGATTCAAATGAAATTTGATACAAAGATATACTTTTCATTTGGAAAAAAGTGTTGTTGAAAACGGGGATGAATATTTAATATAAAATATGTGAATGTCAACTCGTGTTGAAGAATCGATTCTACCTTTCAAAGTTTTCCCAGCACTATGCACTCACACTGCAGCACAAACAACACTAGCATTAGGAGAATTCGACCCGACCCCCGAAGTTTTAGTTATTAAGCAAATGCTTTGTAAACAGTTTGGGCGGGCACCTTCGGTTATGTACGTTTATAAATAGGTAGGGCTGTGTTAAGCTTCAATTAGGTGAATTCCAGATCTTTCGGTAGTTATCAGTTTACTCAAATGAATATATTTGAAACAGTGATGGCCGAGTGGTAATTTCTAGGGACTGGTGCCGTAGGTGCATGTTTCGATTTCCACTGGCGGAAGGGCATTTCGCGAATGATTTCTTGGACAGTTACCACCCTCAAGTAGAAATTCTGTCACCAAGACAACAGTGTGTTCCGGTATCAGTCCTTGAGAGTCAGTAAATCTAGCCCTAGACCGTTTACCATCCACAACCACATCATAATTTACCAACAGGTCAGATAGTGGTCAAGGGCTAGCATATCAGCTATAAAAATTATTTATTTATTTATTTCCATACACACATCTATCTTTACATGTACACACCCAATACAATTGAGTAGCTACTTATACATTTTTAATATATATATTTTTTTTTGTATCTTATTCCTTATTCCTATTACACAGAACATGTAATGCGAAAATAATTAATTTGAGCCATCTCTCATAGCATTTACTCAATTACTTATTAAAGGCACATGTAATTTATTTCCGGTGACGAGTAAAGTGAAGCGCAGTATATAATAAAAAAAACGAGGGATATTATGGTCGCGATAAAATATCGTTTATAGCCTTCAAATATATTATTGACCGAATTTAGTCGGTTCATAGTATGACAAATTTAATATATACTTCGAGTATCTCTGAATACCGCAAGTACCCACATTCATATTACAATATTACCCGATGCGGGACAGTTCAATTTCTTTGCTGTATCGAAAATTTTCCGGTTCTCAATTGGTCCTCATTTGTCAAATTTGATCAATAAAGAATGCCTTTGGACGGTAAGTCATGGGCTTCTCCGTTAGGGTTTTCGCTGAAAAAAAAAATTATATCTTTTAATAACGATATCTGAGTATTCTCTGATTATTTTAAAGGTATAGTGGAGTAGCGAAAGCGTCACCTTAGAATCTCGATGTCCTAGGTTTGATCAAAGGTCAAATATGTTGTTTAGACTAATATAGACTTATAGATTACTGGCTATTAAGGACAGCTGCCGGGACACTCCGTTAGGTACCTGGTGACAGATTTTCTCTTGATGGTAGCTACCACTCACCCAGGCAGATTTTCGCAAAATTTCATAATACCATGCTAAATAACTTGAACTGAAATTCAATATGAATAATCATTATTATATGAATAAATTTTACAGATAAATATACATTTTATTGAAATTATTTTTTAATTTATAATATCAACACTTATTTCAAGTTACTCAATACCAGCGAACTTATCAATATTGATGAAACTCATTAAAATCGTAAATAAAAAAATCTACCTGAAACCTTTCGTTGTGTTCCAACCACTTGAGAGGTATCCTAGGTAAAGCTTGCATACCATTGTGACCACATTATCACTTATGACAAGGCTAACTTAGCTGTAATAAGAAAATATCGAATTTAAAACCGCTATCGTCATCAGTTCGAAAAATCATTAAGAGACAGATTTAAACATATACTATTATAAGCAACAGCACTAGTAACTCACCAGGATTTTATATAGAAATCTATAAGTAGCTACATAAAAAGAAAATTCATAAATATCAAATCAAATTACTCCTAAACGAAAATGAAACGAATCAAACCTTTCCATTACATTTTCACGTAAACACCTCCAATGCCACAAAATAATTCAACCCAAGACCTCTACATTAGACCCTTCCCGACCGTCCTTAAGTTCTTATCGACCCGCACATTAGGGGCTTAAGGCTACGTCCTTAATACGTCCCCCTGCCCCCCTCCTCCTAGCCCCCTAAGACATATTTCATCGAGAACTCCTCCTTAACTACCGCCCGGGGCTGGCAACTTTAAGCCATATTTTACATGTAAATAATATACAACGTACGTGAAAACGCCTGTTTCACTTGTATTGTAGGTTTTGTGTTTGGGACCAAAGTTTATTTGTATGAAACAAGCACATAACACAACAGAGAAATCGTTTTATTCACAATTCATTATAGATATTTTTTTCCTTTACTTTTCCTTCACGATCTTCGTGTAAAAAAGATTAACCAAAATAGGACATTTTTTCTCAAGACTTCGTCGTGTGTCAGTCATGTATTTATGTATTAAGAGTTTATTGTTACGCATATAGGTAACAAAACATTTCTAAAACATAACCATAATCGGCTTTGCTACGAAAGTACGTACTTTAGTGCGTATAGCTTAGTACTTTAGGGAGGTCCGTTTTAGTACTTACTCTTGAACTTTTGCTCGACAATTCCTTTGTCAATAAATATAGATAGGTACTGATTATAAATCAATCATCCCTTATCTTTAAACTTGTACTTACATTTGGGAGTGGGGAGTCATACTTCCCATATTTTTTTTATTTGACTTCTTAATAATAATATATATTATTAGATAGGTCATTCTTATTCCGTGAGATAGCGTTATTATCAATGTAGGTAATAGCACTTATCATTATAGTTGTTCACTCAGAAATTATCACTTTTCATTTTTTTTAAGCACAAACCGTTATATAACGTAACGTTATGCTGGCGACCTATATAAATACATATAAACTTACACTGATGGTATCCATAGATACATACACAGAACTTGCGACCGCGTAGTATCGCCGAAGCCATGCAAGTTTTAATGAAAACGGCTCCTCTACAAACACACCGACATTATACATGTATTATACTGGAAGGACTGCATAACCTAAAAATTTGGCCATAATAATATATTGGTTTCACATCTTTTTTCATGCTATCATGATGGAACAAACACGATGCCTACCTTGCTTTCAGCGATTACCTCTGCCTATAACAGATTCAGTTTGCCACTTGTGACTGTGATTTTATACTTTTCAAACCGGAACCAAGTAATGCGAAACAACGAATTGGTAGTAGAACTAAGTGTGATGGCGGCACTTCCGCGGACGAACTTGCACAGAGATTGCTACTAAAATCCATTAAAATATAAAATGCAATAAAGAATGTTGTTATGATTTTATTACACGAAATTTACAGCATAAAATTAGTATTGGACAATACAAATTTTATGCTATAAATTTCATTGGTTTGTTTTATATTTGGTTTTTTCTCCCTTAATAGGAAATAAAACTTACTCGTATGAAATCCCCCACAGTTAATATTGTTAAAATTAAGGGCGCACCGAGCTTTTTAGGCGCGCCGCGTATGTGTGCGTAAGTAAGCCAATATCATCCGTCCCCGTCCGACGGCCGAAGAATTACTAAAGCGGATAGGGACAAAGCATCGCGGCTCTGACTAAAATGGGCAGAACATGCGTGAATTTGAGTATTTCCTTCGTATAATAAAAACAAATACCTATTTGAAATATGTAATGTGTATACGTTATAGAAAACATGTTTTATTTTATTATTCAAATACGGATGACTCTCCGTTAAGTATTTACACCGTACTAAGGGTTTATTTCATTTTTTACATGTAACTTTGGTTTTTTTTCCATCGAGAAAATTTTAAGTAATCGTGTTTCCAAAGTGTATGATTTCTACAATGAATCCTTAAATATAATATATATTATTTCCATAACTCAAAATTAAGAAATAAAGATACAGCAAGGGATCAAACGAACCACAATTACGTATCGCTGCCTCGGTGCAGGCTTAAGAGATGAAACAGTCGCTTGTGATATGCTATAGTTATTTTAGTTGAAACATTTAATTTAACATTTGGGTTTCGAGCAAAGGTATAGATATGATCAAGAATCAAAAAACAATTCCTTATGTAGGAAAATAAGTATTATCGGTTCCATACCGTCAAATTTCCCTATTTTCAGTCCTTAGTGTGTAGGTGATAGTTTGTTGGGAGAGGGTGGAATTACCGCAAGATTGCTGCCATTCTTTAGGCCTCGTCCCTTGACCCTCAGAGGGTACGTAGAAACCTTGCGTGAGAAAATTATATTATCACCGACGGTAGGTAATGGAGTGAAATTTCAATATGGCAGGGGTTTGAGCTTTGATGAGATTTCCTGAACAAAATTTGGTAGATATAAATAACCAACAATTGAGAACTAGACGTAGCCTGCTGAATGGAAAATTATTCATCAAGCATGATAGTGTAATTAGTAGGTAAGTAATTTAAATTTACTTAGAATTTCTTCCGTACGCGAACATTCCGCGTAGAATCAGTTCCCAAAAGTACATTAGTTCTTAAACAACAAATTCATATAGTGACGGGATAACGGTAAACAAAAGACTTAGAACCTGAAAAGAGATTTCTGGCAAGACATCATGTAAATTCATTCGAGTCCTTGGGTATTTCGCATTCCTATAACGAAACTAAAACCAATTTCATAATAAGACTGGACGAAAAATAACTTGCTTTATATGGATCCTAATACAGAATAAAGAGTTGAGTTGAGTATGAAATAATTTGAAAAATCTCAGTGATACATGCGAATTAGATGTACCCAGCATATAAGGAAATTATAACTTACCTGCCAAATCAAAGTTCTATCGAAAATAAAATTATTAATCTTAAGAAAAAGCGAAAGTTAACCCTAAATTTAAAAAAAAAACTTTTTTTCTTTAATAATAAAGCCACTAACCTTTCGGCCAATATTTACTCATTGAATTAAAATACATTTTAGCTGTCTTAACATATAGCATGTAGGTAAAGCCCTTGTTCAAAGCAACTAGGTCAGTCTATTAGTCAAAAGAATATGAAAATTTCAGATATTTTCTCAATTTTGAACTATATCGCTCCCACTTAAGGATGCAGGGTTGTTGCCATAAGGGAAATCACCCGTGTGATCTTTAAAAAGATTATTCCGCATTTTTCACAACTAGGCCAAATAATATGGTAACCCTAACAAAAAATCATTACTAACTCAGTTTTCATGGTGAGTTTGTTTAGTTTCGAGAAGATTTAGGGATGTGTATTCGTTTTCCGTTTGCGGAACAAGTTTGCTCTTTAAATCATTTCTTTTATGTTTAAAAAGTTTTTTTGTGTGGTGGAGTGCTGTAACTCCACCAAAGAATATAACTTTTTATATATACATTTTTGTATGAACAGTTGTCTGAACTAGATCTCAATTTACTGGACTATTCACAGTTAGTACGTAAGAGATTTATACTGTAGATCTTAGCAGCTAACTGCAGGATCGCCTGCGCTTAATTTAAAATAACACGCTCCTATGGAAACTATTTTTTTTTTGTTGTAATATACTTTGTGTTTTATATGATTCTCACAACATCCAATACCTATACACCAAATCTCTTTACAGCTCAGCCTCAAATCCGCTAAGCCGTTCCACAAGCGAGCGGTAACAAATCCATAGTCACTTTAAAATTATTAGTATAATTAGTAGGTTTTTAGGGTTCCGTACCCATAGGGTTAAAACGGGTCCCAATTACTAAGACTGCGCTGTCCGTCCGTCACCAGGCTGTATCTCAAGAACGATGATAGCAAGGCAGTTGAAATTTTCACAGATGTATTTCTATTGCCGCTATAACAACAAATACTAAAATAAAATAAATATTTAAGGGGGGCACCCATACAACAAACTTGAATTTTTTACCGTTTTTTGCTCGATACGAAACGGTGACAGGTAGTACGCTATAACTATTAACAGAATATTTAGTTTTATGTTCTTTTTAAATATAAGTAATGAAAATAAAATAAATTGTTTAGGGGGCTCCCATACAATAAAACTTGCAAGATTAGGTTACAGATAATGGTACGCAACCCTTCGTGCGCGAGTCCCACTCGCACTTGGCTGGTTTTTAAAGGTTAAGTAACCAAATGGCAAAACAAAGGCCTTCTAATAAGACTACGCTGTCAACTTATCTGTCTGGTGACATCGCTCCTGTCATATAAAAAATAAGTTAATAAATGTTACCTTTCCTCAACACATAACAGTATATTATTTATATTATTAATGTTGTTCATATATATTTTATTTTGGTATAATGTATCTATTCACAATTATATTTTGATGTATATTATGTATTTTATCTATTGTAATATATTATGTATTTATAGCATTATACATCGCACATTTACAGATTTTCTTCTCAAGAGTGGTAGGCCCTTGCTTTTTCGTACCACTATGCAGTGTCGGAGATTTCACGCCTACGAGATAAGATAGACAAAGGACATAGCCTAACGACTGCCATCTTACGACAGGCACCGAGTGCCCTCCGTAATAAATGCCACTAGCGGCCACATATCGAAGGAAGGTTAGGAATGATAAAAGAATCTCAGCTCTAAGCGCTTCAAAAGTAGAAAACATAAAAAAAATGTCTCTGAACTATATTTCAGTTGGTCCCATCCCTTCAGTCCCTTTACGCGCCAATGAAGGTTACTGAAGGGCCGGAGAACACTCCGGGAAATTGGGTCATTTGTCCCCACTGCCGCTATCGCTCCTCTTCATGCCAGATTGGTTTTTTGTTTCATCTCGCCCACATGCTACCCTAGGGCTTAAGACTTCTTCGCCTTTGTTCTGGAATGGTTCCGATCTAATTCGACGAAACATTTTTTCTTTGGGAAATTATTGTAAAAGATAGAGAGAGCCGTACTCTGGCATTGTTTCTTCCTAGTCCTTTTGTTTCCAGATACAATACTATTATTGATCTTTGGAAATCACCTGACTAATAGAATCTTTAACTCATTTCTATGTTTCTTGATGTACAGTTATTAGGGTATCATGAATGAAAGCCTAATTCAAGCATATCTACGCTTTTACAGAAAAAGGCGGGAGTTTTTTTTTACTGTACATACCAAAGCAATATCAATTTCCACTGATGTGCAGTTTTTAAAAACATAAATTTACGTACACATTATTTATTACCTATATATTGTCAAATTAAATTACTAGTAAATAAAAGGAAACAAAAACATAATTTTTAAAACTAACCAAATAACCCACACCTGATCGCACCGGGTAGTACCTTGTTAAGTATTTTTATATTCTTACATGTGAAAAAATAAATGATGTGACGTACAGTCCAGGATTTAGAATTAAACTGTTCAATATTCTCCTTGGATGTCGTAGGAGCTGACTAAGGGGGAAGATGTGCTGAATAGCCACCATGTCGACGTGAGTACGGTGTTGCTGAATATTAAGAGCATAACAGAGCACATAAAGCCATCTTAAAGTCCTTGTTAACCGAAGATTGGGGAGAGAGAGCCAGCCAAAAGCCGAAGCCAAACTTGAAAAATAATAATTCTTCTATACAGAGAAAACATATAAAAACCAGCATAATAAACATTTATAACGTACATCGTTGAACAAAGATATTCCCCATTAGGCATTTTATACGATTTGTCAAAATCCCCACGCCTAAAAGGTGTCTTGGGAACGCAGTATAAAATGACTGCTTTTTAGAAGGAGCTGATGTCAACCTTCTCGCTCCCCTCATCGTCTCTTACGAATCCGACAGAAAGGTATAGGGTGGCACGTGCATTTCTATCCCAGCAGTCCGCGGAAAGAAAACAAATATGTATAATCTATAATGCTTTAATATGTTATATTGTGTCGACCCCACATAAATGGAACAAGTATAAGAAGGTGAAGATATTTCTAAACAAGCCTTATAAAGTATACCTAAAACTGAGTGAGTGGGATATTAAGTATACAGAAACAAAATTAAATCAAAAGTCTACAAAAACCTTTTCAATCAAAACAATGTCAGAAACGAACGCCTCACCGAGCTTTCTAGAACTCCATCCTGTTATCTACTCGTTTAATATTAGTCTTAACTCCCCCTAAGTTTCTCGCCCCCTTCTTACTGCCCTGGGGTTAACACCCACGCTCGAAAACTGCGCCTCTTTGCCGACGCCCGCCTTAATATTGGGGTGGCAAGGGGTGGCAAATGGGGCCACCCTTCGATTATTAGTTCGCTCCGTCAATCTTTGCCTACACACGCGAGTTATATTTCGCCGAGTTGAGAATATTGGTTACATCTGAGGCTATTATAGGTAGGCATATTATCGTGTACTGTATTCTACTACGAAGCATTAGATTTATGTGAAAGAAACAAGTATACCAACGTACAACAATATTGTTTTTTTTATTAATCTTTTTACTGTCAATAGGTTAGTATATAACTACCATCTCACTTGTTGCTCAATAGTGAATGAAAGAAACTTCACCAAGAATTACTGCAGCGCAAGTACCGAACTTACCGATCGCTAAATTTGACGTTACAATCGTCTAAATTCGATAAAACGCAACCATTTTATCGAATTTAGACGATTGTAACGTCAAATTTAGCGATCGGTAAGTTCGGTACTTGCGCTGCTGGCTCTCCAAGACAGCTGCCAGAACACACCGTCATGTGACAGGAAACAGATTTTCTACTTGAGAATAGAGAGCCATAATATCGCACTGTTCGTTCTTAGTCCTTTTGTTTCTAAATACAATACAATTGTTGATCTTTTTAGAGAAAACGGACTGTAGAATCTTTAACTCGTTTCTATGTTTCTGTTTCTAGGTAATTAATGAAACAGACTTAACCTAGAATTACTGGCTCTCCAAGACAGCTGCCAGATCTTACTGTGATTGGAAACAGATTTTCTACTTGAGGATAGAGAACCATACCATTGCACTGTTCGTTCTTAGTTCTTTTGTTTCTAAATACAATACAATTGTTGATCTTTGGAGAGAAAACGAACTGTAGAATATTTTACTCGTTTCTATGTTTCTGTTGCTAGGTAATGAATGAAACAGACTTAACCTACAATTACTAGCTCTCCCATACAGCTGCCAGAACACACCGTCAAGTGATAGGAAACAGATTTTCTACTTGAGGATGGAAGCTAAGCTCGAAAGATGACCTCCCGCCATTCGGTTATGCCACGGAAATTAAACGAAGGACCTACTGCGATGCACGGCAGTCGATAGCTATTGTCACACTATTAAATCATAGAACTACTAAAACCTTCTGGAAGTTGTTATCACGATCATAAATGAGAAATGTTCAACAACTATTCAAGATAATACTATGTCAAACTCGCAAATGCCATAACCATTACGAATGATTTTTAAACCTATCTACAAGATAAAGCTGTTCCAATTTTGAATAACTCCTCAGAGATGTGAGTTGCCATCTTAAATAAAAAATATTATAGCATCATACATTTTCGACTGACGAGAGGAACTCCATGGCATGTTAATAGCCAGTCTTCGCCAAATTGTAATTTTATGCTTTTTAGGGTAGGACACGAACAACTTAGGAATCAACTGAGAGTTCTTTGTAACGACTATTCATTACAAAATTGGACCCCTATACAACACACCAGAGGGCCTGGTATTTCGTTATTATTATTAAACAACATTCAATAAAATATTTATTTGACATAGGTAACCTCAATGGACTGCGTTAGGTTAGAGAGAGAGTTTAATTTCCAATAACTGCTTTGTTGGACTACGCTGAACTCGCATGTAGATAAAATAAATATAAAAAATGTACATCTACATAATAGAGAAGCTAGTCGCTCGAATTTTCGTTAAAAGAGGTTTAATCTTCGCAGGATTTACTTGTAAAAATTAGCTCAAGGAATCAACAATAGCAACTCTACGAGGTAATGTAGGCCAGTATGCTGGGAACACTACTGGTTATGAGCTGGACTATCTGGTATGCCTTAAGAACTAAAACGTTCAATTTTCAATAGATTGCTGCACTGTTTTGGTTACAGCAATCTTTATGTGACAGAAAGGAAGTCCATAAATTTAATTGAAAAATTAAATTACTTTCAAAACGAATAAACATAAATATGGAAAAAAAAATATGAAGAAATACAAGTTTTTGGCCTTTTAAAGTTCGGAACTTTAGGAGGTCGCACCATTGCTACTTTACTACTATCAAATCGAAATCTTGATGACGATACATCGATCTAGCACCATCACCTGTTTGGATAAACTTGTTTTTAGATCCGTATCGAACAAATCCCATTAATTTCCATAGATTAGTAGATGTGTGGCCCAGGTATGCTGGTACATACTAGAAATAAATCTGTAAGTACGGCCTAGCTTCATTATTCCTGTATATATAATACTGAAAATGCAAGTATTATGCATCTACGAATGTTCACCGCTATTCTTAGTTCTAGAAAATAATCTTTTCTTTTACGAGAGACGTAGAAAATGGATTTATCAGCATTATCTTCTCTTATTCTACTCATATGATGTCAATTTAATGTATTTTCTGACAGAACAAAGGATAACACAAGAACTTATTAAAAATATTATTCCGCTAATAGCTCCCAGGGCAAGAATATGATAGTAAATCGAAATGATTTCCTGACGCCGACTATCCTTAGAAATGCTATCGTTGGCTTCTACCAAGGTCGTGTGTATTAATTTATTTGACATATAAACAAACACATAACCAACCTTTATTTATCTTCTAGTTACGCCCCGTGGTTTCACCACCTATATATATGTTCCAGCACCTCATCTACCTCCATACCAAATTTCGACAAAATTGGTCCAGCCGTTTGAGCAAAAGAACTAGCAAATATACAAATACCCACAAATTATCGCCTCTATAATATTAGTGCGATAATTACCATCTGGTAAATAGCGGTTTTACCTTTTACGACATCCACTATAAAGGTGTAGAACAAGCGTCAATAGTTATAAACGGAGAACTGTAGCATATGCGCGTTTAAAAGTTTCCAGCAATGTTGAAGCATTCTAAGTTTGTAGTAACAGTACAATATTGAAATAGGAATAAGCAAGTATACTATAGTATACCGTTCTTAGTTCTGGTAGTTCCTTGTACACAACTATAGCATACAGGCTATTATGCCCCGTCGCGGTTGCCGCGGCTACTATTACTTCCCAACTTGCGCAAGGCGTGCTTCATAACGTTGAAATGGCTCGTGAATTGTTAATCAGCTAAGTTTTACCGCAACCTAACTCTAACTAATTATATGATATTTTATCGATTTATGCTTACGAATCTCTAAATTTTCAGTACCTAAAAAAAGAGAACGAATTGGCGAGTCCAACTCGACAGTTTTTGTGCCAACACAGAATTATTCACAGAGTAAGAAATCCTTAATTACTTGGCTAGTTTTTATATATTGTTGTTACATCAATAATCATACCAAGTTTGACGCTTTTGGGCATTAGCGTTTTCATGATAGAGCGAAAACTAAAAACGTTCATAAAAATACAAATCCGATGACCCCCTTTTAATTTTAATATGCTGTTATTATTATTATTTGATAGGAAATCCGACATACTATCACATACTCTGTGAATATTTTAACTGACTGTTACGGGCCGTACAAACGCACGAACAGATGGTCAGCAGAAGCTTAGTAATTAGGTTTCTGATACAAAACTTCAAAATCATTATTTCTTGAAAGCTTTTCAAGGCTGTAGGCTCATAGGTATTGCAAGTATTGACTGTGTACAAATAATATAACAAAAAGTCGACATAATACTAACTTTTGTTTAAGTTCGTTCGTAGCATAGCAAACATTTTTATATCGCATTCGTATTGTTTGTACATATCCCAAATATGAAATATTAATTTAATCGTTTGCTTATAAAAAGTCAAAGATGAGTTTTAAATATACAGACATAAAATAAATAAATCATAGTGGTGACAAGGTGATATATTGGCTATGGCTACATTACTAAATCTTGATGGGGAGTTTAGGCGAGACCACGAAAAGCATTGTACAAATCTGCTTTCTTGGATCATGACGAAAAGTACTTACAGCATTAATATATAGAATTGCCTTTATACTACTGGGTACGAATTGATATGAAGAAAAAAAATTGCAAAATATATATTGCTGTTGCCAGATACATTTATGCTCTTTATGACTAATGAACGATGCAGTCCGACATAGACTACTATATCAAACAACGAACTTCGTACCGCAAATTCAATTTTCGGTGTCTAAAGTGCCGCTCAAAATACGAAAAACTAAACTTCGTTGAATTATAGTCATAGAAAAAATAATATATATACCTACACTTCTGTAATATACAGGTGTGACCGCTTACCATCAAGAGAGTGACTTGTCTGTCTAACACTTCCTAAAATTAGTAAAAAATACCACCCTCTGCAGCTGAGAAGCGCTCAGTTGCAAATTTCAATAGCGATCCAAGTAATGATGACCGCAGAGAACGAACTTGGCAAGCTCCGTTGCTATCGTCTTCTTCTACAATGTTTTTGTATAATATTCTACTAAAATACTTTCAATTAAAACTCGTACCCTCAAATTTTCTATAGGTACCAAACTTTTGTTTTCAAATTAGCAGCGGTTCCGTGCAAAGTTCGAAAACACAAAAGGCCTCAATTTAAAGTTCTCAAAGAGGGTGCCTCATCACAACTAAGGAGGTAAACAAAGAGAGGCCGTGTGCGAAATTTAAATCCCACCCGCAACTGTGGAATAGAACGGACCTTAGGAACAAACAAATCGCCTCCCCCTCCCCGCGGTTCTCCAGGAAAGGGGGGAATGGCTGCCTTATACGACCACATCTTACAGGCCCCAATTCCTACTTCCTTTCCATTACACAGGCAGAGCTGACTAAACATAATCGCCGAACTTCCTTACGAGTCTACCCTTCCGGCGAATTGCCGACGCTGACCGCAAGTGAATCCAAACTTTACTACTAGACAAACAAAGCCGAGTGTACCTCAGCGCGCTGTCGATTCCACTATCAACACTCACCAATCAAATCTCAACCATATAACGTTATACATAAGTCTATTTTAGCACGAAAGCGCGATATTTTCCAATTTTCCTCGAACGACCGCTGAAGCACCCAAGTTAAGAACATGTACGAACAAGTTGCGCTGTTACCAGCGAACGTTTGAATAGTTTTCGCTGTCGAAACTTGTCCGGTGCGTTGTTTCGGGTGTATTTTCTTATACAAAAGACGGGGGTAGGGGGAGGGTCATGATAAATAGCGTAGTATTAATACTCGGGTTGGCGTGTGTATAGTTTTATGATCTTAGTTGGGTAGTAATATAAATCTGCTTTTCCGGGCCACTACTCTCTTGTACATGGTTGTTTAGTTTAGTGTCCACTAGAATATCTAAGTAGTTAAATAGTAATGTTTGAAGCAAACGACTCTGTGATACCGTTTTAGGTTGATGGCAGGTGAATCATTAATGTCCACTTAGGTGAGTGTGTGCGGGTCGGAGTACCTGCCGTTATAAACACCTTAGCACGGTATTTTCTGACAGAAAATACTTGAAAACTCACTTATAATAAACGAGTACATAGGATAAGATTGATGAAATATTGAAAATCTGGGTTAATTACTTTATATTAAGAACATCATTAATTTGGACTGATTTCTAGGAGTCACTATAACTCCTAGTAATCAGTCCAAATTAATGATGTTCTTAATAATAACAAAGATCATATTTTTTTAATATACAATTTAAATTGAAATACACTCACTATTCTCATTATAAGAGTATGGGATTATAGACAGTGTTCATACTGTCTATAATCAAAGAGTATCTAAAACCGATGTTTCCAGTTAGGGAAAATCGTGTGCGGTGGATATATGCTCTCGCATTTTTATGAGTATTAGTGTCATTCGTACTACTATAATTATCAATGATTTAATCTATTGATAAGTGCGGAGTTATGTTGCCAACAATATTAGAATCTGGTCAAAATAAATGCATTCAAAACACAGCACATTTGTGTTTGAAAGAGTTAAATAGTATTATAGTATTGAATAGTTAAATAAAAACCTACCCAGCTCCAAAACGCAAAAGAAAAACTGTTTAATGTATAATTTCCGCTAAAGACGTGACCATAATCTAAAGCTTGGGGCTTATTTTACATTTCGGTATAAACTACTAGAGAAGCCGAATATTAGGTATCATTTTAAATCGTATTTCTAAAAATAATCTAAGACTTTAACAGCTTCAGAACACATATAAAAATCAAAGACATGATACATATAAAACGATCTTTTAATTCCTTTACGTGGGTTTAATATTTTACGAGTTTCAATGTAGCTTAGGGACTAACAACATCCTCCGGAGTGGCTTTGGCAATCCTTATCTACACAATATTCATAGAGCGAGCCACGCGATGCCAAGATTTTATTGCACAAGAGAGCAGAGAGACGTCGTAAACAAACTAATGTAGTGCTTATAAAGTTATCCAGGGATATCGAGTCTCTTACTTGCTTATTTTGGAATTATTATTACAAAGATGTTATATTAGGAGATGCATTTTTTAAGCGTTGCTGGCATTGTGAGAATGGTATTTTGCTACAGCTGTATTATATACTATCTCACGTAGTAAGTAATTAATGATGTGGTCGAGGATGGAAGTAGGCTAAACTTAAAACTACTGGCTCTCAAAGTCAGAATTTTCTATCTAAGGTAAGCTAGTCGACGATTCACAAATACCGTATCAATGTTCCAAAAATATTTGGTTACAAATGTTATTGTCCTTCGTATCGATAACTTGTAATTTAAGCGTTCACATATTATTTCCCCTTTTGTGAAGATCTCATTCAAAAGAGGCCAGCCAAAGACCATCTACTAGGTATATGTCGGCGGCGTGGCGCCAGGTTGAGGATTTTCGTCCATAAAAACGTTGTATATTCGAATCAGATATATTTATTAAAATAAATGGTCTATTCCAGTCAACAGTCGAGACTAAAGTGAGTCTTATCCATGCTTACATTGACTTAAACACTAAACAACTCCCGCCATATTGACTATACAATAAAACATCTTAATTATTATCAAGTAATCATAAAAACACTCCTAAAATTATATAATGCTAATATTAAATCATTACTCTATTTTATATTAATTATGACATAAATAAACTTATCGAAATAATTTGTTATTAACTTATTACATAACGGATGTGATATTTCATCTGCTATATTAAAATAGTTCTTATCATTTTTTAAATTACAAACAAGTTGCTTATAAATCCTAAAATAATATTGAAATAATTTAGACTATACAGAATTGATAGATATATCTGTATTTTGAAAATAAGATGTGGCGTTGACGTCACTTCCATAATGACTACTAATAATCTGATATTTGAGTTTAAATTCAATTAAAGTATTTCATAAATCATAAAAAAGGCTTGAATTAATTTACATTCATGTAAATTTATAAATATAATTAAATTAACAAACTGGATGTGATTCAGCGCCATATTCATAACATTAAATTAAAATCTAAAATTATCATTGAAATACAAGCACTAATTTTAAATTTAATAACAATTCAAAATAAATTAAATAAACAATAGAAAACATCAATAATTAATAAAGTCATAACATAACATCAAATGCTATACTAAAAAGGTTGGCGCCCATACGGCCATTCTGATCCAGCGCGTTCCCTGCGCTGTAATTGCAAAACTCACTAATAGGCATCATTACAAGAGATCTAGCCAACGGCATCACCCGCCTAGGATCTAGTCGTTACGTGACATCACCCGCCTTGGATCTAGCTAATGGCATCACCCGCCTTGGATCTAGTCGTTACACGACATCACCCGCCTAGGATCTAGCCAATAGCATCACCCGCCTTGGATCTAGTCATTACACGACATCACCCGCCTTGGATCTAGCCAACAAGACCAGGAATAAGGATACGCATGGTGGCCAGCCAGCGTTTAAGGAAGGACAGTTGGATAGGTTTAAATAAATTTACACATCAATGTTGAATCATTGTCGTTTGTCACCTCACCCGCCCATACGGTATCATCATCACTTTCTTCCATCATAAATGGATCGTTTTGAGCTATAGGAGAACATCCTCGCAAGGTAACATGTTTGAATTAATAACGACGGTTTAGTAAAATTTCTAATATTTCCATTGGACCTTCAAATTGAAATATGAGAACAAAATCACCCACTTTAAATGGTTGAACTTTAGCCTTTATCAAACATTCTTTTGTCCTAAAAAGATCGCTCGTCCATCCTTTATTTGCACAGAGATCTTATTGTATCAATATTTTCAACAACTTCATCTTGATCGATCTGTAGGAGCTAAATAGCTGGAGCAGAGCATTTTATACAAAGTAAATGTTCAAGTGGGCTTATATCCAAACTTTTGGACACAGTTACAGAATTTATAGTAAGCTGTAAATCTGGAATGGCAGAATGCCATAGCTTATTAAGCTCCCCAATAGGCATACTCGTATAATCCTTAACTTGTGATGGAACAAGCTCGAGTCCCACCCGATGTTAAGCGGACTAACCTCCGCCCATAACAGATGCATTTCATCACAAGTCACGAATCGCACTGCGCCCGTCACCTTGAGACAAAGCAGCCAAGTTCTGATGCACCTGTAGATTCACTGGCTCTCAAGGACCGCTGCCGGAACACACCGTTAGGGGCTCGGCGGCAGATTTTCTACCCGAGGCCTGGCGGGCATTCGCAAAATGCCCTTCTAGCATGCGGTGAACCTCAAGCCCACGGCGGGACCCGAACCACGGATCCGCTACGCGGAAGTCCACAGCTAATGCCACTGAGCCATCATTGCTTCAAAACTTCCACTTGACCATTTATTTATCCGATATAGCATAAACCAAATAATAATAATATAAAACTGTCTAGTCTTTCCAATCTTCCTCTACGGTGCTGAAACCTGGTCCTTAAGACTACTGGACCGCCGAAAATTTCGACGCTCTGGAGATGTGGTGTTGGAGGCGCCTATAGAGGATCACGTGGACTGCCTTCCGCACAAACGTGTCTATCCTTAATGAACTTAAAATCAAGACTAGGCTATCGTCGATTGCTCAATTACAAATTTTGAAGTTCTTCGGGCACATCTCCAGGAATGAAGACTCGATGGAACGATTAGTGGTCCAGGGTCAGGTAGCAGGAAAGAGAGTTATAGGTAGATCTCCCACTCGCTGGACTGATTTGTTCAAAACGGCTACACAATCATCCATATCTGAGTGCACGCGCAACGCTACCAACCGGAAAAAATGGAGAAGCATTGCCAGATCAGTGATCACCAACAAGAAGACTGATGACGTTGAAGACCCACCATGTACCACCATCTTATCAACCACGACCACTCTGTCAAGAGTGCCCGACTGATAAGATAAACCAAATAAACATTTTTGCAGAACCATCTAGGTAAACGAAAGCGTATTCTAATTGATCTCATTTACCATTCATTTAACATTACCGGCCCAGTAGAATGACGGGCAAAATGTCACCATAGGCTATAGCATAGCATATAGCTGTGGGTGTCGTACGGGGCGACTAAAGTAATCAGCATGAGAAAGTCTGTCACTTTTACGGCACTCCACCTTGAACTGAAAGTTCTGAAGGAAAGCCAACGATGGACTCTTGGAGTAAGTTGAGCATTACAGTATGACACAAGGGTTTCTATCTTGACGTTGTATCAGAACAGCACCGTGGTCATCGGAGTGAAGCTCCGTTTGCAAATCAGGATCACATATTGTCAAGAGTTGGGAAGATGTAAGTCTAGTTTTAATCTATTTTCTGGCATTTTCTTGTATTGCCATGGTATTCCAGTGTTTATAAGTTCATATAAAGGAGACATGATTTTCAAAAAAACTGGGTACAGACTTATTAAAGTAGTGCATGCCAGATCATTAAATTGACGCAATTGCTTAAAATTTGTGGGCATAGGTAATTTAGTTAATACCTGAATTTCTCCAGGACTAAGTTTTAGAGTTCCCTTCTCAATTACGTTACTCAAGTATTTGACAGTTTTTAAAACAGGAACAGTTGGAGATATTTTTGAAAATACAGTATCTGTAAGTCTATTTAAAAAAAAAGAAGTTTTTCAAACCTTCCTCGGCTGAAGTAAAACTGTTTCTGTGTTTGCAAAATATCATTTAGATTTATAAGCAAATTAGCATCTGTAAGATCTATATATAATTCCGATGGAGAATCGGTTACATACGTGTGTTAGTGATATAATCACGGATTACAGAACCGCCATTTTTACCAAGAGTGACATTAAGTCCAGACTGAGTCCCATCATCATCAACTACAATTCTAGTTCAACACAAACTTAGTCTATTTCAAACACAGTTGTGACTGTTTACTAGGAAGTTACAGGGCAATCGCCTATTAGCGAAAATTTTGCAGTACATAATGGATTTTCTCTTACCAGGCATAGCACCCGAAAAGTTTTTCCTGATCAAAGAGCAAACCGCATCCACATCAACTAAACAAGGGTCGCTAGTGTTACCAATTTTAACAGTTGTCATTCAATGATTTGTATTACCAGAGAAATTAATGGATTTGCTATTTATTGTCACTTTAATCCTCTCATCATTTTGATAACAAGTATTCTCTTCATGTATTTTTTTATGGCAATAACTACACTCATCTTAATATGCGCATCTGCTTAAGGCTTGAAGGCACGGATTACTCAACAACAGACTCACCACAGTCACAAAATCCATGACCTGGCTTGTGACATTTAAAACATGCTCTATTGGATGAGTCCCTATTAGCTGGGCCATCAGAAAAATGCGACTTTTTATTTAACACATTCCTATTTTGCTTATGACTATTATCGAATTTACGTTTACCGGTCAGAGTGAGTTTAGACCTACCGGTCTTCAAAACGGAAACTAGTTTGGGTAAAGAGTCAGGCGTATTTTTTAACAACTCCGATCTAATTTGCTCGGGATAAATTCTAGTAAATCAAAGCATATATTACCTCAAAATCAGATGCTTCCGGAAGAACTCGCTTGAACAATGTCCATCCCGTAGTTGCGTAGTCAGCGTAGCGAAACTCCTTAACGGTCTGGATAAGGTCTTCTTTTACTTGCTCCCATGTTGTTGACTGCAGGAACCAGGTGTCGGCCCAAGTCTTCGCTCTTCCTTTCAGCTGAAGCCTTCATCCTTGCTTCATGTGGTGGTTTATTGAAAGCCGTAATAGTTTCATCGATGTTTGCACACCACTCTCGAACATCATGTGATCGCACATCAGGGTCAAATGGGGGCAAATAAAAGTTTCCACGATCTCTTGATGGGGCTGGGCTATTAGACAGCGCAGCCGGTACTGCACTTGACGCAGCTTGTTTTGTGATGGAGGTCACAAGGCTCATCACTTGATCCAGTGTGAACGTAGGCTCTGCCAGATTACTTGGTCCAGGTTGATTGGCTGTTGGAGAAGCGTATCCCACCGCTGCTGTCGGCGGCGTGGCGCCAGGTTGAGGATTTTCGTCCATAAAAACGTTGTATATTCGAATCAGATATATTTATTAAAATAAATGGTCTATTCCAGTCAACAGTCGAGACTAAAGTGAGTCTTATCCATGCTTACATTGACTTAAACACTAAACAACTCCCGCCATATTGACTATACAATAAAACATCTTAATTATTATCAAGTAATCATAAAAACACTCCTAAAATTATATAATGCTAATATTAAATCATTACTCTATTTTATATTAATTATGACATAAATAAACTTATCGAAATAATTTGTTATTAACTTATTACATAACGGATGTGATATTTCATCTGCTATATTAAAATAGTTCTTATCATTTTTTAAATTACAAACAAGTTGCTTATAAATCCTAAAATAATATTGAAATAATTTAGACTATACAGAATTGATAGATATATCTGTATTTTGAAAATAAGATGTGGCGTTGACGTCACTTCCATAATGACTACTAATAATCTGATATTTGAGTTTAAATTCAATTAAAGTATTTCATAAATCATAAAAAAGGCTTGAATTAATTTACATTCATGTAAATTTATAAATATAATTAAATTAACAAACTGGATGTGATTCAGCGCCATATTCATAACATTAAATTAAAATCTAAAATTATCATTGAAATACAAGCACTAATTTTAAATTTAATAACAATTCAAAATAAATTAAATAAACAATAGAAAACATCAAT
Source organism: Plagodis dolabraria (assembly GCA_963854805.1). NCBI lineage: Eukaryota > Metazoa > Arthropoda > Insecta > Lepidoptera > Geometridae > Plagodis > Plagodis dolabraria. The sequence continues at coordinate 7,952,815 of OY978459.1, read as the reverse complement.
AATTAATAAAGTCATAACATAACATCAAATGCTATACTAAAAAGGTTGGCGCCGATATATATATCTGGTAAATTTTTGAGCAATGTAGGCAAAACCAATAACACTTGTCCGACCCGGGAATTATACCCAGTAGAACATATTTAGATTTGTAAAATCATTAGTGTTTTGCTATTATGCTCTAATAACCTACATACTTAAACTTAAAGCGAGTGGTGCAAAATCCATGTGATAAAATTTAATTATATATGTATTATTACTATCTTGCCGGCCGCGGCTCCGCCCGCGTAAATGTCGGTTATCGCGCAAGAACATTAACCTCTTTTTGCGGAGTGGGACAAAAACTATCCTATGTCCTTCCCTGGGTCTCAAACTATTTCCATACCAAACTTCAACCAAATTGATCCAGTAGTTTTGGCGTGAAAGCGAGACACAGAAATGCTTTCGCATTTATAATATGAGTATAGATATAGAGAAAAAATTATGTACCTATGTAAATATTTTTTACACATTTTTGCCATGGTGATATGGCATTTTGCAAATGTAGGTCTAGGTTTTAGCCTTTGACCACTATCTCACCAGATGGTAAGTGATGATATGGTCAGAGATGTTGTTCAGGCTAACCTGGGCGACAGGTTTTCTACTTGAGGGTGGTAGCTAGCCAGGCGGGCATTCGCAATATGGCCCACCACCACGCTGTAACGACTGCCATCGTAAGACAACAACCGGGACCGACGGCTTAACGTGCCTTCCGAAGCATGAAAGTGCTATGTAGTAATGTTACCAGCGGTCACCCATCCAACTCATGAAGGACGTTGCTTAACTTTGCTGATCGCTTCAGAATGGCTAAGCAAACTTCACTACGAGCGCTTCAAAAAGGAGTCAGTGACGTTTAATTCATTTTATTATATACTTATACATGTAAGTTATATCCACTAAACTAATTAAGTATGACTTAAATAAATTTGATGTATAATTAACTCTGCTTGAATCATTACATAGAAAGTCCATTTCTTAAGTTTTATATTAGAAGTCTTTAGTTTTTATATTACAACTACCGTATGTACTACTTACTGATTCGAAAATGCTAGTCGGTAAATCAATTCCGTTTTGCGAGTAGCAAGACGAAGCGTAGCAAATTGCTACGCGTAGCACCGTAGCACGGCTGCAGGAAGATTTCAAATGCTAATCGCCTAAACTCTGAATGAAGACTAGAACGTCAGCCTTTAGAACGATTTGGACTGCACTTAATCCTGTAATATTTTACATAAAGTTACGTTTATAAAACAAGTACTTTATATTACAGTTAAGCAAAGATAATTAAGAACCACAAAGGGATTAGAACCTTCGTCAACCAACAGATGACAACATTGACAATTAAAGAATGATTTCGTACCAAATTCTAAATAAAGTAAAACTTCAGACATGAGAATGATTTGTTGGGGGCCGATTATCTGGACATTAATTGACTGAAATGGTGGACTATCCAGAGCAAGTAACAACTACTTTGACGCAATTTAATACCTTAATCATAAATTTATGAAATGATGTTGGATTACAGGCATTTTAGAACTTCGTCGTTTCGAAAATAATCAATTTTGATAAACATATTATCGAAGGAAATAATAAGATTCTGTATGATTTTTTATTTAGCCAGAAATTGATTATCCAAGCTCTTCTGTAGATTTTTGAAAAAAACTTTTGATTACGAACATTTTTTCAATAAATTTACTCATAGTTACTAAGCTTCACGACATGTAAAGAGTTTTTCGGTAAAATGGTTATGCCGGGATAGTTACTACCTTCATTTGACCCTTTAAACTATAATGACTATAATGTACTAAATAATTACAAATATAGGACAATATTTTTGATGAAGCAGTAATTGAACTGTTATCTTAGGTTTTCGCGATTGTTACACACAGTAATGAAACAACTTGAAACGGTTTAAATCGCTTATATTTTTCATTATTATTTTGTCCTGACGTTTCAAACACTGCAGTGATCGTGGTGGGAGTCACCCCGTGCCCACGATCACTGGTGTTTGAAACGTCGGGACAAAATAATAAAAAATATACGTGATTCAAACCGTTTAAAGTTGTTTAATTACTAATTGAACTGTTACTTGTTATCACTAATTACCGAAATGACTTTCCAAAATTTTAACTACATATTGCTTCTATCGAATATTAAATAATAAAAGCGATGACTCAGACCAAATAGAAGCGCTTAAGAAACTTAAATCTCCCTTACAAAAAATAAATCGTCAACGTCAACAAGCAAGAAAACAGGTGGTCAAACCTGAAACTACGAGATGTTTTTTCCCACGTCTAAAGTTAAAACATCCCTTTTTTAACCCTTGACAACCCGTTACCGGTCTAAGTGACCCAACGGTCATGGCTCTGACCTCGTGAACTATGCTATACTATACCCGTATGATTGGTTACGTTGTTAAGTAAACAGTATTTAGTAGTTCTAACATTATTTTTGAATTAACACCTCCTAAGTGAATAAGCTTACAAAATATAAACGAAAGGAATTTCCTTTCGTTATAATTTTGTGTTTTTAGTTAAGGTTAGAAAAAGTAAAATTTTATTGAGTTCTTTGCCATTGGGATGGTTATGATTTGTTATATGATTAACTACTTGTGAGTCAATATCATATAACAAATCATAAAGAACAAAGAATAGTATTTATTTATCTGCAATCACATTAAGTAAATATATATAGTCAAAATTGCGACAAAAAATAATTAATTATACATACAGTCTGTAATAAAATATTGTTTTCTAATGTTAATGCCGTATTTATTAACGATAAAACTTGCATTTTTACTCCAAAGCCTACCCAGCAATAAATCCCACAGTCATCTCAATGTGTCTGTCCAGTAGTGACCTTTGAGGTCATATGGCCCCCTACATCTCAAGCTTTCTCACGAGAAAAAGAGCTTTGTCAAAGGGTTGAATCTTAAACTGGAATGGTATTACAGATTCTGAGAGAATTATACTTTGGATTTTTATGGCATCAAGTCATTCTAACCGTTAGTATTGGATGCAATTATGATTACACTATGAAATATCGTCGATATATATAATGTTTGTTAATGTTGTTTATCATCTCAAAAGAAAAATGGAATCTATAAAAGATTGCGTTTTGATGCGTCTATGTATCTGCCAAGAGTTCTCAGAGATTCGTCTCTGAGATGTCATGGCAAATATGTGTCCATGGCACATATTTTGTTAATCGGTCACGTATCAAATTCTAGTAAAGGCTATGAAATATATTTCAGTTTAGTTGTTACTATAGTAAAATTTCCTTTTCCGTAACAAATGAGCACCAACAACCGACATTTACAACTACATTATCAGGAGCTGGATGGTCAATTAGTGCTTTATTTTTTCTCAGTCACATTTTACGAATAGGCAGGGTGGAAAAAGCGCTGATAATAAACAAAAAAAATATATATCAAATAAGATCTTAAAACTAACAAATTATTTGCTTTAATATAAGAGTTTTTCTGTGCATGCGGTGCGTATAACCGTGTGAGGCAGGTTCGATATCTGCTGTGAATTGTAGTTGTGATTTAAATTGTGTAGTGTTATGTTAATGTTAATTCTGCTCAAAACATTTGTAAATATGATTTTCACAATAATGCTTGAAATCTTAGGAATCTAGACGAGTAGATACATCAAATGCGAAAGCTTTATCTAACTAAGGAATAAATCCTATAGCTGGTTGATGATTGCACCTTTCTAAAGAACGATTATAATGAATTAAAATCGCTTGAAATATAATAATCACAAAATGGCGTCTCATCCCACCGTCTCGGCTGCCATTGGGTTACAGCGCCTATCGAGTTAAACCGAGAAACGCAGGTTCAATACTAGCCTGAGGTGAACATATATTAATGAAATCAATACTTATGTTGGTTGGTACATCAATTTACTCATTCACATCATAATCCCCCAATTTACAATACACGTTTTTTTATGGCTAGCCTTTGACCACTATCTCACCAGATTGTCGAATATTCAGGCTAACCTAGATTTACTGGCCCTCAAATACAGTTACCGGACTCACGGTTAGGTGTTTAGCAACAGGTTTTCTATTCGAGGGTGGTAGCTAGCCAGACGGGCATTCGTAAAATACCACCATGTTTAAACGTCTGCCATTCTAACACGACAACCATGACCGACGGGCTATCCTTTCCACCGAATCACGGAAGCGCTCAATATTAAAGCCATTAGCTGTCACCCATCTTACTCATAACATGATCGATGAATAACTAATAAGCAAGATAAGCTACGAGCTCTTCAAAGTAAGTCCTCATCTATACATAATCACAGTATAAAAAATACTGTAAAATGCTTGCGTAAACAGCACACATTCACACACTCAGTTACATGATAATATATAGCGATACATAACTCTCCAAGCGCCAAATCCATAAGCACGCAATTATAACCAAAATTCAAAGGTAATTAGCGAAATGAAATTACTCTGTGCAGAACGAAGTAACCCTTACATAAGTATAATCACGTTGTATATAGAGAGGCCGATAAGACCGAGGGGGTAGCGGGAGCAAAATGTGAGGGTGGTTCGTACGTGAAGACAGCGCGGCGAAGACGTGCTCGTATATCTGCAGAGCTGTTGCAATCATTAGTCATTTAATAATCGATGGAAAAAAAATTTGCTTTTATAATATACGAACCAGTAAGTAGGAGCCTGAGGTAAATGTGTATGAGGTTAAGATAAATTAAACCTACGTATTTCGTATTAAAAGTATCTCATTCCAATATTGGACGATTGATGCGCTAAAAAATGATGTTTCTTTGCTGTCGTCGCTTTGGAACAAAGAATCTTATCTTCAATCCCCCAGCCACATAACTCAGAATACAGAACAAACACTATTCTGAGATGCAATGGTAAAACGAATTAAATGCTTAGACATCTCTTTGGAGTAAGAGATGAATATTATGTTAATAAATATGTTAATAAATATGTTATTTTTTTGAACTCGTAGGTATAATATGATACCGTGGATTTGAAAATGCTAAAATCCGTCATAATATAAATTTGAAATATCACAACCATATTCAATCTCTTAAACTTATATTATACCTATATTTTAACTAAATAAGGTAGAATTAATTTAAAAAATACCAAGACTTTTAATTTACTATTACTAAGAGCTTTTATTATTCATTTATTTCTACACAAAACTTACAAATTCGTATAACATTTCATTAATGATACCAAATCAAAACTGAATGTGTTCGATTCAATCTTTTATTTATGCAGATTTTCTGAAGTGACCTCGCGTCTTGCAAAGAAGCTAGCGGTGCTAGTACCTTCTTGATAATGATAATATATATATTAATTTAGGTGTTGCAGGTAGCCTTTATTAAACAAAATGCTACGAACTATATCCAACAATACAGCTACTACAATAAAAGCATTTACACAACATATTAGTCATAGCAGACTCATATGCAGTCTAAATGCTCCAGCCCACTCCCAGTTGGCAGCGTGCCCAGCATGCTGGCAGCATTGCCCCGTTGAATTTCAATGCTTATTCGTTGAGCCAAATATGTGCCAGCATTTTGATCACGCGTCGCATCGACCAAGCGCTCAGATAAGTTTTAGAAAATACGTTGAGCTCCCGGTCCCAACGGACCCAACGTCTCTACACCAAACGGCTCAAATATGTAACCCATATCGAGGTTAGCATATTTCCGCCGCTTGAGTTGCTCCGCCGAAGTAGCCGCGGCGCCAGCCCTCACGTTGGTTTGAGAAAGATGTGACGGCGCTAAAGTGTCTACGCAAGTAGCGTCCCACACTAAGGGCCGTCCTAACTTCCACGGAACCAGAGTCATGCCGTCAGGTCTTTTATTATCGTCACGCATCAGACCATTCGGTTCGAGAATAGCTGCAATATTGGCGCTGGTAAAAACCCGGCGAATGATATCGTTAAGGCTGGCGTGGCGGGAAATTTGACCAGCACTTCGAGAGCAGGAGAGGCCATGGTGACCGAGTTGATCAACTGCAGTACCACACTGGCAGTGATGTGCAACACATGCAGGTAGGTACATTGATCATCCCATATAAGTAACTAAAAATTATATTATAATTTCACATAAAAATAAAAATATATGTTTGATTTCGTTAAATATTTTTTCATATAACAAATCATCAAGCTTATGGATATCACTGAGTTGTACAGAAGAAATAATCATGACTGATAAAACCACTGTACAACAATTAACAAATTTTATGGGGCTGTCTTTTTATGAAATACTTGACAGACTCAGACGTTAATAACTATCTTTCCCCTCACCCAAAGTCATTATTAAGAAAAAGATATTACTAAGCCGCATTATCAGAACCACAAACTAGAGCTACTATTCATTTAAGTATGCTCAACCTCGAACGGTACTACCAGCTCTCTATATATCTACTTGGGTCCATTCGGGCAGAGTCCGAGCGACTTTCGTGAGGGTGAAAGCAGTTTGAAAGTCGGGTCGGTATTGATCGAGTGTCTTGCCCTCCCACCCTCGCACGTCCCGCCTTCACCCCGTAAGGAGCGCCCAATTTTGAGGACGCGTCTTCTGGATGTAAGAACGTTATTATAAGAGTATTGTTTCATGATTATGTATTATATTACCTGATGGATAAGGATTGTATGTGATTTGCAACAGTTTTATTTTAGTTGGTAGATCATTTTTCTTTGATAATTTGCGTTCAAAAATGTATTATTAGGCTTGATGTGACCCTCATATAACAGTTCAGCATCTACTCGTTATTACATATTTAAACGAGGCTGTTTTTAATTATTGTGCATCTCAGAAACGGCTCTACCGGTTTGGATCAGACTTTATATATAAGGTTTTATTTACTTTTTAGAAGCATATACTGATAAAACGCGGTTTTACACAAAATTGTTATAATTTATTATGATACGATAGAAAAACAGCCTCCATGTATGTGTCGTATTATTTTCAATGTGTCTTTTGGATGTTAACCTACTGGTATCATATATAAAACTATGTGGGATGGCCACATTAAGAAAACCGCACATACCTATTAGATGTACCTATTAGCAAATGCATTACGCTTATATTCAGTAGCCCTAGCACGAATAACTTGCGAAAACGTAACCGTTTCGTTAACGTATTGAAACGACACCATTTTGTATAGGATTTGATCAGAACCCCTACAGTGCGTAAAGGAACTAAATTTTGGCAAATTGAAAAGTTTTGACATTTAACGTGTCGAAATTATAACGAGAACGTTTCGTTGCGTAAGAAGTTTATATGAAATCGCGAGCACGAACGTAATTTTAACGTAAGCTCGAAGAAATAAAACGCCAAAATTGACAAATATCAATCATAGAGGACTTCGTATAGGCTGGAAAAGAAATCAAACCTCTTTTGAAATGAATCATTAGCCTTAGAAAGAAGGTACAATAAATTTGATTTACGCCGGATGTCGTCACTTTTGTAATCCTATCGAGTTCACGTTAGCCAATAAACGATGCGTTGTGAATTTGAAAGCAAGCATTCTGCTCAAAAACATCAATATAGGTATTTCTAAATATGATTACAAACACTACCGCGTGTTAAGCGAAAATCATATTTTACAAATTGCCCCGTGCGGGAATTGAACCCGCGTCCTCCGATTTCGCGCCGGATGCCTAAACCACTCGGCCACCTGGACTCGGAAATTATAATATATAAATATATATAATATATAGGTATACCTAGACTAGATACTTATATGAGTACCAAGCTTTGTGACCTAGGTACCATAAAATAATCATATCACTGTGACCGTAATTCCTTAGCGGCCAGGGCCATTCATAATTCATACTTCATTAAAACTTTCTTTAATAACGTAACTCTAAACGGCCTTAGTTCAAGTTGTAACTTGCGCACATAACTCACCTTAAACTGAATATCTGGTTCCCACACACCTAATATATACTTCAGATCGTTTAAAATGGCAATAGACTTTGGCACTAAAATATGTACTAGTAGATATGTTTTGGTCCCAAAATGTGTTCATCTGATATGAATTAAAATAGCAGATTGTTATATATGAGTCGAAAGGAATTAATTCCCATGCAAGGTAGGTATATAGACGCCCGAGCGCAGCGAGCTCGACAGTCCCGATTGGTGACTTTCACCTGTGTCAGACACTCTACTTTTCATTTTGGTTTTAAGGATAGTAATAAATAGTAGATTTTCTAAAATGTTTATTGATAGTTATAACATGGAGGCATAATCATGGCTTTTAAACACTGACGTAATGGTAGTTATTTAAATAAAATGCGGCCGTAGTCAGAGTAGGGGTTGATGACTTTCAACCGTGTTAAACACTCTACTTTTTATTTAGTATATGTGTGTGGTAGATTTTCTAAATAATTATTGATACTTTTAATATGAGTACATATTGAAAATTAATTGAGAAGTGGGAAAAATTTGTGAAATGTGAGGGTCTTTTTATATTTTCTTTATATGTATAGTTATGTTCTGTCCATCCGGCCATCCGACTGTAGGTATGTCTGTGACAGAACTTGTTATTTATTCCATTGCTCCTATAATCATATCCACAGTCAGTATATCAGTCTCGGCAACCCTATTACGTAGCTACGTGATACTTGAGGCAGCCCTTGAGATATTAAGGACGACATCGGGACGTGACCTTATTCTGGATTATTTTAGGGAAAATTTGAACCTTCAAAATTTCATTTTACTAAAATATATTAAGGCATCTTTTTGTTATTAAACCTGGTTTCGTCTGATTAATTTCTTTGATAATCTCAATTTCAAATTAATATTTTAGGTTGATTAGATTGCGATCCGTTATAAATTGATATTTCTTCTGATTTCACTCAGATTGGGAATATGATCTTTTTAATATTTTATGTTAAAAACTTTATAAATCTTAGCATTTTAAATGTAAATCTTTTTAAAATTCCGTACTCGGAGAAAACGGACCTATATGTTAATGAGACTGCACTCTGTTTTATATATATATATATATATATATATATATAACTGTCAGACCTTTGACCATAGTGATGATTTGGCCGAAGATGTTGTTCTTTCAAGCTAACCTAGATTTACTCGCTCTCAAAGACAGCTACCGGAACACACCGTAAGATGCTTCTCGACAGAATTTCCAGGTGAGGGCTAGCCACGCGGGCATTCAACGTCTACCATCCTAATACAACAACTGGGACCGACGCCTTAATTCCTTATCCGAAGCACGGAAGCGCTTAGTTACTACTAAGCGCTTCCGTCACTAGCAGTCACCTATCTAAGTCATGACGCCCGCGGACGTTGCTACAATTAGTTAGCGGTTAATAACGACTAGGCTACGCTACAATAGCTTCAGACTACGCCACTAGCGCGTCAATGGACGGGCAGACTCTTTGTATGTCTGTCCGTCCGTTTGTATGTCACTACTCTCTAGCTCTTCTCTCTTATGATATTTTGTGTAGAACGTTGATGAGTATTGGACTAGAAGCTCAATCAAAATATTTTTCATGGGCACTCCAATAAAAGCGCAGGAAGGGGGAAAAGACTTTTTCACTTCAGTAGCTCAAGAATATAGGTTTTGCTACCTGTAATCAGTGAGCAAAATACGATTTTGATCACTGAGTGAGACAAAGTAACTTTTTAATTATTTTTTTCATATAGCCGCAAATATCATATTCAGCCTTGGATTAATCATACAATTCGATACATTCACACTCTATCTCTTTACCACAATTAGAAAGAGAGAGATACAAAGACCAGCCCTTTCCAAGTTCCATTTTTGTATTCGACCTCAAAGACAAACACGTACGGAATTTAGTACCAACTAAAGAAATTTTACAAAAAGTAATTATGTCTTTTGATGTAACTTATTGTTGTATATATACGAAAATAAGTATTTACCGCAAATAAAACTGATATTTAACCTGTAAATATTTAATTCTAGTTTCAAAAATGTTACGTAATATATTTTGAATAATAAAATACCATGGGTGCTATTTCCGATCATGCCTTAATTTGAATAAAAGAGCGGGAATAAAATTTCTTGGCTGGCGTAAAGAGTTGAATAAGTAGTTATTCAACTCTTCCATCTATTCCTGTTTATTAAGTATTCTGCAGTGTTCTCGCTGAAAAGTTATGTGTGTTACACGAGAGCAAAGTTTTTTGCATCTCGTACCTTTGAATCCCTCACCACACTCAGGATTCAAAATCAGCACTCACAGCAAAAAACGACTTTGCTTTCTTGTTGCACAAATAACTATTTTGTATTCTTCATGAGAAGTTTTATCGTGTAAGTAGATTGTTATATACCTTTTTTTTTATTTTAATCATACTGAAAAATTCTAGGCACACTACCAACTGGTAGTGTGCCTAGAACCAGACTGCCTGCGAGCCTGCACTGACTTGTAGGTTGTCTAGTGTTACTCCAGAAATACTGAAAACGCTGATTAATAATATAGTTTTGAAACTGTCATCAACCTCAACAAATCAACACAGCTGTTGCAATAGGGAACTTCAATAGCGAGGCTCAAGTCACTTTTGGCCAGTTCTTTTAATATATAATATTGGATCTTTGTATGGAGCACAAAATCAATGAAAAAAAATATGTTGTATCAAAACTAAAAAATTTAAAACATATACATATGTAATTGTTTCAATTATCGTTTTAAATATTTATTCGGCAGGGATCTGTGCCCTTTTTTTGTGTTATTTATGAATTAGTTAGTGTTAACGTTAAATCAAAATTGCTTTCTATACGCTAATGTCAAGGTTTTTCCAAGCATCAAAAACATTTTTTGTGGGTACGAAACCCTCTATGCGTAAATCTGCCTTCTATTTGGCCGGTGGTTTTATCAAGTAAATATTTGTATATATTGCGATATAGCATCGTTGTTTTATTGTACATTTATTAGGGGTAGAATTGAAATCAATCCATTAAATCCTCTACAAATAAAAACAACATTTGGTGTGTTGCGGTTATACTATCAAGAAGAACTTTCTCGAAGAGGGTGGTGTCAGGAAGGCGATTAAAATCAAAAGCAATACATACTACAATTAATATATTCTTGACTCGTCCTATCTGTTGTTAATAATGTTCACCAGTTTCTTCAGAAAACAACACCATATATCTAATTCTGTTTTCATAATAGTACATTGGCGATTATGCAATAACTAAGACTGGCCTACATTTCAACAAGATATCTATGCGGTCAATGAAAACAAAAAGTATATTATTTAAAAAAAACAGTTACCTAAGTGCAAGTTGTATTCACACACCTTGGGTTCCGCGCCAATACAGAATGTGTCAAAAAATCGTTATATTTTTCATGCAGATCGAGATCCATAGTGGAAATAGATCTTGGGAGTTTGACCTGCACTTGTAGGTGCTTAGTATTTGTGGTTGTACATTAGATATGACTATACTCACAGAAGTTTGACGCTTCTACGTAATACCTTTGTTATGATAAAGCAAAAAGAAAAAAAAATAAAAGGTTCTTGAGTGGTTACCACATTACACTGGAAGACGTAGAGTTGATATACCTCCCACTAGGTGGACTGATGACATCGTGAAAGTCGCGGGTAGCCAAAAGTGGTAACCTCTGCCTTTAAAATAAAATCGACGAACTGCACTGCGCCCTGTGATGTTCACTCATTTTAAACCGACTCCAAAAAAGGGAGGAGGTTCTCATTCGACAATATTTTTGTGTAGGTATGTTACATCATAGCTCTTTACGGGTGTACCGACTTTGATGATTTTTTTATATTCGAAAGCTGGTGCTTGTCATTTGGTCCCATTTAAATTTGAGTAAAATCTGACGAGTATTTTAGAGCAATGCTGAGCGGTAATAGTTTTGAACTGCCGTGCCGCATGTCCCAGGTGCGATCCCCACCACCGGCTTGAGCTTCACCGCATGGTGGGATGGATTTGCCAATGCTCGCATAGCTAGCTGTCAAGCAGCCAATGCTCGCCTAGCTAACCTCAAGCAGAAAAGCTGTCGCCAAGAAACTAATAGTGTGTTCCAGCAGCAGTTCTTGATAACCAGAAAAAATACAGCCACAGGAGACTCAACAACTGCATGTCTCAGTGTTACGGGCGCAGTACAATTCGTTACTCGTAACGAAATGCATCTATTATAGGCGGAGTCCGCTTAACGTCAGGTGGGCTTCGCGATTCCGTCACAATAATATTTTAAAAAATTGTTAAATGATCGAAGTCGGTTTTATTGTTAAAATTTTTGGTTACATTGAGCAACTATAATATAGTTACTATATGGTTGACGAAGAATTCTTAAGATTTTCTTTTCACGCCGCCCAGATCTGTCCTGAATGAACACACCTCTCGTTTCCTGAAAAATATACATAGGTACACATAATTAATCTCTCAGAATATTCCCCCGATGGCAACCAAATACTTTCCACCGTTCTCGTCTTACGCACTTCACTTGATTAATGTGTGTATGTGTGTACACACCGTTAATCACCCACTAGAGAATGTGGACCGTGTGTTTGATCTTTGCCGACCTCGATGGCAATCAGGAAAGAGATTATGGAAGATTCATTAACGAGCTACATTCTCAGTTTTTTTTATATCGTGCTTGATGCGTCACATTTTTCGAACTAGATGATAGGTTAGTTCTTTAACACTATCTTACCTGTTGGTAAGTGATGATGTGGTCGAGGGAGCCCAGCGGACTAGGCTTAGAGCCTAGAATTACTGACTCTTAAGCACTGTTATTGGAACACTCTGTTAGGTGCTTGGGGATAGATTTTCTACTTGGTTGCTAGCCAGGCGAGCATTCGAAGTTTATTTTATGTTTTTTTGATGGAACAAACTCCAAGCCCGCCTAATGTTAAGCGGACTAAGCTCTGCCTATAACTGATGCATTTCGCCACAATTCACGAATTGCACTGCGCCCGTCTCCTTGAGACTTAGTTCTTAAGACTCATGTGCCTGTAATTTCACTGTGAGAGCCAGTGCAGCTGCCGAAATACATCATTAGGTGCTTGGCGACAGATTTTCTACTTGAGGGTGGTCGCTATCCAGGGCATTTGCAAAATGCCTTTCCAATATGCGGTGAAGCTCAAGCCCGCGGCGGGATCCGAACAATTAACCTGGGGCGCGGTAGTCCATAGCCATAGCCTGAGCCATCAATGCTTTAAAATGCCCTTCCACCATGCGATGAAGCTAAAGCCGTCGTTAGGCATCAACCTATGGCACCTGCGGCACGGCCGTCCATTGTTATACGGCTCCGCTATAACTTTAATATCTCTTTCTAATAGTAGTCTACACACTAAGGTAAGGAAATATACATCTGCTGCGCAATACACAATTTTATATACTATACTATATAATACACGTTTTATCACACTTGTAGCTGGTAACTAATATCCACGATCATAAAATTCACGAGTTTATAATTATATTACTATAATCTTGCAGTAATTGAATACCAATTTACATTCTATAAGTCTGATGCCAGAAGATGCTGTTAGGTGCTTGGCTATTAATTTTCCATTTGGAGGTGGAACTAATCAGGCGAGCATTCGCTTAATGCTCTTCCACCATGCAGTGAAGTCAAGCCAGCGGCGGTGGGGATAGAACTATGGACGTGCAACATGGCAGTCCTTTGCTGTTACCGTTTGGCTATCAGCACTGCTTCGAGCGTATCTTGAATAACATAGAGGTCTGATATCTTAATACTTATTTAGTGAACAAAACCAACAAAACCAGTGTCCAATTCAATAACACTTTCAGGATGAATGTGGGTATCCCCCCCTATTGCAGCGCATCTGCAATGTTTGCAGACACGCAAGTAAATTGCTTCTACACAACAATGCGCATTAGAAGTACTTCGGTGGTGCGGCGAGTCCGGGGGAGCTCCAACAGCTTGCTGGCCGCGCCAAAGACAGACTAGACTGTGATTATATAAATCACTGCAGCAGACAACATGTTTTATATAAAAAATGAATTGATTTTGTTCTGTTCTCAATGTCGTGTTGTTGTATTATTATTAACCAATTAATTTTATGAAATGTGACTGATTTTGATTATTATTGGATCCATTTTATGAGTCTAAGTTACTTGAAATAAATAAATGATTATTATATAAAGCCGCGGACAAACCGCAAAGCAGCCGGACATACCGACCAATTTAATAATATACATGAACAATAGCGTCCATATTTACAAGAACGCGTGTCTACCAAATTCAAATTACTAAACCAGTACAAAGCCTACAAATATCCAGAACAATCCAAACCGCAAAATCCATACCGAATTGAGACCATACAAAAACCTATTTACGGAACAACGGCTATCCTATTTACAAGAACTGTTCCGAATTTCGGCTCGAATACCGTCCCTTTTTGCAATTTCACCGAATTCGGTGAATCGTCTCGGAGCGGTCGCTTGCCATAATTAATGGACCTCCTACAAAGTGGGTATTAAGAAGAGGGTTCGGGGGAGATAGGGGCCCACACTTTAAGGAGGGGGGGTCGTGGGGTCCACACTTTAAGGCGGATTGTCCCAACTCCGCTCCCGAGCGTATTTCTTCTTGCGCTCCTTGGGTAGTCAACCCCACAAACGCGACCAGTTTGCTTAGACCTGCAGAATTTTACAGTTTTCGTTTGCTCTTCTGGTAGATAAGGATGTTTGGGAGTTCATTTTGAGCTGGGGCAGTTATCTTCGACCATTCCTTGGTGGGTTGGGTAAGGGGTGTTTTGTTTGTGTGAGTGCTCCTCAACTTTAAGAGTAGTGTTGCCAGACCAGTGATATTTTAACAAATATCTTCTTAAATATATTTTTATGTGTATATAGCTACTGTTTGATTGTTTATATATATATATAAAGATATTCCAAAAACAACTTAGTAATATACAACTAAAAAAAACCATGTAAGAAATCTTCACCCAGGATAGTTCTGTCCTTTGGGCTGGAGTCTGGACGTGCTCCAATTGAGCTATGGTGGTCATGAATTCTACTTCAACTTTGTCCTTTCGTTCTTCGTAACCGTCGTAAGCGACAGTTAAATGACGGAGTGGCCTCTACGTTCAATATATAATAACTTGTTTGATAGAAAAAAAAAATATGAATTATTGAAGCACAATATTTTTTCCCTTGACGCAATCGAACCCAGCCTCTCTTCCGCTTGTTCCAATAATTTGTAAAAATCTGGATTTTACTTAGCACTAGATAGTGCTTGTAATCATATTTAGAAAATAATTAAGCAATATGTTATCATCTATAACTTTTTTTTCTTTTTCTTTATTAATTTCGTAAGTTTAACATTACTAGATTTTAGTAATCAAACAAATATAAATTTACTAAACAAGTAAAAAACCCGACTACATATTTTTAAACGTTTTATTATTCTATTGCAATTAGAAGAATAATATATTTTACGATACCTACAGCTTCGTTTTTAAAGCCCTTCATTTTGATAAACCACGATGAGTTTGGAAGAAAAAAAACTTTTCTCTCAATTATGGCGTCTAATATCTGCCAATTTGTACCTCGTGTTACTTCCACTATCAACACAAATCTAATGATTCATTCATCTCGTATCAATGGCTAATCATAATAATATAAATAATAATAAATAATTGAAGCTTAGATGATGTTTGCCCAATGGGAGGCCACCTACACGGCCCTGTGAGATGCATACGTGAGGTCATCTTGTGTGCAGGTGGTCGGGCAATGGGGACATTACAGTAGGTGTGCCATGTTTTGCTCAATCTAATGATGTCTCATACATTTAAATCGGTTAAGCCACATATATACTTACATACATGAACCCTGAAAACATAACACTCCTTTATTTGGGCAGTCGTGTAAAAAAAACAACTGGGCTGACTGGCTGTTCTTTAGGTATACATTTTAATTTACATGGCAACCGAGACTAGACAACAATATTTCAAGATCATAAAAATTTCTGAATTCTCCCAAATTTCGCAGGAACGCTGAACATGGCAACGCCGTTTAAGACTGTTAACGGGTCGCAATCAGAATGGGAGCTTTTCATTGCGTCGTTATCTACGTGATGTTTTGTTTTGTTTGTTTGGTAACATTGTTTGATTGTTATACGACTAATTTGTATTGATTTTTGGGTCAATTACACCTACTATTACTTATTTATACTTATAGCCCTGTGGGGTGCCGGGTCAGAATTGTACCTCCCCAAATCATCCTATGGGTGTCGTAAGAGGCGACAAAGGGAAAAATATTGGAAGGTGTGCAGCAGCGCCTTCTAAAGAACTGCCAACTTATACTGCGATCCCCTAGACGCCTGCCAAGCGTGGGGATTTTGGCAAATACCCCCTTAATAGGGGAGGCTGTGTTAAGCAGTGGACGATCCGGCTGTTACAGTACTATTATTTTTTATTAATTGCAATAGAACTCTTTGTGCGATTTCATATGGCGAAGTACTACCACCCTACAGAAATTACAGGCACCTGAGACTTGATTTATTAATTATGTCTCTAAATTATGTCTTACTAAGGTGTAATTAATTGACATCCTTATGTCTCAGGGCGATGGGCACAGTGCAGTTTGCCACTTGTGACGAAGGCAGAGGTTACCGCTTAACATCAGACGGGCCTCGTGCTTGTTCCATGACGATGTCATAAAAAAACCATACCTGTTTCTGTCGCCAAGCAGTAATGTGAAGGGCAATATGGGTGGCAGTGAAATTACAGGAACAACTTTATTTCTCAAGGTGTTAAGTGCGGTGAAGTAAGTCACTGACGAAATGTATATATTCATTACAATAGTATAAAAAACCTATGTTTGATATACTACAGTTAGACATGGAGAAAAATACGTAATATGATTTGAAAAATAACCCCTCAATTTTTTTGTAGGATAAAATAAATTTGCCATTGAATGACAAGTTCCTTCGTTACTTTTGAAAGTGCCAATACATATTTAGAATCTAACGGTGATAATAATCCATAATCTACTTCATAGGCAACCCTTTCTTTCTAAATATGATTACAAGCACTAACGTATGCTAAGCGCAAATCATATTTTCAAATTATTGCAGCACAATTTTTTTGTCTTAGGCATCGAACCCACGTCATCCGATTTCACGCCGGATGCATTAAACATATTGTTTTAAAAAATCCTTAGCTCCTAGCTATTATTTTTATTAGGTATTACCGCCCGGAACAACGTTTGTTCTCCAAAAATTTGTAAAAGGTGTCTTCGAAGATGTTATTTACGAGGCTGAAAACTATCCCTCGAGGCCAGCTGTAGAAACATACCGTTAAGTGCTTGGCAACAGATTTTCTACATGACCTTAAATAACAAAACGACATGACATAAAATCATCATCATCAGCTGTAAGACCTTCACTGATTGCAATATGAACCTTTTAGTTATAAAACTGAGTTATTTTTATCCGAAGTTGCTCACGAATACATCCGAGCGGGATTTGATTGGTCGTAGATCAGACAGATTCCTACAGCACTACTTGAAAGCAACAAATAGTGAGATATACTAACAGAGCAAAGTCAGAAATAATACTTACTGAGTGGAGTCACCCTGTGAAGCACTCAGTAAGCATTGTAGCACAAAGTTTCGACTCGTAGAGTAAGATTCTGGTGGCCGAATGGAATAGGTATCCGGCATAAAATCAGAGGACGTAGGTTCAATTCTCGTCCGGAACAAAAAAATGTGCTCCAATAACTTGTAAATATGAATGTTTAAGAGTTTTGCGAATTATATATTATATATAATATCATTCCCATATTAACACGGTGGCTATTAAGACCCCAGTACCTACATCATTAGCATTCATCCCTTGAAACGTGCAGTTCTGTAAGTCGCGCTGCTTCATAAGCACCCCTGAATGAGTGACATGAGTAGGATACTTATTTAACATTTATTTTAAACTTATTTAACTTATTTTAAAAAAAAATTAAGTTAGTACATAAATGAGATATCATCATCCTCAACAGCTGAAAAACGTTCACTTTTGGACAAAGACCTCCCCCATGGAACGCCACAATAGATATAATATAAAACAATGAGACACATAAACCAAATTTTTTTTTTGAAGCAAAGGTTACCGCGCGGTACCAGCTATGGACTGCCGTGCTGCAGGTCTATGATCCGATCCACACCACTACGCTTGAGCTTCACTGCATGGTGGAAGGGCATTTTGCGAGTGATCGCCTGGCTAGCTACCACCCTCAAGTAGAAAACGTGTCGTAAGCGACTTTGGTGCTTAGGCACTTAACAGTGTGTTCCAGCAGCAGTCCTTGAAAGCCAGTAAAATTACAGGCACTTAAGACTTAACAACTATACAGTTGTAAAGTCAGGGTGACGGTTGCAGTGCAATTCATCACATGTGACGAAATCAATCTATTATAGGCAGTGGTTACCACTGAGCATCAGTTGGGTGAGCTTCGGCCTGGTTCTGTCACAATACAATTAAAAAAATAACCAATCGTTGGATACTAGACCAGAACACGCTTTCCCCCATCGCTTCCCTGGAGATTCGTACGGTAACGAAGAGGAAAATGATCCCGCTAATAATGTCGACATGGGTGGAGTGTTGCCGCACTTCGAGTGTACGGCACGGTTTGCCGTCTTACTGAAAAGTGGTGAAAGCATTCCTAAGTAGATCTGACTTCATGAAGGCAGCCGACCACAATTTTTTTTCAGTAATGTCCTTGTGTTGTTAACAAAAACATACTTTTTAAAGATTTTTATATCCTGACAAAATATAGTAGGTAGCGTACTAAAGTATATGTACTAAAGTATATCGTATCGATCGTCATCGACCCTACGTTTTAAAGTATGATTTTCATTTACATTATTTTTTATCTGCAGTTTGCTTTTATTAACAGAATTATTCAGATTTATAGTAAAACTGCGCATGTACACAAATTCCATAATAAACGCTATATATACCAAGAAGTAAACTAATATATATATACACCATTGTTGACCCACCGGCGGCAGACGCAAATATTTAACATGTATCCGAACTGAAAAAGACTGAAATCTTTGCTATTAACATAATATTTCGCTTTATAGAAAAGAATAATTGAAAACCATTTTGCATGCATAATATTTTACCTCGAAGACAGAAGTGTCTGGGATGCTCGAGAAAAATATAAGCACATTTTTCGTGATTCGCAATCTAGGGTTGTCTCTCTAAACATGTAATTTATTCTCGAAACATATTAAGGACCCCACGAGTTTCTTCCTCGATTTTTTTACAGCGCCTTACCTTTTTTGAGAACTGCGGTATTAGATTTATTTAATAGAAAAATTTAGTAACTAACCCATCGTAGAAGTACTTTACGATCATCGTAGAAGCAAAGATTACCTAGTAAGTAGAAGCCAAAATTGATTATATGATTTTGACTTTTGGGACACATCCTGACGAAGCTTGGTGATGAAGTGAAATGCATGGAGCTAGTAAACACTTGTAAATCACTCACGTGTATAACGTTCCAAGTTCTATTTCTCTTGTTAAAAACCTAATATTAAATTTTAAAAATAATAATAATATTACACTTTATTAACAACACACTAGAAACTGAATGCAACACTACAGCTACTACAACAAAAGCATTTAGGCAACCTAAAAGCTTCTGATTATTGACGAATTAAAAGTTTTATAACAAACTTCACGCTTCAAGTTGAGATCAGCGGTCAGTAGTGGTTAAGTATCTGGGTAACCAAGGTGTGCTCGGTACCGATGTAAAAGTTTGGAGTTTCCCAGAGATGAGACATACTCGTTGCTCTTCTTTTGCACCCTTTTATCTTTATGCCACATATTTGGTGTCAATAAAATATGTTTCACGTAACAACACAAAAATAAAACAACAACGATTTTGAAGCAGTGATGGCTCAGTGGCATTGGCTAAAGACTGCCTCGCAGCAGGTACATGGTTCAAATCCCGCCGCGGGCTTGTGTTACACCTTATGGTGGAGGAGCATTTTGCGAATGCCGGCCTGGCTATCCACCACCCTCAAGTAAAAAAATCTGTCACCAAGCACCTAATGATGTTATCCGGCAGCAGTCTTTGAGAGCCACTATGTCTCAAAGTGATGGGTACAGTGCAAATCGTGACTGGTAACGAAAAGCATCAGTTATAGGCAGAGGTTCGTCCGCTTAACATCAGGTATGCCTCGAGCTTTTTCCATCACAATAACATAAAAAAAAACAAGAATTGTGATATTGGTATTCCACGTCGACTGCCTGTCACATTGTTAAAAAAAAAAGTTAGCACAAACCCACGTTTGTGCTCTTCTTGATAGTTTATAAACAAGTAATATCGAGTAATAATCGGGCGTCATAAGATGGCAAAGGACTTTCGTGTGCGCCTAAATTGCAACAATCAAACACACGTCATCGTGAACACCTAAGTGTTGAAAGGTTAAGTTGAAGTGGTGAAGTTGTCTTCTGGGAAATCGAACCGGAGAATATGGAATAGTCTATATGTCTAAGATAATACGGAATATTAATAAATATTATTCTTCATACATCAATATCCACGACATCCACCAATAAACAGATGCCTGTCCTATTGGGGAAGGATAGCCATAATCCCCACGGTTGGTTTGTGTCTTGAAGATCGCAGTGCAACATGGCAGTTCTTCAGAATTCAGAAGGTGCTGCTGCCCACCTTCTAGATTGACTTGTATTTGGATACCAAATAATGTAATACTAACAAGTACCTAATTCATAAATTCTAATAAAATAATGACATATACAAACAAATATTCGAGTGGCAACCCTATTCACCACCAGTTCTGTTGCTCGGATGCTAAAGTGGCGGAAAAAGATTAGCATAAAATTGTCTTCTTATAAGGTCCAGTCTGGCTAATGCTCGGTTGAATATATTTTTATCTTTTCCTTTAATTTTTTATCTCCATCTTTTATTCGTTTTCCTCATTCGACTTTCAAATTAGTCCTATTGGAGTAGAATTCTTTGTTAATGTAAATTTTGTCTTGAAAGGAGGGACTGCTTTTTGAGAAGTGGTTTTTGTCTGTTTGTCTTTGGCTAAACTAAGTGTCTTTATATACAATTTCTCATTATGACTACTGCACGAGGTGAATACTTCGCAAATAGCCTACTCATTTAAGTTTATTTCCCATTGAGCGTACTTCTCAAAGTGAACACTTCGCCAACTGTGTACATGTCAAACAATAAACAAAGTACAGTCAGCATCAAAGTGACTATTTTTATGAGGAAACATAAATAAAAAAATAAATGAGAGCCAGTAATTCTAGGTTAGCCTGAACAACATCTTTGACCACATCATCACTTACCGTCAAGTGAGATAGTGGTCAAAGGCTAACTTATCGAGGATAAAATATATATATATATATATATATATTATACTCGTTATAAAACGTATATACCTACCCGAAATTGTGACAGCTTGATAGACATTTAAGCTCTTATTACATAGACAAAAAAGAACAGAGATACTTGCAGAGGATAAACGCATGCTTTGTGCCAATCTATCGTGGGAGAAGGTAAGGAAAAAGTTTAAAGAACTTGCAAATTTAATGACAATTAGTAATTCTAAATTATTCTGTCCTCTCTTATTGTTTTGGCCAACTAAGGCCCTATTTCACCTAATTAATGATTAATGAATACACGCCTTATTTTTACGTTAAAACCTTAAAATGTGTTAGGTCTTTGCTATCATATAATGTCTTACCTAGATGCAGATTTTAAATTTGTTGGAATTTGTTCGTAGAAAAAGAAAACTCTTTGGTGAGGAATTTTATGACATCTGAAATAAGCATAGAAATAGAAACAAAGCGAAGCGCTCGTAGCGAAATTTGCTTAGCCATTCTGAACCGATCAGCAAAGTTAAGCAACGTTTGCCTCGGTCATGACTTGGATGGGTGACCGCTTGTGACATTACTACTGAGTGCTTCCGTGCTTCGGAGGCACGTTAAGCCGTCGGTCCCGGTTGTTGTCTTAGGATGGCAGTCGTTATAGCATGGTGGTACGGCATTTTGCGAATGCCCGCCTGGCTAGCTAGCACTCTCAAGTGGAAAATCTGTCGCCAAGCACCTAACGGTGTGTTCCGGCAGCTGTCCTTGAGAGCCAGTAATTCTAGGTTAGCCTCAACAACATCTTCGACCACATCATCACTTACCATCAGTTGAGATAGTGGTCAAAGGCTAACGTATTAAGCATAAAAAAAACAGTATGTTATAACAGCTGTAGCAGAGTTGCCATATTTGTTTTCTGTTTATGAAGCTGTACCGCCACATTCAACGTTATAATTTATTCTTGGATAAGATTTTTTCCTTTGCTATAACTGTCTGCCTGATGTTAAATTTCATAAAAGCCAATCATCATCATCATCGGGTGATGGAAGATTCCACTGCTGAACAAATCCTCCCCATAGAACGCCACAAAGAACGGTTATTAGTCGCTTGTACCATTGGCTACCCGCGACTTTCGCGACGTCGTCAGTCGACCTAGTGAAGGGCCTACCAACCAACCAACCAAATACCATGTAAATTTAAAATACTCCAACATCATTGGACGTCTACTGTGTCAAATGTATATAATATCTTGTTGGTTTTTTTTTTTTTTTTGCATGATAGGTTAGCCTTTGACCACTATCTCACCTGATGTTAAGTGATGATGTGGTCGAAGATGTTGTACAGGCTAACCTAGAATTACTGGCTCTCAAGGACAGCTGCCGGAACACACCGTTAGGTGCTTGGCGACAGATTTTCAACTTGAGGGTGGTAGCTAGCCAGGCGGGCATTCACAAAGTGCTCTACCACCATGCTGTAACGACTGCCATCCTAAGACAACAACCGGGACCGACGGCTTATCGTGCCCTCCGAAGCACGGAAGCGCTCAGTAGTAAAGTCACCAGAGGTCACCCATCCAACTCCTGACCGCGGCGGACGTTGCTTAACTTTGCTGATCGATTCAGAATGGCTAAGCAAACTTCGCTACGAGCGCTTCTTGGTTACAAAGTTATCTTCGTATAGTTTTATACTAGTTTGGCCCTTAATAACATTGACAGGAAATATTTGTCTTTGACCACTATATCACCTAAAAAGTAAGTGATAACGTTGTCAAATGTGTTACACAGGATTTACTTAAGGCGCAAATTACAATACACACTACATTATATTTTTTTATTAATAATGTAAATAGCCCACGTCTTAGAACAAGGAAAATTTTTCCCTTTCTTGTGTCACGTTATGTATAAATTCTTTAAAACAGAAATATTTCCACGAAAATGTCAAAAGGAAGACGAAAGTACTTCTGTAAATTTATTTGTCTCTTAAAATTAATTTCAATTAGGGTATAAAATAAGGAGATATAGCCCTTTATGAACGTCATTAGTACTGAGCCAAAGAGTTTTCCTTTGCGCAGTACTAACGTTAATTTAGTACTAACGACATATAGTTTTTGCTAGATCCGAACCCACGCCACACAAACTTATAGCTGGGGTATGCTCTAACCGCTAAGCCAACATGACATATGAAGTATGACTAATTCGTCCTTTCCTTCTTAACCATCGTAGGTATGGTATGGGAATTTGTAATGAAATCCGCGGAACATGTGTCATTGCAAATATTAAAATAAACTAAATTTACTCAATAAACTGTACTAAAATAAAGCTTTAAAGTCTTATTTTAAATCTAACTCTCAAAAATAAGTGAATTATATAGTTTATTAAGTCAACTATATATGTTTACGGCTTCCAGGTATGTAGTTGCATTCCTATGACTATCTCCATTACTGCCAACCTCTCGCGTTAATAAAGAAATTCCAAATCGTCGCCAACAGCAATAGAAATCTCCAAGTGTCGCGCGAAATCGTAAACGGACAAGCGGCCAACGGGCAGAATACAAAACAGTCCGACCCACCCCAATCTCCCCTCTCACCCTACTTCGTGCCCTTCTTCCTTAATGTGTAACAAAGACACCCCTCTTACGCTTCGATGTGTTTGTGTAGTTTTATTGTATTTGTGTGAGTTTACGAAGGAACGAATGCTATGGGTACTTACTTTGCCTGTGTTAGTGCCGGTGCGAGTGTGTGGGTGTAGTTTGAAATATTTCATATTAAATTTCAGGCCTCCATCAATAATGCTCGGGTTATCTTTTGTTAGGAGTTCGGTCGGGTTATGTACTGGGTCGAAATTTTGCTAGTTTGAGAATATATTGTAATATCGACCAAGTAAATATTGTTTGAATGTAAACATTTTAAACCAGTTCTGTTCCGAATAACTATAAGTTATCATACTAATAATGGTAACATTTTGTAAAAATTGCAAAGTATCTTCAATTTTATACACTTTTACTACGTAGATATGTCTCTGCATGTTTAAACAAAACAATCAACACCGTATATTAGATTCATCCATAAAAAGATCCATCTAGTAATGTACGCCAAAGTTCTAATTAGTTAAAGAGTTCCAATAAGAGTGGCGCTTTTACACAAATTGCCTGAGCGCTTAATGATGGTAAGGAAAAACCGTTGCGACACCGCAGCGCCACTTTGCGGACCAAAAATAAACTTTAAGTTTAAAAAGTGTAAAAACTTCACGGCGACACCGCTTTACCCCAACCTACTCGCGTTGTTGTGCTGTTGTGTTGCTGAATTACTTCTTTTAGATTTCTATTTTTTGTGTTGTGTAGGATAGAGTATAGGTTACACGTCTTTAAATAGAAGTATTAGATAAGTAGTATTAGTAATGACAATTAAGTTTGTCAGTCATGACGTTCTGCTGTTGTGATTACCTACCTACTATTTTCACTAGTATGGATGTATCTTAAACAGCCATAACTTCCACGGTTGGGTAAATGCTTCCCCCAATAAGGAAGCAGTGATGGCTCAGTGGCACTGACTAAGGACTGTCGCGCAACAGGTCCATGGTTCGAATCCCGCCGCGGGCTTGAGCTTAACCGCATGGAGGTAGGGCATTTTGCGAATGCCCGCCTAGCTAGCGACCACCTTCATGTAGAAAATCTGTCACCAAGCACCTACCGGTGTGTTCTGGCAGCTGTACTTGAGAGCCAGTAATTCTATGTTAAGCCTGTTAACACCTTCGACTACATCAACACTTACCATTACGTGAGATTGTGGTCAAAGGCTTACCTATCAACAATAAAAAAAAGACCTCTGGACGTGAATGAAATGTTTGACGAGAAGATGTCGCTTAATATTTCAACACGAAACAGCTCAAATGACAAATAGAATTTATTAATACAAATACAAATATTTTTTATTGCAGTAAACATAATCTATAATACATTTCATGGGTTTGAGACCCTCTTTTAAGTATACAGATACCTATGTTAGAGGATCTCGCTCTTCCGTGGTAGGTACTAGGTTAGATTTTGTATTTATTAGCCACACCGTGACCACGATCACTGCAGTGTTTGAAACATAGGTATAAAAATAATGTTAAGTATACGCTTTTTAAGCCGTTCAGTTTTGTAATTACTAATAGGTACATATATACATAATATAATTATCTCGTTTTCTATTTATACATGCTTTAGTAGGTTCAGGACAATTTAACGTCCCTGCACGTATCATTAGCATAATGACGTCGCGCGTCGGAAGAGAAGGAAATAAATCTCGGGAAAGGTTTTATGTAAACAAATTTGTAATAGACTTATATAATACTGTGGACGTGAGCTTTATATCAGTTTACATAGCAAACCACTCAAAAATTACAAAATAAATTTGAGACAATATTATTTATAAATGCTACAAATAAGTATGGTTGAAGTTTTTTAGTTGAAAAGGTTGCAAAGAAAGCTACATTGTTATACGGCACGAGTGAGTGAAAAAATCAGTTTGGTAAATTTGCCGAAAACAAATGAAACATACCTGGAGTCGGGCAGCACCTTCTGAAGAACTACGATCCCCAAGACGCCGGCCAAGCGTGGGTTTTATGGAAAATTCAGCTAGTCAACCACGTTGCCTTTCTGACGGGACATTGGCAAAATGGTCAATCGGTGTTTCCTGTTCTATGATTAGAAGCAGATTCACGAATCAACTGCAGTGACTCGTGACCACGACTAAAGCCGACTGCCAAATGTCTATGGATAAACATCACAGACTAGAAATAACGTCGATAAATCGAAGCGTTGCCAGTTCCGTAGGAAACTCCCTCCAGCTACCCGCTTGACGTTCCTGAAGGTAATATTTTACTTGATCGGCCTATTCGATGAACCTTGGGAAGAACCCGGTGTAGTAAAGTCTGCTGAAGTATGTTCTTCTAGTTTCTAGTATGTTCTCGCGGTTCGACAATATTATTCACACAATACAAGTGGGTAGGTTTAGTATTAGATATGTGTAGGTACCTACATAATCGCTGAGGACCAGCTGTGTATATATTCACAATATAACAATACATTTATTAAATGTTGTTATGAATTAGAGACCGATATGTAAGTATTAAGAACTCCATTATATTATTAACTTCCTAGGCTTATATAATTTAAAGAAATATATCTGCTGTTCCGATAACCACAATACAAATAGAATTGGCCAAATCCAAGTCCGTAAAACCAAATCTTTGCCGCAACAAAGGAGTATCGAATACCAATAAGTTTTTATTACCTCAACCACTAACGCGAGTGAAAATTACCCCTAATAGAGGTGTCCTAACCACGTTAGTTTCAGGTCAGAAAGACTAGATAAGGCCTAAAATACCATATGTCTTATAAAAATCCAATGTTAATTTTATTTCGTTCAGCATAAGGTTCAAATTTCAGTACGGGTGTCGAAAAAAATATGTTTGTCGAAGTATTTTGGCCTGGCCGATAATTTTCTTTGGAACGCTCCGATGGCGCGAATAATTGTGTTTTTCAAGTTGGTGGCACTGTGGATGTGGAAGATTGAGTGGGTGCTCGAAATAGCTGTGTAGAATGTAAAAACAGGATAATTTATGACACAATTTAATTATTTAAATATCTGTTTACTTGTTTTTAGTTCTCGTACTGGAATAAGTTAGTGTTTATCAACAAGTCTCAGGCTTTTTCAAGTCAAAATAATATATGATTACAAGCACTACCGCGTGCTAAGCGAAGTCCCCTATGACGATTAAAGATATATAATTGGCGAAAAACACATAAAAAGCACGAAATTTCGGCAGAAATAGCCGACTCCCAGTGGCTGAGCGGTTTAGGCATCCGGCGCGAAATCGGAGGACGTGGATTCATTTCCCGCCCGGGGCAAAACATTTTGTACTCCAATATTTTATAAAATATGATTTTTCACGTCAAATAAAAAAAAAATATGAAATGTATTTATTTTATGTACTATTGTACCCGTAGCCATTGGCTCCACTTACGTGTATGTCTTAGCTGTTCCTTAACCTCTAAACATCGAGCTTGCGAGGTAGATGCGGTATTAGATGCATGTGCAACAGGTGTGCGCATTCGCACAGCCGATGTTAATCGGTTGAATACATTTTAATATTTTTATTTTTGCATGTTTTGCGGATTACATTACAAAATTACAAATTTATGAGAGGAAAAATTAAAGTCAAGTGCGAGATTCGAACCCGCGTCGTCCATCATCATACGGCGGTTAAGGAACGAGAGGAAAAATTTTATATATGAACCATTGTCATATTAGCTCAGTCGGTCAGAGCATACCGGCTAAAGGGGTGCATGACGCGAGTTCGAATCCCGCACATGACTACAATTTTTCGTCTCGTAAATTTGTAATTTTGTAATACATAATTTCATGTCAATGATTTCAAATTACTATTTTCGTAAGTTACAAACTCAAAGGTATTGGATAGTAATAGTAAGTAGTATTATTATATTTTCTATGGTAATAGTTATGTTATATTTTTTTTAATGCTCGATAGTTTACTTTGACCACTATCTCACCTGATGGTAAGTGAAGATGTGGTCGAAGATGTTGTTCAGGCTATACCAGAATCACTGGCTCTCAAGGACAGCTGCCGGAACACACCGTTAGGTGCTTGGCGAAAGATTTTCTACTTGAGGGTGCTCGCTAGCCAGGCGGGCTTTCGCAAAATGCCCTTCCATCACGCGGTGAAGCTCAAGCCCGTGGCGGGATTCATACCGTGGTCGCTACTATCTGCTGCGTGGCAGTCCATAGCCAATGCCACTGAGCCATCACTGCTTCAAAAAAACTGTGTTAACATATGGGAAAAATGTTGAACATCTTTGCAGCATGTGAATATGGCGGTCATAAACGAGAAGTATTCGGCTTTTATTTATTAGTGCCCTAGAAGAAATCAGTCATTAATAAAAAAAATAAATTATTGTAATTTTATAATGTCATCCGTCAGCATACCGTATTGCATAAATGTAAATGTTAGAATAGTAATTATTGATCCATCTTACAATGTTAAGAAATACAACGTCAAAAAAATGGAACCGACTTCAACACTCAAAAGTGTGAAATAACTTGTTGAAGTCGGCACCATAATGTCGGTACCATTAATGACCCTTGGTACTTACGGGATCGATTGTCATTCACTGTCAACGACTATATCATCTAGATAGGATAACACTTTTCAGTTATTGAAAATCCTCAAAAACGGCTAAGCCGAATTTAAATGGAACCATACGGCATCAGCTTTCAAATAAAAAAAACATCAAAATCGGTTAACCCAGTCAAAAGTTCTGAGGTAACTAAAAAAATATAGATGAATTGAAAACCTCCTCCTTTTTTTAAAGTTAGTTAAAAAAGACATACATACAAGATAAATTATAATGGTTTCGTTTTTGTACTCAAATATGGTACTTAAGGACATATACCCGCCAGCCAAAGCGTGAACTTTTATATAAACTCAACTTGTTATTTAAAAAAAACTCGCATGTAAATATAGTGTATTATTAGACCTATCGTTTCTGGCTTAAAGCCTTTTTCTTTTGGACTAATAATTAAATTTTTTATTATATAGCGTTTAGTATATAGCACTCGTTTTTAGGAGTTTGAGCAAGTTATTCGTAGCTCCAGATTTATTTAAAAAGTATATTACACATGTATAAATAACTTCCCATTATAGAAAGTTCATTATATTCCCCATGTTTCTGGTGCAATAGAAATATTAAAAACATGCTTATTTTTCTTGAAAGAGATGCTTAAAGTTGGGTCTTTCTTTTATCTAAAATTACGAGTTTTTGAGCTAGTTTAATTTCAAAACTGTATAATTTAATGAAAATCTGATGCACCACAAACCTAGATATTAGGGTAGTGATTACGTAGGTAAAAATTCATTGAGTTTTATTCGCTATTATTAAAATGAGATTGGAGCTGCGTTTTGTATGGGGGTGTTCGTCTAAAATATACCCTTAAGTTTTTTTTATGCTTTAAGGTTAGCCTTTGACCACTATCTCACATGATGGTAAGTGATGATGTGGTCGAAGATGGTGTTCAGGCTAACCAAGAAAAGTCACTTTTTGTTACTCACATTACATGGAGTAAGGTATATAATTCGGTTATTACGTGATTAAAAACTTTTTTTAATTAACGGCATCTTTAAAAAAACGGTGTTTTTTACAGCTGATAAGCTAACCCTTCACTGATTACACACACAAGTGATGATGTAGTGGGAGATGGTAAACTGACACCTATAGAATTTTATTGGTTAGCCTTAATTTACCCGAAGGGGTAAGCAGAATATTCTTAATACCCACGTTTTTACCACATATTATTATGCACATACCAATTACATAGGTCTATTGCCCCATGTATAGAGGCGTGAATACCAAGTACTACTTACCAGGATAACTGCAATAAAATTTAAAAATATTTTTTGTGTGCTGTATATATAGCAATAAAGAATTGTCGTAGTGTTGTTCGTTCACAGAGCCAGCTTTTGTATACTTACTTGCTATCTGTGCGAAGTTTTGTATTGTAATATTATTTATAAAGGACCTAATGATGAGGTTGAATTTGTGTAGCTATTTCTCTAATTAAATTAACAATAGAATAAATGCGATTGGTGTTAATGGTCACATAAAAAGAAAATAGTGACAGCATAAACACGATCTTACTTATTGTTAACTTTCCGGTACTTTTCTCTATGCAGACTGCCACGCTGTAATCATCATGACATTCATGACATAATTAAACGCCGATTTCATTGAATTTAACATGATGCGCCATCTCTGTTTGAGTAGCATATCTTTGTAGTATAGGCTATTCGACCACAGATGGACATCAAATGTATCTAGTGCCTTATATCACCACGGGGAGCGCTGTCATCGTCGCCCATACTACTGCCATCTGTATTCGAGTAGAAATACTAAAGAGGTTCTAATATAATTTCATTGAACATTTAATTCATATTGTAAGTATTTGTTACAGGCCCACTGCCCGCTTTCCATCCAAATGTAGTTTCGAAATATTTTAAATACTTACCAAATGTTCAAGCTACGTGATTTTTTTTCGCATTTCCCGGACCTTAAAATATTATGACTAAAATACGTTTTTATGGAAAGCGCTGAGAAGACAGTAACCTTAATTCAATTGTCAATAAGTTTTTTCAATAATTTTGTTTTATTATTGAAAAAATGTATATTAGAAATAACTGAGAAAGTGAAAATATCGAATTGAACATACAACCGATGTATGTATATTAAGTATGTCACTATGCTTAATGTCAAAAAAATATTGGCAAGAAACAGACTGGTAGGTATATTAAGCAAGGTGTAGTAGTAATATAAATTTTGATTTACTACCCAAGGTTAATGTTTGACGTAACATATAATAATAGAAAGATGCGCAAATTAGTTAGTCAGCCTGTGTTTTTACTCTACGCCTAAACCCACTCAACCGATTTAAATGAAATTTTGCACGATAATATCGGGTAGCCCAGAAAAAGACGTAAGACTTACATAGAGGCTTTTCATGTAGTTAATAAGGCAACGCCATGTAATCAGTGGCTAATAGCTAGTATATTCGTCTATATTCAAGTCACCGAGCACCGGTCGGCGGCAGCAGCGATGCGTCAATAGCGTCTCATAAGTATGCCTGTAGATATATGTTTACCATCGTAACGTAACAACTTCACCACATGATGGGAGGGTGTTTTGCGAATTCTCGCTGGCTTGCTTAAGCACCACCCTTATGTAGAAAATCTGCCGCCAAGCACTGAATAGTGTGTTTTGGCAGCAGTCCTTAAGAGCCATTAAAATTACAGGCACAGGAGACTCAACAAATGTGTACTCAATAACTGTAACTGTATCTCAGGGTGGCGGGCGCAGTGTTCGTCACTTGTGGCGAAATACATCTATTAGAGGCAGAGGTTACCATTTAACATAGGGTGGGCCTCGTACTTGTTCCTTCACGATAATATAAAAAAGTATTAGCTAACAACATTTATAAGTATTCAAAAATTTTATAAAGTTTTGGCTTCAGGTTTATAGGCGGCTGTGCCACCTGACGCCATCGCTCCATGGGAATACTCTCGTCAATATTTTTTGGGTAATAATAGTTTTCGGGTAATAATGGTTTTAATACGGTAGCCTAATGGGCAGCAACAACACACTCGCATTAACGCGCGTGGTGGCATAATGCAAGATGATGTAGTCCTTTTATTCGTAAGCCAAGAACTTTGTGCCTCAAATAGGCATTATTAAGTAACGTTCTATTATAATGTTTAAGGGATAAATTTTATGAAATATATTTTAATATAGAAATATATTAGTTACAGAGGAATATTGAGTATGAGTTAATGAGGTATGAGTGATTTCGACGCGGAAGAAGTTACGCTTATACATTGTCACAAAAAATTAAAACCAGCTAAGGTTGAAAACAAATCGTTTGCGTTGAAATTTGAGGGATGGCATAATTCATCCTATTTTAATGTAAGAGACTCCCTTTACTCTAAAATTACACGTCAAATAGAAAGATTTTCTTTATTGTTTTCAGAATAACTTTAAGAACATATACATATATTTTTTTAACATAAATCAAAATGTTTTGTTTTCAATCTTACTTTTCTGTTAAAAGTAAAATTTTTACGTATTTTGTAAGTATTGTTGTAAAATTTTCGGGAGAACTGTAAAAAAGCAGTCTATGTTACAAGTGAACTATATACATCATACTAATACGATGAAAAAAAAATGTCTTCATCCCAGCGTATAAGAAAGACATAAGTATACAAAGCAACAAATGCACAATTACAATACGTATGGGCATTTAATTTAACTGTGTTAGGATTTACAATCGGATTACAAGATATTTTAATGTTTCAGCAATTTCATTTATTGATTTGTACAGGGGATATTGCCTATACAAATTACACAACGCAAGAAATTGTCAAAGGCATACACGAGCCACAACAGCGCATCACAATAGGTAGGATGTTGTGTGAATCAAAACGACCTACGCGGAAAGCAAATCTCTCTGTTACTAATTTCTTCTCAGTTGTATAGCTGTTCTGTGTATTACTAATATTTATCTGGATCTTTTAGTAACAATTTTTTTGTACCGGCGGTATGCCTTTATTAAACAAAATACTATGAACTATATACAACACTACAGCTATTACAATAAAAGCATTTAGACAACCTATAAGCCATAGCAGACTCATAGGCAGTCCAAATTCTCCAGCCCACTCCCAGTTGGCAGCGTGCCCAGCATGCTGGCAGCATTGCCCCGTTGAATTGCTAGTAGAATTTTAGTAACTTTACAAGATAAGCGCGTGTCAGCGTGTATAATAAAAAATATATTGTTAACTTAACAAAAAGAAAACGTAGCTCCCAGAAAGGCTTCGTGTTGGGTCCCGGTTTCTAGTCCTATAATAACGACAATCTTGCGATTGTTTTGAAACTCAGAATACCAAATACCAAGACCCTGTTTATTTCCGAAATGGTTGGCAGAGGTGTCTATGCGTCTATATGTGTCCATTAACGTTTCATTGTGATAATACCTACTGTGCACTACCGACGCTAATTATTTTATCAAAAAACCCATGCAACCCCAATCAAGTTTCATGAGACTTTTAACTACTATGTCTCAAGTTGATGGGCGCAGTATAATTTGTGACTTGTGACGAAATGCATCTGTTATAGGCAGAGGTTAATCCGCTTAATATCAGGTGGGCCTCGAGCTTGTTCCGTCACAATAACATAAAAAAAAGTACCTCAGACCTAATAAAACATCGTCTACGAACAGCGAAGTGATAGGAAAAAGTTTTGTATAGTGGTAGGGCATTTTGCGAACGCCCGCCTGGCTAGCTACTACACTCAAGTAGAAAATCTGTTGATAAGCACATAACGGCGTGTGTTCTGGCAGTTGTCCTTGAGAGCCAATAATAGTAGGTTAGCCTGAGCAATTTCTTCGACCACACAATCACTTACCATCAGGTGATTTAGTAGTCAAAGATTAGGATATCAGCCATACCTAAAAAAAGAGTCCGGTTTTCTAAACATGTTTGCAAGGGACGTTTTGCACTTTGCCGACTAAGTTACTTACGTGTGAAGAATATTCTTTATTTGTGATTTAATCGATGCTTTTTAAAAAATTTCTTAGACTCTTTCACAACACAACTCAGCATTTTAAAAGTAAATTTATAATTAGTAATAACGTTTTGCTACACAAGACGACATAGTTTCGTCGTACGTGTGTGTGTCCTTGACCTATATAAACTAGACGCGATATCTGAATATCTCATCAGAATATTGTGTATTTTGAATACACAATTTTCGAACGTAAAGCGCGTGTAATCTCTACGAGTTCCCAACTGCGTGTGGGTTAGAGTATGCCGGCCAGCACGCTTGCACTGGTCGACGATCCTCGTTTGAGATGTCGCGTCTAGTATATATAGGTCAATGGTGTGTGTGTATTATTGTTTATTACTGGTGAGTCACAGGAATTCTGTCAATTCTGCCAAAAGGAATTCTTAGTTATTAGTCAGTCCGACTGATGACTGCATAGGAGTGAAAGAGAGGCAACGATAGTGAAATCGCGATAATTTTGGGTGAAAAATGAAATAAAGCTTATTGACACTAAACTAATAGGTAACTTAAATTGAAAATGTTACTTAACTTGTACATAATAAGGTTTTATTTTGATATGGTTATACCAATTTTATATATAATATATATATATCATTGGGTTATACACATACTTTCATGAATAATTAATATATTTACATTACACGCGTCACTAAGACTCAACTTTGCAATTTTATTCAATTGAGATAATTTTAAGGTAACGTGTGTCGGAATTTACTTGGCCTGAGGAAATATGTTGAAGATTAACATATTTTTCTTACTGCTACAAACGAAATAAAATTTGCCTTTTCTCTGCTTGTTAAATTTGTCTTGTCAGCCCCTTACGACGCTGTTCACAGAGTTTATTTGGTCTCAGCGACATAGTAAACCTCAAAATAGGATCCAACTAGAGAATCGAAATACTACACCTGTAAGTAACAATTTACGCAAATGGTCTAATGAGGCAGTTTTCATAATCATTTTTTATTTTATGCCTTATAGGTTAGCTTTTGACCACTATCTCATTTGATGGTAAGTGATGATGTGGTCGAAGATGTTGTTCAGGCTAACCTAGAATTACTGGCTCTCAAGGACAGCTGCCGGAACATACCGTTGTGTGCTTGGTGACAGATTTTCTACTTGTGCGTGGTAGCTAGCCAAAATGCCCTACCACCATGCTATAACGACTGCTATCCTAAGACAACAACCGGGACCGACGGCTTAACATGCCCTCCGAAGCACGGAAGCGCTCAGTAGTAATGTCCCAGCGGTCACCCATCTAAGTCATGACCGAGGGGGACGTTACTTAACTTTGCTGATCGGGTCAGAATGGCTAAGCAAACTTCGCTACGAGCGCATCAAAAAATTCGAAATATTTCGATAACCACATCGTAATCCAAACAACGATCGTACTAACATACTAAGTTCCAATTCGAAAAACCACCCCAAGTTGACCTACAAACTTTACAAGACAATGTGCGTGCAGCATCCGCTATATCTGGTTATGGCCATTGTGTGACGGGCACAGCTGCTGGACCGGTCTGCTCTCTGGACCAGGAGGATGTTAACTATTTTCTGTGGACTTATTTATGTTTTATTTATAATAAAATTCATATTATTTCAATTTTATTTGAGATAACAATCATAGCGAGCGAACAACAACTATAATTACTAGAAAACCCATGTATTATATATTAAATAGAACTCTGATTTCCTTTTGTCAGTATTCATATAGATGGTCAATGATTTACTAGAATAAAAAAACATATTTGAATTTGTCCAAATTTAATTTAGAATCTTAAATAAAACATGCAAAATACACAAGACTCGTTATGTTTGACATGGTATAAATAAGCTAGAAACTTTCTCCAGAAATTGAGGAAAAGTGATGATCATGATGATTACGATAAATACGGTATCTTAACAACTAATATATATCTTATATGACATGTATTTTAGCAAATAAATTATATGATTTGAAATATCCTGTTTTTATACATATCCTAAATTATCTACATTTCAAGTTTCATTAAAATCAGTCCAGCCGTTTCGGAAGGAGTAGATAACAAACAAATAGATACACACATCCTCAATTACTTACTCACAAACTTTAACATATAAATACTAGCGGCCCGCCCTTCGCATGGGTAATTACGACTATAAATTGAGATGTTAGCTATCCTATCTTTCAATTTGAATTAAATTGCACACGGTGTGCAAATCAATTTTAAAATTAGTTCAGTAGTTTAGGAGTCCATCGCGGACAAACAACGTGATACGTAATTTTTATATATATACGGATTAGTGTGATTACTTGCTTTTGCTAAGCAAGTGTTTTCTATAAACCTTTTATATCACGTTATAAAGAATAACCCTGACAATATAAATCTGAAGCAATGATGGCCGAGCGGTTATAGCTATGGTCTGCAGTGCTGCAGGTCCCTGGTTCGATCCCCACCGCCGGCTTCTAGCTACCTACTACCCTCAAGTAGAAAATCTGTCGCCAAGCACTTAAAAGTGTGTTTCAGCAGCAGTCCTTGAGAGCCAGAAAAATTCCAGGCACACGAGACTTAAGAGCCATTTCACAAAATCACGCTACTGACGTTTAGGTAAATGCCAGCGCATCGCTTACACAAGCGGAAGATGTGACGACGGAATAGCGTGACTGTGAGTAACTTATTTTGATATTTGCACTCATTAATAAATAAATATAAGTTGTAAAAAATGTGTAATTGGCATGAGTAAACAATGATAATTTAGAGTTATGTTAAATATTCTTTCCTGACCAAGAAAACAGAGTTAGTATCATAGTTAATTGAGATGAGATTAATTGAAGAATGCACTTTCTTCTGATATAATATCTGTTTGGAATTACACTTTATTTAACGCAATAAATCGTAATAAAATGCTTATATAATTCGTGGAAATTGGCGCAAGGTCTTTAATTTTTATTCCATAATTATGATAAATTATCGATATTCTAGTACATTAAGTGTCAACAAGGTTATATGCCTGATGTATATATTTTTTTAAAAGTTAATTTGATTTTTTTTATACAAGAGATAGAGCTCAGAAGATGGCTATGTGTACGTTAATTCGTAAAACAAGGTGCGGGAGATTGGTCACTACAAAATACTTGAAGTAATATTTGTAAATGTGGTAGATTAACTGAAAAGGGAACATATTATTCTATTTTTATCGATTATTCAACAATTTGTAGATCTTTTCTATGATAGTAAATTAAGCGCTTAAAATCTTCGATACACGCATCCAAATGTGAAATGCCTCTTAACAACTGTATGTCTCAATGTGACGGGCGCAGTGCAATTCATCGCATGACGAAATGCATCTGTTATATGCAGTACTTAATTCGCTTAACATCAGGTGGGCCTCGTCCTTGTTCCGTTCCATAAAAAAAATTAGCAGAACCTCAATAAAAAAAACTTGTTTTAGAAGGGTAACCTTAAAATCCATGAAAAGTTGTGTAAACGTTAAAATATTGCCATTTATTCGCGGCATTGTGGATGGCAAATATTGAGACCGACAGCCAAGAAAATAGTAAAAATCGCGCTTAGGTACATTCAGTAACGAAATCACTTTGTGTTTAATTCTAAACATTTTTTATCAAAATTAGAATACGTTCGTTTGCTAAATGTTTTTTGATCATTCGGTTATAAAATATAGGTATAATAAAACGAAAGATAATGTGACAATAAATCTAAAGTTGATGTGTTTGATTTTCAAAATTACGAGTAGGTACCTACATAGTATTTTATTCCATAATCTAACAGTAGTAATTTCTTACAAAAAGCAAATGATATGTCAATTATTCAATTTTATTTATTAAGAATTCGATCAAGGAATGAGCTCACCTGTCATAATGAGCATCAAAATTGCTCGTAAATTGGGCCCAAAAGTTCTGTTTCCAGATAAAAAAATATCTAAGTTAATATATTAAGTACCTTAAATCCTTTTTTAAGTCACCCCTATTCCGTACTTCAACCTTCTCCATATGAATATTAGCAGCAAATAAATCCTTAAAACTTTTCCACGTAACAGTACCTGTTGAACGCGCTTCTTCTTTTTACTTTCCCATACACCGTTCACGTACTAAAAATCGAATAAATCAAAATAACCGATCACAGGACAAAAGCTCATTCACAATTTAAAACCTGTTTTTTTTTAATACGCTGCAGCATCCGCGGACATCTGAACAGATCTTTTGTCAGTATTTGAAAAGACAAAGTGGTTTGAACCGGTTTAGAGTTGATTTTATTTTTTATTCCATTTTGTCGTTATTTAGGTCAGTAACGGCTAGTTCGCGTGTTCGATATATGAATTGAATCAGTTTAGAACGGATCCCGATGAGGGAAGCTGTTATTAAAGTGTGGTCAGTTAAAAAATTGTTACAGTATTTTTGGTGATTTAAGTAGATACTCATTTCTTTAAAACTTAGATTTAAAGAAATGAGTATTTTTCTTTTTTCTTTTTTTTAATTCTTGTAAAGATCGATCTTGCCGATTGAGTCGCGTGTAAAGTTACACTTAATTCCGTTTTTATATTGTGCAAGTTTGTGACAGTGATATTTCTAATAAATAACATAGGCAATACCTACGTGCCACCTTCTCTAACCTAATTCTTATGTTAATGAAACTATTATCACCGTCTTAAATCACTGGTAAGTTCTTTTTTATGTCATTAAGTGATTAGACGGACAAGTCGCTCACCTGATGGTAAGCGATATGCCTATTTATTTAGTAGCAATATCGCCTGGCTAATTTCGGAAACGATATCCTTCTGCCAGGTGGTAGGTCTAACAAGAAACCGTCTTAGTGGGTACCACTGCCGTGTAAACAGGCCAATTGCTAGTTGGACACACCGCGGGTTCCGTACAAAAAATGTACAAATCGTTACTAAAAAACTTTGGCGGGAGTCCGGCCTGCACTTATAACAAATAAAAACCTTTATTTCTTATACTATTACAACTTATACTTAAAATTACTATATATATTATTACGTTTACTTTTAGATTACTACAATATATTATAGGTATGTTGTGTTGGTTGAAATTTTAAATTATTTCTTGCTATTGCTAGTAGTAGTCACCTGTTTGGCGTAGGCCTCTCCTAAATCTTTCCGCGTCTCACGATCCAGTGCGTATCGCATCCTCGACTCTTTACTTTTTCATACCTCGTGGCAGTGGCTCGTTTCAGCCATTCTGTTAGATGTTTTGCCTATCTGGTGTTTTCTTTATTCATCCTACAGATGTGTCCTATACAATGGCACTTGAGTATTCTTGTTCTTTTCCTAACATCTATAATTGAGAACGATGGCTTAACGTGTCCTTCGAAACACGTAAGCGCTCAGTAGTAATGTCACCAACGGTCACCCATCCAAGTCCTAACTTCAGCTGACGTTGCTTAACTTAGCTGATCGGTTAAAAACGATTAAGAAAGTTTTATTTTTTTATTTTATTTTGACGGAACAAGCTCGAGGCCCACCAGATGTTAAGCGGACTAAACACTGCCTATAACAGATGCATTTCGTCACAAATCACAAATTGCACTGCGCCCGTCACCTTGAGACACAGTTACTAAGTCTCATGTGCCTGTAATTTCGCTTAATTTTGCCTGTAAGCTACGCTCAATTGAAAACACTTTCGAATGTTTTTTATATAGTAATTATAGCCACCGCCGACCGGGATTCCAGTTTGTACAGATGATGGAAAAGCCTGTCCGTACTGTCCGATAGGAGGCCGGTTTTTACTATTTAGAGAATCACACCAACTACCAATTTTACCCGTATTTATTACTCTTACTAATAATGTGCAGCAAAAACAAAGACCTTTTGAAAATAACACGTCTTAAGATTTTCTTTAAGTTAATTTTTTTATTATATTTCAGGGTTACTCTATTGGATTTTAACACATTCTGAGAGAAAATAAAGGATTAAACAGCGTCTATCGTGCTATTAAACGTAGCTTTTTAACGCTAAATAGAAAACGTAGGCCGTTAGACTTGTAAGGAATCCTAAAATAAGTAGGATAATAGGAAAACCTTGTGACATTTGAAAAAAGAGATTATATTAAAGACAGCTTCATGTGGATATAGGTTTACTTTCTCGTTGTCGAATGATGTAAGCATCACGTCTGAACAGCGAGGTCATGTTTTTTTTTATTGCGTATAAGCTAGCCTTTGATCACAATCTCACCTGCTGGTAGGTAAGTATTACTGGAAGAACTACAAACAATTCTAAAGGACATCTGCCGAAACACACCGTTTGATGCTTGGCGACAGATTTTCTACTTATGGGTGGTGGCTGGCCAGACGACCATTCGCAAAATGATCTACCACGAGAGAATACCAATACCATATTGAGCCTATCTATCTTTAACAATTAACTTAAATTTGATGAAAATAATAGGTAAGTCACCTGGTGCGTAACCGTGATATGTGCTCTTAAAATTTGTAAACAAAAAATAAAAATAAGTAAAGAACAATAGGAAAAATTTGGGGTAATGACTCATTGTCATGTTAGCCCAATTGGATTAGAGCATACCCCGGCAAAAGGAGTGGATGGACGCGGGTTCGAATCCCTCACATAACTTTAAAAAAATGTTCCCTCTCGTAAATTTGTAATTTTGTAATGTAAACCGCAGAGCATGCGTTATTGCAAACATAAAAATGTTAAAAAAAAAAGTAAGTACGTCTAACGGGCCATAGATGTCTTTGGGAAGAGACCGTCTTCATGGGTACCATCGCAGTGTCATATATTCAGCCTCGAAGCATTACTGTGCAAACACTGTGTTTAAATGTGAAGGGCACTGTAACAAGTGAACTGGGTGAACGAGACAAGAATTAAAGTCTCGGATAGACGAGCCCATTGCAGTATCAAGTATCTATAACAAAAAAAGAAGCGCTCGTAGCCAAGTTTGCTTAGCCATTCTGAATCGATCAGCAAAGTTAAGCAACGTCCGCCTCGGTCATGATTTGGATGGGTGACCACTGGTGACATTACTACTGAGCGCTTCCGTGCTTCGGAGGGCACGTTAAGCCGTCGGTCCCAGTTGTTGTCTTACGATAGCAGTCGTTACTGCATGGTGGTAGGGCACTTTGCGAATGCCCGCCTGGCTAGCTACCTCAAGTAGAAAATCTTTCGCCAAGCACCTAACGGTGTGTTCCGGCAGCTGTCCTTGAGAGCCAGTAACTCTAGGTTAGCCTGAACAACATCCTCGACCACATCATCACTTACCCACAGGTGAGATAGTGGTCAAACGCTAACATATCAGGCATAAAAAAAATGCAGGCTGGACTCCCGCTAAGGATCTTGAAATGTTTTTTTTAAATAACTATTTTGTGGTACATTTTGTGTTCGTACGGAACCTTCAATGTGTTCAACTCGCACTTGGCCGGTTTACACGGCAGTGATACCAAGACGGACTCTTGTTAAAAGAAACTACCACCTGGCATAAGTATCGATATCGTTTCCAAAGAAACACATGTAGCTAAATATACAACACCAACAAATGCAAAAAATGGGTAATGTACAAATTGCACCAATAAAATCAACTAAACTTCGACAAAAAAACACCATTCAATATCGGGTATATACCGTTTGGATATCGATTTTTAGATCCCCTTTCTCTTATTTTTTTTTACATAACAAAGAAAATGTAAAGGAGGAGATTTGCAAGGGCCGCGCGCCCCTGTTTGTACATGTGTCTGTGCGAGAATAGTGGAACGAATGTGTGTGCGTGCTGAGACGATCGACTCGAGTGAAGCAAGGGGAATGATTGGTGAACATTTAGTTTTGATCGTTGAAAAAACTATGTAATCATATATTTTATTGATATTACTGTACATACTGTATTGTATCAGCCGGATCGTCCACTCCTGAACACAGCCTCCCCTATTAAGGGGGTATTTGCCTTGCTTGTCAGGCGTCTTAGGGTCATGGCAATGTTAGTTGACAGTTCTTTAGAAGGCGCTGCAGCCCACCTTCCAGTATTTTTCCCTTAGTCGCCTCTTACGACACCCACGGGATGATTTCGGGAGGTGCAATTCTAACCCGGCACCTCACGGGGCTAATTTTTAATATTTTTTGATATTATTCTTCATTATTGATATTTTCCATATCAGCAAGAATTTTTAAGGGCCCTATTTACCTAAAACTCTTTAA
Organism: Plagodis dolabraria; assembly: GCA_963854805.1. Taxonomy (NCBI): domain Eukaryota; kingdom Metazoa; phylum Arthropoda; class Insecta; order Lepidoptera; family Geometridae; genus Plagodis; species Plagodis dolabraria. Next base: position 7,911,144 of record OY978459.1, on the reverse strand, counting down.
TGCTATACATGTAAATGCCTTAAAGTTACTGCCGTCAAGAACATGCATTAAAAATTTCGCCGTGCGTGAACACTTGGTATTTAAAATATGATGACATTTGTATGGAAAGCGCTACAAAGTCCTTAAAAAGCTATCTAACGCATCGACCATTAATTTCTTCTACAGGATATAAAGTATGGAAATAGAATATGTATACAAACGCCAAAAAACCTTTATTTCTACATCTGTAAATATATGCTGGGAAATCATAAAATACCTTCCCATGTACCTGACACGTAAGCTTGCATTCTCGCCATCCGTGCATCCTCCTCACCTTACACACTCGCACTTCAATGTTTACCAACAGTCTTAACTCGAGTCTTAAAACTCGTAAAAGCCTGTAATATTGACTTTTGGTGGGAGTTGTTATGTTACTTTAGCTGAATGAAAAAAGTTTTAATACGTTTAACTTTTTGTTAAAGAATTTTTTCCAATGCAAATTCAAGTCATTCATCAAAATCAAATTCAACTTATCATAGATAATCATAAAATCGTCAATTACTTAATTTCCTCCATTCTTTTATACAAGTATGGTAAAAACCATGACAACCCATCTAATTGTAGGACACATAATTTGGCAAAATATTAAACAATTCCTCAAAAACTCAACTCTCAAAACCTCTCGAGCCTACTATAAGAAGTGAGGGTCGAAGAAAGCATCTCTTAGCGCCCCTCCTTGCACTCACACAAACGTACCCTCCATTTGTGTATCTAAAAAAATACTCAAAACACACATACATGTATACCTCGAGCTATCAATAGAATCATTAGACGCATTTCTTTGATGCAGCCTGCTTTTAGCGGTCCACCGTACCACATTATTTATGCGGAAAAGCTACAGAATTTACAACCTTATTAGCTTGAGCATTATACAATTGGAATTTTTTAGACATGTAGTTTTAAAATTGGGGAAGAAATAATTGCGTCTTTACTTGGCGTTTTTTTCTTTTCGATAAGGGTAAGGGCTAAAATGGGACCAACCCTTCCATAGATTTCGTTTGATGTGAGCCACGTCTTCCAAGATGAATTATGGTGTTTTTAATTTTGACATCTTTTAGGAATGAAAAAGTTTTTCAGTGAAATATTTTTTAGTATATTTCTGTAATAATACTTATCTGCTCATCAAAAATACCCATGAGAGTTTCGTGCAACACTTTTGAATTTTTTTCGATGTGTAAAATATATCATATCATATATCTACCCATATTCTACTCGCATTTAGGGTTGACACAATATATTTTCTCTTGGACCACTGTGACAATATCATTTATATAGGATCGCAGTAAAAGCTGTGTCATCATCAACAAAAGTTATAAAAGAGCTTCTGTAAATCTGGAAACTGTAAACACGTGTTGGAAACACAAAAGCAAGAATCGAACACGCGTTCTCCGATTTCGCGTTGGATGCGTAAACGACCGCTCGGGCTAATAATTTTGTACTCTAATAAAGTACCTAAATAAAAAGTTGCCAACTTTTGTTTGGTAGTCAGTTTTAAAGTTGCCTACTTTTTTTTTGGTAGCTGTAACTACATATGCTCCTATGTATTTAAGATGGTGTAAATAGAAGCCTTACACCTGAAAATTATAGAAAGCACAAATTTAAGAACGTATTAGCTTCGTTTTTACGGGCGGCCACCTACTCACCTTCTTTGGGAAAGCTCTGTTTTATTTTATTCGCAATACCTTTTTATGAGAAAATTAATTAGGAGAATATGGAACATGCAAACCTTACATTCTAAAACCGAAAACAGTACGTTTAATACTAATTAAATTCGATTATAATATTAATTACAAAAAAGGATTTTAAATTTTTAAGAACTTCTACCTATTGTAAATCAGCATAGAATTTGTATCACCTTTAATTCTCATGAAGATATTAATACACAGTAAATAGCCATATACGAGTATATTTGTGTTATCATATTGGTAATGATAAGCTGTTTTCAAATTTCTCATACTTGGGAAGTACCTACATTTTGAAGTTACCCAATCAGAAGAATGAAAACAGTACTTATTGTTCTAAGAAACGATTTCCCATGTCGTGAACTATGCAAGGCATATCCCGACGTTGTTCCCCACTCTGTATCACTTAAATAGTGATAAATTATAAAATTTTAGCACCAATTTTGTAAATTGAATTTACTTTGCATTATTATATTAATGAAATATTGTTTCCTTAACTAATCAGGTATTTGTTTACTTTTATCATATTCGAAATGAAAAGCAGATTGTTCACCTCTTTAGGCATTCGAACTATTTAAATAAACCATCTCGTGGCTAAATAGATCACTATCATCCCTTTTATAACAATCTACTATTGCGTAATAAAAGTCTTACTATTCGAATATATTGAGGAGAGAAAAGAAACACAATTTTTACAATACAAAATTGGTAGTATAATTTAGTTCCTATTTGATGATAAATAATAGCAAAGGGTGTACCGTAACAGATCGATTTCAATATTAGCATTAACGACGGCCGCAAACCGAGGTATGTCAGAGGGGGAAGGAGATTAACGCTGAGGACATAAATCTAAAAGTGTTATTGTATAGTATATATGTATATAGTATTTATGTAGGCACCAAATATTTAGGTTACTAGTAAGGAGTTACTTAGCGGAAATCCGTAATTAAAAACAACAAATTATTAAAATATATCTTTTGTAAACATTATTAAATATATAGATATAATACAAAAATGTTTAAAAATACTAGAAGCATATATATTTAAAAACATTTAGAGCACCAAGTTTATCGTCACGACAGGGATTCGACACAAAAATAAATTAAATAAAGAATTACCAATTAGAAAAATAAATAAGAAAATCAGAAAAGTAGTTCAATTGGAGGTCCCTAAGAGATTGAAATGCCTACTCGAGTCTGGATACACAGGTTGTCCAATGTCCATATCTCAAAGTTTTATAGGTATGATGTTATATGTACTATAGTACCAGACTCATAATTATTAACTATTATATTATATTTAAATAAATAACGCACTCTGGAAACTCTAGATATTTTCATAGTGTGCCAGCTGTGGCTCACATAATGGCGCGAATGTTAGATGCAAAAATTCATTCCCGTTGAGGAGAGCCAATAATAATATATTTTATTTGGCTTTTAATCAAACAGTTATAGAAAAATCTTTAGCACGGGTTTGTTGCTAAAACTTCCATACATAATATATATTTTATGAATCCAAATAATGATCCTTTGAAGAAGAGTTCATCTACAAAGTGACCAAAATTAGGGAATCGCCCACCGAGGTGGAACCTGAACAAGTAAACGTTTATCAACTTTTGTAGTTTTAATCTATATATAATCAGATGCCTAGAACATACATATAGAAATACATCGAAAACAAAATCATATGCGACATCTTTATCCGTGGTAATTAAGTATAATTACTTTGTTGATATGTATTTATTATTTAATTATTGATACTTTTTTACCTACCATAGTACTCGTATATCCGTTATTATATTATGATTAGTATAGAAAAAAAAATCGGCCACGTGTGATTCGGACTCGCGCACGAAGGGTTCCGTACCATTCCAACAACATTAGACTTCATATTTTAACCTTTTTTATTTTAACGTGTGAAGTCTGACTCGCACTTGGCCAACTTTTTGTATTGGTTGTTATAGCGGCAACAGAAATACATCATCTGTGAAAATTTCAACTGTCTAGCTATCATCGTTTTTGAGATACAGCCTGGTGACAGACGGACGGACGGACGGACAGCGAAGTCTCAGTTATAGGGTCCCGTTTTTACCCTTTGGGTACGGCACCCTAATAACTTTTGGAAGTTGGTATCTTACTGATTCAAACACTCTAAGCACACATTTCCTGGTCCGACTTCCAAACTGTTGTTTATAGAAATTATCGTTTTTTCGCTATTATTATTGTAACGTATACCATATTAGTAAATACTTTTTTCAATAATAAATATATCAATATCTAAACTTATTTCTAAATCTCTCTTAAACAATTATTTGACAATCCTCTTTACGATAATAATTCAATAAATTGAAAAGCTAAGAAATATAATAACCCTTCAGATAAAATCATGAAACGATGCGTGTAATGAATCCGTACCGGCCAGCCGGGCCATGGACTGGTCAGGGAGTGGTATTGAAGGCGGAAGGGCAACCTGCTGAGACGGGCTACTTGGCACCGGGCGGTATATCCAGATGTACAAGTCACTAGAGGCCGCGGGAGCGGGCATATTACTGGCGAATAAAATTTTTTGATCAGCTCAGACCAAATAAAAATGTGAAGACGGAATTTCTTAGTTTTTTTAACCGATCAATTATGTTAAGCTACGTCTGCTACTTAACATAATTGATCGGTATTCGTTTCATCGGTATCGGCTTCAGAGGGTATGCTAAGCTGTGGGTTCGGATTGTTTTCTAAGCTGGCCAGGAGGGCATTCGCAAAATGTAGAGAATCTACTATGTGTACTTGATCAAAAAAAATAATATAAGACCAACTTGGAGGTAAACGATAAAAATAACAACGAACGTACACAAAAGACTTACAGACTAAAACATAATATTGCCGTTTAATTTGATGTCGATTAAAAAAATATTATTTAGATCTATTATTAACTAGCTTTCTGGGCGCGGCTCCACCCGCGCGTATGTCGGTTATCGCGCGAAAACATTAACCTCTTTTTGCGCAGTCAGATAAAAACTATCCTATGTTTTTTCCCGGGTCTTAAACTATCTCCATACCAAATTTCATTCAAATCGGTCCAGTAGTTTTGGCGTGAAAGCGTAACAGACAGACAGACAGACAGACAGAGTTACTTTCGCATTTATAATATTAGTACTGATTAAAATGTTATTTATTTCGATAATAAACATATCATTGTCTCAGCTTATTTCTATATCTCACTACAACAATTATTTGACAATCCTCTTTAGGATAATAATCCAATAAATTGCAAAGCTAAATAACCCTTCAGATAAGACTAAACTTCACCGCATGGTTGAAAAGCATTTTACGAATGCTTGCCTGGCTTGCCACAACCCTCAAGTAGAAAATCTGTCGCCAATTATCTAATAGTGTGTTCCGGCAGCTGTCCTGGAAAGCCAGATAATTACAAGCACATGAGACTTAATAACTGTATGTCTCAGTGACCGTTGTGACGGGCGCAGTGCAATTCGTTCGGACGAAATGTATCAGTTATAGGCAGAGATTAATCCGCTTAACTTCAGGTGAGCCTCGTGCTTGTTCCGTCACAATCGCAAAAAAAAGTAACTTGGTCATTAATATACAAATACAAATACAAAATATTTATTTCAGTAAACTTAATCTAATTTACAGTTTATATGTTTGAGACTCTCTTTTAAGTATTAACATACCTGTGTTAGAGGGTCTCGCTCTTCCGTATTAAGATAATTGTGATTAAGTGGTGAATTACAGAGAATTAAAATTTGTATATGAAAAAATGCTTGTTACAATCAAGAATACTTATTAAAAATTAAAGTTAGTATATTATATATATATATATGTTTTAAATATTAGGTTATGATTTGTGTATGTATGTAGAGTGTGAATGAGAGTGTATGTATGTTTATATTACTGTTAATGTGAAAGTATGCGTGTGTGTATTTATAAGTGTAGGCTTGTGTAAGTGTGTGTCAGGAGGATGGTGAGTATGTGAGTAAAAGTAAAATTAAAGTAAATATGGTAACAACAAGGACGCTAGCAAGTTGTTGATGCCTTTGCTGTTCGCATTAGGTACTTATTCGTTGCGAAACGCTGTGATGGTGATGCTCGATTAGAAGGAATGTGACCATGAACGGATGTCGCGTTTCCGTACGCCTTGTTATCCGACAATGGAAACGAAATAAAAGAAATTGGATCGCGCAATTCCGTTTCAAAAAATAAAACGTGTAGAACACTGGAAGGTGGGTAGCAGCGCCTTCTGAGGAACTGATATCTTAAATTGCGATCCCCAAGACGCCTGCCAAGCTTGGGATTATGGCAAATTCCCCCTTAATATTTTTTTATGGGATAGGAGGGCAAACGAGCAGGCGCCTCACCGAACGGTAAGTGATCACCGTCACCCACAAACATCCTTAATATGGGAGGCTGTTCAGCAGTGGATAAGGAGAATCAGACTGATACAGTAGAACAGTGATAAGCTGAATACTTGACAACGATGCTGAAATGTCTGATGCTAAGCTTTAGAAGTGAATTTGTAAAGGGATTTTTATAGGCCTTCCTGTAATAATTATTTATTTTGCCTATTGGTTTCAAAGGCCGGTAACGCTACGGTCACTTACCACCTGCGTGCTTGCCCTCCTATATCTTAAAAAAAAGCATCTACCTACGAGTACTATTGACCTTTAGCTTGAACAAATCATTTGTTCGCGTGTAACTAATAATCTCTCATATTCAAATTATGTATTAGGTTATGTAGGTTTCAATAATCTATAAACTGGTCAGCAATCATGTTTTTCAGGCATCTTGGTCTTTTATCAAATAAATTGTTCAGTTTTCTTGTTAAATGCTGGGTTTTCTCCTGTAAGTACCGTAATGTTTTTTTGCACACAGTCCCCTTAAGAGGACTTAGTTATTGTTACAAAATTGTAAAATTAATAAGTAAATTCTAATTTGGTGATGTAATCCGCAGAGCATGCGTTATTGCAAAAATGAAAATATTAAAACTTAGTTTTTGTCTTCGTTAATCGTAAAAATATAACAAAATCACAAGCCTCATAAAAATTTATTCATCTCATGGAAATGTAAGGCCTGGAGTTTAAAATTTATGTCTGCCTATATACCTATATATATATACTCGTATATAGGCGCCCGAAAATATTAATATAATAATTGAAGACATAATACGTCTACGTATTATGTCTTCAATTAGAAAACATTTTTAATTGTCGCTCAATGAGAACTTATCCGCTACTATTTTTCCGCTTGCACCCCACCCCAGCACTATTTCTAGCCCACCTACCTACTTACCAACTGATAAGTGGACAGCTCGTGTGCGCGGAAACGTGATAAAGTCTATTTATTTATCTGTTCAACTATTTATATGGAATAGATGATATTCTTATCTGTCTGTTTAGAAATGCACATTGCCATTGTATAATATACAGACAAATTGAATTGCTTTGGAGCATTTTGAGCAGCGTGGGCCACCACACCACACAGTCACTACTAAAGACCTTACAGTCTCCAAATTAGCAACTTGTCGCCAGCCAGTACCGCTATATCAGCTCATACTTGACAGTTACAGTAATCGCTCCATTCAAAATGCAAGCTTTTCTTTAATAGGGTCACGATTTTTGTTCTGAAAGTCGGCGAAACTTTATTTCACAAACAAATTTTTAAGTCAAAAATTTTGGCGCTTGATACTAAATATGTATGTTACAAATTTAGTCAAGTATTTCACGATTCTAAGTATATTTTAATATCTTTTCTGTGACAGTTCTGTCCATCTCCATAAATACACAAAAATCAAACCCATATTTTAAAAATATTATACATTTTTGTTAATTTTGTTTTACTATGAGTGGACAGGTTTGTTCGGAAAAGTTCTAGCGACAAAACTGGAAATTGGCCCACCTAGAATTATAAGATAAATCGCAAACTATTCGCCGAGTGAGGATACGAGTCGTCGCCGCGCTGCCCGTTTTCTTAGGGCGGGCGGGTGCGGCTGAAGGGCGGCACTTCCGCCGGAAATGCTACTGACGTCGCCTTCTCTAATTGCAAATCTATTCCACTTAACGTCCTTTCGGTTTCAATTTATCTGTACAAACCATATTTGGTAATCAGTTATAATTTAAAGTTAATTATATAAAACTTGACATTAGATAAAAAATAAAAATTAACATCCAAAAATAGGGAGGAGGTTCTCAATGCAACTGTGTTTTTTTATAAGTTTGTTACGCGTTTACTCCACAAATTATGAACTGATTTTGATGTTTTGTTTTTGTTGGGTAGACATCTGATTTTTACCGACTTCCAAAAAAGGAGGAGGTTCTCAATTCGTCTGTTTTTTTATGTTTGTTACCTCAGAACTCTTGACTGGGTGAACCGATTTTCAAAATTATTTTTTAGTTTGAAAGCTGATGCTTGTCGTTTGGTCCCATTTTAATTTTTATCAAAATCGGTCAAGCCATTTTTGAGTTACGCTCCAATAACAGCAAAATATTCACCTTGATGATATAGTCGTCGACAATGAATGAGAATCGATCCCGTTAGTAGCAAGGGTCACTAAAAAGAGTGAAATTTTTTTTACCAAAGATGGAACCGACTTCAACACCCAAAAGTGTGAAATAACTTGTCAAAGTCGGTACCATGTGCACAATTTTGTGATAATAGGTACTTTTGAACTATCATGATACCGACTTCAACAAGTTATTTCACACTTTTGGGTGTTGAAGTCGGTTCCATTTTTAGGTAAACATATTTGTTTTTGGACGCCATATTGTACGTAAAATTTTTTTTTCATCCTAACCCACAGCGTTCGATATCAAAATGAAGGGATTAAAAAAAAGAGTTCCATAAATATATACAACTTACAGTTTTAATTTCAATGAAACTAAATGTTAAACTAAAAATTAAATGTTTCATGAAGATAAATAATTTGCCGTGAGATTTTTTACTTTTTTTTATTAATTTATACTTGATATGAAATGATATGATGATTTTGTTACTAATAATAACTTAAAATAAATTATCTATTATCTTTGTTATTGTATAAAACCTCCTGGGGTGTATAAAATACTCAGTTGGTATGTTAAATGGAAAGAAGATTGGAAGACATTCAGATTCAATATTATATGCAAATGTAAGAGCGACCGCCACTCAAGCACTGGATGAGGGACACGCTACCCTTGTAAGACTAATTAGTTCATGTATTCATTAGTCGACGAAGAACATGGGTACAATTTTTATGCAAAAATAAGACTAGACACTTTTTCATACAACCTGTTTATTGGCGACCGAATTTCCTTTTTTGATTCTTTTACAACTGGCCGTATTATAAGTAACTAAATATAAATTATAGAACGTAATTTGTTAAATGGTAATTTTGTTGTTATATTTTGTATACGCAAGCAAGAAAAACTTACTTGAACTACTTTGACACAACTCTATTTTTGGCTCTAGATACGTGTCTATACTTCTAATTCCACTTATTTCAAATCACCGTTCAGTTGGTTGTGAATGTCGTGATGGAGCCAGGCCACGTGACATGGCCTTATATTCTATGCGGATATATATGTTATTCGGAATAGGGACTTTTTATACCCTCAATAATTGTCATATGTCGCCCGCAGAAATCAACAAGATTCTATACGTAATCGACACCTCACCTCATAGCATTTTTTTTATATTGTGTCAATAAAACCGGCCAAGGGTGAATTAAACTCACACATAAAGAGTTCCGTGCCAAAGTTCCGTGAGCAAAGAGTAAAATCAGTAAAATTGGATCTCTCGTAGTAAAATTCACTTAGCAGTTCTTAACCGAATGCAGCGTCCGCCGCGGTCATGAGTTGGATGGGTGACCGCTTCTGACGTTACTACTGAGCGCTTCCGTGCTTCGGAGGCCACGTACTTGAATAATATCTTGGACCACATCATCACTTACCATCAGGTGAAATAGTGGCTAGAATATCAGCTATAAAAACAAAAAAAAATTCACACAGTTCGGAATCCTTAGCGGATATTCGACGCTTTAGGGCGGTTTTACTTTAGATTTTAGATTAAGTATTCACGTCAATTTTAATGAACTACCGTTTTCAAGACAAACCAAAAACAATTTACATTGAAAACGAAATTTTTATTAATGTCGCTTTCTTTTGTCGATATTTATTATTTGTTATACAATCCACCATGATAACATATATTTTGAAGCGCTCGTAGCCAAGTTTGCGTAGCCATTCTGAATCGATCAGCAAAGTTAAGCAACGTCCGCCGCGGTCATGACTTGGATGGGTGACCGCTGGTTGGGCATTACTACTGAGCGCTTCCGTGCTTCGGAGGGCACGTTAAGCCGTCGGTCCCGGTTGTTGTCTTAGGATAGCAGTCGTTACAGCATGGTGGTAGGGCACTTTGCAAATGCCCACCTGGCTAGCTACCACCCTCAAGTTGAAAATCTGTCGCCAAGCACCTAACGGTGTGTTCCGGCAGCTGTCCTTGAGAGCCAGTTACTCTAGGTTAGTCTGAACAACATCCTCGACCACATCATCACTTACCATCAGGTGAGATAGTGGTCAAAGGCTAACCTATCAGGCATAAAAAAAAAAAAAAAACATATATTCACTGAAATTTATAACAGATGGTATTGAGACCCCATTGGGCCGGTTTTCTGACATGGAACCCTAGAAACTAAGTTTTTACATACACGTTTATGAATCTGTTGATTGTTTTTTGCCAGTCAAAAGCACGTTTGGATTTAAATGATTGTAACCGTTGCGAAGTGATAAGCCTCTAAATAGAGACAAACAGGGTTGCAAAGCCTTTAATTTTTACAATCACATTTGACCTAAGTACGTATACATTTGTATGTGTATACATTATTGTTATTTTAATGTTAAGCGTCACCTTGAAATTTCGAGGTCCTTTATTTTCATTAGTTACCTAGTATTAATTTTCTAAGCAGTCTTTTTCCGACTAATTCAATATTCCAGGGAGTTGACAAATTCAATAAATAAAATAAATATTCAGTAAAAACCCTCTCGTTGCACTAGGCTCGCCCCTATAACATGGAACCAAACATATCGTGCTATAACTGAATTATGATATATCTGTTATTCTTAACAGAATCATAAAAAGTCAATAGTAGTTGAAAAAAGCAATAACATCACAATCATCGTTCCATATCATTAAATGGCTACCACAGCAACTTCGGCAAACGAGTTTCGTGAAGGGGGAGAAAAACACGAAAAAATCCCCAGCATTTGGAATTACGCAATGAATCGTACGCTGAGTGAGCGCAATAAATTCGCAAGTCTCGATATGGTACATTGGAACGGCACACCCCTGTTCTTGGCTCCCCTTCGATATTCAAAAAAGTAAAATGGCGGCGGGCGAGGGAACCGCGTCTTGTACTCTCGTCTTTATCTTTTCCTTATGTAAATGTCGTGAGATATTGTATATTTAATGAGGTTAAGAACTTTCCCGCCAACAACGGCGCCACCCCGAGGCGCTCGTTAAGCCGTACTGTCCTGTACTTCCTTGTTTTTGAGAAAAAATAAAATTATTTTCGGTACTGGCAACTTTGTGGCTGACTTTTTTTATTGACTCCGGTGCCATTGTACAGTTAAAGAGAATTATATATTTTCTTAAATTCAGAGTTTTTTTTTTATGGAGAGAGTCAAGCTCAATTACATGTCATAGTATTTATTCTTTTAATTAACACAATCTCTATATACATAACATAAATCTTCATTTACAAATACTGAAATGATCGCCAGGTAATCCAAGACCAGACTATAGGTTCCTTCAACCAGGTCACCCTGTTCCTCGTTTCAACTCTCCACGCTCGCTTCGTTCGTACCAATATGACGTCATCGATGACGCCAGGGTAATCTGACCGTATTGTAGGGTAATCTGAGCAATTCTCAGCTCAGGTTATGCAATACGGTCACATTAACTTGGCCTTTGTACTATTGATGATATAAAAGGTTCAATAGTCTTCACGTTATATGGAAACAAAGTACAAACATGTTTCTCAGTCATTAACGGGTCTTTTCACACAAGAATTAACATATTTTGACTAACCTCAACGTTTCGATCAAGTTGATTTGACCGTGGTCACTACTGATTTTTGTATATATTGGTACCTAATTACTATTCCTGGCTTGAGGCAACAGGTCTGTCTAAATAAAATATCTAGAAATTAAAATAATGTTAAAACATCTTTGCCTGCCCCCCGGGGATAAAAGGCGTGTTAAATTCCAATGAATTTAGTTTGTTGATGAATCCACTGAGATTAAATATTGCAGTTTTGAAAGGCAGTAATGGATGGACTTTACAAAATGTCTTGTTTGTATTTTAACGGGAGTTAAACTCCGGTAGTAATTTTGTAATTAAATCCGCGGAGCATGCGTTATTAATAAAATAGAAATATTAAAATGTATGAATTTCTAAATAAGATTTTGAATCACTATCGCATGAATAGCTACGAGTAATATTAACAGTGTCCCAACACGTTTTCTGAAAGCATCATTTTCGCCTCTGGCTACGTTCTTACACGCAACTTTCAGCGCCGTAACTGTTTCCGTCACTGCAGAGATCGATTCGCAGAAAAAATTTGCGATCTACGAGTAAATTGATTCTCATACCACACACTAGACACTACACATAAAGTTCAAGCACACGTGACATATTTTAGTCATATTTGAATACCAAATGTTTGAACTTTTTTAAAAGTAGCATAGGTACATTATAAAAAATAATATGAAATTAAATTGGTTAAAGTATGAAATTGCCGTTTTATTGTAATAGGTATTTCGAATTGACATAGAACCTTTATGGTTTGTGATTTTTGAGTGAAATATTTAACATGAGGTTCTTCTTTTAAAAAATGTGCAACAACTAAAATTTCTAAATTTGATTTTCAAGCACTTATGCTCAACACATCTACATTTTTCTATAGTGCAAAATCTGTATATGTGACACAAAATGGTGTAAATATAACCAATATCTAAATGCTTAAGTACAACCACTTCATTATTTCACATTTTCTATTAACAAATAAGTCATATTCCTTAACATGTACCTAGGTAAGTAAACATAACATCAAAGCCAGAACTACATTACGACCTCTTTAGAGCGTTGCCAAAACTTGCGATTTATTGCCAAAGGGAAGTCTTGCTTCCCGTCTCACGGATACTCACAATAGCGCACAGATCCGCTTCCTGAGGACTACGTATTAGATGTACTGAAACAAACAGTACAGTATCTTCCTATAACAGACAATTTCCACTCCAACAAGAAAGTTAGTAGATGTGCCGTCATTCAGTTTCTAAGAATATTGTTCACTAACGGACAACCTCGACTTCGAACGGGTATTGAACAAATATTACAAAATTCTTTAATTTTAACACACACTTTTGAACCGGCGCTACCAATTTTTTTTTTATACAAAAAGTAGTTATTGTGGCATAACTATAATAGTTATATATAGGTATGGCGTTGCGGACTTTTTTGTATATATTGATTTCTTTTATAAAATTGTAATACATTACTTTCCATTTTTGTTAATAATTTCCGCAGCGTACGCGATAAAAACATTATTTTGAAAATTGTTTGCACACCCTGGGTTACATTGTCGTAGTTTTTATATGGACCCCTAACTTTATGGAAAATATTCTATCACCTATGTTCATCAGGGATAATGTAGAATTCTAATTGTAAAAGAATTTTTCAAATCAGTCCAGTAGTTTTAGAGCCTATTTAATTCAAACAAACAATCAAATCTTTCCTGTTTATATTTTAATTATACTTTAGATAGTTTAATATTGTTACTGCTTGGAGACTCTCAGTAGCTCTCGCAGCTAATACAATAGCGCGTAGTGTAGTGGTACGTTCAGTCAACTATCTTTTCACAAGAGACCAACCAAAAACCTGGTATTTTCTACTGATCACTTACGTCAATACTCAATCTCTATTGCAATCGTTTGTGAGATATTATTAGAGATTCTGCTTTAGATGACTTGTGTAAGTTCGATCAGCAGCTACCTAATGTTAGCAATAAACCATCACATCATAAAGTCATACCCTTATGTACTGCTTCCATTTTATAAAGAGCACTATACTTGTACTCGTACCTACGGCTTCCTTAGTCTTATTCGCTAACGTGCATTCATGCTTGTATAACTTACGGCTTTGAGGTAACTTTAATAGACGATTTAGATGTCACTGTTTCATTATTTTAATAGATCGCTATGTTTACTTGACAATAGTTTAATAAATTTAAACTAATGTGATTAGTTGTACTCTTATTAAGTACACAACAAATAACAAAATTTAAAATTCCGCTATATTGTTAATTTATTAATTGGAAGTACAAAATTCGAAAGAAAACACTCAAATTTGTGTGCAAAATGATCATCAGATATGGCGTTACCCAAATAAATAGTAGATTGTACAATGAGTATATACATATAACAAGTAATTTTAGGCTGAGATGTTTAACAGTCCGATTCAAAGGGGAGGGTAAAATGGTATATATGCACGAGTTATACACTCGGATTTTCACTTTTATTGCCAGGAAATGACGCAAAGTTAATGTTAATAAAATCTGTAAAAAATGAACCTGACAATTGAACAATATTGTATTGTGAGTGTCATTGTTTGGAAAATAAATATGTCTGTGTCTCTTATAATACCCCCGCTATATTGGAATTATGAAATACCCAGGATAACTTCCCACATGAAATGTTATACAAACTGAACCTTTTTGAACAATTATAATTAATATAAGTAGTAATTTTTATGCACATGTGCTTATACACTATATGACTTTAATGCACTACAATATAAAGAGCCGTTTTATACTTGGCCGGGCATAAATAAGAACTTTACGAGCGTAAGAAAAAGACGTTCGCTGAAGAGTTAAACCTGGATTTTTTCGAAGGCAATTTTCCGTGAGCGATTGCTCATATTTATCACTATTATGGTTAAATGCACGAATTATGTATACCCTAGGCAAGTTAGGCGAAATTATCAACGCGCTTCGGCGTACAGTGCCAGTGGTCAAGTTGCAAAGTCTTAAAGTTATTAATACTTCAATGTTTAGAGCAGCCCACCCGAGCCGGGCTTATTAAGTGTTTAGCTGTTTCAAAGCATATAGTCGTATCTGAAAATAAGATATATTTAGATTAGCTTCGCCTTTTCGTTAGAAAATTACTTTGAGGCGTGGGTTGAAATGAATATAGAAGTATTTCATTATTTTTAGAGTTTACAGATTCGTGGAACCGTCAAAAATAAATCATAGACATTTCATTCCTTTGCAGATTTAATTTGTTAGCTATTCACCAGTTATTGAGATATTACAATTTTATTATTCTCATATTTTTCAAAAATCATGTTTCATATTCCAAGCCAAGCAAGTGACATACTCTATCTGGTATGGTTCGAAGCAACTCAACTAACTACATACCTAATTAGCTACTACCTGATAAGTTATGACCTTAGCTTTTCGAGGCTTGCTACGCAGTGCCTTATGTAGAAAAACTCGAAAACTTCAAAAAAACGTCACTCTAGTTGTAAAAAAACTATTTATTAAATAAGTAAATTCCAATAGCCACCTTATTATTACGGACCTCGTTGAAGAGCAAGTTCTGCCATCTCAGGTAATAAGTAAGCTACTGTTTCAGCTTAAAGCTTGGGCTCTCGCAAACACCACACTGTCCTGATAGTGAAGTACTAATAAATTATCGACACATATATATCGATAGTACTTATTAGCTATTATTACTAATACTTTTATAATATGTAAGTATGCCTGTTTTCTATGGCCCTGCAGGCCTCTTATTTGCACCACAATAAACCTTTTTACCCATCACACTACCAGTAGTATCCAGGAAAGGAAAGAAAAGAAAAGTTAAACGGATAATAGCGTTTAATATAAATATGTGGCGCTCGTGTTACCGTTATTCTGATTGTTTTAAGCTACTTTCTAGAAGGTCGAGATACTTAAGCCAAACGTTTGGTTTTCTCTAAATATTACAATAGAATTATTTTATATAAGCTTACCACTTATTTCTAACTATCGATCTGTTGTGGATCCAAGCGCGCACCTACACGTATCCAATAGAAAAATTAAAAAAAAAACGACTCCATCTTGCGACCCTCTAGCATTACACGCTTACCTATCTCACAAAGCATTGTACTTATTATTTTGTTGAATTATATACGCATTTTGTTAACATTGTGTCGATAGTTATTTTATAAACCAAGAGAGAAACCTTCCTGTATCAGCGCTAACACGGTCTATTAATCTTTTTAGAATTTCATTATTGGTGATAACCATGATGTATGTTTTAAAGTCTATTTACAAACCATGAAATAAACATTTTAAAAATTATGGAAGATCTATGGTTTTAAATGTACCCAGAAACCAATTTACTAAAGTATTACTATGTCATGTAGATAAAGCCGCTGGATTCCTATTCAGAAAATATATGGTAATACGTAACAAAATATTTATTATCTATAATAATTAATATAATCTTCTTACCAAGGCGCCGGGACGTCAGAAACATCACATTACTGAAGACTCCGAGTCAGCCGAGTCTAAAAATAAAGGTGTTCCGGTAACATTTACAAATTAAATTATTTTTTAATTTGTAATTGTGGTTTTCGATCAGCACGCGATAATGCTTGTAATCATAATTAGAAGTTTAGTACCGGTTAGTGTCTGGTAGCAATAGATTCATTCGGAGAAATACTACCTATTTCTACCGCAAGCAGTAATATTCGCATTACTGTGTTCCTGTTTGAAAGCTATAGACGCCGGTGAAATTACAAGCATATGAGACTAAGCAACTTTATATCTGAGTTTGTTGAGATCTAATATAGGCAGAGGTCACTGCTTAACACTAGGTGCGCCTCGAACATGTTCCATCTCAATCCCATAATATAAGTAATTAACTTTAAATATTTTAGTATAAAAGATTATCGATATGTAACAGATCCTTTTCCCATCACTAGTGCAACTGGGCATCCAGGCGCGTTGTATACTTTCTTCGTCCGTAAGTCCGGCCAAACTTCCAAACTTGTCGATTTATTGAGATCCATAGTTTATAACTTACGCCGGCATTCATAGTTTGTCTTACCTACAATGCGATGGAGCGTATTGTCTACTCGGACTAGATATAAATCTCTAACTCGAAGTATTTGACTTAGATGTTCTTTGGAAGTGATTTGATCATTTGTCGATTGAATTAATTCAGAATCGACAATTCGGATAAACTTTGGCAACAAGATGGAAAAGCCTATTATAAATAGAATAGTATATCTAAGCATGACTAACATTGTTTTTTGTGTGCGATATACATGCTGGCTGGGAGTAAATCGCAGGCATTGCTGCTGCATGCTTATTGACATCAAATAAAAAAAACGGTGCTATACTAATTAAAATCCTAAAATCAACATTTTATATTATGCCCTGACATCAAATTTATCATCAATATTATTTCATATTACTGTGCATGTAAGGCTATCCATTCAAACGTAGTTTAGCTATATTTTAAATAGGTATCAAGTCTTCATATTCGGTGAAATTAAGTACGTATGTCCTTTTAAGCCTTGTATCTAAGTTTCTGGTCTGCCAGATTACCGTTTATGTATGTTCGAAATTATTCGGACAAGTCCTTAGCATAAGAATTCTTATTCTAAAACTTAGAGGTACTAATAAAACGGAAAATTGGTAAACCAGAAACATATTTGTTAGGATCAAGAACAAGGATGTAAAAATTCACCGAGTATGAACACTTGGAATTTAAAGTGCTGCATGTGTTAGGGCATTTTTCGAATACCCGCCTGGCTAGCTATACCACCCTCAAGTAGAAAAACTGTCGCCAAGCATCTAATGGTGTGGATCCGGCAGCCGTCCTTGAGAGCCATTAATTCAAGGCTAGCCTGAACAACATCTTCGACCACATCATCACTTACCATCAGGTGAGATAGTGGCCAAAGGCTAGACAATCAGTACTAATATTATATATGCGAAAGTAACTCTGTCTGTCTGTCTGTCTGTCTGTTACGCTTTCACGCCAAAACTACTGGACCGATGAAACCCGGGAAAAAACATAGGATAGTTTTTATCCGACTGCGCAAAAAGAGGTTAATGTTTTCGCGCGATAACCGACATACGCGCGGGCGGAGCCGCGCCCGGAAAGCTAGTCAGATATAAAAAAAACAAGCTACAATCTTATGGAAAGCGCTTCATGCACACTACTGTTGTTGTTTTTGGATAAGAAATGTGTAATCCAAGGAAAGTTTGCGTGAGATCGGCCATCAATCTGGATCTGGTACTGATTAAACTGAAAGCTTGTTACAATATGTTTCGTGCTGTTAGACCAACAATATTTTTAAAATATGTTCTTACGATGTTTTAAAAAAAACTTCTGTAGAGACATTTACAAATTAATGGATCATTTTTTTATCCATTAATTTGTTAATCAAACCCGCGTCCTCCGATGTCGCGCCAGATGCATATTCCACTCGGAGAATCGAACCCGTGTCGGGTTCGATTCCCGTCCGGAACAAAAAAAGCTGTGCTCCAATAATTTGTAAGTGGTATTTTCGCTCAACACGCGATTGTGATTGTAATCATTTTTAGAAATGTTGCACTTACCCTAAATGGATAACAGTAGGAAAATGACGCCCCGTGGGGTGCCGGGTTAGAATTGCACCTCCCCATATCATCCCGTGGGAGTCGTAAGAGGCGACTAAGGGAAAAATACTTGAAAGCGCCTTCTAAAGAACTGCCAACTTACACTGCGATCCCCAAGCCGCCTGCCAAGCGTGGGGATTATGGCAAATACCCCCTTAATAGAGGAGGCTGTGTTCAGCAGTGGACGATCCGGCTGATACAGTACAGGAAAATTAATACCATGCTCTCAGTTCTACAATATAGGTATTTATATCGATAATGTAGTTACAAGACTCAGAATGAAATAGTACCTAAGTCAGTGGTTCACCATTTTCACAGACAAACCTATGCATAGATATTGATATTTAATAATCAACAACTTGTCTAAGTGTATAAATGGGCAGTCGATAGGGCTCCAAGGGACGTCGTATCGTAATCAAAGATGCGGGCTGCGCGAATCTTAGCAAATTACTGGGGGAACTTCCCCTTGCTTCTTTTAGGGGTGGCACATACGAATATTATTTAATTTTAGGAAAAATTTAAACTTCGTCAAGGACAGGAGCCGTTCCCTGGGCTCCGTAGCAGTTAGTAGAAACGATAATAATATTTCACAAATTATTGGAGCACAAAATGTTATGCCCCGGGCGGGAATCGAAACCGGTCCTCCGATTTCGCGCGGGATGCCTAAACAACTCTGCAATTTTGTTTTCCAATTATTTGTAAAATATTATTTTCGCTTAGCACGCGATAGTGCTTGTAATCATATTTATAAACAAACCATTATAATGTTACAAGATAAAAAAAAGACTAAGAAAAAAAACGGGAAGCGTAATATTTTTATAGGATTGTGGCCCAACTGGTGTTAAACGGTAACCTGTGCCTTTAACACATGCATAACATCGCAAATGACGAACTGTACTGCACTCATCACTCTTAGACATAAATCTGTTAAGTCTGATGTGCCTGCAATTTCACTGGAACCTTCACCCTTCACACCGGAACATAGCCTCTGAACATATACTCAAGTATGACATAGCAATGTGAACATTGCTGTTTGACTGTATAAGTATGAATGCAGTACTTTTTTATGCCTGATAGGTTAGCCTTTGACCACTATCTCACCCGATAGTAAGTGATGATGTGGTCGATGATGTTGTTCAGGCTAACCTAGACATACTAGCTCTCGAAGACAGCTGCCGTTAGGTGCTTACTAGGTTACTTAGGTGCACTTAGAATTACTACTATTAAAAACTGGTACAGAAACGCAGTTAGGTGTTTGACAACCTATTATCTACTTCAGGTTGTAGCTAGTCAGGCAGCCATTTGCAAAAATCTTTTTACCATGTGGTGAAGCTCAAGACCGAAAAGTATAAATATGGACGGATATAGGTTTAGGAAAGATAGGTGTGGATGGATTTCGAGAAGAAGACTGAGTACGTTTGTAATAGGTGTGAGTAGTGAAGAGAAGAACAAGAGAATATGGTAATGGAATAATACTTATCATGCCGAATTAGCTGAGATAAGGAAAAAATAGTGAAGAAAATGTGAAAATTATCCCGAGGATCAGGTTCAATATCGCTTTCTCGAATAAAGAATAAACCTAGGAACTTTATCGGATCTTTTTTCAAGCTGTATATCATATATCAGTCGCAATCATTTTAAAAGTATTTTCCTTTACGAATGATTATTATATGTTTACAGATATCGCAGAAAATACGTTTCATTTTGAAAATCGATAATGGACAATTGAAAATCTTTCCTGTAAATTCGGAAATGGCTACTGCACTTCATAATTTCCAAACTGATAAGAAGGACTGCTCTAAGATATGAAACAGTCTTTCTTATACGTTTTGAATGTTGTACGATACGTGACTTAAGGGCAGGAATATGATAACGAGAAGCCTCGCGAAGATTTCATTTTATTTTTAATCATAGTCTCTCGATTCAATCGGGAAACACGGATTTCCAAATACACATTAATCTTTTTCAACTTCTTCATGCCTAAAAGACATTTCCTGTCGCCTGGCGAATATTTAAACCTGTATAAAATGTATTGTTGAAGATGTTACACCCACCTATATTCTTTAACTAGCTTTCCGGGCTCGGCTCCGCCCGCGCGTTTGTCGGTTATTGCACAAAAACATTAACCTCTTTTTACGCAGTTGGATAAAAACTATCCTTTGTTTTTTCCCGGGTCTCAAACTATTTCCGTACCAAATTTCATTCCAATCGGTCCAGTAGTTTTGGCGTGAAAGCGTAACAGACAGACAGACAGAGTTACTTTCGCATTTATAATATTAGTACTGAAGTACTGATACTTAGTACTGATTAAAATGAACATGACATACAATCTGAGAGATGTATACGGAATATTTACCTGCATAAATTAGGTACTTACAATTATTATAGGTCGTAAACTATGAGTACCTAAATAGATCCGTTTTGCCACTGAATAATAATGAACTTAAAATTTGGAAACTTAAATAGCGCGACGCTAAGAAACGCGCTTGCCATTTTCAGAGGCTCATGCAGACGAGTAGGTATATTTCAAAAGATTCTGAAGGAAGTTAAAATCGGCCTGCCCTTGGGCTAGAGAGTATTTTATTATCATTCACCAAAGGTTTTGATTACTTAAATAGATATACTTCGATATATCTACTCAATCTCAAGAAAATTAATTATATTATGTTTCGTATCACAAATGAACCTTTTCCTCGGGAACAAAAAAACATTATTTGCAATGCAATTAGGTCAGCAAAAGATTGATAGCTAAATTTTAAAGTCCAAATATAAAATAATATTCTCATTGGTGTCACCCCTATTATACACTATACTATACACAGTATTGGCCAAGGAGGTCCACAACAGGGCATCTTGAGTGGACCCGCTAATGTCCCTCAAAGCATTGATACGATACCTTCCTATCAACTGAGCCTTTAACTGCTGTAGATAGGTTTATATAAGTTGAACCAACCTTGCACTTCGACCCTCCTAATTAATATCGCTGCTCCTTTCATAGGAAATTGATTAAAATTCCTTGAATGTTTGATTAGATTTGTCCGTAATAATTTGGAAATAAATTCTCGAACTAGTGATTGGACTTGAAAGATAACCGATGTATCGATCATGTTCGTATGACCAACTTCAAAATTTCGCGAAGTAAATATTGGTGTTTATTGAGTATTATTTTAAAGAGTACGTATTCTAAGCGAAAACATAGTAATTATTTCCGATGGAAAAAGTTTTTTTTTATGTTGTGATAACGGAACAAGCTCGAGGCCCAACTGATGTTAATTCATGCATCCTCAAAATTAATTAATTCATGGACAATGGATCAACCGCAAGAGAGACATAGACACATGGATCAACTCAGACTTCCGTCCATGAGAAGGTCCGAGTTGCTCTAGTCTAATGTCATATAAACATAAATACAAATACTGAGTTAACCAGATTGTTTTATTACACTCGCTTTGCAGTCAAATACAGTTTGTTAGGAATCCAGATGATAGTGCATGTTATATTTTTGAACTTAAACTTTTCAGTTCAGTATGTACCCGAGATTGCCTAGTGATAATTAACCGATCTAATAGCACAATGTACTAACAATGCACTCGTTGCATAGATAGGAGGCCCCTTGTGGCATTTATTACATACTAAGCGCTTCCGTGCTTCCAAGAGCGTCGAGTTTTGTTTTTGTTTTGTTTTCTGGTTGTTGTCATGAGATAGTTAGACTATGTTTGAGGCATTTGCTCGGTCTGAAAGCTCCACCACCCTCAAACAGAAAATCTGTCGCCAAGCACATAACGGTGGCAGCGTGTTCCAGCAGTTGTTCTTAAGAGTCAGTTCCCATTCTAGGTTATGCCTTCTTCAACCACATCACCACTTACCTACCATTTTCGAAGCGCTCGTAGCGTAGCTTGCTTAGTTGTTCTACTAAGTTAAGCAATGTCCGATGTGGTCATGGCTTGGGTGGGTGACCTAGCGGAATTTCTATACTGAGCGCTACCGTGGTTCCTAGTTATTGTCATATGCCTCAAATGTAAACATAATATGAGGTCACATTATTATATACCTACACATGAAATACTCAGATATGACCAATAAGACGAATACCCTCCTGGCTAACCTGCTAGACACCACCCTTAAGTAGAAAATCTGCCGCCAGACACCTAATGGTGTGTTCCGGCAGCTGCCCCTGAGAGCCAATAATTCTAGGTTACCTTGAACAACATCTTCGACTACATCATCACTCACTCAATACAACAATATCATGAACATGTTTTTTTTAAATCTTATTTTACAATATTTTGGTCTTATTAGAATTCGCAATCAGTACTAATATTATAAATGCGAAAGTAACTCTGTCTGTCTGTCTGTTACGCTTTTACGCCAAAGCTACTGGACTGATTTGAATGAAATTCGGTATGGAAATAGTTTAAGACCCGGGAAAAAACATAGTATAGTTTTTATCCAACTGCGCAAGAAGAGGTTAATGATTTTGCGCAATAACCGACATACGCGCGGGAAAGCTAGATTATTATATTATGTTATCTGTAACTGTAATCTTTTTAATAACCAAACTTTTAAAGTTTCAATAAAACATTCGCCCACATTGAGTTAGCGGTAAAAATACAGAACGCTAGGAAGTGAGAGAAGTCTAGTGAATGATGTTATAGTCGCTCGTCGAGACCTATTGTGGGAAGTGGCAGAACTACGTATAAAGTTAACGCCACCTGTTGTGAAGTAGTAAAAACTTTTATTCAGTGCCATCTAGTGATGAATAGATTTAATAGTTTTAGTACGCTGTCTGTTGTTGAGTGGAAAAAAATACCAGTTTAAATATCATCCCCATTTATTTTCTCAACTATAATTTGCATGAATTCGTATAGGTATGTACTACTTAATTTATATTTTTATCGAATGTAACCGTTATACCTATACATAATTATATTTCCCTTTACAAAAATACTTTTTAGTTAGTTATTTATCTTCTGACACCAAAAATCTGACAGAACTAGAAAAAGTAAAATATGGAGGTACTGTCAAGAGTAACTTCAAGATTTTTTATCAATTTTTGGTTTATGTTTTATTTTTACATAACATGTTTAGAAGTAATTTTATTCGATTTGTGAGTACAATACCATGAACTTAGTAGATCATTTTATTGCGAATAATATCGCATGATACCTTTTCTGGTGACTAGAACATAAATAAATGTAGACATCTATATGGTTGTGAGTTTCAAAATGGCAAATTATGAACATGTTTTATAGAAAGAGTGTACGCCTACATATTACAACAAGCCTCCCTTCCCCTCTACCTCCCTAATTGGGGAGGCATTTGTTCAACTGTGGATATTATAGCTGTTGATATGATATGAAAATCATAATGAACCTTCTAGCTAACACAGAGCTTTACTTTATGAAACTTACACGTGTTCTTAACTTAATCTATACTTTCGTAAGTAGGTATAGCCGCATGGATACAAGAACATAATACACTCCTTATACGCCTTAGCAAAATACCTACTTTATTTTATATTACTGAAAACAGTTGATTTGTGTTCGTGGTTGAATGTCCAGATAATAATTATCCACATGTCTTTTTCAGATAAAACAAGGAAAGATATATAAGAACAACACATTTCAATATCAAAACCAACTCGTACGATATTTTCCGCCAACTCTTGCGTACACTGCCACGTAAGTTAACTCGCACATATTACTCCGAATTCTATGTACGTAAGTAGTAGATATTTACACAGAAAGAAAACTATATTTTAAAGAGAAGTAAAGTGTAATATGTTAAGGAGTGGAATAATGTGTATAATAATAACTTCGTCGGACGAACGTCGTGAACAATCTTCCTGAAAGAAAGAAAGAAAAATAATTTTATTTGACCCATAAACAAAAGGTTACAAAGAAATAAGATAGTTATAAGAGCAGCAATGATCCTAATAGGCCCTACCTCAGCACAAATGTCAGATGCTTGCAACAACTACATGATCTTGCATAAGCGGTGGTGCGCAAAACAGGACATTCGGCATGTCGAAAATGCCAAAATCCCAAGTATCATTATTTCTGCGGTGGGGATGTGCTCAAGCAAAGATCAATGGCGCCATTACCGTACAAGCCTGGACAAATGCGACCAAGTTATTTAAAAATATATATTCCATATATTTATTTTGATTTGTACAATTTTCAGGAACTTGTTAACAAAATGCGACACAGCTATTTCGCCTATAAGAATGCCACAATACTTCATACGATGCGGAATTCACACAGGCACGCCCTCACTAGGGGTGGAAGAAGTAAAGGCACCGAATTTCCCAGATTCAGTTACGAGTGGAGATGTCAAGTAAGAATACTTATTGTTTCTTTATACCATGGGCACATATACACATCCGCTATATCGTCTCGTAAGATGCACAAACTCGTTATTATAACATCAAAGTGAACTTCACAAATACTGCGTCTTGCTAGAAAACAAATGTTCTCGAAGTCCTGGATAACTGTGGATTACTTAAGTGCCTGTTCGCGCCACTACTACAGTGATTTTTATTGGTAAATTAATGAATTAGGGCGTATTAGATCGTAAGCAGTTACTATGTTTTAGTCGAATAGCAATTTTTGTACTAATTACCTAAATTCAGTTCTATTCATAATCAAAAATGTTATACCTATAAAAATCAGTCTGGTTCAATGGCAGTTCTTTTTAACAAATATTCGCATTTAACGCAGCGTTATATTAGTATGGTCTACCTTAGAAAATGCCTACCTACCTAAAAGACATCTGTTTATTAAGTAGATATTTGTAGACTGATATTTTACATATATATATGTTATAAATGTGAAATTTTCTGAGTCAGTGTGTGTGGATGTACCTAACAATGTGTGATGTTTCATCTGACGCTGTAACGCTATAAACTGATTTTAATAAAACTTAGAATTTAGTTAAATCCAGGATAAACACAAACATTACTTTCATCATCATCAATTTACATCATAGTCTAAGAGGGTAAAACCGAGAGACGCATTTTGTATACAAAAATAATAAACTCTCCTGAGTCCTGTAGAGCAAAGTTGAACCGTATGCATAACGAAAAATAGTCTAACTAAAGGATCACTGTGAAATTTTTTCAGACTGATCAAGAAGGAAGGTGACCCTGTGGCGATGGATGAGGTGGTCCTAGAGATAGAGACAGACAAGACCGCGCTTCCAGTCATGTCGCCAGGTCATGGGACCGTCGTCAAATTCCTTGTCAAAGAGGGACAATCGGTCAATTCACAGCAGCCGCTATTTACGGTCAGATTTCATTTTTCAGTCATGTTTGCATGGTGGTATGGTAGGGCATTTTGCCCGCCTACTACCCTCAAGCAGAAAATCTGTTGCCAAGCGTATGTGTTCCGGCAGCTGCCATTGAGAGCCAGTAAATCTAGGTTGTCGTGAACAACATCAGGCCACATCATCATTTAAGTACCAACAGGTAAGATAGTGGTCAAAGGCCAGCCTCATCAACAGCTATGAGTTCCAAAACATGCCTACCTACGCCATTTTTGGG
The DNA here is from genome assembly GCA_963854805.1 of Plagodis dolabraria. Classification (NCBI taxonomy): domain Eukaryota; kingdom Metazoa; phylum Arthropoda; class Insecta; order Lepidoptera; family Geometridae; genus Plagodis; species Plagodis dolabraria. The sequence goes on along the minus strand of OY978459.1, from coordinate 7,885,188 downwards.
GTTTGCTGTGGGAATCACAATGCTTGACAAGTATCCTTGAGGATCTCACGAGGTATTTTTTGTAAACAATTAATATATCTAATCACAAATGTGTATACCTATTATTTCAATGTTAAATAATAGCTTACACACTCCTACAAAATAAAGATAACCGAAATTGTTATCAAGACGACATTCTACGTTTCTGTTTACAGGTCGACGTTACAGGAATAGCCCCAGCTGCCCCCGCTGCAGCCCCCAAAAAAGCAGCCGCTGCCCCAGCAGCTGCCCCCGCTCCTGCTGCTGCCCCTGCCGCTCGTGCAGCCCCTGCATCCGCACTAGCAGCCCCTGCACCTGCCAGGAAAGAAGCCAAGCCAGCAGCTGCAAAGAAAGCGGCGCCCACTGGACCGACTGTGAGTCACGATTATTTTGAAGCCAGACTTTGAGTTAGATATTTTGTTTTCTTGTTTTTAGGTTTAATCATAAACAATAGTTATCGTAAAATAATATTATAACTAAAAATTATTGGAGCACAATATTTTGTCCCAGATGGGAATCGAATCCGATGATTTGTAAATGTGGCTAATGGTTGTCTTGTTGACCGCACACCGTCCCCTGTGATGGTCAAAATAAATACAATGGAGCACAAAATTTCGACTCGAAAGAGTATGTTCCGATGGCCGAGTGTTTCAGGCAGCCGGCGCGAAATCGGAGGAGACGAAATCGATTCCCGCCAAGGGCAAAACAATTGTGCTCCAATAGTTTGTAAATGTTATTTTAGATTAGCACGCGATAGTGCTTCTAATCATATTTAGAAATAAATGCATTTTTTTGCTGGCCATTCTGATAAAATATGAGTACCCTGTTTAAGGACAAAACGCCACATTTCCCAGGTGGAAGAAGATCCAACGCGTTGGTGATTGTCAAAATAAGATTCGGGTAGAAGCGTAGGTACCAGTGTGAAGTTGGCCACCAAACTCAGCAGCCATATAAACCGACCAAATTAATATGTCAATGAAAAAAATTTCAGCTTTCAGTTTTCACCATGTTAGAGACTGTGTTTTAGAATAAAACATACCTCGATAGATAGCTACGGGAACGAACTTTAAAATATAGTAGTCACAAATTACTCGCGACAGTTCAAAAAGCCGCAATTCGCAAGTGACTCCTAAAATAATTAAGCTGCATAGGTTTTCAGGTGATTTTGACCATGTCAGGGATAGTGTTTTGGAATAAAACATACCTCAATAGATAGCTACTGAAACGACCTTTCAAATGTTATTATAAGTATATTCTTAGTTTATTCCTGATAGGCTAGCCTTTGTCATCATGGTAAATTATGCGGTCGAAAAGGTTGTTCAGGCAATCCAGAAAGATGTTGAACACACCATAAGGTGCTTGGCACCATATCATTCGTTATTATTTTAATTAACAACATATTCAATTTAAATTATACCCATTTATCACCAGCTCCATCATAAATCACCACCGCAAATTGACACAATACATATTCCATTCGAATGTAATTTTCGTAATATAAAAATATTGTTAGTATACCTACAGTGACCCTTCAGTTTCCTTTCCTTCAGGCGGCAGCACTGAGAATCACCGATCCAACGAAGACCATATCTGGTACTCGTACAGAACACCCGGTCCCTATGAACGCGATGCGTAAGCGTATAGCGCAGAGGCTCAAAGAAGCTCAGAACACAACCGCCATGTTGACTACCTTCAACGAGTGTGACATGAGGTGAGCAAAGTTTTTGTTTTGTAAAATATAGGACAGTTGTTCGTATAATCTTGGCGGTTAGAAAGAAGATAAATTATTTCTCACTACTAATGTAATTTATTTCTTACACATGTATTTCTTCATATAAACATGCGTTTATAAGAAATAAAGTATTATTTAAGTAGGTATATATGTATGTATATATTTTATTATTTTGAATATATATTTATATAAGTATGTGTCTATTATAGCACATCCTCCTTCTAACGAAACGCATTCCAAAAATGTTGTTGCTTTCACTCGCATACTCACATTCTTCACTTTAAAGCCGCCCGTAAAACGTCTTGTGCCGCTGTGGTTGCTATAGATAATATACTACTGTGTGTTAAGCTTATACCGTTCAAATAATTGAAATTATAAACTTTCTTCAACACTTTGTGAACTCTGGTTGATTCGTGAACCAGCAAACAGAAGAAATCTAGGTATACAAGCGTTTCGTACCTACGTCCTTACTACTGACTACACCCCTTTCTTATGAATTCCTAAAAGCTTCCACCACCCGTTGTTCTCGAAGTGGCTCTTTAATTATTTTTTTGCTATTAATTGAAATTCTATTGTTCTCGTTATCTTTAAAACTACGTAACGAATTTTGATGCGGTTTTTATATACTTAGATAGTGATTCAAGAGTTAGTTTATATGTATAATACTTGCATAATATAGCTAAGAAACACTGATAATATTATACGAGTAGGTTATTATACGATATGATGTCGTAAATAAACATTTTTTTTTGCGCTTACGAGTACATTGCAAATTCTGGCTGAACACTACAAGGTGGATCAGAATAATGTACTACAGTATTGTACACCTTAAAAAGGTCTACAAAAAAGTCTCCCATGGTATATGTCTATCTCTCAAGGATAGCTCACAATAACAATTTTTTATCCTTTACTTTTAAGAGAAATAATGGCTTATTTACAAAGCTGTTTAAGCAATACAGCTTCAATCATTATCGAATTGTAACTTAAATCCAAATGACAGAAAATCTGTCAACATTGTATATAAAGATATTCTGTAGTATATATAGTATCAGTATTGCACTCGTGCGAAGCCGGGGCGGGTCGCTAGTTAGGCATTAAAAATTCGACGACTAATGACCAGTATTTTAATCATGAAACTAATTACCTCCTTGTTTACATATTTTGAAATCTTTTTCGAATTAAATGCAAGACTTTACCTACAAAACCCAGTGAAGTTCCTACACATAACTCACAATATTCCAGCATTCAACGATACAAAGAAAGATTTAAATTATTGCTTCCAGCAAAATCATGCAGTATCGCAAAGCGAACCTCGAGAACTTTATCACGAAATGGGGCGTGAAGCTCTCCTTCATGTCTCCATTTCTGAAGGCCTCAGCCAATGCTCTCATGGAACAGCCGGTTGTTAACGGAGTCATCATTGAAAACAACATCATTTATAGGTAATTGTTCACTTTTACAGCTTGTTGTTTCAGTCAAATCGTGAATTTCCGGAAAGCCAATATGAAGGCGTTTACGACAAAATACAAAGTGAAGTTGTCTATGATGTCCCCATTCCTGAAGGCAACAGCAAATGCTCTGATCGATCAGCCAGTGATCAATGGTTATATTGTTAATGAAGATATTGTTTACAGGTAACGTACAAACGTCAAAATTATTTATTTTATTTTGGCGTCTACAACATTCTTATGAGAATCAATTACAAATTTTTACTATTAAAATATTCTAGTAATAAAAAAACATTTAAAATATTTCAAGAGATCATTTAAGAAAACACTTTAATAGATGCCTTTAAAGTGTTTTCTTGATGACTTGAAGGCATAAACGCCACGTAACCCAACCGGAAGAATTTGTCGTGGTATGTCACTTCTACACGAAGCATCATCAGGAGGTCTTGACTCGTCGAGCTCACCATCGTGCTTTATTATTTTTTTAATAATGTAAAGAGGAGTTCATCCGGCGATGTCTTGTTAAAATCTAACGAGCTCTAACGAATTTTCTCGACTAATATTTACCTCATTTTCACTATGAAAAAATAGTACCTACTGTTTTAATTATTTATAATACTAAACCAACGCATGCAATTGTTTTATTTTTAACAAAATTTATGTTTGTGTAAAGGAAATACATACATATCGTCAACCCTGTATTCCCCGAAGACCCCTTTCCGAATACTAATGCAGAAGTTTAACAGCACCCATATTTAGCCATCTTTTGGTTCCATGTAACATGAGGCGAGCATATTGCCATCTAACAGACAAAGATCCAGACACTGGACTGTAGGCAAAAATTTATTTGTCAGATAAACCCAATATTTTCTCCGAATCAGGTACTATTTTTCTTTACTTTAAGGTATAAGTGATGGTGTGATCGAAGATGTTGTGCAGGCTAACCTAGAATTACTGGCTCTTAATGACAGCTGCCGCAACACGCCGTTAGGTGCTTGGCGACAGATTTTCTACTTGGTGGTAACTAGCCAGGCGGGCATTCGCAAAATGCCCTACCACCATGCTATCACGACTGCCATCCTAAGATTACAACCGGGACCGACGACTTAACAAGAAGCACGGAAGCGCTCAGTAGTATGTCACCACCGGTCACCCATCTAACTCATGACCACGGCGGACGTTGATTAACTTTGCTGATCGGTTCAGAACTGCTAAGCAAACTTCGCTACGAGCGCTTCACTATTACACCATCGAGGCAATCGGGAACTACTTAGATACTTTAGTAATATTTTTTTGTTTGTTATTGTGCAGGAACAAGCTCGAGGCGCACCTGATGTTAAGCAGTATACTCTGCCTATAACAGATACGTTTCGTCACAAGTGACAAACCGTACTGCGTCCATCACTTTGAGACAACTGTTACTGAAACAAAAGGAAATGACAGGGGCGTGTCTATAGCAAGTCTAGATATTATTTAAAAAATGATTGCTTTAGTTTAGACGTTTAAGGTACCAGGAAGAATAAATGGGAATATACATTTGTATGGAGAATTGCAGACTGACTTCTCCTTTTAAGAGAGAGATTAGATTAGTTTATGATTAGCCTTAATACCTTTGACATTTTTAGAGACTACGTGGACATATCAGTAGCGGTGGCGACGCCTCGAGGGTTGGTCGTGCCAGTGCTACGCAACGTCGAGTCTATGGACTACCCTCAGATCGAGCTGGCGATGGGGGTGCTTGCTGAGAAGGCGAGGAATGGTTAGTATCATTTGATAGCCAGGACTTCATTGATAAGCATCCGAGGCTCCTGCACAAGGTTATCATCGCTGCCAATGCTCTTTTTTACACAACCGGCTAGCCTTTCACTCCAATTTCACCAGATGTGGCTGAAGATGGTGTGGGAACAGGCTCTCAAGGACAACTGCTGGAATGTGCCGGTGATATTTTTTTTTATGTTCTTGAAACGGAACACGGTCGAGGCCCACCTGATGTTAAGCGGACTAACCTCTGCCTATAACAGATGAATTTCGTCACAAGTCACGAAGTGCACTGCGCCCGTCACCTTGAGAAATAGTTGTTAAGTTTCATGTGCCTGTGATTTCACTGGCTCTCAAGGACTGCTGCCGGAACAGACCGTTAGGTGCTTTGTGATTGTGACAGATTTTCTACTTGATGGTGGTAGCTAGCAAGGCGAGCATTCACAAAATGCCCTTCCACCATACGGTAAAGCTCAAACCGGCGGTGGGGATCTAACCTGGGAACTTGACTTGAGAAAATTCGTGACTCTGTTGTTGTCAATGAGTTCGGATAAAAACGAGGTGCCACAAAGAAATAAAATTGTACGCTCTTCTTTCTCTATTCCCCATAGGGAATATTTAGACATATTTATCACAATTTTAGATGTTAGTAAGTGATGACGTGATCAAAGTATCACATACTTCTGCATCCTGTAGATAGGTGCTGGAACACACCTATGGATTTTTTATGATGGAACTAGCACAAGGCCCTTCGGATGTTAAGCGGTAACTTCTGTCTTTAACAGATGCAGTTCGTCATAAGTGGCGAACTGCACTACGTCCACCGTTAAACCGCGTGAGTTGTTAAGTCTCATATGCCTGTATTTCACCTACACCCATACTTTTCAAACTAGAACACAATAATGTGAATATTAATGTTTGGCGGTAGGAAAAGGTATGGTGGCAGTAGGTACCTACATAGAACTCTCACAAAGAGTTCTACTGCTACTAAAAATTTATTTTGCATCACACTTGCTCATAAAGTGCCTCTTATTTCACCGCACTTAGGCACATAATGACACCTGTAATCAAACTGTGACTTTTCCATTGCTATTATTCACAAGTGAGTTACCTATAGAGTTTTTTTTTTAATTAATGTTTTAGTTTCTTTGTTCTTAAAAAAGTATTGATACTAAATAAATCGTGTTCAATTATAGTACAAATAAATTATTGTTGTACCTAATTGTTTACTCATTTCATACAACTTCGTAATTAAATAGATAATTTCAATTTGTACATGTTTAATAAATAAAACTTTTACTTAATTATTAACTTTTATTTTCTCTGTAATAAAGGAAACTTTAAATTTCCCGTTTTGTACGTGGCTAAAACGCTATCCGCGATAAGCATAAAAAGAAACCTCATTCTTTAGTCTATGGCCGATTGCAATGCGCGCGAATAGGTATACTGGTTATATTTTTCCCGCCATTGCGAAAAATTTTGCACAACTCGTTTTTACCGTAGAAAATATTTTTAAGTATTATTTTCTCTACAAGTGTGTTGAAAAACGTCGTATGATACACCTGTGTATTGATGATTACCGTCCTCGGCTCTCTTAAGATGGCGCTTTAGCGGTAATCACCAACATAACACACTTTTATCATAATTATGTACTATTATTTTCAACTGCAATTATTGTGGAGTCATCTTATTATCAATTTTCATGTTTTGCACAGGAAAACTAACGCCAGCGGACATGCAAGGTGGTACATTCACGATCAGTAACGGCGGAGTCTTCGGTTCACTAATGTCTATGCCCATCATCAACATGCCGCAATCAGCAATATTGGGCATGCACGCGATATTTCAGAGGCCTGTCGCTATCAATGGAAAGGTAAGATTAAAGAAGTTTTTAACCAATAAATGGGATTTTTTTCACTCTTTTTAGCGACCCTTGCTACTTACGGGATCGATTGTCATTCATTGTTCACGACTATAACATCAAGATAGGAAAATATGTTTCAGTTATTGGAGTGTAACTCAGAAACGGCTAGACCGATTTAGACGAAATTTAAACCAAAACTACAAGCATCAGCTTTCAAACAAAAAAAATTATTTTCAAAATCGGTTTATGTACCCTGTCAAAAGTTCTGAGGTAACAGACATAAAAAAAAACCTCCTCCTTTTTGAAACACGGTTAAAAATTAAGTGCATCGGCGATATTGGCAATGCACGCCATATTTCAAAGGCTTTCGGGGGATAGTTGATTTACAGCTGTTAAACTAGCCTTTGATCCCTATCTCACCAGATGGTAAATTATTAAGTTGTCCAAAATGTTGTTCAGGCTAACTTAGAATTACTGGCTCTCAAGTACAGCTGCTAGAACACATTAACTTTTTTTTTATGCGATTGTGAAAGAACACGCATGAGGTTCAACTGATGTTAAGCGATAACCTGTGCTTTTAAGGGATGCATTTCTTTACAAGTAACAGACTGCACAGTGCACACACTGAGACATACAGTGATTAAGTCTCATATGCCTGTAATTTCATAACAATCTAGTGACTTAAAACAACTGCGGCTGGAATACACTGCTAGGTGCTTGGCGACAGATTTTATCATCAATTTTTCCATACCATTTAAGTAGAAAAATCCACTGCCAAGCACCTAATAGTATATTCCAGCAGTGGCACATGATAGCCAGTCATTCTAGGCCTGTATATATACCATTACTATCCTAGACCATTCTTGACCACATCATCAACAAGGCTAGCCTATCAGCTGTAAAAAACAAATCATACCTATGTTATAAAGTATCTGGGATTCCAGATTTGAAGTGCATAGTCAAAAGGACAGATACCTACGCAAAAGCAAACACCTATTTTATAAAGTTCATTAATTATAATTATTTTTATGCTTCGATAGAGTTTTTTGACATACAGGGTTTTTGCGTGATAATATAACATAGTTAAGTAGCCCCGTGGGGTGCCGGGTCAGAAATGCACTTCCCCATATCATCCCATGGGTGTCGTAAAAGGCGGCTAAGGGGAAAATACTGGAAGGTGGGCAGCAGCGCCTTCTAAAGAACTGTCAACCAAATAGCTAACGGTATGTTCCGGCAGCTATTCTTGAGATCATGCATTGAGGGCTTACTGCTTGCTGCGAGGGCAATATCACATCTAGACATAACACCCAGTTTAGAAAGTGACCGTGAGGACAAGCACCTTATTTTTACTACAGACAGTGCGGCTGTAATATATGCACTCAGAAGACCAGTAACCAGGTCTAGTCATAGCGGAGTGTCATGCTGCCTTACAAAGGCTGTCAAACAACTACAGAATAATGGTAACATGGACAAAGCGACATAGTGCATGCCCAGGTAACACCATGGCAGATATTCTGGCAAAGAAAGGAGCAAAAAAACAGGTATGTGATGACGTAAAGATCCTTTGCAAGCCATCAGCAATGGAAGTGCGGCAACTACTACGTCATCACACCGAGAGAGAACAACAAAACCTGCACGGAACAAAGCCACGGAACAAATAAGAATTACAACTGGTCTACAAGAGTCGTTTTCATCAACGACATCTTCACCACCATCACACACCTTACTGGAGCAGCTATGCCAGCGACCCAAGGTCCTTCTCCGCTACATCAGGGAGTTAGGATGGCTTGGGTAGAAGCTGGCGGGGGAAATGCACAAAACACCCCAAGTGGGACGTCAGTGCAGGACATATCGCCCCCAAATAGAATAAGAATAAGATCATGCGAACCGCCAGGGAATGGAACACCCTGCCTGAGTCTGTGTTTCTGGTTAAGTACAATATGGGGGTCTTCAAAACGTGAGTGAATAGATACCTTCTGGGTAAGCGCGCTCCATCATCGACCGCATCATCACTTAACATCAGGTGAGATAGAGGTCAAGTGCAACCCGGTTCAGTAAAAAAAAAATATTTAAGCTTCATAGACTTTATCTTCATTCAACGCCATACCACAGATTATACTACATAATCTACAATCGAGCGTCAACTAAGGCAGTCACTGTGTCAATCGTGCTAAAGATAAAAATTCTAAAAAGTGGTAAAAAGTTTACAAAACAGTGATAAAGTTACATCAAAATACGCGTAATCTTGCAAGCTATTAAGTGCATTAATCAGAAAGTGAATATAAGTAGATTTGTGACCATAAACATCTGTGCAAATAAAGGATATCACAATATTTATTCAGTGCTTAGTGGGTACTTCAATATCGTCAAAAGCCGACAGCGTGCCGTCGACTATAGACCCTACAACAGACCAGTATTTTTGACTCAGGCTTGTATGTGAGATTGGCCAAGTGGTGCTGCTGGTCAGCTAACAAGCCGAAGTGACGGAGTTCGGATCCCCGTGGAGTGAAATCTTTTTGCACGTTTATATTTTTTATTTTTGCATCTAGATTTTATTTAATATGAGTTGTTCGGCCTGTAATGGAAAAATAAGCACAAACCATAATCTACAATGCAGTCGCTGCGTTTCAAAATACCATATAGAGTGTCTCAATTTAAATAAGGAGCAATTTCTTGCTTTATCTGCTGAGTTCTGCAATAATTGGGTATGTCCATCGTGCAGCAACATTACTAACCGTAATAATAGGAGGAATGAGAATACTCCCGTCCGGCATGCGCAGGTACCAATAAGTGACGAGTCTATGAATATGTCATATGATTCTACAGACCAATCTGCGTTGCAGTCTTCCATAATCCTACCGTGCGCTTCCACTCTCGGTGTTGACAACTCTGTTACTATGGACAAAATCAGCGCCATACTGGACCAAAAATTAAACAGCACGCTATCGGCGTTTATGAACGATTTCCGCAACGCACTAAAGGAAGACGTAAAAGTTCTCGTCCGTAAAGAGATTGATTCTACAGTCCAACATCTGAAGGATGACTTTACTGCCACGACTAATTTCATTTGTGACGAGCAGTGTTCCATGAAGCGCGACATTGAAGATGGGGCTCGTACTATAAAGCTTCTCGAAGGTGAAATATCTAGTCTGCGTAAAGATCAAATCACGTTAAACGCGCGTTTATCCTCAATGGAGAGAATAACTCGTGGCCTAAATCTGGAAATTCAGGCTGTGCCCGAAAACAAGAATGAGAATCCTATTGGGCTGTTTAATAATCTCTGCTAAACCCTTAACCTCGAAATATGCCAAGACCAGATACATTCATGTCGCAGAGTCGCCAAGTTGAATACTGCTTCCGACAGGCCTAGGAACTTACTTGTTACACTTATTAATCCTCGGCTCAGAGACAACATATTATCTGCTTGTTACCGCTACAACAGAGCTCATAAAGGCGATACTCTGAACACCTCAAACCTTGGACTGACTTGTGATAAACAAAGAATATACGTCACCGAACACCTATCACCTGAGTGCAAGGCGCTCCACGCCGCGGCTAGAAAGGCTGCCAAAGAAAAGTCATTTAAATACGTTTGGGTGAAATACGGCCGGGTCTATTTGCGCAAGGACGATGGTGCGAACTGCATCTTGATAAAAAACATGGACACATTAAATAAATTGTTTTAGTTTTAATCTGTAACTTCTTAGACAAATATTTTTAGCATTTTTATACTTTTATGATGTTAGTTTTTTACCAAAACGTTAACCGTATAAGATCTAAAACCAAGAACGTATTTCTTAATGTTATTAATTGTGATTATGATATAATCTGTTTAACTGAGACCAACTTCAACGAAAGCATTTTTGATGCCGAGGTGTTTGACAGCCGCTACAATGTAGTAAGACGCGATAGACGCACAACAAAATTTTCTAAAGAGGAAGGCGGTGGTGTTTTAATTGCTATAAAAAAGAATTTGAATTTCATCCGTCAAACATCTTGGGATTCTCAGGTTGAAGACATATGGATAAGCATTTCTACCCAATAATAAAAAAGAGAATGTAATAAACATATGTTTATGCTATCTACCGTCACATTTATCACTTGAATGTATACAAGAATTTTATAGTAACTGTCAAAAGAATATTTTGCAATGTAGTAATCACGGAGAATATATTTGTATTGGCGACTTTAATACACCTAATATTACCTGGTCTAAAACAATTAACTCTCATATAATGTCAGCTAGTAATCCTCATGGTGAAAGAGCTGAACTTCTTATAGAAAATATGACCATTTGTAACCTCAACCAGTTTAATAATATACCTACCAAATAAGGGTGGCAGATATTTAGATCTCATTCTGTCCACGTCTAAATCTTTACAAGTAAATAGCGCTCATCCCATCAGTAAGCTAGATGATAGATATCACCCTTCGCTTGATTTTGATATAGGCGCTATGGCCGTAGTTAATATGCCATATAAACCGTTGAAATCTAATAAAATCAAACGTTTAAACTTCATTAAAAGTAACTTTACTGGCATCCTTGAAGATCTTGACTTAGTTAACTAGGATAAAGTTTTAGGCGTTCATGATATTGATGCAATGATTAGCCTATTCTATGAAGAATTCAATAAAATATTAGCCAAACATACTTCTTTTACGAAATCTACCTCTGATAATTCTCCTGCTTGGTTTTCACCCGCTTTAAGACGCAGTCTTGCTGATAAATTAAAATACCATCGCCGCTATCAAAAATATGAAAATCCCCGCGACTATGACACATTCTCTATGCTACGACTTAGATGCAAAAGACTTATAGATAGGGATTACGCGAACTTTTTGAATTCCGTAGAGTCATCTTTAGAAGACAATAACATCAAACATTTTTGGCGATATGTTAAAAGCAAAAAACGCACTGATTCCATTCCCCAAACGATGAAATATGGTAATCTAATTTCATCGAATCAGAGAGAAATCTGTGAACTGTTCTCCAATTATTTTTGCTCTGTTTTTGAACCCACTGATTCTTCTATTAGTGATAACACAATATCAATGAGTCATACGTCAAATGTATTAAGCACAGTCGCGATAACACGTGAGGATATTCTCCGCAAAATTGCTAAGCTTGATGTTAACAAAGGAGCCGGTCCGGACGGAATTCCTCCCCTAGTTATCAAAAAATGTGGGAAAGCACTATGTACACCACTTCTTAAGATATTTAACTCATCACTACAAAGTGGTACTTTCCCTTCGGCATGGAAAACAGCTCATATTGTTCCCATTTTTAAGTCAGGAGATCGATCCCGATGTGAAAACTATCGCCCAATCAGCATATTATCTTGTCTTTCGAAACTCTTTGAATCTATAAAATATGATGTTCTTTTCCATCACATTAGTCCCTTTTTATCTCCTAAGCAGCACGGTTTTATCCGTAATCGATCCACAATGTCTAACCTGCTGGAATTTAAAAATTACCTGTGTATTGCCTTTGCTAAAAGAACCCAAGTAGATTGTGTATACACAGACTTTGCCAAAGCCTTCGATAAAGTAAATCATAAAACACTTATCGCTAAATTGGCATCATATTTTGGGATACACGGTGATTTGTTAAGGTGGATTAAATCATACCTGACTAGGCGCAACCAACTAGTAGCACTTAAAGGCTTTCTTTCCCCTCCTGCCCAAATTACATCTGGAGTACCCCAAGGCTCACATCTTGGCCCACTGCTTTTCATTTCTTTTATTAACGATTTAATTGACAAACTTGGTAGTCCTTGTTTATTATATGCTGATGACCTTAAAATATACTCCATGATACGTCATATAAACGACTCCAAAGCACTTCAATCTGATCTATTTGCTATTGATAATTGGTGTCAGGACAACCTTATGTTCCTTAATGTCAAAAAGTGTTTTGTTATAACATATACAACTAAATTTAATAAAATTTGCTTCAATTACAAACTTAAAAATCACATTTTAGAGAGAAAAGCAGTGGTGAAGGACCTTGGTGTGATATTTGATGAGAAGTTAACTTTTCGAGACCACTATGATTATATAGTTAATAAAAGTACTCAACTTTTAGGCTTTATCTGCAGAATCACTAAAGACTTTAAAAAACCCCGTAGTTTACTTTATCTTTACTATTCACTTGTCCGTAGCGTCATAGAATATAACTCGGTCATTTGGTCTCCGTTTTATGATGTACACATAAAAAGAATTGAACGAGTACAATCAAAGTGCCTTAATATACTGTGTTACAGACTAGGTCTGAATCGAAAATTGCGGTCATATGACAAAAAATTATGTGACTTTGAAGTATCGTCACTAGAAATACGTCGCAAATATTTTGATTTTATCTGCTTGTATAAAATCATTCATTCAAAAATTGACTCTTCTTCTCTTCTTTCTCATATAAATTTTATATCGCAATATTGATGCATTTAACGACAAGTTACCTAAATTTAAAAAGGATGTCTTTGACATTCTTCATAAACTTTATAGCTAGTAATGTTGCAGTGCAACTATATGTAAATGTATTTGTAACCTAATTATTATATTTAAGTATCTAATTTACCTATCAGTTCAGTTATTTAATACTGCTGTATTATTTTGTTCATGTTGTGTACACATATTTTGGAATAAGATCTAGACTGATAAATGTAACTCTGTTATTTAGTAACGTATTGATTTTATTCTGTTTTGTGTGCCATAAATAAATAAATAAATATAATATCCCATACCCTACCAAGGATCATCTGTCAAATTTAACTAAATAAACTTGGTACAGAGATAGCAAAACAACCCCAAATTCTTGAGACTCCATTGGTTTATATTACGTGAACAACGAGGCGGTAGATTGGCGTGAATATATATTTTTATTTATTTTCAGGTGGAAATAAGGCCAATGATGTTCTTGGCGCTATCGTACGACCACAGATTAATTGACGGCCGCGAAGCTGTACTCTTCCTCCGCAAAATCAAGGCTGGTGTGGAAGACCCCACATCAATCTTAGCAGGATTATAAGTCAAGTCAAACAGATCTATTTTTTGTGCAATGATAACCTTAAATGAAGGTATTGCCTTGCATCTATTCCACTGGTGTCACAGTCGAAGAGCGTCAAACAGAAGCGCTTATAGTTTTCCGCTTAAGTAGTCTAGTTGCGAAGGCGAATTGAAGATTGTGTTATTTAATAACTCTTTAAAATGTCACAATAACATAGATTTAACTGAATGGTTGGCAAACTGTGTTTTGCTAAAGGTACAATTTTTATGCTTATGAAAATATAGTTACATATTTTACTCCGACTATTTATTTTAAATTTATTTCGACGTAACAGCAGAATTACCTACTGTTAGGAATCCTAAAACTAATATTAGATAATTTTAATTATAGGTAACTATAGTTTGTGAGTGTTTAACAGAATTGCTGCCAATGTATAAAATGATAAAAAACTTAACATCAACGATACCTATTCATAGGTATCAAATCATTTATTTATTTGTATAAACTCAGTTTTCTTTGAATGTATCGAATCGCACTGCCACGGACATGTTCACATGAAGTTATGTTTAAAGAAATTTATTCTCCAAGAGACTAAATAGTCGCTTACATGAGAACAAGAACAGCATTTAAGTAAAACATTTCTTAATATTATTCGTTTATAATAAATAATATTTTACATAAACATAATTAAATGTAGGTAGGGATGACATCGCAGGTAAACTTCTTTATCAGAGATATGACATGTTGAGCTAGTAGCGATTTGAATATTATGTTTAATAAGCTTAATTGTTTTATGTTTTACGGTAGTTTCTTACAAAGTTCTTAGGTACCTAATCATTTTTCTCCCGTATTGGTTCGAATCTTGGGTAGCACTAGAACTACTAGAACTACTGCTGGACTGCTCTACTTTATTTTGTTGTGTTTCAACTTCGTAGAGGATAAATTAGTATAATTTTGGGGGATAAGCGTGGAGGCGTGCTCGTTGCATCCCCGGCCCAGAGGGCTGCAATTCGACTTGAAGAATCACAGTGGTGGTAGGGCCTTAAGGTCCGCCTGGATAACTACCCTCCCGTTAAAGTGTAACGCCAAATGTCCAGGCCCCAGCTTGGACGTGTTCCGGTACTATTGCGGGAGTACCAGTCCTGTGTGACTTGTGCTTGTCCTAGCTTTTAGGGCCGTACTATGATTAAAGCAACAGTATACTTTTAAACAGTCGTGACAGGTTGGCGCGGGGTCCAGGGAGACCCGGTGAAACGGCTGACCGCTGGCCGCCCGCGGGTCAGGTCACCCGAACCCCGGAATTGTTTTTAATCTCCGCCCGGAGAGGCTGTCCCGCCAACCGGCGCAGAATCCTGTGAATCATTCGACGCGCCGGAGTAGGAGACTGGAGTGGATCCTGTTAGTTAGTTCCAGGGGGGACCGGGGGCCCTTCCGTCCCCCGCGCCAGCCACTCACACCACTGTTTTATAAATGTTATAAAATAAGACTTGTTTTTGCCCTATCGTTAGGATTGCTAAAGTCACACCACCCAACTCTTATTTTTCACCCAATGACATATAAAACTAAAAAGAGATGTTCTTCAGCGGTTGCCAACTCCACTTAATCAGTGGAGCGCACATACGCGACCAGAAGCTTGATCCGTACGTACGTGTCTGAAAATATTTTTATTTTTGACGATTGTAGGCATTCAGTGCAATAAAAATGACCACCTGCTCCATTAAATGGTGCGGGAAAAGTAGCAAAACATCCAATTATAAAACAGTTGGAATTACCTTTCATAGTAAGTAAAATTATTCAATTTACGTAATTTATCTACTTCATTTTAATAGGTCAAGTTAAACTGGATAATCTAATAGACCCGTATGAATGCATTTCACTCCCACTTACTGCATTCATCTATTGTCACCCTTGTCTTTCTGTAAGCCGCGCCCTCTCCTTGTGTTGTGCTTATACAGTACGGTAATTTATCGTTATAGGGGAACTAAAATCGATATCGTCATACTCTGGCCCATAAATATATTTAGCCTTGGATGTAAAGAGGGTTTTATATGTTTGATATGAGTTTATAATAATAATAATAATTTATTTCACAATATACAGTTCCATATTGTTATTCTTAACCTTATTACAATTGGTACACAAAATCGTATTGATTTTTTGACAGTAAAATTACAGGCAGATCCCACACTAAGAAAAAAATCTTGTGTCGTGGGAGTCTGCTTCCTTCAATAATACATTAAGATTGAGGTTTGCTTATTAAATGATATAGCTGTATGAAATTTCGCATATGTTTGGGTAAATATATTATTAATGTGTATGTGGGTGTGTGACAGGTTGTGTGTGTGTGTTTGTGTGTATGCAAGACGTGCAATGAATATAAAGCTTTGTGTGAATATATAGTGTAAACTAAGATTTTTTTACCTGTAGATCAGTTGTTTGCCCTCCATATTTACTAGACGAATTCAGGGTAATCGCCCGAGTCACTACCAGTCTAGCACTTCCGAGCGTCCGGTGAATACATCACCGCTAATCGTGTTTTTCGGAATAATCTGTGGACAATACACCTTCCTTGTGTCTTTAGACTCTGCACCAATTATACAGGCACTGTGAGAGATAAGAAAACTGTTGCATTTCACGCGTACTTATTGCTTATATTGTTGAAATAGAAAATATCGTTATTTTATTTTATCTTTGGAACGAATCTCAATGAAATGGATGAGCGAGATATGTGTATCTTTGGAACGAATCTCAATGAAATGGATGAGCGAGATATGTGTATCGTTTGGTGTGAGAGAGTGAAAGAGATGCAGCATAATGGTGATCGGAACGTCTCGTGGCGGTTCGGTGGTAACACGAATTGCTTATTTATCTCTTTCTAACAACAGATATGACGCATAATATTTGAACGTTCTTTCCTTGTCATTACAAACTGCTTATAGATGTGCGTAGGTATGTACATAGGTAAAATCTAGTAAGCTTTTAAAGCAGTGGTGTTCGGATATAACAACTAAGTATTTCAACTCTCTTAGTGTAAAACTTAATTTTTTATGAATCATACGATAACTTTAAGAAAATCTTCAGTTTCATCGTGGTTGAGAGTCCTCAACTACTTGTTTATTTCGATTTTAGCTTGCGTAGTCGTGTGTGTTGTCAGATTAGTGATGACTTTACTAGTTTTGTTATATACATATGAGCCAAGAAAACTCTGATGACAGTGTGCCAGTTTTGTGTTGAATTTCTGTCTAATAAACACCAAATCTTTTCTACGTTTTTACTTGATATAAGTCTATCTTTATATAATCTTATATGGTATATCAATATACGTGTATCGATTTCAAAATCATGTTTTTGTATAAAACATATACAAAAACATGATTTTATACATATACCTTAAGTTATTCTATGGTAATATTAACAAACAAAATTGTTATTTTTTTTTTAATAGATTCCCTAGAGATTCAAATCTAAAACAAAAATGGATTGAGCTAACAAGAAGAGAAAATTGGTTTCCAGCAACAGGGTTTGCTCCCGTCACTTTTCAGACGATTGTTTTCATTTAATGAAAGTGGCCGCCAACAATTATTTCACACTTCGATTCCTACTAAATGCCTCTAACTCTCCCTACTAACTCCACTTGCCTGTTGTGGTAAGACATATAGAATAATTTTTCTAAATATTTTTTTTTTAATGTTAAATTTTTTCTGACATATTTTAGTAAGATACCTACAATCATATACTTAATATTTAGCATGTTATAAAATGTATTATTGTAATGTAATCCGCAGGGTATGCGTTATTGCAAACAAATAAAATATTAAAAGAGGTATTTAAATGTTTATCATTTTAGTAAGGATATTTCAAGCAGAATTATGGAATCACACAACCGAATCATTATTCTATATTTTATTATAACAAAACAGCTATACTCATACAAAATACCGCGCGAGGTATCTGCTGGGTGTTATTGCCAACGCAAGTGGGAGCAAAGATCACTTTTATCTAAATAGGCCGTCACGGAGGAATAAATTATACGATCAGCTTATATATGTTGTACGATGTATTGATATCGATTTTATTTGCATAAGAATCACGTCCCATCACTATGGGACTCGGGTGTTTACAGCATGAAGGTGGCTTAGCCAATTTGAGCGCGTTTAGGTTAAACAGAGTTTGGCAGAATTCATCTAGAACAAACCAAATCTGAATGCACCTCTGGAGAGTTATTTTCTCGATGCTACCGGCCCATTACACTAATACCCGTTTTTTTTCAAAAATATTTGAAAATGTAATGCATTGCAGGATTTATAGCTTCATAACTAAACATGAAATTCTCAAAGCAGAACAATTTGGCTTCAGAAAAAATCACTCAACATCCAGTGCATGCTACATGTTGACTAAAATTGTAACAGAATGTCTTAATAATAGAATTCCAGTTATATCCATATTCCTTGACATGTCAAAAGCGATTGACTTTGTTAATCATAACTTACTATTATTTAAAAAGTTAACATTAAAATGTGGGGACAATATAATAAAAGAAGTTGAATCAACCCTTTTCTTAGGCATCATGATAGACAACCATCGTAACTGGAAAGAGCAAATAATAATAATAATAATAATACATACTCACAGATAGAACCATTCACCACAATAGACCAGACATCACTCTACAAAATAAAACTACTAAGACCACATATTTAATAGACATTGCTGTACCTAATACACATAACTTACAGAAGACCATATCAGGAAAATTAGTAAATATGCTGAACTAAAAGAAGAATTATTAAGAATCTGGAAACAAGAAAAAGTTTATGTAGTCCCCATAGTGATTTCTACCACCGGAGTAGTACCAAACCATATTCACCCAAGCTTAAAAGTAATAGATCTTAAAGATAGTATAATAATAAAATTACAAAAAGCTGCAATCCTTAACACTTGCCGGTTAGTAAGAAAGTTCATGCAGTTGGAAGAAAATGAAGTGACTTCACACCCACATTAACTTCTACGAATTACACGCTGTAATTTACTTGGCCAAGGCCCGTAATTACAGTCAAAACCGGCTTAAAGCCGAGAAAAGTAAAACTTTAAATGAAAATAATGATAATAATTTTTATTTTCCTTAAAAGATTTTACATTTCTGTTTGTACATAATACACAGTAAGGTTGGCTAATAATATTAGGAACACATGTTATCGTTAAGACCCAAACTAGGCGAATGCCTGTGTCTTGGGGCTCTACAGATTTAAACGGTACACGTGATTATATTTTATGGTGAATTTTAAGGACTGAGAGTGTAAGTACAATTTTTCACAGGAAGGAATTTTTAACAATAATAGATATTCAATAAAGAACCAGATTGATTTACGTCTCAATATCTGAGGATAACGGAGATAAATTTAAACGCTGATACTAAGGAATAAGTAGTGTGTGTGTGTGTGTGATTAGGGTGATTAGGTAAGACTAATGTAAAATGTGTGTGTGTGTGTGTGTAAGGATAGGTTGCCTTGGCTGTGCCGTGCCACAATGTGTGTGTGTGATTAGGGTGAGTATGTAAGACTAATGTAAAGTGTGTGTGTGTGTGTAAGGATAAGTTGCCTTGGCTGTGCCGTGCCACAATATTATATTATATAAGTTCTTCTGTCTCATCATAGGACAATGTTAAAAGCAAATTCTGGACAATTTTCTTACAGGTAAAAACGTTAGTATCTTTAATTGGACAAATTTTGTTGACATTGTTGTAGGTGTTTGCATGAGCAAATCGGGGACTTCTCCGAACTAAAAGAGATGAAGCAGGTGGAGTCGGGAATCGGTAAACTCTTTTAGATAATATAGATTTGTAATCATGTAGATTCCGAATGGTTTTATGAGCTTTCAATGTGGCAGAAAGGACAAAGAGCTGACGCATTCGCAATACCTTGAAATCTTGTTTGTCGGGTACCTGAATGGTTTCTTTAAAATAACTTTAATTAGGGCACGCTGAGCTCTCTCAACTAAAATGAAAAAGCTTTTTCCTGCACTTCCCCAGACCGATATGCAGTATTGCATGATTGATTGGCATAAAGCCTTGTAAATTTGTCGTAACAGGTCTAAGGGTGTACAGTCTCTGAGTTTTTTCATGATGTACATAAGTTTCCTTATGCGACATGATAACTCTGCTATGTGGTATTGGTAATTTAAATTCTCATCAATAATTATGCCTAAGTATTTAAAATTACTCACACGCTCGATTTGACTACATGCACACCCTATAGGTGGACTAAAACATATTTTGTCTTGTGAACATGAGTGCATTTTGAGAACACTGCCCTCTGGAGAGCTTCCAGCACAAGTTTTAGAAAAAGCTATGTATTTCGTCTTTGTGGTGTTCAATGTTAGCAGATTCTGGTCAAGTAACTTTCCAATATGATTGAGTCCTTCTTCAGCGCGACTGTAAACTTGCTCCCACTCTTTCTCGTGAAAAACTAAGACTGTATCATCTGCGTAAGTGATTATATCAGAATTTCGTGGAGAACAATTTATTATATCATTGATATAATAATAATAATAATAAAGCCTTTTTATTTCCCATCACCTAAGTATTACATGTATGTACTATAAACAAAACGATTTAACTTAAATTTTCTACTTTCAATTACTAAATATACACTTTTGAACTGTTAACATTAATATATATATACATATATATGTATATATTTCGTTTTTATGTATTTTCTTGGATAGGAACCCCTATTTGGGTATAGGCCTCCTCCAGTTTGAACCAGTTTTCCCTGTCCTTGGCTTGATCTATCCAGTCCTTTCCTGCTGTAGCTATGATGTCGTCGCTCCATCTTTTCATAGGTCTCCCTTTTCGTCTTTTTCCACTTGGGCCTTTCCATTTTGTCGCTTCTAATGTCCATCGCTTGTCGCTATATCTAGCTAGATGGCCCGCCCATCGCCATTTTAGCCTTAGACTGTAGTGTAAGACGTCAATTATTTTTGTCTTCTTTCTTATAAATTCGCTTCTTACTTTGTGTATTTTTCTTATTTTTAGAAGGCTTCTTTCCATAGCTTTTTGGCAACTGACTAGCTTTGTTTTTATTTTAGTGTTGTAGGTCCTCGTCTGGCAACAGTACGTGAGAGTCGGTAGAATGCATGTATCCATCACTGTTTTCTTTAGGTGGAGCGGATAGTCACCTTTCATAATCTCCTTGAGTGACCAGTATTTTTTCCAACTCATATTTATACGGCGTTTTACCTCTGCTTCTTCGTTTTTGTCTTCGAATGATAGTTCTTTTCCCAGATAAATGTATTTATTAACATATTCAAGTGCCTTTCCTTCGAGTTTTATTGTATGTGTGTAGCTGTTTGTCATGCATTTTGTTTTAGCTTTGTTTATCAAAAGCCCTGCCTTTTCACTTTGTTCTCTTAAATCGTTTATCATTTTTTCTAATCTTATACTGCTTTCAGCAAATAGTACGACATCATCTGCGAATCTGAGATGACTTAAGTACCGGTTGCCCATTTTAATTCCTTCGTTTTCCCATTTCAGATTCTCGAAGATGTTTTGCAGTACAGCTATAAAAATCATTGATATACAACGTATAAATAAGTAGGGTCTGCACAAAACTCGAAAGGTTTGTGTACGTCCTTAAACGTCTTAGGGATGTAGCCAGGGCCTGATTAACCCTTAGGCTAATTAGGCTGTAGCCTAGGGCGCGAGGATCGGGGGGGCGCTGAAATCGTGTCTTCGTATGCACTATTAATCTAGCATCATTGCATCTACCCTACATATTTCAACAGGACCGAGAAAAAACACTAAAACTAAATGCACTGTCAACTGATTTATGATAAAGCGTGGGAGTCCCCGATTGTAACAATAAATTTTAAAATTATAAAAGCGCTTATAAAGCAAACAGTGACTTGTCACTCGAATCAGTCAGTGGTCGAGCAAGTAGTGAGTGAGCTGGCGTTAGTGCACAGGTACAAGCAAAGTCTGTTAAGCCTGCACCGAGGCAGCGATACGTAATTGTGGTTCGTTTGATCCCTCGCTGTATCTTTATTTCTTAATTTTGAGTTACGTAATTAATATATATTATATTTCAGGATTCATTCTATAAATCATACACTTTGGAAACACGATTACTTAAAATTTTCTCGATAGAAATAAAATTCAAAGTTACATCTAAAAAACGGAATAAACCCTTAGTACGGCGTAAATACTTAACGGAGAGTCATCCGTATTTGATAAATAAAAAAAACAACATGTTTTCTATAACGTATATACATTACATTTTTCATATAGGTATTTGTTTTTACTATACGAAGGAAAAACTCAAATTCACGCATGTTCCGCCCATTTTAGTCAGAGCCGCGATGCTTTGTCCCTATCCGCTTTAGGAATTCTTCGGCCGTCGGACGGGGACGGTTGCTGTTGGCGTGCCTTACTTACGCACACATACGCAGCGCGCCTAAAAAGCTCGGTGCGCCCTTAATTTATCTAACATTGTTACTCTTTATGAGACATTACACGCATATCTTAACAGTTTGAAAATTTTGAGATGCAAAGCTATCACATACAATAGAGATGTAAGAAGAAGAAAGATTTTTTTATGGAAACTGCATGAACTAGACGACAGCGAATTCATTAGAAGCAAAGGAGTTAAAAAATTTATATATTACTGAAAGAAACCTTTGCAGAAATTCCATTTGGCGCAGTTTTAAATCTGACACCAAAGCCGAGCATTATATTTCTGCCAGAAGTCCAAAGAGTTTGTTGCAGTAAATTTTTTTTTATATGTGCAATATTCCCTTATCGTCTCAGTTGCTGTTTTTATTCATCGTAGACAAGAAAGATGGCTACTATGAAAATTCGAGTGATATTAAAAATTCCACAAGTTCCGCAGAACTAACGTGGCAGAAACAGCTCGCAATATCAATGTTGCGTTTGGAGAGGGGACTTCTAATGAACGCACCGTTCGAATTTGGTTTAAACGCTTTCGTGATGGAAACTTTAATTTGAAGAACGAACCACGTGGAAGATAGCCCACACAGGTGAATAACAATGAATTGAAAGAGATTTTGGAAGCCGATCCGAGCCAAACTACCCAGGAATTAGCGGTTTAACTTTACCTCACCAACAACACTGACTCACTTGCGTCAAATCAATAAAATAAAAAAAATATGAAAAATGCGTGCCTCATGAATTGACTGATCAGCAGAAAGAAACGCGCGTTGAAACTTGTGTTGCCTTTTTAAATTGATAAGGAAATGACGGAATATTGGATCGAGTTGTGACATGTGCATGATGAAAAGTGAATTCTTTAACGATAACCGAAAAATGCAATGGCTGACCCCAGGTTAAACGCCGCAACAGTGACCTAAAGCAAACCATACCAATAAAAAGGTAATGGTTACTGTTTGTTGATCTCAGGATTGTGTTATTCACTATAGCTTTCTCCGATCTGGTCAAGCAATAACGGCTGCTGTCTACTGTGCCGAACTCCGAACAATGATAGCAAAACTAGCAGGGAAACAGCCCCGACTCATGAACCGATTTTCACCATTATTGCTCCATGATAACGTGTGATCTCCCATACACCACGAGAAACCGTTTTAACCCTTAAGGAACTGCAATTAGAAACCATTCGTCACCCTCTGTATTCACCAGACCTTGCTCCAACGGAGTACCATATTTTTGTGATTCGGACAATTTTCTACGTGCTAAAAAGTTTTCTTCCCAGGCTGCCGCCGCAGTACAAAATGCTTTCACACAGTTTGTCGAATGTAGATCACCAGAGTTCTATCGCAAAGGAATAAATGACCTTCCTATTAGATGGCAGCGATGTATAGATAATAATGGTAATTATTTTGATTAAAGACGTTAAATAAAAAATAAATTTTCAGTACTAGTTCAATTTCATACTTTAACCCCGAATACTAAAATTTTCAAATATATCATTAATCTATTGCAAAAATGTTTCACTTGTATGATGCCTCTCGTCATTTTAAAATATGAAAACAGAAGTGTAAATATTTAAAAAATACCTAAAGTCGAAGCAACTTCACACACTAGATGACCACGCTCATGGTCAATGGCCGCAACAACTAAATTGTCTATAGGAACTAAGCCAATACAAGTCATGCGGCCAAACACGACATGGATTTGCTTTTCTACTTGGTAGCCTGCAGTCACTTTTCTTGATTTTGGTCGTATAATGTGTGAGGTGCTTTGCCTTTAAGTAGGTACAGTTACGGGACAGCTAAAAAAATGTTTACCACCCTAAGGTCGAATGTCGTGCAGATTAAAGTAACGTTAATTGCGCTTGCAGATCGATCTGAATTTTTTTAGACTACTAACTACGAACCAAGGTACTATGAACCAAGTTAAAATTTTCACACTAGTAAACAAAGTCGAAACTAACGTAAGTACTACTTTTTAGGCCGACGGTAACAACCTGGTTACGTTGGGGGCGCGTCTTCATAATTAGCCTTGAGCGGTCAGAACTCTAGATCAGTCGCTGGATGTAGCCTTCATAAAAGCTGCGCTGAGTGCCTATAATGGCTATGTTTCCTTTCGTATGAATTCTTCTCTATGGTATCATAATCTGGAGTAATCATGGAAGTAATAAGTACTACGTACCAGGAATGAGCTCTATCTGTGCATCATGCAGCTAAAATAAAGAAAATAAAACCTTATGCTAAGGTCATAAGAGTCTTGTTGCGCGCAAAATAAAAATGAAGCCGAGTGAGAAGGCTACCACTGAACCTGTGTCTCGTTCTAACAGTGACCTAGAGTTGCCAGAGCTAAGACGATTTCAATCCTTTCATTGTTTGTCGAAAAATGTGCGATTGATGTAATGTAATGAAGTAAAAACATTTACTTCTAAAACGTTTCTAAACATAATTAATAATTTCGTACCAACAGGTTAAAGCAATATTAAATAATAACAAATACTTTTAAAAGTATCCTAAAAAATATTAAATAATATTTTAATAAAACACTTAAAAAAGCATAAAATTATATATCTAGTGACAATTCCGCCTAATTTTCCTGTTATCTACGTGACGTCACAAACATCACGCAGCCTAACCGGAAGAATACCCGACTAGTTTCGCTTCTAAACGAAGCATCTTCAGGAGGTCTTGACTTACCGAGCGCACGATCGAGACTAAAAAAATCTTATATTATACTTTTAAAAGTATTTGTTATTATTAAATATGGATTTCCGCAAAGTAACGCCTGAATCTATCCATTAACTTAAAGCAATATTATTTGTTGCTCCGTGTAAAGCCATACTAACGCAAACGCAAAAATTTTGCGATTAGCGTATAGGTTTTCTTTTATTTGTATGAAATACGGACTCCTGACTTGACAACCCCACATGAAATTGCGGACTCGGACGTTAATAACGGAGTGTTTTTTGATTTCGTGACATTTTTGAAGAATTTTAGTAAAAATGGGGAGAATTTGTGTCGTGGAGGTAATACTTTAAACATAATTTGTTAGTGAGGAATTACGGTGACCATGCATGACTATCCAATTATAGTTCAAGAACAAATGAATTAAATACCTATGTATATTTTATTCCTTTCTCTATTAAAATAACTTTGTTTCAATTTCAGATTTCCTAATGTAAGGTTCTAAGAAATGTTTATCTGCTATCGTGGCGCACGTCACCTATCAAGGTTTATATGTGCGCCCTCACTTCTTCCATATGCGTGTTCTTGTCGACAGACACTGGGATGGGTAATAAAAGTACTACATTTCGGTGATCACCATTAATTATTATCCGTCAGACTTACACAAATTTAGTTACAAAAGATTATACTAATAAGGTGGGCTGAAGTACGGACGCTAAGTACAAACGTGAGGGGCAACTGAGCGCATGCGGCTACTTTTGCATTATCATCAAATTGCGCTCACGTTGCATGTGTGTCCCTACATCAACCCCCTAATTATAAAAAAAAAATTTGCTACAATTTTTTTACATCAATTACATGTTATATACATTCAAAAAAAACATCCATAAAAATGGGTTACAAATGCTTAAAGACACAAGGTTGTTCCATAAAAAAAAATGCTTCTGTAGCAAAATATAATCATTACAAAATAATCATGCCACAACACGCTGAATAAATATTCTGACTCGACAAAATTACGTGACAAAGTTCAGTTGCTAAGGAATGCACCTACCACGTACCATACACGAACAAAACAGTAAATCAACTTTCTACAATATTACATTTTAGCTCATTTTGTAGTTTAATTTTTAAAATTACATTTAGTAAAAACATTGTAAAATTCGGTAAAATACCAAAACTAAGTTACAAAGCATAATAATAAGAAAACACACATTTATAAATTCTCAATGCTCAAACAATAATAAAAAAAATCTTCGTACACCTTATACCTTTAAAAACGACTACCAATAGAGTTCGCGACGCGTATGCTACTTCCACGATAATTCATTTGTTCACAGGTTTTTCACTGATTCTCAACTTCGAAACATCACATTTCATCATCATCGCAATATGACTATAATCACCACTCTAGAAATTAACTTCACTTTGTTGATAACCAGCGTAACAGCTCCTCTTCTATCCCGTTGACACCAGTCACTCGGCAATGAATAGCGCGACTGAGTGATCCCTCCAAGTCCAACGCTCACCTCCGGTACACTTCCTCGGACGGTGTCCAGCCAACCTCGGGTGAAAGTATCTGCAGGCCCAACCTGGAATACACTTCGACAGCGCTGGCACCTCAGATTTCTCTGGCTCAATATGGATAGCATAGGCTGCTACAAATCTTGTATAGCACCCCGTTTGTAGCTACGCAACCCTATGGCGCTATTAGTATATATGCATGTCACTTTGAAAAATATCTTCAACAAATATGTTCTGCGACGCGGACGAGTGTGATGTTCTTTACTGACTTCTATTATACCAATTCTTCTTATAGGTAATGTTTCCTCTAATTAGGTTATGCTATGGTACGTGTGGTTCCTTTGAAAGTGCCGTCACTTCAGCCCTGTGAGTTGCCCCAAAATTCACTTAAAATCACAGAAGTCACAAACACAGTTTTAAAAATTTGGTTTAAATCTTCGTTGACCCAGTAGACAGATACGCGGGGTCACCACTGTAAGGTTCTCTGAATGTTTATCTGCTATCGTGGCGCACGTCACCTATCAAGGTTTATATGTGCGCCCTTATTTCTTCCATATGCGTGTTCTTGTCTGTCTACTGGGATGGGTAATAAAAGTACTACATTTCGGTGATCACCATTAATTATTATCCGTCAGACTTACACAAATTTAGTTACAAAAGATTATACTAATAAGGTGGGCTGAAGTACGGACGCTAAGTACAAACGTGAGGGGGCAACTGAGCGCATGCGGCTACTTTTGCATTATCATCAAATTGCGCTCACGTTGCACGTGTCCCTACACCTAAAGATCCTAATGTTAGTTTAACTCATAATGCAAAATTAGAAACAATGAAACATTTAAGGAATAAGCTGGGTTTTGCGGCAGAAACTTCACAAGACTGTTTTATTTAACAATATTTGATTTAGAATTACACTTAACTGTTTTTTCTTATCTAATTAATTAAATATACCACAATAGGTAGTTTATCGTAATTTTATCTTAGTCCAACTGCATATCGTATACCACAAGGACCAGTAGCACGGTAATGTTATCTATACAGTATTTCAACTTCATATAAACGGACGAAACGCGAATTATACCTACGCGCCTCGATCTCGGCCCACGCTCAGTACGTAGACAGTCGCGTCTATGCCGCAGTAACGAATAGACGGTGTGTTATTTTTGTAACAATAAACGCACGATATTTTTGCTAAAAATAAGTTTATGTACAATGTACATATTAAATATTTAATATGACGAGTAAGATATATTGTGCTGTTTTTGGTTGCACGAATTCGTCAAAAACACAACCAGATATTTTTTTTAGATAACCTGGAAACTGAAAGGTAATACTATAAATTAATTTGACTTACTAGTAAGTAACATTATTTGATAGTCTACATAGTTGAGGGTACATAATGTGTGTCTTTTTAATGGACATGTATTTCCTTTAATCCCCCGAAAAAAAATGTCTCGATTAATAAAAAAGGGAATAGAGTAAAGGAAAGTGATTGACACGAGTGCAATAGGTACTTATAAGCTATATATTAGAATGCGGATTTTGTAATACTCTAAAATTTAATGATAAAACATTTCGTACGTCTCACAAATATTTTTCGGGCGCAAATTTTTAAGACTGATTTTTTATTCAAATATAGGTTTTTAGGCCCTATCGCACGTACAGCGCGGTTGTAGGTAGTTATTTCAACGAGAGAGCCGAGTTAAGATACTGTATAGATAACAATATTAGCGTGCCAGTAGGTAAGTACCTACCTATATGACGCGAGTGTGAAAAGCAAGCAAAAACAGGTAATGTACAGTGCCGCAAAGGGCAAGTTCATCATTAGCATCTTCGATTAAAATCCATCTGAAGCAATGATCCGCTGTCTTCTGAATCATTTTTTATAAAAAAAAGTATTGTCCTTAAATCATATTTCAATATTGTCACCATTGCGAGAGAGGGATAAGAGTATGGCTGCCATCACCTAAACCTCCGATACCGGACACAATCTTAAAAAAACCCGGACATTTGGGTGAAATTGAGTTTTTTCCCGGACACCCATGAAAACAAAGTTCATATTTTTTTTTCATTTATACAGCTTCTTTGCTCAAAAACTATAGTGCTACAAACATAATTATTCACTATTCTCTTACTGAGACAATCTGGAGATAAAAATAATGATGAGCAGTGTTATTTGGCATCAAATTGGAAATATAATTATATTTTTTGGTTTAATATACAATCAAATAACTATTAGTGCCTAATTAGAACCCAAAACGGTTAAACTTTTTTTTATGTAAATTAAAAGTAAGGAACAAGTTTAAATTTTGACGAGCTCAAGATCTTTTTACTTTACAAAATTACAAAAATACGAGAGGAAAAATTATAGTCATGTGCGGTCCTGCGTCAGCCACCCCTATAGCAGGGGTATGCTATGATCTGACCGACTGAGCTAACATGACTATTGTCAAAATTCTTATTGTCATGTTAGCTCAGTCGTCGGTTGGAGCATACCCCGGCTAAAAGGGTAGATGATGCGGGTTCGAATCCCGCACATGACTATACTTTTTCCTCTCTATTTTTTGTAATTTTGGAATGTAATCTGCAAAGCATGCGTTATTGCAAACACAAAAATATTAAAATCTTTTTACTTATTTCGGTATTTTTCAGATGTTCAAACTTTTCTCAAAGTGATCTTTCTTTTCCAACAGGAATTTGGAAAAGTCAAAGCAACTCAGGTCCTTAAATTTATACTTTATTTCGATCAGAGCAGAAACCGTGTGTTTTTTAGTGAGTTTTTCTCTTTCGTCCATTGCCGCGAGCCTAGCGAATAAACTCACAATGTAACTTGAGTTGCAAACTAATATCAAGATTAGCATGTTTTCCGCCAGATTTCATTAGATGTTTTTAGCCTAGGGTAATGAGAAAATAGCGCTAAACACCCTAGAAATATTCTAGACCTAGCGATAAATGCACCAAAACGTCAATACAGTGAGTGAATGATCGGTATCGGCGGCAGTTCTTTATGGTGGGGGCCGGTGCGGCAGCGGCAGGCTGGGGACGTTCTGTTGTTGTAGATTTTGCAGTGCCGGAGTTAACTTGTATGCAGCTTATGAGTGAATATGCATATATGCAGCGCCGGTGTTTCAATCAATTGCTTATATTTCAATCAATCCAGATTCCCCGGAAACAAGAGTGTCCGGGTTTTACCCGGACATTATTTGAAAACCCCTACCAGACGCCCCCCGGACACCCTCTAAACTAGGACAAATCCGGGGAAACCCGGACGGATGGCAGCCCTAGATAAGAGGTACAGTTATTGCGCTCTCGTTCGGCTTCAATTTTGCGACAACAGCTTATTCCCGTTGTACGTTGTACGTAGTACTTATTACTTCCTTGGGGGTAATTCAGTTGAAGAATCTAAGGTTTTTATCTCGCAAAAAAAATGTGTAAGATCACTGTGTAGAGCTGAGCCACTAGACAGCTGTAAACCACTGTTTAAAAAAATCTTATATTACCTTTACCCTGTCTCTACATTTATGAACTCTGTATATTTGTACATAATAACCCAAATAAAACGATGTTACATGAGTCAACAATAGAAATAAATTCAATATTTATGTACCGAACCAGATCCTTAACGTATTTAGTCACAATGTTCACTGTATGGCTATACGCTTATATAATTACGAAAGAGTTTCAAGGAGCTGACACCTAGTATATTTAAAAGAAAATTATTTAACTTTTTAATCGATAAATGTTATTATACCATTGATAAATTTTTAGTTGACAAATTTAAGCAGAATATATGAATGTATTATTTTAGATTAGGTAATTGATGACATTTTGCATTATTTTATATTGACATTATTTTATATACATTTTGAAATATATAATTTTAATAGTAATGGAGAACACAAAAGGGTCAAAATATTACTATCAAATACACATAACATCAGAGCGTAGATCATGTACATAACATAACTTTTTGTTTCACTTCAATGCAGGTGTGATTTGTCAATTTTTTTTTTTTTTTTTTTATTTATTTTATTCAATTAGAACGGTTAGAAACACCACTTACACTAACGATAAAACATTATAAAAACATTAAATATTCAATAAAATGTCAAAAATTAAAATAAATGTCAATTTAAAAATACAATGTCAACTAAGTGAATATTCCAATGGTGAATCAAAATAATAGTAATAAAAATTGAAAATAATATACACAATTTAAAATAATACACACAATTTAAGATAATAAACACAATTTAAAATAATAATAATATAAAAACATTTTAATAATTATACCATTCACAGAGCTTTAAGCATTCAGTAAGGATCTCCTTCCATGTGTCATTAAATATGTCACGCTCTTGATTGGCGTCTACCAGAGCGTTGAGCGCTTTAAGGGATCGCGGTATCGGGGATGTGGCGTGAGTGACTGTCCTACAGTTTGGAACAGCAAAAAGTTTGTGTTTCCTCGCCGAGAGGTAATTGTCAGGTACATAAAGGCGACACAAAACATCACTGAGATCCGGAGCATCTACTTTGCCATTGAGAACTTTGCACATTATAACGAGCTGGTCATAAGATCTACGGACTTCTAGCGAATTGTAGCCTAGGCTACCTAGCAAAAATTTTGTAGGGTACATGTAAGGGTAGTACCCATACATACGCTTGTATAGATATCTGAGAAAGGCCTTTTGAACTTTCTCCAACATAAGGGTATAGCTTGCCTCGTGGGGATGCCACACACAGGCACTAGCCTCCAGCTTACTTCGAACCAAAGCGCTAAATATAAGCTTGATCACATCAATATTGTGAAAATCCCTAGAATTCCGAAGCACAAAACCCAACCGTTGGTACGATTCTTTGGCAACTAACATAATATGTTCGTTAAAAGTGAGCTTCCGATCAAATGTCACACCCAGATCTTTCATGTACGTTGCTCGCGCTATAACATTTTGGCCTAACTTGTATTGAAATTCGATTGGGAGGTGCATTTGACCAAAAGTCATCTGATGACACTTTACATGATTGAACTCCATTTCATTTTCTACACTCCATCGATAGACCAAATCTATATCTCGCTGCAACGCGAGACAGTCCTCTACTGTTCTAATTGCCCGGAAAATTTTTAGGTCGTCAGCATATAAAAGACATTTTGAATGCTTGACTACGGCGGGAAGGTCGTTAATCATAAGAACAAATAGTAGAGGTCCCAAGATTGATCCTTGGCTTACTCCGGAACGCGTGTGATAGGGTTGTGATTCATAGATACCTAGACGAACATATTGCTGGCGGTCGCGAAGGTAATCAGCGATGAAATGGAGAAGACCAGGAGTAAAGCCCAAGGCGCTAAGCTTTGCCAGCAGTATGTCGTTGTTGACCCTATCAAACGCCTTCCTTTCAAGACAGAGAGCATTTATTTATGGAATAATATAGGCTCAAATTATAAGATGTTTGGTAGAAGGCGATCCCATGTAATAAGTTACTATTAGCTGAGTAATTAACTATCTAACTTACTAGGTTTTCTACGAAAAGGGAATCATAAGGTAAACTTAAAAGATACAACATTTATAGGAACACATTGAAAACTTTATTAAACATAATACATTAGGTTCACATTAATTAATTCTGTATAAGTCTATAGTTACCATTCACAACGATATAATCAAATGTGCCAACTATTTATGAAGAACAAAGCCAACAAACCTAGACCCACACACAACACGTGAACAGCAATTATGTTACACAATATACATATCAATAATAGAACACTTAACTTAATCAGCGATAGGTCACGATGCGGCAGTCACTTGTGAAGTATAAAGAGAGCTCAGTAAGGTGAGAAATTGGTTTTAGAGCAATGACTGGCGCCAAGTGTCTGTCGCCTCTTCATGAGACTTCGCGCCATATTCACCCCGGCCAATAAGAGACCTAATAGTTCCCACCAGAACGTATCAGCCAATCCGAAATTAGACAGGATGGTTCGTCATTGGCTAGTCCGGAATGACTACAGATAAAACAGGATTTCAGTGTGGCAGTTATTAAAAATGTCATAGTATATCAATAAGTTTTAGGATATTCTATAATAACAATCTATTCCAAGTTTAACAAACATTATAGAAATATATAAACATCTCTACTGTATATAATTCTAACACAGGCAGTATTTCCAAAGTTATAGCGATGAGAAGTTTAAGCCCTGTTTTGAATTTCTGAGATTACGCGGGCTCATGCTATGACGTCACAGCCGCCCCGTTCGGCCCGCGAGTGCGACGCGGTGCGGCGCTCTGTCCGGTGATACTCGTACATACGTCTCGTTTATTTTTTTTCGCTTGTCTTCGAGATTATTCCGATTACGATCGTTTATATCCGATTACACTAATGTGAAACTGTAGTGTGTAGAATGGAAGAAGGATTTCTTAAAGATCAAACGGACAAACTGCCAAGAGTGTTTGATGCACAATATAAGGATGTTATGGCTGCCGAAATTTATGGAATAAAGATGAAAAGGTAAGTATGTATGTTCTAAGTAAGCACTAACTACTCACGGGTAATAATTTGTTCAAACTTAAACCTAACTGAAAGTGTGTGTGTGTGTTTCATTTAGTACCTATTATGGGCGGTGATAAAAAAATACTAGGTAGGTACTCGCAATGAACATCTCGAGGTTGACGATGACGGTCACGTGTCCTGACGCGATTTACTGACGCGAGCTTAAAATTTTTTACCCATCCCAAAAAAGTGCACAACACCGCTAAAGAAGTTTTCACTTCAAAAAAGGCGGGCGCTAGAGCTTGAGTGCCCGCGCGCGTTTCAGCTCAAGTAAGACTAGTCAGCTAGCTAACACTGACCAACGAAACTTGACCGCAATGCCGGCAACCGCCACGCTTGCGGCAGCTGGGTCGGTGTTGGTTTTACGGATTGCCAGTCTAACTTGAGCTGACACATGCGCGGGCAGGGCAGGTTTTAAGGTTAAAATAATATATATCTATACTTTAACCATTCAGAGCTACCTAATGATTGATTCATAATAAAAATTATTAAGATTTTCAGTATGCATCTGCTAATAAGTTACTATTACGTTTATTTACATAGGTAGGGACTAGGTAGTAGGCAAGATACCTCTTTAAACGATCAAAAGTAGACAAGTAGGTAAGTTATGTCGGTCAAATGTGGCAAAGGATAAGTAGAGAAGAAGAAGGATCATATTATTATTAACATAAACTAACATCGAAATGGTCTTCACAGCAGTGCAGCAGTTTTGAAGCAGTGCTGGGTCAATGCCGTAAGTGGCATTGGATATGGACTGTTGCGCAGCGGGTCCCACCACGCTTGAGCTTCACCGCATTGAGGACGGGCATTTTGCGAATTTCGTCGCTAGCCAGGCGCCCGCCTAGCAACCACCCGCCTAGCTAGCAACCACCTTAAAGTAGAGAATCTGTCGCCAAGCACATAACGGTGAGTTCCGGCAGCAGTCCTTGAGAGACAGTGAAATTTCAGGCACATGAGACTTAAGAACTATGTCTCAAGGTGACGGGCGCAGTGCAATTCGTGACTTGTGACAAAATGCATCTGTCATAGGCAGAGGTTAGTCCGCTTAATATCATCAGGTGGGCCTCGAGCTTGTTCCGTAACTTTTTTTTATTGCTGATAGGTAAGGCTTTGACCACAATCTCACCTGTTGGTAAGTGCTGATGTGGTCGTAGGCGTTAACAGGCTTAACCCAGACTTACTGGCTCTCAAGGACTGCTGCCGGAACACACTGTAAAGTGCTTGGCGACAGATTTTCTACTTGAGGGTGGTTGCTAGCCAGCCGGTCATTCAAAAAATGCCCTTCCGACATGGAAAACATTAAAAAAAAGTGCGCTTTAGTTTTAGGGCCTATTCTAAAGTCTTTAAATGACTGTCCTCATTACTTACTGCCACTATTTCCTCATTTTTAGGTCCTCAAGCTCAGGCTAAAAAAAGAGTTTGTCGGGTGTTTTAACTGTTGAATTGAAGCACTGAGGCACTTTCAGTTAACTGTATAATTTTGATTTTAACTGCGCATGACCCGGGGTTTGACGTCATCGGCTAGTGAGCACCCGCTTTTAGGTTTCGATGAATCTATCCGTTTATTATGAAGGTATCTATCAGGAGACTTCCCTGATTCCTAAATTCCTGTAACTGTTTGTATTGTATTGTAATTGAAGTAACTATTGAAGTAGTTCGTAACGTAATAACCTTCAATTCTTTTCAAGAATTGAAGGTTATTACGTTACGACGTATGACGATTATGTTATTAGTCATTGCACTTTGTTCAGTTTGCTAGCTTGTTCGCTTCATAGATGTGGGACGTGTGTTTTTACAACTATGACTAACCTTATACCTACCTACATGTAATCTATTAAATCTAAATTTTAATAAGAAACTAACATTAGAAATAATTTATTTACAAGCTATTGCATAGCTTCTATTGCGGGCCTTGAGCGTGGAGACTGAATCCAGAAATTCCGTTACGAAAATAACCTAACACCCCCCATCCGATCGGCACAGTGGTGATACTATATTTGATCAGCGCCTCTACAGTGCGTAAAAGGAACTAAATTTTGGCAGAAAAAAGGTTTTGACAACTAACGTGTCGAGATTTATAATTGCATAAGTTGATAAAAAATGCTATGTAATAGCTTTACCGCGGCAGTCTCCGAGTGCCACACGTCTTTTTTATTATATGTACCACCGGTACCTTACACCTTACTTATGAAACAACATATTTTAAAATATGTGTTTACTAATAAATTGATTATTAAATTATGCTGGTAGTTGTGCTAATTTTAAACCAGAGAATGAAATTATGGCTAACATGACAAGCAATGTCTTCGATAAAAAGCATACGTTATGTTAATAAAAATATTTTTTTATGTGTACTATTGATTTTATAGTCCAGTCATTATAGTAAGTTAACCTCGGAATTCGAGATACCCAGCTGTAAGTTTGTAAATACTTGTATATCGACACCCTAAAAGTTGTCTCAAAACCTACATATGGTAGGGTGTACGCAACTATTACATTTCAAGGTCAAACGTCACAAAAATCGGTTTTTTGCGTTTATTTTGTATATATCTCATTTCCTATGGGTTTTTTGCTATTTGTATTCTTATCAATATTGTAGAATACAAAATTACATCAAATTACATCTACAAATTTTGTTTATAATTTTTTTTTATACGGTTAACCGATTTCGAGATAGAGGGCGGAGATGGCGCGGTCACAGGATCACTTCAGGTCAAAACAAGATTTACCTGCCCATGTAATTACAGAATTGTAATGAAAGTATAGGAATTATATTTGAATTTTAACCTAATTAATATTTATAACTACTTACATGATGAAAAAAAAAACATATAATTTATGAATTAATCTTTTTATTAAAAAATATCATTCAATACATTTGTTTTTATTAAAGGAAAAAATGGAATAAAGGGTACAAAAACTACAATTTATACCTTAATCATCTTCTTCCTTTTCATCGTCGTCTTCCGGCTGCTGGTAAATTTCAAACTGGTCTTCATTGTTGTCTTCAACGACATTTGTCTCAAGTTCTTCCATGATTTCGGCGTCAAAGGTTCCATCTTCTTTAATGTCGCTCTGATATGAAATAGCATTGAGACAAGCTTGCCCATCACATTGGCCACAAGCTAAAAAAGCATTGCAAGCCCGCTTTTCTGCATCCGCATCACGAACCACAACCACTCTTGCAGTTGCAGAAAATTGTATTTAGCAAATCTTCTGGAGCAGGTGGTAAAATTGTCATGATAGGGTCCAGAAAATCTTTTCGCATTGCCCAACACCATACCTGGGGTTCCAAATCATGCCCTAACCAAGTTTGAACTTGATAATATATATGTTTGAAATATTGATGAGCAGCTGTACTTGTTGGTGGAATATTTAAAAGCTGCACAGGTTTATTAGGTTTTGTAGACATGACGTAATGCATATGACGAAGATGATCGAGACTTTTCACAGATTTCGGAGCATTATAGACTGCCAATAAGCTTTGAGTTCCACTCTCTAATAATCTCTGGGCTGAACAATTTTCTTCCTCGAATGCTGGAGCTAGTTCATCCAAATTTGTCAGTTTCTCAAAAATTGTTTTTTTTTTTCCTTTTTTAAAAAGCGCAGATGTTGTATACTAAATATGGCGCGTTTTCGACCGGAGGCGCCGGTTGACCTGAAGTGATGCTCTGACCTCGCGCTCTCCACCCTCTACCTCGAAAACAGTTCACCGTATAAACATTTTTTTTGAACAAAACTTGTAGAGAATTTTGTATTCTACAATATTAATAAAAATACAAATAGCAAAAACTCATAGGAAATGAGATATACACAAAATAAGCGCAAAAAACCGATTTTTGTGACTTTTGACCTTGAAATTTAATAGTTGCGTACACCCTAGCTCTTTTAGGGTGTCAATATACAAGTATTTAGAGACTTACAGCTGGGTATCTCGAATTCCGAGATTCTTACCTAATTTAAGCTTAAATGACTGGACTATTATTCAAAACTCCTAAATGTACTTCTTTTTTAGTGGTGGTATACTATTATCTTGTTTTTACATCTGACAGCCCTGATGTCAATCTAATACAGTGTTGTTATTGATACGGCAATTGCCGTAATATACGGTAATCCACGTATTAATTTCACAAAATACGGTATACGGCAGGACTTTCAAAGCCGTATAAAAAAATACGGCAAATGGCTGTAAGTGAAACGAAACGTTTTTAACCAGCGCACCGAAACGTCAGCCGTGGCCGGGGAAATCCCGACTCGCGACTAAAAACAAAGTTCATAATATCGCCGTATCGTGTCATCTCTTTCGCTATAGTTAAAAATGAATGAGACAACGTATTTCACTAAGTCGAATAGCAGTGAATAGCTCTAACAATGCTCTAACATAACACTCGAGCTTATTCGTTTGTTACGGTTTTGAGAGAAATAATTCCTTAATTAGTGTTTATTTGGATTTAAAATTATAACATAAGTGATTGTAACTCTGAAGGACGTTGCGGAAGTTTAAGGTGTCACGCGACATGTGTGGCAAAATGAGAAGCAAGGACAAGTACACACTAGATAAACATGAATCTGAAGTTATAGAAATGATAAGAAACCTTTATGGAGAGGAAATAAATGAAAAATAAACATTTTTAAATTATATACGGCATTTTAGTATTTTTTCCCTTAAAATACGGCAAATTAGAATGTGGCATACGGCAACCCTGATTTTTACGATAACAACGCTGATCTAATAACAAATATATACTTATCTCTGGTCAAATGGATTCCGAATATTTTTATTTATTCGGCACGACATTGTCCAAAATTGTGTTTTGTGTAAATCAGTACATTTTACTCGCTAAAATCAACTCAATTGTGTGCTGTTATTAGTACTATTTGCGTCACTGTTCCTGTGTTGTCGAATATGCAATAATTGTGCCATAATGAGACGAGGTCATCCTGGTGTTGGGGGTTGGCGAGGAGACAATCAAAGACATTTTAGACCCAGAAGCAGCGGGACGCCGCATTTCAGACCCTCTAGACCCTTTGGGTCACTAGATGGCTCACCCAGGTTAGAAATTTAGTTAAAGTCTATTTGTTGTATTGCATCAGAGTAACCGCGCCAACGAGTATCAACAACTAATGTATCATTAAAAAATCAGTAAAAGCAGGCCAGAAAAGGGGTTTTAAATAGCCAACAAAGCTTAATATCATCACTCAGTATAGAGTGTTTTTGTTACTTTCAGTTATTAAGAACTTTGTTTTGTTTTTAGATTCCCGCCACCTGGTCAAAGACAATTTAGAGGCCCCAGACCGTACGGTCCACCTCCGGGTCACCGCTCAGACAATGTCTCGCAACCAGAACATTATGATAGAAATAAATATAGATTGAATAATTTGTCTCGATCCCAAGAAAGAGGGTATCACAACAAAGACAGGCAAATGCCATCTTTTAATCATCAAATGAGACAAAATGATAATGACCATGGTGGATCTCATAGTGAATCTAATTTCTATCAAAATCCTAATCAGTGTCATGTCAACAATATGGGTGATATTGATCACCGGCGGCAACTTAAAGGGCCCCCATGGGGTGTTCCTCCACTTTTTGACACAACTAGACAGTACTATGATGATCATAGAAGTCCACACAAAACTCCAAAACACCTCAATTTTGGGGAAGACTTGCCTGACTACTCTGGACACAGGCCACCAGCATCAGACCATTATACAACTACTACTAGGCCCAACAACAACAATTCACAATATAGTCACTCAGTAGATGATACTGTTGATATTGTCAGGAAACGACTACAGAATCGAGATAAACAACCGAGCTTTGATACAGACCAGCAAAGCAACATGGATGAAGATCTAAGAAAAAGTGTGACAGAAAATTTCACAGAAGCACCCCAAGAGCAACCTGTAAAGAAAAGAATTCAGAGACAAAAACAGATTGCGACAAAATCACACTGTGACAAAATGAAAAATAAAATTGTTCATCAATTGTTTAAGATGGACAAAATGAAAATGCATAAACTTATGGACAACCCCAGTTCATCGACTAAGTTTGAATATGCCATAAGCAGTTTGATTACTGAGGGTCAGAATAGTTTGAATAAACACCTTAGGTCTGTAGCAGAGAAATCTCTTTGTAGCACAAGTACGGATTTTATCCATGATGATAATAATACCATCTATGAAGACACATTCATGAAGCAAATGCAAGGTGTGTTAGACCCACAGGATACTGTTTTACTTGAGGATATCAAGCCACTAGTTATGGCCGAGCTTAGCAGAGTTCTACAGCTCGATGACTATCAAATTGAAGCAATGCAAGATTATGGAATGCATCAACATCAAATACTTGATCATAGTATGCACGACCAAGGACTGCAGGAAACTGAATTACTTGATCAAGGATTTGAAATACATGACTCTGATATGCGTAAAGATGCACCATGTAGAAATCAATACTATGATGATGATGTGTACATCACTGATCATAATCCTCAAGAAACATTCTATGAAGAAAACCTGCCAAAAACGCAAGACAATGTGGAAATTATATCTGGTGATATAGACGACCGCAACTATGGATATGGACAGCAATCAAATCTTGTCTCAAAACCATTATTTGAAAGACGAGCAACTAATCCAACAAAGGTTGATTGCGCAAATGAGAGAAGACATTCAGAAAATAGGCAGTCAAGAAACAGCATAGATAATGCTTTTGGGTATTTACATGACAAACCCTCACGAGATAATTCTAGTAATTGTGCACCTATTCTTCTTTTTGATCCAAACATTGAACAATTCTCAGAGGAAGATGACCCGTTTGAGGAATTAGACAAACAGTATCATGTTGCAGTAGATCGTAACTATATGGAAAATGAAAATGCTTCTCGTCCTTCAAGCCCTCAACTATTATATACAAATAGTGTCATACCACAAAGTTTCTCTAGGCCTATCAAGACTATTGAAGTACCTCATGTCACTGCAAGCTCTATTGACATAACAAAAGAAATTGAATCTGAGGTACATTATATT
This sequence comes from Plagodis dolabraria, assembly GCA_963854805.1. Lineage (NCBI taxonomy): Eukaryota > Metazoa > Arthropoda > Insecta > Lepidoptera > Geometridae > Plagodis > Plagodis dolabraria. Next base: position 7,845,139 of record OY978459.1, on the reverse strand, counting down.
GCAGATTCACCTGAAAATCTCTTTCCCTCTGTAAGCAATAATACAGAAACAGAATCTGAGAAAAACATAGTTGGATGTATCAATGAAGAGTCTGCCCCATGTCTAGAAAAAGAAAATCTATCAGCAGAAAGACATACAGTACTACCTAGCATGCATGAAGGGTTGGTAATAAAGAAAGAAAGTAAGAAACAAGCTGAGAAACCACATGAATATGGTGCTAACACTAAATCTGTGTTACAATCCAATACACGAAAAAGATCCACAGATCAAAAACCAAGTCACCGTAAAGAAAAACGTAAGAGAAGTTCTCATTCTGACTGTCAAGAATCAGCTAAGTCACTCATAAATATTTTTAACACACATGATGACAGTAAAGAAAAATCCAGAAATGCTAAAAGATCCAATTCTACTGAAAAAGCTTATTCAGATAAATATGTAAAACGGAAAAGTCGCAGCAAGTCCAAGAATAAAGATTCCACAGATTTTAACACCTATGAATCAAAAAAACACAACTCATCAAGTCATTCCACCTTAAGCCCCAAAAATAATCTTGGCGATGAAACTCCTACAAAATCAGATCCTAAAGCAAAACTTAAACCTATAGACATGTTTGGAGACCAACTAAAAAAAGGAAATACACATCAGGCTCTCAGAAACACTTCGCAATCCTCTATTATTAGCCCAGATGAGGCTAAACCTAAACCAGTAATACCTGTTACAATAACTTTCGCCAAAAAATTATCAAAAAGACATATTGGGACACAAGTTTTGTTAAAAGTTCGCAGTAATTATTGCCAAACTGACAAGCCAAAGCGCAATGACAGAAAAACTCAAACTGATCCTGTTTCAATAAACACATCCAAAAGTATAGCTAATAACCCTCTTGAAAGAATGAAAGAAATTGATATGGAAATACAATTATTACTACAAGAAAAGTTCAAACTATATAACTCTTTAGAAACTAAGGCATTGACAGTTCCAATGGACTCAATGCCAAGTTTAAGTATGAGAGTTTTTAAAGTAAACACCGATGAAGTTGAAGAGAAATCAAATGATTCAGAAGATGCAATTGTAGATGATTTTACTAGCATCCCTACTGAAGAACTGGAGCAGATTGCCCTAGAGACCATTAAAGATGAAAAGAGTAAGGTTAAAACTGGAAAAAAAATACAACGCCAAAAAGTTCTGGCACATACAAGAAAAAACTCCAAAAGCCCTACCACGAAACGTCTTAACAAGAAAATTAAATCGCCAAACATATCGCTAATTGAACAAATCATCACAGATGATAGACCTATAGAGGATATAATCTCTTTAGATGACTTAGAAATCGCACCTGTTAAATCCAAAAAGAAACAGCAAAATGCAATACCAAAGAAAAAAAGTTCAAAAAAATCAAAACCCTTAAAATCTATTATAGATACGTCATGTGGCACTCAATTATATGACATAAAAGAATGCTCTGTTGTTTTAAAAAGGATCAATGTCAATAAATATTTAAGGCCAAGAGTTGAAGAGTCACTCATTGAAAATAATACAAAAATAAAGTTTGAATCACCAGTCATTCATATTGATTTACTGGAAATGGAGAATAGTTCAAGACATAATTCTGATGAATGCTCTCAGGATTCTGATGTCTTGCAAGAGATACCACACAATGAAATACCAGAACCAAATTTGGTTCAAGTGGTAGAAGATGTGGTCAATGACCTTCAATTTGATATGTTAGATGTGTCTGAGGATATTATCATAGGGGACAACTGTGAAGTGAAAGCTGATGACAAAGTCAATGACAGGGAGGTGATTAGTGAAGAGATAATTCTGGACAACAGTCAATCTTCAATAGAAGAAACAGTGTGTCCCACAGGGACTGAGAATGAGTGCAAGACATATGACTATTCCACCAATGAGAATTTACGTCGTGATGCTATTACAGTTACCGGAAATGGTGATGCAGTATTAGCAATTGAAGTGAGCATTTATCCCTAAGTGATTTTTTAACGAGTTCTTAGTGATCCTATCTATGCTGGGTTTTTTAATAACTCCCTGGTAGAGCTAGTCCTTTTCTCATAAAATTAAAGTATTTTCTTGTTATTCAGTTCTTCTTTGATTACAGTAGAGTAGATATTTTTATACATTTTTACAATTTTAAAAGTGACAACCCTGCTAAATGTTACAAAATTCTAAAAGCCACAGTTCTCAAATGATAAATTTGGTCATCATCAACTTTTTGAAGAGCCTGAAAAGTTGCAATTCTGTTCTTTACTTTTCTCAGATACCGGGAAGGGTATAAAGGCTGGTGTCATTTAAATGGTCAGAAGTTGCAGGTTAAAGCTAGAGGTATTTTTACAGCTGTAAATTACAGGCTGATGAATTAATATTGCAAGATATAGCTATAAAATGTTATTCTGCTATGTCATAACTTGAAAGGTACAATGAAAGAACAATATGACACCAACAAACTAGTGGTATTAAGGGGAATAGTTTTTTTTCAGAAAGATTCATTTCAATTTCTGTGGATTTGTCCAAGAAAAGGTCTTATTTCGTTTTTTTATATTTCCAGTGTATAGACAATGATTTCCTCGCTGCGTGTCTGGATGGCAATGTATACCATTTCAGCGGTGATGATGGCCAATTGTTGAATACACTTCGAGGAACCAACCAGGCAGTCACTTGTCTTACTATAGTCCAGGAGAAATATGGAACCACTGTGTACACAGGCTCACTGGACTCCAGGATACGATACTATGATTTAGAGGTATATTTTTAATTAATAAGTACCTGGGCAACTATGCTCCGACATCAATAATATGTAAGGCCAGTCTCCCCAGAACTGAGAACTAAATAAATTTTACAGTCCCAAAATCCCTTACTCATATATATGTACATATATATATAATTAAACATAATAATCACTAAATTCGAGTCGCTTTCGAAAACGGAGATACTAATATGAAATTTTAATTTTCGTATTTATTATTTTAGCAGCATTATTCACACTTACATGTATGTCTTTACGCTACGCAAATTTTTGGGGTCAATGGTTGCCAATTAGTGATAATGGATGGCTTGTGTGAATAAAGAAGGCGTGAGTAGGGAGATGAGGATCAACAGAACATAGCGAAAAGAAAATAAATACTCACTCCGCTTTTTTGTTATAAAAATAATTAAATGTACAGTATGTGAAAATCTGTTGTCAAGCACCTAACGGTGTGTTCCGGCATCTGTCCTTGAGAGCCAGTAATTCTAGGTTAAGCATGTTAACACCTTCGACCACATCATTACTTACTATCAGGTGAGATTGTGGTCAAAGGCTTACCTATCAGCAATAAAAAAAAACGTAATGGTGTGTTCCGGCAGCTGACCTTAAATGCCAGGAGTTCTAGGTTATACCTTTGTAAGTATATGGAAAATAGCTCCTTCTAGAAATTAAATACTTAAATATTCCTGAATTCATAATGCTTGTCAGTTTAATTCTAACAAACCGATCTGAAAAATCTGAATTTGTGTGGAGTATAAACTGTATGCAATTCCGGGCATGAATTCAGAGAGATGGTCCAGCTGTATGTGGCCAGCCTTAGACTGAACAATATCTTTCTATAGCCTAAGAGCAGAAAAAGAAGGTTGAATAGGATCTTCCTTCTCAAAAAAGAATTATATCATTACCCACATTGCATCTGTTTGAAAAAGTTATATAAAATCGATATGAAGACCTAGTTCTTAAATATCACCTGTTCATTGTCTCCTGTCTGCTCCTTTCAGACGGGCTTGGAGAAAGGCCCTGAATGCAACGTTCTGAGTCCCATACAAACAATGGACCGCGCGTGGGACACCATCTTCGTCGGCACCAGAACTGGTTTCGTACTGCAGTTTGAATGCAAGGTTTGTTTTATTTGCTTCCTTGTATAACTTTTGAAACTTTCAGTTATATCATTGTTGTCAAATCCTTGATACACCATTGCTATTTAGAGCTGAATTTTTGAAGCGTTCGTAGCGAACTTTTCTGAGCCGTTCTTAACCGATCATGACTTGGATGGGTTACCGCTTGTGACATTACTACTGAGCACTCTGTGATTCAGAGAGCACCTTAAGACGTCGGTCCCGGTTGTTGTCTTAAGATGACAGGCGTTATAGTATGGTGGTAGGGCATTTTGCGAATGCTGGCCTGGCTAGCTACCACACTCATTACTCAGCATGGTCGTGTGTTCCGACAGCTGTCCTTGAGTGCCAGTAATTCTAAGTTCATCAGGAATAAAACAAAAGTATAAGACTTGAAAATATCCATTTCAACATCTTCGTGATGAATGAGGCCAGCTGAGTTGGACTTGTGCTCTCAGGGTAAAATCATTATTTTCTATTTCAATGCTAGATTGAGGGTGTCCGACCCACACATAGACAGTTTTTATTATTTGTTGACATGTGAGATTTTAAAAAGAATAGATAGAAAAACAAAAACATGTTTCCTGTGTGGGTAATCCATTTACTTTTATTTATTATTAATTATCATTATTTGTTAGGCAATCTACCATATTCTGTGAAAATTTCAACTGGCTGTTAAAGTACTAAAGACACTGACAGGCCTTTTAAGGTTGTTTGGACAGGGATATTACAGGGACAGGGGCCTTAGTAATATGGTCCCGTTTTCTTGTATCAAACCCTAAAAAATTATTTTACAAAACAATGGATGCGACTTCAACACTCAAAAGTGTGAAATAACTTGTTGAAGTAGGTATACCCTGATAATAATTAAGTCCCTATTATCACAATATTGTGGGCATTAAATTTTTTTCACTCTGTTTAGTGACCCTTGCTACTTACGGGATCGATTGTCATTCACTATCAACGACTATATCATCAAGATAGGAAAATATTTTTCAGTTATTGGAGTGTAACTCGAAAACGGCTTGACCGATTTTGATGTAATTTAAATGGGACCAAACGACAAGCAAAAGCTTTCAATTCGATAAAGAATTATTAAAATCGGTTGAGCTAGTCAAAAGTTCTGAGGTAATAAACATAAAAAAAACAGACGTGTGGCACTCGGAGACTGCCGCAGTAAAGCTATGACATAGCATTTTTTATCAACTTTTGCAATTATAAATCTCGACACGTTAGTTGTCAAAACCTTTTTTCTGCCAAAATTTAGTTCCTTTTACGCACTGTAGAGGCGCTGATCAAATATAGTATCACCGCTGTGCCGGTCGGAGTGGGGGGTGTTAGGTTATTTTCGTTACGGAATTTCTGGATTCGGTCTCCACGCTCAAGGCCCGCGATAGAAGCTATGCAATTGCTTAAAAATACAGTACCTATTATGTTTAGAATCTATGTATATGCTTAATACCATCAAGATCTATTCAGTTCAGCAGTATTGGAGGTAAGAAGAAACTAATACGCTCACAAAGTAACCATCTAATTTATTACATAATCAAATAACAACCATAATGACAACGTATATCTAAATAAATATGCTTCTTTAATTCCAGAATAATATGTTAATACCAGTCAGTTCGGTGAAATTCTCCGAGCAATCAATCCTGGCTCTTCGCGCCATGAAGGAAGGCCCTCGCAAGGTGCTTCTCGTGGCAGCCAGGAGTGAGAACGTCGTCACCATCAAAGACGCCCAGACTGGCTTACTGTTGAGGACCCTGCAAGGGCCCAAAATGTCTGTATATACATTGCTGTTTGAGGACGGAAAGGTGTACTGCGGGACGAGCAGTCACAACATACATGTGTTTGATTATTCTGTAAGTATTATTTTATTATTATGGTTTTATATTTTCTCTGCTAAATAAAAATAAGGCTATTATGAGTCCTAAGCAATGCGTAATACACTTGATGGCCTTGAACTGCCAGCATATATCAGAATTACTGTTGAATTTGACAACATCAATACTAATAAATAACTTGTTAGCAAGAAAGCAAAGTAGCTATAAAAGGATCATAGCAAGTAAAAGCCCGTTTGTTAGCCAAACAGACAGAGAATTAAGATGTGAGGAACAATTCAATTTTATTGTTGGTAGAATATTATTTGCCAATAATATTCGACATCTCATAATGCATTTGTGTTCTGCTGAAATCTATGCAAATGCCCAGAAGTCCAAAGAGAATGTGTATAAGACTGTTGGACAATTTATAAATTGTTTTTTTTTCTATGACCTTGCCGTTGGCCACAATCACATCGGATGGTAAGAGCTGATAGTAGAAGGTATAGAAAAAAAGCTTGCCCTAGAATAGGAAGCTCATTGGTGAAAAAGACAGATGTAAGAAGAGTGGACAAAATTGCTAATTAGATTTCAGAGGAAGTAGAAAACTTTAGGACTGATAGATCAGCATGTTGTGATATAGTAAACTATTCTCTTAAGAGTTTTATAGCTCAAAAACTATGAGTTAAAAGCAACTAAACTCATGAAAACAAGACTTCAGAACTTTGAAAATGTTAGCAAGTTTTCAATTTATGCAATACTAAGTAACCAGTGTATGAAATAAGCTTTCCCAACTTCCATAAAGTTTATGAGAGGAACGTTTTGCTTTGGTTTGGATCTTAATGACAACATAGAGAGAGGCATGGATTTATGATTTACAGTAATGTATAGTGCTTAGAGTCTTACAATTGTTGGCTTGAGAACATAGTAATCGTTTTTCCCGTTGGATGTATTAAAAGGCGACTAAAGCAAAAATACAACCGATTAGCGACATGCTGCCACTCACCTCAATCACTCACGGATTTCTTATCACCTTCATACCCTGCTTACACATACGGTAGCGGTTATACTGCCAATGCACGCATTCCCAAGGCAACTCGTCTGGGAGGCGGCCGGCCATTGAATTGAATCCAAAATCCTATACTATCATGTCCTTGTACAATGTAACAATTGGCTTATGACTGAAAGCTTCTAAACAAACATTGTAAGGAAAGAAATAACTGTAGATACCCGAGGGATTGCGGCCAACTAGATTATATAGTAGTGGGTGTCGTAAGAGGCGACTAAGGGAAAATACTGGAAGGTGGGCAGCAGCTCCTTCTAAAGAACTGTCAACTAAAACTGCGATCCCCAAGACGCCTGCCAAGCGTGGGGATTATTGCAAATATCCCCTTAATAGGAGAGGCTGTGTTCAGCAGTGGACGATCCGGCTGATACAGTACATTATATAGTAGATCCATAGTAATGAGTCAATTATATCAAAAATATTACTGAAAATTGAAATAATAACAATACAAATATGTTCTTGAGATGTTGTGTATGTTAGATAAGACACATGTTTGTGGGCAAAGGATAATGTTATTATAGTAAGAAGTAACAATCGACCAATTAACATTCAACATATTTGCACATTTTGCGAATGCCCGCCTGGCTAGCTGCCACCCTCAAGTAGAAAATCTGTCGCCCAGGATGTAACGGTGTGTTACGGCAGCTATCCTTGAGAGCCAGTAAGAAAAGTGTAGCCTGAAAAACATCTTCAACCCCATCATCACTTACCATCATGTGACTTAGAAGGCTTACCTATCAGCTATAAATAAATATATAAAATATAGCGCCCTTCTAACTTCCGAATGCCGTGAAATCTGTTTGAACTTGTGTACGATGGGGATAATACATACAAAGACATAGTAATGTCTTTGTAAGTTTATGACGACATAGTAATGTCTATGGAAGTACATAGTAATGTCTTTGTAGAATAACTTGCATTATTTTTCAGAAAATGATCTCAATCAGAAGCACGTGATGTGTGAATATAAAATTTTGCAGAGTGGCAGTCACGTTTGGTCTCATGAAGGCGGTAAGGGTGCAGTTTGCCTGTTGGCTGCGGGCGGTTTGGTGTTCGCCGGCTGCTACGATGGCTGTGTATACGTTTTCCGGGAGGGAGAGCCGCGCCCGAGGGCCCAGCTGCGGGGGCCTAGTCTCATGCTGCTCTCGCTCGCTATACGGGGAACTAAGGTAATACTTACTGATCGACTGACTGACTACCCGTTGAACACTATCACACTGGGTTGCTTTAGTTTAAAAAAAGTTTTTACCAAAAAATGGAACAGACTTCAACACTCAAAGTATGAAATTACTTCTTGAAGTCGGTATCATGATAGTTTAAAAGTACCTATTGTCACAAATGTCACAATATTGTGCGCATGGTACCGACTTCGACAAGTTATTTCTCACTTTGATGTTATAGTCTTGAAGTCAATTCTACTTATTGTAAAAAAAAAACCCTCTCTTTTTAGTGACCCTTGGTACTTACGGGATCGATTGTCATTCACTGTCAACGACTATAACATCGAGATAGGAAAATATTTTTCAGTTATTGGAGTGTAACTCAAAAACGGCTTAACCGTTTTGATGATATTTAAATAGGACCAAACAACAAGCATCACCTTTCAAATAAAAAAAAAATCAAATTCGGTTCACCCAGTCAAAAGTTCTGAGGCAAGAAACATAAAAAAAATGCACACGAATTGAGAACCTCCTCCTTTTTTTGAAATCGGTTGAAAAGTGGGCCCCAACTCCCTTAACCTTTTAAAAACTGTTATGGAACACCAACGTCATTATTTCAAGTATAAAATATTGATACTGAGAGTTGTGAAATAATGAAATAATTTATTTATTTATTTCCATACATACATCTATCTTTACAGGTACACACCCAATACAATAGAGTAGCTACTTATACATTTTTAATATATATAGATTTTTTTTTGGTATCTTATTCCTATTACATAGTACATGTAATGCGACTTAATAATGTTCATATAGCACTATCTTTATCGCACAAATGACTTGATTCAATGTATGCAGCTCGCTCTCACGTTGGAATTCTTATGTCAGTTTACTATAGTGATATGTGGGAGATGGGAGTTGGTCCCCTGGGCTCCCTTTACTCATAAAAGGTCCGTGTCCGCAGGACGCGGCCGAGGGATTGCAACTACAGGCTGCAAGTGGCCGCAACTGCAGTTGCAGCTATCGCGGAGTTCGGAATTCATTTCATAGAATTGCATACAAACCAGAGACTGCATGCAGCCGCTGACCTAGCAACCTGCTGCCGCTCCGATCGGCAGCGACATTCGGAATAGAACTTTAACTCCTAGTTTCTGAAACGTTTATCAAAGCTTTGATTAATTCACAGACTAAATACTGTACGCTGATTGGTCAATGGAATTTTATGACGTGACAAGTGACCAATGAGCGTTCAGTATTCATTTTGTTAACTGATCATGACTTTCACAAACGTTCCAGAAACCGAGAGTTATTCCTACAAACTAAAGCGAAACTAAGGCATTATGCATATATTAATTATGCATCTCATAGTTGAGATCCATCTTAAGATGCAGTTTTAACGTTTAATGTAAGAAACATCTGTCAATAATAGCAGTTTAATCTGCTTTAACGTAGAACTCAACCAACGATTGCGGTACAAGCCAAAATCGTCTACCGAGGTCGGTGGTTGAGTTCAAACTGCGCTGTGCATTAGGTTTATTTTTGTGTGACGAAAAGGGACCAATAGCACACCTGATTCAATTACAGTAGCAGTACCACCATGCTTGTTCAGCCTTCAGCTTGACTACTTCGAGATGTTAGTTATATGTCCCGTTAGCCCAGTAATTTCAGTTGCTTCAGTGCCCTTCACGCCTAAACACAATAGTGTATGCACATTACTGCTTCTAGGCATAATATCTCCCACAGCGGTGGCATCCACCAAGAGGGAATCTGGCTGAAGAGTCCTACCAATAGGTATACCTAGCCTAAGTTACAGAATAAAAAGAACTATAAGAGTCACTCCGCAAAGCCATTCCATTGAATAACCGACTCTCGGTACGAAGCAATAAAGTACACTTCAGCTCGCAAAGCTCGGAATACCTTATATTTGTATTCACCTACAAGACGTCTCTCTTTCTATCGCATAGCCATGCATAGCTCTGATCTCTTCTGACGCGGCACGCACCGTACAATAATCCCGTCCGGACGGATACGCCGATGTACCTGTGCTAGCTTTGTACCAAAGTGTTTGTAAAGTGCAATGTGAGCCGGTTTTTTATCGGATACATTTCGGGGAGTGTGCCACAGAACTACATGATCTGATTCCGCCATCCCCATTATATAACCGGACATCCAGGGATACTCCGAAGCGCCACCGCTATATGGTAGATATTCCATTTACCCGAACAAAGCGATTTGCTTCTTCGTTCATTATATGAACCGCTAGGGAATGGAATACCCTGCCTGAGTCTGTGTTTCCGGTTAAGAACAATATGGGGGTCTTCAAAACGCGAGTGAACAGGTATCTTCTGGGTAAGCGCGCTCCATCATCGACCGCATCATCACTTAACATCAGGTGAGATAGTGTTCAAGTGATACCCAGTTCAGTATATAAAAAAAAGCCAGTCCTGGCTATGTAGAATTTCCCACTTCTGAATCGACTGCGTGCATCTCCATCTGTGAAAACCGCCGGTTTGAATGCATATAGAAACATTGAAATTTTATATTACACTAGCGGCCCGCATTGGTAATTACGACTATAAATTGAGATGTAAGTCTATCCTATCTTTCAATTTGGATCAAATTGCACACGGTGTACAAATCAAATTTAAAATTGGTTCAGTAGTTTAGGAGTCCATCGCGGACAAACAACGTGACACGTAATCAGTACTAATAGTATAAATGCGAAAGTAACTCTGTCTGTCTGTTACGCTTTCACACCAAAACTACTGGACCGATTTGAATGAAATTTGGTATATATGAAAATAGTTTGAGACCCGGGAAAAAACATTGGATAGTTTTTATCCAACTGCGCAAAAAGAGGGTAATGTTTTTGCGCGATAATCGACATACGCGCGGGCGGAGCCGCGCCCGTAAAGCTAGTTTTTATATATAAAGATATACAACTCTACCCACAGAAAATAAATAAAAGAATCACCTATACAATAGATGAATATCGATGGTACAGTTGTATGTGAAGGAATTAGGCGAAATAAATGCGAAACAATGAAGTTCCCAACTCAACTAAAAATATTGTACTATTGGTAATGCCACGTCATTTCAAGGCCAAGGTTAAATCCTACGTGTTTCGACCAAAACAAATACATGCTACGATATTAACTGTGGCTTTGTTGCTATGAGTTATACTCGTACGTCTGACCTCGGTTGCCGTTTAGTAATTGAACTGTGACTTCCTTTAGTTATTTAGTTATTAACTAATTTATTAGTTAAGTTCCCTACTTCGATATATCGCAAAAACTGCAGGACTAGATATTTTTAACCGACTTGAAAAACAGGAAAAGGTTCTCAATTTGGTTGTATTTTTAACCTTAACCTTGTTATCTCAAATTCCGTCAAGGATGTACCGATTTAGTTTTTTTTTATAGGTTTTACCTCAGAAGTTTCGACTAAGTGAACCAATTGTGATGATTCTTTTATATTTAAAAGCTGGTGCTTCTTTTTTTATTTAAATTTCATCAAAATCGTTCAAGCCGTTTTTGAGTTACACCCCAATAACTGAAAAGTGTTTTCCTATCTTGATGATATAGTCATTGACAGTGAATGACAATCGATCCCGTTTGTAGCGTCACTAAAAAGGTTTATTTTTTTTATTATTTTACATCATAATCTGTTAAATAATTTGGTTTTTGAACTTCCTCGCTCAGGTCTATTTTCGCTCAAAATTTTGGTAGCTCATTTTTACTCTATAAATTTTCAAGTTTACAAAATCCGAATTCATATGTTTATTTATTATTTTATTTAATATGTTCTTAACTTTTTTTTTTAATATTTCACAAAGCATGGATGCCGGATTAGAATGTCAGCCCCCCATTGCTACTTGTGGGTGGCGTAAGAGGCAACTAAAGGCAATTACCGGAAGGTGGGGAACAGCACCTTCCGTGGAACCGATATATACTACTGAGAAAGTGTGTAAACGGCGTTGTTGGGGGGGTTGTCATAATCTCCGTGCTTGGCAGGCGTCTGGGGGATCCGAATGTAAGATGGCAGGCTTCTGATATTTTACCTTCTGTCGCTTCTTACAACTCCCACAGAAAGATATGGGGGGTGCAATAAATAAATGGCACACCACGGGGAATATAAACATATATATACTACTAGCGGTCCGCCCTTGCTTCGCACGGGTAGGTAACAAAAATTGAAAATTGTAACACTTACAAACTAGTTATTCTAATATTACTGTAATAGTTAGACATATGGTACGCCGTTTTTGAAGCAGTGATGGCTCAGTGGCATTGGCTATGGACTGCCGCGCAGCACGTCCATGGTTTGAATCCCGTCGCGGGCTTGAGCTTCACCGCATGGTGGAAGGGCTTTTTGCGAATGCCAGCCTGGCTAGCGACCACCCTCAAGTTGAAAATCTGTCGCCAAGCACCTAACGGTGTGTTCCGGCAGCTGTCCTTGAGAGCCAGTGAAATTTCAGGCACATGAGACTTAACAACTATGTCATAAGGTGACGGGCGCAGTGCAATTCGTCACTTGTGACGAAATGTATCTGTTATAGGCAGAGATATCCGCTTAACATCAGATGGGCCTCGAGCTTATTCCGTCACAATAACATCATATAGATATTAATGTCTTCTATAAATTACTTTGCTCTATTTTCAACAATTTCCGCAGCTTACGCGATATAACAATTTTTTGGTATTTTTCCTACGTTGGGTTACATTATTGAAGTATTCCTATAGATCTCTAATTTTTTGAAAATATTTTATAGCCTATGACCATCATGGATAGTGTAGGAATCTGTTGGTGAAAGATTTATTGTAATCGGTCCAGTAGTTCTTAACCTTATTCATTGCATACAAAATTACAAATCTTTCCTCATTATAATATTGGTGTAGATTAAAAAGCTTATTTATGTGTTGTTACAGATCATTGCCGGCTACAAAGACAGGGGTCTGTACATATGGAAATTGCCCCTGGCCATTGTTCAAGAAATGATTTTATGAACTAACTTTTTGTAGATATAATCTCACGTAGCCTTTGTTAACACTATTTTGTGTAGTTGTACCATTATGTAAATACTATGTAATAAACAGAGGTTTTATTGATGTTGTCGTTTTAAATTTGTCATATGTAACTGATGATGAGATTTCTCGTCAAGAAGTATGTTACCACCTATTAATTCACCCACCTAGCAGTTCTGACTCAAACACCCCAGTAAAATAACCTGATAATTTTTTTATACTTGATAGGCTACCCTTTGACCAATATCTCACGTGATGATAAGTGATGATGTGGTCGAAGATGTTGCTCAGGCTAACCTAGAATTACTGGCTCTCAAGAATAGTTGCCGGAAAACACCGTTTGTTGCTTGGCGACAGATTTCTACTTGAGGGTGGTATCTAGCCAGGCGGGTATTCTCAAAATGCCCTACCACCATGCTGTTACAACTGCCATAATTTTGTGATCATTATCATCGGACAAAGAACAAACATCCTCGAATGCCGCTCAAGCGCTTCTCATTGGTTTTATTTATGTATAGCTCATATAGGCTAGCCAAAAGGCTATCACTATCTCACCTGATGGTAAGTGATGATGTGGTCGAAGATGTTGTTCAGGCTAACCTAGAGTTACTGGCTCCCAAGGACAGCTGCCGGAAAACACCGTTAAAATCTCGGCTACAGAATCTCTACTTGAGGATGGTAGAGAACCAGAGGGCATTCGTAAAATGCCCTACCATCATGCTATAACGACTGCCATAGGTACTAATACTACAACGTCTACAATCGAGAACGAAAGCCTAACGTGCCATCCGAAGCACGGCAGCACTCCGCAGTAATACCAAGCTCACTAGCGGTCACCCATCCAAGTCATGACCGCAGCGGACGTTAGGTACTTGCAGTCGATCTGAGTAGTTAAATATTGGGAATTCTGCCCCACTCCATTCGTGTTCGGTCCATCGCCAGCCCTTGCTGGCGATAGTCCTCCACTCACTTCGTAGGCAGATTCCCAATATTTATTTTGTTAAAACATTATAACTTATTACACCTTGATTCGAAATGATTCGCCAGCCCTGCTGGCGATAGTCCTCCACCTTGGTTCGAAATGATGTCTGTTGCTGAGTTGCGTTTCTTTGTGACATTTTTATCATCACTCCACTGGTTCACTAAATGTACTTTTACTCGTTTTTATTGTTTTCTAAAGTTTTACCGAAAACACATTGGGAATTCTATCCCACTCCATTCGTGTTCGGTCCATCGCCAGCCTTTGCTGGCGATAGTCCTCCACTCACTTCGTAGGCAGATTCCCAATATTTATTTTGTTAAAACATTATAACTTATTACACCTTGATTCGAAATGATTCGCCAGCCCTGCTGGCGATAGTCCTCCACCTTGGTTCGAAATGATCTCTGTTGCTGAGTTGCGTTTCTTTGTGACATTTTTATCATCACTCCACTGGTTCACTAAATTTACATTTACTCGTTTTTATTGTTTTCTAAAGTTTTACCGAAAACACATTGGGAATTCTAGCCCACTCCATTCGTGTTCGGTCCATCGCTAGCCCTGCTGACGATAGTCCTCCACTCACTTCGTAGGCAGATTCTCAATATTTATTTTGTTAAAACATTATAACTTATTACACCTTGATTCGAAATGATTCGCCAGCCCTGCTGGCGATAGTCCTCCACCTTGGTTCGAAATGATGTCTGTTGTTGAGTTGCGTTTCTTTGTGACATTTTTATCATCACTCCACTGGTTCACTAAATGTACTTTTACTCGTTTTATTGTTTTCTAAAGTTTTACCGAAAACACATTGGGAATTCTAGCCCACTCCATTCGTGTTCGGTCCATCGCTAGCCCTGCTGGCGATAGCCCTCCACCTTGGTTGGAAATTATTCGCCAGCCCTTGCTGGCGATAGTCCTCCACTCACTTCGTAGACAGATTTCCAATATTTATTTTGTTAAAACATTATAACTTATTACACCTTGGTTCGAACTGATGTCTGTTGCTGAGTTGCGTTTTCTTTGTGATATTTTTAATCACTCCACTGGTTCACTAAATGTATTTTTACTCGTTTTTTTTTATTTGTTTTCTAAAGTTTTACCGAAAACACATTGGGAATTCTAGCCCACTCGTGTTCGGTCCATTGCCAGCCCTGCTGGCGATAGTTCTCCACTCACTTCGTAGGCAGATTCCCAATATTTATTTTGTGAAAACATTATAGCTTATTACACCTTGGATCGAAATGATGTCTGTTTTTCGTATGTGATGTAAAGCTAAATTTTAACAATAACTGAGGGCTTATGTTGAGCCTTGAGCATAGCGAATCTCGTGTACACTCCAAAGTCTTGTTAAAATTAGGTTAACATAATACATCTCATAAGTAAATATATCTATACCATGGTGTAGCACATGATTAAAATTTCGTTTTAACAATGACTGAGGGCTTCTGTCGAGCCTCAAGTGTAGCGAATCTCGTGTACACTCCAAAGTATTGTTAAAATGTATATTTAATTAATACCGTTCATACCATTCTGTAAAATTTGAGTGTATCAAAAATGCTGGAACAGTTTAATTTCGAAACCAAGATTTAATATATGATAATATTTTATTTTGTACGTTTCATAACTGTTGGGATATAAAAATCTTTAAAATCATTATCCGTGTCATCTATACAACGTGTTGTAAATTTGATTATAACTTATTAGACCTTGGTTCGAAATGATGTCTGTTTTTCGTATGTGATATAAAGCTAAATTTAAACAATAACTGAGGGCTTTTGTCGAGCCTTGAGCATAGCGAATCTCGTGTACACTCCAAAGTCTTGCTAAAATTCGGTTGACATGACACATTTCATACGTTAATATATCTATACCATGGTTTGAGTTCTGCCTATAGCACAAGATTTTTTTAACAATGACTAAGGGCTTCTGTCGGGACTCAAGTGTAGCGAATCTCGTGTATCCTCCAAAGCATTGTTTAAATTAATCAAACAATAACTGAGGGCTTATGTTGAGCCTTGAGCATAGCGAATCTCGTGTACATTTCAAAGTCTTGTTAAAATTAGGTTAACATAATACATCTCATAAGTAAATATATCTATACCATGGTGTAGCACATGATTAAAATTTCGTTTTAACAATGACTGAGGGCTTCTGTCGAGCCTCAAGTGTAGCGAATCTCGTGTACACTCCAAAGTATTGTTTAAATGTATATTTAATTAATACCGTTCATACCATTCTGTAAAATTTGAGTGTATCAAAAATGCTGGAGCAGTTTAATTTCGAAACCAAGATTTAATATATGATAATATTTTATTTTGTACGTTTCATAACTGTTGGGATATAAAAATCTTTAAAATCATTATCGATGTCATCTATACAACGTGTTGTAAATTTGATTATAACTTATTACACCTTGGTTCGAAATGATGTCTGTTTTTCGTATGTGATATAAAGCTAAATTTAAACAATAACTGAGGGCTTTTGTTGAGCCTTGAGCATAGCGAATCTCGTGTACACTCCAAAGTCTTGCTAAAATTCGGTTGACATGACACATTTCATACGTTAATATATCTATACCATGGTTTGAGTTCTGCCTATAGCACAAGATTTTTTTAACAATGACTAAGGGCTTCTGTCGAGCCTCAAGTGTAGCGAATCTCGTGTACACTCCAAAGTATTGTTAAAATGTATGAAGGTGAATCGAGGCATAACCACGTCAGACCACAACGCCATCACCTTCGACGTACGTCTGGAAGGGCGCCTTCAAGCGCTCAAGCCGATCACTACGCGAAGGTATAACACCAAAAAGGCAAAGTGGAATGACTTCGATTCGCTTTTCAGGACACTCCTAGCAGAACAAAATATAACACCACTCAAAGTAGCGAATGTAACAACCAAAGAGAATCTGGAAGCCATCATCGAAGCCTACATGGAAACCATCCACAAGACCTGCGATGTGTTAATTCCGAAAGTAGGCACATGGGAAGGTAACCCACTACCTAAGTGGTGGAATAAGGATCTCCAAAACTTACAACAAGATGTCATCCGTAAGAAAAGGCGAATCCGGAATGCTGCTCCATCAAGGCTAAATGCGGTTCTCCAGGAATATCAAGACGCGCGAGCAGCCTACGCCGAAAGAGCAAGTGAAGCTGAAACTAAGAGTTGGAAGGAGTTCTGCACTACCCAAGAGAAGGAGAGTATGTGGGATGGAATATACAGAGTAATCAGAAGAACGTCCAGGAAGCAGGAAGACATGCTGTTGAGGGGAGCAGATGGCCAGACATTGACCCCCGCCCAGTCGGCTGACCTTCTTGCGGAAACTTTCTATCCTGATGACTCTGCATCTACAGATAACCCGTACCACATGCATATACGAAGACTGACACAAGACAAGCCACTTGAGGAGATCGAAGGCTTATCAGAGAATGACCCACCGTTCAAATGGCCTGAAGTGGAAATGGTGCTCCGAGCACTAAATCCTAAGAAGGCCCCAGGACCGGATGGGTTGACCTCTGACATCTGCACGAAAGCCATCCAGAGTGAAAGGGAGGTGTTTATAGCGATAGCTAATAAATGCTTGTCGCTGGCGCACTTCCCTAAACGATGGAAAATAGCACACGTAGTGATCCTCAGGAAACCGGGAAAAGAAGACTACACCCATCCAAAGTCCTACCGGCCGATCGGCTTGTTGTCAGTTATGGGTAAGATCGTAGAAAAACTCGTCATATGCAGACTCCAATGGCACATCTTACCAACTCTCAGTTCCAAACAATACGGCTTCATGCCACAGCGCGGAACCGAGGATGCCCTGTATGACCTAATGAGACACATACGCTCTGAGATGAGCATGAAGAAGATCGTCATCATTGTCTCACTGGACATAGAGGGAGCATTCGATAACGCGTGGTGGCCGGCTCTAAAACACCAGTTGATAACCCGAAAGTGTCCAAAGAACCTTTACGCAATAGTTAACTCATACCTCAGTGACCGAAAGATCGTGGTCAACTATGCCAGAACAACAAGCGAGAGATGTACCACGAAGGGATGTGTCCAAGGTTCCATTGGTGGACCGACCTTCTGGAACATCATTCTGGATCCGCTGTTGCAGAAATTGTCTGGCGAGGGAGTTTATTGCCAAGCGTTCGCGGACGACGCGGTTATTGTATTTTCCGGACACTCGGTCAGCGCCATGGAGGATTCGGCAAATGCAGTGCTCGACAAAGTGGTTGAATGGGGAGGAAATAATAAGTTAAACTTCGCAGCACACAAAACCAACGTGATGCTGCTAACGAAGAAACTTAAATATGATCCCCCAAACATCTACATGTCGGGTTGCAAGCTGAACCTAGTAGACGAGATCAAACTACTAGGCCTCATAATCGACCGAAAATTGAACTTCCTTCCACACATCAACGCAACTTGCAGGAAGGTAACCGGAATCTACAAGCAACTGGCAGGTGCAGCAAAGGTCACATGGGGCTTAAACACCGAGATAATCAGAACCATCTACGTAGCAGTCGTTGAGCCGATCGTGATGTACGCCTCTTGTGCATGGTACCAGGCGACGGAGCTTCAGATGATCAGAGATCGTCTGAATGCACTTCAAAGGGGCTTTGCACAAAAGATCTGTAAGGCGTACCGCACGGTCTCGCTCACTTCTGCACTAGCACTATCAGGAACTCTGCCTTTGGATCTGAGAATCCAGGAAGCCGCAAGTCTATACATGGCAAAAAAAGGCCTGTCTCTAGACTACATACCACCTGGAAGGAATTTGGAGCGGAGGGTGTGCTACCAACATCAACCACACCCCTCCACATTTGAGGTAACTCATTACACGCTCCTGGAGGACACGAATTCGGAAACCCTAGACTCCCACCAAATTGCCGGTCCACACATCTACACGGACGGCAGTAAAATTGAGGGAAAAGTTGGCGCAGCCCTCACATGGTGGGAGGAAGGAAAGGAATTGTGTTTCTCCACCTTCAGTCTAGACTCCTCCTGCACAGTATTTCAATCGGAGCTCTATGCACTCTTCAGGGCGGTTCAGTCAGCCAAATCCAGCGGGAAAAAAGTGGTCAACATCTTGAGCGACTCAAGATCCTCGCTCGACCTGCTGGAAAATCCCAGGCTGACACACCCCCTCACGCAACAAATTAAAGAGTGCATACGAGAGCTAAGTGCGGAAGGAAGACAGGTGCGGCTTTTCTGGTTAAGAGCGCATGTAGGGACCGCTGGGAACGAGCGAGCCGATGAGCTGGCAAAGTCCGCGGCCTTACAAGCAAAACCAGATCCAGACTACGCAGAAGTTCCGTTGTCCTACGTCAAGAGAAAGATCAGGGAAGAGACAGTCCAAAAATGGCAGGACAGATACATGTCTTCCAGCACAGGCGGTGTCACTAAATGGTTCCTACCGGATGTCGATAAAGCATATCGAATGGTACGAGCCATAAAGCTGACACCGTTACAAGTGCAACTCTTGACGGGACATGGAGGTATTGCCGAATATCTCCATCGGTTCAGATTATTGGAAAGCCCAGGCTGCGATTGCGATCCCAACATCAACGAATCTGTTTGGCACATAGTCCTAGAATGTCCGCGCTTTCTTGCTCTCAGACAAGACCTGGAAATACAGATCAACACCAGGCTTACCAGAGAAAATCTGCGCACTATTTTGGCCAATTCTGAGAGCAGGAAGTATTTCCTGGACTATGGTGAAAAAATCTTCAAAGTAGCGGTAAGGCGACACAGCAGCAGAACACCAGCAGATCCCATAATCATCCCATCACAACCGGTACCCACACTAACCACAGGCGCCACAATCCCGGGTCCTGACATCAGGCAGACCTCTCATAGTAGAACTGGGTTAAACCAGATTCTGGAATGCGGAGAGAGAGGCGAGCCTGGGATAAGGATAAGGGGGGTGGCGCTCTTCATGGACAACAATAACGAACGACTCAGCATAAGCTATTGCAACGCGCAAGCAAAAAACCGCGTTGCAATATCACCCGGACTGGCATCTCTAATTAATGGAAGCACTACAAAGACCACCATAAAGCGGAAAAAGTACAACGAGCTTTCAGAGACGAGGATAGCCGGCTGCCGGTGTCGACTGGTGCGATCGCGCAACAAAACGGTCATACTAGTCGACTGGGGCAGTCAGACGCCCTTTTCTCTCGCAAACGTAGTGCTCACAAAGCTCGGAGAGGCGGAAGAAGGCGCAACACCTCGCATTATCAGCGTAGATGCGATGGTGATAGAGTACTCGAGAGGTGAAGTTGCGGACCACATTGGGTGTATTAAAGCTTCAGCGCGCCACAACATAGTGGCGTACGAGGACAGAGGAGAAGATCTAAGCTACCTCAAAGCACCCACCGTATCCGCAACCAAAAACATCACAAGCCTCCAACCATATTCAAGCACGCAGACAGGAGCTCAGCGCCTTCAAGAAAAGATCGACGCCAAAAAATCCGAATCCAGTCCAGAAAAAAGCAAAAGCCGAGTCGGACACAAAAAACACTTCGTAGACGTTGTCAGCTCAGCACTGCATGGCATAAGGGATAGGATATCCAGAACGGCAGAACGACAATCAGCTGCCGTTCAGGAATTCCTAAAGCCACCCCCGAAACATCCCGACCTCCCGCAGACTAAACGGACCAGAGCCGACAAGGGGCAAGTTAACCCGCCAAACTTCATTCAAGTAACAAAGCCAACAGACCTCGCATTCAACGCATTCATCGAATTCCTAGCGATAGAGAAGGCAACGAGAGATGTCAACCTTACCACTTGCAAGAACATCATGCAAGCCTATCTCTGGGAGAACGAGGGGTTGTTGAATGTGAGACTCACGGAAGCGGAAGCAGCCATATACGATAACAGTAGATCCCGAGTCATCAAGGGAACTATGACGGGTCGCTATATGGCTGCATTCAGCTCCACAGAGGGCTTCGTTACTTTGAATGAACATGAGACAGAACGAACTGGCAAACTCACATTTTTCACACCACCAGAAAATCCCCTTGTGGTCACAGCCCGGTGCACGAAAATCATGCTGCAGGAGAAGATCATCGAGATGGCCAAAACCATCTCGGATGACTCCAACCCAACGGCAGCGTGGGACTACTGGACAATGCCACGAATAACATGGATAAACGGAGTTCCCGGTTGCGGCAAAACAACTTGGATAGTTGCAAACTTCGATGCTGACAGAGATATCATAGTCACCACCACAACCGAAGCAGCCAAAGATCTGAGAGACAAGGTAGCGCACCGCATAGGCGACGGAGTAAAATCCAAAGTGCGCACCTTGGCCTCCGTATTGGCCAATGGGTTCATGGAGCGTAGAGAAAGACGTCTACTCGTGGACGAAGCTCACATGAACCACTTCGGGGCCATCATAATGGCTGCGCGGTTGCTGGGGGCTGAGGATCTCGTCATCATCGGGGATGTAAACCAGTTGCCTTATATTGAGAGAGAAAACCTTTTCAATATAAGGTACAGCAATCCAAATGTACTGGCGTCCATCGGCCAAGAGTTGTTCTGTACGCACCGAAATCCTATGGACGTGGCATATGTCCTGAGAGAGGTGTACCCGGGCTTCTACTCGTCAAGATCTCGTGTGCACTCCCTGAGACTCCAACGGTATACAGATGCAGTAATACCAAAAGACCTCCCAAACACCTTATACCTGACGCTGACCCAGGAGGAGAAATCCACCCTGGTAGGCAGAGGGTATGGGAGTGGCCAAGGGTCTTGCATTCTGACCGTGCACGAGGCTCAGGGACTGACATACGGGATCGTCATTATCATCCAGATGAGGGAAAAGGTGACCAGGCTCAGGGACAGCGTTCCGCATGCGGTTGTGGCAGTGTCGCGTCACAAAGAGAGCTGCACTTACTACACAGACGACAGCTCTGATACCATCGGTGGGTTTGTGCGGCGGGCAGAAAAAGCGACGGAACAGGAGATCATCAATCACAATCTGAAGATGGCACTCAAAGACCGTAACGAAAAAGTCGTGGAGCAGATGTTAAAACGGACCCCGGGGTCAGTGGCGGGTCCATCGGGCACTTAATATAGAGAAACACAAAAATGTCAATGTAAATGTTATTATAAATGTATAGGATAAGCGTAATAAGTAGTAAGCATGCTAATATAATATACTTTATAAAACACCATAGTAATTATAAAACAAATGTTATAGGATAAGATAAGTAAGAAAAAAAAAAAAAAAAAAAAAAAAAAAAAAAAAAAATATGGACTCACTTTAGTTTATAAGATACAACAAATAACACCATAGTTGTTTATTCAAATGTGATGAATGGAGTATGTTTTATCAAAGAAAATGTAATCAAATAAAAATAACTGTAATCTAAAAAGGGCACGGACCCTGGAGTCTGTGGAGTAATGTTGTTTTATTAAAAAAAAAAAAAAAAAAAAAAAAAAAATGTATATTTAATTAATACTGTTTATACCATTCTGTAAAATTTGAGTGTATCAAAAATGCTGGAACAGTTTAATTTCGAAACCAAGATTTAATATATGATAATATTTTATTTTGTACGTTTCATAACTGTTGGGATATAAAAATCTTTAAAATCATTATCCGTGTCATCTATACAACGTGTTGTAAATTTGATTATAACTTATTACACTTTGGTTCGAAATGATGTCTGTTTTTCGTATGTGATATAAAGCTAAATTTTAACAATAACTGAGGGCTTATGTTGAGCCTTGAGCATAGCGAATCTCGTGTACACTCCAAAGTCTTGTTAAAATTAGGTTAACATAATACATCTCATAAGTAAATATATCTATACCATGGTGTAGCACATGATTAAAATTTCGTTTTAACAATGACTGAGGGCTTCTGTCAACCCTCAAGTGTAGCGTATCTCGTGTACACTCCAAAGTATTGTTAAAATGTATATTTAATTGATACCGTTCATACCATTCTGTAAAATTTGAGTGTATCAAAAATGCTGGAACAGTTTAATTTCGAAACCAAGATTTAATATATGATAATATTTTATTTTGTACGTTTCATAACTGTTGGGATATAAAAATCTTTAAAATCATTATCCGTGTCATCTATACAACGTGTTGTAAATTTGATTATAACTTATTAGACCTTGGTTCGAAATGATGTCTGTTTTTCGTATGTGATATAAAGCTAAATTTAAACAATAACTGAGGGCTTTTATCGAGCCTTGAGCATAGCGAATCTCGTGTATACTCCAAAGTCTTGCTAAAATTCGGTTGACATGACACATTTCATATGTTAATATATCTATACCATGGTTTGAGTTCTGCCTATAGCACAAGATTTTTTTAACAATGACTAAGGGCTTCTGTCGAGCCTCAAGTGTAGCGAATCTCGTGTACACTCCAAAGTATTGTTAAAATGTATATTTAATTAATACCGTTCATACCATTCTGTATAATTTGAGTGTATCAAAAATGCTGGAACAGTTTAATTTCGAAACCAAGATTTAATATATGATAATATTTTATTTTGTACGTTTCATAACTGTTGGGATATAAAAATCTTTAAAATCATTATCCATGTCATCTATACAACGTGTTGTAAATTTGATTATAACTTATTAGACCTTGGTTCGAAATGATGTCTGTTTTTCGTATGTGATATAAAGCTAAATTTAAACAATAACTGAGGGCTTTTGTCGAGCCTTGAGCATAGCGAATCTCGTGTACACTCCAAAGTCTTGCTAAAATTCGGTTGACATGACACATTTCATACGTTAATATATCTATACCATGGTTTGAGTTCTGCCTATAGCAAAAGATTTTTTTAACAATGACTAAGGGCTTCTGTCGAGCCTCAAGTGTAGCGAATCTCGTGTACACTCCAAAGAATTGTTAAAATGTATATTTAATTAATACCGTTCATACCATTCTGTAAAATTTGAGTGTATCAAAAATGCTGGAACAGTTTAATTTCGAAACCAAGATTGAATATATGATAACATTTTATTTTGTACGTTTCATAACTGTTGGGATATAAAAATCTTTAAAATCATTATCCGTGTCATCTATACAATGTGTTGTAAATTTAATTATAACTTATTACACCTTGGTTCGAAATGATGTCTGTTTTTCGTATGTGATATAAAGCTAAATTTAAACAATAACTGAGGGCTTATGTCGAGCCTTGAGCATAGCGAATCTCGTGGACACCAAGATTTTTTTAACAATGACTAAGGGCTTCTGTCGGGCCTCAAGTGTAGCGAATCTCGTGTATACTCCAAAGCATTGTTTAAATGAATCAAACAATAACTGAGGGCTTATGTCGAGCCTTGAGCATAGCGAATCTCGTGTACACTTCAAAGTCTTGTTAAAATTAGGTTAACATAATACATCTCATAAGTAAATATATTTATACCATGGTTTAGCACATGATTAAAATTTCGTTTTAACAATGACTAAGGGCTTCTGTCGGGTCTCAAGTGTAGCGAATCTCGTGTTTACTCCAAATCATTGTTTAAATGAATCAAACAATAACTGAGGGCTTATGTCGAGCCTTGAGCATAGCGAATCTCGTGTACACTTCAAAGTCTTGTTAAAATTAGGTTAACATAATACATCTCATAAGTAAATATATTTATACCATGGTTTAGCACATGATTAAAATTTCGTTTTAACAATGACTAAGGGCTTCTGTCGGGCCTCAAGTGTAGTGAATCTCGTGTTTACTCCAAAGCATTGTTTAAATGAATCAAACAACAACTGAGGGCTTATGTCGAGCCTTGAGCATAGCGAATCTCGTGTACACTTCAAAGTCTTGTTAAAATTAGGTTAACATAATACATCTCATAAGTAAATATATTTATACCATGGTTTAGCACATGATTAAAATTTCGTTTTAACAATGACTAAGGGCTTCTGTCGGGCCTCAAGTGTAGCGAATCTCGTGTATACTCCAAATCATTGTTTAAATGAATCAAACAATAACTGAGGGCTTATGTCGAGCCTTGAGCATAGCGAATCTCGTGTACACTTCAAAGTCTTGTTAAAATTAGGTTAACATAATAAATCTCATAAGTAAATATATTTATACCATGGTTTAGCACATGATTAAAATTTCGTTTTAACAATGACTAAGGGCTTCTGTCGAGCCTCAAGTGTAGCGAATCTCGTGTACACTCCAAAGTATTGTTAAAATGTATATTTAATTAATATAAAATCAATTTATATTATTAATTTTAGGTGACTTAACTGGTTCACACAAAATTCAATCACGAAATGAGTTATCTTCTACAGTACTATACCTCTTTTATATTAAATGTGGCATCGAATATCGATTCCCACAGTTACCTGATATTTACACAGACTTCTTACTTATTCTGTGTACTTACGCGGCACTTCATAAAGTTACCTACTTTGCAATCTGCAGCTAATGCTTAGTTTATACTGCTCAACTAAATTCAAAAGTATTGACTTGATTTTGTGGGGTTTCTTAAAGTTATGGATACAATTTTACTTTTTTATCTTGAATGTTATTTAATTATTTTAATAATTTATTATTGAATATAGGCAATCCTATCATAACATCAAAAATGCTAGATATAAAGTGTTGAACATAATAAACCAAGTATAGAAATATCTTTTAAGGTACCGCTATTATCACAATTGTTACGTGCTTATGTTATTACAATTGTTACGTGGGAAACCAATTTTCTCCTTGAGGCGATAGCTTGTAAGCAACTATTTTGTAAATGATCCACCACTTAATCGCATCGTGTGCACGAACCATAAAGTTTTCAGTACAATCAGGAACACAATACAAAGTCACATATACCGATGGCATGTGTTCATGTATTAAGTTTGATCCTGCACGTTGTTAAAATTTTTATTCTCGTTGTAATTTTGTTAACTCATGCGCTTAGCATGCGTTATTAAAAACAATGATTGTATGTACAATATCTGTTCTAATAGGTTATATAAAAGTACTTTTGCCAAAGAACATTTGATAAACTAATTACTTATTAAAGTTCTTTAAAACAGCATAAGCTGTTCTAATTCCAACAAAATAATAAATTGGTAAGAAAGAATTTCCAACAGCAAAAATGTGTCCCATATACTGATGGTGTAGCGTTTGCATAAAACATACAAAGACATATCTTGCAGTAAGTTTGATTGTCCAACATATAGCTGGTCTAAATAGGACAGATAAAGGTATATTTGTCTGTGGTCATTTTAAGAAGTACCTACATAAGCACCTACCTCAGATTTATTATAATTTAAGAAACATATGAGTAAGCTATTGTTATTACCAAGAAATAGGTAGAAGTATTACAACCAAAATGACTTGCAAAGTTTAGCTTATCGCATTATTATAAAAATAAAAGAGAAAGTTTTTGTGTAAGTGTGAACCTACAAGTATGTTTTTTCTTCGCGTTGTAACATTTGAAACAATTTGAATGAAATACACAAGGAGATTGTTTAGCTCCTCGAGTAGCACATAATAGGTTGACCTGATTTCACGTGGGTGAAACCGCGGACGGAAGCAAGTAAAAAATTAAAGAAGTCTTTTGTTCGCAAGTGTACTTATTCTTTGCTGTCATCAGCAGACATCATGTTACAACACGTGTAGTAGGCTAGTAGCTAGGGTTGTCAACCATAATGTTAAAATAATATAGGTATTTTAAATTATTTTGATGAAGAACCTTTTGCTGTTTTATATAAATAAAGTCTACAAAATACTGTTTTCATCATCACTGGCACTTCAGTGATAAGTTTGTGTACCTTTCCTGCCTGATCAATTAAAATAAACAGTACAACGTTGATATTACTTCTTTACCACAAAAGTTATAATAAAAGTTATTTTATTTTCTGCCTTGAGTTCTCGTTTTCACATGCGTAACATTAGGGTAATAAGTATCCCAGGTGTAAGTCGATGGTTCCGTCATTACCAAATTTCATACAAATTAGAGGTTTTTCTTAGATAATATATAATACCACAATACTCCCTTTTGTTGGTTTAAATGAATACTTCACATTTTTAGATCTAATAGGTCAGCCTTTGACCAGTATCTCACCTGTTGGTGAGTGATGACGGTGTGGTTGAAGGTGGTAAACAAGTTAAAACTGAAATAGGAACTGTTTAATTATTTCATAGGTATTTTATTTCTTGTACAAACCGTTGGCAACCCTTGTAGCGTGATATATCTAATTACCTTATTACTGCTAATTTTGCATCTTTAATGTATAACGTATTCTTTGCTTTCATCAGCAGTTGTCATGTTACAACACGTGTAGTAGGCTAGTAGCTAGGGTTGTCAACCATAATGTTAAAATAATATAGGTATTTTAAATTATTTTGACGAAGAACCTTTGCTGTTTTATATAAATAAAGTCTACATAATACTGTTTTTATCATCACTGGCACTTCAGTGATAAGTTTGTGTACCTTTCCTGCCTGATCAATTAAAATAAACAGTACAACGTTGATATTACTTCTTTACCACAAAAGTTATAAAACAAATTATTTTACTATCCGCCTTGAGTACTCGTTTTCACATGCGTAACATTAAGGTAATAAGTATCCCAGGTGTAAGTCGATGGTTCCGTCATTACCAAATTTCATACAAATTAGAGGTTTTTCTTAGATAATAAATAATACCACAATACTCCCTTTTGTTGGTTTAAATGAATACTTCACATTTTTAGATCTAATAGGTCAGCCTTTGACCAGTATCTCACCTGTTGGTGAGTGATGGCGGTGTGGTTGAAGGTGGTAAACAAGTTAAAACTGAAATAGGAACTGTTTAATTATTTCATAGGTATTTTATTTCTTGTACAAACCGTTGGCAACCCTTGTAGCGTGATATATCTAATTACCTTATTACTGCTAATTTTGCATCTTTAATGTATAACGTATTCTTTGCTTTCATCAGCAGTTATCATGTTACAACGCGTGTAGTAGGCTAGTAGCTAGGGTTGTCAACCATAATGTTAAAATAATATAGGTATTTTAAATTATTTTGATGAAGAACCTTTGCTGTTTTATATAAATAAAGTCTACATAATACTGTTTTTATCATCACTGGCACTTCAGTGATAAGTTTGTGTACCTTTCCTGCCTGATCAATTAAAATAAACAGTACAACGTTGATATTACTTCTTTACCACAAAAGTTATAAAACAAATTATTTTACTATCCGCCTTGAGTACTCGTTTTCACATGCGTAACATTAAGGTAATAAGTATCCCAGGTGTAAGTCGATGGTTCCGTCATTACCAAATTTCATACAAATTAGAGGTTTTTCTTAGATAATAAATAATACCACAATACTCCCTTTTGTTGGTTTAAATGAATACTTCACATTTTTAGATCTAATAGGTCAGCCTTTGACCAGTATCTCACCTGTTGGTGAGTGATGGCGGTGTGGTTGAAGGTGGTAAACAAGTTAAAACTGAAATAGGAACTGTTTAATTATTTCATAGGTATTTTATTTCTTGTACAAACCGTTGGCAACCCTTGTAGCGTGATATATCTAATTACCTTATTACTGCTAATTTTGCATCTTTAATGTATAACGTATTCTTTGCTTTCATCAGCAGTTATCATGTTACAACGCGTGTAGTAGGCTAGTAGCTAGGGTTGTCAACCATAATGTTAAAATAATATAGGTATTTTAAATTATTTTGATGAAGAACCTTTGCTGTTTTATATAAATAAAGTCTACATAATACTGTTTTTATCATCACTGGCACTTCAGTGATAAGTTTGTGTACCTTTCCTGCCTGATCAATTAAAATAAACAGTACAACGTTGATATTACTTCTTTACCACAAAAGTTATAAAACAAATTATTTTACTATCCGCCTTGAGTACTCGTTTTCACATGCGTAACATTAAGGTAATAAGTATCCCAGGTGTAAGTCGATGGTTCCGTCATTACCAAATTTCATACAAATTAGAGGTTTTTCTTAGATAATAAATAATACCACAATACTCCCTTTTGTTGGTTTAAATGAATACTTCACATTTTAGATCTAATAGGTCAGCCTTTGACCAGTATCTCACCTGTTGGTGAGTGATGACGGTGTGGTTGAAGGTGGTAAACAAGCTAAAACTGAAATAGGAACTCTTTAATTATTTCATAGGTATTTTATTTCTTGTACAAACCGTTGGCAACCCTTGTAGCGTGATATATCTAATTACCTTATTCTACTAATTTTGCATCTTTAGTGTATAACGTACTAAAGAACAAAATGTAACATGTGCATCATACATTATTTGGAAAATAAATCCTGGATGATATGATAGCTAAGCGTATTATAGACTGATTGCTGATATTGCTAACATGTTTTTTTATTTGCTTTAAAACCTCAGTTTTTTGTCATAAATTTTATATCGATATTAATTTCCACATCAGTGACAAGTTTACTCTGCTGGTTCCTGCTCCGATAAAATGTTAGTAAGTAATATTAAATAATGTTTCCCAACATCATATTCACTCGATTATTTTTCTTGAAATTATTAATTGAAAAATGTGCTCTCCAATCTCCTACATGTTAATGTTATGTAAATTTAGGTATGTGACAAGCCCAGTGCAGCGCCACACAGCATGAAGCTCTGTAATTTTTATGAAGCTGGCAAGAGCAAGAAATATGATGTTTATCATTAGGCTAATAACTTATAATAACTGTTGATAAAAATTTGATTGTGTAACTAATTAATCCAGGTATTAAATTGTTACTTAAATTTACAGGTCTGACTCCGAATTTGAATCCGCGACCAGTGTAGTACCCACCGTTGCGGCGCCGAAAAGGAAAAAAGCCTGCAAGCCGAAGAGTAACCCAGCACACGAAAGGTAAATATTTTGAAATAAGTGTTCAAGTAGGTTGGTAGGAATATTCTCTAAAACATTATGACTTCGATACACAAATTATTTGTCTTATTGTTTAAAACTATGCATTGAATTAAAGTAAATTAATAAGTAAAACATGTTTGTGTTGACATACATAAATAAAATTGCTGATGTTCTTTAAATTTATACGTGTGAAATTACATTTTTTGTTACCCAATCAGTAATATTTATAATATGTAGAATCGTTGCAAATTATTTTTTCAATCTTCGAGAGTCATTATAGCTGTTTCTTAAGTTTTATTTTTTTGTTTGCAGTACAAACCAAAGCCAGATCTATTTAAGATCCTAAGAGCTGAAGAAAAGTCGTCTGCAGCAGAATGCAGTTCTTCAACAACCTTCAAGCTAGACTCATCTTTTATTAGCCGGGTGTCAACTGGATCGGCACATCATACTGCTAATGTTAAGGGTTCGTACTTTGTGGAGCTCAAAGTATTCAACACAGACGACGCGCTACGAACTGATCCACGAGAATGGTACAAAGAAGCATTGGCAAGTGTAAAGCTTCAATGTAATGAGCATACTCCAACCTGGGAAACGCTGCAGGCTTTTATGGCGGCTTACTCTCATTTCGAGAATAGCGAGCCAAAATTTTATTCGTATAAAATAACTTGTAAAAAATTAAGTTATGATTAGATATTAATATATTTTCTTTGATGTGTCAAATCAATATGCTATAACAGTTTTTCGCTCTTTTCGTTTCACTTGTACCAGGTTTTCGTGTCTGAAGTATTGACTATTTTGCGTTATATCTGAGTTTGTAGAAAATTGATCCCATTCGTTTTGAGGGTTAGAGTATCCTATTAGATTGTCAATTTCTAACGTATTAAACGGTGTTGATGTGTTTTATTGAGGAGGCTTATTCTCATTTCGAGATTAGTGAGCCAAAATGTTATTCTATAAGAACTTTTAATAGGCAATGTAAGATTAGGTATATTAAAATAAATATTTAATTGGTACGGTCAGTATATCTGATACGTGTTATTAATAAAGAACTTATTTTACTTAATAATATGTTCAATGAAATAGGTGTTTAGTATAATATCAATGTTTTTTCTAATAGAATTGGTAATTAATGTTTCTGAAATAAAACATAAAAATTTAAACCGTATTTTAAAGTAAATATTACAAAACCTTTAATATTTTATTTTTGGATTATCCTCTCAACTCTTAAAATATATGTATATACTTACGAAATACTTTTGTTGTTATAATATTCAAATATGCTGTAGTTACCATTACCAGGTAGGTACTAGATATATATTTATTTCGCAATCCCTCTAAGAGGCCTTCATCAGGCTGACTACTCTGAGAACATGAATGTTACTCGGCCTTCACGAACCTACCTAAACAACCTATATACCTACATAACCAACCTACCCTGCGGTCTTATTTTACAATTCATATATCTTAATAGTAGGATCCTAGGTATACTATAATAGCCGGGTACAGGGTTCGTGGGGCAAAGATAATATTATTATGGGATCGCTTTGTTTGGCATGCAGCCCCCCGTCACGTTGCACCCCGCAGAATAATAAAGAGTGTGAATTCTTATGTTTGTTTGTTATCTAAAGTACCTATTATAATTTAAATACAGCTCAATATAGCAACTGATACAACCTAATAAATAGTTTCTGGTTCCCTACTCGTTACGTAACATGCACCAATAATGCGATTAGAACAAAGTACTTACCTATTTTGAAATTGAGTAGGCAGGTATACCTGTCATCTTCAACCTGTTTTAGCTTTTTACTATTGATTACCTGCTTGAAGACCACTCATGAAGATTGCCATTAGCTTTACTATAAAGAAAATACTGTTGAGCAAGGTATTTTGGGGTAAATAATGTAAGCAGTATCCTGATACTTTCGTTACACACAAAGAAATGTAAATGTGTGCACGAGTCATATGTAAAATCAGCTAGGCAGGTACCTACGTCTCAACGCAAGGTAACCTCACATAGCCATAATATGTACAATTGATTATAATGTAGTATCATCTCTGCGTGTGCTAAATGTACATATTTTTGTTAGTTATCTCATAAATTTAGGTACTTAAACTTACAAATATCGCTACTAATACAACCAAATAAATAGAAGCAACAACCAAACCGTTACGCTATTATAACGATCAGCTATTCCGTTGATGTAATTTAGTTAACAGTTAACGATAAGTCTATTGTAGGTATAGTATAAACTAGTAAATAAGTTTTTGAACCTAATTGACTATCGTGATAAAACCTAGTCTGTGGATTACGGGTATCCTCAACTATTTTACGTAACATCATTTCAAACCAAGGTGTAATAAGTTATAATGTTTTAACAAAATAAATATTGAAAATCTGTCTACGAAGTGAGTGGAGGACTATCGCCAGCAGGGCTAGCGATGGACCGAACACGAATGGAGTGGGCTAGAATTCCCAATGTGTTTTCGGTAAAACTTTAGAAAACAATAAAAACGAGTAAAAGTACATTTAGTGAACCAGTGCAGTGATGATAAAAATGTCACAAAGAAACGCAACTCAACAACAGACATCATTTCGAACCAAGGTGGAGGACTATCGCCAGCAGGGCTGGCGAATCATTTCGAATCAAGGTGTAATAAGTTATAATGTTTTAACAAAATAAATATTGGGAATCTGCCTACGAAGTGAGTGGAGGACTATCGTCAGCAGGGCTAGCGATGGACCGAACACGAATGGAGTGGGATAGAATTCCCAATGTGTTTTCGGTAAAACTTTAGAAAACAATAAAAACGAGTAAAAGTACATTTAGTGAACCAGTGGAGTGATGATAAAAATGTCACAAAGAAACGCAACTCAGCAACAGACATCATTTCGAACCAAGGTGGAGGACTATCGCCAGCAGGGCTGGCGAATCATTTCGAATCAAGGTGTAATAAGTTATAATGTTTTAACAAAATAAATATTGGGAATCTGCCTACGAAGTGAGTGGAGGACTATCGCCAGCAAGGGCTGGCGATGGACCGAACACGAATGGAGTGGGGCAGAATTCCCAATATTCAACTACTGATCTGTTAAGAGCTACGCTCCAAGCGCTTCAAAAGCTTTGCGGAAATTACCTAAGTAATTTCTCCGTGGTGCGGCTGGATGCGCGAGTCGTGACGTGTCTGGACCCGGACTCCTGGAGTAGGTATAGATTGTTTATTTATTAAAATAGAAAAGACATCAAGACAGTTGGGTAACCAATGCGATGCGATGGTCCGGACACCGTCCACGTAAATACCTACCCGTTTCGGCAGTTCAAGTGAGTTTCAATTGAAGACAATGCCTTAAAAAAAATACGCAGAAACAATTGTTAGAATCTACATATTAGCCTAGATTTTAACGTAGTATACTTAATTTGTATGGAGAGCCAAAACTTTTTGAATAAATTAAATATTTGTGGTACAGTTTTGCTGGGTTACGGAATAAAATTCGAATCTACTGAACGACATAGTTTTCAAAACCATGGCAGGCGATACGTCAATTTAATACCTTTCTAGTGAAATTTCTATTATTATATTCACTCACTGAATAACTTTTTTGCGGCGAGTTTTGAATTTATTTCAATGTTGTTTTATACTGCAATTGCATTTTTAATAATAATGTATATGGTTATGTTGTAAAATCTGAACTGGTGTAACTGGAATCCTCTGTGACGTCACAAAATGGGCAGCAATTGAAATAAATGAATTGGCTCCAACGGAAGACTAGCGCTGGTTTTAAATTCAACCAGCACGTGTCGAGTTGGGCACCTAGATCGAAAGCAATTATTCTTATGTCTATTCAACTCTTTTATCTAAATAGTTTTCATCAATTTTTTATTGTAGGTAATCACCTTTCTTTACGAATTCAAAACGAAAAACATGTCTGTTGGGTTTGATAACAGCTTCAAAACTAATTTATAAATCTGCGTTTTAAGCATTTGTTTTTTTGTTATTGTGACTGAACAGGCTAGAGACCGATCTGATGTTAAGGGACTAACCTCTGCCTACAACAGATGCATTTCGTGCCAAGTCACGAATTGCAGTGCGCCTGTCACCTTGAGACATAGTTTTAAAGTCTAATGTGCTTGTAATTTCACTGCCGCCGGAACACATCGTCAGGTGTTTGGTGACATGTTTTCTACTTGAGGGTGGTCGCTAGCCAGGTGGGCATTCGCAAAATGCTCAAACCATGGACCTGCTGCCTGCGCAGCAGTCCATAGCCAATGCCACTGAGCCATCCCTGCTTCAAAATTTGTTGTTTATTGTTTAAAAGAGTATAATTATGGCTCAAACATCACCGAAATTTTGAATTCCTGAGTAGTTTCGTATTTTAGTAAGTAAAATGGTCTTAAATTCACAACTTTAACAGAATCCATTTATTTATTTCTTTAATAGAAAAATGCATTTGCACTCTATTCTTTTTTTATGCTCTTTAGCTTAGCCTTAGACCACCATCTCACCTGATGGTAAGTGATGATGTGGTGGAAGATGTTGTTCAGGCTAACCTATAATTACTTGAGTGGTAGCTACTTTAGCAGCTCGACTAAACTCATAATAAGAACTCTGTGATTAATCACACACTGTTAAAAAATTTAATTTCCCGCTGTAGACGTGTATTAATCCCTTTTTGTTTATAATTTAAATTTACCGCTTAAAGTCATTTTTGACGTCACTGCAAAAGAAACCACAGACTAATTACAATAATTGTGACAATTCATGCCATGGAAGTAATATGGAAGTACTAGGTACTACGTACAACAGGAATGAGCTGTTGTCGCAAAATTGAAGCCGAACGAGAGCGCAATAACTGTACCTTTTATCCCTCTCTGGCAATGGTGACAATATTGAAATATGATTAAAGGACAATAATTTTATTATAAAAAAATATTTATGATCTGACGTCAGCAAATCATTGCTTGAGATGGATTTTAATCGAAGATGCCAATGATGAACTTGCCCTTTGCAGCACTGTACATTTCCTGTTTTTGCTTGCTTTTCACACTCGCGTCATATAGGTTGGTACTTACCTACTGGCACGTTAATATTGTTATCTATACAGTATCTTAACTCGGCTCTCTCGTTGAAATAACTACCTACAACCGCGCTGTACGTAAACATGCGATAGGGCTCCCGCCTCCATTATTTTAATTACATTTGCCTACTTTGTGTTTCCATTTAGTTCTGTGATTATAAATATACTTTATTTTATATGAACAAATTAAATTCTTTGTAAAATGAACAGGAAGTGTTCACTAAAAATGGGTGTTATCAAAATACCTATATTTGAATAAAAAATCAGTCTTAAAAATTTGCGACCGAAAAATATTTGTGAGACGTACGAAATGCTTTATCATTAAATTTTAGAGTATTAAAAAATCCGCATTCTAATATATAGCTTATAAGTACCTATTGCACTCATGTCAATCACTTTCCTTTACTCTATTCCCTTTTTTATTAATCGAGACATTTTTTTCGGGGGATTAAATGTCCATTAAAAAGACACACATTATGTACCGTCAACTATGTAGATTTTCAAATAATGTTACTTACTAGTAAGTAAAATTATTTTATAGTATTACCTTTCAGTTTCCAGGTTATCTAAAAAGCTATCTCTGGTTGCGTTTTTGACGAATTCATGCAACCAAAAACAGCACAATATATCCTTCTCGTCATATTAAATATGTACATTGTACATAAACTTATTTTTAGCGAAAATATCGTGCGTTTATTGTTACAAAAATAACACACCGTCTATTCGTTATTGCGGCATAGACGCGACTGTCTGCGTACTGAGCGCGGGCCGAGATCGAGGCGCGTAGGTATAACTCACGTTTCGTCCGTTTATATGAAGTTGAAATACTGTATAGATAACATTACCGTGCTACTGGTCCTTGTGGTATACGACATGCAGTTAGACTAAGATAAATTTACGATAAACTACCTATTGTGGTATATTTCATTAATTAGGTAAGAAATAACAGTTAAGTATAATTCTAAATCAAATACTGTTAAATAAAACAGTCTTGTGAAGTTTCTGCAGCAAACCCAGCGTATTCCTTATATGTTTTATTGTTTCTAATTTTGCATTATGAGTTAAACTAACATTAGGATCTTTGGGAAATCTGAAATTGAAACAAAGTTATTTTAATAGAGAAAGGAATAAAATATACGTAGGAATTTAATTCATATGTTCTTGAACTATAATTGGATAGTCATGAATGGTCACCGTAATTCCTCACTAACAAATTATGTTTAAAGTATTACCTCCACGACACAAATTCTCCCCATTTTTACTAAAATTCTTCAAAAATGTCACGAAATCAAAAAACACTCCGTTATTAACGTCCGAGTCCGCAATTTCATGTGAGGTTGTCAAGTCAACCTATATATAGTCAAGAAAACATATACGCCAATCGCAAAATTTTTGCGTTAGTATGGCTTTACACGGAGCAACAAATAATATTGCTTTAACATGTTGGTACGAAATTATTAATTATGTTTAGACACATTTTAGAAGTAAATGTTTTTACTTCATTACATTACATCAATCGCACATTTTTCGACAAACAATGAAAGGATTGAAATCGACTTAGCTCTCGCAACTCTAGGTCACTGTTAGAACGAGACACAGGGTTCAGTGGTAGCCTTCTCACTCGGCTTCATTTTTATTTTGCGCGCAACAAGACTCTTATGACCTTAGCATAAGGTTTTATTTTCTTTATTTTAGCTGCATGATGCACAGATAGAGCTTATTCCTGGTACGTAGTACTTATTACTTCCATGATCCATGCAGAGAAATCATAAAAATTAAAAGGTTAAAGTTGAAACTGTCGGCACTGTGCCGTTTGTTTTGCCGGATGCCGGTTCCGCTACAACAAGGAATATATGGTTCACGTGTCGTACAAATTTAAAAAAAAAAATTACTACTTACTATTTAAATAAATGCATGGATATTATGCCACTCAATCGGAGGTCAATCTATCTGCTTACACACGTAATCATACATTTTGACCCTGGAGGTCTACTCCAAAAACGAAGTTCGAAGTTTCGTTTGACGGATAGTACCTTTTCTTACCACGAATCACTTTCGAATCCGAAATTTCGATCCGGACTTCGTGAATTGACATATTGCCCGTATTTTGACCCTACTCCCAAATTTAATTTAAATTGCTTCGTCGTTAGACTTAGGATTAATGATAATCTCATAATAGATACGCCCTACTTTTTACGTCTGTCGCAGAGTTATCGTTTGCTGAGAAACTACTTTGCCTCAACAAAACTTGCTTGATTCCGTTTTTACACATTTTAGTTTTTAACTAAGAATCTGTGTACCTAAATGAGCATGTACACCGAGTATGCTCTTTCATAGGATATGATCTAAAAATGACCATTTTATTCAGAGTGTAAATTTTACCTCTCATTTCCAGCATACGTCATAAAAATAAAATTAACTTATTTTCTTATCACGTAATGGTGATGCACTTGGTGGTGGAAGAAAAGGTTATGGAGTCTGAACATGAATGTAATTATATACAAGAGTCGCCGTTACAATATATTAAATCATTCATGTGTTTTAAAGAATATGCTTACTTAATTTGGGTATGCGTTGCATAGTTGTTCATAGAAAGCAGCGCGAGAAATAGGTACTTGAAAATAGAAGAAGCCCCAATATCTGCCTCGTCAGCAAATAAAAACATTCTGACGAACGGTGTATTGAACATATGGGCTTATCTACTTATGTAAGTCCAGGGTTCCGTTCTCGTTGTCATATTCAAAGTAGAATTTACTAAAGAGTTTATGGTGTTAAGCATCATTCAATTAGGTTCTTTGTTTGTCGACGACACAATCATCACTCTGAAAAACATTTGTTTACAAAGAAATGAAATTGTAGAACACATTGAATTCTACATACACATAAATGAATAAATAGTTCATTAATTATCGAAACATTCTTCTTCTCAAATTCTTTTTGGATTTTGATTTATTTACTGGTTGTTTTGGTTAGCCTTTGACCACTATCTCACCTAATGGTAAGTGGTGATGTGGTCGAGGATGTTGTTCAGACTAACCTAGAGTTACTGGCTCTCAAGGACAGCTGCCGGAACACACCGTTAGGTGCTTGGCGACAGATTTTCAACTTGAGGGTAGTAGCTAGCCAGGCGAGCATTTGCAAAGTGCCCTACCACCATGTCTACCATAAAGAACCTACTCAAAGATTTCAATATCACTTCACTATAATATTTGTTTATGAATTCGAAACAAAACCGTCTGTACAAGTCGCATCCGAAGTTATTTGGTGGTTGGGTATATGTTCGATGATCGTCGTTACTTCGAAGCTTCGAACTTCGATTTTGGGAGTAGACCTCCTGGTACAGTGCTCCTGACAAGACATTGTTTGGCAAATACATACATGTAATATTTGCCGGGAAATTATTGATTTTGTCTTGTTACTGGATTCTCAAATAGATTGTACGCACTACGATATCAAATATATGTATATATAGGCATACTAATATAGCCGTTATTCATTAAACTTACAAATATCGATATTTTAGATAAATTTTAAATATATGTACCGTACACATTCTTTATTTTAATTTATAGTTGTCAAATGTGACATCTATCAAATTGACAGCTGTAACATTAAATTATTTTGACGTATAAACACGATTTGAATTTATATGTCAAAATTATAGTTGATGTCGTATTTTTTTGATTTTTATTTCAATGTCACATCTAAATATTAGGGTTGAAAGTAGTCCAAAATTTTAGATTATGCTATCGACTTTTATTTTGGCGGCCGTCACATTCAAGACTTATGCCTGTGGGAATCATAGGTCGAAAATAGCTCAAACATAAAATGATAATTGAACAATATGTGATTGACTTTCTTTTAGACGGCGCGTGGTGGCTGACACGTTCAAAACCTATTTCTGGGTTTACCCAGCCAAAATTGAAAAATGTCATTCATATCATATTATCATTATGACGGCTACCACATAAATAGATGTTACAGCCAGACCATCCGGGGAATCGTAGGTCGAAATTAGCGTATATAATAAAAAAAACAACTGTAATTTCGATAGATGTCACAACTATGACCGAGTAGGTATGCAATATGAACCTAAATACAACAAAATTATTGGCATAAGTATCTATGTCATGCCAATCTTGCAGATTTCACATTTGACATCGGTTTCTATTAAATAAATTAATGAAATAGACCAGAAGGTAACCTGTTAGTTTAATACAGTCGAGTTATACGGTCAATGGTACAGGGGTTAAAATTAATCTTCTCTGTACCATCAAGGTATCAGGCCAAGGCACAGGCCAAAGGTGCACAGGAAAACGCCCGTGTCTTTGAGCTGGAAATAGGTAGTTAAAAATCTCTATGTTGTCGAAAGCAGTATATCGACTAAAACTATCGTTATTTGCAGATTCTGTCGATTAGAACTTTCTACTGTAATAGTCGATAAAAATTTAATTGAACGCATTTTTAGTTCTGCCAAGTGGCACTCCTGCTGAATTTCTGACTTACGTCAGTGGGTGTTTCGGACGGCGGCCATTGTTCTACGTAGATTAAAAATTATAATTTTCCGCCGTTTTGTGCTAGAAACAAAGGATAAAACTATTTTCGACTCATTCTACTATAACATAGTTTTGGAAAAAATACATTTACAGTACAAATATGAATCCAGAATAGTGAGTATACCAAATTCATACATGAGTATTAGAAACAAGGATAGGAACAAAATTAAATTTTTTTGCACGTTCATTGTCTTGCCTCTTAATTTCTGTGCGCTAACAATACGAGATCTTCTGTTACATACATCTTACTATTTCTTCCCAATTTGTGTTTATTTATTATGGAGCTGGTGACTCATTCCACTTTCGTTGTACGTATCATCAAAGTATTATGAAAACGTAATTGTATTGAAGATGAATGGCGTATTAGTTTGCGATTGATTCATTCCACTTCCTTGTTATTGTCTAAACTTTATAAAGTATACGCCATATTACAGTGGCATATGGTGTGTTCATTCCTTTGTTTGTCGAAGATACGCCTACTTTTGGTGTTCTATTTATCTCTGGGTGAGATTACTGACGCGTATCAGACTGTGTTTCGCTGTTAAACGCATGTATTTGGTTTATAACTCACAATGTTGTGCTTTTCAGCGATTACCTGTTCAAATTGCTCCTGATTGGTGATTCAGGTGTGGGCAAGTCATGTTTACTGCTTAGATTCGCTGATGACACATACACAGAGAGCTACATCAGCACAATTGGTGTGGACTTTAAGATTAGGACAGTAGAATTAGATGGAAAGACAATAAAGTTACAAATATGGGACACTGCAGGGCAAGAGAGGTTCAGAACAATTACTTCATCATACTACAGAGGTGCACACGGAATCATCATTGTTTACGACTGTACAGACCAGGTAAGTGTACATTGTAAAAATAATATAACTGTATTTCCAAAAGAAGTAGTTCATTCTCTACAGGATTCTAACTAACATTTGATTTTTAAGTTTTAATAATGGAATTATAACAGATAGTCTTCTGAAAACATAGTTCTTTTGGGAGAAAATGTTACATAGGTATAGTTCATACTGTAAAAATGGTGAGCAAATATTGACACATGAGGAATAGAATGTATGATATAGTGACAGGTCTCAAGTACCACATGGCACCCACAAACACTTATGAAGCTTAAAGTAACCAATTAAAATACTATCATAATCTGAAGGTTGGACATTAAAAGAGAAAGATGAAACCAATGTGCATGTGGCAGAGATGAGAATGTTTAATCTTCCTTCCATCTACCCCTTATTTTTGTTATGAAATTGTATACCTTCAGTCTGTGCTAAGTCAGGGCATACATTTTATGGAAATGCATCCTTGAGACCTCTGTGGCCCAATTAAAACCAATAGCCTATTGAAAACACAGAAAAATAGCCGTTTCACAATGTTAACGCATAATTGCCATTTTTATATGATTCCTATCAGAATTTGTTATTTATTAATTACATAATTAGTCAGCTGGTTATGCAAATGTCTACCTACCTTTGGTCTGTGAGATGTTGGTATATATGTTTCAAGGCAATGCATCAGGAGTTTTGGATGTTCGTGGCTGATGGTGTCTAATCACTGCTTGCTCATTCGCTAACCAATCCCATAAAAAAGTGAACTTTGTGTGGTCTTGCATTTATTTCTTCTTGGGGTCTCAGACAGAGCAGGTCTTATGAATTTGCAATTTATCTTAATCAGCTCAGCTTTATGCAACTCCAGGAAGCTGATTTATTTGCAATATCTGATTGAGAAAAAGTTTTAAGTACTGCTGAATAGCTATTTAAATTAATCTAATTCCTTTACTTAAGCTGCAATATATAGGATCTCTATAACAGGATCAGTAAATCAGAAAAATCAATTAACCTTTACAATATGGGCAGAGGTTATTTTATATAGGTGCATGTATTTGAATGTTTTCGGGATAATAACTCATGCAATGAGATGGTAATGTCTAATGGCTGCATCCATAAACTAAAGTCTTACTTTAGGGTTGAATAATAGCATACTTTTTCAAAATTTTTATTTTAACAAAATAAAAGTAGTAAAATTTACACACCAACCCTAAGTCTCTCGGACTCCTTTCAAAAGGTTTTTGATGGGTGAATTAAAGATGTCGATGAGTACATAAGTGACAAGAAATAGAGCAAAGGGAACTATTTTATCCTAACCCTATTTAGCGTGGAGTAGGGGAAGAAACTCTTTTGTTTGTTGAAAAAGTTGTATCATTGATTTCATTGCAACACCACCTTATAACTCTTTCTTCGAAGAGTCTATAATTTCATTAGAAATTATAGACTCTTCGCTTATATAAATTTGTATGAGAGAGATAATTTGATATATTCCAAGTGTCAATGATATGGTACAATTCCCAGATTAAGAGAGAAGGCTGCTTCATGTAATCCTGCTGAATCTCAAAATAAAGACTTTAAATTTCCAAATAAATAGAACATAAGAACACACATAAGAATCACAGTAGAACTCTTTATCGTTCTACTGCTACAGTGTTCATTGATTCAGATTGTCTGGGGAAATACCACCCCCATACATATTTCTACTGGCAAGCAGTAATATTCGCATTACTGTGTTCTGGTTTGAAGGATATGTGAAACTTAATAACTCTATGCCTCTATCACTTGTGACAAACTGTATCTGTAACAGGCTAACACCAGAAGAGCTAGGTGATTGCTCTGTCACAAAAAAGTCTTTGGTTTTAAAAAAAACATATATTTTACTGGCCTTATATAAATAGGATAAGGAAGGAACAAAAAATTAGCTATCAGTGTTTTTTTCTAATCAAGGCATAAATTATCTATGATAATTAACAACAGAAATAATGCCTACATGAGTTTATAGTTATCTTGACTGAGTATAATACGCACATGAATTTCGTCACAATCAGATATTTTTGGCGCATGTATCATTGACTTCAACTAAAGACAAAAGATTCAAAAGGCAATTAACTTGTGTTGTGATACATTCACTGCAGCTATAATATAACTAATTTTAATATTTCACCATGATACCTAACCTGGACAACAAATATTTGATAAGAACTATGACCAAAGTGCTTAAAATTTTATTCCATGGGAGGGGTCATATACCTGCTGTATACATACTCAATTTAGACCATTATAATTTGTATAAGAGGCACAAGAAGAACTCACAATACGCAGGACACTGGTGTGGATGTGTTTCTCTTGGGATATTGGCTGTTGGTGCCTTTTCCTGGCAAAGAAATATCCTGAAGCCAATACTCACCACACCAAGTGCAGCAGGTAGAATAACTCTATCATTTTTTTCATTTATTAGCAATATCATTCTCTTGAATAACCTACACAATGTGAATAAAAGCTACGTTCAAATCATGTTTGGATAATGTAAGTATGAGTAATACAAGTTGTCTATCATGTGTATTAATTCAGCTGATAGGCAGCAAGCTTTGCTGTTGGGGATGGACCTGAGGCACGGTAGCCCATAGCTATCACCGCTTGATTATCATTGCCTTAACTTAAAGTGCGCCAGTGAATATGGCTGGTTGTTACTTCACCATGCTTAAAATACTGAACCGCCATATATCGGCACTACCTGTAAAACTGACACTCCTGTTCAATAGATTTTTTTTTTTTTCTGATAGGCTACTCTTTGACCACTATCTCACCTGACGATGTGGTCGAAATGTTGTTAAGGCTAACCTTGAATTACTGGCTCTAAAAGACAGCTGCCGGAACAAACCGTTAGGTGCTTGGCGACATATTTTCTACTTGAGGGTGGTAGCTACCCAGGCGGGCATTCGCGAAGTGTCCTACCACCATGCTGTAACGACTGCTATCGTAAGATAACAACCGGGACTGACGGCCGTGCCTTCCCTAGAACGGAAGCGCTCAGTCAAAAGTTAAGTCACTAGCGGTCACCCATCTAACTCCTGACCGCAGCGGACGTTGACTTAGCTGATCGATTAAGAACGGCTAAGCAAACTTCGCTACGAACGCTTTGATACAATAGAAGAGTATAGCAATGAAAAAGAGATATATCAAATTTCTGAATTCGAAAGCTAGTGTAGGATATAGAGATATTAAAGATATACATTTCTATTAATATAATATGTAGTAACTCATATATTTGTCGTAGTTAGTTTACTACGAGACTTGCAACACTACATCGACGTTATTATAGTCTGTGGTAGCTACAAGTCTTTAGTCATTTGAGATACTATGACTCTGTCTTTGAAGCTTACGTCACAAGACACGGCAGGTGACTCGGCAGTCTGTTACTGACCTCCGAAGGCGACACACCAGAAACCCAATCTATATCGAGTGCATATAGTGTAAGTGCTGACAGTGTTTAGAACCGTGGTGAATCACGCCACTACAGCTAGCATTCTATAAAACACAAGTTCAACCTCATAACATCTGACCTACATAAAGTATTATAAAACTAACATCACCATTCACCACATTCACTTTACAAAACATAAAATAATTATTGATAGGTAGTTAAATTTCTGATAGTGATAGATTTGAAAACAGGCGATGTGTCAATAAACGTACAGTTGTGGACTACAGTGTGCTTCAGTTGGTATTTTTTTTATTACATTTTTACCGTAATCACACCAATTTTGACTGTGTTTCTATGAACGAACAGAAAAATGTACATGTATCTTAGAGAATGCTTAATATTTGACTTGTTGTTTTTGTTATTATTTTCAAGGATAGTTTTCGAAG
Source organism: Plagodis dolabraria (assembly GCA_963854805.1). Classification (NCBI taxonomy): domain Eukaryota; kingdom Metazoa; phylum Arthropoda; class Insecta; order Lepidoptera; family Geometridae; genus Plagodis; species Plagodis dolabraria. The sequence goes on along the minus strand of OY978459.1, from coordinate 7,801,031 downwards.
CGCAGCTTACAGTAGAACTACGTTAAACAGCGTCGACTACGATAATAACTTCGATGGGTTAGATTATGGGTTTTGTCTTAAGACTCACACAATTATACCACGGTACCCCAGTGTTACAGTTACCACACTAATAATAAAAATAAAAATTGTGTTTTTGGTACACCATTCACTTCCTTAAGAACTGAACTGAATGTGATGAAGTTTTTTACGTAGATTCTTTACATCCAAGAATAATACTCATTATCCGAATGTACTGAGGAGATCCCGAAAGAACGCCATATAATCGAATACATACGAGGGGTGATCCAAAAGTAATGATAATCAAAATAATACACGGTGGTTAATGTTACAAAAATAATTTATTTTTCTACATAGTCTCCTAATAAGGCAATACATTTAGTTAAACGTTTTTCTAAACCTAGGATTCCCTTAGAAAAAAAATCTTTATCTTGACTCTCCCAAAATGCCTTAACAGCTGCCATCACTTCGCTATCATCTTCAAATTTCTGGCCTCGGAGATGTTCTTTGAGCCGAGGAAAGAGATAGAAGTCACTGGGAGCTAGATCTGGCGAATAGGGAGGGTGTTCGAGCAGTTCGAACCCTGTTTCTTGAATGGCAGCCATCGCAACTGAGGCTTTGTGAGCCGGTGCGTTGTCTTGGTGAAACAGCACCCCAGCTCGCAGTTTGCCGCGCCTTTTTTCTTTAATGGCCTCCCGTAATCTTCTTATTTGGTCTGCGTAGTAAGAGCCCGTAATAGTAGCTCCCTTATCCAAGTATTCGACCATAATAATTCCTTCAGCGTCCCAAAAAACGGACGCGATAACCTTTCCCGCCGAACTTGAGACTGAATTTTTTCGGCGTCGGTGAGGAGGCTCGTTTCCAAGACATCGACTGCTTTTTGGTTTCCGGGTCGAAATGGTGGACCCAGGTCTCATCCATGGTCACGAAACGTGACAAAAAATTTTCTTTATCGGCTTGGAACTTCTCGAGATTAACCTTTGAAATGTCAACTCGTTTTTTCTTTTGCTCGTCTGTTAACATTTTCGGTACCCAACGCGCAGAGACCTTCTTCATGTGCAATTCGTTGGTTAAAATTCTTTGAACGCTACCATAAGAGATCCCTGTCATCTCAGCTACGTGCCTGACGGTCACTCTTCGATCTGCCATCACGATATCCTCTATCTTTTTGGCATTGTCTTCAGTGGAGGACGTGGATGGGCGTCCTTCCCGATGTTCATCTTCCGTGGATGTTCAACCCAGCTTAAACTCCTTGGCCCAGCGTGCAACCGTGGAATATGGAGGGGCAGAGTGCCCCAATGTTTCCACCAAGTCGTTGTGTATGTCTTTGGTAGACATTTTTTTCAGAGAGAGATATTTAATGACAGCTCTGATTTCGTTTTTCTCCATTATGATGTTATCACTCCGGTTGTCAGTATTCAAATGAATGTATCTCCCTGGAATCATGGTGTATTTATACGATTTTTTCTCGCGCACCTTGTGGATGTATGAGCAAGCAAAAAAATTTTTTTTAGATTTTAATACGGTCTAGAAATACCTGATTATCATTACTTTTGGATCACCCCTCGTATCAACACAGCCGAAGTCAGAAGCTGTGACTAAATAATGAATCACACTTATAATGACCTGTGAAGCATTCTAAATTTGGCGCAGTTTTAAGACGCAAATCTTATTCAATTCTTTTTACGAAAGATACATGCAAATTAAAGTTGGCACATTGAATAAATTAAATTAATAATCAATTCATTTGAAATGGAGTCTTGTTATAGACAAAAGAAGGATCCAACCGTTGTTGAGCAGGGCTAAAAAAAAAAACAAAAAAAACAGGCCACATCTGTATGATAAGGGCGAGTTACCGATACATATACTGCTTAAATCTTCAAGATGGCATGAAAAATATGGCAATAAAGCAACAATAAAAATCTATAAAGTGTTCGCAAAAAATAGTCTACAAGACTAATACAAAAGACAAAGCTCTTTAGCTTCGTCTCTTTAGATCCAACAAAGGCAGAATAATTTAATAACCAATGTTCTACAAGAACTGAGAGGTTCTATGGACGATTTTACACCTAAACAACAATTGTTGCCAGCACAGATCAGGACAAACGAACCAAACTGCCTAGACTCTTTACCCAGACACCCTGGATTTCAACATAGTACACTAGAAATGGCTCTCAAACAGCTTAAGAACAACAAATCGCCCTCTGGGAGAATATGGAATCACAAAAAAAACAGAAAGCGGGTGGGAAAATGGTTGTATTAGTTTTCAAGAAATGTAGGCCACATGCCACATCCATACGATCGGCCAGATTCACAAATATCCGAGAGATATCCCGTCAGGATTTACTCACTAAGTAATTTTTGTGTTCCATTTGCTTTATGTTGCCTCTTTTTTGTCACCTTGTTGTAATTTGCTCACACCGATGAGAAAAAACCCATTTTCTTAAGGTTTGTTGTGATTGTCCTGAGGTATCCAGAACAATAGACATTTTATCAAAGAATCTAAAACACATAACACACCCGGCATCTATTATATAACTAAGAGGAGCGCATAGACACCGCTAGAATAAAGGGTCAGTTTGAGCGCTTGCTAGCGACCCAGGGGCGCGTTCCAGTAAATATTGGTCGAGCAATATTTGCTCCAAGGCACCTGGAACGACCTATACAGCTCCTTTCCAAATATGGAATAGACAGTGATGTTTTAGGTGATAAAATACAGTCTACATTTTTAATAAATGGGGCATAATACGTAATAAAGCAATTTTAACACAGTATATCACTAATCCTTGGCTTAGCTTGTACAAAATCTATTATTTATTGTAGAATCTGTCACATTTGACAGTTGGCCAAGATTTGGCCGATTCAAAAGGTAGTAAAAATTTGGCCAGGCAGGGCAAAATTTGCTCTGACAGGTCGCCCGGAACGGGTATGATCAAATCTTGACAGGATCAAATTAAGTTCGATTAGAGCGTTTAGACCAAAATATGTCTTGGCCGACGGGTAGGAGGAACGCACCCCAGTGTACATCCAATCCAACTGCAGCAATACTTGGGCCAGCGAGGTGCTATTTCTCTAAAGCTGTTCGAACGCATTGGAGAGCTATTAATCTAGAATTAATTCGGCATCAATATCTATGTTGATATACCCCTTACCTCAGTACCGTTTTTTTTGCCGATGATACTACATTCATTTGGCAGAGTCTATTAAAGACCTCAGTACTATCCCATCTGTAGAATCTTCGAATGAATTCGGACAAGACAAAAATTATGTCAAATGTCCATTTTGCACACATAGCTGTCGGAAACTATAGATGCTGTCGGCGAATATGTCTACCTAAGACAGACTGTCCAGTTAGGTCCAATTTCTACAAAGAGGTCGCCAGAAGAATCCAAGTCATAATATAAGCAGTATGCGGAAAACTACGCGACATATCTAATCCAGCATCCCTCAACGCCGGGAGAAGTTGCGACCAGTATATTTTGTTGCCAGTGATGAGATCTCTTATGGCACTGAGGCGTGTTCCTTAACTGAGGCTCTTTTGAACAATCTTAGTCGCACAACGAGCCACGAAGAAAGCTTTATGCTTGCAGTTTCTTCGCGCGAAAAAAATAATATGACATTCGTCGAATAACTAAAATAAACGACGTAGCTTTCAGAATTTTCAGTGGAGGTGAGCGGGGAAGCAAGTTTATTGAGTGAGTATCACATCACATCACACACCGGAAGACGCATAATAGGTAGACCCTTCGTGGACCGATGACTGTGAGAATCAAGGATAGAATAGATGCAAATAGTTTATAGGCAATCGTGTGGCATTCAATCCTTTCTTTAGGCCATTGATAGGCCTATGGCCAACAATGGATGACTTCCGACTGTTATACAAACACAAATACTTAACACATTTCGATTTCCCGCCAATGAGGACATTCATCCTCATGGACATCGTCCCAAAAGTAACCGTACCTAAAAATTACCTATGCGTATTTTATTACCTTAATATGTACATTGCTCCTACTGGTAGTCGATATCACGATCGACAAACAGGTTCGTCTTAAATCTAACCCAAGCTTGCAAATGTAATGGAGAAGTGTTAATATCTACATACACCTAAATTTTCTCAGTCTTTTCAGGTTTCATTTAAAACTCAGGCGTTCAGATTTCCATGTAGTGAACACTAAATCAACGGATTCCTGCAAGCCATATTTTATAAAGTTTAATATTATGACATTTCCGTGCCTATACATTTATGAAATTGTGCTATCCATAAGAAATAATACTAACATGTTTACATTTTATGAAAGACAGCGCAATAAAAATAAAATTAGTATGCCTCGTCATAGACTGTCGCTGTTTAAAAAAGGTGTATTTTTTTATGGGTCCAAAAATATATAATAATTTGCCAA